>CM045759.1:47839777-50321227 GCA_025200525.1 Camellia lanceoleosa
CGTGCTGAAAATGGTATTGTGATAATATGAAAAAGTAAAAAATAAGTGAGACTATTTTGAAAATATGAAAAAGTAGAAAACAAATAAGGCTGTTCATATTTTTAAAATAATAATAAATAAAGTGAGCAACTCATTCGGTGTCTTCAATTTTCTTCTCAGCTTTTGCCAAATGTCAAGTTTATGAGCAACAGAGCTAGATTAATCGCAATAGCAGCAGCCAAAGCTTCCAAATTATCAACATCCATTAACCCCCAAACCATCTCAGATAAAGATGCCAAAACTTGACCCTGGTGGTCTCTGATAATAACTCCCACTCCAATAGCACATATTCTTTGAAACGTGCACCATCAAAATTTATCTTATAAAAATCAGGGGGAGGAGCACACCAGTTTGGAGGAGAGACCGATAGCGACGGCACAGAGACTGAATCATGAACCCACGTGAATTCCTGCAAACAATCACAAGCTTTTTGAGCAATGTCACATGGAGACCACTGTTTATTACTGAAAGCCATTGAGTTCCGATTGTTCCAAATCCACCAGCAAGTAACAAAAAATAATGACACACCAGCCACATCAAGTTGTGATAAGAACCTTACTCTTTGATGAAGAAAATTCTTACGTGGTATGATCTGTTTTATTTTTATTTATTTGAATTATACACGTATAATGTGTCAACTGCTAGTTATATATATGTGGGTGTTGATTTTGTTGGAAAAAATAATGGCTTTTCGGTAATTTTAATGCAATATTAAAGTAGGTGTCAATCCTTAATTGAGGTAGAGTAAAGTGGGATTAGATTTTTTGTAGTGAGATCTTTACACCACAAAAAGAATGACAAAAAATCATTAAGATTTGAATGAGAAATTGACTCATTAAGTTGGCCTCATAAAAGAAATGTTGGGAAAGGTAAAAACCTTGTATCCTACATTGATTGTAGATGAAAGTATTGATGGGTATTTAAATTCCATTTTTTGTCTAAGGGTGTGAGCCTTTGGAGGTATCTAAATTTTCTGAAAAAAGGAAGTTATAGATGCTTCAAGGATGGATTTGGGCCAAGACTACGGTCCAAGTTGGTTATGAAAAAATTGCCACATGCGTGCGTGCCGCCCACCCGACCGGACTTGGTCCATGATCATGGATCTTGGGACTTGGGCTTGGAATGGATTGAGTGTGGGGGTTGAGCTTGGCCCACCTATCTTAATCTTTTTGGGCCAAGCCAGGTTGTGGGCTGCAGAATTATACACATTCATATATGTATAATAATATCTAACTCCTCTATAATGGTGATGGATTAAGTCCATCAGTTTTGAGGCATTTGTTTTTCAATTTTGCAGATTAATTCTCATAATTAAATCTTGCATGTGCTGCAGGAGGCTCCTCCTCTCCTCTCTTTCATGTGTATAAAAGGAGACCTTTCTCCTTCATTCTTTTTACCCAGAATTTTGTTATTGTCTCCCAAAGTTTCACCTATTTTATATTCTTTTTGTGAAAGAGTGCTGCAAAGTTCTGTTCGCTGAAGCTGTTCGCTGAAGCTATTCAGTCGGTGCATTGCGTAGCTGGTCCAACCGTCGTATCCTGGAAGAAAGACGTCGAACAACCTCCAGCACCCAACCTCTAGTGCAGGTTTCGGTTTGCTTTCATTTGCTATTTTATTTTATTATGTATTGTAATTTTCAACATGATTTGCTTGTTTTGAAATTTCAATTATTTATTATGAATCTATTTATTTTATGATATCACACAATTTATACAACAAACTTAAAATAGATTAATATATATTTTCTATAAAATTGGTTAAATAGATTCTTCTGGAATAGGATGGTACACTGGATTTACTGTCTTTGTTTCATAATAATAGAAATATAAAAACATGTGTTGCCTAGTTTTGTTTTGGTCTCGCTGTCCGTAGCCAGTACAGTGATTGATATATGCATGCTACTGTTTCTAGCTAGATGTGTACAAATTCAATTGAGTTCTATGCATAGGCTGTTGTGTCCTATTTATTTAATTAAATAGTTTTCTATCTTTCATGATTGTTTATTTTACTATAACTCATGTTGCTATTTCAACACATCAGTGTGTTATTTGTGTGCATGCTTTTAGGAAATCAAAATTATTTTACATGAGATGTTCTACTTTAGTTCGGCACATAATTACATTTGCATGCTATATGGTTTTTTTTTTTTTTTTTTTAACATGATTCCTAGTCTATTGTCCTAACTTTTAGTTTTATAATATAATTTACATGTTTATGGGTGTTGCAATTTTGTCATGCTAATTATTTTCTAGATTTTAATTTATCTTGCATAATTTAGTTTCTAGAATTATTTGCATGTTATTGCTTATATAGTTATTGTTTTGTAACAATTTTACATAATTCTTGGTGTTTAAAATTTAATTTAAAGTTTTGGAGTTAAAAAGTTTGTAACTTGTTTATATTTATGAACATGGTTAATGTATAAATTAAATTATAAATTCAATTTTGGAGTTTTAATTTTATATGTAACTCTTGCCTATTAATTTAATTTATTTCTTATTGTGAATTAAATTGATTTGTAACTCATGAGTAGAATTTTAATTATTTAGAAGGCATAAGGCTTTGCAACCTTTGTCATAATTCTTGACTATTATCGTTTAATTTAATTTCTAGAGTTCTAGATTGATTTTTGTAACTCATCTAGCATGATTATTGATTAGTTAATTTTATTATTAATTAGTTTGCTAGTGGTTTCAATGCCTAGATTATTTAGTTTGTTTGTGTTAGGACTCTTTGTTGTCAAATTCCATAGATCAAACCCAATGTTGTAATTTTTTTAATTCACATGTTGGGTCAAACTAGGATTACTTTAAATTTCTCTAAGAAGTTGATTTTCTTCCAAAACTAGGATTACTTTGGAGTCCTTTAAGAAGTTGGTTTTCTTCCAAAAACAGGATTACTTTGAATTTTCTATAAGTAGTTGGTTTTCTTCCAAAACTAGATGATTCATTAATTTTTCCTCCAGATCTTCTTTTTGGATCTTAAGGTTTATATCTGGAGATATTTTGCTAGTTTCTTTGATGTTTTTATTGAGTATTCAACTCATGGTTTAAAGAGAGTACATTAAAGGTTTGGTTTGTTATACACAAAAGAGAGAGTTGTTCTTCGGTGGATTCTAAAGAATTCGAGCCTGAAGCTTCGGTGGATTCTGGAGTGGCTCATCAGAAAGACAATTCCGTGGTGAAGATAGGGTTAGAAGAGGCACATAGAGGTTGGTTCAATTAGATGTTGTGGATTCGCTAGATAATTGAGAGTATACTTGTGTAATTTCTTTAAATCTTCTTAGTGGATTATTCTTGTGGCTGTTGCCCGTGATTTTTTTATCACAATTGGAGGTGTTCAATTGTGATTTTTTCACGTAAAATCGTTGTGCCTCTTTGTCTTGATTGTTTGATTGGGATTGTTAGATTCTGCTTAAAATTGATACATAATCACAAATCAACTTTTAGGAGGTTTCTAGATTTTTCAATTGGTATCAGAGTGGGTCGTTCTATTTTTTTTTTTAAATTCTTTTAGAACGAGATCTTGTTTAATTTGTGATAATGGAGTCAATTCGTGAGGGAAATTCTATGGTTCGACCATCCCTACTTGACGGATCCAATTATTCTTTTTGGAAAGCTCGGATGAGATCTTTTTTAAAATCTATTGATGAAAAAGTTTGGCAATCCGTCATGAATGGGTGGAGTGAACCAACAATCACTGTTGATGGAATAACTTTCTCCAAACCAATTGATAAGTGGGACATAACTGATTACCAAAATAGTAGCTGGAATAGTAAAGCTATCAATTCTCTCTTTTACGCTGTCACACCTGAAAAGTTTAGCCGTATTTGCAATTGTGAAGTCGCAAAAGAGGCTTGAGATATCTTACAAACTATTCACGAGGGCACTCCTTCTATTAAACGCTCAAAACTCCAAAGGCTCACATCCAGTTTCGAAAACCTTTCTATAAAAGATAGTGAGACCTTTGATGAATTTTATGCGAAGTTGAGTCACATTGTAAATTCCAGCTTCAATTTAGGTGAAAAAATACTAGAATCCAAAGTTGTGGAAAAAATTTTGAGATCCTTGCCCGATTGGTTCCAACCAAAAGTTACGGCTATTGAGGAGGCTCAAGATGTAGACAACCTCAAGCTAGATCAGTTGGTTGGAAATCTCCAAACTTATGAGGCATACAGAAATTTCAAAAAGAAACAAAAAGATGTTGCTTTTAGTAGTACTCATAAAGTAGTTGAGGATTCTGATGAGGACTGTGAGATAGATTCCAAGATTATAGATGCTTTTGTTAAACAATTTAAAAAATCTTTTTTGAAAACGAATCCTAATCTTTGGACTCTACTCATGCTCATAAATTTAAAGGCAAAGATAAACTCAAAATTAATTCTATAGCCAAGAAGGAGAAAGGAAAGATACAAGGAAACTCTAAAAGTGTCCAATGCTATGAATGCCAAGGAATTGGCCACTTTGCTTCAGAATGCCCCACTCGGTTGAAGAAGAAGAAAGCCCTCGCCATCACTTGGGATGATGAATCAGAATCTGATGAAGATGAAAGTGACAACGAAGGTTAAGGCGAAGAGGGACATAAGCAATTCCTTGCTTTCATGGTGGCTTCCGAAACTAAAGGACAAACAGAGTCTTCGAAGAGGTCAGTTGAGAATACCATTTGATGATGAATCCTTAGAGAGTGATAATGAAGAGCTTGAGCAAGCTTATGAAAAGTTGTATAAGGAGTCTCTTAATTTATTCAAATTGAATGACAAACTCACAAAGAAACTCAAAGCATGTGAATGTGAGAATGTCAAACTTAAGGAGGAAATTTCTGAGGCTAGGATCAATGCCATCAAGATAGCTGATGATCAACCAGATCTTTGTGCAAAATTGTTGACTTGTGAGACAGAGAGGGATGAGCTACAGGAAACTCATGCCATGTATGAAGAAAAGATTGAATCTCTCCAGATGTCACAAGTTGCCTTGGAAGAACTAATGATCAAGAAAGCGGAAGAGTTCAAGTGTGCCATGGTAACCATTGGTCTTTGGAACAAAGGATCAAAGACTTTGGAGGATATCATTGGGTCTCAACAAATCTGTTCAGACAAGAGTGGCATTGGCTTTGGAGATAAGAGAAAGCAAAAACAGAGTACTTCCACATTTCATGATACAAGAACTCAAGGAAAATGAGGACAAAAGATTCAACAAGAGGAAAGACTTCTCAAACTCCCTAGAGTTGGTAAGGTAAAAGAAAAGAAGGTACACCCTGTTTTTATTTGTCATCATTGTGGGATGCATGGTCATATTCGCCCTTATGGTTATGAGTTGCATAAGAGAGTGTCTCAAAAGGGTAGAAATTCGAATACTTTTTGGGTTAGTAAACAACCTTACATGTCCAGGCAAAATACCAAGATTCATGAGGGTGTTTACAACACCACGACATTTACCAAGACCGCTAGACCTAATTTTGTTAACACCAATAAGATTTGGGTGAGAAAACTTGACTTGTGTTAATTTGTTTTAGTTTTTAGGTTTCTGTGTGTTTTGTTTTTTTTTTGTTTAAGAAAAAAAATGTGTGCATGTTCGTTTTTTTGCTTTGGTTAAAGAAAAAAAATAAAAAAATCCCAAAAAGATTTTCTTAGTATGGTTTTGCAAGCTTCAAATTTTTTTGAGATGTCCTTGGTGCATATTGGAATTGATAAGAATATCCATTACATGTTAATATGTGTGTGCTTTTTGTGGTCATTACTCATTTTAGAGTGTGTGTTTTTTGATATGTATGTCTCATTCTGTACACACTCTTGGATTAGCAAATATCGGAGTTTTTCGCCTTAGTGATTATTTTTTTTCTATGGACTTCTGGCATGGTATCTTTTGTTTTTTCTAGAGGAATTGACCTATACTAATACATCATGGGTGATGTTGAGTCTCTTAACCATCTTCCATCTTTTTGCATCTCCATAGCTTTCTCCTCTATTCTTTGTAGTCCAGGCATAAGGAAAAGGCTACCTCAGAGTCACCAACCAGGCCATCCTTATTATATCCATGCTTCTCTGGTTCGACTTCCATACTCTTGAGCGTGTCAGCCACTAATGAGTGTGCAAAAGAATTAGAATAAGAAAAAGAAAAAGAAAAAGAAAAAGAAAAAGAAAAAGAAAAAAAATGTGCAAAAGAAAGAAAGAAAAAAAAATGTGCAAAAGAGAAAAAAAAAAAAAAAGGGAAAAAAATGTGCAAAAGAAAAAAAAAAAAAAAGGAATTCATTGATTGAGGGCGAGCCTCCGCTTTTACTCACCAAATACCCTTTGATTCTTAGTGGTTTGACTTTCCTTAGTTATGCTTAGATTCTCTTGTCAGAGGTCCAGCTATCAAATCACTGCTAGGATTTGAATCTTGTGTTTGTCGAACTTCAAGAGTCACACACACACTTTTATCATGGGATCTATGCTTTTCACATAATGCATCACTTTCTTTTATGAGGATTCTTCTAAAGGCTGTGCACATTGTGTTTTATTGTAATGGTGCTTCTTGGATAATCTTGTGTGTTTCAAGGTACAAATCTGAAATTCCCTGCTTGCTTCACCATATTATTTTTGTCAGTTTTCTTTCTGTTCATTTTTTTTTTCAGTATTTGTGGTTGCTTTTAGTGAGGGGGACTTTGGTTAATTGTTATCATGTCATTGCTTGTGTGGGTTTTGATCTTGATTTTGTTATTTGAGATTCCTTTGTCAATTCG
Source organism: Camellia lanceoleosa (assembly GCA_025200525.1). Taxonomy (NCBI): domain Eukaryota; kingdom Viridiplantae; phylum Streptophyta; class Magnoliopsida; order Ericales; family Theaceae; genus Camellia; species Camellia lanceoleosa. Next base: position 47,846,537 of record CM045759.1, read on the forward strand.
TGACAAACAGGGGAAGAAATTTGTTTTTCATGTATTCATGTCTTGTGTCGTGTCTTAGTTTTCAGGTTTTCATGCTACATGTTCTTAAAATCTCCAAATTGCATCTATTCATGTTTTTCATCTCATATTTCAAGATAATCTAGCCATATGTTTATTGCTTTTTCATATACTCTTGTAGGATTAATAGTTGTTTTGGAGATTGTGGCACTAATAGTTGTTTTGCAGATCATGACCTTGAGAAATAAGTTTGTAAAGAGATTTGGTTATAAGTGCTGGTTCCTAGTTGGTAGTATTGTTCTTGTTTTGATTGGAAAATTGTTTTAGTGTTTTTGTTAGGAAAACTGTTGTAGCATGGTTTTGTCCAAGATTTGACAAAGGGGGAGATTGTTAGGACTCTTTGTTGTCAAATTCCATGGATCAAACCCAAGGTTGTAATTTTTTAAATTCACATGTTGGGTCAAACTAAGATTACTTTAAATTTCTCTAAGAAGTTGATTTTCTTCCAAAATTAGGATTACTTTGGAGTCCTTTAAGAAGTTGGTTTTCTTCCAAAAACAGGATTACTTTGGATTTTCTATAAGTAGTTGGTTTTCTCCCAAAACTAGATGATTCATTAATTTTTCCTCCAGATCTTCTTTTTGGATCTTAAGGTTTATATCTGGAGATATTTTGCTAGTTTCTTTGATGTTTTTATTGAGTATTCAACTTATGGTTTAAAGAGAGTACATTAAAGGTTTGATTTGTTATACACAAAAGAGAGAGTTGTTCTTCGGTGGATTCTAAAGAATTCGAGCCTGAAGCATCGGTGGATTCTGGAGTGGCTCATTAGAAAGACAATTCCGTGGTGAAGATAGGGTTAAAAGAGGCACATAGAGGTTGGTTCAATTAGGCGTTGTGGATTCGCTAGATAATTGAGAGTATACCTGTGTAATTCTTTTAAATCTTCTTAGTGGATTATTCTTGTGGCTGTTGCTTGTGATTTTTTTATCACAATTGGAGGTATCTAATTGTGATTTTTCTACGTAAAATCGTTATGCCTCTTTATCTTGATTGTTTGATTGGGATTGTTATATTCTGCTTAAAATTGATACATAATCACAAATCAATTTCTAGGAGGTTTCTAGATTTTTCAGTTTGTTTGTTTTTTTGTTTTTTTTTGGTTTTCTGCTAACTCTCTCTATAGGAATACCTATGCAAAAGGGAATTGGAAAAAAAAAAAAAAAATACAAATCCAAATGAACAAAATTTGGGTTGTAAAGCCAAAATTTTAGACTACTAACCTTCGTGTTGAACATGAATACCTAAAGCGTGAAAATGAATTATTTGGACTATATAATTGAAATAATTTTTTCTTGAAATTTAGTAGTGGTTACTTGCCAATTTTTTAAGCAAGGTTGTTTGCTTGGCATATTAGAAGCTTTTTTTTTTGTTTTTTTTGCTTATCTTTGTTTAGCAATTTTTATATTACTTGTAATTGTTAGCAATTTTATTTTAATTGCTTGTAAGTTTGGAACTGGTTTGTTTTAACTTAGTTCATCCCTTGGAAAATGTAATTTTAAAAATTGTTTCTCACGGATTAAGAGTCAACATGCTCTTGAAAGTTTTGTCAAAAGGTTAATTAGGTTTTAAATGAGACTGATGTGACCCCTCCAGTCTTCTTGAGAACATTGTTGACCATGTTCAATTCTAGGTTTAGTGGTGAGACTAGTTTTGAATTAACTTTCCAACTGTGGGATTTTCTAGTGTTAAGTTTAATTTCTGGAAACACAGAAGGTGATATTCTATTGTATTTTTTAAAAATGACAACTGTTACCGATGTTACTGCTAATGTTGATAGTGATCTGAACCCCGGGGCAATTGACTTGCCAACCCCTATTGCTGTGACCTTTGTGATCAACCTTGGTGTTACTTCGGCTGTTCCAGGAGGACCGCTTAGTCACCATAAGCGCCCAAAGAAATTTTCTCGGGTGAACTTCAAGAGATGGTAGCAAAAGATGTTATTCTACTTGACCATGCTGAACCTTGTAAAGGTTTTGAGTGAGGATCCTCCAGTCTTGGCAGAGAATGAGCCAGACAGGCAGAAGGTCATGGCGCTTGACACATGGAAGCATATAGACTATCTTTGCCGGAACTATGTGTTCAACAGCTTGGCAGACTCACTCTACAGTGTGTTTTGTGCCAAGAGCTCAACAAAAGAGTTATGGGAATGTCTAGACAAGAAATACAGGACTGAGGATGCCGGGGCAAAAAAAGTTGTCGTTGGCCGGTTCCTGGACTTTAAAATGATAGATTCAAAAGCTGTGATGAGCCAAGTCCAGGAATTTCAAGTGATCTTGCATGAAATTCATGCTGGGGGAATGCCTTTGAATGAGTCATTCCAAGTTGTTGTGATCATTGAAAAACTTCCCAATGGTTGGAAGGACTTCAAGAACTACTTGAAGCACAAGCGCAAAGAAATATCAGTTGAAGACCTGATTGTCCGACTCCGAATTGAGGAGGATAATAGAAAGAAAGGAGGGAATACTTTATCTATGAAGGCCAATGTCATTGAGCATGGCAAATCTTTTGGGAAAAGGAAAAAGCCATGCTCAATGACATTGGCCTTCATAGATGAAGTATTCCATCATTTCTTTCTATTATCCTCCTCAATGGCAAATCTTCTGGGAAAAGGAAAATGTTGTCCAAGTTACAAATCATTCACTTGCAACAATGGCAATAATTTACACAAGGCAAACTAATTTCAGATTCTCTACTAATATTCAGATAAGGTCCATTTCAATGATTTTTGATATGGAAGGCATATGCATTATCTCTGCGATATGTACACAGGTTTTCGATTCTCTGTAGTCAGACAATAATGTGATGATATTACAATACAAAACTCCTAATCATTATCAAGTTCACATCATTCAATAATTTGGCAACAAGAAAAAAACAAATAAAATGATTGCATTCACTAAGAAACATAAACTTAAAAACTATAGGTAAGAGGCAACCATACTGGTGATCAGCAAGTAAAAAGTGGCACCCACAATGAGCTACAAGAGGGCCTATCCAACTTTGAGAGGACCCGTATTCACTGGCTTCTAAAATACTCTTATTACTGGCATTCCATCACCATCCTCACCCCCGACCCTCCATGATCGGTATTTTTTCCTCTGAAGCTTCCTGTGCTATTTATGAGATGCATTTTCATGCTTTTTCTTCACAGGGACCTTCCCAGAACGTAATCCATTAGCCATGTCAAATGAATTCAAATAATTCAACTCATGTTCTAAATTGGGTGTGTTTTCTTTATCTTCACTGCTTGGAGGGTTTTCGGTATCAAATGAATCTGATTCATGCATCTCAGATGAGCTTGGTGCATCTGCAACCTCCAGCTAGCTTCATTATTTGACATTCCTGGGGGCATTTCAAAGTGAGACATCTTCCTATCAATGTAATCCTTCAAGAACAAATCAAATAGATCATTTAATCACCAGAGGGAAACTGAATTTGTCAAAATCAAATCAAATCAAATCAAATCAAATCAAATATGAAAGGGGGAAACAGAATGAGAAACATTTACCAAAGGTCCAAAACACTAAATATTTTAGATGCAATTAGCCCCAAACTAAGTATAATAAATAATATCCTCTACTATTCCAAATATTATATCAATATAGTTGTGGATTTATAATCCTTGGGAAATTTAAGTGTTTGTTAAGCAACAAGCCCACTTCCTGTGATTATGCATGTAGTGCTAATAGCTAATGTTGTTCTTCATAAAATTACATGGCTGTGGCAGAACGAATTTGTTCAGGTCAACAACTAGCAGATTGGGCTGCAAAGATTGTGAAGATTCAAATAAAAAACACTTCATGAGGAATTGCGTCTGTCACGTAAGCCTACATAATTGGATCCTCTACTGCTAATGTCTTTGAGCAAATAACAAGAGAATCTCTGAAGGAAAGAATGTTATAATTAGATAGTTATGGAATTCTCTCACATTTAAAGGCAAAAGCATCATTGCATTGGTATTTTCATGTCCATTTTCTCAATTAGCAACACAGAGTACATACAATTTGCTGTCTAATGGTGAATTATGTGAGGAGGTGCTTGCCACTCTGAATTGTTTTCTCTATGAGTATCATTCAATCAAAAAAGTTTCTTAAACAATCAGACTGTTTTAGGTTATTGATTAATGAGCTTGTTCAAACCAATATAGAGACTGGACAAGGCCTCTGTTTGAAAAAATAAAAAATAAAAATAATCAGCCCCCTTGAATATTATTTATAATAGCATGCATAATTTAAGAAGAAATAAGAGTTTTTTCTAATTCCCCCCCCCCCCCCCCCAAAAAAAAAAAAATTGGGAGAAGCTTTGTCTAAAATCAGTGCCAATACAAACAAAATCAAGCAAGATCCCTTTGGAATTATTAGGTTCATGCTTTGTTGTAAAGATTTGTATATATCTGAACCAGCAGGTAGAAAACTTATATTGTTTTGCTGAGCAATCGATCAAAAAATAGAAGAATAAGATGAGATTGAGAATTTACTACTAAAGGGAAGTAGTTATTTCAAGTGGACCTTGATTGGTATTTAGCCTTGACTAATCACCCCAGAAATAAAGCAAAAAAAAAAAAAGTTTTAAAAATCATATTCAAAGTTAATGTAGCAGAAAAGTGTTGATCATTCATGGGTATAATTGGGAGGACCTCAAACAAGAATCAAACAAAGTCCCCTGAAATGGTTAATTATACTGCTTTCAAATCATTGCCAGTGATTTGCCCATTATTTGTTAGCATCCACTACATTTCTCCAAATAGCAAAGACGACCACTTGAAGAGAATCATCCACATGGGATTTGTGAGGTGTGTCGGGCAAATTGAATCCTCTACTGCTACTGCTAATGTCTTTGAGCAGATTCAGAGGATATCTGCTAGGTTGAGACAGTATGGAAAGATTGAAGGAAAGAATGTGTTTTATTGGTTTCAGAACCATAAAGCAATTAATTATACCAAACATATAATCTCCGTTGCCTTAGTAGCAAAAAGTTGAACACTTATAGACTTAAATTATACCAAATATATGAAGTTGCTAGGCTGTCACTAATTTTAAAGAAAAGCAATTAATTATCAGTCATACATGCTTAATTATTGTTTACAACAGAGACATCACTCACTACACATGATGATCATGCAAGAGGCTGCTTGTGTAAATAAAACCTATCAAGTACAAAGGTTTCTTTTTATTGAAATTCATCAAATTTACCTCGCAAATTGCAGGGTCCATTCTGCAGCTAATTCATCATGTTTTGCTCTATCAGCCAAGTACAAGCAAGAAATGCCTGGAACAACTGGATTATCTACAAGAATTAAGTATGTCAGTTGATTAGTAGAACAATATATATCTCAGTTGAACAAAGTAATTGAAAATAAAAGGAGGTGATTTTTATTTGAACCCACAACAATTATAGTTATCCTCCACCAAGATCTATATATTTATTACACACTTGTTCATTGTCCTCCCCTTATTATATCCTTTTATTTCAATAAATTGTTTTGTTTAAAAAAAAAAAAAGTTTATAAAACCATGCCCCCCCTCGCACAGGTCACCATTGACATACATGTGGATTGTAGAGAGAGAGAGAGAGAGAGAGAGAGAATTGGTTGGTTTGAGGCTGCCTATCCTTAAATCATAAGGGGGTAAATTGGTCCAGCCTCAAACCACAATGAGGGGAAGTGAACTTTGACCTTCTTTTTTTTTTTTTTTTTTTTTTTTTTAAAGTGAGAAAGTGATCTGTTGAGACTTAAATTTAGAAATTCAAGACTTGTCAAAGAAAAGAAAATTAAGAATCCAAGACCTACCTACAAACTGCTTTCAAATGTAAATTCTCAGGCTTGGGGCACAAAGACAGACTATAGTTTTTTTTTTTGTGATAATTAAGACAGACTATAGTTTTAAAATACACACACACACACACACACACACACACATATATATAAGTAAATTTCCTTTTAAAACTTGAATAAGCAAGACCACCACCTCTTTAACAAAGGAAATATAATTCTGAAGTGCAAGTGTGGACCTGAATTCCCAACTTACAAAAGACATTAGCCACACCTCGACAACAAGTTTAAGCCCATCTAAGTAGCGTCCTGTTCGCACATCGACTGTTGATGGAAAAGTTGAATCACCTGCACCATGTGAAGTTGTGAGAAGAAGCTGACAAACATGGCATGGCTCCCCGAGATAGATAAAGAGTTCAATCACATCTGCCGCCTGTGGGCACATCTGTAGGATGAACCATCATATAAGTAAAACCTCAAAGAAAACAAAATAATTGATGGACATTACACAATAATTCAGTACAAATACTAAACAATGAAACTATATCAGGAACATATTACTTTTTCAGTAAGAATATGATGAAAGATTAGTTTTCAGTTATAATATGACGCTCTTCATGATGCAAAGAAAAATTATTAGTACCCAGATTAGGTCTTTTCTCTTGAAACAAAGAAGACTCGCTCCACCATCAGAAGTTGGAAACATGTTGGAAACTGGCTTAAGTACGCAAGCAGGTGCCCGAGATGGTACCTGTAATCATCAGCACAAATATCAAGAAAACAATGCTCTGTTGCAACATTGAATCATCTAAAATTAAGAAATATTTCATCTTTAAATTAATAATTTTACAACAAGAATATCTACGTATACAAAAAGAAATAATCTATTTATTTATGACAATACTCATGTCTTATAACAAGTCAATATATGATAGCTCCAGAGTAGTTTGAATTTCAGCCCTATTCTCCAAATTCTCATCAAATTGTTAAGTATCCAATCCAACTTTTTCTGGAACAAATATAGAATGTATATTCATGTACTTCCTTAACAGATCATTTTGATAAATATCACAAGACATTTAGTCTCTCCTTCTAAGCCTACCTGTACCAAAATTTTATGTAACATTAATGGGGTCCCAACAGACTCCCATTGGTATACATTTTGAATTATTTTCACAAAAGAATTAATATGATTATACCCGCAGGTATGGATTATGTCGCGAATACTGGAAGAAACGAGACCTTGACTTCGACAAATTTTGTTGTTTAAATTTTCTTTTCTCACATGGATAACCAACTTTGCTCTGAGGATAACAGATAGTTCAGTCATAGGAACAAATCTGAGTGGCACATGCTGATTTTTTTAAACCATTCTTAATTGAAAAATGCTTGGGACCTCTAATTAGAGGTACCACCACCCACTGCCACATCAGTGCTATGCCTTGCTTTTTTTTTTTTTTTTTTTTGCCTTTTCCACCTCATTAGAGGTGTGTTTAGAGGCCTCTAATTAGAGGTCTCTAGCATTGTTGTTCTTAATTTAAAACCACACTGATTCAAGTTGACTGTCAAACCCACATTAATCTGGTTCATTCAGTTCATTTAGAATGACGATCAGGAACAGAACACACCAATTATTTGTTTATTTATTTATTGGGAAGGGACAAATAACTCAAGCACAATGTTCTTTCAATTCAATTCTCTACAAATCAAAGAAAAGGGTTTTATGAACCCACCAATAATTCATACATATATATATAATATACATGCACAACCAAATCAAAATCAAAATAATGCATAAAAAATACCTAAAAATTAACATGTACCAAATCACTGTTTAATTCTGGAATCTCTTTCTTCTGTCTATGGGACCTGAGATCAATAAATAGTATACTTCATATCAAAATAAACAGCAACTATAATCAATATATATTTATATAATAAATCAATCGACCGATCGAGAGAGAGAGAGTATTACCTTTAGTTTTCTTTGAAATTGATTTGCTTCAAAAACCCTAAGAACTGAGAGAAGAATAAGGGAACCCAAACCAGCGGGGAATAAGGGAACCTGTCCATGATCAGAGGAGAATAAGGGAACCCAAACTAGCGGGAATAAGGGAACCTGTCCATGATCAGAGGAGAATAAGGAACCCAAACCAGCAGGGAATGTTCGCGCCAAAATTTTAGGGATTTTGGTTTTAATGTTTTCCGTAGCTTTTTCTTTTCAATTATAACAATAATAAAATGTCATTTGAAAACTTAACTGATCTTTTACAGTATTTTTAAAAGGCTATTAAAATTGGAATGAATACTATAAATAAATAAATAAAAATTAAACTAATTTGAATAATAAAAATTAAAAATATATTTTTAAAATTTAAAAAATTATTTATGACCTCTTAAAAAATAAAATTATACAAAAATAATAAGTATTTTTTATTTTTTTACCAATTTTTTTTTTTATAGTTTTTTAGGGAAAAAAATCTGAAATAAGTTTCTGAAAATAAAACCAAACATATTGAAATTGATAATTTAACCACATTCTTTGAAAAAGTTTAGATTATCTCAAATTAGCTATCTGAACTTAAAAGTGTTTTTGGGCTTGATGGGTTCATTTTGTGATCTAATTCGATGATCACTTTAATTTTACAATTCAATAATTATAATATTTAAAACTTTTTGAAAAATTATAATAAAAATACAAATAACTAAATCACCTCATTTCACTACCAAAACTTTTACCGAAGAATAGTATTATCGTTGCTAAATGTTTAACTCTTTTCCCATGCCAACTTGTCGTCTCCAAAAGTAAACACATTAATAGCGACGCTTATTGCGTTTTCTAAAAAATAAGCCTCGTAGCTAAAATTTATGAAATTTTGGCACCAACCAATATGTTTGGCGCCTAGTCAATGTTATGTTTTTTTAGCGACGATAGTAAATTGCGTTGATAAATGTCTACTTTTCCCAACGAAATTGATCACTGTGTCGCCAAAAATATACTTTTGGGTACGAAAAATTGACGTTGTCGCCAAAAGTAATCGCCAAAAGTGCAATTTCTTGTAGTGCCACCATCGATTAGGATTTACTGGCAACCACCGACCACCAACTCCTTACTTAGCCCTCATCGACGACAAAGAAGATGAGTAGATCTACTCCGATATGATGTAGATCTATTCAGATCTATATCAAATCTGGCCAGATCTATACCAAAAATACTTGTCGGAGTATAATCCTCTCTCTATATCTGTCTCTCCTTCGATTTCTCAATTTTTTTACTTTTTCTTTAATACACACTCTGTTTTCCTATTTTAATAGAGAAAATTTTTAAGTTTTGAATAAGTTTTTTTCAAGTTTTATAATAGGTAGTGAAAACTGTAAAAATTTTCAGTTTTAATTTTTTTTAATGCTAAAATGAATCATGCTTTAAAACTGTAAAATTTTTGTAGTTTCATAACATTCTTTAAAATTGTAAAATCTTACATTTTCGTAACATGCTTTTACTGTAAATTTTTACAGTTTTATAACATGTTTTTTAGTTTTATTAATAGGAAAAAATGTTTAATAGAATCATGCTTTGAACTGGAGGCAAATCAGACCTGGGAATTCAAATCTTTAGATGGGCTGGCTTTGCCAGAGCTTCTTTGGGCCATATTTTGCCAGAGCTTCTTTTCTGTTGAGTTGGAGTTTGATCTGGTTTATCAGTTGGGGTTGCTAATCTGGTTTTTCTGTTTTGGTATAATGCTCTGCTGGGCTTGTATATGACTGTTGGGGATGTTGATCTGGTTGGTTTGGTTCATCAGCTGGTGATTGCTATTTTGGTTTTAGCCCCAATCTGCTAGTCAGTTTCTCTGCCCTGTTCCTCTGTTCAGCATTATCAGTTGGCCAAATTTATTGTTTCTCTGCTTGGCTTTGTTCATCTCAGTGCAGTTCTGTGGTACTAACTCTGGTGCTGTTATGTTGCTTGGGTCCATTTGGCCTTGTAGCTGTCTCTTGGGTCCAATAGCTGAGTTGTGGTCTGAGTGGAGGTCTGCTTGTTAAGCTGGTTTTGAGCCAAAAGGATGTATGCTAAAATATTAACACTCTGAAGGATTGAATTAGGTTCTGTTTGCTGCTGTGTGAGAATTCTGCTATAAAATGCTCCCTCCACTGTGTGATAATGCCTCTGTTTTAGCTGATTTTTGCTGCAGTGTTACAACCTCTGGGAGTTTTTGGTTATGTTTGTTGTTTTTCCTTCTCATTTTCTTTTTGTTGGTTTCTCACCAACTGGCGCTTGGGGCTTTTCAGGCCCAAGCTACTCTTTATTGATGTAAACTTCATTCCTTGAATGTTTTTTCAATAAAGATTTTCTTTGCCGATCAAAAAAAAAATTTGTAACAATTTTACACTTTCAAAGCTAACTTTTTAGTTTGATCAATATAAGAGATTATTTTTTTAAATCCTACAAAAATTGAAAAATAACCTATATTTTTTCTATTGTTGCTGTGCCTGTTGTCAAGTTTTTTTTTTTTCCTTTCAGTTTATCAATATTTTAGCACATTTTATTATGTTTTGTCGCTTTAATTTCTCCATTTGTTCTTTTTTTTTGACAATATTCTAGACATTCCGGATGACTTCTAGTAACGTTGAAAACACTCCGCATGAATTCTCAACAATACTCTAATGACTTTCCAGTGATGTTAAACATTCCGGCGAGTTTTTGGTGGTTGTTTGACCAAAAATGTAGCAGCGTCTTTAAATTTTTTATTTATTTTTTAAAATTTTTTTTTAGTAACAATTAAAAATATATAAGATTAATTAATATAAATATTTTGTCTTGAAATTAAATGAGTTTTAAATTTTATATATGAAACCTAAATATATATATATATATATATAAGTACCAACTACCACAATATATTGGGGGTGTTTGTTTCAGCTTTTTAGAGTCAACTTATGGCTTTTAGCTTTGAAAAAGTTATTTTTGACTATTTGGTTAAACTTATTTCAAAGCGAACGATTCTAATGACTTATTTTAACTCAAAAAGTGATTCGAGAAGTTGCTCATCCATTACTTGATTATCGACACGCCGTGGACATGTTAATTTATGGTTATACTCTTAATTTTTTTTATTTTTTTAAAAATAGAAAAAGACTCAAATGGACTATAGATTATTATTATTATTTTTTATGAGAAATGTAGACAAATAAAAAATAAAAATTAATTGAAAAAGCTATTTCACAGCTTATTTAACAAACACTACTCAGCAACTTAAATCTATAATCCAACAGCTACACCAAACAGATTAACAACTTCTGATTAAAGTCATAATTTATAATCTGTTAAGCTATAATCTATAAGCTGTTTTAACAGCTACACCAAACGGGGCCATTAAATTTCAAATAACGTATTACGATCTTTTGATTTTGAAAATTGAAAGGAAGTAAGTGGTCTCCTTGTCCCCCTGAAATAGTGTACAGTAGCATATATGTGCAAATATTTTATGTAATAAGTCTATTAGGTGGTTGAGATGATGGGGGTGTAATTTCAAGAGTTTGAATTGTAGGATGAGGTTTGGGATTTGGGGTTTATTGTCTCTAAATCTTAGCTTCGCCTCTTCTCGCCAGCTACGTTTCAGAAGATTTAAAGGTAATTTGGGAAGATTGGTTTTTAAGTTTTTAATTTTTTTACTTTTTTAGGTCATATTACTTTTCTATTTTTTTACATAAAAAGTTAAAAAAGTCAAAAAAATTAAAAAGTTAACTTTTTACCATCTTCCTAAAATATCACTTATTATATTAATTGACACACACACACACACACATATATATGATTAAAATGAAATTTAAGAAGTTACTTTTTGCTTGACTGAAGTAATAAGTGAAAGGGTGACACTATGTCACGTCATATATTGTTACATAAAATACTTTCTTTATATTATATATATATACCAAAGGTGTAAACACTCCATTTTGACCGATCCTAAGACTTGGACGCTTTCTTTTGATACTTTCTTTTGATTACTCTATGATGACAGAACAAGAAAGTGTTTCTCACAAAATCCTCAATAAGAAAACTTAGAATTTGAGCCTTGTTTCCAATCCTAAATAGCCACAAATTACCTTTCCAAAGGCATATTTTGACCTCACGGTTGCGTCCAGAATGGTTCGTTTAGCTAGGATCAACCTTCGCTATTATAGCATAATTATTTAAAACTTCTCGCCCAAATTGTAAACTCAAAGAATATTCTATTATGTAAAGGAATATTCTGTTAAGTCATGGAATATTTCATCCATATGCGGAATATTTCGTCAATACTGACAGGGACGCTGACGTAGCGATTTTGTTGACGTGGCATGACTGGATTGGTCCTTACTGATGATGTGGCGCTGACATGTCTTTACCAAAAAAAAAAAAATGAATTTAAGGAATGCTGGTGAAGGGGTTTGAACCCCCAACGAACACCTTAACCACTTTGCCAAAACTTTGCCTTGTGTTATATTTTCCCTCAAATAATATTTGACCATTTCCAAACCAGTAGGCAAAAAAGGTATATTTTTACATTTTTTTTTTCTTTTGTGTGGGACACTCCCCTACCCCATTGGCCAACCCATATATCACCAAATATATAACTAATCGTCTCCTATTGTCAAAAAAAAGTTTTGTTTGCATCCATAAAGGAGTATCCCATGCAATCACCTTGAAAATTTGCCCTCCTATCACATTCTTGTCTCCCACGTTGTCTGCCACCTTCTTTTTTACCTTAACTCTCCCTCGTTGCCTGTAAGAGAAAGAAAGGACCATGAAATTGAAGAGAAAAGAGTGAGAAAAGGTTGAAAAAAGAGAGAAAATTTGAGTTTTTGAGCAAAAAATAATCCTATCTTCCATATACACCCCATACCTTCCATACAAACTAAAATTCCATCTTTCCTACACCCAAAACTCCTCCAAAAATTATGAAATAACTAAATTTCAGTAGTGATTGATCAAAGGAAAGAGTGAGTATTGTTGAAAGTGAAAAAAAAAAAGAGAGTTAGCCACTTTTCCACCATATATACCTAGAGTTCCATTCTAGTTTCAAATTGAGGATTGAGAACACACTTCCTAAACTTGAGGGTGATTAAGAGGAAATTTGGAAATCAAGAAGTTCAATCTTTCTTTGGAAGGTGAATTTATAGTCTTTCATTTTCTTATATTTTCTATTTCATATTTATTTTCTTGCTTCTTATTTCATAGTATTTTGTTATAATCCAAATAATTTGTTTATCTCATATTTATTTTCTTACTTTATATTTCATAGTGTGTTGTTGTAATTCAAGTGGTTTATTTAGCTCATAATTATTTATTTATTTATTTATTTTTATTCACTTGGTTTAATTTCATATTAGTTTTATTGTAATCTTGTATGTTCTACCTCATATTTGCTTTCTTGTTTTAGCTTCATGTTAGTTTTGTTGTAATCTTGCATATCCTATCTTATATTTGCTTTCTTGTTTTAGTTTCATAGTAATTGTGTTGTAATCTTGCATTTTCTAGCTTATATTTTTCTTGTATTATTCTCATATTAGTTTTGTTGTAATCATGCATATTCTACCTCATATTTGCTTCTTTTTTTGTTTTTTTGTTTTAGGTTCATGTCAGTTTTGTTGTAATTTTGCATGTTCTATCTTATATTTGTTTTCTTATTTTAGTTTCATAATAATTATGTTGTAATCTTGCATTTCCTAACTTATATTTTTCTTGTATTAGTCTCATATTAGTTTTGTTGTAATCTTGCATGTTCTACCTTATATTTGTTTTTTTTGTTTTAGGTTCATGTTAGTTTTGTTGTAAGTTTGCATTTTTAAAATTTTTTTTTTATATTTGTTTTCTTGTTTTTAATCTAACTAGCAATGGTTAGTTAAGTCGCCTACATATTTCTTGTTTGTTTCTTTTCTTGGTTTCGCAATAAGACAGGTTTTGCTAGGCCTAATTGGCCGGTCAGCCTATTTGGCCAGCCGGTTAGCTTCTTTTTGACAAGACGGCGTTGTTTGCCAATGTCAACCAACTTCCGGTGGTTCCCAAGTCACGTGAAACCTTTTTTTTCTTTTGTTTATTTTATTTTGAGTGTATGGTGAGGTTTTTATTTTGTTGTAATGTTCTCCTCACCCCCTCTAATTTGGTTTGTAATAATTTATTTAAAGTGTGGTAATAATGTTCTGCCCCACTTTTTTCTATCTCGGTTTTTTATTTGCTTTCTTTATCTGTGAATATGCATCATATTTTGTCTTTCATTATATCCATGTTTCATGCATCTTGATTCAGCTAATTTTGTATTTGTGGATTTAATCAATTCCTATGTGATTATGTGCGCTACCTCATATTCTTGAGAAGATTCACATGTCATATCTTAGAAGCCGAATCTTTAGTTGCATCTCATGAGTGAATTGCATTAGGATTTTGTATATAAGATCATGCATGTTTCACTAACTTTGTTTTGTAGCTTGTTCGCAGGACGTCAAACATATACGTTGTTATGCTTTAGCATCCCGTTTGTATGTGTTTTTCTTACTATGTTTAGCATTCTACCATGGGGCTTTTGCTTATGTAATATAACTCTATAAATGTCAGTGGATGGAGATTGTGTTGCTTAATTTGGAATAATGTTGATTTTCATATTTGTAAATTCAATTTATTTGGGTTGTACATCTTCAAAACTCTTTTAAAACTACATGAAATCAAGTTGTTCCAAAGTGGGTGACATAGTCTATACTTGTATGCTTCACATAGTAATTTTTTTGAGATTTATTAAATAATCAGAATATGAACATATAAAGTAAATAAAATTCATATCATGGTTTAGTAAAGGCCGATCTTTTGATCGGGTGAGCAGGGGTGCTCAATTAATGATCTTCCCCTCTCATGCCTAAGGTTCCGAACTGAGACAACTTTGGTTATGATGAACAGTGGCCTTGGCACGAGTCATGAGTTTCCTAATTTTCCAAAATATTAGGTGGCGACTCAGAGATCTAATGATGAAGTCCATTTCTAGCAAAATGTTTTTTTGCAATAAAATGGATTTTCTAAAATTTGCCAAATGTGGACTCTTGTCTATGTTTCCTATTGCACTTGTGAGACTAGATCAAAGAGATCTCAGGAGTCCGAACTGTTTAACGCTCGTGGGTACTCCCTGGCATGTTACAGTTTTTGGCAACTCTGCTAGGGATTTTATGAAGCCTTGACTCGAACTCCATGATATGACTTTTATTTTCAATTATATGTTTATTGCATTGCATGCATTGGTGCACTTAAAGTTCTTGTGTTGCCCAGACACTAGTGGGAGCACATGCACACTTTTTGTGACACTACACCTATTTCTACTTTACTTTGGAGGCCTTGTGTTAAATCTTTTGAGATCTGAAGGTTCTTAGACTTTGAAGAGAGACTATATTGACTCTTCTGATTTCCTAAGATCTTCATTGGTTATGACCCAAAGGACTCTTTGGTAATGTCACCTTGACTTCAACCCTTGGAGTAGAGCTAACCTTATGCGTATAATGAGCTATAGTACCTTCCAAAATTAAGACAGGATGATCTCCTATTTCTAGGATGTATGATGCCGCTTGTCTGAAAGTGGAACCCTAGATCGTTTCAAAGTTGGGACAGGGTAACCTTAGCCTCCATAGGGGTGTTTGTTCTCTTTCCTGCTATTTGTTATGTGCAATGTATGGGGATTCTCAAATTCAGATGAGTGGTTTAGTCATTTCTATTTGTGGGGTTGAATTCACCTTTTCAACATGAGTTAGCAGTAATCAGTTGAGCTGGGATGCTAATGAACTTCTGATTGGGGGTCCCGTTTTGTTTTAGCAAGGTAGTCGAGCACTATAGCTTCCGAAAGGTCTGATATCCCCCAAGTTATGTGGACTTGCATTGGTAGACTTTGCAAAAGTGCAAATTTGGTTCAGGGTCAGCTAGTGTTAGTTTCTTTGCTACCGGTTACATGAAGAAATGTAAAAGCTTCATCAACTGTCCAGAATACCCTTTCTTCACCTGCTAGATCATCACCACTCAACTCACCAGAATCAGTGATGGCTCAGATTCCAAAAATTTTAGCAGACATACTATTGGCCCTTCAACGGAGCATGGATACCATTGCCACTACGGTTGCTGCCCAAGGCACTACTCTTGCTGCTCAAGGCAATACTCTTACTGAACTGCAACGTCTATCTAGGGCATCCATTACTCAACCACCTCTGGTGACTCATCCAGCACCACCACCTTCACCTCCACCAGTTGACGAGTTTCCCGAACTTAGCTCACCAGAAGATCTGAGAGTTCCTGTACAAACTTCAAGAGGATCATTTCCCATTCCACAACCAACGGGAGAGATCTTTCCCTCCGAGGCACCTGAGTCTGACCTAACTATGTTGAAGCTGTCCAAGTTGGAAAAACTTTTCAAAAGGTCACAATGAGTCAATTTAGTCCCGGACATCAAAGACGGGTACACTAAGAGAGCTGTGAAGTTGCCAGAACGGTTCAAAATGCCACACATTGATAGGTTTGATGGCTCCAATGACCCAATGGTGCACATTCGCCTGTTCTCTGATGTCTTAAAGCCTATGGGTTTGACTCATCCACAAAAGCTCTCTTTGTTCGAATGAACTTTGTCAGGAGTGACTGCCATCTGGTATGCCTAGCTAAAGGACTTGGTAAAACAAAGTTGAGAAGAGTTAGCCAAGGCCTTTATCATCCAATATGCTTATAACACCCAGATTGAAGTAACTACTTGGGAATTAAAGGCCACTCGTCAAGAGCCCAATAAAAGTTTCGTGGCCTTTATCACCAGATGGAGGGCCAAGGCAGCGATGATGACCAACAGGCTACCAGAAAGAGATCAAATCCACATGGTGGTTAGGAATTTGCATGGCAAGATGCTTCAGAAAATGATAGTTTTTCCTCTATTTACTTTTAAAGAATTACATGAAATAGGAGTCTAAATAGAAGATGCCATCAAACAGAAAATCATCATTGACAACAAATAGTCAATATGGAAGACCTTCGGGCACAGTTCCAGTGCTACCACCAGTGGTAGCACAGTTGTGAAGTCCTCTTAAATCAACTTGGTTGCCACCACCACTAAAACAGGCGACCCTTTTACTTATGCTGGCCCGCAAACAACGAACACAACCCAAGCCCCAATCTGAACATTCACCCCTCTCCATATGTCACTCTCCAAAGCAATGAAAATCTTGACAAAAAGAGGGTATTTGAAGCCTTTGGACCCCTGACCTCTTCCCGAACGTCTCCCAGCCAAACATGACCCTACCAAACACTGTGCCTTTCACCAACTACCAGGACATGACACTAACCAATGTTTTCGCCTTCGTCATGAGATCCAAGATCTCATTGACAATAAAATCATAGCTCCCCTACAACCACCAAAACCCAACGTCACTACCAACTCGTTGCCGCCACAGAGTTCCACCACCTTCTCATCTTAACCTCATCCATACACTTTCATCCATCTTTAACCCGAGTATCTATATCACACCCACCTATTTACCAAAACCTGAGGTACATATTCTTGAAGGCACCGAGTTGTGCATGATGGATGCATCTCCAACCCCGCCAAAACCCAAAATCCCTATGGTGGTAATGTTAAAGGAAATAACCAAAATACCTATGCTTGAGGCTGGAAAACTATCAGAGAAAAAGTATGATCCTAGCCGGTCTATTGTTCCCAGTGGTCAACTAAAGTTTGAGGTTGATCTGCCTGATTCATTTTCTATCAATGTTATCAACGAGGATGTACTTGAATAGGGGTTGGATGATTTGGTCAACCTCGAGGAGGACTTGGCTAATCTCCATTTCTTTGAAGAATTAGACCTTCGAAATGTGCAGATGGGATGGTGGGAGCCGAAGAATTACAGACACGGTTGGTCAAACAGTGACAAAGCTTCTGATACGGAAACTAAAAGGAAAGGGGATGAACTGAGACTTGATTTCGGAAAACTTGTTGAAAGTGGTAAAGGAAAGAGTTCTAGAGGAAAAAAAGAAGAACCAGAAAGCCATTCAGAGCATACTGTGGAAATGATTCAAGCAGTGCTAGATAATTGCCTTTCGGTTAACGAAGGCAAATGGTGGGATGATAATGACCTACAGCTCACCCACACTAATGATGAATGGGTAAATAATGTGTTAGATGAGACTTGGTATGCAAATGAAATTGATCATTTGACCAGGAGTGGATGCTACTTCAAGCCTCCACATCTAGACCAAGGAGAGCCCTCTGGCAAAGATAAAGAGGTAGAGAAAGAAAAAGAGAAAGAGGTAGAAGAAGACCTAATTCTAAAACAACTGAAAAATATCCATGCAAACATTTCCATTTGGGGTCTTCTCATGGCTTCCCGAGAACACCGACAAGCAATGCTATCAGCCTTAAACAAGGCCAAGCTATCCATTGAGACAACACCGGATCAATTAGTATCTTTCATCATACCTAGAGACACGACCCCTATGTTATCATTTATAGACAAAGAGTTGCCACCTAAGGGGGTTGACCACAACAAACCCTGGTATATGGCCTTGGAGTGTAGAAAGAAGTGGATTCTAGTAGTTTTGGTTAATACCGGTTTAGCCATTAATTTGTGCCCAACAAGGACTGCTTATGCGATCAGGTTAAAGCCGGCTGACTTCATGCCAACAAGCCAAGTTGTTCAGGCATATGACAACACCAATAGGAATGTTATAGGGACTTTCAAGGTCCAGATATTAGTTGGTACCTCTGAGCATGAGGCAGAATTCCATGTCACGGATATCCCGACAACTTTCAACCTATTGTTAGGCAGGCCTTGGTTGCATAAGATGAAAGCGGTCTCTTAAACTGTACACCAGTTGGTGAAGTACTCACACAATGGAGGGATTGACACAGTTTTTGGCAATTCTACGATCCACCCTTCTCCAGGAGTCACAATGCCAGTACTGGAAATACAACATGGGAGTGAAGATGTTTTTCTCTTGGGTTTTACCTTGGCAGAAGCACGGCTAGTGCAGACAATCATGGAAAAAGATGAGGGTACACATCTGAGTGCTCAATCAGTCTATATAATGAACAAGCTAGGATACATCTCAAGATCAGGATTGGGAAGAAGTGGCCAACAAGGCACCACAGAGATAACTAAGGTAATCCACAACCCACATGCATTTGGGTTGGGATATGAACCAACAGTAGAAGACTGGAAGAAAAAAAAAGAAAGGAAATGAGAGAGAGAGAATCAATGAAAAGAAGATGGGAAAGAAGTATGAGTTGGTTTATAGGCCAATCCATGGGACCTTGAACGGACGCTTTGTCTACCAAGGAGAAGACTTCCCTTTCTGTTGGCATCAATGATAGATATACCAGTCGGGGTCAAGATGGGCCCAATCCTTATAGAACAAAGGTATGCCCCCGCGTATGAAATGATAGTCACAATGGAAGAAGTTCAAGATGAAAACCCATGGTACTTTGATATTTGGAATTTTCTGGAAAGTGGTACATACCCACATGGGGCAAACGCAAAAGACAAAAGGGGGATACAGCATCTGGCCACTCAACTCATCATTTGTGGAGATAAATTATACAAGAGAGGACATCTGGGAATACACAAGTTCTGTGTAGAGGAAGAAGAGGCAAAGCGTGTCATGGAAGCCATCCATGGAGGAGAGTGTGGAGCCCATATGAATGGTATAATGCTAGCCAGAAAAATCCTTAGACAAGGATACTACTGGTTAACCATGGAGAGTGATTGTATCAACTTTGTTAGGCGATGCCACAAATGTCAAATCCACACCAATCGCATGAACATCCCGCCATCCAAACCCTACAACATGACTTCGCCTTGGCCTTTCTCAGTCTGGGGCATAGATCTTATCGGGGCAATCACACCGAAGGGTTCAAATGAGCATCAATTCATCTTGGTTACCATTGACTATTTTACCAAGTGGGTTGAAGCACAGTCATATTCAGTGTTGAAAGCATCACACGTAGCCAAATTCATCAGGGGCAACATCATCTACAAATATGGGGTACCAAATGAAATAATTTCAGACAATGGCTCACACTTCAAGGGGGAAGTGGTAGTTTTACTTGAAAAATATAATGTGGCTTTTCATAAGTCATCAACATACAGGCCACAAACCAATGGAGCCGTTGAAGCTGCAAACAAGAACATCAAAACCATTTTGCATAAAACAGTGGAAACCTACAGAGATTGGCTTGACAAACTGCCTTTTGCACTTTGGGGATACAGGACATTAATCCGAATGTCTACAAGGGAACCCCTTACTCTTTGGTATATGGAATGGAGGCTGTTTTGCCGATTAAGTTGGAAGTGCCTTCATTAAGGATTATGGCTGAATGTCAAATAACAAAAGTTGATTGGCAACAAAACCAATTTGAGGAACTGATGCTATTTGATGAGCAAAGATTAAAGGCGTTATACCACATTTAGGGGTATCAACGTAGGATTGCCAGAGCATTCAACAAAAAGGTTAGATCCAAGAATTTGAGGGAAGGAGACTTAGTGTTGAAAGATAACCGAGCTCCTATTCACGACCTCAGGGGCAAGTTTAGACCCAATTGGACGGGTCCCTACATCATTAAATCAATCTGGTCAGAAGGAGCAATCATTCTCATGGATTTGGATGGTTTGGAGTTCTCACAGCCAATTAACATGGACAAGCTAAAGAAGTACTAACCTTTAGAGGCTAGCTAGACTGAAAACCCGAAAGGGCGACCCAAGCAAAAGTTAGAGCAAGAAAAAAAAAATGGTGACAAAAAAAAAAATAGAAAAATGAAAAAATGAAAAGCTCGCAAGGTTGAAAACCCAAAAGGGCGGCTTAGGCAAAAGTTAGAGCACAAAACAAGAGTGTCAATATCTGAGTAAACCTTAACCGGAACTACGTATGGCCTGATTCCTATCTTTGGGATACGTAAGCAGCTTCATCTTGAAGTTCGACCTTAATCATTTTTCAATTCACTCATCTCGTCCATGTTTGATTGGTGTGTCTTTATTCGACTCAGCTATCCATATTTGATTGGCTCGTCCCCATTTGATTCAGTTGTCCTATTTCTCCTTCATGACAGGTTCAGTCGCAAGACGAATTCAGTTGTACATCTCAAGGGTTGTGTCAGGACCCAAACCCGCCCCTATGAGTTTAACATCATGACCGGCTAATAATCATAGATTACCTAGGGCCTCCAATGGAACAAATCAAATTGATCTAAATTATGGGGCTTAGTGGAAGCAGATTAAATATAAAAGAGGTCCATCGAGCTGTGCATAAATGAAGAGTTCACATTAGCCTTGTACAACCATTCCAAAGGTAAATGCATATACTTATATATATAAAAGTTTCCAAAGGAAAACGTTCAGCCACAATCCAAACGTGCCAACATGTACAAAACCTTTATTACCAAAATTTAACCAAAGTTCAAAATAAAAAAAACAAAAAAAAAAATGGGGTTTAGACTTTGCTTGGCTCTTTGCGAGACCAAGTTGGCCCCTTCACGGGAGCTCCACAAAAGGCTGACCATGGGGTGACTCCGAGGCGATCTCTATTCTTGATGTTCAACTTGCTCACCTACATATACAGACATAAATAGTGAGCTAGTGCCCAATGGGCGATAACAGAATAAAGAGGTTATATGAATGAAGTTCCACACCAGTACAAATATCAATTAGATTACCCATCATGTCAATCCTTTGCAATAACAAAAACCACTATGTCGATAGCATATTCAATGCAATTCTGATTTCAATTCAATTTTCAATAATCCATGTTGTCTCAATAACAATTCTCATTCAATGACAAATTACGTGGTACATCCAATAGAGTAACAATGTATCAATAACAATGGAACCTCAAGGGTCAATCAATATATATATGTGTGTGTGTATCATATTCAATTATCCAATGGGCCACGGTATTGTTTCCCCCGGGTGAAGGCCAATGGGCCATGGTATTATATCCCCCAAGCAAGGGCCTATTAAACAATGGGCCATGGTATTAATTTCCCCCAAGAAAGGGCCTATTTAGCAATGGGCCATGGTATTAATCTCCCCAAGCAAGGGCCTATTTAACAATGGGCCACGGTATTGTTTCCCTTGTGTGAGGGCCTATTAAACAATAGGCCATGGTATTATATCCCCTAGGCAAGGGCCTCACTAAAGGATACCACAAGTTTACTTTCAAAAAAAAAAAATGACCTTCATTCATTAGTAACAAATAGTACTTCAGTAACCAACCAATCAATCAATCATGTATCGATTTCGATAACAATAACATTTTTGAAAATAAATATTACTTGAACATATCTTTATAAAGTTATTACTCACTGTGGTTTGTGGTGTCACTAAGCCTCAGACGTCCACCTATACAAAACAAATAACAAAGGCACAATTGAAACACCACTCCATTTTAATTCAATTCTTCTCATCTGTTTCTAACTCATTCTATGATTATATGCATCTAAATGTTGCCTAAGAATACTTGGAGTAACATAAGGATGCAAATATGCACTCAAAAGAGTTTCTCAAAAATTGCTGAAAATAGAGTCTCCACTCGAGCGCCACTTCCTACGCTCGAGCGAGCGCTCAAAACAAAGGTGGTCGCTCGAGCGCAACTTTTGTCGCTCGAGCAGTCTGTAAACTTGGCCAAAAATGCTGGTTGCATGAAATTTCCACTCAACGAATGCTCAAGCAGAAGGCTGAGTAAAAAGGGTCCTCGCTCAAGCGCTACTTTGGTAGCTTGAGCGGCCTGTAAAATTTTATAAAACTTCTGGGAGCTCGATTTTCACGTTCGAGCGAGGCTTTTCACGCTCGAGCGAACAACACGAATTCTGAAATTTTCAGAACTGTGTTTGAGCTTTAAGGTTGATATTCAAGGCCTCAAAACTTGTGTTTTTTGGAAAATCATTATATAGCATGAAAATACTTCCAATTTGATATCATTTGCTCGAAATTATGCTTCAATTGTCCAAGTTCAAGCTTAAATTTTCAAGTTGAAACCATGCATGTTATGGATTGAGCCTCCTTCATGTTAAAACACCACTAAGTGATATGAAATGCATGTTTTTATGGATGATCTTCAAGTTCATGCCTCCTAAGCTTCACGCATGTATGAATTTCAAGAAATCTTAGCTTAAAAATGAAACATTAAGCATGCATGTGCATAATTCAACTCAAATTCATCATATCCATGGTAATTCATGCTCAACCTACTCAAATTCAAACAAATGATCCCATAACTCTATGAACTTAGTTTCTACATGACTTGATTCCAAGAATTTGGGTTGAATTCGATACCTAATGTGTGTATGCAAGTGTAGGACTAGCTTAATTCACCAAAACTCTAGCAATTCACTTCAATCTCCTCTTTCTCTCTCTAAATGTTGAACTCTCCTCCCTTCTCTCTCAATTCTCAACCAAATGTGTGTATATATGAGCTCATAAGCTTATTTAGAGCTATTTATATGGTGAGATTAAGTTAGCCTAATCACATATGATTAAGGTTAATGAATTAGGCTTAATTCTAATTAATTCAATTAGTTTATTCTAATTATTTTGATCCAACTTAATTTTCAATTAAAGTTACCATAAAATTCTAAATATTCTAATTAGCCTATTGGGCTAGTCAATTTTAGTTTCTAAAGCCGTCTAAACTCTCAATTTTTGTATCTAAGTTGTCCATTCGAACATATATTCCATGTAATGACGGATAATCACAAAATTAAGCATGTAATCGCACAAATAACACACAATCATCCAATTAGACTTAGTAAAATATCATTATACACTAGTTCGGAGGTCGGGGTCATCACAAGTTGATTTCATGTTGATCGAGTAGTGGTCATTTGTGAAAATAGATTTTGAGGACTTGTAATGAAGTTGACTGATTTTCTCAAAAATTATTCCATTTTTCCAAAACTTAGACCATTCTTTGGATCAAAAATAGGCTCAATATTCAGTTCAAAATTCACTAAAATAGAGCCATTTTCAAGTTTAAAATTCAAAACAAAATGATTTTTATGTTCAGTGTTGTGCCATTCATGCCATCTAGATTTGCAAAACAAACTCGTTTTATTGATGCCAGGGATCAACCCCGATCAAAGTTGTACAAAAAGGAGTAAAGCTATAGGTGCCCACTCCAAACAAAAAACAAACAAAATAAAAGCAAATAATAATAATAATAAGAGAAAGAGTAGCATTTTCTCAATTTTCCAACAGCAGCTCGGTGGCGAAGATTACAATCGGCTTCATTTGCACACAGCTTCGTTGCCTAACTTTACTATCGACTACCTCGCTTCATCTTTACTCATTCGAAGCTCTTGAAGACTCTGCCTTAGCCTTGGCAGAGCTTCCGAAGGAGATTATTCCTCACCGACCATCAAATTAGTTATGCGAAGGAACTCTGAATCAGGCAGGTGGCCTGTTGTTTTATTTCTTCGTTCTGCTTTTTTAGTGCACTAATTTCTACTCGAGAGTCCTTGTACATACATTGGAGCAGGGAGAGTTGTGCAGTTAACTGATGTACATCAAACGTCCTGTTTTGCAGTCAACGAGACAAGTTGGGGACCGTAGTCACGGTCTCCACACATGACGTCAGCGTATATGAGTTTGCTTCGATGTCATACTGTGCCGCCATTATTTGCCCAACTGACATCGCTGGAAAGCTGAAAATAGGGGAAGGAGAAGGAGCTCGTGGTTGAGGTTCAAGGGAGTCGGAATCGGTCATCTCTATCGTGGACTCATTCAGGTCTAGAAAAAGAGTAAGAGAACCGTGTGAAGAGGCCATGGTAGAGGAGAGTAATGCAAAAGAAAGAGGTTGCAAAGTGGTGGTAGAGAAAGTTTGCAGGCTTTTGCTCTGCCTCTCTCTCACAAGCCTCAACTTAAGAAGAGAGCAAAAAAGAAGACAAAGAAGACAAAGAGGAGAAACATTGGGATAAGGCATTGAAGAATCGAGGTAGCCTGTCAGTTAGGTGCCGCGACTGTTGAAATCGCACGCCGGACACGATGCTTAAAGAAGATGAAGGAAGAGAAAGAGAGACAAAAATAGGGAAAGAGAGAGATATGTATATATATGTATACGTGTGTATGTGTGTATTATATTATGTACGTATATGTCTGTGTACATGTAACTATGTATATATTTTCTCCGTATATGTATATGTGTGTATCCGTATACATATATATTTTCTCTGTATACATATGTAATACGTATTTTATATATCGTTTATGTGTATATGTGACCTTTCCCCTCTCTGTATGAAATACGGTCAGGTATACCTGTTGGTTACTCCACCTTTGCACCTTTCACGTAAAACGTGTTAGGATTTGATGTTTACCTAGTTAAAACCTTCCTATTTTCCCTATGAGATACAGTTAGATACGTCTGTTGGTTACACCACCTTTGCACCTTTCACGTAAAACGTGTTAGGATTTGATGTTTACCTGGTTAAAACCTTTCCCTTCTCTGTATGAGATACGGTTAGGTACGTCTGTTGGTTACACCATCTTTTTTCCTTTCACGTGAAACGTGTTAAGATTTGATGTTTACCTAGTTAAAACCTTACCCCTTTCCGTATGAGATACGGTTAGGTACGTCTATCGATTACACCACCTTTGTTCCTTTCACGTGAAACGTGTTAGGATTTGATGTTTACCTGGTTAAAACCTTCCCCCTTTTCGTATGAGATACGGTTAGGTACGTCTATTGGTTACACCACATTTGCTCCTTTCACGTTATAATGATCTCGGTTTTGACCCGTCTCTTGTGATGTTCCGGACCTGGGTTTGTATTGTTTGAATGCTGGTTCATGTCGTGTTTCCCATGTCTTCCCCTCATTGTTGGTTATTGGGTTATAGTTATGTGTTTGGAAAAGTTTGGTTGCTTGTTTTTCCAAACTTTTAGTTGTCCAGGATTTGGCTCTTCTGCTCGAGCGGGGCTTTCTACGCTTGAACGGGCTTCTGAAATTTGGCTCTATGCTCGAGCGGGTATTCGGGCTCTCGAGTAGGGTCTCTGTCTACAAAAGTACTGGAGGAGCGTATTTTACGCTCGAGCACATGGTTTCACGCTTGAGGGGGAGTCTATGTCTGACGCTCGAACAGGGCTTTCTACGTTTGAGCGGACCACGTTTTATCAGCTTGAGAAAGTGACATTTCGTATCACTTTTTGCAATCCTCTCTCTCTCTAAAACTCTCCAAGATCCATATCTAGAGCTTCTCTCTTTAGGAATCATATTCTATCTTTGATTTCTCCAAATCCGTTCAGCTTGCTTGTTTTCATTTTTCAAAAACCACTTTTCAAAAAATTCTACTTTCTTATTTTTCATATTTTTTTTTTGTTTTTACTAAATTTTTTTAATATTTTAAGCAATTTTTTTACTTTTTAGACACACCTAACATAAATATACCTAAAAAGTAAAAAAAAAAAAAAAAATTAAAATTCACTAAATACCAAAAATACAAAAAAAAAAAAAAAAAAATTCAAGAATTCAGTACATTTTTTTGTATTTTTATGTATTTATTAATTTTTTAAAATATTTTTTCACAAATTTTTTACTTTTTAGATACATCTAAGTAAGGTGCATCTAAAAAAGTAAAAAACATGTTTAAAATTTTAAAAATATTCACTAAAAAAAAAAAAACACGAAAACCAAAAAACTCAGTTTTAAAAAAACTTAATCCAGAAAATTCAAACCAAACACACTAATTAGGATTTTGGCTATAGTTTTTGCATCAAAGTTGTATAACTTCTCGAAGGTTTCGTTGTGTACGTTGGAGATCGAGTTTCGACACTGTAAATTTTGGGAGTTTCAGCTCTTTTCTTCTTCAAACTTGAAGTAGGAATTTTCTTTGAGTTATATATATGTTTTTGCAAGATCTAGATGATTTTCGAAATCATCCTTTGATCAATTTTGAAAGTAGATTGTTGATTCAAGAAGATGAGTGATTTTGAAAGTGGGTTTACTTCATTTTCCTTTAAAAATAGAAATTTAGAGTTTTTGAACTATGTTGATGAAAGAAAGATGTTTTTGGTGAGATTTTCTCAAATATTTGAAGCTGAATGGTTTTTGGTGAGAAAACCTAGAAATTAGAGATTTTTAAGAAAGATGTTGAAAATCTTTAGAATATGTTGTTATATTTATTTTGTGTGCCAAAATAAATGATGTTCGAAAATTGTTTATTTATTACATATAAATGATGAATTGCAGGGAATATGAGAATTGTTATTCATTTTGGAAATTATTATTCAAAATGTTGAAATAGTCTTGAAATGACTAATTGTTAAGGATACTTAAGAAGAGGGAATTGTGTTATTCCTTGGATGATAAATTGGAATAAAAGTATTTATATTCATCTTGTGTTATTGGCATATCAATTCATTTGATTACATTAAACTTTGAAAGTTGATTTGAAAACTTGCATTGAGAAAAGAATGTTGAGAAACAAGTTTCCATGAATTGGTTTTGGGGTAAATACGATGGTAAGTCTTGACAGGTGGTGTAGATGAAATTGAATAGGTGTTGAGCCTTCTAGTTAATACTGGTAAAAATGACATATTACAGATGTCGAGCCTCTCAGTCAATGCTGGTAAAAATGACAAATTGGTAGTACTCGTATAGTACTTGCAAACACCAACCTGGGGATTACTAAAGTCGTATTTACCGCTCTTGAAATGAATTATTAAGTTTTGAAGAATTGACATCATTGAGGATGAGAGTTTTCAAAGATGAAGATGTGATTTTCTTTCAAAAGAGCATAGTATGGCATGTGCATTTCATCTCTTGAGACTTGTATAAAATGTATATACTTTGTTAAGGATTTCCTACTGGGCTTTATGCTCACCCTACGAGATTTTTGTGCAGGAAAAGATGTGGTGATGCCGCCTAACTAAAGGCGAGGAAATATGTGTTGAGAGTACGAGACTCTCATTTTGCTGTGACTCTATGTATAAGCCAAGGGCTGTATGTGTGTGGGTTTGAATAACTGTTTTGTGTAACCAGGCTAAGGCCTTGGAAACTTGTAAACCCTTGGGGGTAGTTATTTGTTTATTTACTTGTTGTTGGATTAATGTATTGTTGCATGAAGAACTATTGTATCATGTAATATAAGTTTGGAGATTTATATTTGGTTTTTCTTAAAAGAACCATGATTGTTGTATTATCATTTGGACTAGAAATTTGGGGCGTTACACACGTGAAACGTGTTAGGATTTGATGTTTACCTAGTTAAAACCTTCTCCCTTTCCGTATAAGATACAGTTAGGTACATCTGTTGGTTATACCACATTTGTTCCTTTCACGTGAAACATGTTAGGATTTGATTTTTACCCTATTAAAACCTTCCCTCTCTCCATATGAGATACAGTTAGGTACGCTGTTGGTTTCACCACTTTTGTTCCTTTCACGTGGAATATGTTAGGATTTGATGTTTACCTTCCTCCTCTCTATATGGAATACATCTAGAAACATCTGTTGGTTACACCACTATACCTCCTCCCGCGTAAAACACATTTGGATTTCAAGTTCATTATTTTCTCTTCTTACGTAAGACACGTTTGGATTTCGAGTTCACTTATCATTTGTGTTGTAGTACATTTGTATGTGATCTTGTGACACATTTAATGCAATGCACCCCCTGTTATGTTTCATATCATTTGCACAAAGCTTGCCTCTCTTGTTGCCATCTTCATATCTTTATCATCACTCCATGACATTGCATTGTGTTGCATTGCATTGCATAATCATGAATTTTCAAACAACTGACATCACGAAGTATGCAAGTCCAACTTTCAAACTGTATTTTGAGCATGTCATTTGCATTCTATTCTTGAACTACACTGGTTTGATTCCTTGCAAAGGGATACATAGGTAACCTTCAGGTTCAACCAATTGCATCTGCATCTTGTTTGTTTGCCTAAGTCTTATGGCCTGTCAAAAACGTCGTCTTCAGGCTTTGACATTCACTCACATCAAGAAAGACTTTGAGCTCTGTCAAATAGAGGCAACTGTAGACACCCCATTTTGACTAACCCTAAGACTTAGGTGCTTTCTTTTGATTACCCTATGATGACAAAACAAGAAGGTGTTTCTCACAGAATCCTCAATAAGAAAACTTAGAATTTGAGCCCCATTTCCAACCTTAAACAGCCACAAATACCTTTCCAAGGGCATATTCTGACCTCACATTTGTGTCCATAATGGTTCGTTTAGCTAGGATTAACCTTCGCTGCACTTCCGAGGGCCTCATTGAAAAATTGTCCCGAAATCTAGGTTACAACATAATTATTTGAAACTTTTGGGCTAAATTGTAAACTCAGGAAATAATTTGAAACTTTTGGGCTAAATTGTAAACTCAGGAAATATTCTATTATGTGAGGGAATACGGTGAAGCTACATGAACCAATTAATATACTAACCAGTGTACTAACACCAGTTATGACATTATTATTAACCCCACTCATTAATCACAATACAAATACCAAAAACCTCTTAAATTATGCCACATCATCAATTGGTATACTAATTAGTGCATATAGCATTATTCAAGTAAATAATCTGTTAAGTCAAGAAATATTCCGTCTATATGCAGAATATTCCGTCAATGCTTACTAGGACTCTGACATGGCGGTCTTGTTAACGTGGCATGACTGGATTGGTCCTTACTAATAATGATAATGTGACACTGACTTGTCTTTACCCAAAAAAGGAATTTAAGGAATGCTGGTGAAGGGGTTTGAACCTCCAACCTTAGACTCCACACCCAACACCTTAACCATTCTGCCAAAACTTTGCCTTGTGTTATATTTCCCCTCAAATAATATTTGACCATTTCCAAACCAGCGAGCAGAGAAGGTATACTTTTGCATTTTTTTCTTGTGTGTGGGACACTCCACTACCCCATTGGCCGACCCATATATCACCAAATACATAGCCAATCATCCCCTATTGTTAAAAAAAGGTTTTGTTTGTATCCATAAAGGAGTATCCCATGCAACCATCTAGAAAATTTCCCTCCTATCACATTCTTGTCTTGCATCTTCTTTTTGACCTTAACGCTCCCTCATTGCCTATATAGAATGATCAAATTGTAAGAGAAAGAGAGGACCGCGAAATTGAAGAGAAAAAAGTGAGAAAAGATTGAAAAAAGAGAGAAAAATTGAGTTTTTGAGCCAAAAATAATTCTATCTTCTATATACACCCCATATCTTCCATACAAACTGAAATTCCATCTTTCCTACACCCAAAACTCCTCCAAAAATTTTGAAATAACTAAATTTTAGTAGTGATTGATCAAAGGAAAGAGTGAGTGTTGTTGAAAGTGAAAAAAAATAAGAGAGTTAGTCACTTTTCCACCATACATAACCAGAATTCCATTCTAATTTCAAATTGAGGATTGAGAACACACTTCCTAAACTTGAGGGTGATCAAGAGGAAGTTTGGAAATCAAGAAGCTCAATCTTTCTTTAGAAGGTAAATTTCTAGTCTTTCATTTTCTTATATTTTTTATCTCATATTTATTTTCTTACTTCTTATTTCATAGTGTTTTGTTATAATCTAGGTTATTTTTTTATCTGATATTTATTTTCTTACTTTATATTTCATAGTGTGTTGTTGTAGTCTAAGTGGTTTGTTTAGCTCATAATTATTTATTTATTTATTTATTTATCTTTATTCGCTAGCTTTAATTTCATATTAATTTTGTTGTAA
Source organism: Camellia lanceoleosa (assembly GCA_025200525.1). Classification (NCBI taxonomy): domain Eukaryota; kingdom Viridiplantae; phylum Streptophyta; class Magnoliopsida; order Ericales; family Theaceae; genus Camellia; species Camellia lanceoleosa. The sequence goes on from CM045759.1 coordinate 47,877,074, forward strand.
TCTTGCATGTTCTACCTCATATTTGCTTTCTTGTTTTCGCTTCATGTTAGTTTTGTTGTAATCCTGCATGTTCTATCTTATATTTGCTTTCTTGTTTTAGTTTCATAGTAATTGTGTTGTAATCTTGCATTTTCTAGCTTATATTTTTCTTGTATTAGTCTCATATTAGTTTTGTTGTAATCTTGCATATTCTACCTCATATTTGCTTTTTTTGTTTTAGGTTCATGTTAGTTTTGTTGTAATCTTGTATGTTCTATCTTATATTTGTTTTCTTGTTTTAGTTTCATAGTAATTATGTTGTAATCTTGCATTTACTAGCTTATATTTTTCTTGTATTAGTCTCATACTAGTTTTGTTGTAATCTTGCATGTCCTACCTTATATTTGTTTTCTTGTTTTAGGTTCATGTTAGTTTTGTTGTAAATTTTTTTCTTCTTCTTCTTCTTCTTTTTTTTTTTATTTGTTTTCTTGTTTTTAATCTAACCAGTAGTGGTTAGTTGACCCACATACATATTTCTTGTTTGTTCATTTTCTTGGTTTCACAATAAGACAGGTTTTGCTAGGCCTAGTTGGCTGGCGGCCGGCCGGTTAGCTTCTTTTGGACAAGACGGCGTTGTCTTCTGATGTTAACCAACTTCAGGTGGTTTCCAAGGCATATGAAATTTTTTTTTTTGCTTTTGTTTATTTTATTTTGAGTGTATTGTGAGGCTTTTATTTTGTTGTAATATTCTCCTCACCTCTCCTCTAATTTGGTTTGTAATAATTTATTCAAAGTGTGGCAATAATTTCCCGCCTAACTTCTTTCTATCTCGTTCTTTTACTTGCTTTCTTTATCTGTGAATATGCATCATATTTTGTCTTTCATTATATCCATGCTTTGCATCCATGTTTCATGCATCTTGATTCGGCTAATTTTGCATTTATGAATTTAATCAATTCATATGTGATTATGTACACTAGCTCATGTTCTTGAGATGATTTGCATGTCATATCTTAGAAACCGAATCTTTAGTTGCATCTCATGAGTGAATTGCATTAGGATTTTGTATATAAGATCATGCATGTTTCACTAACTTTGTTTTGTAGCTTGTTCGCGGGATGTCAAACATGTAAGTTTTTATGCTTTAGCATCTCGTTTGTATGTGTTTTTCTTACTATGTTTTAGCATTCTACCATAAGTCTATTTGCTTATGTGATATAACTCTATGAATGCCAATAGATGGAGATTGTGTCGCTTAATTTGGAATGATGTTGATTTTCATATTTGTAAACTCAATTTATTTGGGTTGTACATCTTTAAAACTCTTTCAAAACTACATGAAATCAAGTTGTTCCAAAGTGGGTGACATAGTCTATACTTTTATGCTTTACATAGTAATTTTTTTAGGATTTATTAAATAATCGAAATATGAACATTGTAGACACCCCATTTTTGACCGTCCTCAAGACTTGGACGTCACCGTTTGAACACCCGGTGATCATCCATGTTCGTGTTCGTTTGGAGTTCTCGGCTACGCGCCTTGCCTCAGGACCTCCGAACTTGACCGTTTTGTGTCTGGTTTTGCACCAAACACTTGTGCTTTGCCTTGGAGGGGTAGGGAATGCCTTGTGAGGCATCCCCACACACCACCGGCAGTGGCTGGAGCCACCGGCTGGTTGGTGTTGCCATCGGCACTATATTGTGCCGGTTGGCACCGTTTTGTGCCGGTCGGCAGTCAATTTTGTCAAAATGACAATTTTGCCTTGCCGACTACTGTGCAGTTGCTTTTTCAGATATTTTTAAGCAGCTGTATCGCACTGGCTTCCCCTCCATACACGTGTATGGAGGGATAGGCCTCTTGTTTTGCTTAGTGGCTAAGTTTACAAAATTGTCTCCTCTATAAGAGGAGGCCTTGTCTTCTTGGCTGAGGGTTGGCCATTGGAGAGACAAAAAAACCAGAGCTCATATATCTCTATACACTTCCTCTCTCTATATCTTCCATCTCTCTCATCCTTGTGTGTGTGTTTTGGATCCATATAGTGTGTTTTGCCTTACTTTTACACTATTACACACACTATTACACCTAGCTCCGAGATTGAGGGACTTGTAGGTTTGTTTGTGGTGGTTTTGGACTGGATTGATCATTAGAGGAGGGCTACATCACTTGTTCTTCAAGGAGTCTTCAAGGGTGAGCTAGTTACTTTAGTTTTCCCATTTTTGCAACTAGTTTTTACCTATCTTGCTTTGTGTTTTTGGCTTTGTGTCCAACATAAAAAAGGCTTATATTTTCATGCTTAAGAACATTCATTAAGGGTATTTTTGTGGTTTGAGTGAAAGCTCACCCTCTTAGGCCTTTGTTTTGGCCATTTTGTTGCCTTTTCTTAAGGTTTTATTTGCTTGGTGTTCTTGGTCTTCTCACCACTAAAAACCAGTGGGTTTTCAGTGGTGAGGGAGGTATTTTGAAGTCATAAATAGGGGAGGGACACCCCTCTCCCCTTGGCCCCTTTCTTGTCTTTGTCCTTGGCTCACAAAGTAGCATGTATGCATACTTGCATTTGGCTTCATTTCAGAGTTTTTTTGGGTGTTTTGGATCATATATCATCTCTGTTTTTGGTTGGTTTTGTGGCCCTTGGCATGCTTCTTATACTTGCTTTGTAATGCTCTAGTTTGCCTAGAAATAAGCCATGAGCTTAGGCCATGTTTCTTGCATGTATGAGCCCCACTTCATGAAGATATTAGCATCATTTTTCCACGTGTTAGGTCTGTTGGCCACTGATTTTGTCATGTTTGGCATGATTAGTATAGTTGCTTTGTGTTTTGGCTTGTAAGCCTTGGTTGTATCGGCCTCTAACATGCTTAGTTTAGGTCATTCTCTTGATTTGGCCTCATTTAGGATCTTATTTCAGTCCATAAATCATGTTTGTATGTTTGCATATGTGGCTTATTTCATGCTTTTAGGGTGTGCCCTTTTATGCCTAGGAATAGGCCTTATGCATGCTTGTATGTTCGAAGCATTTTGGGGCTGCTATATCAAGGGGATTTGGGTGTGTTTTTGCATGCTAGAAATCTGTTTTTGGTGGCCTAATGCATGCTATGAGTGGTCATGTCAATGGTAGTAAGATGCTCTCTTTAGGTGCCTTAGGTTTAGGCTCATTAACTTGCATGCTTGCATAGCATTTTCCCCATGTTTTTGGGCATGTTTTGCCATTGTTTTGGGGAGGTTTGAGGTCTGCCCCATTGTGGTTAAGTCCACAATTGCATGTTTATTTGATGCTTGTTGCATGTTTGGTCAATATGGTCTTAGCACATGTCAATCCTATTGCCTTAAGTGTCCATGTTTGCATCACACTTTGTATCTTGCATACCTAGTATTGCACACTTTCCATAAAATGTTGCATTACATTTGGTATGTCTTGCATTTCATCTCATATTGCACCTTTTGAGCCATGTTTGCATAACATGCATTGCATTACTTGGTTTGGGGTGTCAAACCAAGTGTGAGAAATGAGGGGTGTTTGTACTTCAAGTGGCAAAACACACCTCAATTCTCATGTCACTAAGACCCTTGACCTTGACATGATAGGGTCTTGGTTCTCATTTTGTGTGTTGCATGCATATTTACATTGAATCGCCATCTTGGTCCCTTAGGCCATCATGCATCAAGATGCATAATTGATGGCCCAAGGACCAAGGGCCATGCTTCCTTGAGTCCTATACATGATAGGGAGCATTGGCCATGCTTACATATGCTCAAAATTCCACCATGCACTGTCTGTCTGCTGCTGCTGTCAAAACTGTCCTCTGCAGGAATTCTCTGCCGACCGGCAGTATATAGTGCCGACCGGCATTATATTCAGGGCCGATAATCTCCTAAGCAGCCGATGGGAATTGTGGGTGGCCGGTGGACATTTTCTCCAGTCGGTGGTATACAGCAGCATGCAAGGAAGGCATTTTGGGACTTTGGTAATTTTTGGGGAGACAGGGCAGTGAAAACAGAGGTAACAGTGGTATGGTGCGGATTTTCCGGGCAAGACGGATCGAGCATGCATCATTCGCGCGTCCCGAGGCGGGGGCTGCGGCCATCTTCTCTTTGCATTTATTTTGATTAGATTAGAAATTATGTAATAATTAATTTAGCGATTTGTTATTTGGACTGTATATTCTTTTGGTCCCTCTGTGTGAGGGCATATTTGTAATAAGTGTGGGTGAGTGTGTGTATGTCTTCCAACCCCCATTTCTTTCTTCCCTTTTATTTGCCTACTTATGATGGTAGATTAGGGCATATTTAAAATTAGCATACCTTATGCAATGCATGCGTGCATCCATGCATTTGTTGACATGCATCGGGCTCGGTACATCATACAAACTGCATTGTATTTCAAATCTAACTTGAATACATGTTACTCGTGCATTTCACATGCCATGTTTAGGATATCCGAGCCCGTCTAATTGCACTCTGTATGCGATGCATTAGTCATCCTAACATGAACTAGGGCATGCATTTTTGCTAACAAGTTTATTGTTTTGGCACGGAGTACGATGTAAGTATTTATGCTTTAGCATATCGCATGCGTGTGAATGTTAACATGACAGCATGTTAATCATGTGGCTAAGTGCTTATATGAAATAAACTGTTTGAATGCCTGTGGGTGGAGGTTGGATTGCTTGAGTTGGAAAACTCATTGAAATCTGTGTTTTAGCCTACTTGCGAGTAGCAAATTCCAAAACGCTTTCAAAACGAACGGATATGCAATGTTTATTTCCAAATTAGGCAATCTAGTCTATACTTGTTTGCTGCGCGTATAACATAGTAATTCTAGGTTAATAATTGGAATAAGAGCATGTAATGTTTTCAAAATCAGATATCACGGTTAGTAGAGGCCGGTCTTCGAACCGGGTGAAAGGGGGTGCTCATAGCTAACCTTCCCCGATCGTACCCAAGCTCCCGAGCCAAGACAACTTTGGTGATGACGGACACGTGGCCTTTGGCACCGAGTCAGGGTTTCCTAAATTCCCCCATAAAAAATATTTAGGTGGCGACTCTGTATCTGGCAAAGCAGTCCATGTTTGGTACTTCTTTTCAAAATCTGTTTTTCTTCAAAACGATTTGCCAGAGTTGGACTCTTTGGTTCAGATTTAGAACTGTGACAAATTGAGTCCTTTGAACTGTAGTGAACCCAATGTGAACAGAATGGGAGTCATCCTCCCGGGGCGTTCGGGGGACGTCTACAGTTTTTGGCGACTCTGCTGGGGAGTTTAGAGAGCTTGACTCGAACTCGTGATATCTTGTTTTGACTACACTTATGTGTTTTTTTGCATTGCATGTGCATTGGTGCGCCTAGGACACCGTGTTGGTCATCTACTATTCCTGAGCGGTTTGCCGGAGGCTTGACTTTGTCAAAGCATGCCATAAGGTCGACGGTTCGGCTCTCACAAGATGGGAACACAAACCCCAGTTTTACCGGGGCACCCTTCTTGACCATTCGACCTAGTGCATATTCGGATCCATAGTGACCATTCCAAATTAGGACAGGTTGCTTACCCGATATAGGTTGTTTGAAACCGCTGTGTGCGTAGTGAAACCCTAGCTCCTGACAAAATAGGACAGGGAAACCCTACCCCAACATAGGGGTGTATTGGCTCTCTTTTACATGCTATGTGCTTTTAGAGTGTATCTCTACAGGGGAATGCATATACCAGTTTGCAAGTCTGGGTATCCGGCCTGCGGGCACCAGTATCAGTATTTTAAGAATCAGTTATATCTGCGGGTATCAGATTCAGATTTGGGGCAGTGATTTCGGGGAACAGTGATCAGTAGTAGAGTACAGTTGTCCGGCTGCATCCGTGTTTGATCTGTTTGGGGCTGAAATACTGCTTGTTTTCCGTTTCAGTTCAGAAATCCAGAGGGTCGATCTAGAATAGCTAGTGTCTTCTCCTTGCTGAGGCAAGACTGAACATGACGCAGAATTCAGAAGAGATCGTGGTCATGACGGCCGCGTTAAGTCAAGGAATCACCCCACAGGATGAAGTTATCAGGACATGCCGCACCCACCCAGGTCGCCTGCCGCACATCCAATTTGGACCCCTCAACTATATCAGGCTCGCGAGCTTACTACATTTGAATTAATGGGAATGATAGGTGATCTTCAAAGATCCGTGGCGGATCTCGCCTATGGAATGTCTGTTTCGCCACCAGCTGCACCATATGCCGGAGGCTTTATACCCCAGAGCCCCACCATCTTTGACGAATTGTAATTGAACTCAATCAACCGGAGATGGCCTCCAGCTATGACAACGACGCATCAAACCAAGTTCTAAATCAGGCCGAGGCCAGAGACAAAGGCAAGATGAAGGCAGATGCCGACCCTACCGAACAACTGCTGTGGGCAGTAGAGGCTTTGAAAGCCGGAGGGATGAACAAGCAACAGATATCCGCAGTTATGTCAAAAGCTGTGGAGGATGCTTTCCCCACTCCGCCTGAGGGCAATTCCAGTCAATCAGAGAATCGGGATAGGCCCCGTCATGCCAAAACAGTTCTTCCCGTTCCCAGCCTTGCATCCGGAAAGGATCAGAAATCCAAGGCCGCACCCGCTGATCCGTTCGCTAGTGCATCTAGCAAGAGTGCTCAGGCCCCAAAGTACCTGCCCCGGGGGCGCAGGGTCTTCCATGCTCTCTACATGCCATTGTCCAAGGCACTTCAAATCCTTGCCAAGAGGGGACACCTTAAACTCCTGGAACCTCAGCCCCTCCCGAAGAATCTCCCCGCCACGCATGATGCTTCTCTGTACTGTGCGTACCATCAGCAGACTGGCCATGCCACTGATAATTGCTTCCGCCTCCGTCATGAGGTACAAGACTTGATTGACAATGAGGTTATCCTCTCGCCTACCTCAGCAAAGTCCGTCACCACTCAGTTGTTGGATTTCGAGGATACAGATACTGCAAGTATGTAATCAGAAGGTGAACCGCCTGCGGGCAGTGTCTGGTGCATTTTTGGATGTGGCGTTTGGCACGCATTTTTGAGCACCTGCCAATGCTAGTTTTGTAAATCCTGACTTGGGTGTCGAGTCTTTTGTTTTGTTTTTGAGTCTCTCTCGTATTGAGTCGGTCTTTTTTGCTTCTGATCATCTTGTTGTAACGAGTCGGTCCCTTTTGTATAATATACCGGTGATTTCGGTTGTTGCCTCAAACACCGCTTTTATCTTGTAATTAGTTGCTTTTGCTTTTGAGCCTGTTCTTTATTGAGCGGTTATACCAAAGAATCTGAATGAAATAGTGGCTATCATGTGCCGATTTGTTGCTATTTGAGTCACCGTCTTGGGAAGATGTGAATGGAGCAGCGGTCATCTTGCGCTCTCTTGGGCCTTGAACATCGTTATGATGACCTGAGCTTTTCATAAAACCATTTTCAAACACTGCGGTGATAAAAACAAAGAGGAAAGAATTCCTCGGGTTTTGCAAAATTTTGACCATTTTGAGAGAAAGAGAAGCATGTTAAGCTTTTAATGAATGAAATCATGCTTGTCAGTGTGAATACTAAGAAGGACCCTGGCTTGATCTAGACTGGTTCCACACTATCTTCAACACGAGCGATTTGTCGCTTTCTTAAAAACTTTCAAAAACAAAATATTTTGCGTAGTCTTGCGAAGACCTGTGTGGAACCGCTCTTGAGATGGTGCAGCCCAGGATCGCTCCCAGCCTCGAGATTTGATTTATCTGTTGCAAATCGGAATTTGTTCAAAACATTCAGTGCCATGAAACACCTGTGTGGCCCATTTCGAGGCAGCCCTCGAGCAAGAGGCGTCAAAGTTAGATCAAGGAGATTAGATCCCACCAGGTAAGGCTCATGAAGTAGCCGTGATGGACTTTTCCTGCAAGTCAATACAATAGTCGCTCTCCTGGATACGGAGAGGCTTCAATCTCAAAACCATTTGGCATGGGCTAGCTACACTTTTACCCTTTGAGAGGCTTGCTGGGCCGAAAACCCGGAAGGGCAGCCCAGGCAAAAGTTAGAGCAAAGAAAAAGAAAAAAAGAAAAGAAAATGCAAAAAGAAGAAAAAAAAAAAAAAGAAAGAAAAAAAATATATAGCAAAAGAAATAAAAATAAAAATGCAAAAGAAATGAAAAAGAAGGAAAAAGAAAAACATAGCTCGCAAGGTCGAAAACCCGCATTGGGCACCTTGGCAAAAGTTAGAGCCTAACAGTGAAGGTTAAAATACCCGAGTGTACCTTAACCGGAACTACGTAAGGCTTGATTCCCATGTTTGGGATACGTAGGCAACTTCATCTTGAAGTCCAGCCCCCAACGCTTCCATAGCGTCTCAGTCCATGTCATGGTTTTGATCACTTTTTGCCTCCTCCGAATCCAATATGTTGATTGCAGCAACCTGGAATTACGTGACCAACTTCATCTTGAAGTCCAAACCACCAACACCTTCCAGGTGACTGTGTCCATATATTGATTCAAACCGTCTTCGCCTCCTCCGCATCCGAGGGTCCGATCGTCATCAACGAGGACTGGCTCACAAAAATGCCGCGGCATCATCCAAACAAGGGGCAACTTTCCGTTGCCATGCATTGCCATAAGTTGCCCTGAGTTGCTGTCCAAACCAGGGGCAACTTTCCGTTGCTTTATCCCCCCTTTCAAGCCAGGGGCAATCTTCCATCGTCTCCAATCCGAGGTTGTATATCTCGAGGGTAAGTTCCGCGCTCGTTGAGCGTTGGTTGTTTGCAAAAATAGTTTTTGAAATTTTTTACTGAAGTTGACTATTTTCTCGAAAACTATTTCATTTTCCAAAATTGGACCATGTTTGGACCCAAAAAGGAGAATTTTCAGTGCTCACAGCCTGATTCGCACGATTTTCAAATCAAAAATTGAATAAGTGTGTTAATCCAACTCGCATTTTTGATCAAAGCTGTTTTAGAAAACAAAAATGGTCAAAATGACGAACTAGGGGCACGATTGAGTCAGGTCTTCTGTCTTCCCCCCGCTAATATGCTTGCCAGCAAGGCACCCTATCTACCAGAAGGAATAGCCGTGAGCTAACAGTGTTGGGCGTGAACCCGCGACTTCTTATTCATCTGTCAATCGCCCCGGGAAGGGATGAAAAATGAGAGAATAAAGAACAGAGAGGTGTAAGTTGAGAAAAAAGTGAAGAAAAGGGTTTTTGAGAGAAAAACTGAGCCTGAGGGCTGAGCGATGCGAGTATCACAATTCAGAAAGGGTGGGAAATAATACCCGGAGGAACTGGCTTCTCGAGATCTAAGGTCTTTTTGTAAACATGTCTGTGTGTCGTGTCTTTTGATTTGTCAACCTTGATTTTGGCTTTGAGTCTTTTCTGAGCGTGTCTCGTTATGTCAGGTCGTGTGCCTTTTGTTTCTTTGTTTGAGTCTGTCTCGTCGTGTTCTGTGGTAGGCTCGATACCCCAGTTGAAAACCCATCCTTTTCCAAAAAGTAATCGCTTGTGCTCAGAATGTTGTGCCATTCTCTGCAATTATGCGAGGCAGGGGAAGAAAAGAGAAAATTTGGGACATCCAAGTGTGTTTCAACCTCAACCGTTTCAGTTTTCGTAGTCCATCTTGTCAGATCGGGGCTGTTTGTTCAGGGTTTGCTATGTGCAGGATGAACCGAGTGCTGTGTTATGGGTTGTATGCAGATCGATCCCCAGTAGAGTATGGGCTGTCTATTCAGTTTGAACAGTGAATTGTATGAGTTGTTTTGCTGCTAATTGGTTGGTTATCCGATTATCATAGTACAATTGCTCAATTTGCAGACAACAAATCAATATCATTTACATTTGAGGTGTAATATGATGCAATGCAGTGCAAACTATGAGATGTACATATATAACACTCTTTTTAGACAAAAGGTTTGTTTCATATAATCTCTTCAAGTACAAAGTTTGAGGAAAACAAAAACCTGCCTGCGGCAATACAAAGTACTCTATCTACCAACAAAAGAGAAAAGTACAAGAAAAGAAATAAAAGAAACAGTAAAAGTCTGGGTCATCAGCATCATCAATGGCCTCGTGCCGGGGGATCTGTCCTCACCCTCTTCCTGGGCAGAAGTCCAGGAGCATCACCGGAAGTGTCACTATCTGAGCCCGAGCCCGAGCTGCCCCCGGCCTCCTCCTCAGATGCCTCCGCCTCCTCCTCAGACTCGTCGTTTGGAACTGGAGCCCATGAGCCGCCCCACAGGCACGCCCTCCTCTGGTGCGGGGGAATATCCTGCCATCCCGAGTAGAAATGGGAGGTCCAGGTGGAGCGACGCCACCCGCCGGAGGAAGTGGGAAGGGAGGCTGAAAAACATGAAAGGCAAATGCATCAGTATGTATGAAACAGTTTATCAGTGCAGAATGCAGTGTATGAGTACAGAGTATGAATGCCGTGAGCAGTTGAAACAGTGCAGAATGCAGTGTATGAGTACAGAGTATGAATGCCGTGAGCAGTTGAAACAGTGCAGAATGCAGTGTATGAGTACAGAGTATGAATGCCGTGAGCAGTTGAAACAGTGCAGAATGCAGTGTATGAGTACAGTTTATGAATGTCGTGAGCAGTTTATCAGTACAGAATGCAGTGTATGAATACAGTGTATCAAGTGCCGTGAGGGCTGGGTATCCAGTGTTGTATCGTGCATCAGATTATGCGAAGCAGTTTGTGTATGATTTGAAGCTATGACAGAGAGAACATACCGGAAGGCCGTAAAAGGCTAGGAAGTCGAAGGTCCGCTGCAGCATCCCCGTCATGGAGGCATTCATCTCCAGTAACTGCCGGGTATATCCAGAAGACGCCTGCAAGGGAATCAGATGCATCAATATTCTGTGGAATATCAAATAAACTAAAATGAAATAACTGTACAGAAATGCAGTAACACATACCGGAGGCAAGTCGGGGACACCGACAAACTCGTGATCAGCCGGCGGAGGGGCGAAGGGGATCTGATAGGTCGCCCCATCCGACCCCCGGAAAGACAGTGAAGTAGGCAGAGCGGGCCAACTGGCCTCCCGTCCTCTCTGAACTCCGCTCTTACCGCTGACCCGAGCCCTCCTCGGCGCTCCTCCTCCTACTCCTGCTCCGGCCGCTGGCGCCGCAGGTCTCTCTCTCTCAGCTTGACGGCCACCGCTCAGCGGCCGCATGATGAAGGTCCGGATGCACTCTGAGTAATCGCCATCGCCTCTGAAGTCGTCTGCCTCCCAGCCGATGGTGTAGTCCGCCATTTGCTCAGCGGTGAAACGCTCGGTGTCCCTTATATGCTCAGAAGGGTGCACCGGGACTATCTGCTCAGGTAACCCTGAGGTCTGACGCAAGAAGCGCTCACCCAGGTACCAAGCCCGACAGACGGGCCCTCCAGCAAAATCCGGTAACGCGAGGTCTCGACGGCGCCGGCAAACTGATCCCACACCATTGCTGGCAGAGGAGCCCACGGCTGCCAGGTGATCTGAAATTGAAATACAGTTTGTTACCTACTGGTATTGCAAATATACAGTGGAAAAGTGAAGTTTAAATGAACTGCAAGTAAAACATACCTCGGTAGGAGTGATGGTGTCAAAGTAGCGACGGAAGAAGCTGAAAGTCTCCCGCGGCCTCCGGGCGCATCTCCCGTCAAAGCGGCGTGAGAAGGGGACGACCAGAGGGGTCTCTGCATCAGGTACAGGAGCGAGCCTAGGGAAGTAGGCGTAAACCCATAACTGCAAGGTGAATACCAGAATGTTTATCAGAAAAAGCAGAATACAAAATAAAGCAGAAATAACAGAGTCGTGTGTTGTGTAGTGTATTGTGCGAAGTGTACAGTGTGAGTAGTGTACAGTCAGTGTAAAGCAGAGTATGTGTGTGCCGCGTGTACAATATACAGTCCGTGTGAAACAAACTACAGTGTGTGCAGCGTGCAGAGGACAGAAAATGTAAAGCAGAAATGAAAAGCAGCGAAAGGAAATGTACCTCCCAAGCACGCCAATAGCCCCGAAAAATCGTTGCCATGGAGACCGAAGCTTATATAGCCGTAGAGGGTGGCCAGAGCCACACCACCCCAATCGAAACGCAAGATGTCCCGGACATCCACCAGTGCGTTGAGAAGGCAGAGGGGCACTGTGTTCGCCCGGTCGGCGAAGAGAGTCGTCCCGAACAAAAACATCAGAAAGCCGCGTGCATATCTATCCATGGCCTCCTGAGTCATTGGAGCTGCGTCAACAAGAAGAGGCTGCACCCGGAACTACACCTCGAACCAGGAGTAGCGGACGAAACCTGGACGTGCAAGAGGCGTAGCCGCGCCAAGTAAGTAGATCTGAGTAGCGGTCCACTCATCCATATCAATGTCAAAGGGGATCGGATCACCCCCTACCTCGATGCCGGTGAGCACCGAGAAATCGAAGGGGTCATCGTCATGACCCCGGTCGCAGATAAGTGAAATGAATCGGTGGTGTCCCACCACCTCTCTGCCAGGGCGGCTAGAAGAGGCCTGCAAGCAGTAAACCGGGTCAGACCCCTGCAAAAGGAACCAAAGCCCGCCTCATCCACGATGCGTCGAACCGCCTCGGGAAGCTCCAAATACCAATCTCGAGCCACGACGTTCCCATACCCGCGGATGGTATGGGAATCTCCCTGTTTTCAAACAAATAGCAGCAAAGCAATATGAAATGTACAATTTTGAAAAAACCGTGGTTTAGTGCAAATGTGGCATGCGTGCAAGTTTTTCAGATTCAAGCAGGTACCGGGTGCCGGTGTGCTTACAGTGAACTACAACGTGTAATGCGTCAACGTGTTTGAGTGGTTCAGTGCAAATGTGGCATGCATGCAAGTTTTTCAGATTCAAGCAGGTACCGGGTGCCGGTGTGCTTACAGTGAACTACAACGTGTAATGCGTCAACGTGTTTGAGTGGTTCAGTACAAATATGGCATGCATACATATTTTCAGATTCAAGCAGATGCTGGGTGTTGGTGAGTTTGTAGTGAAATACGGTGTGTGCCGTGTGTTTGGGTGATTGAGGCTAGTGCAGTGTGTGTACATGTGTCCGTCTTAAACATATATCAATTGTAAGCATGATTGCAATCTACTACAGTGAACAGTGTATCAGAATCAAGCAGTTAAAGAACGAAAGCAACTTTGACAGTTAACAGTTCTACATTGCAGAAAGTAAAACAAGAAAGAGTGTTACCTCGGAAGCGCCGAAGGATAGGTGAGAGGTCGGCTCGCGTAGGAGGAGCTCCGGGTCCAGTACTCGGTCAAAGCTGCGAAAATGGCGGAGTCCATCCGGTGGTAGCACATGAATCGCTGGGTGGTATGTCACCGGGTCGAAGGGACGCTCGCTCAACGGGAGAAGCTCGACCCCGGGATCCATCTCATGATCCGGGGGAGTCCCGACGTGTGGAACATCGTCAGCCATGGCAATGGTGGTGAGAAAATGGCCGGAAAAGCCGGAATGCAGAAAGCCAACCGAAAAAGTCAACCCCGAGCGGGCCGAAAATGGCCGGAAAGGCCGGAAGATGAAAAGGCACGGAAATGAAGAAGAGATCGAGGGAAACAAGTCCCAAAAGGGTGAAAATGGCAAAGGATGTGCCGAAATGAAATTTTGATCGGTCGAAAATGTGTGAAACGCGAAGGTATTCGCGAATCGAACGACGAAATCGAGCCTAAAACGCGAGAAAATGCGAGGATCGAGAGCCGAAAATACTCTAGAGAGAAGGGAGAGGAATTTTTGGGGCAAGGGAAGTGAAAGAATAGGGTTTAAAACCCTATTTTAAAAAGCCCGAGGTGAAATGTCAAAACTGTCCCCGATCAGCAACTTTTGGCCGGTCGGCACTATTTTGTGCCGGTGGAGTATTTCTGCAGCCGGTGGCCAGCCGGTGGCCACCTAGTCCAGCCGGTGATGTTCCCACAGCCTTGTTTAGGCCATGTAGGTAGTTTCTGGTCTTCATAGCTCAAGAAAATGCAAGAAAGTGAATCCCCGATGCTCAACCGGCCTCCGTTTTGACCTCAGACCGTGTTTTCTGTGCGTGGCACTCAGATTCAAGCAAAGATTGTATCCTTTTGTATCCTTTTTGTCTTTTACAAGATTCAGAAGTTGCCCCGTGTGCGTTGCACGCATCCATCACATTGTCTAGTGCGTCGCATCGCGCCGTCTTGTACGTCCCTTGTGACTTGCGCCGTTTTGCATTTTCGTGTGGCATGCTTGTCACACTTGCATTGTTTTGTATTTCGTGTGGCATGCGTGTCACACTTGCATTGTTCTGCATCTCCTTTGAGGCACGCATACCTCATTGCACTCCATTTTCCATCTTTTGAGACACGCGCGTCTCATTTGCCCCATTTGCATCGGCATGCGTGTCTCATTTGCATTGGCATGTGTGTCCCATGTGCGTTGCCTCGCACTTTTCCCCCCCCTCTCTCGCGTGTACTACGCTGAGAGGCTTTTTGCCTTTCCCCTCTCGCGTGTACTACGCTAAGAGGCTTTTTGCCTTTCCTCTCTCGCGTGTACTACGCTGAGAAACCTTTTTCCGCCCCCCCTCTCGCGTGTACTACGCTGAGAGGCTTTTTGCCTTTCCCCTCTCGCGTGTACTACGCTGAGAGGCTTTTTGCCTTTCCTCTCTCGCGTGTACTACGCTGAGAAACCTTTTGTCTTTCCTCTCTCGCATGTACTACGCTGAGAGGCTTTTTGTCTTTCCCCTCTTGCGTGTACTACGCCGAGAGTTTTCCTTTTGCTCTGCTTTTTCCTCTCCTACGTGCGATACGCAGAGAGATGTTGTGTTTGAGACTTCGGGTATTCTCGGTAGTCACTTTTAGCCTTCTCCGCGCAAGACGCCGTGAGAATTGCATAGCTCGCTTAATCCGTGCTGCATGAGATGTAGTTTGGATCGAGTTTACTCGCTAGCATTGCATTCACTTAAAGTGTTGTGTAATTGTTGTCCCCGGGTTTGGCGAGACCTTAAACACGCGCAGTCTAGGAGACCTTAAATCCTCGGGAGGTGCAAGACCTTCGGTGCATTAAGGTGCACCTCATTGCATTTGGCATGCATTTCGTCGCGCTATTTTGCGCACCCCACTGTTTTTTGCCCCGGGTTTGGCGAGACCTTAAACACGCGTGATCTAGGAGACCTTAAATCCTCGGGAGGTGCAAGACCTTTGGTGCATTAAGGTGCACCTCATTGCATTTGGCATGCATTTCGTCGCGCTATTTTGCGCACCCCAATGTTTTTCGCCTCGGGTCTGGCGAGACCTTAAACACGCACGGTCTAGGAGACCTTAAATCCTCGGGAGGTGCAAGACCTTCGGTGCATTAAGGTGCACCTCATTGCATTTGGCATGCATTTCGTCGCGCTATTTTGCGCACCCCATTGTTTTTCGCCCCGGGTCTGGCGAGACCTTAAATACGCGTGGTCTAGGAGACCTTAAATCCTCGGGAGGTGCAAGACCTTCGGTGCATTAAGGTGCACCTCATTGCATTTGGCATGCATTTCGTCGCGTTATTTTGCGCACCCTATTGTTTTTCGCCCCGGGTCTGGCGAGACCTTAAACACGCGCGGTCTAGGAGACCTTATGTCCTCGGGAGGTGCAAGACCTTCGGTGCATTAAGGTGCACCTCATTACATTTGGCATGCATTTTGTCTTGCTATTTTGCGCACCCCATTGTTTTTCGCCTCGGGTCTGGCGAGACCTTAAACACGCGCGGTCTAAGAGACCTTAAATCCTCGGGAAGTGCAAGACCTTCGGTGCATTAAGGTGCACCTCATTGCATTTGGCATGCATTTCGTCGCGCTATTTTGCGCACCCCATTGTTGTTGTCCCCGGGTCTGGCGAGACCTTAAACACGCGCGGTCTAGGAGACCTTAAATCCTCGGAAGGTGCAAGACCTTCGGTGCATTAAGGTGCACCTCATTGCATTTGGCATGCATTTCGTCGCGCTAGTTTGTGCACCCCATTGTTTTTCGCCCCGGGTCTAGCGAGACCTTAAACACGCGCAGTCTAGGAGACCTTAAATCCTCGGGAGGTGCAAGACCTTCGGTGCATTAAGGTGCACCTCATTGCATTTGGCATGCATTTCATCACGCTATTTTGCGCACCCCATTGTTTTTCGCCCTGGGTCTGGCGAGACCTTAAACACGCACGGTCTAGGAGACCTTAAATCCTCGGAAGGTGCAAGACCTTCGTTGCTTCGGCACACACAATTCATGCATTGTCGTGCATTCGTAAGGCCGTGCGTTGCCACGCATTTCAAACATCATGCATCATGCGCATTTTCAAAGACAAAAAAAACACATGCATTGTCATGCATACATTTTGCATTACGGTCTAGGAGACCTTAAATCCTCTGAAGGTGCAATTCCTTTGGTGTTTGTCGTGCCCGAACGACTTTCGGTGGTCTGGTAAAGCCACCAGTTTGTGTTTGTGGTGAGTTCTTAGGAGACCAATGGGGGCGGTGAAAACTAGAGTTCGAATGGCTTATGCCTAGAACACAAAGGTTCGGGATTTCCGAGACTAAGGTCTGGTTTAAATACCCAGGGGGTGTACCCTCGGCTTGAAATCTATATGGAAGCCCCATAGGTTGAGGCGGCGTGTCTACGCCTCAGTTCTGGATACTGAACCAACCTAGTATATCGCCCTGTTGGTAAGATAGGGAAAGCTGCAATCATAGTCGTTGCATCATAGTGCATTGTCATGCATCATTTGTAAATACTGCATATATCATGCATTTCAAAAAAAATTCAAAAACAAAAACTCATGCATATGTCATGCATCATTGTGAATATTGCATATGTCATGCATTTCAAAAAATTCAAAACCAAAAACAAAACCAAAAAAACTATGCATTTGTCATGCATTTCATTGTAATATAGAGCATATGTCATGCATCTTTTGTAAATATCCATTCCATTGCATATTGTATATATTGCATTTTAGTTGCATGCATTCACTGCATCATCTTCTATCCATGGCTTGCACCTTTCCTTGTTGAGCTTGGTCTGGTATGTGCCCTTACTTTTCACGTTGAAGCACAGTTCTGCATGTGTACGCGCCTATTCCTTGATGAACTTGGTTTGAGGGTGGTGGCACATTTTCTGTGTTAGACATGGCTTGTACGTGTACATGCCTTTCCTAGGCAAAATACGGTTTGGCTGCACACCATATCCATTGTAGTTATTACATTGTAGTGTAATATATTGCATCCAGCACTAGGATCATTGTTCTTTCCTCAGCGGGTTGTCACCCCACTTATGTCAATCCACCCAATACTTGTTCTTGTGTCCGTCTACATCACTCATAGTTCAGACATCGTTCTATGGTAGACGGACTCGTTACTTCCATCAACCTATTTGACATTTGTGTGGTTTCGAATCGCTCACGATTGAATCATGCTTCAATTGCTTTGCATGTAGTTTGCATTGTTTCAATTGCATTGCATATCATTTGCATTGTTTACACTTAGTTTTGTATATATTGCATATCATTTTGCATTCATTTCGCATTGTCATGCATATGGCTAACAATATTGTACCTGTTAAGTTTGCTTTCTTTGCAGGCACGATATTGTATGTACGGCTCATTTGAGGCCGGTGCAACCGGACGAGCCGCACAGGTATTGTATCCTCCGAGTGAGACGCACAGAGAATTGCATAATTCTCTTACATCCTTTCTGCATTGTAGTGTAGTTTGGTGCTAGCTTATAACTGTCGCATGCGTTAGCCGTTCTGACTTTCTTTGCATGATCATAAGTTATGCTCGGCCTTTTGCATCGTCAGTTGCATCTTGCCCCCGCCTACGGGCGCATACCTTATCTGCGGCTTGTATGCTTGTGCCTGAACTACGCTGGTTTGATTCCTAAAGGGATACGTAGGCAGCTTGCGAGTTCAACCATTTGCGCTTTGTATGTTTGTCCAAGTCTTCGGCCTTGTCAAAAATGGGTCGTCTCCGGGCTTTGACATTCACTCCCGTCATTGTTATGACTTTCGAGTTCTGTCAAAGAGGGGCAACTGTAGACACCCCATTTTTGACCATCCTCAAGACTTAGACGTCACCGTTTGAACACCCGGTGATCATCCATGTTCGTGTTCGTTTGGAGTTCCCGGAGTTCTCGGCTACACGCCTTGCCTCAGGACCTCCGAACTTGACCGTTTTGTGTCTGGTTTTGCACCAAACACTTGTGCTTTGCCTTGGAGGGGTAGGGAATGCCTTGTGAGGCATCCCCACACACCACCGGCAGTGGCTAGAGGCCACCGGCTGGTTGGTGTTGCCATCGGCACTATATTGTGCCGGTCGGCACCATTTTGTGCCGGTCGGCAGTCAATTTTGCCCTGCCAACTACTGTGTAGTTGCTTTTTCAGATATTTTTAAGCAGCTGTATTGCACTGGCTTCCCCTCCATACGTGTATGGAGGGATGGGCCTCTTGTTTTGCTTAGTGGCTAAGTTTACAAAATTGTCTCCTCTATAAGAGGAGGCCTTGTCTTCTTGGCTGAGCGTTGGCCATTGGAGAGACAAAAAAACCAGAGTTCATATATCTCTATACACTTCCTCTCTCTATATCTTCCATCTCTCTCATCCTTGTGTGTGTGTTTTGGATCTATATAGTGTGTTTTGCCTTACTTTTACACCATTACACACACTATTACACCTAGCTCCGAGATTGAGGGACTTGGAGGTTTGTTTGTGGTGGTTTTGGACTGGATTTGATCATTAGAGGAGGGCTACATCACTTGTTCTTCAAGGAGTCTTCAAGGGTGAGCTAGTTACTTTAGTTTCCCCATTTTTGCAACTAGTTTTTACCTATCTTGGTTTGTGTTTTTGGCTTTGTGTCCAACATAAAAAAGGCTTATATTTTCATGCTTAAGAACATTCATTAAGGGTATTTTGTGGTTTGAGTGAAAGCTCACCCTCTTAGGCCTTTGTTTTGGCCATTTTGTTGCCTTTTCTTAAGGTTTTATTTGCTTGGTGTTCTTGGTCTTCTCACCACTAAAAACCAGTGGGTTTTCAGTGGTGAGGGAGGTATTTTGAAGTCATAAATAGGGGAGGGACACCCCTCTCCCCTTGGCCCCTTTCTTGTCTTTGTCCTTGGCTCACAAAGTAGCATGTATGCATACTTGCATTTGGCTTCATTTCAGAGTTTTTTTGGGTGTTTTGGATCATATATCATCTCTGTTTTTGGTTGGTTTTGTGGCCCTTGGCATGCTTCTTATACTTGCTTTGTAATGCTCTAGTTTGCCTAGAAATAAGCCATGAGCTTAGGCCATGTTTCTTGCATGTATGAGCCTCACTTCATGAAGATATTAGCATCATTTTGCCATGTGTTAGGTCTGTTGGCCACTGATTTTGTCATGTTTGGCATGATTAGTATAGTTGCTTTGTGTTTTGGCTTGTAAGCCTTGGTTGTATCGGCCTCTAACATGCTTAGTTTAGGTCATTCTCTTGATTTGGCCTCATTTAGGATCTTATTTTAGTCCATAAATCATGTTTGTATGTTTGCATATGTGGCTTATTTCATGCTTTTAGGGTGTGCCCTTTTATGCCTAGGAATAGGCCTTATGCATGTTTGTATGTTCGAAGCATTTTGGGGCTGCTATATCAAGGGGATTTGGGTGTGTTTTTGCATGCTAGAAATTTGTTTTTGGTGGCCTAATGCATGCTATGAGTGGTCATGTCAATGGTAGTAAGATGCTCTCTTTAGGTGCCTTAGGTTTAGGCTCATTAACTTGCATGCTTGCATAGTATTTTGCCCATGTTTTTGGGCATGTTTTGCCATTGTTTTGGGGAGGTTTGAGGTCTGCCCCATTGTGGTTAAGTCCACCATTGCATGTTTATTTGATGCTTGTTGCATGTTTGGTCAATATGGTCTTAGCACATGTCAATCCTATTGCCTTAAGTGTCCATGTTTGCATCACACTTTGTATCTTGCATACCTAGTATTGCACACTTGCCATAAAATGTTGCATTACATTTGGTATGTCTTGCATTTCATCTCATATTGCACCTTTTGAGCCATGTTTGCATAACATGCATTGCATTACTTGGTTTGGGGTGTCAAACCAAGTGTGAGAAATGAGGGGTGTTTGTACTTCAAGTGGCAAAACACACCTCAATTCTCATGTCACTAAGACCCTTGACCTTGACATGATAGGGTCTTGGTTCTCATTTTGTGTGTTGCATGCATATTTACATTGAATCGCCATCTTGGTCCCTTAGGCCATCATGCATCAAGATGCATAATTGATGGCCCATGGACAAAGGGCCATGCTTCCTTGAGTCCTATACATGATAGGGAGCATTGGCCATGCTTACATATGCTCAAAATTCCACCATGCACTGTCTGTCTGCTGCTGCTGTCAAAACTATCCTCTGCAGGAATTCTCTACCGACCGGCAATATATAGTGCCGACCGGCATTATATTCAGGGCCGATAATCTCCTAAGCAGCCGATGGGAATTGTGGGTGGCCGGTGGACATTTCCTCCAGCCGGTGGTATACAGCAGCATGCAAGGAAGGCATTTTGGGACTTTGGTAATTTTTGGGGAGACAGGGCAGTGAAAACAGAGGCAGCAGTGGTATGGTGCGGATTTTCCGGGCAAGACGGATCAAGCATGCATCATTCAAGGCGTCGAGGCGAAGCGCCATCTTCTCTTTGCATTTATTTTGATTAGATTAGAAATTATGTAATAATTAATTTAGCGATTTGTTATTTGGACTGTATATTCTTTTGGTCCCTCTGTGTGAGGGCATATTTGTAATAAGTGTGGGTGAGTGTATGTATGTCTTCCAACCCCCATTTCTTTCTTCCCTTTTATTTACCTGCTTATGATGGTAGATTAGGGCATATTTAAAATTAGCATACCTTATGCAATGCATGCGTGCATCCATGCATTTGTTGACATGCATCGGGCTCGGTACATCATACAAACTGCATTGTATTTCAAATCTAACTTGAATACATGTTACTCGTGCATTTCACATGCCATGTTTAGGATAGCCGAGCCCGTCTAATTGCACTCTGTATGCGATGCATTAGTCATCCTAACATGAACTAGGGCATGCATTTTTGCTAACAAGTTTATTGTTTTGGCACGGAGTACGATGTAAGTATTTATGCTTTAGCATATCGCATGCGTGTGAATGTTAACATGACAGCATGTTAATCATGTGGCTAAGTGCTTATATGAAATAAACTGTTTGAATGCCTGTGGGTGGAGGTTGGATTGCTTGAGTTGGAAAACTCATTGAAATCTGTGTTTTAGCCTACTTGCGAGTAGCAAATTCCAAAACGCTTTCAAAACGAACGGATATGCAATGTTTATTTCCAAATTAGGCAATCTAGTCTATACTTGTTTGTCATACAGATAACATAGTAATTCTAGGTTAATAATTGGAATAAGAGCATGTAATGTTTTCAAAATCAGATATCACGGTTAGTAGAGGCCGGTCTTCGAACCGGGCGAAAGGGGGTGCTCATAGCTGACCTTCCCCGATCGTACCCAAGCTCCCGAGCTAAGACAACTTTGGTGATGACGGACACGTGGCCTTTGGCACCGAGTCAGGGTTTCCTAAATTCCCCCATAAAAAATATTTAGGTGGCGACTCTGTATCTGGCAAAGCAGTCCATGTTTGACACTTCTTTTCAAAATCTGTTTTTCTTCAAAACGATTTGCCAGAGTTAGACTCTTTGGTTCAAATTTAGAACCGTGACAAATTGAGTCCTTTGAACTGTAGTGAACCCAATGTGAACAGAACGGGAGTCATCCTCCCGGGGCGTTCGGGGGACGTCTACAAACATATAAAGTAAACAAAATTCATATCATGGTTTAGTAAAGGCCGATCTTTTGATCGGGTAAGCGGGAGTGCTCAATTAATGACCTTCCCCTTTCATACCTAAGATTCCGAACCGAGACAACTTTGGTTATGACGAACAGTGGCCTTGGCACGAGTCATGGGTTTCCTAATTTCCCAAAATATTAGGTGGCGACTCTAAGATTTGATGATGCAGTCTATTTCTGGCAAAACGTTTTTTTTGCAATAAAATGGATTTTTTAAAATTTGCCAAATATGGAATCTTGTCTATGTTTTCTATTGCACTTGTGAGACTAGAACAAAGAGATCTCGGGTGTCTGAACTATTTAATGCGCGCGGGTACTCCCCGGGCATGTTACAAAAGGTTCTCAATTTAGAACTATAAATGAACCAAGTTGAGCCTAACTGGGCTTTGCAAGGCTCCAGTTCGGTTGTTTATTGATCGAGTTCGGAAATTCAGCTTGATAACTAATCTAGCGCAAACTTGACTCGACTTGTTGATAGTAATCAAATTCGAACTCGGTTTGAAGCTTGATAAAGAATATTTCGTACTATTATTTACATTATTTAAATATGTAAATATATTATTTATACATATTTTTATATTATTAATATATAAAAATGACTCAAGCTTATTCGAGTTCGAGTTCAAGTTCAGTTTAATTATTATAAACGAGTCTAAAACCTAAAACTTGAACTCATTTATTATTTAACTAACCGAGTGTGAGATCTTGAAAATCCTTTCCCATGGATTGTTGAGAAAATCCAAAGAAAAAATGAGCTTTACCTTATAAATCCTACAAAGATAAACATGGTTGACGCCACCCAACTGAAGTTGCCAGACGGGGATACTCCGATAATAAAGTTAGAATCCCTCAGACAAAGAGAATAGAGGAAGAACTTGTAAAGTGTTAGTGTGTGAGTTGCAAAGATGAGGTGATTAAGGCTGAGATGTACATCATTGAAGCCATTAATTAGAATCTCTTAACTTCACTTGCTGGTCAAACTGTATACTTTATGTGTGTTGAATGTCAATCAGGTTGTACATCGTCGGAGCATAAAATGGGCAAAAAGACAAAATTTGGACAGATTTGACTTTTTCTAGAAAAGTCAAATTGATGTTTTAAACCTGTTTGGAAATGAGTAGAAGTATAAAAAGAAAAGGAAAAGGCTTTTCTAGGGTTCTGAAAGTTTTTTTGACCTAAAGAGAGAAGCTAGGGTTTGGGAAAGAAAAAGGAACAAAAAGCTTCAAAGATGTCTCCTATGGTGGTTCCTTCTCCATCTACCTCCTCTCAATCCTCCATGAGTGGCTAGTCTCCTTTTCTAGGGTTTTGATGAAACCCTAGCCATGTAATTATTTAGTTTTCTTTTTTATTTTAAATTATGTAATGGTTTGAACATTTGTATGGTGTTTTAAAAGTATCTTCTATATAATTTTCATTATTCCTGCTAATATTTGACTTTTTGTGATTGTTGAATGTTATCCATACATGTGTTTTCTATTCCTTCACATTCAAGGTATGAGACGAACCATGCTACAAGGAACGAGTCGTATCACTACCTTAGTTTAGAGTGAACGATTCGTATTACTTGAGATGGTTCGTGCTTGTACATTGAATGTGATGATCTTCTTGTCAAATGCTTCGAACTTGTAGTTGCGAAACATTAATCTGTTCAAACCATAGCATAATTGATTTCAATTGGAAATCCTAATTATGTGGTTAGTGGTGAATTCTCTACCCTAGGATTTTTTCCCTAATTCAGTAAACCCAATTTCAATTATTCTTGATAATTCAATTCCTTAGTTTAATTTATTCGTTATTAAATTAGGTTATAAACAACTAGTCTTTTTATCAAAATTAATTTAGGAATTTGACAATTAAATTAGTTTGATTTCACAATAGTCCCTGTGGATTAATACCTGGACTTGCCATTATTCTAATTGAATTTAGTATAATTTAGTAATTATTTTTGGTGTGTTCAACGACCCATCAAATTTTGGCGCCGTTGCCAGGGGCTTCTGGCGAAATTAGTTAATTTAAAGTTACATTCTTATTTTAATTTTTAGTTTAGGATTTTATGCTTTTGGTGTTGCTAAGTGTGCAGAGCGTTTGAAATTGGAGCTATCATAGTTGAGCAAATTTCCAGAAATTCATTCAAATGCTTATAAGGGTCATCATGAGTTAGTCCATGGAATGATGGGAGCATTTGTACAGTGCTGGACTTAATCTCATAATGAGAAGCAGTGGTGTTGGGTAATTGGATGCATGATGGTGATGTGTATGCAGTGGGTGTAAAATAATCCTTAAGTGTCCGGTTGGGCACATTCGGGACATTAAGATCTGCCATCTCTAATGACTCAATGTATGAATATTCAAGCCTAGGAATATGGGCAGAGGTCCTAAGTCTCCTAAGGATCCTTTCTAGTTCAAGGTCCAAACTCCACAATTCAGGGCGATAAGAACGACGCCCGTGCATACACTACCCAAACACACACAACAAGTTCCGACTCTGTACACTAAGTATGAAAACAAAATACCAAAGGAAGAAATACTCACAGCGGTTTAACGAAAACGCTTTACTCGTCTTGCGGATGCTTGACGTGTAGACGTTGTTTCCCACCTCTGTTTGAGCTTTGACTTTCGTTTTAGTACTTTGGTGCTTTGCTTGTGAGTGTTTGCTTCTGTTTACTCACTTTAGTGCTACGGTTTTTATTCAAGCTCGGCTGCACTCTGCTTGCACTTCAATGATAGCTCCAATTTCAAACGCTCTGCACACTTAGCAACACCAAAAGCATAAAATCCTAAACTAAAAATTAAAATAAGAATGTAACTTTAAATTAACTAATTTCGCTAGAAGTCCCCGGCAACGGCGCCAAAATTTGATGGGTCGTTGAACACACAAAAAATAATTACTAAACTATACCAAATTCAATTAGAATAATGGCAAGTCCAGGTATCGATCCACAGGGACTATTGTGAAATCAAACTAATTTAATTGTCAAATTCCTAAATTAATTTTGATAAAAAGACTAGTTGTTTATAACCTAATTTAATAACGAATAAATTAAACTAAGGAATTGAATTATCAAGAATAATTGAAATTGGGTTTACTGAATTAGGGAAAAAATCCTAGGGTAGAGAATTCACCACTAACCACATAATTAGGATTTTCAATTGAAATCAATTATGCTATGGTTTGAACGGGTTAATGTTTCGCAACTACAAGTTCGAAGCATTTGACAAGAAGATCATCACATTCAATGTACAAACACGAACCATCTCAAGTAATATGAATCGTTCACTCTAAACTAAGGTAGTGATACGACTCGTTCCTTGTAGCATGGTTCGTCTCATACCTTAAATGTGAAGGAATAGAAAACACATGTATGGATAACATTCAACAATCACAGAAAGTCAAATATTCAAAGGAATAATGAAAATTATATAGAAGATACTTTTAAAACACCATACAAATGTTCAAACCATTACATAATTTAAAATAAAAAAGAAAACTAAATAATTACATGGCTAGGGTTTCATCAAAACCCTAGAAAGGAGACTAGCCACTCATGAAGGAGTGGGAGGAGGTAGATGGAGAAGGAACCATCATGGGAGACATATTTGAAGCTTCTTGTTCCTTTCTCTTTCCCAAACCCTAGCTTCTCTCTTTAGGTCAAAAAAACTTTCAGAACCCTAGAAAAGCCTTTTCCTTTTCTTTTTATACTTCTACTCATTTCCAAACAGGTTTAAAACATCAATTTGACTTTTCCAGAAAAAGTCAACTCTGTCCAAATTTTGTCTTTTTGCCCATTTTATGCTCCGACGATGTACAACCTGATTGACATTCAACACACATAAAGTATACGGTTTGACCAGCAAGTGAAGTTAAGAGATTCTAATTAACGGCCTCAATGATGTACATTTCAGCCTTAATCACATCCCCCAACTTACAACTTGCTAGTCCTCAAGCAAGTAAAATAAAATAAAATAAAATTAAATTAAATTAAACAAAATCTATCTATTTCCTCTTTCGTGGGAAAAACGGTTACATTTAGCATATGCAACAAGCCTTTAAACCACAAGGTTACCCCAAGTGGACGAGTAAAGTCTCGTGAGGGTTTCCAAAAATGATACCCACAAACATTAATATATTCATATATACTCAATAACAAATGACTACACTACTCCACTTAACAATCAACTTATGTGCCACTACAGTGTGATATTGAGACATCATGAGTCATTAAAGGCATAGTGGACAAGCATGAAGGAACCTATTGAGTCAAAACCACAATTCAGTTAATACAAAAGTAAAGTCCCTTGTACTTGTGCATGCTAGTAAACAAGTCATGAGTACCCTTGGTGTAAAGTGCAATCTCCATATTAGTTAACTATCCACTATAGTGTAACTCATAATAACACCCAACATATATAGAAAAACCCTAACACTGTGGCAATCATGGATGAGGTGATGTGGACAGCTTGACCATCATTGTTAGAGAGCAGTCTATCCTCGGTGTCATCATATAGGGTCTGGTAGAAGAGTCGTACCAGACGAGGATAAGTGGGTGCTGTTACAGTACAAACGCCCAACTGTTGCCGGAGTCGGAACTGCTCAACGGCCCAAGTAGTGTCTGCCTCACCCTGAAAAAATTGCAGGTTGAACTGAGTGAGCTTGTGAAGAGGGCGTGAAGCCCACTCCGGTCGGGATAAGTCACCCGGTGGTGGTGGCGAGGATGGTGGTGACGGTGGTGTAGACACCCCATTTTTGACCGACCTTAAGACTCAGACATCACCGATTGAGCGCTTGGTGATGTTGCATATCGTGCTCGTTCAGAGGTTTCAGAGTCTCGGCTACGAGCCTTGCCTCCGGACTTTCGGACTCTTTCATGCCTTGCCTCGGTTTTGCGAACCAAGCTTTGTTTTCTCTGTTTTCTCTTTCCGAAGGGAGGGAGAGGTCTCGTAGATCATCTCTCAGTGGCCATAGGCTACGTTTCGTGGTCGTAGGTCATTTTGCCCGTTTGGAGCTCGGTTTCCGATTTTTCGAAGCCGTTGGCCGTGTGCCTCGGTTCGGGACCACTTAACCACCTCCGTTTGCTCCCATTTTTGGCACATACCTTATTTCCTGCCTTTTGAGGGAGACTGTGGTCCGAGAGACCAACTTCGTTGTCGAACACCACTTCTGATGCCTAACAGCCTGTTTTTGGGGCCCCGAACTGCATGTTTTGGCCCCCGAACCTTCGTTTTGCATCCGTCTTGGTCCATTTTTGGCAGGGACCTTATTTTCATTGTTAGAAAGCTTGTAGGAGGGTGGGAGGCCAGCAATTTTTCTGAAAAGCCAACTTTTTTTGAGTCCGAAGTGGTTCAGCATGAATCCGGGAAGGAGAAAAATTTGTCCAGCTTCACCGAAATGGGCATAACTCTTTGCACAAGAGGAATTAAGATATGAGGCCACCACCATTGGAAAGCTTACTTCCGGGGCTTCATTTTGCAGTCAAGAATCTCCTAAGTCCAGGTCCGGGGGGAGGAGATATGGTTGGTTGAATTCCGGTTGGACCGAATCTGCGCGGCTTCACGGAAACTGGCATAACTTTTTCCACAGGAGGAATTTTGATGTAAGGTTTGTGGCATTGGAAAGCTAACTTCAGGGGCTTCATCCTTGGGGGTGGCCGGCCACTTTACCCCTGTGACCTGGCCGGCCGGCCACCTTTTTCTGGCCGGCCAGCCGGCCACTTACCTGGTGGATGACCTTTTTTGCCATTTTGAGCTGGCCAGCCATGATCCTTGTCCCAAGTGCATTCCAGCCATGTATTTTGTTCTGCACTTCACCCATGTCCGAGGGTTTGGCCTTTTGGGGGGGAAAATTGAATTTGAATCTCCCCCCCATTTTTCCCCCCTTTTCTCCACTCCTTTGCCTATAAAACCAGCCCCTCCCCTTCAGTTTTAAGGGTGAGAAGCTTTGGGCTTAGTCTCCTACATTACATCTCTCTCTCTCTACATTTCACCCCTTAAAACCTCCCAAACCCGACACCATTTCTACACCATCACATAGCACCACACCACCACCATTCTTTCCAACACTTGGAGCTGGTTTTTCAGAGCTTAGGAGCACCTTTTCTCAAGCCAAGAGGTTGCTAAAGTTTGGTCTACAAGGGTGAGCTACATTTTCCCTCTTTTTAAGCTTATTTTGCATGCTATCGAAGCCATACTTTATTGCATTTTTGGGCGCTGACCCTAACTGTAAAACATCATATTTTAAGCTCCTTTTCATGTTTGTTTAAGGGTCCTTCCCTGTTTAAGGTCCCTATCTACCACTTGCCTCTTTAGCTCTCTTGTATGCCTCTTTCTTGCATAGTATTTTAGGCCTATTTATAAACTATTTTGAACTCTGTCATAAACTGTAAAGTGGATTTTTTTGAGCCCTTCTTCAACATTGTTGAAGGTATCTTCACTGTTTGAGGCTTCCATCTATCACTTGCCTCTTTATCCCTCTTTTGGCCTTATTTTTGCAAGCTTTTTTAGCCTCTTGTGCTTGTATTTTTGGGCTCTAATCTGAACTGTAAATAGCCTTATTTTGACCCCCTCTTCATGTTTTATCAAGGGAATTTTTCTTTTTGAAGCTCCCTTTTTGCTCTTCGTTTTTAAACCTCTTTTTAGGCCTTATTTTGCATAGTATTTTAAGCTTGCATGTGCACTGTTTTTGGTTTGGTCACTAACTGTAAAATATCATGTTTTGGGCCCCTATTTAAATTTTTTGAAGGACCCTCCTCTGTTTGAGGCCAGCAACCATCACTTGCTTCTTTGTCTCCCTTTTGGCCCATTTCTTGCATAATAGTTTATCCATACTTGTGTTTGTTTTCGTGGCTTGTTGTAAACTGTAAAGTGCTTCATTTTGAGCTCCTATTAAACTTTGTTGAAGGGCTCTTGGCCATTTAGGGCCAGCAGCTGCTACTTGCTTCATTATCTCTCTTACGGGGCTATTTTTGCATGCTAGCTTAGTCCTATTTGTGTTCACTGTTTGGCCTTGATTAAAACTGTAAATATGCTTTTTTTGGTACTTTCTTGATTCTGTATTCACACTTCATGTTGAAATAACGCATTCTTTGCATAGCCATAGGTCATTCCACGAACCTAATTTCATGTTTCGGGTCTCATTCCATGTATCGGGTGCCATGTTTCCATGTTTCGGGGCTGTTTTGCATCACTTTTTGCTACTGAAATTTGCATGCTAGTATGTCATATTCCATGTCTTGCCATGTCTTATTAGAATGGCATTTGGTGCCTTAGGGTCGGTCCTCGGTTTGCGTGCACGTGTGCACGCATCTCGAGTGTCTCATTTCCATCTAATGGCCTCTTATGTGAGTGTGGCTGAGGTCCACTTGTGTTGGTGTAATTCCATTATGCATTGCGTATCCCCTTTCATTTCATAGCATTGTGTATGCTAGGTTGTATATTAGCGCGTTGTGTATGCCATGTTATCTCGTGCATTGTGTATGCCATTTCATAGCATTGTGCATGTTAGGTTGTATCTTAGTTGCATTCATGCATGTCATGCATATTGCATTGTGTTTGGGATAGGAGTTAACCCGAGCACGGGAAACAAGGTACGTTTCGTACTCTGAGTGACGGAACGAGTCTCAATTCCCCAGTCGCCAACACTCCGGATTACCCATGATGGAGTTTAGGCTTTGTTGTGTTTTCATATGCATTCATTCCATATTGAGTTGTGCAATTCGACTCCTCGCCATCATGCATTGAGATGCGTGATTGGTGGCACGAGGATCAAGGTATGCATACATATGTGAAAATACATTGCCATGCCCCTTTTCTTGCTCTCTGTTGCAGCAAATCAAGAATCAACAGCCTTTCAGAGCTTTGCACAAAATTCCGAGAATAAACTGTAAACAGAGGCTAATCGGGGCGTCGTAATGGATTTCTGCGCAAAGGCAACCCGAGCATGCATCATTCGTCATCCGGAGAAGAGTCGAGACAGTCCCTGGCTTGCGTGCCAATTTAATGCTTTCCTAGTTAAATTTGTTAATTAATTAGGGTTTTGTACATATTTGGACTGTATTATTTATTTGGACTGTACTATTCATTTGGGACTGTATATTATTTTATTCGGACCCTCTGCGCGAGGGCAATGTTGTAATAAGTGTGCGTGTGTGTGATGTATGTCTTCCAACCCTACGTCTTTCTTCCCTTTTATTTACCAGCTTATGATGGTTAGATTAGGGCATGTTTCAATTAGCATACAGTATGATAGCATGTTTGCATTCATTCATCTGTTTTGCATGCACCGGGTTCGGCGTATCATACTAACTGCATTTGTATTTCAATTCTAAGTTGAATACATGTTAGCTATAGCATTCCATATGCCATGTTTAGAATAGCCGAGCCTGCTATAGTTGCATTTTTGCATGCGTTGCATTAGGCATTTCTGTATACTTAGAATCATGCATGGATTTCTAATCAGTTTCTGTTTTGGCTTGGAGTACTCGGTGAGTTTTTATGCTTTAGCATCCTTGCATGTGTGTGAGTGACTGCCATGAATAGCATGCTTACCATGAGGCTATGTGCTTATGTGATATAACTGCCTGAATGCCTGTGGGTGAAGGTTGGGTTATTTGGATTGGAACAATTCATCAAATGTTTGTTTTAAGCCCACTAGATAGTGGCAAAATCATGTTTTTCTTAGCCTACTTGTGAGTAGCACCATCAAACCATTTTCAAAAATAAACATGAAATATTTTGTTCCAATTCAGGCGATCCAGTCTATAATTGTATGTTGTGCGCATCACATAGTAATCTAGGCTAATAACCGGAATAAGAACACATAATATTTTCAAAAATAGATATCATGGTTAGTAGAGGCCGATCTTTGATCGGGTGAGCGGGGGTGCTCACGAAGTGACCTTCCCCAATCGTACCCAAGTTCCCGAGCCGAGGCAACTTTGGTGATGACGGACACGTGGCCTTAGGCAACGAGTCAGGGTTTCCTAAATTTTCCAAAATAAAATATTTAGGTGGCGACTCTATATCTGGCAAAGCAGTCCATGTTTGGCACTTCTTTTCTAAAAATCTGTTTTCTCAAAAACGATTTGCCGGATTTGGACTCTTTTGTTCAAGATTAAGAACCGTGACAACAATCGAGTCCGAACTGTAGCGAGGTCCCCCCGCGGGTGTGTTACAGTTTCTGGCGACTCCGCTGGGGATTTAGAGAACTAGACTTGAATTCGTGATATCTGGTTTTGACTACACTTGTGTGTTTCTTTGCATTGCATTTGCATTGGTGCGCCTAAGACACCGTGTTTGCCATCTACTATTCCTGAACGGTTTGCCGGAGGCTTGTCTTGTCAAGGCATGTCCATAAGGCTGACCGGTTGTGGGCTCTGCCAGTATGGGAACACAAACCCTGATTTTACCGGGGCACCCTTTTTGACCATTCGACCTAGTGCATATCGAAATCCGTAGTGACCATTCCAAACTAGGACATGTTGCTTACTCGATATAGGTTGTTTGAAACCGCTGCGTGCGTAGTGAAACCCTAGCTCCTGACAAAATAGGACAGGGAAACCCTACCCCAACATAGGGGTGTTTTGGCTCTCACTTGCTTGTTTTGTGCTTTTAGAGTGCGTCTCTACAGGAATGCATGTATCAGTTTGCAAGTTTGGGCATCAGGCCTGCGGGCACCAGTTCAATATTTTGGGGTTCAGTTTTACCCGAGGGTATCAGATTTGAGGCAGAATTTTGGGGGCAGAATTCAGTAGAGGGCACAGTCATCCTGCTATGCTCGTATCTATTTTGGTGAAGTTGAGCTGAGGTGCTATCTGTTTTCTCTTTTGCTAGGTAGTCCTGGAACCATAGCTTCAGAAGGCTCCGATATCCCCCGAGGTTCATCGAACTTGTGCTGATAGACTTTGTCAGGTCAGAGATTCAGTTCAAGGGCCATCAGTGTTCCTTTGCCAGAGGCAGGGTAAAAGGGCCAGTCAAGCACAGATCACCAGTTACCAGATCAGTAGCCCTTATCCACCCGCCAGTGAATAGTCAGGCTGAGGTCTCAGTTTCTACTGCAGGGATAGATACCAGTCAGTTAGATGGATTAGCAGAACACGTCAGGGATGGAGGCAATGATGCGTCAGATGCAAGAAAGTATGAAACTCATGCAGTAAGACACTGTCTCCTAAGCGGAATTTTCCAAGCAACAGGCTACAATCATGGCTCAGCAGGTTGAGCTCATCACCAGGCTACAACAGCTAAGCGGCGCATCTGCTTCCCAACAAGTTCCTCCTCCAGCAGGAGTTCCCTTTTCGAGAAGCAGCGAATGTTGAGAATACCTGGAGGGTACAAACATTCCTCTGAGGCGGCTTCGCCCCCGATCTTACCCCAGCTGTCCAAAACACCTACCAATCTACTGGACTCACCCTTCGAGACTGAGGTCGACCCTACAGCGTTGAAATTGAGCAAGCTTGAGAAGTTGTTCAAGAAATCCCAGGGGGTAAAATCCATCCCGGACATTGAGGACGGGTAGACCGACGCAGTTGTGACACTGCCGGACAGGTTCAAGATGCCTCACATCAACCGTTTTGACGGGTCAGGAAATCCCATGGTCCACTTGAGTTTGTTTTCAGATGTTCTGCTCCCGATGGGCTTGACAAGATTACAGAAGCTCTCCTTTTTTGGCAGGACCCTGTCGAGTGTTGCGGCCATCTGGTACGCCAAATTGGAGGATTCAGTGAAACGAAGCTGGGAGGAGATGGCTGAGGCCTTCGTCACACAATATTCATACAATACCCAAATCGAGATTACGACTCGTGATCTTGAGACGACGAGGCAGGACCCTAAGGAGAGCTTCTCAGAATTCGTGGCCCGCTGGAGGGCCAAGGCCTCAATGATGACCATTAGGCCAACGAATAAGGATCAGATACGGATGGTTGTGCGCAACCTCCAGCCCAAACTAATGCAGAAAATGATCGTGCTCCCCTTCCCTACCTTTTCAGATTTGCATGAGATGGGAGTATAGATCGAGGACGCTATGAAGCAGGGCCTCATTGACCAGGAGAAGGAGCAGCCCAGGAGAGCGTTTACCCGCAGTTCGAATGCGACCACCAGCGGTGATGCAGCTGCAAGATCTTCCGAAGTGGGCATGGTCACCACCACCACACCAAGAGAAGCCACCCCCTTTGTTGGTGCATCCACTTCAAACCCCCGAACTTCAGACTATCTACCCCGAGGCAAGAGGGTTTTCACCCCACTCTATATGTCTTTGTCTAAAGCCCTGGGGGTACTACTCAGGAAAGGACATCTGAAACCGTTAGAGCAACGGCCTCTACCCGATCCTCTCCCTCCAAAGCATGACCCAACTAAGTACTGTGCTTTCCATCAACAAACCGGTCATGACACCGACAGTTGCGTCCGTCTTCGCCACGAGATACAAAATTTGATTGACAACGGGGTCATCCCCGCACCAGGTCCTGCAAAGTCTATCGGCACTTGATCAGTGAACTTGTGGGGGATAATGTGATGTGATCGAGGGATGAACCACCTGCGGGCGGCGTTCAGTTTATTTATGGTGTATGGCACGCACTGTTTTGAGCATTTGTGAATGCTGGTTTTTGTACATTCTGACTTAGGTATTGGGTCAGTCTTATTGTTTTATTTTTGAGCTTGTCTTTTTGTTTTGAGTCAGTCTCTTTTGTTTTGGGTCTGTCTTGCTGTATCGAGTCAGTCCTGTTGTATAGGAGTTGGGTGATTCCGGGGGGGTGTTACCTCGGGCGTCACCATTTTGTTTTTGTGTTTGTCTTTTCGTTTTGTTTTGAGTCTATTTCTGCCTTGGAGCCAGTAATGCCAACAGATTTGAATGAACAGCAGTGGTTTTCCATGCTTTTGTGTTTGCTCCTGCCGTGTGCCAGTTGTACCAGAAATTCCAAATGAGATGGCAGTATTTGACTAGAAGCTGTGTCTTTTCTATGCCTTGAATTCATTGCATCGACCTAAGTTTTCCAAAAGCTTTTTGAACACTGCGGTGAAAACGAAGAGGAAGGAATTCCTCGGGTTTTGCAAAATTTTGATCAATTGAGAGAAAGAGAGGCGTGCTAAGCCCTTAATGAATGAAATCATGCTTGTTAGTGTGAGTATTGGGAAGGATCCTAGCTTGATCCAGATTGGTTCTACACTGTCTTCAGCGCGAACGATTTGTCGCTTTCTTAAAAACTTTCAACAAATGTTTTGCGTGGTCCTGCGAAGACCTGTGTAGAATCGCTCTTGAGATTTTAC
Source organism: Camellia lanceoleosa (assembly GCA_025200525.1). Lineage (NCBI taxonomy): Eukaryota > Viridiplantae > Streptophyta > Magnoliopsida > Ericales > Theaceae > Camellia > Camellia lanceoleosa. The sequence goes on from CM045759.1 coordinate 47,911,092, forward strand.
AGCTTTGGATCACTCTCAGCCTCGAGACTCGACCCCTCACTTTCAAACCTTGAACTGGGATTCAGAATGTTCAACGGTCAACTACAATGTGAGGCCTGTGTGGCCAGATTTGAAGCAGCCCTCGAACAAGAGGCCAGGAAAGTCGGATCAAGAAGTTCAGAAGATCAGAAGAAGCTTGCAAAACTAAAACAGAAGTACCCTTCGAACTAGGGGCAAAGATGTCAGATGTGCTCGAAGAGCCGAAGATGAGTCCTCTTGCAAATCAACAGCCACTCTCCTGGATATGGATAGCCTCAAAACCTTACAACCATTTGGCATGGACCAAGCTACACTTTTACCCTTTGAGAGGCTCGCTGGGACGAAAACCCGGAAGGGCGACCCAGACAAAAGTTAGAGCAAGAAAAATATATACAAAAAGCGAAAAAAAGAAAAAAGAAGAAAAGAGAAGAATGAAAAAAAAAGAAATGAAGAAAAAGAAAAAAGGGAAAAAGAAGAAAAGAAATGAAAATGAAAAGAAAAGAAAAGAAAAACAAAGCTCCCAAGGTTGAAAACCTGCAACGGGCGTCTTGGCAAAAGTTAGAGCCTAAAAAGGAGAGGTTAAATACCCGAGTGTACCTTAACCCCGAACTACGTGAGGCTTGATTCCCATCTTTGGGATACGTAGGCAACTTCATTTTGAAGTCCAGCCATAAACACTTCCAAATCAATTGTGTCCATGTAATGGTTTTGATCATCTTTGCCTTTTCTGTAACCGAGAGTCTGGTTGTGTTCGTCGCTCTGAGGACTGACTACAAATGTGCTGCAGTGCCGTTCAAACAAGGGACAACTTTTCGTTGCCATTCAATGCGCTGCGGTGCCGTTCAAACAAGGGACAACTTTCCGTTGCCATGCAGTGTCCTTCAGACAAGGAGCAATTTTCCATTGCTATGGGTCCGAGGTTGTGCATCTTAAGAGTAGGTTCCGTGCTCGTTGAGCAGTGGCCGTTTGCAAAAATAGTTTTTGAGAATTTTTACCGAGGTTGACTAATTTTCTCGAAAATTGTTCCATCTTTTCTAAAAAAAACTGGACCATTTTCTGGACCCAAAAAAAAGAAAATTTTCAGTACTCATAGCCTGACTTGCGTGATTTCAAATCAAAAAGTTGAACAAGCATGTTAATCTAACTCTCATGTTGGTCAAAACTGTTTTAGTAGAAAGCAAAAACAAAAATGGTCAAAATGATGAACTAGGGGCACAGTTAAGTCAGGCTTCCTGTCTTTCCTCCATTTTCACCATACTCGCCAAGAAGGGCACTCTATCTGCCAGAGAGGGCACAACTGAAGTTAACAGCAAAATGCAGAAAGCTTTCTCATCCTCCAAGCAACGAGGTATCAAGCTAAGTACGAAGCACGAACGGGAACGGATCAAGGTATTCCACTCCTTTGTCTGGACAGATCTAACCATGTCCAAACTCCCTAGCAGAGCATCGTCAACCAATATCAACTGCAGATTTGCTACACACCCAGTTGTAGTGTAGCCCCTCTGTGGGGGAAGTTCACTGTTGTGAGCAGAAGAAAGAGAATCTAGCAGAATGCTAGGGGCAAGAGCCCGCAACTTCCTGTTTATCCATCAACCACCAGGGGAGGGATAAAAAAATGAGAGATTGAAGAATAGAGAGATGTGTGCTAAGAGAAAAAGTGAGAAAAGGGCTTTGTCAGAAAAATAGAGCCTAAGGGCCGAGTGATGTGAGAATCACAAATGAGAAAGGGTGGGAAACACTACCCGGTGAAACAGGCTCCCTGTGCACGTCTGAGTGTCGTGTCTTTTTGTTTTATCTTGATTCTTGTTTTGAGTCATTTCGAGTGTTACTCGATGTGTCTAGGTTGTGTGCCTTTTATTTCCTTGTTGAGTCATTTTGCTGTGTTCAGTCGTAGGCCCAATACCTGGTCGAAAACTCATCTCTCAATTTCAAAAATGAAATCGTTTTGTGCTCAAAGTGTTGTGCCATTCTTCACGTTTGTGCAAAACAAGTTTCGTTCTTTCATAAAACCGCACGGTTCAGCCCAGGTCATGTGAGAACAGTAAAACCAGGACCTATATGAAGCTACATGGGTTCCGAACTACAAAGCAAAAGAAAAGAGGAAAAATAGAAGCATCTGAGTGTGCTTCAACTTCAGAAAATTCCGTGATTGTATTCCAGATATACCTTTTCAGGCCTCGCCATTTCTCTGGAGTATGAGTGTACCTCGACCCCAAGCTTAAGCCTGCTTCAAGTCAGAACAGCGATTAAAGCAACTGCAGATGTTATCTCTCACCAATATAGACAGGGTGTCCCCTTTTAAGCTGAGCATGTTGCCGAGTCCTCTGAGAGGTAAATCGGAGGCACCAAAGTACATGTTTGATGCCCCTTTATTGCATAGCATGTGAGCTTTCATATACACTTTCGTTGCATGCGTGCCGCGCCTCGTTATGATTCATGCATAGAATATGCTTGCTTTCGATTCTGCATAGAATATGCTTGTCTTCAATATCGCATAGAATATGCTTTCCATGTTGCATAGAAAATGCCCCCATACTCACATAGAAAGTGCATTTTATTGCACTTCTCCTGTACACCTCACTCGCACTGCCTTGTGCACCTATATTGCATCGTCATAAACACTCTTTACTTGCATTGTTATGCACCCATTTCGCTCGCATTGCGATGCACTTCCACCTGCATTGTTATGCACCCACTTCACTTGCATTGTGATGCACGTTCCAATTGCATTGTTATGCACCCACTTCACTAGCATTGTTATGCACCTTTTCACTTACAATTATCATTCTTTCCCCTCGCGCGTGCGACGGGTTAGACCTCCTTTGGTTAAAAGCGTTCGGAATACGTTCCAATGCTCACACCATTCTGAAACGCCGGGATACGTCCCTATGTTTCTCCCTCTTCGGTTAAAAGTGTTCGGAATACGTTCCAATGCTCACACCATTCCAAAACACTGGGATAAGTCCCTATGTTTCTCTCTTTGTCCCCTTCCTCACACGATTTCAGCGTGTCTGGAATTTATCTTAGGTCGCGTGGAACGCGCTCCTAATTAATTTTCTTTGTTCTTCCTCCACTCACGAGTCCAGCGTGGTTGGAGTATGTCACCATTTTGCATCTATTGTACTCTCTGTTGCATCGCATCTATTATCTATTGCATCACATCTATTACATCCATGGCATCATGTCTGTTTTATTGCCCGGTCTAGGAGATCTTAAATCCTCTAAAGGTGCAATTCCTTTGGTGTTTGTCGTGCCCGAATGACTTCCGGTGGTCTGGTATAGCCACCTGCCTGTGTTAGCGGTGAGTTCCTATGAGACCAACTAAGACGGTGGAAACTAGAGTTTGAATGGCTCATGCCTAGAACACAAAGGTTCGGGATTTCTGAGACTAAAGTCTAGTTTAAATACCCAGGGGTATATCCTCGGCTTGAAATCTGTATGGCAGCCCCATAGATTGAGATAGCATCTGTATGCGCCTCAATTCTGGATACTGATCCAACCTAGTCTGTCACCCTGTTGGAGAATAAGGAAAGCTGCAACCATAGTCAGGGAGAAAAGTAGTACCTGTGGTTCAACTGAGAAGAAGAGGAAGATTCCCACATCAGCATGAGGTAGGATATTGCCGAGGTAAGTCATTGCCAATTGCCTCTGTAAGGTACCTTTACCTCTTAGCTATTACATTGCATCTTAGCCACTATATTGCAGTGCATTGCATGAGTCCTCAATTTTCAAACCAGCTTCGCGTAGCGTATAAGTCCAATTTTCATACCAGCTTCGCGTAGCGTATAAGTCCAATCATCAAACTGGCTTCGCGCAACGTATAAGTCCAATCTTCAAACCGGCTTCGCATAGCGTATAAGTCCAATTATCAAATCGGCTTCGCGTAGCGTATAAGTCCAATTATCAAAATATTTCTGCATCCTGCCCCTGAACTACGCTGGTTTGATTCCTTGCAAAGGCATACGTAGGCAGCCTGCGGGCACAACCATTTATTTATCTATACTTCGTTTGCTTGTCTAAGTCTTCGGCCTTGTCAAAAATGGGTCGTCTCTGGGCTTTGACATTCACTCCCTTCACTTATGACTTTCGAGTTCTGTCAAAGAGGGGCAACTGTAGACACCCCATTTTTGACTGACCTTAAGACTCAGACGTCACCGATTGAGCGCTTGGTGATGTTGCATATCGTGCTCGTTCAGAGGTTTCAGAGTCTCGGCTGCGAGCCTTGCCTCCGGACTTCCAGACTCTTTCATGTCTTGCCTCGGTTTGCGAACCAGGCTTTGTTTTCTCTGTTTTCTCATCCCGAAGAGAAGGAGAGGTCTCGTAGATCATCTCTCAGTGGCCATAGGCTACGTTTCGTGGTCGTAGGCCATTTTGCCCATTTGGAGCCCGGTTTTTTATTTTTCGGAGCCGTTGGCCGTGTGCCTCGGTTCGGGACCGCTTAAACACCTCCGTTTGCTCCGATTTTTGGCACATACCTTATTTCCTCCCTTTTGAGGGACACTGTGGTCTGAGAGACCAACTTCGTGGTCGAACACCACTTCCGGTGCCTAACAGCCTGTTTTCGGGGCCTCGAACTGCGTGTTTTGGCCCCCGAACCTTCGTTTTGCATCCGTCTTGGTCCATTTTTGGCAGGGACTTTATTTTCATTGTTAGAAAGCTTGTAGGAGGGTGGAAGGCCAGCAATTTTTCTGAAAAGCCAACTTTTTTTGAGTCCAAAGTGGTTCAGCATGAATACGGGAAAGAGAAAAATCTGTGTGACTTCATCGAAATGGGCATAACTCTTTGCACAAGAGGAATTAAGATATGAGGCCACCACCATTGGAAAGATTACTTCCGGGGCTTCATTTTTCACTCAAGAATCTCCTAAGTCCAGGTCCGGGGGAAGGAGATATGGTTGGTTGAAGTCTGGTTGGACCGAATTTGCGCGGCTTCACGGAAACTGGCATAACTTTTTCCACAGGAGGAATTTTGATGCAAAGTTTGTGGTATTGGAAAGCTAACTTCAGGGGCTTCATCCTTGGGGGTGGCCGGCCACTTTACCCCTGTGACCTGGCCGGCCGGCCACCTTTTTCTGGCCGGCCAGCCGGCCACTTACCTAGTGGATGACCTTTTTCGCCCTTTTGAGCTGGCCGGCCATGATCCTTGTCCCAAGTGCATTCCAGCCATGTATTTTGTTCTGCACTTCACCCATGTCCGAGGGTTTGGCCTTTTGGGGGGGAAAATTGAATTTGAATCTCCCCCCCATTTTTCCCCCCTTTTCTCCACTCCTTTGCCTATAAAACCAGCCCCTCCCCTTCAGTTTTAAGGGTGAGAAGCTTTGGTCTTAGTCTCCTACATTACATCTCTCTCTCTCTACATTTCACCCCTCAAAACCTCCCAAACCCTACACCATTTCTACACCATCACATAGCACCACACCACCACCATTCTTTCCAACACTTGGAGCTGGTTTTTCAGAGCTTAGGAGCACCTTTTCTCAAGCCAAGAGGCTGCTAAAGTTTGGTCTACAAGGGTGAGCTACATTTTCCCTCTTTTTAAGCTTATTTTGCATGCTATCTAAGCCATACTTTCTTGCATTTTTGGGCTCTGACCCTAACTGTAAAACATCATATTTTAAGCTCCTTTTCATGTTTGTTTAAGGGTCCTTCCCTGTTTAAGGTCCCTATCTACCACTTGCCTCTTTAGCTCTCTTGTATGCCTCTTTCTTGCATAGTATTTTAGGCCTATTTATAAACTATTTTGAACTCTATCATAAACTGTAAAGTGGATTTTTTTGAGCCCTTCTTCAACATTGTTGAAGGGCTCTTCACTGTTTGAGGCTTCCATCTATCACTTGCCTCTTTATCCCTCTTTTGGCCTTATTTTTGCATGCTTTTTTAGCCTCTTGTGCTTGTATTTTTGGGCTCTGATCCGAACTTTAAATAGCCTTATTTTGACCCCTTCTTCATGTTTGATCAAGGGACTTTTTCTGTTTGAAGCTCCATTTTTTCTCTTTGTTTTTAAACCTCTTTTTAGGCCTTATTTTGCATAGTATTTTAAGCTTGCATGTGCACTGTTTTGGGTTTGGTCACTAACTGTAAAATATCATGTTTTGAGTCCCTATTCAACTTTGTTGAAGGGCCCTCCTCTTTTTGAGGCCAGAAACCATCACTTGCTTCTTTGTCTCCCTTTTGGCCCATTTCTTGCATAATAGTTTATCCATACTTGTGTTTGTTTTCGTGGCTTTTTGTAAACTGTAAAGTGCTTCATTTTGAGCCCCTCTTCAACTTTGTTGAGGGCTCTTGGCCATTTAGGGCCAGCAGCTGCTACTTGCTTCATTATCTCTCTTACGGGACCATTTTTGCATGCTAGCTTAGTCCTATTTGTGTTCACTGTTTGGCCTTGCTTAAAACTGTAAATATGCTTATTTTGGGACTGTCTTGATTCTTTCTTCACACTTCATGTTCAAATAACGCATGCTTTGCATAGCCATAGGTCATTCCATGTACCTAATTTCATGTTTCGGGTCTCATTCCATGTATCGGGTGCCATGTTTTCATGTTTCGGGGATGTTTTGCATCACTTTCCGCTACTGAAATTTGCATGCTAGTATGTCATACTCCATGTCTTGCCATGTCTTGTTAGAGTGGCATTTGGTGCCTTAGGGTCGGTCCTCGGTTTGCGTGCACGTGTGCACGTATCTCGAGTGTCTCATTTCCATCTAATGGCCTTTTATGTGAGTGTGGCTGAGGTCCACTTGTGTTGGTGTAAGTCCATTATGCATTGTGTATCCGCTTTCATTTCATAGCATTGTGTATGCTAGGTTGTATGTTAGCGCATTGTGTATGCCATGTTATCTCGTGCATCGTGTATGCCATTTCATAGCATTGTGCATGTTAGGTTGTATCTTAGTTGCATTCATGCATGTCATGCATATTGCATTGTGTTTGGGATAGGAGTTAGCCCGAGCACGGGAAACGAGGTACGTTTCGTACTTCGAGTGACGGAATGAGTCTCAATTCCCCAGTCGCCAACACTCCGGATTACCCATGATGGAGTTTAGGCATTATTGTGTTTTCATATGCATTCATTCCATATTGAGTTGTGCAATTCGACTCCTCGGCCATCATGCATCGAGATGCGTGATTGGTGGCACGAGGATCGAGGTATGCATACATATGTGAAAATACATTGCCATGCCCCTTTTCTTGCTCTCTGTTGCAGCAAATCAAGAATCAACAGCCTTTCAGAGCTTTGCACAAAATTCCGAGAATAAACTGTAAACAGAGGCTAATCGGGGCGTCGTAATGGATTTCTGCGCAAAGGCAACCCGAGCATGCATAATTCGTCATCCGGAGAAGAGTCGAGACAGTCCCTGGCTTGCGTGCGAATTTAATGCTTTCCTAGTTAAATTTGTTAATTAATTAGGGTTTTGTTCATATTTGGACTGTATTATTTATTTGGACTGTACTATTCATTTGGGACTGTATATTATTTTATTCGGACCCTCTGCGCGAGGGCAATGTTGTAATAAGCGTGCGTGTGTGTGATGTATGTCTTCCAACCCCACGTCTTTCTTCCCTTTTATTTACCAGCTTATGATGGTTAGATTAGGGCATGTTTCAATTAGCATACAGTATGATAGCATGTTTGCATTCATTCATCTATTTTGCATGCACCGGGCTCGGCGCATCATACTAACTGCATTTGTATTTCAATTCTAAGTTGAATACGTGTTAGCTGTAGCATTCCATATGCCATGTTTAGAATAGCCGAGCCTGCTATAGTTGCATTTTTGCATGTGTTGCATTAGGCATTTCTGTATACTTAGGATCATGCATGGATTTTTAATCAGTTTCTGTTTTGGCTTGGAGTACTCGGTGAGTTTTTATGCTTTAGCATCCTTGCATGTGTGTGAGTGACTGCCATGAATAGCATGCTTACCATGAGGCTATGTGCTTATGTGATATAACTGCCTGAATGCCTGTGGGTGAAGGTTGGGTTATTTGGATTGGAATAATTCATCAAATGTTTGTTTTAAGCCCACTAGATAGTGGCAAAATCATGTTTTTCTTAAGCCTACCCGAGGGTGGCAAATCCACGTCTTAGCCTACTTGCGAGTAGCACCATCAAACCATTTTCAAAAACAAACATGAAATGTTTTGTTCCAATTCAGGCGATCCAGTCTATACTTGTATGTTGTGCGCATCACATAGTAATCTAGGCTAATAACCGGAATAAGAACACATAATGTTTTCAAAAATAGATATCATGGTTAGTAGAGGCCGATCTTTGATCGGGCGAGCGGGGGTGCTCACGAAGTGACCTTCCCCAATCGTACCCAAGTTCCCGAGCCGAGGCAACTTTAGTGATGACGGACACATGGCCTTAGGCAACGAGTCAGGGTTTCCTAAATTTCCCAAAATAAAATATTGGCGACTCTGTATCTGGCAAAGCAGTCCATGTTTGGCACTTCTTTTCTAAAAATCTGTTTTCTCAAAAACGATTTGCCGGATTTGGACTATTTGGTTTAAGATTAAGAACCGTGACAACAATCGAGTCCGAACTGTAGCGAGGTTCCCCCGCGGGTGTGTTATAGGTGGCGGTGGTGGCGCCGAAGAGGTGGAACCTCTGGCCTTCTTGGAGGCCCGAGCAACACGTCGACTCATATCCTGCACACACTAAAAGCAAATAGACACAAACCCGTGGAACCAATCATGAGAATAAAATAAAATATGAAAGTACTAGTTTGCCCACTAATGTACCACATGCAATTCCCCTTTTTTATATTTTTTTTTTATTTTTGGTAATGTAAAAACGAAAATTATTAATAAATGAATAAAAATGACATTAAATTAAATTAACTAAACTAGAAAATAAATTACACTAAGCTGAACTAAACTGAACTATAAAATAAGTAAACTACAAAAGAGACTAAAGTATAGAATAAAATAGCCTAAACTAAACACATTTTTTTTTTTGAATTACTTAATAATAAAATAAAATAAAAGAAAAAAAAAAAACTAAACTAGTTAATAATTAAAAAAAAAAACAATTACATCACAGAATAAAAAATAAAAATGACATCACTAACTAAACAAATAAAAGTAAAAATAAAAATAAAACCTAAACAATCATGAACTAATTAAATTGATGAGAATTACTAACTAAACAATTTAACTAAACAAATAAAGCAAATAAAAAAAAATTAGGATTAGTATTAACACCATAATTTCTGAGGGTTTTTTTTTTTAATTGCTAGGCCCGCATGTGCGCTGGAGAGGGCCGCACGTGCGGTTTTCATCTTCTTCTTGCGCAGGCATATTGTGGTCCTTGTGTGTGTGTGTGTGTGTGTTTTTTTTTTAAAGATAAACAAACAAACTAAGTAAACATGCATTCTACAACTCAGGAAAAACAAATAAAATGAAAACAAAACATAACATAAAAGAAAGAATGAACACTAAGAATAAAAAATAAAATAAAAAAATAAAAAATAAAAAATAAAAAAAATAAAGCACTTATGAACAATTTTTTTATTTTTTTTATTTTTTTTGAACACTAGATCACAAAAAAAATAAAATTACAATCAAAATCTCTACAAATTGATTCCTATAGCTACAAATCTATACATAGAAGGAGAAAAAACTAATTACCTTGAAAAAGTGGAGAAAGAGAGAAAAAAAATAGAGGTCCGCCGGAAAAAATGATGGTTGCCAGAGTTTCGTCGGACAGAGAAGGAAGTGATGCCGGCGGTGAGATGATGGTGGTAAGGAAGAAGAAAGAAGAAGAAAACAAAAAAAAAAAAAAAGAAGAAGAAGAAGGAAGAAGGAAGTGAAGAAGAAGGTGGGTTTGTGTGGGGTTGTGAAAGAGAGAGATAAGGTAGGGAGAGAGAGAGAGAGAGAGAGAGAGTGAAATCTGAGAGAGAGAGGGATTGGAAGAGAGAGAGTGTTAGATAAGGTTTTTTTTTTTTACGAAAATAGAAAAATAGAAAATAAAAATAAATAAATAAAACGAATTATTTATTTAAAAATTATTTATGTATTTATTTAAAATATATTTACATATTTATTTGTTTTGAAATCAGTAAATAAATAAAATAAATAAATAATGAAATTAAAAATAATTAAAAAGAAGAAGAAGAAGAAACAATTTTATTTTTTATTTTTTCGAAATTTCAAGACATGCGGGCCCAGCCCCACGCGGCGTACCTCCTTTGCCCTCCGCACCGCTATTTAAGCGTGTAACGCGTCTCAAATGCCAACTTCTCGCGTGCGGGCCCAGGCCGCACGTGCGGCGATTTGCCCCTCCTTGCGCTTTTTTTTTTTTTTTTTTTTTTTGAAAAATCGGCGTCCTGCACGTGTAGGAGTCAAGCCGCACGTGCGGCTGGTCAACGCACGAGCCCCACGCACCTGCTTATTAAGCAGTGCGCAAATTTGTTTTGCCAATTTTTCCTGCACATGTGGGGCCCAAGCCGCACGTGCAGCGATTTCCCTTCTTTTTTTTTTCTTTTTTTTTTTTAAGAGAATGAACAACACAGGTTTTTTATTTTTTTTTTGGCATTATTATTTATTTTTTTTAAAATTGAACAAGTATAACACCCTTTTTTTTTTTTTTTAACACAGAAAATAAACAAGAAAGCATACTTTTAAATAAAGAAAATAAACATTTCTACCTTCAATTGACATTCGGAATAAATATAGCACAAAAGAACATACGGAATGCCCACTCAAGGTATAATCTTCACGCGAAAACCACGGGTACTACTTTTCTCCCTAACTGTGTTTGTAACTTTCCTTATTCTCCAACAGGGTGACAGATTAGGTTGATTCGGTATCCAGAGTCGAGGTGCATAAAGCTACCTCAACCTATGGGGCTGCCATACAGAGTTCAAGTCAAGGTAGTTTTGAAGCAATCTCCACACCCCTAGGTATTTAAACCAGACTCTAGTCTCGGAAATCCCAAACCTTTGTGTTCTAGACTTTGCCATTCGAACTCTAGTTTCCACCGTCTCAGTTGGTCTGCTAGGAACTCACTACATACACGGTTAGGTGGCTATTCCAGACCGTCAGATGCCGTTCGGGCACGGCTAACACCAAAGGAATTACACCTTTAGAGGATTTAAAGTCTCCTAGACGCAAATATAGCATGGCAATAATAAAGAAAAACAAAATAACATAGAAGGAAAGGAAAAGAGAACAAGAAATTAATCTATCAATTGTAGTAAAATGGGTCGATTAAAGCAATGGACTCAATCATATCCCCATTCCCAATCCCCTCTATACATGGTTTCAATCTTTGGCCATTCACTTTGAAAGTGTGGCCAGTCTTTGGATCTCGCACCTCAACGGCGCCATGAATGAATGCCTCAACAACTACAAAGGGTCCATCCCATCTAGATCTTAGCTTACCCGAAAAGAGTCTCAATTTTGAATTAAAAAGCCACACTTTTTGGTCGGGTTCAAAGGATTTCCTATTAATGTGCTTGTCATGGAATTCTTTAGTCTGGGCTTTAAAAACTCTCGAACTCTCATATGCATCATTCCGAATTTCCTCCAGCTCATTGAGTTGCAATTTCTGGTTGAGCCCAGCCACGGCCATATCGAAGTTAAACTTCTTTATAGCCCACAATGCTCAGTGCTCAAGTTCAACCGGGACATGGCAAGCTTTGCCGAACACCGCTCTGTATGGTGACATCCCAATGGGTGTCTTATAAGCAGTGCGGTAAGCCCATAATGCATCAATTAACTGTTGTGACCAATCTTTCCTATCCGGTCTCACAGTTTTCTCAATTATGTGCTTTACCTCCCTATTTGAGACTTCCACTTGGCCACTAGTTTGAGGGTGATATGGAGTGCCAACTTTATGAGTGATAGAGTATTTCTTAACTACAGACTCAAAGAACTGGTTACAAAAATGTGTACCCTAATCACTTATTATGGCTCTAGGAAACCCAAAACGACTAAAGATATTTTCATGCAAAAACTTGATTACCACTCTATGATCGTTTGTTCGGGTAGCTATTGCCTCCACCCACTTAGACACATAATCTACTGCCAAAAGAATGTACTCAAACCTGAATAAGGGCCCATAAAATCAATCCCCCACACATCAAATATTTTTACCACAAGAATAGGGGACATTGGCATCATGTCACGCCGAGACATCGAACCCATTTGCTGACAGCGCAAACAAGTTCTACAAAATTGATGGGCATCTTTGAAAATTGTGGGCCAATAAAACCCACTCTGTAAAATCTTGGCGGCCGTTTTATGCCCACTAAAATGACTGCCACATGTAGAAGAATGACAAAATGTAAGAATGCTATGCACCTCACTCTCCGGCACACACCGTCGGATCACTTGGTCGGAGCAATATTTAAACAACTCCGGATCCTCCCAAAAGTAATACCTGACCTGCGAAAAGAATCGATCTTTGTTTTGCTTAGACCAATTCTGTGGAATTTTCCCAATGGCCAAGTAATTCACAATATGTGCAAACCATGGGGGCCTCGCTTGTGACAGCTTAAAGAGTTGTTCGTCCGGAAACGAATCATTCAAAATAAGAGGGTCACTATTATACTCAACAAGGATTCGGGAGAGGTGATCCGCCACAACATTCTCAGATCCCTTCTTGTCACGGATCTCTAAGTCAAATTCCTGAAGCAACAAATCCATCTAATCAACCTAGGTTTAGTCTCTTTCTTAGATAGTAAATACCGCAAAGCGGCATGATCAGTGAAGACTATGACCTTGGAACCTAGGAGATAAGACCGGAATTTGTCTAAGGCAAAGACCACAGCTAGCAACTATTTCTCGGTAGTAGTGTAGTTCAATTGAGTATCCGAGAGAGTGCGACTAGCATAATATATCGCAAATTGTGCCTTATTGACCCTTTGGCCCAATATAACCCCGACAGCATAATCAGAGGCATCACACATGATTTCAAAGGGAAGTGACCAATCTGGTGATTTCATGATTGGGGCAGTGGTCAAGGCCATTCTCAATGTTTCAAATGCCTTTAAGCATGCCTCATCAAAGACAAAAGGCGCGTCCTTAACTAGTAAACTACACAAAGGATGTGATATCTTACTGAAGTCTTTAATGAACCTACGGTAAAAACCTGCATGCCCTAAGAACGACTTGATTTGACACACGAAATTGGGTGGAGGAAGGCCTGCAATGAGGTCAACCTTAGCCTTGTCAACCTCTATACCTCGAGGGGACTCTATACCTCGAGGGGACACAATGTGTCCCAACACTATACCCTTACGAACCATAAAATGGCTCTTTTCCCAACTCAAGATTAGGTTTGCCTCAATACATCGTTCTAACACTCTAGTCAAGTTCCTAAGGCATTCCTCAAAAGATGGTCCAAATGTAACAACCCTCGCCATCACACTCTAAGTAATCGACATCAATTAAATTGGAGCTGATTATGACTGATAATTGAACTGATCGAAATACTGAACTGACTGACTGAAAACTGAAACTGAATTGATTGCTTGTATCTGTTTGAATTACATTTTATCTGTTTGACTGTTTGACTATCTGTTCATGTTTTTATGTTTACACTGCAAATTGAAGGCCTTATCGGCGGCCGAATCCGAAATTGACTGATGTTTTATACTCATCATAATTTTTGTGAATTTATGGTGTACTTATCTGAAAACTGATTAGGTATGATTAAATTAGATTAAATATTGATCAATTGCATAGTTGGCCTTATTTACCAAACTAGCCCTTAGTGGGCCACTACCTAACACTTATTGAGCTTTGTACACATTACAACAAGACACTTTGCTCAGCCATTCTTCTTGCATTAGCCGACCATAGAGAGGGAGAGGGAGAGAATTAAGAGAGAATTGAACTCAACTTGTTGGCTTGCTTGGTGAATTAAAGAAATTGAAGTGTAGATTATAAATTGAGCTCCTACACCACTAATTCAAGACCTAGGTAAGGTAATTGAACCTCTCATTGTTGTATTTAAGTTAGTTCTTGCATGGTTCATGCTAAATTGAAGAGTTGAGTTAAGAATTGGTCTTATAGTGTTGAATTATAGCACATATCATGCATGCATGTCTACATTGTTGCATTTTGAGGTTGATCACATGGAAATCTTGCATGCATGTTCATGTTGATATGTTAAGTCCATGATTTCATCTTGAATTTGAAAGAATGAGCTCATTAGAACATGTTTTGAAGCTTGAGAGTTATTTAAATTTCATGCATGTTCATTTGAGATCTTGTTCATGAAATTGGGTTTGAAAATGGATTTAATTAAACACCCTTGGGCCTTGATTTATCAAAATTGACCTTTGAAACATATTGTTCTATGAGTTTACATATGTTTTCCAGAAAATTGGCCCAAGAGGATCGAATTTTATGCATCTAAACTTGATTTTGAGTTTGGGACTCAAATCTAGGATTTCTAGATTTTGGTCGTCCGCTCGAGCGGGGGAAGTGCCGCTCGAGCGGGAAAATCGAACTCCCAATATTTTGCACTGCATTACAGTCCACTCGAGGGGGGTATTGGGCGCTCGAGCAGGATCTTGTGTCTTACGCTCTAGCGGCTATCGAGTGCCCGATTGAGCGTGAATTTCACATATCTAGTACTTTTTGGTCCGCTCAAGCGGGTAAGTTGACACTCGAGCGGGAACTATGTCTGCATGTCCGCTCGAGCGGGGAAACCTGCGCTCAAGTGGGACTCTGTTTTTCTGAAAATTATGAAAATGTTTTCCGAATACATCTTTGCATCCTCATCCCATTCTAGGCATTTTTAGACCTAGTTTAAGACATCTTAATGAGGATATAGATGTAGAACACACCGAGGCATTAGGGATTAAGTTATTCTGTTCCCAACTGTGTAACTTAGAGTGTGTTCGTTCTGTACTGTTAGGGTTGGCATCCCGAGGAGACGCTCTAGTTCATTGTAGCCCAGAACTCTGTGAGTAACAATTGTGTAAAGATATGTTCAAATGATTATCTTTTGAATACTGAACTGATCTGTTTACTGAACTGGTATTATTTACTGAATGAATGTATGTCCTTTATTTCTGAACTGTACTGTGGCATCCTTAGCACCCACTGTTTACTGTTACTGTTACAGAGATCTCTGTCGGTTCCCTCGTGGAACCACTACTGTTTACTGATTGATGGCCATCATTACTGTTCGGTCTTTAAGACCTACTGCTTACTGTGCTGTTATGCTAATGGATATACCACATATGACTGATTGTACTGAACAACTAAAATAATGATTGAAATGAATTGTTTTCACTACTGTAAGGACATTCATTCTAAACCCCTTTACGCTTTATGTTATTCACTAGGCTTTAGCTCACTGCTCATATATATATGTAGGTGTGCAGGCACCGGATCAAAGCTAGAGGCGTTAGGGTTAACTCCAGTTTTGTCAAGCCAACCAATGTGCCTTACTGTGAGGTTCCCGACCCGCCAAGCTATGGCTTAAGGGGTGTTTTTATTTCCCCGTCTGTCTCCGTACTGTTTTGTATCCTTTAGATCAAGTTATCTCTTGCATCGTTATCAAAGGATTAGGTCCCTATACTGAATGACTGTAAATGTTTGTATAGACTGTACTGTTCTTAATGTATGAATGTATGAAAAGTCTTTTTGCATACAGATTGTCACAGCTCATTGGACATTATTTATTTACTGTATTGGCTTCCGCCAGGCCCTATACTCTGTTTTACTGTATTACTGTTAGGCAGGCCTTCGGTAATCTCGGATTACTGGCCGGTTACGGTGTTAAACCCATAGGGCCGGGTTTGGGTCGTGACACCAAACACCGAAAAGTCATCCATAAAAACCTCTAAGAATTTCTCCACCATGTCGGAGAAAATGGCCATCATACACCGTTGAAAGGTCGCCGGTGCATTACATAGCTCGAAAGGCATGTGCCTGTAAGCAAAAGTGCCAAAAAGGACATGTGAATGTGGTCTTTTCCTGGTCAGCGGGGTACACCGGGACTTGATTATACCCCGAGTAGCCATCAAGAAAACAATAGAACCCCTGCCCCGCTAACCGCTCTAGGATTTGGTCAATGAAAGGTAAGGGAAAATGGTCCTTCCTAGTCGAGGAATTTAGTCTTCTATAATCAATGCACACTCGCTACCCAGTAGTGGTTCGTGTGGGGACTAACTCTCCTCCCTCATTCTCAACAACAGTGATGCCCGATTTCTTAGGCACCACTTGTGTGGGACTCACCCACTTGTTATCTGAGACAGGGTATATAATACCCGCATCCAACAATTTCAAAACCTCCTTCTTCACCACCTCTTTCATGTTAGGATTCAGTCTCCATTGCATTTCGCGAGAAGGTTTGGTGTCCTCCTCTAGATGTATATAATGCATGCACACGAAGGGATCTATCCCTTTCAAATCAGCCACTGACCACCCTATAGCACTCCGATGTGCCACGAGAACACTCATTAACTGACTCTCCTGCTCCGCAGTCAAGTTAGATGCAATGATAACTGGTAAAGTCTCCTGGGGCCCTAAAAATGCATACTTGAGTGTGGCCAAAAGTGGCTTCAACTCAAGTGTAGGTGGTGTGACCAAAGATGGTGTGGCAGGCTCTCTCGATAGAGGAGGAAATGACTCAAACCAAGCTTTCCATAGAGGAAAATTCAGTGTAGAAGAAGAATTAAGCAAGACATTCACCTCCTCAACTGACCCATCTATATCAAAATTTTCAAACCCAAAATGAGCTAGACAAGCCTCTAAAGGATCCTCTACAAGAATGGAGGGCAAAGCCTCCTCAACAATCTCATCCACAACATCCACTAATAAGCACTCCTCTCTCTCATGAGGTTGTTGTGATGCTTGAAAAACATTAAGTTTCACTTGCATGTTACCAAATGAAACTTCCATAACCCCGGTCCGACAATTAATGCATGCATTGGCCGTAGCCAAGAAAGGTCGACCCAAAATCACCAGGATTTGTTTCCTCGAACTGGCTACCGGTTCCATATCTAAAACCAAAAGTCAACAGGGAAGTAGAACCTATCAACCTTAACTAGCACATCCTCAATCATCCTCGTGGCACTTTGAGGGACCGGTTAGCCAACTGAAGAGTAACAATAGTGGGCTTCAACTTGCCAAGCCCAAATTCCTTGTACACAGAGTACGGCAACAAGTTAACACTAGCCCCTAAATCCAATAAGGCCCTATCAATGAAGTGGTCCCATATAATGCATACAATGGTTGGGGCACCTGGGTCCTTAAGCTTAGGAGGTTTGTCATTCAACAAGATGGAGCTTACTTGCTCCGTGAGTAGGACCTTTTGGGACACATGTGTCCTAGATTTACGCTTTTGCGTACAAAGGTCCTTCAGAAATTCGGCATATGATGGTACTTGCTTAATTGCCTCCAACAGGAGGAGGTTGATTTTTACCTGTTTAAAGACCTCCATCATTGCCTCCATAGATGCCGCCTTCTTATTAAAAGGGGACGGTGTATCAAGACACTGTGGAAAGGGTGCCTTAGGCACATATGGTGCCTTGGGCTCAAGTGAAGTACTAGGGACTAAGTCATCCCTCTTAATTGTTTCCCTCTCACCCTTGCTCTCATTAGGTGAACCTCCATGGTCACCCTTCCTAACTCTAGTGGCATCAGACACAATTGACTGAGGCTCCAACTTCCTACCACTTCTTAAAGCAACCACCGCCTGCACTTGCTCATGTTGCTTTCCATTCCCACCTGAACTCTCTGCCCCGTATTGTCCCTTAGGGTTGGCCACAGTTTGACTTGGTAATTTTCCCTCCTCTCTCCGATTCATATTGTTAGCCATTTGACCTAATTGGGTCTCTATCTTGGCAATAGAGTGAGTGTGGGAATGAACTATCGGTGCTAACCCCTTAAGTTCTGAGAGAACTTCCAACACCTGAGTCTCAAAGGCAGAGTTACCCCGAGGAACAGGCGGGGGTTGTGGTTGTGGTTGTGGTTGTGGTTGCCGGTATGGTTGTGGGGGTCTATAAGGTTGCGGTGGTCGGTAAGATGATTGGTTGGCAAAATTATTGAAATTCTGCCTTGGTGGTGGAGGATTGTAAAAAGTGCTTTGTGAAGAGGGTCTCCATGAGAAATTAGGGTGATTTCTCCATCCCGAATTGTATGTGTTGGAGTATGGATCATTACCCGAGTTGGAGAATCCTTGAGCTGCATTCACATGCTCTTGGACTAACTCTGGAAATTGTGATGCCGAAGGGCACTCACTCAAGTCATGAGCAGGGCTCACACAAATAACACATGCCTCGTGAAATTGAGGCTGATCTTGCTGGGTAGGGGCATGTCCCGTAGCTAATAATTGGTCCATCTTGCGGGACAATGCCTCTACTTGTTGGGCTAACTCTAGGTTTTGCCCGACCTCATAAATGCCCCCTCTTTTCGTGGCTCCAACTACAGGTTGCCGGACTTACCGGGCTGCGAAGGCATGGTGAAGGGAATTATCACTTAAGTTCTCAAACAATTGCCATGCCTCGGCATCATTTTTAGACATAAATGTCCCACCACAGGACGAATCCACCATTTGGCGGTATGGCTCAGTTAAGCCATAATAGAATGTTTGAACAAGTTGCCAATCAGGCACTTGGTGGTGGGGACACTGTTGGAGAAGGTCTCTAAGTCTTTCCCACGTCTCATGGAATTGCTCGCCATCCATTTGAGCAAAGTTTGTGATGGCTCGCCTAAGTTGGTTGGTTTTACCTATGGGAAAGTACTTCTCCAAGAACCGTTGCTGTAATTGGTCCCAACTTGTGATTGAATTAGCAGGTAAAGAATTTAGCCAGTGTTTAACTTTATCCTTTAACGAGAATGGAAACAATCGCAACATTAAGGCCTCATTTGTGAAATTCTAGATCCTCACTGTTGAGCAAATTTCCAGAAATTCATTCAAATGCTTATAAAGGTCATCATGAGTTAGTCTATGGAATGATGGGAGCATTTGTATAGTGCTGGACTTAATCTCATAATGAGCGGCAGTGGTGTTGGGTAATTGGATGCATGATGGTGATGTGTATGCAGTGGGTGTAAAATAATCCTTAAGTGTCCGGTTGGGCACATTCGGGACATTAAGATCTGCCATCTCTAATGACTCAATGTATGAATATTCAAGCCTAGGAATATGGGCAGAGGTCCTAAGTCTCCTAAGGGTCCTTTCTAGTTCAAGGTCCAAACTCCACAATTCAGGGCGACAAGAACAACGCCCGTACATACACTACCCAAACACACACAACAAGTTCCGACTCTGTACACTAAGTATGAAAACAAAATACCAAAGGAAGAAATACTCACAGCGGTTTAACGAAAACGCTTTACTCGTCTTGCGGATGCTTGATGTGTAGACGTTGTTTCCAACCTCTGTTTGAGCTTTGACTTTCATTTTAGCACTTTGGTGCTTTGCTTGTGAGTGTTTGTTTCTGTTTACTCACTTTAGTGCTGCGGTTTTTATTTAAGCTCGGCTGCGCTCTGCTTGCACTTCAATGATAGCTCCAATTTCAAACGCTCTGCACACTTAGCAACACCAAAAGCATAAAATCCTAAACTAAAAATTAAAATAAGAATGTAACTTTAAATTAACTAATTTTGCCAGAAGTCCCTGGCAACGGCGCCAAAATTTGATGGGTCGTTGAACACACCAAAAATAATTACTAAACTATACCAAATTCAATTAGAATAATGGCAAGTCCAGGTATCGATCCACAGGGACTATTGTGAAATCAAACTAATTTAATTGTCAAATTCCTAAATTAATTTTGATAAAAAGACTAGTTGTTTATAACCTAATTTAATAACGAATAAATTAAACTAAGAAATTGAATTATCAAGAATAATTGAAATTAGGTTTACTGAAATAGGGAAAAAATCTTAGGGTAGAGAATTCATCACTAACCACATAATTAGGATTTCCAATTAAAATCAATTATGCTATGGTTTGAACGGATTAATGTTTCGCAACTACAAGTTCGAAGCATTTGACAAGAAGATCATCACATTCAATGTACGAGCACGAACCATCTCAAGTAATACGAATCGTTCATGAGGCCCCCTTACCTTCTATGGGATACTTTCCTTTTATAGAGATGGGAGTGATATTTGCTTGATGGGCTTCCTTACTTGGGCTGGGCCCATTGCTAGGACTTGTTTGGGTTACTTCCAATAAGTTGGTATTTTTTGGGCCACCACAATTGACCCAAAATTTTCATTGTCTTTAGTAGAAGGAATGAGAGCTTTTTTTGCCAAGTTAGTGGCACAAATAGATGTTAGATCTTTAATGAAAATAGCATCCTTGATAGAGAATGCCTAGTTGACATAGGTCTTATTCCTAGATCCCCTTGGCTAGCTATGTTGTTCCAATAAATGTGAGGTCTTTTGATAAAGAACATCTTTGACAATGAATAAAATAAATGAATGAATGATTGTATGAATGCATGTACATATGAATATATGTATAAACATATGTATGTATAAGAAATTAGGGCTTTGCTTCGAATTTGGAGACTTTTGTTGATGTCTGTGCCGAGCATGGCGATTGCTCTGTATTCAGAAGCTTTTGTTGATGGTGCTTCGTGCTGAGCACAGAGATTGCTCTGTATTCGGAGGCTTTTGTAGATTTCAAGTGGCGATCAATTTCAGACATTGCAAATATTTTGAATAATACACCTTGTGTCATTGATTGCTTGTACCAAGTGAGGTAGACTTGTTAATCACAAAAAAGTATAAAGCTAAAAGCTTACATCAATCGTACAGCATTAAAAAATAGCATTACGCTGTTGTAAGGAATTACCGAGTGGATTTTGGAAGCAAATTATTAAGTTGATTTATTGCCCTTGAGTTAGTATGACTTGTGGTTGTGCCAAGTCGGAGTAAGCTAGTCCTGCATTGTATACAATGTATATTTGCCCTACTGTTTTTTAATGATATTTGTTATTCAGAAGGAATTCAAATTGGACTTTGGCCAAAATTGCTGAAGAGTAAGCTAATAAAAAAAAATTAAATGGATTCTTTTTCCCTATTCTTCGCCGAGGTAATATCAAACTGAAGCTAAGACAAAGTAGGATGTTTTGTGAGATGCAAGGTAACATCAATTTTGCTTGTTTTGTACTCAATTTTTATTATTGGTCTTCAAATAAAATTTGCAATTTTTCTGAGTTAAGTTTGCAAATTCTGACCGCACAGATGTATCCGGGATGCGCCAAATAGCTGGAAACGACTATTGGATCATTGTGATTGGACTCCAAATGGCTTAGATTCAGCCAAAATAGATCGAATGCTTTAGATCAATCAGTTGCAACTCAACTGCAAAGCACATGATAATTTCTTTATAGGTTGTTCGTCTTCCCAACGAAACAGTTGACTTTCTGGACAAACTTTGACCAGTCGTATGGCTTCGTTTTAGCTTCGATTTTGGTGCGATTTTTTGCATTGGACTTGTCTCGATCAGTACTCACACTAATATAGTCAAAACTAGATTTCGACAACTTCGAAAATTTTAGTTTTTGGAAATTTGATTTGTTTCACAATTATCGGTGAACTTCAGTTAGTTCTTGGCTCTTCTGGTTGATAGGTCTGGACTCCTCTAGTCGACATGAACCCTCTGGTTGGCTAAGAAATTCTTATTGTATTGCCGAAAAATTACTCCCATGAAGAAGAACGCAAACTCAATTTCGAGAGAGAGAAAATGGCTGGCTTGCTAAAACACATTGGTCGGCAACTTATTCGATCCTCTCTTGCCAAAACACTATGCCGGCAAGTCGACAACTTCATTGACTCGCCAAAGGTTTCTTATAACTTTTGTAGAAAAATCTTTTATTCTAAAGTGTAATCCCAACTAGTTCAATGTAAAGTCAAGGAACTTGAGTGGTTTTATCGAAAAATGTTATTGAGTTGGATGTGTTCTAATGTTTTTAGCAGAATTATGGGGGTGTTTGTTTGGGCTTTTTGAGCTAACTTATAGCTTTTAGCTTTCAAAAAACTATTTTAGGCTGTTTGGTTAAACTTATTTCAAACAGCTTTTGATTCTAACAACTTATTTTAACTTTAAAAAGCTGATTCTGAAAAGTTACTCACCCATTGCTTCTGATTATCGGCTTCTGCTGTAGACATGTTAATTTACAGTTATACTCTTAGATTTTTATTTTTTATTTTTTGAAAAATAAAAAAAGACCCAAATGGACTATAGATTATTATTATTATTATTTATGAGAAATGTAAACAAGTAGTGAATAACAAAAAATAAAAGTTAATTGAAAAAGCTACTTCACAGCTTATTTAACAAACACTATACTCAGCAACTTAAATCTATAATCCAACAGTTACACCAAACAGATTAACAGCTTCTGATTAAAGTCATAATCTATAATCTGTTAAGCTATAATATATAATCTGTTTTAACAGTTACACTAAACGGGCCTATGTCTGCTTGGCGGCATCATTTCTACTCCGAAAAATGTTATGGAGTCGACAACTTTGTTTTTTTCTTTTATTTTTGGCTTGCCGAAAGCTCTTAGTCGACCTTCCCTCTTGGTTTGTCTTGCTGAGAAAACTTGTCCGGCAACTCCCTTTTGTTCTTGGCTTGGCGAAATACTTGGTCAGCAATTGGAACAATCATGGTGTATGAAGTCATCGGGACATCTCAGAACATTTGGTTGGCAACTCCTCTCGGTTGTGCTTGCCAAAATGCTTGGTCGGCAACTTAGCATCTTGATTTGCTGAAATACTTGGTCGGCAAGTCAGCAACTTCATTGGTTTACCGAAACATTTCTGCGACGTTTAGTTTTTTGATTGGTTGAAACTTCTTGGTCAGTGACACTTCATCTTTTGTTTGATGAAACCACCAATTCGGTAACTACTCTTGGGCTCTTTGTTTGCCGAAACGCTTGATTGACAACTCTTTTTGACTGTGTCGAGAACACTTCATTGCACTCGCAATACTGTTGCCAACAAAAATTCTTTAGTCTTCAACTTTGCTAGGTTTGGCAACTTGGTCGTTCAACTATTTGCTATTGCCGAACAATTTCATTGGAGTGGCGTCACCAAACAACTTCGGAGTAGGAGAGGTATCACCGAACAACTTCTTTAGGCGGAACATCACTTCGGCGGGATTGCCATTTGGGTCTCAACACTTTTGGTTTTTACTTTGCTGAAACAATTGATTAGCTAGTCGAAGTACTACTTGGTTGTCCAATTTATCATCCAGTTATATATATATATATATATTGTTGCCAAATTGGTTGTATCCATCGGAGTGCTTCACGGGAAGATAGGTGATAAAAGTTAGTTCCCAAGAAATAATTCTACGCAATAATATGGATTTTTTTAGAGAGAGAGAGAGAGAGAGAGAGAGAATCAAGACCAAATTATCGGCACCATGTTATTTGAAAGCTTCTTCTTTCTTTCCTTTTTTTTTGTAAGGTTATCCAAAGCTGTTTCCAAGATGGAAAGATTTCACATTTGTGAACCTGCAATCAAAAGTAACGTGTAACAATGATCCGAGCGGTGGTGTTTGTTATCTTCTTCGTCGAATTTTTTTTGGCCTTTCCCATAGACGGCATCAAATCCTCTCATATGAATTATTGAGCAAATCTAACGAAAAGATGAGTTTTACTTTGTAGATTCTGAAAAGATAAATATGGTTGACGCCATCCAACCAAGGTTGTCAACCGAGAACACTCTGATGACAAAGTTAGAATTCTTTAGACAAAGAAAAATAGAGGAAGAACTTGTGTTTGATTGGGCGGACTGAATAAGGGGTGATTAGAATTCATCGGACTTGAGTCCTGGGACTGTGAATCCCCCGGACTATTTAGTCAGATTGGATATATATCCTGTGTTTGTTTTTTTATGGGATTAGATGTCTGGAAATGACTATTTTTAGTGAATCCAACGTTTGGTTGGACGGACTGGATAGGATAAATGAACAAAAGACTATTTTGTCTTTTTTCAATTGTTTACTAAGGAATAGCAATATTAAACATATCTTTAATATTTTAATTATTTTTAATTAAGTAAATTTGTTTTTTTTAAATAAATAAATAAATAAAATATCAATAAAATTTGTTTTAAATCATTACTGTATAACAAATCATTATTTTTATTACATACAAAACGTTACCGTGTTTGTTTTTTTACATACAAAAAATATCATTAATTTAATAATATAAATTAAATTTATTTTTTTTACATAAATTTATTTTTTTACACAATTAAATAAATAAATAACCACTAAATTTGATTTAATAAAATACAGTATAACCTGTATAAAAAATTTATATTATTTTTTTAATTAAAATTTTAAATAAATTTTAAATAAAACACCTATTACAATTTAAATAATGAAATTAAATAAATTATAAACAAAATTTTAAAATAAAACATCAATAAAATATCTATAAAAAATTATTTTAAAAAATTAAATAAATAAAACATTAATAAAAAGTTAAATAAAATTATTTTATTTTTAAATTGAGACATTTAAATTTTATTGAATTTTATTAAATATAATACATAATTAAATAGTAGAGGGTCAAAATTGTCATTTTCGCATCTAATCCCAATAGTGATTAGTCCCCCCAAAACAATCCACACCCCCCCAGGACAGAATAGTCCCCCATATGGGGGACATGGAGTCCGGCGGACTAAAAAAAATCAAACGACGGATAAAGAAGGAGACCGGACATGAAGTCCAAATAGTGAATAGTCCCCCCCTTTATCCCCTAATCAAACACACCCTTAGTGTGTGAGTTTTTGAGATGAGACCTCCTTACGTTCTATGGGATGTTTTCTTTTTATAGGGGTGGGGATGATTTGATTGATGGACTTTCTTACTTGGGGTTGGTTTGGGATGTTCTAAAAAAATACATTTTTTAACTTATTGGCTTATATGGGTTTGGTATGAATTGGGTTTGATGTGATGTGTTAGAGAGGTGATGTGATTTAAATAAGATGATGTGACTTAAATAGGATAGTGACTTTTTGACTTTTTGTATTATTTAGGTTATGCCAAACTTGGCCTTGGACTAAGGCTTGGTTTGGGAACAGACTATTTTAGTAATTTTTTGACTTTTTACGTAAAGATGTGCAGAAAAGTAGAAAAGTGATGTGATGTGTTTTAGTTGATTTTTTGACTTTTTGACTATTTTAACCACTTCCCAAACATAGTCCATTGTTAGGACTTATTTTGATTATCCCTATAAACTGGTATTTTTGGGTTAACACACCGACCTATTATGAGTCAAGCTCAATTGTTAATATCATTGCAATCGCGACAAAGAATTTGCATGCTCTCAAACTTCTCTCCCACACCACAGGCCTAATTCAGCTCTTTTCAGTCCCTACTTTCGAGTCACAACTGGGTTTATTTCAAATTTCTATTATACAAAATGTGAAATATAAGCATTATTTAATAATGTTTATGGACTCTATCATAAAAGAGAGAGAGCATTTTTTTTGCAAAAAATTGACATTATTATAATTTGACATGGAAAACACGGCACAACTGAAGATAAATTTAGAAGGATTATTGCTAAATTTTGATTGGACAAATTACTAAAAAAATAAAAAAATAAAAACTCAAAATTTTATTTTTATAACAAAATAATGTTGAATTCTTAATTTTGTTAATTTAAATCCTCATATTTTGATTTATTTTCAATCTAAACTATCCGTTTATTTTTGTTAGGAAAAACCAATAAAAAAAAAAAAAAGATATTTTATCTATTAAACTCAATGAAAAATAGTATTTTAGATATTTTATATATACTGACATTGAGTTTAAATGCTAAAATACTCATTCTCTATCGATATTACTTAACTAAAATTTACGAATGATTTAGATTGAAAACAGATTAAAAGATTATGGTTTAAATTGGTAAAATTAAAAATTTTAAAATTATTTTGTTATAAGGGTCAAATTCTGAAGTTTTATTTTTATTTTTTCTTTTTGTATTATAATTTTTCCATTTTTATTTTAACACAAAAAAATAATATAACATTAGAGATTTTGTAAGAGATTTGCAAAATTGTATAAATTCTATAAAGATGATCTAGAAGATGAATTTTTTTGTTATGAAAGAATTCCCTATTGGAGGGTGTTGTTTGGATATGTTGGGTTTACAATTTCGTGATCTAAGTCATTCAATTTATACGTTTGTGTGTGTAAATTATTAGTAAAAGAGTAGCCGATAATTAGGGGTGTCTCTATTTACACACCACATTTCATCTTAAGACACACCATTAATTAGTTTATTTTTTATTACAATATTAACCTAATGTAAAATGACCATAAAGAATAAAGGGCTATCATATACACCTTACGTAATACACACCAATTACTCATTGCACACTACACCTAATTTTGATTTTTTATTTTTCACTCAATACACACTATCAATTTTTAAATATTCCCAAAATATCCTCATCTTCTCTAACCATAAACATAACCCTAACCCTAACTCTACCTTGCAGCCGCCGTCACCATCAATCATTGCCGTCAGCCATCCTATCTCTTTCTGCCGCCGTTACCCTCCAACCAACACCATTCCCTTTTTGTTTCCATCCCCAGTCCATTTGCGTTCTTGCCATGGCAGCAACTCGCATTGCCCTTTCCTTCACTGCTGACATTGCAACTCGTAATAAAATTTGTGTTGTGTGGATTGAGAAATTTGTATGAAGGTTAAAAATGTAATTGACTAGAAGGATAAAGATGTAATAAATTTTTTTAAGGAAATAGAAGATTGAAGATCGTGGGTGTGGTGTGTGAATGAGAAAGGGTAAAGATGTAAGATTGTGGGTGGAGTATGTGAGTAAGAGCAAAGATGGAAAATTGTGGTGTGTATTGAGCAAATTTCTTATTTATCAAATTACTAAAGGTGTGCCTTAAGTAGTGGTGTGTCTTGAGATGAAATGTGGTATGTGAATAGAGGCACCCGATAATTAGTTACATGACTCTAGGTAAATTACATTTTACCCCTTTTATATTTTATCATTTTTTCACTTGGGTCATTGAATTTTTTTTTCCCCTATTTTGACTCTTCATATTTCAATTTTTTTCAATTTACTCCAAACATTATGTCTAAAATTAGACAAAAATGACACATTGACATCCCTTGGACATAAAAATATTTTATTATATGTAACTTATATCTCTCACACAAATCTAAATAAAATATAATAATATTTTTTTTATGTCATGCGATAATTAATGTGTTATTTTCTGTTTAACTGGAAAAAAAAGTTTAAAACATAAAAGGCCAAATTGAGGGAAAAAAGGAACTTAAGGCTCAAACTGAAAAAATAAACAAATATAAAGGGAGCAAAGCAAGCAAGTGCTAATTACAGTACATAAATTTTATAAATTCATTTGTGAGATTTGAAGTTAAGTAATTAGTCATATATTTTTAGTTGGTCATTTATTTATTTATAATAATAATAATAATTACAAGGAGCCAAAGAATAAATATAAAAGTTGAAGAATATGGGTTATTCGAAAGAATAAGAAAAAACACTTCTTTATTTTTTCTTCTTCTTCTTTTTTTATCTATATATTATACAAAAAATGACAGCATGTTTGGTTTATTTTTTTATTTTTTTTTTTTTGTCTATAGGTTTTTGCTATTCATTTTGTTTTTTACTTATTATTTATTAGTTTTTGTTCTTAATGAACTTTTAAAAAAAAAAATTAACAAATATTTTACTTGTTAAGTATACTTAAATTAGGTGAATCTTTGAAAAAAAAACTAAAATATAAAAAAAATTACTGAAAATAAAAAATATATAGAAAACCAAAAAAACTCAAAACTATTTTTTAGTTTCAAACCATTAATGAATAATAGTTTTGGATTGGAAGCTCCAAAACTTTTATAAAAATAAATCTTAATTTTCATACATTTAAATTTTCGTATAGTCATTTAAACATTTAAAATTTAGAAATAGAAATTATTGATCACAACTCAATTTAAAGATAACCAAACCTATTGGCATGATTTATTTTTTTTTCCTATTTTTTTTATTTTATAAAAAACTCAAAATGGTACAACTTATATATATATATATAATTCATTCTATGACACCTTCATGCAAAATCTGAAATTAAACTTTAATTTTTAGGCTTTGTTTGGGATGCCCATTGGGGCTAATTTAGCCATATAAAACAAAATAGGCTATTTTAGCTAAATAGGACAAAATATCACATCCAACCCATATTATTTTATTTTTTCTCTTATAAAAGTTTTAAAAACCAAAAAACCTATCACAAACAAGACTTTTTAGTCTCAAGTTAAAAAATTCAAAAAGCCAAACTTATATCCCAAACAAAGGCCTAATCAATTAAAAAAAATCTATAATTTAGCTTTTTTGCTCCTTTATTCATACACATAATACAAGTTTAAAATTGCTAAGTTATTATTCCATGTTTTGACAAGATCTCTATGTTCTTATCTATGTATCTATATATATCATACAAAATAATTTTGAGAGTTCTAAAATCTTAAATAGAATTTATGAATTTCTGTAATTTAAAAATATCTAATATACATTTGACCCTAAATTTAAAAATATTGTAAAATTTTGAAATATCTATCCTAAAAGTGTGACTCTCTCACTGGGTTAAAGATTTGATTATACCTGAAAAAAAGACAAAAAAAAAATCATTTATTTTTAAATATTGCTCTTTTGAACATATATAAACATATAAATATAAGTGCCAATGGAATCAACAGAAAAAGTAACAGTAGTCTGTGCAAAGAAAAAAGCAAATATAATTTTAAAAAGAATGATACTATTAGCACCTAATTAATTATTTTGCACCCTTTATTTTTTAGCTTTATTTTTTTAATTACAATAATAGCATCAAATGAAATTACTAAAAATGATATCAAAAATTTTAAAACATCCCATCTTACAATTAAATTCACACACCCATTACATCATGAGTTAAGATTTATGAGACTGCCCACCTCCATCACCACCCATCCATCTTTCCGAAATCCCACCTTTAAAACCTACCGACTCTCAATACCTTGAAAATCCTCTAACGGCAATATTCTGGAGGCAACGGTGATAACCATTTGATTATATACACTTTTCGGCAATAAAAATGAGTGAGTTTTTTCGGTAACCACAACTACATAAGACGACAGGAATACAACAATAAAAACTCAAAAGAGGTTCATAACTTTGATGGTGTACTTAACCTTGTAAGGGTAAGTTTTTTTTTTTTTTTTTAAATGGAAAAAATAATAAAAATTGTTCGTTATTTTTTCATGACTGAACATATGACCAAAATTTGGGATCACATGTCTGAACATTGTTGAGTTGTTCAGGAATAGGTAACCGAACATTTCTTATTTATTTGAGAACAGATAACTGAAGCAGCAGCAGTAGAAGCAGGCAAACAAAGGAGGTTGGATCACCCTTGGGTGGTCAACCGGGGGTGAAATCCTGCCCAATTTTGCTCACACAGAGAGCTTACAAGCATAGTAAGACCATGGATTAATCACATAAAACCAACTAGACACTACTAGAAATATGATTATCTGCGTCTATTTTTTTGCGACCATTTGTTTTGCGGTCGCAAAAAATCTCTTTCTAGTTGACCCAATCGTGTTCTTACAAATAAAAAATAAAAAACCCCCCAAATCATAACAAAACTTGACCCGTCCCCCTTTTTTCTCCCTTATTTCCCAAATCTGAACTCTCTCTCTCTCTCAAAATATGTCTCTTGCTCGACTCTCTCGCTCGAATCTCACTCTCTCACTCGACTCTTACTTTGATGAAGATTTGAAAATTTTGATCGATTGTTGATGAAGATTTGAAGATTTCAATCTGCTGTTGATGAAGATTTCGATCGATCCATGATCGAGATTCATAATCGGTAAGCCAAAACACTTCTCTTTGTCTCTCTCTGTAATGTTTGGCGCATCTTCATCAATTCATCTTCATCGCTCTCCTCTCTGCTCTTCGTACTCTCTCGCTCTATATATATATATATATATATCCATGTAATGTATCACCGATATGTGTTGTTCAATTACAACAGTGTGTAAATTACAAAAGTATCACCATCTCACAACGGTGTAAATTACATCTCACAACACATGTATCACTGTAATCGATTGAATGAGGCATTTTTTGGTTCAACAAATATTTTAGCTCATAACAGATCCACTTGATCGTAATCTCTCTCTCTCCGATTTTGTTTGTATGTTTTTATATGTATCTAATTTTATTTTATTTTTGTCTGTGCATATATATATATATATACACAAACACATATATGTAAGATCTAAAGTGCTGTATAGGTTTGATTTTTGTAATTTTTGGAACAATTTTGCAATGTTGAAGCAGAAAACAAGAAATAAAAGTGTTGACATTGCTAGTCTCTGTTGTCATTGATATGATTTATTCACATATGATAGATATGGGATTTTAAATCTTGAAAGTTTAACAAATTTTTTTTGCAGGTAATGATCAGGAATCTTGGTAATTTCCTTTGATGCAAGTTCAGGGGATTCACATCTTTTTTGTCTACAAAATCATGTGAGTTTTTGAAGTGCCATCATTGTGAAATAAGATTACTTTTTTATATAATTCAGTCCCTCAAATGTCTATTATAGTTAGAATGTTGTTTTCTTAAGGAATATTTGTGCTTGGCCTTGGACTAAACAACAAATGAGCTAATAAGAACTTGTCTTTGCAATTCCAGATAAATCCCTATATTCTTTGTGTAGCAGTTTAAAATTTCTGTATAGTATCAAATTAAATAACCATGACAGTTAGTGAACTCTAGTTCAAATTTCCTCTCAAAATCTTCCCCAAAACATATCAGCACAGTCTCCATAATTCTTTATGATAGCTTTGGGGGCTTTATTACTTTGAGAGAGGTCAATAGTCTGCTTTTTTATAAAACTTGTCTATATATGTGGTGTGGGACTGAAAACAGCTTTGGGGGCTTTATGACTTTGAGAGAGGTCAATGGTCTACTAATGTTTGCTTGCAATCCATACCAGAGAAGCTGGGTGGAACTAGACTAATTTTAGGAGTTCAATTGCAGTTGATTATGGTTTAATGTTTGCTTCACTGTCAAAAATCAATTATGAAAGTGCAAACTTCTAGATCTAAATGACTGACACTTTGTGTCGGAGTCACATTGGATTTCATTATCATATACCAAGATGTTGTTGGTTTTTGGGTTGGTCACAATGCATGCTAGATTCTGGTAAGATCAAGGAGCCAAATTGATCTATAGATTGGTGGTTTATTTATGGGTTAGTTGTTCAGACAGAGTTTCTATGCAATGATGTCAATTGGAAGTATCTATTTTGCTTAGCTGATTATGTTTATTAAGGAATAACAAATCATGGATTGCAAACACTTAAAAGGGAGAGTTGTTTTTGTAAATTCTCAGATCAACTAGTCATTGAGGTGCGATGAGTGTGTTATTTAAAACACATTTCCCTGTTGTAGTTTAAAAAACATGTAAGGTGGAACTGGTAGGAATCTGACTATTTTTAAGTAATAAACCACTTGGCCAGGTACCTCTACTGAAGTAGTTCAAATAACAGTTAAACAAATCCACCAATCAAATTTCTTAGTCCTTTATAGATGTTGGGTGTTGGATGTTGGGGAAAGAAGGGTTATTCCACATTTCATTGCTCATTGGTTATTCTTTAATGCATGCTTTCTTCTCTGCCTAATGACTTGAACTAGATTTTGAAAAACTTGTAACAAATTGTCTTAATTGGATGACATCAATATCAATATTACATATTCACAATATATATTCCTAAACCTGGGGTAATAGGTCGCATGGAAATTTTGAAGGTCAGGTTCTTCTGATGTATTATCAGTATATGCACATGCTCTGCTATTCAATTCCATTGCAAGACTGTTGGATTTCTTTTTAATATTTCTTGTGGTTATAAGCACCAGCTTCTGTATTTATCATCTGTTTTTTTTTCTCTTTTCTTGTGTTAGGTCTATGCTCGTAAGAAGCTAATGGCTGAGGATGTGGACTATATGGTTGTTGCCAGTATAACTGATGGAATGGTTGGTGCAGAGCTAGCCAACATAATTGAGATTGCTGCTATCAATATGATACGTGATTGAAGAACTGAGGTAGTATTTGTGCATATATTGAACTTCTATGTATCATTTCTTAGTTTTTCGTGATATTTTTACAAAAAAAGTTAGGAAGCTGAATTCACTGCTGAAAAATAGTTCATAGGAACTTGAATTAGCCTTAAAAATCCTACAAAGCAAAGGAGGTATTAAAAGCAGATGGAATACCATATAGAAAGTTGGAGTCAAACCCATTAAAAAGGGCTGTTACGGAGAAGAAGTCAGGAGATGTTACGAAGTTACAGATCAGTGTAAAGGTAAATTCCCCTATTTTTTGTTTCCTTGTTCTGATTTGCTATAACTTTTAGATTCTAATCGTATGCTGTTTTATTTGACTGGTTTTATTGTGAGTCAACTTAGTTTAGCCTCAATAGGATTATGTTAGATTTTCCCCTATTTTCTGTTTTATTTTGTGGAAAACTCCTGCAAGGCAGAAGGGGTTGAGCTCTTTTGAAATTTATAAGGATTTCACACACACTTGATTGGAAATTAGAAAGGGAATTGAGGATTGTGTTCCTGTATAGTGTTAAACTACTTAGATTATGTTTGCTTCATTGGAATCAAGTGAAATAGAATGATCATATTGTCCATTCTCAATCGCGATTGGTTCACTAAAAAAATTGATAAAGAATATATTGTAAATAGAATCATCATTGACTTTCATTCTAGTGAACCAAACACGACCTAGAGATGTGGCCATGGATTGGGTCTGTGATGTATTTACATTGACCTATTGCCTTTGTCAATCTCAAGGGAATTCTGTAGATGTTCAATATCCTGCCCATAAAATTTATCCATATTATATATAAAAAAAAAAAATTCTGAATCATGTGCATTCCACTATGATGAGATCATCCTCTTTTAATTTGGACTTTGGTGGATTGAACATTCAAATTATCCATATTTTATATAAGGAAAAGAGGGTTGTGGAAAAGAGGGAGTTGCATAGGGATTTGCAACAGAAGAATTTAGTAATTATTTGCATGGGAAGGAAGAAGAAAAAGAAAGAAAGGTTGTTCTGTTGAGATGAGATTCCCTGATGGAAGATGACATATGCAAGTGTGTTGAGAGGGAAAGGAATAGAAGAGAACCTTTTCATTTGTTTGCTTGTGGCAACAGAGTGAGATAAAAAGATGCAGAGTCTTTTTTAACAAGGCAAATGGTATGTGGTTTGTACCTTAAGCCTGCAACTTACATCTACTTTCTAAAAGCTTTGGATATACCATAACACCCATGACCCCAACCCCGCCTTTCATTAATCTCCAGATCCCTTGCCACCCTTTAGATGTTGAATATATTTCTCTATGATAATAATAACCACACAGAAATGTTGGTGTCACGTACTTCTTTTGCAGGACTATTTTGGTCTTTTATACCCTTGTTAAAAGAGGAATGTGTGATCAATATCTGTTTTTGCTTCTTTTTTTTTTTTTTACCCTTGACAATACTATATGTTTTTCCTAACCCTCTAGTAAAGTTTTCTTGAGTAGAACTGTTACAATCTTTTGCTTCCTTCGATGTAGTATGTTAGCTGAAACATGGGGTCATGTTTCAACATTCCTGGTTATATTCTTTTAGTTGAAACCCAACCACTTGCACCCATCAGTAACAAATTTTGAAGGAATCAGATATATTGATGCAAAGCACATTTCTCATTTGGATCTTAGAAGAAAATGAAATACATTTCATTTACTTTTTATCTTTCTCAAACTTTATTAATTTTATTTATTTTTGTACATGTAATGCGCAGGTTAGGATTTGATAAGTGTGGTGGGCCATGTAGAAGACGACTAGGGAGAAAGTTGAAAAATCTAGAAACCCTAGATGTTGATTTGTGATTATGTACCAATTTTAAGCAAAATAAAACAATCCCAATCAAACAATCAAGAGAAAGAGACAAAGATTTTACGTGGAAAAACCACAATTGGACACCTTCCAATTGTGATAAAAAAAACCACGGGCAACTGCCACAAGAACAATCCACTAAGAAGATTTAAAGGAATTACACAGGTATCACTCTCAATTATCTAGCGAATCCACAACGCCTAATTGAACCAACCTCTATGTGCCTCTTCCAACCCCATCTTCACCACAGAATTGTCTTTCTGATGAGCCACTCCGGATTCCACCAAAGCTTCAGGCTCGAATTCTTCAGAATCCACAACTGAAGAACAACTCTCTCTTTTGTGTATAACAAACAAACCTTTGATGTACTCTCTTTAAACCATAAGTTGAATACTCAATAAAACATCAAAGAAAAAATAACAAAATATCTCCAGATATAGACCTTTAAGAACCAAAAAGAAGATCTAGAGAGATTCAATGAATGAATCAATGAATAGCCTAGATTTGGGAGAAACCTAACTGTTTATAAAAAAACCAAAGCAATCCTAGTTGGGAAAGAAAACCAACTTCTTGCAGAACTCCAAAGTAATCTTGTTTTTGAAGAAAACTAACTTTTTAAAAAACTCTTGTTACAACTTTGGTTTTGATCCATAGAATTTGACAACAAAAGGTCCTAACAATCTCCCCCTTTGTCAAATCCTGGATAAAACCGATCTAAAACAAATTTCCTAACAAAATCTCTCAAGTAGCACCACCAACTATGAACCAACACTCAAATCCATGCTCTTGAACAATTATCCTGAAATAAAATAACCACACACAAGCCAACCAAAATATGTGGAACTGGATTAAATAACAAAATATAAATCAATCCATAAATAAAATACTAACAATCCAACTGTACCAAAGAAGGATATAAGCAAAAGTAAAAACAATGTACCATCAACCAAACTACTGTACCATCAATATACATCAAACACTGGTAATGATGAACCAAACTCTCCCTCATTAAAAAACAACCACAAACACTGAAAACAGTGAACAAATAATATGGTGGAGCAAGCAAGGAATTTCAGATTTGTACCATAAAACACACAAGACTATCCAAGAAGCACAATTACTTGAAAACACAATGTGCACAGTCTGTAGAAGATTCCTCATGAAAGAAAGTGATGCATTATGTGAAAAGCATAGATCCCATGAGAAAAGTGTGTGTGTGACTCTTGGAGTTCGACAAACACTAGATTCAAATCCTAGTAGTGATATGAAAGCTGGACCTCCGACAAGAGAATCTAAGCACAACTAAGGAAAGTCAAATCACTAGGAATCAAGGGGTATTTGGTGAGTAAAGGCGGAGGCTCCCCCTCAATCAATGAATCCTTTATTTTTCCTTTTTTTTTTCACATCTTTTTCTTTTCTTTCTTTTGCACATTTTTTTCTTTCTTTTGCATAGTTTTTCTTCTTTTTTCTTTTGCACACTCATCGGCGGCTGACATGCTCAAGAGTATGGAAACCGAACCAGAGAAGCATGGATATAATAAGAATGGCCTGGTTGGTGACTCTGAGGTAGCCTTTTCCTCATGTCTGGACTACAAAAAATAGAGGGGAAAGCCATGGAGATGCAAAAAGATGGAAGGTGATTAAGAGACTCAACATCACCCATGATATGCTAGTATAAGTCAATTCCTCTAGAAAAGCAAAAGATACAATGTCAGAAGTCCATAAAAAATAATCACTAAGGCGGAAGACTTCCATATTTGCTAATCCAAGAGTGTGTACAGAATGAGACATACTAATCAAAAAACACACACTCCAAAATGAGTAATGACCACAAAAAGCACACATATATTAACATGTAATGGTTATTCTCATCAATTCCAATATGCACCAAGGACATCTCAAAAAATTCAAACTTGCAAAATCATACTAAGAAAATCTTTTTGGGGGGTTTTTTTTTTCTAAACAAAGCAAGACAAAAAAACAAACATTCACACATTTTTTATTAAAAAAAACAACAAACAAAAAAAAAACCAAAAACAAATAAACAAATTAACACAAGTCAAGTTTTCTCACCCAAACCGCTTTAGTATAAACAAAGTTGTGAGAATTGCGATTTTTGGGTGGTGTCTTGACGTTATGGTTCCCTTCCCCTTCAATGAGAACCCGTCTTGACATGGTTTTCAACTTCCTATTCCTAGGTCTAGGTAAACACAACCATTGTTCATGTTTGGTTTCAAGCAAATCAAAATAGCAAGGTTTATTATGACCCTTAACCTCCTTATGACCAATGAAGTGTCTCCTACCCCTTGAGATATTAGAATTTCTTCCATCTCTATGAGACATTCTCCCATGCAATTCATAACAATAAGGGCGAATATGACCATACATACCACAATGATGACAAATAAAAACAGGGTGTACCTTCTTTTCTTTTACCTTACCAACTCTAGGAAGTTTGAGAAGTCTTTTCTCTTGTTGAATCTTTTGTCCTCCTTTTCCTTGAGTTCTTGTATCATGAGATGTGGAAGCACTCTGTTTTTGCTCTCTCTTATCTCCAAAGCCAATGCCACTCTTGTATGAACAGATTTGTTGAGACCCAATGATATCCTCCAAAGTCTTTGATCCTTTGTTCCAAAGACCAATGGTAACCATGGCACACTTTAGCTCTTCCTCTTTCTTGATCATTAGTTCTTCCAAAGCAACTTGAGACATCTTGAGAGATTCAATTTTTTCTTCATACATGGCATGAGTTTCCTGTAGCTCATCCCTCTCTGTCTCACAAGTCAACAGTTTTGCACAAAGGACTTGTTGATCATCAGCTATCTTGATGGCATTGATCCTAGCCTCGGAAATCTCCTCCTTAAGTTTGACATTCTCACATTCACATGCTTTGAGTTTCTTTGTGAGTTTGTCATTCAATTTGAATAACTTAAGAGACTCCTTATACAACTTTTCATAAGCTTGTTCAAGCTCTTCATTATCACTCTCAGAGGATTCATTATTAGTGGTATTCTCAACCGACCTCTTTAAATCCATTATCACAAATCAAACAAGATCTCGTTCTAAAAAAAATATTTTTGTTTTAAACAAAATAGAACGACCCGCTCTGATACCATTTGAAAAATCTAGAAACCCTAGATGTTGATTTGTGATTATGTACCAATTTTAAGCAAAATAAAACAATCCCAATCAAACAATCAAGAGAAAGAGACACAAAGATTTTACGTGAAAAAACCACAATTGGACACCTTCCAATTGTGATAAAAAAAACCACGGGCAACTGCCACAAGAACAATCCACTAAGAAGATTTAAAGGAATTACACAGGTATCACTCTCAATTATCTAGCGAATCCACAACGCCTAATTGAACCAACCTCTATGTGCCTCTTCCAACCCCATCTTCACCACAGAATTGTCTTTCTGATGAGCCACTCCGGATTCCACCAAAGCTTCAGGCTCGAATTCTTCAGAATCCACAACTGAAGAACAACTCTCTCTTTTGTGTATAACAAACAAACCTTTGATGTACTCTCTTTAAACCATAAGTTGAATACTCAATAAAACATCAAAGAAAAAATAACAAAATATCTCCAGATATAGACCTTTAAGAACCAAAAAGAAGATCTAGAGAGATTCAATGAATGAATCAATGAATAGCCTAGATTTGGGAGAAACCTAACTGTTTATAAAAAAACCAAAGCAATCCTAGTTGGGAAAGAAAACCAACTTCTTGTAGAAAACCAACTTCTTGCAGAACTCCAAAGTAATCCTGTTTTTGAAGGAAACCAACTTTTTAAAAAACTCTTGTTACAACTTTGGTTTTGATCCATAGAATTTGACAACAAAAGGTCCTAACAAAAGTACTTGAAGATTATGAGAAGATTGTTGAGGCTGCTGCCAAACAAATCAAAGGCTGCACAGAATTTGAGAAAGGGGTCATCAACGAAAAGAAAGACTCGGAATTTGTAAGTGTATATAAAATTCAAAGTTGCATTGAGCATCTTTTTCATAACTGTTGACATTTTTCCCCATCTTTTATTTTCTCATCCTGAACTTTCTTTTCTTTCCTTTTCTTTTTCCTTTTGGTCTTCTTGTTCACCACTAGTTTCAGACCACCACAACACTGCACAAACAAATAAACGAACTTCGTCTCTATTTATATTTGAAATTTGAAATTGTGCCTTTGCTCTTCAAAGCTGGCTTCTCATGTGCAGTCATAAATACAAAATTTGTCCTTGAATTTCCTTTTATTGTGTATTTCTCTATAATAGTCTTGTAAATTTTCTGCACATGTTGTGATTATGAAATTACTCGGCAACTTTGATAGTCTTGTATTTTTACCAGTTCATGTTATGGATATATTGCTCATGTGATCTGTATTGTGGGTTGAGGATATTAGTTCTAATATTGTGTGTTGTAAATTATTGTTCTGAGTGTTGTGAGCTAATATATTGTGGGTTGAGTGAAGTTAGCCCGTTCATTATGTTTTAGTTAGTTTCTTGCATCCTATACATAGGGGTTTCGCTTTTGGTTGTACTCACTCCATTTACAATTTTGG
Source organism: Camellia lanceoleosa (assembly GCA_025200525.1). Classification (NCBI taxonomy): domain Eukaryota; kingdom Viridiplantae; phylum Streptophyta; class Magnoliopsida; order Ericales; family Theaceae; genus Camellia; species Camellia lanceoleosa. The sequence goes on from CM045759.1 coordinate 47,949,622, forward strand.
ACGGGTTCTACTAATTCTTCAAGACGAAGATGGGTGGTACAATTGTAAAGAATGTTGGTAGTAAGTCAAGCCATTGTTGGCGGATCATTGACATGAAGAATGGTCTGCGAGGACTATTTTTTCCGGGCGGATTGCAATTTGGTCTCAAGTGTTGAATGCCTTGATAGCAATCTATAAATATTCATTTGTTATGGTGTCCACTACTGAGCTAGGTTTTTGAGCCTACCCTTGCGGGTTGTGTAAGGGAATACATATATTTTTGCTACTGACTGCCGCTGCTGATCGTGTTCATGGTCCACATAATCCAATTATGGGGCCCCTAAACAGGTTCTGGTTTAGTAAGCTGCCCCAAATCCTTGATTACATATGGTCTTATTGAGGGAAGAAATGGAAAGTAATGTGTTTGTGCCTCTTTTTTTAGGGATATTTGTTCACCTCTTTGGACATATTTGTATGATTTGTGGATAGATTTTTTTTTTTTTTTTTAAGAGAATTTTATTGAGGGAAGAAATGAAAAATAATGCATGAATGTTGAGATTTTTGCAAATATGTCTTTACGTTTATTGTATATAATATTTGAATATATATGTGATTGTAGGTTTTTTTTTTTTTTTTTTTTTTTTTTTGCGACGGTAAGAAGATGGTCGCTAATACATTGTAGGCCCTTTTTTAAACTTTTTTGCGACGGCAAAATATCAGTCGCTATAAGTAGGTTAGACGGTCACAAATAGTTTGCGACTGCTATTTTGCGGTCGCAAAAAGTATTTGCCACCCCCATATTCGCGACCCTCATTTGCCGTCGCATAGGCCGTCACAAAAAAATTTTTGCGACTGTTTTTTTATTATTTGCGACGGCTTGTAGCGGTCGCAAAAAGTATTTTTTTAGTAGTGAGAAAAGCATGAAAGTAGATTGTGTTGTATGTGTGAAAAGAGATAATAGGGAAAAAAAATCAAACAAATTAACAAATCCCGTAATAAAGCAGAGAAAAAACTTCTTAATCACCACAAAATTTTTCTCCTGATTTTGGAAGGTTCCACCGTCGTGGATTTTGGTAGGGTTTTGAAAGAGATGCTTTTTGGAGTGTGAGAATGTGCATTTGAATGGGTGGAATATTTTTACAATGATAATTTTAATATTATTTGAGAGAAGAAAATAAATTATAAGAATTTTAAAATTTATAAGTAAGTGCTAAAAAAAATAGAAGATTTAAAATAATTGATAGAATGTCAATAAAACACTCTTTTAAATATATATATATCTATCTATACTATCTATCTATCTATACTATATATATAAACAAATGTAGTGGAGTATGAGAATTCTCCAAACTCTTAATACTAAATTCTTATGGATTCTCTCTCCTATGTGTCACTTCTCAAGTCTCCCCTCCCACTTTTCTTAATTTTTAATCATTTATCAATTATCTAAATCTCAAAAGCCAAAAGGATTATGTATATTTAAATAAAATGATAAATATTTAAATATGAACAACAAAGAGGTAGAGATAAAAATATAAAATAAATAAAATAAAAAGATAACTATTCAAATTTCAACTACAAAATAATATAAAGAGTCAAATAAAAGATAAAAAAATATATATATATTACATGTCAATTAATTATAAAAATAAAAAGTTAACTATTTATATATGAACAATTAAAAAAAATTTAAATAAAAAAATATTACGAGTAAAATGATTTTTAAAATAAAAAGGTAATTATGTATATATGAATAACAAATAAATATAGATGAAAAAATAAACAAAAATAAAAATATAACTATTTAATGAAAATTCAAATAAAAGAGAACAAAATATTTAAATAAAAAAAAGAATAAGATTGGGATATAAATATCCCAAAAAGATGATAATTTTTTTAACGATCTATATTTATCTTTTGTTAGTTTGTTATAGAATTTCACTATATTTCAACTTAATCTTTTTAAAGTTTACCTTTAAGTGGAACTTAATATTTTATTTTTTAAAATCATCAATTACTTATCCATACAAATTTTAAACATGATAGAATTCCATATATATCTTTTGTTTAAGCATAATCTTTTTAATATAAAAACAAGTTCCTGCAAAAAAAAAATCATGAATAGAAAATTGGGGGGAAAACAATCAACATTGAGCAATTTCCAATCCCTTTTCGGTGCCTAAAGTCTTAAATATTTGCTTTACATTTGAAACATGTACTTGCATGAATTTTTGCATTTGTAAGAAAGTGAGTTCATATAAATGGATATTATTATTTTTTTTGGTTACAATTTGTATTTTTCCTTATTTCTTTCTTTTTGTTAATAATGTGTCATTTAATTGAGATTTTATTCTTTTTTTATATTTACAAAAGCATTGCAATTATCAATTTGTAACTCTTCCACTTATTGATTATTTGTGTTTAATTTTTTTTGGGTGTAGATGTTAGATTGAAAATGAAGAACACATCAAAATTTATTGAATATGGGTTATACTTTAAATGTATTCATCAGTTAATTTTTTATTGTTGATTATCCTATTGAGCCTCCGTTTGGGAAGTGGGTTGGCTTTTTGGCTTTTTTGACTTTTTTAGCCTTGGCTAAAAAGCTTGGTTTGGGAAAGATTTTTTGGCTTTTTGACTTTTTTGACTTTTTTTGTGAGAGAAGAGTGTAATGATTATGGGTTGGATGTGATGTTTTGTTTGTTGTGGCTAAAATAGCCTATTTTGTCTTTTGTGGCTAAAATAGCCAAAAAAGCCCCGTTTAGCTCTTGCCAAACGAACCTTGAAATAATTCATGATTAAATTTTTTTTAGTAACTTATTTCCTTTGAGAATTAAACGACAAATTTCTTCTTTGTTTAAATTATTTATTTATTTATTTAGATTCAAAGTTTGAGAAAATGGAAGATATCTCAAATTTAAAATGTTAATTTTTTTTTTGAATAATTTAAATATTTATATTCTTTATGTTTGTCAATTCAAGTATAATGCATTTTCAAACATTTAAATTTTTTTTTTTATAATCATTCCAAATCTATTTGTGTTTAATGAATCAATATAACGAAAAAAGAAATAGCATGTAAAAAATTTCAACCACTAACTAAATATAGTAGGAATTAAAATTAATTTTATTTTAATTTATTATATTAATGAGATGATTAATGTAATATCTACTATTGATTAAGCAAAATTAGTGTTACTTAAATTTAATATATTAGTCATTTTGATTAATTATAATATGCCTTTATTACTCTATTTTTGGTTGTCTGAAGTAATTCTTAGATAAATTAGCTATTATATATGTGATGATTTACTAATGTATGATAGTTTTTTAAAATTTTCAATAATGTGAAATATTAAATATTTTTAATGATGTGGAGTAAGATTTATATACACAAACCAAATAAAAATGTCAAGAAATATAGACAAGTAGCAAATTTTTTTTTAATAATTATTGACTTTCTAAAAACCTGTGCATCGCACGGGTGACCACTAGTGTATATATACGCTAATGTGCGAGTTGGAAAAAAAGTTATGAAAAAAGAGGGGGGCGGCGGCGGCGGCTACAAGAAAAAAGTTATATGTATGGAAATTATCCAGTTATTTAAACCTATTTTTAGAATAAAAATTAGGAAAATGAGTGAGAGCACTAATTAGTGCTACCACTAATGATGTGGCAGTGGGCCCCACCATGAATGATTTGATATTTTGGCCTTGGTGTTGTATTTTTTTTCTTTTTTTATTGAATGCCATGTCATTAGTGATCTTTTTAGAGCTCCAAAATTAGTGGTCTCTATCATTGTTGTAAAAATTATGGGACGCAAAAGTCAATTCCAACTTCTTTATATATTATAATAGAATGAAGGGAAATTATAATATACATCGTTTTGAAAAGGTTATACATCTCTAGTTATATTATTTTTCTTTTAGTTATGATTTTTTTTTTTTAATTATGACATTATTTTAGTTATGGCTTATGAGTTCTTTAGTTATAACAAATTTATTTTTTTTTTCGTTATAATAATTTTTTTTTAAATTATGATATAGAAAATTTAAATTATATTATTTTTTTAAAAAAATTATAAGATGCATATAGTGGTTTCCATGAATGAATAAATAAATATATAAGGGCAATTGACTAATTTTGGCAAAAAAAATAAAAAACTGAATTTTGTTATGGGGCATTGATGACGAGTTGGATAAATGATGCATTGCATAAGTTGAATTGAGAAGATGATGTTGGTATTTGAGCAGCTTCAACACTTCATCAAATTTTTTATTAATTCAGTCGGTTATTCGGTCAGTCATCTTACTGGTCATCTGATAAAGAGTAAATTTTCATCTAATCTTTTTATAAAATTTCTAATTTATCCTAAAATCCGGTTCTCTAGGAGGTTGTCTAGTCGGTCGTCCACCAACGCCTAACGGCCACCTGCAAAATTTGATGAAAGGATAAAAACTTCCTTGAATTGATGAAAAATATAGCGCTCTTTTCATTTGATATCAATCTAATGAAACTATTAGAGTATCACTTTCACCAAATTTTCATCAAATTTAATGAAACATTTGATGAAGGATTGGAAATGACCTTAAAAGGTAAAAAGGGCAATTGAGTAATTTTGCAAAACTGAAAATTTCATCCAAGTGGTATTCACTAGGGGTGTGCACGGGTTGATTCGGCTCAGGTTTACCCTTGACCCACCAGTCGAACCGACACATTTGGGTTAGGAAATTAGCCATCCGTCATCAACCAAATTACTGTTCGAAATTGACCAAATCAAGGAGTTCAATTTGGTGGTCAGTTCGGTCAAAATCAAATATCTAATAAAAAATATTTATAAAAAAAAAAAAAACCCCAATTAGTACACATTAATATATGTTTGGGAGGAAAAAGATTGAGTACACATTTAACATTTTGCATAATGTACAAAGTGATGGTCCCAAGACTTGAACCCATAACGTCAAGGTTATTAGACCAAGTCTTAACCATTGAACCAATGATCACCCCTTAATAAAAAAAAAATATTATGAAAAATAAAATAAAATTGCAAAATAACAAATTTAAACTTATATATATATATATATATATACACATACACATATATGTACAAAACTATAAGACTTAGAATGGAAGAAAGGATATGGGGAAAAGAAAGAGAGGGAAGACTCACCATACCCTCTCTAATTGTCTAGGCCGTACAATCGTCGCTCATCGCAGCCTCACAACCATCACCGTTGTTACTAAGATGAAGAAGAGAGTGAGATATGGGTTGTCTATCAAAACACACACACACACACACACACAGAGCTCTGAAAGAGGAAGGAGAAAAGAAAAATATAAAAAAGAAGAGGAAGGAGAAAAGAAAAATAAGAAAAAGAAAACATAGATGAGAAAAACAAAAATGGATTTCTCTTTGACAATGGAGAGACAGAGAGAACGGGACGAAATATGAAGGAAAAAAAATTAAAAAGAAGCGGCAGAGATGAAAAAAATGGATGGATTTATCTCCCACACACAGAGATAGAGAGAGGGGGAGCCGAAAGGGTTGATGGGAAATGAGAGAGATGAACACTGTGTTTGGTTGGGAGATTTGAAGAGGAATTTGAAAAGAGAAAGAAAAAAGATGTGTAAAATATTATGAAATATAGGTATGTTTTATTCATATTTCACCTACCATTTCTATTTCCCTTTCCAAATCCCTCTTTAAATCCCCCAATCAAACACAGCAGAAAAGATTAAATGTGAGGATTGATGTGGGAGACAAAAGGGTATAAAGTTCCTTCGAAACAAAAAGTAACGATGGTCTGCTACTGTTTGGTTTTTCAAAGTAAATCCCATAATAGTTAAAGTGTATATATATATAAGGTAATATTTTGAACGGGTCAGGTTGGTTGGTTTTTTTTTCATTAAATCCAATCTTCAATCGAAAATCAAAAAAAAAGTGGGGAATTCCAACCACAACCGACCGTGAAGCTGGGCGAAACCGCCCGTACCATGAATGGGTAGGTCAAGTCAGATATGCGGGTTATTTGGATTTTTGCACACCTCTAGTATTCACTTTTTACTTATAGGGATGAAAATCACAAATATGATTTTAAAATTTAAAAAAAAAATTCTATCTAAAAAAAATGATAAAATCATTATAATTATCAAATTAATTTAATTTTTATTTTATGTAAGATCTCCACATAGGTCTTAAAAACGATGAATAATTATGATCAATATGAGCTCCACAAATCAACGAATTGAGATCCTCTCCAGCCACTCTCTATCACCCTCCCTCTTTGTAATTGTCCAGATTCACCAAAGAGAGGATTCAATGGTCCAGATTACTCTATTAAAAAATAAAAAAATTAAATTTATTTTTTTAATAGAGTGATCTGGATCATTAGATCTTCTCTAAAGTAATCTAGATTGTTGCAAGGAGAAAGGCTGGAGAGAGTGGCCGGAGAGGATCTCAATTCCAAATCAACACACTACAATTCACTGTTCATGTGGATCCCCCTCCCCCACCAACTTTTATATTGAAAAAATTATAAATAAATGAATCAGTAGGGAAATTATTATATTATAGATTGAATTTTTTGTGACGTTACTTTGACACAAAGTGAGAAGTTCCACCATGTATATAAAGGATTTGTACCATGCATACAATAAAATTATATTATTATAAAAATTTAAATAATTTTTTATTATCCCACTGATTTATAATTTTTTCATTTATATTCAACCAATCTGTTTCTGACTATTTGAAAATCATTAAAGTTAAATCAACCATTGCCTTTCAATTTTAAGATTGTAAGGAAAACGTGGCTTTAAAATTTTGAGTAAATTGCACTCATCCCTTGAGATTTAAAAAATAATAATTAATTGTACATTTTAAATATAATTACGATGAGTTTCTAATTTACATAGTAGCTGAATTATTTGTTATTAATAATATATATCAATTATATAAATTAAAAAAAATGATATTATGATATTTTTCTCTACTAAAATATATGAGTTAATTATACTTTTCATCCTTATAATTTGACTAAAATTTTTTTTTTAAATAATGTTGGAAAAATTGTTTATATAGGTTTATTTTGGGCCGACTTTGAGCCCAAAACTGAATGAGCCCCAAACATCTTTAGGGCGGGTCCGAAGAGGTGACGTGTTCGTTGTCGCGTGGCAAGTCACACGGTGAAGACGGTTCGTCAAAACCATTTATGAGTGAATGAGAAGTTAACGTCGTTTTCGGGTTCGTGGAATAGGAAATTTAAGAAAGTAAATGTGGGTTTTCTTGAAATGGATTGTCCCACATTAAAACTTGAAGAGAGCTTTTGTGAGCATATAAGCTCTAAACTACAACACTTGGGTTGGGCCCCAAAGGGCACCCCAAGTGTGTAGAAGGGAGAAGTTATTGACAAAGTGAACCTTAACCCAAACCACCACACGTACGCGCGCCGCCGTCCGACCGAGCCATGCCGGGTGTAGGTTGTGGATCAGGTCGGTTCTAATATTAATTTTTTGAACAAAATTCTTTTGAATTTATTTCAAAAATTATTGCAAGAATTTAATTTAAATTTGAATTTAAATTTATTGTCCAAATAATTGTGCCTCTAATCTGGTCCGAATTCCATTTTTTCCCATCTATTAAACAGTTAGTAAAGCGCCTGCATAGCATTTCAAAAGCATCGTGATCTTCTGTCGAGTTTGAACTATATCTATTCGAAACAGTTGTGCATCTGTTAGGCAGATTGAACAGGTTTAAACTGAGGTTCAACAGGTTCAAATGTTCTAACAGATCAAGAAACTGCCAATGAGTTTTTGGCGATTTTATAACAAGAGCGATTACCAGCAGATAAAGCTTATCTGGCGATTATACATGTTCTTTTGAAAACCATATATGTTCATTTCAAATGAGGCACCTGTTCAGGTCTATATATACAGATCTGTTCCAGCAATCTTAACATCTGAAAAAATCAGTCTGCATTTTTTATATTGCTGTCCAAAATTTTCTCCTCTGCATTTTGTTCCTCATTCTAGTTTTAGAGAAAATTAAAGAGAGCATTAGAACACAAGGTTCTAGTTCGCCGTACAAAATTGTGTGGAGTGCTACTACAAATTTGTGAAAATCATTGTATCCTGGGAGATAGACGTCACTCAACTATAAGCACCATAACGGGGCGAATCTGTCTTAAGAACTAAGTGTCACACACTCGACTTGGTCTTTTAATTTTTATTTGATTCGACAAAATAAATTTTATAAGTTTTTATTTTATTTTGTTTGATTTAGTTTCCATTTATTTTATTTACACAGAAAATTGTTCCAACAATCTTAAGGAAAATTCAAATTATTCTGTTTACAGAATTTTTCATTTGTTTCTCTTTCTTCTTTTACAAAAATTATTTTCTGTGGATTTACAAAATAATATTCTGGTTGGAAACAAATAGTGATTATATGCTATTTGACAGATAGTAGTAATATACTGTCTATTTTCTTTGATAACTAGTAGTAATATACTGGTGTCATTAACAATTCAGAATATTTATTTGTGAAATTTTGTCAGAAATTAATTTTGGTTTTTAGAAATTTATTTCTGAGTTTTCTTTAATTAAAAAATTATGTTTTAGTTTTTTTTTTAATTATTGAAGTGTTATCGAAATTTAATTTTCTGTGTGGAATTAATTTTGTTAAATAAAATTTTATTTTATTTCCAAATTAATTGAAAAAATAAAAGTTACATTCTTGTTTCTTTTATTTTTATAGTATTTAATTCTGTGAAATTGGATTAATTTTCTGTGTAGCATAAATTCTAATTATAATTTTGTTTTATAATTTAGAAGTAATGGCTACTGAAACAAATGCTCAAACAAGTACTACTGTGGTGGCTGCAATTGCGCCAACCTCCCCTCCTGTTGTAACAGTACCGATAAATCAATGTGAAAAGCCAAAGAAGTTCTCAGGAACTGATTTTAAAAGATGGCAACAGAAAATATTGTTCTATCTTACAACTCTGAACCTGGCTCGTTTTCTCCGTGGGGAAGCTCCTATTTTGAAAGATGATGAAACCGACCGGCAAGTGGTTGCTGCGGTTGATACCTGGAAACATGTTGATTTCCTTTGCCAAAACTACATCTTGAACGGACTTGACAACACATTATACAACATCTACAGTCCTATCAAAACAGCAAAGGAACTCTAGGAGTCTTTGGAGAAAAAGTACAAAACGAAAGATGCCGGCTCAAAGAAATTTGTAGTTAGCAAATTCCTAGATTTTGTAATGGTTAATTCTAAAACTGTGATCAGCCAAGTTCAAGATCTCCAACTCATTCTGCATGACATTCATGCAGAAGGCATGTCTCTCAGTGAATCCTTCCAAGTTGCAACCTTAATTGAGAAATTACCACAAGGCTGGAAGAAGTTCAAGAACTACCTCAAACATAAGCGCAAAGAAATGTCTTCAGAAGAATTAATTGTGCGTTTGAGGATGGAGGAGGACAACCGCAATTCTGAAAAGCGGGCTGGTAAGCATCCTATGGAGTCTAAGGCAAATGTGGTGGAACATGCTTCAAAAACCAAGAAACAGAAGTCTTTTGGAGAAAGTTCATCACAAGGCTCTAAGGGGGGGGGGGGGAGGGGAAAATAAAAAGTACAAGTTTAATAAAAAATGTTACATCTGTCACAAAGAGGGACATCGGGCCAAAGATTGCTGTAGCAAAGGCCAAAGCAAAAGAAGAACAAGCAAGAAGCCTGCTCAAGCCCATATGACTGAAGTGGACAATATTTCCAATAGTATAGATAATATCAATCTTTCTGCAGTTGTTTCCGAGGCAAATCTTGTCGAAAATCCTAAAGAATGGTGGGTGGACACTGGTGCTACTCACCATATCTGTGCCGACAAAAAGATGTTCACATCTTATTCTACAGTGGACAATGGTGAACTACTTTTTATGGGCAACTCCTCAACTTTCAAAACTGAAGGACAAGAGAAGATTGTTCTCAAGATGACATCTAGAAAGGAACTCACTCTCAACAATGTGCTGCATGTACCAGATATTCGCAAGAATCTTGTTTCCGGATCTTTGTTGATTAAAAATGGGTTTAGGCTATTGTTTGAGAGTAATAAATTTATACTTACCAAGAATGGGATGTATGTAAGAAAAGGTTACATGTATGATGGCCTTTTCAAAATGAATGTAATGACCGTTGTACCCTCAGTTATTAATAAAAATACATCTTCTTCTTACTTGCTTGAGTCTTCAAATTTATGGCAGGGTAGACTAGGACATGTTAATTATGGATCTTTGCGTAGATTAATTAATATAAAATGTTTACCTAAATTTGACATTGATTCAAATCATAACTGTGAAATTTGCGTTGAGGCAAAATTATCCAAAACTCATTTTCATTCAATTGAAAGAAGTACGGAACCACTTGAATTAATTCATAGTGACATTTGTGATTTTAAATCAATTCAAACAAGAGGTGGGAAAAAGTATTTTATCACTTTTATAGATGAGTATACTAGATATAGTTATGTTTATTTAATTCGAACCAAGGATGAAGCTTTGAAAACTTTCATTCAATATAAGACTGAGGTTGAAAATCAACTTGGTAAGAAAATCAAAAAACTAAGAAGTGATAGAGGTGGTAAATATGAATCACCTTTTGGTGAAATTTGTAAAGAACATGGAATAATTCATCAAACCACCACTCCTTACACACCTCAGCAAAATGGAATTACTGAAAGAAAAAATAGGACTTTAAAAGAAATGATGAATGCCATGTTAATAAGTTCTGGATTACCTTAGAACTTGTGGAGGGAAGCAATACTTTCTGGAAATTATATTTTAAATAAAGTACCCCGAAAGAAAGTTAATCAAACACCTTATAAAATGTGGCATGGGAGAGTACCATCTTACAAATACTTAAAAGTGTGGAGGTGTTTGGCTAAAGTGGTTATTCCTAGTCCTAAAAAGACTAAGATAGCTCCTAAGACTATTGATTGCATTTTTATTGGTTATGCCAAGAATAGTAGTGCATATCGGTTTTTGATTTATAAATCAGAACATACCGAAATGCATATAAATACTATTATTGAGTCTCGGAATGCATCTTTCTTTGAATATGTGTTTCCGAATAAGATTGGACAGGAGACTAGTAATAAGAAAAGATCTTTTGATGCTATTACTAGTAATGATCAAGAACAAGATCAAGAGCAAAAGCAAGATCAAATTGATGAAGAGGAACCTAGGCGTAGTAAACGTGCTAGAACCTCAAAATCTTTTGGTCCAGATTTTCTAACATTTTTGTTAGAAAATGAGCCTTTAACTTTTAAAGAGGCTATGTCTAGTCCTGAAGCTCCTTTATGGAAAGAAGCTGTCAATAGTAAAGTTGAATCCATCTTGCAAAATCACACTTGGGAATTAGTGGACTTACCACCAGGTTGTAAACCTCTTGGGTACAAATGGATTTTCAAAAGAAAAATGAAAGCAGATGGATCAATTGACAAATACAAGGCAAGACTTGTGGTCAAAGGTTTTAGACAAAAAGAAGGTCTTGATTACTTTGGCACATACTCACCGGTTACTAGAATAACATCCGTTAGAATGCTAATTGCTATTGTGTCTTTGTACAATCTAGAAATTCATCAAATGGATGTGAAAATCGCTTTCTTAAATGGTGAGTTAAATAAAGAAATTTACATGGAACAACCAGAAGAATTTTATGTTTCAGGAAAAGAAAAGAAAGTGTGTAAATTAGTTAAATCCTTATATGGTTTAAAACAAGCGCCAAAGTAATGGCATGAGAAATTTGATAAGGCAATAATGTCAAATGGATTTAAAATTAATGAGTGTGACAAATCTGTTTATATTAAAAACACAGACAAATATTATGTCATTGTATGTCTTTATGTAGATGATATGCTCATCATAGGTAATAATAATGATATGATTAAAACTACCAAGAAAATGTTGAATAAACATTTTGACATGAAGGACATGGGCATTGCTAATATAATTCTTGATATAAAAATTACCAAAACATCAGAAGGTTATGCTTTGTCACAATCTCATTACATTGAGAAAATACTTGATAAATTCAGCAAAGATGATGATCATCTTGCTAGAACACCTGTAGTTATTAATTTGTTTCTATCTAAGAATGTACAAGAAAGTATTTATCAATTAGAGTATGCCCAAATTATTGGAAGCTTAATGTACTTGATGAACTGCACTCGCCCGGATATAGCTTATGCAGTAAGTAAATTAAGTAGATATACGAGTAACCTAGGAGTAGAACACTGGAAAGCAATTATAAGGGTTCTTAGATATCTCCGATTTACTCGTAACATTGGGCTTAATTATACTAGATATCCAGCAGTATTTGAAGGATACTGTGATACAAACTGGATATTGGATACTAGAGACTCAAAGTCCACCAGTGGGTATGTCTTTACTCTTGGTGGGGCGGTTGTATCTTGGAAATCTTCCAAACAGACTTGCATTGCTAGGTCTACTATGGAATCAGAATTCATAGCTTTAGACAAAGCAGGGGAAGAAGCAGAATGTCTTTGCCACTTTCTTGAAGATATTCCAATATGGCCAAAACTGATGCCTGCTATATGCATACATTGCGATAGTCAATCTGCAATAGGTAGAGCATAGAGTCATATGTATAACGGTAAGTCACGACACATTCGTCGTCGACATAACAACGTGAGACAACTACTCTCTAATAGAATTATTTCCATTGAATATGTGAAGTCTAAAGACAACATAGCAGATCCACTAACCAAAGGGTTAGCAAGAGAGCTAGTTGAGAATTCATCGAGGGGAATGGGACTTAAGCCTATTAAATAGAAGTTACCACAACGGCAACCCAACCTAGTTAACTGAAGATTCCAAGATCTAGGTTCAAAGGGACAACCGAGTTGTGTATGACTCAGAAGGATTACTGGGGAGTCTAACTCCTACCCATTTCTATGAAATAGTGATGTCTGCAGCATTTTAGGTTAAGTAAAACTTTTAATGATTCTTATATCTAGGTAAACCTAGTGGAGTATAGCAGGATACTCTTCATAAGAATCACCTATATGAGTGTGAACTGGGCCGGTTCTATGAGATTTGTGAAATGCTACAATTCTCTAGAGCACTCATGAAAGATCAGGTTGTTCAAGGCCAAAATGAACACAATAGTGAGAACTAAACTGTGTCTGAAGATATACTGTGTGAGTTCTATTGTCTTGGTTTACACAAACGGCTAAACAGTTCAAGACATCATGTTCATTGGTTAGCTAGTAAATCCGATAATGTCTCACAAGAGAAGGTTCAAAGCCAAAAACTACCTATCCTTTGCAAAATATTTCCAATTTCTATACTCTCTATATTTAGATCATGTTGTTGCATTTTCTCTCCATCAAATTCCATTCATATGGGGGATTGTTGGAAAAATGGTTTATATAGGCTTATTTTGGGCCGACTTTGAGCCCAAAATTGAGTGGGTCCCAAACATCTTTTGGGGCAGGTCCAAAGAGGTGACGTGTTCCTTATCGCGTGGCAAGTCACACGATGAAAACGGTTCGTCAAAACCATTTATGAATGAATGAGAAGTTGACATCGTTTTCAGGTTCGTGGAATAGGAAATTTAAGAAAGTAAATGTGGGTTTCCTTGAAATGGGTAATCCCACATTGAAACTTGAAGAGAGCTTTTGTAAGTATATAAGCTCTAGACTACAACACTTGGGTTGGGCTCCAAGGGACACCCCAAGTTTGTAGAAGGGAGAAATTATGGACAAAGTGAACCTTAGCCCAAACCACCACATACACGCGTGCGCGCCGCTATCTTCCATTCGTCCGGCCGAGCAGAGCCGTGCTGGGCACGGGTGTGGATTGTGGGTCGGGTCAGTTCTAATATTAATTTTTTGAACAAAATTCTTTTGAATTTATTTTAAAAATTATTGCAGGAATTTAATTTAAATTTGAATTCAAATTTATTGTCCAAATAATTATGCCTCTAATCTAGTCCGAATTTCATTTTTTTCCATCTGTTAAACAGTTAGTAAACTGCCCAGATAGTTTCAAAACTGTCCAGCAGTGCTGCAGATTTGTCCAGGTTTGAACTATATCTATTTGAAGCAGTTGTGCATCTGTTAGGCAGATTGAACAGGTTTAAACTGAGGTTCAACAGGTTCAAGTGTTCTAACAGATCAGGAAACTGCCCAGCAAGTTTTGGCAGTTTTATAACTACAGCAGTTACCAACAGATAGAAACTGTTGGGCAGTTATCTGTTACACCTGTTCTTTTGAAAACCCTATATGTTCATTTCAAATGAGGCACTTGTTCGGGTCTATATATACAGATCTGTTCCAGCAATCTTAACATCCGAAAAAATCAGTCTACATTTTTTATATTGCTGTCCAGAATTTTCTCCTCTACATTTTGTTCCTCATTCTAGTTTTAGAGAAAATTAAAGAGAGTATTAGAACACAAGGTTCTAGTTCGCCGTACAAAATTGTGTGGAGTGCTACTACAAATTTGAGAAAATCATTGTATCTTGGGAGATAGACGCCACTCAATTATAAGCACCGTAACGGGGCGAATCTGTCTTAAGGACTGAGTGTCACACACTCGACTTGGTGTTTTAATTTTTATTTGGTTTGAAAAAATAAATTCTGTAAGTTTTTATTTTATTTTGTTTGATTTGGTTTCCATTTATTTTATTTGCACAGAAGATTATTCCAACAAATAACTGGGTGTTCGGACCAGTTTGCATGTACATGGACTAATTCTGGAGCCTTGAAGTTAACAACTGGGTAAATCTCCAATGGCCTCTTTGGGTGTAAATTTTACTTTTGTCTATATTGTTTTAATTTAAACAATTTGGTCTATATTTTTCAAGTCGAGTTTCAACCTAGTTATACTGTCCAAATTTTCGTTAAATTTTTCTATATGTACACTTCAGGAGTCTCAAAATTATTAATTTTAACCTCCAACTTGACCGGAAGAATAAGTTGAAACTAAATTTAATTAAGCCGTTCAATTTGAAATAATAAGAAACAAAGTGAAACATAGATCAAATTATATGAATTATAAGTGTAATTAACTGAAATATATATTTGTCTTTATTTATTTCAATATCTACCCACTATTTGTATTATTTTCAATCACTTTACTTTTACTAAAAGAGAAGCAAGTGTAATTATGTTAAACTTAAATCACATATTTTATAAAATAAAATGTGATTTTTTCACCAATTCATCAATATTTGATGAAATAGATTTTTTGCACAGATAATTTTCACTACGAAATTTATAAAATGAATAATTTGAATTATCGTTATGAATCCAGAATAAAACCTATAAAATAGAGTATGATGAAATATGGAGAACAATTGTGCCAACATTCCCAATTAATTATACTTTTCTAATTCTCAATGGATGGTAATATACCCTAAAAATTTAGGAAAATTTATCCATAAATCCTATGTTAGAGAAAGTTGTACCATTTAGTCCTAATAATTTATTTATGATCCAATTAGTCATATTGTTTTTGGTAAGGTTTATTAGTTGATTGCTAGGTTACATTAATACCCCTAGTGTGATATTATTCTCCTATTTGTGGCTGATTCATTTTTTGTGTTGGTGTGGTAATGTGTGCAAGGTTTCTACGTTTGTAACACTGGCTAGGTGTTAGGGCCAACGTCTGCAAGGATTTGAGGGGTTTGTCATTTGGCTGGTGTTGTAACGATTGACGTGAACATTGCGACGTATTGGTACTGGGTTTTGATTTTGTTTTCTAGTGGACTGTTGGATTATAATAGGTGATTTACACTTTTCTCTTTTTTTTTTCTTTTTCTTTTTTTCTTTTTTTTGTGTGTTAATGGATTGGTGTATGTTTCTCTATGCTTTTGGTTGTCTGGTTTTTGTTTTGGAGGAGGGGGGGCATTCATGGTATGAGGTATGTGGAGTTTCATTTGTGAATTTTTATTTGGTTGGTTTGATGTTGTTTTGTACCATTTTCATTTTCTTTATACATTTGTTGGTGTGATGGGTTTCGTAAATGTGTTGTGGAACAGGTATGGATGATGGTATTTTGTTGATGTGTACGTTCTTACAAATAAATGCTATTATTCGGTTGTATGACAGGATCTCATTTGTGCAATTGGTCAATACTATGTGTGTGAAGTTCGATGGTTTGGTCTCGAGTGAAGTGTGTATGTTGTTCGATGTTCCTGGGTATAAGAATTTTAAGGTCGATAGTGACGATGATATATAGAACATGTTATGCCTCGCTAAGATGTTTGGGTTAAATCACATCAATGTCCTCATTCAAACACGGAGTGTGAAGGCAAGTGGTAGGGGTGGGGTTGTGGATCGAACGGAGGATGTTAGGAATTTGGGTAATATGAATAATGCATTCAGTGATGACGACCAGACAGATTTGTTACCATCATATTGTCCGAACAAATCAAAGAGATTTTTGTCTACTAGATGGACGAATGGGATTACCTATGTTGGGCAATGTTTTGAAGGAGGGGCTAATGAATTTCGGGAAGTATTATGTAAGTATGCCGTGGAATGTAGATTTCAATTTAAGTATGTGAAAAATGATTCAATCCGCATTACAGCAGTGTGTAAGTTCGCAGTGTCTATGGGGTGCACATGGTTGGTGCACGCGAGGGTGTTATTGGCAAACAGGATTTTACGTGTGAAGAGTTTCGATAGTGTGCACACCTGTGCTGCTGCAGTAAGAACTCATAGGAACCCACGCACAGGGTCTGAGTTGGTATCTAGTGTTGTTGCGGATCGAGTACGTGATCAGCCACTAACGCGTCCCACGGATGTGTTGTTTGATTTGAAAAATGAGTATGGATTGGAGATTAGTTACCGGGTAGCATGGTTGGGGGTCAAGAGAGATAGGGGTGAAGTGTATGGAGATCACGCTATGTCATTCGACCAACTCAGGTGGTATAGCAATTCCGTTATGGAAAAAAATCCACACAGTTACATTAACCTTGAATTTGATCAAACAACTAGGAGGTTTGTTCGGTATTTTATCTTATTCCATGCGTATATAGATTAATTCCATCACTATCAGATTTTGTTGTTTTTGGATGGGACGTTTTGAAAGGGCAAGTTCAAGGACAATTTGCTTGCTGCTACTGCAAAGGACGGTAATCAAGGTGAGGCTATGGTGTCCCTATTTTTTGTGTGATGTAATCTATATGAATACCATAACTCTAATTTTGTGTACTTGTTAATCATGTATCAGTATGCATCAACATTTCCATTACACAATTTCTGTCAAATCAATTGAACATGTAAGGTATGTCCGCAGGTTTGTTTCCCGTCGCTTTCACAATCGTTGATTTTGAGAATTCTGCCAATTAGGAGTGGTTTTTATGGCTTTTGAAAGAAATAGTTGGTGTCAAGCAAACGTTAACGTTCATTTCTGACCATCATGCGAGGTTATTACAAACTATGCCAACTATTTTCCCGTCGACACGTCATGCGTTTTGTTTATTGCACCTTCAAATGAATTTAAGGGATCAAATGAAGTACATCAATGCGTTGCACAGAATTGGGTTGATGCGCAAGCTACAAGAGTGTGCTTACGCGCCTACTGTAACATGTTTTAACCAGAAATTGGAGGAATTAAAGAAGTGCAACCCAGCGGTGATTGAAGATTTTTTTAAAGATTTGCATCCTAGACACTGGGCTAACGCATATTTTAGGTATGTGACAATTTGCAGAATGGGGAAATGAAGATGATATCATTTTTTTGTGTAAAATGTTGTGTGAAGTGTCATGTTACAAGAGGGAGAGGGGGGAAGGGGGTGTTGCGATTTTTTTATTCCTATTGATTTGTATGTTGTTCAGCTATAATTTTTATAGTGGACAGCATTACGACAAGATGTGTTCAAATTACGCAGAGTCTTTCAATAATTGGATACGTGAGGCCCATCATCTTCTGATCACTAGGTTGGTTGATATGATAAGGGGTCAAATAATAGAGCAAATGGCGAAGCGCATAGTCAAGTCTACTACATGGGCTGGTGTAATATGTCCTTAAAAAAAATTGTTTCAGGTGTACAATGACAATAGAGGTTAGAGTGTTAGCCAAGCTAATGCCGATGTATATTAGGTCCATTCTCATCTATCGGTGTTGGTTGACATAGGGCGATGTTCGTGCTCTTATTATCAGTGGCAGATAAATGGGTTCCCATGCGCACATGCTGTTGTCGCATTTCGTTACAGTGGGAGAAACATATATGATTCAATTGATGGGTTTTACTTAATTGAAACATTTTGAGCTTCATGTAGCGGAACAATATATCCCATTCCAACTATGGAGAAACCGGCATTCACACTTGATGATTACATGATAGCACCGTCAAAAGTGAAACGTCCTCCTAGAAGGCCCAAACGCAAGCAAATTCCATCAAAGGGTGAGGTAGTGCAGCGTATTCGGTGGAGACAGTGTGGGAAGTTTGGCAACCACAACAGGAAGACTTGCAAGGAACCTATATAGATGTACAACACTACGATTATGTTTCACCTTAACAGATCGCATATCATTCACATTTATCATATCATCATTAATGTATTGCCATTTTTATTTTCCCTGATGTTATTTACTTCCGTAGTACCTTACTTTTTCTTGATGTTATTTACTTCCCAAAGACTTTATGTTTTATAAGTACTGTCGACATGACACAACACATTATATCTACTTAAATAAAAATTTAGAGCACGCCGTCAGCAATATGAGTCTGTATTTTTTATTAACATTTCTATCATATTTCATATTCTGTGAGGGTTGTTACATTTTTGCTCTTTAATTAATAGTTCTACCCGCGATACATTATGTGAGGCATGGTTTCATTTCGTGTCATGGGTGCGTTTATTGTACTTTCCCATTCCATTGTGAGTCAACTAAGCTGCTTACTTCCTAGATTTCCATTCCACCAAATATTACTTGTGTAATCACCATGCAAACATTGTTTAGTTGCGGATATCAAAATAGCACAATATTTTTGTGCACAAATCTCACCAATTACAATGAACCACAAATGGGGCACGGGACCACTGTGTTACCAAATTAAAAATTATAAATAAATAAAAAAAAGAAATGTGTCCAGGCATAAGTTATGTATTGCGTATATGATGTAAAAAAAAAAAAAACACACACACAATCAATGATAACAACACAGCACGATGCGTGACACCATGTAAATAGATTGTAACCTGTTCCCGCTGTCAACACACCTGCCAACATTGTCAAGAAACAACAATATCAACCGACGACATAAACATATTGGGACAAAATAATGTCCCAACCAAATGTGGGATTTCAACACACATAACTCCAACAAGCAACCCAACCACACGTTAAGGAAGATCAGTATATCTTGATCAAAATAATTATAACCAAAATTCGACGATCACCAAATCCAAAATGTCGCTCCAATTACCCAAAAACAAACAAATTTGCATTTTTGCAAAATCCTACGAACCACAAATAGGCCACGAGACCACAATGTTACCAAATCAAAAATTCAAAAAAAAGAAAAGAAATGCGTCCGAGTATAAGTTATGTCTTGCGTATATGATGCATAAAACAAAATAAAAATCGAACACAAGAAATGATCAATTTTTAACGGTGCGGTATATACATTCGCAGAAGAACCAACAACTATAACTAGCAGGGATGCGGGTAATGTGTCCTTTTTTTTCCAAAGTGGGAAGTGACATTCAAAAAAAAAAAAAAAAAAAAAAGTTCCTAACCACTATAGTCACGTACCATCACTTTCAATGTCACACAATCTACACAGGAACACCAACACAAACGTCAATACGATACCAACCGACCATCACAACCATCAACACACTACCAACCGACCTCTATCAATTGCACATTCAACCTCACTCACATTGCGATGAAACATAACATATAAAGTAATGTACCCACGAAACCAATTACAATCCACTATCACCATCAACAAACACGACCCTCCAACCATCATACCGATAAACATTACACCTCACCCACCGCTTCGCAAAATGACACTATCATATTGAAAACGTACGTACTATAATTTTATTACATATGATCTGCATGATCATAACTACAAACCCATCATCAACAATGTTATACATACATCCCGGAAATCGAAACACACATTTTCCTATTACAAATGAGTTGGAAACCAACTCACATGGCCATCCCCCAAACAATGCTCATACATCGCACACTACGTCGACACGCCTATTTACAATACAGACATATGTAATCATGTACCCAATTCTCTAACACCAATGTACATACATATGTAACCTTGCACCCTGAACATAACATTACCCACAGTACAAGGACTCAAAATTAACATAACATTAGCCACACTACAACACGAATCAAAATTGGAAAAAACATCAACAACCAAATCATATATTCCTCCACCCATAAAATGACAACTACTCTTTGATTTTCAAAATTATATTCCTTTCGATGTACACACTCTGTCTACATCAAACTGTTGGACAATCTTCACTGTATTTCAGAAAATAAATTATGTTTGTGTACTAAACAACAAACAAAATACAAAAGAAATAAAGAAAATGAGGGATAATGTTTGATTACAAAAATCAAACTAGAAATAAAATTAAATACATAAAAACAGATTTTATTTTGTTACAAAAACAAAATCAAAATCTGATTTAAATAAATAAAACAGAAAATAAATTAACAACTTACTTGATTAATTTGTAGAACAATATTCTGATCAAGTCCAGTATTTGACACTGTGTCCTTAAGACAGATTCGTCATCTTCACGGTGCTAACAGAATGTGGACGTCTATCTCCCAAGATAAAATGATCAATCAACGAATAAATACAGCACTACAATTTATTCGTACAACGAACACACTAAGTGTTTACACTCTTTCTCACAAGAAAATAATGCAGCAATATATAAAAAATAGTTGCATAATTATTTGGACGAAAAAATTGAATGAAAACATCAAATGGCTAGTCTATTTATAGATATAGTAGCACCCTTTTATTTTGAATTGAACAAGTAGCATACCTGTTTGAACAGGTATTGAACCTGTTGGGTTTGAATTCAAACATATATGAATCTGTTTGTGTTTGAATTTTGAACAAAACCTGTTTTGGGTTTGTAACAGATTCAAATCTGTTTGACAAAGGGGCAAACTGTTTTGAATTTCAAAAATTGAAATTAACCTGGACAGAAATTCGGAATTAATTTCGAATTCTTTGGACAGATTTTATTTCAAAAAATAAAATAAAATTCAAATGTTTTTTGCCCAAAAAGAGTAGTATTGGGTTGGGCTTCGCACCCGCGCCCAGCCGGACGGCGCGCGTATGTGGTGATTTTTGGGTCCAATGGGTCTACCCCATTTTGCCCATAACCTCAATCTTTACAAAACTTGGGTGCCCCTTGGGACCTACCCCAAGTTCCAACTCCAAGCCTTATAAACCCACTCAAAGTTTCCCATCAAATCATTGTGGGACAAGCCAATATTCAAATCTTAAGGAGTTTTCACCAAAAACTCTATTTCCATAGAGTTCACTTTGGCTTCAATTTTTCATTCACCCGATAATGGTTTTAAGTAACCAAATATACCACGTGAATCACAACGCGACATAGAACGCGTTACCACTTAGACCCGCCAACTTTGGCGCACGGGTCCCACTAAAAAATAGACCAAAGTTAAGAAAAAAATTTATGTTTTATTTCCAGATTTTTCCAACCATTTCTAACACAAACAACATTACACATCAAACTACTCAAACATCACTCTATACCGAAAATCACAATAACAAGACACCACCGTGAGAAACCATAACGCACCAAAACAACAGTCACCAAACGCGTATCGAAAATTGATAGCACACAACATTATAATCTGAAAAATCAAACAACATAAAAAAATAGATACCTGATTGATTTTTGATCATGTTACAATGTCCCACCACTATACACTTTGACGTAATGTTTTCGCACCAAAATAGGGTATTGCAAATGCCATTCACCAAGCACCGTTCGATTTGCCCTTTACACTTCGCAAATCATATACACAGCTACCAAATCGATGACTGAACTAATGTTTTAGGGTTTCCCACATCTAGGGTTTCCACCTTTCATTTTCGGGGACGTAAACGTTACACTCAAGCTGCCATTACAAAAATTCTGATGTTCATAGACTGAATGTTGATCCCCAAAATCTTTCCATTTCCCTAGCTTCAACACCAACCAGGAAGGAAATGAATATCACCCAATTTTGTAATTTCGCCCTCTGTAAAATACCATTGTTGTCCATTACTTTGTAACACAGGACCACATTACGAAAGCCCTTATTGGTAATATTGTGTATAAACAGGGCCTTCTCATCTACAAGAAATCTTTGAGGACCAAACAGTGCATAAACCACAATCTAGGATTTATTGGTGCATCACCCAAAATTTTATTTAAAAAAAAAAAGAGGTATTAATACACAAATCCTAATTTATGAACTTATATTCTATTAAGTCATAACTAAGATTTTTTAGACTTTCAAGTGCCATTAAATTTTTAATAGTCAAAATTGCCTTTCAAATAATGATTGTTCATCATTATGATTATCTATAAAAAAAAAATGATGATTTGATATTTATTTTGATTTAATGATTATCTATAAAAAGAATATGATAATTTGACATTTATTTTGATTTTCAAAATTTTAAAGTATCAACTTTCAAATTGAAAAAAAAAATTTATGTGCCAAAAAAAAAAAAAAAACTATTTTGTTTGAAAAAATTGAATTATTTTTTTGTACAAGATCGAAAATTTTGTGTCTATATAGGAGTATGATAATGGAATATTGATGTGTAAAATTGGAAAAAAAAAAAAAATTAAAATGAAAAAACTAAAAATATTCTCAGTTTTAAAATTGAAAAAAAAATGATAAGTAAAAGGACAAAAACGCTTAATCTCATATTTTGTTTTTTTTATTAGTTAGTGAAACAATTATCTAAAACATTACTATGCAAAAATTGATAATATTCTTAACTTTAAAATTTGAGAAAAATTAATAATATTATCAATTTTACTAAATATAATAGTTCAAAATTTTTTAGATAGAATATAAACTAACATAATATTTATAAATAAGACTTTTACATAATTAACTTAAATAATAATAAAAAAATAAAAAATAAAAAACCACCACCACAATATATAAGATTCCAAACAACATATATAACGATCTTTTGGATTTTCGACAATTGAAAGGAACTATGTGGGTCCCGTTGTCTCCTCTGAAAGCAAGTGTATGTATCTACAGTTGTATGTACCATTCAATTGAATTCAATGGTGTGTATTTATAAAATTATATAATTTTTATGTATCGTCTCAACCGCAGCAAAGAATTTGCATGCAACAAGGTTGACTCAGCTCTTGTCAGTCTCAGCTTCTGAGTCACTCAGTTTCAGGGTTCATGCAACATCCTCTGCTTCAGCCAGATCCTCTGATTCAGCCAGGTCAAATTCAATTTACAAATATTAAATCATCGTCATATGTGTTTTATGGGTTTGTATTAAATTCTGACCTCATTCTAGTTATGGGTTTGATTTCTTTTATATGTACATGTGTGTGAGTGCTATCTTCTAATTTTGATATGTGGGTTTTTCTTGATACATGAAAATTTGCAATTTTTTTATGTTGTTTTTTGTTTTAGGTACAAACCCATGGAGGTTTTTTGGGGTTGTTATACATTTATAATTTTAGTTTTTTTTTTCCAACTAAACCCAAAATAATGTTTGGATCTGAACTTGGAAACTTGAAGCTGTTGGATTTGGGGAAATTGGGTACTAAGAGGACAAATATGGGTGTTTGGGAAGTGTTAAGGCTTGATGTAATTCGGACTATCTACCCAAAGGAAACCTGAAATGGATATAGTGTAACAGAGGGTAAATATAGGAAATGGATTTTCTATATTTATTTTCCAGATATACGCCTCTTTGTCAGATCGATTTGTGTTTTCCTAGGGTTTTTTTTTTTTTTTTTTTTTAACTGCGTTTTCCTGGGTCGTTGAACAACTAATTCTAGTGATTTGGGGATATAAAAAAATGAAAAAATAAAAATGCTTAAGACCCTTAACACATTACCTCCTAAATTTACCCCTAATGATGTGAACTGTTGGAAGTAAGTTGTTGATTAGTTTAGGAATCAACCAAGACTCAACCCCTGTTGGTGTGGATAAATTTAGGGTTAATGTTTTAGGGTTTTCTAGCATTACTGTTTAGAATAATAACACCACTTGCAATTTGTAACAGTGTGGATTTTGAAGAATGTGGTGAAAGTTGGACACCATCAGCTACTGAAACTTTAATGAAATTAAAATGAAGCTGTTTGTTTCTTGTGCATATTGTTTTTGTAGAAGAGTGTCATATTTTATTAATTTTTAATTTAACCGAGCATACAACTCTTGACAGAGCGAAATGATGAAAAAAGATTTATGTTGTGACCTCACCTGATTGAGACAGGAGACTTGGTTTGG
Organism: Camellia lanceoleosa; assembly: GCA_025200525.1. Lineage (NCBI taxonomy): Eukaryota > Viridiplantae > Streptophyta > Magnoliopsida > Ericales > Theaceae > Camellia > Camellia lanceoleosa. The sequence goes on from CM045759.1 coordinate 47,974,153, forward strand.
TTTGGTTAGAGTACATATTTTTATTGAGAACTCTAGATCTGTGTGTGAATTGCTTTTTGTGTTTGTGTGATGAAGTGTGAACCAATTCTGGATCTCTTACTTGTTATTTCACTTCTTTGATAAAAATTACATCCTAGTAAAATCACACAATTTATTTCACATATCCAACTCTTGTGGTCCCATTATTGCCATCTTCCTATGTTCAGCTTAATATTTTGATAGAAAATTGTGGGATGGATAACAAGAATATCGAATGTGCTTTGGTGAGTTCTTCCCCAGTTTTATAGTTGAATAAAAGAAATGTTGACGAGAAGATAGAAGCATTATAAGAAGTCCTTATCCACGTCCTTACAAATATGTTCTCTGCCATCTTGGGCACTTGCCATCTATGTTACATGGACTCAAGTGCAGGTGTCAAGTGTTGGTTGCGGATGCATATCCAGAAGTTGGACCCATTGAACCTAAAATTTCAGGGCACACGGCCTTTGCAAAAAAGGGACATATTGCTATATTTGTAGTCTACTATGTGGGATAAAATACTATTATATTTATATATAACATACAAATATATAAAAAGTGTCCAATGAAAGGTATACGACACATATTTCACACCCTTTAGTCAATTATCTACCCTAAGATTGTCTCACAGCTCTAGAAGAGGCAATACAATCTTATGGGATGTGTCAAACTTCTCTCAAGCCAAAGATAGACAACATAAAAAAATATTTGCTATCTGATCCTCATTTTATTGCACTCGACAAAACACCAAAGTGCCAATTGCAGTCAACTTCTCTAAACAAATGAGATCAGTTGAATTTCAAAGACATTTTCCATATTATATGCATCGTTTTGTGTTTATGCTTGCACCTTTGACCTTTTCTTCTATTTGATCCTGATACTATTGGGTTTCAATTGGCATTTGTTATGATCATTGATCCATGGTAGGTGGGGAAGGCATGGAGGAGGAGGCATTATCGAGGCCATCAGTCTCATTGCGGGAAAAGATTTCCAAATATAAGACCATGGCTTGGGAAACATATAAAACCAAACCGATCTCATATTGGGTTTTGCTACTCCTAAGCAGCGGAGCAATGCTTGTGGCATTCCCCGCTTCTAGCCTCCTATCCCGTGTCTATTACTCCAATGGGGGCAAAAGCAAATGGATCATTTCATGGGTGGCTGTTGTGGGGTGGCCTCTGACTGCTTTAATCTTAGTTCCTACATACTACTTTTGTAAAACGTTTCCGACTTCTCTTACCCTTAAACTCACTCTTTCTTATATTGTATTGGGCTTTTTAAGCGCTGCCGATAACCTCTTGTATGCATACGCATATGCTTACCTCCCAGCATCAACTGCTTCGCTTTTGGCATCATCATCCCTAGTGTTTTCTTGCCTATTTGGATACCTAATTGTAAACAACAAAATTAATGCTTCGACAATAAATGCTATTGTGATCATCACCGCTGCTATGGCCATCATTGGTTTGGACTCTAATTCGGACAGATATGGAAACATCAGTAACAGCCAATACATCGTGGGTTTTGTATCGGATATTTTGGGATCTGCTCTCCACGGGCTCATTTTCGCTCTTTCAGAGCTTGTTTTTGTGAAATTCCTAGGTAGACGATCCTTCCACGTCGTGTTGGAGCAACAAGTGATGGTTTCTTTCTTTGCCTTTGTATTCACCACGATTGGGCTTGTTGTCAATAATGATTTCCAATCAATGACTTCTGAGGCTAGAAGTTTCGTGGGCGGTGAAGTTTCATATTTGATGGTTCTTATCTGGGGTGCTATTACTTTTCAGTTGGGGGTTTTAGGTAGCACTGCTGTACTCTTTTTGTCTTCCACCGTGCTAGCTGGTGTCCTCAATGCAGTAAGAGTGCCAATCACAAGCGTTGCTGCGGTTATATTGTTACATGACCCGATGAGTGGTTTCAAAATCCTGTCTCTGATCATTACTGTTTGGGGATTCGCTTCATACATTTATGGTAATCATTCTGTGAGTAGAGATTCATCATAAATTGTCTGGGTTTTTGATTTTTTTTTTCCTTTCATTTTCTGTTCGTTAGATATAGTAATCATGTTAATAGGATGGATCTGTATAATTATACTCCAATTGTCTGTTGTAATGCCTAATTTATAGAAGAATATATTCATATGTAAAGACATTGTTGGCTGCTAGATGCATATATGGAGTGATTATATGATGTGTAATGTTATTGATATGATCCCCCACATAAATTCGATATTTTTTTAATTATTATTATTTATTTTAAATATTTTCATAGCATAGATGGGTTGACAGTCAAGATTTAATTTTGCAGTTACTCAGCTATTTTAATCATGGTTTTTGATATATTTGAAGGGAAAAAAAGGTTATTTGTTTGATTGAATGGTGTTGGGAAAATAGTGTTGAAGTAAATAGAATGATAGTAAGAGCCCGTTTGGAAACTTGGTTTTTTCAATGGCTTTTTAATTATTTTATGAGATGAAAAAAAGTTTGTGTTTAGGATAATTTGTTTTAGTTGAATAGATGATTGTAAATGAAAAAATAATTGATTGGTATGTAGGATGTGATATTTTGACATTTTGATTTTTTTTTTTTTTTTTAAATTTACTTGTCAGTGTAGTTTAAAACATTAATTATAAATTCATTAAAAAAAAAATTAACTTTAAATTTTAATATTTTTTGAAATTGATCATTAATTTGAAAATATATTTTTCAATATACTTTGATGTGTAATTTTCCCTTTTTTATTTATTTATATTTATTTTTAGCTTCTTGGCTTCCCCAAAAGTTTGAATTTAAACCACATTGCTTTTGCTGGACAGCAAGCATTGATAGCACAAAGAAGATGACTTTTTTTTATCACATGAGTGGCAAAGCACAAATCATAATAAACCAAAAAATGTTACAAGTTTTATAATTTTGATATAATTACATTAAGTTCGTACGAGATTTGGAAGAAATGTTACAAGTTTAATAATTTTGATTTAATTAATTTGATTCTTTAAAGTACTAATTGACATGACACTTAACCGTATTTTTATTAATATTTTGTTAGTTATATGAATGGATTATATTATGAAAAATCTTATGTACATGAAGAAATTTTACATAATAAAACACAATTTGAGATGAACTCACCCAATTTGATATAGTTTGTAGCAAGCTGAAATCTAATAATTGAAAGCAAAATCTAAAAACACATCTCTCTATGCTTTTGCAATCAAATATATTTGTTTTTAACTTATTTAATTTATTTTTGTCTTATTAACTATAAGAAGAAATTGTATTAAATAATTAAAATAAGAAAAAATTATAACTAACTACATAAACTATCTCAAAACAAATCGCACTCACACAACCACTTAAATAATAAGCCATAAGCTTCACCATTTCATTTCCATGCTGCAATCACTTCCCTTTTGAAATCACTACTTGTGCGTACCGGATTCCGCACTAGATGAAAGTGGATCGGGGCTCACCGGACTCAATTTGGGATCGGGATCGACTGCTGCCACAGAAGCAGATTAGATTTCGGCCCGGGTTGGGCGGATAACCCCTCCGTGTGGGAATTAGTGATCGAGAAGAGAAGTATGTTAAGTGTGGGTGAAATCGGATCGATTACCTTCAATGTGAAGTTCTGTTGTATGTATAGTGTTCCTTACTTGCTTCTCAAGGTGAGTTCATGAGGTAAAGGTCTTTGCCAGTGTCTTTCGGCCTTGCTCCGGTGGGGGACCACTTGGTAGTTGTCAATGATTGCCTATTCTCATTGTAAGCATGCTCATAACTAACCACATTCCTTTGCTCAACAACTTCCGTGATTTGTGGTATAGGGGACACCGAGGTGGCAACCTGCACATGCATGCATTCACAGATCCCACGCTTCCTTGTTAGGTTTCTCCATTTCGGTACCCATATACTTCGATTCGGTAATGACGCGTGCCTCGCCTCGGCCCTTTTCGAGCTTATCTTTGTGAAGATGGTCAAATTTATCTGTTCGCCCACATTATCTGCCTCGGCCGATCGATCTTTGCGGTTGGTAACCTTTCCACTGCAGGTCGGGCCCAAGTGCTTGAGGACTTGGGTGGGCTGTTGATCGTGAGATTGGGCTCAACTGATCTGTCCATGTACTTATCATCCCAGCTGGGATTTGGGCTTTGTGAGATTGGGCCGGCCCAAGGCTTGGACCTAACCCATTTTGCATTTAGCCCCTTCATTTGCCCCCTAGCTCGCGCTAAGGTTCCCCTTGGTGGGAGCTATGGTTCTGTCTTCCAAGCGTCGCGTCGCTTTGACTCCCTCCCAGTTCGGCCTTGGTGACGGTTCAATCCTGACACAAGTTCCTGCATGCGTCCTTTCAAATGCCACGTGGCAATGTGCCATAGGCGGGCAGAGATAATGCGTCGACTTCGTACTGAAGATCGTGATTTGCATGCTAGCACGCCGACTGAGGTCATTAATGCCTGAGATATCACTTCAAATCCCTTGATTTGATTCTCCCATTCTTCTAGTGCATTTCAAAGAAAGATAAAGATAGAGAGGGAGAGACTCTTCCGCCCTTCCGTACCGATTCATTGGTGCTCGCTCAATCTTCTTCAACGCTAATCTTGCTTTGTATGTTTTCTCATTACTCTTCTTCTTCCTCTGTTCTAATAAATGCAGTGCAGTGCGTTTTGTCGTTTCGTCTAGTATCCTTACTGAATCCTCTTCCGCCTTTTAGTGGGTTGAAGGGGGAAGTTCCGTTCCTTAGTCGATCCCCCAGAGGCCATGGCCATGTTCCGTTTAGATTACAACATTCCTCATGATGTGACCCTCTCTTTGGCGAAGACGGATGCCAAGCGCATGGGCACGAGGAACACCGTCGCCTTCCCTGTTCTTTGCGATAGTTGAGGAGGGTTCGGTTTCCTCGACCCATTGGTGCGCTTCCTCCACCAAGTTCGGTGACTCAATGCAAGTGTCCGTGAATCTCTTTCGTGGTATGCGTATGCGGTGTTTCGCTCTCAAGCGGTTAGGCTTGAATCTGGACATATGGGATATTTTGGGTTGTTACACCCTTTCTCACAATAAGGATCATAGTACGTACTACCTGCGCGTCCGTTCTGCTGATTGTCACTTGGTCACCGGTCTGCCTGATTCAGATAAACACAATGATGATTTCTTGCAAGTCGGTGGGAATTGGGGGTTTCTCCGGACGAAGTTCGATCGAGCGGATCGCAGAGAGATGGCTACCCAGGTCTGAATCTCTCTTTTTGATGCCTTTGGTATTCCTCCCTTTATTCTGAATATTGCTCTGATAAGTTACCTCCTCTTTGCAGAGTCTTCCCGCTTCCAGCGGAGACCGAACCGGGAAAATGCTGAGGCCATCAAGGCTGCTTTGAGATACAAGAAAAGGTCTGCGCCAGAGTTGTTGGACTACCAGTCTACTTATCGCTCATACATTATCAAGAAAGCGAGGCTTCTTTCATACTGCTAGATTCTCGACATGATCGACACGCCTCCTCCACCCTTGGTCTCAAGCCGTCGGAGGAGTCAGGATGCTCTTTCTGAGGGAGCGCCTTCTCCTGCCCCCAGTTTCGCAGGGAGCGGGTCTATGGCGAAAAGGAGAGTATTGGTAGATCTGGAGGCTGAGGCCTTCGGAGCCTCAGGTACTTCGCTGACCCCTCCAGAGAAGGCCGAACTGAAGAGTCTGATGGAGGTGAAGATGGAGATCGGGGCTTCCGGTACCCCTGCAACTGCTACCGAGCCCTCGGCTTCAATTGCTGAACGAGCAAAAAAGAGGAGGAGGCAAGGCAAGGGGAAGCCCTTCAGATTCTGTTGAGGATGAGAATTTTGAGAAGTGGGAGCCACCGATATCTCATGAGGCGGGCCCATTTCCACTTGACTCGGTTCTTTGTTTCACCATTTTGCTTTTGATTTGACCAAATTTCGTTGATGCTTGGGTTGACATGGCGGTCATAATGGGTCCCGTGATATTCCAATTTTGAAGGGGACACTTCAGATGATGACTGCTGTAAGTGTTCTCTTTTTTCTTTTTTTTACTTCATTGTTGCACCGAGGTCTTTCTTCTTTCTAACTTTTTGTCGTCTCTTGCAGTGTATCCAGAGGATGCATCTGTCCATCACCCGTCTTTGAAGATTTGGAAAAGGCCGTCTTTGGAGGTCATTGAATGTGGAGAGGCCGACGATGAACTCGAATCTGGAAAAGGAGGACGCCGAATCGCCGAGAGAGGCTTTTCGTCTGAACAAGATTGTTGCTTCTGCTGAACAATCGAAGGAAGCTGCTATTGGAACTCAGGCTCAGCTCGAGGGGAAGGTTGCCGAACTGGAGGCCGTTATTGCTGTGATGGCTGCCGAGCGTACTGCGCTGGAGGCCAAGCACTGGCAACAAGGCTGGGATGAAGCTGGGGCACAAGGAGGAGATTACGATCTTTGCGGGATAAGCTTTTTGTAAGAAATTTGGACAAGTGCTTTGGTCGCAGCGACGGTTCCTGAAGGCTCTTCCCTGTATGCAGATATCCCTGTTCCATCGAGGCCTGTGGGTTCGAAGATTGTTTCTACTCCTGTTGTTCTATCAGAACCAGACAATGTTTCTCCAGAAGATGAAGCTGCAAGCAAAACACAGAGCATGAATGTTGCCACTGAAACGGTGGATGCTGAAGGGGTTCAGACCCTGGAGGCCGAAGCCATGGGAGATGTGGTTAAGGTGGCTCCTACTTCTCAGGAAGTTGGAGCTTCCTCTACTTTTCCTCCCACAGATGGCCTGGACAGATTCTTTGAAATTGCTCTGAGTTACCCATTGTTGATGAAGTTTGATGAAGAGTGATGTCACCCCAAATTTGAACCCTTTGGTTTTTTCTGTTTCTGAAGACAATTTCTCACTTTTTGTTTTGTTTTGATGTTGCTTGGTTGCGGGGCCTTCTGTGCCCTTTGTTGGATGGTACAATTTTCCTTTGTTTTTGAACTTGCAATTTGATATTGATGCTTGTTTGAACATTTCTCATCTTGCTTGCCCCTAGAGCATTGTTGGGACCTCGGTAGAATAGATGCTTGGTGCGGATCTGTTTGCCTTTAAATGGATGCTCTGTTTGATTTGATCGCTTGCCCCTACGAAATCTTGGGGCGGACCTCGGGCGAGCCCGATGCTTTGTTTTGCATTGCGCTATTGCCCCGACGATTTGTTGGGACCTCGTGACCGAACTAGTGATTAGCGCGAGTCGTTTCAACTTTGATAGCATAGGTACACTCAAATGAGAGAAATGGCAAGAGTGAGATGTCTAACTCAGTTCTAGGTAGTTTTGAAAAAACAACTGTTTGCCCCCACCTGGAGCTGAGTAAGATAAATGCTAGAAGTTTGCTCTTGTTGTAGCTCGGTCGAATTTGTTCCAACTCTGCCTTTTTGAATTAATACTGAAGTGTTGATATGCTGATACTTAAGAAGTTCTGTGGATGCAAAGGTGTTTTCTCAAGATACGCCAGTATAATTTTCATCAAGTAATGCCACTTGGCTGGAAAATTTAACTAAGATGCATTAGTGTGGTGTCCACCAAGCAATGCCACTTGGCTAAATAGAGATGTTTACTTAAGATATATTAGTGCGGTTTCCACCAAGCAATGCCACTTGGCTAATTTCCAATTCGGTTGCCAAACATTTTCCACCAAGCTATACCACTTGGCATGTTTGAGTGCTAACCAAATTTAAATTCGTTCACTGCTCGTCGACCCATTTGGGTTAAATCCAAAGTTAATTCCGTTTGATAAACATCAAAGCTAATTCCGTTTGGTTAAGACCAAAGCTAATTCCGTTTGGTAAAGACCAAAGCTAATTCCGTTTGGTAAAGACCAAAGCTAATTCCGTTTGGTAAAGACCAAAGCTAATTACATAGATTGTATAACCGAGAAGAGTGGGAAAACATTTGTATTGACAAATGAATAAATGCCTTTACATCCCGATAAAGAAGTTATGTCGATTCTCGATAATACTTCTTGAGGTTTGCTACATTCCAAGGCCGAGGTATTGCTCTGCCGTTCAAATCTTCCAGGTAGTAAGCTCCATTTCCCACTGCGGCTGTGATTTTGTAGGGACCCTCCCAGTTCGGCCCAAGTTTGCCTTCGCCAGGCACCCGTTTATGATCCATGACCTTCCTCAAAACCAATTCTCCTGGTATGAATTGCCTTGGAAAAACTTTTTGGTTGAAATTTCGGATGAGCTGTTGCTGATATGCCTCAAGCCTGATCAGTGCTGCCTCTCTCCGGCCTTCCGCCATATCCAGTGCTTGTGCGATGGCTTCCTCATTCTTGAGCTTTCAAATAATTCGACCAAGAGTTGGGAGACCTACTTCAAGTGGGATGATGGCCTCCATTCCATAGGTTAAGGAGTAAGGTGTTTCTCCGTGGGCGCCGTCTTTGTAGTTCGGAGGCCCATAGTACATGTGGTAACTCTTGACCCACTTTCCTTTGGCGTGCTCAAGCCGCTTCTTTACTCCATTGATGATGGTTTTGTTCGATGCTTCGCCTCGACCATTGCTCGTGGATATCCTGAGGAGTTCCTATATTCAATTTCGAGGCTCGCATGCAATTTCAAGACCTTTCCATCAAACCGAGTCCCGTTGTCCGCAATTAGTACGCGGATGCGAAACGTACTACCACATTCCTCAAGACAAACCGTTTTGTGTCTGCCTCCTTGATATTTGCCAATGCCTCAACTTCGACCCACTTGGAGAAATAGTCGGTTGCAAAGAATGAAGAATCGCTTTGTTCGATTGCCTCGCGCCAATGGTCCAACAATATCCAAACCCCATTGCGCAAAGGGCCATGGGCTGGAGAGTGGAGTGAGAGTTTTGGCTGGATGATGAATGAGTGGAGCAAATCTCTGACATTTGTCGCATATCGTGCGTCTTCTTGTCGCATTCGTGGCCACCAGTACCCGTGTGTTAAGGCTCGGTGTGCCAGTGACCTTCCGCCAACGTGGCACCCACAAATCCCATCGTGAATTTCATAGAGAACATTCTCAACGAGATTCGGATGCACACATAGGAGGTAGGGGCGAGGAACGCCTGTAAAGCTTCCCAGATGGTGAGACCCAAAATCGAGCCGATTTATGTCTGATCTTGTTGGCTTCCTTTTTGTCTTCGGGGAGTTGACCAGATTTCAAAAAGACCAATATTGGATCCATCCAGCTCGGCTCTAAGTTGTTGCAGAGGACCGGAGATGCAATATTTGGTTCTGGTATGAACTCAACCCAAACTCTTCTGGCATCCTTTGTGTCTATCGACGAGCCTAGGCACGCCAGAGCATCTGCGTGGCTATTTTTGTCCCGACTGATGCGCTCCACTCGTATGGATTGAAATTTCCTGAGCAGGTCTTTGGCCTTACCTGCGTACATAGTCATTCTTTCGTCCCGAGTTTCATAGACCGGAAGTGGTTTACTACTAGTCGTGAATCATCGAAAACAAGAAGGCGCTTCGCCTTTGAAGTGTTCGGCGCTCTCCGCAGTTTGCTAATAACGCCAGATTCGGCCTCGTTGTTGAAGCTTTCGGCCAAGCTCGAGAGCTGTTCCCGGATAAATCATACGGAGAAATAAGGACTACTCGCCTCGAGCCTCGGTTATTGGACGAACCATCGACGTAGAGTTGCGGATGTTTCCAATAAAGAGTTTCCATGCTTCCGGTTTTTCTGTTTTGTGGCGTGGCTTTGTCTTGGCCGAGCTATGGTTCCTCGGTTCGGTACTGGAGGAATTCTGCGACGAAGTCCGCCAAGACACATGCCTTGATTGCCGTTCGTGGCTGATACCTAATGTCAAACTCACCAAGCTCTACCGCCCACTTCGCTGTTCGGCCAGAGAAATCGGCTCGGCTAAACACAGACCTGAGGGGGAATTCGGTGAGGACATTAATGGTGTGCCCTTGGAAGTAATGTTGCAACTTTCTTGAGGCTATAAGCAGCGCATAAGCCAACTTCTCTAGTGGTAGGTACCGTGTCTCGGCGTCTAGTAGAGTTTTGCTGACGTAATACACTGGTCTTTGCTCCTTATCAATTTCCCGTATCAATACTGCGCTCACGGCATGATCTGACACTGCTAGATAGAGATATAGCTCCTCTCCTGGCTCCGGAGTGGATAATAGTGGGGGTGTACTGAGGTATCTTTTGAGATTCTGCAGTGCTTCAGTACATTCACTGTTCCATTCAAATGCTGCCTTTTTCCTTAAAAGCTGGAAGAAGGGTTTCATCCGTCGAGGATTTGCCGATAAACCTGTTCAAAGGTACCGCCATCCCGCTTAGTTTCTGCAGTTCTTTAGACTTTGTTGGCACTTCGAGGTTCTGTATGGCCCTGATTTGATCCGGATTCGCTTCGATTCCTCTACGAGTGACCATGTATCCCAAGAACTTCCCTGTTCCCACCCCGAAGGCGCACTTCGAGGCGTTGAGGCGAAGCTGGTGGGCTTTCAAGATGCTGAATACTTCTCTCAAGTCTGTGAGGTGGCTTGTAGCGAACTTGCTTTTTACTACCATATCGTCTATATAGGCTTCCATGGTCTTACCCAATTGATCTCTGAACATCCGAGTGATCATTCGCTGGTAGGTCGCTCCGGCGTTCTTGAGGCCGAACGGCATTACCCTATAGCAGTAAGTCCCTCTTGGAGTGATGAATCTTTGTCGCTCTTTTCTGATCCGGGCGAACGGTGGTCTTTGGTAATACCCGCTTTAGGCATCCATAAAACTCAAGCGCACATGCCCTGCTGATGAGTCTACTAGCTGATCAATGCGAGGCAGCGGAAAACTATCTTTAGGGCATGCTTTGTTCAAGAGTGAAATCGACGCAAACTCTCCATTTTCCGTTCTTCTTCTTGACTACAATCAGATTGGACAACCACTGCGGTCTTGCACTTCTGATTGCACCTGAGGCCAAAAGTTTTTTGACTTCGGCGATCACTGCTTCGGTGTGCTCGACTGAGGATCTCCGACTTTTCTGTACGATGGGCCGAGCCGAAGGATTGATGTTGAGCTTGTGGCACGCAAAGTCTGGGTCCAACCCCGGAGTATCATATGCTGACCACGCGAATACCTCCATATTTTCCCTCAGCAGTTCCAGCAGCTGAAGTTTCTCATCAGCGCTTAGCGAGGTACCGATAAGGAAGTACTTCTCAGGATCGGCTTCTTCTATTAGGACTTTCTCCAAATCCTCCACCATCTTTTCCTCTGGAGTCCCTCCTACATCTTCCAAGACTGGCTGTTCGGCCACTTCCACTGTCTGTACCCGGTTGCAGAGTTGCTTTGTTTTTAACGCCGCCATGAAGCAGTGTTTGGACGCAACTTGGTCCCCTGAGATCTGCTCTACTCAGGTGTTCCGTAGAAAACGAATGAGCCGGTGATAGGTTGAGGGGATCGCTTCCATGCGATGAATCCATGGGCGCCAAGTATGGCGTTATAAGGGGATGGTGTGTTAACAACCAAGAATTCTATCTGGAGGGTTTTGGTTCTGCGATTGGCAACACTATGCCCGAGCGGCCACTCCGTGAATTGAAACCGACCAGGGATCGGCTGGGTGAGATCTTTGCTCGGAGAGGCCAAGCTTTCTGAACAAATCATAATACAGTATGTCTGCTGCACTGCCCTGATCTACTAGGACTCGTTTCACATCAAATCGTTTCCCAATCCCAACAGTTATGATCAATGCATCAGTGTGTGGGTGCTGTATGCTTTCTAGATCTTTGCTAGTAAATGAGACAGTACATAGGGAGGATTTTGGTACGGTACGTACCTTTTTCGATGCCGGCTCCACTGACATGATTTGCTGAATTTGGGCAGCCTTTGCGATCTCTTCTTTCAGTGTTTCCTCAGATTCCGGAGCCGCTGTTCCATGGATCACATTTATTATCAGCCTGGGTGGATGCTCCACATTTACTTCTGGAAGTGGGTTCCCCAGTTCGGCCGCCTCTTTGCCCTGATCTATATATTCCCTCAAGTGCCCAGCTGCCACCAGGTCCTCCAAGTGTTGCTTTAGTGCTCTGCAGTTCTGAGTCATGTGTCCTCTGTCTTGATGGTAGGTGCACCTGAGCTTCTGATTGCGCCGAGCTGGATCTCCCATCATTTTCGGCGGCCAAACAAAGAAGGGCTCTCTCTTGATCTTCTCCAGGATTCGGTAGATTGGCTCTTTGAACATGGTCACAATAGCTTCATGTGATTTAGCCTTATCGACCTCATTTACCGCAATCCCTCGGTGTTCTCCTCGGTCCGTTTTCTTCTTCTGCCGGGCTGCCTGCTCCGCTGATACTACCTCAATGGGAATCTGATCGTCCTCGAGCGAGCATCTTGCTCAATCTGCGCCATAAGTCTTTTCGAGTGTGGCGGACGCTTAGTGAGTGATTGTCTTAACTTACTTTCGGACGCAAACCATGTTTGAAGGACATGATGACCATTTGTTCATTGCACACATTTTCTTCCGATCGTTATATTCTTCCCAATATCTCCTAGCATAAGCTGCAAGTGTTTCCTCTTGCTCCTTCCCGAGGCGAAACAAGGTGTCCTCTTTTGGGAACTTAGTATTGGAACCAAACCTGGCTAAGAACTCTTCGGAGCTGCTTCCGGCTATGAATTGATCCAATGGAGTCGATCGAACCATCGAGTCCGGTTTCTCCCAAAGTGGGCGGAAGACTTTGCACATCGAGGCCTCATCTCGGCTCAGAGGACATCATCTGTCTGAAATAGGTGATATCGTGAGAGGATCCGACTTCCCATCGAGAAGTGAACTTTGGTGGAGTAAACTTCTTTGGGGTCTCATGGTCTCTATCTCAAGAAAACGGCGAAGAGACAAGTCCGCCTTTCGATGTTCTCTCTGGTGGACAAGACGGTCCAAATGATCCCGATGTTGTTCGTTCCGCTATTTCCGATCACCAATCACGAAGGTCTGAGGAGGTATTCAGTTCTTGACTACCCGTCTTCCATCTCTTGGCCCTCCCACGGCGTGATTCCACGGTGTGACTACTTGCCGCCTCGCCTGAGTTGGGATTGGTTGGCTTTGTTGCGGAATCATTCTGGGAGTTTCTTCTTGGTAATTCCTAGATGAGCTCTTTTGTTGCAAACGGAGGGCTCTGCCTCTTCTCTTCTGTCGGGTCACCCAACACCCTCTTTAGTTGAGCCTTCAATTCAGATATCTCCATTCCCATGGAATCTATAATTCGATCTCTATAATCTTTCTCGAAGGAAATGATGAGAAGAACCTCCGGCGGGCAATCGATGTTCGAGACTCGGGTTCGATTATTGTTTCAGCTTGCTCTCCGTAATCGCTTGAGTGCCAAACCTTTTTCCTTCGTCTTTTCCGTCTGCGGAGTATGTGATGAAGGCAGAACGTCCTCAATCCCCATTGCCGAAACTGAATGCAGAGCTTAGAGATGAAAGGATAGTCCACGCTCACCGCACCAATTGTGCGTACCGGATTCCGCACTAGATGAAAGTGGATCGGATCGGGGCTCCGCTTCAGTGGGTATCGAGGGGACCGCTGGCCACAGAAGCACCGTTAGAGCCGCCTACCGGTTGGCGGATAACCTCCGGTGTGGGAATTAGTGATCGGAGAAGAGAAGTATGTTAAGTGTGGGTGAAATCGGAATTCGATTACCTTCAATGTGAAGTTCTGTTGTATGTATAGTGTTCCTTACTTGCTTCTCAAGGTGAGTTCATGAGGTAAAGGTCTTTGCCAGTGTCTTCCAGCCTTGCTCCAGGTGGGGGGACCACTTGGTAGTTGTCAATGATTGCCTATTCTCATTGTAAGCATGCTCATAACTAACCACATTCCTTTTGCTCAACAACTTCCGTGATTTGTGGTATAGGGGACGGTGAGGTGGCAACCCTTTGCATGCATGCATTCACAGATCCCACGTTTCCTTGTTAGGTTTCTCCATTTCGGTACCCATATACTTGATTCGGTAATGAGCGTGCCTCGCCTCGGCCCTTTTCGAGCTTATCTTTGTGAAGATGGGTCAATCTGCTATCGCCCACATTATACATCTCCGCACTCGGCCCCGATCGATCTTTGCGGTTGGTAACCTTTCCACTTGAGTCGGGCCCAAGTGCTTGAGGACTTGGGTGGGCTGTTGATCGTGAGATTGGGCTCAACTGATCTGTCCATGTACTTATCATCCCAGCTGGGATTTGGGCTTTGTGAGATTGGGCCGGCCCAAGGCTTGGACCTAACCCATTTTGCATTTAGCCCCTTCACTACTAAACCTAACCTAAAGTCTCTTTCCAAACTTTTGCTCTTCCTCATCTTTCCTCATCTATGAATAAACTTATATCTATTTATTTCAGTTTGATATTCAGAAAGTTGTCTTAGAATGGTACAACTTTGTTTTCATCTATTCTAATGGGTTGTGATGGAAGGTGCAAGGTCAGGAAAATTGACAAAATTTCAAGTGTTGGATATTAAAAAACTATGAAAAAATTTATAAACCTTTTGACTACTTTCCCAAATTGCATACCCCTTGATGCGATCGTTATAGTGTATTTTTATACCTTTAATTTATATATTTTGTTAGACTTATTTTATATTTTATTTAGTCTTGTTTTGTTTATTTTTATATTTTGTAGGTATTCCAAAAGTTTGGTAAAGAAATTGTGAAAAATAAAGAAATTTGAATTTACATGGACAATGTTTAAAATTAAAGGGATGATTAAGTCCCAACTTGGTGTTTGGCCTAGTCGGTTGGCTGCTTATTCTTGGTGGTCTATAATTCTTTTTTTCTTTTTTTTTTGGAACAGAAGAAATAGGAACAAAAAGCCAAGGGGCTGAGAAACTAAGATATCAACAAAACCATAATAGCAACCGAGGGTTGAGACACCCAGTCAAGTGGAAGCTGATCTTTGAGATGAGCATGAGCATGAGCATAAGCCACCCAATGGGCAGCCTTGTTTGCTGCTCTAGGACTCCAAGAGAATGAAGAATTCCCTTGATTTGCCAAACGTTTAATATAAAAAAGATAGCCTCACAGTCGCAAGGAAGATCAGTTTTTGAGACGCTGAGTTGGATGATAGTCTTGTAGTCTCCTTCAATCTCTACATGAGGCAAATTGCAAGCTTGGGCTAATTGGCAAGCTAAACGGCTTGCTAGAGCTTCTCCTTGAAGAGAAGAACAAAAAGAATTTCACCATACCATCCAAGGGCTTACCATTTGAATCCCAAAGGATAACAATAATCAAGGCTTGAAATGTGCCCTTTTGAGTAGTCACATCATAGTTCAACTTGTAGTTCCCAATGGTGGTGGTCGCCACCTTTCCCCCTCTTATGATCCCCCATTAAGGTCTAATTTAGATTAGCTTCATTCGAGATAATATTCAAATAGAACTCTTCCCTAGCCATATAAGCCCAATTCAAAGTCGAGAGAATGGTTCAACCAGCCTTTGATTAAAAACAAAATCATTTCGCTCCTTCTAGATGAACCAACTAGTCCAAGCTATTGTGCTAAACAAATTATTACGAACTCCACTATTCTCAAAGTGATCCATCATTTCAAAACTAACTGCATAGATTTGCTAGTAACTTTGTAGCCATACTCACATCCAAACCAAACATCTTTGACCCAGTTACACCCAAACCAAACCACTCTGACCCAGCCATACTCACATCATTCTACATTCTTATGACAAATCTGGCATTGATCTGAGATGGCACATTTCTGCTGGTGAAGGTTATCCTTTGTAGGTAGCATATTTTTGAACACTCCCTACCAGAAATGGCAGATTTTCGAAGGAATATTTAGGGACCAAATATATTTTCAAAACTGATTTGGGGTTGGAAAGATGATGATGGCCTCTGAGCTAAACTCCTTTCTATCACTTTTCCTGCTATGTGGCAGCCTGTCTTCATTGAATAATGGCCTTTAGCCTCCAAATGCCAGACTAGGAAATCCTCCTTATCTGCCAAAGAGACTGGAATAGCACAAATGGCTTGGACTTCCCTACTAGGAATTAAGGTTGCGTTTGGTAGAGTTTTGTAAATGTGATTTGAGAGTATGAGTTGTATTTTGAGTTTGGTTATTGTGAAATTATGATTTGAGTGTAGAAAATTTATTTGGTTATGGTTTTTAAATAGAGTGTTGAATTGTGTTTTGAAGATGTATTTTGAATTAAGT
This sequence comes from Camellia lanceoleosa, assembly GCA_025200525.1. Classification (NCBI taxonomy): domain Eukaryota; kingdom Viridiplantae; phylum Streptophyta; class Magnoliopsida; order Ericales; family Theaceae; genus Camellia; species Camellia lanceoleosa. Next base: position 47,990,277 of record CM045759.1, read on the forward strand.
TTTGAAAGTTTAATGTGACATGCGAAATAAGAAAATTTGTTTGGTGATATGTTTTGAAAATAGTTTTCAAAACTTAATTCAACCAATAATTTATAATCAAACACATAACTCATATATCGATATCCGTATTTTTTATCAACAATAATAACAAAACTATTTTTAAAATACTGAAATTAAAAATTGATTTTTTTTTTTCAATTAATTTGTTTTAGTAATTTTTTTGAATAATTTTTTTTTCAAATAAATTTTTCATTTTAAAATAAATCTATGTCAATTATTTTGTGTCAATTAATTTTCTATCAATTCATTTTTTACGCCTGTACAAACATCTTGTACAATACGTTTTTTATTTTTTTCTAAAATTTTGTTAAAGTCAACAACTTTTGAGAATACATATTAATAAAAATTAACATAAATACACTAAGTTTAATATTTTAAAATACAAATCATAACGTAAACTTTACAAAACATTATCAATTTTTTTCCCATTTATTACATGTTATTAATTTAGTAATAAAGTCATAACAGATTGACCATGCATTCTTGTACTTCCATAATCAGCACCCGTGAAGCTCATATAATTGGGGTGAATTGGCGTGCAAAATGACAATTTTGCCCCTCTTGATTTAAATGAGAAGTTGTTACATAAGAACAAAATTAAAAAGGTAATATAGTAATTTCACTTATCTACTACCTACCACCTATTGTATCATACCTGTGTGTTCGACACTGGGCAAAACAAAAAGGGAGATGATGCAGACGATGCAGCTGTGTGTTCAGTATATGAATGTAATATTATTAAAAAATTAATAATATTAAAAAAAATAATAGATAAGAAATAAAAAGTAAATAAATAAAAAATAAAAAACAATCTGAACCTTCTAAACCTCACCCTTTCTATAAAATCTGAATCCTCGTTCCTTTAACCACACCATCTTCGCCATCTCCTTGCAACACCTTCAGCAGCTCCATCACAAAACAACATTAATTAAATTCAGTGTATCCGTGTAAAGGAAGAATGAAGAATTCAATTAAAGGTTAGTTTCATCCCAGTTCATATTAGCTTCACATTTCATATTACCTTCAGAGTAGCTTCAGATAGTCGAAGATGAGAGTAGGTGCAGATCAGGACCAGGACAACCGGGCGGTCAACCGACCGGTCATCCCATCTCAGTCCAATTCACACTCAGTTTCCCTATCTGTTTCCTTATCTGTTGCCGATCTACTCCTTTTTTTCATATATGTTTCATTTTTTCACACCAACATCATACTGTTTTTGATATATTTTCCATACATTTTTCTTAACTCATATATTTTTTATACATTTTTCATACATTTTTCTTTCACTTTTGCAGTCACCATGCCAAGAACAAAACTAACCAGACCCGAACGTGGTGAATCCTCAAATCCTGTACAACATCAACAATAGCAACAACAGCATGACAATCCAAATAATGATTTTTTAACATATCGTGATGAACAAGCCTATTCACATTTTATTAATCGACCAATTGTTACGAGGAGAAATGTAAAACTACCTTCTTAATATGATCCGCTCTTACTTGGTAAATTAGATACAATGGGATGGTTACCTTTAACTAATTTACCAAATAAGGTATATCCCCATCTTGTACAATTATTTTATGTTCACTTGACACTTGGTGACCAACAAAATGAACCGTTCAGTCTGACCTCTTATGTGAAGGGGAAAAGAATCACACTCAGTCTCCGTGCTTTCGCACAAATTATTGGAGTTGGAACAGGAGATTAACAATGCTATTTTCAAAATGAATCTGCCTTAGAAAAAATTGTTGATAATGTCACTCAGATTTATACCACAATTTGTGACAACCGATTCAGCAGCACTAATTTACAAGCCAGACATTTAAAACCCCACCTTCGTATTCTTCATCGATGGATAGTTGAAAATGTCACTCCCAAAAAAGGACATTATGATACTGTTTCATTATAGCGATCCCGGTTCTTTCTCCTTTGGTTGGTGTATCCGGACTTATGTTCCGTGGATTTCGTTGCCATTTTGTTGTCGTTGTTGTCCTTTGATTCCTTGTTCCTTGGTTATAGGATGTTTTGGGCAGGTTGATTGCAGGTTGGTTGGGTTTAGAAACCAACTCTTGATGTTCAGTTTTTTGGCTTGGTCGCTCGAGCGAGACTCTCTTCGCTCGAGCGAGGTCCTTCTTTTGGTTAAATCGCTCGGCGAGCCTTTCTTAGCTCGGCGAGGTTGTGTCGATGCTAGACTGATCGCGATGGTTGTTGGCTCGGCGAGCTTCCTTCGCCGAGCGGGCTGGTTTGTTTTAGCTCGGCGAGCTTCTTTTCGCTCGGCGAGGCTTTCTTGTGTCCAGTCGCTCGGCGACCAGTCTTCCTTCAGCGAGCCTGTCGTATTTCAAGGCGGCGGAGGGAAAAATAGCATTTTTTCTCCTTCTTTCTTTCTTGAAACCCTAGCAGTAGAGACTCTCTCTCTCTAAACATACTCTCTCTCTAGATTTCATCTCTTTCTACTATGAATCCATCCTAGGTCCTTTGTTAAAAAGGTAGAGGAGAGTGAGGGCTACATTTTAATCTGAAAAATAGTGGATTTGGAGCACTTTGATTCCGGGTCATCTTCTCCATTTGGGTTCTCCTTTGAGGTAGGGATTCTCCTTGATCTTTTTCAATACTTCATCTATAGATAGACATGTGGTAATTTTTGTATTGCATGAAAACTATATCATGTTGGATTTTTGTATAAATTCATGAGGTTGAACTTTGGGTTGGTTGTTGGTTTTAGATCCATGATTATTATATGTGTTTTGGGGCTAATTGGGTGTTAATTAGCTAGTTGTTGTTGAAAGGAGAGGAAACCCTAATATTTATTGATTTAATAATAAGATAGAGGGGTTTGATCTTTGGGTAAATACTTGGGTATTTGGATTTAATTGAAGCCATTATTGGTTATTATAGATGATTGAGGCATTTTGTTCAATATTGAGAAAGAGGGAGTAAAACCCTAATTTAATAGTTATGATTTAATTTATAAAATTAAATTGGAATGGCTTTGAAAGGAATGTGGTAGATTAAAATGGGTTTTGGCTTTGTTGCCTTTGGATTTGGTTTTGTGGAAACAAAAGGAATGAAAACGGTTTTGTGAAAACAAAAGGAAGCAAGATTGGTTTTGTGGAATGGGAAAGACACTTTGAAATAAGTATGAATGTTGGATTGTTGTATCTTATACTACTATGTTAGTATTAGTGATAAGTTGATAATCTCATGATAATTGAGTATGTTTATAGATGTACAATATACCGCATCTAGAGGTTTTGTCCACGGTCATCGGTGGAGGATGACACGGTTCGTTGAATTGTTGTGTATGCATTACACCATTGATTGTTTGTGTATATGACGTTGTGTTTATATGCATTACTTGTGTATGGGAGGAGATAGAGGATGTACTCCACGGTTTAGGGGAAGATAGGGGATGGACCTCTAAACCGGATTTGTTGGGAGGAGATAGGGGATGTACTCCACGGTTTAGGGGAAGATAGGGGATGGACCTCTAAACCGGATTTTGTTGGGAGGAGATAGGGATGGACTCAGAGCATCACTTATGTGGGTGCTTATTTTTATTTGTTGTTGATATGGTACATCACCACCATGTGTATCAGTTGGGAAGTATGGAAGTGAGTTTGATTGTGATTGTTACGATACCAACATGTGTATTCGTTATGTTATCAGATATGTTTAACTTGATTTGTTATCCCTGTTGAATTTGGAAATATTGTTAATGAGAGATGGAACCCTTGTTGAGTTATGTGGCCAGGTTCTGAGCCATAATTGGAAGGTGAATTGTGCCATAGACTATGTGTCATAGGCAATGTAGATATTCATGTCATGAAATTGTAATTGGATTATCTTGTGTTAATCATGTATTAGTTGCTACCCCTTGTCTTTTAGAAGTGTAAAGAGAATCAAACATTTTAGAAATATGTTCTAGAAAGGCACATCTGTTGTATGTGTGGAAATTGGGGAATAGTAGTGGTCTTAGTGAATTTATTTCCTAAGTAATTGCTTATGTATAAAAGGTTGGGTACGGGGTTAATGAAAGGAAAAAAGGGAAAGATGAAACGCTTATAGCATTGAATGAAATAGTTGCTTTTGAGAAAAGTTTATATACATATATATTTTGTCTAAACTGTCACATTACTATTCTAGTATGAGAATGAGTGTGCATGATCATAGCTATCTGTACTGTTGTTATTGTTGAGGATCAAGTTGAGATCCCTACTGGACTATATGTTCATCCCACGTTGTTGAATCTTTTTCAGGTATTAAGCAGGTTGAGCTGCAAGATTTGGATTTACTTATTTGTTGGCCACGGGGCCTCTTTCTTGTTGGCGGAAAGCCATATGTGTAAAAGGGTTACACCCTTCAGTTGTTTATTTAAAAGTTGTAAGCCTAAGGGCAATTTATTAGTATGTTCATGTAACATTTACTTGCATACGAATGAGAGTACTGATATTCATTGCTATGGATTGAATGTATGAGTTTATTTCCGCATATTATTTCTGAAATTGAATTAAGTTAATGAACTTGGTAATGACCTCGAGTAATAAAAAGTGGGGCGTGACATTCATCTTTTAATGTTTATTTGTTATATTGTTTTGAAATTGGATAAAAATTAGATTTATGCTTCATATTACTGAAAGAAATGATGATTGCAAAATTGGATACTCTAAGTGGCCGGTTACTACCTTTTGAAGCTTTATTAACTATAATTTTCAAAGCGCATGATGTCAACCTTGAAGGTGAAGTATATGTCAGAACCACTTCACCAATTTCTGAGTACACACTAACCCGAGCTGGTGGTGCTGACACCTTGATGGGCTCTATTAATATTGAAAATGAACCAATACTTGATGAGGAATAACCCAATGACAATGCCATGCTACCAAATGAACAACCCCATTACTGGACTGATTATTTGGCCTTGGAACAAGAACGGTACAATCAGTGCCTACAATGGGAACAACAAATGGCTAATCAGCTCAATACATTGGGTACTCGGTTCGATGAATTTGTCATCGCTCAGAACTTACTAATTCAATAATTTGGTGAGTTTCGTGTAGACTCAGGAAGACGTGATGAAGTGACAAGGAACCACATTGATCAGATTGACCATCGAGTCACTCAGCTGTACCATCACTATTTCCCTCCACCTCCAACACCACCTAACAATGATGCTTAACTTGTTCAAAAAATCAGTTTAAATGGTTCACATATGTACTGGTTACATTTTTTTTCTTTTTTTTTTTTTGTTTTGGTTATTTGTTTTCTCATTTTGTTGTGTATTTTTTTTTTTTTTTGGTTATTTTGTTATAATCTTTTGTATTCACGTCATGAATAACAAGATTTTTTTTTCTGCATTGTAAAATTAACCAGTCTCAATGTTATAACAATGTGTGAGTTAGATTAATATTTAGAAAAAAAGATTTGTACAAAACTTTAAAAAAAGAACTTAACAAATGTCTAACAAAACCAAAAAGTTAACAAGGTGAAAAAAAAAAAAAAATTAACAAAAATAATGTTCTCAAATGAAATAAAACAAATTATAAAATAATAATTCTACTTTTTTTTTAATGAAAACGAAAAAAAAAAAAGTTAATTTAAACTTGCCTACACAAAGTTAAAAAGAACAAAAATTTAAAATTCATAAACCGAATTAATAACAAAACCTTCAAATTGTTTAAAATTTCACAAAAAGTCAAAAAGACAGATATGTCATGTACAAATCAATTATACAAAATTTTAATTAATAACAAAACTATTATTTTAAACTAAAATGGAAAATACATTAAATAAAATTTAAAACCCAAAACTCTACCTAATTACACATTTTGTTTACAAAAAGATGAAAACAATTTGTAACAAAACCATTATTGCACTAGTAAAAAAAAATAATTAAACTGTCAATCATTGGTGAGTTTCTCAACAGAGGGAAATTGGTGAGCTTTTCAAACTTCGCTTCTGTTCAACTTCTGTAATGACTTTCTGGGCGAATAGTAACAAAACCATTATTTCACTAGTACAAAAAAATAATTAAATTCATAAACTACCATTTAAGCTAATAACAAAGCCAAATTTGAAATAAAATGAAAAAAACAAAGCTACAAAAAAAATGTGAAATACAATTTAGGTGCAATAAAATTATTAAAATTAGTAACACATGTATCCATGCCGAACAATTTTTTTTTAATACAAAGTTAATGAACATCATAAATTGAATGAATATCATAAAGTAACAAGTTTTGCATGCATCATTGAACCATCAAATTGAATAAAATACATAAAATTGCATATTACACATTGCATGAACAACACATTTAATTGTCTTTGTTACTAACAAAACCATTATCTTGATTGACCATGTGATGATCTTTGTGTTTCCTTTCGTTTCATTGGAATTTAGCCCAATCGTTGTCCGCGGTATTAGTTATCCTACAAAAAGATAAAAGAAGTCAATAAATCACAGTTACATAAAGTGGGTGAAGTTATGTAATAAAGGCATAATGATTGAAATTAGTAAAATAATTACACATTTAAAACCATTAGTCAGTACGATATTCACTTGCCTTGTTGACATCCCTTTTCTATCCATGGCTAACATGATTTTGTCACATAGCAGTAGCAATTGCATCCCTAACGTTCGATTGGTACGTTAACCCATGTTGTTACATGTAAACATAGTCAGCTTGGTCTCCAACAAGCCCGTCTACTTCTGCTTCTGCGGCCATTTCATTATCAGCTTTCATAAAGAATGGGTTCATAGCTGCATGCAAACGAATCTAATTGTGCACTACACAACATGCAATCACGAGAGGCCCTTGTCTTGTAGACTTGTAATTTGGCATGGACCGCAATATTGGGAAGCACTTCTTCAGAACACCAAATGTTCTTTCTATAACATTGCGTAACGACAAATGTCGATGGTTAAACAATTCCTTAGGTCCTGCATAACGACGGCCACAAAACTCTTGCAAGTGATACCGTTGAGACTGAAATGGGGCAAGAAATCCAGGCATGTTCGTGAAACCAGCATCAACTAAATAGTACTTGCCTACATGTAAATAATGAATACACAGTTCTGTCAATTGATATGTACAAAAAAAGACAAGAAAAAAAGTGTACCGTATGTTATTTAGGGACAGTCACCATTGGGTAGGTGTGGGAACTGTAGATCAGCTCGTATAATAGAGTCAACAAAAATAGCGTTGTCATGAGCGCTACATTCCCATTCAGAATTAATAAATGTGAACAACATATCGAAGTCGCAAGCTGCGAGTACATTTTGCGATACCGTTGATTTCCGACAGCGGAATGTATTTTATCTTGAAACAAGGACCCATGCATCCACCAATGTACCCAATCCTAATTGACAGATATTTGTTTGACATTAAAAGCGAAACAAACTTGGATATTACTTTTATAATTAAAAAGAAAATAATATTTATTAACCCTTATTGATATGTACAACTTACAGGACAGTCATATTGTTTGTACCTTGAACCAGGGAAAAAACCTCCTGTCATTTAAAATTTTTGCCAGTATGTCGTGTTGGTTACGTGGTTTGATAACCGTTGATGTAAGCTCGCACAATGCCCGCATAACAATTTTTATGTGCCCAACAAATTGTTTCTGTGGAGTGTTGAAATCTATCTGCCATTAGTCGATGGCGATCATTTTGTGCAAAAGTGTATAAAAAAATTCCAAGCGATTCCTCGACACTGATATGCATATGTTCAGTATCGATAAAGCCATTTTAGAGTAAAGTGTCTTTCAATAAAATGAATGTTTGTACATCCATTCGCATAGCATTCACCATTGTTTCTGGATGGCCTTTAATAAGCCGAAGATGTAATCATCACCTTTGAATGGACACGTTCGCTACGGTCGGCGACTACTTGACGCGTTGATATGGTCATGCATGAAAGCAATTATCAAAAAATCTATAAAATCATCAATAACCTCATCATTCTCTGATGAGATCTCCATTGTATTGTTTTCTTTGTCGGATGACATATGGTTTTGTCTACATCACAGTAAAAACATAATTATAAAATATGTTATTCATGCTGTAACACTTAGCATTATTGGTGAAATAGAATTACAAAGTTAGTACATGAATAGTCTGTCGTAGTCATTTACCAGCGTACAGTAAAATTTATACGAGAATAAAATTTATTTAATACGTGGTCATATTGTAATAACACAACATATTTTTAATAAAACAAAAATTACTTAAAAGTTCAACAAAAAAAAAACATACGAAGATAGAAAAGGAAAGAGGATATCACGAAATGAAAAAAAAAGAATAAACACGAAATCAGGAATAATGAAATCATCAAACAATTTAGCCAAGGAGATTTGCTAACACATGCAAAATAGAACTTCCCACTTCATTGCAAAGCGAGGATCATGGCTAGGAGCAAATGGGTAGGAGTGCGCATAAAAAACCTTCGTCATTCCTTATCCTTGAACAGTGTCAGTGCCCTAACGTACTGCAACGGCGGTATGTCTCCAAGCTCTAGCAATGCATCTTGACATGCATCAAGGGAATAATCATCATCACCTGCACTTACAGCCTCTGTCTCATTTTCTCGTGCACGTGAATGTCCTGTTTTTGCTTGTACATAGGATTTGAAAACTGCGCACACATCATCAAACCCACTTGACCATGACTTTTTGGAACGATCACTGTTAGTCTGGCTGGTTGTAGGGCCCCTTTTGTGACTTTTTCCCTTTGCTGGATCCATATACTCATCACCAAATAAGTCAACAGGAATGCCTCAGCAGCATTACTCCCACCAACATCAGGGTTCCAAAATTTATTTAACATGTCATCTTCTTCTTCTAAGTCAAGGGCTCCTTGTGTGGATGCACGAGACAAGGCCCCTGTGGCACAATAATTTTCAACAATTTCTGTCATTTCTTGAAAATATTCAAATTCCTTTGACCTAAACTTCTTCACATTTCTGCTAGCCTACAACAATTACAATTAAATAATTAAGCACTGTATGTATCATAAAATGTTTATAATAAAATTTCAAAATAGTACAGATTAATGAAAAATCTTATCCCAAAATTCATCGGGTGCAACAACAGTGCCTACAATGGGATCCCATCCCAGACCAGTCTGTGCCTGGAGTCGCTTAAATGTCTGATAATCAGCTTTCAATCGCTGATATTTTTGGCGCACCTGCTTTCTTGTATACCGAAATCCATACATGTTGTGCAACTGATTTGCATAATGATTCCAATGCCTAATTGTCTTCGAAGTAGTACGGGCCGTTGTTTGATTTTTTCTAACCTCATCTCTCAACATATTTATTAATTTCGTTTCAATTCTAAGCGTCCACATTTTTGTATCTTGATTGTCATCGTAATTATTTCCATCCATCTATAAATATACAAATTATATTTAAACTAGTCTGGGGTAGATATACAAGAATAACAGAACGAAATGGTTTGAAGGAGAACACAGATAAAAAAATAAAAAGCAGATGATTTTATTTCAAGGAAAAAAAGACGTAACAGATTAGTTGAATTTAAATAGCAGAAATATAACCACAAATAATAAAAAAAATCAGGTAACACTGTATTCAAATAGTAGTTCAAAAAACCAGTAGAAAAAGAAGTAAGAAAGAAATAAAGGAAGAAAAGGAAAAGCAGTAGAAGCTGGGAAGAAAGGGGGAACGAATAGGTCAACCGGCCGGATGACCTGGGAGACGACCGGCCGGGTGTCCCAGGTACTGTCGGCTCAACTTCTCTTCGTGGCAAAGGTTTAAACAGTTCACAATTTAAAATACCAACAGATCTGAAATAAAAAATACCCGTCTACAAATTCTCAGAAATCATTTGGGAACTGATTTTCACTTCTCTGAAATCATTTGTACATAATAGATGAAGATTTATTTACCAGATTAGTGGCTATTCTTCTTGGCAAAAGGTTGAAACAGTTCAGAAAAATCACAAAACATCTGAAACTAAAAAAATACTGGGCTACATTTCTCAGAAAAGATTTGAGAACTGATTTCGACTTGTTTGAAATCGTTTCCACATAACAGATGAAGGATTTATTTACCAGATTAGTGGGAGTTGAATAGTTATCACTAGTGATGGAATGTGTATACTGACTGAACGTGCCACTCTTTGCTCGTCGGATTTGACAATAGATTCGATAACTTTGACCTGAAAAAAAAAAAAGGGAATAAAATTAGGGATGAATTTTTGAAATCATTTCCCTATAACAAAAAATTGTAAATAAATTTGTGAGTTATTTCACCTCGCACTCGTCGTTGTTTGGTTCCCCGTAATAAGAATCTTCCACAACGCACAAATTTTAAGTCAGTCGATTTGTGGAAGATGATACGAGTAGGGAGCGGGTTAGGTGGATTCATTATTTATAAAATGAGTCTGACTTCTCTGTGAAGCCTACCCATGACGAATCTTGAGTACTGATATAGAGAAAGAAAGATGAGGTTTACGTGAAATTTTTAGAGACAATGGAGAAGGACATGGAAGCTTTTCAGATCAAAAGAGGAAGAATGCAGAAACTTTGAAAGTAGAGAACTGAAGTACAAGCTGCCAAACGGGTTTTCAAACTGTAGTTTGAATTAGCACACGAATTGTATTTTGAACGTTCTATCCAAACATGAAGCGGGAGTTCACGTGTTAAAATTTAATTTGAAAACAAAACAAACAGAGCCAGCTTTTAAGAGTGCCAACCTTCCAACTCTAACAAGACTGATCGATAGCATCGTTTACTTTTGTTTACCACATTGTTGGTAGGCTTATGAGAAGTTACCTTAAACCCATAAATTAAAGGGATTCACTTATCTACCCAGAACAAAGTTAAAGCCCCATTGCGGAGCTACCATCTAACTCCTTCCTGTAAAATCCTCCTCCCTTGGATAATGTATGAGTTAAGCTTAGCACAAAACTTCTTTGGAAAGACAAAAACAAGCCATAGCATATGAGGGTGTAGCTTGGACAACGGCTTGGTGGTCAATAATTCATGACTTGTTGTTTAGCATTGGAATTAAAGCCCCAAGTGCACCCAAAAAAAAAAAAAAACAGTGCACCAAAATACCAATTAACGCAAGGCACAAGATCATACCCCGCTAGCAAATTCACTTTCCATACCGATAATGATAGCAACAAAGAATAAATTGATATCACCAATTTCTTTTATTATATTTGTGACTCTTATGTCTTTTATTTTTATTATAAATATGATGTAGATATCTGTAGGAGGGAAGTAAGATTCATTATGGTTGGTTTCAGTTTTCTGAATTCAATTTTTTAGAAATTGAGTTTTTTGTTTTTTGTTTTTCGTATTTTTATTTTTATTTTTAGTAATTTTTTTTTTTAAATTTTAAGCAATTTTTTATAATTTTTTTAAATGCACCTTACTTACATGTATCCAAATAGTAAAATATTTATGAAAAATTATTTTAAAAATTAATAAATACACAAAATACTAAAAATGTACTAAATTTTCGTATTCTTTTTTTTATATTTTTGGTATTTAGTGAATTTTTTAAAGATTTTTTTCACAAATATTATACTTTTAAGCGTATTTATGTTAGGTGTGTCTAAAAATTAAAAATATTGCTTAAAATATTAAAAACATTCAATGAAAAAAAAATCGAAAAACAAAAAAGTAAAATTTTTGGAAAAGTAAATTTTGAAAACTAAAACCAAGCGAGTTTAATATTTTATTTTTAATTCTTTTCCATTCATATTGTTGGAGAGTGTTCCAATTATTGAAGGAGAAGGAAGAATTTGTGTATTTTGAATTATAATTTTATTATGAACATATTAGGCTAATTTATTTTTTAGGGTTATGATGAAATCACATATTTAATTAGTTATAATTATTCATGCAAATTAATTTCTTTAATAAAAATATATGTTTTAATCGAATAAAAGTTTCTCTTGTTCATTCGTCTATTTTTAATTGAAAGTAATTAAAATTGAATAAATAAAAAGAAATTTATGATTATATCATTTGCAATGAATAATATTTTATTTATTTGGTCAAATTCTTTTTAATATTTGTATGTTTTTTTCATTTCTATTAAAAATCATAAAATCGTTCAGTTGGATTATGTAATTTAGTTTAAAATTAAGTAATTATTTTTTACCAACAAATTCCTTAGGTTGGACCTTTTTCTTACCTTATTTTTACTCCAATAGATTCATGCACTTGAGGGTAATTAAAATTAATACATCACCCCAAACCCAAAATAAATAATGAAAAGTTTAAAAACAATCACTATTGTCATTTTTGTGCAAATATAACTTGAAAAATATTGAAAACAACTTTCTAATATTTCCTAAAATGTGAATTTGTTTTCATTGCTTTTTTTAAATAATTTGTCAAACAAGTCTGTGTTTTATAGGAAATGAAAACACAGAAAACAAACAAAATAAAACAAAATATTAACAATTTAAAAGGAAATTTGATCAAAACCACCTCATAATTAAATTTTAATACATTAAGAACAAGTACAAAAAAAAAAAAATCTTGAAAAGTCAAACGCACACTCCTATGTCAAAATATCCTTGTGAGTAATTTAATATTTCAAATTTTAAAATGATTTAACTTTTGATTTAAATGTCGTTTTTTTTTTAAAAAAATAATATTTTTAGAATTCTCTCATCAAAATCTATCAAACAAGATTGAGGTTGATTATGAAATTTATGAGAAAAAATTTTTTTTGTTAAAATTAACGTAAATAGTAACATTTTACTTTATTTCACAGTAAAATATTCCTGACTACTAGAGTAACATTTTACTGTCTTCTTGAATAGGGAGGGCATCAGTAACAAAAAAAAAAAAAAGAAAAAAAAAGTAGGAATTGAAGGAAGTTTTACGAGTTCTTTCACTATAAGTTCACAAACAAATTAACAACAATCAATAAACAACAATTCAACATACATGAAGGAAGCTTTACAAACAACAATCAACAACCAACGAACTCAACAAATTTATATATTTGATCAACAAATTCAACATAGCTAATTGAATTCAAACAACAATCAAACAAGTCAAACTCTCAAAATCTAATACAGCTGAATGGAACTCTGCAAACTAGAGGTGCCTTCATGTTTTGTACCGCAAGCATCACATAAGAGCATAACTGGCTTTTGAAGAGAGAACAACTAGTGTTTGCGACTTTTGTGCTCAATCCTCTGTTGAATACTACGTACTATCGAAGCACACTTCATGCTAACACCAAAATTGCATGGGAAGCAATGGTAAATGAATCTGTTGCAATTTTCTAAGTAGACAAAAGCAATATTGAAAATTGGAAGGTCGGTTTGAAAAGAGAGAGAGATATTATTTAAGGAAAAAAGCAGAAAAATATTATTGTCCTTGTTGAAGTATATGTTTCCTCTCTAACGAGTTTATGAAATGAAATAAATTGGACTGTCATTTTCACTAAACATGAGTCCAATTGAGAAATTTTGACCAAATTTTTTCAATTTGAATCCCGCTATTAGTTCAACAATACTCAATCGCCATGGGAAGGAAGAAATATGGTAAACCATTAAAATTTCCGTACAAAATTTTGCTTCCTCATATGATATTGACATATAAATTATAAGAAAAATGTTTAAGGGCCCGAAATTGTTTGGCTCGAAATTTAAAACGACGTCGTTTTGGGTTCTCTTCTTTTACCGGTAAGAAAATTTTATTACATGTAAAATTCTCTTACCGGTAAGAGAAGAGAACCCAAAACGACGTCGTTTTGAGTTTCGAGCCAATTCGAGCTTGAAAATTTCGGGCCCTGTAGCAGTACTGAAATTACAATCACAATGATAACTGTTATGATTTTAAATAGGACCACAACAAGCTATATCCTTTTATATAATAATTTCATACAAATTTTCTGCTTGTATATGTGTGGCTATCAACTCGTATTTCAGATTTTGAAGATAATCAGAGCATTGTGTAAGATGAATTTGACTACGAAACACAGACGTTAGTAGGATACATGAGTACATAACCATGGTAAACTCAAAAATTAAAATCCGGGTCTGATTTGATACATTTATCAAAAAAGTCCATATTTAATTTAAAAAATATGAAATAAATTAAATTTAAAATAATATTATAATCATGCTAATGTAACTAATTTCACCTTTTTATAGAAGAAAAAATATTATTCTAGCTTAGGTAGGTACTTCGCTGTATGACAAACATTGAGAAAAAAAAAATAAATTAAATGTCTCGTATATCTTATACCCTGTGGAGGTTTTTGGGGCCATTTAAGAACAAGCTAAAAAAAGTCAATTAATTTTTAACCCATTTTCAGTCACGTCATCTCTCACATAAATAAAAAATAAAAATAAAAAATAAAATAAAAAGGGTTCAAAAAACCAACTCTTAATCAACTTTTCAAATCAGACCAGAAAGAGAAACAAAACAACACCTATCCTATCCTACAACCATGATTAATTTTTTCAAGAAGGATTTTATTTATTTATTTATTTGTATTTTTCAGCATTTCATATGATGGGAAATGGAAATGCAAGTAAATAGAAACATTTTCTGTCATCATCAAAAAATCAAACTTATTTGAAGCAAAAAAGCTCTTATCACTTTTGAAAGGGGAAAAATATTTCCTGCAATAACCTCTTTACCAACGCCACCATACCACCACCCCACCAACGCCACCACCACAACCACCTCCACACCAACACAACTACTAGCATATTAGTTTTGGCCGCAACCAAATAAAGGAAGACAAAGCAACAACGCAACAATAAAACTATAGACTATGTCAAACAAGCATAATAGAACACGCAATAGACATAATGCATATATAAATTTCACCCTGCTAGAAGAGCAAGGTCCCTCCTTGGGGGATCCGGAGGCACATCCTACCCTTTTTTTCCTGTCAAAAGCCCAGAAAGAGGTTTCGGTTACATGGTTGTAGACAATATTAATATAAGGTTGTTGCACACCCACATAGAGTCCATAAAAGTCCCCGTTAGAACATAGGAGTTGGTTTTCATGTAAGCTCCTGCTACAGGCCACATTTTAATTTTTAGGACCAATGTCCTTTAGGGCGCAGATTTGCTCTTCTCCCATTGCAGACATGACAGTCACCACAAGGTCCTTTCCTTCACCGAACCCATCCTTAATCTACACACAAAACAAAATAAAAGAAAAAAAAATTCATTCTCAGGCAAATGGGCAGGTTTAAAATAACCCAATCATTTGATAAACATGTTTAAGCTGGTTGGCTTGAATTGAACAAATCAGCCTGACTAACCTGTTCACTTTATTGAACCCTTTTTCAAATGGATGATGGATGTGGTTGGGTGGTGGTGGTGGTGGGGGTGGTAGTGGTAAAACAAAAGTTCAAAACGGAAGTTCATTCTATTTTGTGTGGATGGAATATATAAAGAATCAAACAATCAACAACAAAATGTACTAAAAAAGTTGAACAATATACCTGGGTGAGCAGAGCATCATCAGTGGGGAGTCTCAAATCATCCTTGGTATTTCCATTTTCAGTCAAAAGACTCACCTAAACAAAATGCAAATTCAGTTGCTTTACAATTAAAAGACTCAAACCACCAAATTCAAGCATGGTTCCCTTGAGTTGAAGCAAGAAATGTGTTTGTTCATGCAAATGTTGCACCACACAAACTTCTTGTCAGAAGTTAGTTCAGACCAGAAAAGTTTAGCTTTCTTGGCAGTCAAACATGTATAAAATGTGATAAAATCACAGACAGTTGTTGTATCCCTTCAGATTAAAAAGATGCACGAGAACGGAAACCATATGGGTCCACCATATTAAAATCTCATGTACAGAAATCTCATCAAGGAAATAATTAAAAGAAGAATGAAGTTCTGTTCTGTCACTTGGGCAATGATTTGACAGAGTTCACCGTTTAAGGCACCACATTTTCCATGAACCAAATCTTATTGTTGAACCATAAAAGAAGAGTTAGATAACTCACAAAACCATCTTCGGAGATGTCAATCAGCTGATAGTCAGTACGATTAACATGGGGAACCTGAGAAAAAAACAGACAAATAATTAAATGAACTTCGTTAAGAAGTGTAAAAGGATTGTACATTTTGCATGAAAATGTGTGTACTAAAAAATGTACAATCTTTTAAACCTTCTTAATATGAGACCTAAGGGCGCAAGTTAACATGATCCTATATAATATACATGACCAAAAAGTCAGCTAGAGAAGTGAGGGTAGAATTCCATAATATGGTCATGCAAGTATAAGTGCCTACACAGAAGTTAAAAACAGAAGCAACAGAAGAAAATAGCAAAACTAATAACAAAAGCACAGCATTACATCACAATTGTGGGATGAAGGGACAATATCTTCGAGCTTCTTTCCATTAAAGATATCAATTGCAACAAAGTGGCACTTTGCATGTCCATGTTTGCCTGTTTTTGAGGTGGAGACCTCCACAACCTGTTTGGAGAACAGAAAAAAGCAAATAGGTTACACAAGAAAGCTGGATTGTTCTCAAACCTACAATAGTATAGTACAATAAGATATAAAGAGAAAGAAAGCTATATTTTCTCGTCAGTTCCTAAAAAAAACAGCATGGTACAATGAAACGGTAGAATGACCATTTATTTTAAGCAAGAAAAACATAACATCAGTATGCAAGTACGAGCAGCCCAACAACAAGCATTCACCACAGACTTGCCAACAAGCTAGACAATGAGTAACCTGATTGGCTCTATGTTAGCCAGAACGTGGATCTTTCTGGTACAAGGAATAGGAATGTGGTGCGCTACATGCTCTAAAATGTGGTACGATAGGGTAGACTTCTTAATTGGACATCCAATATACAAGTGTATTTTTCTTCAAATTAATCATTCAACCACAGAGTGCTATGAGCATTACGATCCATTGTTTTACATTTCATCAATCCATAACTTCACTCCATCTAGATTTTAGTTCATTATATTTGACTTTTTCCTTCCTTAAACAAAAAAATAAAAAATTATGGGATTGCTTTGGATCGCTAAATTCACCGTTTCAATATTTCGGAATGTGCATTTCCAAAATATAAATAGCTAGGATGTTGGCATTTTCTGGTAACATTGGCATGTAACCTCAACACTCCTAAATATTTTGCAAGACATTTTCCACAATATAGATTCAAAGGAGAACGCTGTATTTAAAAGGAATTATTCCTAGAAGAGAGAAAAAAGAGCAAATGCAATATCAGTTTTTAAAATTCATCCTTCTCTCCTACTCTTGCAACATAGTCAATTAAATAAAACACTCTGGATAATTTTCATTTTTCTTTTTACCCTTTCACCCCAAGTGATAGTTACGAAATTCCAAATGAAATATACAAGACATTCATTATTCTCTCATCAAGCAGTATAGTTGAAATCCACCAGTTTTCTTTACCTCCAGTATGTCCTACTCTTTGATGCTGTCCTGGGATTAAATACTCAACATAACAAAACATGAATTTGACATAAGTAACAGATTTGTGGTGTGGGAGCAAGAGCACTTTTTGTTAAAATAAGTTCAGAGTGGGAGCATTATTTTCGTATTTGTAAATATATAAATATATATTTATATATGTGAATATAATCATTTAAATGAATTTTAATGCATCAATTTCTTTGTTACTAACTGCATTACTCGGAGTCTGGGAATGATAAATATAATGTAGGTATAATAATATGTTGTAAAGGGTAATAAATAAATAAAACGGAATAATGTTAACAAGTAGCTGCTTTGGTCCAGCAGTTGAAGGCAGACTTGTACTAGAAGAGGTCTCAGGTTTCAGACTTCCAACATGCAAAGTTCATATTTTCTATCAATTTTGAGACGGGATGAGCTATGATGTGGTTAAGACTGCATGAAACTGTACATGTGACTGACTATCATTTGTTCAAAACCAATTCATTAGCGAATCAGTCTTTGAATTTGAAAATCTGCAAGTTTGACCGAATTTCATCAATTTGCAGATTGGCAAACTGAATAGCAGACTCCCAGATAAGTTTTTGAAGCCTACAACTTCACCCTAAAAAGCAAGAGCCATGACTCAAAGATAACATTTAGGAGGAGCCGTATCTATGTGTGACACTATGTCTCACATGACACTCTCTGATACCAAAAATGTGTCTGAAACAACATATATGTGATCAAAGATTTTCAAAAAGCAAGCCAAGAAAGCCAAAAAATGAAAAAAAAAAAAACACTTTCAAATAGAAAAACAAAAATGAAAAATATAAATAGGGCAAATCAGTCACCAAAAAAATACGAAGGTGCAGGATATGGACCTAGTCTCTTAAATTTTAAAAAGTGAGGGAACTCATTAAAATAATTTTTTACATGGATGTAGTTTCAGCATGATTTGAGGTTTACACTCTTTTAAGCTATCAGATAGACATGCTATCTAGGTGATTGAATTATGCAAGAGGGCAAAAGTGCAAACACAAGGTGTTTGTCTTGTATGTCATATGGGCATGTCACATGTGTATATTATAATATTTTTATGCCACGTGAGGTCCCTTGTGACGTTGTTGGCCATGTTTCCAGTATGCTGCCCATGTTGGGCTGTGATTCAATGTGTCTCACTTGTGTGAGCATGTCTAGTTTTTAACTATGAGAGCCACACTTCTTTTTCAGCCATTTTTGTATCAGAATATGACGATTTGAGGGAAGTAACATTCCATTAAGAAGTATAACCCTTCCCCAGTCTGGAAAGGATCAGAACTGAAGAATCAACAGATTCGGAAATTACCCTGGAGAATGGAAACATTCAGAAGGTATCACCGACAACAGAGAAAAAAAAACAAAAAAAAACAAAAATGACTCAAAAATTCGAATAGAAAATACTATTTCTAACTAAAGATAATTTTTTGAATGAAAAAATATATAATTTCCATTCAAGTGTATAAGAAAATCTGCAATGCTCAGATTGAGAAAGAGAAAAAATAAAGTACCTCCCAAAGGAAAATTTTAGAGGCTAAGATCTAATCTATTTGCATGAAAGGGTACAAGAGAAAGCGACGGAGACAAGAGACTGGCCATAAATAAATGGATAAGAGACACAGCAACGACATAAATGAAAGGTGAAGTGCTACGTACTGAAAGAACAAGACTTTACAAGAATATCAACAAACCTAACAGGTTAAAACTACAATTAAGAAAAAGAAGAATGATGTGTTTGACCCAAAGGAGAGAGGCCGTCTGATTCTAGGTAGATACCGCGGACGGAGGCTCGGTAGCCGGTGATTGAATCCCACCTACACTACAACTACGAATGTGAAAATGGCGTAGTGCAGCTAGCAAACTGCATGCCGGGTCTCAAGGAGTGGGTTCATTATTGTCAATCCTGAGAGCCATAGACTCCCCACTTTACTAAGGAAGGCATGTGAGTTGCTTGATCACTATTTGATTATCCATGTTCAGGGCCGGCCCGGGCCTAAGGCCAGTAAAGCCTGTACCTTAGGCCCCAAAATTTTGGCCCAAAAATAGGACCTCCAAATTTAGTAAAATGTTATAGACCCAATGTTTTTTTTTTTTTTTTTTTTAGGATCAATTTAAAGGGCCCCAAAATATTTTATTAGGTCCATGTATAGTTTAACCCATATTTATTTATAAGTGTAGTTTAGCGCATATTTATTAAAATGAAAATATATATTAAAAAAAAAAAAGTGTTTGGGCGCAAGAACAACAATACATACAATATATGGGCTCTAATTTTTTTTTTTTTACCTTCTTTATCTATTAGATTTTAGTAGAATAAATAATTTTTCCCTAATTTTTTTACCTAGGTCTTTATCAGTTTTAATTGAATATTTTTTTCCTAATTTTTTGGCCCTAATTTTATTTCATTAAATTATTTTGTTTATAATTTTAATGATTATATGTGCAAGTAAATTTTTTGTGGCTACAAACAAATAAAAAAATTGTAACTTATTGTTTTATCCACGAACTTTTTTTTTTTTTTCCAATGTAAGAGGGGCCCCCATTTCCGAAATTCGCCTTAGACTCCTTAAATCTCAGGGCCGGCCCTGTCCATGTTAAGCATAAATGGTTTTTTTTTCCCCGGTGAAATAAGTCATAAAATAGAACAAAGAGAATTACAGAAAACACAAGGGGAATGCTCTAGAACCTAAAACACAAAACAGCAAAGAGCTAAAAAGAATCTAAACAACCAGCAACTGAAACCGTACACCTTGCAGAAAAAGAAACTAGATACAAAACAATAAAGAGACCCAAGAAAGCAAAGATAAAATAAACTAGGACTGGAAAAAAGTTGTTCAAGGCCCACATAATTTAACAAGAATGGGGGACTTGAGCAGACAAAAAAAGCCTGGACCCAACAAAAGAGGCAACAAAGAGAGAAATATCTTACACACCTCGTAAGAGAATGAAAAGACCAAGCATAGGCCTCGAAGGCTAAAAAGAACTGTACAAACCAAAAGACCCTAAAAAACATACAACTGGAAGAAAGAAATGAGCAATAGAATATACCATGCAGTGCTTAAAGCAGCATGTACACAGCATAAAGGGTTGGTTCATGATTAAGTATCAACATACCTTGGTGAAATAGTTAATTTTCATTTAAAATAAAATATAAAATTTTGAATTTGCTTAATATTTGTATCTCAAAAATAATAGAAGAAATAAAAGAAATAAATAATCATAAATGCTTGAATTTGCATTCTCTCTTTATAATGTAAACAGTAAGGCGACAGATGTAGCCAAGGAATTTTAAACACTCTAATGGACTATAATAAGTAAACTAGTTAAGTACTAAAGTCCTTAGTAACTCTTTGTTGCATTCAGTGATAAGAGGCAATTACTTTGACTACTCTATTCCAAAAGGAGCCAGTAGGGGTGTTACAACTTAAAAGAGAGAATTATAGTTTATTTTAATTTCAGAGTCTATGCAGATTGTTTGGTGCAGCTTCTACATAGCTTATTAAGCAGAAATAACTTCAATTAGATGAAAAAAGTTAATTATCTAAAAGTTAGGGGAGAGGTTTAGCTCAAGCTTTCCGATTATCAACTTTTAGCTTCCAATAATCTACACCAAACAGGGCCAGTAAAGAGTGGGCCAACGGATGGATTTGGGACTACCAACGTTACATAGATCAACTAGGTAGTTGATTTTTTAGTATGAGTGTTTCTTCATTTTATTATGGTATAGGTCCTTTCCTCTTCTCTTCTTCACGTGTATAGAATGATGGAATGAAAGAGTTGCATAGCGAATGTTGAAAGCTCAATGTAGAGTTTGGTAGTTCGGCCAGTAACTTGAAGGGTGTTGCCTTTTGTCATGTCTGGAGCTTCATTGTAAATCCTTTTTTTTTTTTTTTCTTCCTTCCCATAATAAATAGCTTGCTTACCTTAAAAAGAAAAAAATAAAAAGAAAGCATCTACAATAGTCACACAACCATTTTCTCTCCTGAAGGTCATCTATTCCACGTCGGTAAGCATACCTCACCATTCTTGTTATTTTTTTCAATCTCCATATGCCCAATTTCAATCGTATTTAGCTCCATCGAATTACAATATTACAGGGCTTATAGTATTTCAAGATTTGATTTTTGAACAAAGCTTACTTTCAAGACTGTGAAGACTGCTGAAATAGCCTCGATTAGCATGCATAGGAAGGACAATGTAACTGCACCAGATTTGGAGTGCTTAGCAAAGAGACCACAATCAGAGTACGGGATTCAAGTCACTTATGTCACAGGGTGAGTAAAATTTTTCACTAAAATCATTAATTTACCAACTAGCGAGGAGAAGAAAGATTAGGAAAGAAAGTTCTACAATGCAATTGAAACTTAATAACTACTTAATATATTGATATACATCATATGGTGCCCGTTTGGCAACTTGATATTTTTAGTAGCTTTTTGACTTTTTATGAGGTGAAAAAAAGTTAGTGTGTTTGGAATTTTTTTTTTTTTTTAAGTCGAATAGATGGTTGAGAGGAAAAAAGTGATCGATTGATATGTATGATATGATATTTTGGCTTTTTTGAGACTTTTTGGCTTTTTAACCAAAAAGTTGGCAGCCAAACAGGGCATGGTAGCAGAATCCATAGCTTGACTTGCCATAAAGAGTTCAGTCTTCAGTATAGAGGTCATGCCACTAGCAAATATACTGTTTATACCAATAAGATTGAGCTACTGGTTCTAAGTGAATAAATTCACAGGCAAGATGAATTTTTTTAAATTAAAAAAAAAAATTAAAAAAGAAAGAAAGAAAGCAAGGAAAGCAAAAAAATAAAATTAATCAATAAACTTCAATATAACAGAATGATTCGAAATAGACAAAAATGAGGGAGACTTCGAGTAGCCCCCTCATATTGTTCAATAAAAGTTTCTTGTAAGCCACCTCTCTACAAACACTCTAGAATTCTAGCTCTTCCAGAGTAGCATAGCATCTCACTGATGGCTAGGTCCTTGGGCAAATCAATCTGAATCTTAACTAAAATTTGAAAAACAGGACTTACCTATTAAAGAGCAAAATCAATATGATCTCTCAACTAAAAAGTCATGGGACCTAATATACTGTAAAATCTATCAATAGGACTTAAAAACCCCAAATTATTATGCATAACAAACACTTATATGACCATGTTTTGATACTCAAAGACACCCAAAATATCAGATCCTATAAAGCACAGAATCAACAATTTCACCCAAAATATCAACAAATTCATTTGAACCGATCAATTAGCCTCCAACTCATCCATATCCACTTAATTATTATTATTATTTTGCGCGATTCCACTCAATTACTTAGAAAAACAACTCGAACCTAATTACTAATTCCAAAAATATGTATTAAAAAATAAATACCCAATAACATGTCGAAGTATCAATTATCAAAACAACCGATCAAATAACCAAGATCTGGCAAAACAAACGCAGACCCAGATGAAATATGACAATAACCCACAAGAAAAACCAGAGAAATTGATGAAATAAGAGGACTTTAATCAGTGAATTCAACAAGAGAGAGAGAGAGAGAGAGAGAGAGAGAGAGAGAGACCTTGCAAGGCCTGTTCTTGATGACTATGTAGCCATTTTTGCGGATTGTTCCAGCTTGCTGTGGGTAGGTCTTGGAAGCCCCTGCGTCGGCCTTCGACTCGAAGTGATGCTCTTCATCCGACATCTCTCTCTAAAAATCTCAAATTTTTTCTCTCCGAAAAGAAGGTTGAAGAAGAAGACTTTGAGGAAGAGCAATGACACTCTTTTGTCTCTCTTAGTATAAGAGAGGAATGATTCAGTCCGTCGCAGTCTCTTAAGAAGATGCGATACGGATATATATATATATATATATATTTTTTTTTTGTGTGTGTAAAATTAAAAATACATTTATGAAATTTATTTTAAATATAAATTATTTATATATTTTAAAAATTATATCCTATCTTTTGAAATTTTAATTTCATAATAAATAATTAATAATTTTTAATAATATTAAAAATATATTTTAATTAATAATTTAATTAATTTTATTATTATATGAAAGAGTAATTAAAAATTTTATTTTTTTATAAAAATTCTTATAAAGATATTTATAATCTTTTAAATTATAAAAATGTAACCATGTATTTATAATTTATTTTTTTGTTTATGTAGATGGAAAATGCAATACGAATTGTTTAAATTATAAAAATGTAACCATGTATTTGTAATTTATTTTTTTGTTTGTGTAGATGGGGGAATGCGATACGTTACGGATTGTTGGATCAATGATTCTGCCTACTTATCATTAAGTTGGAAAATAATTCAGTCAGATGACTGTGACATTGTGAAATTAAAGTCACTATGCCAAGACACGTGGGGGAAAAAATGTTTATCCAAATTTTTTGAGTTTACGTGGCAATTAGGTATTTGACGGTGATAAGAATTTTTTATTAAATTTTAAATAGTGTTTGATTTATGAAATTAAAGGGAATGTAAGATCAAAAATTTTTTTCCCAATAAATATAATTATCATTTGTCATTATAAAATAATTATCATTCTATAAGAAAATCAAAAGAATAGTCGTTTCATTACATCTCTCATTTCAGTGAATCAAATACAATATAAGAGTTTGACTTGATAGATAAAATTTGAGACTCGAGAGTTTGCCCTAAAGTTCGACATCCCTTACTCGTTAAACTCTTGGAACCATTAATAAATAACAAACTTATTTTAGAAGGTTTATTCGGACAGCAAAAATTTAGGGCTCTTTTGAGAAGAGTTAAAAAAATAAAAATTAACTTTTAAACTATTTTTTATCATATTATCTCTCACATTTTTTATATATTTTTTTAATTATTTTTTCAAAATAGGCGTTAGTCTGATTTGCACAAGCAAACCCGTGATGCCACATATATTGACCTAAAAATAAAAAATAAAAAATAAAAAAATTGGTACTAAAGCCATGAATTTTGGACGGTTCACGCGTGTTCTAAAAAAATAAGGAAAGGAATTGGATGCCATAGTGAAAAGAGAGGCATGGGTGATGGGCCCATGGGCTTTATTATTAGGTGTTGTTTTTAAATTGATTTTTTAAATAATTTTTTAAGATTAGTATATTTAAAAGTATGTTTTTAGTTGTATAAAAAATTATAAATTATTGAGATGTATAAATTTATTTTAGTGACTTTAGGGTTTTTTGTTGACTTTATTTTATCAAAAAAATTAACTTGTGAAATAGGGATTATATTTGTTTTTTTTTTTTCTCATGCTGGAGTATGTTTGGAGAGTTTTTTTTTTTTTTTTTTTTTGATAATTTTTGGACTTTTTAATTTTTTTATGAGATGAAAACAGTTAGCATGCTAGGATAATCTTTTTAGTTGAATAGATGTTTGTAAGGAAAAACAAAAAGATGAATTGATAGGTAAGATGTGTATTTTGACATTTTGATTTTTGGGAAAATTACACATCATGTTACGTTTTTCAAAAAAAAAATAAATAAATTAAATCAATGGAAACATTTATAGATATTAATAATTAAATTCATTAATTTGTAAATATTTTATAAAAACTCCACCAATGTGTAATTCCTCCTTTTTTTTTTTTTTTTGGGTAACTTTTGACTATTTTAATAATAATAAAAACCTTTACCCCAAACGGGGCCTTAATACGTTAAAAAATCATTTTATCATTTTTTATATATTAAAAAAATTGAAATAAATATTTTTTTCTTGAACTAGGCCAAAAAAGTAGACTTATTTTAACCCAAAAAAAAAATTTATTTCTGTGACTCTGGTTTAAAATTTGACATTTTTAAAACTTATTTAGCTCATTTGAGATGTAAGTTGGGTTTTTCGCTATATTAGTCTTAGGTTAAAAAATCTCGTTTTGTGATAGATTTTTAGACTTTTTGACTTTTATGAGAGGAAAAATAAAATGATTATAAGTTGGATATGACATTTTATCCTATTTTGTTAAAATAGCCTATTTTATGACTATTTTAGCCCAAAAATGTTCTTCCCAAAAAAGCTCATGGTAAATGTTTTAAATTTTGAAATTTAGATTCGTTTGGTGTAGATGCTCCAAAAAAAAAGTAATAAGAAAAATAAAATGTGATCCAAAATTAAAATAAATTTACTAAAGATTAAAGTAAGCTAGAAAGTTAGTTAAAAAAGCAAACTCTCAAAGATAAAGTCAGTAAACCTAAAAAGCTAACAAGATTAGTATACCATGATTACTTATTACAAACATTTTAAAAAATAAATTGCACTCATCACCCTTAAGGTTTTTGACAATTTCACTCACCTCCTCTCATTTTTCTAAAATTACATTGACATCTCTTAAAGTTTATTTTTTATTTGCATTTTTTCCCAATCTGTTAGTTGATCGTTAATTTGACTAACTATTCTATTTTGCTTTATTTTATTTTATTTATTTTGTGAAAGTCAGTGGTTAGTGGTTTGATTATCACATTAGGGATTTCAGTTTAATTTGTATTACATTTGGAGTTATTATTAATAACAAAAAAATCAATTAATCATTTTTTAACTAAACAAATTAGTATGAATTATTGAAACTAAATGAGAAATACAATAACTTGTATATATGTAAAGCAATAAATCTACTATCTACTACTATTATAAAAGTGTGAAGAGTTTGTCATGTTTTCTACTTTTTCAATTTTACCTTCTCAAATTTACTATATATTTTCTAAAAGTCATAAAGAGTCCTATATAAACCAACTATTTCTTTATTTTTAGAGTTAACCACTCAAAAACAATATATCTGCTTCCAACAGTCCTACATAAATACAAACAAACCGTCTCTCTTCTTATAAAAAAAAATAAAAAAAAAAAGCCGCCTTCCTATTTTTTACATTGATGATGATTGAAGAACAAAAAATAATTACTTTTTCTTATTTCTTATGTCTGTTTTTATACTGATATATAATATTTACAATTATCCATCATGGATCAAATCACTGTGAATAATTTTAGTTAAATATTAAAGTTGTATACATTCGTTCAAATTTAGACATGAGAAAGTGCATACGTTTTTAAAACAAAGATTTTTGTTGCATTACAAAAATTTGCAAGATATATAAACTTTCTTTTTGTTTAAATTATATTTTAAGAATTATAATATTTTACATGATACTTTAATAATCAATGTATGATGTCAAAATTCTAAATAAAAATCACTCTCGTTGGTTTTATTTTTTAAATCTATTTTTTAGTTTTTGATTTTTCATATTTTCTCAATTTTAGTGATTAGAGAGATACTGAAATTTCTTCATATTTATATTTAAATTATACTTTTACATGAAAATATAATATCTAATAATCTAAATAGAATTAAAAAGTAAAATATTGGTAAAAAAAATTATAAATTCAAACATATATTGAATTTTTATTATTATATATTTTTTGTTATTATTATTATTTAATATTAATAAAAAAAATTTGAAAAGAATACACAACAAATTATTTTCTAAGTGTATTTTGATTAAGTGAATCTAAATGTAAAAGTAAAATAAAAAAAATAAAAAATATATTAAATTAAGTGAATCTAAAAAGAAAATAAAAAGGTTATTAAAAATAAATAATAATAAAAAAAAAGTGTCAAAGACCAACAAACATGAAAATTCAAAAAATAAGTTTGAAAAAACAAACAAAATCAAATGCTATAAACTTCTCTTTTTTTTTCTTTTTTTTTTTAAAAAAAAAATCTTTATTTACTAACCTCTAATTTTATACAAATTATTCACAAATTCCGTTCAATTTTTATGTAAATTTAATAATTTAATTAAAAAATTGTACATACACACAAAAATGTAATACTAAACATCTACATTATAACGAACTATTTAATTATGAATAATTAACTTCTCATTGTTACCTGTATTATATTGTTATAAAAGATTTCACATATTACTTTTGTGATATCTTATATATGTCAACATATACGTATATAAATATATGAATATAAATTTATATATGTTACTGTATTCATACATTGTTAATCTGTAATGTTATATTACCATCAGATACTTAATTTTCTAACATGTATCGTTTTAGTAATATAGTTACATTTGTTGCAAAAAAACTACGGAATTGTGTATTGTTCTCTTATTAACTTATGTGCAAGATATATATATATATATATATATAAGTATCCACAATAAACACTTTCAATAATAAACCAAGACTTTGCAAAACACCTCCATCATGACAATAATTATACTTTTCTTCCCCTTACAGAAAAAATCACATTATTAAGGGAAAATGGATTTTGAAATTCATAATAATATGATATCGCCTCAAACTCGTACTCGTCAAAATATTTTTATTACAATGAGTTGTAATGGTGAGCAAGAAGAAAAAAAAAAAAAAAAAGATGGTAAAACAAAAATTACAAAAGATCTATTGCAACATGCTCTCCAAGCAAAGTTAGACGAGCTGAAACAAGAATTGTTCTATCTGTTGTGAAGTTCAAGGAAAAAAGTGTACCTCATGCACACATTTTAGTCAAATTATAAGGAAAAAAAAATCAAATAATGTCCAAACATTATTGCAACAACTCAATGATGCAAAAAGTAAATACATCAAATAAAAAGTTTCAATCAATTTTTGTTATATACTGATTACTTATATATGCCATAATAAATTATGTAACTTGACAGTTTTATAAAAGTAACCCTATAAACACTTATAAACATGGGTTTATAAATATTGTGAAAATAATTATGAAATTCCTATATCAATCAAAATATTAAGCTACAATATCATTCCATTTTCTTAGAAAAAACTATTCCACATTTTCTACATAAATGAAAATATAGTAATGACTAATGTTTTATTTTTCATCATACGAGATATTCGTGATACAGGAAACAAGACTCAACAACTCTTGATGTATAAAAATATATTACGTATTGATATAAATGCATTCTTACAGCAATAGTATGGAAATAATATGCAATAGTTGGTTCAATGAATTTGTATTATGATTTGAACTATTAAACAAAATTGTGTAATTGTGTAATTAATTTCATATGTTCAATTATATTACAGGTACAGATTATGAAAAATTGAAGTGGGAAGTTGATAGAAAATGATTTGTGTAATACTATATATTTAAAGGACCTATTTATTATTTAAGATAATATTATAATCTCAACAATCTAACTATAAATTATGTTTATAAAATTTTTCATTTATCATTTAAATTCTTCAACCGAGTATGTATTCATTTCTTACTTAATTGTATTTTGAATACAAATCAATTTATTCATACAAATCTCCATAGTTTGTATATACATACATACATACATACATATATATATATATCACATATCAATTTAAGAAACACGCATAATTACAGTACTAATAATTGATGAAAAATGTCGTGCTACGTGCAACGCATGTGCCCAACCACTAGTTATATATATATATATATTTTTTTTATAATTAAAC
This sequence comes from Camellia lanceoleosa, assembly GCA_025200525.1. Taxonomy (NCBI): domain Eukaryota; kingdom Viridiplantae; phylum Streptophyta; class Magnoliopsida; order Ericales; family Theaceae; genus Camellia; species Camellia lanceoleosa. The sequence goes on from CM045759.1 coordinate 48,019,256, forward strand.
CATGTGAGTATTTAGAAATATTATTTAACACTACTAAAATAAATACATGTAGTGTTCCAATTTGATTTTTATTTGTTTAGATAGTGAGACTCATCAATTTTATCTTATTTTTTAAAAAACAACTGAACTGTATGATGTCAAGTATTGATTAAAAATCACCAAATAACTTATCTTATATTTATGTAATTAATTTTTTAATTTGTTTCATTATCACTTTTGTCAAAACAACAGGTTATTCTATAATATACACCATTTTATGTGTATCATATACAAGTTATAACATTTATAGTGTTGATTACTACAAATGTCATAACGAAGTCTTTTTTAGTCATAACCAAACACTATTGTTGGCATCATATTTAAACCTACCAGTTAGAGGTTGACACGTGGCAAGCAAGGGGCAATACACAAATATAGCAAATCATTGGAAAGCCCCTACCTTCGAAGCTGCTCACATTCGCGGCGAGTGCAAGATTTCAACCAGTGGAGCTTTTAAACCACACATGGAAGGCATATAAGGAAGAAGTTATTTAAGGAGCAGTTACAAGCAATTATACACACTCAAATGAATGAATGGCCCTAAGAAGTAACTAAAGAAAAGGAGATCATGGTGAGAAGAATTAGCCCAATTGCATCAAAGGCACCAAATAGAGACTATAAATAGATGGAAGCAATGACTAAGAAGCCCCCCGACCAAATCCAGACTGTACGTCTTTGTCAATTTGATTCATCTTTAAATTTCAGCACTTTATTTTTCAGCATTTTACTTTCATGCACTGCACTTTCATTCCAAAGGAGTAAATTAACTCTATAATTTCAGAACTCGGTCTATTTAAAGTTTTGAAGTTGCCCTTACTAAAGGTAACATTTTATAATTGTTTATTTAATTAATCAATTACATTTTATGTCTAGTCTCTCCCTTTCCTTCTACTATGAATCCAAGTTGAAAGTATTTGTTCATCTTTCAACACAACATAGAGAAAGTCCTTTTTATTGAGGCTAAGAAAACATTAACACAATCGCTTGATAAATTTGATATTTATTATATGTAAGGATTTTTCAAATCTTTGCTGGCACGCTCTATTTACATTTCTAACATTCGATGTAGCACTTGTGTTCTTTAAAACCATTTAAAAGTGTATTTAATTACATCACCCTTTGTTATTGGGGTAATTGAGTTGGTGTATCATTGTTTTGGTAGAGTAAAAGTTGATTTAGACTTGTTAGAGTTGTCATTTCACACTTAGTTTTGTCAAAAAGTGACTTAGGAATCTTAAATTCTATTCGGAGTGACGACACTAAACTCTAGGAGGGTCGACACTTGCCTTCTCTTTTTTTTCCTCCTTTTGTTTCTAGTTTATAGGGTTGACACCACCCTTCTGGGTGTAGGCACCTGGCTTATCTTTTTTTCTTCCTTTTGACTGTTGGTTCTTGGTGTCGACACTAGGGCTTCTAGGTGTCGACACCTGGTCTATTTTGAAAAGAGGTGTTTCACCTCTAGTTGGTGGTGTCGACACCACCTATTGAAGGTGTCAACACTGACAGAATCTCAAATCTATTTGGCTGTAGTTTTGGCATCTTTTTCAGGATCTTTTGACTTATTATCTTGATTGACCTTGGGTTAGATATTTTCTTTAAACTACTACTATAAATAGGGCCTCAAAACACCTTTCTCTTTACTTTTTCTTCCTCTTCTTCTTCTCTCTCTTTCTCTCTCTCAATCTTTTCCCTTTTTCACTATGAACACCATTGTTGCTCTTTGAGTTTTTGCTTTTTGCACTAAACCTCAGATCTACTCTCTTGTAGTCATCTCTTGGCCGGAGTCCTTTGAGATAAGTTGTAGAGCTTGTCAAGGGCTATGGTCTAGTCAGAGCAAAGTTTCATTTCACGACTTTTGATTTTGGAGCTTCTTCTCCTCTTCTCTATTTGAGGTAGAGATTTTTTTTGATTATTTACAATACCTTGATATATATAGATATGTGGTATTTTTATTGCATAAACATGTTTGTTTTGAGACTTTCTTTGAAAATCATTAAAGCGGGTTTTAGGGTTTGAGCCTTAAGAGGTTAAGCTTGAGTTTTGTGTTCGATTATGTTGATAAAGTGTTGTTGATTATGTTTAGGATACTAGAAATGAAAAGGCCTAATTTCTATCAATGTTTGAGAAAGTTGAAAGTGTTTATGTTGGGTATGCGTTGGCTATGTTTGCATAATAGCAATTGGGGATTTTGATAACAAAAAATTGGTAATGGTTGAGAATCTTGGAAATTTGGTGTAGTGGATTTGGTTTTGAATCAAGTGATGGGTGTAACCCTTTTTATAAAATGAAGCGAGAGGTATTGATGTTTTAATAGTATGAAATCAGTCGTGGAGTTTAACTATGAGGGTTCGGGAATTAAATTAGTGAGCCTTGTTGTCCTTAGTTATGAAATTACATTGTTTTATTTTGAGGGATGTATATTTATCGTTTAGAGTTTTGTCATTGGCTATCTATGAATGATGGTATTATTTGTTGCTAAATAAATATTACGTGTCAATGTATGGGTTAGATTGTGTAATCTAATGTGGTGAGTTGATGATGTTGATGCACTTCGAATTAGAGGTACCACTACTTTTTAGTTAGCGCCTAGTAAATTGGTATTGTAAAGACACTAACTTTTGGTAATTACACTTGAAACCCTGAGCCTTAAGTTAATAACATTTTAGCCCATAGTTTTGTAAAAGTCTGCAAAATGGTCCAATAAAGAATAATTTTCCTCGTATATTATTATAATTAAATCCTAGAACGCCACTTTATAATTGGAAATACCCTAACACTTAGTTTTTATTTATTTTACCTCATAGTCTCTAAATTAATCCATACATTTTATCTTTTTTTTTTTCTTTAATTTATTATTTATTTGAAAATGAATATTTACATAGGTATTTATAATATTATTTTGGGGAAAATTGGGCATGAAACCACCTAGAAGACTTGAGAAAAATATCTAGATATTTACTAGTCTTCTACTTTCCTTTGTCATTAAACTAGAGGGCAAAATTGTCTTCTCAACCCAAACTCCTTGCCTATAAATTGAGACCATTTCCCCAATTCCTTACTCACATTTTCAGTAGCCAAGGAGAGGGTAAGAGGGGGAGATTGTGACTAGAGGGAAGTGGAGAAGAAAACGAAAAAAAGAATGGAAGAAAAGTTGATTTCTTGTGTTAAGGTAAGAACCACATCTCTCTCTCTCTCTCTCTCTCTCTTGTTTTCTCCAATTCTTTCACCCATCTCATCCTATTGTCTAGTGTGCTCTCTTGTGTTATATATTAATGGTAAATAGGGTTTTGGTGTCTATGCAAGTGTGGGTATGAATTGGTGACTTTGTCTTGCAATTTGTTCAAAATATGCACTGCTGCAACTTCTCTATTGTAATAGAAATATCAAATTAATTTATTCATCAAATCTAAATTAAATATAGGATATTTTGTGTGTTTAGAGCTTACGATAATTTTATTAGCCCCTCACTGTGTGTTTTTAAGGCTTGGACATCCTTCGGCAAGAGGAGAGTCAAATCCCAACCTTACACCTCATTTTGGACCAAAGCTATTTACAATGGTTTTTAGACCTTAAGGCCCTCTCTTTCAAAATGTTTTTGAAATAAAGTTCCTACGATGTTCCGACGCTTGCATTTCGTTAAATGTTGCGCTTTTCGGTAAACCGAGCAAGGACAAAGTGGAAATGAATGAAAGAGAGATGAAATCTTTGAAAAATCTTTCAAAACACCTTGATTAGGGGTTTGAAGTTGAAGAAAAGAGGAGTGGAGGGGAGAAACCCCGTTGGGAAAGAAGTTGGGCATGAACCGTTAAGAGAGAGTCGAGCAACCCTCGCTAAATTGGGCCTATCCATTTATACACTTTGATTTCAGCTATGAGGCCAACACCATTGGAAATAAGACTTCCGGGGCTTCATTTTACACTCAAAAATCTCTTAAATCCGAGTTCGGATGGGGGAGATACAGTTGGTTGAAGTTAGGCATCAATCCATTATGATCAAAACTGAGCAATCTTTACTAAAAGAGGCAAAACTTTTTGCATAGTTGGAATTTTGATGTGAGGATTCCACCATTGGAAATCTTACTTCTGGGGCTTTATTTTAGACACAAGAATGACCTAAAAAGAAGTCCATATGAAGGAGTTATGCCTGTTTGAAGTTAGACCTACAAAGTAGAATTTGCAATCGGCCACAAATGGGCACAGTCGGCCATGGAACTGGCCGGTTGACCATCACAAGTAGCAGGTCGGCACCAAGATGGCCGGCCGGCCAAGAGTGAGTTAAATTCATTTTTTTGGAAGATATTTCTCCTCCAGTTGTTTCCAACTTGTGCCAGCTGTCCTAACTCCGATATTTTCGACCAAATGCTCTATTTTTGCTATATATGAAGCCATACCTCATATATTCAAGAGAAAAAAAAAGAAACATTTTCACAAGTTTGAGAGCTTCTCTCACTAAACTCCCTCTCTCTCTACAAAATTTTCAGAGCAAAATCTCTGCCTCTCTCTCTGGAGCCTCTCTCCCTTGCCCATTTTGTGCATAGAAGTACATAGAAGTAGAGAAATACTTCTAGTTTGCCTAGGCATCCTTCATCAAAGTTGCATATCATTGGGCTGAGGTCCCTTGGAACTTATTTTTGGGTTGTTGGAAGGTCATTTGAGCCAACAAAGTGGCTGTTTTGCTGCTGTGTTTCAAAGGTAGTCACTCACCCCCCTTTTAGCTTGTTTTGCATACTAACTTTGCCATAGTTTCAAATACTTTAGGGCTGTTTTTCGGGTGGTGTTGAACTAAAAAAACCTCTGTTTTTCCTCTATTTTTCAGTCCTAAAAGTGTTGGTTTGAGCCTTGTTTGGTTAGGGGGTGTTTCCTTTTTTTTGCTCCTTGGATTGTAAGGCTTTTTGAGCTAACTTTCAAGCTTTTCAAACAAATTCTTTTTGGCCTTAAAACCACTGAATTCCAGAGGAATTTTAGTGCTAGAAAACTTGTTTTGAGACTCAAAATAGGAGGGGGTGGCCTCCCCTCCTTGTCTCTCTATGCCATGCCTTGTTAGCACTATAAAGTAGCATTTTTTTGTGGCTTATGTTAGCTCTTTTCAAGCATGTTTTTGTGACTTTTAGGACCTGATATAACTCTGTTTTGGGCTGGTTTAGTCATCTCTTGCATGCTTCATGTACTTGTAGTGCATTCTTCTTAGTTAGCCTAACATGCATCATGCTTTGGACCATCATTTTAGCATACTTTTGGCTCCACTCTAGGAAACTTTTACTCATGTTTTTCCATGCTTAATCTCTATTTTAAGTTTTTTTGGCCATGCATGCCTTGCTTTGTATAGCCATAGTACAATCTTGCTCACAAGCTTTGAGTTTCATAGTCTCTAGCATGGCTTACTTGAGTTGTTTACATGCTTTGGCCTCTTTTCTACCATGATTTCAGTGTATGAAGTGTGGTCATACTCTCTCGTGCTTCACTCTTTCAATGCTTTTGGAGAGTTATGATTTATGCCTTAAACATGAACCAATGTGTATGCCATCTTGCCTAAGCTTTTGGGCTACCATTTCAATGTGTTTTGGGCCTTATTTTTCCATGATACAACTCTGTTTTTGGTTGGTTAGAGCATCCTTCATTTGCTTCTTACACTTATAGTGTGACCATGCTCATTGGCCTTGCATGCTTGGTGTTTTAGCTTACCATGCTAGCTTGTTTTGGCTTCATTCCATGCATGTTTTGACCTGCCTTGGGACTATTTTTAGTCATCTTGGCCCTTTGGGGCTTGCTTGATATGGCTATGGTGCAAGTACCTTTGCTAGCCTTAAGCTTTAAGCCTCATAGCATGCTTCATTTGTGATGTGTGCATGTTTTTGCGTCATTTGGCATGTTGTTTCAGAGCATATAGTGTTGTCACACTTTCATGTTTTTCACTCTTTAAGTGCTCTTAAGAGTTCCACTTTTACGCCCTATTCATGGGCCAATGCATGAGCATGCATTTTATTGCTTTCAATGCTAGCATTTCAAAGCATTTTGGCCATTATTTTGGCATGCGTGAGGGCTGTTTAGGGTTGGTTTAGTCCATTGAGCATTGTATTGCATGCCTCTTGTATGATGCTCTTTACTTCCTTTGATGCTTTAGCCTTTAAACATGCCATGCATGCATTGCCCACATGATAGAATCTTGTGCATGCCATTAGCATTGATAGGTTGATCATGTTGTATGTGCTGCATTGTGTTTGGATTGAATGTTGATCCAAACACAAGGAATGTGGTACGTTTCATACTTGAAGTGATAAAACGCGCCTCATTCCTCGGTCGCCGACCCTCTTGATCAAGCATAATAGAGGTGGAGGCCCTTATGTTTTATTTGTGTGCATTCATTGACATTGACTTGTGCAACTTGGCCTCTTTGGCCATCATGCATTGAGATGTGTGATTGGTGGCTCGAGAGTCGAGCACTACACTCCTTTGAGCTTGAGATATGATAATAAATGTAGTTGCACACACATTTCCTTGCAAATACACTGCCATGCCTCTGTTTGTGCTCTTTTGCAGCAAAAGGAGAAATTGCAGGAAGGAGTGGCCGATCGGCCATCAGAGCTGCTGACTGGCCACCAAGTCTGCCAATCGGCTATCAGAAGTGGCCGATGCCCATAAACTTTGGCTGATGGCCATCCCTCTTGGCCGACCATCCCTCAGCATGTTCCTAAGGTGGGTCAGAAGTATTCTGGAAGTTGGAATAATTTTCAAAAGTACAGAAGTGTGCTAACAAAGGCATCATGAGGCACAGAAGTGGATTTCTGGGAGGATGTGACCGAGCATGCATGCATCCCTCGCACGCAAGGCCATTTTACCGCTTTACTAGCTAGTTGTAGTTAATTGCATGTTTTGTAATTAATTAGTTTAACTTGTGTTATAATAATTAATTAGCTAAGTTAGTTAATTAGTTGTGGTTTGTAGTAGTTAGCTTAATTAGCGTAGCTAGTTTGCTTTCATTTCATTCGGACCCTCCGTCGAGAGGGCACAAGGCTATAATAAGTGTGCGTGTGTGTGATGCATGTCTTCCAACCCAATTTCTTTATCCCTTTTACTTATCAGCTTTCGACGGTTAGTTTAGGGCATGTCTCAATTAGCATACTTATGCTTTGCATGCGTGCATCATTCATTTGTCTTGCATGCACCGCGCTCGGCGCATTATTCAAACTGCATTGTATTTCAATTCCTATTTGAATACATATATCAAATTGTTGCATTCATATGCTACCTTAGCTAGCCGAGCCTATTTTAGTTACATTTTGCAAGTGTTGCATTAGGCATCGTTGACATAGTAAGGATCATGCATTGATTACTAACTAGCTTCTGTTTTGGCTTGGAGTACACTATAAGTGTTTACGCTTTAGCATCCTTGCATGTGTGTAAGTGACTGCCATGATAGCATGCTTGCCATGAGGCTAACTACTTAAGTGTTTAACTGTATGAATGCCTGTGGATGAAGGCTTCATTGCTTGAATTGGAACAATTCATCAGAATGTGAGTTTTAAGCCCACTTGAAGTGGCAAATCATCATGTTTTTAAGCCCACTTGAGGGTCGCAAATCCGTACTTTAGCCTACTTGCAAATAGCACTTTCAAACCATTTTCTAAAACAAGCATGAGATGTTTCGTTCCAACTTAAGCGATTTGGTCTATCCTTGTATGCTGTGCGCATCACATAGTAATTCTAGATTAATAACCGGAATAAGAACGCATGTGTTTTCAAAAATAACATATCATGTTAGTAGAGGCCGATCTTTGATCAGATGAGCGGAGGTGCTGATTTCAGGACCTTCCCCTCTCATACCCAAGTTCCTGAGCCGAGGCAACGTTGGTGATGACGGACATGTGGCCTTAGGCACGAGTCAGGGTTTCCTAAATTTTCCAAAAACAAAATATTTAGGGGGCGACTTATGAAATCTGGCAAAGCAGTCCATGTTTTATGCTTTTTGATTAAAATTGGTTTTCCTAAACGATTTGCTAGATTTGGACTATTTGGTGATTTATCAGTCTTACATTGCACTTTGTGAGATTAGATTCAAAACCGTGACAGGAGTCCGAACTGTAGTAGCTAGAACCCAATTCGCACCCTCGTGCACGGAGCGGAGAGTTCGGGCAGTCTACAGTTTATGGCAACTCTGTTGGAGATTTAGAGAACTTGACTCGAACACCATGATATGTTGTTTTGCTTACACTTATGTGTTTCTTTGCATTGCATTTGCATTGGTACTCCTAAGACACCGTGTTTGCCATCTGCTATTCATGAACGGTTTGCCGGAGGCTTGCTTGGAAAAGTGTGCCACAAGGCTGACCGGTTACAGGCTCTACCACGATGGGGAACACAAACCTCGGTTGTTACCGAGGCACTCTTTTCGACCATTCGACCTAGTGCTTATTGGAAGCTGTAGTGACCATTCAAAACTAGGACAGGTTGCTTACTCGAATGTAGGTTGTTTGAAACCGCTGCGTGCATAGTGAAACCCTAGCTCCTGAGAAAATAGGACAGGGAAACCCTACCCCACCATAGGGGTGTTTTGGCTCTTACTTGCTTGCTATGTGCTGTTAGGGTGTGTCTCTACAAGGTGGTATGTATCAGTTACAAGTTTGAGTATCAGCCAGAAGGTATCAGTTTACAAGTAGAATTTTGGGGCAGAATTCAATAGAAACAGTCATTCAGCTATGCTCATATTTGTTCAGGTGAAATCAGGCTGAGATGCTGTCTGTTTTCTCTTTTGCTAGGAAGTCCTGGAACCATAGCTTCAGAAGGCTCCAATATCCCCCGAGTGCATTGGACCTGTGTTGATAGACTTTGTCAGGTCAGAGATTCAGTTCAAGGGCAACCAGTGTTTCCTTCGCCGAGGCAAGGCAAAGAAAATCCAGTCAGGGCTCACCGGTTCAACCGATCTGATAGTCACCAGTCACATCACCTTTGTTCAAACTCAGCAGACCGTGATGGCACAGGGTTCAAAAGAAGTTGTGGCCATAATAGCAGCATTAAATCAGGGAACTGCTGTGTAGGATGAGACCAATGCTGAAACACAACGTCCATCTGGGGCGTCTGCCACACATCCGGTCTCGGAACCCCAACCGAACTTTGACCCACTTCCGCTAGCCGAAGATTTGCAAGGTCCGGATCCCCAAGAAGGGTTGGCTCAAGCTCAGGTGTTCAAACCCCTAGTGCAACCTAATGAGAGGCTTTATCTCCTTGATGTTAATGAGCTTAATCCGAATGCAGTGAAAATTGCAAACCCTGAGAAGCAATTCAAAAAGGCACAGGGCCTTAACTTCATTCCCGACATTAAGGATGGGTACACCGAGGCTTCCGTACGACTTCAAAATGCCACATATTGACCGTTTTGACGGGTCTGGAGATCCTATGGTACATATATGGCTTTTCTTGGATGTCCTGAAGCCGATGGGTCTGACTAAGCCACAGAAACTTTCTATGTATGGAAGAACCTTGTCAGGTGTAGCAGTCACTTGGTATACCAAGTTGGAGAATACAGTGAAGCAGAACTGGGAAGAGTTGGCTGAGGCCTTTGTCGATCAGTATTCTTACAATAACCAAGTTGAAATGACCACTCAAGAGCTAGAAGCTACCCACCAGAATCCTACAGAGCCTTTTGTGGAATTTGTTGCGAGGTGGAGAGCAAAGGCAAACAGATGATGACGCCCTTCCGAGAGAGGGATCAGGTGCGGATAGTGGTGCGAAACCTCGAGCATGATATGTTGCAAAAGTTGATAGTCGCTCCACTATTCACTTTCAAAAGTTTGCATGAACTGGGGGTTCAGGTCGAGAATGCGTTCAACAGTGGGATCATTCCCAGAACAAGTGAACCGATAAGAAGGGTTTTTGCAGGGAGTACCAATGTTGGTAGTAGCACTATTCCCGAACCCACTAGAATCAATATAGTCGCCACAGCTGACCCTTTTGCCAAACCAAGCCTACAAATAGCTGGCCCGACCCAAGCTCAGGGTAGAACTTTCACCCCTCTCTATATAAGCCTAACCAGGGCACTAAAAGTCTTGATGGAAAAAGGGTATCTCAAACCCCTCGATCCTCAACCTCTGCCTAACCCACTCCCTGCCAGATATAAACCCTCCAAATACTGTGTTTATCATCAACAGCGTGGTTATGCACTGATTGTTACTACCGCCTTCATCATGAGGTCCAGAATCTGATCGACAACCGGACGATAGCTCCACCTCCAGACCCCAATGACCAAACATCTCCTACCTACCTCAACCTCATCCATATATTTCCATCTGCCTACAACCCGAGCATATACATCACCCCGGTCCATCTACCTAAGCCTGAGGTGTTTATCCCGAAAAGCATGGACTTATGCATGATGAATGCAGTCGAACCCCAATTATCTCAAACCCGTGAACCCACTACTTCTGAGCTGATGAGAATAATCAAAGATCTTCAGAGAACTGTGACAGATCTGCCCTTTGGAATATTGGCTCCGTCATCGACCACATCGCATACTAAAAGTTTCACGCCAAAAGGCTCCCTCATATTGGGACGGGTTGCATTGGAAGAAGACCAATCCCTTGGCAAAGTGGAGGCAGGTGGTAAGAACAAGGTAGGGGTAGGCATTGGTCCCCATGAACACCTTCAGTGGGCTGTTGAGGCTTTGAAAGCTGAAGGACTGAACAAACAGCAAGTGATTGCAATTGTTGCAAAGATTGTGGATGGCATTTTTGCCACTCAGAATGAGAGCAGTTTAAATCAAGGGGCAAGCCGGGAGAAGGATCTTCGTACTGGGAACGTTCCTTTCAGCTTTAATCCCACGCTCGGAAGAGATCAGCAAACCCAGTCAATGCCTACCAATCCCTTTGCTGGTGCATCCAGCAAAACTCCACAAACCTCGAAGTGCCAACCCCGAGGTCAAAGGGTCTTCCATCCCCTCTACATGACTTTGTCTAACGCTTTCCAAATCCTCATTGGACAAGGCCATCTCACACCCCTTGAGCCTCGGCCTCTCCCTGGTCATCTTCCAACTAGTCATGATGCTGCCAAGTACTGTGTCTTCCATCAACAAACCGGTCATGGCACTGATAGTTGCTACCGTCTTCGCCACAAAATACAAGATCTGATTGACAATGAGGTCATCGTCGCACCAGGCTCTGCAAAGTCTATCGGCACCAAATCAATGAACTTAGGGGATAATGTAATGTGATCGATGGATGAACCACCTGCGGATGGCACCCAGTTTACTCCGGATGTGGCGTATGGTACATACTGTTTTGAGCACTTTGCGAATGCTGTTTATTTTACTTTCTGACTTGGGTATTGGGTCAGTTGTGTTGTGTTGTGTTAAGTCAGTCCTTTCGTACTGAGTCAGTTGGGTCTGTCTTGTTGTATCGAGTCAGTCATGTTTTGTTAGAGTCGGGTGATTTCGGGGGTGTTACCTCGGGCATTACTTGCTTGTTTTGTGTTTGTCTTTTATACTCTTTTGATTCTATTTTTGCCTTGGAGCCAATTGTACCAGAAGTTCTGAATGAGATGGCAGTATTTGACCAAAATTGTGACTTTTCTGTGCCTTGAAATCATTGCATTAACCAAAGTTTTTCAAAACTTTTCGAACACTGTGATGAAAACAAAGAGGAAGGAATTCCTCGGGATTTGCAAAAAATTGATCAATTGAGAGAAAGAGAGGCATGCTAAGTCCTTAATGAATGAGATCATGTTTGTTAATGTGAGTACTGAGATGGATCCTGGCTTGATCCAGATAAGTTTCGCATTGTCTTTAGCACGAGCGATTAGTTGTTTTCTTAAAAGATTTCAAAAAAAATGTTTTGCGTGGTCCTGCGAAGACTTGTGTGGAATCGCTCTTGAGATTGTGCTGCCTAGGATCGTTCTCAGCCTCAAGACTCAACCCTTTTGCTTTCAAACCTTGAACCTGGATTCAGAATGTTCAACGGTCAATCACAACATAAGGCTTGTATGGCCAGATCAAAAGCAATCCTTGGACTAGGGCCAAGAAGGTCAAATATGATCAAAAGAAAGCTTGCAAAGCTGGATGAGAAGCAGCCCCTGAACTAGGGGCAAATAAAATGTCAAATGTGCTTGAAGAGTCAAAAATTGGGACATTTCTCAAGCTAACGAAGATCGGAAAGAATGCCAAATCCCAGAAGGGAGGAAAGAAGAAAGTGTTGCTGAAGGACAATTGAGTTCCTATCCACAACACTGGGGGCAAATCAGACCCGGCTAGATGGACTCCTACATTATCATCGAACAACAGCCATTCTTTCGGATTCAGATAGCTTTGAGATCTCAAACCGATCAACATAGAAAAAGTTACACTTTTACCCTTGAGAGGCTCACTGGGTCGAAAACCCGGAAGGGTGACCCAGGCACAGGCAAAAGTTAGAGCAAAGAAAAGAACAAAAATGAAAAAAAATGAAAAAAATAAAAAAAAATGAAAATGAAAAAAAAAAGAAAAGAAAAGAAAAGAAGAAAGAAATGAAAAGAATTGAAAAGAAAATAAGAACATAGCTCGCAAGGTTGAAAACCCGAAAGGGCGGCATTGGCAAAAGTTAGAGCGCAAAAGGAGAGGTTAATACCCGAGTGTACCTTAACCCCGAACTACGTAAGGCTTGATTCCCATATTTGGGATACGTAGGCAACTTTATTCTAAAGTCCAGCCATAAAACTTCCAAATCGATTGTGTCCATGTAATGGTTCTGATAATCTTTGTCTTCTCTGTATTCGAGAGTTTGGTTGTGATCGTCACTTTGAGGACTGATTACGGTGCACTGTGGTGCCATTCAGACAAGGGGCAACTTTCCATTGCCGTGCAGTGCCATTTAGACAAGGGACAATTTTCCATTGTTTTGGATCTGAGGTTGTGCATCTCAAGAGTAAATTCTGTGTTGGTCGAGCAGTGGCCGTTTGTAAAAACAAGTTTTGAGAATTTTTAATGAAGTTGACTAATTTTCTCGAAAATTTGCTCCATTTTTTTCAAAAACTGGATCATATCTTGGACCCAAAAAGGAAAATTTTCAGTGCTCATAACCTAACTTGCATGATTTTAAATTAGAAAATCGAACAAGCATGTTAATCTAACTCTCATGTCGGTCAAAATTGTTTTAGTAGAAAACCAAAACAAAAAAAATGGTCAAAATGATGAACTAGGGGCACAGTCGAGTCAGGCTTCCTGTCTTTTCCCCGTTGTCAATGCATTTTCCAGAAAGGGCACCATACTTGCCAGAAAGGGCACCTTGTTCGCCAGAAAAGGGCACCACTGAAGCTAATAGCAAAGGGCCAAAAGCTCTCTCATCCTCCGAGCAGCGAGGTATCAAGTCAAGTGCGAAGCACGAACTGGAAAAGGAGCAGGATATTCCACTCCCTTATTCGAAAAGGTCTGGTCACATCCGAACTGGCCAGGGGCGTCATCAACTGATGTCAGCTGTAGATTTGCTACACACCCAGTTGTAGCGCAACCCCTCTGTGGGAAAGTTCATTGTTGTGAGCAGAATAAGAAGAATCTAGCAGAATGCTAGTGGCAAGAGCCCGCAACTTCCTGTTTATCCATCAACCACCTAGGGAAGGGATAAAAAAAGAAAAGAGATTGAAGAATAGAGAGATGTGCGCTTAGAGAAAAAGTGAGAAAATGACTTTTTCAGAAAACAGGAGACTGAGTGCCAGAGTGATGTGAGAATCAAAAATGAGAAAGGATGGGAAATAATACCAAAAGAAACTGGCTCCTTGTGAATTGAGAGGTCTCTTACCATTGGAACACATCTGAGTGTTGTGTGTGTGTGTGTTTTTGTTTGTCTCGATTCTTGTTTTGAGTCGTTTCGGGTGTCTATAGATGTGTTTAGGTTGTTTTACCTTGTGTTTCTCTTTGTTGAGTCGTTTTGGCTGTGGTCAGTCGTAGGCTCAATACCCAGTTGAGAACCTTTTTCTCATTTCAATTTCAAAAATGAAATCATCTTGTGCTCAGAGTGCCGTGCCGTTCTCTACATGTATGCAAAACAGGATTTGTTCTTTCATAAAACTGCAGGGTTCAACCCAAGTCATATGAGAACAGTAAAACCAAGACCTATTTGAAGCTATATAGGTTCCAGATTCCAAAGCAAAAGAAAAGAGGGAAAATGTGGGGCATCTGAGTTTGTTTCAACTTCAAAATTTTCCAAGATTACATTCCGGATGTACCTCCTCAGGTCTTGTCAATGCTCCGAAGTATGAGTGTGCCTTAACCTCAAGCTCAAGATCAAGTCTGTTTCAATGCCAGAATGGCGATCAGAAGTGCTTTCCCTGAGTACCATTCCCTGCCAGAGGCATCTTGGTTGTGTTCGCAATGAGTTCCTAGGAGACCAACTGCGACGGTGGAAACTAGAGTTCGAATGGCTGATGCCTAGAATGCAAAGGTTCGGGATTTCCGAGACTAAAGTCCAGTTTAAATATCCAGAGGTGCATCTCCGGCTTGAAATCTATATGGAAGCCCCATAGGTTAAGATAGCATGTATGTACCTCAATTCTGGATACTGAACCAACCTAGTCTGTCACCCCGTTGGAGAATAGGGAAAGTTGTGAATATAGTTAGGAAGAAAGGTGGCATCCAAAGTGTTCTACGTGAAGAATCCTTGTCAGCATATCAGAACCTTTATACTGTGAGTTGAAGGAAAGAGTTCGAAGAACACAGGGTAAGAGTTCGAGGAACACAAGCGGAGATCCCCATCAGAGTAGAGCGGTTCATCGCCACTCACCCCATGAGGTGCTTTCTAAAGAGCCGCTTTGTTTGTTTATTGCATTCCCTAGACATCATGCTCTACATTGCTTGTAACATGTATCATATCATCACACATACTGCATAAATGTATCTTGTACTATACTTATTCTTGTTGTTGCATAGAATATACACGTTACATTGGATGTACGTCATTGATCCTTTTGCATAGAGTATGTACATTGTATGGAGCACATTTTAACCTTGCTTGCATAGAATATTCACTTCTCACCCTGGCATGAAATGCGCATGTTAATGTTGCATGGATTATACATTTCTTGCACTCGCCTTGCTATGCATGTCTCACGTGCATTGTCATGTACCTTTTCACTTGCATTGTTATGCACGTTTCAATTGCATTGTTATGAACACTCAATTTGCATTGTTATGCACGTTACACCTGCATTGTTATGCATACTTCATTTGCATTGTTATGCACCTTTTCACTTGCATTGTTATGCATGTTCCAGTTGCATTGTTATGCACACTTCATTTGCATTGTTATACACACTTCACCTGCATTGTTATGCACACTTCATTTGCATTGTTATGCACACTTCACCTGCATTGTTATGCACACTTCACCTACATTGTTATGCACGTTACACCTGCATTGTTATGCACACTTCATTTGCATTGTTATGCACCTTATCACTTGCATTGTTATGCACGTTCCAGTTGCATTGTTATGCACACTTTGCCGGCATTGTTATGCACATTTTACTCGCATTGTTATGCACATTTCATTTACATTGTTATGCACCGTTCTACTAGTATTGTTATGCATGTTTCACTCGCATTGTTATGCACATTTCACTCCCATTGTTATGCACCGTTCTACTTGCGTTGTTATGCACCTTTTCACTTGCATTGTTATGCACGTTCCACTCGCATTGTTATGCACCGTTTTACTTGCATTGTTATGCACCGTTTCACTTGCATTGTTATGCACGTCTCCTATGCATTGTTTTGCACCTTTCTTGCACTTGTTAGTGCATTGCTCACGCTATTTTGCGTACCTTTCTTGCACCTGTTAGTGCATTGCTCGCGCTATTTTACACACCTTTCTTACACCTGTTAGTGCATTGCTCGCGCTGTTTCGCGTACCTTTCCTGCACCTGTTAGTGCATTGCTCGCGCTATTTTGCGCACCTTTCTTGTACCTATTAGTGCATTGCTTGTGCTATTTCGTGCACCTTTCCTGCACCTGTTAGTGCATTGCTCGCGCTGTTTCGCACACCTTTCCTTCGCCGGTTAGTGCATTGTACTCGCGCTATTTTGCGCACTTTACCTGCACTTGTTAGTGCATTGCATCGCACTGTCTTGTGCACACCCTTGCATAACACTGTCTTGTGCACCTATTTAGCACTGTCTTGTGCATTTCGACCTGCATCGCACTGTCTTGTACATCTGCATTACGCCGTTTTGTGCACTTTACCTGCACTTGTTAGTGCATTGTTAGCACTGTTTTGTGCATTCACCCCTACATCGCACTGTCTTGTGCATTCACTCTGCCTCACACTGTCTTGTGCACTCTCTGGTCTAGGAGACCTTAAATCCTCTGAAGGTGCAATTCCTTTGGTGTTTGTCATGCCTGAACGACTTCCGGTGGCCTGGTATAGCCACCTACCTGTGTTTGTTGTGAGTTCCTAAGAGATCAACTGAGACAGTGGAAACTAGACTTCGAATGGCACATGCCTAGAACGCAAAGGTTCGGGATTTCCGAGACTAAAGTCTGGTTTAAATACCTAGGGGTGTATCCTCGGCTTGAAATCTGTATGGCAGCCCCATAGGTTGAGGTAGCGGGTATGCGCCTCAATCTTGGATACTGAACCAACCTAGTCTGTCACCTTGTTGGAGAATAGGGAAAGTTGCAACCATAGCCAGGGAGAAAAGTAGTACCTGTGGTTCAGAAATGCAAGATGCAGAAGAGGAATATCCCCAGCAGCATGATGTGAGTCATTGCCAATTGCCCATGTAAGGTACTTTCACTTCCCAGTTACATTGC
Organism: Camellia lanceoleosa; assembly: GCA_025200525.1. Taxonomy (NCBI): domain Eukaryota; kingdom Viridiplantae; phylum Streptophyta; class Magnoliopsida; order Ericales; family Theaceae; genus Camellia; species Camellia lanceoleosa. Next base: position 48,036,056 of record CM045759.1, read on the forward strand.
ATTTTGTCATCTATTACGTCTATTGCATTGCATATAGCATCTATTGCATGCATCTACTGCATTGTTTTATTGTCTGCATCATTTCCATGATAAGCTTAGTTTGGCATGTGCCCATACTTTTCGCATTCAAGCATAGTTCTGTGATTATGTGTATGCACCTATTCCACTAAGAAAATTGTGGTCTGAGGGTGTCGGCACCTTTTCTGTGTTAGACGTGGTCTGTTTTGTGTCTATGCCTTTTCTAGGCAAAATGTGGTTTGGCCGTGTGCCTTATTCACTTCATCCATTGCATCGTATTTTGTTTTGTTGCATGTAGCATTTAGGATCACGATCTTTCCTCAGCAGATCATTTCTCGCTTATATCATGCCACCTAATTACTTATATTCTTTGTGCAAAACACATAATTCTGCCTATGCACACACCTATCACACTAAGAGAATTGTGGTTTGAGGGTTTCGGCACCTTTTCTATTTTAAACGTAGTTTGATTTTGCATCTCCATCCCTCTATGATATTTGTGTAGTTTTGCACTGATTGAGGTTTGTTGTTTTAATTACATTGTGTATCATGTGCATTGTTTCGTTGCATTGCATATCATTTGTATTGTTTTGTTGTATTGTTTTGTTGCATTATGTATCATGTTGCATCATACTCCTGAACTACGCTGGTTTGATTCCTTGCAATGGGATACGTAGGCAGCCTGTGGGCACAACCATTTATTTATCTGTATTTTGTTTGTTTGTCCAAGTCTTCAGCCTTGTCAAAAATGAGTTGTCTCTAGGCTTTAACATTCACTCATGTCATTTTATGACTTCGAGCTCTGTCAAAGAGGAGTAATTGTAGACACCTATTTTTGACCGCCCTTAGGACTTGGGCATCACTAATTGCTTACTTGGTGGTGAAAGTTGTGCAGTATAAAGGTTCAATTCCTTCGGCAAGAGGAGAGTCAAATCCTAACCTTACCCCTCATTTTGGACCAAAGCTATTTACAATGGTTTTTAGACCTTAAGGCCCTCTCTTTCAAAATGTTTTTGAAATAAAGTTCCTACGATGTTGCGACACTCGCATTTCGTTAAATGTTACGCTTTTCGGTAAACCGAGCAAGGACAAAGTGGAAATGAATGAAAGAAAGATGAAATCTTTAAAAAAAATCTTTCAAAACACCTTGATTAGGGGTTTGAAGTTGAAGAAAAGAGAAGTGGAGGGGAGAAACCGAGTTGGGAAAGGAGTTGGGCATGAATCGTTAAGAGAGAGTCGAGCAACCCTCGCTAAATTGGGCCTATCCATTTATACACTTTGATTTTAGCTATGAGGCCAACACCATTGGAAATAATACTTCTGGGGCTTTATTTTACACTCAAGAATCTCCTAAAGCCGAGTCCAGATGGGGGAGATATGGTTGGTTGAAGTTAGACATCAATCCGTTATGATCAAAACTGAGCAGTCTTTACTAAAAGAGGCATAACTTTTTGCACAGTTGGAATTTTGATATAAGGATTCCACCATTGGAAATCTTACTTCTGGGGCTTCATTTTAGACACAAGAATGACCTAAAAAGGAGTCCATATGAAGGAGTTATGCCTGTTTCAAGTTGGACCTGCAGAGCAGAATTTGCAATCGGCCACAAATGTGCACAGTCAGCCATGGAAGTGGCCGGTCGGCCATCACAAGTAGCAGGTCGGCACCAAAGATGGCCGGTCGGCCGAGCGTGACCCAAATTTATTTTTTTTTGAAGATATTTCTCCTTCAGCTCTTTCTAGCTTGTGCCAGCTGTCCTAACTCAGATATTTTCAACCAAATGCTCTCTTTTTGCTATATATGAAGCCATACCTCATATATTCAAGAGAAAAAAAAGAAACATTTTCACAAGTTTGAGAGCTTCTCTCACTAAATTCCCTCTCCCTCTACAAAATTTTCAGAGCAAAATCTCTGCCTCTCTCTCTAGAGCCCCTCTCTTTTGCCCTTTTGTGCATAGAAGTGCATAGTAGAGAAATACTTCTAGTTTGCCTAGGCATCCTTCATCAAAGTTGCATATCATTGGCTGAGGTCCCTTGGAACTTATTTTTGGGCTATTGGAAGGTCATTTGAGCCAACAAAGTGGCTGTTTTGCTGCTGTGTTTCAAAGGTAATCACTCACCCCCCCCCTTTTAGCTTGTTTTGCATACTAGCTTTGCCATAGTTTTCAACTACTTTGGGGTTGTTTTTGGGGTGGTGTTGAACTACAAAAACCTCTGTTTTCCCTTTGTTTTTCAGTCCTAAAAATGTTGGTTTGAGCCTTGTTTGGCTAGGGGGTGTTTCCTCATTTTTGCTCCTTGGCTTGTAAGGCCTTTTGAGCTAACTTTCAAGCTTTTCAAACAACTTCTTTTTGTCCTTAAAACCACTGAATTCTAAAGGAATTTTAGTGGTAAAAAACCTGTTTTCAGGCTCAAAATAGGAGGGGGTGGCCTTCCCTCCTTGTCTCTCTATGCCATGCCTTGTTAGCACTATGAAGTAGCATCTTTTTGTGGCTTATGTTAGCTCTTTTCAAGCATGCTTTTGTGACTTTTAGGACCTGATATAACTCTGTTTTGGGCTGGTTTAGTCATCTCTTGCATGCTTCATGTACTTGTAGTGCATTCCTCTTAGTTAGCCTAACATGTATCATGCTTTGGACCATCATTTTATTATGCTTTTGGCTCCACTCCAGGAAATTTTTACTCATGTTTTGCCATGCTTAAGCTCTATTTTAAGTTATTTTGGCCATACATGCCTTGCTTTGTATAGCCATAGTGCAATCTTGCTTACTAGTTTTGAGTTTCATAGTCTCTAGCATGGCTTACTTGAGTTGTTCACATGCTTTGGCCTCTTTTCTACCATGATTTCAGTGTATGAAGTGTGGTCATACTCTCTTGTGCTTCACTCTTTCAATGCTTTTGGAGAGTTATGATTTATGCCTTAAACATGAACCCATGTGTATGCCATCTTGCCTAAGCTTTTGGGCTACCATTTCAATGTGTTTTGAGCCTTATTTTTCCATGATACAACTCTGTTTTTGGTTGGTTAGAGCATCCCTCATTTGCTTCTTACACTTATAGTGTAACCATGCTCATTGGCCTTGCATGCTTGGTGTTTTAGCTTACCATGCTAGCTTGTTTTGGCTTCATTCCATGCATGTTTTGACCTGCCTTGGGACTGTTTTTAGTCATCTTGGACCTTTGGGGCTTGCTTAATATGGCTATGGTGCAAGTACCTTTGCTAGCCTTAAGCTTTAAGCCTCCTAGCATGCTTCATTTGTGATGTGTGCATGTTTTTGCGTCATTTGGCATGTTGTTTTAGAGTATATAGTGTTGTCACACTTCCATGTTTTTCACTCTTTAAGTGCTCTTAAGAGTTGCACCTTTACACCCTATTCATGGGCCAATGCATGAGCATGCATTTTATTGCTTTCAATGCTAGCATTTCAGAGCATTTTGGCCATTATTTTGGCATGCATGAGGGCTGTTTAGGGTTGGTTTAGTCCATTGAGCATTGTATTGCATGCCTCTTGTATGATGCTCTTTACTTCCTTTGATGCTTTAGCCTTTAAACATGCCATGCATGCATTGCCCACATGATAGAATCTTGTGCATGCCATTAGCATTGATAGGTTGATCATGTTGTATGTGCTGCATTGTGTTTGGATTGAGCGTTGATCCAAACACAAGGAATGTGGTACGTTTCATACTTGAAGTGATGAAACGCGCCTCATTCCTCGGTCGCCGACCCTCTTGATCAAGCATGATAGAGGTGGAGGCCCTTATGTTTTATTTGTGTGCATTCATTGACATTGACTTGTGCAACTTGGCCTCTTTGGCCATCATGGATTGAAATGTGTGATTGGTGGCTCGAGAGCCGAGCACTACACTCCTTTGAGCTTAAGATATGATAAGAAATGTAGTTGCACACACATTTCCTTGCAAATACCCAACCATGCCTCTGTTTGTGCCCTTTTATAGCAAAAGGAGAAATTGCAAGAAGCAGTGGCCGACCGGCCATCAGAGCTGTCGACCGGCCACCAAGTCTGCCGATCGGCTATCAGAAGTGGCCGATGGCCATCCTTCTTGGCTGACCATCCCTCAGCATGTTCCTAAGGTGGGTCAGAAGTATTCTGGAAGTTGGAATAATTTTCAGAAGTACAGAAGTGTGCAAACAGAGGCATCATGAGGCACAGTAGTGGATTTCCGGAAGGACGCGACCGAGCATGCATGCATCCCTCACCTGCGAGGCCATTTTACCGCTTTACTAGCTAGTTGTAGTTAATTGCATGTTTTGTAATTAATTAGTTTAACTTGTGTTGTAATAATTAATTAGCTAAGTTAGTTAATTAGTTGTGGTTTGTAATAGTTAGCTTAATTAGCGTAGCTAGTTAGCTTTCATTTCATTCGGACCCTCCGTCGAGAGGGCACAAGGCTGTAATAAGTGTGCGTGTGTGTGATGCATGTCTTCCAACCCCATTTCTTTCTCCCTTTTACTTATTAGCTTTCGATGGTTAGTTTAGGGCATATCTCAATTAGCATACTTATGCTTTGCATGCGTGCATTATTCATTTGTCTTGCATGCACCAGGCTTGGCGCATCATTCAAACTGCATTGTGTTTCAATTCCTATTTGAATACATGTATCAAATTGTTGCATTCATAAGCCATCTTAGCCAGCCGAGCCTATTTTAGTTGCATTTTGCATGTGTTGCATTAGGCATTGTTGACATAGCTAGGATCATGCATTGATTACTAACTTGCTTATGTTTTAGCTTGGAGTACACTATGAGTGTTTACGCTTTAGCATCCTTGCATATGTGTAAGTGACTATCATGATAGCATGCTTGCCATGAGGCTAACTGCTTAAGTGTTTAACTGCATGAATGCCTGTGGATGAAGGCTTTATTGCTTGAATTGGAATAATTTATCAGAATGTGAGTTTTAAGCTCACTTGAAGTGGCAAATCATCATGTTTTTAAGCCCACTTGAGGGTCGCAAATCCGCGCTTTATCCTACTTGCGAGTAGCACTTTCAAACTATTTTTTAAAACAAGCATAAGATGTTTTGTTCCAACTTAAGCGATTTGGTCTATACTTGTATGTTGTACGCATCACATAGTAATTCTAGATTAATAACTGGAATAAGAACGCATGTGTTTTCAAAAACAACATATCATGTTAGTAGAGGTCGATCTTTGATCGGACGAGTGGGGGTGCTGATTTCAGAACCTTCCCCTCTCGTACCCAAGTTCCCGAGCTGAGGCAACGTTGGTAATGATGAACACTTGGCCTTAGGCACGAGTCAGGGTTTCCTAAATTTCCCAAAAACAAAATATTTAGGTGGCGACTCTGAAATTTGGCCAAGCAGTCCATGTTTGGTGCTTTTTGATTAAAATCAGTTTTCCAAAACGATTTTCCGGATTTGGACTCTTTTGTGATTTATCAGTCTTACATTGCACTTTATGAGATTAGATTTAGAATCGTGACAGGAGTCCGAACTGTAGTAGCTAGAACCCAATTCACGCCCTCACACGCGGAGCAGGGAGTTCGGGCGCTCTACAGATGACCTGTGAGCCTTATTTTATTTGATAGTTATTTGTTGAAGACGAGTAATTTGCGAGTTATCATGATTAGTTTTGCTATACTATGAAAATAGAGTCTTATTGTTTTAATTGTGTATGGTTTGGGGTAGCACGGTCTACTAGAGTTCTACTGTAGTGGTGAAGTTCTTGGTGTAAGTGCTGAGAATGTCCTTAAGAGAGTGTGAGATTTATATCTTGAAGTAATGAGAGTTGTACTTGTGTTTGTTGTCTGGTATTTAGTTGATTACTGATCTTGTTGTAGATTCTATTGATCTTATAGGGACTGATGTGAAGTGTTTGATTACCATATGGGCATGAATGTTGAAATGGGTTGACTTAGAAATGAGAGTGGCATAAGTTGGTCTCATGGAGTTCAGCTCGAACTTGGGAATATGGGTGAGTGTGTGCTGAGTCCCATGTAACGTTAAGCAGTCTTGGTTACATGTCGATGTTTGGCACCAAGTGTAGAGAGTTTTGAGTTCGTTGGTTAGTACAAGATTTGGCTAACACATAGTCACCTCGAGGCTTGCTTTGGCTTTGAGCAAGGGGTTTTAAGGTTGAAGAATGCCTTGGATTACGATTAAGAGCATTGAATTTCGCTTACGCAAGTGTAGTGTTTGTGTGTCTTTGTGTATAATCCTTTAAGTAAGGTAATGTAGTGGAACAGTGATTTTACAAGCGCATTTACGCCGATATATACTTGATATGTTGTGTTAGTATGTGATAGGATGAGACTCCCAAGATTTGTGAAATTGTATGTAACGCCTCGAAATAAATACGATAAACCATCCATTATGATAAGTAAATAATAATGCAAATCAGAGTATAAGATCCATCTATTACATAAGATTCAGATGTACAAAAAGGTGACACATGTAAATATACATTTATAAGTCTTAACCCTGAATCTATAGCATGTGTCAATAAAAAAAATAAGAAGTAGAAGTTAAACAAATAATGGAAATATCCTGAAGGCTACAACTTTCCAAGAGAATACTTAGTTACATCAAAAGTGAGTCTGAAGCTCAATATATATAAAGCCCTAGGCTTGTACAAACATTAAATACAAAATAACAAAACTGAGCCTTCAGCTCCACAGTCCTCTTATGCTAAGTCCTTGGTGGAGGCATCTTATCAACACCTGAAAATGGTTTTCTCATATAGGGTGCGCCAAAGCCTAGTAGAAATAATCCAACACAATATATGAATCTTAACAAAGATAGAATGGTGAAAAGCATATGCAATGCTCATGTCAAAACGGTTTACATTTCTTTCCCAAAATCATGTCATGCTCAATTTATATCACAATTCTCAAATCATATCCTTTACCATTAGAAACGATCTCAAACCAATGCAACATTTCATGGATATTTCGTCCACAGGAAGCCATTAAACGACACTCATGTAAACGTAGTCTATACAAGCACTAATATTACCATTTTATGGATATTTCATCTGCGGGAATCAGCACTCATGTATACGTGCGTTTTTTGCGACTTTTACCCTAGACACACAGACCAACTTAGTTTGGTGATACACACATCTTTCCAACATTCACTCATCTTCTCAATTTCATATACATATGCAATGTATTAAATGAGCAACAATGTTTAATGCACAAAGATGAGAAATTACTTTCAATTCACTTAATCCTCATGCAATTTCTACAACAATCATAGCTATCCTCTACTGATAGCCCAAAACAGATATAAAATCTCCAATACAGATAAACTTTCTAAATTTAATATGTGAGCGATAATACATATCCAACTCCATTGCCCATATCAATATCCATCTAATTTTATATTTTTAACATCAATTGCATTTATTTATACAAAATAAACATTTGAACTATTTAGGGTAAAACCCTCTTTTTCTTCCAAAATTCATTCAAAGTATCAAAATTAGTAGTTTGATCATAACCCAACCTTATTTCCAACCCCACAACCATTTTCAATACTTCCATTTCAAAACCCCTATTTTGCTTTTAAACCAAAATCCTCGATTTGTTCAAAATCCTCCAAAATCACAAGATTGTTTTATAAAAACAAATAGCTAAGTTAAAAATCATAAGGAGTGTAAAGAATCCCTACCTCGAAGCTAGAAGATGAGACAGAAAGAGATAACACTTCAACAACACCGAAACCCAACTCTACTCAGATGAAAACGAAGCTCTAGGTGAGCTGTACCATTTTAACAAAGGGAGTAGGGTGAAGAAATGGATAGACCTTGGTGTATTTGTAGAGAGGGAGTAAGTTTTAGAGTGAGAGGGTCTCAACTTAGGGTTTTGAAATTTTTTAGAGAGAGAGAGATGAAAAAGGGATATAAAATGGCCTTTTCACGAATTGATATACGCACAGCTCGGTTGAGCGTAAGAGTTGTTGCTCGAGCGACCAGACACAATAAGTTGTTCTACTCGAGCGCAAGAAGCTTCACTCGAGTGCAGAATATACACTCCCAGAAGTTTTACAGACAAAAGACCGTCACTCAAGCGCAAGAAGTCTCGCTCAAGCGAAGAACACTACCTCCCCAGTATCTCTGCAGGCTTGCAAAAGTACTGGAAGCTCACAAAGCTCACTCGAGCGCAAGTAGTGTCGCTCGAGCAAAGAGGCCAAATTCTAGACAACAACAGTTTGAACAAACTAGTAACCAACCTGTTCCAAACACAAGTAAGACACTCCAATACTCAAACTCAATGAGAAATAAGGAGAAACACGGTATGAATATGTAAATAAGACAAATGCAATCCGGATTCAAAACATCAACGAGTCGGGTCTAAATCAAGAACGCTATAACCTCACCCCTTTAAGGAATTTCGTCCCCGAAATTATAAATCAAACATTAAAATCATATTTAAACCAATTTCAACAATGATAATCAATCAATTTCAATACCATGACCCATCCGCGGGCCACTCGTTCTCATCAATATGATAAACAAGTTCTCAACACTGAATATACTATTCACATTTTCAAAACATATACAATGGTTATAGTAAATCAACGTAGAAAAAAGTTTCAATACATGCTCAAATATCAACAAATAGGTCTGGATACTTCTCACAGACTTCCAACTCACATTCCCAATTGCTTCCTCGACTCCGTGATTTCGCCACAATATTTTTACCAAAGGAATTGTCTTGCCTCGTAATACTTGGTCTTGAGTATCCAAGAATCTCACCGGTCTCTCCTCATATGAGGCATCCTCATCTACCTCTAAGTTGGTCCAATCCAGCACGTGCGATGGATTCGGCTCATACTTTCGAAGCATACAAATTTGAAATACATTATGAACCCCAGAAAGCTGTAGCGGTAAGGCCAAGCAATAAGCTACTTCTCCAATCCACTCAAGGATCTTAAAAGGCCCAATATATCTAGGGGACAACTTCCCACTCTTCCCAAACCTCATTAAGTCTCGCCTAAGTGATATCTTCAAGAAGACATAATCTCCCACCTTAAAAGACAAAGGTCTCCTCCTGCGGTCGGCATAACTTTTTCGGCGACTTTGGGTAGTAACCAACCTCTTAAGAATAGAGCTACTCTCTCAATCATTTTTTGAACCAACTCAAGGCCTAACAGAGGTGCAACACCCACCTCGGCCTAACACACAGGAGATCTACACGGTCGGCCATACAAGGCCTCAAACGGTGCCATGCCAATACTTGACTGAAAGTTATTATTATAGGCAAACTCCACTAAGGGTAAGCGCCTCTCCCACGACCCCTTAAAGTCAATGACATAACCTCGAAGCATATCCTCAAAGATCTGAATAGTACGTAGTGCTAAAAGTCAATCTCGCGCCCAAGGCATTCTATAGGCTCTGCCACAATCAAGCCGTAAAATGTGGATCTCTATTCGAAACAATCGTTACAGGGACCCCATGTAACCTCACTATGTCATTAATATAAAGGCTAGCAAGATAATCTACCGAGTCACTCAAGCGCATAGGTATAAAGTGTGCTGACTTGGTTAACCGGTCAACTACCACCCAAATTACATCATTACCCCGTTAAGTCCTAGGAAAACCCACCACAAAGTCCATCGTGACATGCTCCCACTTCCACTCAGCTATAGGCAAGGGTTACAACAAACCCACTGGCCTCTAATGTTCGGCCTTCACTTGTTGACAAGTAAGGCACCTCGATACAAACACGGCCATATCCTTCTACATTCCCCTCCACCAGAACTGGCGACTGAGGTGGTGAAACATTTTTGTGCCTCTCAGATGCACCGCAAGGCATGAATGGTGAAACTCTCGGAGTATTTCCTCTCGACAAGACTCCAGCACGAAAAGACGGTCATGGTATCTAATACTCGAATCGGGATACACACTCAAGCCTTTTTCCATCTTCCCACTGGAGATCTTCTCTCAAAGGGATTCCACTTCAAGGTCACCCATCTGTGCTTCTATCACTTGGTTCACAAGTATAGGTTGTGCAACTACAAAAAACAAGGCTACAGACTTCACGAACTCACCAAGATGCAAGTCAAACTCACCAATAGCATCCAACATCTCCCATTCTCGAATGGCAATACTAGCCACACTACCAATGGATTTTCTACTTAAAGCTTCGGCCACAACATTGGCCTTCCCCGGATGATAATACAACTCAAAATCATAATCTTCTATAAACTCCATCCACCTCCTCTGCCTCAAATTCAAGTCTTTCTGTGTAAACAGATATTTTAGACTCTTGTGATTAGAAAACACTTCAAACTCGTCACCATACAAATAATGCGTCCAAATCTTTAAGACAAAGATCACCGCCGCTAACTCTAGGTTATGAGTAGGGTAGTTCCTCTCATGTGTTTTCAACTGCCGCGAGCCATAAGCTACTACCTTTCCCTCTTGCATCAATACACAACCCAAACCTTCCCATGAAGCATCACAATACACTAAATAGGCCAAATCCCTCTTTGAAATAATCAATACTGGAGTCTTGGTAAGTCTAACTTTAAGGTCTTGGAACAACTTTTCACAAGTCTCACTCTACACAAAGTTGATTCATTTCCTCATCAGTCTAGTCAATAGTGAGGCTAATCTAGAAAAATCTTTCACAAAACGACAGTAATACCCGGCCAACCCTAAGAAACTACAGATCTCAAACCATTCTTGGGTTGTTCCCAATCTTGTACGACTTCTATCTTAGATGAATCCACAGTCACTCATTCCCCGGATACCACGTGGCCTAAGAACTTCACTTCTTTCAACCAGAATTCACATTTCCCGAACTTAGCATAAAGTTTGTGGGCTCTAAGCAACTTAAGTACTATTTACAGGTTTTCGACGTGCTCCTCCTCAGAGGATGAGTAAATCAAGATGTCATCTACAAAGACGACCATAAAACAGTCTAGGAACTCACAAAAGATTCGGTTCATCAGATCCATAAACACAGCTAGTGCATTGGTTAACGCAAAAGGCATCACTAGAAACTCATAATGGCCATACCGCATACGGAATGCCATCTTCTGGGTATCCTCCTCCCTTACCCTCAACTAGTGATGACCCGATCTTAAGTCTATCTTGGAAAAACGACAAGACCCATTCAACTAATCAAACAGATCATCTATATGAGGCATTGGGTACTTGTTCTTAATAGTTATCCAGTTTAACTTCCGGTAATCAATACAAAGTCACAATGCACCATCTTTCTTTTTGGCAAAAAGAGTCGGTACTCCCCAAGGTGAAGTACTAGAGCGGATAAAACTCTTATCTAACAATTCTTAGAGTTGAATCTTCAACTCACTCAACTCAACAGGTGCAAACCTATATGGTGCCACAGAAATCGGTGTCGTGCCAAGGACTAAGTTAATAAAGAATGCAATCTCACGATAAGGTGGTAAGCTAATGAGATCCTCAGAAAAAATATTCGGGTATTCACAAACTACCCTTGACAACTCAACTCGAACTTCATGACGCTCACTACCCAAGAAGTTGGCAAGAAGGTAACTAAGCTCATTTCACTCACGCGGATCATACACTGACGATAAAACTCTGTTGGCTCTATCCCTCATAAAATAAAAACAATCACCGCTCAAGGTACATACAGTAACCCTCTAACGGTAACAATCTATGACAACTTGATACGATAATAACCAGTCCATGCTCAATATAACATCAAAACTCGACATGTTAATTAACACAAATGCAAAAAACAGTCGACGATCAGCAACCTCTATGTCACAACCCCGACATCCCTGTTCCAAAACAATCTCACCACCAATAGGTGACTCTACACAAAGTGGAGATGCTAACCGAGCCAACTCTAACCCCAATGTCAATGCAAATGCAGACAAGATGAATGAATGGGATATACCCATATCAATTAACACATTGGCAATAGAATTGTATAACAAGAAAATACCTCTCACTACCGAAGGCGCTGGTACTAGATCTGGCGTGGTAACAACATACACACACCGTAAAAGCCTCTGCTCTACCTGCTCATCCCTTGAAGCATAAGCTTGACGCACTGACTGAGCCGAAGAGGCTCCCTGATTGGCCCTTGAGGCCTGAGCTGATTGTGCAAGCTATGGGCTCTATGTCTGCCTCGTACTAGACACACTTGGTGTGCCACTCAACTGAGGGCAAAACCTCTTCATGTGCCCCACCTGCCCACACTGATAACAAGTGAGCAGCTACCCTCTCCCCTGACTTTGGCTCTGAGAGCGAGCTGAAGACAATGTAGACCGTTGCACTCCTTCTCTCTGCGAGCATGCTAGAGACTTATGGCCTAACTGGCCACACTTTAAACAAGTAAAATCTCCCTGACCGCCTCTTCCAGAACCCGAACTCGGTACTGAAAAAATGGACCTCAACTGAGCTCCCTAGGATTGCTGTGGGTTAAAACCCCTCTTCCTTTTACTGTCCCTTTGAACATCTCGAATCCTTTTGGAGCCCCTCATCCGTTCCTCCTCCATTTGCATCACGGTCTCAAGATGAGCTGCCGACTCTACAAGTCGCCCGTAATCTCTAACCATTGAACCGGCTACCTTGAAAAGAAGCCCGGTCCTTAACCTTTTCTCAAACTCCCCACAACGGTGTTCCTCTATCGCCACTAACTCTGGTGCAAACCAAGATAGAGTAGTAAATGCGGCCTCAAACTCAGCCACCAGCTTGTTCAACTGCTAGAGCTATAAGAACTGCTCCCTCAACTTCTTCTTAACAATGGGAAGCAAAAACTTGCCCTGGAAGGCATTGACAAAAGCCTCCTAAGTCACTTCAATGCGCCCACACTCATACTTCCACCACTGACTCGCATCTCCCTTCATTTGGAAAGATGTCAAAGTCACTCTCAGTCTGTTGTCCTCGATACGAAGTATTTCAAACGTCTTCACTATCTACTGTAGCCACTTATCTGCCTTCAGTGGCTTCTTGGGATCACCCAAAAACTTATCCAGGTTGGGCCGAAATAACTCTCACTTCAGAAAAGACAACCTCGTCTCAGCAACATGGGCCTGGACTTGATTCTCAGCTCTGAGAATGTCCATGGATTCCCGCAATGCTCCAGCAATTTCATGGGCCAAAGTGCCCATGGCTTGCTAGCCAACTAGTTCAGCTACATTGGCCCGACTAACCCCTTCCTCTTGTGCCTAAATATCATTCGGTATCAGCATCTCCTGCCGTCTAGGTCTACTACGCCTACCACTACAACCACGTCCTGACATCCTAATAAAGGTAACAAAAGAGATTAGCACATTTTCAAATGTGCCGAAGCTAACTCACTCGTGTCTTAATGCGGTGGACAACAGTAATTCACTCCACATAAGCACGCAGTTACAGAAACACATACGAATTTTCTTCCTGGATAATGACCATCCCGCGGCGTTACCAACATTCCAATTAGAAACAACAGTGATCAAGTCTTCTTCTAATTGGACTTCTAGAAACCTGTAGACCCAATCAATATCCTAAAAATTAAACCTCATACCCATATAATCACATAATCATATTATCACATAGCATACCATACATACAAATGTCTTTATCAAGCGAGACAAATCCATTGTGGTAATAACCACTTCCCATGTACCCAAAGTATTCAAACCCGATATGCTCTGATACCAAGTTGTAATTCCCCGAAATAAATACGATAAACCATCCATTATGATAAGTAAATAACAATGCAAATCAGAGAATAAGATCCTTCTATTACATAAGATTCAGATGTACAAAAGAGTGACACATGTGAATATACATTCATAAGTCCTAACCCTGAATCTATAACATGTGTTAATAACAAAAATAAGAAGTAGAAGTTAAATAGAAAATGGAAAGGCCTTGAAGGCAACAACTTTCCAAGACAATGCTTGGTTACATCAAAAGTGAGTCTTAAGCTCAATACATATAAAGCCCTAGGCTTGTACAAACATTAAATACAAAATAAAAAAATTGAGCCTTCAACTCTACAGTCCTGCCAAGCTAGTCCTTGTTGGAGGTATCTCACCAACACCTGAAAATGATTTTTCCATATAGGGTGAGCCAAAGCCCAATAGAAATAATCCAACACAATATATGAATCTTAACAAAGATATAAGAATGAAAGGCATATGCGATCATGTCGAAACGGTTTACATTTCTTTTCCAAAATCATCCCATGCTCAATTTATATCACAATTCTCAAATCATATCCTTTACCATTAGAAATGAATGGAGAATTCTCAAACTAGTACTACCTTTCACGGATATTTCGTCTACGGGAAGCCATCAAACAGCACCCAGGTAAACGTAGTCTATACAAGCACTACTATTGTCATTTTACGAATATTTCGTCCGCGGGAATCAGCACCCATGTATATGCGCATTTTTCGAGATTTCACCCTAAACACACAGGCCAACTTAGTTTGATGATACACACCTCTTTCCAATATTCACCCATTTTCTCAATTTCATATACATATGCAATGTATTAAATGAGTAAGAATGTTCAATGCACAAAGATGAAAAATTAGTTTCAATTCACCTAATCCTCATGCAATTTCTATAACAATTATAGTTATCATCCACCGATAGTCCAAAATAGATATTTCTAAACAGATATAAAATCTCCAATACAGATAAACTTTCCATCCAATTGTCCATATCAATATCCATCCAATTTTACATTTTCAACATCAATTGCATTTATTTATACTAAATAAATATTTCAGCCATTTAGGGTAAAACCCCATTTTTCTTCCAAAATTCATTCCAAGTATCAAAATCAATAGTTTGATCATAACCCAACCTCATTTCCAACCCCACAACCATTTTCAATACATCCATTTGAAAACCCCTATTTTAATTTTAAACCAAAACCCTAGGTTTGTTCAAAATTCTCCAAAATCACAAGATTGTGTTATAAAAACAAATAGCTAAGTTAAAAATCATAAAAGAGTGTAGAGAATTCCTACCTCAAAGCTAGAAGACGAGAGAGAGAGAGAGAGATGACACTTCAATAACACCGAAACGCAACTCTATTTAGATGAAAATGAAACTCTAGGTGAGCTCTAACTTTTTAACAAAGGGAGTAGGGTAGAGAAATAAGTAGATCTTAGTGTATTTGTAGAGAGAGAGTAAGTTTTAGAGTGAGACGGTCTCAACTTAGGGTTTTGAAATCTTTTAGAGAGAGAGAGAGAGATGAAAAAGTGATGTAAAATGGCCTTTTTACGAACTGATATACGCATAGCTCACTCGAGCGCAAGAGTTATCGCTCATGCAACCAAACACAATAAGTCGTTCTGCTCGAGCGCAAGAAGCTTTGCTCGAGTGTAGAATACACATCCCAGAAGTTTTACAGATAAAAGACTATCGCTCGAGCACAAGAAGTCTCGCTCAAGCGAAGAACACTACCTCCTAGTATCGTTATAGGCTTGTAAAGGTACTGGGAGCTCACAAAGCTCGCTCGAGCACAAGAAGCATTGCTCAAGTGAAGAGGCCAAATTCTGGATGACAATAGTTTCAACTAACTAGTAACCAACCTGTTCTAGACACAAGTAAGACACTCCAATACTCAAAATCAATGAGAAATAAGGAGAAACACGGTATGAATATGTAAATATGACAAATGAAACCCTGATTCAAAACATCAACAAGTCGGGTCTAAACCAGGAACACTATATTGTATGTGCTTTATCATTGTATTAGCACCACTATTATTTCTATCAATTTGTTATTGTAGAAATCTTACTTTTGAGTTGTGACGTCATCGTAGAGTGATGGGTATTATTGTTGGGTGACAGTTGAGGAAATGAATTTTCTTAATATTGTGGCCTCGGATGGCATTATTGGAAATTAAGAATGTTTTCATTTTAATCGAACTTAATTGTAAAAGCGTTATAGTTGTGAACTATTACGGTTGATGATGTGTTATAAGTAACAGTTGTTGTTTTCGAAAAATATTTGCTAAACCTATGAGTTTTACATGGAAATTGAAAATATCTTATTTTGTACATAGTGTAGTTTAAACACCTTTTGAAAGGATTTTATGCACAAGGAAAAAGTTTTCAAATGGGAGAAATGAGGAAAGATTTTTTTTACATAGATGAGTAGTTAATTCTTTAACCTTGTGTGGTTTTATCAAGTAATGTTATGAATACAGATTATTTGTTATATGTTTGTGTATCTAGTTCTTGATAGACCAGTACCGTTGACATTTGTTATGCCAGAGAACCTTTATTGTGAGCTTGTATTTGTCCTTGGGTTTTGGGGTACTGTTTGCTCAGTTGTTGTTTTGTTGTTTGTCTTCGCTTGTGACATGTTTGACGTGTTTGGGTGCGAATGAAACCCATTGCTTTTGTTTTAGTCTCGTAGACCCTAACGAGTATATGTGGGTTGTAGAGACATTTTTGTTCTCCTTCATTTTATCTTGTTACTCGGTTGTCTTTTGGGCATCAAGGTGTTGGACCGAGATTCAAGAAATTATCCCAATTATGGATCTAGACCTTGGATGAGTGGTTGTAGTTCCTTTGTAACTATCTTATCTTCAGCTTTGGCATTTTCTTAATTTCGAAGACAAAATTTCCTAAGAAGTGGAGGTTGTAACACTTATGTTCTTTAAAACCATTTAAAAGTGTATTTAATTGCATTACCCTTTATTATTGGGGTAATTAACTTGCCGTATCATTGTTTTGGTAGAGCGAAATCTGATTTAGACTTGTTGGAGTTGTCATTTCGCACTTATTTTTGTCAGAAAGTGACATGGGAATCTTAAATTCTGTTCGGAGTGTCAACATTAGGCTCTATGAGGGTCGACACTTCCCTTTTTGTTCTTTTTTTTATTTATTTATGGTTTAGAGGGTCAACACCACCCATCTAGGTGTCGACACCTAGTTCCTCTTCTTTTTTTTTCTTTGCGATGTTGGTTCTTGGTGTCAACACTAGGGCTTTTGGGTGTTAACACCTGGTCTATTTTGAAAAGGGGTGTTTCACCTCTAGTTGGTGGTGTCGACACCAACTATTGCAGATGCCGACACCTAAGATAATCTCAAATCTGTTTAGCAGTGGCTTTGACATCTTTTTGGGGATCTTTTGACTTATTCTCCTGATTGACCTTGGTATAGATATTTTCTTAAACCTAGTACTATAAATAGGGACTCAAAACACCTTTCTCTTTACTTTTTCTTCGCTCTCCCTTTCTCTCTCTCTCTCTTTTCCACTTTTCACTGTGAACACCATTGTTGCTCTTTGAGTTTTTTCTTTTTGCACAAAACCTCATATCTACTCTCTTGTGGCCTTCTCTTGGCCTGACTCCTTTGGATAAGTTGTAGAGCTTGTCCAGGGCTATGTTATAGTCGGAGCAAAGTTTAGTTTCACGACTTTTGCTTTTGGAGCTTTTTCTCCTTTTCTTTATTTGAGGTAAGGATTTCTTTAATTATTTACAATACCTCGATATAGATAGACATGTGGTATTTTTATTTCATAAAAACATGTTTGTTTTGAAACTTTCTTTGAAAATCATGAAAAGGGGGGGCTTTAGGGTTTAAGCCTTAAGAAGTTAAGCTTGAGTTTTGTGTTCAGTTATGTCAATAAAGTGTTGTTGAGCATGTTTAGGATACCAGAGATGAAAAGGCCCAATTTCTATCAATGTTTGAGAAAGTTGAAAGTGTTTATATTGGGTATGCGTTGGCTATGTTTGTATAATAGCAAGTTGGGGATTTTGATCAAAAAAAATAATAAATAAATAAATAAAGAGCATTGGTAATGGTTGAGAATCGTGAAAATTTGGTGTAGCGGATTTGGTTTTGAATCAAGTGATGGGTGTAACACTTTTTATAAAATGAAGCAAGAGATGTTGACATTTTAATATTATGAAATCAATCGTGGAGTTTAACTATAAGGGTTTGGGAATTTAATTTAGTGAACCTTGTTTTCTTAGTTATGAAACTACATTATTTTATTTTGAGGGGATGTATATTTATCATTTAAAGTTTTGTCCTTGGCCATCGGTGGATGATGGTATTATTTGTTGCTAAATAAATATTACATGTTGCCGTGTGGGTTAGATTGTGTAATCTAATGTGATGAGTTGATGATGTTGATGCTCTTCAAATCAGAGGTACCACTATCTTCCAGCTAGCGCCTGATAAATTAGAGACGTTTCGAATCAAAGGTATCGTTACCTTCTAGCTAGCACCTGGTAAATTGGTATTGTTGTGTAGGGTGTACCGTTTGCCTTTTGTGCTTATGGCCAATAAAATATGGATTTATGTTTCATTGTTGTCATGGTTTATTTTTGGGTGTATCTTGTATTGAGTGTTTTATTTGCTCTTAAGACCATAAAATATGGTAAGTGTTTTTAAGAACATTGTGGTTATGGTTTTGCAATATAGGAAGTAATGGAATGAGTTGAATTATAAAAGACAAGTTATAAGAGTTTTGGAAAGGTTGATGTATTAAGGATCAAATGATGAATTGTAAAGATTAGAAATGAGTTTCCTGAAATGTTAAAAAGGAGTTTTCTTTTGAGAAAGGATATGTTTGTGTGTTTTGGTATACAAAGACGTCACTACTTATATGTTTATCACTTGAGCATTATGATCATAACTATTGTACGAGCATGAAATAATCTTTTCATATAATGTTGTTGATCAAGTTTGCACTCCTCCAAACGTCATCGCTTTGCTTCCTGAAAACACAAACGTGAGCTAGCCGGCGGGTGTGTGCCAGAAACCCCTCCGATGCCTAAGTCAACAACTAGACAATAAGCTGTGTGTTTTTTGGAGTAAGAATTGTCATACCTGTACGTAGGTCTGTCATGAGCTTTTATAGATTCTGCCTCGCACAATCCTAGTAGGACTCCAACTCTTCGTATAAGAGTCCTCCTAGGAATCACACTCCCAAGGATAAAGCCTATCCTGACAACACCCTACACATTGTTAACCAAGTGAGATGGTCTTTACCTTAGCTAAGTTGGTGCAATTTAGTCAAGCTAGTATGTCTCTGCCGTGCTCTCAACAAAGCAATGATGTAGATGACGCTCGGCCGAGCTAAACTTAGTTCGGCCCTTGCCACTAATGCGTACCTCAGTTGGCTATGAGGCTTCCTTTCGGACAGTTAAGTTGAAGCCTTGGCAACACAGTCGACCAGATCGATGTCAGTCTACCCAAAACCAAGCTACCAAAGTCCCTACTACGGCCCATAACCCGGTCCTTAGCGCGGCCCAATTTATCCACATAAATTAGCGTCTCAATTGCCCCTTAATTCCATTTGTAAGGCATGAGTTGGATTATTGACTTCCCACCGAGCTACCCAAGTCCGACCGTGCTGAAATAACGATTTCAGCCAAGCTAAAACTTGTTCGGCTTCTTGGAATTGCGCCGGTCGCACAGCCGGTCGTCCTATAGTCTAACATCACGTCCTTACTGGAACACGTGGCATGTATCGATTGCCCCCTCGTACTATGCCAGCCATTTCACATTGCTCAAGAATTCAAAAAGTGGTGCCTTTCTACCTTCATTTATACAAAAACCCATAATCCTTCAAACAGTTACCTCCACTGTTCATCTTCTCTCTGGAAAAAGAACATCTCGCACTTTTAGGCTCCAAATCCTCACCCTCTTCAATCAAGCCTTAATCTCAGCATCTGGATCCCTCGTCTTGCTCATCTCAGACGCAAGTACTTCTTCTATCGAGTAGACTCTGAGTTCACGCCCTAAATCCGTAAGTTGCTCACGCAATTTTTTCTCTTTTCTACTATTACACTTCTATTTATTTCTTAAGAACTGCATCTCTTCACCACATATGTGTTTAAGGACTGAACCAGCATTAAGAACCTTGAAACTCCACGTGTAATCTTGGAAACACATTTAACTGGGACTAATTTTAGAACCGTGTTTTTTGATCCAAAATCACATTACAACCGGAATAAAATCCTATTCGTGGCTTTAGGCTCGGTTTTGACCAGAATAAAAAACCATTGCTAAACAAACTGAGCTAAGATGCTGTCCAAGTTACTGAACCGGATTGATTATACCTCGGTTCTTTGAACTTGCTTCTAGAACCGAAATTTTTCTATTTCCAACTGTCCATTAGCCAAACACAAGCCCAGTATACGCCCACGTTCTACCGAGCTTAGACTTCATCAGTCTTAACTTGTTATTTAGCCCGGTTTAATGACTTGGGCATAACCCCTTTCTATTCCCACTTTGCAGACTTGACTAGGTTGGCTAGGCACACCCTTGCACTTTGACCCTTGGTGATATTGCTCGACCGAGCCCACCTCCGTTCGTCCCATTACCGCTCTAGGCCGCCGTATAGTCTCCTAAAACACTAAATTTAAATACATGGGCAAGTATCAATTCATGGTAAGCTCACCAGGTGCGATAGCCAAATTTCGGAGGGAGTACAACATCCCTAAAGATGTTCAATTCACATTAGCCAAGCTAGAAACCACATCATAGGGCAAGCCCGGTTTTGTTCCTTTCACCCTTTCATCTATTGTCGAAGGTGGACTTCGGTTCCCCGTTCAACCTTTAATATGTAAGTTCCTAAGAAAAACCAGATTATGCCCAACCCAGTTATCCACCAACAGTTACAGAATAGTCAATGGCATGGCCAAACTAAACCACCATCTAGGCATCAACCTCAGATTGGCCGAGCTGTTCCACCAATATTCTCTCGGTCAAAATGACGACGGTTGGGTCTACTACCAACGAATCAAAAAAGGCTGAGAGAAAATTAACAAAGGCACACCAGACAAGGATTTGAACGATGATGATTTTCTCTGGGTCAGAGGCAATTTTGAGGACAACAAAGCCCCAATACCGGGCTAAAATATTAACTGGAATAAGGGGACCGCTGGTAAGAATAATTCAGTCCGGTTCCTTTGTTATTTTGCGTACTACTATTGTACTAACCCTTGCCTATTTTTGTAGATTTGAACCACCTTAAGTCTACCTACACTTACGCAAACCAAGACGTCCTTCGCGCCGCGCTCCGCTATCGCAACCGAGACCAGACCGAGCTCCTAAACTTTGAGCCGACCTACTGATATAGTGGAAAGACAAAAACCAAGGTTACTGACTTTCTCCTTGAACTATCACCTGAACCAGACCCAAATCTCTCCCAAATCAACCTCATTCCTCTTACCGAAGAGCAGGAAATGGCTAAATGACGAGCCGTTTGTGCCCTTATCACCGAGCAAACCTCAACTTCCACTACTAAGGTTCAAGCCGAGATACCATCGTCTGATTAGTCACATGACGCTGTGGTGGCCCTTCTAACCACCCGTGCTGCCTCATCTTGGCCAAACAAACGGCCCCGTACCAGTTCTACTGCGCCACAACGCCTGACGGACGAAAATGACACCAAATCGTTGGAAATCGAGCTACCAGAAATTAGTCTACCCCAAAGTTGCAACCGGCTAGGCCCTTTCAATCCTCCATCCCCTCCGATGTGGGCACCAACCGTGTCCTTCAAGGGCTGTGCTGTAACCACCCAAGACTCTGTCAGTGCTAAGAAGCATTACCTTCTAGCTTTCAACTTAGCAAAGAGCGTCTGTTGGCCAGCCGATATGGAGCGGCATGAAGGTTTAACCAAGCTGAAGGCCATTCATTCGACGTCCAAGTCAATGATATTGGTAAAATACGAAATCTCTGCAACTCAATAATTGAAACCATCTTGGACCCAATGCTCAGCTTTTTATGTAACCGCTCTGAATATTGTGCAGGCCCTGCAAAAGAACCAAGTGGCTCACAAATGTGTCTTGAGCTACGAAAAATGGCTCAGTCGGTCGTCACTGATGCTGACGCCAAGGCAGCCAAGCTAAAGAAGGCAAAAGCGAAGCTGGCTGAGGTGAGTGCTAAAAATGAAAGACTAGCCGAGCTCGTTAACACAGCTAAGAATTTTAAGCAGAAAGCTTTTGCTGATAAAAAAAAAAAGGCTACCTATAAGAGCTCGCCAAGCTAGAAAAGAAACTGAAGGCCGAGATCCAAGAGTGGAAGAAGAAGGAAGAGGATACCGAAGACCGAGGTTTCAAAGAGGGTGAAGCGACATACATTCAATAGTGTGAAGCAGCCAAGGACATTTTCTTCAAATGCGACTGAAATGCTGTGGCTGCCAAGCTCGGTCAGGGGCACGACTTCGAAATCTTTCTGAACCCTCCCCCTCACTTCATACCGAGCTACATGACAGACTATGCCAACATAATCCAACAGAAGTTTCTCCAAGAGGGGGAGGAGGAAGAGGAGACCCCTGATCCAGTTGATGCCCCTCCTGCCAACACTGACCTCGGTCTTCAGCCTTCCCTTCCAACTCGGGAGGATTTGCTCAGCCAAACTGTGCCAAGCTCGGTTGATGGGGTGCCTGCAACTGGCCTAACCTAGGAAACTGCTGTCGAAATCGGCTTGCCCAACAACGAAGTCCGGGGTGACCTGGACACTGACCTTGATGACCTATTTGCTTGACCAGTTTTACTTGTTTTTATGAAAATGTAACCGAACTACAAGTCACACCTTTTGTAATCACCTTTTTAATGAATGAAGCACTTTTTTTGTTTCTGCTCACTTGGTTATTTCCTTTTTCCAGTGTTTTTTCAATATCTTCTTGCTCGGTTACTGCCCTTTTCCTCTTTGTGGTGTTTCATCTTTACTGCAACTTAGCCGGCTTAACTAGTTCGACCTTACCTTACCCTACCCATCTTTTTCGGCTGAGATATTTATCTCGGCTGAAGAACAACTTGGGAAACTGTTGAACCTTTGTAACCGAGATTTTTGTTTTGATTTTTTACCTCGGCTAATGGAAAACCTTCTTGAGCCTAGATCCCTATCTCAGTTGAAGAAAGAAAAGTGTTTGGTCAAATCTGCCAACCTTCTCGAGCCTAGATCTTTACCTCGGCTGAAGAACGCACTAAGTGTTGGTCAAACCTGCCAACCTTCCTAGACTGTGATCCTTATCTCGGCTTTAGGAAGAAAAAATTGTTGGTCAAACCTGCCAACCTTCTCGAGCCTAGATCCTTATCTCGACTGAAGAAAAGAAAAGTGTTGGTCAAACCTACCAACCTTCTTGAGCCTATATCCTTATCTCGGCTGAAGAAAAAAAAGTGTTGGTCAAACCCGCCAACCTTCTTAAGCCTAGATCCTTATCTTGGCTGAAGAAAAGAAAAGTGTTGGTCAAACCTGCCAACCTTCTTGAGCTAAGATCCTTATCTCGACTGAAGAATGCACTAAGTGTTGGTCAAACCTACCAACCTTCTTAAGCCATGATCCTTATCTCGGTTTTAGGAATCAAAAAGTATTGGTCAAACCTACCAACCATCTTGGTTGCCTCCAATCGGGCTATCAACTTTCACAAATAGAGGAAAGAAGTTTTACTGAAAAAATGTCTACTTGTTTTATTGAAAAAGAAAAATTACAAGTGTTTTAAGAAAAAACTAAAAATAAAATACTCTGAGATTGGTTGTGTTCCATGGCCTTGGAATGGCTCTACCATCCACATCTTCTAAGTGATATGACCCTTTTCTAGCAAAACCAATCACTCTGTATGGTCCTTTCCAATTAGGTCCTAGTTTGCCATCTCCAAGTATCAAGGTGTTTCCCACAACTTTGCGCAGTACCCATTCTCTAATCTTGAATTGTCTGGGGTGCACCGCTTTATTGTATTTCCTGGACAATTCTTATTGATACGAGGCAATATGTACCAATGCTCTCTCTCTTCTTTCTTTTACAAGGTCGAGTTCTAGGGATATGGCCTCGCCATTCAAGTCTGTATGAAAAGCTTCACTTCTGATGGTAAAGAGGCCAATTTGCAAAGAGATTACCGCCTCCATGCTATAAGCCAAGGAAAAAGGTGTTTCGCCAGTCGATCACCAAGGTGTGGTTTGGTAAGCCCATAAGACATGGGGAAGTTCCTCGACCCACATGCCTTTTGCCTTTTCTAACCTCCTTTTCAAGCCATCTAAGACTACTTTGTTAGAAGTTTCGGCCTAGCCATTGGCTTAGGGGTATGCCAACATAGAGTTGTAGAATTATATCTTGTATTCTTCACAAAATCCCCTGAAGATTTTTCCATCAAACTGAGTGCCAATGTCAGATTTAGAGCCTTGTGTATTCCAAACCGGGTTATAATGTTTTACTAGACAAACTTCTTGACGTTCTTTTCTTTTATGGATGTGAATGCTTCTGCTGCTACCCATTTTGTGAAGTAGTCCGTTGCTACAAAGAAGAACTTTCTATTGCCTGGCGCAGTTGGGAGTGGTCCTGCTATATCCAGGCCCCACATTACAAAGGGCCACTGGCTGGTTAAAGGTAGGAGCTTTCTAGCCAGTTGATGTATTTCATGTGCGAACTTCTGACATTTCTCACACTTTTTGACATATTTCTCTGCATCTGCTTGCATGTACGGCCACAAGTACCCTTGTGAAATTGCCCAGTAGGCCAGCGATCTTCCCCCTTGGTGGCTTCCACAAACACCTTCATGTATTTCGAACAAAAATGCCTCGACCTTGCTAGGATGGACACACTTTAAGTAAGGTCCTGTAAAGGATTTTTTGTATAATGCTAGTGATAGGGAGAGCCGAAATCGCTGTGACTTTGCTCTAATTTTGTTGGCTTCTTTCTTTTCTTCAGGTAAGATGCCATCTTTTAAAAACACTATGATGTGATTCATCCAAGAAGGGCCTAGATCGATGCAACATGCTTCGGCTGCTTTCGGCTCTTTGATACTTGGTCTGGGTAGGAAGTCGATTAATAATGGGTGTGGGATAGATGTATCTGACATTGACACGAAACTGGCCAGCTCATCTGCTTTACTATTTTTCTCTTGACCTATTTGCTCTATCCGAACTACTTCAAACTTCACGATCTCCTTTCTGACCAACTCTTGGTATTTGGCCATTCTATCATCCTTTGCTTCGTAGTCACCCGAAATTTGGTTAACTACCAATTGGAAGTCACTGTATACCATCAGCTTGGTTGTCTTCATGCGAAGTGCTGACTTCAAACCCGCTAATAATGCTTCATACTCAGCCTCGTTGTTGGATGCTGGAAAGCCAAGGTTGATTGCCTGTTCAATGGTCAGGCCTTCCGGTGAGATAAGAATTATGCTAGTCCTGCACCGTGTCTGTTGGAGGCTCCATCAACAAAAAGCTTCCACATTTCTCCTACAAATAACTTCCAACAAATTGAGGGATCTGATGACGCCTTAGGATTAGGGCCTTCGCCGCCGACACTATTTTCTTCAGAGTTGATGGTCGTTGTTATGATCTGGTCCTCACTGTTTAGGACTGGACTTTTATCCAGGTGTTCGTTTGTCGTACTGCTGGTTGCTCCTTCTTCCCTTTCTAAAAGACTGGATGGTTTGTTATGCAGTTGAGTGCCCTGCTGTGGGGGTTGTGCTATCCCTGCGGCACTTTCTCCCTTTTCCCCGGTTAAGTCGATCAGGCAAACCTGATGGCTTTCTGGGGCAAATTCAGCCACGAAGTCAGCTAAAGCTTGTGCTTTTATTGCGGTTCTCGGCCGAAACTTAATGTTAAACTACTCTAACTCAGCTGCCCATTTCAAAATTCATCCAGAGAAATCCGCCCTCTCAAACAAGGCTTTTAATGGGAAGGCTGTTAAAATAATCACAGTGTGGGCATGGAAGTAATGCAACAATTTTTTGGAAGTCAACATTAAAGCTAAGGCCAACTTCTCCAATGGAAGGTACCTTGTTTCGGTGCCCAATAATGTCTTGCTAACATAAAAGATAGGCAAGTGTTGCATTCCCTCAACCTGTACCAACACTGCGCTAACTCCATGCTGGAAACCGCTAAGTATAAAAAGAGTTCTTCTCCTGGTACTGGAGTTACCAACAACGGTGGGGAGGCCATGCATTCTTTCAGGCTTTCCAGAGCGCAGTCACACTCGTCATCCCACTCAAACTTGCCCTTCAGTGCCTGAAAGAACGGTCGACACCTATCTGACGACTGACTTATGAATCGTTTTAGCACGGCTGTTAGGCCAGTGAGATGCTGCACCTCCTTGACTGTGTTGGGCCTCTCAAGATCTTGGATGGCTTTGATCTGAGAGGGATCAGCTTCTACATCCCAGTTGGTCACTAGAAAACCTAGGAATTTGCCTGACCCCTCGCAGAATGCGCACTTGGATACGTTCAGTCGCAATTTGTGAGACTTCAAAATTTGAAACATCTCATCAAGGTCCTTGAGATGGTCCCCCTCATTCTCACTTTTGACCACTATATCATCTATGTAAGCCTTCATTGTTCTGCCTAACAATGGTTCAAACATTTTGGTGATCATTTGTTGGAATGTTGCCCCCGCATTTTTTAGGCTAAAGGGCATGACCTTGTAACAATATAATCCTTTGGGAGTTGTAAACGATGTGACCTCCTGGTCTGGTTTATACATAGCGATTGATGGTAACCGTGATACGCATCAAGAAAGCTCAATCGGTTATGCCCCACAGTTAGGTCCACCAGTTGGTTTATTCGTGGTAGAGGAAAGTTGTCTTTCGGGCATGATTTGTTAACTGTTTTGTAGTCCACGCAAACGTGTCATTTTTCGTTCTTTTTTTGTACCACTATAGTGTTGGAAATCCATCTGGGATAGTGTACTTCTCTGAAATCCCCTGCTTCCAGTAGGTTTCCCACTTCTTCCGCTACTATCTTTGCGTGGTGGATTGCCAATCAACGAGCTCGTTGTATAATTGGTCTGGCAGTTAGGCGGACATTGAGTTGATGGCAAATGAAATTGGGGTCAATGCCAGGCATGTCATACGACGTCCAAGCGAACACTTTGATGTTAAAGGTCAAAAATTCCATGATCTCTATTCTCTTAGTACTGGACAGAGACGAACCGAGCAAAAAGAACTTCTCTGGGTTTTTTTTGTCTATTCTTACCTCTACCAAGTCTTCCACTACCTTCTGTTCGGTTGCTTTGCCGACATCTGTAAACAGCTTGTTGTTTTCTGGCTCTTCTACCATTTGTACAAACCCATTTGCAGCTCGGCTACCGTTTATTGTAATGAAGCACTGTTTAGACATGATTTGGTCTTCTAAGACTTCTTCAATCATTCTAGTTTCATTGGGAAACCATAACACTTGATGGTAAGTTGATGCCACCGCTCACATGGTGTGTAACCATGCTCTTCCCAAGATTATGTTATAAGTGGAAGGGACTTTCAATACCCAAAATTTCACATGTTTTGTCATCGTTCCTGCCTTGACTGGCAGAATTATCTTGCCAACCAGCCATTCTGGCATTGAGTTGAAGCCGACTAGGGGAGATGTTGCGAGTGCCAAGTCTTTGTCCTCCAATTTTAATTGCTTGAAGGTCTCATAGTACATTATCTCGCATAAGCTCCCTTGGTCAATTAGGATCTGCTTGATGTCGAAATTCTTGACGCACAAAGTAACCACCAGTGTGTCGTTATGAGGGCTTTGTAACATTGTTAAGTCTTTATCAAAAAAGGTGATGACGTTCGTTGCCTCCATTTTTTCCTTTTTCACGATAGGTTGTGCACTCAGTACCTCTCTTATGTGGTTAGCCTTTTTGATCATCCCTCTAAGTTCACATACTCATTCAAGTTCGATGATCCCATGTATTACATTGATTATGCCTTGGGGCAGACCGTTGACCAGCATCCCATCCGACCTGTTGCGGTCTTGGGGGGTTGGCCGCGTTCCCCCTTCAATATATTGGTCCAGGTGGCCTGCGGCCACTAACTCCTTGTAGCTCAACTTTCTTCGCGCCCCCTTTTTGGAGAGCTCAAATTGGCCTTATAGTTCGGACTCCTGCCACGGTTCTGAATCTAATATCACAAAGTGCAATGTGAGACTGATAAACACCAAAGAGTCCAATCCGGCAAATCATTTTTGGAAAATCAAATTTTAAATCAAATAATGCCAAACTGGACTGCTTTGCCAGATTACAGAGTTGCCACCTAAATATTTTATTTTGAGAAAATTTAAGAAACCCTGACTCATGCCAAAGGCCATATTTTCGTCATCACCAAAGTCGCCTCAGATCGGGAACTTGGGTACGAGAGGGGAAGGTTCTGAAATGAGCACCCCTGCTCGCTCGATCAAAGATCGGCTTCTACTTTCATGATATGTTGTTTTATAAACTTCATGTGTTCTTATTGTGGTTTATTAATCTAACTTTACTATGTGATGCACATAAGCAAGTATAGACTAAAATCGCAAGAATTGGAACGAATTCAACTCATGTTTGCTTTTGAAAATGGTTTGAAAGTGCCACTCGCAAGTGGGCTAAAGCACAAATTTTCCACCCTCAAGTGGGCTTAAAAACATGATTTGCCACTGCGCAAAGTGGGCTTAAAACTCACAATCATCAAATTGTTTTAATTCAAGCAACCAAGCCTTCACCCACAGGCATTCATGCAGTTTTTAACAAATAAGCACATAGCCTCATGGTAAGCATGCTATCATGGCAACACTCACACTCATGCAAGTATGCTAAAGCGTAAAACTTACAGTGTACTCCAAGCCAAAACAAAAGCTAGTTAGAAATACGCATGATCCTAACTATACAGAATGCCTAATGCAACACATGCAATATGCAACTAAATAGGCTCGGCTATCTAAGATGGCATATGAATGCAACAATTTGACACACGTATTCAAATAAGTATTGAAATACAATGCAGTTTGAATGATGCGTCGAGCCCGATCCATGCAAGACAAATGACTGATGCAAACATGCAAAGCATAAGGTATGCTAATTGAAATGTGACCCTAAACTAACCATCGAAAGCGGTTAAGTAAAAGGGAGAAAGAAGTGGGGTTGGAAGACATGCACACATGCACGCATACTTATTACAACATTACGCCCTCGCGAAGGAGGGTCCGAATAAATAAGCTAAGCTATACTAAGCTAAGCTAAGCTAATTATTACAAACCAACTAATTAACTATTCTAAGCTAATTATTACAACACAATTGAAATTGAATAACTTGCCACGCTAAGATAATTAAGTACAATACTCAAATCAAATAATTAGCTACAACTAACTAATTAAAGCAAGTACAGTGGCCTCACGAGCGAGGGAGACATGCATGCGCAGTTGCTTCCTCCCGAAAATCCATTGCCTTGCCATCGGTTGCCTCTGTTTGCACTCGCCTTGATCTCTAAACACTGTACCAGCTTCCAGACTACTTCTGCCCTAACTCAGATACACTTTTGCAGAAAAATGGACTGGTGGCCGGTCGGCCACAAAGGTGGCTGCCGGCCACCTTAACTAGCCGGTCGGCTAGTATAAGTGGCCGATCGGCTACTGCAAATGGCCAGTCGACCACCCCTTTTTCCAAGCTTCTGGTTTTACTGCAGTAGAGAACAACATAGGCAAAGCAATGCATTTTTCAAGGAATGTGTGTATTGCCACCCTCCTTATCATTTCTCAAGCTCAAAGGAGTGTGGCACTTGGCTCCCAAGCCATCAATCAAGCATTTTCAATGCATGATGGCCAAAGAGTCAAGCTTGTACAAGCTCAATGAATGCACAAATAGACTCAAAGGACCATCACCCTATCATGCATGATCAAGGGTGACGGTGACCAAGAAATGTGACACGTTTCATCACTTTAAGTATGAAACGTCCCACATTTCTTGTGTTTGGATTAACGTCTGAGCCAAACACATGGAATGCAAACACAACATGCTTATCTTGGTCATGTTTTACTTGTCCAATTCTTGTTTACACATTTTACATTACCAAGTCATTCTTTAACTGGTTTAAGTCCAAAATGAGTATCCTCTAATGAGAGAGAGGTCAACCAAAGGATGGTTTAAGACATGAGAGAGATCATGCCTTTGGCTAGGAGGAACCCTCAAAAGAGGGTTAAAGCCATTGAGCATAAGCTCTATCTCAAGCTTAAACACAATCATAAGGTTAACCAACCCTCAAAACAAATGGAAAATGAAGAAATAGGAGAGGTTGCAGCCTTTTTTAGTGCTAAAATGGCATGCTAAAGACCTTAAATCATGCAAGCAACAAATGCAAGACATGTTCGAAAGCTAAAAGCATTATACTAGTGAAGAGCATTACACTAGAGGCATGCAATATCAAGCTTAAATGACCAAACTAGCTCTGGACAAAGCTTAAACATGCCAAAATAGTGGCTAAATCATGCTGGAATTGAAGCACAAAAAGCTATAAAAACATGCTCATGTGTTGGCTCGCAAGCTAGGCTCAAAACACAACTCTCAAAAGCAATGAAAGAGTGAAGTATGTGAGAGTGTGACAAGGCTAAACACACTGAAATCATATATAAAATGATGCTATGTCATGCAATCAACACATGCACAACATGTTAGAGGCCTTAAAATACAAAGCTAATGAAGGCATTTGCACTATAGCTATACAAGACAAAGCCCATATGATCAAAGCAGCCCAAAACAGAGGTAAATCATACCAAAATAATAGCAAAACAAGCTAAGATCAAGTCACAAAATGGTAGAAAAACATGCTCACATGTTAGGCCATCTACACATGCAAACAAGACACAAGGAGGGAAGGCCACCCCCTCCTATTTTGGACCTCAAAACATACTTTTTGCCACTGAAATTCCCCTAGAATTCAGTGGTTAAAAGGCCAAAAAAAGTTGTTTTAAAAGCATTGAAAAAGAACACAACACCTTAGCAAACAAGCTACAAAAGAGGATGGACCACCCCTAACTCCAAAAAATACCTCAAACCACTATTTTAAACCGTAAAAATAGAGTTTTTTTAGAGGTTAAAACTAGTTTCAAAATAGCATGCAAATGTGGCTAAACAACTCACTAAAATAAAGCTTAAAAGAGGTAAGCCTTTACCTTTGAAGCACAGCACTAAAACAGGTGCAAGTCTGAGCCAAAACCAAGCTTAAGACCTCAAACCAAGTTTTAAGGAACCTCAGCTCCAAGGTCAAGGTGTTTGGCTAAGGGTCTTAGTGCAAATGTGTAGAGAAAACTCACTTTTAAGCACAAAATAGGGAGAGAAAGAGAGAGGATTCTAGAAAAAGAGGCAGAAATTTTGCTTACAAAAATTTGTAACCCTCAAAATGGGGGAAAGACCTCTCCTTATATAGAAATGCATGCTTCCATCCCTCCATACACGTGTATGGAGGAGGCTTTCAGTGATCAACAGCTGGCACAGTTGGTACATAAAATATTTGAAAAAGGAGAAAATTGGCCGTCAGCCACTTCAGGTGGCCGGCCGACCACCTCTCCTAGCCGACCGACCACATTAAGTGGCCGTCAAGGAGGAAAAATGGCCAACAAGTGCCAAAAGTGGCCAACAAGGCCTTCCCTCCCCCCCTCCCTCCCAGGCAAGAGGCACCAAGGTTTGGCCCAAAACAAGGCCAAAACATAGAGGGTTTAAAGGCTTAAAGACAAGGCACTCAGCCGAGAACTTCGGGCACTCAAAACAAGCACAAACATGTACAATCATCGAGTACGTAAACGATGGCGTCTGAGTCTTAAGGTCGGTCAAAAATGGGATGTCTACACTCCTCCAGATGTTTCCTTAATGGCGTACAGTTTTCAGTTTGGTGCCCCTTTTTATCATGGAAGATGCAATGATACCTTCATTGTAGCCCCTCTGCGCTTCCCCCAACTTGGCTGGCCACCGAATGAAGGGTTTATTGCGTATCTCACTAAGAATCCGGTAGATTGATTTATTGAATACCATAGTGATGGCAGTGCGGACTCTCAATTTCCTTGCTTGGGGGTCCTCTCTATTGGCTCGTTGGCCTTGCCCATTTTTGCTCAGTTGTTCTTTTTGCCCGATCGTGTTAACTTTTGCTGCAGGTTTTTTGTCTGACATCGCTGTTGTGCTAGCTTTTGCTTTGGTACGAGTGATATCTTCTTCTGCCCGAATGTGCTAATGCACTTTTTCCATTAGGGCCTCCATTATGAGAAGTGGTGTCATCGTCATTGAATCCCTCAATTTATTGCCAGCCAGCAAACCTCATTTGTACTGTGTGATAGCTAGGTTTGTGGGGCAATCTCCAATTTGATTAAAAGTCTCCCAATACCGGTTATTGTAAGACCTTAATGTATTCTTCTCGCCCATGTCTATGGAGCGAAATTGGTTGATCTCCACTGGCGTATTGGTGTTCGTTCTGAATTTGGTCACAAACGCCTCCGTTAGTTGCGCCCATAAGGCTATACTACCTTCTAGAAACCTTTCAAACCATGTCAAACCTAGATCACCAAGGCTAGAAGGAAACATGATACACATTAGAGCCTCATTTCGCCGATACAAGCCCATAACCTGGCAAAAGTGGCAAAAGTGCATATAGGGGTCTAACTTCCCCTCATTAGTGGGGAATTTGGGCTAGTGGAAGCCTGAGGGTAATGGTGCGTTCTCTATTACCAGAATGAACAGCGAGCTCTGCAACCTCGCTAACGCTTTGTCTGCTGGTTCGTAGACAAGGCGTGGTTTTGGCATTCCAACCTCAACACTCCCATGTGTTGTAGGAGCCAACCGTTGTAGCGTAGAGACTCTACGGGGGTCGCGAGCCTGAGTATCTTCTCTCCTTCAAGCCCTTTCCTCTACCACTGTACGCAGGTCTGCAAACCTAGGCAACTCTGTGTGCCTAGATGTTTTTTGGTGGGAATACGAGGGTCGATAACTGCTTCTCTCTGTAGAAGACCTTTCAGTCCTCGTTCTCTCAGACCTGGAGTAACGGGTCCTAGAAGTCCTTGATTGTGTATCGCCTGTCCTGAGACTTCTACTTTCAGCTTGTGATGGTGCGACTTGCCTATCACGATCTTTTGAGTGGTAAGAGTGAGTGTTGCCTTTGCGCCCTTCTTTTGTTGCCACCCCTTTGCTTTTTATCTGGCGCTTCATCGTCTCCATGTCTGTCGCCATCCTCCATATCAATTCGTCTTGCTCCCTAACGCGATCCTCCAGAACCTGAGGATCCAGTCTCCTCCTCTGTCTGTTAGGGCTCTGACAGTGATGAGGACTTGAGCCCCATCTATCTCGTGTGTCTCTCCATGGGTTCCGTCGCCAGGGATCTAATTTTGCCATAGGCGAGATAAAAAGTAAACCTTCACACCTCTCACCCCCTTCCGGGGTTTGCCCATCAATAGCAGAGTGTAGTAAGTCTTCATTGTGCGCCATAGATTTCAACTAAAGAGGAAACTCAATCAAAAGGTTTGTTCTTTGTGTTTTTTTTATTCCCACAGACAGCGCCAATTGTACAAGCACGAGATAATATTCTCGTATAATCCTGTGGATCAGGTTTGCACTCCTCCAAACGTCGTCGCTTTGCTTCCTGAAAACACAAATGTGAGCTAGCCGACAGGTCTGTGCCAGAAACCCCTCCGATGCCTATGTCAGCAACTAGACAATAAGCTCTGTGTTTTTTGGAGTAAGAATTGTCATACGTGTGCGTAGGTCTGTCATGAGCTTTTATAGATTCTGCCTGGCACAATCCTAGTAGGACTCCAACTCTTCGTATAAGAGTCCTCCTAGGAATCACACTCCCAAGGATAATGCCTATCCTGACAACACCTTACTCATTGCTAACCAAGTGAGATGGTTTTTACCTCGGCTAAGTTGGTGCAGTTTAGCCGAGCTAGTATGTCTCCATTGTGCTCTCAACAAAGCAATGATATAGATGATGCTCAGCCGAGCTAAACTTAGTTCGACCCTCGCCACTGATGCGTACCTCGGTTGGCTACGAAGTTTCCTTTTGGACAGTCAAGTCGAAGCCTTGGCAACACAACCGATCGGATCAATGTTAGTCTGCCTAAAACCGAGCTACCGAAGTCCCTACTACGGCCCATAACCCGGTCCTTAGCGTGGCCCAATTTATCTACATAAATTACCCTCTCAGCTATGTATGCGTTGTGATTGTTTAGGATCTTTGGGATTTCTACTAGACTCTATGTTCATTTCTCATGTTGAAACTTTTCAAGTACAAAGCTGGAGGGTAATTCTAGATCGAAGGATCTCTTTTATTTGTTGGCCAAGGGGCCTGATTCTTGTAGACAAAATGCCTTTGATGTAATAAGGGTTGAACTTTTTTTGTTATGTAATTTGTAAGCCTAAGGGCATTGTCATTCAATTGTAGTTCATTTTCATCGTATGTATGAACGAGAGAGAAAACTTTTATTATTTATTGTTGTTTATGGTAATAGCTTCCGCATGTATTATATTAGAATTAGATAATAATAGTAATAATAATGGTTATGGTAATATTAACCAGATCATAAAATATGGGGCGTGACATTTGAAGTGTCAAAATAACCAACAACTATATACGGAAGGTATAACCAAAATAATAATTGCACATTTAATGGTTACATTTCCATTAATGCAGCTAATCATAGGGGGGGTCAGTGTAATTTCAAAAAAAAAATAAGGAAGGCTAGTGTAATTGTCAAGAACCTTAAGGGAAGTGACTGTAATTTACCTTAAAAAAAACTATAAATATGATAAATAATATAAGTTATTTTATCAATAACTTTTTTTGATTACATACAATAATGTACAAGAATAAAATTCTTTGCAATACTTTCTTATAATAATATTGTAATGATCAAAATTATTGTACTTGTGAAAACTCGTATTTAATTATTCTTAGAAAAAAAATAAATGAATAAATAAATTGATTTATCCAAAGTTTATTTAAAATATATATTAGTGCATAAGTTAGTTTTAAATTAATCCAATTCAGTCACTAACAAAAACATTGTTAAGAATAATAATTTTGTGAGTATTCAATATTTTTTTGTTTATAATTTATTTTAACAAAGATTCAACATAATAATTATCCTTACTAAATATCTTAGTTAAAAACCTTAGTTAATTAATTTTAAGAAACCTACACAAATACATAATTAAAAAAAAAAAAATCAAAAATTCAGTGGCAGTGTGGGTGATTGATCACCCAATACTTATATGCACGCATCTAATAATAGGGAATAGGCTCATTATATATCTTGAAATTAGAAGATCCAATAGGACTTATTACAATGATTAGAGAGAGAGAGAGAGAGAGAGAGAGAGAGAGAGAGAGCCTCAGGATGAACTCCTATATATATACTCATGCTTGCATTCTTCTTTGATCTGAGAAAAGAAAAGAAAAAAAAAAATTATGTGAGCAAGCTAAATAAGAAGAAAAAGGGTAGAAGATCAAGGAAATTTATAAAAAAAATTTCTATCATTTCATCACCCCATTTCAATCCTACTGCTAGGTAAGAAAACCCTCTCAACCCTCTCATTTTTTTTAATTTTTTTGAAATTTTTAGATTTATATTCATATAATAAAATGACTAAAATTGTAGATAGAATTTTATTTTTGGTTGTATGTAAATTTTGTGATTTGTATATTGAATATTTGAAGGTTATTTTTGTATTAATAACCTTAAAATCATGATATAAGTTTGAAATTAGGCTTGCATGTGTAGTTTGTGCCATTAAAGAGATAATTAAAGATTTTATTTGATTTGATTATATGGCTCTTAAATCTACCAGAACCTTATACGAATTTTTAAACAATTTTATACTCAACATTTTGAGATGAATTCTTCTACAACGTTCTTAAGAATGATGTCTAATTCATCTACGAGTTTTTGTAACAATTATTATAGTTTTGTACGAATTTTTACCAAATTTTAATTACATTTGAAACTATAGACAGATTTTACTGCATGTTTGAAAAATCATTAAAAATCCTATATTAAACCAAATCTAGTAATTTCTAAATAAAAAATGAAATTTGAGAAGTCTAAATTCATAATAAAGTTTTAGATTATGGAATTGATTTACAAATTTAAGTGTGGAATTATTTTAAGAAAATGTGACAAATTTGTATCATGAAATTTCTTGAAATTTTACAGAATTATTTATAACTTATTTTTGGGAATTTCTTTCTGAACAATGACCATAACATGTTTTTTGAATATTTCATGTAATTCCATGAATTTTAGAATTGTAGAAATAATTTATTTATAATTTTAATTACGAAGAGTATGTTTTGAAATTTTCTAGGCAGATTGAGAATGAACCAAGATTATTACTTTAATTATTTATTAGGACTAAAAATAAATATTGTGCTAGTTTAATTAATTGAATCTTGTAAATTAGTAGCACATGCATGTGTGTGAATGTGGTTCATTTTTAAGTATTTAAAATTATCATTTCATACTATGATTTAATTTAGTTGTTTATTATAATTTTTTGCATTGATTGATTATTGTATAACATATATGTAATATTTTTTGTTGGAAATTTTAATGAAATGGTATAACACTTATGGTAAGTGAAAATTTTAATTATTTGTGATTAATATAAAAA
Source organism: Camellia lanceoleosa (assembly GCA_025200525.1). Lineage (NCBI taxonomy): Eukaryota > Viridiplantae > Streptophyta > Magnoliopsida > Ericales > Theaceae > Camellia > Camellia lanceoleosa. The sequence continues at coordinate 48,072,354 of CM045759.1, forward strand.
CTGATTAATATGATTAATAGCATGTACAAAATTTATGATTGAGGGTTGATATCGATAATTCAGCGTGAGCCCTGATTTTTGATAATTTTTACATAATTGTGTCACGAAACCCTAAGATGGACGGGACTTATTTGAACCCTTATCGGTGTTTGGTTTTGGGATAAGGGTGGATGTGCGGGTGGCACGCAGGGAGGTTATGCACCCCTGGCAGACTGTTTGTAACGCCCCAAAATTTATAACATCTTATGAATACAATAATCAACGTTCATTATAAGAAAGGATACAATTCTTTAACCTTTACATCATTAATCAATAAGGTTTGTACAAAATAGTCCCACATGTGAATTATACATTCAGTGATATCCCATACATGAATCTATAGCATGTAGAATGTCAAATTCAAAAGTAAATAAAATGTCCTCAAGGGCTTACAAATTCTAAAGCTTAAGCCCGGTTACACAAAAATAATTTCACGAAGCCATACATTTATAGCCCTTGGCTAGCAAAATGAACCACAACAAAATAAGAGCCATTTGCTCTCCACAAAAGACGTCCACGCCCTTAACTCGGTGGAATCACCACATCTTTTTCTGTACCAAAATACCATAGGGGTGAGCTTAAAGCCCAGTAGAGAATTCTTAACAAAGTATATACATTTTATACAAGTCTCACAATCTGAAATGTACGTGCCATGCTATGCCTTTTAAAACAAGATTACATTTACATCTTTTGAAAACCACCATGCTCAATGATAACTTGAAATCTAAACAATTTAATTCAAAGGGGGCGGTAAATACGACTCAGGTAATCCCTAGGTTGGTGTCTGCAAGTAGGCATAACTAGTACTACAAAAACCCCACTTTACCGGTTGCTAACTGGAAGGGAAATGGTAGCTCCTCCGCACGTGTTTTCGGTCTTTCACCTCGGACACTCAGGCCAACTTAATCAATCTCAACTACACCGCCTATCCGGACTTACCACCGTATTTACCCCCAAACCATTCCATGAAGACTTATTTCACAACATTCTTTTCTCAATGCAAAAGTTTTCAACTTTAAACTTCGAAGCTTAACATAATCAAATGAATTGATATGATAATGTAATGATTATCAATGTAATGCAACAATTCTTTCATGTTCAATTCTTCCACACAACCTTACCATTGTGATCACAATTTCCAAACCTCTTTTCAATGTAATCTCACAAGATGAATAAGCATACGTTTATTTTGATTCATTTAAGGGATAACTCATTTCCCACATTTTGAGCATTCTCAACAATTTCGTCATTTCAAGACTATATCAATATTTTGAACAACTACCAAAAATCACAATTCTCATATTTCATGAAACTCATCATTTATATATATATATATATATAAGTGAGAAATTTCCCCATCTTTATTCACTTTGACACACAAAATAATATATCAACAAGGTCAACCAAGTATTCTTAACACTCTTTCAAAACCCCCAATTTCTAGATTTTTCCTCATCACATTACACACACACACACACACACACACATCTTTTGAAAGAATTTCTTCAAAAACATTTCTCCTTATTCAAAGTATTTCAAAACCCTCAAGAGAATTGTTTCATGAGAAACAAGGAGCAAATCCCCTCCTAAACCACCCACATTGTTGAGCCAACCATCAACATTCAATATTAACAAGAGAAATTTGAAAATCAACAATAATTCTTGCAAAAATGTATATATAACTCTAAGAAAGTCCCTATCTCAAGCTTGGAGAAGAAAATGAGATGAAACCCTTAAAATCGACGGTATTGAAACACGATCTTCACCACACACAACGAAACCCTCGGTTAGTTCTCCAACTTTGATGAAGGAGTTTGGGTTAAAAATGCAATAGATCTAAAGAGATCAAGAGTTTTAATAGGTTTGGTGTAGGAAATGTAGAGAGAAGGAAGAGGAAATGATTTTTAGAGAGAGAGATGTGTAAAAAGTGACATACACACAACCCAAAAAGAGAGAAAAGACAGAATTTTCAGAAATAGCAGAGTCTCGCACGTGAGGCACCCACTCCCGCAAGTGCGAAGTGTCCTCCCGCACGTGCTCACTCCCACACGTACAACGCACCACCAGCCGCACCTGCCTTTTATGCAGTAGGCAGCCGAGGTTCTTCCCTGTTTCCCGCACGTGCGGCCCCTCTCCTACACATGCGGCCCAAGACCCCGCACATGCAGCTCTGCCCTCCAGCCCAGAAAATTTCCAGATTAACACCGAACACTTCAGATCCAACCTTGCACCTCCCTAAATATGAGAAACTTGACACAAAAATCAAATAAAAGTGAGGACTTAGGAATAAGTTTCCAAACGCAACAAAACCAACCCGTTAACAAGTCTCACCCAATAAGACAAACCCAAGGTTAAACAAGGGAAAACAAAACGAGTAACGCACCCAGCCATCACACTGTTCCCTTGGGGCAAACCACGGATGCCACGGCTTGGGTATATAACTCTGGGTGTTGGCATCCTTGGTAGTTACAATTGGTAACACTTGAATATTTGACCAAGGGGGGGTTTCAAATTAACCGTGGCCATGATTTAGTGGTTGGTAAGAAAATCTCTTTGGAGAGATTTTGAGTGTCACCTAAACTATTAAAATTGTTAAAATTATTGTAATAATTGTTATATTGTTATTCTATTAATGTTCATTATTTTTCACTTAATTGTCATGATTATTGATCTGATTATTTTCTCTTCAAATAATGGTAGGTTTGTTATGTTTTTTTATTGTGTTGCAAAACCCATTGCATATGTTTTGTTGTACTGACGTTTTATGCCAGATTTTGATGAAAAATTAGTGGAAGCTGAAATTGGAGCCACTACTAATATAGTGCCTTGACTAACTTGAAGCTAGGACTTTCGCAAAATAAAATTTTACTATTTTATGTATTAATGATTAAGGCTGTTATAATGTTGCTTAATGTTGTATTTGGACTTTTAATTTTATTTTTTTTTTAATTTAGTGTTGTTAAACTTTTGATTGTGTGAGAATTGAAATTTTCTTATTAACATGTTAGATTTATAATTTAATAAGTTATTTATTATTTAATTTCCTTTGATGTTCCAAAACAAAAGAAAAAAAAATTTTGGGGGCGTCACAGTACTAATGACTATATTTTGAACTTAAATCATCTATTTAAATCACACATTTTTTAATTTAAATCATATACTCAAACTGATATTGTAAAATTATTATAAAGAGGATTATTTTAAGAAACTCTACTCCAACCATGGTAGCCATTAACTTATATTCTTTAATAAAAAGTACTAGTGGCAATCAATTTCTTTCAATGGACTTCATTTACTATATCATTTTTTAATGAACTAATACATTCAAGCAGACATATTTTAGTTTTTTATTAAGAAGTTAATTTTGATATTTTTCAATAAAATTATCTTTTCAAGTTGGTTTTTTTTTCCCTAATATTTTATCTATTTTTGTACTTTGTATAGATTTTATAAACATCTACACAAAAAATAAAGAAAATAAATCACTGAAAAAAAAAAAAAAAAAAAAGAGTCATAAAAGACCGATTTAAGAGATAGTGCCAAACCTAGTTATCTTACTTCTTGCTTCTCTCAACCCACATTAGGTTATTGAATAAGATCAGGGGATTGGACTATCTTGAGAGAGGAGGTGAATTAGGGTAAATTAACTCCACACTGATCATTTTTATCTTATTTATAAGCAAAACATTTCTACTAAAATTTCTACTCACAAAGTTAACATAACTCTACAATCATTAAATCTTAGCTTATTCCATTACTCAACATTATTTCATAATTAGAAATTAGGACTTTTTGCTATAAATCATATAGACTTGTTCTAATGGCTTAAAACTTCTATAATTCACTACAAATCATAAGTTTAACTTCTTTATTTCAAAATCCTAATTTTTTTTTACATGCTTTTCAAAAAACTTTTTCAAATGTGATGTTTTATGCAATAGAAAAATACCACACATCTATCTATCCGAAATTATTGAGGAGAAGTAAGAAAATCCTTACCTCTTGAAGAGAGACAAGGAAGCTCAAAAATTCACCAACAACGAAAATAAGATCCGCTCAGATCAAGAGGAAGTCCTCATCGTACTCTACGTTTTGGTATAAGGAACTAGGAGTCAAAGTGTCACAACCCAAACCTATCACTATAAGAGATGTTTAGAAATAGATGAAACGGTTGAAGCTTGGAAGCTCAAAACTGACGGAAAGAGAGAGAAAGAGATAAAAGAGCAAAATCTGAAAAAAGTGAGAAAAAATGGACCAAAAGTGACTTTTTAAAGGCCTACTCCTGAATAGACCGCTTGAGCGGTCAAATCTGTGCTCAAGCGGTCAAAAGTGCGCTTGAGCGATGAATCAAGGCTTGCAGTATCTCAGACAACTTCAAAAAACAGAGTTGGAAGGGCCTATAGACCACTTGAGCGGTGAAACTTGCGCTCGAGTAAACTATGCACATAGGTCAACTTTGCAAACTTTGAATTGGCATAACTCTCTTGTTCGGATTCCGTTTTGAGTCGTTCTTGTGTCTAAATCAAAGCCCCAAAAATTATCTTTCCTATGGTTTTATCCTAGCATCAAGATTCAAAATGTGGAGAGAGAAAATGGTAAAAGAGTGAAAACTACTAAGAAACAACTTTTCGAATTTGGGATTTTTGATCCAACCTCACCCAACCATTAAGGTAATGCTTCATCCAAAGCTCAAATATCGATTACGAAGGTTTTCAATTATAATAATCAAAGGGTCAAACATGATTCTATTACGCCAAGGAGTCCGAAGTACTACATTTTACATGCTAATCTGAAAGAGGAATTGTCCAACCATTTTATATCCTACCACCCCCTAGGATAAAATAATCCCACATATGATAAATAATTAGTCAAGTCATACTATTAGTCCAACATTCACTTTTCAACTTAAACAACAAATTAGAGGTGTTAGAGATGGGATCCAATCCCATGTGTCAGTCCCTTCAAAGAAGCACCCTCCTGGTGCTTGTTATCCAAACGGTAAGTAGCGTTTGATTTGCTAGAATAATTTTGGATAAAAATGGAATGACAATTTTTAGAATTTCTCAATGGAATCACCATTCTCTTATATTAGTGAATGATGATTCTATTTTTTTAATGTACATTTCTTTTCTCTCTGGATAAGTTTAAAAAATAATAATAAATAAATAAATAAAACTTTAGAATTTAACCCGATTAACAAATCAAATCCTATATTTTTAATTTTATTAATTTAAACTTTAAAATTGCAATAAGATTTCAATTCCAATCCTCCATCCAATTCTATTAACTTGTTTAATAGGGAAAAAAAAATTAATAGAACAAATGGAACTACTTTCCTAGTTCTTTTAATTTTATTTTAATCTCAACTTTAATTTTGCCCACACTAAATCACTACCAGGTTTTATCAACCATCAAATAAATCATGACCAACCGTCATAAAAGTTATAGTACATTAAACCACATAGGATCATACCACCATCACACTCTCGTCATCTCTCCTCTACACAACTACCTATATACCCTACCTCTCTGTCAATGTTCTTCCTCTGGTGCTCCATTTTTCATGTCTTCCTTTTTCAACCAATTGTCACCTCCCTCTCTTTCCAGTTTCTTACTACGACAGTCGCCTCTATTCTCTCTCCACCTTTACCTCCATTGGTTGCGGTCGATGAATCGATTCCGACAATTGAGATTGTCCAGATCTACAAAATCAATTCTCTCTTTTTCTCTATCTATCTCTTTCTCTTTGAGGAGATTAATAAGTTATATTCTAGTGACAGCCTGACAGGATTAACAGATCTGAGGGAGACGATGAAGGGAGGCAACGGAATTGAGAGAGGCAGTGGATAGGGATGGCAGATATGAGGAAATGGAGATGGGAGAGTGACGAATCCGAAGAAGGTAGCACTACAAAAAATTAAGGTTTTAGGGATTAAAATTTAGGAACAAAATTATTTTTGAGGGACTAAATATTTTTATTGTGAAAAATGTCGTTATTATATTTTTAGCAACAAAAATTGAATATTAATGATGAATTATTATCTTTTTAGGACTATATTTTTTTTTAAAAAAAATAAATCATTTTGAGATTAAATTATTTTGTCCCTAAAATCTATTTATTAGTGTCATTTTTTAAATTTTGTCACTATAAGCGTTATTTTTTACTTTTTGAGATGACGTTTTAACGATTATCCTTATGACGTTGAAAATTGATCCCCAAATGTCTTTTGTAACAAATTTTTCACTTTTAAAGATCAAAATATTTCATATCTAAAACTCCTATGTATTGTAGTGTAGTAAAGGCAGCTACATATCTGAGGGTAGAGGGCGATGGATTTGAGTGAGGCGGTGGCGACTGAGGGTGAACCATGGTGGATGTGAGAAAAGTGGTGGTAGGAGAGATGGGGAGTGGTGGAGGTAGAGGACTGTCGAGGCAGATGTAAAGATGGGTTGTGGGTAGCAGCAGCTTGTTGGTGGTATAGGCACCAGTGAGGGGGAGAAGAGGGTGTGTTTCAATTTATTTATTTTTTTATTAAATATAAATTTTTAATAAATTTTGTTACATAATGATGAGTGTAATGACAAAAATATCCCTTTTCGTTAATTGCATTTAACATAATTGGACAGAATATTGGGATTGATATCTTATTGAAATTTCAGGTTTAAATTAATAAAATTAAAAACGTAGGGTTTTATTTAATTTCATTATTTAATGTTTATTATTTTTTAAAATAAATTAATTTCTGGTTTTACTGGTATGCTCAAATCTTGGTGGGAAAAATACTTAACTGAAGATCAACGAGACTCCATCATATATGCTAATCAAACTGATGATAATGGTCTCCCTATTTTTGATGAAACTATTGGATGTTGCCACCCTGATGGTATGAATACATTAATTTATACTATTGTTCGACATTTTATTGGTACACCTACTAATATTTATTCTCCCATACATGATCAGCTTAGTAACCTTACTTGTCCAACTTTAAGTGATTTTCGATGGTATAAAGACGTATTTACCTCTAGAGTTATGTTACGTTAAGATTGTACTAAATCATTTTGGAAAGAAAAATTCATTAATGGATTACCTAGTCTATTTGCTCACAAAATTAGAGATATTCTTAGTCATCCTACTGGTGTTATTGAATATGATAATTTAACCTATGGTGATATAATTAGCACTATTCAAAAATAAATTTATTTTAAAAATAACGTAAATTTTTATTGATATTTTATTTATTTAATTAAAAAATAAATTTATGTAATTTTTAAAAAATAAAATAAAATTTTATTTAATCTAGCCAAAAAAAATTAAATATTAAAAGCATATTTAGTATTGTTATTACTTAGTAAACAATTAACAAGGGTAAAATAGTCTATTGAGTATTTATCTTTCTTCATAATATTCCAATCAAATATTAGATTTAATAAGTTAGTCGCTTCCAAATATTTAATCCTATAAGAAAATAAATATGTGATACACATCATTTCCAATCAAATAGTTCAAGGACTATATATCTCATGATTAATAGTCTAATGGATTGCAATCCCACCTTATTCAGTCCATCCAAACAAACATGGCCTAAATTTTATCTTTATTGGATTTGATTTGATAGAGTGTGTAAGGGCTACAAATGAGCCGAGCCAAGCCGAGCGGAGCTGAGCTAAGCTGAGCTTTCGAATGTTTAGTCTTGTTTATTAAGATTTTTTTTCGACCTCAATGAAAATTTAACGAACTGAGCTTGAGTCAAGTTGGCTCATGCTTAACTCGAGCTTGAGGCTGTTCACGAGTCTTAACGAGTTAAATAAATTATAAATTCATACTTGCGTATGAAATTAACGTTACAATTGAAATTTTAATTATATAATTATATATACAAACATATTAAAAGAAAAGTCAATATCTTATCAAAATAATAAATATATTATCTATAGTTAGCTATTATTTAAATATATAATTAAATTTAGCTATTATTTACATTATTTAAATATATAAATAACATATTTATCCTATTTTTATACATATTTTTACATTATTTAATATATAATTACATATTTATTCTATTATTTAAATAACTGTTAAACGAATAGCTAACAAGCTGAGTTTTAGTATGTTTGGACTTATTTAATAAGATTTTAACGAGTTCGAATATTAACACAATAAAAATTTAACGAACCGAATTCGAACGAACTCTTACCAAATCAAACTCTAACTTCACGAGTTAGTCTATTCATTTGCAGCCTTATGCGCAAGGAAAGCAATGGAATATATAGATTTGGTGGACTCTTGAAGGAAAGCAAAGAAATGGGAATATATGGTAAAAGAAGAAAAGATCTGGGTGACGAGATTGGGGAGATCGCTGAAGTGATGGGAAGTGGCCGGCGATGGAGAGAGAGAGAGAGAGAGAGAGAGAGAGAGAGGGGCTAACTGGGTTTCAAATAAATGGCTGAAAAGGAAAAAGAAAAAAGAAAAAACCAAAACCACATCGTTTTGGGGTGCATTACAAAGTGCATTAGAAGAAGGCATTACAGAAGATCTGGACTCCATTTGAGTACCCCAAACACCTCTTTAGGAGTTCTAAATAGTGTCTTTTTTGGCTCAATCTCCCTATACATTCATGTATATTAGAGTTTGTTTGGTGCAATTTTTTCAAATTAAAAATTGATAATCAAACAATGAAAATTAAAAGCACCCTTCTTCCAATTTCTCAGTAATCTTTTTTTAGCTTTTGTAAGTTATTTTTCCTTATAAACTATAAGCATATTGTAACAACCCTCACTTTGTCTTAGTCATGCTCACGTGCATTTGCATGATATTTGTCTTAATTAAACTTGCATTAGCAGACCTTGATTTGTTTCGTCTAAGTGTTGCTTGCATGCTTTGTTTCTTGCTTAGTATGTGTTTAGCCAAGGTCATCTTAAGCCTAGGTCACACCTTTGAACCTCTTACACCTAGGACCATCTTGGAACCACTCTGGTTGACCTCCACCTTCACCCTGGCATATTGGTCGGGATGTCATCATCTAAGTCGAGATGTTATCATCTAGGCATCCAACACCCTCGATCCTTGCACCTAGTGATCTTGTTCCGGGACTGGTATGACCTAGACCGAGGTGTGGCACAGTTAGGCCAAGTGTTATCCTTCCTAGCCGAGATCATTGCCTTGTCTAAGTGCCCATGTCACCTTACTTGTTGTACACCCTTTGTCATGATCTTGTCTTGTCAGTCAGTCACCTTTTGAAGAGAGCTAACCAGTCGTTGCCACGTGTCCCAACAGAGGGTTAAGTTAGCCGGCAAAGAGAGAGAAAACATATCATTTTGTCATATCCTAGCCTTGTAGAGAGAGAAGCTCTAGGGAGAGGAGGAAAAGAGTTCTTGAGAGAGAAGTAGATTTCCAAGCTTGATCCTTAGAGTCTAAACCTTTTGATCCGAGTTTTGAGATCATATTCTTGATTTGCCCTTGTTGTTCTTTATGTTTATTCGATCACATTACATGATCTAGCATGATTCATGAGCCGTGCATTGATTTGAAGTTGGTTTTAGAAAAAGAAAATGATGTTCATATGTTCTTGAAGAAAAGCTTTGTTTGATTCAAAAATTTATAACAAGATCCATGTTTTTGTGTTTGTTTTCATGAGATCTTCAAGTATGGGTACCCAGGTCCATGTTTTTGAACTCTTATCACGAAAACTCAGATTTTGAATAAAGAAGTTATGATTTTGGCATCCATGGTCTTGATGTTCATGTCCTTCATGTTCTTCAAGAGGGAAACCCAGATTTCCAAACTTCACTGTTTCCCTAAGTGTGGTCACCGAGACCACTCTTGCCTAAGCCTAGGAGATCACACCTCAGCCAAGAGGTGTGGGACCTTGACCAAGACCTAGTTGGTACCCAACATATTTTCCCGAGATGAAAAACAGAGTTTTAACTCCCAGCACATGTTTTACTTTGTCTTGACTTAGTTTTAAAAGAAAATGCCGGGATCATTTACACATGTAAAGCTTGTTTTAGGGATGCATTTCACATCCATCTTTGAACATCTTTTCTTGTCTTCTTGAAATGCATTCAATGGGGCTTTATTATGTACTTATAGGCCTTGGATCCTTACTTTAATCCCCACACCCAAGGAGCTATGTGAGTGGTATTTTTAATAAAGCTATGTTCTAATGTTTTGATAAAATATTTGCTTGTTTTGTTTTGGAAAAGTGTTTGTTCAAGTATGAATGATTATCCCTAGTTTCGTATCAAGTAATATCTTATTTTGATGACATTCTTGGAAAGTCCTTAGTGCTAGGGGACTATAATGCAACTAGCACCCTTGTTTGAGATATCTCTCTTGCCACCGACGACCTTGTGCGGGTGAGTTTGTCTAATCGATTCCGAGTCGATTATTCCCTTGTTTTGTTAGGAATGTCATCCCTTGTATTATATTGATGCTAGTAAGCATCCTTTGAAGCTTTAAAAGACTTGATAGATGAACTTAGTTCATCCCTTGATTTTGTACAAGCTATGATATGTATTGATTTAATAAAGATCTCTGATGACATTCATTTAAACCTTTATTACTAATATCATTCACTGAGTATCCAAGCTAACCCTCTCCTTATATATATGTAGGTGATGAGCAAGAAGGCAGTGATGCCTAGATGTGTTTTGCAAGATGTTTTAGGTTCATGTTTTTGCTAGCATCTTGAAGATTATGCTTCTTAGCTTTGTATTACATGTCTTTCGCATATGTCGGCTTGAGAAGCCTTTTGATCAAGGTGTAATATGTACTTTATTTTATTTGTATCCAAGTTGTAAACCATGTTAAAATGTATGTCATTTCATTCGATCTATGCACAGCTCTTATGGACTATTTAAATTTAAATTTATTTCTTCCGCACATGTAGGCCCCATATGTATACTCTGATTGTGTGTGAATTTTTGTAAGTTGGCCTTTGGTAATCTCGGATTACTGGCTATCACGGCACCATTCTACTAGGGGCAGAATGGGGTCATGACACATATATTACACCAAACACTCTTATACAAATTCTTAAAATAAAAACTATAAAGTTGCACAAAAAATTTCAATGAAATTTTTATTTATTTTTTCGGATTGTGTTTGAATCTTAAATTTGAGTAGAGATTTGTAGGAAAAAAAAAAAACAAACAAACAAACAAACCAAAAATGAAATATCATATTCTTATAATTTTTCACTTTCCTTTGCAAATCTATCATCCAATCTTAAATCCAAAATAAACATATTACTCCTTTGGTTGTGTACCAAAACATAATCACATTCTATTCACTCACCAAAAATATTCTTAGTTCACATTAGGGGTGGGTGCGGATCGGTTGTGGCCACGGAACCTCCAATTCGCCATCTGTCCGCCAGATTGGCGGATTGAAGAAAATCAATCTGCATCCGTCCGCCAATCCGGCGGATGTGGATTGAACGGATTGGCGGTTTGGCGGATGGATGCGAATCGGTTTGACGGTTTGGCGGATGGATGTGAATCGGTTTGCCAAAGAATTACACACAATAAAAATACCTCTCACAACCGAGGGTCCTGGCAAATGCTCTGGCGCAGCAACAGCGTACACGCGCCTCTGTGGCCTCTGATCAACCTGCTCATCCCTCGGAGCATAGGCCTGCTGTACTAACTGAGCCGAAGCAACTTCCTGATGAACTCGTGAAGTCTGAGCTGAGTGAGCCTGCTGGTGGTTCTTAGTCTTTCTCAACCCTGATGCGCCAGATACGCCTCCCAACTGCGAGCAAGCTCTCTTCATGTACCCTGACTGACCGCACTAGTAGCAAGTAGGCCTCTGATCCCTGCTCTGAGACTGACTCTGAGATCGGTTAGGTGGTGGTGGTGGCAACATCTGTTGTCTTCCTCCCTTCTGTGGACATGCAAAGGTCTTGGGACCCGGTTAGCCACACTTGAAGCAAGAAAACCCACTCGATACACTCTTTCTCGGGCCCGCACTAGGCAAGAGGAAAGTAGATCTAGACTGTTACGGCTGAGACTGGGATGAAAAAGTGTTTATGCTCTTCTTGTTGGACCTAAAGTCCCCGTGTGACCCTTGGCCCCTAGACCTCGAATTCCGAAGTCTTTCCTCCTCGGCCTCCACAGTAATCTCTACATGTGCGGCCGCCTCCACAAGGCGATCATAACTCTGGATCATGTTCCCGGCAACCTTGAACAAAATCTTCGTCCTCAACTTCTTCTCAAACTCAATGCAACAACGTTCTTCTGTCGCTACCAACTCCGGTACAAACTGGGACAAACTAGAGAAGGCCGCTTCGAACTCGGCCACGGACATGTTAAGCTGCTTAAGATCTTGGAACTCCTGCCTCAACCTCTCTCTAGCAGTGGGAGGTAGGTACTTGTCTTGGAAAGCCACCACAAATGCCTCCTATGTTGGTTCAATTCGGCCCTTGGCATACTTCCACCATTGGCCCGCGTCCCCTTTAAAGTAGTAACTCGCAAGAGTCACCCTCAATACGCTATCCTCTATATGAAGCATCTCAAAAGTCTTCATGGTTTGTTTGAGCCATTCATCCACTTTCTTTGGCTCGGGGCCACCATGGAATTCATCCGGTTTGGCCCGCAAAAACTCCCTCGTGAGGAAGCTCGCCCTTGTCTCCATGGCATTCTCCCTAGCTTGGGTCTTCGCCCTAAGTATATTCATTGACTCTCTTAATGCCCCCGCCATTTCTCGGGCTAGGGTCCCCATTGTAGCTTAACCCACTTGCCTCGGTATCTCAGCTTGCCCAACTTGTTCGGCCATGTTAGCTTGGCCTAACCCCTCCTCTTGCACCGGAATCTCTTAGACCGGTACCTCATGCACAACCCGGCGACCCCTACTATGCCTTCCACCTCTACCACCACGAGTTCGAACCCTTCCTGACATCCTAATTAAGGAACAAGATAGATAATTTAGCACATAATTCCAAATGTGCTCGCAACTTGCCTCACACGTTAAACTATAACAATTATATACATTCTAACACACAAACAATTCAATTCACTCCACATAAGCACTTAGTCACGTAAACACATACGAATTATCCTTTAGTGATGAGATTTGTCCCACGATAAACCAAGAATTCTTAGTAGAAGGAGTATTGATCAAGTACTCTTCTAATAAGACCTCGAGGAATCTAATCGGAACAAATAACATCCTAAAAGTCCAATCCCATACCCACATAGTCACATAAGCATGTTATCATATAATCACAAAAGCTAAACATTTTCTAATCATGCGAAAGGAACCCATTGTGGTATAACAACCACTTCCCACGAGCCCCAAGTATTCAAACCCGATAGCTCTGATACCAAGTTGTAATGCCCCGAAATTATTCAACATAAACCAACCACCTTAACTAACATTCATTAAGTCATAACAATAATCCTTCGCTCTTTACATAATTAATACACAAGCTTATATAAAAGTTTCACATGCAAGTATACATTCAACGATATGAAGAACACATGAATCTATAGCATATGAAGCATTAGTCTCAAAACAAATAAAATGCCCTTAAGGGCTTACATCTTCCAAGGCAATAGCTCGATTACACAAAATGGTCTCTCGGACCCATACAGAAATAGCCCTTGGCTAGCAATTAAATCTCAACAAAATAGAGCTATGTACTCTTTACAATTATCCACGCCCTTAACTTGGCGGGATCACCACGTCTTTACCTGCACCAAAGTCTCATAGGGGTGAGCATAAAGCCCAGTAGAGAATTCTTACAAAGTCTATACAGTTATGCAAACTCTCAATAAAAATGCAAATGTCGATGTCATGCCATGCTCTTTTAAAGAAATTTCATTTCATGCTCTTCTTGAAAATTTCCATTTCTCAATAAAAGCTTGCAATCTCAACACATTTCAAAACTTCCAATTTTAATCAATAGGGGCGGTAAATACAACACTAGTAATCCCTAGTTTGGTGTCTGTAAGTAGACTCTACAAGTACTACCAAATTGTCATTTTTACCGGTATTAACCGGAAGGCTCGACACCTATCCGTACAGTTTTCTGGTCTTTCACCATGAACACTCAGACCAACTTATCAAATTCAACTACACCCCCTATCTGGACTTACCACGTATTTACCACATACCACATTTCCATAGTTCTCATTTCAACATAAATCTTTCTCAAGGTAAACATCTTTCCAACTCATTTCAAGATATGCAATAATGATGATAAATCAAATGAGAATATGATGCATTACTTAATATTTTATAACATTTCTCCATTTCAACATCTCTACAACAATATCAATTAATTTCATTTTCTCACTTCTTCTCTTCTATGCTATCTCGCAAAATAACCATGTGCTTTCAACACACAATAACAATTTCTCATCATGCACGATTCTAATCAATTTAGTCCTTTCAAAGCCACATGTGATGTTTTCAAACATAAATCTCCAATATTTATGGTTCCCACAATCCATAATGCACAACAATTTGCCACATTATAACAATCCATATTCACACATTTGGCAAAAATGCTAAAATGACATCTTATTTCTCATAGATCAAGTAGGTTGCAATTTTGCTAAACATTTGATGAAATTTACTATTATTCATTCTCTTGATGCAAGAAATGAAAGAAGTTCATGTGTATTTTCATGTTTTTCCAAAACCCCCAAATTCTAGGGTTCTTCACCCAAGACAAAACTTTTTCCCATTTTCTTAATAAATCCTACCAAAATCATCCATCTTGAGTTTTATAGAAAGAACATCCTCATGGATAAATAGAAAAGTTGAAATTTAAACCCATCTTTCAAAACTCCCTCTCTCTCTTTTCATTTAGTGCAATCAAGATTCATATAGCAAAACATGTATATATGACTCAATAAATCCCTACCTCAAAGTTCAATGAAGAGGAGAAAGTGAAACCCTAGAATTAAGAGGTGAGAATCTTTGGTTTACCACCACACAAGGATGAAGCTCTAGCTTTTGATCTTCAAGATTAGAGAGAGGAGATGGATCTAGACCCAAGGAACTTCAAAAGATCAAGGGTTTTGGAGGCTTGATGAGGGTTTTCTAGAGAGAATGAAGAGGAAAAAGGTGTTTAGAGTGAGAGAAAAGAGCCCAAAATGTGATATAAGTTCGGCCAAAAGACATAAAAAAAAACAAAGTTTCGGATGCCCAGAGTGCCGCACGTGCGGCACCCCTCCCCGCACGTGCGAAGTGCCCCTTCCCACATGTGCGGCCCTCACCCTTGCACGTGCAGGGGTCCTCCCACACCACTTTCCGCTCGTGCTTTTTAAGCAGTAAGCACACTTCTGAAGATCACCACTCTCCACACGTGCAGCCTCACCCCCCGCACGTGCGGCCCCCACCCCGCGTGTGCGACCTAGGGCCCTGCACGTGCGGCCCTGACCTAGCAACCCAAAATTTTCTGGTTCAAACCCCCGAGCATTTCGGACTCAACCGAGCATCCTCCGAACCTGGTGAAATTCAACACCAAACAAAACTAAAACAAGAACCCAATCGAGAGAACCCTCCGGAACAAAAGAAAAGCTAACTTAAAATAAACAAGTATGAGAATTAAAGAAGGATGTCCAGACACAACAATCCCGACAAAAATGAAAATGAAGGGACGTAAAGTAGAACCGATCATCACATTAAATTTCGAACTGTGAGATCTAATAGTCGCGATTCAATTTTGTTCGACAGTCACATTTCAAACATATTGAAATTGTTTGATAGATTAAGTTTAAATAGGTTACTTAAGTTTGACACTAAAATGTCGAACATATTGAATTTGTTAGCCAGAAACACTCCGGACAAAAAGGTTAATGTTCGACAAACCAATGTTAGGGTAAAGATGGAAGATATGAGTGGGGTGTGTGAGTAAGGGGAATGATGGAAGATTGTGGTGTGCATTGAATAAATTTTGTATTTATCAAATGACTAAAGGTGTGCCTTAAATAGTGGTGTGCCTTGAGATAAAAAGTGATGTGTAAATAGAGGCTTTCCATTACACCCTTCAAATTGTATTTTTTTATTACAATTTAATCCATCCATCAAATTACCAAAAAAGACACAAACCCCAATTTTGTTTTCTACCACCAAATCCTCTGTCACCTAAGTCGTCGGTGTTGGAGGCGGTGTCACCACCTACCACCATACCTAATCCATTCTCCCTCCGTCGCGCACCACTACAACCCTAGCACAACCATCATGCCACAATTGCCGAAGAGAGAGAGAGAGAGAGAAAAGTCTTCTATCCTCTCACCTCCCTCCACACCAACTACCAACGTACAACCCATCCCTGCCCCGTCATCTCTATAACTCCCCACCGCCTCTTCTCACCTCTTCTTCTTTTTCTTCTTCTTCATTCTAAAACCCTAGATCTAGAGTATAGGGTCGCAATTGAGAAAGGAAAGAGGAGTGGGTAAGGGATTCGAGGTTGGGGAGGAAAGTTAGGAAAGGGTTCACAACATGAGGAAGCAGGTTAGGGAAGGGAGTCACTGGTGGAGTTACCAGTTGGGAAATTGGGGTGGAGGTTGCTAGGGTTTGGGATTCGGTGGTAATATGGGCTCGTCGGAGGTAAGGGTGAGGTAGAAATAGGGTTTGAAAATGTGGGGTTAAAGATTTGGTATTCTGGTAAGTGTAAAGAGAGAAAAGCAAATTTGATTTTGGTATAACGAGAAAATGAGTGTAAGAACACCAAATGGTGGTGCAAGTAGAATTTCCCTAAAAGCTCGTCACATTCTGATAAAAACGTTGCTAAATTTACTTAAATATTCTCATCTTCTTCATCTAAATCACTTATCTTCTATCTATCTATGCTATTATATAAGTGAGCGCTAGACTCGGTGTTTAAGTGTTAGGTGACATCTCCTTCTGCCACATGACAAATTTTGTATTCTATCTTAAAATAAAAAATTATTATTCAAAGGCTTGAGTAGGGTTTGAACCTAAAACCTTAAGTTTCATTAAGAATATTCTTACCACTTAGACAATATTTTTTTTTTACTTATCTGAATTGTACAAGTATTACGTATGCCACTCGTTAATATATATATACACACACATACACACACCAACCAACCAATCCCAGGCATACTGTGCAATGTGATTTTTCTTCAATGGTCTGCGCGAATAGAGTTTAATGGCTGTGTGGAAAGTTACGCTATGAATAATTAGCGTAGCATATCAGTGGTTCAACTTCACAAGAAGGAAAAATAAATCCCTTTTATTTAATTTTTTTCCCCTTGTTGGCACAAGCAAATGAACAAATTGGTAGCAATTCGAAATGTTTGAAGCTGTGTAAGAAGTATTTTCATCTTGAAAAATGACTCACTCTTCGTATAGGCAGGTGGCTCTCACAATTGGATGTTTCTTCAATTATTTAAGTCAGTTCTTACAGTAGTGGTTGTGTGGTTGATAGAGCTTAAAATAAGACCAAACATAATCCAAAAAAGGACAGATTAGCGTAATTACATATAGGAGTATTTTGTAAAATCAACTTCATTGTATGGTTCAATTCAATGATGGATCTAGGAGGGTGTGGATAGAGGCAACCGCATCAACAAAAATTTAAAAAATATCAAATATTATATTGAAAATTTTTAAATAATTTAAAATTATGAGGGTTCGCGCTCCCAAACATACTTTTGCACCCTTATAATGATAATCTTAGATTCATCCGTAGTTCAATTGGCCAACTGTCTACTCGGATGAAAAAAACTAACGGTGCATTTTGATTCACAAATCATAAGGGATAGTATCCTTAATTCTAAATGACAATGGAGTAATTTGTGCAATTTGTGCAGGACCCAAATGATAAAGGGATAAACTGAAATTTGTCCTAAAATGAATAAAAACAAAAACAAAAACACAATGAACTAACAACACCACTTGTGGATCGTACACCTTTCTTACAAGCATATAAGAACTCTGTATCATATACTCATGAGGTTGTAATTTAGGTTAACAACATGACTGTTGTCCACAATCATAATTGCCACCAATTTAAGTGGTAAGTGTGGTCACAACACGAGAGAATTAAAGTATCAAGTTCTTGTATTGATGAATCTCTCATGATGTTGGGATTTAGAGGTGTGATAATTTGGCATGCAAACGAGGAATTAGGGCTTTCTTTAATTGAGTTTACAGAATTTTTTTAATTCAAAAATTAATTCAGTTAAAAAAAAATGAGAAAATAAAAGTTATTCATTATTTTTATATGATTTTTCTTTTTTTAAGCGAAAATAATATTTTCTAAAAATGGGTGTTTATTTTTGTCAAATTATTTTTTGCAAATTCTAAAAACTCAACTAAATAGAACTTAGAATTCTCCAGGTTGACATTCATACAAGACAATTTGTAAGAGAGTATACGACACTTCTATCTTGAAAAACTCTTTTGAACATAGTCTCTAACGTTGTGTTTGGTTGGAGTATTTGGAGAAGGATTTGGAAAAAGAAAGAGAAAAAGTGTGTGAAATTATGTGAAATATAGGTATATTTTTTTCACATTTCACTTATTATTTCTATTTTTCTTTTCAAATTTCTCAACCAAACACAGTATAAAAGAATAAACATGTAAGACTGACAGTTAAGTATATTCGCAGCAACAATTCTTTCAAACGAGAGTTGGATTGTGTGTTTTACGAAAGTATCAGAATTTTGGGCAGTGTACCTATGTGCACAATGGATGTCGATAATGTCCAAATAACACGGCGCGAGACACCTCTAGCTTAGCGGCGCTTAGGATAGTAAATGAGTCGAGCCGAATCGATTATAGTATGTTTGGACTTATTTGTTAAGATTTTAACGAGTTAGAGTTTGAACTAAATGAAAATTTAAAGAACCAAACTCGAGATGAGTTGGTTTAGGCTTGACTCGAGCTTGAACTCGAACATCTTCACAAACCTTAACGAGCCAAGAAATTTATAAATTTATACTTGCCTATAAGACTAAAATTACAATTAAATTTTTTATTATATAATTATATATATAATATATATAAACATACTAAAAAAAATTAATATTGGGCGAATTACACTAGTAGTCCCTATAATTTGGGGGTTGTGTCACTTTGGTCCTTAACATTTCAATTGTGACATATTTAACCCTGAATTTTGAATCTAGTTCCAAATAAGGACAATTAAAGATACCATTACTTAATTTCAAGGGCAAAATCGTCAATTTAGTAAAATATAAATTAATTTGAAAAATAAATGTCAAAAAAATATTTTTGAATTTTTAAAAATTATTTCTACCCACTAAAGATAAAATTATGTAAAATTGATAAATCTTTTGGACATGTATTTTTTTTTTTTTTTGCCAAATTAATTTTTATTATGTGTTTGGATGATAATCAAGTAATGGGTAATTGTTTTTATTTTCATTAAATTAGTTTCTGCTTTTTCAAAAGTCAAATATGGTGACAATTTTGATATCATTATTAAACCAATCTATTAAATCAAAAAATCCAAAATTAAAAAAATTTCATATATTAAATATACCGGTTACACATTAAAATCCTAACAACCACATATTACATGATTATCATCCAAATACATAATAAAAATTAATTTGGTAAACAAAAAAATAAATAAATGTCTAAAAGATTTATCAATTTTACATAATTTTATCTTTGGTGGAAGAAATAATTTTTAAAAATTTAAAAATATTTTTTTGATATTTATTTTTGTCAAATTAGTTTATATTTTATTAAATTGACGATTTTGCCCCTGAAATTAAACAATGATATCTTCAATTATCTTTATTTGAAACAAAAATCAAAATTCAAAGTCAAATGTGTCACAATCAAAAAGTCAGGGATCAAAGTGATATGAGTTCCAAACTAAAAGAACTCTTAGTGTAATTCGGCCATTAATATTTTATCAAAATAATAATATCTACTACCACTATTATATAAATATACCATCTTTAATTAACTGTTATTTACATTTATATTTTTTAAATATATAAATAACATATTTGTCTTATTTTTTATACATATTTTTACAATATTTAATATATATAAATAATAAATGTTAAACGAACCAGCTAACGAGCCGAGCTTCCGAATCAAGTTTTAGCATGTTTGGATTTTTTTATTAAAAATTTAACGAGCTCAAGCTCGAGCTCAACTCAAGCTCAAACGCAAAAAAATAAAATAAAATAAAATAAAATTTAATGAACCGAGTTCAAATGAGCTCGAGTATGTTCACGAACAGTTCTATTCATTTGCAGTCCTAGCGATACCTTTTGAGTTTGGAATCTAAAAAAATAAACTCATAAAATTACCGACTGTTAAATTAAGTCATAATGAATAATACTTTCAGAAGAAAGATAAAACCATGCATATGGTACTTGAAAGAAATTACTAGCAAATTTTATTTTATTTTATTTTTTTCTATTTTTTATGATAGATGGAGAGTGATATGCATTTTATTTCCATCTTTTTAAAGAGTCCGAAAAAATCCAAAATACTCAACAATCAGTCTAACATTGACAAATTTTAAAATATTATCATGAACATGACCTTAATAGCAATCATGCATGCCCTGACTGTATGTTGTATTTTTATTTTTTTTTTGGATACAGAAAGAAAAAAAAAAAAAAAAAAAAAAAAAAAAAAAAAACAAACAGTCAGGGCATGCATGATTGCTATTAAGGTCATGCTCATGATAATATTTTAAAATTTGTCAATATTTTGTATTGACTACTGAGTCAAGGCTTCATTTTCCTTATATCTATTGAGATAGGCACCTCTCTCCCACCATATTTGAAAGTTGTCATGTACATGTTCTTATAATAGTGTTTTGTCATTATCTTCTGGTGAGGTAAGCATACATATTCCTACAATCCACATTACAAATGTATATGGGTTGATTTCACTTTCTATTTTTTAAAATTATTGTCATTTTTTTTTAAATTTCATTCTTAAATTATTAATTTATCTATGTAGCTTTGAAATTTTTTATTTCGGCTAATGTAATGTAGTTGGAGATAATTATCTAAATCAATAGCCGTTAAAACCTAATTTGATAGGCAAAAAAATCGTTTTACAATTTGAGCAATTCAAACCATACAATTTGAACACTCCTTTTTTTAATAACCATTTTAAAATGAGGAATGGAAAAGAACATAGTTGTAGGGTGTAAATTGTCTAATATAATTTTGTTGTCTAAATTGTAAAATTACTTTTTCGCCCATTAGTGTTGTTTTCCCCCATTACTAATTTGAATGAACTCTCTAATTGGATCATATTAGAAATATTAGAAACTAAATAGATGAAATTAATAATTTAAGAATGAAATAAAAATAAATTAATGACAACAGTTCAAGAGGTAAAAGTAAAATTAACCCAATGTGTACATAGATATATTAATTTATCTATATAACTCGCATCACAAGATCATATCACAAAAACAGTATTACCATATGCAAAATAAAATTATATATATTTGACTCTTTTTAAATCTTACAGTGACGGGAGTCTCATGTACTGGAACTGCATTTATCCATATCAATTTATGCATCAAGTTTGACTTCAACAACAACTAGCTACAATGATACTAATAAAGTTGGATGTAGTGAAGCATAGACGTGGATCAAAAAGTCATCAAATTTTTTAACCAAAGGGTTGAATTTTGGCACAGAGGGCAGTAACGTTGGACTACAATTTTCTAGATTTCCAAACATGTGCTAAGACATTCCTTGATGGTAGGTACAACATGTTCCATAATTTTTTCCCCAAATTATACACACAAGCATGGTTTGTGGGTGGAACAATGGTCCATAGTTGTGTGGTCCATGGTATATCACTACAAAAATATGGTTCCGACTCCATCAGAACAGTAATGGTGCCCACCTTTGCCACTAGGTCCACCAAAACATTAAAAAAAATTACCAAATAAATCTGTAAAAATAATAATAATATGCATGCACAAGCAAACATATGGTGTGTCCATCAATCCCATTTGAGAACTTGACCCGTGATGAGCTACATTTCAAGAAGTATAAGTCATGAATTCAAATATCATGAAAACCCTCGATACTCTTGGACCACCTAATTTTTATGTCTAGTAATTACTCAATATGTGAAAGACAAGAAACTACATATACTTATTATCGGTATTTTGGACTTCTAATGCCGTTATTCATTGATATATCCGTCAATGTTGCCTGATATTGACCAATATATGACTGTATTGCTGATTTCGTTACATATCCTCATATTGTTATTTAGAACGGTGCCATCAATAGTCAGGGCTAGACCCAGTTGTTACTTTTTTTGTTATAAGAGATGGAAGAATCAAATCAAATACAAGAGAAAATTTTGAAAAAAATGTGAGACGAATGCTGCATTTAAAGGATCGAGCCATGTATATAAATTAAGCTTTTGTGCCACCAACAATGGTGAGGCAAAAGGAACGAAGCTAAAGTCCAAAACAGAAATCTCAAGATAACTATACATTTCCATCCATAGCAGCATAGAAAGAACTCATAGCATAAGAACAGAACATAATCAAAAGTAAATAAATGCAAAGAACAAGACTTAAATTTCTCTTACTTCACATTTGTTCTTCATTGATGTGTAACTGGTTCAATGTCCTTAAGAAGTCCGACTACCTGCTGCATGCTTGGTCGCTTTGAGGGAAGATCAGCAGTGCATAGATATCCAATCTTCAATGCTTCCTCCATTTGTGTCTCTAGTCCCGTTCCACGAATTTTTGGATCAATCGCTCTGGATACCTCATTCTTCCTTACTAGTTCTCTCACCCACGTGACCAAATTCACTTCTTTGTCATCTGGATATTCATCTTCAACAGGCTTTTTCCCAGTAATGAGCTCAAACAGAATCACCCCAAATCCATAAACATCAGATTTTGGCGTGGGGCTCTTTGGGGAGCCAGTTTCCAGCTGAAGAAACTCTGGCGGGACATACCCAGGAGACCCACGAGCAATTTCATCTTCTAGGCCGTTCCCAAAAATCTTGGCCAATCCAAAATCAGACAATCTAGGCTCCAAAATGGAGTCGAGGTAAACACTACTAGCTTTGACGTCCCTGTGAATTATAGGAGGTGAGCAACCATGATGGAGAAATGCAAGTGCACGGGCAGTGCCAAGTGCAATTTTGTGCCTAAATCTCCATGTTGTTAACAACCCTTCCGACCCAACATTTTGAATCCCATTGTTGTCATCTTCTTCCCATGTGTCTGTGCTCCAATCTTCGGTTGTTTGAAGCCCAAGCGGCAAATCATGAAGCAAGTTTTGCAAATTTCCATTCTCCATGTAATCATAAATGGCAATCCTTTGGTCACCAGCTAAGCAATATCCAGTCAGTGGAACAAGATTAGGGTGCTTAATTCGACCAAGATGCTCGAGCTCTCTTGCAGCTTCCTGGTCTGTCATGGTTGATCCATGGACCAAAACTTTCACAGCTACATGAATCCCACCAGGTAGAAATCCCCTGTAAACTGGCCCAAATCTCCCTTCAGCCAACAAAGTGCCACGGTCAAAATGTGAAGTTGCAGACAAGAGGTCTGCAAATGTGAAATTCAACAATGGTTTCTCAAAAATGACTACTGAGACCGATGTTGCAAGCTTAACATCAGCAACCCAAGTGGTTGAATCAGTCTGGAATGAAAAGGGCCCGGAAATATTTTGTTCTTCCTTGTAAGAGTTCTGTTTCACTGCCCACAGTCTGGTTTTTCTCCGACAACCAAAGGCTAGAAACAAAAGGCCCACAAGCAAACAAACCAACGAGATGGCTAAAGCTAGAGCAAGCTTGAGCCCCCTATGTTGGGGTGATTTCCTTCTGAAAAGATCCGGGTTTGCAGCGATGGGGCAGCTATTTAACAACCCAATGAAAGCGGTTTTGAGGGTTCCAGGTGAAAACTCCGAAGCACAAAGGGTTAAGTTGTTGTAAGAGAAGTTGAACCGCTCCATCCAAGGTAGCTTTTCCAAGAGCGATACCGGTATATCTCCACTTAAATTGTTGTATGAAAGATCAAGTACTTGGAATTCTTTTATACTTAAAAGAGGAATTTCGCTACTGAGGTGGTTTTTTGAAAGATCTAATGTTCTCAAACTACTCAATTCCGAAATTTCAGCAGGAATACGGCCAATGAGGTTAGTTTCAGACAAGTTGAGATACTCTAAATTAGAGATCGTACTAATTTCCGGGAATGCTTGTTTAGAAAATCGATTATACGCGAGATTGAGGTGTTTTAGATTCTGAGCATCATTCAGATTACTAAAAAACTCTCCACTAAGATGATTCTCAGACAAGTCTAGATAAACCAAACGAGACCAATTGAAGCTGGAATTGAAATGTACCTGAGAAATGTGACCCTGAAACCGGTTTTGGCTCAAATCAATCACCGCCAATGGCTCTTGAAACACACCAATTACAGAACCCTGAAACAGATTCCGTGAAATGTTGAGATATGTGGTGGATTTCAACCCCAAGAAATCCGAATCCCGCCCTCGAATGCCATTCCCGGCAATGTTGAAGGATTTGAGCTTAGGAAATGCAGCACCAAAACCATGAGGAAGAGTACCACTCAGTTGATTTGATGAAAGATCAATTGAAACCAAATAATGGCAATTCAGAATCCCAGATGGGATTCTTGATTCGAACCGGTTTCGAGCAAGCATAAGAACTTGAAGCCTAAGAAGGGAGTTCATAGCTTCAGGGATGGTACCAGAGAAATTGTTGCTAGAAAGGTCCAAGGTTTGAAGTAGCCCAAAATTGCCTATGTTGCTTGGGAGATTGTCAGAAATTTGGTTAGATGAGAGATTGAGAGTCTTGAGTGAACCCAAACTCCAAAGATCTGAAGGCAAACCAGTGATTTTGTTATTGCTTAGATCCAATAATTCAAGGTTTCTGAGTTTGCCAATGGTGGTGTCTGGAATCAAACCAGAAAGACCCAAGCCAGAAGCAACCAAACCAATGACATTTTCTTGCTCACAGAACACACCTTGCCATGAACAAACAGGAGCAGAGAAGTTGTATCCTTGAGAAGAAGATAAGCCCATTTTTTGCAAGAAATCAGAGACAAAGTACCCATCTGTATTGGGTTCTTGACAAACTAAAGGCCTAAAGAACAGAGTTAGAACAAGAACAGAACTAAAAAACCCGAAACCCATTTGAGGACAACGCCTAAAACTCATAAACAGGAGAGAGAGAAACAGTACCAAAACCCTCTAATAGATTCAAAACCTCAAACTCTATACCTTCAAAACCACCATTTTTGTGTCATAAATAGCTCTGGGGTCAGTTTGTGACTCCATCAAATCCATAGCCAACTCCACCAAGTGGGTTTTGGATTTGGGGGGTTTTAGCAAAAGATGATTACTGGGTTTAAAACTCAATCCACCATTTTCCCAGGAAAATTGTGCCAAGAAAACCCCCCAAGACTCGCTGCAAATTACCCAATAAGTAGGAAACTATTGTTCAGAAACAAATGGGGTCTGTGAGGGAACTAAAGAAGTTTGAAGGGTTTCAAGAGAAGAATGTGAGCTTACCTGGTCTGTACTTGCAGGCATATATGAAAGACAAGAAAGAAACAAACCCCACTGTAGAACCCTTTGTCTGTGTTGAAGAACATGAGAAGATTTTAAATTGGTCTATTTACTTCTACAATACAGTTTTTACCACCAATATTTGAATGAAAACAAGAAAGTGTTGCAGAGGAGAGAGAGAGAGAGAGAGAGAGAGAGAGAGAGAGAGAGAGAGAGTGAGTGAGTGTGGGTGGAGTGGTCAGAAGTTGGAGTTCATAAATGACAAGGATTGAAGAAAATAGGTAATGGGTTGGTGAATTTATTAGCAAATCTGTGGGTGGAATTGAATGATTCTGCATTGAGTGTGTTGATTCATCATCTTTTTCTTTCCCTGTTGAAGATGTTCTGATTTCAGCATTCCTAATATAAATGAAACTGCTTTCTCTTTTTTGTAAAATGTCTTCAAAAAAACATCTGCCTTTCAAAAAGTCAAAACAAAGCTAGCAATTAATTCTGTTGGGAAAGACTTTTTGATGCTCTGAATTAAAGGGTTGGTTTTTGGCAAAATATTTTTAGTAACTTTTTTTTAGTGATTCTTTTAAATAAAAATAAATAATCTTTTAGCTTTTAGGTCCTAGATTAATTTTTTTTAAACAAATAAAAATAATTTTTATCTTTAACGAATTATTTTAGAATTTTTTTTAAAAAATATTTTTTTAATCTTTTGAGATTAGGATTTGAAAAGAAAAATCTTTTTTGACACAAATTTTTAAAAAATATAAAAAAAAAATTATGATTTTTTATTTAGATATTTTTTAAAATAAATTGTTAATTAATTTACATAACTGTTTAGACAATACGTCAGTATAAATATATATACTCGTGTATTTTCTACCTTATTTTAAATTTTCATAATCTATTGATTACTCAAAAATTTACTTTATAATATATTGTCCAAATTAATTATAGACCATCACTTTGTGAGAGAGGTGGCAATAAATGTGATGCCCCTACCTTATTCCAAAATAAAAAGATGCATTCCATATCTATTGGGCCATTTGGGAAATTCTAAAAAAAAATTAAAAGTCAACTTTTAATTTATTTGGAGACATATCACCTTTCACATAAAAAGGTCAAAAAAGTCAAAAAAATTAACTTTTAAGTATCTTCTCAAAACACATTGAAGAATTTCAAAGGTCACTTTTGTAAATTTTCTCATTTCACCTTTCTCCTTCAACCTATGGAGATGGTGTAGCTGTTGTGTGTGGCCATTTGGGCTCATTGTATGGTCCATTTTGATGATCTGAAAATTTTATTTTTTAAGATATATCAAGTAATATATATCTACAAAAAATTAAGTTGATCAAATATTGTTAACTATTTCATCGCTACATTTGTTTTTAAAGTGAATGGTTCAAATTTTCGAAACGTGTTCCGAAATTGAGTCCAAATAATTACACAACAATGGTTGTTTACACAACAGTCACTCCATTTCCTCAAAGAATTATGATATTTGTTAAGGATAAATAATTATGTTATCTCTTTAATAAGGCCATCTCCAACGTTTAATCAAATCCATTACCAAATTTAATTTTTTTGAAAAATGATATTTTTTTGGTCTTCAACGGTTTTATCAAAGCTGTATCAAATTGAAAACATCGCAAATCTTTCACCAAACTGAGGATGTCCTGCACCTTTCGGCAATTTACTGTGCATAGCCGTTGAGTGTTGACCCATCGGATGTCCAGCCGAATGTCCCCCCAAATGACCACCTAAAGGCAAAATTTGTGAAAATTTTACATTGACCGGTTGACCCCCGATGACCACCTCTGCATCTTTTTTTTTACATGTCTTCTTTGTTGGTTCAAAAAATCATGAACCTCCAATGAGGCACTTTGATTTAAAGAGGCCTTTCACAAACAATAGAAACTAGATTCTCCAATACAAAAAAACAATTTGATCAATACATATATGCAAATCCGATAATCTACTCAGTAAATCCAAAAGAAAGCCTTGTATGATCAATTTGTTATAGTCCAGTGAACTAGTGAACAGTCTTGGAGAACTAAAAATTGATGAAGTGGGTCTTCTGTATTTGTCTGTTGGTGATGGTAAAGAGCCACCTCCGCCATTAGAGCTCGCTTTAATGGTTTCTTTGTTCAAAAACAAACACACAATTCATGCCATGAAAAATCAAAACCCATATATATATAGAGAGACAGAGAGAACACCTGAGATGATATAGGATTGTGGCCAAAAATAGAAAGACCAGCTTTAAGCTCCATAGTGAAACAAAGCTTTCTTGAACCCAGAAACCAGAAAATCCAGAGCAGAATCAATGAGCTCTATCTCTCACTATATACCTTTGTGACATCCATGATCAAAACACGACCCAGAGAAAACAAAGGACTCACTTTTTCCACGACTTTCTCACACTTTCTCTCTCTATTTTCAGAGAAAGAATCCCTTGGTTTTCATAACAAAGCCTCACTGACTCGTGATCAAGCAGTGCACTTGCTAAGCAGGAATACGGTTGTCGGTCGACTGATTGAACATCCAATCAGTCGTCCCCCTAGTCAACCTATGTTTTGATGACAGCTACAAATTCACCGTTGGAGTGGCTGATATTAGATGGAGGAATTCGTGCTTTTTTTATTCAAATTTGATGAATTATTTGGTGAACCGTTGAAAATGTTCTAACTAAAGTTTTTAACATAAATTTTATTAATATAATATTAGAGCATGTAGAGCTACGCTGGTAAAAACATGTTAAGAACACAACATTCTTTTCAATTGTTTTATTAGTTGTTCCACACATGGTTTAAATTTAGCATAACTTATTTACTGATTGAGAGCAGTAGCAAATGAAGTTTTGTTTCCTGTTTTCTTATAGTTTCTTTGCTCTTTTATTGGAATTTCGAGGACCACAACATAGATATGGAAAATTTATAGCTCCAACTCATTGGAAGTAAATTCTTCACAAGATATATATATATATATGTATATTTTTCTTCAATGAAACATATATAGAGTTCCTATATTGGGAATAACTCCCTTATTCCATCATTTTTTTTCATATCCTTTTAAGACTCTATATAGCTCCAACTCATTGGAAGCAAATTCTTCGCAAGATATTGATTTTTTTTTTTTTTTCAATGAAACGAATATAAAGTTGCCATATTGGGAATAACTCCCTTATGATTCTATCATATCCATATCCTTTAAGACTCTATTTCGTGGATCTCGCAAGATCCACAACAATAATTCAAAACTATTCATTTAGTATGTCTTAAAGAAAAGAATATATATGTAAAAAATTAGTTTGATTAGATATCGATAAACACATTAATTAATCATATTTTATTTTAGGGAGACTTATTTATAAGTCCTTTTTCAGACACTTATGATAGACTAAGTCCTATGTAATTTCTTATAAAGTCTCAAGTCCTATTTAAATAGGAATGTATTCCACAAGATCCTACATAAATATAACGTAACGTGACACTTATATAAACATAACGTAACGTGACAGCTATATAAACGTAACGTAACGTGACACCTACATAAGCGTAACGTAACACCTACGTAAACGTAACGCAACATGTCACGTTACATTTCGCAAACTTAATGAGTTTTTATTTTTTTAAATTGAACGTAAAAATGCTGCTAGTTTATGTTTGGTGTCACGTTATATTTCATATAAATATGATCTATAATAACATTCAATTTCTTATATAGGAAATTGAATGTTGCCATAGATCATAAGTGTCACGTTACGTTACGTTTATATAAATATGATCTATGGTAACATTCAATTTCCTATATATGATTTTTCTATTATTTATGATATTAACAACTAATATTGAGGGTAAATGTGTCAACAAACTTCCCTCAGGACTTATGAGAACATAAGTTTTTTTGTAGGACCATATATAGCATAAGTCTCCCTAATAAAACTTATGAATAATTTTCCCTTTATTTTATGAAATTGATAGTACATATGATTTTAAACTAAAATCGTCTATTTTATAAGACAAAATATTATAAATTAAGTTAATTTTATATATATATATATATTATTTTTTCTCAAGGCTTACAAGATTAACGGTCACCATCGTGGGTCTCATAGGACCCTCACGAAGTGGAAGCTTGAAGGGTATAAAGAGAATAGAGTTTTGAGAGGAGTTATTCCCTCGGATATTTCTTTGAAAGAGAGGGGGCAAAAATGAAAAAAGAAGAGTTGGATAAGAAACGTGGAACACTTCAATTGTTATACTGTGACTATTTTTACTCGGGTTATTTTGAAAATTAATTACAAGTTATCACATAATTATTTTTATTTTTCTACATTTTTTTGTAAAAACTAATTAAAATAGCCAATTTTTAAATGTATGAATATATATAATAAAATATTTTTATGCAACCTGACTATGAATCTGTTATTTTCTATTTAATTTTATACATAAATTAATTTTGAAAATAAATTAAGAAAAACTTAAACATCAAGACTTAAAATGAAAATTTAAAAATCAAAATAAAAAATAACTAAAGCTTCGTTTGGTATTAGCTAATATAACTAATTTTTTTTGTGTTGGGACTTTTTTAGCCTGACTTTTTTAGTCTCATTTGGTTTGGATTTTCTTGATTTTTTTGACTTTTGTAAAAGGAAAAATATAATAATTATAAATTGGATGATATTTTATATTATCAATTTATTTAACCTATTTTATTATTTTTTATTTTTTTAATCTTAAAATAATAGCTAAATCTGGACTAAATATAAAAAGAATAAAGTGTAATTCACTTAAACAGTAATATCATATCACTTGTGTGTCATTTTCAATTAGGAGTTAGAAGAATAGAAGCTCTCAAGTGGGCAGTTGTCCTTTGTTGACCTTTTTACCTATTCTTTTTCTCTCATATTCTATGGTTGAATAGAAAATGTAAATCAGACCAACCTCAATCTAAGGAGAATATGGGACCAAGATTGCATCATTCCTAAATCATCCATCTAATCAAAACCTTTTTCTCAGAAAAAAAATAATAAAAAATAAAAATAAAAATCTAAACAGTTCACAATTAGTCTTGTCAAATAATCTGCAGTCTTTTTTCTTTTTTTTTCTTTTTTTTTCAAATTTTGATAAAAGAAAGTGATTTTTTTTTTTTTTTTTTACATCGGAAATAATAAAAGAAAGTGATTAAAAACTATTTTCAATCCATACATCAAACATTTGTCAAATTAAAGAATAAACTTTTTTTTTTAATCAAATTAAGAATTCTTCAATTTCTTTATCAAATTAGAATTTGATAAAAATTTAAAAACATAAAGTATTGGAATTTTTTTTTTTAACAAATTGGATCGAAAGAGAAATTTGAAATAAGAGAAAAAAATTTAAAAATATTTTAATGAAAATGTTGAAATAATTCATATCAAATTAAATTTTTTAGTCAAATTTAAAATCAAATTAAATGAAAATTTGATAAAAAGTTGAGATGCTCTTAGATTATAATTTGGGTTCCAGCTTGTGTCATGTTTGAGATCAAGACTAGACTGTCCAGTCCGGCCCATGGACCCATTTTGGGCTCCGTTTCAATAATTCAAATCGTTCAATATGTAAAACTCGTCGGTACTATATTCTTGTAAAAAATCACGTTGGTCGGATATAGATAGCTATTTGATCGGATCAGAATTTTGTCAATTGTTTATTTTTTCACCGTCCATTTTGTTTTATACAAATCTGATCTAATCAAATAGTTATCGATATCCGATCAACATAATTTTTTCTAAGGATATAATACTCGACGAGTTTTACACGTTAAACAGTTCAAATTATCAAAATGAGACTAAAAAATAAGCCGGTGAGCCAGACTAAACGGTCCAATTTTGACCTCAAACATGAGACAAGCTGGACCTTATAATTTTTGCATCTCATTATCAACTTGAGAAATAATTATTCCACATCAGTAGTCTATTATATGGTTACTGTCATGGGTTCTTCCACTAATTTTAAATAGTTATATTTCTCATGTTGTTTTTTCAATACTAATATTATATTATGAATTATATTTTTTTAAACCAATCAAAAAAGAAGATGACATTGTGTTTATAATTTATATATCTTATCAATATACAGAAATATAAAGTCATATTCAGATTAAACATTCGAATCTTACCACAGACAAAACTCTCTTCTTTTCAAATTGTATGTACTATCTATCATATATTTTAGATATTATTTATATTTATTGTTTTTTTTGAAAGATTACTTTCAAGCAAAGAACTAATTATAATGATTCACATAAATGATTATACAAAACAACCAATAACTCATAGCATAGCTCTAAAAATAAAATATACTAATAAAAAAAACATTTTTTTTTTTTCTTCTCCCCACTCACCAACTTTCACATGTGTGTAGGGGTGGTGGGAGTGAGAATCTGAGGGGGTCTGTGTCGCCACTGTAAAAAAAAATGACTTGGTAGGCCATGTGCCAAAAAAACCTAAAATATATATTATTATGGCCTTGTTTGGGAAGACTAAATAAGTGCACTTTTTGTCTTTTTGGACAAAAAAATTGAAGTTGAAAATATAGATGTTTGGATTAACTTTTTGAATTTTTACGAAAAAATGTGTAATAAAAAATTGTGAAAATTGATTTTTAGAGGAAAATTTGAATTGGGAGTTGTGCAGTCGTAATTGTTGACTTTTGGTGAATAGTGTTAACTTTTTAACTTTTTAAGTAACTTTTTGACTTTTTAGATTATTTAGGCCTCGTTTGGCAAGAGGCTATTTTAGCCAAAAAGTCAAAAAGTTACTAAAAAAGCCAAAAAGTCAATAACCCATACCAAAAAGTCAAAGATTTCTTTTTCTCTCTACTTTTTGCACATCTTTTCGTAAAAAGCCAAAAAGTCATCCCAAACATACTAGTTTTTTTTACATCACATTTTAGCCAAATAGCCAAAAAGTTATTAAATTAGTCTGTTCCCAAACGAGGCCTTAAGAGTACCTAAACTTGGCCTATGTGTCATCATTTCACACATAGAAAATGCAAACCAAACTAAACGGAGTACAAAAACAGTTAAAAGAAGTCAAGTTGTTGTCATGATTTGAACTTAAGCCACTATTGTGGGGGTGATTCAGGATGTTGATTTTTTAGTTTTTTTTATTTTATTTTTTTATTTGTAAAAAATTATAAAAAGTAATGTGACTTAAAATAAGTTAAAAGTTAAAAATTAACTTTTAGTTAACTTTTCAAATTGCCCCTGTGTCTTCACCATGCAAAATTATAGTATAGTTCTGAAAAATATTGATGTAATGTCTCAATTTATATTTTATTAATTAAAATATTAAAATTATTATTTTTATATTAATTTTAAAAGATAATTAAACATGTACCCAAAATGAATGATGATAACTAATGCTCTCAAATCACTAAATAACTTCTTCATCATTGAGTTGGTTTGGACCCCACAAGCCTTGTTAGTCTTGACTGTCTGTGGGTGTATTATTATGGCCATTCACACTATGATTCCACACCTTGTATGTATTTCATAATCATGCCACACATTGACTTTTAAAAATATTAAACTTACTTTTCTTAAACAAGTAAAACAAGCTTTTAGAAATGGGTTAACATTGCCTTCACATTGAAGTTGTCCCTACTACAAAGGAGGTTGTCACCAATTTGACAATGATGTAATTTGAAAATTTTAAATTGAGTTATAATAAATTAAAAAAAATCTTAATACTAAAAAATAGTTACATATCTTTTTGTTTTTTTAAAATAAGTATTGATCTTGAATCGGACTCTTTAGACCTATTTCAAAAGGTAAAATCAAAGTATTTGCAATCACCCTATAAAAAAAATTACATATCATACCCAACCATTTGGTTGGGTTGTAACCAACACCACTAATTGGAACACAATCAAAAGTCACTTTGATCCTAATCAAAGTCACCACAATGAGATTATTTGTTGATTTTTGAGCAATATTTCATATTATTTAATTTGCAACATTTGTCTTATTATCTCTTAAAAATAACTATTTTATCAATAAAAATCAAGTTTAGACACTATGATCATGTTTGTTTGAGTAGACATGTGCTTAGAATTAGACTAATAGTCAAATAAAATTATTAATCCAATATTTGATTAAAAAATTAAAGTACGGACTAACAATCCATCCGGATATAGTATCTCACATACGATGGACTATTTAATCCACATAGGGGGTGAGATATAAATTGGGAGACTAAGTCAAAGTCTATTTTGTATTATGGTCAATATATTAGATGTCCCATGTCCTGTCATGTCATATCAATTCCAATCCTCTTAAACAAATATCAGATTGGATAATATTTTGTTAATCCCCCCTCATAATCCTAATTCAATGCAAATATAGAATAAGATACACAATTCAAAGAGATTATTAGTCATAAGAATACTAATCCAACCTAATCTAATTCATCCAAATAAACATGGCCTATGTGCTTGTCCCAGGAGGACTAAATTTTTTTACCACAATACGTGCTAGAACATGTGTGAAACTAGTCTCATATATAACAAAAAAAAAAAAATGAATAACTCTAATTTAGCATCAAACTATATAATAAATCTTACTCGATCGAGTTACCAACTCATTTAAAAACTTAACCACGTAAGAAATGAATTACTTAATTAATAATTAATTATGTTTATTACAATCCTGACTGATTTCACCGTGAGCTCCCTGATTTCTCCAACAATAAAGTGATAAGCAATTTCACTATAGAACATTACCAAACACTACAATATTTATTTATCTCACTATCATAATAATTCATATTCAAACATCACAATAATTTATAAATGACACTACTAAACTTGCATAACGAATCATGCTAATGAGTGTTCTGAGACATTTATTAAGAAATAATTGATAATATTTTATTTTATTTAATAAATCTTGAAACTGGTTAAATTCTAAATAATAAGTTAAAAATAAAAAGTTACTAAATACGTCTAATTTAATTAATAGGTTAAAAATGAAAAGTTATTATATCCAAAACAAATTAATCAACATTAAATATATATTAACAAGTTTAAAATAAAAATTTAATAAACTCAAGACAAATTAATATAGTATTAATTACATCTTAACATGCCATTATATATCACTGCCTATTATACATGAAAGTCTATGGACCAGAAGTATTGACAATAAATTGAATTACAAAAGTTGAGATGAGTTTCCCTCCATATTTCATCTATCCATATATCTCCATAAATGTCTTGTGAGTCTCAACTCAAACACTGAAAGATGATCTGAACCGTCTATCTTATAAGTTTCGTACCATGTAAAAAATCAATTTCACAAGACAACTATAAACATAAAAACAAATCGTATTTTGTTTTATAAAATGGACGATCATAGATTGTAAACTTAAATCATCTGTTTTATAAAACA
This sequence comes from Camellia lanceoleosa, assembly GCA_025200525.1. Lineage (NCBI taxonomy): Eukaryota > Viridiplantae > Streptophyta > Magnoliopsida > Ericales > Theaceae > Camellia > Camellia lanceoleosa. The sequence goes on from CM045759.1 coordinate 48,107,328, forward strand.
AAAAGTAATTTGTTTCTATGTTTATAGTTGTCTAATGAATCTGATTTTTTACATAGATAAATTTTACTGCGAGAGCTATGAAATAGATAGTTTAGATTATCTGGGTATGTCACAGTTGAAACGTACAAAAAAATAAAAATAAATAAATAAATAGAGAGAGATGAGATAGGAAGGGAAGTTTATCCCCCCCCAAAAAAAAATAATGAGATCTATTCTTTGTGTAGTTTGAGTTCAGAGATAAAATTAACCTCAATCAATACATATGTTTTTTCAAATGTCATTATGAGACAATAGGATTGTTGATTAATTATACATTCATATGAGAGGGAGAGAAGTGCACGCCAAGAAGACGAACAAAAAGAGAAGATGTGAGGACGAAGCCTATCTTTTCCTTGATGATTTGCATTGATTGTTGATTAAGTGAGTGTGGGGTTTAATGGAGTAACAAGTAATCAACCAACATCATTAATTAAATTAAAATCCTCCACAAACACAAAAAACCAAAACACTACTACTATGACCCATGTTTATTCCAGCAAACTTATTCCTCAAACAATATGTCGAATCAAAACCAAACTTCCATAAACTAATAACAATTATCCTATAGGCCATTTTGTTTAGGGTTTTGAGTAAGGGATTCAAATCCATTCTCATTTAGCTATTATGGCGTAGTTGATTTAAAGGTCATAATTAGTGATAATGTTTAATTATTAAATTGTGACAATTGGATCAATTGTTGAATGATGACTGAATGAAAAAAGTGCCGAAGAGAATCCTTTTTCTTAAGAAAGGGGAATAAGATTGTTAATTATGGGGTCTACAAGAATTATATTTGTTTTGAAACAGTGTATGTCATGACTATGAAACTTGTGCAATGAATGGATTAGCAATCTCAATGAGGACTTGGGTTCATGGGACTGCTAATCTAAGGTGGTTTGAGGTTTTTTTTTTTTTTGGGTTTTTTTTTTTTTTTTTTTTTATAAAAAAATGTACGAAAAAATTAAAGTAATGATATGATAACCTATAACAAATAAGTAAATAAACTGCTTATTTAAATTGTTGCCAAACCACCAGTTGCCTCCACTTTACAAAAATAAAAAGTGACTTTTTATATAATGAGAGTTTTTATTTAATTTTATAGATTTAATCTCAACTAACTAATACTACCATACTAATACATAAACAAACATAATTTATCTTATATCTTCAATATAATAATACCACTACACTAGTAATTTCTCCACTCAATCTGGCCATATTTACAATTTTATTCAATCTGATCCACCAACAAGCATGGTGTAAACTCAGTTCCATTTACCAATAGACCACCATAAATATAGGGGAAAAATAGGTATATAAAATTCAACTTTAAAAAAAAAAACAAAAAAAAAAAAACTCATATATGTAAATCTCACACACAGCAAGACCATGTAAATATCGGAATTTTTTCTAAATTATGTGTACATTGAAGTGATGTCACAAATATAAATTTAGCAGTTGGGTCGAGCTAAAATATGATCATTTTGGTCGCACGTGCAAAATGTACTTACTTTTTTGTTTAATTGTTGTAAATAATATATATATTGAAAAGTTTTGAAGCGTGCAGATTATTTGGTTTTACTTTTCAGAATTTATTTTTTAAAAAATTAAATTTTTTTATTTTTCATATTTTTTTTTTGTTTTCACTATTTTTTTAATATATATATATATATTTTTAAAATTTTTAGATATAACATAAATACACTTAAAAAGTATAATATTTGTAAAAAAATATCTTAAAAAAATTCACTAAATAGAAAAATATAAAAGCATACAAAAATTCAGTACATTTTCATATCCTTGTGTATTTATTGATTTTTTAAAATATTTTTTTTATAAATATTTTACTTTTTAAATACAGTTAAGTAAGGTACATTTAAAAAAGTAAAAAAAAAAAATTAAAATTAAAATTTTAAAAATATTTATTAAATTTTTTTTTTTAAAAAAACACGAAAAATAAAAAACTCAATTTTCTAAAAATTGAAACCAAACACAATACCCTCCATAACAAAATGATGAGTTTTATTAACGAATATTAGTTAGCACCTCTTAAAATAATTATACATTTGTTATAATAGGTGTTTCATAAAGGAGGTTCTATCAATTTAAGTAAATTACACTCAATTTATATTTTGATATTCATTTAAGTAGATTACATTCAGTTTTATATTTTTATATTCATTTTAAGTAAATCACACTCAATTTTATATTTTTGGATATAATTGCATTGACTTTCATTTTAGTAAAACTAAAACAACTGAAACTACTGATGATGGTGAGTAGAAAGTAAAATAAATAAAAATAAAGATAAATATACATTTTAGAAAAAAATAAAATATTTTTTAAAATTTATAAAACTAACAAATTATTAACAAAACAGAACATAATTGTTATATGTAAATTAAATTCTCATAAGAGACTAGTATAATTATATGAAAAGTGTTGAATTTATTATAATTTTTTCTAAATTTCAAAGGATCTTAGGGTAATTGGCCCTTAAAATTTTTTAACACTTTGTTACCAAATTTACTTAGAAACAAAAGTTAATTAATTGCCTATTGAAAAATTCTATTCATACATAAAATTCATTTAAAAAACTTAATAAGAATGTTGTGACATTATCATTATTATAAATAAATTCATCTTTAATAGTGTTTTGTTTTTGAAATAAAAGATACACAATAAACCATATTATTATATATAAAAACAATGGTGATACAGACCACTAATTTAGGAGCACAACTACCACCTCTAGTGAGCTGGCGGGAAAAGAAAGAAAAAAATAAAAAAATAAAACAAAACAAAAAACAAACACGGTAAAAATCACATGAGGAAGTGGGCCCTACCAATTAGAACTCTCTTAGAGCTCCTAAATTAGTGGTCTTAAACATTTTTCATATAAAAATTAGGGTTCAACTTCTCTCATGTTTGCATCGTAACTTGAGATAACTTAAGGGGCTCGTGAAACCAACTATAAGTCTTATTTTGATAATCCGAACTGTTCACTTTTTAAAACTCATTGAGTAAAATATTCATGTAAAAAATCAAGATGATCAGACATCAGTAGTTATATATTTGTAGTAAATTTGCATTACAAAAAATGAATGGTTATTTTTGAAATTATATTTGTCTTCTATTTTTTTAAAACAAATATGTTTCAAAATATAGCTACCTATATCCAATCATCTTAATATTTTACTCAACAAGTCTAAAAAAATAAACGATTCGAATCATTAAAATTGGTTTTAAAATAGGCTTATCAACTCCAAACACTCTTTCAAATTAAAATGATAACTTGAAAGAATGTACAACCTAAAATTTATGTATCTATTTTTTATTTGTATAGTATTATTCTTGGGATTAGCTTCCCTCCCGTCCGTAATAGAACTAGAGGGTGTCATTCGGCTTGTGAGGGCTCACAACTGGTCCCGTTTCAATAATTCAAACCGTTCAATGTGTAGAAATTGTTGAGTACTATATATTTGTAAAAAATCACGTTGATTGAATATCGATACTTATTTAATCAGATCAAATTGCTTTCAATCGTTTATTTTTTTACCATCCATTTTTTATACAAAATTAATTTAATTACATAACTATTGATATCCAATCAATGTGATTTTTTTATAAATATATAATACTTGATAAGTTCTACACATTAAACGATTCAGATTATCAAAATAAAATCATAATAAGTCTTCATAGACCCAACAATAACTTCGAGTCCGTAATCGAACCGAATGAACTGAAGGAAAGCCAAGCTGATTATTCTTGCCCATTTGTTTGACATGAATTCTTAGTTGTCTATGGCAGAATTAATGACTCCAATAAAGGTGCGACCAGAATAAAATGAATGGAGGTATCAAAGATTGTATTTTTTTATTGATGGGTTTCTTGTCAGTTTATAAAGTAGATTCAATCGTGTTATTAGGCTCGTGAGATCTATTATAAGTTTTGGTAATTTAAATCGTTGAATATGTAAAATTTTTTGATTATTTCATCCTTATGAAAAATTACATTGATCAAATATCGATAGCTCCTTAATCAGAATATATTTTTGTTAACAATTTATTTTCAAAATCATGTGTACCATTAACAAAAATGTATTTCTATCAACGAAATATCAATAAAGATCAACGTGATTTTTTGCAAAAATAAAGTACTCGACAAACTTTACACATTGAACATTCAAATTATTAAAATGGCATCCGTAATGGGCTTCACATGTCCAACAATATGGTCTAGTCTACTTTGTAGACTGTAGAGAAGCCCATCTTGTTTATTTTTTTTAGGTGCAAACGAAAGTTAAAATTCTATTTTGGGTTATTTTAGAAAGTTAATTAAAAGTTTTTTTTTTTAATTTTTTTTAAAAAAATATGTAAAATAATATAATTCAAAATAAATTAAAAAGTCAAATTGACTTTTAATGACAAAGTAGATTGCCTAGTCCCAAGATTATTTAAAACTTTGTCAAATAACAAGTTTCCAAGACAATTGTTTTTTGGCCCAAAACAATTGCACGTCTTTCTTCTCATGGCCATGATTTTGAATGATTTAGAAATATGTTTGGTTTGGAGGTTTTTTTTTACAATAATTTTTTAATTCTTATTTTTTAATTTTTAATGAGTTTTTAAAAAAAATTATTTTCACTTAATCTAAATGTATTTTAAAAAATAAAATATTTATGAAAAAAAATATATCTAAAAAATAAAAATAAAAAATTGACTAAAACATTAAAAAAATTTACTAAAAATAAAAAAATATGGATTAAAAACTTAAAAATTATTTTTAATTTTTTTTAAATATTATAATTAAGAATGATTTGGAAGCCTTTAGATTCTATCACTTTAAAACAAATGTTCATTAACGTGCTTACGTTTTCAAGATTGTTATTGTTATATTACTCTCATATATAATTTTGTACAAAATTTTTGTTTGCAAATGCTAAAAAGTGTCTCCAGGGCGTTATTTAGTATTGAGGATAAAGGAAAAAAATTGTTTGATTTTAATAAAAAGTGTATTGAATAAAATGAAAAAATGACTTGTGTTCTTCAAATTAAACTTGTTTGGTTTCATTTTTTTAAAAACAGTTTTCAGAAAATTATTATTATTATTATTATTATTATTTTTTGTCTTTTAACAATACTTTTTTTTTTTTATTAAATGATTTAGAAACCCTTAGATCTTATCTCTTTAAAAACTAACGTGATATATTTTTTTGTGTGGGAAAAACTTACCACACTCTGCAACAGTGTCGGACAATTTGGAACACAAAGGTTGAATATGGTCTGAAAATATTCAAAAATAAGAACTCTAGCTAGTGGTTAGCCAAAGGAACTCTCCAATCCCTAAATCAGTATGAGAATAAACACCAAAAAGTATGAGCTTCAGTGTAAGTTTTTGTATACCTTCTTGGGGTGGCTTGTTTTGCTTATGTATGCTCAATTTCTGACCACTTAAATAGTTGAAAGATCTTTGTTCATGGGATTGTGTTCCACATTTGCGGATTTCTAAGAATGGATGAGTCCACGGTAGGACGTATGTTGACCTGATTTGGCTATTTGAATTGCCTAATCCAAGCCCAAGATTAGCTTAGTATTCAGAGCTGACTTATAATCTTGCTCGGCCCTCAAGGGGGTCCTAGCTCGGCTCCGTGACAACACTCAAATCTGTCTAGTGTTATGCAGTTAACTTGTAACTCAGATTTTACTTCACATATTTTTAATATTGTTGTTATCACATCATTCCGATATAAAATTTTGTACATTTTTTTTTTTTTTTTGTTTATAAATTAGTTTGTTTCTAAAATTTGTGTAACAAAAATATCAGAAGAATTTTTTATTCTTCCACAGTTAAGCTTAACAGAGAAGTTTAAAAGAGTGTACCGGAAGCATGAAAATCATATGCGGCGTTAGCAAATAATTTTGGGATAAATTATTAATAGGTCTTAATAGTTGAACTTAATTCCCATCAAGTTCTATTGAAAATAAATCTTGATAAAATTGTCGCTAAAAATAATTTTTTGTGACAATTTTTTATTTATGTCGCTAAAAATTGAAAATTAATTGACAATTGATTAAGGCTGAATTGTAAAACATTGAGGCCGTTAATTAAGATCTCTTAACTTTACTTGCTTGTCAAATTATATATTTTATTTCTGTTTGATGTCAATCAGGTTGTACATAGTTGGAACATAAAATGGCCAAAAATACAGAATTTGGAGAGAAAACAGCTTCCCGCACGTGCGTTGACTTTTTTGGAAAAACGGGCCCGATGTTTTAAATCTGTTTGAAAGACAGCAAAAGTATAAATAGGCAAGAAAAAGGCATTTTTTAGGGTTCTGAAATTGATTTACAAGGAAAGAGAGGCTAGGGTTTCAAGAGGTGATTTTCTCCAAAAAGCTTGAAGGACACTTCCATGGAGTCTTCTTCCTCTTTCCACTCCTCCATGAGTGGCTAGTCTTCTTTTCTAGGGTTTTGATGAAATCCTAGCCATGTAATTAGGTTTTCTTTTTGATTTTCAATTATTTAAAGGTTTGAACAATTGTATAGTGTTTTAAAAGTTTCATATATATAACATGGATTATGAAATCAAATATGACTAAAATTGAACAACAGATTTGGAATGCACATCATATTTAAATATTAAAACTTCATAATTTTAAAATACAGAAAATAACTTACAATTACAAGTGTAGCAACTGCAAGGATCTTAATTGGGTTACAAACGGGAAGAAGTAATTGACACTCAGAACTCTCTGTTTTTTCTTAAAGACTGAAGAATGAAAACTTGAAACTTTCTGAATGAAGACATTACAATATATAGAAAAGGAAAATACAATAATCCTGTGACTTCTTTGAATACAGTAATTGTAACGCCCTCAAAATTAAACCCATTAAATATAAAACAAGACATGCATTATTAAAAGAAAACATTATATTATTTCAATCATCAGAGTATTACGAAATAAAACATCATAATAAATGCCCTACGGGCTTACATCTTGCCAAGCCAACACTTGGACACAATTCCATGAGTTCTAACTCAATTCAAATAAAGCCCTAGGCTTGAATGTTTACATAGTTCAAATGAAACAAATAAAACAAATAAAGCAAATCTTCAAGTCCAAATCCTCACAAGCTAAATCTTTGGAGGTAGTGAACCACCTGAACCTGAAAATGAAGTTCGCATATAGGGTGAGCCACAGCCCAGTAGAGAAATACTAAACCAAGCATAAGAATTAACTAAAGCAGTAGCATCCGATACATGGTTAACACCAAATAATCAATTTACAATTTTATGACACGAATGTCTACATTGCCTATGACACTTTGTCTATGGCATAACTCACCTTCCAACTATGGCACAGAACCTGGCCAAACAACTCAACATGGATAACAAATCAGGTTAAACCTTTCTTATAACAAAATAAACACACATACTGGTGTTATAACAATCTCAATCAAATCCACTTCTATACTTCCCAACTGATACACATGGTGGTGATGTATCATATCAACAACAAATAGATAAGCATATGAGATGTATCTCTGCTATAGGCGCGCATATAAGCAGCAACCCTGGGTTCATCCCCTATCTTTCCATAATCATTAACCGGTTTAGAGGTACATCCCCCATCTTCCCCTAAACCGTGGAGTACATCCCCTATCTCCTCCCATACACAAGTAATGCATATAAACATAAAGTCATATACATAATAAATCAATACATAAATTTAATATATTATTCCAACCTTTATACTCAACAACTTAACCAAATGATTAGTTTCAATTTTGCCTAATCCACATGCGGTGTCTACAACAATCATGGCTATCCTCCACCGATAGCCCAAAACAATTATTTCTAAACAAGAAATAAATATAACAACAAATGTAATTTCAACATTCTCAAAGGTAAGTATTTAAACTAACCAAATACATCATTAAACCACTAAATTCCCCAATCTCATGATTTAAACCCAATATCACAATCTTTCCTTAAATTAATTATATAAATTAATCTATGACAAACCCTAGGGTTTCTCCCAAAATTACCAAACTACCCCCACATACCAAAATACCACCACTTAGGATTAAAACGTATAAATGGAGTAGGAAATCCCTACCTCGAAGAAATAGCTCAAAAGGGAGAAGATGAAGATGATGCCCAAAACTCCAAAGTGCTCCAAACCAACAATTTCTCAGATTAAAATGTAGCCCTCACACTCCCTTACCTTTTTAATGAAGGAACTAGGGTAGATACACACTCTAAATAGACCAATCCTAAGAGAGAAGATGAGTTGGGAGAGAGAGAACTCGTAACCTAGGGTTTAGAATCTGAAAAGAGGGTGAAAAACTGCCTTAAAAACGCTGAAACACGATTTTATACCATCTCCCCTTCGCCGAAAGCAGACAAACCCGCCGAAGGCGGACACTCAGACTTCGCCGAGCGGCCCAATCTCGCCGAAAGGCCCAACCCTGCACAAGAAATACTGGATGGGTGTTTTTCCGCCGGCGCCAAAACCCGCCGGCGGACAAGCAACAACAAGTCCCCGCTCGAGCGTCAAACTCCCCGCTCGAGCGGACAAGCCAAAATCTGGGTAACTAGTTTTGGTTCCTAAGCTCAACCAACCTGTTCCAAACCCGCCCAACACATCCTATAACTCCAAATAAGAAAATATAGGACGACAACAACCAATACACAAAGATAGAATCTACGGAACCTAAGTCCGGATACAAACATCAAATGGGAAAAGACCGGGGTCGCTATAGTAATCATGTGACTTCTTTGATTGATGAAAGCAGCTAGCAGTGTGTAAGGCAAAGCAAATGTTGTCGGTTGATTTCGGTGAAGTGATTGCACGAATATGCAGCTTTAACAAAAAGTTGATCGGGTGAATAGTGACGGTGAATAGTAAAAGTGAACAGTAACTTTGACTATTCATCATGTGAATTTAGGACTCAATATAGATACAAATTAGCAGCTTTTCTCAAAAGAGTATTGATTGAAGCTAATTTATATTTATAAGGAATCCTATGTTGATCAGGCATATGGGTCCTGAGCATCTTGGAACTCGGATTTGCCATATGAGATGGGTTGAGTAGTTGATCCTTCAGAAGATTGTGACTGGTCTGAACTGTCTTTTGAATGTTCTGAACTGGTTGATTGAGCTTCTTTAGCTTGATATGTTAATTGACGGGCTAACTGGAGCAATTCATCTCTGGACATCTTGGGCTTGACCTTGGATTTAGCTTTGGGCTGAGCAGGAGATGAAATGGGCTTAGCCTTAGTTTTGGATTTTGATTTGGGCCGTGAATGTTCCTTGGGCTGGTCCGGAATTGCAAGAGCTTTGGACTTCACCTCGGATTTTGATTGGGCAGGTTGAACTGATTTGGATTTGGATGATTTGGGCTTGGAATCACTAGATGAGGGCTTCAAGGTTGGTGAAGATCAAGGCTTCCTTGGTGATTGCAGCAGGGTTCTCCTGGCCTTTGATCATAGAAGGAGTTGGAGCACATTGATCAATGGGGAATTCTTCATGAACAATTTCAAAAATTCTGGGCACATTGTACTTAGCCCACCATTTGACTGAATGTTGACGGGTGATTATGTTACCATCAATTCCATAATGCTATTTAAATATCCATGGGAGTTTATATTTGGATATAAAAATTAACAAAGATGGAAATTGTCTCTGATGAGTGGTGAATGGGTAAACAGAGGAGAAATAGTTAACTAGTTCAATGAGATCACCTGGGAGGATGTCTGAAATGGCACCATAATAAGTCCACCATCTCAGAAACCAGGTAGGAAACTCGGATTTGAATTTTTGATCAAAGGAGATGAACTAGGAGTGACTAAAAGTTTCATTTTGGTACAGGAAAATCTTGAACCAGGCATCAACATAATCATGGTAATTATACTGGATGGAATGACCAGGTAAATCTCGAAGCTGATAAGGAGGACCCCATTCAGCTTGGGAAACAATACTATGGATGTAAATGGAATGATACAGAACCTTGCTGGCATAGATTCGATGATAAATGGGTTTAATCAAGACTGATTGATGATGGATCAAAATATCTTTGTAATAAGTGAGTGTTTTCTCTGGATGTGGGAGGATGAAATGGCATCCAGAGCCAAAATGGGATTTAGCAATTTCATGGATTACTTAGCCTTTAGGGTGACTGGGTTCTATATAGAACAGATTAGTAGTGTGTGATTTGGTATAATCAGATCGAGATGACCTGACTGGGTTAGCAGGGAATGGAGTAACTGAGACTGATTGGCTTGGAGCAAAAAGATCAGTAGCCAAAGCAGTTGAGTAATTGGGTCTGGGGATATTACCAAGGATTTGGTAACGGTTGATCATTTGAATGGGCTGAGGGTATTGTCCTATTAACTCCAAAGGAGGAGGAACAAAAGGTTGACTAGAAGGAACCAAAGCCTTAGAAGGAGGCCTTGGGCGAGACATCTGTTGAAACAAGAAACAATGATCAGTAGCAGAGGTTAACAACCAGAAAGGAGATCTAGATAATTCTGAAAATAATGTAAATGGTTGTAATAATCATGTCGCAAAATACGACGGGCTTGAATCTGTTGGTGAATGATGTATTGGCCTCTTTTAGTAGTTGGTTTGGCGGTTTTGAGGCGGTTAATACGACGATTAACTTGTTTGAGTAGGGTTTGGTAAAAGGTAATTTGGGTTTTTAAATATGGAATATGTGGAGTAGCACTCATCTCTTACCCCCTGTAAAAATTCCCGGGTAAGAAAATCAGGAAGGAAATTTTGACAACCAGGTATATAGATAATATCAAAATCAAAAATACTTAAAATAGATTGCCAACGAGCAAAAATTTGTTTACTAGCAAGATTTTGAACATCTTTTTTCAAAACATATTTAGCGGATTTACAATCAACACGGAGTAAAAAATTTTGATTTAAAATATCATCTTGAAATTTTTGTATACATAAAACAGTAGATAAAATTTCTTTTTTAATAGTACTATAATTTAATTGTGCTTTATTCCAGACACCAGAATGATAACGAACAATTTGTTCAGATGATTGAGAAGTGACTTTTTGGAGAAGAATGCCAACATAACCAATATCAGAAGCATCAGTTTGAATAATTTTGAATGAATTTCAGTAGGAATACCAAGACAAGGGAGAGACTTAACATATTGTTTGACGTTTTGGACAATAGAAGTATGAACAGATGACCAAGGAGGAGGATTATCCTTTAATCGATCAAACAATGGTTGACAAGTCTTCCTAAGGTCTTTGTAGAAATCAGCAATGTAATTAAGGGAACCTAAAAACCTTTGTAATTGGGTTTTATCAAGGATTTCATTAGGGAACTTGGATACAAACTCAATTGATCTACTAATTGGCAGAATAGTATTATGGTGAATATCATAGCCTAAGAATCGAACTTTAGTTTGAAAGAGTTTGATTTTAGGGGCTGAGATAACTAAACCATGACTTTTAATTGTATAAAAGAATACAGTTAAATGTTTCCAATGTTCATTAAGGGATTTGGAAAATATTAAGATGTCATCAATATAAACAATAGAAAAATGACTAAATGAATTAAAAATATCATTCATTATATTTTGAAATTCACTAGGAGCATTTTTTAAACCAAATGGCATTACATTCCATTCATATTGACCAAAGGGTGTGTTAAAAGCAGTTTTATATCGATCTTTAGGGTGAATTTGGATTTGCCAAAACCCACTTTTTAAATCAAATTTACTAAAAATAAATTTTGACTAAGTCTTTTAATCAAATCTTTTTATTAGGAATAGGATATCTAATCCATTGTAAAACAAAGATTGAGTGGTTTATAATTAATAACTAAGCGAGGGACACCTCGTTCTAATTCAGCATTTTTATTAACATAAAAAGCAGGACAAGACCATGGTGATTTACTTGGACTAATGATTCTGTTTTTTAATAATTCATTAATTTCTTTCTTACACATTTCAAGTAATTCATAATTCATTTGAATAGGTCGAGATTTAGTAGGGATGTGTTTTTCATTAAAATTTTTAATATATGGCAAAGTAACAACATGCTTTTTTCTATGCCAAAATGCAGTAGGTAAATTGGAGCAGACAGTGGATTCTAGTTTTAATTTAAAATCATTAATTTGAGAAATAATAACAGGATCAGTTAATTGTTGATCAATTCTTTTATAATTAATTTCTTCTTTAAGAAAATTAATTTGCCTAGTTAAGCGATTAATAGTATGGGAAATAGAACAATCTTTTAACAGTTTTAATTCGAACATTTCAGGCGGAAATAAAAATTTAAAAGTAACAGGTTGGCCTAAAACATGAGTGGTAATCCCTTCAGCAGATGTAGTAAATGGATAAAGTAAATGTATAAATGGAGTACCTAATATGATTTTATCAGTCATGTTTTTTACTAAAACGAATGAGGTTTTGAAACATACATTATCTTGACAAACATGAACGTTAGGTAATTTATATTTAATACGCATTTTACTACCATTAGCAGAGGTTAATTTCTCATGGCATTTTTCATAGTATTTAGTAGGGAGCAAACCTTCTTGTACACAGTTTAAATCAAGACCGAGATCTATTAGAGCAATTAAGTTTAATTCAAAATCATTAATAACTATCTTAATTCGTGAATACCATTTTTGCATATAGATTTTATTGGTTAGATTTAATCTTTTATCGTCAGGAGTATGGGATTGTGATCTATTGTCAAATATTAATTTATCAGGATTAGTGTGATCAGAATCAGGGTCAGAATTATGTTCAGATTCATTAGGAGATCCATGGACTGAGTTGTGGAAATTATCTAAACTTTTATTAAGTTTTAATGTAATAATTTCATCTTCTAATTTTCGATCTTTTTGTCTTAATTCATTAATAGTTTGTTTGATTTGATTGATTTCAGATTGTAAATCCTGAAGTGTAATTTCTTTAGTTTTATTTTTAAATCTTTCTAAGGTCTTAGATAAACTGATAATAGGTTTATCAATCTTAGGTTTATCATCAGACTGTATTAATAAAGATTTTAATTTATCAATATATTTTTGTTTTAAATTGGGATCATCTAATTTGCTAATTAATTTAATAAGGGCAGATTCTTCTTGGGTGTTTTAAGTAAGAACAGTTATTTGTTTAACTGGTTTACAGCAGACATCATTACATCCTAGATTAATATTATGGTCAGAATCGTCACTTGGTGAATGATAATCAGATGAAGTTCTTGGATGATCAGAAGAGGAGTTGCTAACAGATTGATTTAATTGGAAGATTTCAAATAACTGATTTTTGGAATTATCATCAATTTGAAGTTGGTTAACTTTATCCTTTAATTTTTGCTTTTCTTTACATTTATTTAAATAATGTCCTTTTTGACCGCAATTATAGCAAGTAATGTCTTTTTTGAATTTAGATTTGGGATGTGATTTTTTATAATATTTCTTTTTGGGTTTAGTATAAAATTTATCATGAGATTTGGAAGGTGAATAATCTTTGCGATATTTACTATAAGAGTATTTGGATTTATATTTATGTTTGGAGTACTTGTGTGATTTCCTACGAGAAGGTGCAACAGGAGGTAAACCATATTGTTCACAGAAATTTCCTAATTCATATTTAGCTTTATGTTTATTCTTAGTGGCTTTTTGACTAAGTTTTAAATCAATACACATTTTTAATCCTTCTTTTTGAATAGTGCTAATTATATCACCATAGGTTAAATTGTCATATTCAATAACACCAGTAGGTTGACTAAGAACATCTCTAATTTTGTGAGCAAATAGACTAGGTAATCCATTAATGAATTTTTCTTTCCAAAATGATTTAGTACAGTCTTCACGTAACATAACTCTAGAGGTAAATACATCTTTATACCATCTAAAATCACTTAAAGTTAGGAAAGTAAGGTTACTAAGCTGATCATGTATGGGAGAATAAATATTAGTAGGTGTACCAATAAAATGTCGAACAATAGTATAAATTAATGTATTAATACCATCAGGGTGGCAACATCCTATAGTTTCATCAAAAATAGGGAGACCATTATCATCAGTTTGATTAGCATATATGATGGAGTCTCGTTGATCTTCAGTTAAGTATTTTTCCCACCAAGATTTGAGCATACCAGTAAAACCAGAAGTAATTAAGGAAACAATTTCAGATTGAGAATATTGGGGAAAATTAGAGAGGTAACTATTTGAAACCATAGATAAATGATTTAATTTTTGGAGTATTTGATCTTCACTAAGACCATCAATATTCCATTCGTATAGTTTTTAGCGTAAAGAAAATTGGTTACTAATATTATTTTCTTCATATTGGAGATCAGGTGGAGTAGGTCGAGAATACCAGTTTTTGGTAGTTTGAGGATTAACTTTGGGATAATGAATTTTATTAAGATTAGAAGATTGGAATTGTTGGGCTAATTGATTTATTTCATCATCAGTAGTGTCAGTTTCAGATGTGGTAGAAACAGTGTCAATATTTGGTTGTTGATTTAAAACAGTAAGACCTTTATCTTTAGAAGGTAAGGCATTATCAGTGGTAGATAGTTTAGTGAATAATTTTTCAATAGCTTTGACAGTAGATTGATCAGTGGTTACCAAACTAGTTCTTTTGGAGCGATGACTAGGTAGATTAAGTAAAGGTTGATCTAAAGGTTGTGGTTTAGTAAATGTAACAGATTCTAAATTTGTCTCTATTTTGTCTAATTGTTTACCAATGGTGTTTAAACATTGATTAGTATAATTATTTTGTTCAATGACTTTTTTGATTTCAGCATCATCGCCAGGTAATTTAAAAGGAGAAGCAGAAATGTCAGAACCTTGTTGTTTGATAATTATTTTTTCAAGAGGAGGGTGACTAGAACTAACAGTTGTAGATTCAGAAGTTTTCCATTTGTATTTGGTGATTGTATTTAGCTTTTTGTAGTATTTTTCAACATATTCCAAGAGAGGTAACTCAAAACTATATTCAATCATAAAATTATACCAATGTCTAGTGATTCTGGATTGGTGTTGTTTATCATAGGTATCATAATAAGCATGTCGGAGTTTTTTATTTTTAAACGACTTAAATTCAATGAATAATTTATCAAGATCAAGTTTAAAATCCTTTTTAATGGTCATAAGTTGAGGATTGACTGGAGGTATAAATTCTTCAAAATCAGTTTGAGTTGGAGAATTATTTGAAGCAGTTTTTTCTTCAGGTAAATGTGTGTGTGTAGAGTAAACAGGTTTACTAATTTGAGAAGTAGCAGTATTATCAATACCTTTTAAATTAGAGGTTTGTCCTAAATGAATTTGACTATTTTTCCGAAACAGTGGAGTATTAAATATTTCATCTTTAGTTTCAATTTCAGAAGGTACACTAGAGGTGCTGTGTCTGGATGATTGACTACGATTAAATTTAATATGAACTGTACCATCATGAATTTGTTGAATATCCTGAATATCTTGGATAGATGATTGTTGTTGATTATGTTTGTAATGTTCATTGACAGTGATCCATTGATCTGGTAAATCTACATTTTTCCATTCAATCATTTGGGGAACATTTATATGGGTATCAGTACTACTACTTTGGATTAGTAAAGTTTTATCTTTAGGGGACTTGTGCAATGCGTGAACATTTAAATTAGTTTTCATGCACTTATAATGAACACGATAAATTAAAGCAATATTATGGGTTTTATTCATCATATTGGTAAATGAACCATGTAATTGTATATTTAATGTTAATGCATGTAAAATATTTGGATCTCGTAAACTAAGAGTAAAATCAGGAAAACAATTAAAATGTACTGGACCTTTATGAAGACCAGTTTCCATCATACCCATTAAACTATCATTATAATTAAGAAAATGAGCATCTCTTAAACATAATAAAACAGAAGTATTTTTACCTTGTTGAGTTAATGGTTTGACACCAACTTGAATTAAACCTATATGAATAAAATTGTAATCACTTTTTAAATATCTTTTTATGAGATTAACATCAAATAATTGACAGGTTTCCCTAGGTTTTTCTAAAGCATATACTTGTTCAATTGTCTTAACATGCAAAGAGATTTTGAAAGTATTTTGTATAAAAGAAGTTTTATAAATTTCTTTAATTGGCAATTTTGGTATATTCCAGTCTACATCAATTTTATCATTTTGTATTTCAACATCTTCTTCATTAATTACTAATCCTTGATTAGGTATTGAGGGCAAAGTGGTTGACCTAGAACTGACTGAAGAGTTACTTCTAAATAATCGATTCATTGTTCTTTTTAATTAATCAGTTTTACAGATACCTTAATACATACCCTATTCTTATCCAGTTTATCACATACCTTGTAACTTCATAGACCTGTGTATACATACATACCCTATCTTTTGACCCCTAAGTCCGACACTGCCTAAACCTAAGGACTTACTCAGGACTGGGAAGAAGTGGGTGACTTAAATGCAGGTGGAATAAATGTAACAAGGTGGACAACACGAATCGAGCTTGTGGGTGGTTAAGATGTACTGAAAACTAGATTAATCAAATAAACAATGGAAAAGATTAACTAGAAGAAAAAAAAGCAGTTAGAAACAGAACAGAATATATATATATATATATTTTCTATTATTTCTTCAAGTATTCGGCTTTCTGTGATTGTTGAATGTTTTCCATATAAGAGTTTTCTATTCTTTCACATTCAAGGTATGAGATGAACCATACTACGATGGACGAGTCGTGTCACTACCCTAGTTTAGAGTGAACAATTCATATTACTTGAAATGGTTCGTGCCCGTACATTGAACGTGATGATTTTCTTGTTAAATGCTTTGAACTTGTAGCTGCGAAGCATTATTCCGTTCGAACCATAACATAATTGATTTCAATTTGAAACCCTATTTACGTAACTAGTGTTGGACTCAGTGCCCTAGGTTTTTCCCCAAATTAGTAAATCCAATTTTATTTATAAATTGATAATTTAATTACTTAGTTTAATTTATTTGTTATTAAATTAGGTTATGAACAATCAATCTTTTCATCAAAATTAATTTAGGAATTTAACAATTAAATTAGTTTAATTTCACAATTGTCCCTGTGGATCGATACCTGGACTTGCCATTATTTTGAAAGAATTTGGAATAGTTTTGTGTTTAATTTTGGTGTGTTCAACGACCCATCAAATTTTGGCGCCGTTGCTGGGGACTTATGGCGAAGTTAATTAATTTAAAGTTACATTCTTATTTTAATTTTTAGTTTAGAATTTTATGCTTTCGTGTTGCTAAGTGTGCAAAGCGTTTGAAAGTGGAAGCTATCATTGAAGTGCAAGTGGAGTCAACCTAGCTTTAAAAAAAAAAAAGACAAACCGCAGCACTAAAGCGCTTAAAAAAAAAAGAAGCAAAACTCGCTAGCAAAGCACCAAAGTGCTAAGAAGAAAGACAAAATCAATTGGCAGTTGAAGACAACGTCTACACGTCAAGCACCCGCAAGATGAGTAAAGCGTTTTTGTTAAATCGCTGTTAGTATTTCTCCCTTTGGTATTTTACTTTCATACTTGGTGCACAGAGTTGGAACTTAGTGTGTGTGTGTGTGAGTAGTGTATGCACGGGCGCCGTTTTTGTCGCCCTGAATTATGGAGTTTAGACCTTGAACTAGAAAGGACTCTTAGGAGACTTAGAGCCTCTGCCTGTGTTCTTAGGCTTGAATATTCATATCCATACAGTGAGCCATTAGAGGTGGAAAATCCAAATGTCCCGAATGGGCCCAACCGTACCCTTAAGGATTATTTCACACCCACTGCATATACATCACCATCATGCATCCAATTACCCCACACCACTGCTACTCATTATGAGATAAAGTCCAGTACCATACAAATGCTCCTATCATTCCATGGACTAGCTCATGATGATCCTTATAAACATTTGAATGAATTTCTAGAAATTTGCTCTACAGTGAGGATCTAGAATTTCACAAATGCGGCCTTAATGTTGTGATTGTTTCCATTCTCATTAAATGACAAAGCCAAACATTGGCTAAACTCCTTACCTGCTAATTCAATCATAACTTGGGACCAATTACAACAACGGTTCTTGGAGAAGTACTTTCCCATCGGTAAAACCGACCAACTTAGGCGAGCCATCATCAATTTTACCCAAATTGATGGCGAGCAATTTCACGAGACATGGGAAAGACTTCGTGACCTTCTCCAACAGTGTCCCCGCCACCAAGTGCCTGATTGGCAACTTATGCAGACCTTTTACTATGGCTTGACTGAGCCTCACAGCCAAATGGTGGATTCTTCATGTGGTGGGACATTCATGTCCAAAAATGATGCCGAGGCATGGCAATTGTTTGAAAACCTAAGTGATAATTCCCTTCATCATGCCTTTACAGCTCGGCAAGTCTAGTAACCAGTAGTTGGAGCCCGAAGAGATGGGGCATTTATGAGGTCGGGCAAAACCTAGAGTTAGCCGAACAAGTAGAGACATTGTCCCACAAAATGGACCAATTATTAGCTGCGGGACATGCCCCTACACAGAAAGA
Source organism: Camellia lanceoleosa (assembly GCA_025200525.1). Classification (NCBI taxonomy): domain Eukaryota; kingdom Viridiplantae; phylum Streptophyta; class Magnoliopsida; order Ericales; family Theaceae; genus Camellia; species Camellia lanceoleosa. The sequence goes on from CM045759.1 coordinate 48,125,922, forward strand.
TCAACCTCAATTTCACGAGGCGTGTGCTATTGGTGCAAGCCTTGCTCATGACTTGAGTGAGTGCCCTTCGATATCACAATTTCTGGAGTTAGTCCAAGAGCATGTGAATGCGGCTTAAGGATTCTCCAACCCAGGTAATGACCATATTGCAATACATATAATCCGAGATGGAGAAATCACCCCAATTTTTCATGTCGACGTCCTTCACAAGGCACTTCTTATAATCCTCCACCACCAAGGCAGAATTTTAATAATTTTGCCAACCAATCATCCTACCGACAACCGCAACCTTATCAACCCCCACAACCGTACCGGCAACCACAACCCCCGCATGTTCCTCAAGGCAACTCAGCCTTTAAAACTCAGGTGTTAGAAGTTCTCTCAGAACTTAAGAGGTTAGCACCAGTAGTTCACTCCCATACTCACTCCATTGCCAAGCTAGAGAACCAATTGGGTCAAATGGCTAACAACATGAATAGGAAAGATGAGGAAAAATTACCGAGTCAGACTGTGGCCAACCCTAAGGGACAATACGGGGCAAAGAGCTCAAGTGAGAATGGAAAGCACCATGAGCAGGTGCAAGGTGTGATTACTTTGAGAAGTGGGAGGGAGTTAGAGCCTCAATCAGTTGCGTCTGATGTAACTAGAGCTAAAAAGGGTGACCACGGTGGTATACCCAATGAGAGCAAAGGTGAGGGGGAAACACTTAAGAGGGATGACTTAGTCCCTAGCACTTCACATCAGCAAAAGGCACCATATGTGCCTAAGGCACCCTTTCCCCAATGCCTTGATATACCATCCCCTTTTAATAAGAAGGCGGCATCTATGGAAGCAATGATGGAGGTTTTTAAACAAGTAAAAATCAACCTCCCCCTATTAGAGGCGATTAAGCAAGTACCTTCCTATGCTAAATTTCTGAAGGACCTTTGTACGCAAAAGCATAAATCTAGGACACACGTGTCCCAAAAGGTTATACTCACGAAGCAAGTAAGCTCCATCTTGTTGAATGACATACCCCCTAAGCTTAAAGACCCGGGTGCCCTAACCATTGCATACATTATAAGGGACCATTTCATTGATAGGGCCTTATTAGATTTAGAGGCTAGTGTAAATTTGTTACCGTACTCTGTGTACAAAGAATTTGGGCTTGGCGAGTTGAAGCCCACTACTGTTACTCTCCAGTTGGCTAACTGGTCCCTTAAAGTGCCACGTGGCATGATTGAGGATGTGCTAGTAAAGGTTGATAGGTTTTACTTTCCTGCTGACTTTTTGGTGTTAGATATGGAACCAGTAGCCAGTTCTGGGAAACAAATCCCAGTGATCTTAGGTCGACCTTTCTTGGCTACGACCAATGCATGCATTAATTGTTGTACCGAGATTATGAAAGTTCTATTTGGTAACATGCAAGTGAAACTTAATGTTTTCCAAGCATCCCAACAACCCCATAAGAGAGATGAGTACTTATTTGTGGATGTGGTGGATGGGATTATGGAGGAAGCTTTGCCCTCCATTCTTGTAGAGGACCCTCTAAAGGCTTGTCTAACTCATTTTGGGTTTAAAAATTTTGATATTGACGGGTTGGTTGAAGAGGTGAATGCCTTACTTAATGCTTCTTCTACACCGGATTTTCCTCTGTGGAAAGCCCGGTTTGAGTCACTTCCTTCACTGTCGAGAGATCCCGCCATATCATCTTTGGTCACACCACCTACACTTTAGTTGAAGTCACTCCTGGCCACACTCAAGTATGCATTTTTAGGGCCCCAGGATACTTTACCAGTCATCATTGCATGACTTGACTGCAGAGCAGGAGAGTCAGTTAATAAGTATTATCGTGGCACATCGGAGTGCTACAGGGTAGTCAGTGGCTGATTTGAAAGAGATAGATCCCTCCGTGTGCATGCATTATATACACCTAGAGGAGGACACCAAACCTTCTCATGAAATACAACGGAGGCTTAATCCCAATATGAAAGAGGTGGTGAAAAATGAGGTATTAAAATTGTTGGATGCATGTATTATATACCCCATCTCGGATAGCAAGTGAGTGAGTCCCATACAAATGGTACCCAAGAAATCGGGCATCACTGTTGTTGAGAATGAGAGAGGAGAGTTAGTCCCCACACGAACCACTACTGGGTGGCGAGTGTGCATTGATTATATGCGACTAAATTCCATGACTAGGAAGGATTATTTTCCCTTATCTTTTACTGACCAGATCCTAGAGCAGTTAGCGGGACAGGGTTTCTATTGTTTTCTAGATGGTTACTCAGGGTATAATTAAGTCCCGGTATACCCTGCTGACCAGAAAAAGACCACATTCACATACCCTTTTGGCACTTTTACTTACAGGCGCGTATCCTTTGGGCTATGTATTGCACCGGCAACTTTTCAACGGTGTATGATGGCCATTTTCTCTGATATAGTGGAGAAATTCTTAGAGGTTTTCATGGATGATTTTTCGGTGTTTGGACCGTCTTTTGAGGAATGCCTTAGGAACTTGACTAGAGTATTGGAACGATGTACTGAGGCAAACCTAATTTTGAGTTGGGAAAAGAGCCATTTGATGGTTCGTAAGGGTATAGTGTTAGGACACATTTTGTCCTCTCGAGGTATAGAGGTAGACAAGGCTAAGGTTGATCTCATTGCAGGCCTTCCTCCACCCAGTTCCATGCGTCAAATTAGGTCTTTCCTAGGGCATGTAGGTTTTTACCGTAGGTTCATCAAAGACTTTAGTAAAATATCACGTCCTTTGTGTAGTTTACTTGTTAAGGACGCACCTTTTATCTTTGATGAGGCATGCTTAAAGGTTTTTGAAACATTGAGAATGGCCCTTACCACCGCCCCAATCATGAAATCACCGGATTGGTCGCTTCCCTTTGAAATCATGTGTAATGCCTCAGATTATGTTATAAAGGTTGTGTTGGGTCAAAGAATCAATAGGGCACCATATGCTATATACTATGCTAGTCGGACTCTCTCGGATGCACAATTGAATTATACCACCACCGAGAAAGAGTTGCTAGCTGTGGTCTTTGCCTTAGATAAATTCCGGTCCTATCTCCTCAGTTCCAAGGTCATAGTCTTCACTAATCATGCCGCTGTGCGGTATTTACTATCAAAGAAAGAGACCAAACCTAGGTTAATTAGATGGATATTGTTGCTTCAAAAATTTGATTTACAGATCCGAGATAAGAAAGGATCTAAGAATGTGGTGGCGGATCACCTCTCCCGAATCCTTGTCGAGTATACTAGTGACCCTCTTATTTTGCATGATTCGTTTCCGGACGAACAACTCCTTGAGCTGTCACGAGAGAGCCCCCCGTGGTTTGCACATATTGTGAATTACTTGGCCATTGGACAAATTCTGCAAAATTGGTCTAAGTAAGACAAAGACCGATTCTTTTCGTAGGTCAGGTATTATTTTTTGGAGGATCTAGAGTTGTTTAAATATTGCTCCGACTAAGTGATCAACGGTGTGTGCCGGAGAGTGAAGTGCATAGCATTCTTACATTTTGTCATTCTGCTGCATGTGGCGGTCATTTTAGTAGGCATAAAATGGCCTCCAAGATTTTACAAAGCAGGTTTTATTGGCCCACAATTTTTAAAGATGCCCCATCAATTTTGTAGAACTTGTTTGCGCTATCAGCAAATGGGTTCGATATCTCAGCGTAACATGATGCCAATGTCCCCTATTCTTGTAGTAGAGATCTTTGATGTTTAGGGGATTGATTTAATGGGACCTTTCCCGTCGTCATTCTTATTTGAGTATATTCTCTTAGCAGTAGATTTTGTGTCTAAGTGGGTGGAGGCGATTGGCATCCAAACAAACGATCATAAAGTAGTAATCAAATTTTTGCATGAAAACATCTTTAGTCGCTTTGGGTTTCCTAGAGCCATAATAAGTGATTAGGGTACACATTTTTGTAACCGGTTCTTTGAGTCGGTAATTAAGAAATACTCTATCACTCATAAAGTTGGCACTGCATACCACCCTCAAACTAGTGGCCAAGTGGAAGTCTCAAATAGGGAGGTAAAGCACATAATAAAGAAAACGGTGAGGCCAGATAGGAAAGATTGGTCACAACGATTGATTGATGCATTATGGGCCTACTGCACTGCTTATAAGACACCCATTGGGATGTCACCATATAGGGCAGTGTTTGGCAAAGCTTGCCATCTCCCGGTTGAACTTGAGCACCAAGCATAGTGGGCCATAAATAAGTTTAACTTCAATATGGCCGTAGCTGGGCTCAACTGGAAATTGCAACTCAATGAGTTTGAGGAAATCCGGAATGATGCATATGAGAGTTCGAGAATTTTTAAAGCTCAGACTAAAAAATTCCATGACAAGCACATTAATAGAAAATCTTTTGAACCCAGTCAAAAAGTGTGGCTTTTTAACTCAAAATTGAGACTCTTTCCAGGTAAGCTTAGATCAAGATGGAATGGTCCCTTTGTGGTTGTTGAGGCATTTATTCATGGCACCGTTGAGGTGCAAGATCCAAAGACTGGCCACACTTTCAAAGTGAATGGCCAAAGACTAAAGCCATATATAGAGGGGGATTGGGAATGAGAATATGATTGAGTCCATTGCTTTGATGGACCCTTTTTACAATGATTGAGAGATTGATGTCTTGTTCCCTTTTCCTTCCTTTCCTTTCTATTCTATTCTATTTTTCTTTGTTCTTGTTGTGCTTTATTTGCGTCTAGGAGGCTTTAAATCCTCTAAAGGTGTAATTCCTTTAGTGTTTACCTTGCCCGAACGGCATCTGATGGTCTGGTATAGCCACTTAATTATGTTTGTAATGAGTTCCTAGGAGACCAACTGAGACGGTGGAAACTAAAGTTCGAATGACAAAGCCTAGAACACAAAGGTTTGGAATTTCTGAGACTAAAGTCTGGTTTAAATACCCAGGGGTGTGGAGATTGCTTCAAAACCACCCCGGCTTGACCTCTGTATGGCAACCCCATAGGTCGAGTTAGCTTTATGCGCCTCGATTCTGGATACCGAATCAACCTAGTCAGTCACCCTGTTGGAGAATAGGGAAAGTTACAAATGCTGTTAGGGAGAAAAGTAGTACCCGTGATTTTCGCGTGAAGATTATACCTGTATTGAACTTTTATTTGTTTGCAAGAGCTATTCTTATATATTTTGATTGTAAAATTAAGGTACAAGTTGGGCTGAGGGAATAGTGGTTTTCAAAAAAAAAAATCCCGCGCGTGCGCCAAAAACGCCGCACGTGCGGCCAAAATTCCATTCCACAAAGTGGCACACTACTTTAAATGCAAGTGCATAAGGGACGTGCAAGGTGTGCGTTCACACGTGCGGCGTTCACTCCCGCACATGCAGCGATTCTTAGGGGAAAAAAAAAATCTCGAAAAATGTTTTTGAGCCTGCATTAATTGCAAGTGCGTGGTTTGGTGCGGGTCTATCCACACGTGTGTGGCACAATCCCGCAAGTGCGGTACGACGTTCAACATAAAAAAAATAAAAAATAAAATTAACCTGCAGATTTTGTTTTGTTTATTTATTATTATTATTTTTAATTTATTTACTTATTTAAAAAAAACAAATAAATAAATAAATAAATTTTAAATATAAATAAATAAATATACTATTTTATTTCTTTATTTATTTTTATTTTCTTATTTTATTTTCATTAAAAAAAATTTGAAAATAAAAAATATATATATATATTTATATATAAAAATAAAAAAATTTGCAATTTTTATTTATTTATTTTTCTATTTCGTTTTTGAAAAAAATAAAAATAAAAAATAAAATAAAAAAAATAATTGACCTCATCAAAACCTAACCTACTTTTCTCACAATCACTCACAGATTTTGTCACTCTCTCTCTACCTCTCATCATCTATCTCTATTTATCTATCTATCTATATATCTCTCTCTCAACCCCACAAACCCACCAACTCATCACACCCCACCATCACCAGCCCTTCAACTCTCACCCCTCTTTCCTTCTTCCTTACCACCATCGCATTGCCGGCATCACTCTTTCCTCTCCGTCTGTCGAATCTCTGGCGACCACTATTTTTCCTGGCGAATCATATTTTTTTCTCCTTCTTTTTCCACTCTTTTAAGGTAACTTTTCCTTTTTGTGTAGATTTGTGGGTGTAGGAGTAGATAAGTAGAGTTTTGATTTTATTTTTGTTCAAATCATGATAAAAAATTCTAGGTAACAAGAAGATGACCGTCGCACGTGCGGCCTAATCTGGCACACGTGCGGTACCTTTCTATACAAAAAATATATATATATATATATAGCTGTTTATACTTGGCTTTTCTAATTCACTTTAGTTCATAGGTTTTCTATTTATTTATTTAGCTGTTTAGTTGTTTATTTATTTAGTTGTTTCATTTTTTTAATTAATTATTTCTTTACTCTTTATTAGTTTATTTCATTACTTGTTAGTGTAGTTTCTTTTCATTTGTTTAATCCGTCGTTCTTTACATAAAATGTGAATGTGTCTAGTTTATTTTATTTTAAATTTCCTTTATTGTAAAAAATAAAATAAAAATAAAAATAAAATAACAATAAAATAAATAAATAAATAAAAATTATTTTAGGTTCAATAGTTAGTTTCATAACTAATTGTGTAACTAGTTTAGTTGTTGTTATTTTTATTTTTTATTCCTATTTTATTTTAGTTCATTTATTTTTTAGTTCATTTATTTCTCTATTAAAAAAAATCAACAAAAATAAAAAAATTAAAATAAAATTAAAAAAAAAAAAAAAAAACATTCTAGTACTTTGTTTTTCTAATTCATTGTATTGTCCATCTATTTATTTAGTTGTTTAGACGTATTCTATTATCTTAGTATTTCTTGTTAGTTTAATTCAATATTTTTTTAAATGTTAATATGTCAGTATAAATTATTCTATTTTATTTTGTTAAAAAAAATAAATAAATAGAGAATTGCATGTGGTACATTAGTGGGCAGACTTGTGCTTTAATAATTTGCTTTATTCTCATGTTGGTTCCACGGGTATGTGTCTATTTGCTTTTGGTGTGTGCAAGATATGAGTAGACGGCTATCCACCCAGGCCTCCAAAAAGGCTAGAGGTTCATCCTCCTTGGCACCACCGCCGCCACCGTCACCGTCACCACCATCTTTACCACCACCATCGGGTGACTTGCCATGGCCGGAGTGGGCTTCACGCCCGCTTCACAAGCTCACGCTGTTCAACATTTCATATTTTCAGCGTGACCCGGCCACTTCTTGCACCATTAAGCAGCTCCAACTCCGGCAACAGTTGGGCCTTTACACTGTGACAGTGCCCACTTATCCTCGTCTGGTACGATTCTTTTACCAGAACCTGTATGAGTCACTCATTGAGGACGGACTGTTGTCCACCATTGATGGCCATCTCATCAACATCACCGAATCCATGATTGCCTACGTGTTAGGGTTCTTCACCAAGATAGAATATCAGCCCTTCCCCAAAGTTGAGGATCAATAACCCATACACAGCCTCATCCAACAGTACTTCTCGGGGGCCCACGGTGACACCCGGGCCACATGTTATGCGGAGCAAGTCGCTCGCCGCTATTCATTGATTCTGTGTTCCATAAGAATGCCCTTCCACTTGGGCATAAAGCTGAGCGCCGCTTGGAGTTTGTTCGGGTCATACACGGTTATCAACGTGGCTATCAGGTCCCGCTTGCGCACATCATCTGAATGCATGTGGGGAAATTTTTACGAGAGGCAGTTCGGCCTCAACCTATGCAAAACTTGACTTGGCCGCTGCCATTTGCCAACTTATTGACACTTGTCTTCGAGCTGAACGACCTCCCCATTGATTTGACTGAGGAGATTGATCGAGCTTATTCGACTTTCGAGCAGCGGAAATGGTAGCATAACCTATCTCGCATTTCGTAGCAGGTTGGTGCCCCAGGTGGTGAGGCCCTAAACCCTGTCTATGACCAACCACCTCATCCTACCTCTCTTATGCCTTCCTAAGGGGACCCATTTTACATGACTCGCGAGGAGTACTTACAGCTTCAGCACTCTGTGGATCAGGTTCACAGTACTCTTCGTGATCACTACCAGAGTCTCATGGGGTTGCACATGGGTTTTCAAGTGCATCGAGACTATTCTCAGGCGGCTTCGATCACTACACACGCCAAATGATTCGAAGCAGCCGGTTGCATCATCGAACTGACTTTTATACATATCGAGAGTCGAGCTAGCAGCGTTTTGATTAGCTCGACCAACGGGTTTAGGATGAAGCCTTTAAGATGCGATCTTTGATGCACACCTTGTTTGCCCAGCATTTTCGGCCACCACCGCCACCGGATTCTCCGCAGTACCAGCCTGTATATTGCTTTGTCTCTTTTATTTTTATTTTTTTTTTAGTTATTTCTTCTTTTCATTAAAAAAAGAAAAAAAAAAGTGTGAAGTGTGTATGTGTGTTGCTATATGCCTACCTGGATATGCACCTACAATTTGTAGTAATCTTCTCTCATTTCTCTTTACTTTTCCATTGAGGACAATGTCATATTCAAGTTGGGGGATGAGGGTTGTATTTTCTTTTGTGCATTTCTATTTGGCTCATAATTCATACTTATACCTGTTTCACTTAATGTGACTTATTATTAGTAAGGTGATGATATTTGCATATGTTAATTGGAGAGCATAGTAGACTTGTATGAAAAGTGTTTATTGGGTAGATACTTGCATGCGATGTTTGCACTAGGAGAGTTGTTTGTATTTGTGGTATTAGTACACTTATCATGAGTATGCCTTAATTCACATGAACACACTATCATAGCAGTGACCTTTTTATTATAATCTCTGGTGTATATTATTGATAATAGCTAGAGTTGCAGAAAAGAATAAATGAGGAGCCAAGATTCTTTAAAAAAAAAATTAAAAAAAAATGACTTGTTTGTTTGGGTTCGTAACCTTTTGAACTCGAGTTATTAAGTCCGTAGGGGTGTCTCTACACCTAGTGCCCTAAAACCGTCTGGTTTGAGAGTCATTGGCCCAATACTTTCTACATTGATTAATTAGAAAACTTAAGGGACTTAGACATTGCACAGTTAAGGAAAAATAAAAAGGATGACTTATTCGGATTTGTAGCCTTTTCAACTCGAGTTATTAAGCTCGTAGGGGTGTCTTCACACCTAGTGTCCTAAAACCATCTGTTTTGGGAGTCATTGGCCCAATGCTTGTTACATGGGTTGATTAGAAAGCTTAATGGATCAGGACATTGCACAGTCATTTAAAAATAAAAAAATAAAAAAACTTTTGAGAATCTTGGCTGCAACAGTTTAGTTTTTCTGTATATGTTGGGTGTTATTATAAGTTACACTGGGCTATTATAGTGGACAGTTAACTAATATGAAGATTGTACTTTACACCGAGGGTACTAATGATTTGTCTACTAGCATGCACAAATACAGGGGACTTTTCTTTTGTATTAACTGAATTGTGATTTTGACTCAATAGATTCCTTCATGCTTGTCCACCGGGCCTTTAATGACTCATTATGTCTTAATATCACACTGTAGTGACACCTAAGTTTATGGTTAGGTAGAGTAGTGTGGTTAATTGTTGGGCATATATTAATATATTAATATTTGTGGGTATCATTTCTGGAAACCCTCACGAGACTTTACTTGTTCACTTGGAGCAACTTTGTGATTTAAAGGCTTGTTGCATATGCTAAATGTAACCGTTTTTCCACGAAAGAGAAAATAGCTAGATTTTGTTTTATTTTATTTTATTTTTATTACTTGCTTGAGGACTAGCAAGTTTTAAGTTGGGGGATGTGATTAAGGCCGAATTGTACAACATTGAGGCCGTTAATTAATATCTCTTAACTTTACTTACTTGTCAAACTATATATTTTATATCTATTTGATATCAATCAGGTTGTACATAGTCGGAGCATAAAATGGGCAAAAATACAGAATTTGGAGAGAAAACAGCTTCCCGCATGTGCGTTGACTTTTCTGGAAAAACGAGCCCGATGTTTTAAACCTGTTTGAAAGACAGCAGAAGTATAAATATGCAGGAAAAAGGCTTTTTTTAGGGTTCTGAAATTGATTTGCAAGGAGAGAGAGGCTAGGGTTTCAAGAGGTGATTTTCTCCAAAAAGCTTGAAGGACACTTCTATGGGGTCTTCTTTCTCTTCTCACTCCTCCATAAGTGGCTAATCTTTTTTTCTAGAGTTTTGATGAAACTCTAGCCATGTAATTAGGTTTTCTTTTTGATTTTCAATTATGTAAATGTTTGAACAATTGTATTGTGTTTTAGAAGTTTTATATATATATTTTTCATTATTTCTTTAAGTATTCGGCTTTCTGTGATTGTTGAATGTTTTCCATATAAGAGTTTTTTTATTCTTTCACATTCAAGGTATGAGACGAACTATACTACGAGGGACGAGTCGTGTCGCTATCCTAATTTAGAGTGAACAATTCGTATTACTTGAGATGGTTCGTGCCCGTACATTGAACGTGATGATTTTCTTGTTAAATGCTTTGAACTTGTAGTTGCGAAGCATTATTCCGTTCGAACCATAACATAATTGATTGCAATTTGAAACCCTATTTACGTAACTAGTGCTGGACTCATTGCCCTAGGTTTTTTCCCAAATTAGTAAATCCAATTTTATTTATAAATTGATAATTTAATTACTTGGTTTAATATATTTGTTATTAAATTAGGTTATGAACAATCAATCTTTTCATCAAAATTAATTTAGGAATTTAACAATTAAATTAGTTTAATTTCACAATTATTCCTGTGGATCGATACCTGAACTTGCCATTATTCTGAAAGAATTTGATATAATTTTGTTTTTAATTTTGATGTGTTCAACGACTCATCATTAATTTATTTCTAAAATTTGGGTAACAAAAATATCAAAAGAACTTTTTATTCTTCCACGATTAAGCTTGACAGAGAAGTTTGGAAGAGTGTATTGAAAGCATGAAAATCATATGCAGCGTTAGCAAATAAATTTTGGGATAAATTATCAATAGGTTCTAACAGTTGGACTTAATTTTCATAAAGTTCTATTGAAAATAAATCGTGGTAAAATTATCGCTAAAAATAATTTTGTGACAATTTTTTATTTATGTCGCTAAAAATTGACAATTAGTAACTTTTTTTTATTATGATTTTTATAAATTGTCGTTAAAACTTACAATTAGTAACTTTTTTTATGACAAATTTTTCCTATAGGACCTATTAGACAATTAATCTACTTATTAGAACTTACACGTAAATACCCCATTGAGGGTAGAGTTATTGGTAATAAAGAAATAACAAATATTAGCAAGTACCTTTAAAATATTGGTTAATATTAAAAATTGTATAAGAAAATATTTTTTAAATAATGAAAATCTTTATAATAAAAAAAAAATGCTTTGAAGTCAATAAAAAGTATATTGTATATTTAATTTTTTAAAAAAAAAATTGGTTGTGTCCCAGGGACACACTTATTAACAAAACACAATCATGACTTGGTTTGATGTCAACTATAATTTGTTTTCCAATTTTATCAAAATTATGACATGATTTCGAAATATTACATAGTCCTGTATCTGATTAATGGTGTTCCCTTATTTGTCAATCATTATTATTCTTATTTTGCAAATCATGTAATTACATAATTGCTTATTGTTGGATAGATAGATAACCAAGGTGATGTTATAAAAAAAAAGAAAAAAAAAAGAAAAAAAAAAAAAAAAAAAAGAAGAAGATAATAACATGAGGGAAAATTATTGTGCAAGGAAAAATTATTATTTGATTCAAGGATAGCATCACATGGTGCATTTACACCATTCTTATTGCTTAGGCCTTTACTAGTAAGGTCGTGGTGTTATTATCACTTATTTAGACCATTCACTAATAATAAATTATTGAAGTATCACTTATCTGTAATCTTAAAGAACTTACTTAAAATTAGTGATTAAAAACTCCTCTTTTGACAAGATTAAAACATTTTGATACAAGTGAAAGTTGTACACTTTTCGTTTTGACAAAAACAACAACTTGTTTTGAGAAATCAAAAAGAACAATTATCGTGGAATCAAAGAACAAAATTTTGTAAAATGAATTTGGGTGGTTTTCCAATAATTGGCTAAATTTATAATAAAAAAAATTATAATAGTAAATTTCAAAATATGAAAAAGAGGTCACTTCAATTGTAACAACTGGTCCAATATTTCCAGTGAATTCGTCATGCGATTTTTTGAACATTAGATTTTTTTTTTATTTTTTTTTTTCAGAACTGTATCTACCTAAGAGAATTCAAAGTATGTCCGCCTTGTTTGATTTCAATTTTCTGGATTCACTTTTTAGAAAATTAAAATTTTTTGCTTTTCATGTTTTTTTGCTTTCGCTGAATTTTTTTAATATTTTAATCAATTTTTAAAATTTTTAGATACACCTAACATAAATACACTTAAAAATATAATATTTGTGAAAAAGATATTTAAAAAATTTATTAAATACCAAAAATACAATAAAAAAATATGAAAATTCAGTAAATTTTCATGTCCTTGTGTATTTATTAATTTTTTAAAATATTTTTTATAAATATTTTTATTTTTTAGATACATCTAAGTAAGGTAAATCTAAAAAATAAAAAAAAAATACTTAAAATTTTAAAAATATTCAATAAAAACAAAAAAATACGAACATAAAAAAAACTTAATTTTCAAAAAATTGAAACCAAACCAGATGATGCTTTTGTTTATTGTTTTCTATATGTTTGCACTTGTTTATTGTTTTCTTTTTCCTTTTTCTTTTTCATTTTGAAGCCTTTTAAAAAACAAGAATTTAATAAAAAATTCTCTTTTAAGTACTTGTATCTCAATTAATTCATAACTTATTTTTTGTATTTTAATAAGTTCTATTATTTCAATATTTGATTCACCAAATTCTAATTATCACATTTAAGATATTTTATGAAAAATTTATCCTTACAAATATGTTTTGAACTCTTTAGTAACTTGGTGTGCACTATTTTGGACTATTTTATACTTTTTAGATATTAAACTTTAAAAATGCATAATTTTTGTTGTACATATTTTTATTTTTTATTTTTTTGTGAAATTTATTTTTTTGAAACCTAGTTAACAAGATCTCACTTTTATATGTAATTTTATAAAATATAAATAAATAAATAAATTTGACAGTGTGAATGTTTACATCATAGAACATTCACACTGTTAATGTGAATATTATTGCGCACTTCACTGCATTATTAGTAGGGGTATTTTGTTAAATATGTCACTAATAGGACTAATTAGAACATAATAAAATAATTTAGACTAAGTGGAACATAAAGTAGGTGAAGAGAGATTTATGAATAAGTATTCCTTTTAAAAAAATCAATTTTAATCACTTAAAAAAGTCATGGGTAAATCTCACTTCATGTGCGAATTATCCCCTTTCATTCAGAAATAACCACGTAGCCTTTTAGTAGTTTGTAAACTAAAGCGCACCGTTAGGCCTATTAAAGATTTAATTAAAAAGACTAAAATATTTCTATATATAAATAACCTAAGTGTATGAATTACGGATATTTCTCTTATTTGTTTGGGAGGTAAAATTGACTTTAACCTTATGTGCTTTATTTTATATGTGATTTACCCCTTTAAAATTTAAAAATGAGTATATAACGGTTTGGCATATATTTTACACTTATTGTTAAATTAAATGAAATGTTTAACGATATATTTTAATTTATAAATTATAAAAAAATTATGTAATTATTTTTAAATAAAAAGGTATAACCCACACATAGACTAAACCACAAGATATAAGGTAAAATTTGCCCAAATGTCATTATAAAAGCCTGGCGTAACTTCTTCCCGAAGTAATGACTTTTTAAAATGGATTTTACCCAAGGTCTTCAGGAAAAGGCTTTCTAATATAAAATTTGTGTTTGGCAATGAACATTTTAAAAGTGCTTCATAAATTTTTTATTTTTATTTTTTTTAACTTTTTAAAAATGTCCTATTCCAAGTGAAACAAAACTCAATACTCTATTTGGTTGAGTCTTGAGAAATTATTTTCATATTTATTTATTTTTAAATTAGATACTAGTTTGACAAAATAAAAACAAAAATTAATATTTTAAAATTAATTTCCACCTAAAAAAATAAAAAAAAAATTATATGAAAATAATAAGTTTTTTTTTTAAAAAAAAAACTATTTTTTCAATTTATTATAAACAAATTATGACAATATAGGTTTATTAATATAACAATCATTAGGGTCAATAGGGAAAGTATAATAAAATTTGAAGTCCACAAAAGAATTTTTGTAATTATAATTGGAAAATATTTGGAAACTCCAGAAAATAAGCTTTAATAGGTCTAATGTGTGTGTAGGTCCCATCTGATATGATATTTTAATCTTTTTTTTATTTTTTATTTTTTCACATCACTAAAACTCAATTTAAACTTTAATTTTAGAGAATGAATCACTGCTGTTATTAATTACATCACGTAGAGCACTTCTCACAAATAAGTGCACTTTTGCTACAAGTCGTTTTTAAAATGGAGAAATTACCTAGTGTAATTTTTAAAAGGGTAAACTACTAATAGAGTGATGTTAGAGACCCAAAAATTCTATTAAATATCTTATATGGCTGTGGAACCCACACAATGTGGGTCTCACACACTTTTAGTAGAATTTTTGGTAAAATTTTTGGAGTTTCTAGCATTTTTGTTATTAATAGATTTTAATAGTTTGACTTAATTCTAATCAAATTTTATTGAAAATAAATCTTAGTAAAATTGTCATTAAAAATAATTTTTTTGTGGCGATTTTTTACATGTCGCTAAAAATTGACAATTACTGACATTTTTTTGTGACAAATTTTTTAAATTGTCGCTGAAAATTATGAATTAGTGACATTTTTATGACAATTTTTGTGAACTGTCGCTAAAATTTATAATTAGTGATATTTTCTGTGACAATTTTCATATTGTTGCTGAAAATTAACAATTAGCGACTTTTTTAATAGTATTTAATAAAAATATCATTAATTATCATAGAACCTATTGAACAATAAGTCCACTTATTAGGACTTGTCTCCTTTTTTAAAAATTATTATACATTTATTGAAAAAATTATAATTATAATTATTAATATTTATCATTTATTGGTAATTATTTTTTCTGATTCCCCTGCTATGTCATTTCCCTTTTTTAAAAATCTCACCAAACAAATATAATAATTTTTGTGAAAGGACTTTTAGGTCCAAGAAGTCCATTTAAAAGTTACGGCAAATATTCTCTAAAAAATGTATAAAAAAAAAATACATTAATTTTTTTATTGATTTATATTTGTTTAATCAATAAAATAAACTAATTTTTTAACTAATTCAAAAGGAAGCATTATTTATTTTTAAAAAAAAAATTGAACTTTTGATATAAACGAGATTAGATTCCATATTTGAATGGGTTCGAGCCTTGTGCCCTATGCCCGTATTCTTGTTGGAACCCAGAATTGATGTTTGTTGTTTATTTTTTATATTAATTATGTCCATTCTAATGATGGAGGTAAACATACATCGCCTAAGGATAAATGGTCATGTGAATGCAAATGTTTTCAATAATCTCCTTTTATAAGGATGTTTTGAAAGATGCATTATGTTTAAGAATTTATATTACAGTGAATTATATTACAGTTCCTATAGTTTGAAACTTGTGTCAATTTGGTCCTTAACTTTTCAATTGTGATACATAAGACTTTAAATTTTAAATTTTGTTCCAAATAAGGACAATTGAATATAGCATTGTTCAATTTTAATAGCAAAATTGTCAATTTGATAAAATATATATTAATTTGACAAAAATAAATGTCAAAAAAATATTTTTGAATTTTAAAAAATAATTTCTACCCACTAAAGATAAAATTATGTAAAATTAATAAATCTTTTAGACATTTATCTTTTTTATCAAATTAATTTTTATTATGTGTTTGGATGATAATCATGTAATGGGTGATTGTTAGGCTTTTAGTGTGTAATCAATATGTTTAATATATGAAATGTTTTTAGTTTTGAATTTTTTTAATTTAATGGATTGATTTAATAATAATATCAAAGTTGTGGCCATATTTGATTTTTAGAAAAATAGAAACTAATTTAATAAAAATAAAAATAACCATCCATTACATGATCATTATCTAAACACATAATAATAAAAAAGAATTGTGTAAAAAACTTATCAATTTTACATAATTTAATCTTTAGTGGGTAGAAATAATTTTTAAAAATTCAAAAAATATTTTTTTGACATTAATTTTTGTCGAATTAATTTATATTTTATCAAATTGATAACTTTGCCCTTGAAATTAAGCAATGGTATATTTAATTATCCTTATTTGAAGCAAGATTTAAAATTTATGATTAAATATATCACGATTAAAAAGTTAAAAATTAAAGTAACACAAGAACCAAATTATAAGAACCGTTCATGCAATTTGCCCATTATATTATTATTTGATATTCAATCAGGTGTCACGTCGAGTATGGAATGGAACACAACATAATCAAATCATGGATGCGTTGTGGTTCCACGGTTCGAATCGCCATCATTTAAATCATTGCATTTGGGTGATTGTTGGGTAAAGTACTACCTTTTAATGCTTGAGACAACATACCCTAGAAGGAACCATTTCTTCTCATGCTCATCCATTGCATTTTCTGAACTTGCATGAATGCACTAGGGTGTTATTGTGCATGTTTTGTCCTATTGACAAAAATGTTCTTTTTACCAAGATATATTATTGGAAATCATTCGAAATTAACTAATATTAATTAATAGTACTCTATTGGTTACATGAAACATTTGTTGGAGGCAAAAATGTAAATCCTAAAAAGTTTTTGAATAAATCTCAACCCACGTATGAACTTGTAGTTTGTGAACTTTTTAACACAAAATTCTCTCTATACTTGAAATAATAATTATTTTAAAGGCTCGTAAAATATGCTATTAAGATATGAAGATATTTCATCAACCCTTTAAGGAGCAAAACTAAGTACATTGGTACAACGATATTGTTTCTTTTTTTTTTTTTCCCCCTTAAATGTCATTAATCTACATTCTAAGCAATCATAACATGAATTTCACTATCATCTGTTAAGACCTATACTTGATTAATTTTGTTAGTGGCTCCTTTTTAATGCCCATTATCATTTGATTGTAAATCTCAACTACACATTTTTTGCTCCTAATTTTAAAGTTTCTTTTTCTTCAATGATTCCCCCCTTGAACATTTGGCTTCTACAACATCACCACCATTGTCCAAAGTCCAAACATTTCCTACCATTAGATTTTTCATTTACATTTTCATTGGTGTCTTTATACAGAATGTGTAGATGAATTCCACACTGATAGAATCCGAGCTCCGTGAGTGACCAAAGTGATCCAAGTCCATAAAAAGATTTGGCCTTCCAAGCTTACTAGGTCATTTTGAACATCGAACTCTCTTAAGTCTTGTTTACTAAGACTATCCTTTTTAATTTTCTCAACTTTTAATTAAGAAAATTTCTCAAATAATTACAGGATGTGACACACTAACTGATAATTCAAAAACCATTTTGTGTAGTTTATTTGCCCATTCAATTAAATGCATAAAAATTTTCAAAAAGCTATAAGAGTGACAAAGAAGAATGATGACTGCCCAGTACAGTTTGCAGATGCTTTCACATCTCTGATGTTTAAATAGAGCAAGCCTAAGGTGCGGTATCATTTGCCATTATGATTTAGCTTTGTTCATGTGCATGAAAGATGTAAGAACAATCATGATAGGCACTTTTTGGAAATATTGCTATTTATCATTCCACAGCTAGCTAGAATTCTTAATATCTTAAGGGGAAATAGAAAAAAGAAAGAAAGAAAGAAAGAAAGAGATGTTTTAATGAAAACATTTCATTTCAAACCGATAAATACAGTCCATTTATGGTTATATTTGTATTCCATTTGGGAAATTTTAATATACACACTTTTGATGTACCATGTACGTTTTTAGTTATGTCATTTTCTTACTTAATTATGACTAATTTTTTTCTTTAGTTATGACATTATTTTAATTATAACTCATGAGATTTTTCGTTATATCCGATGTCATGTTTAGTTATGATATATATATATATATAGTTATGACTCGGAAAGTATTAACTTATATTATTTTATTCTTTAATTATAAAGTGATATAATATACACTTTTGAGTAGTACACTATAGTGTTTTCCTATATATGTCTATATACATTTACCACTTGATAAGGGATTAATTATAAATATATATGTATATATAAAACAAAATACAACGATTATAATCTAATAATATAAAAGCTAAAAAATAAGCAAACTTGCCTTCTCTTTCTTGGATTACATAGCAGTAGGTACATCATGATAACTTTGTTCTTATTTTGAAGAGGACAAGAAAAGCTAAAGAAAAAGTTCCGCAATCAATCACAGAATCAAATACAATTCTTTTAAATAAAATAAAATAAAATTTTTTTATAGCTCGTACACCTCATGGGTGAGACTTATGTTCAATTGTTATTATTTTAGATTGTTTGTGGACAAGTAAAAACAATGACATCTAAATAGTTTGAGAAATTTTAATATACGCTCCTTTAAAAAAGATATATCATATGTACTTTTAATTATGTTATTTTTTTCTTTAATTATAACTAATTTTTTTCTTTAATTGTGATAATATTTTAATTATAACTCATAAGTTTTTTAATTATACATCATGTTTTATTTAATTATAATAAAAAAAATTTCTTTTTAGTCATGACTCAAAAAATTAAAGTTAAATCAATTTTTTTTTAATTATAAGGTGTATATAATTCACACCCACACCGTAATATTTCCCGAATAAGTTTGATTTTGTTTACTCACTTAAAAAGTGGGTGTATAATTTCTCAAGTAGGTGAACAGTACCAAATGGTTTAAATGGCCTTACCTAAACCAATCAACAAAATTTCCCAGTAAAACCTCATTCATGAGCTTAGTGTTAAACCTGTCCTCTTGATGTAATGCTCTTCAAAATGTAAAAATAATAATTTAAAAAGGTAAAAGTTAATGATTCTTTACCAGTCTTGATACAAAACTTTAGAATGAAACATACCACAGTTTACAGCTTGTTACATTCCCATAAATAAGAAAGCTCTCACAGCTTGTACAAATTTTCAGCTACTGAAATATTTCCACAGAACCAACTGTTAATACAAATCTCCAAGTTTCTTCGCATCCCAATGATCAAAGCCAAGAAAGAAAGAGGGGGAAAAAAAAAACTCTCGAAGCAAAATTATTCCTCACCATGCATTCCACATTGCGATCTCTGCTCAAGCTTTATCACCACAATAATCACTACATAAAAATATAACAATGGGGCAACAAATCAAGCTTCCTCTCCATTGGAAGAGATATATATGTAGTGAAATCATATCCTGAAAGGTTGGTTTCCAAAGCTGAACTGGTCTGTCTTCACTTTCTTCAACTTTGTCTTCTTCGTTGCAATTTCTTGGAATGGATTTGGTCCGCCAAATTCTATCTGGGAGCACCTCACCTTCTTCCTTTTTCCCTTGTCGTATTCTTCATCCCTGTTGAAGTGGAAAAATATTACATCATTCGTTAGCAAAAAGAAACAGAAATTTAGTAGTTCATCTACAACAAAAGCAAAAAATTGAGCATTGACATCAAAGCTAAAATACTGAAATACAAAGACATGGAATCCTTGTAAACGGTCAAATACTAACCACTGACGGTACAATACTCCCCATAATATGATCCCTCACACTCGGCCACCAGATAATAAAAGAAGCAAGACTGTGATCTTATCCAAAATCAGAGTCAGGCTGACTGGACACAGCTTGTGGCGTGTCATTTTTTTTAATTATTACTTTTTTAATAGAACAATTCACGAACACACATGGCCTATGTTTGGATATGCCTGAGGACACCTTTGCAAGTTTCTTTTTTATAATTTTAGAAAATGATTTAAGGTCAAATGTAAAATATATAAAAAAAACAATTAGCGAGGAAAGTGAAAAATAAATAAATAAAAAGACACCTACATATACATTGTTTCCTCTTTACATTTGTGTGCAAAATTTATATTCATATACATAGCAAATAAATATATATATATATATATATCCGGGTCCATGCTTTTTAGGTATGAACTATCAAGGACTTGGCAAAACATGGAGTTCAGGTGTCTGTCTATACTACTGTTTATAACCGGTGGACTAGAAAGAGAGCATCGAGCTAGAAGGACCATGCCTACAATATTTTTCCTTCGTCTCTTTCCGTTTAACAATCAGTAATTGACAGTTCTGTGCTCAAGCTCTTCACGTCCTTTAACATTAATGAACGTTAAGACCAACAATTTCCAACCAAAGAACATTTGAAAAATCAAATTGCATTGAAGAAAAAATATTTAATGAAAATTGCTCTTCATTTAGATGGTGGACACTTGCTTCACAGCATGTTTATAAGCATTAAAGAACATATAGTATAAGAACTTGAGAAGCACGGTCACTTCTAAAAAGGTGACATGTCGGTGTCGTGTCCGTGTCGGACACTGACACTCATCAGACACTTTCCCGATAGTCATCCAAACGTGTCATAATTTTTTTAAAAAAAAATAAACTTGGACACTTTTTGAACACTTACGTGTTCATTGCTTAAATACACGTGTCCATTGATTAGACAAACACGAAACTAATTATAAGTTTGAACAAAATAACTTAGAATACGATGCTAAAAGCAAAGAGTGATGCTAGGGGTACCAAATTTTCTACCAAACAAATGATCAAATGTCTCACATGGGTGTGGGGTCGGCAATTTTGTGGACCCCACACTCATGTGAGACATTTGGTCATTTGTTTGGTAAAAAATTTGAGACCTATAACATTTTCCAAAAGGAAATTAATGTCAATTTATAGAAATTTGATATATTCATATATATGACATATAATATAATAAATATATAAAATTATATATTTTGTGCCCCCACGTGTCGTGTCCTATATTTTTCTAAAATTGCCGTGTCGGTACGTTTGTGTCGTATTTTTGTCATGTCACGTGTCACGTGTCCGTGCTGCTTAGATAAGAACCTAGTTTACTGTTGGTAAACCAATTACCTACCAGCTCACAAATGGATATCATCCACTGTTACTAGGATTATATATTGAATTTTCAAAACTTTCGATGAACTAAAATTGGTTCCCATTAACTAGCTATGGGATGGGTCAGTGAAATTCTTCAACCCAAACACTGATGGAATAGGGTTGGAGAGCATATGTGGTTTGACTAACATGACTGTAACCATTGCTGTCCCCATTTGCAATGAATGGACGTCATACATTTTTTTAAAATTCTAATGAAACTTCATAAAAACAGGGAAAAAAAATTAATATACGTGGATCATATCAACTCACCATTCATCGCCTATGTACCCAATGCGAGCAGCATCTACACCACTTGATCCTGTAATCCGAGATGAGGGAAGTTCAATCCCATCCCAACGTGCAACTGCAATTTAAAAAATTTGAGTGGAAAAAAAGAATCAGCAGCAAAGATTAATTCAAATTACTGCATGAATGGCCAAATGATATGCAGTATATGTCAGGCTTAAATCATTAGGTTTAGATGTAAATAAATAAATAGCTGACACAGATTTTCCAGATAATCACTCACTAATTGTCTCCTCTAAACCTCTGGTAAGCATGCTCATTAAACCATTATGCACTGAGTCTCCTCTGCTCTCTTTTGAACCATTAGATCCTCGAGCATCAAACTGGTTTCCGGCCAAAGGAGATCTAAAGTTCCTTTGCGGTTGCTTATCTGTTGCAAGCACAGCACCATTTTGACCAAGCCTATCTCTGAAGTCTCGATCAATGATCCCCTCTACCAAATCATGATTAGAACTTTTTACATTCTTCGGAACAGGAATATTGTCTTTCTTACTAGGTCTGGATTTCAACACCTTTCTTTGAGAGTGAACTGAACCAAGGGACAGTGTCCTGGTTATCTCAGACGTAGATGGTCCTAAATCTGTGGAACCAAACACACTGTCCAGTAAGTGCTTTTGAGTGAGATTGTTGATCTTGACAGTACGCCGCTTAACCTTTTTGTGTTTCTTCTTCCGCGGGCTTAAGAATGCCCCAAAAAGGATGCTTGAGCCAAGGTGCATGCTAGTAATCCAACCCCTCGGAAGCTTCTTTTTCAATTTTTGTTGGCACTTGTTATCAAGAGCTTTCTGGTGCAAAGAGATATGTGTGGCTTGCAGGCCTGACAATTCTACGGTTTCAGTAACTCCCATTCTCAGACCATTATAGATGAGAGTACTTTCCTTCAACAAACCTTTTCCCTGAAATGAAAAAGAAAAGGGAAAACATTTAAGACTTGACCAAGAAATTGACGGTGAGGTTCGCAGTCTCAACAAAAGAGTACAGATACCCACCTGACTATTTTCACAGCTTGGCTGATCTAATGACCTTAACAGGTCAATTTTCTTGGATTCTTTCTCATCAGAATCCAGCAATGGAGCTTCACTATGAATCTGGATAAAAAAGAATGAACGAAAGTGTGATACTCAACTAGGAGGGAGAAGAAGAATATACAACAGAGGAATAGAAAATCCAAATCATTACCTTTTCAGAGGTCTTGTCTGCAATGCACACACCACCAGAAGAATTATGGTGACCATTGCAGTCAGGAGTTATGGCAACCAAGCCACTCAGATCTTTCTCGGTATGTCTGTCCTCATTGTACTTGAGTGACTTCGCACCCACATTACTTGGATCTTTCTTGGTATCCGAATTTTGGGGGCCACAGTGATTAGGCACTACCACAACCGAATCACTCAGATCTTCCTTGATACTTCTCTCCTTAGTAAATTCATTAGTTTTACCACCAGTTGTTGCCAACATGGCATTATTAAGAGCATCAGAAGAGCCCTTAATAGGAGCTGATTGTGTTAACCATTCTCGCCCCTTTACTGCATCCTTGGATACTGGCACCTTCAATGAAATATCTAACAGGGGATCCTTCAGTGGATTAGTTTTCTGAACAGATGTTTCCTTCATGAGGGTTTCCTTCAACCCATCTGCAATGATTGCATTACTTTCAGCAGCAGAAGAGTACACACCATTTACTCTTTTATCAATTGGACCATTTTGAACAGCTTCCTTTAAACCTTGACTGGAGTTGGAATGCATTTTATGGCTCATGGCATTTATGATCATGCTTTCTTTCTGAATAACATCAACAGGCTTCTTCAGTGCAACATTTCTTCTATCTCGAACATAGAACAACATGTAGGCCTTCTGCTCCAAAACCATCTTCTCGCTAACTTGGCGAACCTGGTTTAAATACATTAGAAATTTAGAATCATAGTCAATCCTCACAAAGAATCAAACTGGGTGTTTGGGGACTACAAACTAGAAACAAAAGCAGCAACGATTTCTCCAACATCTGAGGTGTACTCAGCAAATCAAAATATGCTTGATGAATATTATTTTTTATGTAGGAAGAACGATCCTGTTGGTTATGCAGTTCAAAAACCTGGGAATCATATATCAAGACAATCATGATTAAAACAAAATTATAGTTTAATGACTTCGCAGACCATAAATCAGGACAACCATCCACTCAGGCATCATGGAAGTGTATACTCACAATAAATCAATGAGCTAGTTAGAACCGAGTAAAACGTATTCCAAGGCTAAAGTCGTGTGTATTGCCTTTCACGGTGAATTTCCATGCACAACAGGTACTCTCAGATCTTATCAGACATCTCAAAGAAATGTCTTGAAAAGGTAACACCATGCCATATATCCAAATTAACAAACCATATTTTGAAAGGAGCCAACACTTCAAAAACATAACATGAGCATATACGTTTCTATATCAAACAACAAAGTAGATCCAGCACAAAGTAATTTAGTCAACTTTACAATATACGATTACTCCAAAGTCCAAACTGTATCAGATCATAAAATTCAAAGTTCACAACAATAGTCTGCGACTTCAAATCATACATCAAGACAACAACACCATTTCAAGGCAAAATTGTAATTCTTTTAGGTCCTTCAAACCCCTGTTTCAAAGCAACATAACAGTTGAGGTTGCAGACCATTGAACAAGGCGTTGATTAACTCAGACTCAAAGTTCAACCAACTAAATCACATATCAAGGTGATAAGCAAGAGATAAGTCACGCAGCTTTATCATCCATCCACCAAGTAAAAAATATATATCAAGTCAACTAGCATCATTCAAGTAAACTTTACCCAAGCCAACTATATGTTGATACAAAAGAGTGTCTTATGGTCCTTCAATCCGTATATCAAGGCAACATATAGTTTTAGGCCTGATCAGACCATTTATCTAGGCAACTGAAAATTAAAATGTGAAGTAGGTTCCTACAGCACAAGCCACATTTTAAGCTGACACAGCTCAATAAAAAGTAGAACACACTTCAACTAAATTTGATTGAAGTGACCTTGAAGTTTAGTCCTTCAGAAGTTCATATCAAAGAATCATTAAGTACAGTAGACCTTGTACACAGACAGCCACTGATTGAAACATGATATTGTAGGCTTGAATCAACTAACTGTACATTGAAGCAGCCCATTTGAAACTAAGAGAATCATATATAACTGTAAGTGCAATGGCTTGAAATCTCATTTATTTTATAGCCACGTATCAAAAAGGGACTGAACCAACAATTGATAATCAACTAGCCAATTGATTCCCACGTAGGCTATATGACAATCAATCGGAGATTCAAAACTAGAAATTGAGAGAATCATATATAATTGTAAGCACAATGAGTTGAAATCTCATTCATTTTATACCCACATATTGAAAAGGGACCAAACCAACGATTGGTAATCAAATGGCCGTATTTTGAAGCCCACAAAATCGATTCCCACGTAAGCTATATGGCCATCAATAAGAGGTTCAAAACTAGGAGGCGCCACTTGGTTTTAAGGTCCAAGAACCTATAATGACTCCACTCATCATAACCAAATAACTTAGCTTGGGAACTTGGATACAAAACATCAAGGTGTTAGGGAGAAGGGACCAAAAACTACAATCACAATCCTATTTTAACAGGCTCAGTGTTCAGCGCATCCATACAAAACACACAAGAAAAAAAACCATCCGCCACAGTTAATAAAGCATCCATAAAAATAAAATAAATTCATCCACGAATATACTATAACACAACATAAATGGGATGCCGAACCAGCCAATCATTGACCAATTTTGAAATTCGCAAAGTTCATCTATGTAATGACAGGGTAAATTTGAACTTTTAATTATTGTATTAGAGGGCCAGATAACTTATAATAATTATAATAAAATCCCTAGTGGAGTCCAAGTACTTCAATTTAGACCTTCGTCGAATACTTTTTTTGTGCGACCGATCATCTTGATTTGCATACACCAATTCCCGAGCCAACCTAAGACCTAAGGGGCAGACTCTCCTGGTCTAGTGTATGATGTTAATATGATCATAGGGTCAATCCTATCAAATTAGAATTTAATTGTTTGCCAAGAAAAGTAACACAACAACCGTCTCGATTTGCATGCACTTAGAACCGAACCAGTACGAGAGTCGAGAGATGGACTCTCCAAGCCGGTATTAGATGTTAATATGTTAACACATTAGCAATTTGTAGACATTGTGGTGAATTGAGAATTCCAGTGCATGGTTTTTCTCGGTACATGCGCATGCTAGTCTGATCTAGTTTGAGATTTGAAAGACGGATCCTTTGGGTCCTATAATTATCATTCCTATGTTATTTATGTATATTTTATTTGTTTTAGTTGACCCTGCGAATTTCGTGAAATTCTAGTTCACATGGAAATTGAGATGTTCGGTGAACAAGGAAAACTGTAAGCACTGATTACACAAAACACCCCCTCTATTCAGCAATAAAACCAGCCCTCCATTTTCTCTAAGCAATGCATGTGAGTTTATTTGGAGTGGACAAAACCTTAATATTTACTTACTCTTTTCTTTCTTTCACAATTTGGGAAATGGGGTCACATGGGCTTTGATTAGCTTTATGTATATATTGTATATAAATGTATAAAAATCAGATTTTTTTATGAATGGTTTAGATTAAAGATGTTTTCATGATGGTATTGTGACATGTGGATGTAATTTGAGTTGGTGAACTAACCTAGGGTTAAACTAGGGTTAGTTTAGAGTTGTTAAGAATTTAGTTTTGAGAGAAGGAATTAATTTCTTCCCCATTTACTCTCCTCTTAGCAGTGCTTCACCCTCTCCCAATCTCTCTCAATTTTCTTCATTAAATCACCATTAGTGTGCATTAAAGATCCAATATTGTCCAACCTTTGGGATTTTTGTTGTGTTTGTGAGCATTAGTGAGCTATGTTCCTTTTATAAACAATTTGATAAGATTATCTGTGAGTGTTGAGTGATTTTTTGGTCTTGGCTTGAAGACACTAACATGAAGAAGTTAAGTTCTTGGAGCATCTCTCTCTTTCAACCTCTTTCGTTTGTTGCTTAGTTGCTTAAAGCTTCAAAGAGGTAGGGGTTTTCTCATTTTCTTCTTAAAACAACATGCGAAGGTTTATTTCAAGTTAATCATTTGATTTCATGAATTAATGGCATGATTTGGTATGAAAAACATGTTTTATATTGTTTTTATTTAGATCCATGAAATACACATGTTAGTTTATAGCACTTTGAATTAGTTTTTGAGTTAGATTTTCATATTCTAAGCTTGACAAGTGTTTTAGT
This sequence comes from Camellia lanceoleosa, assembly GCA_025200525.1. Lineage (NCBI taxonomy): Eukaryota > Viridiplantae > Streptophyta > Magnoliopsida > Ericales > Theaceae > Camellia > Camellia lanceoleosa. The sequence continues at coordinate 48,152,724 of CM045759.1, forward strand.
TTGTTGATTTCATAAATTTAGAATATAATATTGTCATGTTTCATTTAATTTTATGATATTTGAAAATTAAATAATTTTACTAATTCCAATAATTTTATAAATAATATTTTTCAAATAATTTAACTCATAATTTTTTGGTTAATTCTTTTGCGGCTGAAAAATCATATGATGTTCATAAATTCAAACAACGTCAACAAAATCATATCATCAATATTCAATAGTCATAATACGGGTAACAAATCGTATCTATCTGTGTAATCCATCAAAAAACATATAGGATTTCAATACACAGATCCTCTTTGGTAGAGGAGAAAATCAAGCAAAACTACAGAAAATCTGACAATAGTAAAAAAAATATGAAGAAAATAAGGGGAAAAAAAAAAGATGAGATTGTAAAGAAAAAGTAAATGAAAAAACCAAATCAAAGAAAACTATTAAGTTTAGATTCACAAAAAACAGAAAGACGAAAAAGAAATATGGAATGTAGCGATTTGTTCGAGGCCATAATCAAAATGAAAGTTTATGTTTGAAAGGCACGGAGAATCGCAATGTCTCTGCCGTTGCCAACCTTCAATGCAAGGGTTCATCATTGATTCATTGATGCCCTTGCTCTGCAAATTGGCTTTTCCCTCTTCTATATCACAAACCCTAATATATAATACCTATATTTACATAAACATGTAAAAGAGAGTACGAAAACAAAGAAAGAATTGGGTACGAGAAACATTTGAGGCTTTTTACTCAAATATCAAAAGGTGTTGTCTATGCCATATTCTAAGCCTTTTCATATAAAGGACATAATTTTTGGACAACTTTAGAATTTTGTGAAATCTTAGAAGTGTTGAAAATTTGAGAAAAATAATGTAGTTAGACTAATCATGGGGTTAAATAGCCTAATTAAAAACATGGTTTGATTTAGTTGAGTTTTGCTATTTTTTTTCATATTTTTCAAACTAGTTTTGCTTGCTTGTTTCTTGAGTAAATATGTTCTTATGATTATTTTAAGGTTTAAGTTACTTTGTGGATTTGTTGGATTATTTAATGAATTTAGAGACTATAAGGGCTAAATGGTGATTTTGGCCACTTAAGGGTAAAATAATCCATTAAAAGTAATTTGGGTGAAATTTTTGAATTTATCATATAAGCAAGTAACTTGTGGTTAATTAGGATATAATGGTAAATGATGCCTTGAAGGCATTTTGATGATTTATGTCTTGAGGGCAATTTGGTAATTTAGTCCTTCAGAGCATCTTAGTAATTTGTGCCTTAAGGGCATTTAGGTCAATTATGCCTTGGGGGCATAATTGAGATTTGACCCTTAAGGGTATTGACCAAGGAGAAAATTTTGAGAAAATGGCCAAGTTTGAAAAATATTCCAAGTGTAAAAGTAAATTTGTGAGTGAGTGTTAAATAACCAAGTTTGGAGTTTTTTTATACTCGGTTGATTTTTGGTCAAGTCCCAGTATTATTGATTTTACAGGGGTGGCCTAGGTTATAGGCTTATAGCCGGTGGTATTGCCAATAAGCTTCAGGAGATAGTGGATCAAACTATTTGAGGGTTAGAACCCCGGACACTGCACAGTTGATAGGAATAGTAGCTTCTGTGGAGAGGGTGGTGTGGATTTTGTAACATGCACCTCACAGGGAGCATGGGGTGAGATCAATGTAGGACCTAGTATGCACTTATTTATAGCGTGGATATGGTATGTGTTGGCGAGGCTAAATTTTTTGCCCTGTAGGCAGGTTATTGAAGCCCTATTGGCGGTTATTGATTTCAGATTCTTTCCATTATTTAATTATTCTAGCGAGTTAATTAAATAAGATGGACTTAATAAGATTTAAGTAAGTTAATCCAAAAGTTGGACATTCAATTACATAATTTATTTGTCACGACACTAAAATGTTTACTTAGTAAGAAATGAGATTACTGTCGGGTGAGTGTCAATACTCAATACTCACCCCCCCTGCATTGTGTAGGTACTAATGGACACCCGCCGGCATGAGCATTGGGACGTAGTTTGTCATGTTAAGTTCAAACCCTAAATTAATTGGGCCTGCGTGTGCCTTTACACCTTTTGTTGGATTATTATATTAATTAATTTCAAGTCTATAACTTAAACATTTATTTCCGTTATTGCATGATGTACTTAATTTTATTAGTTTGGGTGCCAAGTAAGAATGTGTTTAGTACGCGAGAGAACACTAGAGTTTTTGAACTTAAAGGGCAAATTATTTCAAAATCTATCAAATGGCACGCTTCCTAATGCAAGTTGAATTCTATCAAAACACTTGTTTTGTCACCTAAAGTTCATTTAGGCTCTTATAAAGGAAAAATGGACATTTTTCCAGCCTCATACAATTTAAGGCCATTGGGCAAATTTTACGAGACAAACCTAAATATCATAATTGAATGAGAATTGGCTATGGAAAGGGATTTGGAGAATGAACTAAGTAATAAAGGGAGTTCTTACTTAAAACCTCATGCTTAGGATTTTTTTATTTTTTTTATTTTTATTGGCACGGGGATGTCTGGATCAAAACCCGACTAATATCCTAGGAGTGCACAAGTCCTCAGCAAGGAGTTTCCCACAAGTGCACCATGATTAATTCAAGGGTTTTCCCCAGTCCAATGGCCCCAAGGAATTGTTAGCACCTAAAAGGTTTCGATCCACGAACCTTGGAAAAAGCACACCCCCAAGACCTAACGCTTTGTCACCAAGTTAATTTGTTTCCGCCTAATTGATCTTTAAAAATCGAGGGCGTGACAATCTATGTTGTCCAATATACTACATAAAGCATCCATTTTGCCTTTACTACATATTAGCCAATTTTGAAATTTGCAGAGTTCTTCACATAACATGTCATGCAAAAAATAAATCCTTTTTTAGGATCGTAACACATGAAAGGGGTTTCGAAAAGAATTTGAACCCTAGAGGTCTATTAAGGCTCGATTGGTCTAGAAAAAGGTTGTTAAGGTGTTTGACTAGGCTAAAGTATATATAAGTTCATCCAATTTTGAATAAAAGTGGGCAATTCAAAAGTTTTGAACAATCTCTCATGTTCATCATCGGGCAGTATTCTCAAACTAACTTAAAAGATAAAAGTATAGTCAATTTTGAGCATAGAGGCAATGCTACTATATATCATTCCATCTTAACGTTGTGTCCAACAAAACAACTTAAAAGATTAAATTGTAGTCAATGTTTTCATACTCATTCCAAGTTCAAAGTACCATTTGTACAAGAAAGAATCCCCTTGGTCATGAGTTCTTCACAAAAATAGAAATAGGATCCGTGGAATAATTGAGAGTTCATTTTGTGCAATAGCCATTCCCATCAAATAGGTAGTGGCTTGATTAAGGGAACCCACCAGAGCCATGGCAAAAGTGAATCTGCATAGGGTAACTGTCACTGTTAGTGGATGTGAAGCTAGGTTATCTATCCATGACCAGATTGAAGCTTGGGTGAAACTAAGTGGAGATATGAATCGACTGATGCTTTAGAATCAACAAGTAAAGTTGTGGTTAGGGGGAACGTTGGGGCAACATTGCAATTTAAAGTCCTACCAAATCATATTTCTAGGAAATCATTAACAAACTCAACCAAGTGTAGTAAGGTCACGCCAAAGTAAATCATTTTATCAAGTGAAAGTTGCTAATAGCCTCATCAAATTTCTTAGAGCACCCACCAACAAATTTTGATTTTATTTTTATTTTTCTTTAGACACCCCACTTAATACCAAAAGATCCACTAGCAAACCCTAATCCTACCCACCCCACACACAACCCACTACCACTAGCTCCAACAACCATCCCCCTACCCCTCAACAGCTCCAACCGCCACCCCACAACCCCTTCCCACCTCCAGCACCACCATTAGCATCCCTTCCCCGTCCTCCATCAGCCTCTTTCAACTCCGCGTCACTTTCGTAGCCCCCACCCTCCATGTGCCACCCTGGTCCTCTCCACCCTTTGACGGCCTCCCCTCTAACTAAGAGAGAGAGAGAGAGAGAGAGAGAGAGGGCGGGAGGAGGAAAGTGGTGGGGTAGGTGCCGAGGATGGGATGGGAAAGGGCGGGTGAAGGTGGGAAAGAGCTAGGGATGGGCGGGAGATGGTTGCTAAAGCAAGGGGAAGGGCAGGAGAAAGGCCAGAGCAACTAATGGTTGATGTGGGAGTGAGGTAGAGGTAGAGGTAGAGGTAGAGTTTGAGTGGTTAGGGATAAAGATAAAATAGGCTTTTTGTGCTAGGGCAAAATGGTAATAAAAATATGAATAAGTGGGGTCTAAAGAAATTGGCGGGGCATATAGCAACAAACTTATCAAGGTGGCTAGTTTGAGACAGATATGTATTATGCAATGTCGTTAGAATCGTACAATAATTATATGTATTGTTCGATTTATCTCATATAGTATGGCTTAAGATATAGTTTGTCGACATCAGCTTGTAACTAGAATCGTGTGATACTTTTTTATATTGTTCAATTTTGCATCTTGCCACAATTCCATGAGCATCGCATGATGAGTTAGGAGAGATAATTTGAATGATCTAACTTTAAGCATCTTCCTAAATTAATTTCGCATGATCACCAAACTCAAATGATGTTAGAAAATCATAATCAACAAATTAATAATAGAAAACCAAGAGATGAAAAATTTTCTTCGTACACAGGGAAAAAAGGGATTTACAAAGAGAAAAGAAGAATTTATTTGTGAACACAAAGGGTGGGTAGTAAAACCATGGCTGTTGTGTTATGAGCCCAGAAGGGGGTTTTTGTGCTAGGTGTGTATTGTATTTTCAGATTGCCTAGTAACTGTTAGATTTGGCTTCGTCCCTAGATTTGAACCAAAGGCATGGTGGTTAAAACTGCAATAATAAAACAATAAGGACAAGTTGTTTCTAGTTCATAGATCCAAAGAGTTATGTATTCCTCAGCTATTAGTGGCATAGTCAATATCCACTCTATGGCTTGTCTGAGAGAGAGATCTATTTTATCATTTTTTTTTTTTTTAAAACAAGAATTCCACAGTTCTGTATTGGGACACTGTTAATCAAAGCAATGGGTAATCTTTCCCAGTCTAGCAACATAAATTGTACACAAAGGGAGCTAAGCTAACTGGAGGATCAAGTAAACTTGTATCATGCTGAGTTGAAGAAAGGTAAAGTATGTAAAAATGGTCTATTGGCTGCAAACAAATATCGTGATACAACATGATAGCTAGTTTATATCCTAATTGACGCCACATAACCTTGTAAGGTCTAGCAAAACAAATCTAGGAAACATGGCAATAAAAAAATATCCCTTTTCGACCAATGCAGCATTTTAAAGAACAAGTACACTGTTCAAAGTGAAACCATTAAGAGATGAAAGCTCCAAATTGTCATGGAGTATGTCCAAACAAACTTTCAAAAAGACACCAACAAACAGACAGATAGAACTAATACCTGATGATCATCAAGGGAGTACCACATGCCACTTGATGTGCGAACAAAGCAGTAATAATGGCCAGAATGTGTGCTCCAACCGGCATGAACAAGAACACCATAAAGAGTATACTTTAAATCTCCATCCTGTCAAGTACAATCAAAGAATTAGCCATGGCACAAAACACATGGGGGTATCAATCTCTCAACAAATTGGTACCAATGCTACCTAAGAGATTTACCAAGCATATACAACAGATTTAGTTTCTAGATCAATAAAAATTGTAGGTCCATCAGGAATTTTTATCCAACTGGCTATTTATAAAAATCTGGTTACCAGATTTTTTAATTATTAGCAATTTATCATTTCATCCATTTGGTAACTCAAGTGTTACACATGCGGATGAGTTTTGAGCGTAATAAATCTATCATCTGAGATTGAACATGGCAGAAAGTCACCACACCCAATACATGTTCCAGAAGCCACTATCACATTGCTTGCCCTGCCATAAAACCAACACAACATGTGGGTAACTGGAATAAAATGTTGGCAAGAAAATGTATCAAAAACCAGGTGAAAATGCCTGGTAAATGCATAAGCAGGTGAAAGTTTTCAAGTCATTCCCCATTATGCTTCTAATTTGATTCATGTTTCCACATTTGCCAATGTTCTATACAAAAAGTTAAATCCTGTTATGTATGTGTAATATCCTCTCAAGACCGTTTTCTATTGGCATTTGGCAGCTAGTATACTTGAAACCATTCCAATTTTTGTTAATTTAAAAAACGTAAAATCCATTTGATTGTCAATGACAATATCAAATTTTTGGACGTAACATGTTCAAATCAATGAACTCTCCAGATTAATAGAAAATGGAGGCATTGAAAATTCAAAATTTGGAAATTTGGTTACAACTAAACTAATTGGTTCCCGACTATACCTATACAAGCTATGAGTATTATAGCAGGCATCAATAAAAAGTTCACTTACATAGGGAGCAGTGACAAAAGGTTTTAAGTCCAATGTGGGACCAAACAGAACTTTCTTGTCAATCTTTTGCCCAGGTTGATATGTACCAAACCGCTTTAGGTGGATGGCAAGAACATAAGGGGCCTTGTGAATTGAGAGCTGTTTGAGAGCCTTTACTTTTTGCTTGCACCTTTGACATTGGTACTGTCTCTCTCCTCCATCTAAATATTCCTTGGCAGTAAAATGCATGAGTGCCTTGTGCAACGATTCTGCCTTGTTGATTTCAAGACTTAAATCTAAGAATGGATCAAACTTGTTGGAGCAGAAAGAGCATTGCATGCATTTCACCTGAAAATAAAAACAAGACTATTAATGAAGAAAACAGCTAGAGTCTCAAATCCTAATAGATTTCTCTATTATTGTAAGCAAATCCATCAAAAACTTCTTCTAGATTATTGTCAGTATTTATATAACAATGAAATTCATGGTTATTTACCAAGGCAATATGTTCCAGAAACAGGCATACAAGAAAAAATGTTTACCTGGCTACGGAGGCGACCACCAAAGATCTTGTGAACCAAGCTTTTCTCATAAGCACTAGGTGATTCACTTGGTATTCCTGCAGGTAAGCAACATTTGTGCATTGACTCCAGCAAATTTACCATGTACTCATGAGCATCCTCCTGTCTGGCATTTCGAAAGTTCCGAGATATGCCTAATATGTGGTCAAGGATTCCAAATTCTAAAAACTACAAAAAAGAAAAAGAAAAAGAAAATACCCATGTGGTGGCTGGGTTTATTAGCCTTCTTTTTTTTTTTTTTGGAGAGGAGGGGGTTGTGAACAATTTTTTAACTTATGACTCATAGAAGCTATGCGGGAAATGTGTCCTCACACTAGCAGGTAGTGTCCAAATTCCTTGAATCCTAGATGCAAGGTAAAATTATAATGATGCAAAATTTGATTTCTGAGCTACCTAAAACCTTAGTTTGCATACAAAAATTCATATTTTCCTTATATTGTTATGAAAAAGAAACATGAATCGGCACAATTTCAATAAAAGTGAAAGGGAAAATTGCTTCCACAATGTTCAAACTCTAACTCAACACCCACAGTGCATAAAAAAATTTCTCGTGTCAAAACCTCTTTGCCATCTATAGGGGGTAAAGCAGATAATGAATACATTCAAATGTATAAAGCTTAAAATTTTAAATAAATAAATAAATACCTTGCAACTTTAACAGAAATTCAAGAAAGCGATTCACAATAAAACAATATAAGGATACACCGCAAGTTTGAGACAAGATCCTTTGGTGCTAAGCTTCTCCCAGTTAATTGTAGGGCACGGCTAACATGTTTCTGTATAGCGCACAAAGCACAAAATCCAGCAGTACGACCTTCATGAATCGATTGAAAAAATAAATTAAGGTATGAAGAATACTAATATTAACACAAACAAATGTTCTAGATATAGGAATCAACATTAAAAAAATGAAGACCATACATACAACCAAAAAAAACCTTTAAAATATAAAAAGAGAAAAATAACAGCAGACCTATTAGCAGTCCATTATCATTTTACCAAATCCATTTCTCCAAACATTTTGGAATTTTAAAGAACACTCAAATTGGAGTGTGGGAAACTCGAAATGGAGTGCAAATTTTCACTTTATCCACACAGCAAATTTGGGGTAAATCCTTAGCCCTTTTCGAGAAAATAATAAAGAATTTATCCCCTTTGAGAAATACTAAAACAAGACAAAAAATACACACAAATAAACAAAAAGAAAGGATAGTATTAAGCACATTTGAGGTTATAGTAAGATACCCTTGAGGTAATTGTAATACTCTCTCCTTGTGTAGATACAAAGTCAATAATTAGTTACAAATTGTAAAGGTTTTCTCATTATTGACTTCAAAAGCAGAGCTACATGCTCTTGAGTGGAGTCAGATGACCTTAGTGAGTGGAGTCAGATGACCTTAGTGAAATTTTCAAAAGAATAGGTGCCAATTTAGTATTCTCTTAATATTTCGGGATTTTTCTTTTCCAGTCAATGGTTAACATCCAATAATAGTAGTGAATCAAATTCCTAAAATATGAAACTAAGCTTAAAATCATATTCAGAAGCATCTCTTTAAGTGAACTTTCAAGTTGCATATCCCACATCATGAGATAAATAATTTTTAAAAAGAGTTTACATCTTTGTGATTGACATCTTTTTCACTTGTTATGAAGATATAAGTAAACAAAACATGAACTAAAACTTCTTTAATAATAATTTAATTTTTCAATTCATCAATTCTTTGAAATGAAGTAATTTTTGTAGAAATTAATTGTTTAGTTTTAATTTTTAGTGAATTAATTTTGTATGATAGGGTTTTGTTTTCCATCATTTTCTATGATAGTGGATGTACATATATAAGATTGTGGCAAAGTTAGCATTGATATATTTTATATAAACTAAAATTTAGCATAATCAATTAGTTGTTGATTAACTCCAGGAAAAAAAAAAATCTTAACTCCACCACTGATTTACTTGTTCTGGCAAAAATTGCACGAAGATTAAAGACAATTACTAAATGTGTACTCTTCTTCCAACTCAATAAGTTGTTTCAACGTTGAAAATTTTGGATTGCCTACATATGCATCTTCGACAAGCAAGTATTGATTCTAAGGGTTGGGAGCATATTAATATCTATTTGATTGGCATATGGTTGCAGTGCATTGGTGAGTACTCAAATGCTTATGAATATCTACGGCCAATTTAGGCGATGGGCATGGTCGTTGGGGGAAGAGAATGAGAAGACAAAACGGGTAGGGTTGCCTGCCCAAGTTCTGGGTTTTATAAAAGATGGGTTGATTCAAGTTCAAGTTTAAGCATGTATGTCCAATTTTATGAAACTCCTGCATAAACTTAAATCCATCATGCGAACACATATTTACCTAAACAATCCACCAATGAGAAAATAAAATGTACTTGTGTCAAGGACATACACATATTAGAAGACAAGGGGTTGTGTCTTTGTCCATTTTGCATTCAGGGTACTTAAGGTTGAGCCAAGCTCAGGTAGGGTTTGTCCTAGATCATTTCAATCAAGGTTTGAATCACCAATTGTTCATCCAACTTTAGAATTTTTTCTGGAAATATATAATGAACAAATATAGCATCACAGGATCATGAGTGCAATTCATCTAGTAAATTGTGTGCAAGATGAGGGGAGAGATGGTGATAGAAACTCACAAGAATTTTGATGCTTCCCACTTTGTAAATATGCGGCTAAAGGTTCCGTATATGTGAGGCATTGTATAACCGAATTGAGAAAACAAGTATTTCCAAGATTTTCCAGTCCTGCACCCTGTAAGTTATGCATACCATCCTCATAGTTAAGCATACCGATAACTTCAAACCAAGTCAACATTCAACAAAGTTCAAACTAATAAAAGTAAATGTAAATATACAATTATATAAATAATCAAACCCCTACAAATTAATAATGTAATGCCTGATTATACAGATAAGCCAAATCAAACTAAATAACGATAGCAAAATCACAATAAACCCTTGAAAAAAAATTAAAATAAAACACCAACTAAAGCATCCATCAACCAAAGCCTAATCTATAAGCAAATCCAATAATTAGAGAAAGAATTTTAAAGAAAAACAATCTAATTGAAAAACTAGCAAACTACCCAATTTCAACAAACAAACAAACAAAAAACCTGAAAAAGTACACAAAATGCAATACAAACAGCAAAAAATGTATAGAAATTAACAACAAACTAAAACAATCAAAATCTAGAACAAAGTGCAAAAGACTGTCATTCCATATATAGAACAATACAAAGCAGAAATTACCAAAAACACAACACACATATATATACATATCAACTGAACAACTACTCACAATTCTCCGAAAAGTAATCCCAAAACTGAGCTCAGGATCCAACCCAACATCCAAAAACTCCGACCCATCTGGTTTCTTCCCAACCAGACCCGATTGACCACTGCCCTGGCCCGACGCACCGAGCCTCCGTGGATCCGAGATAGTAGTTGGGTTCAGAGTCTCCAACCGAAACCCTCCGCTGCCATTGCTGAACCCAGAGAATGGCTTCTTCGCTGGGTGGAAATCGACTTTTCTGCTGAACATAGATTCGATTGACGGCGGAGCCGGAGGGTCCGATGACTCATCTGGGTGTGAATTGGGTGTGATCAGAGTTTCAGCCATCATAAGAGAGGTCTCAGTAATTGAGTACAATAGAGATCTTCAGATTTTGTACCCAAAAAACCTCTCTCTCTCTCTCTCTCTCTAGAACATGTAACAGCTTGTTTCTCTCTCTACAAGCACCTGCATCCAGCTCTCTTTCTCTCTCTATAACCAGAGGCTTGGTTTGGGCTTTCGGTGACAGAGACGAGGGAGGCGAAGCACAAAAACCACTAAACCCTACAATCCTATATGTTATAAAAAATAAAAATAAAACTCTTTTATTTATTTTTTTAAAATAAATTAATACATCTTAATAATAATTATTATTTATTATTAAAATAAATGTGATTAATTTATGGGAGATTTATTAGAAAATCTATTTTTTAAGTGTTTATATCCCAATTAGTCATATGACATTCTTGTATTCCAATAAGTCTTATTATTTAAACATTTAATTTATCAAATCTTAATTATCATATTTAAGGTATTTTATTAACATTTCTACCCTTACAAATATTTTTTGAACGGTTAGCAAGTTGGTGATGTAAACATTCATATTTTACAATGTAAATATTCACATTGTGGGTGTTTAGAAAGTTGTTATTTCTGTAGGCTATTTTAATTTTTGACTATTTTAGGAGACTAAATTTTTTGTACTTGGGAAAATAGTTAAACTGTTTTATAATTGGATGTGATGTTTGTGAGGAAAAAAGTGAAATGATTATGGATTTGATGTGATATTTTATCTTATTGGCTATTTTAGTCTATTTTGTCTTTTAGTGCTATTTTAGCTATTAAAAAAAAAACTAAAACAAGCTCTTCCCAAATACTCCCTTGACATGCTAACATTCACATTGATAGTATGAACATTCACATTGACAGTGTGAACATTCACATTATAGAATATTCACACAGTAAATATAAATATTATTAGGAATATTTTGGTAACTATGTCACTTATAAAATTTATTAAAATATAAAAAAATAATGTGAATTAAATAGAATATAAGTAAATAAAAAAGGATTTATGAAAAAGTGCCCCTTAATTTATATTGTTATCTATCTATCTATATGTCCAGTGTGATGGACGGACTATTTTTTTTCTTTAAAATAGCATTATATGATATAATATACGTGTTATAAAAGGATAATATTAATTTTAATTTACAATTAAAATGTGATTCTAATTATTTATTGTGATAATTTTAGTCTTATCGTTTCGAATACTTATTTATAATAATTTTAGTTAAATTATTTGTTTATTTTTATAATTTTAATCCTATCATGATATAAAAATATAATTATTATATAATGATTTTATATGCTATATATTAAATTATATGATAGTAAATTCAACACTCATTTTGATATTAAAAATAATAGTTAAATTAGAAAGAGAATTGATAACATAAAACTAAAATTGATTCTAATTATTTAATTTTCTTTTATATTCACTAGTGGTTGGACACGTGCATTCTACGTGGTACATAATTTTTCATCAATTATTAATATTATAATTATACGTGTCTTTTAAATTGATATGTGATGTGCATATAAAGTATGGAAACTTGTATTTTGCCATTTCTTCCCAAAATGCCCTACTTTTGTGTTTTAATTACAAACTTACCATTAAGGCTTGGGAATTTTGCCTATTATAATTTTCTTTGTTTTTGAGGTTTTTTAAACATACTTTGACTCATTTGGGAAAGTGGGTTAAAAGCGACTTTATGAGGTTTATTTTAGAAAGTGGGTTATAATCCACTTCCCATATTATAACTCACTCCTCTCTCACAAAAAAGCTACTTATAAGTAATTTTTTACCAAAAAATTGATTATAACCATCTTTTCAAAATAACCCTGACTTTTAACCCACTTCAGTCTTTCACAAAAAGATCAAAAAAAATGAAAAAATAATTAATTATCTTCCCAAAACACTCATTTGTTTCATAAATTTACTAGTTGAACCTATTGATAGTTGTATCTTGCAGCTCATGTATACTATATGCGGACCTTTTGCAATACAATGTACAAATATAATCATTATAATATTATTGATAGTACAAAATCAAATATTATTTAGAAAATAAAATTTTGATTGAAATACGTAGCATTGTCAAAATGATATTGTTTAGATTGTTATCTAAGAAATGACATCTTATATTTTTAGATCTTTTTGGATTTTTTTTTTATCTAACTATTACAACAACAACAAAAAATCATTCTTTATCTCATCCTAACAAAAAATTAGGTAAATTACAAATACACTTCTAAAATTTGTTTAAAATATGAATTGTCCTTTGCAATTTTGAAAAATATATCTCGCCCTTTCAAGTTTCTAATTATATAACAAATGACACATTTATTAATAAATCATCAAGTCAATACATAGTTTTCAAAAATATCATAAATATATTTCAATTAATAATTTAAATAATTTTATCATTGTATAGGGGAGTAGCTAGAAATTTTATTTTTTTGGCTAATTCTATTAAATAAAAAATTCTTTTAAGGGAGTATTTATAAGTTTTTAAAACAAATAGGGCAATTTGTAATTTAAAGAAATCTCAGGAGATATATTTGTAATTTATCCTAAAAAAATAAGAAAATTAAATTCATTCATTTTATTTATTTATTTTTCTATAATATAATTTGTCTCTTGTGATTCTACCTATAATTCTATCATAAATCATTTATCATTTATTTTTGTGAGAGAAACACTTCATATATTAAAATCCAAATATAATATATATATATATATATATATATATTATTAAAAATAGTGTTTACCTGAATTCTCTCCTATGTTATGCGTCACTCATCTCTCTATGTTTGGAAAGTGGCTAAAATAGCCAAAAAGTCAACTAAAACACATCACATCACCTCTCTACTTTTCTGCACACCTTTTCGTAAAAAGCTAAAAAGTTACTAAAATAGCCTGTTCCCAAACCAAGCTTAAAAATGTCACAATAATATCCGGATTAATACTAAAATCTAATAGGTAAAAGAATCTAAATTAATACTTTACAAATTAATTTTCTTCTATTAAATATTAAAGATATTTTTTATTTTTTCACCTACCTTATTAATATATTAATATTAATTTATATTGAGTTTTTTAATTTAATATGAAATTATATATATTTTTAACATAACATGAAATTCTTTACTACGAAATATTTATATTTAGTTTAAATTTTGTATATAATTCAAAAAGAATATTTAAAAAAAAAATCAATACTCTACAAAATTAACCTCCATGTATTTTTTTTCTCAATTCAATTTGCAACATATTTATATTTAATTTAAAAAAAATTGTATAACTTTTATTTCTACATATTTTTACTTTCCAAATGAATATAAAATGAAATTAAATAATTAGAATCATTTTTAATTTTATGTTACTATTTTTTTCAATTTAACTATTATTTTTAATATCAAAATGAGTGTTTATTTTACTATCTTATAATTTAATATATATATATATATATATATCATGTAAAATCATTATATTATAATTACACTTTTATAGCACGATATGATTAAAATTATCAAAATATACAAATAATTTAACTAAAATTGTTATATATGAGTATTTAAGTAACACTTTTATGGAATGACAGAGCTAAGATTATGAAAGTAAGGGGTGATTTGAGATATTTTAAATAAGTGTACTTTTTGACTTTTCATAAATAAAAAAAAATGTGTAGAAAAGTAGAGATAAGATGTTGATTGATGTGACCTAAATAAATATATGTATGCAAAAAAAAATTGTACTTTTTTAATGCATGCCAAACACCTACTAAATAAGGGCACTCGGTCCATAAGTCCAAATCTTAATTTTGTTTAGCCCAAAATTCAGTCCAAAAGGATAAAGTCCTGTAAAATGACCAAACTACCCACTCATAACATACCGGGTGTGTTTGGTTTGATTTTGGGAGATAAATTTTCAAAAAACATTTTGGAGAAAGTGTTTAGAAATTTTTTTGGGTTTGTTTGGTTATAGGGCAAATTACACAAATAGTCCCTATAGTTTGGGGCTTGTGGCACTTTGATCCCTGACTTTTCAATTGTGACACATTTGACCCTGAATTTTGAATATTGTTCCAAATAAGGACAATTGAATATATAATTAAATTTTTCAAGGGTAAAATTGTCAATTTGATAAAATATAAACTAATTTGACAAAAATAAATGTCAAACAAATATTTTTGAATTTTTAAAAATTATTTCTACCTACTAGAAATAAAATTATGTAAACTTGATAAATTTTTTAGACATTTATTTTTTTTTTTTACCAAATTAATTTTTATTATATGTTTGAATGATAATCATGTAAAATTAATTTTAAAAAATTAATCATGTAATTTTTATTAATTTTACATCATTTTATCATTGGTAGATAAAAATAATTTTTAAAAAATTAAAAATATTTTTTTGACATTTATTTTTGTCAAATTACTTTATATTTTATCAAATTGACTATTTTACCCTTAAAAAATCTAATAATATTTTCAATTGTCCTTATTTGGAACAAGATTCAAAATTCAGGGTCAAATGTGTCACAATTGAAAAGTCAAGAACCAAAGTGACACAAGTCCCAAAGTATAGGGACTATTAGTGTAATTAACCCTTGGTTATATATTTTGAAAATAGTTTTGGAGTATGGGAGTTTGAGATGATTTGATATTTTGTTATAATTGAATATATGTGTGTGTGAGAAAAAGTAGTTTAGAATGAGAAAGAAGAGAAAAAGTGATTGATTGATGTGTAGGAGATAGAAAGTGATTATGAAATTTTTTTTCCAAAATCACTAAACCAAACAAAATTTTAGAACCAAAATTTAATTCTCAAAAACAAACCAAACAAGGCCACTCTTTTTCTTTATCATCTCCGTTTCTCTCACTCTAAACCTTCGCCAAAACCCTAACCTTGAACTATTCTGTCGCCGCTGCTATTTATCAAGGCAAAGCTGGTTTTAATCGCCCCCGCCATCTCCTCCGCTTGAAGCAGGCGTTTCAACCGACTCAACAGCAGCATGAAGTACAGCTAGTTAAGACGCTGTCATTGAAGTCCATTTCGTCAGAGTTACAAATGAAACTCGAAGGTGCTTCAATTTGTCTCAATTGGCGGAGATCGCAATGGTTCACGGCGGTGATGATGCGATCTGACAAACCCTCCTATTCTCTCTCTCTTCCTCTCTCTCTGCTGACTGTACCACCGACGGACCGCGACCTTTGTTGCAACCGATCTACCACCATCACCTCATCTCTCTCATCTTTTTTAGATATTTTCTCTCTCTCTCTCTCTTTCTCTTTGTTTTCTATCTCTTTCTCTCCTTAAATCTCACCATCCTCCACTTCGAGTCGTTATCCTCTACTTTGCTGTCAACGACGTCGCCGTCTTTAATGTTGCCTTTGCTACTGAACCGCAAATCCAAATATGTCGTTGTTGTTGCTCATCCGCGAGATCTAGATCAATTGCTTCTAGATCTAGATCTAGATCCACCACCACTACCAAGCATAAGAATTGATCTAAAGTTTCAAATATCCAAATCATCATCGTCAAGCCATCCGATGTACGGACCATCATCCCTCTACCCTTGGCCACACCTCTTCATTTCTTTCTTCTTCATCTTCTTCTTCTAAGTCTCTCTACTATACTATGTTCGTTGGATATTTGTATGTAACATGTGTACACATAACTCTGTTTTAATTCCTTTTTTTTCTTTTCTTTTTTTTCTTCTTCTTTTCTACTGAACTAAAAAAATGATTAGTTTATATGCATTTGTCTCGTTATCGAAACCATTTAAATTTCAAGTCTTAATTTGAATGAATACTACTAGAGATCATGAAAAAAATATCATGAAATGCATCATGAAGATTTTTTTATCCTTTGATTAGTGTGTGGTGTTTTATTATGTATGTAATCCAAAGGTAGAGAATCTTTCATGATATTTTTTTCTTGTCCCTAGTATTACTCAATTTGAATTTATCGTTTGCATCTTTGGTTTGTCGATGAATTTGATGTTTGAGTATTAGTAGAGATTATGTAATCAATGGTTGGATTTTGCCTAGTTAGGGTTTCTCTTTTGATTGATTCTTTTTCAATTGAAGATCTTTTCGCTAGGGTTTTGGAAATCTAAAGAGTTTTCAACTGATTGTGTTAGAGTGAAATATAAACTTGGGTTTCAAAGATGAGTGACAATTTTATGGAGAAATTTAGCTCTTTCAGTGGGCCCTTGAAAATTGGTAGAGCCGAGGTTGGTCAGAATATGACTGTTGGCATGAGCTCAATGAGTTTCAAGATGAAAGAGTTGGCAAAAATTAAACAGATAGAATCAAAAAAAAAAAAAATCTACATTATCTATGTTATGTTTGAGAATTTTTGAATAGATAGGTTTAAAAAAAATTGTACAGATAAAAATTTGAGCAGAGAGGTGTAAAAGTCAAGTAAATCAAGTGGTAAAATTTCAACAAACAACAAAAAATTGAGCATATAGGAGAAGATTTTGAATACACATATAGTCAAAAATTTGAACAAATATGGGGAAAATTTTGAACAGATAGTTAACGAAAATCAACATATAAAAAAAGTTAACAGATAAATTAAGGGGTACATTAGAGACAAAATGTCTTTCAAAATAAATAAAAAGATTTCTAACCAAACTATTTTATAAATATATAGACCTTTCACCAACAAAAAATATTCACTGGACCTAATGTCTTATATCTTCCTTAACTTAGACTTTTCAACAATTATCTCAATAAATAATTAGAATTACACTTTAATTTTATATTAAAATTAATATTATTTTTTTGTAAGACATACATTGTAATCTAAAATATTATTTTGAAACAAATAAAAATTTGCTCATGCTGTCTTGAAGTCATCCATCTTCTTAATGCCAAGTGGAAGAAATTGAGAACAAATTGTGTACATGCCATTGAAATTTGAAATTATTTGTTAAAATGCCACCATTAGGAGAAAAGTAGACGAATTGTAAATCAATAAGAAAAATATTAAAAAATACCAAAAGGTATGTAAAAAAATTTTAAATAAAACAAATAGTCGCAACTGTTTTACAAGTGAAAATTTATCTTTTATAAGTGATAAAAAAAATTCTTTTATTCCGTATATCACATGAGTCAACTGCTAATAATTATTGGTTATCGAGTTGATTTGATTTTTTATAACAGCATATATAAATTTTAATAAATATAATAAAAATATGTGATTATGATTATTAAATTAAGTTAATATTTTTAAAAAAATTATATATACATAAAAATTTTGAAAAATTATAATAAAAATTTCATGATTTAACCCTAGTAACAAGGTAAATTTTGAGTTTTTTAATTTTATCAATTTAAATTTAAATTTTTTGATTTGTTTTTTTTATCTAAACCAAATGTCTATTTTCGTTACATAAAAATAATAGCAAAATAGTATTTTAATTATTAAATTCAGTGTAAATTAGACATTTTCCATGCACCAACATTAAGTATAATCAATAAAAAAAATTCTTTCCGTCAATTTTACTTAACGAAGATAAATGAATGGTTTAAATTAAAAATAAATTGGACATGATAGCTAGCCCAGTGGTCTATGTAACTGTTTCTTGAAACAATGAGAATATCAAAGGTTCAGGATTCGAGTCGATGGATTGACTGCGACAATTTCATTGTAATCTGACTTCACTAACCCCTTAATATCCTATTGTATGACCAAAATAAAGAGTTGGCATAGCGGTTAAGGCTTGGGTACTTGCAGTACGTTCCTTCTAAGATTTTAGGTTCGAAACCTCTTAGGTATAAAGTTTCTTGATTTTAATTGGAGTCCTTACAAGTGGATGATAAAATTAATTCTTGAATTAATTGATCTAATGAATCGAATACTGAGTAATTTAAAATTTTGTTTTACAAACCACCTTACATACACGCCAACTTATGTATAATCTATTGTGTAGATTAGACCGATTTAAATCAAACCAGTGAATTCTATCTAAAAATAAATAAAAACAAATCAAGCTAGTGAATTATCCATATATTTTAGATTAGACCGATTTAAATCAAGCTAGTGAATTATCTATATATTTTATTTTAATAATCACCTAATTTATTTCACAAAATTTTAGGGAAATTATAAAATAAATAAATAAATAAAACTCAATATTTGACCTTAATAAATTATAAATTAATAATCTTATCAATTTAAATTTTAATGTGTTGATTTGGAGGAATTGGACTCCATATTCAATATTTCACATAATCCTTTGTTTGGTTGAGAAATTATAATTTGGACTAATAGTGCGACCAAACTTTTGAGCATGTATCGTTTTTCATAATATTCCAACCAAACATAGAATTCAATAAGATAATCATTTTATGACATCTAATTCTATGACTAAATAAACATGAATAAATATAATTTCCAACCAAATAGTTCAGGAATTATGTATCTCAAAATTAAATGTCCAATAAATAACAATCTCCCTTATGCAAGCGGTCTAAACAAATATGTTAGGTCATGTTTGTTTGACTCCATAGGTGGGGAGATTGGACTACCAATCCTGTAGGCCATTCATAGGTCATGTTTGGTTGACAAAAATAGAGAGGGACTAATAGTCCCATGGGACTATGAATACCCTCACATAGGGAGATTAGCTTGGCTAGATTTTGGGTGGGATTAGGAAAATAACGAAGGAATTGAGTATTTTATATAAAAATTTTATTTTTTTACAAAATGCACCCGTTTGTTTTAATATTTGTTTTGATTTTTTGTAATATAGAAATAATTTATTTATTCATTTTATATAAAAATAATTTAATAATCCCATCACTAATCATTTCTCACACTATCATCAAAACAAACACACTTTTATTTAATCCTCTCACTAACAATCCCCACATTAATAGTCTCTTCACTAACACTCCTTTCACTAATAATCTCATCCAACTTAATCCGCCAAACAAACGTGGCCTTAGGGTTTTGTAAAATGAATTAACCTAGTTGAACTTGAACTATATATATGTTTGTTTAAAGGATTGATCAGGTAAACAAATAAAATTTGAAACTTTCGTGGATTGACAATCTAGTCCTTATTTTTGACATGTGGCTTGCTAATGGAGATAATAGTGGACATAAGCTAAATTGTGTGTGTCATTGGCTGTCATTTGGCTGCCTCTGTCCGAACCTCTACATTTTTCCATGTGCTAGAGATTAAAGCAGTTATAACACGATATATTTCATTTGGGATAAATTTTTGTAGCTTGGGGTTTTAATTTTTTTAGTTGTTTTAGTGTGAATAAAAAAATTAAGATAGTCTTGTAGCGAACCAAGGAATTACTAGTGAAGAGAGTGCTATCTTGATTTAAGGATTACCACAATTCTGCCAAGATTAGAGCAGAGTCCAATTAGCTCGGTTGACTGCATCGACAGCCAAGATAGAAGATTTAGGTCTTTTCACCTGATGGGTAGTGAGAAGGGTGTTCTAAGGATAGGCATTATCCTTTAGCAGTGCAATTTCTAGAAGGACTCTGCTAAGGAGAGTTAGAGTCCTACTAAGATTGTGTTAGGCAGAATCTATAAAGGCTCACGACATAACCTATGGACATGTATTGCAATTCTTACTCTCAAATGCACAGAACTTATTGTCTATTGTCTACTTCTTGACTTAGGCGTCGGAGGGGTTTCTGGCACACACCCATCGGCTAGCTTACGTGTGTTTTCAAGTGGCAATGCGGCGACATTTGAAGGAGTGTAAACCTAGTCAACAGGATTATACAAGAAGATGATTTCGTGCTCGTACAATAATCTATTGTCATTTTATTTTGATTAATACTGAAAAGGTCATTGATTATACTATAAGTTGTTATGATCTGATTATTATTTTGGTTATGATTGATAAAAAAATTTCATTCATGCAGTAAGAGGTGTTTAGTTTGGGCTCTATGTGTTTTTTCTAGTTATTATTCTAGAGAAACACTATGATGCATACCCTTATGCACATTATAACTAAAAAGAAAAATTATATAATTTCATTTTTCTAAATTATAACTAACAAAATATATATATATATATATCTCATGACTTATAAATAAAAAAATATCATAATTAAAGAAGAAATTGGTCATAATTAAAGAACACAATGGCGTAACCTATGAAGCATCGACACTTCAAAACAAGTGTCATATCTGTATTGGACTCACGGACACTTCGAGACACGCAGACCATAGTTATCAGAATCTCGATCCGAATCGTAGGATCTTACGATGCTACGATTTCAGTTGAGCTAAACGATTCAGATCACGTTAGGATCTTAAATTTAGTAGGATATTAAAGTTACTACGATCCTATTCATAAAATCGTGTATAATCGCATACGATCCCAATTCTACTCTAATCCCGATCCTAACATTTTTTTTTGTTATTATTTATTTCTTATATATATATATATGTACATATATATATATATATATATCTATATTAAAAAGTTGACTATAAACACTTTTTTCAAATGTCTTCTAATTGATGTTAACATGAAGTATGCATTATATCAAATTTATCACTTTTCTTTAATATTTTTAAAATTACATAACATATATTATCATTATTGATAATTTTTCATTTTATTTTACATTGAAAATAGAATCTTATGATCCTCGATCGTAGATTCTACGATCTGATCCATGAGTCCCTTCCAACGATCCCACATAGGATCCCAATTTTAACAATGTTGACACAGACACGGCAGTGACACGTATAGGACACGCCACATGGCTTATCTCCTTATTTAATTAATTAATTTTCAAGGGATACACCGGGGACACTTCGGGGCGAACTTGTCTTTTTTTTATTCTTCTTCATTTTTTTAGTAATTTTGATGAATGTTGAATGTTTATTATTTTTTTCTTATATTTAAGTACTTAATAAAAAATATATAGAAACTGTAAGTGTTAATTTATTTATTTAAAAAAATAAAATAAAATATAGAATTAGAATTAATTTTTGTTAATATTGACTGTTTGTGGATGTGATATTAATCTAGATAGTAAATAAAAATATATCAAAACATATTTTATTGCAGTGTCCCGCCATGTCTATGTCCCTATTTTTTTGAAATTGTTGTGTCCCATGTTTGCATTTGTATCTGTGTTCGTGTCTGTATCCGTGTCCGTGTACGTGTCCGTTTCTGTGCTTCTTAGGGCATAACTATGGGTGCATCTGGCACACCCTTTTTAAACGGGTGTATATTAGAATTTCCCATGATCTATTATTAAAATGTTTAAAATGTTTTTCACCAATTAAAATATCTCTTTTAAGTACTTTTAATTTGTGAAAAAAAAATTCAAACGAAAATATATATTGCAGTAGCGTTATTTAAAATTTGGGTTATTTTTAATTTTTTATGTGTTATGTAAATTAAGTTAGTTTAAACTAAGATGTGTTCTAATTTAGTGTGTTTAGGCATTTAATTTTTTTAATTCATATTACAATATTATAATAATCATATTTGCAAATCATATCTTATTTACTATGAGATGTGTCATAATTACATTTGTAACAGGAGTGGGACCTATTCAAAGAATACAATTAGGGTTTATTACACTAATGGTCCTTGTAGTTTGGGGCTTGTGTCATTTTGGTCCATGACTTTTTAATTGTGACACATTTGACCTTGAATTTTGTATTTTGTTCCAAATAAGGACAATTGAAGATACTATTGAATTTTTTAAGGGCAAAATCATCAATTTGATAAAAATATAAATTAATTTGACAAAAATAAATGTCAAAAATTATTTTTGAATTTTTAAAAATTATTTCTACCTACTAAAGTTAAAATTATATAAAATTGATAAATCTTTTAGACTTTTTTTTTTTACCAAATTAATTTTTATTATGTATTTGGATGATGATGATGTAAAATTAATTTTTAAAAATTAATCATGTAGTTTTTATTAATTTTTATCAATTTTACATAATTTTATTTTTGGTGAGTAGAAATAATTTTTAAAAATTTTAAAATATTGTTTTGACATTTATTTTTGTCAAATTAGTTTATATTTTATCAAATTGCCGATTTTACCCTTAAAATTAAGCAATGGTATTTTCAATTGTTCTTATTTGGAACAAGATTTAAAATTCAAGGTCAAATGTGTCACAATTGAAAAGTCAGGGACTAAAGTGACACAAGGCCCAAACTATAGGGGCTGTTAATAATTTGCCCTTTAAAATTTTAATAGATATACATTAAAAAAAATAGATAATTATATTATTAAATCATAATTTAAATTTAAATATTGTTTGTCATATCGTTTTGAGATTTATATCTAAATTCTTATCTTCTTTATTTTTGTGTGGTTTCTATTTGATTTTTTTTCAATTTATTTAAGATAGAGTTGTGGGTTTATATTTTTTTTAAATTTAATTTATCTATGATTTCTATTTGTTTTTAATTATTATTATTTAGGTAAGTTATGATGTGAGCTAGATATATGATAGACATGTAAGTTTTATTGATTTAAAGTATGATGGTGTGAGATATATTATATTTGTTTAGATATACTTTAAAGATTTTTTAAATTTAAAATTGGATATTGAGAGACAAAAAAAAATTTTAACTGAATAAATAAAAATCATATTTATTAATTTTAATTGTTTGTATATCTGATTTTTAAATTTTTTTTTTGGTTGTGTTGTAATATAATATATAAGATGTAGATAGATATCTACAATTCTCATGAAAAATATTATTTTATTTTTTGAGGGAGAGAAAAGAAAGACAAGTTTTAATATTTTCTTTTGGAAATCGATGAGAGAAATTAAAATAAAGAGATTATGAAATATTTTTGTTATCTTTCCATTTAAAATCCATAAATTAAGGGATAATTTTTATTTCCAAAATAATTAAATAGGTATAGGAGAAGTTGAAAAGAGGAAATAATTATTATTTCCAAAATAATTAAATAGATATGGAAGAAGTTGAAAGGGTGTGTATGGAAAGTCAAAAAGGCTTGGTAGAAGTCAATAAATG
This sequence comes from Camellia lanceoleosa, assembly GCA_025200525.1. Classification (NCBI taxonomy): domain Eukaryota; kingdom Viridiplantae; phylum Streptophyta; class Magnoliopsida; order Ericales; family Theaceae; genus Camellia; species Camellia lanceoleosa. The sequence continues at coordinate 48,176,349 of CM045759.1, forward strand.
TTGAGTTTTTATTTATTTTTTAAATCAAAAAATTAAGAATTAAGATTAAGACATTGGAGCTCCCACAAGACTTGTGAGTTAAAAATCCCCTTTCCTTATATAATACTAGCATATCACCTGTACTATGCACGGATTGTGTTTACAAATATCTATATATGTGAATTGCGATTTTTAAATGTTTTTTTTATTTTATTTTAAATGCCTTATTTTTTTTCCTTTTTTATATTATATTAAACTTTAATATTTTGATAATAATCATATGTGTTAGACTTTTCAAGGAATTAAATGTCTTTTTTTTTTTTAAATTATATTATATTAAAGTTTAATATTTTGATAATAATCATATGTGTTGGACTTTTCAAGAAATTTTTTTTATGCTTGTTCTTAATGCATTAAAGTGTTATTATGAGAGATAATAATCATATATGTTGGGACTTTTCAAGGAATTCATATGTGTTGGATTTTAAAGATTTTTTTTTATGCTTGTTCTTAATGCATTAAAGTGTTATTATGAGGGTAAGACTTGAGAGTTGGGAGAAGTTAATAAATACTATGTTTTTTTTTTTATAAAAAAAAATCAAAAATTCAAGAAATTTAGAAGTTGAAAAGAGGAAATAATTATTATTTCCAAAATAATTAAATAGATATGGAAGAAGTTGAAAGGGTGTGTATGGAAAGTCAAAAAGGCTTGGTAGAAGTCAATAAATGTTGAGTTTTTATTTATTTTTTAAATCAAAAAATTAAGAATTAAGATTAAGACATTGGAGCTCCCACAAGACTTGTGAGTTAAAAATCCCCTTTCCTTATATAATACTAGCATATCACCTGTACTATGCACGGATTGTGTTTACAAATATCTATATATGTGAATTGCGATTTTTAAATGTTTTTTTTTTTATTTTAAATGCCTTATTTTTTTTCCTTTTTTATATTATATTAAACTTTAATATTTTGATAATAATCATATGTGTTAGACTTTTCAAGGAATTAAATGTCTTTTTTTTTAAAATTATATTATATTAAAGTTTAATATTTTGATAATAATCATATGTGTTGGACTTTTCAAGAAATTTTTTTTATGCTTGTTCTTAATGCATTAAAGTGTTATTATGAGAGATAATAATCATATATGTTGGGACTTTTCAAGGAATTCATATGTGTTGGATTTTAAAGATTTTTTTTTATGCTTGTTCTTAATGCATTAAAGTGTTATTATGAGGGTAAGACTTGAGAGTTGGGAGAAGTTAATAAATACTATGTTTTTTTTTTTATAAAAAAAAATCAAAAATTCAAGAAATTTAGATTGGAAGATTGGAGCTCCTACAAGGCTTGGAGTTAAAAACCCTCTTTTGCTTAATATATAGTATAGATATAGATACTAGCATATCACCCGTGCTATGCACGGGAGAATTATAGATATTTATGTTTGTTTTAGATTTTTTTTAATATATAAATTATGTTTTTAAAGATTTTTTATAAAAATAATTTAACAATCTTATCACTAACCATAGTGTATGGAAGAAGTTGAAAAGAATACTACAGTAACTATACACGGATTGTATGTATAATTATTTGTATGAGGGGATTTTAAATGCTGATCAAGGGATTTTAACTACATCAATAAATGTAGGCATGTGGATTGAAAAAAGTTAATAAATGCTGATCAAGGGATTTTGACAAAATCAATAAATACTGAGTTTTTTTTTTTAAATAAGAAATTTAGAAAATTCAGATTGAGATATTGAAGCTCCCACAGGCCTTGGGGGTTAAAAACTCCCTTTTGCTTAATATATAGTATAGATAGATAGATAGATATAGATATAGATATAGATTATATTAGTGGGATTTTATAAATTTTTTAAAAAATATTATAAATATGTTGAAATAATTCAATATTTTGTCTTGATACATAAAATTTATAAGTTAATTTTTATGTTTATAACTTTTTAAATTATTAGTTTAAAATATTAAAATATATATATAGTATAATTTTGATAATTTGTAATTAAAAAAAAAGTTAAACCTAATTAAATGAGGTTACATGAGTTAAGATATAATTGTTCTTGTTATGAAACTATACAAATTTAAAAGTTAGAATTAAGATAAATATGCAATTTTATTATTAAATGTGAAGTGAAGTGATATTTAATAATAATTGATATGATATTTCTGTTACTAATCCAATAATTTAAGTTACATTTCTTTTGGTTTTAATTTCATAATTAAAAATACAATATAAATATAATACACATAGATTTCTAATCTTTAAGAATAAGAAGGTTTTAGAATATTTCCAACCTTTCATCTTTTTCTTTTAATTTTTTTAAACTAATTGGATTTTAAATTTGAATAAAAAATTTGATTTGATATGAATTAATTTAACTTTTTTATTAAATTTTATTAATTTTTAAAAGAACTTTCATTCTTATCCCAATTTTTTTTTTCCCATCAATTTTGATGGGAAAAACAATAAATCCAACTCTTCATCTTTTTAAATTTTTATCAAATTATAATTTGATTAAAAAAAATTAAGGGTTGAAAATTCTGTTAATTGGAATTATAGTGAAATAACATCTTGAAATAATGAAAGTTTAAGTATGTGGTTGGTTGAAATGTATAATTTGATTAATTCTCTTCTCTTATTTGTATAAAAATTGACATTTATGACCACATCATTATAAGTCGGATTATGAAAAAAAATTATTGATAAATATCCTACCTATTAAAAAAAGAAAAAAAAAAAAGAAAACGAAAAAAAAAAGTGTAACTTTTGGATATGTGTCTATCAATTTTATTTTGTGGACATAAACAACTGATGTTTCAATTTAAAAAATTCAAAAGTATAAAAAAAAAAATTTATTGTGTTTTTTGGGGATAAAAAAAGCTATCTAACTCATTTGTATACTATTTTAAGATAGACTATTTTAATTACATACACAAATAGAAATTAGTTTTAGAGATTATCCCTATATATTATGCTATTATATACAAATATAGTTATAACAAATTAATTAATATATATGAAAAATTATACTAAACTTTCATTTTCAATTAATTGAATTATGATTAACAAACTAACAAATAGCAATAATGGTATGATATGATAGAAAGAGGATAAAAATAAAAAACACTATGACATTTAAAAGTTTTAAATTTACCTAGTTATACAAAAATCTAATGTTATAGTACATTATTGAATTCCCACAAAATTTTCACATTTTCTATAAAATAAAATGACAATAAAAAATAAAAAAAAATTTGATACCCATTTTTTTTACTTCAATTTTATGGTTTTCATTGAAAAAAATAAAATCCAATCAAAATTATTACCACAGAATGGGCATAAATACTTCGATTACAACCATCATCACCAATAATTATTCTCTACCATGTAAACCTGTAAACAAACACATAAATCTTACTAAAATCAAAATCAAAACAAAATCAACAACAGAGAAAGAAAATCACATAGAAAAAAATAAAATTAAAAAATAAATAAATTTATGGAGTGGCAGGATATTACGCCCAACAATTTAGACCTCGCCTTGCCAAATGTGTCAGCTCCTCTGCCAGTGCCCGCGAAGTCTAGGAGTTGGGATGACTAATCAGATTATTCTTTAAATAAGACTTGAAAATTGATTAATTTGTCACATTAGATGATTTAAAATTTTAATAGATATACATAAAAAAAAATTGATAATTATATTATTAAATCATAATTCAAATTTAAATATTGTCATATCTTTTTGAGATCCATATCTAAATTCTTATCTTCTTTATTTTTTTATGGTTTCTATTTTTTTTCTTCAATTTATTTAAGATGAAGTTGTGGGTTTCTATTTTTTTTTAATTTAATTTATCTATGGTTTCTATTTGTTTTTAATTATTATTATTATTTAGGTAAATTATGCTATGAGATAGATATTTGATAGACATGTGAGTTTTATTGATTTAAAGAATGATGGTGTGAGATATTTTCAAATTAGATTTGTTTAGGTAGATTTTAAAGATTTTTAAAATTTGAAATTGGATATTGAGAGGCAAAAGAAAGATTTTAACTAAACAAATAAAAATCATATTTATTAATTTTATCTGTCTGTATATCTGATTTTTAATTTTTTTTTTGTTATGTTATAATATAATATATAAGATATAGATATTATCTAATAAGAAATGCAAGTTTTAATATATATATATATTTTTTTGAAAATTGATGAGAGAGATTATGAAATGTTTTTGTTATCTTTCCATTTGAAATTTATACATTAAGGGATAATTATTAGGGTTTGGTTATGGTGTGCAACTTACACCTTACACCTTATTCTTTACACTTACACCTTATACTTACACCTTTTATACCTTACACCTTACACCTTTTGTGTAAGTGGCACATGGTGTGCAACTCACTTACACCTTACACTTACACTTACACCTTACACTTACACTTACACCTTACACTTACACCTTTTGTGTAAGTGGCACATGATGTGCAACCCACTTACACCTTTTGTGGATTGCACACCTAAGAAAACTCCTAATTATTATTTCTAAAATAATTAAATAGGTATGAGAGAAGTTGAAAATGGTGTGTATAAGAGAAGTCTAAAAGGCTTGAGAGAAGTCAATAAGTGCTGAATTTTTTTTTAATTCAAAAATTAAGAAATTAAGATTAAGATATTAGAACTCTCATAAGTCTTCTGGGCCAAAAACCTTTTTTCTCTCATCTAATATATAGATCTAACCCATAGGTGACGTGTCGTAAAAGAGATGATCCAGGGATTGGCAGAAAACACATCCTAACCACGTTGTTTTGGTTGTAAGATTAACGAAACAATGTTAACGGAGCACAAACAAATTTTTCTCCACCTGTCTTCTCTCTCTTTCTTCTCTCTCACTCAAATCATTTTTGATCAAAATCATTCTGCCAAAATTTATCTCTTCCCTCTCTTCTCTAGTTTGGGATCAAATTCACTCATCTTTTGAGTAATCTCTCTTGTCTCTGAACTAAAATTCAAGCACTTATGAAGCAGGGGCGGTATGTGTATAGGTATTGATACGATAAGGTCTTTTGGGAAGGAAAAAAAACAAGTCAATTTTTAGTTTTTTACTCATTTTGGATCATACTATCTCTCACATTTTTTACCTACAAAAAGACAAAATAGACTAAAAAAGCCAAAAAGCCAGATTTTTACCAACTTTCCAAAACACCGTGATATGAATATATCGGTATGATAAAATTTTAAAAAAATAAGATATAAGTACGGTTTGGTACGTTTGTAAAAAAAAATATTTATTTTTAATTAAAGTAATATAAAAATTAATTAAGTTGTTTGATTTGTCAAGATCTAACCTACAATCAATATTTAATGCTAAAAGTAAAAGTATAAACTAAAATTAAATGTTGGCTTGGAATTGCACAGATAGAATTTTTTTTTTTTTTTTTGAACAGATGGGGTTTGGTTTGTGTGTAACGCCCTCAAAATGAAACCATAATTCATACATTCATGATACAAGAGAATGACAGTATATTCCACACATCAGAGTATTTAGTACAAGAGTATTACATGTTGACAACCAAAAGTAAGTGCTCTACGGGTTTACAACTTTCCAAGTCAACACTTGGATTCAACAAAAGAAGAATTCTAACTCTTTATACAAAATAAGCCCTTGGCTTGATTTACATGTAACACAAAAAAATAACATCCAAAAAGATCTTCCAGCCTCTAAGCCTCTCAAGTTACGTCCTTGGAGGTAACATATCACATGAACCTAAAAATGATGTCCCATATAGGGTGAGCCAATGCCCAGTAGAGATATACTAAACCAATTATGAGAAATGACTAAAACATTAGCATTCAATAAATGGTTACCACTTGTAAACCAGATTATATCACATTCTAATTCAATGACAATTACTTCCATGTTTCACCCCACTTCCTTTACTTAACCAATTCAATTTGTAAGCATGGCTCAGAACCTGGCCGAACAATTAAAAGATACTACATCTCGTATTAAAAACACTTCCAATACTTCAATTATTTATGTTATGCAAACGTAATTAGAATTTTGGGACTTTCACCCTGGACACTCCGGCCAACTTAGTTATCAATGGAGTCCATCCCCTATCTCCTCCCAAACAGGTTTGAGAGTTCATTCCATATCTCCTCTCAAACCATGGAGTACATCCCCTATCTCCTCCCAAACCATAGAGTACATCTCCTATCTCCTCCAAAACCATATACAATGTTCAATCAATACATGCATTCGATGTATTATTCCAACCGTCACATTCAATGACATATTCCAGATGATTAGTTTCAGTTTTCCCTAATCAACATACAATGTCTACAACAATCAAGACTATCCACCACCGATAGCCCAAAGCAGTTATCTCTAAACAGATAATAAACTTATCAAACAGATGAAATATCAACATTCTCACAGGTAAGTGATTAATTTATCCAACTACACCATTCAATCTCATAACTTCCCAATTTCATGGATTTTAACTCAATTTCACAATTTTCCAAATTAATTATTCAACATAATTAGGGCATTTTCTCCATTTTTCCAATAACAACCCTAAGGTTCAATTTCATCGATTTAACCACAATAAAACCATTTTCCAAGGTCTCGCATACGCATGGAATTTAACATTTTGAAAACCCCCTTTTCATAACCTCAAATCAAACCCTAACTTTCCCAAAATTACCATGATCCACCATTTGTACAAAATACATAATATCTATGTCAAAACCCATAGAAAGGAATAGGTTATCCCTACTTCAAATGGAGAGACCAAATGGAGAAGAAGGTGAAAACCAAAGATGCTCCAAACACCAACTTATTCGGATTGAAGTGAAGCCCACACCAAGCTCTACCTTTCTTACAAAGAGGCTAGGGTAGAAGACCCCTAGAACTAGATGGATTTGTAGAGAGAAGGTATGTAGAGAAAGAGAGAGAGAGCAGCCGATCTAGGGTTTGTGTAAAAGAGGAGACGAAAAAGTAAGGAAGAAGAAACTGCTGCGAACTGATATATTCGAGGCTCGTTCGAGCGAAGGAGTTGTCGCTCGAGCGACCAGACACAAAGAAACCTCGCTCGAGCACATAAAGCCTCGCTTGAGTCAACAATTTGAAGCTTCAAGTCTGCAACCTAGAAGCACGCTCGAGCGAAGGAGTGCTCGCTCGAGCAAAGAAACCCAAAACATAGTCCTCGCTCGCTCGAGTGAAGAAAAGCTCGCTCGAGCCAAGAAATGCATCCTTCAGGTCCAGAACCAGACGCAGACACAAGCTCAAGTGCAAGACTTCTCGCTCTAGCCACCAGACACACCACCCAACTATCGATCGAGCGAAGGAACCGTAGCTCGAGCGAAAAAACTAAAACACAGAGCTCGCTCGAGCGACAAAAGCTTCCCTCGAACGAAGACACCAAAATCTGGACAGCAACCATTTGTTTCTAATTACAACCAACCTGTTACAAACCTGCCCAACACATCCTAAAACTCATATATAAGGAATTAAAGGATGGAAAAGAAACATATATAACAACCGACATCTACGGAACCGAGTCCGGAATACAATAATCAATAAAAGGAAAACTGGGATCGCTATATTGTGTATTTCCATAGATAGAAAAAAATTATTAAAAAAAAAATTGAACAGGTAGAATTTGACAGATAAAATTCAAAAAAAAAATTAAACAGATAATAAAATTTGGACATATATTTGGATAAATAAGAAAAAAAATTGAATAGATAGTCAAAACAATTGAATAAATATATAAATTTAAACAGATAGTTAAAAAAATTAAACAGATAAAAAAACTCAATAAATAAATTAAGGGATAAAATTGAAAATAAAATGTCTTCTAACTATAAAAGGATTTCTCACCAAATTATTTCACAAAAAGTTGATTTCAGCATAGAGATTTGGGAAATAGATAACAAACAAAAGTTTTAAAAATAAATAAAAATAAAAAACACAACGCATAAAGCCAGCTTTGGGGCTGGGAAGTGAGATTTTAGCTTAATTTAGGCTAAAATTTTTTTAAAAAATAAAATAGGTTAAAATAATTAATAAGACAAAATGTCACATTAAATTTATAATTATTTTACTTTTTTCTCACAAATATCACATCCAACTACAAAAAAAATCCAATTATCTTCCCAAATATAAAAATGTTAGCATACTAAAATAACCTACTAAAATAGCAACTTCTCAAACACCCATTGAGAACAACACTGATTTCTTCCTTTCCACTTCAAAAAAAGCACTTCCTTCTATTTATTTTATTTTTAATTTTTGGGTGAGTGGGTACATATACTCGATTAATAAATAAATTGCACTTTATCCCTTCACAAAACAAGTATTATATTTTTTTTTCATAATTTTTAATTTATTTTAATCTCAACTATCTATTAACATTCTATTATGAAAAAGAAGAAGAAGAAATAACACATGAATTTTACACGTATATATCTTTCCTTTCACATATTTTTCATAAGATATGAAAAATATGTATATATCTCCTAGATATATGTAAAATAAATTAGCTCCTAATTGAGCATTTTAATCATAAAATTAGTAACTCACATGTTACTTTTCTATTCTGTTAATAGAATGTCAACAATAGGGGTTGGATTGAAATAAATCAAAAAAATTAATAGCAAAAATAATAATTACCCATAAGTAAGGGATAAAGTGTAATTTGTCCAATATTTAACTTTATCCAGCTTTCTAAGTTAGTATTATTCCATATTTTCTCTCATTCATAGAGAGAGAAAGAAACAAAAACAAAAACAAAACAAAACAAAAACGAAGAGAGAAGAGAGAGAGAGGAGTTTTCAGTTTCACTCTGTTATTTTTGGTGCTCTCTCTCTCTCTCTCTCACTCCAAAGTAAACCCTTCCAATTTTTTTTTTCTAGAGTCTATAGTCATATATTCCATTCTGTTTGTAATCTCATTTGAGAACAGAGAGGAAGTTGAATTGGTAGATGAAGCTAATGAAGACGATGATAATGATAATGAAGTGGTGAAGTTGAATTCTATCTGTAATCGCTAGTGGAGAGCGAAGCAAGAAACCGGTTCCTTCTTCTCTTTCGATTCAAGTTCCCTAAGTGGTATAGCAGCTAGAAATCTCTTCATGAACTCTCTGCAACACTCTTTGCTAGTGAAAATTTCGTCCTCACTTGCCTGGTCGAAACTGACCCCTTCTTTCTCTACATTTCCGTGTATCAAAGCCGAGTCATCAAACCTCAAAATGTATGCTTGGTTGCAACCCTCAAAGAGCTACCTACCAAATGTGTTAATGATGTAGTAAACGTTGACGTCCACCTTCAATACGAAGAAATGATCATTCCAGCTTACTATGTAAATCCTAGGCATGTCATTGTCAACTTCTGCATTCTTCTTGATCTCATCCCATATCTGATCAAAAAACATGGCTCCTTTTAATGTCTCGAACTTTTCCGGGCCAAAGAATCCGATGAAGGACTTCTTATGCAAGACCGATATTGGGCGGAGTCTAGTTTGCAGGACGGTTTGGATGTTAAAATGCTTGTCGGGGAATTGGTTTATCAAGTCTTGATTGTCACAAAGCTTTCTCCATTTAGAGGAGCCTTCGACTATGAGCCTGTCGAATTGGGCCCTCGTTGGCGTGTTGTCTTGGTTGGATTGAAGCCAATTGGCAATGACTGCAGCCAGTGTTGTACATGCGCTTTCTCCGGCAGCTTTGTCGCTGCGTTGGTCGAAGGAAGCGAAGAAGACATTGGCTTTGAGCTTTGCTTGGCCATCTTTGCTGACTAGCTCCTTTTCTTCCCAATGACCAGTGGTGCTAGGTTCCATTTGCTCATGAGCAGGTTCATTGACATCTAATTTTTGCAACAAAAAAAACTAGTTATGAAGAAAGGTTAGATTACAATTTTCAGTCTCACTAGTAGCAAAATATGTATTGATATTGACAGTACAGTTATATATTAGTTGATATCGGACAATATTAGTAAATATATCGAAAGTTTAAAATCCTGATACATATTAGTCCGTATGTTATGTATGGGGCACTATTTAAAATCCTGCAAAAGAAACAATTGTTAGTTCTTGCATATTCATTTGTCTCAATATATGTGTAAAAACTGCACTACAATGTGTAAGAAAGTATATGAAGGTATCTGGGAATATGTGAAAGGAGCATTGAAATTCTAAATATTTTGGCATTTTCTCTACCTTATTGCATAGGGTTTCCATTAGCATGAGCTATGATTAAATAGCACAACATATGAATTTTACCTCATTATAAAGCCGAGCAATTTCCAAGTGATTAGGTTTATTATCACAGGCACCAGCTGAAATTTCTTCTATAGCTGCACAAGAACAGGTTAGATCATATTATCTACCTAAACAAGCCCTGGCTCTTTTGACATGTTAAGAATCAGCGGTCCATCAATATGTAATGAAATAGCAACAAAGCACGAAGGAATACAATATACTAGTGGTTTTAATAACTGAGAGTTGCCAAACATTGTTCTTGATTTACGAGAACTAAACTTAAAGAAACAGTGGGTGCACTTACTGATCACTTGTGGTAACTGATTATTAGTTTGAGAATCAATATCCAAGGAGTGTGGGCTTGGTATATCGAGAACCTTGGCTCCAGTCTTCGGCTCTTCAATAGGAGTCTCATTTGCTTTTGCGTCACCCTACAATAACATCAAATAATAAAGAGAAATCATATGAGTTAAGTATTGCTTCATTGCAGTTAACTAAGAATGCAATTTATGTAGTCTATTTCACTGGCAACTCTTTCATATAGAACCATATTAAGAGTTCGTAGCAATTAAGTCACATAGGAAGATCAAATAAACAAACTGCCAAACAAGGATTAGGATGGTATGCTTTTGATTTTTGGTTAATAGAATAATCAAAAAGAAAATAAACCTAAACAGAAGATAAATTGCTTCATTTTTCTTTGGCTGGTCAAAAAGTATTTTAGAAATTCCAACCAAAGAGTGCCAAAATATTTTTTTCAACAATAACACACCAAGGAGACTGATGTTCACTAACCTTGCAGTAGCTAATGACAGATGTCAGCTTCTCATTCCTCTCCTCTTCATTCATTTCGCTGTAATCCATTCTCATCTTCCCCTTGTATTTTTCTTTGGTTCCTAGCTCTATCGGCTTATAACATGTCAGGTACCTCTTGAACTTCTACATCAACGATGTCCCGAACCTCTAGTGATTACGCCTTGCTAGGTCCACAACTTGAGGTTGAGACATAGATGAAATAGAGCCAGGTTTGTGTGATGAGTTTGAATTTGAGGGCTTTATGGAGAGAGAGAGAGAGAGAGAGAGAGAGAGAGAGAGAGAGAGATGAGAGGGGTGGAACTTTGTAATCTAAAACCCAAAATGCTGAAAATTTGAGATTGAATTTTATTATATATATATATTCCCTATTTAACTCTTTTTTTCTCACCAACAATTAGTGTTATAAATTGTTGATGACTTGTGTACTTGTTGTTGTGAGAATATATTGTATATATGGCATAATTGGTTATATTAGGAATTAGTTTGTATTTCCTTTTTCAATAATAGATTAGGACTAATTCCTAATATAACCAATTATGCCATATATACAAAGATTCCTAATTCCTAATATAACCAATTATGCCATATATACAATATATTCTCACAGTTGTTTGCAGTTGTTGGCTTTGGAAATAAGAGGGGACCCAACTCTTCTGAGAAGTAAGCTCACTCTAATGAGAATTAAGCTCAAGATCTTGAAAAAATCAAAACGAGAAGCACTTGCTAGATGGAATCTTCATATCCATATACAACATTAAATGACATGTTAAAAGATATAAAAAGCATTGCTCAGTGTAAATCCAATTCTGAGATGGAAGACATATCAAAAGAATTCACCTTCTGTTGACACAAACCACCATAAAAATTGAAGTTCAAAGATTGAATATATATTTGAAACACAAGCATTAAGAAAAGGTCAAATTCAGCAAAGGGTAAGAAAGAATTGGAAATAGCAAAAACAGCACCAACTGCAATTACAAGGATAAATAGCTAGGACAAGAAGAACTCCTGCTTCTCCATAAACAATAAAGAATGTTAAATTTGCAATCTAATAAGTTGGAAATCAGCAAAAAGTTTAAGACTATCAAGTGCCACTTAATAAGAAGTGAGTACTCAAAAAATTGAGAAAGACCTTGGGTAAATATTTTGCCATAATCATCATTGGGGTACTTTGTTACAGCACCCAGAAATTGAACTACATTTGGATGTCGTATCTTCTTAAGCAATTCAAGCTCATCTCTGAAAGCCCTCCTGAGCAAAATCAACAAAAAGCAAAATGAAAAATCAAAAGTTTAGAAAATAATGTAAACAAAATGAAAATGCCATCATATGGACAACTCACATTTTATCCTCATCAACAGTCACTTCCTTCCCAAGTTTTTTCACAGCAACTTCTATTCCTTGCCATGATGCTACACAGAAGGTTCCCTGGGATATGGTTCAGTTAGTCTATAAAAGATGAATTACTACTTTCAAGAAAAAAGAAGAAGCAGAAGTATGATTGCTGCAACATAAAGTAATCAGATCAACAACCTGAGTTTACCAATTAAAACTACACTTATGAGTCAGTCAGCACAGATGTTTAGTCTCTTATTTGTTACGAAACATTAATTTTAGGCAATGTTTCACCAAAATATAAGGGGTTAGACACTTTAAATTCTTGAAACTAATGTTTTTCTTGTTTTAAATATAATAGGTTAATAAAATCGCTAATGTTTTTCTTGTTGAGGTTTTTTAATTAAAAAAAAAAACACAATCCAATGACAAAAAAACAAAAATAAAAGATTAGGTTGTCACCTATTTAAAGTTTTTATTTATTTTTTATTATGTCTGACAGGGCATACAAATTAAAGCACCAAAGTGTTACATAACCACTTCCAAAAGAGTTGAAATTACCTTTCTGCTCTGCCCATGGCCTCTAACCATTTTCTTTGCAAAGCTTCATTGGTGATGGAAATGGCTTTCCTTCACGACCCAAAATAAAACCAAAATCAACATGGAAAAGGCGGCCATCAATACATGCGCCATTTATGAAACTGTCCCAAAAGCTAAATTGCCTCAACAGAGTACTTGTTGAGTTGTTTTTAGCCACCTTAAAATTTCATTTTTGTCGTACTGACAATTACATTACACCATTTATAACTGAAATAGGAGTCTAATTTTAAACAAGAAACAAATGGCATATACATTAAAGCACAGATTACATAACAAGAAGGTATTAGATTTCCCAGTGACTGTTCAAGTAGAGAAATTCCGAAGACATGCTGACATACTGAGGACCTAGTGACATGCAAAACTCATACAATAATACATCAAAATGAGATAAAAAAGACATGGTTTAAATAAGTCCAGTCCTTTGCTCTAAACGAACTATTGAAATTGTATAAAACAAGGGGTAAATTTCAGTTCCCCTCTCAATGACTGTATGACCACCCTCCAACTTTTATGAAGACACATAATAATGTTTCTATTACTTCTTTTGACATTATGTCAAATGCAACAAATGTTGCTACCAACCACTTTCCCACCACCAGCGCACACAAGAAGAAAAAGTTAATTTTGCTTTAAATAGTTGTGATTTGGGGTAAATAATTTTATTATTAAATGTGAAGTGAAGGATATTTAATAATAATTGATATGATGTTTCTGTTATTAATCTAATAATTTAAGTTACATTTGCTTTGGTTTTAATTTCATAACTAAAAATACAATATGAATATAATATGTACATGGATTTCTAGTCTTCAAGAATAAGAAGGTTTTAGAATATTTTTAGCCTTTAATCATTTTCTTTTAATTTTTTTTTATCTAATTTGATTTTAAATTTGAATAAAAAAATTGATTTGATATGAATTATTTTAACTTTTTCATTAATTTTTTATCAATTTTTTTTTAAAAAAATCTCATTCTTATCCCATTTTTTTTTTTCTTTTCATCAATTTTGATGGAAAAAAACAATAATTTCCAACGCTTCATCTTTTTAAATTTTTATCAAATTATAATTCGATAAAAAAATATTAAGGGTTGAAGATTCTATTAATTGGAATTATAGTGAAATAATATTTTGAAATAGTGAAAGTTTGAGTATGTGGTTAGTTGAAATGTATAATTTGATTAATTCTCTTCTCATATTTGTATAAAAATTGATAGTTATAACCACATTATTATAAGTCGGATTATGGAAAGTTTTTTGAGGTGTCAAATATTTTTCATTTGTAATTATCCTATCTATTAAAAAAAATAAAAGAAAAAGGAAAAAAAATAATGCAACTTTTGGATATGTGTTTATCAATTTTGTTTTGTGGATATAAACAATTGATGTTTCAATTTAAAAAATTAAAAAGTATAGAAAAAATAGATTGGATTTTTTGGGGATAAAAGAAGCCATATAGCTCCTGTATATACTATTTTAAAATGGACTATTTTAATCATATAAAAAAAATAGAAATTATATTTAGAGATTATCCCTATATATTATGTTATTATATACAAATATAGCGGTAACAAATTAATTAATATATATGAAAAGTTATACTAAGCTTTCATTTTCAATTAATTGAATTATGATTAACAAACTAACAAATAGCAGTAATGGTACAATAGAATATAAAGAGGATAAAAAAAAAAAAAAAAAAACGCAATGATATTTAGAAGTTTTAAATTTACCTAGTTATACAAAAATCTAATATTATAGTACAATTTTGAATTCTCGATAAATTTTCACATTTTCTATAAAATAAAATGATAATAAAAAATAAAAAAATCGATACCCATTTCTTAACTTCAAATTATGATTTTCATTGAAAAAAATCAAAATTCGATCAAAATCCTTAGCACATAATGGACATAGATATTTCGAATGCAACCATCATCACCAATAATTCTTCTTCACCATGTAAACCTATAAACAAACACATAAATCTCACTAAAATCGAAATCAAAACCAAAACCAAACCAACAACAAAGAAAGAGAATCACACAAAGAAAAAAATAAAATTAAAACAAATAAATTTATGGAGTGGTAGGATATTATCCCTCAACAACTTAGACCTCGCTTCGCCTAATTCGTCAACTCCTCTGGTAGTGCCTGCGAAGTCTAGGAATTGGGATGACTAATTAGATTATTCTTTAAATAAGACTTAAAAATTAATTAATTTGTCCCATTAAGTGATTTAAAATTGGGTGAATTACACTAACGGTCCCTATAGTTTGGGGCTTGTATCATTTTGGTTCCTGACTTTTCAATTGTGACACATTTGACCCTGAATTTTGAATCTTGTTCCAAATAAGGAAAATTGAAGATACTATGGGATTTTTTAAGGGCAAAATCGTCAATTTGATAAAATATAAATTAATTTGACAAAAATAAATGTCAAAAATTATTTTTGAATTTTTAAAAATTATTTCTACCTACTAAAGATAAAATTATATAAAATTGATAAATCTTTTAGACATTTATTTTTTTTTTACCAAATTAATTTTTATTATGTATTTGGATGATGATCATGTAAAATTAATTTTTAAAAATTAATCATGTAATTTTTATCAATTTTACATAATTTTATTTTTGGTGGGTAGAAATAATTTTTAAAAATTTTAAAATATTGTTTTGACATTTATTTTTGTCAAATTAGTTTATATTTTATCAAATTGACAAATTTGCCCTTGAAATTAAGCAATGGTATGTTTAATTGTCCTTATTTAGAATAAGATTCAAAATTCAGGGTCAAATGTGTCACAATTGAAAAGTCAGGGACTAAAGTGATACAAGCCCCAAACTATAAGGACTGTTAGTATAATTTGCCCGGACAATTATAACAATATAATTATGGTCAAGTATCACATTAATTAATCAGTAATGAAAATTACAATTCGGAGGAATATGACATTTAGGTGAAGTGATTTGAACCGCTAATCTCCTAGTGTGTTTTTGTTAAAAAGAAAAAAAAGAAAAAAAAGGGATTCTGACCAAACAAATTAGATCTATATTGATTGTTTTCCTACCTATTCAAGTTCCATTTGTTTTTTTCTTTTGTTTCATTTTGTTTATGGGCAAGTTCCATTTGTTTTGATAATGAATTGACGTGAAATGACCTTTCAATGAGTTAAATATTAATTGAGTTTGAATAGTTGATTTTGTAATTGAATTTTTAAATAGTTTGATTCATTTTAAGCCTTTAGAGGTGGTGTCCCAACTAGTTTGGATTGGAAGTGTGGATTGTGTTTTGTAGGATTGGTTTGATTTTTCTACTTTTCCTGTGGCTAAAGATTAAACCAGAAAAAAATGGTGGTATGTGAACATAGCAGCAGAGAGGAAACAGGGAATTCAATGGTATATGATCGCCTAAGAGCAACTTCAACAAGTTCATAAAATAGTAATTCAAAATTTTATTTTTTTTATTTTACCTAGTCACTATGTTAATATACAGTTCAACAAAATTCTCTATTTAGATATCATCCTTTAAAATATTCTTCCATTATTTTATTTTTCTTAGAAGGTTATAGTATTTGCATCACATGTGCATAATATAATCTAGGGAAGGAGGATGAGTCTCAAAACTCAGACCTTACGTCTAGTAAAGAGGGCTTTTACCACTTGGACTACCATTTGTCTCAAATATTCTTTCTTATCTTCTTGACTTTTTCAAACAATAATAAGTGAGTAATTTATTAGGAATAAATTACTAAGGTTCAAGAAACTATAGTTTAAGTTACTTTAACGGTAAATTATATTTAATACCCTTTTACTTTCAACAGTGTTCACTTTATTCTCTTCACTTTCAATTATAATAGTTAATCTTTTACATTCTAAGTCAAGTTTTAATTTTATAATTTTGTTCATCTATTGTTAATAAGGCTAATGAAAATAAAATATGAGAGACTAAAGTGAGATTTTGGTATAAGTGTAAGAATTACAGTGAAATTTTAGTGTAAGGACATTGATAAGATGAGAAAAGAAAATGCCACATATGCTTCGGATAACAAATGTTTTGTCAAACCTTGCTAACAATAAATGGAAGGGTAACATTGGAATTTTACTTAAAAGTGTAGGGATTATTGTACAATTGAAAGTGAAAGAATCAAAAAGTGAGATTTTGGTGTGTATTTAACCCTTATTTTAACTAACCCTTTACCGAGTATGTTGAAGTTATTTTTATAGTGATTTGCTCGTTGTTTTAGCTAAAATACCAATTTAACTACTCTATTGGAGTTGCTTTAATAGTTTAACAATTTTAAGAGGTTTGTTTAGTGAAAATTCTTACAAGTTACAAAGTTAATTATTAAAAAGTAAAAGTTAAAATCATTATTTAATAATTAATTTTTTAATTAATTTAAGTGTTTTTTTTCATGAATTTTAAGTAGAAATGATACTAAAAACACTTGCATGAATTTTTAGAATAATATATATATATATATATAAACAACCCTATTAATATCTTACAAGAATTTGAAGCATTATAAGAAGTTTGGTTTTTAACAAATGAGCCTTTTGTGTGTTCTATTTTTAATTGATCCTCTCATCCAATTTATTGTCTTTTTGTATTCTATTTGTTGAAAAATTTGCAACTTTTCATATTATAGCGATCCTGATTTTTCCCCGTCATTTATTGTATTCTGGACTCGGGTTTCGTGGTTGTTTGTTGTTGTCTATATCTGGTTTACATCCTTTAATTCCTTGTATTTGAGTTGTGGGATGTGTTGATTAAGTTTGGAACAGGTTGGTTGTAAGTTGAAACAAATGGTTGCTGCTCAGGTTTTGCCTTCCTCACTCGAGCGAGGCTTTTTGTGCTCGAGCGAGCCCTGGGTATTTGCTTCTTCGCTCGAGCGAGGTTTCTTGCGCTCGAGTGAGTATTGTGGGTTCTCAGGTTTTTTTTCAGACGCAGCTTCTGCTCGAGCGAGCTTCCTTGCGCTCGAGTGAGTATTGTGGGTTCTCAGGTTTCTTTTCAGACGCAGCTTCCACTCGAAATAGCTTTCTTGCGCTCGAGCGAACCTTGTGTGGTATGTCTTTTCGCTCGAGCAAGAACTCTTGCGCTAGAGCATGCGTCTGTGTCTATGTAAGACCTGAAGGTTGGTATTCTTCGCTCGAGCGAGCTTTCTTGCGCTCGAGAGAACCTTATGTTATTTGTTCCTTCGCTCGAGCGAGAACTCTTGCGCTCGAGCATGCTTCTGAAGCTTTGCATTGTTTGCTCGAGCGAGGTTCTTTTGTGTCTGGTCGCTTGAGCGACAGCTCCTTCGCTTGAGCGAGCCTCGTGTATAACAGTTCGTAGCAGAGGTGAAATACGTCATTTTTGATCCTTTTCTTCTTCCAAAACCCTAGATCGGCTCTCTCTCTCTCTAAAATATCCCTTCTCTCTACAAATACACTTGATCTAGAGTGTCTCTACCCTACTTCCTTTGTAAAAAAGGTAGAGCATCGCATGGGCTATCTTTTGATTCGAAAAAAGTTTGGATTTGGAGCATCTTGTGTTCTTCCTCTTCTTCTCCTTCTCCTTTGAGCTTCTCCATTCGAGGTAGGGATAATCCACTCATTTCTATGAGCTTTAACATAAATGTCAGTCATTTTGTATAAATGGTGGGATTTGAGAATTTTGGGTAAAGTTAGGGTTTGAGTTTGAATGTTTAAAAGAGGGGTTTCCTGTTGTTGGGTTCCATTTGTATGTGAGGTCTTGAAAATGGGGTTGTTTGTGTGTAATGGGTGAGATTTGACCTTAGGAGCAATATTTGAGAAAAAGGGGAAAATGCCCTAATTTGAATTATAAAAGTTATTTGCATAAATAATGAAAATGATGTGGAAATATGAAATTGGTTTGAGAATCATGAAATTGGAGTAAATTGTGATTAAATGGTGTAGTTGGATTGATGAATCGCTCACCTATGGAGAATATGACAAATTATCTGCTGATAAAACTTATTTATCTGTTTGATAAATTTATTTATCTGTTTAGATATATCTGTCTTGGGCTATCGGTGGATGATAGCCATGATTGTTGTAGAAACTACATGATGATTAGGTAAATTGAAACTAATCAATTGGATTATGTCATTGAATGTGACGGTTGGATGAAAACATTGTATATGTGATTAAAGTGGTAATTGTATATGACAACCTATTTAAATACATTGTATATGTATATTGTTTGGGAGAAGATAGGGGATGGACTCCATTGTTTGGGAGGAGATAGGGGATGGACTCCATGGATAATTAAGTTGGTCGGAGTGTCCACGGTGAAAGTCCCGAAATCTTATATATATTTGGGTACCGGTTCCCTCGGACGTAGTTCCATAAAATGGCAAGTGAATGGAAATGTATGAATGGTGTTTATGATTGAAGTGTTGACAATATGAGTTGTAGTCTTATTTTGAAATGTTTAGATATCAATGAACCATGTCAATGAATTGATTTGGATAAATAAATGGAAATGGATTGAAATATGGATGTGAATGTTGATTGGTTGTGGAAATGATGTATGTAGTTTACAAGCGTTACATATTTATCAGATGCTAATGTTTTAGTTAATTCTCATAAACTGTTTAGCATATCTCTACTGGGCATTGGCTCACTCTACTTGGAACATCTTTTTCAGGTACAGGTGATATGCCACATTCAAGGTCTTAGCTGGGGAGGTTTAGGAGTTGAAGACTCTGTTTTGTTATTTATATTTTGTGTTAAATGTAAATCCAAGCCGAGGGCTTTTTGTGTATAGAGTTAGAACTCTTCTTTTATTGTAACCAAGTGATAACTTGGGAAGCTGTAAGCCCGTAGGGCATTTACTTTGTTATTAACATGTAATATCTTTTATAAAGAAGACTCTGATGAATGAAAAGTTAATATTTCTCCTATGCTTATGGATCTTGTGAATGTTTGACTTATACTGTAATTTGTGGGCGTTACACATATCTTCATTCCTTTTTGCATTTGTTCCCTTTCTAATGGAGATCTAGACATGTAAATCGAAGAGATATATGTTGAATATATATATAGCAACCCTGGTTTTGACCCGTCTTTTATGGTGTTCCAAACTCGGGTTTGTATGGTTCGGATGGTGCTTAGAATTTGGCTCTTCCGCTCAAGTGGGTATTCTTGCGCTCAAGCGGGCTCCACGCTCGAGCGGGGACGGTGTCTGCAAAAATACTGAGAGAGCGTATTTCACGCTTGAGCGGGAGTCTGTGTCTTACGCTTGAGCAAGGTTTTCCACGCTCGAGCAAACCATGATATAACAGATCGTGAAAGTGACATTTCAGATCATTTTCTGCTTTCTCTCTCTCTTTAAAAGTCTCTAAATTCCCAGATCTTGAGCTTCTCTCTCTAGAAACTCACATTCTCTCTAAGATTTCATCTAAATCCATTGAGTTCTTGACCCTAGTGTCTTTGAGAATAAGGTAGAGGGCTTCAAGAGCTTCGTATTGATCTAAGTAAAAGTGGGTTTCGTCATTTTTGGAGTTTAACCTTGCTTTGCTAGTCTTCTCTTCTTTAGGTATGGATTTTCTACACTCTAATATGGTTTTTAGCTTAGTTATTTGTTGTTGTGTATAGCTGATGAGATTTGGTTGTGGTTTGGACAAATATAAGATTTGGGTGTTATATGGAAAAGAGGGGTTTTGGATGAATATGAGGTAAATGAGTATGAGGCTTGAATATAAGATCATGTTGTGCCAAAATAATTGTTTTTGGTGTTTGGGTTGAGAATTGGTAAAAGGGGGATTTTTGCCCTTATTTGATTAAATCATCATCTTGCATAAATAATTGGGATTAACATCGAAAATGTGAAATTGGAAGGTTGTGGTTATAAATGGTGATATTGGATATGTATTATCTCACCTATGGAAGTTTTGAATAGACTATCTATTTTGATATTGAACATCTCTTTTGAAATAATTGCATTGAGTTATTTGTGGAGAATAGCTATGATTGTTGTAGAAATTACATGAGGATTAGGCGATTTAATGCTAATCCATTGTTTGTGTCATTGAATATGACCATGTTATAAATATATTGTATATGTATGTTTATTGGGAGGAAAAAGGGGATGTACTCCATATGTGATTATGTTTATAAATACATTTCATATGTATATTTGTTTGGGAGGAGAAAGGGGATGGACTCCATTTAAAGCAAGTTGCCCGGAGTGTCCTGGGTGAAAGACCCAAAAACTTATATATAAATGGGTGCCGATTCCTTCGGACAAAATATCATTAAAATGGCAGATTTGAAGTGTTTATGTCAGTTTTGCATAGTTGGAAAACCATTGAGTTGTAGTCTCATTTTGATTGTTGAAAGATAATGAATTTAACTCATGAATTGAGTAGCATATATGAACTGAAAATGAATTGAAGGAAAACGAAATAAGATTGGTCTTAGTGGCATATAGATATGCAGGCCTAGTGGATGCTTCCGTATCGATATTGCTTATGTACGTGGTATTTATGCCTTTGCTAAACCTCATAAATTGTGTTAGATTATTTCTACTGGGCTACTGGCTCATCCTATACGGGAATACCATTTTCAGGTGCAGGTGAGATGTTTCCTCCAAGGCAATAGCGTGGATGGACTTTCGGGAAGCAAGAGCTTCTTAATTATGCCTTACGTGTGTATGTTTGTTATTTGTAAAGCTAAGGGCTTAAGATGTAATGAGCGAGACTCAATTTGTGTAACCAAACAATGACTTGGAAAGATGAAAGCCTTCATAGCATTTAACTAGTTGTTAAACAGTGAACTCTGATATATGAAAGTATGTTGTTTCTCATATTTATTCTGTATATGAGTTATCTTTATTGTATTATTTTGGGGGCGTGACAATATGTTATTGACAAGGATGGATTTAGGAGGTGTCGAGGGCAGCCACAACACCCTTAAAAGTTTGAAAAATCATATGTTATAGGGGTTTTTACTTATAAGTCATGTTGTGGGAACTTGATTGGTGTGAGATCCTATGGAATTTCTTATGGACTCAGAAGTCCTATTTAAATAGAAATGTATTCTATGAGATCCTATTAGGTCTAAATCAACGTTAATATTGAACTATTGCACCCCTAATTTGTTTCCATTTTCCACGTTGCATTGTGTGCTGCCTATACCTGTATTAAGATTTGTGGCTGTCACATTTCAATACAAATAAAGTCCAATGTTCCACTTACACAATGTGTCCATACGAGTGTGACATTGGATAAACATCTAGTCGCTAATACATGTGTTAAGATTTGTGGCTATCACATTTCAATACAAATAAAGTCCAATGTTCCACTTCCACAATGTGTACATACAGGTGTGACATTGGGTACATTGTTATGAACCCACCGTAGTTGACATCACGTACCGACCACGTCACACTCGTGTATAATGTAACCACACATTTACATTGGGCTAATTCGTATGGGATCCAAAATTGGCGTTACATTGTTTCATTGTTCAAATGGCATCATTCGTGTAGATGGCATGTTTACATTATAAACATCTATTTGTTTATGCAAGCATTAAAATGTTTGGTTATCACATTCAATACTAGAGGATTCCAAAGTTTGGCTTACACATTGTGTCCATACATTTTACATTGGGAACCTTAGTTGACATCGCATAACGATCATGTCACACTAGTATTTAATGTGATCACACATTTATATTGGCATATTTAGTAGGGAACCACAAAATTGGTCAACAATCTGAGTACTACATTGTTTTGTTGCCCAATTGCCATTGTTCGTTTGGATGTCTCATAAACATTGGAATCACCTATTTGTCGCTACGAGTGTTAAAATGTCTGGCAGTCACATTCTAACAATAGATGATTCCAATGTTTGACTTGCACAATGTGTCCATCCGAGTATGACATTAGGTTCATTGTTATAAACCCACCTTAGTTCACATCACGTAACGACCATGTCATACCCATATATAATGTAATCACACATTTACATTGAGCCAATTTGTATGGAATCAAAAATTGGTTGACAATCCGAGTATTACATTATTTCGTTGTCCAATTGGCCGCGACCATGTAGATGTCACGTTTATATTATAAACATCTACTCGCCGATATGAGCGTTAAAATGTCAGGCCATCATATTTCAATACTAGATGACTCCAAGGGTAGCCTTACACAATGTGTCCATTGAGTTAAGTATTAAGAATCCACCTTAGTTGACATCATGCCACGATCATGTCACACCCATATTCAATGTCATTACGCATGTATATTAGGCTACTTAGCCTGGTTTATACTTTTGGTGTTAGTGTGACAATGGTTTGATTTGTGGTAACAATTGATTCCCCTATAATATTGTAGCCTTATCAAGATCTGATCACCCAAAATAAGGCCAATTTTGAAATTCAAATCCCTAACCATATAGATGCGATGTCAATATATGGTATTATTATCAATTAGTTCCTTACATAGTAACATTGGGGGTAAATGAGTTCATAAGAAATACACAGGACTCATCAAAATATAAGATTTTGTACAGGATTAGATGGAGTATAAGTAGTCTAAATAGGCCTTACAAATCAAAATTCCTATATTATATTAGAAAATTTTAAATATTTAAAAATTATAAGGACTTACACCCCCAAACTTACTTTCACACCTCAATAGTGATAATTCTAGATCCAACAATAATATAAAATGTGTGATTCTAGCCATAAATGACATTTTTATTTAACATTTTAATAAGAAAATAGAAAAATTGTGTTTGCACCATTAGAGAAATAATGATAAAATTTTGCTACTGCATTATAGCTTATATTTTGTACAAATTACTATATTATAACTATGAGCTTCTGCTCTCTCTAGGAGATTTTCGGTGGGACTCCGGCGATGGTCCAATGACCTCCTTTAAATTTCTAAAATGTAGAGTGTAGATTTGGGTCTTTTATGTATGAAATAGGGGTTTTGAGTGTTTTTTTCCCGATTTTAGTATAGATTTTTAAATTTTCGACACCCACAACAGTTCTCTCTTCTCTCAAGCATTTTCCCATATCAGTGTGAGTATTCTTCCTCTTTAACTCTAACGTCTGGCAGCGTTCGAAGTACAACAGCGGCAGTGGCAACAAGAACGATGTCAACGACAGGTTTTGATGCGGATCTTACTTTTCAAACCACATTTATAAGAATATTGATGGCTCTCCTTTAATTGTAACCGGGTTTTTTTTTGTGGCAAATTTGCATCTTCTTCTTCTTTTTCTTTTTTTTTTTCCTCGTTTTGTTGTATGGTTATTTGTTTAAGGTCTTGTTATTTTTTTTTTATTGATTTGTATATTGTTTGTTTTTATTTTAATATAACTATTTTTCATATTCTCAAAAAAAAAAATTATGAGTAATGCTACTAGACACAACTCTTTTAGCATGTGTACACAAATGTCGTAGTTAAATTTTTTTCAATCATAACAAAAATAATAATAAATCATAATCAAACATCACATAAAATTTAATTAAAATAGTAATCATAATATATTATAATTAAAATCACAATAAGTTATAACTAATTATAAATATCATAATTAAAATATATGATACACAACTCACACCTATAAATATAGCTGCATCAAATAAAAAAAATAAAAAACTATAGTTGCATTAGAGCTGCTCTATGTATTGAAAAAATATTTGGTCAAAGGGTGGGTGCTGAAAATTTAAGTCGTCTTGATCTTGGTATGAGGTAGATGAATATATATATATATATATTTATATCTTAAAAATGCTAAAGATTTTAAATATTTTATTAAAATTTCTACTAAATATTCACATACTGTAGGCTCCACTCAGGTGAGTGATGTGTGATCCAAACTCATGTGAGTGTTTGGTTAAATATTTGATAAAATATTTTGTAACCCTAGCATTGTTCTATTCCAAAATCATATTTAAAAAAGAAAAGAAAAGAAGAGGTTCACATATATTGGACTAAATGGATGAGTTTAAAATTTAGAAGTTTCTTTAATAATGGACTTGAAATGACTGAATTAGACCTGATGTTTGGTCAAACAGAATTTAAGATGACAAATATATTCTTAATGTGTTATACAAACTTTGTCTGGCCAAATCTTTGCTCACTTCTAGTATAAACAAAATATGAAAAATATTATGTCTTAATTTAACAAACGATGACGTGACATGATAGGTGTACATTTAATTTATCATACTCTCAATTATATTGGGCTCAACATCTTTACCATGCATCTAAAATTTTGAGCGCTTCCTAGATGATCAAGTGTTTGGAAATAACTTAACATGTCAAACGAACCCTCAATCTAAATTTTTTAAATTAACAAAATAAAAAATTATGCCATATAAAAAAACACTAACCAATATATCAATTTAAACATTTTTTTTTAATAATTTAAGAGGTCTATTTATATGATTTTATAGTTTAGGTAATCAAAATGATATTTTTTTAATAAGTTAAAGAGTCTCTATGTAAATAACTCCTAAAAATAAAAGTGAACAAATAAAATGGAAGTACTATTTTCCTCATCAATCCTTCCGTTGTAATATGCTTCCCATTACAGCAACTCTAACTTTCTTTTTTTTATTTATGTATTTCAATGTCATTTATTTTTTTATTTTTTTTATTTATACACACAAGCTGTTTAAAGAATCTCTTATGATTCTTCAAATATAGCTAATCTTGAAATTTTTTTTATTAAAATAACTATTGTAATAACTAATCCATTAAAGTGATTAAAATATGAGAATATTAATTATAATAACTAACAAATCTCAATTAAATAATGCCTTGGAGATGCTCTTATACCAAAAAAAAAAAAGCAATATGCTTTGCCAATGTCTAAAATACCCTTCACCCTCACAACCTTCACCTTTGAGCATTTCCAACAAACTAGTTATTTTTCTTTTTTAGCCAAAATAGTGATTTTGGCATCTTCAAACAATCACAAAATTTCAACTCCATTAAGCTAGTTACCAAGTTAGCTATTTTAGCTTTGGGTAAATTACACTGACATCCCTTAAGGTTTTTGTTTAATACATAATTCCCCCGCACGTTTGAAAAACTACATTCATTTTCATTAGATTTGTAATCTCATTACAAATTGTCTCTTAAAATACTGATGTCATGCCCTAAAATTTTCTAAATGACTATTTTGTCCTTTTTTTCCTACCATTTCTTTTTGTTACCACCATGACTATATTCTATAACTTTTCATCATTAAATTATTCCTAAACATATTTTTCTTGAATGATGATATACAAATATAAATTTTATATAAAATTTTCAAACACAATGATATAGCTTAATCACATTTCACTTTAAAACAAAACACCCATAAACATGATTTATATTTACAACAATATTACTTTCACAATATTTTTATGATATTTTTTATATAAATTTTTATATACGAATAAAATTTTTCATTTTTATTTTCACCATCAGTTTTCTTTTCACCATCATTTTTTTTTCTCGTCTATTCATCCACATTTATTATAGTATTACCAAACACCTTCATTCACATTTATTACAGTATTACCAAACACCTTCATTCATATTTATTACAGTATTATTGAATTTTTATATTTTTGTATTTTTTTTTTTTGTATTTGGTGAATTTTAAAAAAAAAAATTACAAAATATTATACTTCTTGAGTATATATGGATAAGGTGTATCTAAGAAATAAAAAAAATACTTGAAATATTAAAAAAATTCAGTAAAAATAAAAAAACACGATTTTTTAAAAAAAAAATTTTGTGTGAGTTAAACCAAAGAAGATGATTGTTATATCTCTTGAAATGACATGAACAAAATATCAGTATTATTTTATTATTTTATATGTATAAAGACTAAGGAGCAAATATGTCATTTTAATTCGACAAGAGTGTAAGTATAATTTTTTAAACGTGAAGAAGGATTTGTATTAAACAGAAATCTCAGAAGGTATCAGTGTAATTTACCTTTTAGTTTTTGTTATCAACTCCATTTTGTAGCTCGAAATGCCATGGGTCGAAAGGCCCGAATTTCTTTGTACATCCACCCCCATTCTTTGTACACAGGTCATCCCTTACAAAACTGACATTTCATTTCCAAAAAAGAAAATAAAAACAAGAACAGAGTAGAGAGAGTGAGAGAGAGGATGCTGACGAGGCTCATTCAACAAGTTGGCCATATACTCAAACCGACGAAACACATGGCTTACAGAAACACATGGCTTCACAGCATACCTGCCAAAAGCAAAGAAGGCAACACAAACCCACCAAGAAAACTCCCCATAATCAGCTATTTCTTGTCACAAGATTACTACAATTCCATTTACGAATCCATTAATGGGTTTTCAATTTTTCTAATAAATTTTGAAAACCCATATGGCGGAAACCAATAAAAATCGTCTACAACAATTATCTATGTGATAAAGATTTACAAAATAAAGAAAAACCCAACCCAGCTCTTTCTTCCAAAATGCATGGGGGTTTCTAAATTCATAGAATTATTGCATAACTATGTTTTGTTTTGTGAGTGGTGGATTAATAAGATCTAGGATCAAAATTGATATCAAGAATTTAGGGTGAATCTTGGTGATCTTGTGACAAGAAAGAGTGTTGAGACGAGACGAGAGTGAAGAGATAGAGAGGGAGAGAGGCGAGAGTGAATAAGAGGGATAAGGCGAGAGTGAGAGAGAGGTGAAAGTGCTGATTTTGTTTGGGGAGGGAAGAGATCGAGAGGAGAGAGAAACTTTTACTTTCGAGCCATTCAAGCCCGATATATTCGAGCTACGGATGATTTTTCTTTTGTTATTTTGACTTAACAAATGTAGGTAGTAGTTTTGACTAGTCAAACATTAAAAAATTAATATTTTTATTATTTTAAAATTACTTGTGTTGAGTTTATAAAAGATAATTTAAAATAAAAATAATATCGGAATAATATTGACAAAAAAATTAATTGGAATACATATTGAAAAAATATAACTAAAATGGAAAAATTAACTTTTGAATTAAAATATAACAAAATTTAAATAATTTGATGGAGAAGCTCCAACACATCATGTAAGGCCAAGTTTGGGAAGACTAAATAAGTACACTTTTTGACTTTTTATGAAATATGGGTTGGATTTGAGTTGGGTTTGAAGTGATGTGTTAGAGAGGTGATGTGACTTAAATAAGATGATGTGACTTAAATAGGATAGTGACTTTTTGACTTTTTGGATTATTTTGAGGATGCCAAACTTGGCCAAATATAAGTGGTCAAAAAAGGGTAGAAAAGTAATCTTAAATGATGCACTACAAATAAATGGCATTGAGACATCAATTAGGGTTTAGGCTCAAAGAATGAATGAGGCTCCCAGCAGAGAGATTGGGATGTTTTTGAGGGTGGTTGCCCCTCTCTGCAACACACAAGATGATCAGATCAAAGACCATCGGAGCCGATGATCTCACCTCTCAAATCAACAGCCCTCCTCTCACTCACTCTCTCTCTTGTTGTCTGTGTGTGTGTGTTTGCGAGTGGAAGTTTGGATCTTCTCCATCTTCTTCTCGCAGGAAATTCTATTTAAACCACAAACCTTTTCCCTTTACATTTTCAAATCCCTCCGTAAATATCCAACCAAACACAGCGTCAAGAAATGAAAGAAGAAAAAGAAAATGTTTTGTTTTGACAGTCCTTCCGGTAGGGTTAGAGGCTGTTGATTGCAGCACAAAAACTCAACCCTCCAGAAGCGCTGTCTTCGGCGAATCACTCAGAGGCTGTGACGATGTACTGTATTTTCTTCTGAGCACATGAGTCGGGCACTGAGAATCCGACCCGTTCATTGGCGGGGCAACTCGGAGGCCCTGTGAGAAATAAAGAGAGAGAGATGGGTTACCATTTGTTTCTTTCTCTCACGGGCAATTGTTGTTGCAGCCATGGCGTTTTCGGATTCTCACCTGTTCATTCATAGATCTGAGCCTCAACTTTTTGTTTTTTTTTTCACGATCCTGTGATTGTGTTTGGTTGGGATTTAAAAATGTGTTTGCCTTTGGTTGGAGATTTAAAAATGAATTTAGGAAGAGAAAATGAAAAAATTTCTGAAATTAGATGAAATTAATAAAAGATTTATGAAATTAGATAAAATTTATTTTTATTTATTTTATTTATTTTTATTTTCAATTTTTTCAATAAAATAAAACATGAGTGTTAAGTTGATTTTATAGTAGAATCTTGTTACTTATGTTGAGATTTGATTAGAAATTTTACCAGATTTAAAAAATTGGAAGGTTATTTTGTTTTGATATTGAACCGAGTTTACTGGGTATAAAAATTTATGGAAGGGGGACCCAAATTATGGGTCTTCTTTTTCATAATTTCTTCTGATGTTAATAATTTGGGGGAACTTTAACGGTTAGTGTTATTAACTGGATTTATTATTTATAAATTTTTATTAATAAATTTATCACTATAAATTTATTGATTATATTAGTAAGTTTATTATTATAAATTTATTCATTAATATCTATTATTTTTACTAATCACTTATTTATAAGAATTCAATCACCTACTTTCATATACACAAAGAATAAGAAAGAGTAATAAATTTATCACTATAAAATAAATCTAAATATGAAATAAAGGAGGTAGTGGTGATATGGTGGTTGTATACATGTGCAATGGTAAGTGTAGATTGGTAAAAATAAGTCATATTTAAAAAAATTGAGAATATTATCAGTTTTTCTTAATTTTTAAAATTAAAAATATTATTAATTTTGCATAATAATATTTCAGATAATTATTTCATTAATTGATAAAAAAGAAATAGAGCATGAGATAAAATATTTTTATCTTTTTATTTATTGGTTTGATTCAAACATCTAATACAACCGAAAATATTATCAGATATTTTAGTTTTAAAATTAAGAATATTATCAGTTTTTTCATTTTTAAAAGTTTTTTTTTTTCTTTTTAGTTTTGCACAAATGTTCTATTCTCATGTTCCTTTATAGGCACAAAATTTTCAATTTTGTCAAAAAAATATTAGTTTTTTTTTCACATAATTTTTTTTTTTTAGTTTTTCAATTTGAAAGTTGATATTTTAAAATTTTAAAAATCAAAATAAATGTCAAATTATTATGTTCCTTTACAGATAATCATAAATAATGAACAATCATTGTTTAAAGGGTAATTTCGACTATTAAAAATTGGAAACTTTTTTGATAAATCCACTTTCTAAGAAGTTTATTCCATCTAACCCGTATTCTTTTTGATTATTCTATTAAGTCTTATTTGAAATGAAAAGACCAAAATATCCTTTTCATCTATTTATGTTCCATTTAGTTCATATTATTTTCTTATGTTTCAATAAGTTTATGGGTGACATAATTACCAAAATACTCCTAATGTGAATGTTCACATCGTCAATGTAAATGTTCATATCGTCAATGTGTAGGGGCCCGACCCATGTCGATCCTCGTGGGTGCCTGGAAAAATGCGAGTTGGGCCGGGGCGAGCCCGACCCGTTGACAATGTGAATATTCACATTGACATGTTAACATTCACATTGACATGTTAACATTCACATTAATAGGAGTGTAAAATTGGCTCGCATCCTGTGGCGGAGCGAAACCCTCCTGCGGCCCATTAGCGGCCTGGGGCGGGCCCGGTCCGACTCGTTGACAATGTAAATATTCACATTGACATGTTAACATTCACATTGATAAGAGTATAAAATTGGCCAGCGGCCCAGGGCAAGCCCGACTCGGCTCGTTGACAATGTGAATATCCACATTGACATGTTAACATTTACATTGATAAGAGTATAAAATTGGCCCGCGACCCATGGGCGGCCAAAAGCTCGCCCGCGGCCCGGGGCGGGCCCGGCCCGACCCGTTGACAATGTAAATATTCACATTGATAGGAGTGTAAAATTAGCCCGTGCCTCGTGGCTGCCCGAAACCCGCCGACGGCCCGTGGGCGACCTGGGGCGGGCCTGACATTTTTTTTTAATTCTTTTTAATTTTTTTCTACCAAAATTTTATTATTTTCTACAAAAAAAGACACTAGCCCTCGGTGCGGGCCGAGCCTCGGACCGAGCCTTGAATGGGCCTTAACCGGGCCAATAGGCCAGGCTTGACTTCAAAGTGATGGCCCAGGCCCTAGCCTAGGGTCTCGGACTAAGCTCGAGCCTGGGCCTAAACGAGCCTTTCCCGGGCCGCTCACGGGCCAAAAAATTAGGCCCAGGCCCTAGCCCTGGCACAAGGGTATTCGGGCTTTAGACGGGCCGATGAATTGAGTCTCGGGTCAGGCCGGTGGGCCTGGGCCTAGCCTCGAGCTTAGGTCAGGCTTGGGCGGGCCTGGCCATTTTTTTTAAATTCTTTTTAATTTTTTCTACCAAAATTTTATTATTTTCCACAAAAAAATACATTGCGCCTCAGGCGAGCTGGGCCTCGGACTGAGCCTTGAATGGGCCTTAAGCGGGCCAATGGGCTGGGCTGGGCTTCAAAGTGATGGACTAGGCCCTAACCTAGGGTCTCGGACATGCTCGGGCCCAGACCCAAACGAGCACTCGGGCTTGAGCGAGCCGCTGGGCATGGGCCAATTCTACATTCCTATCAATGTGCATGTTAACATGTCAATGTGAATATTCACATTGTCAACGGGCTGGGCCGAGCCTACCCCTAGCCGTGGGCAAGCTTCGGGCAACGGGCAAATTTTACACTCTTATCAATGTTAATGTTAACATGTCAATGTGAATATTCACATTGTCACGGGTCGGGCCAAGCCCGCTTCGGGCTTCGGACCGCCCACGGGTTGCGGGCCAATTTTACACTCTTATCAATGTGAATGTTAATATGTCAATGTGAATATTCACATTGTCAACGGGCTGGGTCGGGCCTGTCTTAGGCTGCTTGCCAATTTTATACTCTTATCAATATGAATGTTAACATGTCAATGTGAATATTCACATTATGAACAGGCCGGGCCGGGGCCGCCCACGGGCCGTAGGTGGGTTTCGGGCAGCCACGAGGTGCGGGCTAATTTTACACTCCTATCAATGTGAATGTTAACATGTCAATGTGAATATTCACATTGTCAACGTATCCCGGTCTTTTCCCATTTGATTATTGTATCCGGACTTATGTTCCGTGGATTCCGTTGTCATATTGTTGTTGTTGTTGTCCTTTATTTCTTCAGTTGTGAGTTATGGGATTTGTTGGGCAGGTTGATTACAGGTTGGTTGGGTTTAGAAACCAAGTGTTGATGTCCAGTTTTCTGCTTGGTCGCTCGAGCGAGCTTCTCTTCGCTCGAGCGAGGCTTTTGTTTTTGGTCCGTCGCTCGAGCGAGAATTTCTTAGCTCGAGCGAGGATTGCGTCCAAGATTTGACACAGAGCAATGTGCGCTACCTCGAGCGAGCTTATCTTCGCTCGAGCGAACTGTTTTGTTCTTCGCTCGAGCGAGCCTTTCTTGGCTCGAGCGAGGATTTTCTGTGTCTGGTCGCTCG
Source organism: Camellia lanceoleosa (assembly GCA_025200525.1). Classification (NCBI taxonomy): domain Eukaryota; kingdom Viridiplantae; phylum Streptophyta; class Magnoliopsida; order Ericales; family Theaceae; genus Camellia; species Camellia lanceoleosa. Next base: position 48,208,838 of record CM045759.1, read on the forward strand.
AGCGACCGGGTCTTCGCTCGAGCGAGCCTATTTTGTTTGAATACGCCTTGGCGTGTTTGAGATCATATTTTCAAACCTCTTTCAGTTTATGAAACCCTAGGTTACGAGTTCTCTCTCTCCCAACTCACCTTCTCTCCTAGGATTGATCTATCTAGAGTGGATTTCTACCCTAGTTCCTTCACAAATAAGATAGAGGAGAGTGATGGCTTTCATTTAATTTGAGCAATTGTTGGTTTGGAGCACTTTGAAGTTTGGGCATCGTCTTCATCTTCCCTCTTTTTGAGTTATTTCTTCGAGGTAGGGATTTCCTACTCCATTTATACGTTTTAATCCTAAGTGGTGGTATTTTGGTGTGTGGGGGTAGTTTGGTAATTTTGGGAGAAACCTTAGGGTTTGTCATAGATTAATTTATATAATTAATTTAAGGGAATATTGTGATATTGGGTTTAATTCATGAGATTGGGGAACTTAGTGATTTAACTATGTAATTGGGTAGTTTAAATACTTACCTATGAGAATGATGAAATTTCATTGTGTTGTTATATTTATTTCTTGTTTAGAAATAATTGTTTTGGGCTATCGGTGGAGGATAGCCATTGATTGTTGTAGACCTTGCATGCGGCTTAGGTATAACTGAAATTGAGTCATTTATTTGACTGTTGAATTAATACAGAATATTCGTGTATTGATTATGTGTTGTGTATGTCAAGTATTGATTATGTTGCATATGCATTTGGTTTTGGAGGAGATAGGGGATGAACTTCACGGTTTAGGGGAAGATAGGGGATGGACCTCTAAACCGGATTTGTTGGGAGGAGATAGGGGATGGACTCCAGTAGCATCACATATGTGGGTGCTTATTGATAATAGAAATATTTCTATTAGTTGTTGATATGATACATCACCACCATGTGTATCAGTAGGGAAGTATGGAAGTGGATTTGATTGAGATTGTTATAACACCAGCATGTGTGTTTATTTTGTTATAAGAAAGGTTCAACCTGATCTGTTATCCTTGTTGAGTTGTTTGGCGGTGTTGAGCCATGTCTGTATAAATGGAAGGTGTATTGTGTCATAGACCATGTGTCATAGACAATGTAGACATTCGTGTCATAAAATTTTAAATTGATTACCTTGTGTTAACCATGTACCGGGTGCTACTGCTTTAGTTAATTCTTATGCTTGGTTTAGTATTTCTCTACTGGGCTGTGGCTCACCCTATATGGGAACTTCATTTTCAGGTTCAGATGGTTCACTACCTCCAAAGACTTAGCTTGTGAGGATTTGGACTTGAAGACTTGCTTTATATGTTTTATTTGTTTTATTTGAACTATGTAAACATTCATGCCTAGGGCTTTATTTGTTTTGAGTTAGAACTCATGGAATTGTGTCCAAGTGTTGGCTTGGCAAGATGTAAGCCCGTAGGGCATTTATTTTGATGTTTTATTTCGTAATACTCTGATGAATGAAATAATATAATGTTTTCTTTTAATAATGTATGTTATATTTTATATTTAATGGGCTAATTTTTGAGGGTGTTACACAACGGGCCGGGCCGGGCCTGCCCTGGACCGCGGGTGGGCTTTTGGCCGCAGGCCAATTTTACACTTTTATTAATGTGAATGTTAACATGTCAATGTGAATATTCACATTGTCAACGGGCCGGGCCCGCCCCGGCTCGCGGGTGGGTTTCGGGCCGCCTACGGGCCAATTTTACATTCCTACCAATGTGAATTTTAAAATATGAATGTTCACATCATAAAATTGCTAACCGTTCAAAAAATATTTATAAGGGTATCAAAATTAAATATAAGGGCATAAGTGTCTAAGAAAATAGTGTAAATCAAGAAAAAGGATTTTATGGAATAAAACTATACATACATGGGACTAAATGGGTTAAAAAATTCTTTCATGGACTTCTTGGGTTAAAACATTTCTAAATGAGATTTATCAATAAAAATCCCTTAAAAGTTTAATGGGACTTGAAGGACTAAAAAATCTTAGGTAAGACTTAATGGATGTCACGACCTAAACCCGACCCTATGGGTTTAGCATAATCGCCAAGATGTCGAGATTCGAAGGCCCTCTTGAAACGATAAAAGCAGTTAAGCGAGTCGAGAACTGGCGGAAGCCAATACAGTAAATAACTAGTGTCCATTGAGCTGTGAAAATCTGTATGCCAAAAACATTTTTCATGCATTCACACGGTCACGATCTATATCTGATCTATCGATTATATACAACATTGATGCAGGGGCGTAACCCCTCGATATGATCTTGATAAAAGCGATGAGCAGTCTATCTGATGGTCCCAAAAGCAAGACATGAGACAGACAGGGGAAAACAAAACCCCAAGCCATAGCATGGCAACTAGGAACCTCATTTGTGAGGCACCTGCAATTTGGTGGACAAAAGCGGGGTGACCCACGCTCCTAGCTCGATGCAGGCTCGAGAACCTACATATATATATAAACAGTGAGCTAAAGCCCAGTGAATAACATAATGTGTAAAGAGGTTATGAATGAATGTCCCTTCAGTAATGAAATCAATTCATTATACAGTAATTCAATCTTTCAGTATTTCAGTCAATCAGTATTTCAATCAATCAGTCATATGTGGTACATCCATTAGCCTATAAACAGTAGGTCCAAAAGGACCGGGCCTTAACAGACCCAACAATAATGATGGCCATCAATCAATAAACAGTATGGTTCCACAAGGGAACTGACAGAGCTCTGTAACAGTCAATAACAGTGGGTGCTAAGGATGCCACAATACAGTTCGAAATACAGGACATACATTCATTCAATAAATAATATCGGTTCAATAAACAGTTCAGTTCAGTATTCAAAATATAACCATTTTGAACATATCGTTACACAATCTGTTACTCACAGTGATTGGGCTATCAGTAGCTAGAGCGCGTCCTCGTGAGCCAACCCTAAACAGTTAGCAAATAGAACACACACTAAGTTTACAGTTGGAAAGGATGATAATTAAATCCTTAATTTCCCTCGGTGTGGTTCTATATCTAAATCCTCATTAAGATGCCTTAAACTAGGCCTAAGAATGCCTAGGATGGGATGAGGATGCAAAAATACAGTGGGAAGGCATTTTTCAAAAGTTGCTGAAAATAGGCACCTCGCTCGAGCGAGCCTTCCTTCGCTCAAGCGAGCTTCCAAAATCAAAGGCTTCGCTCGAGCGAACAATCCTTCGCTCGAGCGGTCTGATGAAACAGTAAAAGTACTGGTTGCTCGATTTTTACGCGCGATACCACGCTCGATGCTCGCTCGAGCGGAGCCTCAAATAAAGGTGCTCGCTCGAGCGAGGAATCCTTCGCTCGAGCGAGGAAGCAAAATCTGGAATTTCCAGATTTGTCTCCCAAGTTCGAACCAAGTATTCAACCATCCAAAACTCAACCTCTTGGCCCAAATTCTGGAAAAACACTTTAAACTCAATGTATAACAAGTTTCAAAAGCTAATTTGCACATGCAAGGGCCAAGGGTTGGTCAATTAAAGCCATTCTCAAATCCATTTTCAAGAACAATTTCAACACATGCAATGTATGGGTTTTAAACCAAAAACCAAGCTTCAAATCTTACTCAATTGAGCTCCAAACTTTGAAAACAATGTGGAGACATGGACTATGGTAAAAACATGAACATGCATGTACAATTTTCCAAGAATTCAACTTCAAATGCATCAATTCATGCATGCATGTAACCTTTGAGCTCCAATTCACCATTTATGAGCAAATTCATGACTTAATTTTACAATGATGCAAGAATCATGCAAAGCTTAGCTCAAAGACAACAATAAAGAGATGAATGTCCTACCTTAATCTTGTATTCAAGGTGTGGGAGCTAAATTTGCCAATTTTCTACAATTTCTTCAAGTCTACAAGGCAATTCTCAAGATGAATTCAATGCTCTCTCTCTAACTCTCTTACTATGGTCGGCTGAAGTATAGGGAAATGGCTGATCAATAGGTATAGTTAGTGTAATAAGGCTCTTGCAAAACAATAAACAAGTGTCCACTATAGGTGGCAATTTCGTAATTAAGCCTAACTTTCAATTGGCTTGAATTAATCTAGTTTAATCATTCCTAATCAATTTTCAGATAACTATACCATAAAATTAGAAATATTCTACTGATTCTAAAACACCAAACGGTTTCTAAATCGGCCGCCGATAAGGCCTTCAATTAACAGTTTAACATACGAATTCAAACAGATAGTCACACAATCAAACAGATGCAATATGCGATTCAATAATTAAACTCATTCAATTTCAGTTTCAATTTCAATCAGTTAGTTCGGTATCTCATTCAGTTCACTTATCAGTCATAATCAGTTCAGTTTATTAGTGATCAGTAGCTAATTCAGTCGTTAATCGGTAATTAAAACGAGGGTTGTTACAATGGAGTATAACTTCATAAATTAAGACTTGTGTGTAAATACAAAAAAAGAAAGAATATGTGAAAATTTCACTTCAGATGTAGTTTTGAAAATTAATTATAAATAAGTGGTAAATTTTATTAATATTAATAATTAAAAAATAAAATTCATAAATGTATAATTTTTCCTATTTATGTCCCAATTTACTTGGAAAATTTAGCCAAAATCCCTCAATTGGACCCTTATTTGGTGAAAAAGACAGCATAATTTATTTTGTTTCATAAACCCCCTGAGGAGAAAATACATAATTGAACAAAAACAAAGTAAAATATATATTTTTTTTCTTTGGACAATATTGCCAGAGTAACAAATTACTATCAAATAGAGTAACATGTTACTGTGAGACAGAGTTACATATTACTATCAAACGGAATAACTGTTAAACAGAGTAACATGTTACTGTTACTGTTTATATCAATTTCGACGATAAAAATAATAATAATTTTTTTTACAAAAGAATTTCATAGTCAATACGGATTGTATTTGATAGATCTTGATGAAAGGATTTTAAAAATACTAATTTTATTAAAAATCGACATTTATATCAAAAGTTATATTATTTTAAAGTTTAATATTTTAATAATAGTGGTATGTATTGAATTTTTCAAGAAAAACTTTTTATACATGTCCTTAATGCATTAAAATTTTATTATGATGGGGTATTGACCAAATCTCCTAATTTACTTTGTCCATTTATGAAATATTAATAGGGTGAAATGCCAATAAATCTCAAAATGTGATTTTTTGAATTGTTTAATTTTCTATTTTTTTTAATGAACTCAAAGGTCCTATTGAAGTGGAAATTACATCAAATAGTAGTCACTTGCACATTTGGGTTTAATTTTTGATGGATAAAAGTGAATTTTTTCAAATGTAAAATTACAAATTTGGATAATTCGCACTATAAAGGTGTTGCATTTTCTCTTAGTCTAAAACAAATCTCACATTACAAATAAGAACGTAACGCTCTAATATAACACTCTAATATAGCACATTAGGAGGTTGTTTGGGATGATCTAAATAAGTATACATTTTAACTTTTTACGAAAAGATATGCAAAAAAGTAGAAATGTGACTCAAAAAAGATAAAAATATAAAAATGTGCCCTAATATAGGGGATGCCAAACAACTCTTAAAAAACTCCTTAGTGTATTTTTTTCCAAACGTAACACTCCAATTAATGTAATCCCAAATGTAACACTCCAATGTAAGATACAAAAACACTAAAAAAACTTTTATTGTACTTTTTCCAAACGTAATACTCACAGTTTGAAATTATACATTTGTCAAAGCTTACTAAGAAATTTTTGTACTCTTTTTGGAATGGTTTGAAGAATCCTATATCTTTTATTGGACTGTTACGTTTGAAAAAAATACATTTAAAAGTTTTTTTGTGTGTTACATTGGAGTGTTACGTTTGAGTGTTAAATTGGAGTGTTATAGTTTAAAATTATACACTTGTCCAAAACTTACTAAGGAGTTTTCGTACTCCTTTTAAAATGTTTGAAAAATCTCAAATCCTTTTGGATTGTTTGAAGAATCCCATATTTTAAGTCATTTTTATACCCCTTTTGGAATGTTTAAAGAATCTCACATTTCATGTCATTCCAAATAAAAAAGATCATCATATAAAAATCCATCACAAATTTTATCCTCATAGGTTATGTATCTTACTGTAACATCGCCCGAGGTACTTGTATGCAGTAAATAGTTTGGACCCTCGTTTTGTTTGATCTAGTCTCACGAGGGTAATATGAAATATGAATGAGAGTCCAAATCCGACAACTTTTTATAAAAAATCCATTTTATCGCCAAAAATAGTCTGCGTTATCAGATCTCATAATCGCCACCTAATATTTTGGGAAATTAGGAAACTTGTGACTTGTGCTAAAGTCCATGTTCGTCGTAACCAAAGATGTCTCAGTTCAGAACCTTAGATATGAGAGGGGAAGATCTTTAATTGAGCACCGCCGCTCACCCGATCAAAGATTAGCCTCTATTAAACCATGATATGAGTTTTATTTACTTTATATGTTCATATTCCAATTTATTTAATAAATCTTAAAATTTACTATATGAAAGTAAACAAGTATAGATTGTGTCATTCATTTTGGAACAACTTGATTTCATGTGTTTTGAAAGAGTTTTAAGAATGTGCAACTCAATAGAAATTGAGTTTACAAACATGAGAATCGATATTATTCCAAATTGAACAATAACCTCCATCCACTGGCATTCATAGAGATATATCAAAAAAGCAAGTAGCCACATGGTAGGATGCTTAAATATAGTAAGAAAAACACATATAAGCGGGATGCAAAGCATAAAAATTTATATATTTACCGATGTCCCGCGAACAGTTACAAAACAAAGTTAGTAAAATATGTATGATCTTATATACAAAATTCTAATGCAATTCACTCATGAAATGCAACTAAAGATTCGGCTTCTAACATATGACACGTGAATCATCTCAAGAATATGAGGTAGCACACATAATTATATAGAAATTGATTAAATCCATAAATAAAAATTTAGCTGAATCAAGATGCATGAAATATAGATACAAAGCATGGATATGATATATATTTACAAATAAGAAAAGCAAGTAAAAGAATGGGATAACAAGAAACGGGGCAATGAGGGAAATTATTATAACACTTGAATAATTACATATCCAAATAAAGGAGGAGAGAAAGAAAATATTACAACAAAATAAAACCTCACAAATCTCTCAACTTAAAAGAAAGACAGAAACTTCATGTGCCTTGGAGACCGCCAGAAACTGTTCTGCTCATCATCGGAAGACTGCGTTGTTCTATCCCAGAAGAAGTTGGTCGGCCAGACAATTAGGCTTGGTAAAAGCTGTTTTGTTGCAACTCCGAAACAGAACAAACAAGGGATATGTAGATAGCTCAACTAACCACTTCTAGTTAGATTACAACAGTTTATAATATGCAATCAAAGTCAGAAAATTAATATAAGAAAGAAAGTACAAGAAAATGAAAAAGATTGAAAATTCACCTTCCAAAGAAAGGATGAATTTCTTGATTTCCAAACTTCCTTTTGATCACCCTCAAGGTTGTGAATTATGTTCTCAATCCTCAATTCGAAAACTTGAAATTTTAGCTATAATGGTGTTTTGGGATTGTTTAACAATATGTGTGGTGGAAAATGGTTAACTCACTGATTTTCTCAAACTTGACAAAGATTACTCTTTCTTTAATCAAAGCTCTAGAATTTGATTATAATGAGTTTCTGGATGGTTTTGGTAATGAAAGATAAGCCATAATAATGTGTAGGTACAAGAATGGAAGTTTTGGCCAACTCTCAATTCAAGCCAGACTTTTTCTTCTATCCCATTCTCCTTACCCCTTTCAATAATCTAATCTCTTGTGTAGGCAATGGTGGAAGACTTAGTCAAAAAGATGGTGGAAGATAAGTGGAAGACAACAATGGAGGACAAACCATAATGGAAAATAAAGAGAGATGATGGGTTATTGCTTTAACTTTCTCTTTTTTAAAAGGGTAAACCCTTTAGGCAATGAAGGCTGAATGTGTATGCATTTCGTACGCAAATGTATCAGAAGTATCTAAGGTGGCATGTCCTACATGCATTAAACAAGAATTATACCGAAATTGCCCTGTTCCTGGACAAATTAGTCGACCGACCAATTAGTTGGCCGGCCAAAAAGTTGGATGGCTAGCCAATGAATTAGTTGGTCAGCCAAAAAAGTTGGCTAGGCGGCAAAAATATTGGCCTTGGCTTGACTATTTTGCATGAAATAGGATTTTTTGACAAAATTATCATCCTTTCCTCCTATTTCCACTCTGTTCTTTGCTCATTTCCTAAGAAAATATTTTATTTAAAAGTTTAAAAATGAGCCTCGGTACACTACGGAAATGCTCAGAACAATGCACGGAAAGAAAGTTTCGAAAGAGAGTTTTGAACGGGTTTCAAGTACTTGGCCAAAACAGGTTTAGGGTTGGGAATAAAGCTCGAATTCTATCTTTCTTAATAAGGATGTTGAGAAACACATTCTTGTTTTTATCATCGAGTAATAAAAAAAAAGCATCCAAGTCTTAAGGTCGGTCAAAATAAGGTGCCTACACTTACCTTTCTAGCACAAAAGAAAAGGGAAAAAAAAACAAAACAAAAGAAACATAATAGATATAAGGGGATAACTGTTAACCCAAATTCCAAATAATATATTAAATATACATTTTCAAAATTAATGGGACTAATCACTCTATAAAAAAATTCTTTGTACTAAACAAATCACCATTTCTCAAGATGAAATTTATAGGTAAATTTTTCATATTAATATTATTTTTGTATTATATAACTAACTAATAAATTTAAAAAATGATAAACATACGAAAAATTTTGTATATATATATATGTAGACACCCTATTTTTGACCGCCCTTAAGACTTGGGCGCTTTATTTCGATACACTCGATGATGAAAGTTGAATTGTGTGCTTTGAATTCATAGCGATTTGGATTCAGCCAGGCTCTTGAAATAATCTCAAATCGTCACCATTTACCTTGTTTGAATCTCTGAGTCTCATTTTTGGACCTTTTGCCACCCTGAGCTGAGTTTGAACGAAAAAAATAGGGGAGAGCATCAAGGCCCGACCGTGCATCAGTGATGGCCAGCCGAGTCTCGGTGACGATAAACACTGTTCTAGGCAAGAGCACACCAGCTGTCTTTTTTTGAAGATATTTATCACATTTTAAGCTCAAATTCTATAAAAACGAAGCTATGTTATTGTTTTGAGGGTTGAACAAAATTTAGAAAGCCTATATATACCTTGAGAGCACCTCCCTCCTCATTCTTCCATGGCAAGCAACCTTTGAGCTAACCTAGCTCCCTTGTGTCATCTCCATACACCATACACAACCTTGTCTCACCATCTTAGAGCCTTGGTTGATCTTTGAGAAGCATAATTCAAGCTTAAGAGTGGGTTGAGACTAAGCTTGGATCATAAGCAAAAGCTAACTTTTTTGCAAGGTATAAGCTTTTTATCTTCCTTCTTGCTTTCATATCTTTCATTTCCTACCTAGTTTTTATTGTTTTGTGTTGCTTTGAGTCTATTTTAAATGTTTAAGATTGGCTTTGAAGAGTTACCAAAAGAGTAGAGAGAGTTTACACTCTTTCTATATCTTTACCTATAGCTCAAACCTTTCTTATACACTCTTTTTCTTTGCTCCTTGCACTGATTTTCAGAGTTAAAAAAGGGTTAAAAATCATGTTTTGAGGTTTCAAAAGTGGAGGGGTTAGCCACCCCTCATTGTTCTTGCTTACTAGCCTTGTTCCCTCTCTTTGTTGTTTAGCTTTTTAGGCTTTTTTCATTAACTTTGAGCCCCTATTTTTCATCTAATAAGGACTGTTTGAGGGTTGTTCTAAGTTGTTTAATTAGTTCAAGCTTTGATTAATTCATTTGTTGTCCCATGAGTTTGCATACATAACATGTTATATATTGTTCTAAGCTTTTCTTCAATTTATTTCCATGTCTAAAAGTCTAATTTTAACAATCAATCCACCATCTATCTCTTTTATTCTTGAGAATGATTTCAACCGATTGAGGTTGCTCAAAACATATAAGTAAGACCTATACTTAATGGCTTAATTTCTTCGGAGATTCATTATCAATGGTATAGTCTCTCTCTCTCTCTCTCTCTCTCTCTCTCTCTCTCATGTTTATAGAAGAACCTCTCTTTTGACGTTATTTCTCGTTTAGAGGACTTAAATATCGCTTTGGGACAAATGGACTAAAGAATGACAAGGCTTCATAAAATTGGCTTAAAACTTGGAACAACCCATATAAAGAAAATGGTTAGAATTGCTTGAACTTGGCCGGATGTTATGTCAAGTTCCTTGTTTCAGGAGTCGTTACATGCTAATTCATGGCATTTTGATGATTCTTGAAGCGTTGCAACCTCTCTCTTTGAGCTTACCCCATGATAGGAGGGAGGGGTGGTTATTGATTCATTGCATTCATTAATTTTTGTCCAAAATCATGCCCTAACTCATCAAGCAATCAATTTGCTCTTTGATGATTTTGGAAATGACTTTGTCCTTCTCTTGAGGCTTTCCATGACAGAAAAGAGTGAGAGGGACAAACAGAGTTCAAAACACTCTGTCTACACTGTTTTCACTTCAGAGCACAAAACAAAATTTTGCATGACATTGAGGCATAGCCGACCAGAGGCTTCATTGAGGGCCTGGCCACCATCAATGTTGGGTCGGCAGTATTTTGCGTAAAATGTATGGCAAGTGAAAGTGAAACAGAGCAAAACTTGGGGCAGACAGTGTTGTTCTTAGACCTTGTGCATACAGCCCTTGTGCATTAATGATCCGTGCATTGTTGTAATTAATTTATTTATTAGTCTTGTTATAATTAATCTTGTTAATTTGTAATTGTTATAGCTAGTTAGCTTAGATAGTTAATTTTGCTTATCATTATTATCCTTGTTGTAATAGAGTAATTAGCTAGTTTATTTTTCACCCATTTATTTGTTTGGTATTGTAATAAGTAGTTTAATTCGGACTCTCGGACATTGATTTGAACCCCCTTGCAAGAGAGCCAATATGTAATAACGTATATGTTTTCCAACCCCACGTCTTTCTCCTTTTTACTTATTTGCTTACGATGGTTAGTTTAGAATATCATGTTTCTCTTATCATTTTCCATGTTTGCATACACTTGTCTCGCATGCATCGAGGCTCTTTTCATCATTCTAACAAGCATTGCCGTTTATTACTTCGTTGAATATGTGAGTTACTACATGCTATCAAATTGATTCGCATGCCATGTTAATAGCCGAGCCTATTTAAAATGGCATATTGCATGTGTCGCATTAGTCATTTTGCATCCTTAGGATCATGCATTTTTTCTAACTCTTTTATTTCTTTTGGCTTGCTTTGGAGTACTAGGTGACCATTTATTGCTTTAGTAGAATCGAATGCGTGTGATTGTTGCCATGATAAGCATGAATACCATGAGGCTAAGTGCTTAAATGATATATTTGTTTGAATGCCTGTCGATGAAGGCTAATTGTTTGAATTGGGATGAGTAAATGTGCATATGAGATCACTTTTTCAAGTGATACATATTCAAAACAATGTTAAAAAATAAACATGAAATCAAAGTGTTCAAATCTCTGCAAATTAGTTGATACTTGTGTGTGCGTTACATAGTAAAAATAGCTAATAATCGGAACAAGAGCATATAATGTAAATAAAAATCACATCATGATTAGTAGAGACAGATCTTTGATCGGGCGAGTGGGGTGCTCAATTCATGACCTTCCCCTCTCGTACCTAAGTTCCCGAGCCGAGACACTTTGGTGATGACGGACTAATGACCTTTGGCATGAGTCTTGGGTTTCTTAAATTTTTCAAAAATATTTAGGTGGCGACTCTGAAATCTGGCAAAACAGTCCATTTTTTTTGGCATTTGATTCAAACATCAATTTTTCAAAAAGAATTGTCGGATTTGGACTCTTTTTATGTTCTCACTATTTCACATTGCACTTGTGCAATGAGATTTAGAATCACACGTGGAGTCTGAACTGTAGGGCTATTTGCCTTTCGAAAGGAGCGCGGAAAGTCGGGTGACAATATATATATTTCTTTTTATAGCTTAAATAAATTGAAATATTTGTTAATATGTATAGCGACCCCGGTCTTTTTCCCATTTGATTATTGTATCCGGACTTACGTTCCGCGGATTCTGTTGTTATATTTGTTGTTCTCTAATTCCTCAATTGAGTTATAGGATGTGTTGGGCAGGTTTGTTTCAGGTTGGTTGGGTTCGGAAATCAAATCTTGCTGTCCAGTTTTTTTGAGTTGGTCGCTCGAGCGAGGGTTTGGTCGCTCGAGCGAGGGTTGAGTTTTGTTTCTAGTGGCTCGAGCGAGATTTCTTCGCCGGCGAGAGATTGCGTCTAGTATAGACCAGAGAGCGAGTGTTTTCGCCGGCGAAGCTTTCTTCGCCGAGCGGCGAAGTTGTATGTTTTCGAGTTCTTCGCTCGGCGAGCATGCTTCGCTCGCTGCGCACTGAAGCATCGAGTTCTTAACTCGGCGAGCTTTTCTTCGCCGGCGAGTATTTCTTGTGTCTTGTCGCCGGCGACCATGTCTTCGCCGAGCGAGCTTCCAAAGATTTAAACGCAGCAGCAGTTTTAAAACGTCCTTTTTCACATTTTTTGATCCAAAAACCCTAGTTCCGAGTTTCTTCTTTCTCAACTCATCTTTTCCTTGGGTTTGATCTATCTAGGGGGTGTTTCTAACCTAGTTCCTTCATTAAAAAGGTAGAGGAGAGTGAGGGCTTTCATTTAATCGGAGCATTGTTGGATTTGGAGCACTTTAACATTTGGGCAAACATCTTCATCTTCTTCTATTGGGTTCATTGCTTTGAGGTAGGGATTTCCTACTCCTTGTATACGGTTTAATCCTAAGTGTTGGTGTTCTGGTATATGGGAGGGGGTGGTTTAGTAATTCTGGGAGAAATCTTAGGGTTTTGTCATAGATTAATTCATGTAATTAATTTAAAAAGGGGAATTGTGTATTGGGTTAAATTCATGAGATTTGAGAAATTGAGATTGGTTGATGTAATTGAATATTAAATCACTCATATGTGGATTTGATAATGTATATATATTGTGATATTTATTTCTCGCTTAGAAATAACTGTTTTGGGCTATCGGTGGAGGATAGCCATTGATTGTTGTAGACCTTGCATGCTGCTTAGGTATAACTGGAATTAAGTCACATATGTTGACTGTTGAATTAATACAGAACATTACTTGTATTGATTGTGTGTTGCATATGGCAATTTGTATGTTTCATTGCATATGCATGATGTTTGGAGGAGATAGGGGATGAACTCCACGGTTTAGGGGAAGATAGGGGATGGACCTCTAAACCGGATTTTGTTTGGAGGAGATAGGGGATGAACTCCACGGTTTAGGGGAAGATAGGGGATGGACCTCTAAACCGGATTTTTGTTTGGGAGGAGATAGGGGATGGACTCCATTAGCATCACTTTCATGTGTGCTTATTTATATTGAAGTGTTTTATTGATACAGCACTAAAATGTGTGTCGATTGGGAAGTATGGAAGTGAATTGATTATGATTGATATAATACCAACTTGTGTATTTGTTGTGATTAGGTTTAACTTGAATTGTTATTCCTGTGGAATTGGAAGTTTTGTTAATAAAAGATGAAACCTGTTGAGTTATTTGGCCGAGTTGAGCCATAGATGAAAAGTAAGATGTGCCATAGACAATGTGTCATAGGCAATATAGACATTCATGTCTTAAAAAGTGTAATCGGATTATAGTGTGTTAACCATGTATTAGATGCTAATACTTTAGTTAATTCTTATGCTTGGTTTAGTATTTCTCTATTGGGCATGGCTCACCCTATATAGAACTTCATTTTTCAGTATGTGGTTCACTACCTCCAAGGACTTAGCTTGTGAGGAATTGAATTGGAAGACTTGTTTTATTTTATTTTTTTTATTTATTTTATTTGAGCAATGTAAACTTTCAAGCCTAGGGCTTTATTTGTTTTGAGTTAGAACTCATGAATTTGTGTCCAAGTGTTGGCTTGGCAAGATGTGAGCCCATAGGGCATTTATTTGATGTTTTATTCCATATTACTTTGGTGACTTAAATAATATACTGTTTTTCTTTTATTAATGCATGTCATGTTTCGGGTTTAATTTTGAGGGCGTTACAACTTGGTATCGAGGCGTCACGGTTTGAATACTTTGGTACGCGTGGGAAGTGATTAGAATCACAATGGGTTCGTCTCGTTTGATAGAGACTTAGTGTAATGATTGCATGCTTATATGATAACATGTTTATGTGACTATGTGGGTATGGAATGTAGTTTCGGATGTTGATTGGACCCTTGAGTCTCTGAATGTCTTGTTGGAAAGGCACTTGATCAATGTTGTTTCCAACCGAACTTTAGCGACGTCTCGACCGTCATTATCCGAGAATGAAATTGTGAGGTGCTTATGTGATTATGTGCTTACGTGGTGTGATTTATTGTTGTCCAATGTATTAGGGCCTTAAGTATTATAGTTTTGGCACATTATTTAGAGTGCTAACGTCTTTGTTTCCTTCATTAGGATGTCGGGGCGAGGACGAGGTCGTGGTAGGCGTGGTAGGCGAGCTAGGCAGAAGTGCCTATACCGAGGAGATCTGGCGATTCAGAGGGTGTTGGCCAAGCCAATGTGGCCGAGAGCCAAGAGTTGAAGGTATGGGCGCTTTGGCCCAAGAGATAGCTGGAGCTTTTAGGGAGTCAGTGGGCATTCTTAGGGCTCAGAATCAGGCTCAGGTAGTTGTGGCAGATGCAGGGCCTTCTTTTCTGAAGAGGGAATTCTTCCGGTCTCAACCGGACGTGTTTGTAGGTGATCCTAGCGAGCCGCTTACGCATTTAATGGCTCGGCGGAACGAAAACGTTTGAGATGCTTGGCATTGAAGACGAGGGGTTGAAGGTGACCTTGGCATCGTTCCAGCTGAAGGGAGATGCGGGTCAGTGGTGGAAGTTCACCAAGGGTCGTATTGGAGGTACGTGGAAGGCTTTTGTTGATGCTTTTCAGGAGAAGTACTTGTCTCCAGCTGTTCAGGAGAAGTTGAGAGATCAGTTCCGCCATCTTGAGCAGAACAGTTTATCAGTGGCCGAGTTTGAAGCGGCATTCACTAGTCTGTCCAGGTTTGCACCTGAGTTGGTGGCAACTGAGGAGCGCCGCTGCATTGAGTTTGAGAAGAAGTTGAGGCGTGGCCTCATCTTTGAGAGTTGTTGGGTCTATGATTAGGGATTTGGGCGATTGGTTGATCTGACCCCACACCGAGATTATGATGCAGAAGAGGAAAGGCGAAAAGGCTCCAAGAGGAGTCGGGATGGCGAGTGATGGCAGAGGCGAGAGGTTTCACACCTCGCTGACCTCGAGTAGTTTTTCTAGATCCACTTTTCGGTCTTAGAGTGCTAGTTCTGGGAAAGGCATCGAGGAGACATTACTGTTTCAAGTGTGGTCACCGGGCCACAAGTCTCCGGTTGTCCTCGAGAGGAGGAGTTCAGAGGGCAAGATCTTCTTGGCTCGATCTCGAGCGAGTCGAGTAGAGGTCACCGTCCTCTTGTTTTCAGTCTTGATCACCAGGCACATGAAGAGGTTTTGCCCACAGTTGGGTGGCACACCGTGCCTCTTGGTTCGAGGCGGACTTCAGTCGGATGCCTACTCGGTCGATTCAGCCTTGAGGGCCAACCAGGGCTTCTTCGTCCCAATCGGCAGATCTTACGCCCGAGGGTGGCGAGTTGATCGAAGGTCATCTGGCGCGTGTATCTTTGTATCACAAGCAGGATCTTATACCAGCTCCATCTGTGGTTAGAGGTACCTTCTTGTTTTGCAATCCAGTTGCTAGTGTATTGATCGACTGGTGCGTCTCATTCCTTTGTGTCTGCTGCATTTGCATCTATTTTGGAGTTGGAGTTAGCTCAGTTAGCATCTCCTATTTGTGTAGTGTCGCCTCTTGGGGGTGAGTTGATTTTGAAACAAGGTGTTAGGGGTTGTGATATAGAGGTCGATGATCATAGAATCCCTTTCTCTTTTATAGTGATGCCCATGAAGGGCTTCGATGTTATTTTGGGTATGGACTGGTTATCATCATACCGGGCATTTATTGATTGCTACCGTCAGAGGGTAACTTGTTGTACAGTGAGCGGAGAACGTTTTCATTTTCTGGGGGACAGGGTTGGTAGTGTTTTGCCACTGAGGTATGATCCGCGAGGGCGGAGTGAGCTTAGTAGTTTACTTGCTAGTCTTGCGATTAGTGAGGATGTTGAGACTCCGATTGTGTTACCAAGGGTGGTTTGTGAGTACTCGGACGTCTTTCCCGAGGATCTGGTCAGTTTACCACCGCATCGAGAGATTGAGTTCTCTATTGACTTAGTGCGATGCGGCGCCGATTTCTATAGCACCTTATCGTTTTGCCCCCGCCGAGCTAGTTGAATTGAAGATTCAGCTCCAGGAGTTGTTAGATAAGGGTTATATCCGTCCTAGTGTTTCACCGTGGGGAGCGCCAGCCCTTTTCGTTAAAAAGAAAGGTGGTGCTTTGAGACTTTGTATAGATTACCGGAAGTTGAATCGGGTGACGGTTAAGAATAAGTACCCGATGCCTCGTATAGATGATTTGTTCGATCAGTTGAAGGGTTCCCGTTGTTTCTCTAAGATAGACTTGAGATCGGGTTATCATCAGTTGAGAGTCAGGGAGGAGGATATTCCAAAGACAGCATTCCGTACGCGGTATGGCCACTACGAGTTTCTAGTGATGCCGTTTGGGCTCACCAATGCACCAGCGGTATTTATGGATTTGATGAACCGGATCTTCCGAGCATTTTTGGATCGTTTTGTGGTCGTCTTCGTGGACGACATTTTGATTTATTCACCTTCAGAGGAAGAGCACGAGGAACACTTGAGAGTGGTGCTAGAATTACTTAGAACCCATAAGCTTTATGCTAAGTTTGGGAAGTGTGAGTTCTGGCTAGAAGAGGTGAAGTTCTTAGGCCATGTAGTTTCCGGGAAGGGGGTGTCTGTTGATACATCCAAGACGGAGGCAGTGCAAGATTGGGCACAACCTAAGAGTGTATTTGAGATCCATGATTTTCAGGATTAGCTGGGTATTACCGTCGGTTTGTGAAGGATTTCTCCAGGTTAGCTTCACCGTTGACTAGATTGACTCGGAAGGGGGTCAAATTTGTTTGGAGTGAGACTTGTGAAAGGTCATTTCAGGAGTTGAAAGTTAGATTGACCACCGCTCCGGTTTTGATTATTCCGGAGAGAGGGTTGGGTTATTCAGTTTATTGTGACGCCTCACGAGAGCAGGTTGTGTGTTGATGCAAGAGGGGAAAGTGGTTGCTTATGGCTCACGTCAGTTGAAAATTCACGAGAAGAATTACCCTACGCATGATCTAGAGCTAGCAGCTGTGATATTTGCCCTAAAAATTTGGAGACATTATTTGTATGGTGAGAAATTTGAGGTATTCTCCGACCATAAGAGTTTAAAATATTTGTTCACTCAGAAGGACTTGAATTTGAGGCAGAGGAGGTGGATGGAGTTCATTGAGGATTATGACTTGAGTTGCACTATCATCGGGAAGGCCAATGTTGTGGCGATGCCCTTAGCGTAAAATCTGTTGGTGGCGTTGCCGATATAGCCATCCCGGAGTGGGAGATGTTGGAGTCTTGGGGGAGTTTGATTTGCATTTGGGCGAATCCGTTGAGGTCTTGACCTTGTTTTCGATTGTTGCACAACCTACACTTGTGACTCGAGTGTTAGAGGCTCGGAGGGGTGATCTTGAGGTAGAATCTCTCAGAAAAAGATCTCCATAGGGAAGGTTGAGAAGGGTTTGACGGTGTATCCCGACCGGCGTGAGATACCGAGATCGTCTGTTTGTACCGAATCTTGCCGTGAGGAGGTACTCGAGAGTTTCATCATTCGCGCTTTGCGGTGCATCCGGAGGTACTAAGATGTATCGGGATTTGGGCCGCCAGCTTTTGGTGGCGGGTATGAAGAGAGATGTGGCGACTTTAGATCTAAGTGCCTTACTTGTCGACAAGTGAAGGCCGAGCATCGAGGCCAGGGTTTGTTGCAACCCTTGCCTATTGCCGAGTGGAAGTGGGAGCATGTCACTATGGACTTCGTTGTGGGTCTTCCAAGACTTCGGCGAGGTAGTGATGCTATTTGGGTTGTGGTAGACCGGTTGGTGAAGTCGGCGACTTCATTCCTATGCGTGTTAGAGATTCGGTAGATCATCTTGCCGATTTGTATGTTCGGGACATAGTGAGGTTGCACGGGGTCCCAGTGACGATTGTTTCAGATAGAGATCCTCGTTTCTTTGCTGTTGTGGCGAGTTTGCGAAGTGCTTTAGGCACTAAGTTGACCCTTAATGCGGCTTATCATCCTCGACCGACGGCGGTCCGGCGTACTATTAAGATGCTAGAGGATATGCTTCGAGGTTGTGTTCTCGACCTTAATGGGTCGTGGGAGAAGCACTTGCCATTAGTGGAGTTTGCTTACAACAATAGCTTTCAGTCTAGTATCGGTATGGCACCGTTTGAGGCCTTATATGGCCGAATCGTAGATCTCCAGTTTGTTGGGCCGAGGTGGGTGACGCACCTTTGTTGGGTCCGGAGTTGGTGAGGGAAACCACGGAGAAAGTTGAGCTTATCCGTAAGAGGTTCTGAAAGACCGCAGTCGTCGAAATCTTATGCCGACCGTAGGAGGAGACCTTTGGTGTTTGAGGTAGGTGATCATGTCTTTCTGAAAATATCACCTAGGCGAGGTTTGATGAGATTTGGGAAGAGCGGGAAGTTGTCCCCTCGGTTCATTGGGCCTTTTGAGATCCTTGAGAGGATTGGCGAGGCTGCTTATCGTTTAGCTTTGCCACCACAGTTATCCGGAGTTCATGACGTGTTTCATGTGAGTATGCTCCGGAAGTATGAGCCAGATCCGTCACATGTGTTGGATTGGACTGAATTAGTTGTTGATGAGGATGTCTCGTATGAGGAGAGACCGGTCCGGGTTTTGGATAGGCGGGATCAAGTTTTGCGTGGCAAGACTATCCCTTTGGTGAAAGTTCTGTGGAAGCATCACGGAGGGAAGAAAGCCACTGGGAAACGTGAGTTGGAAGTCCGTGAGAAATATCCGGATTTGTTTATTGATTTGTAATCTTGTACTTAGATTATATAATATTGCGGAACTTGAGAATTTTATATTTGTCTTGAGTTGGAAAACATTGAGAACAGTTTGATTGAATGTTAACATTTTGAAACTTGCCACATAATGGGAGTAATGTGTTGTTTATACCATGAGATTGAATACGATATGGAATTTGTTAACATCGAAAGGAATAATGCATAATATTGATGTAGGTTGAAATATATGTTGGTTTATACATATTGTGAGATGCCTCTTAATGAGAGATGAAGTGACCAATATAGGTCAAGATTGTTGATTATTGTTTTATATATCATTGGGAATTAAGAAAAACTTGTTTTTTTACAAACTCATGCTTAATTTCGGGGACGAAATTCTTTTAAGGGGGGGAGGTTATAGCGACCCCGGTCTTTTTCCCATTTGATTATTGTATCCGGACTTACGTTCCGCGGATTCTGTTGTTATATTTGTTGTTCTCTAATTCCTCAATTGAGTTATAGGATGTGTTGGGCAGGTTTGTTTCAGGTTGGTTGGGTTGAAATCAAATCTTCTTTGTCGCTTTTTTGAGTTGGTCGCTCGGCGAGGTTTGGTCGCTCGGCGAGGGTTGAGTTTTGTTTCTAGTGGCTCGAGCGTGATTTCTTCGCCGGCGAGAGATTGCGTCTAGTATAGACCGAGAGCGAGTGTTTTCGCCGGCGAGCTTTCTTCGCTTCAGCGGCGAGTTGTATTTTCGAGTTCTTCGCTCGGCGAGCATTCTCGCTCGAGCATGCTTCGGGTTGCGAACTGAAGCATCGAGTTCTTAACTCGGCGAGCTTTTCTTCGCTCGAGTAGTATTTCTTGTGTCTTGTCGCTCGGCGACCATGTCTTCGCCGAGCGAGCCTCATCGATATTTAAACGCAGCAGGCTTTTAAAAGCGTCCTTTTCACATTTTTGATCCAAAACCCTAGTTCCGAGTTTCTTCTTTCTCAACTCATCTTTTCCTTGGGTTTGATCTATCTAGGGGGTGTTTCTAACCTAGTTCCTTCATTAAAAAGGTAGAGGAGAGTGAGGGCTTTCATTTAATCGGAGCATTGTTGGATTTGGAGCACTTTAACATTTGGGCAAACATCTTCATCTTCTTCTATTGGGTTCATTGCTTTGAGGTAGGGATTTCCTACTCCTTGTATACGGTTTAATCCTAAGTGTTGGTGTTCTGGTATATGGGAGGGGGTGGTTTAGTAATTCTGGGAGAAATCTTAGGGTTTTGTCATAGATTAATTCATGTAATTAATTTAAAAAGGGGAATTGTGTATTGGGTTAAATTCATGAGATTTGAGAAATTGAGATTGGTTGATGTAATTGAATATTAAATCACTCATATGTGGATTTGATAATGTATATATATTGTGATATTTATTTCTCGCTTAGAAATAACTGTTTTGGGCTATCGGTGGAGGATAGCCATTGATTGTTGTAGACCTTGCATGCTGCTTAGGTATAACTGGAATTAAGTCACATATGTTGACTGTTGAATTAATACAGAACATTACTTGTATTGATTGTGTGTTGCATATGGCAATTTGTATGTTTCATTGCATATGCATGATGTTTGGAGGAGATAGGGGATGAACTCCACGGTTTAGGGGAAGATAGGGGATGGACCTCTAAACCGGATTTTGTTTGGAGGAGATAGGGGATGAACTCCACGGTTTAGGGGAAGATAGGGGATGGACCTCTAAACCGGATTTTTGTTTGGGAGGAGATAGGGGATGGACTCCATTAGCATCACTTTCATGTGTGCTTATTTATATTGAAGTGTTTTATTGATACAGCACTAAAATGTGTGTCGATTGGGAAGTATGGAAGTGAATTGATTATGATTGATATAATACCAACTTGTGTATTTGTTGTGATTAGGTTTAACTTGAATTGTTATTCCTGTGGAATTGGAAGTTTTGTTAATAAAAGATGAAACCCTGTTGAGTTATTTGGCCAGGTTCTGAGCCATAGATGAAAAGTAAGATGTGCCATAGACAATGTGTCATAGGCAATATAGACATTCATGTCTTAAAAAGTGTAACTGGATTATAGTGTGTTAACCATGTATTAGATGCTAATACTTTAGTTAATTCTTATGCTTGGTTTAGTATTTCTCTATTGGGCTGTGGCTCACCCTATATGGGAACTTCATTTTTCAGGTACAGGTGGTTCACTACCTCCAAGGACTTAGCTTGTGAGGAATTGAATTGGAAGACTTGTTTTATTTTATTTTTTTTTATTTATTTTATTTGAGCAATGTAAACTTTCAAGCCTAGGGCTTTATTTGTTTTGAGTTAGAACTCATGAATTTGTGTCCAAGTGTTGGCTTGGCAAGATGTAAGCCCATAGGGCATTTATTTGATGTTTTATTCCATATTACTTTGGTGACTTAAATAATATACTGTTTTTCTTTTATTAATGCATGTCATGTTTCGGGTTTAATTTTGAGGGCGTTACAATATGCCCAATTTATATAGTAATTAAAAAAAAATTCATATATATTGGTGGACAAAATGGGTGAGTTTAGAATTAAGAGTTTTTTAATAATGGATTTGAAATGATTTGATTAGACTTAGGGGTTATTTGGTATGATCTAAATGAGTGCATTTTTTTAAATTTTTACGAAAAGATGTGTGGAAAAGTAAAGAGGTAATGTGACCTAAAAAAGATGAAAAAAAGTGTGTTAATATCCAACTTCCCAAATAACCTCTTAATGTTTTTGACAAATATATTTTTAATATGTAATATGAGCTTTGTCTGTTCACTCTATAAACAATATATGAAAAATATTTGAGATTTTTTTAATTTAATCTTTGTTACGTTATTGTCCATTTAAAATGGTGAGTTTCTAGCATTTTCTCTTTTCAAATCTCTATTGATCCAAATACAACCTTAGAGAATGATTTTTATAAGCTAAAAAATTAAGAGTAATGTTAGGGACCCCAAATATTTTACCAAATATTCTACCAAATATCTCGCATGGGTGTGGGACTCACATGGTGTGGGTCTTACACCCATGTGAGACATTTGATAAATTATTTGAGATCTCTAGCATTTTTCAAAAATTATATATATATATATATAAACTATAATTTGATTGGGAAGAGCTAAAAAACAAAAGGGTTAAGCACCAATAAATCTCACATTTAGATCTTATGCACTATTTAGTCCTACCTATTTTTTTGTAGACTAATATGTCTCATTTCAATGTTAATGACAGTTTTGGACATTATTGCACTGCTTGTTTCTCCTAGATGTGAGGGGTAAAAGGGGGGTTTGGTTAATGTGAAAATTACAAATCTATCCAAAAGCTTATTAAGGAGTTTTTTGGTTTCCCTCCCACTTGATCAAACCGAAAGAGATAAAGATGGAAAATTCTACGTTTGCAATGTTAGTGTTGTGAAAACTTTACATTTCTGCAGAAAACGTTTTAGGTAATGTTAACTCATCATTACAACCTGCGCAAATTAACACTCGTTTTTCCTCCCAAACCCTAGAAATAAAAAAAACCCTCTTCTGTGAGTGAAAATGCATCGTTGATACATAGCGGAAGTGAATAATTTTGTGTCGTGCTTGACTTTAACGACGTTACTCCAGTGAGATTCGAAGCTTCATTCACTACTCGTTGGCTTTCGCGACTGTGTTAGTGAATGATGGCGTTAGTTATGTGGCCCCCAATGTTGATTTTTTCTTGCTGTAGTTGATTCAGTTTGTGTATTCAATGTTAGAGTGCGTGTTTGTTCTTGATGATATGTAGTAGTGTTAGTTACTAAATAGTGATTTAGTATATGTTAATGGTTGGGTGGGTTTCAAATTGCATTGAGGATATGGTCATGTAATGGCTAATCTCTTTTGTGGTTGGTGTTCTGGTAGTGTAAATTTATGTCTAACATTGGATTGTTGTGATGTATTTTGGCATTAGTTTAATTGTAATGCCATTTGTTGTATTGTTATTTCCCCTATTTGTCAGTGGTATATATGGTGGAGGTGATGTGGAATGACAGTGACATCAATGTTAGTTAAGTGTAATGTTGATGATTTACATGTTAATGGCATTACAATATAGCTGATGCCACAACAATCCAATGTCAGACATAAATTTACACTACTAGAACACCAACCACAAAAGAAATTAGCCATTACATGACCATATCCTCAATGCAGTTTGAAACCCACCCAACCATTAACATCTACTAAATCACTATTTAGTAACTAACACTACTATATATCATCAAGAACAAACATACACTCTAGCATTGAACACACAAACCAAATCAACTACAACAAGAAGGAAATCGACATTAGGATCCACATAACTAATGCCATCGTTCACTAACACAGTCACGAAAGTTGATGATGAGTGAATGAAACCTCGAATCTCATTGGAGTGATGTCATTAAAGTCAACCACGACCACAAAATTATTCACTTTTCGCTGTGTATTGATGGTGCAATTTCACTCCAACCATTCAGCAAAAGAACAACAAAACCAATGAACAAATGCGACTAACATTGCAGTTTATTAACATGTAAATCATCAACATTACACTTAACTAAGTGAAATTGCATTTCATTAAAATGTGGTGGTGTTGTAAGTCAAATTGTTATGTAAATGTTAAATCTTTATGTTTGTTTAGTATTTGAAAATGTATTTTCTTGTAACACCACAAACGGGGTGACGTCGTCCACCTATAAATCACTCGACTAAATCTCCACAAAAAAAATAGAAACATAAAAACCTACCTCATTCACACACACTCAACATCAAGAAAAAAATCCAAACAAAATCACACACAAGGGCAAACAAGTAAACTCCAAAACCTCCAAATCAAGAAAATACTACATATCCAAAATAAAATGGACTAATTGGTTTGAAAGAAAACTTCTAGGACTAAATGAAACAATTTTTCTTCAAATGAGATTTCTGAGTGATTTTTTTTTTTTAAAAAAAAAAGGGGGTTTGAAATTCATCATTTTCACTAATAAAAATTAATTTTTTTTTAACAATTCTCGAAGTAATCAAATTATTTTACTTTAAAAAAAAAAAACAAAAAACACACACGAAAATTTACTAATTCCAAACTTCACCTTCTTCAATATTTCATTTATCGTATATATATATTAAAATTTAAAATTTTGTCTTATATCTAATAGAAAAAACCTATACAAAATTATTAATATGTCAAAAAAATCAACACCTTTAGAATTAGTTTGGGAAGTGATATTTTAGTAATTTTCTTTCTATATTTTTTATTATAGATAAAATTAATGATAAATCCAATCTAAGGAGAGTATAAGACATTAGGTTCTGTGGATATTTTTTGTTGGTGAGAGGTCTACACTTTGTGAAATAATTTGGTGAAAAGTCCTGAAGGACATTTTGTTTCTAATTTTACTCCTTGACTTTTTTTTTTTTTTTTTTTTATCTATTTGACTTTTTATTGACTATATGTTCAAATTTATATATATCTGCTAATTTTTTTTCTATCTGTTCAATTTTTTCCCTATTTGTTCAAAAATTTTCCTATCTATTCAAAAAAATTTCCCTATCTGTACAAAATTTTCAAATTATATTTTTTATCTTTTTAATTTTGTAACTATTTTTTCAATTTTTTTCCCTTATCTATTTAAATTTATATTTATTTGTTCAAAATTTTCAACTATTTGCTACAATTTTTCAATTACATTTTTTATCTGTTCAATTTTGTAACTATCTATTAAAATTCACCAAATTTATTTTTTTTATCTATTGAAATTTACCAAACATATTTCCCTTGTTGAAATTTATCATCATCATCATTAACAACAACAAAACAACCTATATGTCCTTCGTTTTCTTCCGAACCAAACAAAAGGAAATGAAATCTTATCAACAACAACAACAATAATAAAACAATATATCTATTCAAAAATTTCAAAAAAAAAAAAAAACAAAAAAACAAAAAAACAAAATAACCAGATCAATTTTTTAAAGATGTTTACCCATGAACTTAACACATGTGGTAAAGGATCTCAATCTCTCGAGACAAAGGCCAAGTGATCCATTTCAACTGCATCCGTATTAGAACCGAGTGAAAGCAGAGCATCAATGATGGTTAATCTGCTACAAAAATATCTTAAATCAAGGAGAACCGTCATTGCTAAGCTTTCTTCTCCATATTCATTTTCCAAATCAGAACCACAGAGTCTGAACAACACTGAATCATGAAATCAAGAAACCTCCTTCAATTACTCGACTTCTGAAGAAGACAAGCCTCCATGAGAGACTTTTATCCTTACGATGCTCAACATTATTGCTTTTGATCTCTTAACACTACTTTCAAAATTAAAGAGCTCACAAATCTCAATTAACTTGTAATTCATGAAGAATTGTACAAATCACAAACATACATATGAGAAACAGAGAAATGTCGACATTGAAATAAATCTTAGGAATTAATCGAGTGCAAATTGAATTCATAGGTTTCACTTAGTTGAAGAAGGCTATGATTCTTCAAATATGATAGATCAAAATCGTAGGGTTTTGAGGTCGCCTTTGTATATCTATATAAGAGAGAAAATCTCTGGTGGTAATGATGTAAAGGAGACGAGTTGAATCTCCTCAGTTTGATGCCAAATAGAGTCAAGAAGACTCTGGAACTCATCGCCATGATTCAGGAAAATAACATTGGATTCACCGGTGGTGACGAAGGAGAGAGAGAGAGAGAGAGAGAGAGAGAGAGAGAGAGAGAGAGATGAACCCTAGCTTTTGGAGGCTTCTAGCGGTGACACATAGACGATCTGACAACGGAGACGATCTAAGAATGACGTCGGCGGCGGAGGTCTGGTTCGATCACCGATCTCAGTTCTAGTTCGCGGCCGTCGATGACGAAACCCTATGGGAGATCGAGTGAGACCACGGCGGAAGAAGAAGTGGAGGGTGAGGCAGAGACAGAGGCAGAAGCTGTTGGATTGAGTGGCCAAATAACCCTCTATATTTTATTTATTAATTTTTTTCACATATATAATGTTATAATTTATTATTACATTTGATTAACATTTGGTTGTTTAGTTTTTTTTCTTTTATTTATAGAAAAGATAATAGGAATGATTAACCAAGTTGACTAAGTAGTTTGATTTGGTCAAACTACTATTAAGTGTTCTCCTACTTAATATGAGATATGTATGTGGATGAGGGTAGTGTGGTTATTATTGCCTAATAAAAAGGAGTTGTTATAATATGGATAAATGGTTAAAGATTTAGGTGAGTGAAACAACCCCGATAATTTGAGGGAATCTGTTTTCTAACGTGTATACAGATATGGGTGTGTGAAACAACCCCCACAATATGATTTTTAGGAAGACAGTTTCTAACGTATACTTTTGTATACTTATATATATGTGATTCCCAACCATGAAAAAAACATACACTGCAGCCCAAGCACAATATTTACAATATCTCTCCATTAGCTATTACTTTTGCACACCTTTTATTTTTCCAGATATCAATTCAATTTTTGCGGTTACTGCTGAACATCACGGTGCCATTACAATTTAAGAATTCTGGCGTGGCGTCATTTGTTAACTATCATTGGTATCAGAGCAATCGAAAGTTTAAGCGTAGTGCCGAAGCCCATAAGATTTCTTTAATTGGCCATAGACAAGCAACAACAATTCCATCAGTGTTGACTTTGGAAACAACCAACATTGCATATTGTTCCTTGTGTGCAGTGACGGAGCCAGGAATTTAATATAGGGGGGGGGGGCACCTATTAATTACAATCTCAAATTTTTTCTTCCCAAATCAATAACAATAACATAATAATAATTTTTCGAACTAATGTTAAACATTAAAAATTAATATCCATTACAAAAAGTTTTAAATTTTAAACTTTTACAATTGACCCCGACGAGTTTTCATCTTTTGAAATCTTTCCATAATAGTATCATTGTCAATGCCATCAAAAATATCTCTCTCAATGTAAACAATCAAGCTATCATTCATCCATTCATCACCTATTCGGTTCCGCAACCGATTTTTCACAATATTCATAGCTAAAAATACCCTTTCAATAGTAGCAGTTGCAACAGGTAAGATTAATTCTAAAGTCAAGAGTAAATACACCAATGGATATACTTTGTCTCTTCCAGTCTCTACCATTTTCTTAGCAAGATCGGCAATTCCATTCAACATTGAGAACTCACTATTGGATAGCATGTCGATAATATATGTATCAAGTTGATCATTAAGTACCATGAGCTCCACTGAAGAAAATTCTTTGGGATAAAATTCAGCAAGATGAATTAACTTTTTCCTGTCAAAACCAGAGAAAGAGTTAGATGGATTCAAACATGCCACACAAAGTAACAACTCAGTGTTCGACTCAGTGAAATGAGCATTTAGTTCTTGAATTTGCATATGTAAAATAGTGTAGAATAACTCAGCGCAATAGTAATGTAAGTTTGTAATTTCTTGAGCATTGTGCCTTTTTCTCCCTCGAGCTACAAACATATCTTCCATTTGGGGAACATCAATTTCATGCTTTTCACAAAAAGACAAAATATCATCAAGTAAAGATGTCCACCCACTCTCCCTCATCTTTTGGAGTCGTACTTTAGAAATTTGAACTAAATTCATGGCATTAACAATATCTTGATCTTTCCTTTGTAGTGCTTGCGATAACTCACTTGTAATAGCCAATATCATTTTCATCAAATGAAGGTTGAATACAAACTCAAACGATTGAATTGAGTCCAACAATATATTTGTTTCTGCTCGTTGTTCTGAATTTGAACCATCCTCCGAAATCATTTCAAGCACATCAATCACTGTTGAAAACATACTAGCCAAGCTGACTAAAGTACCATAGTGTGAACCCCAACGTGTATCACCAGCACGTTTAAGATTAGTTTCTTGATTTAAGCCTTGCCCACTAGATAGCTCTCCAGTATTAAGTGCCTCAGCAACTTTTGCAGCTTGCTTCTCCCTAACAATATCTCGGCGTTTACATGATGCTCCAACAACATTCACCACATTAGAAACCAAAGTGAAAAGTAAAGCAATTTGATTATGATTCTTTGCCACGGCTACAAGTGCCAATTGCAATTGATGAGCAAAACAATGAACATAATATGCACAAGGATTCTCTTTCAGTATAAGTGTTTTAAGACCTTTGAACTCACCTTGCATATTACTAGCCCCATCATATCCTTGACCCCGCAATCTGAAAATACTCAATCCAAGTTTGGAGAATAAATTTTCCATAGCTTGTTTAAGTGAGAGAGCATTCGTATTAGCAACATGCTCAATACCCAAAAAGCGCTCAATCACTTGGCCTTTTTTGTCAACATATCGTATTACAACTGCCATTTGCTCCTTGATTGATATGTCACGAGCTTTATCAATCAAAATAGAAAAAAGTGCATCACCAAGATCTCTAATAATCACATTGATAGTTTCAAATGCGGCCACATTTACAATGTCTTTTTGAATATTAGGAGATGTCAACTTGAGATTTTGTGGAGCATTGCTCAATGTGACCATTTTGACATCTTCATTATGATCAGCAAGAAACTTGAGAAGTTCAAGAAAATTTCCTTGGTTACTTGAATTTGCAGATTCATCATGCCCACGAAACGCAAGTCCTTGTCTTAGAAGAAATTTAACGCAATCAACCGATGAATTCAAATGGGTTTGATACTCAATTCGAGCTTGATCAGATTGTTTGAAAAAAATCGTTTCAATATGTTGGTTTTGGTTTAACAAGTATTGACAGTTACTCCAAGCTTGATTATGAGCACTGTTGGGACCTTCAACATGAGTCAGAATTTTTTTTTTTTCTTCCAATTTGAGAAACCCTCACCAACAAAAG
This sequence comes from Camellia lanceoleosa, assembly GCA_025200525.1. Lineage (NCBI taxonomy): Eukaryota > Viridiplantae > Streptophyta > Magnoliopsida > Ericales > Theaceae > Camellia > Camellia lanceoleosa. The sequence goes on from CM045759.1 coordinate 48,237,893, forward strand.
AATCACCACCAGCTTGATCTCCAATATCGGGTTTGAAAAGATAACAACATAAACAAAATGCTGCATCTTTTGCTACACTATACTCCAACCAATTAGGAAATTCACTAAACTAAGCTTGATTAAATCGCCGAAGTTTTTGTCCAAATGATTTTTGTGGAAAATTATGATCATGAGGTTGACAAGGACCTTTTTGTAGATATGCCCTACGAATTCGGTCTCAATCATTAGCATTATAGTCCATAATCCGAGGCCGTAGTCCTGGATCTGCAGGAAGGTCTACTAAGTTGATTTCTATGCGACTTTGTTTTGCGGAAGAATAATTTTCATCTTTTTCTTGAGAAAGAGACGATTCCCACTTTGATTTTCTTTTGAAATATTTCTCCATGATTGTTTGAAAAAACTAAAAATCAAACTAAAAATTCATAATCAAAATCTCAAACCCCCCACAAATCAAAATCTTCAATTTTAATACAAATCAAAAAAATTAAATTAGCACAAATCACAACAAATCAAAATTTTTAATTTTAGCACAAATTATAACAAATCAAAATCCCTAATTTAAATATTAATCACTGCAAATTAATATTTTTAATTTTAGCACAAATCAAATTCCTAATTTTAGCACAAACAACAACAAACCAAAATTCCTAATTTTAATATAAATCACCACCGATTAAAATTCATAATTTTAGCATATCAAAATCTCTTATTTTAACATAAATAATAACAAATAAAAAAAAATTTACAAATCAAAACTTAACAAATAATTATAAATTACTACTCATAATTTTTATTTAAAAGTTAAAAAAATAATAATAAAGTTACCTGTAAACAATGAAGAGAAGATACTAAGGTTGTAGTGTGGTCCCAAATCTATCTTTTGTGATCTTAATTTGGTGAATCGCGAGTCGATAAATTGCAAAACAACAAAGGGAAACAAAGAAGACAAAGAAAATATGAAGATACTTCACAAGTACTGTGAATAAATAAAAAAATAAAGAATTTCATATACTTATAGGGTTTTAGAGTTTTAACCTTATTGTAATTGGAGTTGTGTGTATTCACCTAAAAAAAAAAAGTTATGTATCAATGTTTGATTGGGATTGGGATTCCTAAAAAAAAAAATAAAAAATAAAAATATAAACTTGGGCGTCTAAGTGCGTGGTGTGTGTGTGAGTGGTCAGTGGGTTAATGTGTGTGTGAAAGTAAAGGAGACCAACTTAAAAAATAAAAAAATAAAAATTTACCAGAGTCAGGGGGGCACGTGACCCCGCTAGGCCCAAGCTCCCTCCGCCCCTGCTTGTGTGGGTCCATGCAAAGTTTTCCATCATCAACATACCAATTAGTGCTGGTATCATTAGTGCTGCTTTGATTCAACACCTTCAAGCATTGTCTATTTTTTTTTGGAGATCAAGATAGTGGGAGCAATTCTGGCAAAGCAGTGTCGTCAAGGAGATTCGGTATACAACAATATTTTTGTGCGCGTTTATGGTCAGTCTATCTGAACTTATAATTAATTGATAATTTATATTGTGGCTAGCAAAGCAGTCAGTCAAGAACTTAGTAAAATTGATAAATTGAATGGCACTAATTTTTCTACTTGGAAACGTCATATCCGTCACATTCTTTTCCAAGACAAGGTTGAGTATGTGATTGATATTGATGTACCGGATCCACCTCCTGAAAATTGTAGTGTTGCCAATAGGAGAATGTATGAAAAAATTATTCAAGATGATAGGATTGCTAGAGACATCATGCTCACTTTCATGGAACTAGATATTGAAATTTTATTTGAAGATCATGTGCATGCTAAACCCATGTTTGATGCTGTTAATGATGCTTATCGCGCTTCATCTGAATCATATGCTCAATTGTTAATTGAAAGATTTAATGGGACTTCAATGAAGGAAGATGGGAGTGTAATTGAACATGTTAATAAATTATCTGTCATTGCTAAAGGACTAGCGGCTTTAGGGAACCCTATTCCTAATCGAATGCAAGTGTCCACAATTTTACATAGTTTACCTGATTCTTGGGAGCCTGTCGTTGTTGCTCTTAATTTGTCTTCAACTCTTGTGACCATGAAAAATTTACCTATTTTATTAGGAGTAGAGGTTGAAAGGAGCCAAAAAGAAAACCACTAAATCTTTTTTAATCGTTACCTCTGCTAGTCCATCTGAGCCACCACAATTTGAAAAGAAAAAATTCTCTGCTTTTTCCTCAGAAGCTTCAAATTTTGGAAAGAAAATTTTTTCTAAGAATTTTAAAGGAAAAGGTAAAAAGTTTAAAACTAGTGGCAATAATAATAGTGGCTATAACAAATGGAACACAGGAGTCTGTTTTAATTGTGGAAACCTGGACATCATCAAGTTGATTGTCTTGTGAATAAAAATAAAAGAAACCTTATTCTGGAAGCTCCAAAGATATTTTTTGTGTTGTGACCGAATCTCTTTTGGCTGATTCTGACATTGGAGCTTGGTGGGTGGATTTTGCTTTTTCTCGCCATGTGGCAAAGAATAGAGAGTCTTTTGTGGAGTTAAGAGAGGTGAAAACAGGTGATTATCAAATATACATGGGAAATAACAATTACTGTGATGTTGTTGGTAATGGAACTATAAAGATCATGATACCTGGGCAAAGAAACCTCTACTTGACTGATGTATTATATGCACCCACCATGAGGTGTAACCTTATCTCAGTCCCTTGTTTGGATGAAAAGGGTTTTGAGGTGCGCTTCTATTCTAGAAAAGTGTCTATTGGAAAACATGGTAGGATTCTTATGTGGGGTAGTAAGGTTGATGGTTCTTGAGCGTGGTTTCTAGTGTTAACAATAATGCATTTGCTAGTTCTTCAGCTTATATTGATTCTTCTTTGTATGTTGATGATCCTTATATTTGGCATTTTAGATTAGGACATATAAACAAAAATAAAATGAAAAGGATGATAAATATGGAATTAATTGCCAAAATAAATATAGATTTATCTATTTGTGAATCATGTTTATCCATAAAAATGACTAGATTACCTTTCCCTAAAGGACAAAGAGCAAGTGCATTATTAGCTATAATACATTTAGATGTTTGTGGACATTAAATATTAAAACACATAGAGGCATGTAGTATTTTGTAACGTTTATTGATGATTACTCTAGACATGTTTATTTATATTTAATGCGTAAAAAATTTGAAGTATTTGAAAATTTTCAAGAATAAAAAAAGGAAGCTGAAAAACAATTAGGAAGAGACATTAAAATGTTTAGGTCTGATCGGGGTGGTGAATATATATCAAATTTATTTGGTGAATTTTTCAAAGATAATGGAATTATACATCAAACCACTATGAGTTAGACACCACAACAAAATGGTGTTGCCGAACGCCGTAACAGAACATTATTAGATATGGTTAGATCCATGTTAAATCATTCTTCACTTGGATCAGAATTTTGGGGGGAAGCTATTGTTACTGCAATGTATTTATTAAATTTAGTTCCTACAAAAATTATTAATAAAACTCCAGATGAATTATGGACTGGTAGAAAGCCTATTTTGGATAACTTAAAAGTTTGGGGTTCTTCTACTCATATATTAATTCCAGCTCAACAAAGAGACAAACTAGATAGTACAACTATCAAAGGAATTTTTATAGGATATCCTGAAAATTCATAAGGTTATAGATTTGCTATTCATCATAGTGATGGTACTATTAGTGCAATGGAAAGTAGAGATGCAAGATTTTTAGAAGAGGAAATTGACACAAGATATCCTACGAAGCTAGTAGAATTATTTGAGATTCCTAGAGGAAAAGAAATTTTAAATGATAATGATATTAGAACACCTAATATAGAAATTATTTCAAAACCAATGGAAACATTTCATGATACTATTGGAAAAATTCAAAGAGAAAGAAACCCATCCACAAGGTTAAAAGACTATCTTACATTTATTAGTGAAGAAAATAATGATGATCCTTTGACTATCAAAGAAGCTTTATCGTCCCCTGATTCGAACAAATGGGTAGAAGCAATTGAAGATGAATTAGATTCTATAATTAAAAATAATGTGTGCAAATTAGTGGATTTACCTAAAGATAGAAAACCAATTGGGAATAAATGGATTTTAAAAAGAAAATATAAATCTGATGGTACTATTGACAAATATAAGGCAAGATTAGTGGCTAAAGGTTTCACACAAAAACCAGGAATAGACTATGAGGAAACATATTCTCCGGTTGCTAAGTTCACTTCGATAAGGATTTTAATGTCAATTGTAGCTTCATTAGATTTAGAATTATTTCAAATGGATGTTAAAACGACATTTTTGAATAGAGAATTAAAAGAAGAAATTTATATGGTATAACCAAATGGTAATAAAGTTGAAGGCAAAGAACATAAAGGGTACAAACTTAAGAAATCATTATATGGATTTAAACAATCATCTAGACAGTGGTATTACACTTTCCATAATGCTATAACTACATACAGATTTAAAGCAAATGAATATGATCATTGTGTATATTATTGGAATAGTGGGAGTAATTTTATTATTTTATCTTTGTATGTGGATGATATTTTAATTGCTGGTAATAATATTGCATCGATTGAAGAGATTAAGAATTTTCCAAAATAGTCAATTTGAAATGAAAGACATGGGTGAGGCATCCTTTGTATTAGGAATACAAATAATTAGAGATAGAAAATCAAAGACATTAAAATTATCTCAAGAACAATATTGTGAAATTTTTTGGAAAAGATTTAATACAAAAAGTTCAAATCCCATTGATTCACCTATCCATAAGCAAACAATCTTATCATAAAAAAAATGTGCCCAAAAAGTGAAGAAGAAAAACAAAATATGGAAAATAAGCCTTTTGCTCAAGCTGTTGGAAGTATTATGTATGTAATGTTATGTACTAGGCCGGATCTTAGTTATGCTATAAGTGTGGTTAGTAGATACTAAAGTAATCCCGGAGAATTACATTGGGCAGTTGTTAAAAGAATTTTAAGATATATTCAGGGCACTAAGATTACAAACTAACCTATCAATGTAATAATGAAAATTTAGAAGTCATTGGTTATTCAAATGCTGCTTTTTCTAGGACATTGATGATGGAAAATCCACATCAGGTTATGTATTCCTCTTAGGTGGAGGTTCAATCTCATGGTGTAGTAAAAAACAATCATGTGTGGCTAAAAGTACAATGTAAGCTGAATACATGGCATGTAGTAATGCAACTTCTGAAGCTGTTTGGATTAAGAGATTTCTTGATGATTTAAAAATAAAAGATATATCCAAGAAGCCCATAGCTATAATGTGTAACAACCAAGCTGCTATAAATACCATAAAAAATGGTGAGATTGGCTTAAGAGGATAACACATAGATCGTCAATATCATTATGTTGTTGATATGTTTCAAAAAAATGAGATTGTTATACATTATATTTATTCTAAAGAAATTATTGCAAATCCCCTAACAAAAGCTATTGCAGCAAATGATTTTAGAAAACATGTGAATGCGATGGGGATTAAAAATGATTAAGAATATCTCGGTCTATTGGCCAAGTGGGATATGTTGGATTGAGTGGCAGAATAGCCCTCAATATTTTATTTATGAATTTGTTCATATATATATAATGTTTTAATTATCATTATATTTGATTAACATTTGGTTGTTTAGTTTTTTTTCCTTTTATTTACCGAAAAGATAATGGGTGTGATTGACCAAGTTGACTAAGTAGTTTGATTTGGTTAAACCACTATTAAGTGTTCTTCTACTTAATATGAGATATGTATGTGGATGGGGGTAGTGTGGTTATTATCTCCTAATAAAAAGAAGTTGTTATAATATGGATAAATGGTTAAAGATTTGGGTGAGTAAAACAACCCCCATAATCTAACGTGTATACAGATATGGGTGTGTGAAACAACCCCCATAATCTGATTTTTAGAAAGACAGTTTATAACGTATACTTTTGTATACTTATATATATGTGATTCCCAACCATGAAAAAAACATACACTGCAACCCAAGCACAATATTTACAATATCTCTCCATTATCTATTACTTTTGCAAACCTTTTATTTTTCCAGATATCAATTCAATTTTTGCTGTTGTTGCTGAACATCACGGTGCCATTACAATTCAAGAATTCCGGTATAGCGATCCCACTTTTTTCCTCTCATGTTTACTGTATTTTGGACTCGGTTCTGTTGATAGTTGTTGTTGTCTGTATTTCATTTCCGTCCTTTAACTCTTTGTATTTGAGTTTAGAATTGTCTTGGCCGTGTTTCGAACAGGTTGGTTGAGCTTTTGTCCTAACTCTTGTTGCTCAGATTTTTAGTGATCCGCTCGAGCGCACCTCGAGCGGGTCTTTTTGCGCTCGAGCGAAGTTTGCATACCTTCAGTAGTTTGTTCGTCTGCAAAAGTACTATAGATGTGTTTTTCACACTCGAGCGGATTTCCTTAAGCACGAGTGGGTCGCGCTCGAGCAGGTATCCTTTCACTCGAGCGGGTGTTCGATGTCTGTAAAAGTACTGGAATAGTGTAATCTACGCTCGAGCGGGTGTTCCTTTGCACTCGAGTGGGTGGAGTTTTGCAGTTGTGTCTTAGCACTCAAGCGGTTATTCTTGAGCTCGAGTGGGTCTAGTTTTTGTGTTTGACGCTCGAGTGTCCTATTCTCCGCTCAAGCGGGTCATACGTATATCAGTTGGCAGTTGGGTCATTTTAGACCACTTTTTCAACTCACACTCTCTCTCTTACTTTTCAAAACCTATTTTGAGAGCTTCTCTCACTACATTTCACCTTCTCTCTAAGGTTTGATCAAGTTTGAGTGATCTTCTACCTTAGTTCCTTTGCGAAGAGTGTAGAGCTTGGCTTGGGCTATCTATCAATCCGAAAATCTTGGGATTTGGAGCACTTTCGATTTTCTTCACCTTCTCTTTTTGGGCTCCGAACTTGAGGTAGGGATAACTACTCATATTTATAGTTTTTGACATAAACTTGTTGTCATTTTGATGTAATGTTGAAGTTGGGGAATTGTGGGTGTTAGGGTTTCAAACATGAAAAAGAGGGGTTTTTGGTTCTTTTGGCCAATACATGTGTATTTGGGCCCTAAAATGAGATTGTGGATGTTTAATGATAATATTTGGACCTTTGGGTCAATATTGAAAAAATTGGAAAAATGCTATATTTGGGTTTTATTGGGTCATTAGTGTAATTAATGACTTCTATTGTGAAATAGTGAAATTGGGAAGTTATGAGACAAAAAGGTGGAGTTGGATTGATTAATCACTCACTTTTGAGAATATTGATAATTTATCTATTGATGCATTTATTATCTGTTTAGAAATAATTGCTTTGGACTATCGATGGAGGATAGTCTTGATTGTTGTAGACACCGTATGTTGATTAGGAAAAACTGAAACTAATCACATTGAATATGTCATTGAATATGACGGTTGGAATAATACATCGAATCTGTGTATTGATTGATTGTGTATATGATAATTGTTTATATACATTGTTTTGTGTGGGAGAAGATAGGGGATGTACTTCACGGTTTAGGGGAAGATAGGGGATGGACTCCTAAACCGGATGTTATTTGGGAGGAGATAGGGGATGGACTCCATTGATACAGCAAATCTGTGTATCATTTATGAAGTATGGAAGTGTTTTAATATGATATTGATACAACAAATATGTGTATCTATTATGAAGTATGGAAGTGTTTTGATGTGAGTTGTTATCTTATTTGAAATGGAAGTATCGTTGATATGAGTTGTGATCTCATTTAAATTGTTGGCCAGGTTCTGAGCTATGTTTATGAATTGAAAACTTGTTAAGTAAAGGAAAGTAAAATGAACATGGACATATCAGCCATGGAACTGAAGTGTGTTATAAGTTGATTTATATGAGTTAAACATTTATTGAATGCTCATGTTTTAGTCATTGCTCAAATTATGTTTAACATATCTCTATTGGGCGTTGGCTCACCCTATATGGGACATCATTTTCAGGTGCAGGTGATATGCCGTCTCCAAGGACTTAGCTTGGGAGGTTTTAGAAGCTGAAGGCTTACTTTTGTAATTATTTTGTGTATTACATGTAATTCAAGCCAAGGGCTTATTTTGTGTTTTGAGTTAGTACTCTCCTTTTTGTAACCAAGTGTTGGCTTGAAAAGTTGTAAGCTCGTAGGGAATTTACTTTTGTTGTCAATATGTAATACTTTTGGATTAAATACTCTGATGAATGGAAATATGTTTATTTCTCTTATGTTTATGGATGTCACGAATGTATGATTTATGGGTTTATTTTGAGGGCGTGACATCCGTTGTGGCGTCATTTGTTAACTATCATAAGCGATAGGTGATGCGGATGCGCGAATGAAGTGGAGGTTGAGGGGTGGACAACAGCTATCAGTGCGACGGAGTGACAAAGCGGAGAGTAGAGCGAGAGAGTAGACGGCTTGTGGGGGTTATGAGGGTTTGGTTTGTGTATATAGCATATATATATATATATAGACAGGGTATTTTGGTCATTTTATTTACGTTTGTCCTTATGAATAAAATATTTGAGCGGCTAGACTTCTAGTCAAACAAAATTTAAAATTGGATTTACGGACCGAGTACCCTATTTTTTATAGCTAAAATATGAGATAAAAGTTTAGAAAGTGTTTAAGAATAACTTTTTAATTTTTTTACGAAAATACATGCAAAAAGTAAAGGGGCATTTATACATAAATATTAATTTATGAACTTATACTCCATTAGGTCCTAATTACGATTTTTTGGACGTTCAAGTTCATTAAATTTTTAATAGTTGTAATTGCCTTTCAAATAATGATTGTTTATCATTTATGATTGTCTATAAAGGAACATGATGATTTGACATTTATTTTTATTTTCAAAACTTTAAAATATCAACTTTCAAATTGAAAAAACTAAAAAAAAAATTATGTGCAAAAAAAAAAAAAATTGAAAAAATTGAATTATTTATTTGTGCAAAACTGAAAATTTTGTGTTTATAAATGAGCATGATGATGGAACATTGATGTGCAAAACTGAAGAAAAAAATTTAAAAATGAAAAAACTGATAATGTTCTCAGTTTTAAAAATGGAAAAAAAATTGATAATGTTATCAATTTTATTAGATAGTTGAATCAAACTAATAAGTAGAAGGGCAAAAATATTTAATCTCATGTTCTATTTTTTTTATCAGTTAGTGAAACAATTATCTAAAATATTACCATTTAGAATTTATAATTTTCATTTTTAAAAATTGAAAAAAGCTAATAATATTCTTAATTATACTAATATAACTTATTGGTTCAAAAAATGTTAGATAAGACCTAAGTTATTATAATATTTGTAAGGGAGCTGTTGCAGTGTGCAAGGCTTGAAACTTGCATACCATATGCAAGTGAATTCTCAGCCATTAAATTTGATTAAATTAATCTAAACCCTCCAATATTTTATACAGTTTATACCATTTACCTGCTAAACCGGTTGAAACTTTCCTGGCCATTCTCTCTATTTTCATCAGTCACCTCTCTCTGGTTTGGCTAAACAGGACTCCTCTCTCTCTCTTCTCTGGTCGTCTTCCACAAATGGAGATCGAAGTCGCAGCCTATGCAAGGATTGAAGAGGTAAAATTTTCTCTCCCTTGCTCCGAATCTATGGTTTCTCTCCCTCAATCTCTCTCTCTCTGATTTCTCTTGCTCGTTATCATCTCTCACTCTCGTCTCTTGCTTTCGGAGGCTTCTTGAGGATCTCTATCCTCTCCAGAAGCTTATTGGTTCAAAAGAGTTCTCATTGAAGAGGTATGGTTTGAAATTCCTAAAGCCCTATTTCTCGATAAATAGGTAATTTCACGAATCAAACAGTATCTCGCACAACTTGATTATAAGATATATTGGGTGAAATTTGTTGGTAGAATTTGATAGATTATTAGTTAATAATGGATTCTTTGCCTAGTTGGTTACTGTCTTACTTGTTCTTTTTTTAATTTTTGTTTTCTATATTTTATCTCGTCTCTTGCCTATTCACAGTTTGAATGTAATATTTGTTTCATGGCCTCATGGGTTTCAATTGAAAAATTAGGGATTGAAAAAATTAGGTTTGGGGTTGGGATTATTCCTATATCCATTGTAGTTAACTTATTATATTTTTCTTTGATTAAATTGTCTGTGTAACTTGATTTTGATTTTCATTTAGTTGGTAAATAGGATAAATTATTCAATGCTTGTGGAGCAATGGTAAATAGGAAATTCAATTTAAATTTTTGTGAATTTTTATTAGCCCAGATGAAAGGTAAAATTGAATTCATAAATTAAACTGTATCTAGCACAACTTGATAGTTTCTAGCATTGATTGTGCCCTATGATGAGGTTCAGGTTGTTCACTTAGTAAGATGACACTGCCTTAATGAAATTCAATTTTATTTAATTTTGTGATAAGTACATCTATTAGGATAGATAAACAAGTGCTATAGTGGCTATGTGTTTCCTTGGTAGAGGCCCGACCTGCATGTTCTTTGCTTTCCAAACTAAACCCTGGGGAAATTGAGCTGGATAGCAACTTGAGTTTAGTACTGTCCTCTATCTCCATTCTCTTCTTGCTTCATTTTTTTCTTTTTTCTTTTTTTATAAAATGTTTTGATAGTATTTTCTTTTGTAAGGTAGGGAGACTCAAACTATAGCGACCCCGGTCTTTTCCCTTTTGATTATTGTATTCGGGCTTATGTTCTGTGGATTTCGTTGTTATCAGATTGTTGTTGTCATCCTTTAATTCTATTTGATCGAGTTTTAGGATGTATTGGGCGTGTTTCGAACAGTTGGGTTGAGCCTTGGTCTAGATGTTGGTTGCCCAGTTTTTAGCCTTTCCGCTCGAGCGGACATTCCTATGCTCGAGCGGGGTTTACACTCTTCCAGCATTTTTGGTCCCTGCAAAACTTCTGCAGGTGAGAGTTATACGCTCGAGCGGGTTGAGCTCGAGCGGCATTGTTGACGCTCGAGCGGGTAGTGTGTTAAATCGCGTGGGTTACGGAAGGGGAATCTCGCTCGGCGGTTATCATTGCTCGGCGGACCTTGTTTTGTTCTTCGCTTGGCGGTGTGTTTCACGCCGGCGGGCTATCGATTTAAATACGCAGCAGCGTGTTTTAAAACAGTTTTTCAGCCCCTTTCAGTTTATAAAACCCTAGGTTACGAGTTCTCTGTAACGCCCTGGAAATAATGACATTTAACCCAACAATATTGACATGCTATGATATATAAAAGATCCACGTTCTTTCATTCAACAGGGTTCTATTACAAAACGTATTACATGTTAACAACAAAAGCAAATGCCCTAAGGGCTTCTGACTTTCAAGTTAACACTTGGTTACAAGAAAATAGAGTGCTAGCTCATTTACACATTAAGCCCTAGGGTTGAATTTACATGTAACACTGCAAAAGGAAAGACAAACAAAAGTCTATCCGCCACTAGCCTTCCAAGCTAAGTCCTTGGAGGTGGCATGCTACGATGCACGAAAATGATGTTCCCATATAGGGTGAGCCACAGCCCAGTAGAAATATACTAAACCAGTTATAAATAATGACTAAAAGACTAACAATTGATAGATGGCTAACTCTTTTACATTCTTTATCACTTCAACAAATATAAACAAAACAGATATATTCACACTTTCCATGGCAAGCATACATGCTCTGCCAATATTTTCTAGATAAGCATACATGCTCTATCTACGGAGTTCATCCCCTATCTCCTCCCAGTAACATCCGGTTTAGAGGTCCATCCACTATCTTCCCTAAACCATGAGTACATCCCCTATCTCCTCGGACAACACAATGCATATATATATACAACAATTATACACATCACATATCAATACATAAAATCAATGTATTCTTTCCATCGTCATAACCCATGACCCAATTCTATCTCAATTCCTCATATTTCCACAATCAATTATTCAAATTAATTAATCAATGTAATTAGGACATTTCCATAATTAACATTACCACCCTTAGGTTCCAATTTCACTAATGTTTCAACATTAATTCCATGTTTCTATACCAAACATGCTTCTAGGTTTATTATAGACAAAACCCCAACTTTTGTAAAATTACACAATGGCCCAAAGTTTCCCAAAATTTCACAACAACTACCAACATATCAAAGTGCTAAAATTCAAAGACAAAATCTATAAAAAGGGTAGGATATCCCTACCACAAAAGATGAGCTCCGAAGGAGAAGGACCCAAAACCAAAATGCTCCAAACACCAAACTATTCGGATCAAAATGACGCCCTCGACGATCAACACCCTTTTTGTGAAGACAAAAGGTGAACAACACACTCTAACTAGATCAATACTTAGAGAGAAGTTGTGGTTTTTGAGTGAGAAGCTCTGAAAATGGTGTTTTGGTAAAGTAAGAAAGAAGAAGGTAAGTCAAAAGTGATTTAAAAATGCCAGTCCACCCGGTTATCTGACAGTCCGCTCGGCGTAAGACTCTCGCTCGGCGTAAAGACTATAAACGAGTTCCGCTCGGCGCAACATTGTCGCTCGAGCTCCAAGACACTGAACACAAAGTTCGTCCGCTCGGCGTAGATCGGCCGCTCGGCGCAGTCTCCTCCGAGAACTAAAATGCCAGTCCCACCCGATTATCGACAGTCGCTCGGCGTAAGACTCTCCGCTTCGGCGTAAAGACACATAAACAGTTCCGCTGGCGCAACATTGTCCGCTCGAGCTCCAAGACATGAACACAAAGTTCGTCCGCTCGGCGTAGATCCCAGCTTCGCCGGCGCAGTCTCCCTCCCGAACTCTCACCAAAAACATACTATGCGCTCGGCGCACAAAGACCCGCTTCGGCGCGAAACCACACTTGCGAAGTTTTGCAGTGCGAAATCTTGAAAGGGTGCATTCTCCGCTCGAGCGCCAAAACCTCTGCTCGGGCGTACAAGCAACAACTACCCATCCGCTCGGGCGCAAACGTGTCCGCTCGAGCGGACCAGTTAAAACCCGGGCCACTAGGCTTGGTTCTAAAACCTAACCAACTTTGTGACAAACACCCAACACATCCACAGAACTCAAAAACAAAGCAAGAAAGGACGTAAATAAGACAATACTCAATTACCGACATCCACGGACACATGTCCGGACCACTATACAACAAGGGGTAAACCCGGGACCGCTATAACCTCCCCCCCTTAAGGAATTTCGTCCCCGAAATTAAAACAAGTTTTGAAAGGCAAGTTTTCCTCTCCTTTAAACAATGTTATATCACAACATTACACAATTCGACCCATTACCGGTCATTCCATCTCTCATCAAGAGGCATTTAACAATATATACATTTCCACATGCATTTTCCTTCCGTTTCAACCATTTCCCACATAGATGGTTTACAATTCATATCATAAGCAATAATCATGATACAATTCAATTTCTATAATATGGTCAACATATGCACTATTATAATCAACTCCCATAACAAGGCAAGTTCTACAACATTTACATTAACCAAAACATACACCATGTTTCACAACTTAAGACAAATGTTCTTAAAGTTCATTACAATTACAAAATCGCAACACTTGATTACACATCAACAAATAAGTCCGGATATTTCTCACGGACTCCCAACTCACGTTCCCAAGTGGCCTCCTCCACTCCGTGATGTTTCCACAAAACCTTAACCAAAGGGATGGTCTTACCACGCAGGACTTGATCCCGCCTATCCAAGACCTGAACCGGCCTCTCCTCATACGAGGCATCCTCATCTACCTCTAAGTCGGTCCAATCCAACACGTGTGATGGATCCGGCTCATACTTCCGAAGCATACTTACATGAAACACGTCATGAACTCCGGCCAACTGTGGCGGCAAAGCTAAACGATAAGCAACCTCGCCAATCCGCTCAAGGACCTCAAAGGGACCAATAAACCGAGGGACAACTTCCACTCTTCCCAAATCTCAACAAACCCCGCCTAGGTGATATCTTCAGAAAGACGTGATCACCCACCTCAAACTCCAACGGTCTCCTCCTACGGTCAGCATAGGACTTCTGACGACTCTGGGCTGTAACAAGCCTCCTACGGATAAGCTCAACTTTCTCCGTCGTCTCCCTAACCAACTCCGGACCCAACAAAGGTGTGTCGCCCACCTCCGCCCAACAAACTGGAGACCTACAAGGTCGGCCATACAAGGCCTCAAATGGTGCCATACCGATACTAGACTGAAAACTGTTATTGTAGGCAAACTCCACCAGCGGTAAGTGCCTCTCCCATGTCCCACTGAAATCAAGGACACAACCCCGAAGCATATCCTCAAGGATCTGAATGGTACGCTCGGACTGCCCATCAGTCTGAGGATGATAAGCTGTACTAAAAGTCAACTTAGTACCTAAAGCATTCTGCAAGCTCTGCCACAACCTAGCAGTAAAACGAGGATCTCTATCCGAGACGATCGTCACTGGTACCCCGTGCAATCTCACTATGTCCCGAACATACAAGTCGGCAAGATGATCTACGGAATCTCTCACGCGCATTGGAATGAAATGCGCCGACTTGGTCAACCGGTCTACAACCACCCAAATAGTGTCACTACCCCGCTGAGTCTTCGGAAGACCTACAACGAAGTCCATGGTGACATGCTCCCACTTCCACTCGGCAATAGGCAAGGGTTGTAACAAACCGGCCTCGATGCTCGGCCTTCACTTGCGACAAGTAAGGCACTTAGACACGAAGCGCCACATCTCTCTTGAGACCCGCCACCAAAACGGCGACCCAAATCCGATACATCTTAGTACCTCCGGATGCACCGCAGGCGTGAATGATGAAACTCTCGGAGTACCTCCTCTCGGCAAGCCTCCGGTACAAACAAACGGCCTCGGTATCTCACACTCAGGTCGGGATACACCGTCAAACCCTTCTCAACCTTCCCATTGGCGATCCTCTCTCGGGGTGATTCCACCTCAAGGTCACCTCTGTGCCTCTAACACTCTAGTCACTAGTGTAGGTTAGCAACAACGAGAAAACAAGGCCGCGACTTCACGGGTTCGCCTGAAGCAAATCAAATTCTCCAATTGCCCCCAACATCCCCCACTCCGGATAGCTATACAAGCTACATTACTAACGGATTTTACGCTAAGGGCATCGGCCACAACATTGGCCTTCACAGGTGATAATGCAACTCGAAGTCGTAATCTTCTATAAACTCCATCCACCTCCTCTGCCTCAAGTTCAAGTCTTTACGTGAAAACAGATACTTGACTTTATGATCCGAGAACACCTCGAATTTCTCACCATAAAGGTAGTGCCTCCAGTTTTCAAGGCAAAGATCACACCGCCAACTCTAGGTCGTGTGTAGGGTAATTCTTCTCGTGTATTTTTAACTGACGTGAGCCATAGGCTACTACTTTCCCTCCCTGCATCAACACACAACCCAAACCCTCTCGTGAGGCATCACAATAGACTGCATAACCCAACCCTCTCTCCGGAATAATCAAGACTGGAGCGGTGGTCAATCTAACCTTCAACTCCTGAAACGACTTTTCACAAGTCTCACTCCATACAAATTTGACTCCCTGGCGAGTCAACCTAGTCAAAGGCGAAGCTAACCTGGAGAAATCTTTCACAAACCGACGGTAATACCCAGCTAATCCCAGAAAACTGCGAATCTCAAACACATTCCTAGGCTGTGCCCGATCTTGCCTCAATCTTGGATGTATCAGCAGACACCCTTCCCGAAACTACATGGCCTAAGAATTTGACTTCTCTTAGCGAACTCGACTTCCCAAACTTGGCATACAGCCTATGGGCTCTAAGCAATTCAAGCACCACTCTCAAGTGTTCCTCGTGCTCTTGCTCTGAGGGTGAATAGATAAGAATATCATCCACAAAAACGACCACAAAACGATCCAAGAATTCCCGGAAGATCCGGTTCATCAAGTCCATAAAAGGCGCGGTGCGTTAGTAAGCCCAAATGGCATCACCGAAACTCATAATGGCCATACGCGTACGGAATGCCGTCTTCGGAATATCCTCCTCTCTGACCCTCAACTGGTGGTAACCCGATCTCAAGTCTATCTTAGAGAAACAACGGGAACCCTTCAACTGGTCAAACAAGTCATCTATACGGGGCATAGGGTACTTATTCTTAACTGTAGCCCGATTCAACTTCCGGTAATCGATACACAACCTCAAGGCACCGTCTTTCTTTTTAGCAAAGAGGGCCGGTGCTCTACCGATACACTAGGGCGAACGAAGCCCTTATCTAGCAATTCTTGGAGCTGAACTTTCAACTCAACCAACTCTGCCGGTGCAAAACGATAAGGTGCCATAGAAATCGGCGCCGTGCCGGGCACTAAATCAATAGAGAACTCTGTCTCTCGGTGGGGTGGCAAATCAATAAGATCCTCGGGAAAGACATCTGCGTATTCACAAACTACCCTCGGCAACTCAATGGGTCTCATCACACTCACCATTCTCAAAACTAGCAAGTAAACTACTAAGCTCATTCCGCCATGACCGCACCCTGGCACAATACTACGAACCCGGTCTGCTAAAAAGTGGAGAAACTCCCGTTCAACAGTACAGGTAACCCTCTGGCGGTAGCAATCAATAACCGCCGGTATGGCGATAACAGTCCATACCCAAAATAACATCAAAGCCCTTCATGGGCATAACTACAAATGGAAAAGGAAGTCGATGATAAATGACCTCTATATCACGACCTCTACATCCGTGCCTCAAAATTAACTCACCCCAATAGGTGACACAACGCAAATAGGAGATGCTAAAAGTGCTAACTCGGTTCCAACACAGATGCAAATGCAGAGATATAAAAGAATGAGATGCACCGTGTCAATCAACACTCTAGCAACCGAATTGCAAAACAAAAAGGTACCTCTCACTCTTGATGGAGCGGTACTAGGTCTGTAGCGATAACGACATACAGCATACTGTAGGCCCTGATCTACTGCTCGCCTCTCGGAGCATAGGATTGTTGTCTTGTTGGGCAGCAAGCCCGGATTAGCCCTCGAGGCTGCCTGGTGGTGGTTGAAATCCTGCGTCTGTCTAGAACCAGACGCTCCTGGAGTGGCACTCAACCGTGGGCAATACCTCTACATGTGCCCGGGCTGCCCACACTGGTAACACGATCTGGGCCCCGCCTCGACTCGACTGCAGGGTCTGGCTCTCGACCCCGCCCTGGTGGGCAAGCAGAAGCCTTGTGACGGTGGCCACACTTGAAGCAATTGAACTCTCCCTGTTGCCCCTCCCGAGCTGCACTCGGTCTTTGGGAAAGTCGACTGAAACCACCACAGGACGGTGAGGGTTATAACCCTCTGCCTCCTGCCATCACCCTGTCCCTCTTGGCCCCTCTTGGAGCCCCCATGTTTCTCCTCTTCTCCCTCCTGCATCATCAGCTCCATATGAGCTGCAGCATCCACCAAATGCCTGTACTCTCGAATGTAAGGTCCACCAACTTTCAACTTGAGGTCCCACCTCAACTTCCGCTCAAACTCGTAGCAACGGCGCTCCTCTGTCGCCACTAGTTCAGGTGCAAACCTGGACAAGCTAGTAAATGTAGCCTCAAACTCGGCCACAGACAAACCCTCCTGCTTAAGCTTGGTAAACTGATCCCTTAATCTCTCTCTAGCCACTGCGGATAAAAACCTCTCCTGGAAGGCATTCACAAACGCCGTCCAAGTACCACCCGCACGAACTTTCTCATACTTCCACCATTGACCCGCATCTCCCTTCAGCTGGAAGGATGCCAAGGTCACTTTCAATGCTCCATCCTCAATGCCTAGCATTTCGAACGTTTTACTCATCTGTTCTAGCCACTAAATGCGCCTTCAATGGCTCCTTAGGATCCCAACAAACTCCTCCGGGTTAGGCAGGAAGAACTCCCTCTTCAAGAAAGAAGGTCTGCCTCGGTTGCGATTTCTGCTCGAGAATACCTAAAGCCCTGCTATCTCTCGGGCCAAGGCACCCATGGCTCTTGACCCAGCTCGGCCACATTGGCTCGACCAACCCCTTCTGGCTGTGGAACCTCATCCGTAATGGCACTTCACGCCTCCTAGGCCTACCACGCCTACCACCTCTTGCTCGTCACGACATCCTAATAAAGGTAACTCAGAACGTTAGCACATTTATAAACGTGCCAAAACTAAACACTCACGTCCTAATGCATGGATAACTGTAATTCATTCCACCTAACCACACAGACACATATATCACTTACAATTTCATTTCCGGATGATGATAGTCCCAAAGGCGTTACTAGAGTACCGGTTAAACAAGATTGATCAAGTGCCTTTCCAACAAGACTCCCAGAAACCCAAAGACCCAATCAACATCCTAGAAACTAAATCCCATCTGCAAACAATCACATAAGCATGTTATCACATAAACATATAACCGTACACCTAAGTCTCTATCAAGCGAGACAAACCCATTGTGATCCTAATCACTTCCCACGCACCAAAGTATTCGAACCCAGATGCGCTCGATACCAAGTTGTAGCATACGAAATAATGACATTTAACCCAACAATATTGACATGCTATGATATATAAAAGATCCACGTTCTTTCATTCAACAGGTTCTATTACAAAAGCGTATTACATGTTAACAACAAAAGCAAATGCCCTAAGGGCTTCTGACTTTCAAGTTAACACTTGGTTACAAGAAAATAGAGTGCTAGCTCATTTACACATTAAGCCCTAGGCTTGAATTTACATGTAACACTTGCAAAAGGAAAGACAAACAAAAGTCCATCCGCCACTAGCCTTCCAAGCTAAGTCCTTGGAGGTGGCATGCTACGATACACAAAATGATGTTCCCATATAGGGTGAGCCACGGCCAGAGAAATATACTAAACCCGATTATAAATAATGACTAAAAGACTAACAATTGATAGATGGCTAACTCTTTTACATTCTTTCATCACTTCAACAAATATAAACAAAACAGATATATTCACACTTTCCATGGCAAGCATACATGCTCTGCCAATATTTTCTAGATAAGCATACATGCTCTATCTACGGAGTTCATCCCCTATCTCCTCCCAGTAACATCCGGTTTAGAGGTCCATCCCCTATCTTCCCCTAAACCGCGGAGTACATCCCCTATCTCCTCCAGCACAACACAATGCATATATATATACAACAATTATACACATCACATATCAATACATAAAATCAATGTATTCTTTCCATCGTCATAACCCATGACCCAATTCTATCTCAATTCCTCATATTTCCACAATCAATTATTCAAATTAATTAATCAATGTAATTAGGACATTTCCATAATTAACATTACCACCCTTAGGTTCCAATTTCACTAATGTTTCAACATTAATTCCATGTTTCTATACCAAACATGCTTCTAGGTTTATTATAGACAAAACCCCAACTTTTGTAAAATTACACAATGGCCCAAAGTTTCCCAAAATTTCACAACAACTACCAACATATCAAAGTGCTAAAATTCAAAGACAAAATCTATAAAAAGGAGTAGGATATCCCTACCTCAAAAGATGAGCTCCGAAGAAGAAGGACCCAAAACCAAAATGCTCCAAACACCAAACTATTCGGATCAAAATGACGCCTCGACGATCAACACCCTTTTGTGAAGACAAAAGGTGAACAACACTCTAACTAGATCAATACTTAGAGAGAAGTTGTGGTTTTGGAGTGAGAAGCTGAGAAAGTGCTGTTTTGGTAAAGTAAGAAAGAAGAAGGTAAGTCAAAAAGTGATTTAAAATGCAGTCCCACCCGGTTATCTGACGAGTCCGCTCGGCGTAAGACTCTCCTTCGGCGTAAAGACATAAAAACGAGTTCGCTCGGCGCAACATTGTCGCTCGAGCTCCAAGACCATGAACACAAAGTTCGTCCGCTCGGCGTAGATCGGCCAGCTCGGCCTTGTCTCCCGACTCCGAACTCTCACCAAAAACATACTATGCGCTCGGCGCTAAAGACCCCTTCGGCGCTTGAAACCACACTTGCGAAGTTTTGCGGGTGCACGAAATCTTGAAAGGGTGCATTCTCGCTCGGCGCCAAAACCTCGCTTTCGGCGTACAAGCAACAACAACCCATCCGCTCGAGCGCAAACATGTCCGCTCGAGCGGACCAGTTAAAACCTGGGCAACTAGACTTGGTTCTAAAACTTAACCAACCTGTGACAAACCTGCCCAACACATCCTGTAACTCAAAAACAAAGCAAGAAAGGACGTAAATAAGACAATACTCAATTACCGACATCCACGGACACATGTCCGGACCACTATACAACAAGGGGTAAACCCGGGACCGCTATATTCTCTCTCTTCCAACTCATCTTCTCTCTTAGGATTGATCTATTTAGAGTGTGTATCTACCCTAGTTCCTTCATTAAAAAGGTAGAGGAGAGTGAGGGCTACATTTTAATCTGAGAAATTGTTGGTTTGGAGCACTTTGGAGTTTTAGGCATCATCTTCATCTTCTTCTGTTGAGTTATTTCTTCGAGGTAGGGATTTCCTACTCCATTTATACGTTTTAATCCTAAGTGGTGGTATTTTGGTATGTGGGGGTAGTTTGGAAATTTTGGGAGAAACCTTAGGGTTTGTCATAGATTAATTTATATAATTAATTTAAAGGAATATTGTGATATTGGGTTTAATTCATGAGATTGGGGAATTTAGTGGTTTAATGATGTATTTGGTTAGTTTAAATACTTACCTTTGAGAATGTTGAAATTACATTTGTTGTTATATTTATTCCTTGTTTAGAAATAATTGTTTTGGGCTATCGGTGGAGGATAGCCACGATTGTTGTAGACATTGCATGTGGATTAGGCAAAATTGAAACTAATCATTTGGTTATGTTGTTGAGTATAAAAGTTGGATTAATACATTAAATTTATGTATTGATTTATTATGTATATGACTTTATGTTTATATGCATTACTTGTGTATGGGAGGAGATAGGGGATGTACTCCACGGTTTAGGGGAAGATGGGGGATGTACCTCTAAACCGGTTAATGATTATGGGAAGATAGGGGATGAACCCAGGGTTGCTACTTATATGCGCGCCTATAGCAGAGATACAGCTCATATGCTTATCTATTTGTTGTTGATATGATACATCACCACCATGTGTATCAGTAGGGAAGTATGGAAGTGAATTTGATTGAGATTGTTATAACACCAGCATGTGTGTTTATTTTGTTATAAGAAAGGTTTAACCTGATTTGTTACTTCTTGTTGAGTTGTTTGGCCAGGTTCTGAGCCATAGTTGTAAGGTGAGTTATGCCATAGACAAAGTGTCATAGGCAATGTAGACATTTGTGTCATGAAATTGTAAAAATGGATTTTTTTTTTTGTGTTAACCATGTATCAGATGCTAATGCTTTAATTAATTCTTATGCTTGGTTTAGTATTTTTCTACTGGGCTGTGGCTCACCCTATATGGGAACTTCATTTTCAGGTTCAGATGGTTCACTACCTCCAAGGACTTAGCTTGTGAGGATTTGGACTCGAAGATTTGCTTTATTTTATTTGTTTTATTTGGACAACTTGTAAACTTTCAAGCCTAGGGCTTTATTTGTTTTTGAGTTAGAACTCATGAAATTGTGTCCAAGTGTTGGCTTGGCAAGATGTAAGCCCATAGGGCATTTATTATGATGTTTTTATTTCATGGTACTCTGATGAATGGAATAAGATACTTTATTTCCTTGTAATTCCGCATGTTAATATTATGTATTATGGGTTTATTTTGAGGGCGTTACACAAACTTTAGTCTGTTTATTAAGGTAATGTGACCTACGCAGCTGGGGTATCATTTTTTGCTTATTGTTAGATTTTTTTATAGTGTCTTTCTTTTTTACATTGGAAACTTAGTCCAAGTGTTTGTTAACTAGATTATTATTCAACAAATCCATTCATGTGTGCATGTGGTGCAATTGATGAATGTATTGTACAACCTAGATGTCGTAGGATATTTTCAATTCTCACATTAAGTATATATGTCAACTGATGAATGTACTATAACCTTTAAGATTTTTGTTTGTTGGTTTTTTCCCTAGTCAAAGATATTAGAAGTTTATTTTTCTTGTCTTTCATCACAAGGAATTCTGATTGAAGCCTAGTGGATTAGTTACATGTGGTTTAAGATTTATGAGAATCGTCTTAATAATTCTATTTTTCAGGAACCATGTTAACCTTGTCATGGTGATATATGCCCACTCTTTTTAGTGGTGCGTGTCCTTTAATTATTAAAAAGAGAAATCATTCTTATTCCAATTTGAATTATGAATTTTTTGTTTTATAAATAATTTCTAGTAGTTGCTAGATATATTGAGGGCTATGACATTCTGATTCTTTTTCTATTTAATTATGTGGTTGTTAATTGTGAGTTTTTACCTGTATCTTCCAAGTGTATACATGGTGGATGTGTTGGTGTTAATGGGTTAGATGTCTTGCTTGGGATTGATGTGAAAATGTTCTGCTCATCTTCAATTTATTCATATGGATTAACATCATATAAAATTTTGAATTTGTTAGAAAGAAACTTGAATTTTGTTTGCATATTTATAGGTTTTCTTGTTTTGAGAAATTAGATTTGATTGAATGGTCGAATGACATAGAAGGGAGTTTTTTTCTTGGTCTTAAATGCGTGGGTTTACACTGTTTTGAAAATTACTATATTTAAGTGAGAACAGATGATTTTGGGTTTACCCTTGTATTAAAATTTGTAAATAATATGAACAAGTATGGAAACAGTGAAACAAATTTGGAGATTGAATTGATTTGCAGTTGTATCCTATACATTATCTTACTGAAACTAAAAAGTTTGGTCATATGTCTAAAAATTTACTTACAAAGCACTTTTTTTTTTTTTTTTGAATAGCAAGAAAACAATATTATTGAACTAAAAGGTGAAAACAAGGGGCGGACAAGATGCCCTTGTACAAAGTTGAGAGATCTACGCAAAAACCTAAGAAGCGTCAACTAAAACATAAAACAAACCACCTAAGTATAACAAACAACAGCCCAATCCGTAGTAATCGAAATTCAGGGGTATGTCCTTGAAAAAGGGAGACACACAGGCGCAAAGTGACGTGAAATGCCTCACCTTATCCAACAGAGCATCAACTTTAAATTCATTTTCATTAAAAATTCTATCATTTCTTTCCAACAAAATGGTCCAAAAGATAGCAAAGATAACGCAGGACTACAATGTTTCGGCCTTCTTATTGCTTCCAAATCTGCCATAGGAAACCAGCAGGAAAGCACATTTTCTTTATTTATTTATGCTGATTTCAAATTGAGGCTGCATATACTCTGGAAAGATTGACGGGTTGATATGGACTATAGGAAATCCAATAGGAATTTGCATTTGGGCTTTTAGAAAAGGTAATAGGTAATGATTTAATGAATGGAATGGGCACATTAAGCTAAACTGTCAAAAGAGTTTGTGTAGTTGGCCAACAAGTAAATTACTCTTTTGGTTGGTGCAATGCTTGTCTAGTTGCATGTGTGTAGAAATTTATAGGACACATGTTATATAAATATGTGAGTGCATTTCACTGTATTACAATACTGCTATTTTCATTTGATTATTTGAACTTGTCTTTTTAAACTATTAGCCTTGTTCTACATTTTATAGTGTTTATCATGCTACTTGATTTTTATATCAAAATATAGGCATAGTTTAAGACCGTACCTACTGCTTCTGGGAAGAAGATAAACAAGAGTATTTTGGTTGGTCTCTATTGTCAGTTGGGTTTTTTTTTTTTCATATGAAGAGCTTCTTTCCTTTATGACCGTTACCTATTTTCAATTTGTTTGTTGAGTTGTGTAGAGTTGGGTTAACAAACCAACTATGCAATGCAAGTGTGCATGTGTAAGTTTTGAATTATTAAAGCACACCACATATTCTACAATTAACTTGGAAAATGAAACTATGACTACAAAGAGCAGAAATAGAATTGATTTTGGAAGTGTGAAAGAGATGGAGAAATTGATCAATCATGAAAAAAACATAAAGCCGGTGCATGCCAAAAATCGATTAAGAGAGAAACAGATTGGCTTCTCATAAATCGATTTGAGAGAGAGAGAGATGGGGGGTTGTTGTTGCAGATGGAGAGATTTTGAGTTTTGGAAGTGGTAGAGGGGTTGGAGTTAGAATGAGGCTTTGGTAGAGGGAAATCATTGAAGTGAAGAGGGCAGAGAGAGAGAGAGAGAGAGAGGTCCTTATATACCTGATATCTATCTGGTTTGAGAGAACACCTTCACTTCAACAATGGAAACCAATAGAGGCTTTAGTCCCGTTGTGGCTGGAACTCAACAGAGGATACTAGTTATTGCAAGAAATTAAGGATTACACAAAGATAGTGAGAGCGGCAGAGGAGGGGGAGAATGAGTGAGAGACGAAAAGAGAGAAAAAGAAGCATAATCCTTGTGGATGTGGGGGAGTGAGAGGAAAATAAGAGGAGAGAGAGTTAACCGGTTGCTCAAGTTTCCCATTTTTTACCATTAAACAATTCAATGGTCTTGATTAATTGTTTGTAATCTAAGGGCAGATAATTGGGTTGCACATAATGGGTTGCACACCTAAACAACTCTCATAAGAAATTTACATAAAAAAATTCTAAGATTTGACATCACCAATGTGATGACCGGGTACGTAACCCGTCTTACTTTTCTTTTGTGCGCGTGGGTTTAACACCTTTGAAATCTATTTCTCAAAATTTTCATCTCTACTAATTTTAATTCTGAGTTCCACTTGTTTCAGGAGGCTTGAAGTTGAGTCCAGGGGTTTACACTTGAGCTGGAGAATTTTCTGGGCTGAGGGCTAAGCTGCACATGTGGGGGCCTTGGGCCGCATGTCTTGAGGTTGGGCCTACGTGCGAGGAGATGAGGCCGCGTCTGAGAAAATAGGGAAGGTTCTGGGTTGGTCACTGCAATATATGCAGGTGCGGGAGTGGAAGTATATATGAATTTGTTGTGGGAGTTTGTAGAAAGAGGCGTCTTTTGATATTGTGATTATTGAGGAGAATTAAAATGATAACTCAAAATCCTAATTTCTCTTCCATTTAAATTTGATGCCGGAGTTTTTAGTATTAGGCATTGGTTGTTATTGTAATTAGAATTAAAATGATGAGTCGAAATTCAAACAAAATTTTCTTCTTTTTTTTTTTTCTTTCAAAAAACCCTTTTTGACATATAAATTTGTGTTTGATAGGTAAATAAGACCTCAATTATAGTAGATGCATCCAAGTATATAGAGCAGCTGAAGAGAAAAGTAGAGAGGCTAAGCCAAGATGTTGCAAGTTCACAAAGTTCAAATGGACAAAACTCATTGCCAATGGTACATATTTTTACAAACAACTGTGCTATCCTTTCTTTAATATTATATATAAAATCATGAAAAATAGTAACTTTTTTTTTTTTTTTCATTTATTATATTTCAGCAAGTTACTGTGGAAACCTTAGAAAAGGGTTTCCTAATTAATGTGTTTTCAGAAAAAAAATGTCCTGGGTTGCTTGTCACCATACTGAAAGCCTTTGAAGAGCTAGGCCTTGACGTGCTTGATGCTAATGTTTCCTGTTCAGAGAATTTCCGTTTAGAAGCTGTTGGAGGAGAAGTAAGGAATTATCTTCTTTTTCTTGTGTGTGTTGTTTTTTTATGATTTATTTTGATTCATCGTAGCTTGGATCATGATTTTGAATATCGGCAGATACATATACTAGTCGATACAAAATGTTTGTTATGCTTAATAGTTTTAGTGTGATCTATATTTGTATGAATTATGCCCTTTGCTCAAGTAGTTTTTTTCTTCGGTAAAAGACGTGAAGTTTCTTGTCACGGATGTTACAAAAATGCAACTTTGTTGATTCTCACGGAACCTTGCATAATTCTTTTTTCAATAACTTCTTTTTTCTTTCAACTGTCATTCGTATTACTTTTTAATTATTTTTCATCTTGATGAGTTTGATCCAATATTTTTTTTTAAGGCTAGAAATAGTTGGAATTGGTTATTAACCTCCTAGATGGAACCTTTTCTCTCTCACATATTGTACTCACTTTCTCCAAGTTTGTTGAGAAGGCACATATTAATTTGTACATGATAGATATTACTAGGTGTGCATTTAATTGTTGATTATTTTTCATTGTTGAATGTATGAACAAGTCCTTTTACTTAATTCTCTGGCTTTTTATGAACCAACAATCAATTGCTAAATAAATTATTTATATTTTCTATTTTATTTTTGTGGTTTTGATATATTAATTGGGGTTTTTGAAAAATATTATAGGGTTTTGAGGGTCGTTGAATTCGGTGGCTAGTGTTAATGCACCTAAATGAGTTGTCTCTTTAGAGTGTCAATGGTTTCTTTATTGAGTTACAATATGTTTTCTTTATTGAGTGTCAATGGTTTCTTTATAGAGTGCCTATACATTTTCTCGATTAATTTATAATCTTCATGGTTACTTGATAATGAGTTTCAATTTTTTTTTTCTTCTCAATTATGCTACGTAAGGTCCCAAATTTCATAGTGGGTTTTTCTATTTTTGTTCTCGTTCTTAATTGTAGTGTTCACTGCTTTTACAACTCAGAGCTTTGTCTTACGACCTCTACCCGTAGACACTTCGTAGACACTTCTCTCAAAGCAAATATAATGGTTTGTGGTTTGGCTCCTTTTCTCTTTCATTTCCTCTCTAAATCCAGTATTTGAGAATTTGATTCAGCATATTTTGTTTATTTGGGCATAATCATTTTTTTTGGGGTTATGTGCGTGTCTATATGTAATATGTATACTTTGTATTCTATAAAATGCTTCACCTAACGCAATACATGTTGTTCTGCCTATAATTTGCTGGAATTTATAAGGTTCTCTAGAAGTATATTCTTTTTTTGTTTTCTCTTTTGAATATGTTCTATTCTGTCTATTTTTGTTAACTATGGTGATTTTTATGCTTATTTAAATTTCTTTTCATTATTTAGAGACAATACTTTAGACTTGTTGAGTAGAATATTCATGCAAAAATCAAGATGATTGGACATGGGTAGCTATATGTTCGAATTATATTTGTTTTAAAATAATGGACGACAAATATAATTTCAATAATAATCATTCATTTTTTGTAATACAATTTCATATTTTTACTTTGTTAAGGTTGGCTTATACAATAAAATACGCCTATGGAGACAGACGGCAGGTAATTAGGACATGTAGGTTGAAAGTTAGTAAAATACTCCTTAAACTTTGTCGAAAAGGGTGTTCCCGGGTGAAAATGTGAAACAGCCCCTAAACCACTCTGGGGATGTCATGAGAAGATTGATTGTGACAAATACGACATGTGGGAACAAAATACATGTAATTAGGACACGTAGGTTGGAAGTTAGAGTAAAAAGCACCGTAAACTTTGTGAAAAAGGGCGTCCGATGGGCAAAAAGGAGAAACGGCGTGCGAACCACTCTGGGGATGTCACAGGAAGCTTGCTTGTGATAAATACAACCTGTGGGGATAGACAACATGTAATTAGGACCTATGTTACATGGACTCGGGTACGAGTGTCGGGTGCGGGTGTGTATCCAAGCGTCAGACCTTCATAAATTTAAATCTTAGGATCTTGGGGTTTGTATCCAAAATTGGATATGGATACGGGGACACGTCATGTGCACATATATATTGCATATTATATAATATTCTCGGATGAGATGATTGAAATTATGTAGAAATATATTAGAAATTAAATATGATTTAGAAAAAAATATAAAATTTCTATATCTAATTCATGTGGGAGCATAAAAATATTGCTTTACTAACAAATGCAAGTTTCTTTTTCTTCATGTATTGTCACAAATTAAAGGATCTGAGTGTCTAAATTGGGTACAAGCATCGGACACATATCCCATGCCCTTATCCATGTCATATCCGGTGGACATGGGTATTATAGGGGAAATAGAAGAGTCCATGTAACACAGATTAGGACACATAGGTTGGAGATTAGAGTTCAAAACGCTTTAAACTTAGTTGAAAAGGCGTTAAGAGGGGGCAAAAATACGAAACAGTGCGTAAACCACTCTAGGGATGTCACCGGTAGCTTGCTCATGACAAGTACGACCTGTTGGGACATACACTACTAGAAAAGGGAGTATTGGACACGGAACCTTTTGCAATGGTGTGAAAATCGTTGCAAAAATCATGTTTTTGCCACGGCAAACGAAGCCGTCGTCAATTTAATTTTTTTTGCGATGGAAAATCTAAGACCGTTGCAAAAAATAGTATTATATGCGACAATTTGTTACCCGTTTTTTTTTTTTTTTTTTTTTTTTCTTTTTGCAATTGTTTTAATTTTTTTGCGACTCCTTTTATTCCTCCGTCGCAAAATGTACTATTTTTTCCTTCCCTCTTTTCCCACTCTTCCCTACACCCTCTTCCCTATCCTTTCAGTTCTTAGATCAAAAAAGAAAAAAAAAAGAAAAAAAAAAACCATCCATCTTCTCTTAGTCATCACTGTTACTTTCTCTTGCTCCCAGTCGTCTCTCTCTCGCATCCCCAACACCTCTAGTGTGGGAAGAGTTCCAGGTAACCCTCCTCTCCTCTCTTCTTCTTTCTTCTCATACTTGCTCACATAGACCCTAACAATCTCTCTCTCTCTTGCTTTCGCGTTACCCTCATGGACTGCTTATAGCAGCAGCGGCATTGACTTCCCACTTCGAACACAGCCCACATATATTTTATAGTTCTCTGTTATCCAGGCATAATAATGCTATGTAAAGTATTTCCAGTTCTATGGGAAAAAATTACCCATATGGTTCTCATATCTGACTTATATGACTGTCCATTATCATTACCGTTAGTGTAAGAGGAAATTGCTTTGTTATATCTTTCAATGACCTTATTTTGTATTTACCCATGCTTAACTATCAGATGCTTAGCTATAAGCTTTGTCATTAGTGTCCTTGGTGGTGCAAGTTAAAGTTACGGAAACCTCCTCTCTAGAAATGAGGGTAAGGCTGTGTTTTTCTCGCCCACCCTAGACCTTGCTATAGTGGGAAACTTGTGCATTGGGTCACCCTTTTGTACCTGAATTTTATGCATATTGTGAGGATAGCAAATCCATAACTGGACAGGCCATAGGTTTCGTTGCCATTTTTGTTGTTACTTCTTTCTGTTTATTTTCTTTTTATTTTCTCCTGCATGGATTGGTGAGAAAATCATTTTTTCAATTGACTGATGTCTGATCTTCTGCAATCATATTTAATGCTTGACAGTACTTTCATGGTTCATCTTTAGAAGAGAAAATACTTGTTTAATTGCAAGGAAATCCATTTTCCTCTTACTATGTTACTCACAAGTCACAATATTCAGTTTTCTTCCTCAGTAGCAAGTTTCCACATCTGAAATTGAGAGCAAGTAGCGTTGTTGTTTCTTGAGAAGAGATGGAAACCTACTGTCACTTGGTGAATATTGTCCAAGAACCTTTGTATTTGGGAAATTTTTGTTTTGAATGCTACTTCCTTTCCCACAGAAGCAGGTATCAAGATCCATCGTTTCTTGACTTGTGTAATTGATGAAGAAAACCTAAGCAATTGGGAAGATACACTGTTAACTGACTGCTTTCCTTCAATTGAGTTCTTTACAAAGCAAAGATTATTAGTTGTCTCTGTAATTCCATGCAGTTGGGTCAATATAATTGCTCTTTGATGGATAGAATGATGTATATTCTTAAGTTAGTTTAGGCACTCTATGGAATTAATGGCTTCCTATATTCATGGTCGCAAATGGGTCTTGTGATGAAAATTGGAGCCATCACCATATCTGATAATTACATGAAAATTTTTAGTTCCTCTTGAATGGCAGTTTTGTCTTTGGAGTCAACTCTGTTTTTTTCATTTCTCTCCGATCTTTATTCAATTGTCTATTGAGCTGCTTAGATTTGCTATGAAATCAACTGAATAGCTCCAGCGCATGATATACATCTAATTTAGCATCACTGTTTGTGAGATGGCAGCCAATTTGTTCATGGGCCCCAATATAGGTGATGATTATACATCTAGTGCACATTTGCTTGTGGGAATCAAGGTTGGGAATTGGCATCCTGTTGAATTTCCCACAGGACTGGGCCACATTTGTTGTGTATAAAGATGGTAATCCTTTTCTTAGGGAATAGGATAGAAAAACATTCAAGGAATTTCTATCCACCAGTTTTTTCTTGGTTTTTTATTTTATTTTATTTTATTTATTTTTTGGGGGGGGGGGGGGAGCATGGCATGGGGTTATTATCATTTCACTATCCATGGGAATTATAGCTTAAGCATGAAAGGAGTTCTTATGGCCATGATTATTGAGCCAATTAGTTTACTAATAATAAATTAAAGTACTCAGAATTATTTTCTTGATAAGTGAAGTCTCAGAAATATTAATCGTATTAAAATAATTTTTAAAAAAATACATTATGGAGATTGCTAGAATAGTGAATGATCAGGCTGTGAAGTTTGAGAACATGAGTTCAAGTCTAAAGAGCAGATGTGTTGTGTAAATATAGCTTTGTAATATTATAATCTTGGTAATGATGACATCCTTATCCAGTAGCACAAACCCATTTCTTTACTGACTTTGTCACGAATGAAAATTATGTTTTTTTTATTAGTTCCAATTTACAAAATTTAATTTGGTTGTCTTGTTGTGATTACTTTGCTTTGATAAGCTTTGGGTATGACTACCATTGGGCATCTCGTAATTCTCCTTTCAATCAGAAGGCTCAAAAGAAAGAGCATTGACCCACAACTTTAAGCCATCACTCTCTCCATAAAGCAGAGTTAGCAACCATGTCAGAATTACAGGTAGTAACTTAACCATGCCCATCACTCCCATCCTTGGTCATTTGCTTAAGGACGATCTAGGTTCTGTTATACAATTTTCTCACTTCATTAGATAATTTAGATTTAGCAGTAGTGTTTCAAGAGGTTAGGTTGGATTTTTTAGAATCGAAAAAAGAAAGAGTATATTGAGCAACTGTAAATTGGCCAAATTAGTAATGAATCGCCATAAAACAGACAAAGTACAGAAGACTCATTCCTCTAAGTACATCTTAAGTCAAATAGTATAACTTGTAGAATTATAGTTTTTATTAAAGATCGATTGTGATTGGTGATCTAATTGTTACGGTGAGACCCACATTTTTTTTGGTGATGCAAAGAAGAAAAACAATTTGAATTTTCTTTTTCCTTACCTTTCCCATCAATTTAACCCAACCTACTTGTCCTGGATAAAATACAACCTCTATCTTCATCTGAAAAAATTGTTCCGCTTTTTAGTTTGAAATTCATGTTGAAATTTTCTGCTAAGTATCTAAATTGAATTTATTCTGATGCGAAGGAATTTCTGAATTGTGATATCTGATTGGCCAAGGGAAGGGGATTAAAACTTATACCTCTGTTTCATGTTGTCTTCTAAGCATAAAACACTGATGTTCATCTATAAAATGTTAAAAAAGGAGCCACAAATTTTAGTTCTTGTGTAAAGCACACTTATGAAAAAGGGTTTATTGTATGAGGTTTGAATTCCATTTAAACTGTTTTGAGTGTTCATTAGTGACTAATTATGTACGATACTTCTCTATTTGTTTTTTTAAGCCGTTACACATTGCCTTAGATAAAGGTTTATGTGTAGTTTCTTGTTCAGTAATTTGTATGCCTCCATTTTGCAGGTCTACGGGCATATAGTTTGACAGTTGATCATTATCAAGGTTGGCAACTCTTGCTTCTCACATGAAAGGCGTGCATAAAGAAGATTCTACTTAGTAACTGTCTCCAAGAACTAATGGAACTACACCAGGTTATATGCTTGCAATTATTTCCAACTCACTAACCATCTGCAATAGGAAGATATTATATTTTTATTTAGGCTGTTTCTACTGTCTTTGGTAAATTTGTTAATTTTTAACTTTGAAAGTGTTCTCTCTATTACTTTGCGGGAATTTGTTAATCTTTAATTTCAAAAGTGTTGTTCTCTCTGTAACTTTGCGTGTAACGCCCTCAAAATAAACCCATAATACATAATATTAACATGCGGAATTACAAGGAAATAAAGTATCTTATTCCATTCATCAGAGTACCATGAAATAAAAACATCATAATAAATGCCCTATGGGCTTACATCTTGCCAAGCCAACACTTGGACACAATTTCATGAGTTCTAACTCGAAAACAAATAAAGCCCTAGGCTTGAAAGTTTACAAGTTGTCCAAATAAAACAAATAAAATAAAGCAAATCTTCGAGTCCAAATTCTCACAAGCTAAGTCCTTGGAGGTAGTGAACCATCTGAACCTGAAAATGAAGTTCCCATATAGGGTGAGCCACAGCCCAGTAGAGAAATACTAAACCAAGCATAAGAATTAACTAAAGCAGTAGCATTCGATACATGGTTAACACCAAATAATCAATTTACAATTTTATGACACGAATGTCTACATTGCCTATGACACTTTGTCTATGGCATAACTCACCTTCCAACTATGGCACAGAACCTGGCCAAACAACTCAACATGGATAACAAATCAGGTTAAACCTTTCTTATAACAAAATAAACACACATACTGGTGTTATAACAATCTCAATCAAATCCACTTCTATACTTCCCAACTGATACACATGGTGGTGATGTATCATATCAACAACAAATAGATAAGCATATGAGCTGTATCTCTGCTATAGGCGCGCATATAAGCAGCAACCCTGGGTTCATCCCCTATCTTCCCATAATCATTAACCGGTTTAGAGGTACATCCCCCATCTTCCCCTAAACCGTGGAGTACATCCCCTATCTCCTCCCATACACAAGTAATGCATATAAACATAAAGTCATATACATAATAAATCAATACATAAATTTAATGTATTAATCCAACTTTTATACTCAACAACATAACCAAATGATTAGTTTCAATTTTGCCTAATCCACATGCAATGTCTACAACAATCGTGGCTATCCTCCACCGATAGCCCAAAACAATTATTTCTAAACAAGGAATAAATATAACAACAAATGTAATTTCAACATTCTCAAAGGTAAGTATTTAAACTAACCAAATACATCATTAAACCACTAAATTCCCCAATCTCATGAATTAAACCCAATGTCACAATATTCCTTTAAATTAGTTATATAAATTAATCTATGACAAACCCTAAGGTTTCTCCCAAAATTTCCAAACTACCCCCACATACCAAAATACCACCACTTAGGATTAAAACGTATAAATGGAGTAGGAAATCCCTACCTCGAAGCAAAAACCCAAAAAGAAGAAGACGGATATGATAGCCCAAACTCCAAAGTGCTCCAAATCAACAACCGTTCAGATTAAATGGAAGCCCTCGACCCACTCTACCTTTTTAATGAAGAAACTAGGGTGGAAACACACTCTAGATAGATCAATCCTAAGAGAGAAGATGAGTTGGGAGAGAGAGAACTCGTAACCTAGGGTTTTATAAACTGAAAGGGGCTGAAAAACTGTTTTAAAACACGCTGCTGCGTATTTAAACTGGACAGGTCCGCTCGAGCGTACAAAACACCGCTCGAGCGTAAAGAACAAAAACAAGGTCCGCTCGAGCGCAATGATAACCGCTCGAGCGTAGATTCCCCCATTCCAGAACCCACACGAAGAATACACTACCCGCTCGAGCGTCAACAATACCGCTCGAGCTCAACCCGCTCGAGCGTATAAAAACCCGCTCGAGCGTAGAATTCTCACCTGCAGAAGTTTTGCAGGGACCAAGATGCTGGAAGAGTGTGAAACCCGCGAGCGGACATGCTATAAACTGGGCAATCAACATCTAGACTAAGGGTCAACCCAACTGTTCGAAACACGCCTAACACATCCTAAAACTCGACCAAATAGAATCAAAGGATGACAACAACCATTACACAAAGATAGAATCTACGGAGCCTAAGTCCGGATACAAACATCGAATGGGAAAAGACCGGGGTCGCTATATTGCGGGATTACCATGAAGTGATTTGTTATAGACCTATAAAGGATGATCATTTCCATATATTATTCCCTACCTTGCCGTGGTAATAGTTCCACATTAGACTCTTAGATTGCTGCTATTGTGAGTTGAGAAAAGTTCACATCTATGTATGAGATTTATCTTGCAAGGCTAATCCATTTAATAGAATTTCTGGATGTGTTTGTTGCTGATCTAGTTCATTTTTGTCTACTTGCAATCTTTATTCACTTTAAATTGTTTGATAGACATTAGAGTTTGTTCCTTTGCTATGTTCATTTAAATTGTTTCTTTGACTTTCATTATTTTTCTGGTCAATTTTCTTAACAGATTTGATGATATTTTCTAGCATGAAAATAAGCATTAAGTGCATGCATTTCATTTTTGTCCTTTGCTTTATATGGAATTTTATAGTTTCTGTCTTGATGAAATGATGAAAATTTAGATTTCTAAATGTTTCTTTAACGTTAATACCGCAAGACCTGTCTACAAACAGTTATTCTTTGTCATTGGTATCTTCATTGACTTTTTTATTTTTCCGATTACCTGTTTTTCACATTTGATATACTTTTCTGAGCAGTCGGGCAGAGTGATACTAAACCCAGATGGTACTCGAGTTAATCACGGAGATGTAACACTAAAGGATCTATGGAGTCATTGAACTTGAGAAATAGGTCGTTTCAAGGCAACAGATATGAGTCAACTATCGCAAAGATTCTCCGAGACTCCAGCTGAGAAATATGAATACCAAGCTGAGGTGCATTGTTGGAATAGTAGAGCTAATTGAGTTGTTATGGCTTGTGATTGAAATAGCTGATAACATTTTCTGCTTTTTGACAGGTTAGTCGATTCATGGACCTCATTGTTAACAGCTTATATAGCAATAAGTAGGTGTTTCTTCAGGAACTCATCCCATGTTTTGATTTGTTAGTCAACCTTATTTCTTGCTACTTTTACCATGTGTTATTAATGCATGCCCTTCATCAGCATGCAATATTAGTTTTGCATTGAGCATCAAAGGACACTTATTTTTTTGCCATTTCTGCATCGATCAACGATCACTGACACCTGTGAAGAAAAATAACTGAAGCGTATCAAAGGTATAGAGTTTGGAGATGAAGGGATAGTAATTATGCTCTAAGCCCATGCAAATGTGCTGAACTCGGAATTATACATAGTTGTTCATGCTAATTAAAGCAAGCCTTGGATAAACAGAGAAAATAATTGGATGAAAAAAATGTACCAGTACGTTAGAAAAACTAGACATGATTGAAAATTATATTTTAATATGGAGGAGGGTTTTATTGCTTTGATGGAGGTCTTGTCATTCAATGTTTTGATTTAATTGTATGACTATTGGTTTTGCGATTGCAGTGAGTGTCCTCCACAAGTGTTGCCAATAGATAGTTTGTTTCTTGTATTGGTTTTAAGCCGAGTTCAATCAAAAAGCAAACTAGAATTACAAGTTTGTCTCAAGTTCCAAGTGAATTAAATGATGCTATTGCTAATGTGCTCCAAATTATGATTTTTAAACCTCACCAATGCGAGCGATGCTTTGGACAAGCTGCGATTTCTCAGTGTTATAGACTCCAATCTTTTGAAGGGTGGAGTCGATCTTGATATCCGTATCCAGACTAACAAAGATAATGGGATTATTACAATTATGTAAGCTTTTTGAACATTAAAAATTATTGTGGTTAATGTTTCCATTGCAGTATCAAGACTTTATGTGCTCTATGCAGGGATTCTAGTATTGGGATGACTCGTCAAGAACTTATTGACTGTCTTGGAACTATTGCACAAAGTGGAATTGCAAAGTTCTTAAAGGCATTGAAAGTGCACCAATATTTGGCTTAATTGTATTGTATACTTTGATTAAAGACCTTGTGCTAAGTTTTATTTATTTGCCTAGATTGAGTATAATTTTAGCATAATCTTATTTATTTGCCTAGCCGAAAATGCAAAACAATCTCGAACCACTCTGGGGATTACGCGGGCAGCTTGCTCCTGCTTAATAGAACATATGGGGACATAGGTTAGGACATACGGCCTATGAGTAAGACACATAGGTTGGGAGTTAGAGCTGAAAATGCCGTAAACTTAACTGAAAAATTGCATTTCGGGAGGGGAAAACTTGGGAGAAACTTGTTTGGACATGCAACATATGATTTCGACTATAATTGTACAATTTTGAAAAGATAATATACATTCGAGTTTTATATAATTTTCTTTTATAATTTGAAATGATGAAGTTATTCAATCAATACTAATGGTTAATTTTATTTTTACAGATGGTTTTTGGCATGGAAAAGTGGATATTCTTTATTTTTGTGCGGAGGACATTGTTTTTTTTATAATCCGTTATTATGTTGTCCTTTGTTTTTTTTTTTTTTGGATTACTATTGTTCATACAGATAACTATTGGCATGGTACAAATTGCTTTTGACATAGAACATATTGCTTTTAACATGGTATAGATTATCATTTGACATGGTATTGTGGATTTTTTTTTTTTTTTTTTTTGTACTGCAGACATGATTTTTGTATAATCCTTTGTTTTGTATAAAATTATTATTTTAGGTTGGATTATGCTTAATTCGTATGGAATTTCTATTATATTTCGAATTTGATGCTAAAAGTTAAATTTTCTTGGATTGTTGTTATTTTCTTTATATACAAGGTACAGGTTGCACAGAATAAACACAGGTTGTGGCGAAATAAATGTGTATAAAAATAAAAATAAAAAAACTAAATAAAGTTTTTGATAAATAAACATTTAGTAGCTAAAAAGAAGTGAAGTTGTTGGCGATTAACCAATTCGTAGCCAAAAAGAAATAAAGGCTTTTTCGCGATTAGTAGCCAAAAGAAAGAAAATTTTTTTGGTGTCTAAATAATTTGTAGTAAAAAAAAATAAAATAAGATGAAAAATAAATTTTATTTGGTGACTAAATATTTAGTAGCCCAAAAAATTTGAAGTTTTTGCCTATTAAAAATTTAGTCGTCAAAAAAATTGTTCATATTTTTTACGACTAAACATTTATTCACCAAAAAAGCTACAATCTTTTGCCTACAAAAAAGCTTGGTTGCTAGCTAAAGGAGTCAATTAGATGTTTGGCTACAAAATTAATTTGTTGCTGATAATATTTTAAAAAGAATTGGCAACTATATATTTTAATCACTAAATAAAACATAGTAGTGATAAAATTTATCTACAACTAAAAATTTAGTCGATAAAAGTTCAAATTAAATTTGTAAAAAAAATTACGGCGACTAAATTATTAGTCAACGAATGGTATTCTTTGGCTACTAAAATAATTTTAGTCACCAATATTTTTCCCGACAATCAGTCAATGACCAATTGAGTGACTAAATAATTTAATTGGGAATTATATTTGTCGACTAAAAATGATTTTTAACAATTAAAAAATTATTTTTCAAATGTGCAATTTATTATAGTGTGTAACTAGTTTGAAGATAATTCATAGTGTCAAGAAAATTGTAAATGATCATTTTTATATTTTTTTGCAAAGTATATATTATTTGAAATTTATTATCATAATTTTGCAGTGTTGGTGTAAGAAGCAGTACTCTTTGTCCAATCCATTTGAATCCAATTATAATTGAGTTTGTAGGATAAAAGTCATTTAAATTCTGACGAATTTCTCACATAAAATTACATAATTATTTAATGCTAATTGAATTTGTAAATATTTATATACAAGCATCAGCATACATCATTATAACCTCACAATTGCTACAATCATCACTAATATTGCTGCAACCATCATCACCGTCACTGTCACTGTTAGCACCACCACCACCACCATTATGAAGCCACCATTGTTGTTGTTTTTTTTTTTTTTTTTTTTTTGATTCATAAAAAAGGAGATAACAGACAAAACAGAGAAATAGACAAAGCTGCCTTACACAGTAGAAGGAGAAGAATAAGCCCCAATGATGTCTGCAACAAACAGATTTGCAATCTCAGTGGGGGGATCATTAAGAAACACAAAAGGGGCTTGGTGATTTACACACATATTTGCCAAACCATTGGCACTCTTGTTTCCCTCTCTACGTATATGAGCTATTGTGCAGTTGCATCTTTGCATTAGAAACTTAGCATCTTTAAGTAGAGCCCTGTACTGAAAGTGCT
Organism: Camellia lanceoleosa; assembly: GCA_025200525.1. Taxonomy (NCBI): domain Eukaryota; kingdom Viridiplantae; phylum Streptophyta; class Magnoliopsida; order Ericales; family Theaceae; genus Camellia; species Camellia lanceoleosa. Next base: position 48,276,054 of record CM045759.1, read on the forward strand.
GAGATGGTGAATCCTTGATGAGCTTAACAACTTGTTCTGAGTCTGTCTTCATGCATATGTCTTTCATTCCCTTCTCAAGCATTTTGGTGAGGCATCGGTAAACTACCCAGAGCTCAGCCTCCATGCTAGTTGCTTCCTCTAATTTTCCATGATATCCATGAAGCCAAGCTACTTTTCCATCCCTAAAAAGGCCTCCATATCCAGCTGGGCCCGGATTGCCTTTTGAACAACCGTCAGCGTTGAGTTTCATTTTCCCCGCAAAAGGCAAAACCCAATTAGTTCTATGATTTAGAGCTTGGCCTGTAAAGTGATCAGTTTGGAATGCCTCATATGTCTCTGTGGCTTGGTGTTGAATGGATCTAATAATTTCGTGGACATTTCCATGCTCTTGTCTGAAGACCACATTGTTTCTATCTTTCCAGATTGCCCAAATAGTATATAAAAACACAATGCTCCAAGGTATGTGGTAGGTCTTCCTTTCCTGATTCTTCAAATTTAGTTGTAGCCATTAAGCCACCATTGTTATTACCACCACCTTTATAATACTTGTTATCGTTATCATAAAACATACCATCATTTGAAGTAGTGAAATTTCATTATCTTTAAATAGTGAAATTTAACCTTAATATTTAGGTGAAATTATAGTAAAAAAGTAAAATTTCTACTAAAGAAATAAAAATTACAAAATTAAAGGCAAATATGAACTAGCGAGTAAATGGAAAACTTATGAGTTAAAGAGAGATGTCATCAATGGATTCGTTGGAAAACAAGTGATTGTCACTATCATTTAACTATAATTTAAGTTTCTTAATTTAATTTGTTGTCTAATTAATCCTATAATGTGTGTAATTACCAAAATTGTACGTTAATTTGAAATTCCCTCTCAAAATTTAGGACCCTCCAAGTTTTGCCCCTAAGCCCTCATACGTTTCCCGTGTCTCTTTCTCTTCCTCTCTCTCTCACACGACTACTTCTTTTCATTCTTCCTATTTTACGGACAATTTTGTTGCTCCCATTCCACCGTTGTACCGCCCGAAATCCAAAGTCCACGCCGCCGATTCACGAACTTAGAGTATTTCATTCTGACCAGGTAAGTTGATTTCTGTTTCTTTCTCTACGTCTTATTCTTTGCCCTAATTTCTCACAAATCGACTCCCTCTCTTAGCAATCTATACCTCACACACCTTTATCGCCCTGTAATCACTATGGCATCATGCTACCATTGGCATCGTCTCTCTGAATACAGTGGAAGCCCCTCCATCGCCACAGTCCCCACATTCGCATGACCCATCTCTCTCTCACCACACATCTACCCTACCACCTTCACCACTATTGCAAATGTCATTCCACTACCACCACTACTACTACTGTTGCCACTCCACCTCTACGACTACCATTACTACCACCATCACCACCACTCCACTACCACCACCACCACTACTGCCACTACTACTACCATTACCTCTCCTCCACCACTGCTACTCCATCTCCTCTACCACTACCACAACTTCACTACTAATTTCCTTCGTCATCCCCTCTTATCCACCACCTTCACCACTACTACCGCACCCTCTCCTCTACTACAAAAAATTAGTTTCTGATTTATAGTAACAAAAAAAATGGACTGCAAAAAAATTTATTGTGGACCTCTCTCATTACTAAAAGTTAGAGAGGGATGTTAGATCAATTTTTCCTATAAAAAAAATCTATGAATACAAAAAATAAAAAAAAAAGATTTTTTTATTTTTTTATATTTAGTGTAATTTCAATTTTTTAATGAGATTTATACTTTTAAATGTATCTAAATTTTATACTTTTTCCCTCTCAAACTAAGTCATAAAACTCAAATAAAATAAAAATTATAAACAATGAATAATAATTAAAAAATATTAATTTAACAAGCATAATATATTTTGAATAGCTACAAAAAAAAAAAAAAAAATTAGGAACAAATTTTTTCACAAAATTTTATCTTAATTTAAAATTCCCTCTCAAAATTTAGGATCTCAAAATTTTGCCCCCAATCCCTCTCCTACGTTTCTCATGTCACTCTCTCCTGCTCTCTTATACAACTACTCCCTCTCATTCCTCCTCCCTCACGGACGATTTTGTTGGTCCCATTCCACCGTTGTACCGCCTGAATCGAAAGTCGATACCGCCGATTCACGAACTTAGACTATTTCATTCTGACCAGGTAAGTTGATTTCTTTTTCTCTCTCTGGATCTTATTCTCTGCCCTAATTGCTCACAAATCGACTCCCTCTCTTAGCAATCTCTACCTCACACACTTTCACATACAGTAATCACTACCGCAGACGCCACCGTTGGCACCGTCTCTCTGCATCTGTGAACCCCTACATTCGCACGACCCATCGCTCTCGCCAGCCAATCCCACCGGTAAGCCCACTTTCCATTGCTTTTGTTGTCCGTCTACATCCTCTCTTGCTTCCTGCCATCGTGCCCTAATCTCTCTCTCTCTTTTAGCCACCATATTTCATTCTGGGTATATGTTAATTTCAAGATTTGGTAATTCGAGGAGTGTTTTGTGTTGGTAGTTCACAGTTATGTTTCTTTGATCAATTGCAAATTTAGTTAAACACACAATATATTTATGTTGGATGTACACATGAATTATTGGAAGAAAAAACCTAATGTGATGTGAACTAAGAATTTGGGTATTGTGCTGTTGTCTATTTAATCAATTTATTGACTTGCAATGCAATAACGTGTGTAATTTCTTATGTATGATTCATTTTGTATATTATTTTAACAAGAGGAAAAAGACTAACAAGGCACCTCACAACAGAAAAAATGTATGCAATTTAGTCCACCAAAACAAACATTAATCATCCTAAAACCTCTTGATTAGCGTTTAAGGTTGAAGGGGTAGTAGTTCAATTCAGGTTTTCAGTTTTATTTATTATTATTATTTTTTGTTTTGATTTGGTATGATGCTTCGGATTGAATCCTCCAAATATCTTTATAAGAAGTGAGTTTACAATTCATTGATTTAAAAGTTCATAGTTTGGGGAAGGTTTATAGTTTAATTTAGGTGGAGTAGTTTAATTCGCAATGAACAAATTCTTGCAAGTGTTTGGACTATTCAAAGTAATTTTGGCTGATAACATCATCTTTCTTCATCTTACATCTCTACATGTAAAGGCATTGCATTTTGCTTTCCTCTTTTCTCTTTTTGTATTTATTTATTTTTTTAAGGTTTTTACAATTAGAATTGTTTGCCATTTTGTGATTTTTGATTTACAGGCGTGGTGTGAGCACTTTGAGGTTGATGAATGAGTTAAATGTGTAATCTTGGCTCCTATGTGTTTCAACATGCAAGCTTATGAGGCATCCATAAATGTGCAGCTAATTGACAGCCAAAGTTAGTCATTTGCCTAAGACGTCGAGAGTAATTTTTTAGTATGAAAATATCTGCCATGGAAGAGCATTCACGTGTATTTGGTTCTAAAAGCAAATAAAGCTGAACTTGGGCTTTAAAGTGAAGTAAGTCCTAGTGAATACAGTTCGTCTAGAATCTTTTTCTCCATCTAAATCTTATTCATGATTTACAATGTTACTTCCTTCAATCTTTTTTCCGTGCTTACAATTAAAAACATTACAACGCCAAGTAAGATTCAGTTAGCCATCCTCATGGACATTTACATTTACATTTGAAACACGAAAACAACCTATCTACATGTGGGAATAAAGTCTTGTCAACTAAGCTATCCATTTTCCAGTTAACTTTAATGCATCATATTATCAATTTGCACATAATTCATTGAGGATAGATCATTCATAGTCTTATCTTCTAATGCATATGATTTAATTGTTATTAATTTTTCCTAGAAGCATGGTCAATCCATAAAAACAGCCTTATGGCGTAGTTGAAGAACTAGATGTTTTATATCTAATGGTTGTTCTTCCGGGATCCTTCACTTTCATCAGTAGTTTTGCTTTCACAAAATCTCATTTGACCAAATAATTTAAGAGAGAATCTTTTGGAGGCATGTAGAATTAGAGTACTAGCTAGTAAATACATCCCCAAGATTTTTCTAGCTTGTGCTTAATTCTTGAAGCGAATTTTATCAGGTTTGGGAAATTGATTCAAGTAAGCATGAACCTGGTCATGTACTTCACACCTTGGGTTGGCCATTGGATAACAAGACATATGGGGGATCTTTTCTATACCATATGAAAGACAGACAGGTATCATTTGCCCTTGCTTTATAGCTCTATATTAATTAAGGATACAATTTAGTGTATTAATTTTACTAATTACCTTAGCTTGTTGTGTTACATTATATGGTGTACAAAGGTATGTAATTGTATAAGTGGAGGATATACTAATAAAATGAAATGCTAAATCTACTCAGAAGTCGTTTATAAAAATATGGTTAACAATGCTAGAAATTTTGTCCTTTCAAATGCATTAGTCGTTATGTGATAAACGTTTTCAAAAGGAGAGAAAAAAGAGGTGGACGTCGATGTATAGTTCAGAAAGTGGATGGAGCAACCTTGTTGACTTCATAAGTTCTGATGCTTTAAAATTGGAATTTACAAGTTATTAATTTTTTCCATTAGCATGCTCCACAATGAAATGTTTCCTCGGTTGGATATACAGGTTTCTCTTGGCCTTCTTGTTGCTTTGAATTACCACAACCCTTTCTTGAATCCTTATGAGGAATTCTAGGTATTTTTTATTGTTATTTTTGCAATGTTTATTTATATATTATATATGGACCTACCTTCACATAAGTCAAGATTGCACATTTTCTTTTTCATATGTGAGTCTCTCTCTCTCTCTCTCTCTCTCTCTCTCTCTCATTTTTTATAAAATGAAAATCTGTTACTGTTTATAATATAAAATGTTACCAAAAGTCTATAAACAGTTTTCTTTCTCTGTATATTCTTCTCATACATTGATGTAGGAAACAGCAGGAACTTGGAATGTTGCTGCTTGCAGTTAGCTTAATGGGGGTGGGAGTCACATTATGCTTGTTGGTTAGGATTTAATAAACTGGAAGAAAGGTGGTAGGGCTTTCCAATTGTAAAGAGTTGGGAACTTAGTTTTTAAAGTGAAAAGGCTGTTGGATTTGTTGGGATCCGGGATCCCCCAAGACCTTTGCGAAAATTAAACCAAGCAGAAAAACACACCCACACTCAAGGAGACACAATATTTAACGTGGTTCGGCCTCAATGCCTACGTCCACGGGAGAGTAGCCGGTTTTCACTATACCAATTTGGAGATTACAGAAAGATTAAAATAGAGGAGGAGCTCACACTCTCCTCACTCACCCATTCTCCCGTCTCCCTCGCTTACACCGAGGGAGACGGGTCTCTCTGCCTCACATCTCAACACCCTCTGATATGTTGCTCTTTCTTGGCTCTCTTCTCTCTCTCAACTCTTCACCATCACCTTCCATTTATATAAGCTTGACAGAAGGTGGAGAAGAGAGGCCTCATGGCCAGCTGGTTGCCAGCCAAAATCTGCTTTCGGTGGATGCTTCACATGGCCAACTCCATGCCATGTTGCAGCACATGTTGAAGTCCCTTTGTAGGCTGGCATGTTGCCTTTGTGGGTTGGCACCACCCTTGCCTTTGTGGCTGCCAACCTCTATGTGGGTTGATCTCCTTAGAAATCACCCCCTCAACCCATATGAGGTGATCCACAGCACACATTACTGCTAATCTTGTCACGCCCAAAGTCAACATAGTTTGCATCTCCTCACTGAGATGCTTGCACCCCCTGAAGCTAAAGATAACACAGCAGAGATACAAGAGAATGAGGGAATCCTACATCCTCAATTCAACTCATACCACTCTGATTTGGAGAAAGCCTCTGCTCCTATCTCTCCCAGGTCTTTTCCACGCTTCTGTCTCGGATGTCTATACCTTGCTATGCTTGAACTTGCGTAACCAAGGTATCCGACACCCCCTGATTGGATGTCCCGCACCCCCTGCTGGGATGCCCTTGACTGTTATGCATTACATCGCAGGACCAGTCATTGGAGCAATAGAAAACTTGTCGTTTATCCCATCAACGTCCTCTGTCTTCTTTGCTTGGAGCTTTTCCTCTGAACTATCGGCCTTTGCCTTCTGTACTGCTGAACAACCTCCTAGCGTCTCCATACGCTCGTTGTCTGTGCCTGTGCAATCCATGATGTGCTGTCCAGTAGATTGATGGTTGACAGTAGCTCCATCTGTCAAAGCATCGTCAGCTATGCAATTCCCTGCATAGTGCCCGCACCCATGGCTTCTGGTCTCCCTGCGTCGAGCTCGCCTGAGAGATCTGCATCAACTCTATCCTCCGCTGCCATGGAAGAAACCACCATAGAAGAAAAAAGACTTGCCACTCATTGGCGCGCACTCTTGCGTTTGTCTCAATTTCTCTGTCTGGAAGTTCCTGTGAACTTTCAACAACCTGCTGCTGCACACTCTTCTTGCGCCTCTGTATGATACTCTACCGTACCCTTGCACTCCTGCGCGACGCTCTGCGCTTAGTATGCTCCTCGCAACTATTGTTCTACAAGTCCACGTATCACCGGTACCAGATACGTATCTGATAGCTCCATCACCCGGCATTTCCACGAGCATCGGTTGCCAAATCATCTGTCCATCGATGAATGGTCTTCTCTTCTGATTGAACCAAATCCTCCGATGACGTCAACAACCAGGAAAGTTCCCAGGAAAGACTGGTGGGGTCACACCCGGTCCCATTTAAGAACCAGTCTCCTTAGACAGTGTCTTTTTGACAGAACTTTCCTAGACATTGTTGATCTTGAGATAATCATACCTGCAATCCTCTGATCGCCCCTGACCAATCCTGATCTTCCTCGATCTGCCATTTAATCAAGCCTGATCTCCGCTGGTCTTCAATGATCTATCTCGAGTTGTACCTTGTTGTCCAATCTGGTTAGAATTTACCCATTCTAACCTCTTCAGTGAATCCGCAGCGTTCCACAATATCCGGCAACCTCCATTCGAGTATTGAAGATGACAAACTCCCATGTTTTGACAATCTTTAAAAAACCATTCAGAATTTCACCATTCTGATCTCGCGGTTGAGTCCGGAACGGTCCGATTAGCTAGGACCAACCTTCGCTGCATTTCCGGGGACCTCATTGAAAAATATCCCCGAAAGCTGGGCCACACCACAATTTTCTGAAAATTTTGGGCCAAATTGCAATTTTCAGAAGTTCAGGGAATATTTTGTGTACCAACAGAATATTCCGTCCGGCTTGATGCCGTCTTGCCTTCTTTTTACAGAAACTCCGTCTCCAAAATCTGACCGTACGGATGTGTCCGGAATACTCCAAATAGTTGGAAACCACTATTGGATTGCCAAAAACGGACTCCAAATGGCTTTGATCTAGCCAAAACATTTTGTACGCCTCAGATCTGCGGCTGCACCATAGCCGCGAAGCACTGGATCCTTCCCCTGCGGTTGCAGTTCTTGAGTGTCGCCTTGGATCCCTCGCTTCGGTTGATCGTCAACAACATGGCGGCGATGGCGACCACGTGGTCTTGACTTGGCGAACCGCGTGGCGTTTTGCTACCATGGCGGCGTGGCACGCGTGGCGATAATTTGGCGAACACGTGGCACCATCCTGCTTGCGTGTCTGCTGACGCGGCGTGCGCGTGTTGAGCGCGCGTGTGGTACTCGCGCCACTTCTCCAGTCGTCTTCCTTCCTGAGCCGCGCGTGGAAGCGCGTGCCTGCGACTAGGCCGACGGTTACCTTAATACCGTGGCGTGGGCGCGTGCTCCGTTTGATGTGTTCTTTGCATGGTTGGACTCCTCTCGTCGAGCCCTTGCTCCTGGTATGCTCAAAACCTGATTTCGAGCAATCCGATTTCTGGACAGATTCGAAACAACATGGGTTTTTGTTCCGAAACGCCACCGACGAGGCTCTGATACCAATTGTTGGGATCCGGGATCCCCCAAGACCTTTGCGAAAATTAAACCAAGCAGAAAAATACACCCACACTCAAGGAGACACAATATTTAACGTGGTTCGGCCTCAATGCCTACGTCCACGGGAGAGTAGCCGATTTTCACTATACCAATTTGGAGATTACAGAAAGATTAAAATAGAGGAGGAGCTCACACTCTCCTCACTTACCCACTCTCCCGTCTCCCTCGCTCACACCGAGGGAGACGGGTCTCTCTGCCTCACATCTCAACACCCTCTGATATGTTGCTCTTCCTTGGCTCTCTTCTCTCTCTCAACTCTTCACCATCACCTTCCATTTATATAAGCTTGACAGAAGGTGGAGAAGAGAGGCCTCATGGCCAGCTGGTTGCCAGCCAAAATCTACTTTCGGTGGATGCTTCACATGGCCAACTCCATGCCATGTTGCAGCACATGTTGAAGTCCCTTTGTAGCCTGGCATGTTGCCTTTGTGGGTTGGCACCACCCTTGCCTTTGTGGCTGCCAACCTCCATGTGGGTTGATCTCCTTATAGGATTTTCAGTGAATAGTTTGTCAGTAGTTATTGACAGCAAGTATTTTAAGGTTTCAGTGCTCAATTCAATGCCAAAAAGTAGTGGAAAGAGTTAGTGTTGATTTTGAATTGACAGGATAAATGAGGGATTGAATAGGCAACTCGTTTTTCCCGTTTTTTTATCTATAGCTCAAAAGGCATGGTACCTTATTAACAATATTACTAATTGTTTGTTAGATGTTATGCAAATATAAATATGATGCTAGTTAAATTTTAGTCTATTCCATATCCAGTATTCCCGGGTGGAGCAATTATTGGATGCTCAGCTAGCTTCTTAAATGTACCAAAAATAAAGGGCACACATACTGCCATGAAATCAGGTATAACTCACATTATCTCAAGCAGGGCTTTATCTTTAATGTGAAAACCATACGATATGTCTAGTTGGTATCTAGTTGATATAAAACAATGTTATTTTATGATTGTTTGGTGTTGTAAATTGCTAAATTCTAGGATAAAGTCATTCAAGATTTAGTTACTATGAGATTAAGTATGCCAGATGATTTTTTGTTGCAGCAGTAAATTGTTATATATCTGAGGTAAATTGCCCTCCCCCCCCCACCCAAAAAAAAAAAAAAAAAAAAACGAATTAAACCTTTTTTTTTTCAAAAAAAATTCTTAAACCCTAAACTTCTCGGTTCTATGCCATATGTCCATCTTCGTAACAGAGAAGGATAATTTTGTCAATTTACCCCTCTTTCTTGGATAATTTGTGAACATACCTCTTTTTCCACTGTCTTCCTCCCTCCTAGAAGCCACCTCCACCACCAGTGGCAACCCCTCTACAACTCACCCATCCTCTTGTTGAAAAAAATGCGTACACATATACCTACACTGATACATACTCCATAACCAAATAACTTATATCCCAGATGGGTGTGAGAGGAACAGAGAGTTAGAATCACCCTCCCCACCCTCCCCTGGCACGCCCAACTCCTCCATAGTCCACCTCCGCTACATGCAACCCACCAAATAAACTATTAGAAAAAATTAAATAACATATAGAATGGTTGGAATTTGTGATCAAGCTATTAGAAAATAAAGGAGTACTTCTAAAGCTTATTTTCTTACAGGAATGCTAGCAGGTCGTGCATTTAGTGTACTTCATGCGGGCTTAAATATGGAAACATCTTTGGAACAACTTAAAAATTCATGGATATGGGAAGAACTTTCTGAGCTCGGAACTATCGACCGATGCGTATTGAAATTTATCCTTTCTAACTTTTCAATGATCTTTCCTCCGATTGCCATTTCATATTTTGATCTTCTTCACTCTTTGGTTTTCTCAGAGGCGCTAATTGATGGTCCATTTCAACAATTTATTGTCTAAATAAACCACCTCTTGTATGAATTATATTTTTACGATATCCAAATCTATTTTTCCGTGTTTTCTTGTTTACATGCGTGATGTGGTACACATGCGAAATTGTATTTCCGTAGTTTTTAACTATATTTACTCAGTATTTTGTGTGTTTTTGCTTGCGATATCAAAGACCCAAAGAATATTGAATGGACTGTCTTGGGAAGGTGGTGGCGGTCTAGGCTACTCCATCATGTAGATCGTTTGCTTGGATTAAGCGCATAAAATAAAAATGTATCCCAATGTATACAATTACAAATAAAAGTCAATCTAATTGGAAAAAAATTTAACTTTGTCTTTGAGGTTTCTCTGCAGAACTCCATATCCTGTAGTTAATATAAATTGTAATTCCTTCTTGTTCCCATTTAGATCATTTGATTGAGTAGTCACTGCATTGTGAATTCATGTCAAGAGATTCCTCAACGAAATGCACACAAACCTTTATTATCTGGAGTTCATGTTCCCAGATTATGAGCTACTCACAACCCAAGCTGTCGAGAATGGAAAGTAGGACTACGCAGATCAAATACAAATCAAAATCCAAATATAACTTCAGAGCTTTTACACTAGGAGAAATTTGTGAAATGGGAATGGTAAATGAACAATTTTTCTTTTTTTTTTTTGCCTTCTCCCAAAAACGTTAGTTTTTTACAAACTAGCATAGTATAATCTTAAAAAGTTTGCCAAAAGCCCTCACAAAATTTCCAAGAGTTTTGCCAAGTGTGCCATGTTATTCCACTGTTTTGACAAATTAAGAATACATCCCAAAATTGCCCCTAAGCAAGATGTCGAGGATTTGGCTTTCTCGCAGATTCCAGATATCTTTAGTTCAATGCATAAAATTGTAACACATTAAAATCTAAAATCAGGAGTCTACAAATGGCCAAATCAATTTAAGTTGAAGATCCCACTGTTTTGGGTTTTAAATAAAGATTTGGTGATGCAAGTCTTTTTACAATCAATTAATCACCTACTTTCATGAAAGAGTGTTCTATTCCTGATATAGAGAGACCAAATGCTAAGAGCATCTCTAGCAAGGCTAGTTAAAATAGCTATTCAAAATTTTACTTTACTATTCTGGCTAGTCAATTTTTTAATATACACTCCAACAAGGCTATCTACTTGAGCTATCTTCTATTAAAATATTCTTATACTTTAACTACATTCTTTCCAATCTAAAAAAAAAAAAACACTTCTTTAAAAAAAAAAAAAAAAAAAACTAACTTCTTTAAAAAAAAACTAACTTCTTTCAAAATATTCTTATACAATATCATGCACGCAAACTCATGAAGATGGATAAAGCAATCCATATACCAACAAAACCAAAACTTGCGGATAGTAAAAACAAGCATAGTGTGCTCACAACTGAGACCAAAACCTACACAAGGACACAAGAAGAATATAATCTTCGCATGCAAATTCTGTATACACAGTGTAGTTCTGAAGGTGCATATGGAGAAACAAAAAAAAATCAAAATCAAATCATGTACAAGTTGGAGACTGGAAGAAAAAGAAAGAATTCTCAGATTTCTTTTCCTCCAACTTCAGAGCATCCTAATGGATGCTCTATAGAACGAAAACAATGAGATCTTCACAGTATAAATAGGTACATAACAGCAAGTAGTCAAAAGGTCGTAGACTTGCCATGGAGTAGGCAGAATAAACAAAATCAAATGCTCCAAAGTTGACTCATAATTGACTCACAAACAAAATCAACAGCAAAATCAGATCAAAAACATCTTCAAGAACATATAACTTACAAAGTCATATTCACAATTGAAAAAATTAAGAATAAAGCAGTTGGAAATAGGATGCTCATCACCACTTCATTCATCAATTCCATGGCTAAATCAACACAAACCCTCAATTTCTTGTGTTCCCTTGCTTTTGCAGTGCTGCTCATCACCACTTCATCATCACCACCATCAGTCCAATCTTGATCAAATATCTTCCTCCTCTTCATCACCATGATCAGCAACACGATAACCTTCAACATGGGTATGCCCTGGGCCATCAAACTTGCCAAGCTCACAGTCCATCAAGTCATCACAGCTGCATGAGAGTGCATCATCTTCCGCTGCACCCAAATCAAATAACCAATCCAACCACAAATAAAGAAGTTCCAAATCCTGTACATAGTGTCAGTAGCAAAATTTTCCTTTGATTGCAATATTTCATGTGTAGAAATCAAATGGTTATTTGCTTATAACAAGACAAGGAGAATACAGTACAGAATATTGATAAAGTTACATAACTTATCCACCAATTCAACTATAATTTCATCCTCCTGTACATAAGTTACGCGAATAATTAATTTGATCAAATTAGAATTTATGAGATAATACATATATTAGTAACTTAAAGAGGGAAAAATTGGCAGAAGTTGACAGAGAATTTGATCAAAATTTACGAGATAATACATATATTAGTAAATTTGACAGAAAATTTGACAGAAAATTTGATCAATTAATAGATGTTACAGCCACCTATGCTACAATACCATAAATTCGGTTAGGTTCTCCATTCATGGAACCCAAATAATTACAATCTATATTCTAACAGAAATTACAACTAACACATGGTGTGCAATACAAATATATAGACAAATTAAATTAGATTTCAAATTATTTGAAATACATGCCCAATGTAACGCCCTCAAAATAAACCCATAATACATAATATTAACATGCGGAATTACAAGGAAATAAAGTATCTTATTCCATTCATCAGAGTACCATGAAATAAAAACATCATAATAAATGCCCTATGGGCTTACATCTTGCCAAGCCAACACTTGGACACAATTTCATGAGTTCTAACTCAAAAACAAATAAAGCCCTAGGCTTGAAAGTTTACAAGTTGTCCAAATAAAACAAATAAAATAAAGCAAATCTTCGAGTCCAAATTCTCACAAGCTAAGTCCTTGGAGGTAGTGAACCATCTGAACCTGAAAATGAAGTTCCCATATAGGGTGAGCCACAGCCCAGTAGAAAAATACTAAACCAAGCATAAGAATTAATTAAAGCATTAGCATCTGATACATGGTTAACACACAAAAAAAATCCATTTTTACAATTTCATGACACAAATGTCTACATTGCCTATGACACTTTGTCTATGGCATAACTCACCTTCCAACTATGGCTCAGAACCTGGCCAAACAACTCAACAAGGAGTAACAAATCAGGTTAAACCTTTCTTATAACAAAATAAGCACACATGCTGGTGTTATAACAATCTCAATCAAATTCACTTCCATACTTCCCTACTGATACACATGGTGGTGATGTATCATATCAACAACAAATAGATAAGCATATGAGCTGTATCTCTGCTATAGGCGCGCATATAAGCAGCAACCCTGGGTTCATCCCCTATCTTCCCATAATCATTAACCGGTTTAGAGGTACATCCCCCATCTTCCCCTAAACCGTGGAGTACATCCCCTATCTCCTCCCATACACAAGTAATGCATATAAACATAAAGTCATATACATAATAAATCAATACATAAATTAAATGTATTAATCCAACTTTTATACTCAACAACATAACCAAATGATTAGTTTCAATTTTGCCTAATCCACATGCAATGTCTACAACAATCATGGCTATCCTCCACCGATAGTCCAAAACAATTATTTCTAAACAAGGAATAAATATAACAACAAATGTAATTTCAACATTCTCAAAGGTAAGTATTTAAACTAACCAAATACATCATTAAACCACTAAATTCCCCAATCTCATGAATTAAACCCAATATCACAATATTCCTTTAAATTAATTATATAAATTAATCTATGACAAACCCTAAGGTTTCTCCCAAAATTCCCAAACTACCCCCACATACCAAAATACCACCACTTAGGATTAAAACGTATAAATGGAGTAGGAAATCCCTACCTCGAAGAAATAACTCAACAGAAGAAGATGAAGATGATGCCCAAAACTCCAAAGTGCTCCAAACCAACAATTTCTCAGATTAAAATGTAGCCCTCACTCTCCTCTACCTTTTTAATGAAGGAACTAGGGTAGATACACACTCTAAATAGATCAATCCTAAGAGAGAAGATGAGTTGGAAGAGAGAGAACTCGTAACCTAGGGTTTTATAAAAAGCGAAAAAATTTGGCTTGTTTTAAACACGCCGCGTATTTAAAAGCTCGACGGCTCGCTCGAGCGTGAAACACACCGCTCGGCGTAAGAACAAAACAAGGTCCGCTCGGCGAAGCAATGATAACCGCCGGCGTAGATTCCTTCCGTAACCCACGCGAACACACTACCCGCTCGAGCGTCAACAATGCCGCTCGAGCTCAACCCGCTCGAGCGTAAAGAAACCCGCTCGAGCGTATAACTCTCACCTGCAGAAGTTTTGCAGGGACCAAAAATGCTGGAAGAGTGTAAACCCCGCTCGAGCGGAAAGGCTAAAAACTGGGCAACCAACATCTAGACCAAGGCTCAACCCAACTGTTCGAAACACGCCCAATACATCCTAAAACTCGATCAAATAGAATTAAAGGATGACAACAACAATCTGATAACAACGAAATCCACAGAACATAAGCCCGAATACAATAATCAAAAGGGAAAAGACCGGGGTCGCTATACCCAAACTCCACATATATGAAAAGGCAATATGATTTATCAAAAAAAAAATATATATATATATATATATATTAAACAATATGCAATATATACGTGTTTAAGACGTGTCCCTGTATCCATACCTACCTTTTAAATGCATATCCTAATATCCTACGATTTAGTTTAAGAAGATCTGACGCTTGGACACACAATGAGTCCATGTAACATAGCACAAGAGCCAAGACTACTAATTGAACTCTTTATTACACAAGGACAAAGTCAACTATTCACAATTGTCTCCATTCCCGTAGGTCTTCCAAGTCTGCTACATATTTATTTTCAATGAAAATTTTATTACCTACATACACTGCATTCAATGTAAAAGAACCTATTGATGTCTCTAATTGGGGTATAGTATAAGGGTATTGTTGAATTAATTACGTTACGTCTCTCATTGTTAGATAATATACAAGGCCAACATGTCCATCTTATGCAAAATCTCTGTGTTCTTGACAAAGCATATATTATCAAACTATGGCTGAATGGCCATGATATTTTACATTTTTTTTTTGGTAACAAGTCTGAATGACCATGATACTACCTCTTCATAAAAACTACAATTTAGGATAAAAGAAAATATATGAAAGAAAAGTAATTACAACGAAAGCAACTCCTAGCAGGAGTTTAGGAAAAATACCCTTACCATCTTGCAAGTGAACCTGTTGCTCCATTGTTTGCAAACGCAGCTTAAGTTCACTATTTTCTACAGTCAGGCCATTTGTATCTCTCTGTTCATAGCAAACCCACAAGAAAATAGTGATATCCATACCATAATCCATAATATGTTATATACTAGAATTTTTCAAACTCCCTCTAAAGAAATTGAAAAAAAAAAAGGTTTTTTTGTTTTTTTGTTTTTGTAAGTAACAGGGAGAATTGTATTAAGGAATGTGCTGAGGGAACACACCCCTATACAAACAACAAAAGGAAAATAAGAGAAGAAATACAAAAGATTTACCCAACACCCTACTACAAAACAATAAGACAAAAACAAGTCCCACCAACTACAATGCTTCAATATAGTGCCAACTCCACAAAAGGTTCTTTGTTGGCTTACAACATTGATTCCATTTGGTTCCACCACCTTTACCAATTAGCAAATGAGAACTGATATCCAGATGCTCTCTTGGAATTTTCTCTAAAAATGTCCATAAAGACAAATATAAATAAATAAAAGCACTAACAGGCTTCTTTCCTAATATACTATCCTCAACTAAACAACCATCCTTGGACTTTACGACTCTATGGCCCACTATATGGTCTCTCATCTTGTGATCATCATAATTCACTGATCATTGAATCCTCAAAAGTTCTCTTTCCTTCCTAGAGGACACTTTACCCTCTTTCTTCAAAACCTTCTTAACCTTCTCCCTCACAGGTTTAATTTCCATGGCAACAGTGCAAATTACACTAGTCGATACAGTAATTTAAAACCATGCTTCTGATACCTCACTGGGGCCTTCACATTTTGCCCAATGGTCTTCAGATCCCTTCCTTCCACCCCCATACAGGATGAAATCCAGAAGCATCTCTACCACACTTATGCACCCATCACCATACTTAAAGACTCTGGAAAGCAAACCCTGCTCTCTCCTCAGACTCTAGACGGCAAATCCCGCTCTCTCCTCTACCTCTGGGAAGCCCTAATCTCCACAAATCTCTCCCCTTTGTTTTGGCAACTCCAACAATCCAACTTCCTACAACCACTCTCAAACTCCTCAAGAAACCCAATCTTCTCTGCCCCTGACAAGCCACATCCAATTTTTGCCAAGCCAATTAATCTTGAACCTCAACAGAATTAGTGATCTCAAAAAACCCTGCCCCATTTCTGCCACCACCACCCTACTCCCATCATTCCTATCTCCGACTGAAACAAACAATTTTAACCCTAGCTACAAAATCCTCCTCGTGGTTAGAAACTCAAATTTGTTTTGCAATCCAACAAGAAAATAAATAAGCTAGATCATGTACTCAACAAAATGACTTGCTATAAGTCATACAACCTGTCACTAAGACCAAACATTTACACATATTATGTGGCATGGCAGAATCTACCTGCAACAGGGTCAATTGAGCAGACAATGAGGTTGCTTCAGTTTGCAGGGTTTGAACTTTTCTTTCAAGCTCAGCTATGTACCTCATCTTCCTTTCCTTTGACCTAGCAGCTGACTGCCGATTTGCCCAAATCCTATCATAGTAAGAAAATAAATTTGAGAATGATGTAAACCAGTCACAAGATCCATGGGTTAGGCAGAAGCAATAAAAACAAAAACACAAATAAAAAAGGATAACATGAGTTACACAGAATACGTGTTCATTTATAGCAATAATACAATATAAAAAGAGTTCTGTCATAGAACTAAATTGCATGCAAGTAAGAATTGGCATTGACCATCTACAAGAAGCACAGTCAAGGAATAATGGAAGAACAAAAATAAGGATGTATTAACAAAGATATTAAGAGCAAAAATAAGGATGTATTGACGGATATATCACAATCATGTATCAAATATAGCAAAACATGGAAACTTTAAATGAAGTTTATGAACACATTAACAAAGGTATTAATGCATAATTAAAAAATAAACAGTCAATAATTTTTTTAAAAATAGCAAGGGCCTAATCATGGACGACCACACATGTCTAATTAACCTCATTTTTTTAATGAATGAGATGCTTGACGAATATTATAACATGAACGATTCGGATCATCAAAGTAAGTTCAGGACAAATCCTGCCAATAGGGTTAAAGCACGTTTGAGATTCGAACTCGGAATTTATGCTTTCTAAATGACTTATCAAATATAACTTGCCCAAATGTTTGGAACACTCAAAACTAATATTCGGCCATATCTGAGCTCTCAGGTAGATAGACAGAATAAGATCAGCGCTACAAGTAGTGTATGCAAATTCATATTTTCAGGGGAAAAAAATTAAACTATTTTATCAACCTATACATTGTATTGTACACTAATAACAAATCTTTCATCTCTGTACATGTCATTTCTATGCAGCATTATATATCCCAAACAATTACACAAAGATTTGAGCATATCTATCACCTCTACCCTTGTCATTTTTGTCTTAGCATGCTTTTCCATGAATATCAAGTTACCGAAGCAATGAGAAGCAGATACAAAGTAATAATTACTGACACTTGCATGTTTTCCATTCTTGTGTCGTCAAGCCATTGTCATTGGGAAAAGCAGGTCCAACAGAGTATAAATACCACCGCCTAAGAGGAGAGCACCACTACAAAACATGAAATACATACGTCTATGAGTGACAACTACACTCCAAGGAACAGAATTGTCAACATCCGACCACTGATGAAGATGAACATTGAAAAGTAGATGCAAAAAAGGAACCTCAAGCACAACTTATCCTAATGCTAAAAAATAGGGAGAAAATACCTCATTGGGTTGATCCATGCTAAGAATTTGCAGAATGAAAGCAGGCTCTGCAGACAGTTTGTGTTAGAAATTGCCCAGGATACAAACGAACAATAAAAATTAGACAAACAAAAAGTGTAGGAGTAAGAATGAAACAAAGTGGCAAACAGTTTATCAGTGATGACACGGATTTGGCCTCCACCTACAGATGGTAGGAAGATCTGGGCATAGTCCTAGTGTCTCCCTAATAGGCCCTGCCAAATCATTGGCTAAGTACACTAAGCCATTGGAACAATCATAATTTTGGCCCGGGCCCACGATGCACTATCTATATATACCTCGGAAAGGAGGGGAAAAGCAACAGTAAGTTATGCACATCAAGAGTTCACATACAAGATTTTACCAAGTGAAAAAAGAGTATACCTGCAATGCTCCTGTTTGTACAAAAAGAGTATAATAAACTGTTTACAGAAGAGCACAACCCATTGCACAAACTTAAGCTATGCCCTCCCCTTTAAAAAAATAAGAAAAAATGGGTGAAAAGAACAGACAGAATAAAAAACAGAGCTATATATGTAATATTTTATTAAATACCCAACTTTCCTTGGGTAATAAAAAAGTTACTAAAGCAAATGGTTGTTTAACATAACGAAACAAAATTAGAGCACATGAGTTCTTAAAAAATTAGTAAGTCATGCACCAGCTGATCACAAAAAGAAAAATTTCCTAACAGGTAGTCTGTTAATGCATATTAATTACCTAATGTTGCTGTGAGCGACGAGCCTTGACAACATAAACATAATGATAACCACTCAGTGTACAGTTTCATTTTGTTGTTTTAAACAGAACTAGGGAGGACAACTAGGTAAATGCCAAGACGGCCCGAACAATATAGTGGAGCACTTGTCACATAATGACAACTAAAAATAATCTCAAGCCATCACAAAATCAGATTATACATATGTCAATGCAAAGAATAATGAGCCATGTAACCAAGAAATAATCATTCATGTGATTGACTTGGAATTTTGGACTATAATTTACAAGAAAAGCATTCAAAATTTTAGTTCCTCTAGTGCTTTTTCCCATGTAATTGCACCTTCAAGGGTCATTCCCATACCCTTAAGGTGAGCATAAAAACTTCCATTGCCACCCCTCCACTAGCATTTTCCATTAAGTCTTACACATTTTTCATACTTTAGTTTCTAGACCCACCTCTCAAATTTCAAGATTTGTTGAGAAAATCAAGTGTTCCAGAAAATGATGAACTTTAGTAAGAGCATATTTAGTAGACTCTTATTAGTTGCGGAATCACTAAAAAACAGGCCAAGTTGATTTGATGTTCAAAATATACAATGGCCATCTAAGAGTAGTTACTTACTAACATATCCACAGGACCCTGACCATCAAAGTCATAAGACTTCTTAAAAACATAAATTCAAAAAACAAATTGCTTTACAAAATTTACATAATAAATTAATCAAGCTAATAAAATAATTGGCCAAACAATGACAAAAGAGCACTGTTGACCAATTTAATACCATTGAGTACTTCACTGTCAAGAATATCCCATCAAACAAATGTCCCAGTGCATCAACACGAATACCATACGAACAGGTCATTTCATGATAGATAAGTTACTATATGAACCATTCTTCATGCTCATAGAAAGTGAGAGAAACTGTCCAAACCCCTCAAAGCGCCCAAAAAATGTTTTAGGACTGAACCTATGCGTAATCTAAAACATTCTTCAATTGCCATAAACTTCCCTTCTCAAAGGAACCAATTTCCCACCCATTACACTCCAACACCATACCCAGATGGATAAGCATCATTAGTTGATCTCACAGTGCCAGAGAGAACATGACAATTGTCATACTCAAGAATGCATGTATAGATGTATTTACAAATTGCTCAAATTAAAGACCAAAATTTAGCAATCATGATACACAAACAATTTTCATGTTCCACTCAAAAGTAGACCTTTAAATTCAAACTCAAGCTCAAGAATTTCATCAACAACTTCAAAATTAGGTGAAGCTTAATGATTCAACAAAATTATAGAAACCTAACTTAAGGTCAAGCAAGATCAAATAGATGAGCTCTAATGTCATATTAAAAATATAACCATTTCATTTTTTATCTCACAATCATCAAATTAACTACCAAAAAAAAAAACTATCATTCTAAATACAACTTTTTTAACAAGGCTAAAATAGCAAAATAGTCAACTAAAATAGCCAAGCTTCTAAATGGAGCCTCATTACTTTCGGCTAATTTACCAAGGACTTGCTTAATATATATATTTTTATGGATTGGAGGGCAACATTTATATACATCAATGTATAAGTCAACTTACCTAGCTTGGTGGCCCTCCATGGCAACATTGAATTTGGTACTTATTTTGAATGCACTCAACGCCTTGCTTGTGCCATTGCTTTCATATATGTTATAAACTGTCCCTCTAAAACCATGTGAAAGAAACCACATACACAATCAACCTGTAAGTACCGTGTGCATAACAAATGGTATTCTTTTTAGTTCACAAAGTGCAATTAGAATAATATTTAAACCCCAATTTCTTTTCCTTCTTGTTCTTAAACAAATATAAATGAAAAAGAAGTTATTTACAAAACTCAAAGTCAGAAACAATAAAATCAATCTGAGAGGGTCCATACAGGTGTGTACTAGAATCCAATCCGATGGGATTCATTTGTTCTCCACAACCTTTCTTGCCGCTAAGCAGTGCAGAAAACAATCAACCAAGACCGACCCAATTCTTCAAAGTAATAATCTCTTCCCTTTTCCCACTCCCCATACCCCAAATAAACAAAAGTGGGGGACCCACCAGGAGCTCAGCGTAGTGGCACAACAATTTCATCCATCTCTATGTCCCACAAAAGCAATTGCGTGTCATGCATAATAACAACATTAAATTGTGAAATGAAAAAGACATTAAAGTAAGCATATAATGATGATAGAAATACTTTTAAAAAACAGAATCAAACTGTTGAACAATGACAGAAGCAATGATAAGCCCAAATTTAGAGACGTCACAAGATGGCAGTGAAACATAATTTTTTTTCTTAGGCACCATAAAATGGCAACATATTATGAAATAAAATAAATAATTGAATCAACTCACAATAATAGAAGAAAAAATTTTGAGGGTAGAACATAAATAGAAAATGATAAACAATCAATAGTCTCAGCTTATCCTAAATGTCACTGCTTATCCTAAATTTATATGAATCATAATCATGACTTTCTACTAGGTCTCCTAATGATTTCTGGTGATCATTTCTCATTTTCCGTGTGCTACCTATCCTCAAAATTCTAGTCTCTGCTTATCCTAAATTTCACTATCATGCTTGAGATTCATAGTAGAAAGTCTAATGAAAATCCTCACAATTTTTAAGCCATACCACTGTCATTGTTTAGTATCAAAAATCATTATGACCTATGAAGCACCCAACACTTCAAAATAGGTGCCATGTCTGTATCGGATAAGTTAATGGACACTGACATGCTGGGGACACGAGTGTTCACATGTCGGACACACCATGTGACATGTCAATTTTTTTAATTATTATTTTTTTGCAAGGCACTTCACAGACATGCGACTGCGTTTGGATATGCCTCAAGACACCTTAGTCTCTTTTTTTTTTATAATTAAGAAAGATGATTTGGGATCAAAGCAAAATATATGAAAATACAGGAGGAAAGTGAAGGGAAAAAGAAAAGATACACCCACATATACAATGATGCTTCTTATATATGTTCCCTAAATTTATATGCATATACATATCAAATAAGAACATATATAATAAAATAAATTTCATATTTTCACTGTGTCCATATCCTAATTTCTCAAAATTTTCGTGTTCCATGTCTCTATTTGTGTTTGCTTCCGTGTTCATGCTTCTTACATTATGACATTTAGCCTAATGTGTATTGTTGACCAGGAATTGCAACTAATTACCTCTAACAACCAGCCAGATTAATTATAAAGATCAAAGAAATCACAAGTGCCAAGACCACTGAGAACTGTCAAATCTGATATGGAGTTCTAGGTCTCAGTTGCAAAGAATTTCACAAACACTGCATGACAAGGAACCATTTAATCAATAATATTTAACAGTATGAAAAAGGAAATTATGTGAGTATGCATCCACGAAATATGATATTCAACTATCACTGACAATAATGAAAGACTAATAAGATACCTGGCCAACAGAACCAAATCGGTACATAACATTTTCTTCTGAGCCATTCGAATTTGGCGACGACCAATATGAATCGAAAGCAACTCCACTGACCTGTCACCCTCCAATCAAAGTGAATGTGGAAGTCATGGCGCTTGAGAGGAAACTATGAACTAATACCATTTATTGAAAGAAACTTACCCATGAGTTGTGTCCCTCACCCCATGCTACAACCTTACGATCTTCCATACTCCAAACTTGAACTAGATCATCTTCACCTCCAGTCAAAACGTATTTTCCATCCATGCTGTTGAGTAGCAGTGGTTGTCAATAATACTATTCTCTTTAAATGGGTTTAATAGCTAGTCTAAAAACAACACCTAGGAAAAACAGTATCATTTTACAAAAAGAAAGAAAGGCTACAACAATAAAAAGGCGTAAACTATTATGAAAGGAAAACCACAAAAGCTTCTCACCTCCAAGCACAACATAATACATCACCATAATAGCTTTTGCCACCACATATCAGTTGTTCATTTTTGTAGTCAAATACACGAAGATAACCTACATTCATTGATTAGTTAAAGCCCATATATACCACTAATAAATACAAATGGAAAAGAAGGTAAATTTAGAAAGAAAAAAAAAAAAAAATCTGTGAGACACACAAGGAATCAAGACAGTACCATCTCTTCCAACAGTAGCAATATAGGTCCCATCAGTTGAAAAGGCAATGCTGTTAATTGAACCTTGGCAAATATGCCATCTAGCAACTGGGTTCTGCACAAAACCATCAATGAACTTACAGAAAGTAGAATCACTGACATAGTTCTTCACTTAATACCATCTATATGGTCATGTAAGAAAAGCATTAAAATTTCACCATCTCCCCTCGTTAGCATTATGTAACCATCAGTCAAAATACCAAATAGGTGAAAAATAACGATGTCACAATGTACATTATGAAAATGAAAGTAACAATTAACCGCATATGAACTTAATTAGAAAAGGCACTTGCACCTTTAAATCTTTTGTTAAGTCAGTGCAAAAATGCCACAATGTCATTGAAACCTTTAAACAATCATTGAAGAATAAGATAGTAGACAAATTCTCATGCTTACTGCTAGTGAATTTTGTTATATCAGGTAAAGGGCATTGAAACCCAAAAACTTTAGGTTAGCTTCAACTTGTACCCTAAAATCTAAAAGCATCAAACTGGCACCTAAGATTTATTGAGTTCATTTTGACCTATAAAGCACAGACACTTCTGTGGAGGAATTGTGGTGTTGGACACCGACACTCTTCGGACACTCTTAAAAGTGTGTCTGAAACTTCTTCAACATGTCTTAATTCAAAAATCAAATCCATAATATCGGATACTTTACCGATACTTTGCGGACACTTCGGCGATACTTCTTCAACCCTCTAAACACATCTTATGTAATCAATCCCTTCAGAATAACAATTTTCTATATTATGAAATATATAACTTTTAACGTATTAAGTGTTGTGTTACATATTTTTCATTATCTGTGAATAACTATTCACATATATCACATAATAAATTTGTAAAAATATAAACTTTTAACTAGCAAACAGGAAAAACACCATCACAACTATAATTAAGCTGTATAAAATAACTGTAGTGGCACCGATATGACTTGGACCCTTCTTCTTCTTGCTTTGTTGTAGCAGAGCTTGAGGTTTAATCCTTGCCATGATGTATAAGCCTCAACTCCCAAGGACTACAAAATCCCAGATCCAAAGACTCGGCCCAAATCTATATAACCAAACACCATTTAAAGGAACTCCATAACATATAAATCAAGCCGTGTTTTTGGATCCAATCTGAACTTTCATAGAACTTCATTGGTATCTTTGAATAAGAAACACACACGATAACCAGAATTCAAGAGGGTCCAAAGTTAGAGATACATAGATAAGTGAGAAAAATAAAAACTTCGGATTTTTTTTTAAAGTTTGATCTACAACCTCACACTAACAATCGATTAGACAGCTATGAAGTAACAAAAAATTATATGGAAAAGTAAATATTCATTCTTTACGATTACGGTTTTGAAATCAAAGCCCCAATGGCACAACTATTATCCACCTCAAAGATTTGAAGAAAAAATAGAAGGCATGGTAATCATAACTTGTTCCAGTTTTTCTTTTTGAATTTTTAGGATGTAGACCTAGAAAGCAAACTATTTTTACTCAAAATTGGAAAAAATTTAAAATAAAATAACGTATTTAGGGTTGGTTTGAGTAAAGTGTAGAAAATTCATATTTGAGAAAACAAAAAGAGAACAAGAGCATAGCTGCGAAGCAAAGAACAAGAGAGAAGGGCATTGAAATTGATTTCTGTCCGACTGTCTCTGTATCAATAGAATTTCGGTAAAGTAGATAGAGAGAGATACCCAGCGAGAACATCGAAGTTGTTAGCAACGACCTTGAGGAAGCTTCCAGCTCCAGATCCCATCTCCACCACTCCACGATCTCACTCTTTCTGAATCAGAAGAAGAAGATAGAAACTGTTAAGAGTGAGTGAGGGTTTCGATCGTCGGTTTGTGAAAGTGGTTCTTTTCTGATTAATTATGAGAAAAGAAAATGATCTTCCAGGAATTTTAGCATTTGGATTGGCGAAATGTTAGTGGTAAATTGCTATAAGATTTTAGGGGTTTGTAATGGCAGTAAGACAGCCTTGGATTAACCAATCCAAGTCCAAATCCAACCAAGTATCTCAAGGTAAAAGAGAACCTGTTTTTAATATAAAGGAAGTGAGAGAGAGAAAGACCGAGATCGACAGAGACGGAGAGACCGAGATAAACGGATCGACAGAGAGATCGGCAGAAAGAGAGAGACCGAAATCGATGGAGATCGACAGAGAGAGACCGAGATCGACGGAGATCGACAGAGAAGAGACAGATCGACAGAGATAGACCGAGATCGACAGAGAAGAGACAGATCGACAGAGATAGACCGAGATCGACGGAGATCGACAGAGAAGAGACACAGATCGATAGAGAGAGACCAAGATCGACAGAGAGAGAGAAAAAAACCTGCAACAGCGGCGGTGGTGATTTGCGGCGGTGGCGATGTGCGACGGTGGCATGCGACGGTGGCCAGCGATGGTTGGGTGGTGAGCGGGGGTGAGATTTGGTGGTAACTGTTCTGTGTGCGTGGGTGAGAGACAGAACAGAGAAACCGTTGGTGGTAACTGTTTAGTGGTTTACTCCTTTTGTGTTTATGAATATTGAAATGAAGGCTTACTCCTTTTATGGTAATGTTGATGGTAACTGTCCAGTGGTTGTTCCAAAATGTTTACTCCTTTTGTGTTTATGAACCTTGAAATAAAGACTTACTCCTTTTGTGGTTATGTTGGTAATTGTTCAGTGGTTGTCCCAAAATGTTTACTCCTTTTGTGTTTATGAACCTTGAAATTAAGACTTACTCCTTTTATGGTTATGATGGTGGTAACTGTTCAGTGGTTGTCCCAAAATGTTTACTCCTTTTGTGTTTATGAACCTTGAAATGAAGATTTACTCCTTTTATGGTTATGAACACTCTGAAATGTTTTTTTTTTTTTTTGAAATAAATTTTTACATAAAATTTATACATTTTATTAAAAATTATATTTTTTTTAAAAGCCAAACTTAAATCTTTTTTTGAAGTCATTTACATTTTTTGTGAAAAGGTGTATGTTCATAAAAGGAATAATTTTCAGAAAAGGTGTATGTTCATAAAAGGAATAATTTTCTAGAAAGTTATTCCTTTTGTAAAATAATTTTTTTTATAAATTTTACACATTTTTGTGAAATTTATACGTTTTGTGAAAACGAAACTTACACATTTTGTGAAGCTACTTACATCTTTTTTGAAATAACTTACACTATTTTTGAAAAGTTACACCTTTTGTGAAATAATTTTTGTCATAACATTTATACTTTTTCTTCGAACTTACACCTTTTGTGGAAGCCCAACTTAAAGGTTTTGTGATCGGAAGTCACTTATACCTTTTGTGAAAAAATAAATTCATCAAATTTACACCTTTTGAAGTCACTTATACCTTTTGTGATCGGAAGTCACTTATACCTTTAAGTTGGGCTTCCACAAAAGGTGTAAGTTCGAATAAAAAGTATAAATGTTATGCCAAAAATTCTTACACAAAAGGAGTAACTTTTTGAAAAAAAATATAAGCACTTCCACGAAAAGGTATAAGCTTAAGCAAAAGGTGTAAATTTGATGAATTTATTTTTTCACAAAAGGTATAAGTGACTTCCGATCACAAAACCTTTAAGTTGGGCTTCCACAAAAGGTGTAAGTTCGAATAAAAAGTATAAATGTTATGCCAACAATTCTTACACAAAAGGAGGAATTTTTTGAAAAAAAAATATAAGCACTTCCACGAAAAGGTATAAGCTTAAGCAAAATGTGTAAATTTGATGAATTTATTTTTCCACAAAAGGTATAAGTGACTTCCGATCACAAAACCTTTAAGTTGGGCTTCCACAAAAGGTGTAAGTTCGAATAAAAAGTATAAATGTTATGCCAAAAATTCTTACACAAAAGGAGTAACTTTTTGAAAAAAAATATAACCACTTCCACGAAAAGGTATAAGCTTAAGCAAAAGGTGTAAATTTGATGAATTTATTTTTTCACAAAAGGTATAAGTGACTTCCGATCACAAAACCTTTAAGTTGGGCTTCCACAAAAGGTGTTAGTTCGAAGAAAAAGTATAAATGTTATGCCAAAAATTCTTACACAAAAGGAGTAACTTTTCAAAAAAAAAATATAAACACTTCCACGAAAAGGTATAAGCTTAAGCAAAATGTGTAAATTTGATGAATTTATTTTTTCACAAAAGGTATAAGTGACTTCCGAAAAAGCATTAAGTTGGGCTTCCACAAAAGGTGTAAGTTCAAAGAAAAAGTATAAATGTTATGCCAAAAATTCTTACACAAAAGGAGTAAGCTTAAGCAAAATGTGTAAGTTTTCGTTTGTTTACACCTTTGGTAAGTCAACTCACAAAAGGCGTAAGTGTTCATAAAAGGTGTAAATAATTTCACAGAAGGCGTAAGTTTTCAGAAAAATGTGGAAGTTTTCAAAAAAGGTGTAATTTTTCACAAAAGGCATAAGTTTTCACAAAAAGCGTAAGTTTTCGAAAATCAGTTACGCCTTTTTCTGAAATTGCTTACGCCTTTCGTGAAAATATACGCCTTTTGTGAAAACTTAAACATTTTTTGTGATCATTTACACCTTTAGTCATATAATATATTATTTTATTAATTTACCTGGAAAGTGACCTGCTTAGCAGGTCACCAATGTGTAAGTTTTCAAATATTTTGATATAACCCAATACATACAAATGTGTAAATGCAAAATAGAAAGGTGTAAGTGCCTTGCATACCATATGCAAGGCATACTTAAGAAAAGTCCTATTTGTAAATAGGACTTTTTGATGATTAACTCAAAAGTAAATAGGTAATTTTTTTTTGAATTTTTTATATGATTTTTTTGTCTGCTTTAGTAATGCTTTTACATTAACATGCCAAATGAACTCTTGATCTAAATTTTTTAAATTAACAAAATAAAAAAAAAAATTATGCCATATAAAAAAAACACTAATAAAAATATAAATTAAAACACAAAACTTGAACATTGATTCCATCACTTTCACCTCGTTAGTGCTTTCTCCTTTACCATTTTCCTCCTTGAAAAATGCTAGAAATTCTAAGAAAATTATTAAATCTCTTACTAAATTTTCATATGGTGTATGAATGTTTAGTAAAAATTTAATAATTTTTTTTAAAGTTCCTAACATTGCTCTAAGTCCTTCTGTAGTAATATGCTTACCCAATGTCTATATTATCCTACACCTTCACAACATTCACCTCATCACAATTGGTCCCCCAAAAAATAAATGATAATTAAAATGAGTGGTTGTGTAGTATAAATTAAATGGGAGTGGCTTGTGTCTAGTCAGAGATTAGACTAGACAGTGTTGTTGGGCCCATTGAGGCTCACCACAGGTCCCATTTTAATAATTTGAACAGTTCAATGTGTAGAACTCGTTGATTACTATATGTCTGAAAAAAAATCACGTTGATCGGATATCGATGGCTATGTGATCAAATCAATTTTGTATAAAAAAATAGACGGTGAAAAAATTAATGGTTGAAAAAAACTATTTTGATCACATAGCTATCGATATCCGATCAACGTGATTTTTTACAGGCATATAGTATTTGACGATTTTTATATATTGAATCGTTTGAATTATCAAAATGGGACCTTTTATATATTGAATCGTTTGAATTATCAAAATGAGACCTGTGGTGAGCCTTCACAGATCCAATAACAGTGTCCAGTCTGATCTCGAACTGGACACAAGCTGATCCCAAATTAAATTTATATATTGTGAAATCATATATAAAATAAATCTAAATTACGAAGTTATAATTATGAGTATTTTTTGAATAATTGAGTCGAATTTGTAATATTGCTAAAGGTTGAATAAAAATATAAAATTAATCTTTGATGATGATGCACTACAAATAAATGGCATTGAGACATGAGCTAGGGTTTACGCTCGAAGAATGAATGAGGCTCCGAGTAGAGAGATTGGGATGCTTTTCAGGGTGGTTGCCCCTCTCTGCAACACGAAAAGATGATCTCTCTTTCTCTCACACAGATCAAAGATCATTGGAGCCGATGATTTCACCTCCCAAATCAACAGCCCTCTCTCTCTCTCTCTCTCTTTCTCTCTCTCTGTGTTTGCGAGTGGAAGATTGGATCTTCTCCATCTTCTTCTCGCGGGTAATTCTATTTGCACCAAAAAAACATCCAAAATAAATAAATAAATAATCATTGGCAGTCCTTCCGATGGGGTTTGAGGCTGTTGATGACAGCACAAAAACTCAACCCTCCGGGAGCGCTGTCTCCGGCGAAACAAAGAGAGGCTGTGACGATTAATTTCTTCTGAGCACTTGAGTCGGGCACTGAGAACCCGACCCGTTTCTTGGCGGGGCAACTCGGTGGGTCTGTGAGAGATAGAGATATGGGTTCCCACTTCTTTCTTCTCTCACGGGTAACCGTTGTTGCAGCCATGGCGAATCCGGATTCTCGCCTGATCATACATAGATCTGAGCCTCAAATATATATATATGTATATATTATTGTAGAAATTTGGGTCAATCTTAATTTAGAATTTTTCAAAGATATTTCAAATGCTTGCTGTGCTAGTAGCTGGACATTATTTTATTGAACAAATTACCCACACTACTTTTAGATTTGTCTAGTTTTGAAAATTACCACTACCCCCTTTGTTGTGGGTGGTTCAATGATTTAGGTTGTACATGATTTATGAATTTGGAAAAATATATATATATATATTAGTGAAATATAAATATAATTATATTTTATATATTTTTAATTTTAAAAAAAAAATCTTTCTTCAAATCAATGAATCAAACATAGTCATGTATTTGGTTGTGAATACCATCACTCCAGATCTCCTTGATCAGAGTTTGATGGTAATTCTATTTTTATGCATTCTACTTTGATCTCTTTAATAAGAGTTTGTTGGTAATATTTTGGTCTCCTTGATTAGAGACTTTCGTCTCCTTCATAGTTTGCCTTGTAAAAGATTATTGTGAAAAGATAGTTAAAAATTATGTTTCAACTTTTAACTCATTTTTTATCATATTATCTTTCACATTTATATATATATATATATATTTTAAAAAGTCAAAAAAAAAAAAGTAACAGAAATAAAATCACGTTATTAACTTCACTCTTAAAAGAAAATTACATAATTATTAAAATAAATTATAGTAAACTCCTCTTAACTATAACTTAATCTTGAGTTGTCCCTTTAATGTTTATAACTTGACACTCATAGTTTTATTTTGATGCTCTAAACCCCTTATGTTGTGAGACCGTAAGGGATTTATTAGTAAGGAGCTCATTGCAGTGCGTGAGATTGATCCTGTAACGTTAGCCCAACTATCATTCTATGTTGTCGTTTGACAATTAAATTTTTTAATTAGTTTATTGAGTTTTTAAATATTTTAGTTTGGGATTAAAAATTTGTTTGATTTAGTTTTTTTGGTTGTTTAGATTTTTGTGAGATAAAAAATGAAATAATTATGGTTTAAATGTGGCATTTTGTTTTATTGACTTAGGCCAAGTTTGGCATATTGTAAAAAAGCCAAAAAGTCAAAAAGTTATTCAAAAAGTTAAAAAGTTAACACTATTCACCAAAAGTCAACAATTACGGCTGCACAACTCCCAATCTTAATTTTTCCCTACAAATCAATTTTTACAATTTTTTATTACACATTTTTCTATAAAAAGTCAAAAAGTTAACCCAAACATCCATATTTTCTTTCTCAATTTTTTAGTCCAAAAAGATAAAAAGTGCACTTATTTAGAACACCCCAAACAATCCTTTATTTAGCCTATTTTATCTTTTGTGTTTTTTTAGCCAAAAAGTTCTAACCAAACAACCCCTATAGTGAGTTAATGATTGTCATCTTGTTGCCGATGTGTTCAGAAATTTATCGAATAAGTCCTTTCGACACACTCTCCTTTCAACACCTTCTTTTTTTTACATTGGATATACTTATACTATGTTTGGTTGAGAAATTTAAAAAAGGATTTGGAAACTATAGGTAAAATGTAAATATAAAATATCTACATTTTATTTAATTTTACACTTTTTCCATTTTTCTTTTTAAATTTCTTCCTAAATTTTCCAACCAAATACAGCGTTAGAGTCAAGATGTCCTTATTATATGTTGGAACCAAACATAACCCCCCTCCCCCCACATACATATATACAGTGTAATAAGCATAACCATAACATTTACAAACAAAGCTTTGGAAGTCGCATCATCGAAATTCACTGTGGAAAAGTATTTTGAGAATGACGCCACGTGGCCAAAGTGCCTTTGAGATGTTAGCTGAGGTACCACGTGGGTGAGTCATGTTTGCCGAGGTGATTGCGTTATTGCCGAGGTTTGGTGCGGTAATTTCAGAATCTGAGATATCTGGATAGAGGACAATAGTTCTAGATGAAAGAAGGCACTTAGTCTGGATAAGGATAAGGCTCTTGAGGAGTTTATCCCAATCTAGCTGAGAGTCCGAAATAAGCATCGTGCTTGAGTCCTATGAAGTGAGACTTCTAGGGGACTAGGGCACTGTTGGCTATAAAAGTGAAGCACCCCATTGAGTCAGCACCCCCTTGGGTCTAAAGTATATTTTTATTCTATACATTGAGTACTTGTTTGATATCTTTGAGAGATAAGTTGATTGACTTGATCGTCGGAGTGCCTCCGAGTAGACGAGCCATCGTGGTATTCTTATCTTCTAGTTGACAGGTGGTTGGCTTAATCTATTCTGCTGCGTGCTCTCCAGCTAAGTTTCTTGTTTGGTTGAGGTCAGAAATCAACATCCACAATTTGGCGCTGTTTGTGGGAAGTTAGTAAGGATAGATGGCCAACAACGAACATGAAATGAGGATCCGGGATGAAATTCACAGTGAGGAAGAAGAACACATGGGTCCTAATTCTGGAGGAGGAAGCAAAGATGAAGAAGTTCAGGAAGTGAATCCTAAGGCGAACAATGTCGATAGGGCCAAAATGTTCCGAAAAGAGGTAGCAGAGATGAATACTACCATGAGAGCGATCTTTAGGTATAGAAGGATAGATGTCTAAGAAGAGACGAGGAATTGAAGGACATGGTGAACAAGTTGACAGACTTACAGACGGTAGTCAACTTTATGATGCAGAACAATGTGATGCAACTAGCGTTTCTTTTGCAGGATACACCGACCCCAATAGCCAAAGCCAGTGTCCAAAAAGGAGGACAGAATGCAGTGCAACCTGTCTCACAACATGCTAAGAGACAGAGAAATTCAAATCGGCAATCACGGGATGTCGGACGGATAGAGTCATATCGATAGAGTTACAGAGGACACCACGGACTATAGGGACCTATGTCAGGAGATCTTGACAGATCCAAGGGCAAGGCCTTTGTTTTAATGATGCAGGGGATGTGGAGAAGTCCAAAAGGACACATCTTAACATAAGAAGTAGCGCGCCGAATCGACTGACAGCCGAGCTCCCAGACGAATGAAAGAGGACCTAAGAGATTATCTCCAAAAGAAGAGGCACGATGCCGAGATCACATCCAACGTCCAGCCAAAGACATTGTTCTCAATGGAGTTAGATGCGTTCGAAGCGTCGAAAAGATTCAACATGCCAAGGTTTTCGATCTATGATGGTAAGTCTGACCCAAATTTTCATGTTGGTTTATACTTAAATTCAATGGCTTTGTGGAATGGAAATGAGTAGCTATTGTGTAAGGTGTTCCCATCATCATTTTAAGAAATAGCATCCGATTGGTTCCACAAATTGCTGAAAGGATGTTTAAAGAATTGGGAAGACCTGGCTGAGATGTTTGTGGCCAGGTTTGTTACAAGCAGATTACAGCCACTGCGAGTAGATTCGCTACTGACTTTAAAGATCAGCGATAGCGAAGGTCTTAGGGCCTACGCCAAGCGGTAATATGAGGTTTACAATCGGATTTTGGCTTATAAACAAGAACTCGTAGTCGTATCTTTTAAGAACGACTTGGATGATGATTGCCCACTTCAGTAATCGCTTGCAAAGACACTCTTGAAGCCACCAGTTGATCAGCCGGTTGTCGTGCTGGATGTCCCTCCAGTCGACTAACTGTGTGCAGCTTCTTGTTCTACTTTTTGCTTTCAGTTTGCAATTGTGGTGTTGCTTCTTGTTTTCGTCCACACCATAAACATACAAACATAGTGATGTTGCTTTATAGATAAGTGAGGCAGTATATGATAATCAATGAGGTAGATGTGCATATTGAATGAGGTAGTTGATCATGAATGAGGTAGGTGTGACCTTGAATGGTTTTGAGCCTTCTTATGCTAATTCAATGTTCTAAGGCTTGCAGAACATGACAATGCATACATTGATGTTCCCAATCAACTTCAAAATGCACGACTGATGTACATTCAAAGAAAAAAAAAAAAAAAAAAACATAAAAGAAAATAGCATCAACTATTGTCAAATTATTTGACAGTAGTTTTTTTTTTTTTTTCCCTAACTATGAACCGATGGACCACAGTGGAAAAATTGTGCTATTTTCAAGATCAAAGTAATAACAAATGATAGTTTTGTAGAGGGTAAACAAATTACACACTATTATCATCATATAAATGAAAAATGTTAGTGTCATTTTAGATCAGCAAATTATATATTGATAGTAAAGTGGATTTTGAGTATTATTGAAGGACCAATAATACTTTAGATACAAAGTATAATTTCTTTAAATAAAATTTCGGTAATTGACTTGTTCCCATAATTAAATTGGTGATGCAAAGGCAACTGTCATGCATTACAAATAAAAGTCACATAACAACAAAATGTCAATTGCGAAAAATACAGTAAAACAATGAAATCCAATAATCATCTGGAATAAGATAAGACCATATCCAAAAACATATATATTCATTTCATGCATTTAGTTGCATAACTGATATATGTGTACAGGTGTAAGACAATCTTTACTACCAAAACAACAACAAACATTGACAAATCAATCACCCTAAACACCTCTCAATCAAAAAGCCAACAAACAGTTCATCTTCTTGTCACTTTTCACCATGAAGTTGCCACATATGTTCAATTAAATCATTGCGAAGGGCAAGATATGTATTCTTATCTCTAATACCTAAATGATGAGACATAAACAATTCAAAGTCATTGTTATTGGTAGTAGACAGTACTACTGCTGAGGTGCTTGATGATATTTCATAATCCAAATCTCTCATCTTCGACAATCATATTGTGCCATACAATGCAAGTCTTCATTATGTTACCAAGGATTTGGGGATCCTAAAAACATACTGGATCACCTACAATTGCAAATCGGGATTGAAGCACTCTGAATGCCCGCTCTACATCCTTTCTTGTTGACTCTTGCATCATAGAAAAATGTTGCTTTTTTGCTCCTTGGAGAGAGAGAGATTTTCTGCACCAGTGTTGCCTGTGGAGGGTATATACTATCAGCAAGTTAATAACCCATATTGTAAGTGTGTCCATTAACTGTGAAATTAGTAGGCGAAGCTTTCCCTTGGGTAAGATCAGGAAATAAGGGTGAATGATCCAAGACAATCATTGTGTGATCCAGGCATTCCAAAATATGTATGCTAAATCCACAAGTCATAAGAAGCTATTGCTTCAAGAATTATGGTTGGCTTTTTCTGATGGCCGACATATTGACCTTGCTATGCTGTCGGACAATTTTTTTCACTCCCAAAACAACAACAAACATTGACAAATCAATCACCCTAAACACCTCTCAATCAAAGTAGCCAACAAACAGTTCATCTTCTTGTCCATATGGCCAAGTTACTTTTCACGATGAAGTTGCCACATATATTTAATTAAATCATTACGAAGGGAAAGATATGTATTCTTATCTCTAATACCTAAATGATGAGACATAAACAATTCAAAGTCATTGTTATTGGTAGTAGACAGTACTACTGCTGAGGTGCTTGATGATATTTCATAATCCAAATCTCTCAAACAATCATATTGTGCCATACAATGCAAGTCTTCATTATGTTACCAAGGATTTGGGGATCTTAAAAACATACTGGATCACCTACAATTGCAAATCGGGATTGAAGCACTCTGAATGCCCGCTCTACATCCTTTCTTGTTGACTCTTGCATCATAGAAAAATGTTGCTTTTTTGCTCCTTGGAGAGAGAGAGATTTTCTGCACCAGTGTTGCCTGTGGAGGGTATATACTATCAGCAAGTTAATAACCCATATTGTAAGTGTGTCCATTAACTGTGAAATTAGTAGGTGGAGCTTTCCCTTGGGTAAGATCAGAAAATAAGGGTGAATGATCCAAGACAATCATTGTGTGATCCAGGCATTCCAAAATATGTATGCTAAATCCACAAGTCATAAGAAGCTATTGCTTCAAGAATTATGGTTGGCTTTTTCTGATGGCCGACATATTGACCTTACTATGCTGTCGGACAATTTTTTTCATTCCCAATGCATGCAATCTAAACTACCCAATATACCTGGAAACCCACGAACCTCCCTAATAACAAGTAATCTAGCACTATTAGTTGGTGATGGAGATATAAGATATTCAGGTTCAAAGATTTTGATAATTGAATTGCAAACGTGTTTCAAACTTTCAATTGTCGTGCTTTCCCCAATTTGCACAAAATCATTGATCGCATTTGCTGCCACTCCATATGCGAGCATTCTAATTATTGAAGTCATCTTTTGAAGTGGAGACAATCCGAGAATATGAGCTGCATCTTTTTTTTTTTGAACAAAATATTTGTCGTATGCTTCAATGGTATGCAAAATTCGTAGATATAGATCACGACGAATTCTAAAACGTCTTTGAAATGTTGAAGTTGAATAAACTGGATTTACAGCAAAATAATCTGCAACCAGTCGATCATGACCCTTTTTTCTTTCGCGACATATGTACTTATGTCCTACAACAGAGCCACCTTTTTTCTTTGGTTGATCACTTTCTATCAACATCTGTATCATATTAGAGTCATTTATTTCATAAAGACCCACAAGTGAAACAACTTTTGCATCATCACTTTCATCACCAGGGGATGAGGAAGAAGAGGAGGATGAAAAATCAGTGAACATATAAGAAGTTGAAGAAGTCATTATGCTCTATTTTTTAGTGATGGGTTGGTTTTAGATACAACATTGTTTGCTGGGTGTATTTACTTGGTTTAATCTGTTTATATATATATATATATTAGGGAAATAATTATTAGAGGCAAAAAGGAATGGAAAATAATTAATGGAGGGAAAAACAAATAGTAAAGAAATTGAGGGAAATAGAAATTGAGGGAAATTTTTTTTTTCAGAACTGGTGGATTGCCCTTGCCGGTCGACCGACTGGTCGTCCCCTCGGTCAACCTGTTTGTTGATGACAGCCAAAATTGCTCCGTTGGAGTGTTGTATATCAAATGGAGTTTTTACTCAAATTTTTACTTAGATTTGGTGAAATAAATGATTCACCGTTGGAGATGCTCTTATAAAAATAGTTTTCGAAGTGTGTATGTGAAAAATATAAAGAGAAAAATAATACTCCTTCCATTCCAAAATAATAGTCTCTTTTGGGAAATTTAACTTTTTTTGGTAGTACAATTATTATGCTTTAAAAATATTAGTTTTTCAAAATTACGCTTTGATAGTACATTTTTTGAGAATATCAACTGCCATAATTGTACTTTTTGTATTATTAATGGATTTAAAAGAAGAGTAAAATAAGAAATTCATGTTATTTTAATCATTGATTTTTTGAAAAAGGACTAAAATTTTGGGACAATGAAAAATGAAATAAGGGACTAATATTTTAGAACCAAGAAAGTACATATATATATAGATATATATTATTTCATTAGTTAATATTAGCAATTTAGGAAAGCATGGTTAGTTGGAATATTCGTTTACCCATATCAAAAGCTTTGCTTGTTTCTTTTATTTTACAATGAAAGAAGAAAAAGTAAACGGGGATTCACAAAATCGATTCGATATTCACCTACCCCACCACGAAACTAACGGGGATTCACCAAATCGATTCGATATTCACCTACCCCACCACGAAACTAATGGGGATTCACCAAACCAATACCATAACCAATCCATAAGGGAAAGAATTGGAGAAAAACAGCACTTATAAGTGTGGAGTGAGGTGGGCCCCCATCAGGTTGGAGCATCGTTTGTCATTGGGGAATACGTTTATGCTATTGGAAATCAAAATGAGAGGGGTTTGAGTGGTGTGGGACGTAAAGTGGAGCTGGAAAAATAAAAGAAAGAGGAGGAAAGGAATGAGGGAGGAGTTGATGGTTAAAGAGGAAGGAAAGTAGGCTGATGTGGGTTAGAAAATAAGGTCGAGGTGGAGGTGGTGGGTGGTAAGGGAATCAGGGATAGAAATGAGGTGGAGGTAGAGATGGTGAATGAAAGGAAAGAGATGTGCTGGTGGCCGCCGAGAAAAAGCAGGTAGTAGTGGGGGAAGTCCAGGTTGGTGAATAGTTTAGAAATGTGGTTGGTAGAGAAAGTTGTTTTTTTTCCTTTGTTTTGCAAATTATATTATTATTATTATTATTATTATTATTATTATTATTATTATTATTTCAAAATGTAGGGTTATTATTGAAGGATAGAAATGTAAATTACTTTTTCCAATTAACTGTGACCTCAAAATTTATGGGCATCATAATAAGATCTAAACTTGAAAATTAATTTAATAAAGGGTTTCTACTCGTTGTTTCTAAAATATTCATCATAATCCATCAATTATAAAAATAGAAATTACTATCATCCAATTACAATCTAAGATAAATTTAAAGCTTTGTCTTAAAATATTCATGATAAGAAAAGTAGCTTAGAACTAAATATTTAAGGAAATATTGATGGGGCATGAGCACGTTTCAGGTTAGCCAAGATTAGTCCTTACCTTTATACGTCTCGGCATTTTCTTCAGCTTCCTTGGTACCTAGCATAATACGCCATGAATTGCGAAACCCAATAAGATTTTTTGGTAGAGCTTGAAATGTTGGGGAAGCATTTATGGCCAAGAGCAATAACCTTCGATGGATTTAGTTTGAAAATTTTAGAAAGAAATGAGCTATATCAACCTAAGGGGGTAGTGTATGAATACTTTGTTTTAGCTATATTGTTAGAAATTGGGCGCCCATGTGGCATGGCCCTTTGAACCTTTTTGAACCTGAACCTTTTGAACCTTATCCATGTAAGTTTGAATTTAAATTCAAAACTTATTTGGATAACCATTCAGGATATCTATATCTATCATATCAATAGATATGGATAGATATATAGATAGATATTGGTTGTTATATATGGTTATATATATGATTTTATAATTTAGATAACAGATTGATATATCAGATACATATATACGATACGTGTATAAGATATGTATTATGGGTTTTTACCCATAACCTTTTTTCCCAGACTCTCTCTGACTCTCTTCCATTAAAAACAACGATCAAGCCTCTGCACTGTGACTTGTGTGGGTGATACTCATTTTGTAGTATTAGTCCATTGCTGGGTTGATTGATCAGATTCTAGAAGCATGTGATTTACCCACGAGGTTCTTTTCTAAAAGGTATGATTCTGATATTTTATCCGCTGCGTTATTATGCTTTGTTTTACATTGGTATCACAGCCACTAATGGGTATTTTCGTGTTTTTCCTTAAACATGTGTATATTTTTATATGTATATGTACATATTACATACATGAATGTTTATAAATGAGGAATATATCAACTCTTATTAGATTAAGAGCATAATACCTATTTTTATGTTCATTAATGTCATTTTTAATAACATAAATGGTTTTATTTTGAAAAATGGAGTCTGGCAGTATAAAAATCGGACCAGAAAACACCCTGGAAGGCGGCGCGTGAGAATCACGCGCTATATGACGCCGCCCAGCAGCGTCACGCGCCACCACACTCTGTCACGCACTGAGACGCGCTAGGCGCACTTCCCACGTGCTCCCACGCGCGCGCTGTCCGCGTCCTTCCACACGTGCGCGTTTACCGCGCCGCTTCGAGCCGCGCTACGTGCGCAGCCACGCGCACGCCATGCGCAGCGCTGCGTTGAGCCGCCTCACACCGAGTTGCGCTGCGTTGAGCGGCGGCGAGCCAAGCCGAGCAGTTTTTTCCGCGCTGGCTTGGCTCTAAGGCTCTGTTTGTTTTTTTTTAATTCTGAATTGCGTTAATTGGTCATAATTAATTCATTATGGCTTTGTTTTAAGCATGGTTGATACTGTTAGACTCATAATTAAATATTTTATCTTCTATAAAATTTTGAAAATTTTATGAAAATAAAAAATATTTTTCCTGAAATAATAATTCATTATTTCTACTTTAGAATGCATCTGGTGTTGCATGATTAAGTTTCTGGGGCTAAATTTTTTATTGTTGACTATTGTTGTAGTTTACTATTTACTGGTATGGTTATTGAATTTTACCAAATTCTGGAATATTTATTTCTAATTTTATGTGTGTTTATTAGTTATTTAAAATTCCAGAAAATACCAGAAAATTCCAGAAATTTTCAGAAGTGATATACTTTCTGTTATGGCATAATTTGAATATTAAATATAGCATGTTGTTGTTTTTTGCCTAGAATTTCTAATTTGTTTTAATTAGAATAGCATGATTAATTGTTTTTTGTTTTAATTCCGTTATTAAATGTAACATAGCATGTATTGATTGTGAATCTACATTATGATGCTATTGTATGGAATTATAACTTTTTATCATGTCTTTTAGACATGCCATAGTTAGTGGAAGGTTATTCGGTTGAGAGAAATCTTTGTAGATTAACTCCCGAAAACCAATATTTTGCGCATAAATTAAATTAAATTTTGGATAATTGTCACCTGTGGCGCAAGAGATGATTACGAGCATAGCGGATTTTTGATCTTGCGACTTGTGTAATATTGTCACTATTTAATTTAGATTTTTGTGGCAAAATTATATTATGCTAATCAAATTAATCCCAATGCGAATTTCTCTCCAAATTGATTTAACTTGTGGAAGTTAATTTTGTTGACCTAGACTTAGTAGAGATGTTTAAATGTGAACAATGTAATCCCATTCTTTAGATGAGTAAAAGTCTTGGAGACTTTAGGTCAAACCTTAATTGAGCCAAAGTAAGGAAACATGACTCAAAGTCGCCGTGGTTTTGTTGCCTTGTTTGGCATAATAAAAACTAATGTGTGCGCTATGGTTAACGGCACGCTACGTAGTTTTGGTTGACGAGTTTTGAAGTTATGAAATTAGTAAGCCCTCAATAGATCTGTTTATGATCTTGACTATTGAGCTGCGCGGATTGACTTTGTAAATTTGACTTGTAAATAATGTTACATCATTGGATGAAGTAACACTCAAGAGTCACGTCATCCAAGAAATGCGAGCTTAAATAAATTAGTCATTAAGTGTAAGACGAGTAGCCAGTATGAGTAGTGTTTTGCTCTCTACCCAATTGTTGGGAGTGGATGGAGCAAAATTTCATAATAGTGTGCGTTGAAATATCACGTGAAGTTAAAAGATTAGCGCTTAGAAGCTGCAAAATCTATTAACACTAAGTGAAAATATTAGCGCTTAGAAGCTGCAAAATCTATTAACACTAAGTGAAAAGATTAGCGCTTAGTGGCTGCAAAATCTATTAGCATTGCCAACTTGTCTAAGTCTGGACACTTACTGTTTCCACACTTGAGTGTGAGACATAATGAGGTGCTTCTTTGTATCATTCCTTTACTAGGCTAACGTTTTGTTTTGAATAACGTTTACCACTAAGCGCAAACGTTGCAGCATAGTAATGAAAAGGTCAAGGCCGACAAGGTTGTTATGACTCTAAGAATTTGACGCATCGCTTGTGAGAGCATTGTGTTGAATTAGACTCTTTAGCCTAATTCCTGCTTAAGTTACTTCAAAAGCTGTCACAGATTAATAGCTTATTCTCTCCTTCTTGTGGATAGTAGAATTAATTGCAAGTAACTATGAAGCAAGAAATAGATATAGCAAGAGGAGTATCGTCATCTTTCAACTAGATGCATTAAAGTGTATGGAGAATAAAATTGACTTGAAGGTGCAGGGGATTAGCACTTACTAGTTAAATTTGTGACTCAGGCGCACTTGATATCTCCATGACATCCTTTTATGATCTAGTGAATATGAATTAGTCCTGAGTCATTACCTAGTTG
This sequence comes from Camellia lanceoleosa, assembly GCA_025200525.1. Classification (NCBI taxonomy): domain Eukaryota; kingdom Viridiplantae; phylum Streptophyta; class Magnoliopsida; order Ericales; family Theaceae; genus Camellia; species Camellia lanceoleosa. The sequence goes on from CM045759.1 coordinate 48,316,999, forward strand.
AGCCTAAACCTTTTTAAACTTATCTTCGAGAACTCACACATTAAGATGATTGGAATTAGTTTATGACCTTGGTTATGAACTGGTGGCTTATTATACTTAATCACATTAATGAGATGATGACACGATGGTTTGAGTAGGTCTTCTCGGGCCCACTCGCTTGTGACATTCTGCTCTCATGTGAATGTGTAACTTTGTTCACAATGGGTGCGCACAAGTAAGTAGGAAAGCCGTAGAAGGTCTTTTGTATTGGCGCATTTAGTTCACTATGTTTTTTGTGACTAGATATGTGTAAGGGTATGATAGCTAAGCCTCAATCTCGACACATTTATAGATTATGATATGCATCTGAGTCAAGACTATTTGATCTCCCATAAGTCAAAAGTTTTGAGATGATTTTTTGACATTGCACATATGAGGTTGAGATCAATTAGATAACAGCTTTTGTGCTTTTAGTTTTGATCAAGGTGGCGAGTATCTATTTGAGTTATTTTAGAAAACTCTGTGAAGAGAAATTGATGCTTAGAAAATTGATTATTCCTAATACTCAACAACACAATGGTGTAGTAGAGATAAAGAATTAAATATTGTTAATGTTAGGCGGATAATGGCGCAAAATGTTTCCCAATTGGGAATTGCACTAGTTTGTTGTCTATATCCCTAACTAAGTGCCCCCCATATCAGATTTTACACTCTATTTGAGTAATGGGTTAGCGGAGAGCCATCTATGGGCGATTTGTAACCGTTAAGTAGCTTATCTTTATTTTACTTCTCATAAGATTGCGAAGTTAAAACCTAGGGTTCTACAGCGCATTATTGTATGCTGTCTTGTAAACACATAGGGTTGTGTGGCGCATTATTGTATGCGGTCATGTAAACCCTCCAGGTCATGTGCATATAAGTAAGCAGCTTTGTGGTAGTGTAACTAAGTCACATAAAGTTTTCTTAGTAGAGGTGACGTGTATAGAGTTTTGGAACTCTATAAGATAGAGAATTCTAAGCATAGCGCTTTTATGTAGCTTAGTTGAGAATGGAAAGAAATTTCCAATATCCTAGGGACAGTGGGAGTGATGTGCCTACTAATGGATTACTCCATTAGAGAAAAATACTCTACATTCTTAGTCGTGTGGTAGCGAATATGAAAATTTTCCACGTCATCACTGGGTGATTGAGAAGGAAACATTCATGATTGCTCTGTAAGATGATAAAGAGCCTAGGATAATGCCAAAGGCTCTAGTCTCCTGTTTTTAGAAAGTGGATTAATGTTGCGCAGTTTAAGACAAAGTTTTTGACGATTAACCATTTCTATAATTTGGTTGACTTTCCATTATGACGCGAAACTGTTCTAAAGTTATGCATAATTTGGATAGTCATTGTTGAGGCATAAGGCTTGCTAGATACCGAAAAGTCGCACCATTGAGGAAAGTGTAGACCATGAGAAGACTTCTTTTTGGGGAGTGAGGTTATTTTGACTTCCTCCTGGGGAGTGAGGTTATTTTGACTTAGGTTGTGATTGACATAAGTTCGGAACATTGATTTGTGGACATTGTGACCCAACTTCTCGTTGGAGAATTGGATAAGTAGATCCGTAGGGATTTACCTTCTACTTTTATGGTGAAAAGTTAGGAGCGCAAAAAGGTTGCTAGTTCCAATAAATCTTTTACAGCCTAAAATAGTTATCCAAATAGTGGTTCTTAGATTTCATCAAGCCATGATAGGCCAACGATGATCGATGAAGACCATTGAGGCATGATCAATGGTCCAAAAGAAGTTTTTCCTTACTTAGTCATTATGAGTCAGGAATTTATAGGGTTGTCGCCACCTAGGGTGGGCAGTCCTCTGTTTTAGATATGATAGACATGGGTGATGTAATTTATATGCTCGGATGTACAATCCTTAGGGATTGTTTTGGGAGAATTCCTATTTTGTTTTCGATGACTTACATAAGGAATATCCTAGAATGATTCTAGATGCAAAATTGCAAACCCATTGACTTACCTATCGGTAAAAGCCAGAGCCTTAGCTATTGAGTGAATCCTCGAATTGTCTTTGTGAGAAACAGATGACCTATATTCCTTGATTTTTTCTTTGTTGTGGGAGCCTAAAGTACGCTATGTGGGCGTATTCGGCATGATAAGTGTTATCTTTGGTAAATGGTCAACTGAGTTGTTTAGATATTGACCTTGCTTATTAGACCGAGGATAAAATGCTTTACTAGTAGTATATTAATTTGCTCCTTGTAAGATTCAATGCGCTAGATGGACGCATCCAGAATGAACGCAAATTGGTCACCAAAATATCTTTAGAGAGGTAATTGCGCAAGAGGTAGTGATCTTAAATCACTTCATGTGAGGCGTACATAGAGGATTCCGTTGTATATGCTTATCGCAAGAGGTGCTGATAAGGCTTATGTTTGGAATCTAGAATTGTGATCTTGAATCACTTCATGTGAGGCGCACATGGTGGATTCCGTTGTATATACTTATCGCAAGAGGCGCTAATGAGGCTTATGTTTGAAATCTAGAATTGCGCAAGCTGTGGTCAATTTTTTTTTAAAATCGATCACTTATTTTGAGATGATGGGATGTTGACACTATTATGGTTTGTGTCATAATGATTAGCAGATGATGATGTCAGCAGGCAAGATTGGCTCACTCACACGAGCAATCGCCCTTGGCGCTTGGGAGCGAGCAAGGATGAGACTAGTGGTTTATTTTTATTTGGAGCCAAGAGAGGCTTAAATTATCCACTGTGCATGTCGCCTTGGTTACAACCAAGATGAGGTCGTGTTAAGGACCAAACATGGATGTTAGTACCCACTTTCCATGTTGTGCCTGTTATGATTAGCCAGATACGAGATCTCATTTGGTGCCTAGAAGGCGAGCAAATAGAGAATTCGAGTTAGGCGCTAGAAAGCGACTAGACTAAGATTTGTACGGTGTATCGAGTATGACGTCACTCTTTTTGGAAGAATTACTCCACCATAACATGTATTCATACTATATGTGCTTGGCGACCGAGTAATGAGGTGAGAGAATGGATCCCTGTTTCCTTACCGTGTGAGTCTTACATGTCATTATTGATATGACTTTCATTTATGTACCCCTTTGTGACTTTTGACTATGTCATAAGGTAAGGGGTTGATGTTCTGCTACTTTGGTATGTTGTATGCGGTCATGTATGATTCGGCCTTAAGGGACATCACTGGGAAAGCGGTCAATCCTAAACTAAATGGCATGAGGGCAAAGGGAAGATCATCTAGTATTACACCACTGTTGTCTATTCATTGCCGGCAACTCACATCGCTCTGTATGAGAGGCGAATTGAGTGTGAATATATTGCAAGAATTGAGAGGGTCAAACATGCTCTTTTTGAGGGATTAGAGATGTTTTTTGGACCGGTGTAATTAGATGGGTCTGGGGTATACGAGACACTATTTTTGTTCCTTTTGGGTTGATGTCTCTATGCTGGCTCATTTTGAGTTTCTAGTATAGAGCTCCCACATGTAGGTGTTCTCAGCAGTCGCACGGTGCATTGGCTAGTATGAGATTGTTTATTTTTGGGGAGATTGAGATAGAGATGTGGCAGTGTCATGCCAACTCATGTGCGAGTGGGAGATGTTAGAAATTGGGAGCCCATGTGGCATGGCCCTTTGAACCTTTTTGAACTTGAACCTTTTGAACCTTATCTATGTAAGTTTGAATTTAAATTCAAAACTTATTTGGATAACCATTCAGGATATCTATATCTATCATATCAATAGATATGGATAGATATATAGATAGATATTGGTTGTTATATATGGTTATATATCTGATTTTATAATTTAGATAACAGATTGATATATCAGATACATATATACGATATGTATATCAGATACGTATTATGGGTTTTTACCCATAACCTTTTTTCCCAGACTCTCTCTGACTCTCTCCCATTAAAAACAACGATCAAGCCTCTGCACTGTGACTTGTGTGGGTGATACTCATTTGTAGTATCACTCCACTGCTGGGTTGATTGATCAGATTCTAGAAGCACATGATTTACCCACGAGGTTCTTTTCTAAAAGGTATGATTCTGATATTTTATTCGCTGCGTTATTATGCTTTGTTTTACATATATTGATTTAGACTTGGGTATTTGAAGGATGTTGAAACTTGATTGTTCTTGTCAGAATGTTTTGTTCGAATTACTTTCTTTGTTTGGAGACGAGTTTTGAGATAATTGCTATTTTCTTTAATTTGGTATGTTTCATGATATTGATAATATGTTGTTTTGATTTTTTTAGGTTAATTGTATAACTTTATCACTGATCTTTGTGATTTTATTGTTCTAAAATTAGTGGAATTAGATAATGTATTCAATAGGAATAATGTGTTGGAGTTGGTTATGCTTGGCATGGTTGTCTCTTGTACATGTTTGTGGTTGGTCTTGAATAGGGTTTCAGTTGCTCACATGCTTTGTTGATTGACTATGCTCAAGTGTTTGGAGGAACTGGGGTTGTTTTGTTGTTCTTGAAAACAGAGGTAGTTGTAGGGGCTGATTTTCAGTGGCTGGGTGTATAATTGCAGTGGCTGATGTTGGAACTGTTGATGTTTGTTGTTATATTGAGGCTTGATTGTTCTATGCTATTACTTTGTTGTATCTTTTTCGAATGTTTTGTATGATTGTCATCTTGTGAGCCTGCTACTGGTGTGTTGAAAGTGTTTGCACATGATTTTTGTGATTTTGCTATGATGCAATTTTTTGCACTTCTTCTTTTTCCATTATTGATGTAATGCTTTGATTTCAATAATAAAAGGTTTTGTTTGCTGCTTAAAAAAAGAAAAAAAAGAAAAAGATTATCTTTTGTAATTTTAAAAATTACATGCTACCCCCTTCACATTTTTAATTGCATAATGAATTACTCATTTTGTTAATAAATTATTAAATCAATTGACAATTTTCAATATATCAAAAATTTATTTCTAATAATTTTATTGTTATATTGGAAGGTAATTAAGAATTTTATTTATTTTTTGGTTAATTTTGAGATATTTATAATTTTCAGAATCACAAAGGATAATTCATATTTTAAACAAATTTCAAATGATGTGTTTATAATTTATCTAAAAAATTCTAGTGGGATGTCATTTTCAAAGTTAAGATTTTTTTTTTTGAAAAATATTTTGTTTGATCCAAAAAGTAAAAAATATTTTTTTGAAAATATTTTTCGGTGTTAACAAAATATCGAAAATTTAAAACGTAAAAAAGAAATTTTACGAAAACATTTTACATGAAAAATATTTGGGAAAGTTACCAATAAATCCTAAATGTTAAACTTATGATCCATTTGGTCCCAAATGTTTTTTAATGTTCCGTTTAGTCCTTTTATTTGTGAAAAGACGCATTTGTCATTTAATTTGGTTGTTTGTTTTAGCTTTACAGCTGGACAAAAGAATTGTTTTTAATGTTGTTTTCAATTTGAGGAAAGTTGCGTGAAGAAAGTCAACGGCAGTAAGGACATTCCGAAAAACGTGGCACACAACCCTGAAGGACTAACACCTTCACGCGACATTCCGAAAAATGTGACACCAATTATGTTTTCAACGGCAGTAAGGACATTTTATGTTTTACACGGAAGGATGCCATGAAGCATATAAGGGTTTTTGGTAATTAAGAGTAATTGAGATGAGTGCCACGTGGCACACAACCCAAAGAAAAAAATCCATAGCCATTGTTAATACATTTGACATTAGAAACACAAATCACAACTGAAATGTAACACCCAGACACACCTCCCCACAATATTGAGGGTGATTGGTGGTTGCCACACATCAATAAAGTGTACTAAGGTTCTTTATATTTTTTATCTTGAAATAATGTATGTCACGTGACACATATTGTTTAGTACGTGTTTTTATGAGGGTGATCGGTGGGTGTCACACATCAACAAAGTACACTAAGGCTTTTTATGCTTTTTTTTTTTAGAATGATGTATGTCACGTGACACACACAAGGAAGGGTATATTTGACCACTGAATGTTACCAAACAAAGAAAATAGGATCAACTGGTAAGATATTCCCCACTAATAGGACTAATCAGAGTAATAGAAATAACCTTAGGACCAATCGGTAAAACTGTTTGTCAAATAGGATTTATTGGTAAATATCCCAAAATATTTTATGATGTCAAATGTTTTATATCGAAATAAACAGAGCTGGGTAAACTACAAATACACTTTTTGAGATTTGATTAAAATACGAATCGCCCTCTATGATTTTGGAAATTACATTCTTCCCTCTGAAATTTTTAATTTCATAATAAATTACTCTTTTATTAATAAATTATCAATTCAATTAATAATTTTTAATAATATTAAAAATATATTTTAATTAATAATTTAAATAATTTTATTATTGTATAAAAGAATAATTATAAATTTTATTTTTAATTAATTCTGTTACATAAAAAATTTTAATAAAAAAATATTTATAATTTTTTAAACCAACTTCGGACGCGTATATCAAACCCATTTAAATGATCTTCTCTTATATGTCATACCATTCAACCTTCAATGTTTGGGGTGTCTTAAATAAGTGTATTTTTTATTTTTTTGAATTAAAAAGTTGAAAAAAAAATTATGAATGTTTGAATTAATTTTTTGACTTTTTATGAAAAAATGTGTATTAAAAAACTATATAAATAAGTGTGTAGGAGAAGATAGTGTGATAGGCCGTACGGATTGACAGTGCAGTCGGCTAGTTGAGTAGATGGGAAAAGTTTGCCTCCTTTTTGGGTTTTAATTGGACGATATTGTTCGGTCCGTGAGGGCCCACCACGGGTTCTTTTTTTTAATCGGAACCGTTCAATGTGTAGAACTCATCGAGTACTATATCTTATAAAAAATCACGTTGATTGGATATCGATAGCTATCTGATCGTGTTGGTTTTTTTTGTCAACTGTTAACTATAACACTAGCCAATTTTTATACAAAACTGATTTGATCAGGTAGTTAGCGATATCCGATAGACGTAATTGTTTATAGACATATAGTAGTAGACGAGTTCTACATATTGAACGGTTCGGATTATCAAAACGGGACCCATGATGGCCCCCACTGGTCCAATTTTATCATCCAACTTAGTGAATGTACACATGTAATTTTTGTTTTCTTTCACTGCAGTTGGCTTAACGTTAATACGTTGATGGGTCAAAAAGTTGATTTGTATTTTAATATTTGTATATTAATTTTTTTATATTTTTTTGATAAATAATAATAATTTTTTAACTTTTTTAGTAACTTGTTGACTTCTTAATTTTTTTTTTAAATTTGCCAAACCAGCCGTGGTCAAAATGAGGTAGAAAAGTAAGGCCAAGTTTGGGAACTTGTAAAAAAGTCAAAAAGTTACTCAAAAATTTAATAATATACTATTCACCAAAAGTCAACAATTACGGCTGCACAACTCCCAATTCGAATTTTTCCCTACAAATCAATTTTTACAATTTTTTATTACACATTTTTTTATAAAAAGTCAAAAAGTTAGCCCAAATATCTATATTTTCAACCTCAATTTTATAGTCTAAAAAGACAAAAAGTATACTTATTTAGGACACCCCAAACAACCCTTAAATTGGATGCACCATGAATAGAGGGCAAATAGGGTTAGGCTAAAAGAATGAATGAGGCTCCTAGCAGAGAGATTGGGAAGTTTCTTGGGTTGTTGACCCTCTCTGCAAAAACAAGATGATCGATCAAACATCATCAGGGCCGATGATTTCACCTCCAAAATCAACCCCTCTCTCTCTCTCTCTCTCTCTCTCTCTGTGTGCGTGTGTGTGTGCGCAAGTGGAAGGTTGGATCATATCCACCTTTTTCTTGACCAAAAGAAAAAAACAAACCAAAAATAAATAAATAAATAAAATAAATAAAACTTTCAATGGGGTTTGAGGCTGTGATGGCATTACCCTCTTGGAGCATTGAAATGAATAATGTCTCCTGGGAAAAATTAGAGGCAGTGACGGTGGATTTCTTGAGTCGGGCACTGAGAACCTGACCCGTTTCTTGGCTGGGCAACTCGGAGGGTTTGTGTGATTATATATAATTTTTTAATTTAATTTTTATATAAAATAATTATTCTCATATTCGCGCCTCTTCTACATGATTGAGATGGCAACGACTCTTTGAAACACTCATCAAGATTGAATTTGCTAAATACGTACAGGCATTATTATGATAATGTAAAAATCACATGAAAGAAATTTAAAATAGTTCACTTTTATTAGAAGTGTGACTAAAAAAACTAAAATAATATTTTAATCCAATCAATTTAATTGAATGTAATAGTATTTATTTTTAATCACACTTTTATTAGAAGTGTGACTATATCTTTTTTCTAATCGTAGTTGCTAAGGCCTGGTTTGGAGTGTTGCAAAAAGTTACAAAAAAAAGTAAAAAAGTTATCACTATTCACAAATTAAAATTATTAAAAAATTAATATATATAATATTTTAATTAAACAAAATTTACACAATTTTCAGGGTTGAATTGACCCTTTAGTACCGTGAAAGGGACAAAAAAAAGAATTACATATATAAAATCACTAAGTTGGATGGAAATGTTGGGTCCGTGGGGGGCCCACCACAGGTCCCGTTTTGATAATCCGAACTGTTCAATATGTAGAACTCGTCCAGAACTATATGCCTAAAAAAAATCACGTTGATCGGAAATCGGTAACTACATGATCAAATCAGTTTTGTATAAAAATTGAATGGTGTCATAGTTAACAGTTGACATGAAAAACTAACACGATCATATAGGTATTGATATCCAATCAATGTGATTTTTTACACATTGAACGGTTTTGATTAGCAAAACAGGACCCGTGGTGAGCCCCCATGAACCGAACAGTACTGTCCAATTTATGCCCGAAAAAGAGAGAATCAATCTCCTACCCTTACCCTCTGTCGCGCTGCCGCTTACACATCCGACTGTACGGCCTATTCCATTACTAACTTCTCCTATACACTTATTTATACAATTTTTAATACACATTTTCCCATAAAAAAGTCAAAAAGTTAACACAAATATCCATAGTTTTTTCCTCAACTTTTTAGTCAAAAAAGACAAAAAGTTCACTTATTTAGGACACCCCAAATAACCCCTAAATAAGTGTTACAGTGTGTTTCGTTTTAGTTTTTTGAATTTAGTTATCTGAAAATTGAGTTTTTTGTTTTTAGTGTTTTTTATTTTTATTTTTAGTGAATATTTTTTAAATTTTAAGCAATTTTTTACTTTTTTAGATGTACCTTACTTAGATATATCTAAATAATAAATTATTTGTAAAAAATATTTAAAAAATTAATAAATACATAAACATACAAAAAATGTACTGAATTTTTGTTTTTTGTTTTTTTTGTTTTTTTTGTTTTTTGTATTTTTGGTATTTAATGAATTTTTTAAAGATTTTTTTTTTTCACAAATATTATGCTTTCTAAGTGTATTTATATTAAGTGTGTTTAAAAATTAGAAAAATTGTTTAAAATATTAAAAAAATTCAATGAAAACAAAAAAAAACAACAAAAAATGAAATAGTAATTTTTTTTGAAAAGTGAATTTTGAAAACAAACAGAGTGATTTTTTGTTTTTTTCCTTGTTTTCTTATCTATATAACAAAAGAAAACATCTTTTTAAAATGTCTTAAGAGTTACATTTGAATAGAACGACTAGGATTAATTTTGTATTAGATCCAACGGTCAGATTTACTCCTTCAACTTTCAATATCCCGTCCAAACATTTCTCCTCACTCTTCATTCCTTTCAATAGTTTGAGACCATCCCAACTCCTCTCTCTCTCTCTGGAGATGAACCATCCCATGGCCAAGGAATTCAATGTCCATCCGGTGGTGTTCCCCTTCGGCGGAACACCTGCACCGTTTGCAACAGCGGCGGCTTTCGACGGTACCGTTCTAGTTGCCATAGTCCACAAACCCTAGCATCCCATTCATGTCCTTTGACATCGTTCTTGGCTCCGCAATTCGGTGGTAATATTTCGGGAATCGAAACCGGGTTGGATGACAAACCACCTCTACTCAAAAAGTTTGGAATCAATACGAGACAAATTTGGAGCAAAATTGTATCGATTGTGAACCCGTTTAGAGTGAACACGAATCTACAAGAATATTCTATTTTATCAGGTATGTTTCTCTTCATGATGGCTCTTGGGTTGTTTCAATTGCTTGCTTGGAAGCTACATTTTGGAAGTTTAGTGGGTTGGGCCACTATTTCAGTTTTGTTTCTTTACGTTGTGTTCAATAAAGTTTGTGTTTGGTTTGAGTTTTTTGGATTAAGTTTTTTGAAAATTGAATTTTTTGGTTTTCGTGTTTTTTTTTTGTTTTTAGTGAATATTTTTTAATTTTAAATATTTTTTTTTACTTTTTTAGATGTACCTTACTTAGATGTATCTAAAAAGTAAAAAATTTGTGAAAAAATATTTTAAAATTAATACATAAAAATACAAAAAATGTACTGAATTCTTATATTTTTTTTATATTTATGGTATTTAGTGAATTTTTAAAAGATTTTATTACAATTTTTTTACTTTTTAGGTGTATTTATGTTAGGCAAGGTTTAAAAATGCGGTGTTACGTAACGGTTTCGGCCATTACGTAACGGTTTCGGCGGTAGGCACCATGCGTTACCCCCGATTTTGCGGTGTGATTGAAATTCACAGGTGTATCGGCCGTTCTACGACGTAGCGATAAATAACGATGGCGTAGCAATTTGTGACCCGTTACACCCATTATAGGGCTTTTTTCGCTGATTATTTTCAAAAAAAATAAAACAAAAGAAATACGGATGGTTCAAATGCGGATGGTTCAAACAAAAGAAAAAAACAGAAAAACAAAAGATGTGGTACATAGCTTTATTATTCAATATCAATCACTGGTTCAAATGCTTTGCTCTTTTGTCTTTACAGCACTGGTTCAATTACTTTTCTCTTTTGTCTTTACAGCACATGAACCACTTCGAGGTGAGGTGTATCCATCCACAAATTTTTAGATTTGAAATATGGATGACATGAGTGAGAAATAGAGAGAGAGAAGAGAGAAGAGAGAAGAGGGAAGAGGGAGGAGATGAACCTGTGTTGAATCTTCAAGGCTGCCTCTGTTCTGTGTTGAAATCAGTGACTCTCCGGCTGCCCCTTTGTTCTTCAACACAAAATTTAAGTGCTGCCTCTGATTTGTTTATGTCTTCAACCGAAGTGCTGCTTTTTGGGGAAGATACAGGTTCATCTTCTCTAATCTGTTTACGTCTTTTTTTATTTTGTTTTGTTTGTTCAGCTTCGTGGGGAAGATACACCCTTGGGAAGGTATATAAATTATATAATATAATATAGCATTTCTGTGCATTTCTGTTTACTTCTTTTTTTTTTTTGTTTGTGCAGCTTCCTGGGGAAGATACACTCTTGGGAAGGTATATAAATTATATAATATAATATAGCATTTGTTTTTTTTTATTTTATTTTTGTTTGTGCAGCTTCCTGGGAAAGATACACCCGTGGTCTGGCAAATTTTATTTTTTTTTATTATTTTTTTTTTAACAATGATTTTCAGACTTTAAATTTTGTAAAACTTACAAAATTTATGTGATATATTTAGAGCTATGCATTTATTTTTAGTATTTTATATATCATAATTAGTGATTGATTTTTTTAATAATATCTACAAATCATAACACCTATAATTATATTAATACATTTTATATATGTCAGTTTTTATTGAATTTTTTTTTCTTGCAGGTTATTCAAAAAGATAACAAATACTCAAGTGATTGAAGCCCCAAAAACAATTATGTAAGAATTTTTTTCTTTATAATTTATTTTTTAATTTTTATATGATTACATTAGCATGTAAACTCCAAATGTATAAATAGTTGTTGCAATTTTTTTTATAATCATTTCATTTAATATTTAATTATAAATATTTTTTATTTTGTTATTGTGATGTGTTGTGACAACAATGTTGAAGTCACTATTTTTTTTTAAATATCTTTTGAAAAGAAAAAAAAATCAATACCTCAAAAAAAATTCTTTATAATTTATTTTTTAGATTTAATATGATTATATTAGCATGTAAACTCCAAATGTATAAATAGTGGTTGCATTTTTTTTATAATCATTTCATTTAATATTTAATTATAAATATTTTTTATTTTGTTATTACAACGCTGTTAAAGGCATAATTTTATTTTTTAAAAAAATGTCTTTTTTAAAAAAAAAAATAATACCTCAAAAAAAATTATTTATAATTCATTTTTTAATTTTTATATGATTACATTAGCATGTAAAATCGAAATGTATAAATAGTGGTTGCATTTTTTATAACTATTTTATTTAGTATTTAATTTGAAATATTTTTTGTAAAAAATTTTGTTATTGTAATGCGTTGTGACAACAAAATTGATAGCACAAATTTATTTATTTTTTAAAAAAATGTCTTTCTATAAAATAAAAAAATAAAAATAAAAACAATAGCTCAATCAATGCCATGAAAAATGTCTTTATTCCTAATTACATTAGCATGTAAAATCCAAATGTATAAATAGTGGTTGAATTTTTTTTTTTATAATCATTTCATTTAACATTTAATTATAAATATTTTTTTTATTTTTTTTATTGTAATGTGTTGTGATAACAATTTTTTTTTTTAATGACAAAATTTGTTATGACAACAATTTTTATGGCAAAATTTTCTTTTTTTAAAAATATTTTTATAATTTATTTTTTAATTTTTATATGATTACATTGGCATGTAAAATCCAAATGTATAAATAGTGGTTGCATTTTTTTATAATTATTTTATTTAGTATTTAATTTTAAATATTTTTTTACAATCATTTCATTTAAAAATAAATTTAAAAAATGTATCAATGATGCAGAATTTAAATTCAAATTCAAAAATGCCATGACAAAAGGGTGCCAATGATGAACCCCCAAGTGATGATATTGGTTGGAAATTTGGAACTCAAGTTGAAGGCACTAGGCATCATATTATTTGCAAATTTTGTGGACATCACATTAAAGGTGGAATTACGCTTTTCAAACAACATTTAGCACATCAAACAGGACAAGTGCATTCTTGTCCTAATATTAGTAGAGACGTGAGGCAATAAATGATGAAACATTTACAAAATAAGAAAATGAGTAAAGTAGACAAGCAAAAGAGAAAAGCTGAATTGGAAGCACATATTAGGGGAGATGATCTCTATGATGAAAATGAAGGGGGAGATTTTGTAGATCTTCGAGATGATGACTCTGACTCTGATCCAGATCCATAGATGACCAGGGCTAGACAAGCAAGTATTCGTTCACAACAACAATGGGAGGAAATACAACAATTTAGACGAGGTGTTGCAGGTCATGGATCACAATACGATGTAGGTGGTAGTTCTGGTGCAGGGGGTAGTGCTCAAAGAATGCCAAAAGGGTCAGGTATTGCTAATGTTTTTCGTCGATCACAATCTGTACGTGAAACTGGTGGGAGTGGATGTAATTGGATTAAGCCCAATGCTCCTGAAGCAAGGTTGAGGGCAATGGATGTAGAACTCCAAAAGAGCAAGAGTACAAAGCAGCGAAAAATCTCTACAATGAATTTATAGAAGTTAAAAGAGAGATTGGGACGAGCAGTGTCCAAGTTTATACTCTATAATCGTATTCCATTCAATGTAGTTGATTCAGAGTATACATAACCCATGCTTGATGTTGCTGCTGAAGTAGGGCCAGGAGTAAAAGGGTCCTAGTGCTTATGAAGTTTCTGAAGTATATTTGGGCATGGAGCATGATGAAATGGCAGAATGGATAGGATCGTTCAAGGGAATTTGGGCAGAGAGAGGTGTATCCATCATGTGTGATGGTTGGAGCAGTCTAACTCGACAACACATCATCTACTTCTTAGTGTACTGCAATAGAGGTACTATATTTCACAAATCAATTGATGCCTCTAATATTATTAGTAGGACTGCTGAATATTATTTTGGGTGGTTAGATAAAGTTGTTGATGAAATTGGAGAACAATACGTTGTTTAAGTGGTAACTGATAATGAACCTGCACTGAAAGCTGCCGGTAAAATGTTAATGAGAAAAAGGAAACATTTATATTGGACAACTTGTTCAGCACATTGTATCGATCTCATGCTAAAAGACATAGCCAATAAGAAAAGTGTAGCAAAGGTGATTGAAGATGGTAAAACCATCACCAATTTCATTTATAATAGTGGATGGGTGTTGGATTTAATGAGAAAATTCACTGGAGGTAGAGAATTGATTCGACCTGCCATTACTCGATTTGCTACAAATTTTATTGCCATTGAGAGTATTGTTAGATATAAACAACAATTGAGAGCTATGTTTAATAGTGATGAGTGGAAGAATTCTAGATGGGGGAAGGCAAAGACTGGGCAGCCTTACAATGTGAAAAAAATTATTTTGGGAAAGGAGTTTTGGCAGAAAGCAACAGAGCTTTGTAAAGTTCATGAGCCCCTAGTCAGAGTATTGAGGTTGGTTGATGGGGATGGGAAGCCAACAATGGGTTTTATATATGAAGCTATAGATAGAGCAAAGTTGGCAATTAAAAGAGATTGTCGCTACTACACCGAGTATTGGAAAATTATTGATACTTGATGGTCTTTTCAATTGTATCAAGATTTGCATGCGGCTGGTAAGTGTTACGATTTCAATTATAAAATGTATATTTATTTACAATTATTAATTGTCTTCTTATTTTTGAAGGATATTTTTTAAATCCTCAATTCCAATATGGTGTTACCTCATCCAATGAAATGATAAGAGAAGTGATGGATGGACTTAAAAAAGTAATTACCAGACTGAAGCCTAATATGGATGCTCAAGTGAAAGCAACAAATCAAGTACGTACCAATTATTTAAATTTTAATAGTAATAATCTACTTTTGCAAATGTTACTTGTAATGATTGTCCAAACTGTAGTTGTTGCTGTTTCGAGATAAACAGGAAACTTTTGGTACTCCTTTAGCACAAAGAGTATGGAAACAATCAAAATCCAGGTTTTATTTTCAAAATTACAAATTTAAAATATATAAATACTTAAATAATTTTTTTATCATATTTTGACTTATGTCTAATGTAATGCAATTTTGTGCAGCTGAGTGGTGGATTATTCATGGCAGTTGTGCTCCTGAATTTCAAAAAATAGCTGTGAAAGTATTAAGTCAAACCACTACATCATCTCACTGTGAACGTAATTGGAGTACTTTTAGTCTCATCCATACGAAGACGAGGAATAGATTGAAATATAAGAAAATTCAAAGATTAGTCTTCATCACCTACAACATGAGATTAAAATTGAGACACGTTAAAAGAAGCAGCCAAGAGGAGATTGATAGGAGTTTTAATCCTATTAACTTGGATTATATATTTGAAGAAGATGATCCAATAAGTCCATGGATAGAAGAAAGGGAAAATCCTTTACTAGATGGTGTGGATAATTCTGAATGGCTAGATTTGGTCTCAAATGATGATGGTGGTGGTGGCAATGACAACAATGGCGATGGCGGCGATGGCAGCGATGGAAACGATGGTGGTGGCACCCATAGATATCAAGCTCGACGCACTTCTCAAAACTCAACTCCTACTCCAACTCAAAGTGATAATAGTGGTGGTTTAACACCATCTGATGGAGGAGGTGATGATGGTGATGGTGAAGGCATTTCTCACGGTGACGGTGGTGGTGGTGGCAGTGACAATGGTGGTGATGACGGTAATGGTACTAGTTTTGGTGCAGGAAGTGAAGATTTTATTGAAGAATTTGGATTATGTGATATTGGGGAACATTATGATATTGGAGAACCTGTTGCACCTTTACCCCAACTACCTAGGAGCTTTTTTCGTAGTGATACACGTAGGAATGAAAGAAGAATAAGAAATAGAGAACAACAGCTTGATTCATCTGATAGTAGCCATAGTTATCCATATCACCCTTACCCATCCTATAGCAGTGATAGCCAGAGCTATTCTTACCCACCTCAACAAAATTATCCTTGGTCCCCTCAACAACATGGTCCTGTAGGATACGGTTTGCCAAATTATCAACAAGCCCAACAAGAGTATGTTGATCCTTTTCTGGGAAGGTATCCATTTTCTCTCTCAATGCACGAAACAGAAAGGGATGACATGATGAGCACATTTACTTATATATTTCCTACCGGACGGGGTGAAGGTAGTAGTAATCAAGCTCAACAATCTGATTCCCAAGATGCACCACGTCACTCATTTTGGTGGAGTGAAGGTAACAGCAACAATCAAGCTCAACAATTTGAATCCCAAGATGCACCATGTCACTCATTTTGGTGGTGACATCATGTAATTTTAGTAGTAACATTATGTAAAATGTACTCTCTGTTATTTGTGATTTATGCTATGATGTTATGTACTTTGTCAAGTTCTTCCATTAAGGATGTATACTTTTTTAAAACTATTTGAGTTAAAATGTACATATGCCTCCACAAGTATAATAATTAAAAATAATTTTATACATCTAAGTCCAATAAAAGAAAATTTTGCCACAAGTGTAATATGGATTTATGACATATAAAGTCATTAATTATTGAAATAAAATGTAAAAAAAAACATTTTCTAGTGATTTAAAAATATGAAATATATTGGATCATACTTAAAAATTATGAAAAATTTATCAAAATTTATTTTAAAACCCAATAAATATGATTCTAAAAAAAAATATGTGTATCGGTAAGTTTTTTTGCAAATTGTGCGAAAAATAAAAATTCCAGATTCGGTAGAATCAAGAATGCTACGCTTCTGACCTTTACACCCGAATCAAGAATCACACACTGCTACCGCGATCAAGAACTGCTTTTCAAAACCTTGATATTAGGTGTGTCTAAAAAGTAAAAAAAAATTGCTTAAAATATTAAAAAAATTCAGTAAAAACAAAAAAACACGAAAAATAAGAAAGTAGAATTTTTTGAAAAATGTTTTTGTAAAAATGGAACCAAGCAAGCTGGGATTATGTGTTTTGATGTTTGTGCTTTTAGTTACAATAACTATTATGTGTGCACAAATGTTTATTTTTCTGTGGATTTTGATATCTTTTAGGCTGTGATTGAATCATGGATTTGGATAGTAATTTGGATTTTCCTTTTTCTTTTTAAATCCCTATCCAAATCTATGATCCAAACACTTCAATAAGAATTAAACATAAATGTATACAAAACCTTACATCTTTAATTAATTTAAATTATATGACAATATATACATCATATGTGAGATTGTCTTGCCCTATGCCAAGTTTCATAGGAGAAAAACAAATTTTTTTTTTTTTTTTGAGTTATTAGAGAAAAACATGCAGTGGATCTTAAATGACACTAGCAAGAGATCTTTGTAGTTATAGTTTCTTTTTTTTTTTGAATTTTCCCCCTTGACATATATTGGTAGTAAAATGGTAGCTTATTTGTGCGTCATGGTTGGCTATTAATTGACCTGACAATCTGTAAATCTATATAGTTTGTCATTGTAGTCTATTTGTTGTTGCAGTTTGTGTGCTTAAATTTTTTCCAATACAAATTTAGATTCATAATAATAAAAAAAAAGTTTCATGGTTGCCTGAAGACCTACCTATGTATTGATTTTGGTTGATCAACTGATTTTAGTTTGAGTTATTGATTGTCATTGGTATGCTAGGGGACATATCTGAGCATTTAAGAGGCCTTTGTGGAAATACCTGCGATTAGCATTGATGTGTCATTATTGGGGGCTAATTAGAAATATTTTTTTTGTAACACACATAAATTGCTGTACTATTTTGTTTATTATTGTGAGGAAAGTTCCATATTAATTTGGCTATCAATATCATTCTTACACTACAAGAATTAACACTTTTGGCAACAAAAAAATTGGTCGCTAAAAGTCTATTTTTGGTCGGCAAAAATTATTTGCGACCAATTTTTTTGGTCGCTACTTTAGTCGCTAATTGAGGGTCGGCAAAAGTAATTCGCGACCAAAATTTTGGTTGGTCGGGAAAAGTCAGATTTGCCGACTAAATTTTTGGTTGCGAAATATATCATTACCGCGACTAATTCATTTAGTCGCTAAAACACTTTGGTCGCGAACAGTGATATTTTCACGACCAAAAAGTTTGGTCGCCAATTATCACATTCAACGACCAAAAAGTTTGGTCGCCAATCGTGACATTCCGCGACCAAAAAATTTTGGTCGCCAATCGTGACATTCCACGACCAAAAAATTTAGTCACCAATTGTGACATTCCACGACCAAAAAAGGTTTTGGTCGCCATTTGTTTCTTTTCACGACCATAACTTTTGGTCGGCAAAACTGAGTTTCCACGACCAAGAGCTGTTTTGGTCGGCAATAGATAAGTTTTTTGCGACCAAAACTCTTGGTCGGCAATTGTTATTTTTTGCGAAAAAAATTATTTATTTGTCGCGACTAATAAATTGGTTGCCAAAGCAGGAAAACAATACACATGTAATTCCTAATAATTCATTCAATTCATAATAAACCTAAGATGTTATGCAAATGAATAATTCATTTAAAACACAAACTAGCGGTACTCAAGTGCTAAATATTGATACAATATAAAATAAACTTTCTATATATACATATGAGAAGGTACCATAGAAACATTGCAAATTCCAAATTCAAGATGTTATGCAAACACCTTGACTAAAATACAAATAGCCCAAAAAACTATTAGGCTGTGAATAAGCTAGATATGTTTCTAAGCAACTGCAACTTCTTCCTGATAAGAGTCCGTTTGTGCTTTACTACAAGATTCCAGAGTATCCCGTGCTGATTCGATGACAACCTGACCATTGACATAGTGCTGGACATTGTGGATGCCAATAGGGTTCACACCTGGCCGGAAAGCATTTCCTTCAACATACCTGTGACAACATTTAATCAGTTAGCATTTGACCTAGTGTCGGGTAACTGTAATTTGCTTGTAGTGATTGAAGACAGAAACTTACATTTCTTTCAAGAAAGTGTGCTTATAGAATGCATCCGGGATTCTCCCAGTAAATTGATTATGATCCAGGTACCTGCAATGAAAGCAAGCTTAAGATGTTGTCCCATGCCTACACAAAAAAAGATGCTATCCCAGATACACAAATGCTACATGATGCAAAGAAATGGGAAAAGCAAATTAAAGAAGGGAAAAAAAAAGGCATTACTTGTGATAAAAACAACAGTTAAAAGCCATGAATCAAAGCCAAAAGGGATAAAGAAATCTTCTCAATATTGAAGGTTGGGTCACAGATGTCAAGGAACAAAACAAAGTGTATCGATGAAATAGGAAACCTAACTCAACCTTGGTTCCACTAACAAACTTGTCCTGCAAATCCAAATACCTTGGGTGTCAATTTCATTGGTATGACCTTGTTGCATTGGTATGAGACAACTGATATGAGGCTATTACATCAGTACAATAGTGACATTTATCACAAAATAATAAATTATAGGCATAATTTTATAAGGAAAATAAAGTGTACAATGTAAATTTAAAGTTAGTGATTGAGGGTTATACAAAGAATACATCTTATACGTATATTTTAATTCTGGGTAATTTTTTTAATTCTGGGAAAAGATCAATTAATTTTAAACAAAATAAAAAGATACATACCAGGCGAAACAGGGGGTTGTTAAAGCTTTTTTTTTGGAGAAAGGTAAGATCTGTCTAAGGTTAATGGTGATAGTTCTATGGTGATGGTGATAGTTCCATCTATACACTACAATTGAGTGACACATCACACAGGTAAAAATCTATTTTCAAAGGTTGTACCCAGTACACAATTCTTGCTTTATAAGGGTTTGGGAGAGGTAATAGGTAGTCAACCATACCCCAAGTTTGGAGACTCAAAAATCTATTCTTAAAGTATAAAAAATAAAATAAAAAACTACAAAGATTTTCTATATATGTTGGTTACTGAGATAAGCATAACAAGATTTTTCTATAGATCTCTTCCCACGAATAGGATCAGAAGGTAGTGAATCATATACAACTTTAAACATCACAAACTTGGAAAAAATATATTATATATGAAGAACTTAACATTTTAAAACTTCAAGCAACAATTAAAAATACCTTCTCTGAGATGAAACGGAGGCCGTTATCTGGATAAGCAACTTCATATGTCTCCCCCAATAATGGATTAAATGGCTTGCAATGTCTTCCCTCTGTACAAGAATATCCTGACACAGCAAATGCTGCTATATTAAGGATCCTCATAAGGCTATTACCCTACAAAGTCATACCAAGAAGGTAATCAATAACTTAAGAAGATCAATTCCTCAACTTTTTTTATGTCAATTCTAGATAAACTTTATACTTTTTCTGTTCTTTTCCTTTTTAAAGCTTTCTTTAGCTAGAGACTTCAAATGTAAAGTCTTGCAGGTTCTAGACAAAAGAATGAAAAAAAATCTCCAATGTTTTCATAGCCACACAAATATTGAACAAAACACAAGAAAATGAATTTGTTGTGGACCCCTTTAGCTACGTTCTCTACTTCTCACAATATAATAATAACCACAACAATAACAAGAATAATAATAACAATCATGGCAGCATCAATATCAAGAAAGAGCATACTAATTTATCACTTCACTCATTTACAACATTTGCCAAACTTGTATATAGAAATTGGCTCATTTAAGTTTCTCATTTACAAATTGAGGATCTATATATCTCATTTTTTTCTCACTGTTTTAACATCACCGGGGCACCTAGGAGATATTGTTCATCTTCATTAATTCCTTAATGATTATTTTCAAACAATGAGCTAATCATGACTATCCACCTAGGAGATGATACAAAATGACAAAAAAATCATAGACAAAAATTCTCTTACAAATTAGGATAAATTTATTTACTGAGCTAATTACGAGTAATCTTCAATCATCCATGTATGCGTCGAAGTCTCCAAATCAAACGTCACATTTGTAGCAATAATTTTGATGTAAAGAGACCACCATAATATCCCATAGAGTGAAAGCATTTCTTAAATGGTTGCTTTTGCTCATTGGTTCCCTCTTAGACATTTCCAAGGCATGAAATTCTAAATTGAATCTAATGTTTATAGTACAAGATTTGGTGTCCACTCCTCACTATTAAATATTTCTATTTTCTTAACATAAAAATTAGTGGTTTTCCTAAAATAGCTTTTTCTTTACGGGGCTAAGGTTAATGGTGATAGTTCCATCTATACACTACAGTTGCAAGTATATAATAGCAAAATAGAACATATCATTTCCTTCAGGAATTCAATTATAATGTCAATGCCTAGCTTACCTCCACTGTCTCAATTTTGGCAAATATCTGAGTTTCATGAAGATTATGAGCTTTAATGAAAGCTCTAAGCTGTTGAAAATAGAAAATGTGAAATTAGCTCTAGATATACATCTAATTAACAGAACAACATTGGCATGGTTTGAAAACTCAAAAACATGGCCGTTTCTATGAATATTGCTAGCTCCAACAGAAATGAACACATCCTCAATCAGGTATTAATAAATATTTGACTGGACAAGTTACAGGGACTTAGCAGAAGAAGTACTTGCTTCATAAAGTGTATGAGAAAGAAATGGAAAAGAAAAACATTTGGAAAATCCAAGCTTCTTAACGCAAAGCTTAAAGAATTTATCCCCATATATATTTTTTAACCATTTAAATTGAAGGCTTTTTATGTTTTTTGTGTTTTAGCAAGCAAAATGGGTACCTTTTTACCGAGATTCAAACACACCAAAGAACTGCACATAGTTATTATTACACATGAAAGGAAGGTAAACAATAGAAATTTCCAACAACACCAATCTTATAATTTTAAGTGGTTGGAGTTTCTGATTCAAACACGCCAAAGCACTGCAGATATTTTTACACATGAAAGGAACCAAGCTTCATATATTTATGCTTCTAAAATTTTCACAAATTTTAAGTTGTTTGTCCTTCTGCAAGCCAATTTGATATTTCTATCTAAATTGCAAGTTAATTTTGTTTAAACAGCTACCAATTTCTACAATACCATCAACACATCAAACATTTTGAAAACACCAACTACTAATAGAAATATCCTTTTTATTCAACTGTTTTCTCAACAACCAAACAGCAATCAAAGAAATTTATCAAAAAAAGAAAAATAAACCCACCTCTGAAACAGGATTGTGAGATGGATAAGACAGAGGACGAAGAAACCCACCAAAAAGAAACCCACCTCGGAGTGCTCGATCTGGATCCCCGAGGCTTACCCACCAAAATGGCCCGCTTGAATCGGTAATTCTGCAACACAGAGGACGAAGACGAAGACGAGGACGAGGAGCTACCCCTCTTTCGGATCTTGCAGGATCCGGGAATCAAACTCTCCACAACCCGATTCTACCTTGGCATTATCAATTTCAATTTATCACACACACACTCTCTCTCTGATCTATGAAGAAGAAGAAGAATGGATTTGCATTTGAAAATTCAAACCCTAGAAATTTATGATATGGGTTTTGAAAGTGTATGTATATGCTTTTTCATAGCTGGAGCTGGTGGATGGAGTGGGTTGGGGTAATCAGTAGTAGGAGAGCGATGCAAACAAAAGGAAATGAGAGAGAGAGAGAGAGAGAGCATGTGAAGGTGAATGCGTGGTACAAATGGTTTTTGTTTTTAAAATGGCGACCAAATGTTTTTGTCGCCAAAAATTTTCAATTCCCGCCTCCATAAAAATCAAATTTCCCCCCAAACTTTCTGCGACCAAAAGATCAAATTAGTCGCAAAAACAAGTTCTTTCGCCGACAAAAATTTTTAGTCGCCAAATCTCAATCAACGGCGACTAAAATATTAGTCGCTAAAAGTACTAATTTGGCGACTAATTTTTTTTGGTTGCTGAAAATAAGTTTTTCGCGACCAAATATTTGGTCGCCAAAAAATATGTGACCTTCCGCAACCAAATTTGTAGTTGGTCGGCAAAAGTATACCACTTTCTGCGACCAACTCATTTTTTGGTCGCCAAAATATAACCTTCTGCGACCAATAATATTTGGTCACCAAAAATAATGATCATTCGCGACTAATTAATATTTGGTCGCCAAATGTCACTTTTTTGCGACCAAAATTTTTTTGGTCGGCAAAAGTGGTCGCAAAATGTGTAAATTCTTGTAGTGTTACATGGATCTTTTCCTAATTAGTGGTTAATTATACCCATATGACATGGATGAGTTTTGTAAATTGGTGCTAACATTTACCCACAAACAGGGCATGTATCTTTCCTTGGTGTGATGTCTTCCTTTATATCTTTAGTCATGTTATGTTTCACTAGGATTGTGTTATGCATGGATTTTTGAATGGCGAAGTCTGAGCACATTCTCTTTCATGTCTTTTATTTTTTTTCCCTAGCCAATATTTATTTTCATTTTTCCTTTTCTTTCCTTTCCTTGGTGCATGTTTTCATTTGATTGTTGTTTTGGGCCTTAAGCAAAAGAACCCAAAGTTCGCAAGGCCATGATTAGACATTCTTCTGATTATCTGCCTTCCATGCATTTAGATCTTTCTTGTTGGGTGAATGAAATTTTTGCTCTTTGTAAGTAACATTGGCAATTAAGGTTTTGTTATTCTTGCTAAATCTTTGACTTTTTAGTGTTATGGGTTCACTAGGAGACATCGACCATCACATTTTGACTGTGTCTACAAGCTATGTTACTATTGTATCCTTGAAATTTTGAACAACAGAGGTTCTGTACCAGCCCTTTTCTTCTTGTTCTTCTTTTCCCTTTTAAATAGTAAATTAAGTTAGTCGTGCTTACCAGTTCTATTTACTAATTGGCATTGTCAAATAGCACAGTTCATATATTGTCATACTGCATGCCCATAAGAATCTTTATATAGAAAGAAGAGCATTGTGAATAACGTTGATTTTGTTTTTCTTTTCCAATAGAAATAATGCTAATTTGATTTCTTTTGAGTGGATGACCTAATGTGTTCGCATGTTAACTTCCCTCCTATGCTAGGTCCCCTAGATTTCTAGCTTTTGGTGTAGCTTTCCTCAAGCTTGTGGAGTCCAACCAATCAACTTGCCTGTATGAGGCAAACTAGGTTGCTAAATCTGCTGTATTTCACATGTTAGTATTTTCACAAGCAAGCCAAACTAGCAACATGTACTTCCCAGCAGTCAGGACGATCATTTTTAAGTGGCATCTCATATTATGCATTTGGCTAATTAGAGGCACATGGAGTCAGTAACATGTCCAATGACTTTTATGCTGTGTTTGGTTGGGGGATTTGGGGAGGGATTTGGAAAGGGAAAGGGAAAATGTGTGTGAAACTATGTGAAATATAGGTATATTTTTTTCACATTTCAACTACCTTTTCCATTTCCCTTTCCAAATCCCTCCTCAAATCCCTCAACCAAACACAGCATTAAGGTTTAACCCTCAATTGGTGAATGGGTTGTGTCAGTTATTGGGTGACCATTAATTGGTGCAATAATTTGTTACTTTGGAACATGAGCAACTAGTACTCTTTGTTGTATAAAGTTTTGGTAGTAATTAAGGGAATAATTTCTAGTGTTCATTATGTCTGTTTTGATATTTGTGCTTTTTTTTTTTTTTTGATCGGCTTGATATTTGTGCTTTTAGTTATAATAACTATTATGTGTGCACAAATGTTTATTTTCTGTGGATTTTGATATCTTTTAGACTGTGATTGAATCATGGATTTGGGTACTAATTTGCATTTCCCTTTCTCTTTTT
Organism: Camellia lanceoleosa; assembly: GCA_025200525.1. Taxonomy (NCBI): domain Eukaryota; kingdom Viridiplantae; phylum Streptophyta; class Magnoliopsida; order Ericales; family Theaceae; genus Camellia; species Camellia lanceoleosa. The sequence continues at coordinate 48,341,772 of CM045759.1, forward strand.
AAATCTCTATCCAAATCTATGATCTAAACACATCAATAAGAATTAATCATAAATGTATACAAAACCTTAAATCCTTAATTCATTTAAATTATATGACAATATATACATCATATGTGAGATTGTCTTGCCCTATGCCAAGTTTCATTGGAGCTGTTTAATTCTCAATTAATTGAAATTTGGAACCCCATTTTCTATCTTTGTGATTTCTATACATGTTTTTAATCTTTGTATTTGTTCCTGATTGTTTTGAGAGAGAGAGAGAGAGAGAGAGGTTAAAGATTAAATGGAAAAAAATTAAAGCTTTCCAGGAACTTAGTATGTTCTGGTTTTTTTCAAACCTTGAAGTGTTTTTTTGTTTTTATTTTCTCTATTTTTTCTGTAGTTTTGTGTTTATGACTGGACACTGATTTTATTTTTTATTTTATATTTTTAATCTTGAGTTGGTTATTGATTTGAATTACATGCGTGTGCCTGTGCCGATGATGAGCTCAAGACCTAGGACGCTGAGTTGGTTATTATTTAGGGTTATTAAGAAAATGTGAGAAAGAATAAAAACAAATTGAGGTTTTGAGATCACTGGACTTTTGAATGTGGTGCTTACGCATGAAGGTGTAGTTTTGCTTTGATCTCTTTTTTTTTCCCATTAGTTCTCTTGGAAGCTAAATGAGGTTAAATAGATTTAAGAGATCTTGAAATTTTAAAAAGCTTACTGTAGATTCCACATTCTTTTGGTAGATTACATATGGTACAGTACTTAAGTTGATGCATGAGAAGACAAAGGTCCAGCTGCATTCACATGAGGTTCCATATGGATCTGGAAGCAAGTAGCAGTCGGTTACAGGTTTTTCTGTTGTTGATGATTCAAATAGCTACTGGGTACTCTCTATATCTCTTTCTCATTTTCAAGGCAAGGTCATGATTGTCACGACCTTCACTCAGGGAATTGGCTCTAGCATTGTCGAGCATCTCGGCTTCGCAAATAGGTTCATTTTTATTTTTGTCCCAATTTTTTTGGTCTTCTTTTTTAGGATATTAAAACCTCAATTTATCTGGGTTTATTGATTTTTTCTCAAATTTTTCTAGGTTTGTGTCCTTCAATCTTAAAACATCAATTTCTCGATATCTTTTTCATACTTTGATTTTGAGTTGAGTTCATTTTGTGTGCTAGGTTTTGATTGTTCTGTAGAAAAATGTAGATAAGGCAGCGGAGAAGCTTACATCAAGAGGAATTGAAGTGTTTGGAGTGGTTTGTTATGTGTCTGTAGCTCAACAAAGGAAGAATCTGGTAGAAAGACTGTTCAGGTGAGCAAACCCATCTTATTTGTTATCTTTTGAGAGTAGCTAAACAAAGGGGAAAATGGAAACCTGGGCTTTGATTTTTCTTGTGTATTTGTATTTCTATCTTTAAGTTAATTGATTTTGAAATTCATGACTTAATTGGTTTGAATTTGTAGTATCATATTGTTCAAGCTTTAATTAATCTCATTAGCAAAAGTCTTTGTATTTTCTCATAATTCTCTTATTGGTTGTTGAGAGTTTCATCGTTCTAGGTTAGTTTAACTGGATATCTTTATGTATTCAAATTCAAATTCAAATTATTAGTTACTAAATTTGATATTTTAAATTGAAGTGGGTCATAATTTATAGATGAAAATGGGTTAGAGAGAGATGAAAATTGATGAACCATTATGAGATACAGAGAAGTTAGTTTCTAATTGCTAAACCATTTGGCGAAAACTAATGAAAATTGTTGAACCATTTGGCGAGATGACTTGTTTTTTAGAGAAAAAAAATAGAAAGGTAGAGCTTTAATTTCTATGTTGTTTAATTTGTATATAAATATTCACTCAGTTTGTTATCCTACCATACAACATAACATGTGACTCCCCAAATTTTGATAATATAATACAACGATACACCGGGGTTTAACTAGCGGATACACATCATTTTTAAGCACAAAATACAGATAATTACACTAAAAGAAAATATTAGTTACAGATAAAATTCTTCAAGTTTTTAAATACAGATCAGTTCCTTGATACAAAAAGATTATCCAAAATACAGGAAATATAAAATCTAATCTCTAAAGCAGCCATGGTTCCGCAAAGCTTTTAGGGGTTCCATTCTCGGTGTAAAACTCGCCTTCACCTGGCATAAAATGTCATGAGCTTGGAATGCCCAGTAAACACACACACCCCGACCCTTTTCTCATTCCAAATACACAAGAAATATAACGGCACGATCATAACATACAACGAAAACAATAATTAAGCAGAGCTTATAATTAAATTTCAGTTCTCATGAATAATAGTCAATTTTAGTTAGTTCTAGGCAACTCCCCGCGGAATGCCGTTCCTACCCAACCACTAACTCTGGCCACGGGCAATTCTGACTCCTCCTTGGTTAATACAATACCAATGCGTCGCTTACCACATAACCACCAGTGCGTCGCTTACCGCAGAATTACCAATGATGCCCACACACCTAGGTTACATACGCGAGTGGTGACATCATGGTCTGCTCCAAGGAAACGGGCTTACAGGGATACTTTCCCTGCATGAGACCCTCACTGCCACCCTTATGCCTCCCATTTTCGTTAAGCAGCCAGAATACCTCCCGTGCCATATTAGGGTTCGAAAACACACTTGCGCAAGACTTCACAAAAAAGGAACACATTCCACTATATCTTACTCTTGAATCCATCATTCATTATCTCATAAAATTTAATACAATGATCACAACCCATTACCATCCCATTTGATTTCCCCTTTATTAAGTGCATTATGTTCTCAGTTATAGCAAAGCATGGTCAGTATAATTACGAATCTAAGCTAAACAACAAGTAATTTATTAATGGTAAAGAAATTTCACAATTTATCATAGATTACATATCGAGACTAAAACATTCAAGACACATAGAATATAAGAGTTGCAAACCAAATAAGAGCATATTAACACAAACTTCCAGATTTCTAGATTTGAACCAGTTTGAAAATAATTATGAAAAAAATACTTTTATTGGTCCTAAGTACCCGTCCTCATGTGAGTTTGTAGATAAACAAGTCTAGTTTCAAACTCAATTTAGGAAAGTAGGATAGGTATTTTAGATTTTAAGATAATTCAGAATTACCAAGATTTGTCCACATTCGTTGATTGTTACGCAAATCGGTTTTTCTCTCGAACCCCTCAATCTCTTGAGTTCAAACAAATTTTAGTTAAAATATAACACCAAGATTAAGATTTTGACATAAAATTGGACTTAAGATTATTTTTATGGAATTTTATAAAAATAGAGAAAGTTGACTGTTTTTCTGGTTCTATGAGTAACAAACTTAGAAAAATTGTTTAGGTTATAAAAATACATCCTTAGGACCTACCAAAATTATCACATACTCTAGACATACCAAATATTACACCATAAAAATAGATTTTGTGTTTATGGAGCTTTGATAGGAAAATAAATTCAAGAGAGGGAAAGGATTTGCTGCTGGAAATTTAAGAAACGAAGAGAAGCTTACAATTTCTTGATTAATACACATTTATACAAGGGTGTAGGCTTAGACTACAACATATATATACAAAGAGCATGTATTAGGAGGGGAAAAACAAGTGGTAAAAGAACTTGAGAGAAGAGGTGATGTATTTTTTTTTCCAAGATCACTCTCTCTCACTCCTCTAGTGCATGGCTAAAAATGTGTAAAATGAGGGGGAAGAAGTGTGCATATATATAGAGAAAGGATTTGGAAGTTTCTTGGGGGCCAAGTTCCATAGGTGCAATTTGTCAAAGTTGCCATCAAGGCCCTTTCATCCATCACATGGTCAACAACTTGGGTTCCAATAATTTTATATATATATATATATGTGAGATATTTGTATTTATAAACATAATATAATAGGCACAAGTGCATTAATTAATAAAATATTATAATTAAGGGTTAGAATGAAATAAAATAGAAGTATATGGGGACCGAGTCTAAATTGATGAAACCTTTATATATGTTATTAATTGTAGACACCCCATTTTTGACCGTCCTCAAGACTTGGACGTCACCATTAGACACTTGGTGATTATCCATGTTTGTGTTTGTTTGGAGTTCCCGGAGTTCTCGGCTACGCGCCTTGCCTCAGGATTTCTGAACTCGACTGTTTCGTGTTTGGTTTTGCACCAAACACTTGTGTTTTGCCTTGGAGGGGCAAGGAATGCCTTTTGAGGCATCCCCACACACCACCGGCACTAGCTAGAGGCCACCGGCTGGTTGGTGTTGCCATCGGCACTATATTGTGCCGGTCGGCACTCTTTTGTGCCGGTCGGCAGTCAATTTTGTCAAAATGACAATTTTGCCCTGCCGACCTCTTGTCTTGATTGCTTTTTGAGATATTTTGAAGCAGCTGTATAGCACTTGCTTCCCCTCCATACACGTGTATGGAGGGATGAGCCTCTTGTTTGCTTAGTTGCTAAGCTTACAAGATTGCCTCCTCTATAAGAGGAGGCCTTGGTCTTCTTGGTTGGGGTTAGCTTTTTTTTTCAACACAAAACCAGAGCTTATATATCTATCTATATCTATATCTTCCCTTCCCTCATCCTTTGTGTGTGTTTCTTGGCCTAAATAGTGTGTTTTACCTTACTTTTGCACCATTACACACACTATTACACCTAGCTCCGAGATTGAGGGACTTGGAAGGTTGTTTGTTGTGATTTTGGACTGGTTTTGATCATTAAAAGAGGGCTGCACCACCTGTTCTTCAAGGGTTCTTCAAGGGTGAGCAACTTACTTTAGATTCCCCATTTTTGCAACAAGTTTTTACCTATCTTGCTTTGTGTTTTTGGCTTTGTGTTCAACATAAAAAAGTCTTATATTTTCTTACTCTAGAACCTTCATTAAGGTCACTTGGGGGTTTGAGCACAAACTCACCCTCTTAGGCTTTGTTTTGGCTATTTTAGCCCCTTTTCTTGAAACCTTGTTTAACTTGGTGTTTTTGGTCTTCTCACCACTAAAGACCAGTGGGTTTTCAGTGGTGAGGGAGGTATTTTGGAGTCATATATAGGGGGGAGACACCCCCCTCCCCTTTGTCCCTCTTTGGTCTTTACCTTGGCTCACATAGTAGCATGCATTTTTGGCCTTATACGCCTTCATTTCAGAGCTTATTTGGGTGTTTTGGATCATATATCATCTCTGTTTTTGGTTGGTTTTGTGGTCCTTAGCATGCTTCTTATACTTGCTTTGTAATGCTCTAGTTTGCCTAGAAATGAGCCATGAGTTTAGGCCATGTTTCTTGCATGTATGAGCCTCACTTCATGAAGATATTAGCCTCATTTGACCATGTGTTAGGTCTGTTGGCCACTAATTTTGTCATGTTTGGCATGATTAGTATAGTTGCTTTGTGTTTTGGCTTGTAAGCCTTGGTTGTATCGGCCTCTAACATGTTTAGTTTAGGTCATTCTCTTGGTTTGGCCTCATTTAGGATCCTATTTCAGTCCATAAATCATGTTTGTATGTTTGCATATGTGGCTTATTTCATGCTTTTAGGGTGTGCCCTTTTATGCCTAGGAATAGGCCTTATGCATGCTTGTATGTTCGAAGCATTTTGGGGTTGCCATATCAAGGGATTTGGGTGTATGTTTTTATGCTAGAACTCTGTTTTTCATATGTCTAATATGTGCCATGAGTGGTCATGTTGGTGGTGGTGGAATACCTCCTTGTTTATGCCTTGGTTTTAGGCCCATTTGTTTGCATGCTTGCATGAGTGTTGATCTACCATTTTGGGCGCATTTTGCCACTGTTTTGGGGAGGTTTGAGGTCTGCCCTATTGTGATTAAGTCCACCAATGCACATTTATTTGATACTTGTTGCATGATTGGTCAATGTAATCTTGACATATGACAATCCTATTGCCTTAAGTGCCCATGTTTGCATCACACTTTGTATCTTGCATACCTAGTATTGTATACTTGTCACAATATGTTGCATTACATTTGGCATGTTTTGCATTTCATCTCACATTACACCATTTGAGCCATGTTTGTATAACATGCATTGCATTACTTGGTTTGGGGGTGTCAAACCAAGTGTGAGAAATGAGGGGTGTTTGTACTTCAAGTGACAAAACACACCTCAATTCTCATGTCGCTAGGGCCCTTGATCTTGACACGATAGGGACTTAGTTTTCATTTTGTATGTTGCATGCATTTTTATATTGAAATGCAATCTTGGTTCCTTGGGTTATCATGCATCAAGATGCATAATTGATGGCTCAAGAACCAAGGGTCATGCTTCCTTGAGCCCCATACATGATTGGGGGCATTGGCCATGCTTATATTTGCTCAAAAACTCCATGTCATGCACTGTCTGTCTGCTGTTGCTGTCAAACTGTCCTCTGCAGGAATTTTGTGTCGACCGGCAGTATATAGTGCCGACCGGCACTATATAGGTGGCCGATAACCTCATGGACAGCCGGTGACTACTTTGGAGAACCGGTGAACATTTCCTCCAGCCGGTGGTATGCAGCAGCATGAAAGGAAGGCATTCTGGGACTTAGGCAATTTTTAGAGAGACAGGGCAGTAAAAATAGAGGCAGCAGTGCCATGGCGCGGGTTTCCGGGTGAGTCGGATTCGAGCATGCATCATTTGCGCATCCCGAGGCGGGCGGCTGTGGCCACCTTTCCTTTTTTGCATTTATTTGTTAAATAATTGGAAATTTTGTAATAATTAATTAATTTATTATTCGGACTGTAATATTTATTCGGTCCCTCCGAGTGAGGGCGTATTTGTAATAAGTGTGGGTGAGTGTGTGCATGTCTTCCAACCCCCACTTCTTTCTTCCCTTTTATTTACCTGCTTATGATGGTAGATTAGGGCACGTTTATTTTTAGCATACCTTATGCAATGCATGCGTGCATCCATGCATTTGTTTACATGCACCGGGCTCGGTACATCATACAAACCGCATTGTATTTTCAATTCCAAATTGAATACGTGCATCGAATAAAGTGCATTTCACATGCCATTTTTAGGGTTAGCCGAGCCTATCCTAATTACATGTTGTATGCGATGCATTAGTCACTCTAACATGAACTAGGGCATGCATGTTTGCTAACTAGTTTATCGTTTTGGCACGGAGTACGATGTAAGTATTTATGCTTTAGCATATCGCATGCGTGTGAATGTTAACATGACAGTATGATTACCACGCGGCTAAATGCTTATATGAGATAAACTGTTTGAATGCCTGTGGGTGGAGGTTGGGTTGCTTGAGTTGGAAAACTCATTGAAATCCGTGTTTTAGCCTACTTGCGAGTAGCAAATTTCGAAACGCTTTCAAAACGAACGGATATGCAATGTTTATTTCCAATTTAGGCGATTTGGTCTATACTTGTTTGCTGCGCGTATAACATGGTAATTCTAGGCTAATAATTGGAATAAGAGCATGTAATGTTTTCAAAAACGGATATCACGGTTAGTAGAGGCCGGTCTTCGGACCGGGCGAAAGGGGGTGCTCATAGCTGACCTTCCCCGATCGTACCCAAGCTCCCGAGCCAAGACCACTTTGGTGATGACGGACACGTGGCCTTCGACATCAAGTCAGGGTTTCCTAAATTTCCCATTTTAAAATATTTAGGTGGCGACTCTGTAATCTGGCAAAGCAGTCCATGTTTGGCACTACTTTTCAAAAATCTGTTTTTCTCTCAAACGATTTGCCGGATTTGGACTCTTTGGTTCAGATTACGAACCGCAATAACAACAAAAACAGGGGAGTCTGATCAGAGCGAGGTCCCCATGGCTTACTCTGATTTGCGCATCTCTTTGAAATTTAGAGAGCTTAACTCGAACTTGTGATATCCAGTTTTGACTACACTTATGTGTTTCTTTGCATTGCATGTGTATTGGTGCGCCTAAGATACCGTGTTGGCCATCTGCTATTCCTGAGCGGTTTGCCGGAGGCTTGTCTTGTCAAGGCATGTCCATAAAAGGTGACGGTTCTGGGCTCTGCCGATATGGGAACACAAACCGGTTTTACCGGGCACCCTTTGACCATTCGACCTAGTGCATATCGAAATCCATAGTGACCATTCCAAATTAGGACAGTTGCTTACGAATATAGGTTGTTTGAAGCATTGTGCGTAGTGAAACCCTAGCTCCTGACAAAATAGGACAGGGAAACCCTACCCCAACATAGGGGTGTATTGGCTCTCTTTTACATGCTATGTGCTTTTAGAGTGTATCTCTACAGGAATGCGCATATCAGTTTGCAAGTTTTGGTATCCGGCCTGAGGGCACCAGTAACAGTATTTTGGGGAATCAGTTATCTGTGGGTACCAGATTCAGACTTTGGGGCAATGATTCAGAAACAGTGATCAGTATTTGAGGAACAGTGTATCTAGTTCACGAGCAGTGCGTGCTATGATATCCAAACCGTGTGTTGTATGTTTATTTTATGCCGTTGTGCTGTCCAATTGTTTGTTTATTTACACGCTTTATTTATCTCTTTATTAGGTAGTTGAGCACGATTGCTACTGACCCGATAGATATCCCCCAAGCACCCTGGATTAGAGGCCGTCGACTCCTTCGATCTGAGGATCTGATAGACGGACAACCAGTGTACTACTCACTACCCCCGGTTACTAGACGGAGGTCAGTCAGGCAGAGGACATCAGTACAACAGTCAGTTCAGAGGGCTTTATCTACCCCACCTGTGTTCAGTAGGGATCAAGATTTTGTGTCACCAATAGAGAGAGAATATATACCAGTAACTCAACCAGAGCAGGATAACATGACTAGTTTGGAGGAGATGGTGCGCCACCTTCAAGAAAGCATGAAAGCAATGCAGCAAGATGCCGTCCGTCAGGCAGAATTCGCCAGGCAACAGGCCACAGTTGTGAGGGAACAAGTAGAGACAATTGCCAGGCTAGAGCAGCAAACCGGAGTATCCGCTTCGCATCAAACTCCTCCCCCACCAGGAGTTCCTAATATCGGGGAGACAGCCAATGTTCAGACTGATACGGAACTTCCCACAGGACCACCCCCACCTCCGACCCTACTTCAAATCCAACCTCAGCTATCAAAAACACCCACCAACCTACCGGACTCTCCCTTTGAGTTCGAGACTGATCCCACCGCACTAAAGTTGAGCAAGCTTGAAAAGTTGTTCAAGAGATCCCAAAGGGTCAAGACTATCCCCGACATTGAAGATGGTTACACCGACGCAGCCGTGACGCTGCCCGACAGATTCAAAATGCCTCATATTGATCGGTTTGACGGGTCCGGGGACCCCATGGTACACTTAAGACTGTTTTCAGATGTTCTAAGGCCAATGGGCCTCAGTAGGCTCCAGAAGTTGTCTCTGTCAGGTGTGGCGGCCATATGGTATGCCAAGCTAGAAGATGATGTCAAGAGGAATTGGGACGAAATGGCTGAGGCCTTCATCGCACAGTATTCGTATAATACACAGATTGAGATTACAACCCGTGATCTCGAGACGACTAGGCAAGAGCCTAAGGAGAGTTTTTCAAAATTTGTAACCAGATGGAGGGCCAAGGCTTCAATGATGACCTTGAGGCCAACGGACAAAGACCAGATTCGGATGATTGTCCGCAATCTTCAACCAAAATTGATGCAAAAGATGATAGTACTCCCCTTTCCTACCTTTTCTGACCTACATGAAATGGGGGTGCAGATTGAAGATGCCTTGAAGCAAGGCTTGATTGATAATGACCGGGAGCAACCCCGACGAACTTTCAATCGTGGTAACAATGCAGGCCCGAGTGGCACTACTACCACGAGAGCCACCGAAGTGAGCATGGTCACCGCCAACCCCCCTCCAAGAAATACGGCAGCTGCACCATTCTCCGGCACGTCCGGAAGCAACCCGCAAACAACCAAATACCCACCCAGAAACACCAGAACCTTCGCCCCATTATATATGCCCCTATCCAAAGCTCTGGGGGTTTTGATCAAAAAAGGGCACCTGAAGCCCCTGGAGCTGCGGCCCCTACCAGAAAAACTCCCTCCTACCCATAACCCGGCCAAATATTGTGCATTTCACCAACAGCACGGTCACGACACCGATCTGTGCTTCCGGTTGCGTCATGAGATCCAAGATCTCATCGATAGTGGGGTGATTTTGCCTCCTGAAAAACCCAATGTTACTACAAATCCCTTCCCCGCACATAACCAAGCTCCACCACTCAAAAGACTCAATTTCATCCATACTGGGACCGTGTCCTACGACCCTAGTATCTATATCACACCTACCCACCTGCCTAAACCAGAGGTGTTCCTCCCCGATTGCACCGACTTGTGCATGATGGACATCTCCATGACCCAACCCAAGCCAGCAGTGGTGACCACCGAGAACAGGGGAAGGGAGATTTCAAAGGAGAAACAGGTTGTTGAGTCAGAGTCTGCAGAATCTGGGAGTTATGTTGAGAAGACATATAGTCCGAGTGACTACATTTCATTTATAGGCCAAGATGGGTCCGAAATAGAATTGCCAACAGCGGAAGAGTTATGTGTGATTCAAGGAGACAGTCTGGGTCAGGGAACAGATGGTGTAATAGCTGTGGGGGAGGACTTCACAGATTTCCAGTTTTACAGTGACCAATACCTAGAGGACGCGGCAGTTGCATGGTTCGATTATGAAAATTTAGCAGAAGTTACCGGGTGGTTAGACGATCAACCTGATGTGATTGGAGAACTTCATCGAGCAGGCTCGATGGCCGGGAATATCGATGGCGGAAGAAGGGTCGAAGAGCAGAACACATCGCCGGGGGGCGCCGGTGTCAAGAATTTCGGCCGAGATTGGAACATTTTGAGTACGGAGATGATTGAACAGTCAGTCATGTCAGAACAAGCAAGTTTTGAAGATTAGAGAGAATCGGAAAGCAAAGGCCCATGTGGGAGTTGAAAGCTAGCGTGTGCCTGAAGAAACGAGAATACTACAGCGAGTAGATGAAAGGTCTTTGCGGCGCAAAACGATCATACAGAGCCGGACAGGTGTCTGTCGGCCGCTAATGGAATGTGGTGGGAAGATGAGGACCTATGTCTTGCCCACACGGATGAAGATTGGGGGAATAACCAACCTGATAACACTTGGTACCTTGGAGAGGTCGACCACATGACGAGGAATGGGCGATATTTCAAACCCCCACACTTGGATCAACCAGAGGCCTCAGGGAAGGATAGGGAGGCCGAGAAGCAAAAGGAGAAGCAACTTGAGGAAGAAGCTGTACTCAAACAGCTGAAAAAGATACAAGCAGACATCTCCATTTGGGGACTACTCATGGCCTCGCGAGTACACAGGCAGGCTGTTTTGACAGCCATGGATAAGGCCAAACTCTCCATAGAGACTACACCAGGCGGTGGTTGGGTGGTCTTCGGGAGGAGGTTCCCGGCATTGACCTTTTCGGATAAAGAACTTCCGCCGAGGCGTAAATCACAATAAACCCTCTACATCTCCATGGAATGTAGAGATAAGTGGATCTGCGGTGGTACTTGTCGATCTAGATGCGCCATCAATGTCGCCTCCCGGGAATGACATATGCGATTGGCTTGAAAACCATGATTTTGCAAAGACCCAGGTCATCCGGGCGTACGACAATACAAGTAGAGAAGTAATGGGGACAGTTAAAGTTCAGACAAAGGTCGGGCCGGGACGACACGAGATAGATTTCCATGTCCTAGAGGTTACCGCAACTTTTAATTTGCTTTTGGGGCGGCCGTGGCTGCATCAAGTGAAGGCAGTGTCATCTACTTTGCATCAAATGGTGAAATACCCCTATAGGAAGGGAGTAGCCATTGTCTTTGGGAATTCATCAATCCACTCACCACCGGAAGTATCTACACCTGTTCTAGAAATCGAGCATGGCATGGAAGATGTGTTCATATCGGGTTTTACCTTGGCCGAGGCTCAGGTCGTACAGAATATCATGGCTACTAATGAAGGGATATATGTCAACGCCCAAGCAGTGTATCTCATGAACAAGCTCCAATATGTCCCCGGGATGGGATTAGGAAAGAGTGGTCGTAAGGGCATTGCAGCATTGGCCGAAGTGCCGCACAACCCTCACACCTTCGGTTTGGGTTATCTGCCCACCAAGGAAGATTGGGTAAGGAAAGAAAAAGAGATGGCAGGAAGAGCCAAAGCAAAACAGATGGGGAAACCTTTTGAATTGATGCATCGGCCCATCCAGGGTACCCTGAACGGACGCTTCATCCGGGAGGGGGAAGACTTTCCATTCTGTGGCTTTCCGGAGCCGTGGTGGAACGCAGAGAAGAAGCGCGTGCCGGGGTTCGAAATTTTCTTTGACCTGCAGTTACTTGGGGATGATGTTGCTGAAGAGCAGGCAGACCCAACAGTTGGGAATGAGCATAGCAAAGAGTTAGAGCCTACGGACACAGAGTTTGAAATGGGGGTAGCGCTGGCATGTTTACTTTCAGATCCTTCGATCGACCAGTTGTGCTTGGGGGATGACTCCTCGGTGTCCATGATCGGAGATGAAATGGCTGCGGGCCTACCATCAGCAATTTTGGATGCATCCATCGCACCCTCCCTCACCTGGCAGTACGAGGAAGGATTTTTGTCAAGCAGCACCGGGTCAGGTAGTGAGCCGGAATCTGATTCCACTGAGTCTTGTGAGTCGGAATCAGGTTCCAGCTCGTCTGAGTCTGAGTTCGGTATTCCTGGGGGTGATAACTCGGATGCCACAGTCTTGTCCAGGTCGTCTTTTTCTTTCTCTTTTGAGTCTGTTGTAACAGAAGAATTGGACGGTTTGGAAGTATCTAATGAGAATGAGGTGACTGTGGTTTCCGAGTACTTTTTTGTGCCTCTGGTTTATTGCTTAAATCAGGACTTTCAAAATTTTAATGAAAACGACGAGGACGAAATTCCTCCGGTTTTGCAATGACTAATTGAACAAGAGCAGGAGAGGTTTGTTAAACCCTTAATGGATAAAATCACGACCGTGAACATTGGTACTGAGAAGGACCCGCGGCTGGTCCAGATCGGGTCCACGTTGTCTTCGGAGGAACGCGAGTGCTTAGTCGCTTTATTAAAAGATTTCAAAGATGTTTTCGCGTGGTCCTACGAAGACATGCCTGGAATCGATCCTGAGATTGTACAAGACCGGATCCTCTTGACCACGAGGCCGAGCACATCAGCGAAACTTCGAAGGATCCGCCTGATTGGGCCATTAAGATCAAGGAAGAGGTCACCAAATGATTGGCGGGCTTCTCTTGTATCCGAATACCGACTTAGTTGGCCAACATTGTTCGATCTTAGAAGAAGGATGGCAAAATCCGGTATGTGTGGACTTGAGGATTTGAGCGAGCCGGTCCGAAGGATGACTTTCCTTGCCGCATATCGACGAGTTGGTAGATTTCACAATGGGCATGCTTTGCTTCGTTCATGGATGGTTTTTCGGGCTATAATCGGATAGTAATGGCGCTCAAGACCGGAGAAGATCGCTTTTACCACCGTGGAGTACATATTACTCTGAGTGATGCCATTTGGGTTGAAGAACGGCTGGGGCTACATATCAACGGGCAACCACAATATTACATGACATGATCCATAAAGAGGTTGAGGTGTCGTGGGCGACATGATTGTCAAGTCCAAAGAAAGAGAGGGCCACTACACCGCCTTGCAAAAGTTCTTCCAAAGGATCGGGAATTTAGGTCATTTGAATCCTCAAAATGCGTTTGGTGTTACAATGGGAAAAATCTTTGGGATTTGATTACACAAAGGGGCATCGAAGTCGACCCTTCCAAAATCAAGGCCATCTTAGAAATGCCATCACTAATGACTGAAAAGGAGGTGCGAGGCTTTCTGGGTAAAGTGCAATTCATAAGGCGATTTATCTCAAAACTAACCTTAACTTGTGAACCACTTTTTGGTCTTCTGAAGAAAGGAAAGAAGTTCCATTGGGACGATGCCGATGTCGCATTTGAACAGATTAAAGAGTATCTACAGAATCCCCCCGTGTTGTCACCACCAAAGCCGGGAAGACCGTTGATATTGTATCTGTCAGTAACCGAGACTACAATGGGCTGCATGCTCACACAAGAGTTGGAAGATAAAGTGGAAAGGGCCATCTACTATCTGAGCAAGAAGATCTTTGGATTCTGAAACCTACACTTATTTGGAGAAGGCTTGTTTGGCCTTGGTATGGGCTGCTAGGAAGCTGCGGCACTACCTGTTAGCTCACTCTATAATGTTGGTTTCACGACTTGATCCCATCAAATATCTTTTCGAGAAACCAGCACTTACGGGTAGGCTAGCTCGTTGGCTGCTGTTGCTCTCGAATTTGATCTCAAGTATGTAACGCGCAAGTCCGTAAAAGGGAGAGCGGTGGCAGAGTTCCTTGCCGACCACCCGGTTGAAGGGGATGAAGCGGTTGAGTACCTATTCCCAGATGAAGCTATTCTGCACATCGAAGATGAAACTTGGATGATGTACTTTGACGGAGCGTCAAATCAATACGGGTATGGGATAGGGGTGTTGCTGATAGCGCCTGACGATTCCCGTATCCCTTTAGCATTCAAGCTTCGATTCAAAGTCTCAAACAATGAGGCAGAGGATGAGGCATGTATTGCTGGTCTAGAAGCTGCCCTAGAACTAGGGGCAAGATGATTGGACGTCATTGGAGATTCGAACCTTGTTGTGTCTCAAGCTAAAGGAGACTGGAAAGTCAAGGAGGAAAAGATGATAATTTACCACCAGACCTTGGACTTGTTAATTCCTCGGTTTGAAAAGCTAAATTTCACTCACCTAGTAAGAGAGAACAACAGGTTTGCAGATTCGCTAGCAACTCTATCTTCCATGATAGACATCCCATCTGGGGTCCGGATGCATCCAGTCATTATTGACCAGAAATTTGCACCTGCCTACGAGTCAATCTCTGCCATAGATGAAGTGCAGGATAACAACCCTTGGTATCGCGATATATGGAACTTCTTGGAAAAGGAGACATATCCACAAAGGGCAAATGCCAAAGACAAAAGGGCAATCAGAAGAATGGCTGTTCAGTTTATCATCTGCGGGGGTAAGTTGTACAAAAGAGGTCATCTGGGAATGCACAAGCTGTGTGTGGAAGCCGAAGAGTCGAAGCGCCTGATGGAGGCCATCCATGGAGGAGAATGTGGGGCACATATGAATGAGGTGATGCTGGCACGAAAGATCCTCAGACAGGGCTACTACTGGTCTACCATGGAGGAAGATTGTATCGGCTTTGTTCGGCGATGCCACAAGTGCCAGATCCATGCGAACCGTATGAACATCCCGCCATCAAAGTTATACAATATGACGTCGCCATGGCCATTTTCAATTTGGGGGATCGACGTGATTGGAGCTGTTACTCCGAAGGGGTCGAATGGGCATCAATTTATCTTGGTAGCAATAGATTACTTTATGAAGTGGGTCGAGGCCCAATCTTATGCCGTGTTGAAGGCTTCGCAAGTCGCAAAGTTTATCAGAAACAACATTATCTGCCGTTATGGAGTCCCGAATGAGATCATTTTGGACAATGGTTTTTACTTCAAGAAGGAGGTGATTGATTTGTTGGAGAAGTGCAATGTGGCTTTTCATAAGTCGTCCACGTATCGGCCGCAGACCAACGGAGCAATTGAGGCCGCCAACAAAAACATCAAACACATACTGCAGAAGATGGTGGAAACCTATCGGGACTGGCCAGATAAGTTGCCGTTTGCTTTGTGGGGCTACCGAACTTCAATTAGAACTTCTACCGGGGCGACTCCGTATTCCTTGGTATATGGGATGGAGGCCGTTCTACCTATAGAGATTGAGGTTCCGTCTCTACGAGTATTGGCTGAGTGTCAGATAGCCTAGGCAGATTGGCAGCAGAGCAGATTCGAGGAACTCATGCTCTTCGATGAAAGGAGATTAAAAGCACTGTACCATGTCCAAGGATATCAACGCAGAATCGCCCGGGCTTTTAACAAGAAGGTTAAGTCTAGGAATTTGAAGGAAGGAGATTTGGTACTCAAAGACAACCGAGCTCCCATCCACGGCCCAAGGGGCAAGTTCAGACCTAATTGGACTGGTCCCTACATCATCAAGTCTATCTGGTCAGGTGGAGCTGTGGTTCTGATGGACCTAGATGGCCTAGAGTTCTCCCAACCGATCAACATGGACAAGTTGAAGAAATATTACCCCTGAGAGGCTCGCTAGGCCGAAAACCCGAAAGGGCGACCTAGGCAAAATTCAGAACACAAAAAATTAGAAAATATAAAAACTGAGCTCGCGAGGTTGAAAACCCGCAAAGGGCGGCCTTGACAAAAGTTAGAGCGCAAAAGGAGAGTGAAAATACTCTAGTGAACCCAAGCCTGAACTACGTAAGGCTTGATTCCCATCTTTGGGATACGTAGACAGCTCCATCTTGGAGTTCAGCCATAAACTCTTTCCCGATCAATTTTGTCCATTTGATCATCTTGGTCATCTTTGCCCATCAGCGTCTATCGCAATCTCCGGTGTAGTACTATTCAGACTAGGGGCAACTTTCCGTTGCCGTACAGTGCCGCGGTACCATTCAAACAAGGGGCAACTTTCCAGTTGCTAGGATCCGGGGTTGTGCATCTCGTTGGAGATCTCGAGCGTGTCGATTCGATCCATATCGAAAATAGTTTTGAAAAGTTTTAATGAAGATGACTTTGTTCAAATAAATCTTTTCACAACTAAGACCATTCTGGACCAAAAGCGGAAAATTTTTGAGACCACAACCTTCAATTTCATTGATTTCAAATAGAGTTCTCTTGCTCTTGCATACAATTGAAGTTGCTTTTTATTACATTCATAAAGAAAACTTGAAAGTACTAATAAAGCAATAAATCCGGGGCATGGTCAAGTCAAATGTCCCTGCGCCCCCTCCCAGAGTTGGTCGAAGCCTCTGATGCCAAAGTGGGCCCCTCCTGTGCTTCTTCATTAAGCCAATCCAAGCACTCATCAGACAAAGTGCAACTGAAAGTGGGAGCGGGGGCAGGAGTTCTCTCGTCCTCCATGCGGTGGCATACCGGGCCAGCTGCGCGCCTCGAATCGGGAATGTAACCGGGTACTCTATCCCTTCTGGCGGGCAAGTCTGATCATGACCAAACTAGCGCGGGATACGGAATGGGAAGTAGAAGACACAGTGAGTCAAGCCAATCAATTGGATCCCGGGTTGACGGGTCATGCTGTAACTCATCATTGGGAGATTGAGCCAAGGGCACCGCTAAGCAATGCGGTCTGCGGACAAACTACACATCCATTCAAACCACCAACCCTCATCAAGGGCGTCAACTAGGCGTGGCTTGAAAAAGTAGCCGCGAGCTGAATATGCTAGGCAAGGGTCCACAACCTTCAGTTTATCCATTAACCACACCTGGGAATGGATGAAAAATGAGAGAATAAAGAATAGAGAGATGTACGATGAGACGAAAACTGAGAAAAGGGCTTTTGTGAGAAAAACCGAGCCTAAGGGCCGAGTGATGTAAGCAAACATAAATGTGAGATTGGGTGGGAAACATTACCTGCAATAATAGTGGACTCCCTGCTAATCTGATCGTCTCTCGACGATAAAAGGCATCTAAGCCCAGCAATGTCTCAGCCAGGATCATGGCGTTGTAGCTTTTGCCCTCCTTCAAGCCTTGGGCAACCTCAATCTACCGGACACTAGGCCCTCCGGAACAGGAGACGAACAGAAAATGAGATAACATGCATAGACAGAGGGCGTGTCGCCGAAAGCCTTGCCAGTGATGGTCGCCGCGATCACTAGTCTCAGAAAAACGACAAACCAAGCTCGGAATATCTAATGTCCCGTCACAAATCAGAGAATGAGCATCGGGCATTGAGAGCCAACACATTTTTCCTAAGGCTTGAGCATAGCCAAAACGAAGTTGGGGCAGAATCTCCTCATTGCGCTTAGATTCCATCAGAGCTTGGAAATCTTCAAAGGTAGGACACACCTCTTGCCCGCTAAAGCTAAAGACGTGTGTCACCGGATTCCAAAATCTTGCCGCAGTACGAAGGAATGGAAAATGCAGCGGGGTACGGCGCAAAGTGAATAGTGCGTTTATGCCGAAAGCCCGGAAATTCAGCTTTTCCGAGCCATCCAAATTGTTAATCCAAGTTGCGAGATTTTGGGCAAGAAATTCTTCCATTTGGAGCAAATCAGTGTGGAAATGAAGAGAACCACGAAGTTGAGACCCTTTTGAAAAAGATAAGGTTGAGTGAAGGACAGGTGTCAACATTCTGCTGGTGCTGACAGTTTAGTGCCAACCGGCCAATTGTAGTGCCGACCGGCCATCTGTTTTGGCCGATGGATCCCCCTTTCGGCCGATAGCCATTCCTCAAGGCCGGTAGCCTTTCTTTCGGGCCGGTGGTTCTCTCCCTTGTCCTCTGAGCTGTTTATGCTAGGAATTTGGAAAATCCCACCACTTCTAATACCCCCCAGTGATCAATTCTTATGAGGGCGCGCCCATTTGCTTATCGAGTTATTGCATATTTGCTTACCGAGTTGTATTTCACTCTCTTTAAGTCTTTATAATGTTTATCAAGGTGTACTCGCATTTGGCTAGTTTGCTGAGTCCCCCTGTTTTGCTTATCGAGTTGTAATTGGTTTACTACCTGATTATTACGATGCGATGCTTTGTTTTCAAAACGCAGTTTCAATTTCAGTCACATTGTTGTGTGATGCCTTGCGATGCGATGCATAGAACACGCAAATGTAACACCTTTTGAACAAACAGCTGTTTCATTTCCATCATATGTTTTGCAAAAAACACACGTTTTTGAGAAATAAAACCTGCCCGAGGCAGTGCAACGTGCTTAAACTCCCAGTAAAAAGGAAAGTAAAGCAGAAGAATAACAGGATAGCAAGATACCAGAATGGATACCGGTAATCTCCCCTCGCGATCATTGTACCTTTCGCGCCCTTGTTCGGGTCAATTGTGTGGTTTGGCACCTTCATCATTCAAGGCAATACAAGAAAATGCACTGTCAGAATGAAAGTGGACTTTCGAGTTGACCTCAGGCCATGACTTTTGTGAGCGATGCTCGATACATGCAAGGGACGATCCTTCCCGTATCCTTTTACATCTTGTGAATTCTCTAAATCATTTCAATCATACTGAGTTGCAGTACGTTGTATTCCAGCATCATGTTTACCGTGATCAGTTTCAAGTTCCCCTTTATACACATTGCATTGTATGCGTGCTTTGCTTTACTGATATGTGTTCAAGTTCCTTTTTATACACATTGCATTGTATGCGTGCTTTGCTTTACTGATATGTGTTCAAGTTCCCTTTTATACACATTGCATTGTATGCGTGCTTTGCTTTACTGATATGTGTTCAAGTTCCCTTTTTAATCGCGTGCATGTGTGCATTGCTGATATGTGTTCAAGTTCCCTTTTATACACATTGCATTGTATGCGTGCTTTGCTTTACTGATATGTGTTCAAGTTCCCTTTTTAATCGCGTGCATGTGTGCATTGCTGATATGTGTTCAAGTTCCTGTATACGCATTGCGTGCATGTGTGCATTGCTTTACCGATATGTGTTCAAGTTCCTTTATATACACATTGCGTGCACGTGTGCATTGCTTTACTCACATGTGTTCAAGTTCTCTTTCCATACACATTGCGTGCATACGTGCATTGCTTTACTCACATGTGTTCTGTCCTACTATCTTCCTATACACTTTGCATGCATCGTTACGCATTTTTGACTGCATTGTCATGCATATTGCTAAACAATATTGTACTTGTTAAGTTTGCTTTCTTTGTAGGCACGATATTGTATGTACGGCTCATTTGAGGCCGGTGCAACCGGACGAGCCACACAAGTATTGTATCCCCCGCGTGAGACGTACAGAGAATTGCATAATTCTCTTACATCCTTTCTGCATTGTAGTGTAGATTGGCATATGCTAGCTTACAACTGTTGCATGTGTGCTTCATTACAGTTCTCTTTACATGATCATAAGTTATGCTCGGCTTCTTGCTTTGTCTTGCATTTTGCCCCTGCCTTCGGGCGCATATCTTGTTTGTCTTGCATGTTTGTCCAAGTCTTCGGCCTTGTTAAAAATGGGTCGTCTCTGGGCTTTGACATTCACTCCCGTCATTGTTATGACTTCCGAGTTCTGTCAAAGAGGGGCAACTGTAGACACCCCATTTTTGACCGTCCTCAAGACTTGGACGTTACCATTTGACCCTTGGTGATTATCCATGTTTGTGTTTGTTTGGAGTTCCCGGAGTTCTCGGCTACGCGCCTTGCCTCAGGATTTCTGAACTCGACTGTTTCGTGTCTGGTTTTGCACCAAACACTTGTGTTTTGCCTTGGAGGGGCAAGGAATGCCTTTTGAGGCATTCCCACACACCACCGACACTAGCTAGAGGCCACCGGCTGGTTGGTGTTGCCATCGGCACTATATTGTGCCGGTCGGCACTCTTTTGTGCCGGTCGGCAGTCAATTTTGTCAAAATGACAATTTTGTCCTGCCGACTACTGTGCGGTTGCTTTTTGAGATATTTTGAAGCAGCTGTATAGCACTTGCTTCCCCTCCATACACGTGTATGGAGGGATGAGCCTCTTGTTTGCTTAGTTGCTAAGCTTACAAGATTGCCTCCTCTATAAGAGGAGGCCTTGTCTTCTTGGTTGGGGTTAGCCTTTTTTTTCAACACAAAACCAGAGCTTATATATCTATCTATATCTATATCTTCCCTTCCCTCATCCTTTGTGTGTGTTTCTTGGCCTAAATAGTGTGTTTTACCTTACTTTTGCACCATTACACACACTATTACACTTAGCTCCGAGATTGAGGGACTTGGAAGGTTGTTTGTTGTGATTTTGGACTGGTTTTGATCATTAAAAGAGGGTTGCACCACCTGTTCTTCAAGGGTTCTTCAAGGGTGAGCAACTTACTTTAGATTCCCCATTTTTGCAACAAGTTTTTACCTATCTTGCTTTGTGTTTTTGGCTTTGTGTTCAACATAAAAAAGTCTTATATTTTCTTACTCTAGAACCTTCATTAAGGTCACTTGGGGGTTTGAGCACAAACTCACCCTCTTAGGCTTTGTTTTGGCTATTTTAGCCCCTTTTCTTGAAACCTTGTTTAACTTTGTGTTTTTGGTCTTCTCACCACTAAAGACCAGTGGGTTTTCAGTGGTGAGGGAGGTATTTTGGAGTCATATATAGGGGGGAGACACCCCCCTCCCCTTTGTCCCTCTTTGGTCTTTACCTTGGCTCACATAGTAGCATGCATTTTTGGCCTTATACGCCTTCATTTCAGAGCTTATTTGGGTGTTTTGGATCATATATCATCTCTGTTTTTGGTTGGTTTTGTGGTCCTCAGCATGCTTCTTATACTTGCTTTGTAATGCTCTAGTTTGCCTAGAAATGAGCCATGAGTTTAGGCCATGTTTCTTGCATGTATGAGCCTCACTTCATGAAGATATTAGCCTCATTTGACCATGTGTTAGGTCTGTTGGCCACTAATTTTGTCATGTTTGGCATGATTAGTATAGTTGCTTTGTGTTTTGGCTTGTAAGCCTTGGTTGTATCGGCCTCTAACATGTTTAGTTTAGGTCATTCTCTTGGTTTGGCCTCATTTAGGATCCTATTTCAGTCCATAAATCATGTTTGTATGTTTGCATATGTGGCTTATTTCATGCTTTTAGGGTGTGCCCTTTTATGCCTAGGAATAGGCCTTATGCATGCTTGTATGTTCGAAGCATTTTGGGGTTGCCATATCAAGGGATTTGGGTGTATGTTTTTATGCTAGAACTCTGTTTTTCATATGTCTAATATGTGCCATGAGTGGTCATGTCGGTGGTGGTGGAATACCTCCTTGTTTATGCCTTGGTTTTAGGCCCATTTGTTTGCATGCTTGCATGAGTGTTGATCTACCATTTTGGGCGCATTTTGCCACTGTTTTGGGGAGGTTTGAGGTTTGCCCTATTGTGATTAATTCCACCAATGCACATTTATTTGATACTTGTTGCATGATTGGTCAATGTAATCTTGACATATGACAATCCTATTGCCTTAAGTGCCCATGTTTGCATCACACTTTGTATCTTGCATACCTAGTATTGTATACTTGTCACAATATGTTGCATTACATTTGGCATGTTCTGCATTTCATCTCACATTACACCATTTGAGCCATGTTTGTATAACATGCATTGCATTACTTGGTTTGGGGGTGTCAAACCAAGTGTGAGAAATGAGGGGTGTTTGTACTTCAAGTGACAAAACACACCTCAATTCTCATGTCGCTAGGGCCCTTGATCTTGACATGATAAGGACTTAGTTTTCATTTTGTATGTTGCATGCATATTTATATTGAAATGCAATCTTGGTTCCTTGGGTTATCATGCATCAAGATGCATAATTGATGGCTCAAGAACCAAGGGTCATGTTTCGTTGAGCCCCATACATGATAGGGGGCGTTGGCCATGCTTATATTTGCTCAAAAACTCCATGTCATGCACTGTCTGTCTGCTGCTTTGTCAAACCGTCTCTCTGAGAATTTTGTGCCGATCAAAGATATAGTGCCGACCGGCACTATATAGGTGGCCGATAACCTCATGGACAGCCGGTGACTACTTTGGAGAGCCGGTGAACATTTCCTCCAGCCGGTGGTATGCAGCAGCATGAAAGGAAGGCATTCTGGGACTTAGGCAATTTTTAGAGAGACAGGGCAGTAAAAACAGAGGCAGCAGTGCCATGGCGCGGGTTTCCGGTCGAGTCGGATTCGAGCATGCATCATTCGCGCATCCCGAGGCGGGCGGCTGTGGCCACCTTTCCTTTTTTGCATTTATTTGTTAAATAATTGGAAATTTTGTAATAATTAATTTATTTATTATTCGGACTGTAATATTTATTCGGTCCCTCCGAGTGAGGGCGTATTTGTAATAAGTGTGGGTGAGTGTGTGCATGTCTTCCAACCCCCACTTCTTTCTTCCCTTTTATTTACCTGCTGTGGTGAATGTGGTTTGGAAATACTCTTCAGATCCTGGAAGACGCCAACGATCCCCTGCTAGTCACCTGCAAAAATATAAACTCCGGTCGGGGGTGCCGGAATTAGCACTCCGACGGACAAGTCAGTCCTCCTCAAGAAAGCTTGCTTACTAAGTTTTTAGAAGTGATTCTTGCATACCTTTTCTGATCCACTACCATTGTATTTATACTCGTCTCTTCTGATCCTCGGGACCCGGGCCTACTTTTTCAATCATTACCTTTCCTTACACTCGGCTGCAGGGGTTCTATCCTATTCGGCCTAGTCATCGTATTCGGCCGATCACCCCTTCGAGATTTTTGCCCGTTTGGCGCCTAGAGGCCGAGATATTACTCCTCTACCTTTACTGAATATTCGGCTACCACAATTGTCCCCCGAACCCCCTATTTAATTGGCAGTTAAATCGGCGTGTTTGGCTCGGAATTCGAAAAAGTTTATCATCGGGCGGCCTTGCGTGTCCCAATACGTCAGGAGGCGCACGCCTTTTTTGCTCATCATTACACTTTCCCGCTCTATTCGTATATCTCAGCACTTATTGTGATTTGAAACTTTAGTCCTTTCGAATTCATATTTCGTCGGTCTCCTGAGCTTTTTGGATCGCCAGTGCATATCCCTCTGTGGCTCGCGTTTTCTGCAACCTCTTCCTGCCTTCCTTTGTCTCATCCGTTTTTCGTAAGTCTTCTTCTCCCTTCATTGTAACCCTATTTTCTATTTGCTATTTTTAGCCTCGGCGAATACTTGGTTCCGCTAGAATGGCAAAACACTTGAAAGACCTCCTCTCCGAGGATCGTGTCTCTGGTTTCCGGAAGCATTTTTCTATTCCTGACGACGTTCATCTGTCCCTCGTCACGGACAACGCTCTCGACATGGAGAGGGAAGATCAAAACACGGTTGTATTCCCTCTTTTGTCCATTGCGGAGGGCGGAGTTCGCTCTTACACCCACTTCTTAGGGCCGTTCTCCGCTATTGGGGTTTGATCCTTCTCAACCCAATGTAAATTTCTTCGAATCATCATGGGGTTGTGGAGTTGAATCAACGCCTTAGTATTAACCTTGGGATTCCGCCATTCGGCATTGTTACGCCTTAGCCAAATCCTCCGCGGTGGGCGATATTTTCTCGTACAAAGATCTGACCATCATTTAGTGACTATGCTTGCCACTCGTAGCGAGTTGACGACGTGATGGTCAACGTCCGAGGTAATTGGGAGTTCGAGGGGAGGATCGCTGGACCCTATTCCCGAGCATAAGGGTGAACCAGTTGACACGCAATGTCTTATGTTTGTTGGCCTATTCCTTATTCGCTTCTTTTCTTAGATCGCTTTTTATCTTCTGCAGTAATAGGTTGAAGAAAATTTTGAATTCGGTTGACAGCAGTTCTTAGGGAAATTGAGGCTGCATTGGCGTATTTCGCCGCCCAAACGCATAAAAAACAGGAGGCCGCCCATATCCTCCTTGATGCGAACCCACTTACACCACTTTTTTGCGCAGATAACATTCCGATTCCATTGGGCGATCAACGACTCTCGGCCCTTATCTTTCCGGCTTGAAATCTTGGCGGTCGGTCTCGCGACTTGATTCGGAAGACACCGAGCAGTAGAAGTGATTGCCGATCCGTGGAGGATCTCTGAAGAAGTCGAGGCGGCGAGGCCGTCGCTCGGCATCCGAGGCCCTCAACCATCCACCTCGGAATGCGATTTCTCGGGGATATTTTTGCGAACTTGGGGATCTACGGCGATTTTACGAGGATATGGCGAAGGAGAGCTTAACGCAGATGGCGCGCAAAAGAAATGCGGCGGCGCTGCCCGACGAATTTGAATGTGCGAATCTAATCCTAGCTTGATCAAGCCATTCGTAGCCGTTTACGAGGCACGGTTGAGGTTGCCGTGTCCGTGGAAAAGGAGGGTGGAGAAACGAGCGATCGAGGACAGCTAATTTGAACAAGGCCAAAAAGCGATCTTAGAAGGAGAAGCGACTTCAGAAGCCGGCCCTGGTAGTAAACGGCCTCGACTTGAAGAACCGGTCGTGGTGGCTCCGTTCGTTATTCAGCTGAAGATCAGGGGCACGCCGATTTTATCCGATGCTTGACGTGAGGATCCGTGGTCGCTCTTAACTGGCGGCTTCAATTTCCTGCCGGTGACAAAAGCCTTGATTGCCGTGCACGATGTCATGGCCGTTGCCTTAAGCGCTCAATCGGCGCACGGTAGGTCGACCGTTTCCTTGTTGTTTGTTTAAGCGTCTAATTACACCAATTGTTTTGCGACGATCGGAAGGGTCGTCGACTTGGCGCCGCTGCGTGATGCTCTCGGGAGAATTGACCATTTGCAAAGCATTGCGGTCGAGAAGTAGGGCGGAATTCGAAATTATGAAATTTGAAATGGGAAGCCTTGAGCGAAGTGGAGAAAGAGAGGGTTCGAGTCGCGAAACGACCGTGTTGATCTTTGAAGGCGGGCGAGAATCGCTCAAGCTTTCCCAGCACTTCTGACGGAGGCTCAATTAGACGAGCTTAAAGGCGACCATGGAAAGCGAATCGGAGGCCTTTGAGGCGGGGAGGCGCCGCTTTGTCGAGTATGTTGAAGAAGTGGCCAAATTTGAGAATCGGGTTCAAGCATGGGTGGCTCAAAGCCCTTCTTGCCGTGAGGTTACATTGGATTTGCCAATTCCTTATGAGCAGTGGATGTTGAGCCGCAGATCCGATACCGACGAGTGATCTGGGAGCCGTTTACTGAAGCGTCGTTTTCTTTTGTCTTTGTTGTTTTCTTCTTTTGGATAGTCGTTGGTAGTTTTCATGTATAAATTGGTTAGCATCTGCTGCGCAATTTATTAATGAAAATTTCCTTGTAATTTCAATACGTATTAATTTTCTTTGCCACCACACACTTTGTATGAGACGGTTCTATGCTTAATTTTAATGAAAGAGTTCTATGTTTTGTCAATGCATTTGGTAAAATGGAATTACATGTATTGTGGGGAAACCCTAATCGGTGAGCTGCCCGTGCACCTAGGGGTTAAGTGAAAAGAATTGCCTTTTGTGTGCGGTTGGGGTCTTTAGTGCGAATGGATAAATTTTCTTTGTGGCATTGGTGATTTTTATCTAGAACTCTTACGAACAAGCCGTACATGCAATTTGGTTTGTTTAATATATATCCGCAAGAAGCAGGGTTCTTGCGGTTTCAATAAATATCCTATCAAAATCGGCATTTGCAATTTCACGCCTCCGATCTTGGGGTTGGGCACTCGAGGCGAATAGATTGATGAATCGCCCTTGCCCGATGGGCTCATGATAAGGACGCTTTGGATTCAATTCGCAAGCCGGCTGGATACCCTGGCCGAACAATTTTGGTAGGATTCAATACGTATTCTATCAAAATCGGCATTTGCAATTTCACTGCCTACCGATCTTGGGCCGACTGGGCACTCGAGCCGAATAGATTGATGAATCTGCCCTTGCCCCAGTGGGCTCATGATAAGGGCGCTTTGGATTCAATTCGCAAGCCGGCTGGATACCCTGGCCGAACAATTTTGATAGGATTCAATACGTATCCTATCAAAATCGGCATTTGCAATTTCACTGCCTACTGATCTTGGGCCGACTGGGGCACTCGGGCGAATATATTGGCGAATGCGCCTAGCTCCGCAACCTTTGTGGCGAGTTGAACCAACCACCTGCCCTGCCGTCATCCCATTCGGCGTCGGGCGATTGGGTTTGTAATTAATGAACCTGCCTCGATCGCGTTGCCTTTGCGAGTGTTTAAAGAGTCTGGTAGGTACTGTGTTCGAAGGGACAGCTTTAAAGAGTCTGGTAGGTACTGTGTTCGAACTCCTGAAGGGAAGTCGATTGTGCGAATGTCGAACAAACGTTTTTTAACGACAAAGGGAAGCGAAGACATTGGGTATTTGGGTGCGATATGAATCGGAGTGAACATCGGTAGCGCCCTTGTCTTGTGAGGAGCAAACTCTATGAGTAGAGGCGTCGATCTCCTCGACATCGGCGGTCGCCTGAGGCGAGCGATCTCAAGGAGGTTGCCACACGCCCGTCGAAGGAAATCGACGCGACTCCGTGCGTTGAGTTTTGCGGTGTTTGTGAAGAATAAGCCCATGACGAGCGGATTCGATCGTGCGAGATCGAGATGTGGCGGTCGAGTTCGCTCGACAAATATTTCCTCTGAAGTTCGGATCGATGATTGGTCGTCGGGACTACGAAGTGTTCGCGAGGTATACATGGGGCGGTGAAAGGGCTCTATCGACTTCTGAAAGTCGGCATCATGCGACAGGCGCCGCCCGAGAAATGGCGGAAAAGGAAGAGGGTATCCGGAGTTTGGAGGCTCGGGCGGTGAGCGTGAGTTAGGGACGATCAAAGCGGCTCGAGCCTGACCAAAAGGCGAGTAAACTCAATCGTTGAAGAGGGTTACCGATTCGGCTTATAAGCCGCCATTGCCGATCGGGATCTGGCGAGTATGTTCGCCTTGGAGTCCGCAGAGCAGGAGGTCCTATGAAAAAGGTTTTCACGAAGGCGGTGGTTGGAATTCAAAGACCAAGGAAAAGCTCGCCGAAGAGGTTTGCCGATGTGAAAATCGTGGGTTTAGGCGGTTGGATCGAGCAACTCAAGTTGCGAATCTCTTCGCTGGCGAGAATTGATGCGGTGTCGCCTCGCTACCGCATAAGAAGGACTTTCCGTTTTACGCTTTTGAGGTTGAAAAGAGTGAGGATGAGGGTGATCTTGGTATAATTTGTATTTGTTGTATGGTTTGGACGGTCGCGTTCGTAATTATGTAATTTCTTGATGTTTAATAAAAGATGCTTTATGGGAAATATCAAATTCTCTCCGCATTAATCTGGCGTGTTTAATTTTATTGCATAAATGTTTGGCTAGACGTAAATGCACCAATCGGACTCGGCGTTTTAATTCGATGCGCCGATTGGTTGGCTTGATCGGCCTCCATGTAATGGCCGTTTGATTTAGAATTAAACCATTGCGTGTTTAAAATTTGGGTAAGCCATGAGCCAGGGAACGGAGGGGTATCGGCATTCTTGTTTTTGTTTGCAAGACGGCACAAATGCCGCATGTCTAGCCGATTGGGATGGATGGTTCTAGCCCTTGCGCGTTTTAGTCAACCGTTGGTTTAACTAAGTCATGGAGAATGTTGATCGACGCCTGTCTCGTGGGGTTTAACGCTGATAAGAATTACTTCGAGATTTGGGCCTCGAGATCGGGGCCATTACTGAGAATAAAAACGATAAGGCCCTTATGCGATCAAACCTATTTAGTTCCCCAGCGGCTATTGTATGGGATAATGCAGATCGAGAGTTCTCGTCATCAGAACGTGATGATAGTTGCAGGGGCTCAGCTTCTGTAACGCCCTCAAAATTAACCCATAATAAATAATATTAACATGCACCAATATATAAATACAAGAAATATAATTCCATTCATCAGAGTCTTAAGAAATAAAACATTAAAATAAATGCCCTACGGGCTTACATCTTGCCAAGCCAATACTTGGACACAAATCCATGAGTTCTAACTCAGAAACAAATAAAGCCCTAGGCTTGAGTGTTTACATATAAAAGCAAATAAACTAAAAACAAATCTTCAAGTTCCAATTCCTCACAAGCTAAGTCCTTGGAGGTAGTGAACCATCTGCACTGAAAAATGAAGTTCCCATATAGGGTGAGCCAATTGATGAGAAATACTAAACCAAGTATAAGAATTAACTAAAGCATTAGCATCGATACATGGTTAACACACAATATTCAATTACAATTTTTATGACACGAATATCTATATTGCCTCGACACATTGTCTATGGCACATCTTACCTTCCATCTATGGCTCAAAACCTAGCCAAAAAACTCAGCAGAATCCCATCTCTCAATGCTTTACAGGATAACAAATAAAGTTAAACCTCTCTATAACATAACAACTATACATCTTTGGTATTGTATCAATCACAACCACATTCACTTCCATACTTCCCAACCGATACACCTAGTGGTGATGTATCATATCAACAATAAATAGAAATACTTCTATTAACAAATAAGCGCACATATATGTGATGCTAGTGGAGTCCATCCTTTCTCCTCCCAACAAATGGTTTAGAGGTCCATCCCTTTCTTCCCTAAACCCCCAACAAATTCGGTTTAGAAGTCCATCCCCTTTCTTCCCCTAAACCGAGTCCATCCCTATCTCCTCCAAAACCAAATGCAACATAATCAATACTTGCAATATACACCACATAATCAATACAAGTAATGTTACGTATTAATTCAACGACCAAATAGTTGACTCAATTCGATTATACCTAAGCCACATGCAAGTTCTACAACAATCATGGCCATCCTCACCGATAGCCCAAACAATTATTTCTAAGCGAAATAATTATACAATATATACAATCCTAATTCCATAAGTAATTAAATATCCAACTACATCAATTTATCCCATAATCCTCAATTTCATGAATTAAACTCAATTCCACATACTTCCCTTAAATTAATTACACAAATTAATCTAAGTCAAAACCTAGGGTTTCTCCCAAAATCACCAAACTACCCCCATATACCAAAATACCAACACTTATGATTAAAGCGTATAAATGGAGTAGGAAATCCCTACCTTAAGAAGAACCCAAAAGATGAAGAAGAAGATGATGCTCAAAACCCCAAGTGCTCCAAATCAACAATTTCTCCGATTAAATGAAAGCCCTCACTCTCCTCTACCTTTTAATGAAGGAACTAGGTTAGAAAGCGCCCTCTAGATAGATCAAACCCAAGGAAAAGATGAGTTGAGAGAAGAAACTTCGGAACTAGGGTTTTGGATCAAAAATTGTGAAAAAGGGCGTTTTAAAAGCTGCTGCGTTTAAATCTTTGGGCAGGCTCGCTCGGCGAAGACATGGTCGCTCGGCGACCCGGACCTAATAAACACTCGCTCGAGCAAAGAAAAGCTCGCTCGAGCCAAGAACTCGATGCTTGGTGCAACCCGAAGCATGCTCGGCGGCAGAATGCTCGCTCGGCGAAGAACTTCAAAACATACACCTAGCTCGCTCGGCGAAGGAAAGATCGCTCGGCGAAGACACTCTGCTCTCAGTGCAGACTAGACGCATAATCGCTCGGCGAAGAAATTCAGCTCGAACCACTAGAGACAAAACTCAACCCTCGCTCGGCGACCAAGCCCTCGCTCGGCGGCGAACTCAAAAAGCTGGGCAGACAAGATTTGGTTTCCGAACCCAACCAACTTGAAAGCAGACACGCCCAAAACATCCTATAATTCCAAATGAGAAATTAAAGAACGACAACAACAATTAAACTATGCTAGGATCTCACGGAACCTAAGTCCGGATACAATAATCAAATGGGAAAAAGACCGGAATTCGCTATAACCTCCCCCTTAAAAAAATTTCGTCCCCGAAATTAAGCATGAGTTTGTAAAACAAGTTTTTCTTCATTCCCAATGATATATAAAACAACAATAAACAACTTGACCCAATACGGTCACTTCATCTCTTTATCAAGAGGCATCTCACAATATAAACAAAAAACAGTATATCTTTCAGCCTGCATTAACAGTATGCAATTTCCTTTCAAATTTAACATTTTTGAAATACAAGATTCCCATTTTCATATCATATTCAATTCCATGATATTCAATAATAAACCAACATATGCAATGTTCCACTAAACTTCCAAAACAAATTTTTTTTTAAATTAATCTCACAAAACCAAAACATTCTCAATGTTTTCCAACTTAAGACATATATAAAATGCTCAAGTTCCACAATATTATATAATCTAGATACAAGATTACAAATCAATAAACATATCCGGATATTTCTCACGGACTTCTAACTCACGTTCCCAAGTGGCTTCCTCCACTCCATGATGCTTCCACAAAACCTTCACTAAAGGGATAGTCTTGCCACGCAGGACTTGATCCCGCCTATCCAAGACTCGAACTGGTCTCTCCTCATATGAGACATCCTCATCAACAACTAAATCAGTCCAATCCAGTACATGTGACGGATCTGGCTCATACTTCCGAAGCATACTCACATGAAACACGTCATGAACTCCGGACAATTGCGGTGGCAAAGCTAAACGATAAGCAACTTCGCCAATCCTCTCAAGGATCTCAAAGGGACCAATAAACCGAGGGACAACTTCCACTCTTCCGAACCTCATTAAACCTCGCCTAGGTGAGATTTTCGAAAAGACATGATTCCCTACCTCAAACACCAAGGTCTCCTCCTACGGTCGGCATAAGATTTACGACGACTACGGGTCAGAACAAGTCTCCCTCGGATAAGCTCAACTTTCTCCGTCGTCTCCTCACTAACTCAGGACCTATCAAAGGTGCATCACCCACCTCGGCCCAACAAAGGAGATCTACGATTAGGCCATACAAGGCCTCAAATGGTGCCATACCGATCCTAGACTGAAAATTGTTATTGTAGGCAAACTCCTCTAGTGGCAAGTGCCTCTCCCACGACCCACTAAAGTCGAGAACACAACCCCGAAGCATATCCTCAAGGATCTGAATAATGCCTTTCGGTGCCCGTCGGTCGAGGATGATATGCCGTGCTAAAACTCAACTTAGTACCTAAAGCACTCTGCAAACTCTGCCCACAACTGGCGGTGAAAGCGAGGATCTCTATCTCAAACGATCGTCACTGGGACCCGTGCAACCTCACTATATCCGGGATATACAAATCGGCAAGATGATCTCTGCGAATCTCTAACACGCATCGGAATGAAGTGCGCTGACTTCGTCAACCGGTCTACCACCACCCAAATGGCATCACTACCCCGCTGAGTCCTCGGAAGACCCACAACGAAGTCCATAGTGACATGCTCCCACTTCCACTCGGCAATAGGCAAGGGTTGCAACAAACCCGCTGGCCTCTGATGCTCGGCCTTCACTTGCTGACAAATAAGGCACGTAGATCCGAAGGCTGCCACATCTCTCTTCATACCCCGCCACCAAAACTGGCGACCCAAATCCGGATACATCTTGGTGCTTCCCGGATGCACCGCAAGGCGCGAATGATGAAACTCTGGAGTACCTCCTCTCGACCACGACTCGGCACAAGCAGACGGTCTTGGTATCTCACACTCGGTCGGGATACCGTCAAGCCCTTCTCAATCTTACCATTGGAAATCTTCTCTCGGAGAGATTCTACCTCAAGATCACCCCTCTGAGCCTCTAACACTCGAGTCACAAGGGTGGGCTGCGCAACAATAGAAAACAAGGCCGCAGCCTCAACGGATTCACCCAGAAGCAAATCAAACTCCCCAATTGCACCCCACATCTCCCACTCTCGGACGGCTATACTAGCAACGTCACCAGATTTCCTACTAAGGGCATCGGCACAACATTGGCCTTTCGGATGATAATGCAACTCGAAATCATAATCCTCCATAAATTCCATCCACCTCCTCGCCTCGATTCAAGTCTCTGCGTGAACAAATATTTGAGACTCTTATGATCGGAGAATACTTCAAATTTCTCACCAAGCAGATAATGCCTCCAAATCTTCAAGGCAAATATCACATTTGCTAACTCTAGATCATCGTGGGGTAATTCTTCTCATGAATCTTCAAGCGGCGTGAGCCATAGGCAACCACCTTTCCCTCTTGCATCAACACACAACCCAGACCCTCTCGAGGCGTCACGATGGCTACATAACCCAACCCTCTCTCAGGAATAATCAAGACCGGAGGCGGTGGTCAATCTAACCTTCAACTCTGAAACGACTTTTCACAAGTCTCACTCCATACAAATTTGACTCCTTCCAGTCAATCTAGTCAACAGTGAAGCTAACGGAGAAATCCTTCACAAACCGGCGGTAATACCGGTAATCGAGCTGCGGATCTCAAATACACTCTTAGGTTGTGCCCAATCTTGCCTTTGCCTCGGTCTTGGATGTATCAACAGACACTCCTTTCCCGAAACTACATGGCCTAAGAATTTCACCTCTTCTAGCGAATTCACACTTCCCAAACTTAGCATCTGACTTATGGGCTCTAAGTAACTCAAGCACCACTCTCAAATGCTCCTCGTGCTTTTCCTCTGAAGGTGAGTAAATCGAATGTCGTCACGAAGCGACCACAAAAGCAGTCTAAGAATTCCCGGAAGATCCGGTTCATCAAATCCATAAACATCGCGGTGCATTGGTGAGCCCAAAGCGGCATCACCGAAACTCATAGTGGCCATACTGCGTCGGAATGCCGTCTTTGGAATATCCTCTTCACGACTCTCAAGCGATGATAACCCGATCTCAAGTCTATCTTAGAGAAACAACGGAACCCTTCAATGATCAAACAAATCATCTATCTGAGGCATAGGATACTTGTTCTTACTTAGTAACCCGATTCAACTTCCGATAATCTATACTGACCTCAAAGCACCACCTTTCTTTTTTAACGAAAATTTGGCGCTCCCCAGTGAAACACTAGGGCCGGATATAACCTTTATCTAACAACTCACAGCTGAACCTTCAACTCAACTAACTCGGCAGGGGCAAAACGGTAAGGTGCCATAGAAATCGGCGCCGTGCCGGGCACTAAGTCAATAGAGAACTCAATCTCTCGATGAGGTGGCAAACTAACAAGATCCTCGGGAAAGACGTCCGAGTACTCACAAACTACTCTCGGCAACACAATCTGGGTCTCAACATCCTCATTAATCGAAAGGTTCGCAAGTAGACTACTAAGCTCACTTCGCCCTCGCGGATCATACCCTGGTGGCAAAACACTACCAACCCTATCCCCCAGAAAATGAAAGCGTTCTCCGTTAACAGTACAACAAGTGACCCTCTGACGGTAGCAATCAATAAATGCCCGGTATGACGATAACCAGTCCATACCCAAAATAACATCGAAGCCCTTCATGGGCATAACCACGAAAAAAGGGATTCTATGATCATCGACCTCTATATCACAACCCCTAACACCTTGTTTCAAAATCAATTCACCCCCAAGTGGTGACACTACACAAATAGGAGGCTAAGAGCTAACTCTAACTCCAAAATGGATGCAAATGTAGCGAGACACAAAAGAATGAGATGCTCCGTATCGATCAAAACACTAGCAACTGAATTGCAAAACAAGAAGGTACCTCTCACAACCGACGGAGCTGGTACAAGATTCTGCGCGGTAACAGCATACACGCGCCCAGATGACCTCTGATCAACCTGCTCACCCCTAGGAGCATAAGACTGCTGCACCGAATGGGACGATGAAGCCCCCTGATTAGCCCTCGAGGCCTGAACGGACTGAACTGGCTGACTCTGGGTCTGCCTCAAACCAGATGCACTAGATGTGCCACTCAGCTGTGGGCAAAACCTCTTCAGGTGCCCTGGCTGACCACACTGAAAACAACTCAAACCAGACGCACCAGGTGTGCCACTCAACTGCGGACAGAACCTCTTCAGGTGCCCCGGATGACCGCACTGGAAACAAGAGAGCGACTGGCCTCTACCCTGACTCTGGCTCTGAGATCGAGCCGAAGAAGATGCTGCCCTCTGCACTCCTCCTTCGAGGACAAAGCAAGACTTGTGGCCCGGTGGCCACACTTGAAGCAAGTGATATCTCCTGTTGCCTTTCCCGTAACTAGCCTTGGGCACGAGAAATGTGGATCTAGAAAACTACTCGAGGCTGGCGAGGTGAAACCTCTGCCTCCTGCCATCACTCGACCCTCGACTCCTCTTGGAGCCTTTACGCCCTTCCCCTCTTCTGCATCATAACCTCGGTATGAAATTTGCATCAACCAAGCGTCCAAAATCCCGAATCATAGACCCGACAACTCTCGGCTTGAGGCCACGCCTCAACTTCTTCTCAAACTCAATACAACGACGCTCCTCGATGCGCTACTAACTCGGTGCAAACTCGACAAACTAGTGAATCTTGCCTCAAACTCGGCCCATCGATAAAGCTGATACGCTCAAGATGGCGGAATCGATCTCTCGACTTCTCTGGACGGTGAAGACAAATACTTCTCTGGCGTCAACAACGCCTTCCGTACCTCCAATACGCCCTTTAGTGAACTTCCACCATTGACCCGCATCCCCTTTAGTGGAAAGATGCCAAGGTCACCTTGATGTCTCGTCTTCGATGCCTAGCATCTCAAACGTTTTCGTTATGCAATTCGAGCCATTAAATGCGCCTTTAAGCGGCTCGCTAGGGTCACCTACAAACACTTCCGGTTGAGACCGGAAAAATTCCCTCTTCGAGAAAAAGGCCTGCATCTGCGGCAAGAACTAAAATTTTGGATCATGACCCTCGGAATGTCCATTGGCGCTGAAATGCCCTGCTATCTCTTGGGCCAGCGCCCATACCTGCCCCTCTTGGCTCGGCCACATTGGCACAGCCAACACCCTCTGAACGGAATTTCCTCCGGTATAGGCACTTCTTGCTGGCCCACCACGCCTACCACGACCTCGTCCTCGTCGACATCCTAATAAAGGAAACAAAGACGTTAGCACTCTAAATAATATGCCAAAACTATGACACTCGCGTCCTAACACATTGGATAACAATAAATCACACCACGTAAGCACATAATCACATAAGCACCTCGAATTTCATTTACGGATAGTGATAGTCCAGAGGCGTCACTAAAGTT
The DNA here is from genome assembly GCA_025200525.1 of Camellia lanceoleosa. Taxonomy (NCBI): domain Eukaryota; kingdom Viridiplantae; phylum Streptophyta; class Magnoliopsida; order Ericales; family Theaceae; genus Camellia; species Camellia lanceoleosa. The sequence goes on from CM045759.1 coordinate 48,377,396, forward strand.
CGGTTGGAAACAACATTGATCAAGTGCCTTTCCAACAAGACTTTCAGAGACTCAAGGGTCCAATCAATATCGAAACTACATTCCATACCCACATAATCACATAAACATGTTATCATATAAGCATGCAATCATTACACTAAGTCTCTATCAAGCGAGACGAACCCATTGTGATACTAATCACTTCCCGTACCCAAAGTATTGAACCCTGATGCGCTCGATACCAAGTTGTAACGCCTCAAAATTAACCCATAATAAATAATATTAACATGCACCAATATATAAATACAAGAAATATAATTCCATTCATCAGAGTCTTAAGAAATAAAACATTAAAATAAATGCCCTACGGGCTTACATCTTGCCAAGCCAATACTTGGACACAAATCCATGAGTTCTAACTCAGAAACAAAAAAAGCCCCAAGCTTGAGGGTGTACACATAAAAGCAAATAAACTAAAACAAATCTTCAAGTTCCAATTCCTCACAAGCTAAGTCCTTGGAGGTAGTGAACCATCTGCACCTGAAAAATGAAGTTCCCATATAGGGTGAGCCACAGCCCAGTAGAGAAATACTAAACCAAGTATAAGAATTAACTAAAGCATTAGCATCTGATACATGGTTAACACACAATATTCCAATTACAATTTTTATGACACGAATATCTATATTGCCTACGACACATTGTCTATGGCACATCTTACCTTCCATCTATGGCTCAAAACCTAGCCAAAAACTCAACGGAATCCCATCTCTCAATGCTTTAACAGGATAACAAATAAAGTTAAACCTCTCTATAACATAACAACTATACATCTTTGGTATTGTATCAATCACAACCACATTCACTTCCATACTTCCCAACTGATACACCTAGTGGTGATGTATCATATCAACAATAAATAGAAATACTTCTATTAACAAATAGCGCACATATATGTGATGCTAGTGGAGTCCATCCCCTTTCTCCTCCCAACAAATCTGGTTTAGAGGTCCATCCCCTTTCTTCCCCTAAACCCCCCAACAAATTCGGTTTAGAAGTCCATCCCCTTTCTTCCCCTAAACCGGGAGTCCATCCCCTATCTCCTCCAAAACCAAATGCAACATAATCAATACTTGCAATATACACCACATAATCAATACAAGTAATGTTCTGTATTAATTCAACAGCCAAATAGTTGACTCAATTCCAGTTATACCTAAGCCACATGCAAGTTCTACAACAATCACTGGCCATCCTCCACCGATAGCCCAAACAATTATTTCTAAGCAGAAATAATTATACAATATATACAATCCTAATTCCATAAGTAATTAAATATCCAACTACATCAATTTATCCCATAATCCCTCAATTTCATGAATTAAACTCAATTCCACATACTTCCCTTAAATTAATTACACAAATTAATCTAAGTCAAAACCTAGGGTTTCTCCCAAAATCACCAAACTACCCCCCCATATACCAAAATACCAACACTTATGATTAAAGCGTATAAATGGAGTAGGAAATCCCTACCTTAAACAGAAGAACCCAAAAGATGAAGAAGAAGATGATGCTCAAAACCCCAAGTGCTCCAAATCAACAATTTCTCCGATTAAATGAAAGCCCTCACTCCTCTACCTTTTTAATGAAGGAACTAGGTTAGAAACGCCCTCTAGATAGATCAAACCCAAGGAAAAGATGAGTTGAGAGAGAAGAAACTCGGAACTAGGGTTTCTGGATCAAAAATTGTGAAAAGGACGTTTTAAAACTGCTGCTGCGTTTAAATACTGGACAGGCTCGCTCGAGCGAAGACATGGTCGCTCGAGCGACCAGACACAATAAACACTCGCTCGAGCAAAGAAAAGCTCGCTCGAGCCAAGAACTCGATGCTTCAGGTCTGAAACCCAGAAGCATGCTCGGCGATGAATGCTCGCCGAGCGAAGAACTCAAAACATACACCTAGCTCGCTCGGCGAAGGAAAGATCGCCGGCGAAGACACTCGCTCTCAGTGCAGACTAGACGCATCGCCGCCGGCGAAGAAATTCTGGCTCGAACCACTAGAGACAAAACTCAACCTCGCCGGCGACCAAGCCCTCGCCGGCAGCGATTTAACTCAAAAGCGGGACAAAGAAGATTTGGTTTCGAACCCAACCAACTTGAAAGCAGACACGCCAAAACATCCTATAATTCCAAATGAGAAATTAAAGAACGACAACAACAATTAAACTATGCTAGGATCTACGGAACCTAAGTCCGGATACAATAATCAAATGGGAAAAGACCGGGGTCGCTATAGCTTCCGGCCGAACTTGGCGTTCCGTTGGTTTGCGGCGGAGGATTCTCCGGTGTGGGAGGTGGACCGGTGAAAGGAGGAACTGGAAACTCGTCAGTTTCCAAGTCGCTGAAGCAGATCGTCCCGAAAGGAGATACAGCGACCGCTCCCCAAAACCTTCCTTGTCTTGGATCTTGGCCTTGACATTGTCGATGGTGTCAGAGGCCCGGGGGGATTGCGATTCGGGCGCGGAGTATGTCGATGGCGTCTATGTGACCTTGGATCGATGGATTCGTTTGTCTTAGAAGTTAGAAATAGATATTGTAATGTTCGAACGCAGTTGCGTCGATGTAACAACTTTTTAATCGAATAAAAAGTGTCATTAAATAAAAAGTGTTATTTCATGTGTTTTACTTCATATGCTTTAATAGTTTGCTGTTAGCTTGCCATCATAATGGTTGTGGCTTAAACATTTTTTCTGTATGCAGGGGTCGGCCCCTGCCTTAGGCGGATTGGGAGTTTGACAATTGTTGTATTCCCGGGCCGGCTAAGGCATGTTGTCCGGGAAGTCACGTTAGTGATTCTGGCTTAGTTGATTAAAACGGGCTCCGTATCAGGAGACTTGTTTTGGCCGGTCGGGAGGAGCATTCGACCCTCATTAGGCCGGAAGGTGTCGTGTACCAAAAGAAGTTCCGAATTCGGAGACTTATTCGGCCCAAGGTGACCTGCACCGAAAGGGCGCTCCGAATTCGGAGACTTATTTTGGCCAATCGTGATATCCACGAAGGGCGCTCCGAATCCGGAGGATTATTCGGCCCCAGGTGACCTGCACCGAAAGGGCGCTCCGAATCCGGAGACTTATTTTGGCCAATCGTGATATCCACGAAGGGCGCTCCGAATTCGGAGGCTTATTCGGCCCCATATGACCTGCACCGAAAGGGCGCTCCGAATCCGGAGACTTGTTTTGGCCAATCGTGATATCCACGAAGGGCGCTCCGAATCCGGAGGCTTATTCGGCCCCAGGTGACGTGCATCGAAAGGGCGCTCCGAATCCGGAGACTTATTCGGCCCCAGGTGACGTGCACCGAAAGGGCGCTCCGAATCCGGAGACTTGTTTTGGCCAATCGTGATATCCACGAAGGGCGCTCCGAATTCGGAGGCTTATTCGGCCCCAGGTGACGTGCATCGAAAGGGCGCTCCGAATCCGGAGACTTATTCGGCCCCAGGTGACGTGCACCGAAAGGGCGCTCCGAATCCGGAGACTTGTTTTGGCCAATCGTGATATCCACGAAGGGCGCTCCGAATCCGGAGGCTTATTCGGCCCCAGATGACGTACATCGAAAGGGCGCTCCGAATCCGGAGACTTATTTTGGCCAATCGTGATATCCACGAAGGGCGCTCCGAATTCGGAGGCTTATTCGGCCCCAGATGACCTGCATCGAAAGGGCGCTCCGAATCCGGAGACTTATTTTGGCCAATCGTGATATCCACGAAGGGCGCTCCGAATTCGGAGGCTTATTCGGCCCCAGATGACGTGCATCGAAAGGGCGCTCCGAATCCGGAGACTTGTTTTGGCCAATCGTGATATCCACGAAGGGCGCTCCGAATCCGGAGGCTTATTCGGCCCCAGATGACCTGCACCGAAAGGGCGCTCCGAATCCGGAGACTTGTTTTGGCCAATCGTGATATCTACGAAGGGCGCTCCGAATCCGGAGGATTATTCGGCCCCAGATGACGTACATCGAAAGGGCGCTCCGAATCCGGAGACTTATTTTGGCCAATCGTGATATCCACGAAGGGCGCTCCGAATTCGGAGGCTTATTCGGCCCCAGATGACCTGCATCGAAAGGGCGCTCCGAATCCGGAGACTTATTTTGGCCAATCGTGATATCCACGAAGGGCGCTCCGAATTCGGAGGCTTATTCGGCCCCAGATGACGTGCATCGAAAGGGCGCTCCGAATCCGGAGACTTGTTTTGGCCAATCGTGATATCCACGAAGGGCGCTCCGAATTCGGAGGCTTATTCGGCCCAGTGGCGTGCATCGAAGGGCGCTCGAATCGGAGACTTATTTTGGCCAATCGTGATATCCACGAAGGCGCTCGAATCCGGAGGCTTATTCGCCCGGTGGCGTGCATCGAAGGGCGCTCGAATCCGGAGACTTGTTTTGGCCAATCGTGATATCCACGAAGGGCGCTCCGAATTCGGAGGCTTATTCGGCCCCAGATGACGTGCATCGAAAGGGCGCTCCGAATCCGGAGACTTGTTTTGGCCAATCGTGATATCCACGAAGGGCGCTCCGAATCCGGAGGCTTATTCGCCCAGTGGCGATGCATCGAAGGCGCTCGAATCCGAGACTTATTCGCCCCGGTGACGTGCATCGAAGGGCGCCCGAATCCGAGACTTATTCGCCCCCGGTGGCGATGCGAAAGGGCGCTCCGAATCCGGAGACTTATTCGGCCCCAGGTGACGTGCACCGAAAGGGCGCTCCGAATCCGGAGACTTGTTTTGGCCAATCGTGATATCCACGAAGGGCGCTCCGAATCCGGAGGCTTATTCGGCCCCAATTGGGTTGAAGGTCAGGCAAACAAAATCCATTTTCATTAAAATGAAGTTCCAGTACAAGCATCAGGTCCCACAAGTTGGGTCTATAGATGAATTTCCATAAAATCTACATTCGTGTGGATTGCTGCGAGCCACGGATCTCTTCAATGTCGCGGTCTGTTGGGAAGCGCATAAGCTGATGGTAGGTGCTTGGGACGGCCTTCATGACGTGCAACCAGGGGCGGCCTATGATGGCATTATACTGCGATGGAAGCTTTACAACCAAGAATTCTGTGTCGACCGTTTTTGAGCCCGCCCGAACCGGCAGCACGACCTTCCCCAGCGGATACTCTGGATTCGCGTTGAAGCCGAACAGCGGCTGGGACGATGGTGACAGATCCGACTCGTTAAGGCCGAGTTCTACAAAAGCTTTGTAGTACAGGATTTCAGCAGCGCTCCCTGGGTCTATGAGGATGCGTTCAACGCTGAATTGACGTACGCGTAATTTGACGACCAAAGGGTCGACGTGGCTGGCCTTCATTCCGAGGAGGTCGGAGTCGTCGAACCCAATCGTCGGGGCTTCACGGGGGCTGCCGGTTGGCTTGTTATGTTTTTGGGGAGCCGGGTGTGATTGGATCGTATGGACGATCGGGGTGGTCGGCATCAGAGATCATATGGATCACGCCAGCGGAGGTGAATCTGTCTCGGGCTAATGCTTTAGTCGGCCTTCCCTTGCTAACATATTGTCAGAGTCACCATCCCGCACCAATTCTTCCAGATGATCCTTCATAGGCATAGCGGTTTCGTGGCCGTGATCTTTGTGGTATTCGCATCGTCATCCGCCTCCGTGTGTCGGGAGGCCCTATCATCTTTGACGGCCACTTGAAAAATGGGAGGTCTTGGACCTTGGTCATTATTGCGCGATCGGTTCTGTCGACTCAGATATTTCTTGTCGTTTCGTCTTGGCGTCTGCTGTCGACTTGTAATCGCTCGTTTGCTCGGTAGGGGCATTGATCGTTTGTTCGGGAATCACGCCTTTTGTCTCGCTTGGTTCGTTGTCGGGTTCAGGGCTCGGTGTACGGAGTTTATTGGTCGAGCAATTTCGGGAGTTCCGTTTCGAGCTTTGTCCGCCTTTGTTCTCGTGGCATCATCTTCGACTTTACAATATTCTTCGACTTTCTTCATCAAGGCCCGCATCGCTTTGGGGGCCTCTGGTCAAGGCTGCCTTGCTGTGGTGTAAGCCCATTTTGAAGGCGGTTATGGCCATGGAGTCGTTGCAAGCGTCGTCAACCAGGTTGAAGCACTCCCAATATCGAGCTGAATACGCTCTGAGCGTCTCTCCATTGGATCTCGCATTGCCCAGAGAGAGGCTATTTTGGTTGTACCTCGTTGGTGATGAACCTGGCCCTGAAAGACTTTTGCAGTTGGTGGAAGTTCTTGATCGACGCTGGCTCCAACTTGTAATACCACCTGACGGCTAGCGGTCCTAGGCTACTGGGGAATATTCGGCACATGAGGGCTTCATTGTCTGCGTGTAACGTCATGGCCTGTTTGTAGTGACGGATATGATCAGTGGGGTCTGATTTTCCGTCGTAAAGAGTGAATGACGGAGCTTTGAATTTCTTGGGCAAGGACGCCCTTGCGAATCTCCGAACGAAAGGGTCGTGACGGTCTTCCTCGTTCGAGCTGCTTCTTCTACGCTTGTTCCATGTTCGCGGATCTTTGTCGGAGGAGCTGGAGGTTTCGGATCGTCCCCTCGCGTCGAGCTCCGTGGATAATGAGTTGGAGTCGCTGTTGGTACCCTTTGGTCGGGCCCGTGGCCTCTGTCCGCCCGTCCTTGGAAGTGGCTCCGATTTAAGCGCATGGCTTCCTTAGATTTTGCTACCTCGAGGCCAAGTCTTGACGAGTCGTTCGCCCCCAGCGATCATGTCCCCGAGCCTTTGTTCGTTCTGCTTTGCCTGTTCGATGACAGCCTGCATTGTTTCTTGTGCTGAAGTCGTTGGCGAGTCGAAGCGCAAGTTGCGTCGTGCCGCAATGGTTTCTTTTCCGAGCATGTTCATTTGGGGTGAGGTCGTCTCCTGTAGCGATCGCGTCGGTGGCTATCGGAGGATCTTGATCACGCCTTCCATGGATATATTTGAGTATTCCCTGACGGGCGCCAGTGGTGAATGTGGTTTGGAAATACTCTTCAGATCCTGGAAGACGCCAACGATCCCCTGCTAGTCACCTGCAAAAATATAAACTCCGGTAGGGGGTGCCGGAATTAGCACTCCGACGGACAAGTCAGTCCTCCTCAAGAAAGCTTGCTTACTAAGTTTTTAGAAGTAATTCTTGCATACCTTTTCTGATCCACTACCATTGTATTTATACTGCCTCTTCGATCCTCGGGACCCGGCCTACTTTTTCTATCATTACCTTTCCTTACACTCATTTAGGGGTTCTATCCTATTCGGCCTAGTCATCGTATTCGGCCGATCACCCCTTCGAGATTTTTGCCCGTTTGGCGCCTAGAGGCCGAGATATTACTCCTCTACCTTTACTGAATATTCGGCTACCACACCTGCTTATGATGGTAGATTAGGGCACGTTTATTTTTAGCATACCTTATGCAATGCATGCGTGCATCCATGCATTTGTTTACATGCACCGGGCTCGGTACATCATACAAACCGCATTGTATTTTCAATTCCAAATTGAATACGTGCATCGAATAAAGTGCATTTCACATGCCATTTTTAGGGTTAGCCGAGCCTATCCTAATTACATGTTGTATGCGATGCATTAGTCACTCTAACATGAACTAGGGCATGCATGTTTGCTAACTAGTTTATCGTTTTGGCACGGAGTACGATGTAAGTATTTATGCTTTAGCATATCGCATGCGTGTGAATGTTAACATGACAGTATGATTACCACGCGGCTAAATGCTTATATGAGATAAACTGTTTGAATGCCTGTGGGTGAAGGTTGGGTTGCTTGAGTTGGAAAACTCATTGAAATCCGTGTTTTAGCCTACTTGCGAGTAGCAAATTCCGAAACGCTTTCAAAACGAACGGATATGCAATGTTTATTTCCAATTTAGGCGATTTGGTCTATACTTGTTTGCTGCGCGTATAACATAGTAATTCTAGGCTAATAATTGGAATAAGAGCATGTAATGTTTTCAAAAACGGATATCACGGTTAGTAGAGGCCGGTCTTCGGACCGGGCGAAAGGGGGTGCTCATAGCTGACCTTCCCCGATCGTACCCAAGCTCCCGAGCCAAGACCACTTTGGTGATGACGGACACGTGGCCTTCGGCACCGAGTCAGGGTTTCCTAAATTTCCCATTTTAAAATATTTAGGTGGCGACTCTGTAATCTGGCAAAGCAGTCCATGTTTGGCACTACTTTTCAAAAATCTGTTTTTCTCTCAAACGATTTGCCGGATTTGGACTCTTTGGTTCAGATTACGAACCGCAACAACAACAAAAACAGGGGAGTCCGAACTGTAGCCGAGGTCCCCCGCGGGCTTGCTACATTAATATACTAACATTAGAAAATAGTTAAATAATAAATTCGGGTCCTGTTAAATTAAAGCGCAAACAAAGGCGAGAAACTGAGCAAAAACGACATTACCGAGAATTAAGATTTTAGAGTGATTAATATCTAATGATAGGGTCTAATAATTAATAATATGGTTTTAAAGGTGATTATTAATCTATAGGATTGATTAGGGTTTACTCGAATTAATCCGCGATGCTTCCCGATTCTAGGGTTTAAAATGCAATTAAGCAAAAATTCAAGGGCTTTATTGAAATAAACTCAAGGTTAGGGATTTAATGGACTTTCAAAAATTAGGGTCTGTACAACACATGTCATGTATAGGACACAAAACAATATACATACTATCAACCATACTTCCATAGGAATTTAATTTAATATTCACTCAGTTTGTTAACCTTTCTATTGTTATGCTTTTCTTAATGTGGACACTGATACATGTTTAGGAATGTAGGATTAGGTGTAATATGAGTTTCGCCATGGACTACGAGATTTGTCATGTCATCAAAAAATAAGAAATTTTTTACCATACTTGTCATGCCCATCAGTTTCGGCATGGACTACCAAATTTGTTCTTGTATGTGGGAGATTTTTTTCCCCTGCATGTGGATAAGTGGATATAGACCCATGGGCACAACACGATGGATGATTTGATACTCATGGATTTTCTTTGTTATGTTTCATTTTTTTATTGGTTTAAATGCATTTGTAATTTCTAAAGAAGGGGCAAATTTTGCCTCATAAGTAATTTGTATTTTTACTTTTTTGGTTAGAAATTACTTGGAGAGATGCAAAATATAGTCAAAGAACTCAAAAACTTTGTGCTTCAAGTTTTTTCATTTTTTTAATATATGTAATCACAATTAAATTTTTTTTGATTAATTCCTTTGTATATACTTTTGAACATTCAACTTTCATTTTTGAAATATATGACGATATTCCATTCAATATATGATTGTAATTCAAAGGATAGTATATATATTGTGTATTATATTCTTCAAATGCGTAAAAAAAAAAATATTGATTAATCTTCAAATATGTCGAACCCTTTTTTTTTTTTTTATCACATGCATTAATTGTGATGAGAAATGCATAAAACGTATGATCTTATCTCATTATTAATCACATGTTTTATTAGTTATACATCACACATAAAAAGTGTGATCTAAATGTTTATTATCACACGTAAAAAGTGTGATCTAAATATTTATTATCACACGTATAACGTGTGATGGAATCATCTTTTAATGACACTTTAAATGTGATTAAAAATGTTTTTAATCACACTCCAAAAGAACACACTTTGACAAAATTTAAAACGTATGATTAAATATCATATATCACACATAAAAAATGTGTAGTGCATGAATACTTTGTTTTAGCTATATTGATTTAGACTTGGGTATTCGAAGGATGTTGAAACTTGATTGTTCTTGTTAGAATGTTTTGTTTGAATTACTTTCTTCGCTTGGAGGCGAGTTTTGAGATAATTGCTATTTGCTATATTTTGGTATGTTTCATGATATTGATAATATGTTGTTTTTGATTTTTTTAAAGTTAATTTTATAACTTTATCACTGATCTTTGTGATTTTATTGTTCTAAAATTAGTGGGATTAGATAATGTATTCAATAGGAATAATGTGTTGGAGTTGGTTGTGTTTGGCATGGTTGTCTCTTGTACATGTTTGTGGTTGGTCTTGAATAGGGATTCAGCTGCTCGCATGCTTTGTTGATTGACTCTGTTCAAGTGTTTGTAGGAACTGGGGTTGTTTTGTTCTTGAAACAGAGAGGTAATTGTAGGGGCTGATTTTTAGTGGCTGGGTGTATAATTGCAGTGGCTGATGGTGGAATTGTTGATGTTTGTTGTTATATTGAGGCTTGATTGTTCTATGCTATTACTTTGTTGTATCTTTTTCGTATGTTTTGTATGATTTTCATCTTGTGAACCTGCTTACTGGTGTGTTGAAAGTGTTTGCACATGATTTTTGTGATTTTGCTATGATGCAATTTTTTTGTATTTCTTTTTTTTTCCTTTATTGGTGTAATGCTTTGGTTTCATTAATAAAAGGTTTTGTTTGTTGATAAAAAAAAATTTAAAAAAAAAATATCTTTTGTAATTTTAAAAATTACATGCTACCCTTCACATTTTTAATTGTATAATGAATTACTCATTTTATTAATAAATTATTAAATCAATTGACAATTTTCAATGATATGAAAAATTTATTTATGATAATTTTATTGTTATATCGGAAGGTAATTAAGAATTTTATTTTTTGGGGTTAATTTTGTAAAAAAAAAAATTCTAACATTGAGGTATTTGTAATTTTTAGAATTAGAAGAGATAATTCGTATTTTAAACAAAATTCAAGGAGTGTATTTATAATTTATCCAAAAAATACTAGTAGGATGTCATTTTCAAAGTTAAGATTTTTTTTTTGAAAAATATTTTGTTTGTTGCAAACAATGGAAAATATTTTTATGAAGGGTAAATTACCAATACATTTCTTGAGATTTGCTTAAAATACGAATTGTCTTCTGTGGTTTGAAAAATTACATATATCTTTCTATTAGAATTTTTGATTTAACAAAATTAATTGAAAAAGTGAAATTTCTAACTGTTTACCTATATAATAATAAAATTATCTGAATTATTAATTGAAATAAAATTTTAACATTATTAAAAATTGTTAATTAACTTGGTGATTTATTAATAACATGACCTATTTGTTATGAAATTAAAAACTTTAGAGGGCATAATGTAATTTTTAGAATCACAGGGAATAATTTATAATTTAAGTAAATCTCAGAGTGTGTGTTTGTAATTTACCATTTTTTGAAAAAAAGTCGGTGTTAACAAAACACCGAAAATTTAAAACGTAAAAAAGAAATTTTGCAAAAACATTTTATATGAAAACTATTTTATGATGTCAAATGTTTTATATCAAAATAAACAGAGATGGGTAAATTACAAATATACTATCTGAGATTTAATTAAAATATGAATCACCCTTTATGGTTTTGAAAATTACATTTCACCCTTTGATGTTTTTAATTTTATAACAAATCATTCATTTTATTAATAAATCATTAAGTTAGTTAATAATTTTTAATAATATTATAAATATATTTTAATTAATAATTTAGATAATTTTATTATTATATAAGAGAGAAATTATAAATTTTATTTTTTAAATTAATTTTATTAAATAAAAAATTTTAACAAAAAAATATTTATAATTTTAAGGAAACATCCAGCGCTTATATCAAACCCATTTAATTGATCGTCTCTTATACCTCATACCATTCAACCTCCCCCAAGATGTAAATAAGTGGTCAAAATGAGGTAGAAAAGTAAATTGGATGCACCATAAATAGAGGGCTTTGAGACAGCAATTAGGGTTAGGCTCAAAGAATGAATGAGGCTCCTGGCAGAGAGATTGGGAAGTTTCTGGGGTTGTTGACCCTCTCTGCAAAAACAAGATGATCGATCAAGCATCATCAGGGCCGATGATTTCTCCTCCAAAATCAACAGCCCTCTCTCTCTCTCTTTCTCTGCGTGTGTGTGTGCGTGCAAGTGGAAGGTTGGATGATATCCACCTTTTTCATGACAAAAAACAACAACCAAACCAAAAATAAATAAATAAAATAAATAAAAATTTCAATGGGGTTTGAGGCTGTGATGGCACTACCCTCTTGGAGCATTGAAATGAATAATTTCTCCTGGGAAAAATTAGAGGCAGTGACGATGGATTTCTTGAGTCGGGCACTAAGAACCCGACCCGTTTCTTGGCTGGGCAACTCGGAGGGTTTGTGTCAGATTTCTTCTCTGTCACAGACAACTGTTGTTGCAGCCATGGCGGAGTTGCATTCTTTCCTGATCCATACAACGATCTGAGCCTCACTTATTTTTTTTTTTTTTTTTGCATTATAATATGCAGATTTATTAGGCTTCATTTAGGAGGTGTGTTGGATTTTGACGTTTTTGTTATTTTAATTTGTAGTTAAAAAACTTGATTTGGATTGATTTTTTTTTTTTTTTTTTTCTTTTTGACTAATTATCAAAAAGATTATAAAAAAAAGTGTATGTGCCAAAAGAGGGATATATATTGTTGATTTTGTGGTATAAAGTTTATTTTAATCTTAATTTTTTTATTTTCTTTGAGGGCTCCATTTTATCTTCTTTTATTTTTTTTTCATATATATATATATATATTTGTAATTAAAACTAACAGGAAATGAGTATTTTAATCTAATTATTATTAATTTCATTGTATATTTTGTATATATATAATGTGTATGTATTGTATATGCATAAATGTATCGTAACTATGTTAAATCCATTTTTGGTAAATACTCCTTAAGTATTTTTTTTAATAAATTTTTTTATTCTCACTATTGGAGTAGGCTATATTAAATCAATTTTTTAGTTTAAAATATTGAATAAATTTAATTTAAAAAAAAAAAAAACAAATACAAAAAGAGAAAAAAAAAAGTTTAATTTATTTTATAGGCAAATGTTGGCGAGTTTTTTGCACTAGTTGTGAAATTAATGGTTTAATTTATATCAAACTTTCATTGAATTAATATTCTAAATTTTGATTATCATAAGGGCAATTGCATAAAAAATACTAACAATTATAATCATTTATATTAATTTGAGAAAAAAAATGTAAAATTAATGTCAAAATCAAATCCATTAAAATAAAATAAAAAAAATCAAAATAACGTAAATGTGAAAGTACATAAACTAACAATCTAATTTACCCTCAACCAAAGTGGAGAAAGTAGTTTTAGGATTAGGAAATGAAGAAATGTGCTGCCAATCAATGGCAATGGCAATGGCAATAGGAGAATTAATGGCCTGGTGATGAGAAGTGTTGAGATAAACCGAGTTCCTATTTTCTTTCATATGTACTTCCAGTTTGGATAATGGAGAAATGAAAGAGCAGTGAGCCAAAAAAGTAGTGAAAACTATATGATAAAAGGCAATTGGAGTTTGACCCAAGGTTTTGAGAGAAAGAAGCTAAAGGAGTAGGTGGTATGCCCACCACATTGTAGAACAATCTGGTCAATCTACAATCCTTAAGAACATGAATCGTTGTTTTAGGCTCACGATTACAAAGTGTCATTAATAACATACGTTATCTTACTAAAAATAAAAAAACAACATCCATTATAAATTGGATTTGGATTATTTTAAATTGGTTACTTAATTTGAGAGAGCATTTGGATTTAATAGATTTATTTTGAAACTAAGTAGAATAATTATGTAAAAAAATCAAGATAATTAAATATCAGTACTTATATGTTTAAATTACATTTGTTTTAAAAAATTAAACAACATACATAATTTGAAAAATAATTATTTATTTTTTATAATATAAATTTGAGTCAAGAATATAAATTTGAAAAAAAAGATTGACTAAGATTGGTTTGTGAGGTAGTGAGATTGACGTTGGTGAGAGAAACGGTGAAGAAGGGAGGAAGAGAGAGAGTGATGGAGAGGTGAGAAATAGTGAGAAAAAGAGAAAAACAAAGGGAAGAAAGAGGGGCATAGAGACTCTTTGATTGCTAGGGTTTGAACTCAAAGTATCATAGACATATAGGTATATATAGGTAGTTTGGTCATTTTGTATAAGCTTCTCCTTACAGACATAATGTTTTAACACGTGAATTTTAGATAAAGAAAATTTAAATTTGAATTTATTACTCGAGTGCCCTTGTATATATATATATATTTCAAAAATGTAATCATGACAGATAGACTAAGAACCAGCCACGAAAATGAAAAAAAGTATCTAAATAATTGTTCGTAGTCACTTTAGTTTCAAGGTTCCTTCTAATGGGGATGTCATGGAGCTCATTTCTTTTTCTTTTCTTCTTAATTTTTTATAAAAAAAAAAAAAAAATTCTAATTCATAACTACTTATGCATTGCACCTTCTATTTTCAATCATATCAATAACACCATGTCACTTGATTAGGTTGAGACTAATATATCAATAACACCATCTCATTTAAATGTCCTATCTCAATGAATTGATCAAAATGTACTCAAATCATGTTTTAAAATTGTCGAGAAATTTTATATACCTGTAATTTTTTTATATCGTGGATATGATTAGGAATGTGCATACATCAATTTTAAAATTTTAGATTTAGAATTAAATTGATCAAGTGTATAACTGGATTAACTTGATGCAAAAAAAATTGATGCAAGAAAAATTGAATTGATTTGATATCGACACGTAAGTTTATTTTTATTATTTTAAATTTGACTTATTAATTAAAAAATTATTGCTATAATAAAAAATGATAAAAACCTATTATATACATGTATGAGTGGGTACATAAAAAGTAATCAAAATCAAATACATTTAGACATGTTAATAAATTATACAAGTTATAAAATTTTGTCAAAAAAGATATCAAATCTTAAGTTGTTAAAACTACCCAAGAATCATATTGAACCAATGTGAAAATTGAGTTAACCCCAAATCAAGAAAGCTAAATTAATCTGATACGTGAATTATTTGATTCATTTTTACACCTCTAGGTATAATTAAGGCGCTTCAATCATGGATATGCGAGCTTTTGAAGAGTATTGATATCTGATATGAAAGTATTTCACGTACAAAATCTAACAAAAATTTTAGAATAACTTACGCTGATCTTCCTAGAGTTTAGAAAAAAAATAAATATATAATCTCATAAGTTTGGCATAATTATATTGGACCATCTGAAGGTTTTAATTCATATAATATTTAACCCTTTTTTTCATTGAAAATTCGTAGTTGTATAAATGAAAAAATAATGTTGCCATATTTTTTACATTAAAATATTAATTTTGCCTTGTATATATTACATTTGTATTAGTTTTGATCTCTTTAACCTAACTAAAAAGAAACTCAGGATAATTATATTAAAATTATAAAATTTACTGTAATTTTTTTAAACTTCAAGAGATAACAGTGTAATTTATTTAAAATTTTAGTAAAAGAATATTAATTGGTAGGAGTCACTTTGAATTCAAGGCAACCCTTTAAATGATGATATGATAGATTTGATTTGAGTTAGGGTGACTTTGAATTTCCCTTTAGGAGGAGGATATCCTCTTATCTAAACTGGATTGAAGGTACTGTTTGAGAAGGGTTAGAAGAAAGAAAGAAGTCTACCCATCAATTGTTTTACGGTCCATAATAACCACCAATTTAATTCACTTGAAATAATAATTACACATCACTAATTATGCAATTTTTTCACAATAATTTTACAAATCGCAAAATGCATGTCATGATTTCTAGCTTTTGTTACCATTTTTGGACATGTTTATTATTATTTTTTTGAGAAATTCAATTCTTACAATTTTTTTTTATACAAAATAATCTACAAAAATAATGCAATTGTAACGCCCTCAAAATAATGCATATGATCACACATTCTTGACATGCATAGACATAAGAGAATAAAGCATATTTCTATTTATCAGAGTATTCATTACAAAAGTATTACATCTTGACAACAAAAGTAAATGTCCTATGGGCTTACAACTTTCCAAGCCAACACTTGGTTCCAAAAAGAGAGTACTAACTCATACACATTAAGCCCTCAGCTTAAATTTACATGTAATACCAAAATAACAAAATAACCAAAAGAGTCTTCAACTCCCAAAACCTTCCAAGCTATATCCTTGGAGGTGACATGTCACATGAACCTAAAAATGATGTCCCATATAGGGTGAGTCAAAGCCCAGCAGAGATATACTAAACCAAGTATGAGAAATAACTAAAACATTAGCATTTGATACATGGCTAACACTTTGTAAGAGGAGCTAATTTGAGCCCATTAAATTAATTAGGCCCAATAGTCGAAGGTTGGTGGGCCCGAATTTATCGCCATCAAATGGACTGAATGGCTCTAAGCCTCGAAAAGGTTCGGATCCACGAACTTAGAGACTTACTCGGGCCCTAACTCGAAAAGGTATTGAGCAAGCCTAGAGATCCGAGGCACTTGGACTCGAAAGGGTTCGGATCCACGAACTTAGAGACTTACTCGGACCCGGACTCGAAAAGGTATTGAGCAAGCCTAGAGATTCGAGGCACTCGGACTCGAAAGGGTTCAAATCCACGAACCTAGAGGTCCGAAGCACTTGGCTTTGAACGGATTCAGACGCAATCTAGAAGTCGCTCCGATAATGAGTCCCAGAACACTTGCTGGCTCGGAGCTTTCTGGGATCTACGTACCAGAACCATGGGCGTAATGGAGTCCGAACAAAGGACCCGATCCTGAGGACGGTGAGTGGAGATAAATTCACTCTTCGGTTAAATTAGCCTATACCCGGGTCGAGGTGGCACAACCCCGGGGGGTCCCTGAGACTCGACAATATTTCGCGGCAGGATGTCCTCTGGGACTACCCCTGACCCTTTGGGATGATTGGGGATCATTGGTTAGGTGTGGCTAAGAGGAAGGGTTCGCCGAGAGGTTGATCTCCTCTTCGGGGTTTTCCTCATCCTCGGAGAGGTCACCTCCTCGGACAAGGTGGTTAGAGAGAATATCCCCTATGTGCCTTGCACATAGGCTTCATCCTACATCATAAGGTGCCTATAAATAGCACCCACCTATAGCTTTACAAGGGATGGATTTTGGAGAGAAAACTCTTGGGAAAGAACTAATTTCCCTTATCCATTATCAACCTTGAGAGTGAAAGTGGGAGATCCATGGGAGAGCCTTGCCATTATTCTTTCTCTAGCTACCTTGCCTTGTTCTTCACCCAATCTCTTATCTCCATCATCTCTTTTACTCTTGTGTTCTTAAGTTGAGACTATTGAAGAATCTAAGCCTCTCATCATTTTCTAGAGAATTCGAAATTGTTCTTCAAGGATCTTCGAAGATCTTCAAATTTTCCAACGACGTTCTTGAACCCTCTCATACATTTGGCGACTCCACTGGGGAGGAGGATTGGTTAATGGTTTCAACGAGATCTAGAACTCATACAACACCGGCAAAAATGGCAGATAATGAGACTCATCAACAAGGCTTTTCCAATGGTGGTGATGAAAGGACTTAAGTTCAAGACTCACCTCTCATCCTTGAAGCCATTCAAGAACTCCAACACACTCAACAAGAGATTCTAATGACCCTTCAAAATCTCACCCACACCATGTTGGTGATGAGTTCGAATTTTGCACCACCAGCAACAAATGGAGGTCAAGTCGGTACCGACAAGCATCAACAACTTTATGGTAATGTTGGAAATGGTCAAAACCATCAAGATCCACCCTAAATTCTCCCTGAAGTTGTACAAAATGGTTTGCAGAATCAAGTGCTAGGAGGAACAAGTCATGGCTAACCTACGGCCCGTGGAGCGCAAAATCACGCACCTGGAGGATCAAGCCATAGTCCAGCGGTGGTTGGAGGAGTTTCCGGCATGATGAATGGTGTTCCAACAGTTGTGGAAGTTCAAAGAAGGCCTACAGAAATTTCTCTACAAAATGGTGCTCCATCCATGCCTAATTTTGTTCCACCGATTGTAAATTCTACTCATGTACCGAGTGGGTCTCCTCTGGCTCCAACGCCAAGTTTTCAAGTCCAACCCAATATAGCCGTGGCGTGCAATGGATTTTATGGGACCCAATGCAACGTCCCATCAGTAAATGGCGTGTCCATAGGTACTAATGGCCAATATTGTCATGTGTCTTCACTGACGATGAATTCTCAACACCCGAATGGCCAAGTCGCTCCAGGCTCAGTCTTCGGCTCTACAAGCCAAGTTCCGGGAATACCACCATCAAGTTCTCTCCCTCAACAATTTCTCATCCTTGCAGATGTGCAAGCCACGTTCGAGCTAGAACGAAGCAAGAAAACTTTACCTTCTTTGCCTGATCCGGATGTCAAGCCACCATACCCTATCGAGATGTTAAGTTATCCATACTCGGAGGGGTACACGGTGCCGAAGTTCATCAAATTCGATGACAAACAAGGAAATGCTCGAGAACATGTTGTGCGGTTTATCGAGACTCTAGGTAATCATGGTTCAAACCACGTCCTCCGGCTGAGAGAATTCTCCAAGTCCCTCATCGACCGAGCATATAGTTGGTATGTTAATTTGGTCCCAAATTCTGTCCGAAGTTGGGAAGAGATGGTCAACAAATTCCACGCTAAATTCTTTCAGGTGGCCGAGAAAGTGACCACACTTACCCTATGTAAGGAAAAGCAGCGGGAAGGTGAAGACATTCTTGAATATGTAAAGAGGTTCCAAGACAAAGCCGTAGATTGTCATGAGGCTGTGGGGGAAAGCTACTTTGTACAAATCTGTGTTGAAGGGGCACTGAACGGGTACAAAATGCTTCTTGTTAATCACAAGTTAGCCACTTTCTCAGCACTAATTGAAGCATCTCGAAACATCAACATACTTCAGCCTTAGGAGATCGAGTTCGACACTAGTTATAAAACTAGCTTCAAGACATCCCGAGGACCTTCTGTTACTGCGGCTTTCGTGTCTTCTACCCGAAAGTCGCAGGGGGAGGAATTTAGAGGTCAGAAGAGGAAACACTTCGAAGATGACACTCTTTTTCCATGTAGTGTTGAGGAGGTGAAGGCATTAGTTAAAGAATGGGTGGCAAATGAGGAACTGAAGTTGCCTCGTATCGAAGAGCCTTTGCCGAAGAAGGACCGTGAGGGCCCTAATTATTGTGTTTTCCACTGATCACTAGGGCACCCTACAGAAAAGTGTCGGATGCTTAAGAAGATCTTTAGAAAGAAAGTCAAAGCACATGAGATAAAGTTCAGAGAGACAATCTTTACTTCTGTTGGTGCAAGCTTGGTAGACTCGGTTACCTTCCAGAGGAATCTTTCTTGCCAAAGTAGGGTGTGTGCTACTTTCGGACTCCCGAGGGATAGTCTTGCTTCCGTTTGGACTTCTGAGGAATAGCCCTTGCTCTCATTAGTGCGGGTTCTAAGGGCCCCGAGGTCGTGGATTTCGATCAAGAATTCATTTGCCTGAAATAGCAAAGCCGACAAACGAGATAAGCAATATTAATTTCAAATCATGATTTAGGCATTATCCAAATGAGGCAACATCAACAACTACACATTTGTTCTATTCTCTTTAAATTTTCAACAATGGTATTCAACAACAAGAGTTCAAATAGTAACTATTCCAACATTCACAAGGATGGCGATGGATAAATTCACCAGAAACAACCAGCGAGTGCTCAATATTTTTCAATAGCTCTATTTGTATCAAAATCATCAAAGCACGGGCTCAGGTTTTAAATATTAGCAGGAGTGCAATGTCATGAAATTCAACAGCCTGGATCAATGGAAGTTTAGGTTGCAATGTTATGAAATTCAACAGCCCGGATCAATGGGAGTTTAGATTTCAAAGCTTTATTCAAGTTGAAGCTCCATACATGGATTTCAAAGGAACATCTCTTATACAAATTAGAGTTTGCACAAACAAAGATTCAGCAAGGAACAAGAATTGCAAGCATCAAGTATTCTATTAATTTTAGCATGGTCAACACAAGTGCTAAAAAAAAATAAAGCTCAATATTCAAAGTATTCAACATAGTCCCATCTTGCCTTTTCTCAATGATAAATGCCAACAAGCCATATTCAAGTCAAGTTCATCTACAGAATTTCATAGCTCAGACATGGATCTGAAATCTCTTTCCTTCAAGAAGTTATATAAATCGGGGTAGGGTCAACATAGTATTACCTATCTCAAGCAAAGAAAATTGCAAATTCTCAGAGTATTAGAAATTGCAAATTTTTAGAGCATTGAATCAAGTTTAACGAAACCCGAAGTCAAGAGAAAAAAGATTTTGCAAGGAATGAAATTAGTTGAAAGGAAGACTAAGGCCCACCAAAAATGAAGAGTTCAAAAAATGGGTTTCAATAAGTGTTTAACTCACAGATTTAGGGGCAGCACAGGGAGGAGCCAAATCATCAATCACAAGCGGCACAACTGTGGGATATTCATCATCCCATGTGAGGAATGATGAGGGGTGTCACTCTTCATGTTGCTGCCAACACACATTAGCTGGCCATGTTAGGAAGCCAACAACAAGAACCTTTGGTCATGAGGAAAGAAGCTTCAACAGGTTGGTGATGTGTTGGCCATGTGCAAAGCCAACACACAAGGAGCTGGCCATGTGATGGCCAGCCTCTCCTTTCTCCATCTGATGTGTATAAGTTGTGAGGGTGAGAGGAGAATTATGAGAGGGAGAACCAAAACAGAGGAAACCAAAGGGTGCGAGAGATGTAAGGCGGAGAGACCGTCTCCCTCGGTGTGAGCGAGGGAGACGGGAGAGTGGCTGAGTGAGGAGAGTGTGAGCTCCTCCTCTATTGTAATCTTTCTGTAATCTTCTCATTGGTATAGTGCAAACCGGTTACTCTCCCGTGGACGTAGGCATTGAGGCCAAACCACGTTAAATATGGTGTCTCATTGAGTGTAGGTGTGTTTTTCTGCTTGGTATAATTTCTACAAGGTCTTGGGTGGGATCCCGGATCCCAACAATTGGTATCAGAGCCTCGTCGGTGGCGTTTCGGAACAAAAACAGTGTGAGTTTTGAAACTGTCCAGAAATCGAATTGCTCGAAATCAGGTTTTGAGCATACCAGGAGCAAGGGCTCGACGAAAGGAGTCCAGAAATGCAAAGCAGAGCCCAAAAGGAGCACGGACGCGCCGACACGCGCCCCAAGAAGGATCCGACACTTCGCGGCTATGGTGCAGCCGCAGATCTGAGGCGTACAAAATGTTTTGGCTAGATCGAAGCCATTTGGAGTCCGTTTTTTGTGATCCAATAGTGGTTTCCGACTATTTGGAGTATTCCGGACACATCCGTATGGTCAGATTTTGGAGACGGAGTTTCTGTAAAAGGAAGGTAGATTAAAGAGACGGACGGCATCAGGTGCAGCGGACGGAATATTCTGTTGGTACACGGAATATTCCCTGAACTTCTGAAAATTGCAATTTGGCCCAGAATTTTCAGAAAATTGTGGCGTGGCCCAACGTTTGGGGAGATTTTTCAGTGAGATCCCCGGAAGTGCAGCGAAGGTTGGTTCTAGCTAAACGGACCGTTCCGGACGCAACCGCGAGGTAAGAATAGTGAAATTCTGAACAGTTTGGAAATATTGTCAAAACATAAGAGTTTGTCATCTTCAATACTCGAAGGAAGGTTGCTGGATATTGTGGAACGCTTCGGATTCACTGAAGAGGTTAGAATGGGCAGATTCTAACCAAATTGCACAACCAGATACAACTCGAGATAGATCATTGAAGACCAGAGGAGATCATGCTTGATTAAATGGCAGATCGAGGGAGATCAGGATTGGTCAGGGGCAATCAGAGGATTGCAGACCAGGCTTGATCAAATGGCAAATCAAGGGAGATCAGGATTGGTAGGGGTGATCAGAGGATTGCAGAGATGATTATCTCCGGAGTTGATCAGAAGAGCGGGTTCAATCAGAAGAGAAGACCATTCATTGACGGATAGATGATTTGGCAACGATTCGAGCTCGAAATCTGTGGGTCATTGGAGCGTATATCTGATAAATCTTGGTGGTATGTGGGCGTATAGAACAATAGTTGCAGAGGAGCATACTAAGCGCAGGAGCACAAATGCAGACGTGCAGTAGTGCAAGGGTACAGTGTCGTACAGAAACGCGAGAAGAGTATGCAGCAGCGGGTTGTTGAAGTTCACAGGAATTGCCAGACAGAGAAATTGAGACAAGTAAAA
Organism: Camellia lanceoleosa; assembly: GCA_025200525.1. NCBI lineage: Eukaryota > Viridiplantae > Streptophyta > Magnoliopsida > Ericales > Theaceae > Camellia > Camellia lanceoleosa. The sequence goes on from CM045759.1 coordinate 48,399,479, forward strand.
CGCAAGAGTGCGCACCAAGGAGTGGCAAGTCTTTTTTTTCTCTATGGTGGTTTCTTTATTGTCATGGCAGCAGAGAATAGAGTTGATGCGGATCTCTCAGGCGAGCTCGACGCAGGGAGACCAGAAGCCATGAGTACGGGCACTATGCAAGGAATTGCATAGCTGACGATGCTTTGACAAATGGAGCTACTGTCAACCATCAATCTACTGGACAGCAAATCAAGGATTGCAAAAGCACAAACAACAAGCGTATGTGGAAACGCTAGGAGGTTGTTCAGAAGTGCAGAGGGCAAAGACTGATAGTTCAGAGGAAAAGCTCCGAGCAAAGAAGACAGAGGACGTTGATGGGATAAACAACGAGTTTTCTATTGCTCCAATGACTGATGCTGCAAGGTAATGCATGACAGTCAAGGGCATTCCAGCAGGGGGTGCAGGACATCCAATCAAGGGGTGACGGATATCTTGGTTAGGCAAGTTCAAGCATAACAAGTGAAGGCATCCGAGACAGGAAGCGTGGAAGAGATCTGTGGGAGATAGGAGCAGAGGCTCTCTCCAAATCAGAGAGTGGTGTGAGTTGAGTTGAGGATGTAGGATTCCCTCCTTTTCTTATATCTCTGGTGTATTATCTCTAGCTTCAAGGGGTGCAAACGTCTCAGTGAAGAGAAACAGAGTATGCTGAATTTGGACGTGACAAGATTAGCAGCAATATGTGCAGTAGATCACCTCACATGGGTTGAGGGGGTGATTTGTGGGATATTCATCATCCCATGTAAGGAATGATGAGGGGTGTCACTCTTCATGTTGCTGCCAACACACATTAGCTGGCCATGTTAGGAAGCCAACAACAAGAACCTTTGGTCATGAGGAAAGAAGCTTCAACAGGTTGGTGATGTGTTGGCCATGTGCAAAGCCAACACACAAGGAGCTGGCCATGTGATGGCCAGCCTCTCCTTTCTCCATCTGATGTGTATAAGTTGTGAGGGTGAGAGGAGAATTATGAGAGGGAGAACCAAAACAGAGGAAACCAAAGGGTGTGAGAGATGTGAGGCGAAGAGACCGTCTCCCTCGGTGTGAGCGAGGGAGACGGGAGAGTGGCTGAGTGAGGAGAGTGTGAGCTCCTCCTCTATTGTAATCTTTCTGTAATCTTCTCATTGGTATAGTGCAAACCGGTTACTCTCCCGTGGACGTAGGCATTGAGGCCGAACCACGTTAAATATGGTGTCTCCTTGAGTGCGGATGTGTTTTTGTGCTTGGTATAATTTCTACAAGGTCTTGGACGGGATCTCAAATCCCAACAACAACTAGCGTTGACAAAGGGCTAGACAGTGACGTACTGGGCTGGTGGTAGCGCGACCTGGTGGGATTTTGGGTCGCAGCATCATTGGCATCCGAAGCTACGACATGAACAGTGGGGTGAGAAATGATGCTAGGCCAGACCACACACGGCATTGAGTGGGCAAACGTGTGTGGTCAGTGCTGGAATAGTTGAAGCTGGTGGCGAACTTGCAGCAGAGAGAAGCAAACCGTAATCAACGCCGACAAGAGAGGCCGATGGCGAGAACGTCCACAATGGGATTAGCATTGACACTTGCGGCGAAAAAGAGCTACGGTGTGCTGGATCTCTGAGAACGCATCATTAAATTGAAGGAAACATCGATGGTGGCGGCGGCTTGGGTCGCAATCTTTGGAATAGGGGCGTTAACGACTCGGAGTTGCACCAACGAAAGTGAGAAAATGAAGTGGCCCTGTGGTATTACAAATACTGAGCTTCTTTGAAGAAGATGAAGCTTGGGTTGATCTCGGTTTGGAGAAAGTGTGCGAAATGGGTCCTTGAGTTTGATCTCCTGCAAATAAATTAAAAAAAATTTGTTAGTGAGGTGAGGTGTAGAGTAAGCCTTTGTGGAAGCATGGCACGGCCCGACGAGGATGACGACAACCAACCAACGGGCACTATTTTGGCGAGGTTGGAAAATGATGACGCGTAGAGAGGTCGGCGTCGGTCTTTGGTCGTGAGCGAGCTCGGTGTGTCTGGTCTCCAGAAATCGTCCTCACACTAAAATGAAGTACCGACAGTGAGCAGTGGCTTGGGTCGCGATGCCCACGGCTGTCAGAGCTGGGGCAAGGCGATGGCATCTGTAACACCAACAACAACTTGGGTTCACAATGTTTGTAGCAAGCAGCGACCATGGCTTATCTTTGGTGATGCCGACAGCGCCTGGAGCCGCAACAATGGCCGGCGTGCAAACGTCGGTGGTCTTCAGTAGGTGTACAACCAGCTGGTCATGATAGCCTCCAGTTTGTTGAAGGAGAGCACAACATTAGCCTCTGATTTGTTAAAGAAAGAAAAAAAAAAAAAAAAAAGAGATGCTTGGGTTGGTCTCTGTTTTAGAGAGAGAGAGACGGCTGAGAATAAGGTTTTTCAAAAAGGTTAGATGGTCTTGGCGGCTGTAGGCAAAAAGAAAAGAAATGTATTGATTAGGGTTCTTTGTCTTTTTCTTTAAATAGGCAAAAGGATAAGCAGATTCCCTTGAATATACCCTCATATATTCCATATATATATATATATATATTTTTTGATTCAAATGAAACTTAACAACAAGAGTTCAGCACAGAAACATAACAACAAGAGTTCAGTACAGGGAACAAACAAACAACAGGATCTCAGGCTCTTCTAGAGCTAGTATTCACCATGTCTGCAACAAGTGCAGAGTGAAGAGCAGTAGGTGGCTCTTCCAAGAAGACAAATTGCTCTGCTTGGCTGGCTCCTATGCTGGCAAGAGCATCTGCACATGCATTGGTTTCTCTTGGAATGTAAGAAATGCTGCATTTACATCTTCTCAGGAGGAAATTAGCATCCTCAATCAAGGCTCTATAAGGACAAGAGCTGGCAGCACCATCAGAGATCAGCTGCTGGGCTTCTTGGGAGTCTGTTTCTAGCTCAATGTTGGCCAACCCTTTCTGCATAATGATGGTGAGCCCCCGGTATAGGCCCCACAATTCAGCTTCCAAGCTCGTACAGTTCCCTAAGTACCCATGGTAGCCCCACAGCCAAGTTCCCAGCTCATCCCGCAGCAGCCCACCATACCCAGATTGTCCTGGGTTGCCTCTTGAACTGCCATCAGTGTTCAGCTTCAAAGACCCTGCAAGAGGAGCAAACCAACAGTTTAGCCGTGTAACTGAATAATTAGGATGGTGTGGGTTTGCTATAGAGTCTTGAATCTCTTGAGCCTGTTGGATACTTCTGACTGTGCTAACATCTGCAGGTTGGTGCTGATCTTCAAATACTTCTCTGTTCCTGTCTTTCCAAATGTTCCACAGTGTAGATAAAAAGAGAGTTGGCCATTTAATGTCCTCCACTGTTTGCTTGCTGTTCATATTTGAAACAATCCACTCAGGGATGGGGATTCTTTCACCTGCTTGCCACCAAAGAAAGCCTTGCAACCTGACCCAAATTAATCTAGCTTTGGGGCAACCTCTAAGAAGGTGACTCATGTCTTCCCTAGCAACCTGGCACCTAGAGCAGATATCAGTATTGGTGAGCTTCCTCTTTAATCTCATCTGGTTGGTAAGTAACCTGCCATGCATGACCAACCAAAGGAAGCTTCTCAGTCTCTGTGGGGCCTTGACTTTCCAAACCCATTGCCAGTCCAAGCCCTCCTCATCCTGCTGAATAATAGAATTGTAGACTGCAGCAGTAGTGAAGTTGCCAGTAGTGGTGCCTTTCCAAGTAGGAGTGTCCATGAATATGACATACCTAGGCCTGAAAATTTGAAGAATGCCCTCTTTTTCCTGTGGGGATATCAGATGTTGAATGGGGGCCAGATTCCATTGACCTTCCTCATCTAAGATGGTGCTGACAGTAGCATTGCTCTCAATATGAGGGCCCTGATGGTTGCTGTCCAGAGGTGCAGACCCATACCACCAGTCTGACCAGAGTGAGATAAGCTCACCAGTGCCCACATTCCATTTAATGTTAGCCTTCAACACCTCTCTATTATTAATTATGCTCTTCCAAGTGTGGGAAGCTTTTCTCCTGTTAGGCCAAGTAAAAATGGAATGATGACTAAGGTATTTAGACTTTAGAATAGTGCACCAGAGGTTGTCAGCTTGGCTAGCAATTTTCCAGCCAAGTTTGGAGATGAGGGCAACATTCTGGGCCCTGGCTTTCCTGATGCCCAGCCCACCATGCCTTTTGCTTTTACAAACCTGATTCCAGTTAATCAAATGAACTTTCTTAACAGAATCTGTGCTTCCCCAAAGAAAGTTCCTATTAAGGCTATCAATTTTGTCACAAGTGTGTTTGGGCAACTCCATAGTTTGCATGAGATGGTTAGGTATGGCAGAAGTAACAGATTTCACAAGGGTAAGCCTACCTGCAAGGGACAAATTCTTGGCCTTCCACCCAGATAGCCTATTAGTCATCTTGCCAATTATGTGAGTAATGTGATTTTTATTAAGTCTGCCATGGAGCAGAGGTGTACCAAGATATTTACCTAAATCAGTAGTAAGAGAAAGTCCGCACTGGAAACTAAGAGGAAGGGCTTCCCCTCTAGGGATGTTAGGAGAAATAAAAAGCTTGGATTTTTGGAAATTAATTTTCTGCCCAGATATAACACAAAATTCATTCAGAACATCCATGATGGCCTTACAATTTCTATTGTTAGCCCTAGCAAATAAGATAAGATCATCAGCAAAGAAAAGATGGGAAATAGGGGGGCTATTCCTAGAAGCTTTAAGACCTTGCCAATCCCCCTTCTGAGTTTTGATTCTAATCATGTTAGAAAGATTTTCCATGCAAAGCACAAACAGGTAGGGAGACAGAGGATCTCCCTGTCTAAGACCTTTACCAACACTAATGTTAGGGAGGGTCTCCCCATTCCAAAGAATAGAAGAATTAACATTAGAAACACAATTCATGATTAGGTTAATCCAGGTAGGATTAAGATTAAATTCTCTGAGGGTGTGGTGAATGAAGTCCCAGGAGATACGGTCATAGGCTTTATCAAGGTCGATCTTAAGCACCATACCTCCAATTTTACCTTTCTTAGACTTGAGGGTGTGAATAATTTCCTGGGTGATGATAATATTATCAGTAGTAGTTCGACCCGGAATAAAGCTACTCTGGTTAGGGCTAACCAACTCAGATAGCATGGGTCGGAGACGGTTGACAATAATTTTGGTGATGGTCTTATAGGTAACATTGCAAAGGCTTAACGGTCTGAACTGCTTAAGAGTCTCAGGGTTCTCCAGCTTGGGGATTAACACAATCAGAGTTTCATTGACCTCCTCAGGGATGGTCTGAGTGGAGAAACACGTTTTAACAAAATGACACATGGAAGGCCCCACAATACTCCAATTTTGATGAAAAAAGACAGCTTGCAGCCCATCTCTACCAGGAGCTTTGTAGGCTTTAATGTTTTTAATAGCAGTCCAGATTTCCTGATTAGTGATGGGCACTTGGAGTGTATCATTGTTATCCTGAGTAAAACCAGTATGAGTGATGCTTTTCCAGTGATCAAGCATGGGAGTAGCCTGATGTTGAAACAGCTCAGTAAAATAGTGTGTAATGTGATTTTTAATGGCCACAGAGTTAGAGAGCCAGTTTCCAGCATCATCCTTGATCATGTTGATTTTGAGTTTCCTGCGTTTATTAAGAGTGGAAATATGAAAAAATTTCGTATTCCGATCTCCCAAAGTGAGCCATTTGACTCGGGATTTTTGAAACCAAATAAGTTCCTCTTGGAACAGCGTCATGTTGTACTGCTTAATGAGAGTATTTTCAAGGAGATACAAGTTATGGGAAAATCTGTAAGCTTGAGATTTTTGGATACCTTCTATACGAGCTAACAGATTGTGTTTTCGCTGATAAACATTCCCAAAAACTTCTTTATTCCATATTTTAACATCCTGAGTAAAATCATTAATGGCCCCTAACAGGTTATGCTCCATATTGGCCCAGGATTTATTAACAACATCAGGAAAAGAAGGATGGCACAACCAAGCAGCTTCAAATCTGAAAGGCCTAAGAGTAGAGTTATGAGAGTGCATACCTTGGGTGAGAACAAGGAGTGGGGAATGATTTGAGTAAGTTCTGGGGAGTGTCCTCACAGCCCCCTCAGGAAACAAAGCTCTCCATTTGTCATTGCTCATAGCTCTGTCAAGGCGCTCCATGGTGTTAGCCATGCCATGCCGGTTGTTAGTCCAGGTAAATCTTGGTCCATATATATATGCATATATATAAGAGGCATGCCGTATTTCTAGGCCTATAAAAAAATGTTTGAGCCTTACCATTTTAATAATAAAAAAAGGGTGAGTGCTTTGTTTTTATTATCTTTGACTTGAAAAAAAAAAAAAATGCATCTTCAAATGTTCTAGAAGACTTGGTTATTCAGGCTCTTAAAGTATTAAAGGATCAGGTGTCACGACCCCATTCCGCCCCTAGTAGAATGGTGCCGTGATGGCCAGTAATCCGAGATTACCGAAGGCCAACTTTCAAAATTCACACACAATCAGAGTATTATATATGGGGCTAGCATGTGCGGAAGCAATATATATAAATCTAATTAGTCCATAAGAGCTGTGCATAGATCAAATGAAATGACATACATCTTAATATAGTTTACAACTTGGATACAAATAAAATAAAGTACATGTTACATCTTGATCAAAAGGCTTCTCAAGCCGAAGTATACAAAAGACATGAATTACAACTAAGAAGCATAATCTCCAAGACGATACAAAACATGAATCAAGCATCTTGCACATAACATCTTAGGCGTCACCGCCTTCTTGCTTGCCACCTATATATATATAAGGAGAGGGTGAGCTTGGATACTCAGTGAATGGTACAAGTAATAAAGGTTTAAATGAATGACATCTGAGATCTTTATCAAAACAATACATAACATAGCTTGTACATCAATCTTGGTTTTTCAAAACATGTGTGCTACAAAAGCTTAAAGTCCCTTAGCACGTACGGACTTAACTTGATGTGCTACAAACGCTTATAGTCCCTTAGCACGTACGAACTTAACTTGATGTGCTACAAACGCTTATAGTCCCTTAGCACGTACGGACTTAACTTGATGTGCTACAAATGCTTATAGTCCCTTAGCACGTACGGACTTAACTTGATGTGCTACAAATGCTTATAGTCCCTTAGCACATACGGACTTAACTTGATGTGCTACAAATGCTTATAGTCCCTTAGCACGTACGGACTTAACTTGATGTGCTACAAATGCTTATAGTCCCTTAGCACGTACGGACTTAACTTGGTGTCATCAAAACAAAGCTTATACTTGATACATAAAATAGGGATAGTCATTCATGCTTGATCAAATACTTTTCTAAAACAAAGTAAAGCTTTAACAAATCTTTATAAAGTAACTTTATTAAAAATACCACTCACATAGTTCTTGGGACGTCGGGATCAAGGCAAAGGTCCAAGTCCTACAAACACATGGCAATCACATTCTCAAAACAAGCTTTACATGCATGTAAATGATCTAGGGAAAACATGCTGGAAATGACCTAGGGAAAACATGCTGGAAATGACCTAGGGAAAACATGCTGGCAATGACCTAGGGAAACACATGCTGGAAATGACCTAGGGAAAACATGCTGGGTACCAACCAGGTCCTGGAATGGATGTACAGAGATGATCTAGGCTAAAATGACCTAGCTGGATGAATTCAGGAGGTCTTGGCCGAGGTCCCACACCTCTTGGCCGAGGTGTGGTTGCCTAGGCTTCAGGCATGTTGCCGAGGTTACAAGGTCTTGCAAGGGTGTACCATGGTCGGCCTAGGTGTGCAGTAGTTAGCCTAGGTGTGCATGCAAGATAAACTAACGTGCAAGTGATCATGCAAGGTAGGCCAAGGTGAGATACGATGCTTGGCCTAGGTGTGTGATCTAGGCAAGAGTGGTCTAGGTGATCACACCTAGGGAAAAGAAGTCTGGAAATCTGGGTTTCCTCCTCGAAGAACATGAAGAACATGAACATGAAGAACATGAATGCTAAAATCATAACTTGTTATTACAAGATCTGGGATTTCATGGCATGAGTTCGAAAACATGGACCTAGGTACCCATACTTGAAGATCATATGAAAACAAACATGAAAACATGGATCTTGGTGCAAACTCTTGGATCAAAACATGACTTTTCTTGAAGAACACATGAATACCACTTTCTCTTTCTAAAACCGAACTTTAAATCAATGCATGGCTTACAAATCGTATTCAATTATGCAATGCAATAACATGATCATACACAACAACATGAGCAGATCAAGAATCTAACCTTAGAACACGGATCTAACGGTTCGATCTCTTGGAATCAAGCTTAGAAATCTACTCTCCCTCAAGAACTTCTCTTCCTCTCCTAGAGCTTCTCTCTCCTCCTTAGAACAAAGCTATAACAAATGATAGGTTTCTCTCTCTGCCGGCTGATTTAACACTCAGCTCGGACACATGGCAACGACTGGTTGGTTCTCCTAAAAAAGGTGATAGATTGACAAGACATGACTATGACAAAGCGTATGCAACAAGCTAAGGCAAGGGAACTCCGGCAAGCAATGATCTCGGCTAAGGACATAGGTTTCGGCAAGTAAGGTCTCAATGACCTCGGCTAGGAAGGATAACACTTGGCCAAGCTGTGCCACACCTCGGCCTAGATGTGCCACACCTCAGTCTAGGTCATTCCACTCCCAGAACAAGATCACTAGGTGCAAGGATTAAGGATCTCAGATGCCTAGATGATAACATCTCGGCCTAGATGATGCATATCTTGGCCTAGGTGATGCACACCTCGGCCTAGATGATGACATCTCGGCCAATATGCCTAGGTGATGGTGGAGGTCAACCAAGGTGGTTCCAAGATGGTCCTAGGCTTAAGATGACCTCGGCTTGGCATGACCTAGGCTTAACATGACCTAGGCTTGGCATGACCTAGGCTTAACATGACCTAGGCTTGACATGACTTAGGCTTCACATGACCTAGGCTTGGCATGACTTAGGCTTGACATGACCTAGGCTTGACATGACTTAGGCTTGACATGACCTAGGCTTGGCATGACTTAGGCTTGACATGACCTAGGCTTGACATGACCTAGGCTTGGCATGACTTAGGCTTGGCATGACCTAGGCTTGGCATGACCTAGGCTTGAGACAGCAAGGAAGGAACAAAGCATGCATACAACACTTAGGCAAATCACATAAGCACAAAACAAGACAGGGACCTTTACTTAGGAAAAACAAGTCAAAGTCTACAAATGCAAGCTTAACAAGACGAAATCATACAAATGCACATGAACATGACTAAGATATGAATGTGGGTTATTACATCAGGATTGGTTTCTGAAGAAAAACGTAGCACAAATATTTATTTGGTGTCCAAAAAGCAATATGTTTTTATATTATAAAAAAAAAGTCTACAAAAAAAAAAAAAAGTTCAAAAAAAAAAGATGCAAAAAAAAAAAAAAGGGAAAAAAAAAGATATAGTTATTTATTTATTTTTTTAGTGTTACTTGTCGATTTTATCTGTAAATTACAGTGAATTTTTAGCTTTATTTTTAGACTCTATCAAGACCAAATATTCCTGAAGACGTAATGCGAAGCATGGCTGATAAAGTGAAATTATGCATGTTCGAGAAAACTACAATTTCTCATACACGCAAGGAGCAAATGTAAGAGGAGCTAATTTGAGCCCATTAAATTAATTAGGCCCAATAGTCCAAGGTTGGTGGGCCCGAATTTATCGCCATCAAATGGACTGAATGGCTCTAACTCTCGAAAAGGTTCGGATCCACGAACTTAGAGACTTACTCGGGCCCTGACTCGAAAAGGTATTGAGCAAGCCTAGAGATCCAAGGCACTTGGACTCGAAAGGATTCAGATCCACGAACTTAGAGACTTACTCGGACTCGGACTCGAAAAGGTATTGAGCATGCCTAGAGATTCGAGGCACTCGGACTCGAAAGGGTTCGGATCCACGAACCTAGAGGTCCGAAGCACTTGGCTTCGAATGGATTCAGACGCAATCTAGAAGTCGCTCCGATAATGAGTCCCAGAATACTTGCGGGCTCAGAGCTTTCCGGGATCTACGTACCAGAACCATGGGCGTAATGAAGTCCGAACAAAGGACCAGATCCCGAGGACGGTGAGTGGAGATAAATTCACTCTTCGGTTAAATTAGCCTATACCCGGGTCGAGGTGGCACGACCCCGGGGGGTCCCTGAGACTCGGCAATATTTCGCGACAGGACGTCCTCTGGGACTACCCCTGACCCTTTGGAATGATTGGGGATCATTGGTTAGGTGTGGCTAAGAAGAAGGGTTCGCCGAGAGGTTGATGTCCTCTTCGGGGTTTTCCTCATCCTCGGAGAGGTCACCTCCTCGGACAAGGTGGTTAGAGAGAATATCCCCCATGTGCCTAGCACATAGGCTCCATCCTATATCATGAGGTGCCTATAAATAGCACCACCCATAGCTTTACAAGGGATGGATTTTAGAGAGAAAACTCTTGGGAAATAACTAATTTCGCTTCTCCATTATCAACCTTGAGAGTGAAAGTGGGAGATCCATAGGAGAGCCTTGCCATTATTCTCTTTCTAGCTACCTTGCCTTCTTCTTCACCCAATCTCTTATCTCCATCATCTCCTTTACTCTTGTGTTCTTAAGTTGAGACTATTGAAGAATCTAAGTCTCTCATCATTTTCTAGAGAATTCGAAGTTGTTCTTCAAGGATCTTCGAATTTTCCAACGACGTTCTTGAACCCTCTCATACACACTTATAAAACCACTTGTAACACAATCCAGTTCCATGGCAAATAGTCCATGTTTCATTTCACTTTCCTTTACTTATCCAACTTTCAAGTTATATAAACATGGCTCAGAACCTGGCCGAACAATTTAAATGAGACAACGGTTCATATTAAAACATTTTCATACTTCACAATTCACATGAGATTACAACTCATATTAAAACACTTTCATACTTCAAATGATACACATATTTGCTGTATCAATGGAGTTCATCCCCTATCTCCTCCCAAACAAGTTTGAGAGTCCATCTCCTATCTCCTCTGAAACCATGGTGTGTATCCTCTATCTCCTCCCAAACAACATGCACATACAATGTATTAAAACACTTTTCATATGCAATAATCAATCAATACACATATTTGATGTATTAATCCAACCGCCATAATCAATGAAATAACACGTTTGATTAGTTTCAGTTTTCCCTAATCAATATACAGTGTCTACAATAATTAAGACTATCCTCCACCGATAGCCCAAAGCAGTTATTTCTAAACAGATAATAAATGCATCAAACAGATATAATCTCAACATTTACATAGGTGAGCGATAAATTAATCAAACTCCACCATTCAATCCTATAATTTCTCAATTTCATGGATCTCAACTCAATTTCGCTTTTCCCCCAATTAATTATATAAATTAATTTATTCCAACAATTAGGGCAATTACCCCTTTACTCAAAAATTGATCCTAAGACCAAATTCCATCAATTCAACTCTCTAGCCCACATTTCTAAGGCTTTAAATACACATGGGGCTTTAAAACACAAAACCCCTCTTTTATAAATTACAAAACCAAACCCTAACTTTTCCAAAATTACCCAACAACACCATATAATCAAAATGACTAAAACTTATGTTAAAACTCGTAGATTGGAGTAGGTTATCTCTACCTCGAAATTAGAAACCCAAAGGAGAAGATGGTGAAAACCCAAAGTGCTCCAAATCCACAACTTCTCAGATTAAAGTGAAGCCTCCGCGACCCTCTATCTTTCTTACAAAGAGATTAGGGTAGAAGATCACTAAAAATAGATGAAACCTTATAGAGAAGGTGTATAGAGAGAGAGAGAGAGAGAGGACGGATCTAGGGTTTGAGAGAAAAAGGAGATGAAAAAGTGAAGTGTAATCCCGCTGCTGTCAATTGAAATACACCATACAGCTCGCTCGCTCGAGCAAAGGAAAGCTCGCTCAAGCCAAGAATCACAACCTTCAGGTCAAAAAGAGACGCATACGCAAGCTCGAGCGAAGGACTTCTCGCTCGAGCCACCAGGCACAAAACCCAACTCTCGCTCGAGCGAAGGAACCCTGGCTCGAGCAAAGGAACTAAAACAAAGAGCTCGCTCGAGCGACAAAAGCCTCGCTCGAACGAAGACACCAAAATCTGGGCAGCAACCATTTGCTCCCAATCACAACCAACCTGTTACAAACCTGCCCAAAACATCCTATAACTCAAATACAAAGTATTGAAGGACGGAAACAAGATATATACAACAACCCACACCACGGAACCTAAGCCCGGGATACAATAATGAATGGAGGGAAAACCGGGATCGTTATAGCAATAGTTATAATTTTGTATTTAAAAGTCACATTGGTGGATTTTTGAGGTATTATTAGTATTAGATGTTTGGTGACTGTGTCAATTTAAAATGAAAAATTGCTTCAATGGAGTTGTAAGATAGTGGGCTCGTTTAGAGCCCATTAGTGTCAGAATATTAGTCAGTTAGATTAATTGGATATTTATATTTCTATAATAAGGTCATATTTAAAATTTAAAAAAAAATTAAACCACTATCATAATTTTGATAATATTTTTTAAAAATAATTAGAACTCGATCATGGAGTTAGTAATATCCTATTAACCTAATTTGTTACATGAATAATATATTCGACAACTTTATAATATGAACGGTTTAAATTAACAAAATAGACTCAAAACAATCCCTCACAAGACATCATAGCAATATCCCCGATTCGCTTCACCTTACAAAACACATATTTTAACACTTTTATTGGAGCACTCATACACTTATTAAAAAATAATAAAAACTTAAGACACAAAATCAAGTATAATTTTTTTTTATATTTTTTGTCATATAATATAATTTAACAAATATTTTTAATGGAGATGCTCTTAAAAGATTTGTTAGTGGAGTGGTGTGTTAGTGTTGGTGTTAATGGTGTAAAGTGTTTGCCTATAGAATTTCTGAAACTCATGAACAAACAAGGTAAATGCGAAATGACACATGCTCGGAATAATTTGAGATTCAGTTGAGACATGAAAATGACGTCACAATCAATACTCATTGCTTTGCTGTGGTGTACGATAGATTTCGGCCAAATTCCACTGTGTAGGCCTTCAATTGCATGATTTTGCCGTTTCAGAAAATATTTATTTCTTTAATTACTTAGTCTAAATAAATCCGTTTGAGACTAGGTTATTTTCCAGTATATTTAGTTTTTATTATATTTTTGAAGATTTGAGCTTAAGTCAAATATTTTATTTTTGGCAAATTTGGTATTCTCTTTTATTTAGACTTTATTAGCAAGAATTGTCTTTTTAATTTATTTCCTATTGTAATTAAACCTCTCTTTTCACTATAAATAGGAGCTGTAAGCCTTAGGACAAATAAAATTATTTTTGAAAAATTAATATATTTTAAGAGAGAGTATTTCTTTATCAAATTTGTGGTTCATATTTGTACTTGATTTTCGTTTCGTTAATCAGCACTGCATCAGTTAAGTTTGAACTTGGTAAGCAAACATGAAATTTATCTCTCAAGGAAAAAATTATTACATGAGTCTAGAAAAGTGCGTGATTGTAGGTGTGGTTGTGGTTGTGGTTATGATTAAAAAAAAACTCTTAAAAAAAAATGTATAGAAAAAATATTACAAAAGTAATGTGATATTAATAAAGAAATATTTATGGATATTTTGTTTTAAAATAAAAAATCATCTTTAAAATATATCTTTTTACATAAATTTTTTTATGTAACTTCATAATATTTTTTATTTTTTAAATTATATAAGCATTTAATGCCTTGCTATCGGAATGAGACATAACTAGCATAATGCTTCAAAATGCATAATAACAACTCGCCGAAGTGGGCTCACCCTTAGCTATTCTCCACTAGAATTTTGAATGAATTATCTACCCCACCCAAAAATAGAAATTCAACCAATTTTTCCAAATTACAAAACCACATGACAAGTGACAAGTCAAAACTTGCACCACCCAAGTCTGACCGCACACGAAATTGCAAACGCCCACAATTGGGGGTGTTTAGTAACGTTTGTAATTATAGTTTTTAATTTGCTGTTAAATTAAATTTTTTTTTATAATCATAAAAAAGTTATCACTAGTCGGGTGATTATTCAGTAATATCAAATTATAGATACGTAGTATTTCATAATTTTATGATTGTGGAGAAGATGGATAAGTGAGATATTATGTTGAGTGATTGAAAAATATAAAATGACATATTGAATGATGATTGATTAGAGAGTACAGACAAGTAATACTCTGAAAATATTGAATAATTTCCCTCACTAGTTGTAATAACCCCGACCCTAATTAGCGCTAATTGGGACTTAATTATGTCTAATAATAATTAAGGGAAAAATCTGGAAATTATTTGCATGTGCATCGCATGACTTATGTGTTTTTATCTGTTCGGTGTCGGAATATCTGTTCGTATCGTAAACTTTAGACTGCAAATTGGAAGCCTTATCGGCGCCCGATTTCGAAATTGATTAGTGTTTTGGACTAGTTAGATTTTATGTGAATTTATGGTAGGTTCAATTAAAATTTGATTTGGAATGTTTAAAACTGATTAAATAACATTTTAATATTGAGCCTAGTGTAATTACTGATATGCCATTGAGTGGCCAATGTTTAGTCTTGTTCTTGAGCTTCATACACTTCAGCAAAACATTTTCCTTCAGCCTATTTTGAGTCCCAAAACCGACCAAGAGAATTAGAGAGGGGGAGATTGAGTTCTTCTTGCAAAATTTGCTTGAAGACTTGGAAATTGAAGAATAATTGCTTGTTTGAACTCCTACACCTCTAATCCTAGACTTAAGGTGAGAATTCATCCTCTTGAACTAGAATTTAGATTAGCTCTTGCACATTTCTTGACCCTTTGGAGATTAAGGTCTAGAGTAAGCTTGAAATTGTGGAGTTGGGTAGTGTATCTAGCATGCATGTCCAAGTTCATGGTAGTAGAGGTTGTTTTGTATCAAGTTGTACATGCATGTTCATATTTTTATTATAATCCATGAATTCATCATGTTTCTCCAGAAAATTCACCATTTGATCATGTTTTGAAGCCTTAAAATGCTTTTGAATTCAAGAATGTTGGTTTACATTTGGTTCTTGGAAATCTATGGCAATGGTGCTCAAATTGACTCACTCTTGGCCCTTGCATGTGCAAATTGGCTTTTAAAACTTGTTGTACTATGAGTTTGAAACGTTTTCCCAGAATTTGGGCCCAAGAGGTGGAGTTTTTGGTTGAAGAATGCTTGGTTCGAACTTGGAAGACAAATCTGGAAATTCCAGATTTTGCTTCCTCGCTCGAGCGAAGGATTCCTCGCTCGAGCGAGCCCTTTTATTTTGCAATCTCGCTCGAGCGAAGAATCGAGCGACCATCGCGCGTAGAATTGCAGCATCCAGTACTTTTGCATTTTCATCAGATCGCTCGAGCGAAGGAGTTCTCGCTCGAGCGAAGCCTTTGAATTTGTGAAGCTCGCTCGAGCGAGCATCGAGCGAGCATCGCGCGGAAAAAAATCAACAACCAGTACTTTTTTCAGTTCATCAGACCGCTCGAGCGAATGACTCCTCGCTCGAGCGAACCCTTTGATTTTGGGAGCTCGCTCGAGCGAAGTAAGGCTCACTCGAGCGAGACCCCTGTTTTCAGCAACTTTTGTAAAATGTTTTCTAAGGCATTTTTGCATCCACATTCCATCCTAGGCATTCCTAGGCCATGATTAGGACTCCATACCAAAGGTAAAGGGTTAAGTACACACTTAGAATTGTTAACATAAGTTTTGATACAATTAGAGGTACGTATTTCAAGTGTGTACCCATTATGTGATGTAGGTCAAGTGCCGCAGTCTGTTTGACCCCTTTGACTTCACCTATTTGTATCGACGCCCACTGTGAGTAATAACATTGTAAAGATATGTTCAACTGTACTTATTTTCTGTGAAATAAAATGAGATCTGTTTTCGGTAAAGATATGTTCTGTACAATGAATGATTGTTCGATTTCTGACATGTATCGTGACATCCTTAGTATTGTGTGATACCTACAGCCATTACCCAGTATCGGAGGTTCCCTTGTGGGACTACGCTTTACGCTGCTCGCTCATACGCTTTATGCGTTACTGCATCACGTTACTGCATCGGAGGCCCGCCATGGGGGCTTTCTCGTTCGTTACATTACCCGGATCCGGAGGTTCCCTTTGGGAGCTACGCTTTATGCGTTCTGTTCTGTTACGCTTCATGCGTTCTGTTCTGTTACGCTTTATGCGTTCTGTTCTGTTATGCTAATGGATGTATCACGTAAATTCAGCTATGACTTATGAATTCAGTATATGTATATATATATATATGATCCGACCATGTATATGAAAGTTGAACTGTGAAATCGATCTGATCAAGTATGATTTTGATATAATGTAAACTGATCTCTAAAATCTGTATGAACTCATTCATTGAAACCCCTTTACTCTGTTTATTATTCACTGGGCTTTCGCTCACAGTTTACTATATATATGTAGGTAAGCCGACACAGGATCAGGGCCAGAGTTGAGGGCCTGCAGTACCTTTTTTTTGTCAGCCAGCTGTTGTGCCTCCCGAGGAGGTTCCGGTCATAGCTTAACGCAGTGGCTGTTCCGGTTCATGCTAGTCGTGTCTGTTGTTTCGTGACTTGTAAAGTCGGATTTTGGGGGCGTACTTATGTAAATACTATGTACATATCGGTGTACTCTGACTAGCATGTTATGTATATAAATAAGTTTTAAATTTCTGTCTCATGTACGTCACCACAGCTCATTGGACCTTGTTTATTTTACTTTATTTGCTTCCGCAGCCCCTTATTAACTGTTATTCTGTTCGGAGGCCGTAGGTAATCCACGGATTACCGGCCGGTTACGTCGCCAAACCTATAGGGGCGGGTTTGGGTCGTGACACTAGTCACCCCACTTCAATAACCATATTTGCCCATAATATGCGATAATCATCATTGGCCACCATCCCCCTGTAACCACCCATTTCATTTATTTTTTAAATAAAATTTTAAAAAACCTTATATATATATCAAATATATTTTTATTTTTATTTTAACCAATAAACAAGTATAAACATATTTAATATTTTTTTGTAAATAGTAAATAATAAACTGTAAACAAACAGCCCTTAAACTTTCATGTCATGTTTAAAATTTATTTTCAGAAAAATTACAAAAAGAAATTCCAAGGGTTGACCATTGTAATAAAATAAATTTTGAGTTTTTTATTTTGTCAAATGTAAACCTAATATTTTGATTTGTTTTCAATTTAAACCATCCGTCTATTTCCGTTAAGTAAAACTGGTGAAAAAAAATATATTTTAGTTATTAAACTCAACATAAATGTTCATAAAATGTTTAAAATGTCATTTTTCGTTGAGTTTAATAACTAAAATATCATTTTTTTGCTAGTTTTAGTTGATGAATATAAACAGATGGTTTATATTGAAAACAAATCAAATAATTAAAATTTAAATTGACAAAATAAAAAATTTAGAATTTATTTCGTTATAAGGGTCAAATCGTGCTTTTTCATTATTTATAATTTTCCCTTTATTTTCCTTTATTTTATTAATAAAAAAAAAGGAAATAAATTAAACTTCTTTCATTTTATTTTATTCGTGTCTTTTCTTTACAAATCATGATTACAAATATTAAAATTAGAAACATGCCTTGATTGGTTGTGGCAAAAAATCATACCACTTAGCATGCCTATATGAAAATAAAATAGAGAGAATTCAAATCTATTTAAATGCCGTGCCTATCTTTCAAAAAAAAATTTCCTTTTTTTCTTTTTTCTTTTTTCTTTTTGAAAAAATAGCAAAAAGGTTTATTGCATTGCACATCCGATTATAATCAATCAATTAAGTACATTGGAATACAATAAAACTTCCAAAAGTTAGGGAAAACCCTACACAACAGGGTTGAAACTTGCACATAAGAATGAAAAATGAACCTTTGCATAGAGGGAAGCATAATAACACCAACAAACAAAATGTATAAAAATAAATGAAAATCAAACACACCAAATGAAATCCTACCATAACCTTCTACAAACCCCCTCTTGGATTGGAACCGCCATTAGTTTGGAATGCTGCAATCCCTAATAGAGAAGAATAGGGATGACAATGGAGGTTAATAGAGTGGATATTGATTTCCCATTCCCATTCCCATTCCCCTATAATAAATTTTTTCCATTCCCCATTTCCCATTCCTCATTCCCCATGGGTACCACCCTCCCCATTTCCTAATGGGTTTGGATTTTCCCCAGCCAACTTTAATTTCCATTTTTATTTTATTTTTATTTTTTATATTTAATGTTAACAACCACTTTTTTTTTTAAAGTTCACAACAAAAGCTAAATATACCTTCAATCTTTTTCTTTCTTTTTTAATATATTTAATGTTAACAATTTTTATTTTTTATTATTATTATTATTATTTATTATTATTTTTTTTAAGGTTCACAACAAAAGCTAAATATAACTTCAATCTTTTTTCTTTCTTTTTAAATATATTTAACGTTAACAACTTTTTTTTTTTTTTTTTTTTTTTTTAAGGTTTTAGCTAAGGAAAATTATTGGTGGCCCTAAAAACTGTGGCCCAAATGGCCCTAATTGCCAGTTTTGGTAACTTTATTTTTTTTTTTTACCTGATAGGGAAATTCGGGGCATTAGGGGCACCCAAATTCGGGCCCCCTAGCATTGCCGTTTAGCTAAATATACATTCAATCTTTTTTTTTTCTTTTTTAATATATTTAATGTTAACAACTTATTTTTTTATTTTTTTTTAAGGTTCACAACAAAACTAAATATACATTCAATCTTATTTTATTTTATTTGGTTCAACAATAAAATCAAATACACATTAATTAATTAATTAAAAAGTTTGATTTATAATAATCAAATATATAATTTTGAGACAATCAAATAAGTTTTAGTAATTAAAAAAAAATGTGAAAGAACATGGAAGATTAAAAAAAAAATTACAACCATCTCTCTCTCTCTCTCTCTCTCTCACTTTCTTACTCTCACTCTCTCCCGTACATGTTATAAGAACCTGTTCACAATGTTATAAGAGCCTGTTTGAAGAAATAAAATGTGAAAGAATCTGTTTGAAGAAAGTGTTATAAGACCCATATTAAATTGCATCAGGGCATAAACAAGGAATTATTTGTTGATCTCTTAGCCACGGACATTTTAGACATTAAACCATCTTTTTCTTAGCAAATTTGAACCATTCATTTTAATTTATCCAAAATTTAATTATACCTTGTAACAAATCTGAACCACTCATTTTAAGATATCTATGCCTTACCACACCCAATCCATCCTCCATCTTCTTCCTTTAGTCTCCCACGAATTTTGTTGTTTGTTACTTTTAAAAAACAAAAAATATTTTTTCAATTAAATTTTTACTAATTTCACAACACCATCACCACTATTCTCACCTTCACTATCATACTACCATCACCATAGCCACTACCATCATCACTGTCGCCATCACCACACCACTATGTCACAATCTCTGCTTTCACCTTCGTTCCATCACCACCACCACCACCACCACCACCACCACCACCAAATATAAAAAAATATATTTTTAATTTTTTTTATAAAAAATATTTTTCATTAAAAAATATTTTCTATCTAAATAAATGAATCATAACATTGGGAAACAAGCTGATTTCAGTTAAATCTGTTCATAACTAAGAAAAATTCTTTTATTTTAAAAATAAATTATTTAGTAAGACTTTGTATCCCCTTTTTGTTTTTCCAACAAATAAATCTTTATACCCATCATTTCTAACCAATCACGACTCATGCTTGTTTCAATTCTCTACAATTTTCTTATTTTCAAATACATTCATATATATATATATATATGTTGTATAAATTGTGTGATAACATAAAACAAATAGATTCATACTCGTTAATTGAAATTTCAGAACGAGCAAACCATTCTGAAAATTACAATACATAACAAAATAAAATAACATAGAAAAGCAAACCGAAACCTACACTAGACAGTATCCTTAATTTTTTTAAATAAATTAAAAAAATTCTAGATATGCATAAAATTTGACAAGAATACTGTGACAATGTTAATTAATGTGTATTTGAGTTTATTGTTGAGCCAAATAAAATAAAATAAGATTGAATGTATATTTAGTTTTGGTTGTGAATCTTTAAAAAAAAATGGTTGTGACCTTAAAAAATAAAAAAATTAAAACAAAAGAAAAAAGATTGAATGTATATTTAGCTTTGGTTGTAAATCTTAAAAATTAAAAAAAAAAAAAAATGGTTGTGAACCTTAAAAATAAAAATAATAATAATAATAAAAGATTGGAGGTATATTTAGCTTTGGTTGTGGATCTTAAAAAAAAAAAAAAAAAGTTGGTTGTGAACCTGAAAAGATAAATAAATAAATAAAAGAAAAAAATTGAATGTATTTAGTTTTGGTTGTGAATCTTAAAAAAAAAAAAAATATGGGGAAATTAGTGGGTACTCATTCCCTGTGGATATTTAAAGAATATCACTTATCCTACACAATGGATAAGAAAAAAAAAAAAAAAGGAAAAAACCCATGTATTTGGGTTGGGTCTCCATGGATACCCATATCCATTGCCATCCCTAGAGAAGAACAATTGACCCTAATGAACCATGGATGGTTGCATAGCGTGGATCAACATGTTAAAAGGGCATTAGATAATTGTTTGTAGCAGATCTGAGTCTAGATTTGGAAGATCTAAGTCCAGATCAGGAAGTTTTGGCAGTAATGAGTTGAGGAAGACTAATAAGAGGAGACAGTTGAGGTGGTAAAGAAGCGCAAAGTGATCAGTGCAAATGTTGGAAAATAATCAACTTGTTTGGTTATGGTTTCCAAAAAATAGTATTAAGAAAATTTTATTTTTTTATTTTCTGTATTTTAATGTTTTCAATGAATTTTTTTAATATTTTAAGCATTTTTTTTTATAATTTTTAGATACACCTAACATAAATACTCTTAAAAAGTATAATATTTATAAAAGAAATCATTAAAAAAATTCACTAAATACCAAAAAATACAAAAAAAAAGAAAAGAAAAGAAAAGAAAAGAAAATTTAGTACATTTTTCATATTTTTGTGTATTTATTAATTTTTTAAAATATTTTTTCACAAATATTTTACTATTTAAATACATCTAATAAGTAAGGTGCATCTAAAAAAGTACAAAAATTACTTAAAATTTTAAAAATATTCACTAAAAATAAAAAAATCACAAAAAACAAAAAACTCAATTTCTAGAAAATTAAATTCAGAAAACTGAAACCAATCACACTGAATAGTTTTTTAGCAACTTTAATGTTAAATTAAAGTGAGACTCAATCGCCGGTTGAGGTGATCTAAGTGGTTTTGTATTATCTTACGTGAGAAAGTTACAACACAAAAAGTATGACCCGAAAGCAATGAGTTTTGAATAAAAAAATTCTCTCATAATAAAGTGGGCATTAATACAAGTTAAACGTGGACTTGGAGTTGGACTTAGTTTTGGTTTAGATTGAGCCCAGCCTTGTACTTGCGTTTGGTTTGGACTTAGACCTAATTTTGAGCTTGGGCTAGGTTGGGCTATGTTGAATTTAGCTTTTGCATGTGTTTGAGATTGGACTTAGATCGGGTTATGAGCCAATACCCACACTACAAGAAATGTCACTTTTGGCTACCAAAATATTGGTCGCCAAAAGTCCAATATTTAGTCGCTGAAACGATTTAGCGACTAAAATATTTTGTCGCCAAGCTCGTCGCCTTTACCCTGTCGGCAATAGTATTGGCGACTAAATTTTGTTTGGTCGCCAAAAGTGACTACATTTGGCTACTAATATTAGTTTGGTCGGCAAATGTTATGTTTCTGCCACTAAAACCTTTACTCGCCGAATGAGGCTTTTTGGCTACTAAGTTGTTGTGGTCGGGGAAGGTGTTAGTTTTTGCTACGAAAATATTGGTCACCGAAAGTGAACATTTACCTACGAATCCTTTGTTAGTCGGCAAACGTGGGCTTTCCGCTACTAAAATTTTAGTCACTAAAAGTTCTACCATTAACTTTTGACCAACTATTAGAGACTAAAAATTTTGGTGACCAATAGAATACATATTTTTAGCCACCATGTCATTAGTCGTGGTAACTTTTGCCGACCAAAACTGTTCGTAGCTAAAAACCTATTAAGATTCATTTGAAAACTTTTTGCCACCAAAAGTTTTAGTCGCCAAATGATACCCTTTTTTCTGTGACTAAAAAATTTAGTGGCCAATAGTTTACTTCTCTCATTCTCAAATTTTTTAGCTACTAATTTGTTGGTCACAAAATCGTTTTGGGTTATGTTTTTGCTACTAAATTATTAGTAGCCAAAACTTTTGATTACCTATTTGGCTACCAAAACATTTGGTGGCCAAATAATTTTTTGTTTTGTTTTTTTTTTTTTTTTTAAAAAAAATTTGTAAACAACCTGTATTCATTATTAGTACAACCTGTAACCTGTATGAACAATATAATCCATCAACACCAAAATATATTATAAACCATTAAACCATTCAACAACGTGCACACATTTCAATTCCAAGCATCCAAAAAGTTAATCTTCAACGTCCAATTCTATATATAATACAAATTCCATACACTCCAAGTCTAATCCAACGTCAATAATTTAAATCCATACATAATACAGGAATAACCAAATTAATTGACAAAAAGAACATATGTACCACGACAAAGATTTAATCTGTACTGCCCCAAAACTATTTTGTACCACGTGCTATGCTAATTTTTACCACGCCAAATTTAATCGGATATTTACCACACCAAAAGAGTAATTTGTACGAGCCACTATATATACGGATAGAGGTATAAAAACAATGCCCTCCCGTAATTGTCAAAAAATTATATATCCACATTTGTATGTCTAAAACCATCTGCAAAAAAAAAATAAAATTCATTAGTTTGGTGCCTATATAGCAACTGTACTAATTTCAAACATTAAAAGCCAAGGAGAGTAATAGCTATTAATTAATGAAAGACATCCAAACATGGAATTCTTGACGAGCATCGATTCTATGAATTAATGCCAAAAGTTGTGTTTATGGCAATCAAAAGGGCGACAGTCAACAAAAGCACTAAACAATTTACCAAAAATATTGTGCCACATATAACTAATAAAGAAAGAGTTAAACAAACTATAGTATTACCAAAATAAGTTGTCCTATTTATGTACCAAAAATATTGTGCCATGTAACTAATAAGGTGTCCTATTTATGTACCGTCCGTCCCTACATGTCACATTTGTCACCGGTAAGCTTTTTTTTTGGGTGAATATCCGGTAAGCTTCTTGTTACCTAAAAACAGTGGTTCGGGGGCAGTTTTGCATTTTTGCCCCCCGAACCCTTTTCAACTAAGTTTATGACATTTTCAACTCTAACTCCCAACGTAGGTGTCCTATTTCCGTACCGTCTGTCCCTACATGTCACATTTATCACCGAGAAGCTTCCCGTTACGAAAAAACAGTGGTTCGGGGGCTGTTTTGCATTTTCGCCCCCCGAACCCCTTTTTTCGACTAAGTTTATGACATTTTCAACCTTAACTCCATACATACGTGTCCTATTTATGTACCGTCTGTCCCTATATGACACATTTGTCACCGAGAAGCTTCCCGTTACGAAAAAATGGTGCCTCGGGGGCTGTTTTGCATTTTCGCCCCTCGAACCCCTTTTTTCGACTAAGTTTATGACATTTTCTACCCTAACTCCCGACGTACGTGTCCTATTTACGTACCGTCTGTCACTACATGTCACATTTATCGCCGGGAAGCTTCCCATTACGAAAAAATAGTGGTTCAGGGGTTGTTTTTCATTTTCATTCCCGAACCCCTTTTTTTGACTAAGTTTATGACATTTTCAACCTTAACTCCATACATACGTGTCCTATTTACGTACCGTCAGTCCCCACATGACACATTTATCACAGGGAAGCTTACCGTTACGAAAAAGCTTACCGTTATGAAAAAACAGTGGCAGTTCTATATTTAAGAGGCACAAACAAACTACCCCTTTGTTAGTGTCCTACTTACGTACCCCTTTGTATTTGTCTCCTCCCTTGACAGTTTGAACATAGATCATGAACTATAGGAAATAAAACTAGAGACTCATGATCATGCAATTTTGTTTTTAATCAGGCAGTGCTATATTTAAGAGGCACAAACATACTATTAAAACAAATTCAAGTTGTGTCAAGAAAAAAAAAACAAAAAACAAACTGAGCAATCCTATGAATTAAATCATGAAACATTAGCATACATCTATCTATATTTATATATTTTATTATAATTACAGATTGACCCAAGCAACAATATATGTAACAGTAGCCTATTATTACCAATGAACTGAAATGCTAATTAAACTGGTGAGTGAAGTATTATATATACACAAATATCTTAATCACGCATTCATTACCATCTAACTGTTTTTCAATTATTATTTTTTTATTATTCTAAACATGAATAACAGTGGCCTGAAGAACAATGTTCAAATCTATTTATATATGTTGGAAGTCCTATCATGCCTCGGAAACAATGTAAATAGGTTTTTTTTTTTTTTTTTTTTTTTTTTTTTTTTTTTTTTTGTAAATCATGAACTCAAGTCATAGAATTATAATTCACTAAACATGAATGGAATTGCTTTCATGTAATAATACATATGGACATGAACTGTATAGGCATTAACATATTTGGTGTAACAAGCAAAAAGTAAAGGAAATATTTGGTGTAACAGGCATTAACATAACTGGAATGCAAATAATTCATCACTACTTAATAAAAGCAAAAAGTAAAGCAACGAAGCTACATATGACTATTAATTATAAATGGTCTTCAAAATGTAAGTAAAACACAATGCAGAAGCAGAAAGTAGAAGATGGAATGTGAGAAAATTAAGGAATCATGATAGATTTTTTAATAGATACACTAAAGTGAATAAGGAACTGTCTACTATTCTCAACCGTTGTTGCACATTTTGTAGTGGTGATAGTTAAACTGATCAAATACACAATTGTGCCTAAGCCTTAGCTGAACTTTACAAATCCATTATTCGAATTTCCAACCGATTAGGTCAACAGGATATATCCTTCGTCACATTTAGTTCTTGCAAAATGGTGCCCCCCGAACCCCTTTTTTCGACTAAGTTTATGACATTTTCAACCTTAACTCCATACATATGTGTCCTATTTATGTACCATCTGTCCCTACATGACACATTTGTCACTGGGAAGCTTCCCGTTACGAAAAAATGGTGCCTCGGGGGCTGTTTTGCATTTTCGCCCCTCGAACCCCTTTTTTCGACTAAGTTTATGACATTTTTTACCCTAACTCCCGACGTACGTGTCCTATTTACGTACCGTCTGTCACAACATGTCACATTTATCACCGGGAAGCTTCTCGTTATGAAAAAATAGTGGTTCGGGGGCTGTTTTGCATTTTCGCCCCCCGAACCCCTTTTTTCGACTAAGTTTATGACATTTTCAACTCTAACTCCCAATGTAGGTGTCCTATTTTCGTACCGTCTATCCCTACATGTCACATTTATCACCGGGAAGCTTCCCGTTATGAAAAATTAGTAGTTCGGGGGCTGTTTTGCATTTTCGCCCCCCGAATCCCTTTTTTCGACTAAGTTTACGACATTTTCAACTCTAACTCCCAACGTAGGTGTCCTATTTTCGTACCCTCTGTCCCTACATGTCACATTTATCATCGGGAAGCTTCCCGCTACGAAAAAACAGTGGTTCGGGGGCTGTTTTGCATTTTCGCCCCCTGAACCTCTTTTTTCGACTAAGTTTATGACATTTTCAACCTTAAATCCATACATACGTGTCCTATTTACGTACCGTCTGTCCCTACATGACACATTTGTCACCGAGAAGCTTCCCGTTACGAAAAAATGGTGCCTCGAGGGCTGTTTTGCATTTTCGCCCCCCGAACCCCTTTTTTCAACTAAGTTTATGACATTTTCAACTCTAACTCCCAATGCATGTGTCCTATTTACATACCGTCTGTCCCTATATGTCACATTTGTCACCGAGAAGCTTACCATTACATTAAAACAGTGGTTTGAGTTACTATTCAAAATACCACTGTTGAAAACAACATGGTACTTTAAACGAAGGTTGAAATTCGCTATGTTTTTTTAACATGTTGCTACTATAGTTAATCTTAATCAAGGAATCTAGGAATGAGTATAAAGAATCAGCTCAGAAACTTATAAACAAAAGTTAAAGCGAAGATATTTAAACAACTCTCATTCAATTTGTGAGGCAGATTAACTCCCAAATTGATGACATTTTCAACTCTTAAAGCGAATATATTTAAACAAAGTAAGTGTGACATTAATGAAATTGTTCTTACCAAAAAGCAAACGTCGAATGCCCAACTTAGATTCCCAAGAGTTGTGACAGTTTGGCAACTACGTTATTAAGATGCTCGACCTTTGTATTTGTCTTCTCCCTTGCCTTTTGTCCCTCCTCCCGCTCTTTCAACATCTCATTGGATAATTGAATGTGCTCATCTCGCTCCTTCAACAGCTCATTGTAACATCTCTCGCGCTCCTCTCGTTCTTTCATTAACTCGTCATGATCTTTTTGCCGCTCCTCACGAAGTGCCTCCACTTCAGCTCGCATTGCCTCCATGTCCTTATCGTGTGCTCGTGATGCAAATATGGTAGAGGGTTGTGGGCCACTCCCAAATCCAAGCAAGTACCTTTTCTTCTGTCCAAGTACTTGCCTTGAAATCTCTTCCTGAGTCAATGGCATCCCTGACTCGATGGCAGCCGCTTGTACATTGACCATCTCTTGCTATCATTACAAATAAATAAGACGAAAAAAACTTTGGCAACATATATGTATTATTGGGTACTAAGTACAAGAAAATATTGAATACATATATTTTCTTGTCACATAGTTACATGTAGCTCACGGCATTTCGGATAGATCTAGTCATTCGTTTTCTTTGAAGTGTGGCTGTTCTCATAGAACTTTGGGAAATCCAACTCTCCATTTTTTGCTATCTGTTAACACATCAACGTATAAATCAATGACACTCAAAGCAGATTTTTGCAGACAGATTTGTATGATAACAGAGTTTTTGCAGACAGATTAGTAGTTTAGACACATTTCTGAGCAGTCACAGATTTGTATAGACAAATTTTCATTAACAGATTTTTAAACAAATTTCTGGACACATTTGGAGACAGATTTTTAGACAGATTAGTTGCCATATTTTCAGACAGATTTGCAGCCAGATTTGGAAATCTGTTGCAGACAGATTTGTAATTTATACAGAGTTCGAATTCAAAGAGATTATCATTAACAGATTTATATTTTTCAGACAGATCTTTTGTAGATTTTTTCAAACACATTTGTACCAGAATTCAAATAGATTTTAAATTAAGAATTGAAAATTTTGTTCCAACAGATTTTTTCGAACACATTTTTCAGATTTTGTCAAACAGATTCTGTCCAACAGATTTTTGCAAACAGATTTTCGCAGATAGCCACTTATAATCACTTCAGATTATGTGTATTCTAACATATGTGTGTATAGGAATATCTATTTTTTATGAATGTATTTACTTAAATCTAAAACAAATAGAGCTATTTTGCTTATAAGTACCTCATGTATGTGTGTACAGATTTTTTACAATTTTTTTCAAACAGAATTGAAACAGATTTTCCCAGGCAGATTTTGCGAGACAGATTTCGAATGAAAAACAAAGTATAGTCCTTGGACAGATTTCGAATGCAAACATGTGGCAAGGGTATCATTAACATATTTTTTCCACACAATTTTTTTGCAAACAGTGGATGTTTAGTAACAGAGTTCAACATATATATATATAGTTTAGAATATGTATGGATTCAAGTTTAAAAAAATTCAAACTCACCATAGTAGCCATTGCGATAGGAAATGAGCGAGACCCATTGGTATGATTGTACGGCAATTGACTCCTATTACTCTTCCCAGCTTTTGACCGTTTCTAAAAATAAGACAAGCAGATAAACATTTTTTTGGTAAATATTAAGGCATATCACATTTTCACATAGATGTATGTACTCTATGTAGTCTATTATTTTACCTGGTGAGATGCATCTTGCCATGCCACATCGATCAAATGCTTCCAATCATCTAAACTCACCCCTATGGGCGGATGAGCATAGATCTCATCACGTGGAAGTCCCTCTAACAATTCGAATTCTTGCTTCAAGGTGTACCTCCAATCTTTGTACAACCCATAGGCCTTCTTATTCACAATCTCTTGTGCTTGTAAGTCATTGTGGAAATCGTCTCCAATTTGAAACTTGTCCTACAAGCATAACAAATTGAAATTGTAATCATTAAATAATAGTTTCTCTTATTAGCATACATAATACAATTACATCTTGTGGACAAGTAATATTACTTACAAGAACAGCTTGGATGACGGCAGCTTTTGTAGTCTCATCAAGATCCAGCCATGACTTCACATCTTTCAAAGGGCACAAGGTTCTAATTTGAATTCCTAACTCGTTAGTTGCTGGAGTGGCATACTTGCCAGTCATTGCATTCAACCCCCGATCGATGTGAACATAACATTTTTCCCCTTTCTTGGCTCTAATTATTTTTTGTATGCCTTTGCCAAGTGTCGGTCCGCGTACACGTAGGGGCTTCGAAGTCCCTATTAACCAAATAACAACACAAAAATTGGCTACAAATTGGCTACAAAAGACAATGGCAATGGCAAGTGATAATTGACAAATTTGATGCACTTTAATCTTACCTACGCCACTCGGCTGCGTTTCGGATGGGGCTTGTGTCTCATCAGAATCAACCATTGGTTGGCTAGTGACATGATGAGATGGTCCCACATTTGATCGGACGGGGAGAACAGGAGACGGAGCAACGGGTGATCCTAAAGGAATAGCAGCTGGCGAGTCTGTTTCTGGCTGCGTGAGTGTCTTCTTCCGAAGCCGACTAGTCTTTAAGCCAGGAACCATTTTCCAATCTGCAATACCACAAGTAACACTATAAAGCATGATATGCGTGCTTTAAAATAAATTAGACAAAAATAAATTTTTATAGCATGAACTAACTCAACTAATACATGCTTAAGTACATGATTTAGCATGATATACATGAACTAAATTACACAAAAACAATAAAAATAAATAAAACTTTTTTTTTTTTTTTAAAAAAGTACACCCAAATAATGCTTGATTATTGCACTTTCAAGCTACAAGAATATGGAATGGATCACATCAGGGCATCTAACTCTTGTGTGAATATGGGACAGAAGGAATAAGTTAACCGACCTTGAACTGTTTGCTGATCTGTTGAAGCTGATATGTTTGCTACTGTTGATGAGTATTTTTCAAGGGCTTCACTAATTTACATGCAAATTGAGTGAGAGAAAATATAAATAAATAAAAAAATTGAAGATCTCGTCATGCAATGAGGAATGCTTTTACATAATTCCATTGAACATTCAAAAGAGGATGTGAGTATGCAGAAGCTTTGTTCCATGGTAAATGTGCTTAAATGTAGTCTACATACATGGATGAAAGATGTATAACTCTGTCATATATTGCTTAGTATAATTAATAAATAAACTACTACTACGCAAACAAAATCTTGGTATACTCAAGCAGGTAAAGGAATACAAAACTTACGTTACAAATAACTTCCCATTTCTACCTCTACAGCATCTCAAGTCTCAAAGCATACATGATCCATCTCTTGCACCAGAAACAACAAGGTCTGTTTGATGGCAAGCAAGAAACAGTTCCAAAACAAACTCATAAGGATACCAAGAACAATAAAATAAAATCAGCAACTTACCAGGGTTTGTTGGATGAGAACAGATGGATTTCACACTTCCTCTGAATTCAAACAGTGTTGCAATACATTTCTTTTCTTATGCGTCCCACACCGTTATCTGTCCACAAGCAAAAGAAATATGTAATTGGCCAATAAGCATAGAATGATTATAAACTAAATGCAATATGCCTGCTTTATAACTTTAGCTTCTTGCTGATTTTATTGATGTGTTTTCGTTTTGAATAACATGAAGCCGTATACTGTAGCAAGACTATTCAACATAGGTTTTTTTGTCACTTACACTGTGATCACCTGAAGCTATCAGAATATTAGCATCTTCCTGTACAAATTCAAACCATAACTAATGTTAGAAAATTACAAAAGGAGGCCAAAAAGGAGCAAGATTATTCAACATAGGTTTTTTTGTATCTTCGCTATTGATTGCCGCCATTTATGCATAGCATTCTAATCAACTCTGACAAACAAATATCATTCGGGCTATCCTAGTGAAAATTTAAAATACCAGTGATGTGGAGAATATAAGATAAGGGTATAGTGACAAACTTAGAAGCATAGCATCCTATCCAGTGTTTTGGATGGTCCTAGAAGTAGGAATTGACAATTGATCCAAACATAGCCTAATTTTTTTTTTTTACTTCACTTTTCTCTTCTTTTTTCCTCTCTCCACAAATCTCTCCTAAAATCCAAGATCCAAACATAGCCTAAAAGATTGATTATAAATTAAATACTTACCATTCTGACAACCAAAGATTGTCCAAGGTGATGGTGCAATAACATCAGATGACATTGGATCCATGTGTATGTATGAACAGATAGTCCAGTCAATGGAGTTCGTATTATAGTGCATTTTTCTTCAAATTAATCATTCAACAACACAGTTCTATGAGCATTACGACCTATTGTTTTACATTTGTCAATCCAAAACTCTACTTCATCTAGATTTTAGTTCATTATAATTGAATTTTACCCTTTTAAGGATAACTTCAAAAAAAAAAAAAAAAAAAAAAAACATTGAAAAATTAAGGGAACACTCTGCATCGCTAAATTCACTGTTTGGGAACACAAGTTTCGAAATGTGCGCTCCAAAACATAAATCATTAGGGTGTTAGCATTTTCTGGTAACATTGGGGCTCTAGGAGGCACAAATGAGCAGTCACATGTTAGCATTTTCTGGTAACATTGGGACTTGGTGTTGGTCCAAACAAGTTGCGAAACAGTTTGTCTAACCAGTAACCACCAGTTCAGCATCTTTTCTTGTGCATGCATTGTTGAATAACACAGTTTATCATATACAAAGGAAGAAACCAAAATGCATGAGGGATTTGCACACAGAATGTAGATTACAAATAGAAGGCAAAAGAGGTTACAAAATTAGCCAAACATAACAAGCCCCTCTAATTAACATTTGCATCCAAAGAGAGATTCTCAAACAAATCAAGTGTCAGCTTAGCACACAATAGTGCACATCTTAAGAAACTTCTTTATGTATTCATTTCTAATTACCCCAAGAGAACACACTTGCTAATTTATTTCCATTGTATGCGGTGTCACCAACCAATAGAAAACAAGAAGTGCCCCAGCCCAAGTGGTCAGATGCCTGCTTGGCCTCCTCATCTGTGGAGGTTACTACTAACTCACTGATGTATTTCCAAAAAAAGAAGAAAAAAATAAAAAATAAAAAAATACAAAACCACAAATGGGATTAGATGGACATCCCCGCTCTTCTCCCACTAGCTTAACCATATAGTCCTCATCATCGGAATATGATATTGATACATGATATCACTGTCATTATACCTAATTTTAATCTACATAAAGGATGGCAAAACTCACAAGACATCATCCTTGCACAGTTACACGTGAGACAACAACCAAATTCAAATAAAGACACCCCCAAAATCTGCTAGCAAGTTGTCTAAAAAGACATTTCGAAAAAGAAAAGGAAGTCGGTACTATGTCATTACCATGTTTTCTGATGGGAGTTATTATTGTACAATGAGACTTCCTATTTGTTACCCAAAATTTTTAACACTGGATATGCTTTACGATACACAAAATAAGCCCCAAGTAAAATTCACAAATAAAAGCATCCCCAATTCAAACTGACAAAATCAATAAATTTCTTTTACACAAACAAACAAACACAAAGATGATCATACATACATACATACACACAAAATGCATACCTATGTAAAAACATGGGTGAATTACACTTTGCCCCCTTTATGTTTGGCCATTTTCCCACTTTGACCCTTAACGTTTTTTTCCCTCACTTTGGCGCTTCATGTTTTAAATTTTTTCCTAAAACTAACTTTTGTTCAAAATTAGACAAAAAAAGTTGGTGATTAAACTAAAGCAAGGATTAAAGATTGCATGGTTTGACCTTTAATCACAATGCATGGTTTGACCAAAGTGATTTGACCTTTAATCACAATTTTTTCCTAAAAGGATTGAAGATTGCATGGTTCTCTTCTAATTGCATGGTTTGACCTTTAATCACAATGCAAACTGACAGCTTTGGAAGGAAGTAAAGGCGTAGGATATCATTCTATCATACATGATGCTCTAGGAGCAGAATCGCATCCCTTAACCAAGGCATTTTGGAGAAAAAGTTGGTGATTATGTAGTGCAATATTTTGAAGCTATGGAGAAGGTGATTGATGCCCTACTTGCCAATCTGGTGTTCTTGCATGCAGTTCACCTGGAATATTGCTCTCCATTTGTTTGCATGAGGATACTGTTCCTGTTTGTATTTTCATACAGCTTAAACTAAAGCAAGGATTGAAGATTGCAATGAGTATTTCGGGTGAGGGAAATGCATATCTGCAAGTAAGCTAGCAACATTTTTCTACAGTTTGTTTTGGGTGCTTGTTTAGTTTGACAATTTGTGAAGTTTGTATCTGTCACCCCTTCGAAGATGAACCATATTCATAATTTGCTATACAGGAAAGCAAATTCTGGAAGCTTTACAAGGAGGACCAATTTTCTTGTTCAGTAGTTATGAAGACTTCAGCTGGACTAGTATATCTTCTTGCATGTCTGTTAGAACCTTTTATGCCATCCTTTTCCATTGAGGTATTCACTCTGCGTGGCTCCATATAACATTTTTGGAATTTTTGGGATATGTTATTTTCATCAATGCCTATATGCTTTTGCCTCAAATGCCAATACAGGTATTTAAGCAGCTCAATTTGCCTCCTGAAATGCAAGTTTTGCTTTCTGATGAAAATGGAGATACTGAAAGGGCAAAGAGACCCTAGGGGTTTCTATCTGCTGGTCACAAAACTGGAATACCAGAGCCATTGTTTAAGGAACTGGTATATATGTTGTTATTTGCATCATATGTTGTGTATTAGCTATTGTTTCATGGATTTGGTTGATAACATACTTATTTGGTGTGAATTTGGGGTGTGCAGAAAGATGAAGAAGTGGAGTTCTTTAGGCAGAAGTTTCTAACCTTTTTCTATGTTTCCCTATCAACTAACATG
Source organism: Camellia lanceoleosa (assembly GCA_025200525.1). Classification (NCBI taxonomy): domain Eukaryota; kingdom Viridiplantae; phylum Streptophyta; class Magnoliopsida; order Ericales; family Theaceae; genus Camellia; species Camellia lanceoleosa. The sequence goes on from CM045759.1 coordinate 48,432,962, forward strand.
GAAGTGTACAAATTGTGGTGGACATATGGTCCCCCACCTGCTTCTTGAGCCTCAAATAATATGCTTACTTGTGGCTTTGCATCATTGGTTTTGCCCAAAATGTTCCTCTATTCATTCACATTAGCCCCTTATGTCTTCCTACAAATGACTTGTAAGAGGTTAAAAGATTAAAAGAGAGAGAGAGAGAAAGAAAAGTATGGAATGTTAGTGTAGGAGCTAATTTTATACAACCATGCTGCTTGGTTAAGTTAGAGGAGAGACAATTGAGCTAGATATGTACTCAACGTTTAAATAATTGTTTGGTTAAGTGTTTAAACAAGTATAATATTTGGATGGGTGAAGTACTAGTGAAAGATGAACCAAGTTAGAGATAAGTCAATGATTAGTGAGCTAATATTTATCACTTCACGAAAAATCGTCACATGAAACACAATTCTGCCTAGAATAGAGTAATATGAACAAGTCATTATATAATACTCTTAATGGTAAAATCAAAAAATACAACGGAATCACTTAAGTCCAAGTAGGGGTACACTATCACACAAGCTGAAACTTACACTATATATTGAGAGATTAGCTTGCGATATGAACTTAAGTATTGGAGTGTTCCTAATTGATCATTTCAGTTGACAAAGACCAACGGGTTTGTGATTACACGTCATAAGAAAGCTCATTGATATTGATATTACCATTGTCATCTACTCATTCTAGTGCGGTTCAACTATTTCTTTGCCCATTAAAAAATAAAGTGTGAATGTTATTTGTGCGTTTCTTTGAAAATAGGCAAAAAGACGACAACAACAACAAAAAAGAAAAAAAAGAAAGAGCACAAAGTTAACTTAAAAGCAGTTGTTAAACCAATCTAATTGGCCTTCTAAGCCAGAAATAAGGTTTAACTTTATAATATTCACCCACAAATCACCATATACTTGAATATTTTTGGCATAAATTCATTTCACTACATTTCGCTATCTATCTATGGTATTTTTAAAAATGTTAACATTCAACACCAATGATATTGATCACTTCAATACTATAATAATTAAATTTTTATATTATAGAATGTGTCTCTGTTTGTTAGAATCAATCTCACATTTATAAAGCATCAAGTCATTTAGTAAGTAAATTTTGGTAAATTTTTTTGAAAAAATCTCAAATCAATGTTACAGTAAAATTTTAATTTGTAATTTATTTTTATGAAAAACAAGTTTGTTATGTATTTGATATAAATCTTTTTTCTTTTCTTTTTTTTTTCTGTTTTTGTGTATTAGACTTGTATCAAACTAAGTCTAGTGTAATTTAACTTCTTTTTTTTTTTTTTTTTTATCAATTTTGTCTCACTGATATGCAATTATCTCAAAAAAAAAAAAAAATCACAAAAAATTACTTTTGCTTTCTTCCTTCTTTCGGTATTATGATAACAAAATGCACTCAGGGAGATGTGTGGTGGTGTGTCTGTCAATATTAGAAGATTTTTTTACTGCATTGTACGAACGAAAATGTGTGGTGGTCCCAAATCAGCCACACCAACCTTACACGGCAGCACAATTGTTCGTACAACGCACACAAGCACAAACATGGATACAGACACGAGTAAATGACGGTGAGAAAGTAGAACTTGCAATTGCACTGTCAGCACTGTCAGCCTAACAAATATGGTTTGAAAGCTGATGATTTTGTTATTATAACTATAGAAATTTCATCGAATTTTCAGAATTTTCTGATTTCCACATTTTTCAGATTTCCAGATTTCAGAGTGATTTCCAGAATTTCAAATTCGCAGATACAGACCAAGGTGATTTCCAGATTTGGACAAAAACCAAATTATTTGATGAGCACCAGATTTTCTGATTATAACTATAGTATTTTCATAGAATTTTCTGAATTTTCAAATTTCCACATTTTGCAGATTTCCAGAATTTGCAGACCAAAGTGATTTCTAGATTTCCAGATCTCAGATTTTTAGAATTTTCAGATTTCCAGATTTTCTTATTATAACTATAGAATTTTCATAATAATAGAAGTTTGACGAGCACCAATTGTTCCAAAATAATAACAAAAAAACTCATTCATGATAGTGTTTTATATCACGACATATTGACATTTACAAAGATAGACCCCCCTTCATTATAAAATGAGTTTCCTTTGCATTTATGCACCAATTGAACTTTCACATTGCTCTAATTATGACATGCACTAAAGCATGATATACATCAAGAGCATGTTTGATTGGGTGGATTAGAGCATGGGATTAGGATTATTAATCCGTGGGCCCAATTATCCTATGTTTGTTTTAACATTTTGGTTTAGGATTATTAATCCAATGGATAATTAATCCAACAAATTTGTAGGATTATTAGTAATGGGGTAGGGGTGGGATTATTAATCCAATGAATATTAATCCTATTGGATAGTGAATACCACACTAATTTAATAGGATTATTAATACTTCACTATTAATCTTGTGAATCAAACATGACTTAAGATTCTACATCAACATCTGTATCAAAATCACTTTGTAGGTCATATTCTTCGTCTGTGTCGTCACCCTCCCTCATTAATCCATCTTCATCATCACAGATGAAGGCATCATCTATAACACCCTTGGCTTCTACACGTCTGACAGATTGCAACACTTCCATTAGAATAATTTCAGATTCAATATCATGTCGACGCAAAACCACATCATCATCAATACCCATAGCAGGTACGACCTCGATGGTTTCTTCTTGTTGGAACACATTATCAGGTTGTACGACATCCATCTCTGGCACATCCCAAATTCCTCGATGTTGGAACTTTTCTACGACTCTCCAATTGGTACCTAATTTGGTGTCATTAACATAGAATACTTGTTCAACCTGACTTGGTAATACAAATGAGTCATCTTTGTACCATCGACTTATTACATCAACTGTTATGAAATGTGGTTCTACACGCATAGTTCTACTACTACCGATGTTAAACCATTCACATTGGAACAATACAATCCGATGTCTGAACAAATAGTTCAGTTCCCACACTCTGCACAAGTGTCCATAGAAGTGTATCAATTGGCCTTGATGCTCCCCTTCCACGACTAATCCACTATTCTGACTTTTCCAACGGTTGTCACGGTCGATAGTATGATAACGGACACCATTAGAAATACATCCTGAATATGTGTTCACTAAGCCACTAGGACCATGGGCTAATGACCACATATCATCAGTTGCTTCGGGGGAAACTTGGCTCCGCAATTCATTCATCTACATGAAGAACATGTGTCATGTTGCTAGCATCAATTGACATTTACGTAATGTACGATCTATGGTAGGATATGAGAATACTAGCTTACATGATCTTTGAACCATTTAGGGAATTCTCTCCGATGTCTGTTTTCGATGTCGAACGCACCGGCTCTTTGGTGTAACAAGTTCTTGTACTCCCTAGTTACAAGAAATGCGATTCAAAAATATTTACTAAGATAAAGACTAATCAATTTACAACAAAAACATTATAAATACGTTTGAAGGATTCATACTCTACGTGTTTATCCACTTCTGTGCTATTGTGTAGGACAAACCAATGAGCCAACTCGCGTTCAGCTACGGACACATCGGATGCCCTTGTCATTAGACCAAAGGGACATACAGTTTGAGTGAATACCGCCAACCCTGGGCTACGGTCACCCATGTCATAATTCCTTTCTGGGCGGTTAAACAATGTTTCAACTCCATCCAAATACATTAAACAAAATGTTGTACATTCTTTGGAAATGTAAGTGTAGACACCCCATTTTTGACTGACCTTAAGACTCAGACGTCACCGATTGAGCGCTTGGTGATGTTGCATATTGTGCTCATTCTGAGGTTGCGGAGTCTCGGCTGCGAGCCTTGCCTCCGGACTTCCGGACTCTTTTGTGCCTTGCCTCAGTTTGCGAACCAAGCCCCGTTTTCTCCGTTTTCTCTTCCCAAAGGGAGGGAGAGGTCTCGTAGATCATCTCTCAGTGGCCGTAGGCTACGTTTCTTGGTCGTAGGCCATTTTTCCCGTTTGGAGCCCAATTTCTGATTTTTCGGAGCCGTCGGCCATGTGCCTCGGTTCGGGACTGCTTAACCACCTTCGTTTGCTCCGGTTTTTTGGCATACACCTTATTTCCTCACTTTTGAGAGACACTGTGGCCCGGGGGACCGCCTTCGTAGTCGAACGCCACTTCCGGTGCCGAACAGCTTGTTTTCGGGACCCCGAACTGCGTGTTTTGGCCCTCGAACCTTCGTTTTGCATCCGTCTTGGTCCATTTTTGGCAGGGACCTTATTTTCATTGTTGGAAAGCTTGTAGGAGGGTGGTATGCCAGCAATTTTTCTTAAAAAACCAGCTTTTTTTGGTCAAAAGTGGTTCGGCATGAATCCGGGAAGGAAGAAAACACTGCGCGGCTTCACCGAAACAAGCATAACTCTTTGCATACTTGGATTTAAGATATGAGGTTACCACCATTGGAAATATTACTTCTGGGGCTTCATTTTTCACTCAAGAATCTCCTAAGGACAAGTTCGGGTAGGGGAGATATGGTTGGTTGAAGTCCGTTTGGACCGAATCTGCGCGGCTTCACCAAAACAGGCATAACTTTTTGCACAGGAGGAATTTTAATGCAAGGTTTGCAGCATTGGAATGCTAACTTCTGGGGCTTCATCCTAGGGGGTGGCCAGCCACCTTGCCCCTTTTGACCTGGTCGGCCGGCCACCTAAACTGGTCGGCCGGCCACCTTGCCTGGTGGTTGACCACTTTGGCCCTTTTAACCTGGCCGGCTATTTTTCCCTCTCCATGTGTATTACAGCTGCACCCTCCTTTTCCCCCCAAATCCTATGTCCGAGGGGGGGTCTTTTGGGGCGGAAATTTGAATTTCATTTTCCCCTCCTTTCCTCCACTCCTTTGCCTATATAACCAGCACCCCCAGCTGCATTTTGGAAGGTTAGAAAAATTCATTTGAGAGTCTTGCATTAAATCTCTCTCTCTCTCTCTCTCTCTCTCTCTCTCTCTCTCTATTCCAAGCCTCAAAACCACCTTGCTCCTACACCATTTCTACACCACCTCCAAGCCTACAACCTCCATACTCCATTCCAGCAACTTGAGGCTATTTTTCAGAGCTTAGGAGCACCATTTCTTGGACCAAAAGCTGTTGGAAGTTTGGACTACAAGGGTGAGCCTCATTTCTCTCTCTTTTTGCTCTATTTTGCATGCAATCTTAGCTTTTGTTGCTCTCATTTTTGGGCTCCGACCCAAACTATAAATAGTCATATTTTGAGCTCATTTTCATGTTTGATCAAGGACCTCTTACTGTTTGAGATCTCCTACTATCACTTGCCTCTTTAACTCTCTTTTTAGGCCTTTTTTTGCATAGTATTTTAGGCTTATTTTTGAGCTTTTTGGACTTGATCATAAACTGTAAAATATCTTGTTTTGAGCCCCTCTTCAACATTGTTGAAGGGCTCTCCTCTGTTTGAGGCCAGCAGCTACCACTTGTCTCTTTATCCCTCTTTTAGGCCTTTTTCTTGCATGATAGTTTAGCCTCACTTGTGTTTATTTTCGTGGTTGATGTAAACTGTAAAGTGCCATGTTTTGAGCCCCTCTTCAACTTTGTTGAAGGGCTCTTTGCTTTTTGGGGCCAGCTGCTGTCCCTTGTCTCTATTCTCTCTTTTAGGGCCATTTTTGCATGATAGATTAGCCCTATTTATGTTCATTTTTGAGACTTTATATAAACTAGAAAAAGGCTTTTTTTCATGTCATATTCATGTTTTATTAAGGGAATTTTCTTATTTGAGGTCACATGCTTCCTTGAATGCTTGATGGTCCCTTGTTTTGAGCCTTACACCTAAGCTCCAATGGCATGCTTTGTTTGGCCTTCTAGCCACTGGAATCTAGTGGATTTCTAGTGGCTTTGACACTATTTTGAGCCTCCGAATCAGAGGGGGGTGCCCCCCTCTCACCTTGACTTGTTTGGTGGTCATTTCGGCCTTCCAAAGAGACCCTATCTTGCATGCTTTGAAGTCATATTTCAGGGTCAATTTGGTGAGTTTTGGGACTACCATATTTGATCTCCAGAGTTGTTTTGGTCATGCTTCATGTCTATCTTGTATGTGCCTAATAACCCCTTTGCATGTCCTCTAAAGGAGCCCCTTATTCGTGCATGTGTTGGCTGCCTTTTCATGTTTAATTGGGCATATTTTGGCATGTTTAGTTTACTAATTTTTTCTGGTTTGGTGAGTGCTCACTTGCTTCATGTACTTGCCATGTAATCCATGTTTGATAGTCAAAATTGCATGATACTTTAGCCCATCTTGCTAGCACCTTTTGGCCATGCTTTAAACTAAGAAAGTTCATGTTTTGGGACTACCTTGACTCTGTCTTCATGCTTCATGATCAAATAATGCATGCTTTGTATAGCTATAGGTCATTGCGTATGCCTAGTTTTGAGTTTCGGGGTTCATCTCATGCATCGGGTGCCATATTGCCATGTTTCGGGGCTGTTTAGCATCATATTTTAGTGCTGAAATTCGCTTGTTTGTATGCCATATTCCATTCCTTGCCATGCTTTGGTAGAGTGACATTCGTGCCTTAGGATCGGTCCTCGGTTTGCGTGCACGTGTGCACGCATCTCGAGCGTCTCATTTTCATCTTATGGCCGCTGATGTGGGTGTGGCTAAGGTCCACTCATATTGGTGTAAGTCCATTATGTATTGCGTATGCCATTTCATTTCATAGCATTGTGTATGCTAGGTTGTATGTTAGCGCATTGTGTATGCCATGTTACCTCGTGCATCGTGTATGCCATTTCATAGCATTGTGCATGTTAGGTTGAATATTAGTTGCATTCATGCATGTCATGCATATTGCATTGTGTTTGGGATAGGAGTTAGCCCGAGCACGGGAAACGAGGGACGTTTCGTACTCCGAGTGACGGAACGTGTCTCAATTCCCGGTCACCGACACTCCAGATTAACCATGATGGAGTCCCGGTCTTGTTGTGTTTATATGTGCATTCATTCCACATTGAGTAGTGCAATTCGACTCCCCGGCCATCATGCATCGAGATGCGTGATTGGTGGCACGAGGATCGAGGTATGCATACATATGTAAAAATACATTGCTATGCCCCTTTTCTGCTCTCTGTTGTAGCAAATCAGAAATTAGTAGCTTTCAGAAGCCTTGCACTGCATTCCGGCATTAATTGTAAACTGAGGCTAATTGGGGCATTGCAGTGGATTTCCGCGCAAGGCAACCCGAACATGCATCATTCATCATCCGAAGCAGAGTCAAGGCAGTCCCTAGCTTGCATGCTAATTTACCGCTTTCCTAGTTTAATTTGTTAATTAATTAGGATTTTGTACTTATTCAGACTGTACTATTTATTCGGACTGTATTATTCATTTGGACAGTATATTATTTATTCAGACCCTCCGAGCGAGGGCAATGTTGTAATAAGTGTGCATGCGTGTGATGTATGTCTTCCAACCCCACGTCTTTTTCCCTTTTATTTACCAGCTTATGATGGTTAGATTAGGGCATGTTTCAATTAGCATACAGTATGATAGCATGTTTGCATTCATTCATTTGTTTTGCATGCACCGGCCTCGGCGCATCATATTCAATGCATTGTATTTCAATTTCAAGTTGAATATATGTTAGCTGTTGCATCTTATATGCCATGTTTAGAATGGCCAAGCCAGCTATAGTTGCATTATTGCATGTGTTGCATTAGGCATTTCTGTATAATTAGGATCATGCATGGATTTCTAATTAGCTTCTGTTTTGGCTTGGAGTACTCGGTGAGTTTTATGCTTTAGCATCCTTGCATGTGTATGAGTGACTGCCATGATAGCATGCTTACCATGAGGCTATGTGCTTATGTGATATAACTGCCTGAATGCCTGTGGGTGAAGGTTGGGTTATTTGGATTGGAACAAATGCATTGACTGTGAGTTTTAAGCCCACTAGATAGTGGCAAAAACCATCTTTTCTAAGCCCACCTGAGGGTGGAAAAATCTGCATTTTAAGCCTACTTGCGAGTAGCAAACCATCTTTCAAAAACAAACATGAAATGTTTTGTTCCAATTTAGGCGACCCGATCTATACTTGTATGCTGTGCGCATCACATAGTAAACCTAGGCTAATAACCGGAATAAGAGCACACAATGTTTTCAAAACTAGATATCATGGTAAGTAGAGGCCGATCTTTGATCGGGCGAGCGGGGGTGCTCACGAAGTGACCTTCCCTAATCGTACCCAAGTTCCCGAGCCGAGGCAACTTTGGTGATGACGGACACGTGGCCTTAGACAACGAGTTAAGGTTTCCTAAATTTCCCCAAAAATAAAATATTTAGGTGGCGACTCTGTATCTGGCAAGGCAGTCCATGTTTGGCACTTCTTTCAAAAAATTTGTTTTCTCAAAACGATTTGCCAGATTTGGACTCTTTGGTTCAGATTACGAACCGTGACAATTTGAGTCCTTGAACTGTAGTGAGCCCAAAACGAACGAAACGAGACTCATTCCCTCCCGGGGCGTTCGGGGACGTCTACAGTTAGCCTCGGCAATAGAACCTTCAGGATGAGCTTTGTTGGCCACAAACCCTTTTAGACGGCCAAGCAACCTAAATCCCAAGCCGATGACAATGTTATACTGCAATCTTTATATCAGCAGTAAAGCGTTAATTAAAATTTGACAGTAATACGAGGGCTGAGTTAATACCTCTCAATTGGGTACATCCATCGATATTGCACTGGGCCTCCAAGCATAGCCTCTCGAGGCAAGTGAATTGCCAAGTGGATCATGACATCAAAAAAAGCCGGCGGGAAAATCATCTCAAGCTTACAAAGTATGAGTACGATTTGTTCATCCAATTTATGCAAATCTGAACGCCTCAATGTCTTTGAACACAATTGTTTGAAGAAATTTCCCAACTCAAAAAGTGTCGTTCCAATTTCCTTATTAAGGTAGCCACGCATTCCAATTGGAAGAAGTCGTTGCATAAGGACATGACTGTCACGACTTTTGAGGCCAGATAATTTTCCAGCTTGAGCGGTCACACAATTGGAGATATTTGCTGCATAGCCATTAGGGTACTTCATTGATTTCAAGAAATCACAAAAGCCTTCTCTCTCTTTCACAGACAATGTGTACAATGCGGGAGGCTTTTCAAAGGACCCATTAGAACGCCTCTTCAAGTGCAACTCTTTATGTTTTTTCATGTCCTCCAAATCTAAGCGTGCTTTGTCCGTGTCCTTGTTCTTTCCATCTATGCTCAAAAGTGTCCCAACGACATTGTCACATATATTTTTTTCAATATGCATGACATCAAGGTTGTGTCAAAGCTTCAACATCTTCCAGTAGGGCAAGTAAAAAATAATGCTTCTCTTGCTCAAATTCAATTTTTGATGTTCATTCCTTTGTCGTTTTCGATTTTGTGGGTGCTTTCCATATGGCTTGTAAGTCCCAGAATCAATTTGCTCTAGTATTTGGTCCCCCGATAAGTCCAAAGGTTTGGACCTATGCTCCGTTTGACCATTGAAGAGCTTACTTGTTCGCTAAGTGTGGTTCTCAAGCAAGTGGCAACGAGCACCCATATACCTTATTTTACTCCGTAATCCCTGGGACGATGCATTATTGTTACAATTAGGGCAAGCCAAGTAACCCTTTGTACTCCACCCTGACATGTTACCGTACGCAGGGAAGTCATTTATGGTCCACATTACCGCCGCATGCATTCTAAAAATTTGCCTGTTCGATGGATCATATGTTTGCACACCATGCTTCCACAAATTCTTCAACTCTTCTATTAGTGGTTGCAAGTAAACATCAATGTCTCTTCCAGGTGCCGAACGTCTGGGAATAAGCAATGACATCATGCAATATGGCTCTTTCATGCACTTCCACGGTGGGAGATCGTAAGGCATTAAGATTACGGGCCACATGCTATATGATGTGCTCATATTCCCAAATGGATTGAAACCATCTGTTGCCAGCCCTAGCCTTACATTTTGAGAGTCATCGGAAAACGTCGGATGTTGCTTATCAAAGTCCTTCCATGCTTGACCATCGGCCGGGTGCCTTAATATGTCATCATCCACACGCTTCTCATTGTGCCATCTCATATCTGCGGCTTTTTTTTGGACATATACAATCTTTTCAACCTCGGTGTCAAAGGAAAGTACCGCAATACCTTGTGTGGAATATTTTTACCACCATCATCGTTCAACTTGTATCTACACACGTCACATGTAGGGCATTTCTCCAAATTAGCACTCTCCTTCCAAAATAGTGCACAATCATTCTTGCACGAATGAATTGTTTCATATCCCAAACCCAAGTCACGTAAGAACTTCTTAGCATCATAGAGTGTCCATGGAACTGTTTGATCACATTCTGGTAGAATGTCCTTGAATACTTGCATAACCATATCGAATGACTTGTTGCTCCATTTGTTGTACACCTTCACATGAAGCATCTTAATGACGAATGATAACACATAAAACTTTTCACATGTCGGGTAAACTTTGCGTTGTGCATCTTCGAATGACCTAGTGAACTTATGCAAATCCTCCCTCTCCAAACCATTACGTTCCTCGTCGGTATAATCATCCATAAGACCACTCACGTAAATTTCTTCCAACATAATAGGCAATTCATCCATAGGCAGATCATCGATATCTATCATACATTCGTCACTACCTCCACATTGGTCATTTGATGCACTAGGACAAGACACGGGAACATGTTCCCCGTGATGCACCCAAGTTATATACGAAGATGTCATTCCTCTTCGGATCAAGTACATCCACACAACTTGTCTACTATATTTTGTGCCATTAATGCAATCGACACACAGACACCTAATTTCATCCTCTACGCCTAAATTTGCCGTAGCAAAATCAAGGAATGACTTCACCCCTTGTTGATACTCTTTACTTGTCAGCCTATTATTTATCGTCATCCAACTTTTGTTCATTTTGTCACCTACAACTCACACAAAGATTAACCGAGGAACAAATGAAAACACGCATTTCAAGTTGAGATAGATTATGTTGTTTTTCATTCACTGTTTGGCTTGTCACATAAATCTCTTTTAGGGTGGGACTTTATGACATGATTTGTTTTAAAACAATGCGTAATTATGGAAGTTAATTTAAGAAATGACCCGTAATTTTGGACCACTAGATAGCATAACTAGTAGAGCACTAGTACTAGTGAAACCATATGGTCAATAATAGAATGATATATCAAAAGAATCAAACACATTTTCATGCTCTTCATAGTGTGTGTGCATGACATGTTATTATTAAAAAAAAAAAAAGTAAAGACAGAAACACCAATAAAAGAGAAAAGAACATTCATCCTATTATGAAAATCACAAAACAAAAAATCATACATGGCAACTGTGCATGTCCGCAAATGCCTATTCACACATTTCCAACCTAAGCTTTGGGCATAAACGAGCTTTCTCCTTCTTTGGAAATATGGACTTAAATTACTAAGGAGGGAACATGAGCAATATGCCGCCATGATGCAAGCATCATAAATTTCCAACCTGAACTAAAATGGAAGCATCGAGGTTATATTCTCCTCAGTTCCCATACCAAGAGTAGCCTCCTTGTACTTTTTTATGTAATGATGTTTAAATATTACTCACATGTAATTATCATGTTTGCCAAGTAGTTTCCAAGAATTTAACAAGTCAATGCTATCCATTCAAGACAAGGCAATGCTATCCATCCACAAACTACCATGCTTACTTATAGCACAAAAGTAAACATTTACGCTAGGCAATGCTATCCATATGTATGATTTAATTGTATATCTAGCTCAAAACCATAAAAATTCCTTTTGAAAAGGTCATGCTTACGAAAATAATAAACTTACGAAAACAAGTAAGAGTAGCAAATGGCTTGATTCACCCCAAGCATAGTAGAGGTGCACTGTTTTTCCCCTTCCGTTTTTTTTTTCTTCCTTCAATTTGAAGTAGTTAAGTGTGTTGAATATTGAAATAGGTAATACTAGAATGAAGACGTGATGGCTCATATGTTAAAAGATGCCAGTTTGATGGAACCCTCCATATAAATTATAATAACAAGTGAAAAGAGTTCATTTACAAATGTAAGGGAAAAAAAAGTTTATTCTCAAACAAACCAGATCTTGTTCTGATAGAAACCATTCAGAACCTGATTTAAATCACCCTATTCAGATTACCAAAAATAAATTTCCAAAAAACTGAATTAAATATTCTGATCAGCAAGAACATAATGATTTTTTATGGAAAAAATTCCATAGCATTGCGAAAGAGATGCGGCAACTGGCAATACAGGAGATGATTAATAAAGATGAATGCATCTCAGAAAGACTTTAGAGAACGTCAAGGAAGATATATTTCTCATAAGCAAAAAGATCAATAATTGCACCCAGTCTCAAAGGCACCAGAGGGAAAACTAAGAAATGCAACCCATGATTTAAAACCCCCCAAAAAAAAACCTAAGGTCAAGGACAAAGGATGAATGTAGCTGATCACAAGTACATAGAAAATAAAATCCATTTAATCTCAAGAATATCTTTTGGTTAGTCAATTCCCTGAATGTTCACTTACAATATTATTATATTCTACAATCATATTTCAACTTAAAATGCACAGTGACACCAAATGTTTAAAAAAAAAAAAAGCATACACAGCTAGGCCAACAGATCGAAAGTCATGATCCATGGGTACCAAGCTACTACTATATGTTCATTCAAGAACACAACATCAGCCGAAGAATCTACAATGACAATCTAATCCCTGCCCTTGTTTTACCAAAACTATGATGACTGCATCTCTTTTCAATTACTTCCAAGACACAAAATATCCTACCTCAAGTGTGAATACTTATTCATTTGTAGATTTTAAAATCATTTATATCTCAAGATTCTCAACCTCCACATATTACATCAAATTCATACATTGGAAATGCAACTATGAAGAAGAACAGTAGGTATATATTAAGTACCTCAACATTCTTACCAAGGCATCCAAAAGCAACGAGCAGCTAGTATATGTACTCAAAACCATAAAAATTCCTCTTTTATATGTACTACTACAAGACTTTGCCCTAGTTTATGTAGCAAATGGCTTGATTCACCCTAAGCATTGCCCTAATTTTTAATTTGAATCACATTTGAATAACACTGCCCTAATTGAGGGCATTTCGTACTTCATATTCTGTGTGTTTTGACATATATATATATATATATGTATGTGTGTGTGTGTGTAAACAGAGACGGATAGAAACAGAGGGAAATCGAGAGGGAGATACAGAGAGAGGGAGAGACAGATGCGAAATGAGGACATACCTGGGAGGGAGTTCGGGGGAGTTCGGGCGATGAAGACTATTCCTGTAGAGAATAAGGCAGAGGCGTGAGTGTACATATGATTTGTGTATATAATCAAGTATATATGGAATCAAGGTTGTGAATATATGATTTGTGTGTGTGTGTATATATATATATATGCATGTATATGTGTGTGTAAACAGAGAGAGAGAGAGAGAGAGAGAGAGAGAGAGAGAGAGAAAGACGGGAAACCGAGAGGCCTTGGGAGATGTTTAAGAAATGGAGAGGGAGATACAGAGAGAGAGAGAGGGAGATACTTGGGAGGGAGTTCGGGGGATGATACAGCAACTCTTGCGATGGAGATAGAGCAGTGATAGAGACGGGAGTGCGAGAGGGACGGGAGTGCGAGAGTGAGGGAAATGGAATACTTTTGCAATGAAAATAAAAGAAAATAATATTTATTACCGACCTAAAATTATTTTCGTCGCTAATATATGTAATGAAAAATTAATATTCCCTCCACAATTTCGTGGCACGTTTGGCTACCAAAAACATGGTCGGTGAAACTGCATTATTTGGTGACCAAAATCCAATTAGTCGTTGAAACCAATTATTTCCATGACTAACAATACTGTTAGCAGCCAAAAATCAAAGAAATACGAAAATAAAAAATAATAATGTATAAATATTATACGATTAGCGACCATTGTGATATTTAGTCGGCCAAAAGTTAATATTTAACGACTAACATGTAATTAGTCGCCATTAGTGGAGACTATTCCGACTACATATGACATTAGTAGCGAAGTAGGTCACATTTACCGACCAAAACAGTTTAGTAGCTAATACGTCTTAGTATTGGCGACCAAATAATGTTTGGTAGCTAATGTGTGTACCATGGGTGACCAAAACATTTTTAGTAGCTAATGTATACACCTTTGGCCACTAAATTGACTTTAGTCGGCAAAATTAGTCGCCAAAGCTGTAATTTCTTGTAGTGCCATATCCGTTTTGCGATCCATCTATTTGAATTATTCAAACATCACTATATACAAATTTATTTGCATATATTAAGCATATATGAGTTTTTGAACCTTTGTAACTCTAACTCTAATGACTAGAGTTGATGGCCTTAATGATAATAGCCTTCATGGCTTAGGTTTCCCCTATAAGTATAAAAAAAGGCATTTCCCCTCAAACTTTGATAGGAGGTTTTAGAGATGGAAAAATGGAGATGGTTTTTTTTTTTTTTTTTGGGGTGGAAAGATGGAGATGATTTTTAGACCAAAAATTGCTAGAACTTTTTATCTTCTTTTTGCTAGTTCTCTTCTTTGGTTCTGTAAAAGAGTGTTGTTATTATTTTGTTCACCAAAACTACTCAGAAGGTGTCGTTGCAGTAATTGGTCTCAACTGTCGTATTTTAGGAGACAGACGCTAACATTTCTCCAACACCTATTGGTATAGGCTTCGGTTTGCTTTTCTTTGTCTTTCATTTTTTATTTTTTATTTTGGGCAAATTACCAACAACCTCCTCGAGGTTTGACTAAAATACAGATTCCCTCCTGGAGTTTGAAAAATTACAAATTGACCCCTGAAGTTTATATTTGCATAACAAATGAGGGGGTAATTTGTTATGCAAATATAAATCTCAGGGGGCAATTTGTTATGCAAATATAAACCTCAGGGGGCGGGATGTAATTTCTCAGATCTCAGGGAAGAATCCGTATTTTAGTCAAATCTCGAGGGAGTGTTGGTAATTTGCTCTTTTATTCAATTTATGTCTTGTATGTTAATTGTTAGTTGTCCATGTTACTAATCTATTCTACCATTCTACCCATTGGTTTAGTACGAAATTCTTCCATCATGTAATCTGTTCATATTGTCATAATTTATTTTGCATTTCATTCTTTAATAAAGGAAAAGAAGATTGTTTTGTCATTTCTATTTTTATTTTATTTTATATAATTTATTTTTCTATTATTATTATGAAAAAAAAAAAACAAAAAACAAAAAAAAACAAAAAAAACAAAAACAAAACAACATTTGATCTTTAAAAATCAAATGCAACATAAACGAAAACAAATAAATAACTAAAAAACAAAAGGTGAGCCGCCAACTAGCAAAAAAGATGGAAGAGCAGTGGAGCTAGCTGGCAGTGAAGAGCTTTGTTGGGGAAGGGGAGGGTTTTGCATACATAGACGGAGAGCATTGCACAAAGAGAGACATAACACCTAGCTTTTACTCTAATGATTCGATCTATTTATTAAAAAAAATAAATTGATTTGATAATTATAACCACCTAATTTTAATATGATTAAATCATATTATTACATTTTTACACAAAGACGCCTATAAGATAAATAAATTGGATCATTAGACTAACAATTGTGGTTGGTCCAATAATCTAAATTGTACGAGTCTACATACTGGACTCGGGATGAACTCAACCCTAATATTATCTATGATGACACAAATGTCAAATTTTTATTGAATTGTTATTATTGAATGAGAAATTGTACTGTATACACTTCAAAAATGGTGCATATCCTTGCATCATCATTTATAGATCTAAAGAAGTAAACACAACTCCTTGATTATAATAAAATGGGGTCATATAACTAATATGACTTTGTGGCACAATGAAAACGCACTTTAAGTTGGGATTGAGATTATTTTCATTGTATGATTATATTAAAAGATTTTCATTACATCATTTTAAGAATTGTGAAATAATCATAGAACTTTATTATTATTTTAAATATAAAAAGAATCATTACTGTAATCAAAACTATTACAATAAATAGTAAGTAACATCATTTTGGGACATACCAAACACAATAATGACATATAATAAACTTTGATTTAATAATTTAGCTAATAACCAAATAACACAGAAGTTATAACTAATACTATTTTAAATAATAATATATACCATGTATATTATAGCATGAGGTTTGTTGAATGTGATGGGTAAGTCGTGGTTTATCCAGTGGGATACAATATTTGATGTGTATGTGTATCATGATCTGAGGTTGGTTACAAACCCTAATTGGTAATCATGATTTGAAGGGCTTTCAAAAAAATAAAAATTAAATTAAATTAAACCATATCTTAAAAGAGTGTGAGTAGCAGTTTCAAAATAAATTAAAATACATTGAAAATACAAACAACACACTATAGGACGCCTTTTATTATTCCATATTTTTGAAGTAATATTTCATTCTATTGACCATTCTATTTATGGATTAATATTTTACATTTTTTTTTCTTTTAAAATTGTAATATAAAAGTGGGGATGAGCCTATAATTTGAACTAATATTAATTAAGAATATTACTTAAATTTTCTTTAAGAATATTAAATAATTTCTCTCTCGATTGATGAAACACATTAATTGCCTGCTCAAGAACCATTACATTTAGAATACTGCTATATGTACCAATTGCTATACCAATTTGTGTACTAATAGATGATGTGGCATAATTCTAGAGGTTTTGGGTATTTGTATGGGTGGGGTCAATAATAATGTCATAAGGCATGTTGGTACACTAGTTAGTAAACTAATTGGTGCATGTAATATCACTGTTACATTTATTTTGATTTTTAAATCATTTATAAGTCACATAAGAATAAGTGACATTTATAATATTGTCTTTGGGCCAGATTTAGTTAGGGCGGCAAACAAATCGAACTATTCATAAACAGTTTGAACTTGGCTCATTTGAGCTCGGTTTATTTATAATAAACGAGTTCAAACTTAATTTTTAAACTTGTTTATTAATCAAGCTGAGCTTGAGTAGCCTTAAGCTTGGCTCGATAAGGCTTGTGAACATAAAGAAAATAAATTTGTATTTATTAGTAATAATATATCAGGTAAATTTTCATTAATTTATTTTATTTTATATTTGTGTTTGGTGTTTGCGTAAATTTATATATTTGATTGATGAAATTGATTATTAATATTCTTGTATATTTTGCTTATATATATATATATATATATATCTTTTATCTTATTAAATAAATTGATAAGTTTAATTTTTGGGCATTTACCTACAAGTTCCATTTTGTGAACTTATAATCCATTAGGTCCTAGATAAAATTATTTGCTCCTTCAAGTCCCATTAATTTTTAATAGACCAATTTATCACTACAAGAAAAAACACTTTTGGCGACCACCTTTTTTTTTTTTTGTCGCAAATAGTCCACTTTCTGCGACTAAAATTTAACTTTTGGCGACCACAATTTTTTGGTCGCGAAAAATCACCTTTTGGCGACCAAAAAAAAAGTTGGTAGTGAAAAGTATACCTATTGGTGACCAAAGGCTTTTTTGGTCGCAGAAGATCACCTTTTGGTGACAAAAAAAAAAAAAAATTGGTCACGGAAAGTATATATCCTTTGGCGACGAAAAAAAAAAGTTGGTTGCGGAAAGTATACTATTGGCGACCAAAGGCTTTTTTGGTCGCGGAAGATTACCCTTTGGCAACCAAAAAAAAAAGTTGGTCGCGGAAAGTATACTATTGGCGACCAAAGGCTTTTTTGGTCGCAGAAGATCACCTTTTGGCGACAAAAAAAAAAAAGTTG
The DNA here is from genome assembly GCA_025200525.1 of Camellia lanceoleosa. Classification (NCBI taxonomy): domain Eukaryota; kingdom Viridiplantae; phylum Streptophyta; class Magnoliopsida; order Ericales; family Theaceae; genus Camellia; species Camellia lanceoleosa. Next base: position 48,450,870 of record CM045759.1, read on the forward strand.
ATCGCGGAAAGTATACTATTGGCGACCAAAGGCTTTTTTGGTCGCGAAAGATTACCCTTTGGCGACAAAAAAAAAAACTTGGTCGCGGAAAGTTATGGTGGGATAAATTTTTAAAAAAATGATACTACTGTAATTACATGCTATTTTTCTGTTTAGGCATTAAAAGTTTTATAAAATAATATATAACCCAAATTTTATGGGTTATATATATTTTTTGCCAAATATGAACAATAAGTATGTTATTAGCAAAGTGGATTGGGTGCATGGTGACTTCTTGGTTAGGAGTTCAAGTCTTAGGCAGCATGAAAGAATTATTTTTTTTGGGTCAAGGCGCTGACTTTTGGCAACCAACTTATCTTTAGTCACTAAAAGTTTACTTTTAGCTAATATGAATTGGACTTTCCGCGACCAAAAAAGTTGGTCGCGAATGGTCACTTTTAGCAACCAAAGGCTTTTTTGGTCGCAGAAAACTATCTGTGACGAGGCTTTAGCGACCAACTCGCGACCAACATATCTTGGTCGCGAAAAGGTTTTAGCGACCAAATATGGTACTTTTCGAGACCAAAATGTTGGTCACGGAAAGTGTTTTTTCTTGTAGTGTATCCATCCAAACCCCCTTCCCTCTCCACCAAATTCATCGGCGATTTCTTCAAAGAAAACTCAATTTAGAGGCAACACATCCAAACCTTACTTCAATCAATCTTCTCTCTCTCTCTCTCTCTCTCTCTCTCTCTCTCTCTTTCTCTCTCTCACTAGTTTTTTTCTCTCTCTAAAGCATTCAACAACCTTTTTTAAAAGGAAAAATGCAAAATCGTATTGATTCGTTGGATTGTAATCAATACGCGTTTGGTTCTGTTCTGCTTGTTGATTTTGTTTGCGCCTATATCGTTAGGGAAGGTATTTTCTTACACCAGACGTTTGCCGACCACTACACGGAAATAATTAAGCAGAAAGGGCTAGGGAAGAATTCCATGGAAATGAAAAGTATAGTAGTAAGCAAAGCTAAGAAAGAAAGCTATAGAAAGGAAAGGGTCATCTCAGATAAGAAAGATCAGTGGTGCTATCTTACTATATATAATATTCTATATGCATGAGTCAGATCTATTACGGGGATTCGAAATGAGAAAAAGAAAGACTCGCGAGAAAGCACATGGTTTCGAAGAAGGACACAGGCTCGAGGAAGTCAGTTTGAAAGATAGAACAACGAGTGCTCTGTTTATGAGTGTGATCTAGGGTTTTTTGAAATTGAGAACCTTCTCAGTTTATAATATTCTCAATTTTAATCATGAAAAAAATTGAGAAATTTCTCAAAATTAATAATTATAAATTTCCTAATTTTGATAATATTTTCAGTTCATACTAGAAAAAAATTGAGAAATTTCTTAGTTTTGATAATTATAAATTGAGAATATTCTCAGTTTTGAAATTGAGAATATTCTCAGTTTTGGGAACAAAGGGCAAAACGTTTTTTTTACCTCTAAATGGGACTTATTGGTTCAAAAACTTTTTGGTAAGACCTAAGCTACCACTAAATATGTAGATAGGACTTTTAGGTAATTAATCCTTTAATTTTTTTTCAAGCTTAAGCCTGAGCTCAAACTGAGCTCATTTATATATGCCAGCTGGCTTGAGCTGAGCTTAAGTTTCTCAAATATTTGACAAACTGAGCTCGAACTCAATTATTTGAAAGCTTGAACACTCAAAAATTCAACTCAATTTGACCCGTTTGCAACACTAAATTTAGTAGACCAGTTCAAGCTAGTGGAATGAGGTTTGATTTTTTAAGTTAAGTTTAGTAGACCAATTCAAGCTAGTGTATTAGTTCAACTTAGTAAATGACCTTACATAGTTAAGAATCTTAATTTTTTTTTTTAATTAATTTTATCTTTGAAAAGTGGACGTCAATTCTTCAGGTGAATTTCTTTTATAGGGGAAAGTAATTATCTATAGTATTTTCTTACTTATTTTCTACAAATGCTACTTACTTGCCACTATTTAGTATTATATGTCAGATTTTGTTTATAATTTCTGATTGATTCTCTTTAAAATCTTCGTTAAGTTCTTTTTATAAATAAATTAATGTATTATTTTATTCTATTATTATTTGTAGCGAAATGTTATTATTTAAATTATTTAATATTACTTCTTCAGTTTATCCAATACTCGTATAAATTTAATGGCAATGCTAAGAAATCAGAGTTCTACTACTAATTTAAAGACACAGTGAAAAAAAACACATTTTAAAAATAAAATAGAAATTTAAGATTTTCTAGAATAAAATCTTTATGGAGAAATACCAAAAAAAAAAAAAATCTGAGTTTGAACCTGATAATAAAATAAACCCTAAGTTTTTAATTTTGTCATTTAAACCCTAAATTTTTTATTTGTTTTTAATTTAAACCATTTTTCTATTTCCGTTAAGTAAAATTGATGAAAAAAAATAAGTATTTTAGTTATTAAACTCAATGAATATTTTAGATATGTTATGAATACCTACATCTAGTTTAATGGTTAAACCACAATTTTTTGTCAACTTTACTTAACAAAAATAGACAAATGGTTTAAATTGAAAAAAAACAAAAGATTAAGGTTTAAATTAATAAAATTAAAAATTCATAATTTATTTTGTTCGAAGGCTAAAACCTGGAGTTTTTTACGTAATTGCCCCAATCTTTATTAGATAGTGTCTTTTACTAATTTATAATACTTATACTAATATTCTATTTTTGTAATCATTTAAGAGATAAATAAGTTTGAATTTATTACTTTATGAATTTAATAGATTTAATTGATAGTTCAAAAAGTAAGCAGACTTTGATTTATATATTTTTATGAATTAAATAGATAATTTGATTATAGTTTAAAAGGAGAAAAAGAAATAAACTCTAAAAGGAAAAATAGAAGTGAGGTATAATTTAAAACAAAAATATTTATTTTAAAATAATAAATATAATTAGATAATATAATTATAATTATGAAAGGAAATTTTTTTTTAAGATCCCTGATATTAAAATTTTATAAGATAAAGGATATATAAAATTTTGATAGTAGTTGCGATCTCTCAATATTTTTATACAGAAAATTCGACACAGTGAAATTTTTTTCCGACACAAAGAAATTTCAATGATCACAGAGAGATTTTAAAATTTCTCTGGTATCACAGAAATTTTTTATCGAGGGACTTTAACCAAGTAAAAAAAAAAATTAGATCTCTCCTATTACTTAAAGATGGAGAGAGATATTTGACTAATTTTTTCATTATAAAATTAATATGAATTTTTAAGTGAAGCGGTGTTTAAGAAGCCAACTTTAGGCTTTTTTTTGGACTGAAATTCATTAAAAAAGACAAAATAAATGAAAATAATCAATAAGATAAAATGTCATATCAAATTTATAATCATTTTTTTTCTCATAAATACCACATCTAACTATAAAAAATCTATTATTTTTTTCAAATATAAATATTTTAACTTATTAAAATAATATAAATAAATAAATAAAATAAAATAATCAATTCTCCAAAACTTGAATTTGAATTTGAGAGGAGAGCATCCAATCCAAACAGAGAGGACTATAAATTGCAAAAGTGGACCCTACCACATAGCATTGATTTTTAAAAGCTTAGGCCTCGTTTGGCAAGAGGCTATTTTAGTCAAAAAGTCAAAATGTTATTAAAAAAGTCAAAAAGTCAAAAACTCATACCAAAAAGTCAAAGATTTTATTTTCTCTCTACTTTTTACACATCTTTTCGTAAAAAGCCAAAAAGTCATCTCAAACATACTAGTTTTTTTTACATCACATTTTAGCCAAATAACCAAAAAGTTACTAAATTAGCCTCTTCCCAAACGAGGCCTTAGTTGTGTCCGGAGCAAGACTACCTTTGGGAATATATTTTTTTAATAATTTTTTATCTAAAATATGAGATAAAAAAATTAATATATTTAAGAGAATTTTTTATAAAAAAATGTGTAAAATATAAGAAAAAAAATTAAATATTTTACTTTTTAATTTTTTTTTTGATAAGTTTTTAATTTTTAAAGTAAAACAGTTATTTGTCAAAGTACGGAGAGATATGGAAAAAGCAAGGGAATAAGAGAGGGAAGGTGAGAGAATAAAAAAACAGGGTCATCAATTGTTGTTTTGAAAATTCAACTGTTCCAAATTCTCCAATTCCTTACCAAATACCTCAAGAATAAAAACCCACCTCCCAAACCCTTCATCCTTCAATACCCAGATCTCATTTTCCTCTGATTTCTATCAAATTGCCTCTGCATCCGATCCATCTCTCATGCCTTTCCAATGGTATTTTTGGCCTTTTTTTTGCAACAAGAACACATCAAATTCTTCACCTGTTTGTATAAAAATCTGCTCTTATCAGTCTTGTTGTAGCCTTTAATTCTTCTCTCTTTCTCTCTCTCACAATTTTATTCTGATTGTTTTAATTACCCCTTCCCTTCTTTAAAGTCTCTCTCCCGGTTCAATTTCAAATTTTCAAACCCATGTCATTAAATTCAGCTCCTTTTACAACCCAATTATTTTCCCACACTTTCCACGAAAAACAAATAATTTTCTCCACAAGTGGACTCTTCCTGTTTCTCTGAGCCTCCCAACTTCAAATTCCCATCTTGATCTACCTAACTTGTTGGCAATTGAGCCATGGGAATTCAAAAAGACACAGTCAAATTCAATGTTGGAGGCAAGATCTTCGAAACCACAGCAACAACACTTGCCAATGCCGGCCGAAATTCCCTCTTCGGCGCAATGTTTGACGAGAATTGGAACCTCCAAACCCACAATTTCGATGAATACTTCATCGATCGAAACCCGAATTGCGTTGCAGTCCTCCTAGACCTACTCAGAACAGGGGAGCTCTGTATCCCCTCCAACATCCCTGAAAAGCTCATCCACAGAGAAGCCCTATTTTACGGCCTCCTCGACCATATCCGGACTGCGAAATGGGGCCAATTCGATGGAAACAGGCTCCGGTTTTCGCAGTCTGTGATGGGCCAAGCACCTGGCGACGGCACCGCCATCCGGGCTGGCCCAGGTGGCGGGTGCTGTGCAGTACATGGTAGTATGGTACATGTCTATGATTGGATGCTAGAAGAGCACCCCCCAATCAATCTTGACTACCAGAGAGTTAATGATGTTGGTTGGATCGATTCGGAGACTGTCGTGGTCACCACGTGTGGGTTAGGCGCGGCAGTAGCGGGATGGGTTTGTTTAGTGCAGGAACAGGGGAGCTCAGGCATAGATTTCAAGTCACTCATGATGATCAAGTGAAAAGCTACACAGCTGGTGCTTTGAGTATTAGCTCAGATTACAAGATTTTTAGTAGTTGTAAAGGTAGGAGCAATGAGTATGGGATTGGTGTTTGGGACCAAATCACTGGAAAACAGATTGATTTTTACTATGAGCCAATTGGGTGGTCACTTGGTGAGGCTGATAGGCTGCAATTTTTACATGGCACTAACTGTTTGTTAGTTGCAACTATGTTTCCTAGGAAGGACAATTGTTACATTAGTCTGTTGGATTTTAGGTATAAAAGTATGGTTTGGTCTTGGTCTGACGTTGGAGCTCCGGCAATTGACGAGAGACGGGTCCGGGATGCCATAGCAATGGAGGAGACCGGATCGATATGCGTGGTGAATGAGTACGAGGATTTGGGGTTCATGGACTTGAGGAGTAGTGGTGGGAGTGTGAGGTGGTGCTCGAGGAGCCGGTTGATGAAGGGGAAAATGCCTGAGGAACCGTGTTACCCTAAACTCGCATTGCATGATGGGCAGCTTTTTTCGTCGATGAATGATAATATTTCAGTGTTTTGTGGTCCGGATTGAGTGTTAACATCGAGGCTTCGCCAGAGTTATGGTGGTTCAATTTGTGATTTTTCGGTTGGTGGTGATAGGCTTTTTGCTCTTCATAGTGAGGAGAATGTGTTTGACATATGGGAGACGCCGCCAGCGCCGATCACTTAAATGTGTGTTTTTTTATTTGATCTTAATTGGTTTTCTAGCCTTTTTTTTATTTAATTTTGTAGAAGATGGAGTTGGAGATGATGCTTGTAGGTTAGAAGTTTAGAGTATGTGCTGTGTGTAAATGACAAAGTAATGAAACTGATTGCTCAACTATCATAATTTGAAATCTTTGTTTCCCTCCACAAATGCATTTACAGGTTAAGGATCTACTTGCACAGTTGCATTTATTGTCATGTATTTTTCTTCCTTATTTTGCTTCTTTTTTTTTTTGTTTTGTGTAGTACAAGGCACTCTCATTCTCTTTTGGACCTTATTTTCTTTTGACCCCTAGCTTTTACAAAGTTGATTCCTCTTCTTATTCCCCAGAGAGAGAGAGAGAGACAGAGAGCAGTTCAACTGCTTGGGTGGTGAACAGATTTTGAGGTAGCTCACTTGGAAAAAAGTTGGTCGGGTTTGCTTTGCTTTCATTCCAGTTTGATGTCTCAGTTTGTGAACTATATGCAAGATCACATATACATTGAATCTTTCTCTTGAGCGTTTTGGGGGCACCAAATCTGCATGTGATCACAACCACATCAACAAATCATGACTACTTTCTTTTTAATGTCTTTTACCATTCAAGCAGTCATCCTTTGTTTAAGGGTCCCTTTGCTTTTGTCAATTTTTTATGACACTAAACTAAGAGGACTACTACTTAGAGTTGGCCTAGTGGATGCTCCCTTATCAGCTGTGATGCTCATATTGGAGTTTGACCACATCACTGAGGGTTGACCTAATAGATGAAGTACTCTCTTATCAAGTGTGATTTTCAACTTCGAGTCTTACCACCATTACGTAAATTACTTAGTGCACGAGACTTATACTATAGTGAGATTTGAGAAATATAATATGTACACAATGTTACTTCTAATTTTGGACAAACTGTGTTATTTCTGTGACTCAAACCCACATTATGAGTGACATTAACGACAAGTTTTACTGTTGGGCCAAGCTGCCCTTTTGTTATATTTAAAAATAAAAAATAAAAAATTAAAACTAATAGGGCTCCCTCTATCCTTATGCAACTTTGAAATATTCATCAAACTACAGTAGATTAAAGTTTGGCATTCTCAAGAAAATCTAAAAAGCCAAAAAGTTATTAAAAAAGCAAAAAAATTCATACTATTTACCTCTTTTGGAGGAAAATCTCAATTAAAAAAAAAAAGAAAAAAAAAAAAGAAAAGAGGGAAAACAGCACTGCACAGGTACGGTGAAGCCACACATCCCAGTCAAAAAGTTACGTGGCACGATGTGTAGCCACACATGCCATTAAAAAAAAAAAAAAAATTTGAAAAGAGACATAAAGTGTACTGCCAGTACTGCACTCTCTTCTTAGCGAGGGCAATTTAGTAATTTTACAATTTTATACAATATTTTAATACACATTTTTTCATAAAAAGTCAAAAAGTTAACCCAAACATCCATATTTTTTTCCTCAACTTTTTAGTCCAAAAAAACAAAAACTGCACTTATTTAGAACACCCCAAACAATCCCAGAACTCCTACAAAAGAAACAAATCCCAATTTAATCAAAGCCCCACGAAGAAATATAAAACTCATTTTGCATTGACTTTCTCAAAGGCCAGCAGTTTTTCAACTAAACAATAGAAAAACAAGCCAACTCTAGTGAATTTTTTAAAATTTCTATCATTAATGTTGATAATAAATTATGCTAAAATATGATTGGCTTAGTTCAAGTCAAAAGATTTGTTAGCATTGCACCTATATACAAGTCAATAGCATGAATATTTTAATAAAAAAAAATAACTCTGCAAGGAGAAATCATTGTCTCACAGCAAATGGTTCCAAACAATGTATCTTACATTTTGTATATATATAAATTCATAAGCTGAGAGTTCTGACACCAGATCAATTTCTGCAGAAAACAATATTAAAATCCAACATTTACCGATAATGTCGCGAGAAAGTTTTGTTAATCCAACAAATAATCCACGCTCAACGTGCAAAATTCAGAAGTTGTGCCCGAATCACAACACGAAGCTTCCTACAATGCTTCTTTTTTTTTTTTTGGTTGAAGCATGCAGTTAATTTGAACTAGAAAGGAGAAGAACAGCAGATAAGAAAGAATGAATGGACAACATGAGGCACATCAACGAATCAAGCATAATCAGGCATTGTAATTTTGCTCGAAGGCAAGTTCGTTGAAAGGCGATGTAATTTGCTCCTTGTTGTAAGCGTGGCATATCATCAATATGGTCTTCACTAGACGCCAATTCCAAGTAGGCTCATTCAGATACTACTGTTGGTGACAAGAAAAACCAGATAGATGAAAAGAACAAGTTTGTCAGCATCATTAGGGAACTTATGGACACCATTGTGATTATTTGTAATTATTTATTTTTTGTGCGTGCGCGCATTTGTGTATGGAGAAGGGAGTGCTTCATGATTCATTCAAAGGATGGAATGTGCTTTTTAATGTTAACAGAAATAAAAAGGAGCAACTTCAAACTTGAAATAAAGAAATGGAAATGTAACATAATATTCAGGCATAGAGCTGTATTTTGAGAAAGAATTTCAAGAGATTCATTTGTGTCGAAATATCAAACAAATAAAAAATTTGACAAATTTAAAATTGACACAAATGCATATAGAAGCATTCAAAATAGACAAGGAAGTAAATTTTTACCCACCCAAAAGTGAAAACCCAACCATGGCATTATCCAGAACTAGATTCATCGTATGATCCCCATCTGATAGACAATCAACAGCGATCCAATGGTGATGAATGCAAAAACACAAGCCAAGATTATCTTCATCCTCTTAACTTCATTTGGCCTGAACTTTGTTTTTGTATTGAAGTGCCATGTCAGCTTATTAACATGCTTAGAAATGTTAATGTAAAAGGTGTTCTACATGACAAGGTAGGCCAACATTGTCCCATTCGTTAGGTTTTCCTTAATGTCATTGGTTAGGAGCACCATGTGGACAATATCACATGATTCTTTAGGTTTATTGAATAATTACACCTATTATGTTGGCACTATATTTAAGATTTGTTTAAAATGCAACAGTTTGCTCTCTTTAGTGTGATTCAATGAATTCTTCATCCGGATGTTGATAATTATCTTTCGTTTGTTTTGATCATGTTCAATATTTTAGTTCCAATGTGTTTCTGTAACTATTATCAGTTTTGCTTAACCTACTTATTTAGCAGTCCAACATCATTCATTTGATTTTAATATCTTGCAAAATATTTAACTAGAAATCTTAGCCTCTATTTTTCCCTCGAAATCGACATCAACTGGAATAAAATTGTCCATTTACCCATCATGCCATTTTTATTTTAAAATTGTCCAACTCATTTGTAATTTTTCCACAAAAAAAAAAAAAAAAAAAAAGGACACCACCAATTGATTTTTCTTGAATAAAAGCTTACTAAGCTGTCCATTTTTACCCATCATGCCATTTTTGTCCAAAACCTTGTCCACCAAATACCCTATCTCCCTTATCATCCTTTAACTGAAATGAAAATACATCTACAGTTGTCTTAATCAATAAGCTTATAAGTTGCCAATTAATTTCAATACATCATAGGCCTTTGCAGTAAGCTGCAGCATGTCACCCCACATTCAATCCCATTGTGAACTATCTCAATAAAATTGCAGATCCACCTTTCCCAATGTAACACAAAAGGTCACTGTAGTACAACCAATTTGAAACAACTGACACCATAACATAACTACTTTTTTTCTTCAAATTTAAAAACAATGATACATGCTAACTAATTGAATAGAAAAGCAACTTGAGTAATTTGTTTGAGCAAAAATAGTTCAAATTTCCCCCACTTGCATATAGGTCTTATTCCACGTAAGGATGGCTATTTCCCCCCACCCCCACATCTCTCGCCTACCTTCACTACATGAAAAGAAGGCTATGGCGACGCTTCTTTTATGGCGTTTATGAAAAACGCCATTATAGATTATTTAAATACAACATTTTTAAAAACGTTGTATCAGATCTCAGTCAAACGACACCGTTTGGCTCAACTTGTGAACACCGTTCAATACTCCGTCCTTTTCAAAACGTCTCTCCCTCAGTCTCACTCTCAGTCTCCCTCTCAGTCTCACACAAGTTTCGCTTTGAAACTCAGACTCTCTCGCTCAGAAACCCTTTCGATTTGTTATCTAAACTCTCAGTCTCCCTTTCAGTCTCACATAATTTGTTATCTAAACTCAGACTCTCTCTCGCTCAGAAACCCTTTCGATTTGAAGCTCAAAAACCCCCACTCTCACTGATTTGAAATGCTCGATTTCAACCAATCTTTCTCGCTCGATTTCAAACACTTTCTCTCGCTCGATTGCAAACACTCTCGATCGATTTCAGAACCTGTCACAGATTTGAAGCTCTCCAGATCTCGCTCAATCGGTCTCTTTTTTTTTGTTGCAGAACTCAAATCTGTAAGTTTTTATTATATATGCATTTGTTTTGTATGAACTCAGATCTCTGATTTGTCATGGTTTTGAGTTCATTGTTTTGGATTCATTGTTTTGGATTTGGTGGATGTATCTCACCTCTCTCTCACGCACACACATCAAGCTATTACTGTTTCGTTTACATTTCTCACAACGGAAATAATAACAGTTTGATTTTTAATTTTTATTATTAGAGGGAGAAAAGACCTACATTAAGATAAAGGAAGACTACATATGAAATATTATTGAAATATTCATAAATTATGTTTAGAAGAAAAACCTGAGGTAGCAAGATTAATCCTCTGTGGTGGATTTGTAGGACAGAGACAGTTGTGTTTATCAGGAAATGGTGAGGTGGTTTAACCATAAATTGGGGAATCAGTTAGTGGGCCAAATTGAAATAGGCACATCTGGTAATAAACTAAGTGGACCAATAATAGACTGGTAACTTGGATTTCCCATCAACCAGTATATGTTCATGACCTTACTTGATCAAAAACTGTTCTAAGGGGACAGGAACCTAAGCCTGGCGAATAAACCAATACAATGTGATCGGTGTGTGATTAACAGCCCTTCTGGTCCTCCTTGGATCGTTGAGCCATAGAGGATTCTTCTCAGCTGGTGCCCATCTGGCTGGGATCATCGTGTGGTTGTCTGACAGACTTCCAGTTGTTACATATTCATTGGGGAATTACGTTTCATGGCTCAATATAAGTTGTGGTTAATAATTTTGGAGTGACTGAGAATAGCATACTCCTTTAATTTTGCATTTTCATTGTAGTGGCTGTCGCATCATGTGCATTTGCCTCCTCGTCAGAGAACTCAAACAAATTTTCTCCTTAATATCAGCATCAGGTTTATGGGTCTCATGTTTTGAAGATTTCGCATTAGCAAAATGAGGGGATGGTTATACACTTCAACTTTCCTAAAATAAGTTGATATGTATTGAACACTGTTAAAAATAAATTAAACTTTTGTCAAATTGCATTCAACCTTATTGCTGAAGAGCTTGGATTGTGTTTGGATTGGGCCTTGCACTTATCTGTGGACCATGCTGAGTTATATTATTCGAATACTATTTTTCTTAAGATTATTTAAACACATTGTTTCTGGTTTTCTCCTGTCCTGAATGTCCTCAGGGTACCTTGAATTTTATCCATTATCCTCATTGCTATGTGATTGAATCTTCTTGAATCAGAAACAATTCCTCTGTGATTTTTTTTCTATTGTTTTATTTTAAAATAATGATGAATATGTCATTTATAAACATGTGTATCATTTTGCATGGTTTCAATTAAGCAGCTTTTGAGAAGAAGTGGGTTAAAATTTGAAAAATGACTTATAACCCAATTCCCAAAATAGTTTTAATGGCAGTTAAATTTCATGTTACCTTAAAGCTAGATAAAGTTAGATTTTAACAATTGAGCAATTTGCTCAAAGAAAATTAAAAAAATAAAAATTTGAGCAATGTATATATATATGCTTGATTGATATTATAAAAAAAACAAAAAAGAGTTAAGAATCCTTATTGTCGTCTTGTGAATGGGACTAATATTATACTTTATAATTAGTAACTGATATTGCTATTAATTTGTTATGGTAGGACGATAACCATGGAAGCATTTCATGTTTGAACTCAGAATCCTTATCCTTCTTGAATAATTAACTACTTAAGAGCAGCTACAAGAAGTCAATGAAACACATATAAATTTGGCCCAAGGAACCAAATACAGATGCAATTTTGAATGTAGAGGCCTTGTGTGAAAAATCGCTCACTAGAAAATCAAATAAAAGAATAACAAATGGCGTGGTTTAAGATTTTGAAAGCTAATTAACAGTAATTGTGATATGTTCTTGTGTTTGTGCATATACAATTTATAATAGATCACAATAGGATGACATAACAGTATTCAACATTATTGATTGATGCCAAGCATGTGTGGGTGTTCATGACATAACAAAAATAGTGTTATAGAAATGAAATAGAACACTACTAAGATATATTGGTATGTGTGGGTGTTCATGTAGTAGTGAGAACTTGTTGCTTACTTGTGATAATCTAGTTGTTCTTGTAGAATCTTCATTAGAGATACCTAGTCTTTTCTTTTGATAAATAGAGATACCTAGTCATTTGTTATGAATCTCTATATCATAATCTATCAAGAGCATTGTAGAAACTTTTAGTTTCTTCATTAATATGCTTCATACTAGAAATGCTTCTAGTATGCTTGATAGTTTTGATTCAGGTTGCACCATCGGGATGCAATAATCATGATAGTTGTTAATTTAGCAAGTAATTATCCATGCATACGTAAATAGCCTTAGACCCATCCAAGAATCTTCATTAGAGATACCTAGTCATCTTTGATGAAGCTCTTCTTGGATTGTCCAATTGGGACAGTTTAGGAGCACAAGTCTATGTTGTAATTAGTAGTTCTACCGCTTAAATGTAGTCCATCTCGTAGAGATTTCGTGTAGTAGCTTCTCATGTTCTCTGAGTGCATACTAGACAAGGTGTAGCAAGACACCCAAATGTAGTGTACTTGGAGAACCATGGGGAGATGTCAAAATTCGTTAGAGATGGATAGAGCGGTATGAGCTACTTTTTACAATATAGACTGTGCATTCCTGAATGGGAAAGTAGGATGAACCAACCTATTAGAGAAGAGTTAAAGGTGAATGGTGTCATGTCGCATGCATTATAAGGTACTCAATTGAGGTTAAGAATAATGAAAATGAAATGATAATTTTAAACTTTTGTTGATTTGACAGTGACATTTGTAGTGTAAGACGAAGTCAGATGGATAAAAGTTGGATAAATCAGCATAGGTTGCATCCCGAATATATAGAAGGGGTTAAGGAATTTGTTAAACTTGCATGCCAAAATAATCCTCTATCAATTGAAGTCACATGTCCATGTAAACGGTGTCGGAATGTCAAACTAGTAAAGAAAGACCTTTTGGGGGAACATTTAATGGTCAATGGGTTTCTTCCAAGCTACACCAGATGGATTTTTCACGGGGAAGATTTACCGGCGTCTGTGCCATTGAATGAGAATGTCAGTGATTCGAATGATGGCGATGAAGTCAATGAAATGATATATGAGGGGTTCGGACTTCCTCCACCAAGCTTGGTTCATCGTGCTAGTAATGAGACAGGAAGTTCTAATATCGAACTAGGCCCGGATAAGAAAACTGAAAGATTTTTCAGTTTATTGAAGAAGGCCGAAAGAGAGTTGTATCTAGAGTGTCACAAGTTTTCAACGCTCTCATTTGTTGTTCGATTATTGCATATCGAGTGCCTTAATGGATGGAGCGACAAGTCTTTCACGATGTTGCTTAAACTTTTGAAGGATGCATTCCCAAAAGGTGAAACTTTGCCAAAGTCGTTATATGCAACGAGGGCACTCCTTAGGGAATTGGGCCTCGATTATCACAAGGTACATGCATAAGATGAGTTTGTTAATTAATAAATTATCTTGTGTTTGTGTTCATATGTAACAGGAAAAAAGTACAAAAAATAAAGAAATTCGGAAGAAGAAGACATTAAATCACATAACTAGCAGAAAACCATTCTCAGTTGTTCGAGTAGAGGTATATAGTTTCTTTATATTTCAAATTGAAATTGTATATTTTGATTTTGTTACTTAATTTTAAGTGTAATTGTAGGAAACTAATAAGAAGAATGGAGTTCCTGCAACGCGCTTAGAGGTGTGGATGGCTGGGTACACGAAAGATAACAAACCAAGTAATGATAAAGTTGTTGAGGTCATGGTATGTAGCACCATAATTATATACTTTGCATGTATGGAATGTATTAGATACTTGTCTCAATAAGACATAAATCTGCTACTAACATATATGTATTTTTATGAATTTTGAATTTGAGCATATGAAGTGGAAGTGTCATTGAAACAATTTTGAATCTGGATTGATGATGTTATTGAATTCATATGGCCCAATGGAAGCAGGTTACATTTAACGGCACTAGTTATGAACAATTTTATTGGTGGCTAGTTACTAATTAACAATTGTAGACACAAATGAAGGACCTTGGGGCGCAATCCAATGCTACAAATGAAGAAATTATCACACAGGTTCTAGGGCCTGAGCGACCTGGTCGTGTTCGAACATATGGATTGGGTCCTTTCCCGACAGATGTCTTTGGAGGCGGATATAGGCAATCGCAAGAACAAACTCATATCATCCAAACGCAAGTCCAAGAGCAACTTAACCAATATAAAGCACAAATGGAGATGCAAATGAAGGAGATGATGGATGCTATGCTTAATCAACAGAAAGTACAAATGGAGATGCAAAGCACAATCCAAGCTCAACAAGCCCGAATAAAGCAATTGGAGTCTCAACAGGCCATGGGTGGGCCTGTTGCACCAGCTGCTACACATGTGCATTCACAACAACAATCTCATACATACACCTCATCGTTTAATTGTCATCGTTCATCCGAGGAAGTGAGTAATAGTTAATTATGAAATTTTCATATGACATTTTATTCATGTTATTTGTTCTTATCAAATGCAGGTTCACATATCAAAGAAAGAAAAGAAGAAGAAGAAGAAGTAGATATGACAAACTCAGGTTCATTCTAAACCATTATAGTTGGATTTGCTTCCTCCTTCTCACTTATTTGTTGATTGGCTTCAGATTCAGTCTAGTTAGTTGAGTTCTATGATGTGCATTGTTAATTATTACTTCTCATCTGAGG
This sequence comes from Camellia lanceoleosa, assembly GCA_025200525.1. NCBI lineage: Eukaryota > Viridiplantae > Streptophyta > Magnoliopsida > Ericales > Theaceae > Camellia > Camellia lanceoleosa. The sequence goes on from CM045759.1 coordinate 48,466,042, forward strand.
ATTTGGTTATGCACTTATTGATATATTTTATTTCCCTAAAATTCCAAAAAAAAAAATTCATTTTAACTTTGTTTCTTATTTTATATCTTTTACCTCTTATGCTTATAAAACACTATTTATAATATACCATAGCATATCTCATTTTGTTAATATTATCATTTCTGAAGTTACAAAATTAATTTTCAATCATCATATTGCTCCCATATCCAATATAATATGGAGCCAAAGGCATCAATGGCCGTCACTGTAGCTACAAACAGAGAAAAAAAAAAGAGAGTAGAAACTAGAGGAAGATCCCTCCTAGTTATTATTCAACAAAAATTTAGGAAAAAATACAAAATCTAATGTAGTTGTTTCTAGATAAACATTGCTAGTGTTGTGAGCAAAGATTTATTGTCTTTTATTTATTTATTATTTAAATCTCTTCTGTCTTTTAAGCTATTCTGGCATAATCATTGTTTTAATAACTATATCACTACATTACAATATCTTTGCTCCTACATGGGCAATAGTACACTAGCAAGGAAAAAATTTAGCCATTCCCCTATGTTATAGCATACATGGATCTACCAAAAAACATATAATATGAATATATATATCTATAATGAAAGTTCGGGTTTAGTAATTTGTGTTAAGTAGTATTTCAGGAAAAATGTAAAATATGCCCACACAATTGAGCAGTATGTGGGTCAACAATTTTGTTCTGGCTGAGAAGCTAATACTTGTATATGTTTGCTTCTTAAATAGAGCTCTTGAAACTAATGCAGAAGCTACTCCCACAAGAAGGCACCAACATGAGTCCATGTTTTCAATTATCAATTTTAACATAGTTAGACATATTTGGCAGATGCTTGGCTCTACTTAGGTAACTGCATTTGGAAAAAGGGAGATCTACCTTCAACAAAAAACTGCTTCAGCAGTGATGTGATGTATTTCCATTGTTTCTCCAATTTCAGCAGTGATGTGTGCTTTTATTACATCTATGTATATTCAACTACCAATAAGTTTATATCTGATGCAGGGACCAAACAAAAAGATACTTTGTCAATTATCTATGCTAGAAAGAAGAATGACTCAATGCAAGGATCTTAGTTCAGTGTTAGTTTTCTGTTTTCTCTTGGTTCCTCTTGAATATAATCTTCCATATTTATTAAAACACAAGAAGTTATTATTCTGTTTTCTCCTATGGTTACATTATACTTGGGTTCTTGGTTCTTTGGGAGATAATTTATGGAGTGCTCTCTATTTTAGATCTGGAATGTTTGGGCCATTTATTTACAGTGAGCTTATTTAGGAGATTAATGAATCTATTTTAGTTAATAATAATGCTGTAACGTACATTGCTTGTACCTATCATTGTATTTTTGTTCCAAAAACCTTTACTGGTTTTTCTTTTGTGTCTCAAAAGGAAGAAATAAAGAGAAAACATTCACTACTTTTATCTAGTTTTTGATTTTGAGCTTCCTGAGTTCTGAATCCTTCTGTTTATTTTTTTGCTACCAGTTTCATTGATGTCTTTTAATCTAGTACCTCTGTTGTGGTGTTGGTGGAAGCAATAGGCCTAGAGATGGTGAATTTTGTTAGAATTTTTGTGTTCTTGACGGACTTTTTTGCCCTTGTATTGCCAGCTATATTTGCTGAAGACAATTTGGTAATCATCAAATTTAACTGGTCTAGAAACTTTGGGAGCACAAAGAATAACTTCCTTGCTTGCAAAAAAAAAAAAAAAAAAAAAAATGATAGATGGAGGTAAATAAAAAAAGAAAAAAAAAGATTATTTATGATTTTTATATTAGGTGAGTATTCTTGTAAAAATGTAAATAGGGCATATTTTCTAGTCAGTCAAAGAAAGGTAAAATATATAAGAGAAAATTCATATTGATTTATCATTTCAAATCAGAAAGTAGCCTCATTCTCATGCTATTTGTGGTCTCTAATTTTCAATTTCTGGTTTGCTAAGGCTTGAATAAAGTGTAAATATAAAAATAATTTGGAGATCTGATCACAACAAATGGAAGCATTGCAGAGCTCACTCTCTCTTCGAGTCAAAGGTTGTGCATCAATCATAATATAAATGCATTCATCTGCTTTCCTAATTCTTTGTTATCTTTGTAGGTGCTGATAATCAGGCAGAGATTGTTGAGGAAAGCATCAAACATGCAAAGGAAGCTAGCTGGATGTGAAAGATGGGAATTCTTGGTGTAAGGCTTTGTATCAGATTTAAGCTAAAAGAGTAATTTGAATTTCTTTTGCTACTTTGGATTGGGGATGTGTGGATTGCAATTGGGTGGGTTTGAATGATTTCTGGTAAGGGGTTTTGGTAAAGGGTTTGATGACATTAGTGGTTCAAAGCTAGGAAGAAAAAGTGTGCAACTTCAAGACTAGCTGTGTTACATGGGATTTTTCAGAAATTTTGAACTTGTAAGTTTTATCAGAAAATTAGTGTGTTGCATATTTTTCCTTTGTTAGAATAAGAAACTTTATACTTATTGTGGAGTGCTATAACAAAATTAGAAATATTTGCGATATTTTAGTCCTACACTCTGAAATTTGTTACATATTGTCACTTTTATGTCACTTTTGTGCCTGTGTTGGATTCACACAGAAATATAACTGAGAATGGAAATAGGTTTGTAATAGGTGAAATTTTCACTTGAAATGATGATTCTGGTGAGATTATATTATGCATGTATATAGCATGTATTGAGGATTGATTTTAAATCTAGCAGTTTGGTTGCATAGAGCAAACATAAAACATGAGATCCCCAAATTGTGAATTCAGTTTCCACCACCAGCAGGGAACACCCCCCCCAAAAAAAAAACAAAGTGGCGTTTTCTTAAAAAATGCCACAAAATAACGTCATTGTGATGTCACACATTTACTGCGTGTGGGGAAGAAAAAAATAAAAAAAAATGGCGTTTTTCGAAAAAACGCCACAAAATGACGTCATTCCACGTCACCCGTTAATTGGGGACGGAAGATGGGATGGGCGTCAAAGATCTTGCGGCATTTTAAGAAACGCCGTATAATGTTTTTAGTGACGTTTTTTAAACGTTGGGTAGCTATTGCGGCGGCCGTATCAGCGGCGAAAATTTTACACGTCGCAATAAGATATTACGGCGTTTTTCAGTATTTTCGCGGCGTTTTTAAAATGCCGCTAAAAAACGAATTTCCTGTAGTGCTTGCCCCAATGAAGAAGTAGGGCAGGGGACAAGTTTTGCTTCCCCACCTTGTTCTAACTCACCCTTGCCTTGTTTATATTTACTAAATAAATATATTTATATGTATATAATATATATATACAAATGGGCAAATTACAAAAATATATATATATATATATATATTTAAACCCCACTGATGTTACTTCTGTGCTACAATTTAGCCTCTCCATCCATCTCTGTTTGATTGAACTAACGAAAATCTGGGCAAAATTTTCAGATTCAAACCCACATGTTCAAGCCCTTGTAACTCACATGTTCAAGCCCTTATATCTCCCTTGTCGAAACTCCTCATTGTCACTTCGTTAGATTCACCTTATGGCCTAATTTTTATTCCACCCCTCATACGCCTTGTTCCATCTCTTTTTACGTGTCATTGAAGCTCCGAAAGTTAGCCAAAAATAAGATTTTTCTTTCTTTTTTCTGAATTCAAACTTACATGTTCATGCCCTTATATCTTCTTCGTTGTAACTCCGTTTCGCCTCATTTTTAAGTCATTGGATTCACCGCATGACCTAGTTTTCGTTTCAATCCTCATACGCCTTATTCTTCCTCTTTTTACGTGTTGTCTTAGCTTCGAAAATTGGCCAAAAATAAAATTTTTCTCTTTTTTTTTTTTGTCGCCAAATTTCGGAGCTCCAATGGCATACAAAAAGAGATAGAATAAGGCGTATGAAGGGTGGAATGAAAACTAGGCCATCAGATGAATCCAACAATGCAAAAATGAGACGAAACGGAGCTACAATGAGGGAGATACAAGAATTTGAACATGTAGGTTTGAATGGGAAAAAAGATGGAGAGAAAATCTTATTTTTAGCCAACTTTTTGAGCTCCGACGACACGCAAAAAGAGATGGAATAAGGTGTATGAAGGGTCCAATAACGAGAAAATGAAGTGAAACAGAGTTTTGATGAAGGAGATACAAAGGCTTGAACATGTGGGTTTGAATCTAAAATTTTCTTTAGAATTCCATTAGTTCAATCAGATGGAGATGGACGGAGGAGGGGCTAAATTGTGACACAGAAATAAGATCAGGGTTTTAATTGTTACAATTCAAATCTTTGGATTTAAATTGAAAAACACGTAAAATCCTGAGATATATATATTTTTTTTTTGTAATTTTCCCTATATATATATATATGTATATATTACTTAATTTTTTTATAATATGATAAAATCAAAACTTAAAATATTTTACCTAGTATTCAATTTTACTCATTTATTTTTCATCTTACATATTAAGTTTTATATTATCTATCAATTTTATTAATATTTTAATTTTTAAATTATAAAATTAAGAGTTAATACCTAAAAGTCTTATTTACAAATGTTATGGTAGTTCAAGTCCTATTTAAGATTTTTTGAACCAATAAGTCATATTTAATAAAATTGAGAATATTATTAGTTTTTCTAAAATTTTAAAACTAAGAACATTATCAATTTTGCATAGTAATGTTCCAGATAATTGTTTCACTAATTGATGAAAAAAACAGAGTATGATATTAAACGTTTTTGCCCTTCTACTTATTGGTTTGATTCAATTATTTAATAAAACTGACAACATTATTATTTTTTTTTTCCAGTTTTAAAACAAAGAACATTATCAGTTTTTTTTTTTAATTTTTAAAGTTTTTTCTTTTTAAGTTTTGCACATCAATGTTCCATCATCGTACTCCTTTATAGACACAAAATTTCAAATTTTGCACAAAAATAAAATTTGTTTTTCAATTTTTTTTTTTAAAAAAAAAACATCAATTTTTTTTTAGTTTTTTTTGTTTGAAAGTTGATGTTTTAAAGTTTTGAAAATCAAAATAAATGATAAATCTTTATATTCTTTTTTAGATAATCATAAATGATGAACAATCATTATTTGAAAGGCAATTCCGACTATTAAAAATTTAATGGTTTGAAGGTCCAAAAAATCTTAATTAGGACTTAATAGAGTATAAGTTCATAAATTAAAATTTGTGTAAATATTCCTAAAATTAACTTGCCTCCGCCCTGCCCCCGCCATCAGCCAGATTTCCATTTCAACATGTTGAGCCTGATCCATGTTTGTTGGGCTTCTTTTTTTGAGAATTTCTTTATATTAATTATGCACTGTTTTTAATATTCAAACACACAAATGAGTCAATAAATAAATAAATAAATAAATAATTCTACACAAAAACACCTTTTAACCTGTTGTACGCATCATATGCCACTTCATCTTCTACAAATTTTAAAAAACAAACTGAAAACGAGTTAGATCAAAATGAAAGACGCCCAGTTGCAAACTAGAACACCACTAAGGTATGCTTGAGAACCTACTTAAATTAGTCAAAATAAGTTACTAAAAAAAGTCCAAAAAAAAAAAAACATAAAGGTTCCTTCCCATTCTCTTTTGGTAAAAAATCAAAAATCATTCCTGAACATTTCAATTTCTTTTCACCTCATATTATAGCGAGAAAACTAAAAGCATCACTTCCCAAACAAAGCCTAAGCAAACAACTAGCGGATTGGCTTCTGTGGCGTCTCCCATATATCAAACACATTCTGCTCATAGTGAAAAGCAAAAAGCCTATCACCACCAACCGAAAAATCACAGATTGAACCTCCATTGCTTCTGCCAAGCCTGTCAGTACCCAATCTGGACCACAATACACTCAAATACTATGGTTCATAGACAACAAGAGCTGCCCATTATGAAATGCCAATTTTGGGTAACATGGTTCCTTCATCTTGAACTTCACTGTGGAGTTGTTTAAGCACCACCTCACACTCATGTCAATACTCCTCAAATCCAAGAACCCAAAATCCCCACATTCATTCACTAGGCATATAGAATTAGTCTCCTCCATAGCTATGGCATCTCTAAACTGCCACTGGGTTGTCGGATAATCATCTTCATCGTCTTCATTTTTCGGCCAATGAGACCAGAGCTGGATCATGTTTTTAACTCTAAAATCCAACAAATTAATGAAAGAGCACTGTTTCCTAGGTGACAGAGTAGCAACCATCAAACAATTGGTACCATGTAACCATTGCAGCCTGTTTGCTTCACCAAGTGACCACCCATATTGGTCATAGTAAAACTCAATCTGCTTGCCAGTTAATTGATCCCAAACACCAATCCCATACTCTTTGTTGTTCTCACCTTTACAACTAGAAAAAATCTTTTAGTCTGAGTTAAAACTTAAAGCACCAGCAGTGTAGCTCTTCACTTGATGATCCTCATTAGTAACCTGAAACCTGTGCCTGAGCTCCCCAGTTGCTGCACTGAACATGTTAGGACCTATCTTGTCAAAAACCCGCGCACAAAACTAAGTCTTTGAGTTGTAATTTTCCTGTGTTTTTTGCCTTCCTCGCTCGAGCCAGGCAGTCCTCGCTCGAGCGAAGGACTGCGTCTGGGCAAAACCTGAAGGCCATGTTTGTGCGCTCGAGCGAAGAGCATGGTGGCTCGAGCCAAACACTACGTCTACACTTGAACCTGAAAGGATGTTTTCCTCGCTCGAGCGAAGGGCTCGTGGCTCGAGCGAGGTCACTAGTAGAAATCACGCGAGATACACTCCTCGCTCGAGCGAGAGGAGCCTCGCTCGAGCGAGCTTCAGAATCCGGGAATTTTCAAGTAACTGATTTCTTTCAGGATTTGGACTCTTTTTGGTTTTTTATAAGTAGATGGTTTTCTCCTAAAACCAATCTAACTTTTTTCTAGATTAGATTCAAGAATTCTAGAGTTTTGTTTGAAGTGTTCTTCTGAGAGTTTGGTGAGTTTTCTTTGATGTTCTTGAGAGAGTTCTAAAACTCATGAGTTAAAATTCATACATCAAAGAGGTTGATACTTAATATTCAAGAGTGTTCTCTTCGGCAGAATCCGAAGATCATTACGTAAAGTTTCAAAAGGTGTTTGTTTCTTTACGTAGTCGTTAATTCGACAAGTGAAGTTGAGGTGTGGAACCAACTTCAGAATCAATTCCGTGGCGAAGGCATGGTGAAAGAGTTACAGAAGATTCAGAGACAAATTGACTGGTTTGGGTAATTTGTATGGTTTCTTTGTAACCTTGTAGTCCTTCTGTAGTGGATTGATTAGTGGCGGTTTGCCCGTGGTTTTTGATTACAATTGAAGGTTCTTCAATTGTGGTTTTTCCACGTAAAAATCGATTGTGTTGATTTATTATTTATTCCTAAAAAACAAACAAACTAAAATCACTCTCGTAAGTGCTTGATGATTTTAGATTGAGTGTTTTTGGAATTTTTGGCTTTGGAATATTTTAATCCTTATCTAATCACGAATCACATAGGATTTTCAATTGGTATCAGAGCGGGTCATTCTTTGTTTTTTCAAAACTATAGGAGTGTGATTTTGTGTGACTAGTTTTATGGATTCTATTCGTGAAGGTAACTCGACTCATAGACCCCCTTTACTAGACGGTACAAACTATTCTTATTGGAAAGCTCGTATGAGAGCATTTTTAAAATCCATCGATGAGAAAGTTTGGCACTGCGTTGTCTTTGGGTGGAGTGAACCTACTGTCACTATAGATGGCATTGATATTCCTAAACCTCTTGATAAATGGGACACAACTGATTACCAGAACTCGAGTTGGAACAGCAAGGCTCTCAACTCGCTCTTCTGCTCTGTCACACCTGAAGAATTTCGTCGAATTTGCACGTGTGAAATAGCAAAAGAGGCGTGGGATATTCTTGAAACAATTCACGAAGGAACTACCTCTGTCAAAAGGTCAAAACTTCAACGTCTCACATCTGCCTTCGAAACCCTTTTTATACGCGATGATGAGACGTTTGATGATTTCTATGCAAAACTCAGTGATATCGTGAATTCCTGTTTCACTCTCGGTGAAAAAATCCCGGAAGCTAAAGTTGTGGGAAAAATTTTGAGGTCCCTTCCCGAGAGGTTCCAATCAAAGGTGATGACCATTGAGGAGGCTCGTAATGTTGATACCCTCAAGCTCGATCAATTGGTTGGAAATTCTGAGACTTATGAAGCACACCAAATTTCTAAGAAAAAGCAAAAAGAAAGTATGGCTTTCACAAGTACTCATGAGGCGCAAAACCTCAGGAGTGAATTTGATTTAGAGTCCGAGATGACGGCTATGCTTACAAAACAGTTTAAAAAATTTTAAAAAGAAGCCTAATTTGAGCCCCTATTTCAAAAGAGAAGAGTAATGATAAACCCAAAACTTTTCCACCAAAATTAGCTCAAACTCTTGAAAAGAAGGTTGTTAGGGGCGGGGTCAAGTGCTTTGAATGTCAAGGGTTTGGCCACATATCCCTTGAATGCCCTCTGAAAAAGAATCGGAAGAAAGTCTACACGTAACTTGGGATGATGAAAGCGGTTGAACAAGAACCGAAGAACACGAATCTGGTGAAGATGGGGATAGTGCTTTCATGGCATTTTGGGCCACGGTTTCTCAACCTCTTCCAAAGCCTTGAATCGGCCGTGGTCAGAACTTGCATCATGCTCCCACCTTTGATGGGACCAACTACCTGTATTGGAAAATCAGAATGAGGGCTTTTCTGAGAGCCTTTGAACCAGAAGGTTGGCAAACCATTGAAGAAGATACAGAAAGTGCAGATAATCCGGGCAATCAGAGAGCCCTAATCATTATTCGTGGAGCAATTTCTAATGAAGAACAGCAACGGGTCGTTCACTGCACAAAGGCTAAAGATGCATGGGAAATTCTGAGCCAATTCCATGAAAGAGGAGATTCACCTCCACCTCCATCCAACGACTTGTATGCGCCTTGGTTACCGTTGGATGAGGTTAAGAAGAATGAGGAGCAAAGAGAGGATGATGAACTATCTCAAGACATTGATGAGATCAATGGTGAAGAACTACAACAAGCTTACGAGAAGTCATGCGAGGAATCTCTGAATTTGTCTAAAACCAACGACAAACTCTCTCAAGCTCAAAACATGCGAGAGTGAGAATGTCGGCTCAAGGAGAACTCTTGACAAAGAAAGCAGAATGTCATCAAGATCTCAAGTGACAGGCAAGACTTATGTGGAAAACTTCTGTCTTGTGAAACTGAAAGGAATGAACTTCTGAGGGTGTATTCCACATATGAAGAAAAGCTTGAAAGTCTTGAGTTGTCACAAACTGCATTGGAAGAGAAAGTCAGTCAGAAAGATGAAGAACTCCGTATTGCTAGAGCAACAATTGCCATGTGGAACAAGGGTTCCAGATCTCTAGAAGACATACTCAGATCTCAACAAATGGGTTCTGACAAAAGAGGGCTAGGCTATGATGCGACAACTCACAAAGGACAAGCCTCTACCTCACATAACTTGAAGACTCAAGCAAAGGAAAAATTGAAGGTAGATCAAGATGACTCTTTTCTTCATCAAGCAAAAGCAGGCAAGACCAACAAAAGGGAGGTAAAACCTGTTTTCATTTGTCATCACTGTGGTAGGTATGGCCACATTCGTCCTTATTGTTTTGAACTGTTTGGTAAGGTGTCTCAAAAGGGCAGAAATTCTAATACTTTTTGGGTTAGGAGACAACCTTACATGTCTAGGCGGAACACCAAGACTAAAAAGATTTGGGTTAGAAAAGATGATTTGACTTGTTTTGTTGCTCACACTGCTCTAAAAGCACGTGACTCACACATGTGGTATCTTGATAGTGGGTGCTCTCGTCATATGTCCGGTAACAAATCCTACTTCACCTCTCTTGAAAAATATGAAGGAGGAATTGTTACCTTTGGAGATGGCGGCACTTCTAGAGTCATTGGTAAGGGCTCTATAAGTGTTGCTGGTCTTCCCAAGCTAGATAATGCCTTACTTGTTGATGGTCTTAAAGCTAATCTTTTGAGCATTAGTCAAATGTGTGATTCCCATCATGAAGTTTTGTTTTCAAAAGATAAATGTGAAATTTTAGATAAAAAAGGAAATACCGTTTTACATGGGATTCGCACATCTGATAACTGCTATGGAATTCTTACTACTAATGATCTCACTTGTCATTCTGCCATCATAAGTAACATTGATCTGTGGCATCAAAGATTAGGTCACATGAATTTCAAAGACCTAACTAAGATAGCCAACAAAGAACTTGTGAGAGGAGTACCTAAATTAGGTAAGAATTTGAGCCATGTGTGTGGACCATGTCAGCTTGGCAAGCAAACCCGTGCTCCGCACAAAAAGGTGAACAGCTTTACAACCAAACGTCCTCTTGAATTAGTTCACATGGATTTAATGGGTCCTACTACCGAAAGCATTGGAGGTAAAAGATACATTTTTTAAGCTGATGATTTTACTGCTTTCTCATGGGTAAATTTTTAAGGGAAAAATCGTCGTTTGATGCTTTCGGGCTTTAGTCCTTAAAATCCAAAATGAACAAGGTGTTCCCATTACGTATCATAAGAATCCGAATCGATCATGGTTGTGAATTTGAAAATAGTTCGTTTTCGGATTTTTGTGATATGCATGGAATTAAGCATGAGTTTTTCAGACCTATTACTCCACAACAAAATGGAGTGGTTGAGAGGAAGAACAGAGTTGTTCAAGAAATGGCTAGGGTCATGCTCCTTAGTAAGAGTCTTCCTCCAAAGTTACGGGCGAAGCCTTAAATCTTGTTTATGTCATAAATCGTGTGTATTTAAGGCCCGGTACTTTACAAACTCCTTATGAATTGTGGAAGGGTTTGAAACCTAATGTAAAATACTTCAAAACATTTGGGAGTAAGTGTTACATCTTCAAAGATAGAGAGCCCTTGGGCAAATTTGACTCCCGAAGTGATGAAGGTATTTTTCTAGGGTATTCAACCAACAGTAGGGCTTTTCGAGTCTATAACCTGCGAACTTCATCATTAATGGAATCTATCAATGTGGTTATAGATGACACAGGTTCACCTACTTCAGCAACAAATGAGGATGACAATGGTGAGTTTCCAAGCTTGGATACTGAACCACAAAATCAAGGAGATCTCATGCTCAATCACAAGAAATTATTACAAAGACCATCCTCACAGGTAAGTTCAAGTCCAAAGAGTGCTCAAAAGAACAGCACTCTTGTTCCTCCTGTCACCCAAAGTCCTGAACTTAAACCATCAGCAAGGGTGAAACTGAATCATCCAGTTCAACAGGTAATTGGGAGTGTTTCAGATCGAATGAAACCCCGAAGACAGATTCGGGATGAGGTATCACATATGTGTTATGTTTCTTTGATTGAACCTAAGAATGTTAAAGAGGCCTTGCTAGATGATAGTTGGGTCAATGCTATGCATGAAGAATTAGGTCAATTTGAACGTAACAAAGTTTGGACTCTTGTTCCCAGACCTAGAGACATGAATGTGATAGGTACCAAGTGGATCTTTAAAAATAAATCGATGAGAATGGCAATTGTGAGAAATAAAGCTAGGTTGGTTGCTCAAGGCTACACACGGTAGAGGGTATTGACTATGATGAGACGTTTGCCCGGTTATGCGTCTCGAATCCATTCGCATTTTACTTGGTGTTGCATGTTTCCTTGGCTTTAAATTGTTTCAAATGGATGTGAAAAGTGCTTTTCTGAATGGGTACTTAAAAGAAGAGGCATATGTTGAGCAACCAAAAGGGTTTGAGGACCCTAAATGTCCTACTCATGTCTACAAACTAGACAAGGCTTTGTATGGGTTGAAACAAGCCCCTCGGGCTTGGTATGATAGGCTTACTACCTTTCTTCTTGATAATGATTTTCAAAGAGGTAGTGTGGATAAGACCTTATTTGTGAAACATACTAAGTCTCATATCCTTGTTGCTCAGATATATGTTGATGATATTGTGTTTGGTTCCACTGCTGATCATCTTGTGAAATATTTTTTGAATTGCATGACACATGAGTTTGAGATGAGCATGATGGGGGAGTTGTCTTATTTTTTGGGTCTCCAAATTAAACAGTCTCCTTCGGGTATATTTGTTTCTCAGTCTAAGTATGCTAAAAATCTTGTGTCTAAGTTTGGTCTTGAGTCTGCCAAACATGCACGCACTCCCATGAGCACCACTCTTCACCTTTCCAAAGATTCCTCTGGTATTGATGTTGATCCTACCCTTTATAGGAGTATGATAGGGAGTCTTTTGTATCTCCTGACCCGGTCGTCCGATATTTCCTTCGGTGTTGGTGTTCTGTGCCGTTACTAAGCCAATCCTAAAGAGTCTCACCTTCTTGCAAAAACGCATCAACAAGTTTGTTAATGGAACCTTGGGGTTTGGGGTTTGGTTTTCCACTGATACTACAGCTGAAATTACTGGTTTTTCTGATGCCGACTGGGCAGGGTGTGCTGATGATAGGAAAAGTACATCCGGGGGGTGTTTTTACCTTGGGAATAATCTGGTTTCTTGGCATAGTAAAAGCAAAATGCTATCTCTCGTCTCTTCCGAGGTGAATACATTCTTTGCAGGGAGTTGTTGTGCCCAAATGTTGTGGATGAAGCAAATGCTTCATGATTATGGAATAGAACAGAACACTCTCACTCTTTTCTGTGATAACACAAGTGCCATAAACATTTCAAAAAATCCTGTCCAACACTCTCGCACCAAACACATTGACATCCGTCATCATTTTATTCGAGAGTTAGTGGATGAAGGCCTTGTTGTTTTGGAACATGTTTCTACTGAGCATCAAAAAGCTGATATTTTTACAAAACCCTTTGATCTTCTTCGATTTGAGTTTCTTAGAAAGACCTTGGGTGTAATGTCTCAGTAACTAGGCTGTTTCTTGTAAGGTGAGTGTGAGTGGTTGACTTACGGTTCTTGAATGTGATTATCTGTGTTTGAGTTCTGATATCTTTTCATCAAAATTTATATGAACACTGCTCCTGTTGCATACAAGATCTTTTTCATCTTTGTTCATAGCTCATTCTGAATGCCCATACTCATTTACTTCATGATCTCATTCTGTACACATCCTTGAGATAAATGGTTGCAGGGGTTTCCGCACAAGTGATCAAAGTTCTCTATGGACCACTGACAGTGTTTCTTGTACTCTTACAGAGGAATTGACCTATACTGGTATATCATGGGTGATGTTAAGTCTCTTAACCATCTACCATCTTATTTCACTTCCATGGTTTCTCCCTCAGTACATGATTTCCGGGCATTAGGAAAAAGGCTACCTCAGAGGCACCAACCAGGCCATCATTTTGATTTCATTCTTCTCTGGTTTGGACTCCATACTCTTGAGCGTGTATGCCACCAGTGAGTGTCCACAAGAAAGAAAAGTTTAAAAAAAAAAAAAAAAAAAAAAAAAGGGGATCATTGTCTGAGGGGGAGCTTCCGCATTTACTCAACAAATACCCCGTGATTCCCAGTGGTTTGACTTTTCTTTGTGATGGTCAGTTATTCTTGTTGGAGGTCTAGCCATCAGATCACTACGAGGATTAACTCTAGCTTTGTGGCTCTCAAGGATTGCACACACACACATTTTTTATATGAGCTCTCATGTGTGTTTTTGAGTTATGCATTCTCATGATGCGTGTGGCTTTGATTTAATATTATCTGTTTTATTCATGAGCTGTTGTTTCATTTTTTTTTTCTTCTCAAATTTTCAGGACTCAGAATTGATGGATACTCTTGTTCTTGTGGACTAGTCTGTCACCCGGTCACCTTGCTTGTTACAAAAATATCCTAGGTGTTTTTATTTAAAAAAAAAAAAAAAAAATCCTTGGCTCGAGCGACCGGGTCCTCGCTCGAGCGTGCTTCTGCTTCTGCATAAGACCTGAGAGCATGTATTTCTGGCTCGAGTGACCATTTTCTGGCTCGAGCGAACCTGGTGGTTTTGTTACCCTCGCTCGAGCTAGCGATTCTTCGCTCGAGCGAGCTGTCGAGTTTTAAAATCTGCAGGGGTGTCTTTTGAGTTCATTTTTTTTCCCTTCTTCGTGTTCTTCTCTCTCTGTCTCCTAGGGCTTTTGTTTTCTCCATTGCTGGGCTTCTTTGAGGGTTTAATCTTGGATTGGAGGTTTATTCCGTTTCATCCTTCCCCTTCCTCATTTTTGGTAAGTTTTTTTTCTCTTCTTCGTCTAGTATTGAGATTGTGATGGTACTCTGTTTTTCTCCAGGGTTTTGTTCTTGGTGTTTTTGGGTTTTTTGCTCAGGATCTCATATCCTTCTCTTACTCTAGGATTCATGGTGTTTTTCTTGTATTCTGCATTGGGGAGGATTTTATTTGTGCCGGTTATATGTTTCCACATTGCAAAGTTTTAGGGCTTTTCAGGTCTCATATTGCGATTTTCTTGTTGTTACATTATTTATCCATATGTGATTGTGAGATTGATTCATGTTTTTCGTCCAGGGGTCTGCTCCATATTCTGGGACTGCTTTATGCTCATTGTTCATCTAGCTCTGTTTTGTTCCTCTGATTGTTTTGTCTATAGCCTGGGTTTTCATTGTTTCTCTAATTGGCTATTGCTGTGTTTTTCTACTGCTGCACTCTGGTTTTTTGTTGGCCTGATAACCTTATGTTTGGTTTATGATCTCTGTGCTTTGTTTGCTTTGATTTACTTCATATTTTGCTCATATCATATAATTATTGTTCTACCATGCTTTTTGGACTAATGGACTAATGTTTTTCTGTCTGTGTTTCTTGATTTGGCATTGTGGTTTTGGGGTTGCTGGTTTTGGTTTTGGTTATTTTGGTACTGGTTTCTTTGATTCATGTTTAGTGTAGTGTGGATTTTTGTTCATCATGACAGAGTCTTCTAAGCGTCGAAAGACGACTGTTTCTCGTCCTTCTTACAATACTTCCAAGTTTGAGTCAAAAGAAAAGGCAAAATTGTTTAGGGAGTCTTATGTCTCTCGCAAAGTTCATTTGGAACGCAATGTTTTACCTAATGCGTTTGAGGTCATTCCTATTCGGTCTTTGTTTGATCCGTTAGGTGGTGACCAAGTGCTACATTTTTCCGGTCCACAAAACCTTAGTCTCATCCGCGAGTTTTATTGCAATATTCATTCTATTAATCGCGAAGCTTGTACTTTTCAGACTTGGGTTCGGAAACAATCTCTTGTTATCATTGATGATGTGTTTCGTGAATTTCTTGGTCTTCCTGCTATTGATGATTGTCATTTCCCTTTTCTTACCCGGGCTGGTGTTAATTTTGATATGGTTGCTTCCGAATTGTGTGGTGTTTCTAGGACTTGGATCGCCGGGACTCTCATTCAGCAGAATGAGATGCTTCCTCGGTTCCGTCTTCTTAACATCATTGTGTGCGCCAATATTTTTGTCACCACCCATTCTTCTCATATTACTCAGGACCAGGGTTATGTTTTATATTGTATCCATCATCGCCTTCCCATTGATCTTCTAGAGATGATTATCTCCAAAATGATTGGAGTCTTTGAGGGCAGAAAATCTTTGGGGCTTCCTTATGGGTGTTTTCTTCACCGGTATCTCACTTCACTTGGTGTCCCTGTTTTTGAGGATGATGAGTTTGCTTCTCCTGTCAAACCCATTACTAAACTCACTGTTTCCCAGAGTCAGGCCCATGTTAGGGGGAGTGGGTCAGGGGTTGGGGGTTCCCATGTAGGTGGTCCCGGTGTTGCGAGTGATGATGATCCTCTTGCCGAGGAGGAGGAGGTTAAGGCTGCCTATGCAGGACCAGCAGCAGATACTCATGATTTGGATCCGGCTCTTGCACGTCGTCTTGACCTTATCGATGCTCGCCTTGATGAGCACAGTGCTATGTTGTCCCAGATTTTATCTCTTCTTCAGCTGCAGCATCCTCCACCATCTTCCTAGTGGCTGTTTTTTTTTGGTTTGTTTTCTCTTTACTTTTGTTTTTTCCGGACAAAAAGGGGGAGATGGTTTATATGTTTGTTTGATTTGGATATTTGTTTGATTTAGATATTTGGATACTGAAGCTATATATGATGGATGCTTATGTTGGATATATTTGTTTGATTTTGAAATATATGTCTGGATGTATCTAATGGTTTCAATCTGCAGGCGTGTTTGTGTTTGAGGAATGCATGCTTATGTTGGTTTCTTTACAGCTCAATGATTAGATGGTTCTCAAGTTTGGATTCATTGTTTTTTTTTATCGAGTTGTAATCTATTAGGTCATTAGATGAGTTGTATTTGTTTGGCACATTCTTTTGAGTTGTAATTGTTTTAGTTAGATCTTTTGGTCATGGCTTTTGTTTAGAAAGTTTTGTCCGGGTATTGACAAAGGGGGAGATTGTTAGGACCTATCTTGTCAAAAACCCGTGCACAAAACTAAGTCTTTGAGTTGTAATTTTCCTGTGTTTTTTGCCTTCCTCGCTCGAGCCAGGCAGTCCTCGCTCGAGCGAAGGACTGCGTCTGGGCAAAACCTGAAGGCCATGTTTGTGCGCTCGAGCGAAGAGCATGGTGGCTCGAGCCAAGCACTGCGTCTACACTTGAACCTGAAAGGATGTTTTCCTCGCTCGAGCGAAGGGCTCGTGGCTCGAGCGAGGTCACTAGTAGAAATCACGCGAGATACACTCCTCGCTCGAGCGAGAGGAGCCTCGCTCGAGCGAGCTTCAAAATCCGGGAATTTTCAAGTAACTGATTTCTTTCAGGATTTGGACTCTTTTTGGTTTTCTATAAGTAGATGGTTTTCTCCTAAAACCAATCTAACTTTTTCCTAGATTAGATTCAAGAATTCTAGAGTTTTGTTTGAAGTGTTCTTCTGAGAGTTTGGTGAGTTTTCTTTGATGTTCTTGAGAGAGTTCTAAAACTCATGAGTTAAAATTCATACATCAAAGAGGTTGATACTTAATATTCAAGAGTGTTCTCTTCGGCAGAATCCGAAGATCATTACGTAAAGTTTCAAAAGGTGTTTGTTTCTTTACGTAGTCGTTAATTCGACAAGTGAAGTTGAGGTGTGGAACCAACTTCAGAATCGGCCTGTATGCGGCGTGGTGAAAGAGTTACAGAAGATTCAGAGACAAATTGACTGGTTTGGGTAATTTGTATGGTTTATTTGTAACCTTGTAGTCCTTCTGTAGTGGATTGATTAGTGGCGGTTCGCCCGTGGTTTTTGATTACAATTGAAGGTTCTTCAATTGTGGTTTTTCCACGTAAAAATCGATTGTGTTGATTTATTATTTATTCTTAAAAAACAAACAAACTAAAATCACTCTCGTAAGTGCTTGATGATTTTAGATTGAGTGTTTTTGGAATTTTTGGCTTTGGAATATTTTAATCCTTATCTAATCACGAATCACATAGGATTTTCAGAACAGACCCATCCTACCACTGCCAGCGCTGACAACGATGGTCTCTGAATCGACCCAGCCGACGTCATAAACTCTCTGGTAATTGAGATTGATTGGTGGGTGTTCTTCGAGCATCCAATCATAGACGTGTACTATACTATCATGCACTACACAGCAGCCACCGTCAGGGCTGCCTCGGATGGCGGTGCCATCACTGGGTGCTTGGCCGTCACGGAGGGTGAAAATCGGAGTCTGTTGCCATCGAATTGGCCGCATTTGGCAGAGCGGACGTTGTCGAGGAGGCCATAGAACAGGGCGTCTCTGTGAAGGAGTTTTTCAGGGATGTTGGAGGGGATATAGAGCTGCCCTGTTCTGAGGAGGTCGAGGAGTACTGTGAAGCAATCTGGGTTCCGATCGATGAAGTAATTACCGTCATCATCAGCAGAATCATAGGTTTGGAGGTTCCAATTCTTGTCAAACATTTTCCTGAAGAAGGAATTATGGCCGGCTTTGGCGAGGGTGGAGGTGATGGTTTCGAATATTTTGCCACCAACGTTGAATTTTACTTGTATGTTATTGTGAATTGCCATTGTTGAAACAAGAAAAAAATTGGGCAGACCCAGATGGGAATATGAAAACAGGCTTGACATTAAATTTATATTTTAGTTCGTCCTTTCAAATTCTTGTATCAAGCTTTAAGACTTAGCTTCCCCATATGGGATTCTAAATTTTACTGTCTTTTTGAATTCCTGTTTCAAACGCTTCACCTGTGTTTCCTTATACAGTTTCCCACCAAAAGCCTTCACAATTATTGGGGAATCATTACCCCGTACTATACATTGACAAGTTATGCCACAAATGGAACTTCTACTTGATTTCGGTAAAGTATATACTATATATTAAGCAAAAGGATGTTTTTAACCCAAGCTTTGTGGGAGCTCCAATCTCCCAATCTAAATTTTCTGATTTTTTGATTTAAAAAAAAAAAATCTTACATTTATTATCTTCTCCCAACTCCCAAGTCTTACCCTCATAATAACACTTTAATGCATTAAAAACAAACATAAAAAAAATTCTTTGAAATCCAACACATATGAATTCCTTAAAAAATCTCAACACATATGATTATTATCCCTAATAATAACACTTTAATGCATTAAGAACAAGCATAAAAAAATTTTCTTGAAAAGTCCAACATATATGATTATTATCAAAATATTAAACTTTAATATAATATAATTGTTGGCTTTTTGGCTTTTCGAAGGGTATATTTGTAAATGCGAGCGTGCCAGCAAGGATCAATCAGTCCTTACAGAAATTATAATTGCCAATCAATTATCAGGCGACTATGTTTTAGTTCTTTCAGCCTCAATGAAGAGGACTTTTACTGGTGGCTTGACTTTTAGGAGAAATTAAGAGAAATAACAATTAATATGAAGAACAATTGAAGTATTTCATTAACATAAATACTTACAATAGTCCAAACTCAGCCTCGAGGAGGTTTACAGCAACAGTCTACTTGAATCTACTTGAAACTACTCCTATGAATTGAAGTACAATGCAGGTATTTAAAGAACAAGTATTTAAAGTACAGGAAAGGTAAAACTGGAAAGGAAAATATGAAGTAAAAACTGGTTTATATGGTTTGAGTCCGGGGGGCTTTTTCTGGGAACTTCCTTGCTATTTATACTTGTCAAGGATGACCTTCGAACTGCATTTCAACCGTCGAATCGCTTCCTCCATGATCGTGATCATGCTGCCTTAGAAAAAGTTCCACTACGCCATCACTTGCAAGTGAACTTCCGTACTGAATTTGAATTTGAATATAGGTAACCGTTGAGGCCACGTCACCTTGTATCTCATTACTGATCTAGTGTTACTCAGACCACTTGAGAACCAATATTTATTGCCACGTGTATGATTGAGATTGAAGATTAAAATCATCTTCCCATAATACCCTCATTCTGTCACGTGTCGAATTGTAACTGGCTTTTACAAAATATGTAGCCAACAATAATATAAAAAATAAAAAAAAGACATTTAATTCCTTGAAAAGTCCAACACATATAATTATTATCAAAATATTAAACTTTAATATAATATAAAAAAAGAAAAAAGAAGACATTTAAAAAAAATATTTAAAAATTACAATTTACATATATAGATAATTGTAAATACAATCCATGCATAGCACGGGTGATACGCTAGTAAAATAAAAATGAAAGGGTAAATTAGAAATACAATTAGTGATGTGGAGGAAAAACAGAGGTTGTGTTTAGTTTAGTTTTGAAATTGTAATTTTCTTTTAGAGTTGTGATTTGAGTGTTGAATTGTGATTTTTTATAGAGATGATATACTCGATGAGTTCTACTGATTAAATAGTTTAAATTATCAAGATGGGCCCAAATCAAAACCCACAACAACCAAACAGTGTCCTCCCGTCTGATAGAGAAGCTAATTCCTTCTAAATTTTGATGTCTTTTTTATTTCCTGTCTGAAACACTTCATCTGTGTTTCCTTATATGGTTTCTCACCAAAAGCGTTCACGATTATTGGGAATCATCACCCCACCATATAGTATACCCATGAGAAGTTATGACACAAAGTGGGTGTTTGGGAAGCGAGTTTTTTTGTAGGTTTTTTTAGTTGTAAGATATTATTGGAGAAATTTTTTTTTTTGTATTTGGGAAGATAGTTGGGTTTTTTTGTAGTTGGATGTGATATTTGTGAGAGAAAAAGTGAAATAATTATGGGGTTTAATGTGATATTTTGTTTGGATTAATTTTTTTAGTTTTGTAACCAATTTGTCTTTCAGTGAAAAAAATAAAAAATAAAAAAAACCAAAAAAATCCCTTCCCAAACAGGGTAAAATAGAAAATACAATTAGCCCCGGCTTTTAATATAGGTTTTTGTTGTCAAGTGTCTGCACTTGTTAAGAATTCATTAAATACACTTAATTACCTCCACTATCATAAAAAAGATAAAATATAATAAATATATTTTGTTAAAGACTAAACTACCTTTTTATTTAATTCCTTCTATTTTAACATTATATTCTTTTATAATGGAGTGTTCTTTTTTTTTTCTTTTTTTCTTTTTTTTTTTTAAACTTTTGTTTTATCATAAAAACAAAATAAATGCCTTTATTTTAAAATAACATTTCATGGATTTTTTTTTAAAATTTTAAATGTCATCTATTTTTAATCATAATTAAATAATATGGCGTAATAAAAATAAAGGATATATAATTTTCGTGATTTTTTTTTATAAAAATTCATGTCCTTTATTTTTATAAAAAATATAAAAAAATATATGCTCTTTATTTTATTTTTTTTTTCAATTTTTAGATTCATTTTCTTTACATCGTATAATTTAATTATGATTAAAAATAGGGGAAAATTAGTCTAGAGTCACTCTCCCACTTTTCGTAATGGAAGAGATCCACAATATTATTTTATGATGTCTAAGGTCCCTCAACCCCCCTCAACCCCATGCCCATGTATTACAAAGAAATTTGGTATAAGCTTCAAACCTTCATATCTCTCTCTCTCTCTCTTCTCTCTCACAGACTCACGCCTCACCTCTTCTCTCAGAAAATGCTTGAGTTGTGTATGCAGAGGAAATCAGGTACTGACAAGCAAACTCATTCAAGGTTGAACCCTCAAAATATTCCAAAAAATGTAGACTCTTCATCCCCTAATTACAAGTTGGATGATTTGCTTCAGAACGCTGATACGCAATAGCAGAGTTTGAAGATGCCAAAGAGGCCAATGAAGAGCGTGAATGAAAATCTTGAACCGGCATTTACTGCTCCAATGGTGGTTCTGGAGCAAAAACAAAACTAACATGTCAACTTGTCAGAATTTTGGTTTCAGATCTGGAGTTGAGGAAGATATTTCAAGGTATAGAAATGACTTTTCAACTGAGCAACTCTTGAACAAGAAATTCTGCTTTGATCAATCAGAGACTCCAGCCTTTGTTCTGTGGAGAGAATGCAAACTCGTGTCATTGCGACAACCTAACTTTGTTGGGACTTCTAGAGCAGGACGAAGGGCAAGCAAGTGGAACTGTATGATAGTGTTGTACAGAGCAGCAACGACTAGAGTAGGTCAGCGGCGCAGTATACTGACTGTCGTGAACGAGTTGATGAGGTTGGTAGGCTGCGCCGCCGAGTTGTCGCGCTATTGACAAGTGGGTTAGCAAAAACAGTGATGATTGGCGAGCTAGGATGGTGTCGGTGTGAGCTAGCGGCTTGGGTTGTGGTGTCGGCGCGTCTGGAGTTGCAACAGTCGGCAGTGAGCAAACCCGAAGTAGAGCTGCTTGAGGAAGAAGAAGCTAGGTCTCTTGATATAGAGAGAGAGAGTAAGCTCAGATTTTCTTTAACGAGAAATTATTCGGTAGATTGACGGCGTTGAATTCGCTGAGAAACAGTGGTCTGTTCGAGCAAAGGTTAAAGGAGATGGTATGAAGGAAATGTCAAGCTTCAAGTAGTTCGATTTCATCTCTCATTCTCTCCAGAGAAATTCAAGAATGGTTCATTCTCTCTAGAGAAATTCTCATTCAGAGAAATTCTCTCCAAATACATGCGTCTGATTTCGGAACCATGTTTTGTTGGATTTGCGAATCCACGAAGCTCCTGAATATGGACGAATCTACAATGCTTTGTCCTTGTTTTACTTGATTCTTCCCATCATCATACAAGCATTCAGCCTTTGTATTTTCCCACCCTGTCATAAAACATCAATATCAGTTCCAGAGAAATTCAAAATTTCTCTGGAGATAAATTCAAAATTTCTCTGGAGATAAATTCCAAAGTTAGAGAAATTTGGTTAAAACACATTCCGAAGTCAGAGAAATTCAAAATTTCTCTGGAGATAAATCCATAATTTCTCTGGAGAGAAATTTCGAAGTCTAGAGAAATTTCTCTGGAGAGAAATTCTCTGGATTGAATTTCTCTAGACCAATTTTCTCTGTGACGTGAAGTTTCTCTGGACTAATTTTCTCTGGATCAACTTGAGGGACCTTAGACATTATGAAAATATTAGATGTCCTTTATGCTATAAAATCTTAATACGAGGGACCTTAAAAAAAACCCTTAAAAATAGATGGCATTTAAATTTTTTTTTAAAAATCCATGAAATGTTATTTAAAAATAAAGGCATTTATTTTGTTTTTATGATAAAAAAAAAAGTTTAAAAAGAAAACTTCATTATAAAAGGAATAATACTATATGTACCAATTAGTTTATTAACTAGTGTACTAACAGATAATGTGATATAATTTTATAGATTTTGGGTATTTGTAATTTCTATAATAGGTGGGGTCAGTAATAATGACATAACATTAGTTGGTACACTAGTTAATATACTAACTGGTGCATGTAGCACCACCGTTATAAAAGTGTATAATGTTAAACGGTGGTACTACATATACTAATTAGTATACTAACTAGTGTACCAACACTAGTTATGACATTATTATTGATCACACTCATTATACAAATTACAAATATAAAAAACATCTTAAATTATGCCACATTATCAATTGGTACACTAGTTAGTACACTAATTAGTGCATATAGCATTATTCAATGTTAAAATAGAAGGAATTAAATAAAAGAGTAGTTTAGTCTGTAATAAAATATATTTATTGTTAAAATATATTTATCTTTTCTATGATAGTGGAGATAGTTAAGTGTAATCCTTACCAAAACCCTTTAATATAATTACACTAGTATCTTTTTTAGTATAGTTACGAGATCAAAACTAATGTCAATGTGAGTAGACACTAAAATAAATAAAGATAAATATAAATTTTAGTAGAAAATATATGATAACTTAATTTTTTTAATCCACATAACTAACGAATTACTAATAAAAAAAAGGGAAAATTATTTAGAAGTCCTATTAGGGAGACTTGTGCTACATTTGGTCCCACAAAAAAACTTATGTTCCCATAAGTCCTGTGGGAAGTTTCTTGACATATTTATCCTCAATATTAGTTGTTAATATCATAAATAATAATAAAACCATATATAGGGAAATTGATATAAACGTAACGTAACGTGACACCTACATAAACGTAACGTGACACCTATACGTAACGTGACATCTACATAAACGTAACGTAACATGACACCTACATAAACGTAACGTGACACCTATATAAACGTAACGTGACATATCTACATAAACGTAACGTAATGTGACACCTACATAAACGTAACGTGACACCTATGATCTATGGTAACATTGAATTTTTTATATAGGAAATTGATTTTATTTATTTTTTGAATTATTAATTTTTTTTTTCAATAAAAACTTGTTGATGGACCTTTTTGTAAAGAAGAACGTAGAGCATATCTCTTTCCTATTGTTATCCGATTTCTATTCTCATCTCTCAAGCTTTTTGGCTAAAATTAGCACAAATGTGCTCTCATATTAGGCAGATTAACAAAGATGCACTTTCAGCTATGATTTTCCTAATGTTGTCCCTGTTCTTGCTCTGTGACTCTGTTTCTGCAGATCCTAAATCCATATCTTGTGATTCAAGTCCAACTAATTACACACCAAATAGCCGATTTGGGAACAACCTCAAGATCCTTCTTGAGTCCCCATCATCGAACACTCCATTAAATCAAGGCTTCAACAGCATTGCAATCGGAAACAATACTGATCAAGTTTATAGGCAAGCTCTCTGCAGAGGGGATGTCACTCCTGAAGTGTGTCAGGATTGCATAAAGAATGCAAGCCAGGAGATCGAATTGGTCGATTGAATCGTTTGAGGAGCCGAGCCCTAGCGTTGTGTGCCTTTCCATTAATTAATTTAAAATTATAATTTTTATGAATTAATTTAGATTTCACATATATTATTGATAATTTTTTAAATTTTACAATTAATAATACAAAATAAAAATATATTAAGATTATATATCTATTTCAAAACAAACGGATTAAAAAAATAAAAACTTATTAAGTTTGCGAAACGTAACGTGACACGTTACGTTACATTTATGTAAGTGTCACATTATGTTTATATAGGTGTCACGTTATGTTTATATAAGTGTCACGTTACGTTACGTTTATGTAGGTGTCACGTTATGTTCATATTGGTGTCACGTTACGTTACGTATATATAGATGTCACGTTACGTTACGTTTATGTAAGTGTCATGTCACGTTAGGATCTTGTGGAATATATTCTTATGAAAATAGGACTTGAGACTTTATAAGAAATTACACAGGACTTAGCCTAGCATAAGGTTCTGAAAAAGGACTAATAAATAAGTCTCCCTAAAAAAAAATGGGCCTAAATGTTATACGAATTAAAAACATGAGAAAAGTCTGTGTAATTATGTCAAAATTGTGAAACAAACTATATATATTTAAAAGTGTAAATTGTTTTTGAATTTTTTTCACAAAAAGTTCAATAAAGAACCCAAAAAAAACAAAAAAAACAAAAAAAAATGAAAAAACACTCCCTATTTAACAATGGAACTTTTTTTAAAAAAATTTTAATTTTTTTTAACATGATCTACATACTATTTGACAAAGTTGTCTTATGAATTTTAAATTTCTTTTTTTAAACTTAGTATAAAAGAATTTAAAGGGTGTTTTTTTTTTTTTTTTTTTTTTTCAATTCACAAAATGCTACATACTAGCAAGGAACACGTCAGTACAAAAGAAATTAAAAGGCCTAACCACATAGAGTGATCTTTGGGGTTAGACCCTGAAACTCAACTTGTTTAGAATGAAATTGGTGAAAAGTGAAAGAAAGAGAAAAAAAAAAAAATTTTTTTTGTAAGTTTGTTTAGCTTGAAAATAGCTTATATTAGCATTGTAACTAATTTTTATTTCTTTAAAAAAACACAAGAAAACACAAGAAAAATTGAATGTGTGAGTTTATTTACATCTAAACATTTAAAATTTTCTATTTTTTTTTCTTACAAAATTTTATATTTTTTTCTTACAAAATTTTCATCTTGATCAAATGTTTGCAAGAAAATATATTTATTTTCTATTTCTTTTCTTTTACTTTCATTTTCTACCAAATTTTCTTTTTAATCAAATGGAGCCTAAAGAGCTGAGACCCCGAGATCACCTTTAAGTGGTGCTATATAGTAGGGTTATTCAATTATATAAAGGTAAGTCGCAAATTTGCACATAGACAAGGATTTAAATCCACATTTCTGACACTTTGTACGATTTACCTAAGCTTGGAGGATTCATCTTACCAATCATATGTGCTATTGCCCAAGACCCTTTGGAGAGTGGAAAATAAAATTTCAAAATTTTTGTCTAAGATCTTACAAAATTGCCACACCTATTAGGTCAAAAAGAATATGAGAATGTATTTTGTCATCAAGCAATTTTAATATTTGGAGAGTAAGGGACCTATCGAAAAGAAATAAACTTATACTCCCAAAGGTTAAAACGTACAACAATACAACCATTTAATATATTGTTCTATTTGAGAATTGATTTTTAAATAATTATATATATAAAAATATGAAAAAAAAAATAAAAAATAAACTAGTCTTTCTACTAATTTTTAATTTTTTTTTACTAAAATTCTAAATTTCCAAACATAGTGTTAGTGGATTAAATCTTGGGACAATTTTTTTTTGTACATTATGTCAAAAATTAAGTATTTATCTAATCATTTTTCCCTCAAACACACATTAATGTGTACTAAATAGCCATGTTTGATTCACAAGACCAATAGTAAAGGTATTAATAATCCCATCAAATTAGTGTGGTATTTACTATCCAATTGGATTAGTAGGATAAATTATTCCCCTTGTCCATTGTTTGATTTGCATTGGATAAGAAAACATATGAAGGTAGAATTACAGCTATATTTATGTTCTTTTCCAATATTACCCTCCATCAATATTTCTTCACAACCTTTACTTGATCAAAATTTCTTCATTGGTTTTGAAAAAAATTATAAATAAATAAATAAAAACAAAATAAAAAGGCCATGTTTAGTTTGTTTTTAAATTTTTTTAAAAAAAATATAAACTAATTTGATAAAATAAATATCAAAAAATATTTTTAAATTTTTAAAAATTATTTTTAGCCTTCTAAAATATAAAATTATATAAAAATAATAAGTGTTTTAATTTTTAGTCAAATGTAAAAGAGTCTTTTTATTTTGTTTCCCAACTCAGGATATATAATCCCATCTCTACCCCCATTACTAATAATTTTACAATTTTATTAATTATTCATTGAATTAATAATCTTGAAACAAAATTCTAAAACAAACACAGAATTAAGTTTATGGATTAATAATTTCAATTCCATACTCTAATCCTATCAATCAAACATGACAATGGGTATTATTTTTTTGGTGTTAGTGTTTGTATGTTATCATAAGCGACCTCTATCGGCCAACGTTACAACATTAAAAGTGTGCGGTGAGAGAGGTTGATCGACGATCTAGACCTTTTGCACCTCATCTAGAAAGGCATTAGCAATAGTTTTATATTTTGATGACGTTGATCGACGATCGAAAACTGATTTGTTGCGAGAGAGGTTGAGTTCTGATCTGTTCTTTTTTATTATTGTTTGTGAGTGGGTTTCCTTTTAGATTGTTGTAGTGATAGTGGCTCTGCAATATTATTCGGTTGTTGTCGTCGTTGTTGTCGGTTATGTGCTTCTTGTTTTTTGGGACTGCAAATATGTTGAAAAGACATTTTCTCCTCAACTTTACATCATTTTCGTTGAATCTATCAACATTTAGATATAGATTTTTTTGCCACCATAGTATGGGACTCGGGGGCTGCTGTACACCTAGTACAATAGTCACTGTTGTGTAGTTGTTTGAGTTCACTTTGAGTTTTATTTTGATATATTTTAAAAAGTTTTTATGGTATATCGAGTGCAAAATTCTTATAAAAAATCAAGTTGATGAAATATCATTGGCTTTTTCATCAAATAACATTTATATTTAGTTTTATTTTTAAAATTATATTTACCATTCATTCTTTCAGATGCAAATGTGATTTGATAGAAAAGTTATCGATATCTTGATCAATTTGATTTTTGACAAATATACTATACTCGATATATTGTAAAAAGCAAATTATTTGAATTATCAAAATAAGATCTGAATTGGGCTCAAATGGCCACACAACATCCCATAGTATGATACCTAAAATCATTACTTTTGTATCTGTATGTGGGGGTTCGGAAAAGTCGTTGGAAAAGATGAAGGCTCGTTGGAAACTTCGAAGACTCACCGGAAAACTTGAAGATCACTGGAAAAATCTACGGCTCTGTTTGGTTTCATTCTAGAAGCATAATTTCACCATCATATTCTAGCCCTCTATTTGATTATAGTTTTCAAAATATAATTCTAAATTACATTTCAAAACACATTGGAAAACATGTTTGGTAACTAGAGAGTTTTTTGAATTTTTGGGTCCACCCTGTTGTCTGCCTGGACATCCAGCCAGTTGACTAGAACAACGTTTTTTTTTTTTTTTTTTTTGGCAATTGCCACTTGTTATTTGGAAAAAAAAAAAATTATATTTGTTTTTGATATTTTTTAAATATAGAAATTATTTTTTTAGACCAAAATGATAAATTATTTGGCCATTTATTAAAAATTACAAAAAAAAAATTAAATAAAATTAATTTGTCACATTAATTTTTAAAAAATAAAAAAAAACATTTTTAAACAAAACAACTAAATTTTTTTTCAATCAAATAGACAATCAAAAGTAATTTTAAAGCACTAGCTGAATTTTGTTTTTTGACAAAAAATAATATATACTTTTTAATATTTTAAATAAAAAAATATTTTCAAATTTTTTTGAATTTTTTAAATAAAAAAATTATTTTTTTCAAAAATTATTTTTTTAAATAGAATTTTAAAAAGAGTTTGGTTATGACATTTGAATAGAATTTTCAATAAAGTTTTGACTTGTGTGTTTGGTTATGAGTTATAAGTTTTTGAATTAAATTTTGAAAACTCTTTTTAAAAATCATAACCAAACAACTTTTCTTATTTCAAAACTCATTTTAAAAATTCAAAAATTCAAAATTGAATTTAAAATTCAATTCAAAACCCTTTTTAAAACTATTAACCAAACAAATTTTCTCTTTTCAAATCATAATTCAACAACTCACAAACTTAAAATACAACTCCATTATCAAATTATGATTCTAAAACTAAATCAAATGATATCTACAATTCTCTAGAAATAGAATGAGAGTATTAGATTATTCAATGGTAGCCATATAAGAACTCAATAGAAGAAGAAAATGTTGGGTATGTTTGGTTTGTGTTTGAGAGATGTGTTTTAGAGATAAAAAGTACGAAAACATGTTTGGTTTGGTTTTTTGGAAAATTTGTTTTGGAAAATTGTTTTGACAGAGAGTTTTGGAAAAAGTGATTGATTTGATGTGTGTGTGAGAGAGATTTGTTTGGAAAACTTGTTTGGTTTGTGTGTTTTGGGAAATTTTTTTGGGAAAATTTGTTTGGTAGAGAAAATTTCTGAAATTTGTTTGTAGAGAAAATTTCTGAAATTTTTTTCAGAAACACAAACCAAACCTACCCGTTGTCTTCCTCATAACCCCCCAGCACGCTGGGCCACAACAACGGGAGAGTCTGCCGGACGGACCTCCTTCTAGCACCAAATTCGCGATGTCTGTCCTCTCGTGCCCTGCCACTATATTGTCCGCTTTAGGCAGCCCTCTGGGGTCGGCCTTTATGGCTTTGTTTTTCCTTTGGGGAAAAGGCCTCTTAATATGTTGAGAGGGCCAGTGCGCTTATAAGGTGGAAGTGGGAGTCCTTCCCAGGCGATGTAGGACATTGTCCTCATCATAACCTCCCAGCGTACTGGGCCACAATAGTAGGAGAGTTTGCCGGACGGTCCTTTTTCTAGTGCCAAATTTGCGACTTCTGTCCTCTCATGCCCTGCCATGATATTGTCCGCTTGGGGCAGCCCTCTGGGGGTTGGCCCTTGCGGCTTTGTTTTTCATCTGGGGAAAAGGCCTCGTGCAGGGAAGAGCTCAGATGGCTGGAACATGTGGTTGTTCTTCTGCAGATATTGCCTGCTTTGGGGTTGAGGGACGGATCTTGTCGTCCCCCTGGGGGTCGGCCCTTGCGGCTTTGTTTTTCATCTGGGGAAAAGGCCTCGTACAGGGAAGAGCTCAGATGGCTAGAACATGTGGTTGTTCTTCTGCAGATATTGCCTGCTTTGGGATTGAGGGACGGATCTTGTCGTCACCCCCCCTACGGGTTTGTTCCTCCTTGGGGGAAAAGGCCTCGTAATAGGTGGAGGGGGTCAGTGCGTTTATAAGGTGGAAGTGGAAGTCCCTCCTAGACGATGTTGGACATTATCCTTATTAATTATTATTATTATGGTCTCAATTCGAAGATGAGCGAGTGAGCGTGTGTAGCTTTTTGGGTAAAATCTTCCATTCTTTGATCTTTTTTAGTCCTACTTATTATGATTGCATTTGCATTTTGTTTGAAGATGGGTTTTCGGTGAGAACAGAGTCGGTGTGCAGTGGTGGTAGAGGAATGGGGACGACTGGCGGAGGCTGTGAGGAGAAGATATTTGTGTCGGTGAGGTTGACGCCTTTGAATGAGAGGGAGATTGTGAGGAACGATGTGTGTGATTGGGAATGCATCAATAAAGATACCATCATTTTCAAGAACTTTAATCTTCCACTTCCAGATTGCTCCACATGTATCTAACTGCCTACACTTTTGGTATGCTAATTTACTTTTCTCTTCATTTTGTGTGTGAATTTTTGATGTGTTTGTGTTGTTTTTGAGGGTTTAAATTTAAGACTGTGTTGGGATCTTTGATTTGATTTGATTTGGTAAGTAATGTGTGGAGTGAGAAGGAAATGATAGTGAAATGTGAATGAATGAAGTATAAATTAATTTATTTTATTTTTTACATTTTCATTCTATTTTCTCTTTGCTTCATAATTCTCTATCCAAATTAAGATCCAAGACTAGAAGTTTGTTAAACTATGTGGGTTTGTGTGTGTGTGTGTGGGGGGGGGGGTTGGCGCGGAATTTGAGCTGTGATTTGCTGTGGTTGATGATTCAAACCTGAAATGTCTGAAAATAGGAAACCATTATTGTTCTTGTTGGGACTGTGAGACACCAGAAATCAATCACACACAAGAACACAACAATATTTACGTGGTTCGGCAATTGCCTACATCCACGGAGAGCTATTCACTATAGAATATTTCCCGGAGGGAGTTTACACACTCACACCTCACTTACACTCTATAGAACTCTCAAACTCACAACTCCCACAGATTACACTCTGTGTTTTCTGATATCTCCCCCTCCTCCTCACCTCAATTTATACACAATTGAGGGAGGAGGTGATTGGTTGCCACCAACCCCATACCACTCTCTAGTCTCTAATGGGGTGGGTGAAGTGGAGCAAATGGGAGAGCCACTATCCAGTGGTGTCTCCATTACATGGGAGTGGAACACTAACAATTCTCCCCCTCCACACCCATATGGAGAACTGACTTCTCACTTGAAGTCCATCCCGGCAATGTCTCTGCAGATCTCGAGTTTGTTTCTTGAGACCACCTTTGTCAGTATGTCAGCTGGATTCTTATCTGTATGGATCTTGATCAGTTCCAATAACTGTTTTTCCATCACTTCGCGTATCCAATGATACCGAATATCAATGTGCTTTGTGCGAGAATGATACATCGAATTCTTGCTCAGGTCTATGGCACTCTGGCTATCACAATGTACCGTAAACTTTTCTTGCTCTAATCCCAACTCTTGGAGAAACCGTTGCAACCACAACATCTCTTTCCCAGCTTCCGCTGCGGCAATATATTTTGCCTCGGTTGTGGATAATGCAACACACTTCTGCAACTTGGACTGCCAAGACACAGCTCCCCCTGCAAAAGTGAACAGAAATCCTGATGTAGATTTTCTACCATCAAGATCTCCCACCATATCGGAATCCGTATAGCCTTCCAAGACTGGTTTAGCATCTCTAAAGCACAAACACATTTTTGCCGTACCCTTGAGGTACCTCAGAATCCACTTGACTGCTTCCCAATGCTCTTTTCCTGGATTGGAAAGGAATCGCATTACTCCAACAAAGATGAGCAATATCTGGTCGAGTAGACACCATTGCATACATCAAACTCCCTACGGCGGATGAGTAGGGAATAGCCTCCATCTCTTCTCTTTCTTTAGTAGAGGAGGGACAAGAACTCTTGTTTAGCTTGAAATGATTAGCCAGCGGAGTATTGACTGGCTTGGAATCTTTCATGTTGAACTTTGCAATCACCCGTTCAATGTACTTCTCCTGTGACAGCCATAATTTCTTGGCTTTCCTGTCACGCACAATTTTCATGCCCAACATTTGCTGTGCAGGGCCTAGGTCCTTCATGTCAAAGGACTGTGATAACTCCTTCTTCAATGATCTGATTGCTGTGGCATCTTGTCCAACAAGTAGCATGTCATCAACATAGAGTAGGAGTATGATGAAGTTTCCATCGGGAAATTTCCTGACATAAACACACTGATCTGCAGCAGTTCTTTTGTACTCATGACCCACCATGAATGAGTCAAATTTCTCGCATTAATCGCTTCAGGCGCTTGTTTGAAGTCAGAAAGACTCTTCTTCAATCTGCAGACTAAGTTTTCTTTCCCTTTTACTTCAAAACCTTCTGGCTGCTCCATGTAAATTTCTTCCTTCAGATCTCCATGGAGAAATGCCGTCTTCACATCCATCTGTTCAAGTTCCAAATTCAAACTGGCCGCTAGCCCCAAAACTACTCGAATGGATGTCATTTTCTGGCCGGCGAGAAAATTTCATCAAAATCAATACCTTTCTTCGCTGATACCTTTAACAACCAAACGAGCCTTATACTTGACTAGCTTTCCGCTGCCATCTTTCTTCAACTTGAACACCCATTTGTTCTGCAATGGTTTTCGACCCTGGGGAAGTTTTACCAAATCATAAGTCTGATTCTTCTGCAATGACTGCATCTCTTCTTGCATAGCTTGATGCCAGCTATTCTTCTCCTTATGATTCTGAGCTTCTTGAAAACTTTCTGGCTCCCCCTCATCAGTAAGCAAAATATAATCAGAACTAGGGTATTTTGCCGACGGCTTAGACTCTCTTGTTGATCTTCGCAACTGTGGACCAACAGTCTCTGGCGGAGGGGGTTGTGGCTCCCCCTGCTCAACACCCTTTTCTTCTGGATCTTCTTCTTCTGGCAATCCATCTTGCAACTCTATATCATTGGCTGCATGCTGCGGTAGCTCTTCTTCATGAGTGGCATGCTGTGATGGTGCAGGATTGGGAACAAGGTCTAGAACATCATTAACTTTGGGTTTGGCTGGTTGCCCAAAGTCTGCTAAGGTCTGGCCTTCTTGAAATACCACATCTCGGCTTCGAATGACCTTTTTGTTTTTCGTATCCCATAATCTGTATCCAAATTCTTCATCTCCATAGCCAATAAAGATACATGGAGTAGCTTTATCATCCAGCGTCTGTCTGTGCTCCTTGGATACATGTGCAAATGCTTTGCACCCAAACACTCTCAAGTGAGAGCAATAAATCTCCCTTCCAGACCATATTTTCTCTGGAATTTCAAAATTCAGTGGAACTGATGGCGATCTGTTGATCAAATAGCATGCAACACGAACAGCTTCTCCCCAAAATGGCGTTGGCAGCTTTGCCATTTTTAGCATACATCTAACCTTCTCCACAATGGTCCGGTTCATTCTTTCGGCTACACCATTGTGTTGTGGGGTTCCAGGAACAGTCTTCTCATGTCGGATGCCGCGAGTAGCACAGTAGGCTTCAAACTCCTTTGACGTGTACTCGCCTCCATTGTCTGTTCGGAGACATTTCAGCTGCTTTCCGGTCTCCCTTTCCACCATAGCATGAAATGTTTGAAAATGCTGGAACACCTCAGCTTTGGTTCTTAGGATATAAACCCATACCTTCCGTGATGCGTCATCAATAAATGTCAGGAAGTATTTTCTGCCACCCAATGATTCCACTTCTATGGGACCGCATACATCAGAGTATACTCTGCTCAACAACTCTGATTGTCTTCTAGATGATGAATGAAAAGCGACTCTATGTTGCTTTCCATACAAGCAGTTGTCACAAGGATTCAATTTCGCATCTTTGGCAAAGGGAATAAGTGACTTCTTTGCCAGAATTTGCAACCCTTTCTCACTCATGTGACCCAGCCTTTTGTGCCACAAATTTGGTGATGCCTCATCTTCTGCTGCGTTGAGGCTATCTGAATGCACCTCCACATGAGTCTTGTACAAAGTGCCATTTGCCTGTCCTCTGGCTACCACCAGAGATCCCTTTTTCAACTTCCACATGCCTTTGCCGAAGTAGTTCTCATAGCCTTGTCGATCTAAGGCTATCCCTGAGATAAGATTCAGGCGTAAATCAGGAACATGCCTGACATCTTTCAACACCATCGTGCACCCAACTTTGGTTTGGATGCGAACATCACCGATTCCCACAATCTTTGAAAAACTGGAGTTGCCCATCTTCACTGTACCAAAATCTCCAGCTTGGTACGTACTGAAGAACTCTTTCCGGGGTGTGGCGTGGTAGGAAGCTGCTGTATCTACCACCCATTCGGTGTCGTTGTCTGACATATGGAGGCATTCTTCTTCTTCAACAGAGAATAATGCAATATCCTCTGAAACAGTAACTACAGTGTTCCCATCTTCAGTCTTTGGTTGTCTATTACCCTGTTTTTGTTCTCCCTTCAAGGCATAACAGTATTTCTTTATGTGACCTTCTTGGCCACAATGGTAACACTTGAACTTCGGCCGGCTCGTACCTTCTTTGGATTTCCCTCTGTCATGAAATCTTCCTCTGCTGCGTCCTCTGCTTTTGCTTCTTCCTCTGCCTTTATTTTATGTGACGAAGGCATGGGATTGATCTCCACCCGAGTCTTTCCGCCTTGTCTCTTCATTGTACATGGCGTCAGTGACCATACTCATGGTCAGTTTCCCTTCTGGTGCAGAGGTGCTGAGAGAAACCACCAACGTCTCCCAGCTGTCCGGTAAAGAGCTGAGCAGTAGAACGGCTTGCATTTCATCATCCAACCGCATCTTGACGGTTGCAAGCTGATTCACCAGATTTTTGAATTCACTGGTGTGCTCAGCAATAGACACGCCATTTTTCAACTTCAGATTTACTAGCCTTCTCATCACCAAGGCTTTGTTTCGGGCGGTCTTTGACTGGTACATGTCGCTTAACATTGTCCAAAGAGTATAGGCATCTGTCTCTTCGGCAATATGATGGAACACACTGTGATCTATCCATTGTCTGATACAAGCGATAGTCTTGCGGTTCATCTTGATCCAGTCATCATCTTTTACTCCTTCAGGTTTAACCCCCTTTATAAAAATGGGATCATGCAAGTCTTTTAAAAATAGGATGTCTTCCATCCGTGGC
Organism: Camellia lanceoleosa; assembly: GCA_025200525.1. NCBI lineage: Eukaryota > Viridiplantae > Streptophyta > Magnoliopsida > Ericales > Theaceae > Camellia > Camellia lanceoleosa. The sequence continues at coordinate 48,500,868 of CM045759.1, forward strand.
CTCCAAATTGCATAATTGGAAGGAGTTAACTTGAACATAGAATCTGAAGTGGATGTGGAAGCCTCCATTGACACTTGTCTGAAAATAGGCTTCGCGGTTGAGTCCGGACTAGTCAAATTAGCCGGAAAAACACTTCGGATTGTCCAAATACAAACTGAAAATTTTTGAAATCTGATTTACAAAATCGACCGTCTGGATGTGTCCGAATACTCCAAATAGTTGAAAACCACTATTGGATCGCCCAAATTGGACTCGAATGACTCGGATCGATTCAAAAGCAGTTTCGGCGGTTACGATCGAGGAATCAGTGCGCTGCTGGCTGCCGGATGATCTCCCAGTCACCGGCCCGGTCAACGGCTCGGTCAACGGCGGCTCGGCTTGGTCAACGGCGCGGCGAGTCGGCTCGGCGTCGGCTCGGTCAACGGCTCAGTCAACGAGCCGATGACGTGTCTGCCACGCGGAGGATAACGAAGCGCGAGCGTGGCGCTGCGTGTATCGTCTTCTTCTCGCAGCAGCGTGTAGGCGTGAAGTGCTCTGAAGCGGCAGCGCCGGCGGCTTATCGGCGCGTGTAGGCGCGTGATGCGCGTGGTAACGACGCTTTTTAGCGGTAGCGTGGTAGCGTTGAAGCTCTTCTCGAGCTTCGGCTTACGGACTCCTCTCCTCGAGCCCTTCCTCCTGGTATGCTCAAAAGCGAATTTCGAGCAAATTGATTTTGGCGATTTAATTTTTGTTCCGAAACGCAACCGAAATGGCTCTGATACCACTTGTTGGGACTGTGAGACACCAGAAATCAATCACACACAAGAACACAACAATATTTACGTGGTTCGGCAATTGCCTACATCCACGGAGAGCTATTCACTATAGAATATTTCCCGGAGGGAGTTTACACACTCACACCTCACTTACACTCTATAGAACTCTCAAACTCACAACTCCCACAGATTACACTCTGTGTTTTCTGATATCTCCCCCTCCTCCTCACCTCAATTTATACACAATTGAGGGAGGAGGTGATTGGTTGCCACCAACCCCATACCACTCTCTAGTCTCTAATGGGGTGGGTGAAGTGGAGCAAATGGGAGAGCCACTATCCAGTGGTGTCTCCATTACATGGGAGTGGAACACTAACAGTTCTTTCTTCATTTAGCCGATTCTATTGGAGTTTTCATTGTAAAATTGTTCCTTCCAGGAGGGTTCAAATTTACGCTTTTTAATTAAAATTAAATTAAAAGTGTGGAACAGACTTTATTCCCAAATTATGTTAGAACGTGGTTAGTAACTTGCACCCAAAAAATAAATATTACTAACCACATTTTTTATATAATGCGAAAAGGTAGTTTAGATAGTGGTATGTGTTAAGTAAAAAACGTGATTAACAATCACATTTTTTAAAAAGTATGATTGCTAATCATGATTTACTGTAGTTTGAGAATATAGTTTGTCCAGCTTTGCATATGGTTCAGTATGTTAGATTTGAGAAACCTAAGTTTGAATGCAACTTACGAAGAATTATTGTTACAATTTCATATCAGCATTGGTGTCATGGCTTGGATACTCATCTTGATCTTTCTTTTTCTTTTTTTCGCTATTAAACAGAGTATTTAGGAGTGACTGCTCCACAAAGGAGGTGTATGAGAAAGGAGCCAAGGACGTTGCTCTTTCAGTTGTCAGTGGTATTAACTGTGATTATATTCTCTCTTTGCTTCCCCATTTTTCCTCATATTGAATTCCACTTGAATTCCATTGACAATTTTCTTTATGTCAAATAATGGGCATAAATTTCAGCTACTGTTTTGCATACGGACAAACAAGCAATGGGAAGACATTCATGATGACGGGAATTACTGAGTATGCCATAGCAGATATTTATGATTATATAGAGAAGGTAATTAAGAAACTATTAATATTCACTGTTTCTCACTACTTGATGTTCTTGCATTCTATTATAGTATTATGTTCCTTGGGCTTTCACCTAAGAAGCACCAACACTTCTAAGAAGATGGCGTGTCTATGTCGGACACTGACACTCATTTGACACTTCCCAATGCATGTTGGACCTGACATGCCTTGGATACTTGAAGGACACACATATCCACCTCTTAGACACACATGAAACGCATTATAAGTTTAAAAGAAAAACAATATAGTTTTATGCCTATTAGCTCAACTTTAGGAATTAATGTTATGCTGCATTTTTTTAATTATTATTTTCGATAAAATATTCACATATATAATAAATGACATATACAAACATATAAAACTATATATTTTGCATGTGTCACACAAGTGTTGTCTTGCTTTTTTGAAAATTTTCAGCATCGGCGTGTATCTGTGTCATGTTGTTGCATGTTTGTGCCTATGCTTCTTAGGCTTCAACTGTTCGTTGTTTACATGTTTGTTTTATTTGCAGCACAATGAAAGAGAATTTCTTTTGAAGTTCTCTTCTATGGAGATTTACAATGAATCTGTCAGGGACCTCTTCAGCACAGATAGTACTCCACTTAGACTTCTAGATGATCCCGAGGTCAATTACTTTCTTGGTCGACTAAATAATTAGTATTTGATATTTTTCCATTATGCTTAATTCTTAGCTATTTCAAAGAGAGGGACAGTTACTGAGAAACTCACAGAGGAACCTCTCAGGGACTGGAATCATGTAATGGAACTCCTCTCCATCTGCGAAGGTAAGATATTCTCTAGTCATCTGACTTTTACTAGATGATCGTGACTGCATTCTAAATGTCTTGGTGCATTCATGAAGCTCAAAGACAAATAGGGGAAACTGCCCTGAATGAAACAAGCTCCAAATCTCATCACATTATCAGATTGGTAGGAATGTTGGCTCTGTTTGGTGAGCTTGATTGGAACATGGTGTTTGTTTACCATTTTCAAAAATTAATTCCACACTCACTTTTGAAAACGCAGTCGAAGGCGGGAAAATTTGGCCTAACCGGTCATCCGACGTCCCAACATTCGTCCGGCTGGTTGACCGGAATAGTGCAAATTTTTTTTTTTGTTGCAATTGACACATGTTAATTTTTATATATTCAATAAAAAGTATTTTCCTAATTTTTAAAAAAAATTTATGAGCTTTAATAGAATTTTGAATTGTGTGTTTGGTTATGAGTTGTAAATTTTTGTATCAAATATCATATGTCACATCAAAAATTCCCCACTCAATTCAAAACTCTTTTTAAAACTCTTTTCAAAACTCATTTACCAAACAAAATTTTCACACTCAAATCATAATTTCAAAACTCACAAACTCAAAATACAACTTTATTCTCAAATCATATTTAGAAAACTCTACCAAATGCAACTGTTGTTTTCTTGAATGATTGTACTAAACATAACTTATTGTTCTTTCCATTCAATTGACGAATGGGTTTTTGCAGACAATTGAAAGATTTGCTCGGCAATTTTTAGTCAAGGACTACTTAAGCACCCTTACAGCTGATGTGGTATGGATCGTCAAGTTTTTGTTAGATTAATTTGGATGGTTATTAACATGTTAATATATGCCATGTTGTGCTATATTAATATTTTTTTGATACATCCTGTGTAGAATTTTGTTGATCTTGCAGGAAGTGAGCGTGCATCTCAGTCATTATCAGCTGGCACCAGGCTAAAGGAGGGTTGCCACATAAATCGTAGTTTACTGACCCTGGGAACTGTTATCTGCAAACTACGGTTAGCTTGTTTTTCAATTTTTTTAATCATTTTTGAAAAATCTAGAAACCTCCTAGATGTTGATTTGTGATTATGTATCAATTTTAAGCAGAATATAAAAATCCCAATCAAACAATCAAGAGAAAGAGACACAAAGATTTTACGTGGAAAAACCACAATTGGACACCTTCCAATTGTGATCAAAAACCACGCAATGACCACAAGAACAATCCACTAAGAAGATATAAAGGAATTACACAGGTATCACTCTCAATTATCTAGCGAATTCACAACGCCTAATTGAACCAACCTCTATGTGCCTCTTCCAACCCCATCTTCAGCACGGAATTGTCTTTCTGGTGAGCCACTCCGGATTCCCTCCAAAGCTTCAGGCTCGAATTCTTCAGAATTCACAACTGAAGAACAACTCTCTCTTTTGTGTGTAACAAAAGAGAACTGAATTCTAACTTGAAAAGTTATTGCTTGAAAAGTTACTCGTGCTATAGCCTATATATATGAGAACTGAATTCTACACTTGAGTATCCTATCCTTCAGATTTAGAAAGCTGTGAAGAGCTTTAGAGCTCCAGTGGTGAAGTTTTAAGGTGTGGCATTGCTAAACTAGCACAGTTCAGCAAAAAAACTCACTCTGACCATAATGCTAAAATAGCATAATGCTATTTCCTGTCCAAAACTTAGCACAAGAAATAACACAATGGTATTTTGTACTACACTTTGACCATATGGATTTTTCGACAAAAATTACATCCATGCTATTCTATTATAAATTTGTGGGCATTTTGGGCTTAGCCAAGTTCAATTTATTGAGCTCGGGCCAGGCTTGGGCATACAAGATCAGGTTGGAGGTTGGGTTTGGGCTGGTTTAGGCAACTCTCAACACAATTTGGGTTTGGCCTAAACAACCTCTCAACCTGACTGAACCCGCCCAAGTTGCCCCATAAACAAAAGCAATATTATCAAAATCTATAGAAGGCCTACAAATAATAAAAACCAATAAGGTATCTGCAATCCAGTTCTGAGTTATTTATTTATTTCGTCCTTTTCAAATTTCCCCACCAAATGCGAAAAAGCTAGTGACACCTTGATGAGCTCAATGGGCTAATGATCAGATTCGGAGCATTTAGACAAGCAGAAACTAATTTGATGAATAATATCAATATGATGGGAAAAATTAGGACCAAGTAAGTTCACTGAGTGCATCACAATCAGTGAAGCAAGATTGTCAGTAGAATACCAATGCTCCATAAACTCCAATGTCCTGTCTAATCCACATTTACATCTAAAGGTTGACACTCCAACATTTGGCAACCACTAAGTTAAATGCAATGATGTAGTGAAATAATTTCCACATGAATATATTTTAATAGAAATTTCTTTCCATAATTAGTTACAAATGTACCATATGTGGTGGAACCTTGAGAATAAACACCCTCATGAACAGAGTCAATTAAGAATGCCCATCATTTGGACCAACTCAAAATAATCAGATCCTCAGAAGATAGGAGATGTTCCACTAAATTTAAGTTCCATCATTCATGATCGTTTACTATGGTTCAGCACATGGTAAATTATGAACTTTTGTTGTCAATACTAGCACCATCTCCAAGCCAACTATCCTGAAGAAGTATACACAACATATATTAAGAAGGTATGTGGTATATCTTCTGTGAAAGGTTTAGCTTCTAAAAAGCCTCCTCCAAATATGATAATGAAAATGTATGGGGAGCGCAAGAATGAGGATGAATTCCATGACAATATTTAGCTATTAAGAAATTTGCCCACAGTCACATATTACATTGACGTTGTCTCCACAACTTGATGCTCAAAGCTAGCACATGGAAGGATTGTGAAAGTCCAAACCTCCCTCTGTAACAATAAGGGGTAAAGAGACGATAATTCAATCCAATGGTACTTAGGAAAAATCATTATCTAGTTGTCAAGGATTGCATTCATCTATGTTGTGAAAACTGTGAGTTTCCTTATTGCTTGGCTTGAACAACAAAGAGAACTGAAACAAAGCTAAACACTCCTTTCACTGAACCATGGACTTTTTGCTCTTTTTTTCCTGTTGATGGTCTTAATAGGAGCACGAGTCAAATGAATTGTTTTAAAGCAAAAAAACCAAGGACTACTTGAATTATCTTCATCAGATTAACTCAAACTTGATTCTGACGGTCATCATTTAGCCCATGATTTTCAAATTCGTTGACTGGTAATCACTTATATCAACCAGGTGCTGGTAATGGTTAGTTGTTTATTTTATTAAGACAATGCAGTTGTCAGGATAATACGTCTAATCACTTGGTTGTGCTGCTTTACTCTACATTCTCTCAGATTACTATCATCTCTTTTGGCTAGTACACTCCTTTGGGTAATCATGATGATCTTATTACGTCAAAGATTTGTTGTTGTGGTCTTTTTAAATCAACCAAAATGGTTAAATTCTCAGGAATTTTGTGCCTTTAATCCTTTTACCTGCCTTTTCTTTTTCTTGTCTGTGTTTTTTTTGGTTTGATTGTATGATGTTTCATCCTGAACATTACCATTTGTTGATTGCAAGTTTTGTTATCATTTGTGTTGTCCTATCATTGGGTGCAGCAAGGGAAGAAATGGGCATGTTCCTTTCAGAGATTCTAAGCTAACTCGCATATTGCAATCCTCGTTGGGAGGCAATGCTAGAACTGCCATCATCTGTACCATGAGCCCCGTGAGAAGTCATGTTGAGCAATCAAGAAATATGCTATTGTTTGCAAGTTGTGTGAAAGAAGTAACAACTAACGCTCAAGTTAATGTAGTCATATCAGATAAAGCATTAGTAAAGCATCTGCAGAGAGAATTAGCTAGGTTGGAGAGTGAACTGAGAAGTCAAGGGCCCACCTTTGTTGCATCACATTATTTGGCATTACTGAGAGAGAAAGGCCTTCAGATTGAAAAGGTAATGATTGGGCTTTCATTATCAAATTGCAATACCTGTTCAATAATAATATCAAACAGTTCATAAATTTCTGTGTAATTGTTGCATGAGGAATATAAATTTCAAAACTCTTTAAAACCACAATGTGGTACTTCTGAATCTTAAATTAAATTATAGGGAAAATTTCACTTCACCCCCTTGTGGTTTGGCCTATGTGCACATAACCCCTTGTCATTTGGAAACAAGCACATAACCCCCTCTAGTTTGTGGACTAAGAAACCCTTGTACATAAGTTACTTGATTATGCAAACCACAAACATTTTTGTCATTTTTTTGGGAGACAAAATTTACTTTAACCCTCTTTGTTTTACTCCATGTGCAATTTATCCCTCTGACATTTGGAAATGAGCGCATAACCCCTCTATGTCCTGGCATGTGTTTCGCACTTGTTAACTTGGACATAATGCTGATGGTGCACTTCAGTCCACAAACTACAAGGGGATTATGTGATTATTTCCAAATGATAGGGGGTAATCTGCACATAGGTTAAACCACATTGGAGGGTAGAGTGAAATTTTCCCTAAATTATGTCACATGATCACATCCACTAGAGTGAATTAGTTTGGCAAACATAAGTGTAATCTTTGCTGTTAAACCCTTATTTCTGTGTGCATCCTTCTCCATCATTTATAATTAATTCCACCTTTTCTTTTAGGTTGCATAACTTTCATTCCTTTTCACTGTCTGTTTGTCATGTTAAGCCTTTTGTAGATTTCTTGTTCTGCACAGAACATGCAAAAAGAATTTTCTTGGTCTATTTACTCATTTCTAATCTTTATTCCTTGTCTTGCTTCTAATCCTTTGACAATCTCATTTCAATTTTGGTTGGATTTTTAGGACTTTTGTGATCTAAAAGCAAAATGATTTTGTAACTCTTAGATTATTACAAGAGAGGACCAGTTGAAATGTCAACAAAATCCCACCTCAAGAACAATACCAATTTGAAAATATGAGATCTGTTGATGAACCATTTAGTTTAATAACATTGCAAGGATGCAGTTTAGATACTTCATTTGACTTTTACTTCACCGTAAGGGATATCTTTAACAACTTAACCTAACAGAAAATGGTAATTAATTTGGTGGACCATCGTTGATCGGGTCAAGATTCTCTACAACGAATTCTGGACTTCTTGTAGTAATCCAATGGCCTATGTTTAAAGTTAAGCAAAACTATGTCATTTTAGGATCCATGGTTTTAATGTCATTTTACTTCAGTTTTAACTCAATTGTTAAATTATGTACTTTGCTAATGTGTCTTGATTTGATAAAAAAAAACACAAGATCATTGCAGAAGGAAGAAGTAGGCTTAAAAAGTCCGAAGAACCATGGCATCACATATGGAAATCCTTCTAATGTCCGCTTATTTGACTTTTTGATAGCTGTAGGCTTAAAAAGTTCAATTTCAAATGACATTTTTGGGGAAAGTTAAGAGTGCACCTTGAGCTACTAACATTCAAAGTATGATTCACGAACATGCTGCAAATTTTTCCATCCATGCAAGAAGCAGCATTTGTCTTATGGGCTCATGCGTTGAATGCCGTTATCTTTTTATTTATTTACTTTTTCTACTTGTGCAGCTGGAGAAGGAGATGATAGATCTGACTGTTCAACAAGACTTAGCTCAATCTCAGGTTCAGGATTTGCTACAACTGGTTGGGGATGAGGGACATTCAATGACACAGGTAACTGTAGTTAAATTGTTGTACCGAAGCATCCATATCATCTACGTGTGCATTGTTTAGTTGAGTTTATTTATTTTTTCCTTTTGTACTTCTTCAGGTAGGTTTTAATAACTACCCACGCCTGCAAGTTTGAAGTCACCGGAATTTGAAAATCCAGTACCAGAGACATCCTCTTTGGCAAGTCCTCACTCCTTGGACATTGGTGTTAGATCAGTCAAGAGATCTCTTTATTCTTATGGACATAGTGGGAGAAGCTCTGATGATCACTGCATACAAATTCTTCCTGAATTTGAAGAGAACTTTGTGCCGAATGATACTTCTCCACAGCCGTTGGTCGGTGTTTCTATGTTTATCCGAAGCAATTCTGGACGGAGTTGGGACATGATTGAAGAAAACCAATGGAACTTTGGAGGATTTATGCAAGGAAGTTCGATGCATAGAGGCAGAAGAATCGAATAGATCATCATCTCCTGAACAAAGCACTGAAATCTCTGAATCGATGGTGGCTGGGAACGGAGACACAACAGATCAGAGTTCATGTCACCGCCACTAAAAGGAGATAGTATGTTAAGTTACATCCCCCATTTCATTGCTCATTCTCATGAAAAACCATCTCCATGGCCATTAACAGAGTACATGTCTGGCTCTCAAAGCTTGAAGTTAACTAAAAGTAGAAGCTGTAAAGCAAGCCTGATGACTAGCCCATATTCACCATGGTTTGAGAAGGTGGAAAATAATGATAATGAGCACACACCACCAAATGGGTTCTAGAAAGAATTCACTGAAGACCTGAGGATATCCGAAGAAGGGTTTATGAATTGAACTATGGTGCCAACATTGAAAGGCTATCAAGAAAAGGTTCTCAATCTTCTATCAGGAGTGTTGCTGCTATTGATCTTGAAGCACACAGAGGCAGAACTTTAACTGATGATAATATTACTAGTGTTAATACATGCATTGTATGAATGGAGGAAAAGGTTGAGCTTCAGCAAGAGAAGCAAGTTGCTGATAATCCAGTGAGTTTTATTTCTATTTCCAGCTTTTATTTTAAATATTTCTGTGAAAAACTATGGCTCAACAGAGTTTATGCTGATGCCAAAGCAGGAATTTGTTAACAAGTGCTAGAGAAACTTTTATGTGTTCTTTTCATTTATCAGTTATATATGACATCATTATTAATTAAGTACAGTGAGAACAGTCGACACCTATTATGCTATGGGGATTCATAATAAATGCACTTTATGATTTACGACAGTCATTTAGCTAAGCCCGAGTGGCTGAGATTCATGGCTTTGTTCTTCTTGTTGTATCAACAACTTGAGTAAGAGACAATGAAAATGCCAACATGGCAAAGTGTAGGGCATGGACACAACGGTACATGAAAGGTAATTATCAGTATTTTCATATAAAAAATGTACTCTTTTTATTGGTTTGTGCATACAAGGCTCATCAAAAAGTTCATTGCCCACAGTCCAGCCCGAGCTGGTCCTTGGCCTAGTCCTGAAATATGAGCTGGGCTTGGACAAAAGGGTAAGGCCCATGGATTGGCCCATAAGTCCAGCCCGATGGACTACCTAAAACCTAGACCATAGGCCTGACCCAAAGGCCCATGCACAAGGTAACATTTTGACAATTGCCATGCGTGGCATACCCTGGTTAAAATTTTGACAATTGCCATTTAGGACCCAACTTTGTAACAATCACACTCATTTACACTTCCAAACACACACCCATGACTCTCTCTATGGGTGTGTTTGAAAGTGTAAATGGGTGTGCTCCTATCTTTTCCCCCTTTAGGACCTGCATATATATGGGTGTGTATATATATACTAGCGGCGGATGCAAATGCAATGTGTTTACAATTTTATATTTAAATTTTTGGATACTTCAAAGAGTCTTTCGAATTGGCCCTCAGAATTCAAGAGGCTCCAAAAGGAAATTATTGAACTTTGGGATGTTTGCAGTGTGTCATTGGTCCACAGAACCTACTTCTTCATGCTATTTAAAGGCGACCAAACCGACTCCATTTATGAGGAAGTGGAGCTCAGGAGGCTATCCTTCCTCAAGGATACGTTTTCTCGAGGTAGCAAGAGGGTCAGACTCTCTTGCCTGCTTCGAGATAAAAATTATATTCATCTAGTAGGTTGCGGGACCCAAAAAAAAAAAACAATGATCTGCTACTAATGTGGGATTCATTTTCTTGCAACTCTCCTTTTGTCATTGTTTGGCCAAACAAAAGAAAAAAGGAAATGGAAGGTTAATTATTCAATAGACCTAGACCACCATGTGTCATTATTTACGTGGTGTTCCAAACCAATCATATAGCAAAAAAAAATTAGGGCAAGACATGCGGACTTACCTTTGTTAAGTAGTTAGGAGACAAAGGATGACCTACTTAAATGTGTGTTGGCAATGTCATATAATACTTTGGGAGTATCTAATAAGTTTCCAAAGAAAAGAGCCCCAATCTTGTATTTGTTGCAATCATCAAATTGCTTCTTCACCATGTGGGCATTGCCGAATGTCCCCCCCATTTTTCCTGTGAACATACATTGTTTCATTTCAATATTGTGATGTGATTTTCCGCAAGGGATAGGAGACTGATACATGGAGGTGTGAGTGGGTTTGTGTCTGATGCAAGTGAAAGTTCTGGCATGAGATATAGCTCTCACTTGCAGCCATTTACGCCTCCATTAAAATGTAATTATTTTGAGTAGTCTTTAATTCTCTTCTATTTGTCTTTAGTTATACTGTTATGTTCAACTAGTTAATGCAACATGGAGACCTCCCATTTAGTTTGATAGGGCAAACATGTAGGGCCCATGTTGGAATTAAATAATTTCAAATATTTTTTTGATATGCCTTTGGCTTGTGGTTGGTTTGGCAAAGGGATTGGGACATGATATTTTTAAGAATTTGTTTGAAAAGTGATCTTTTTAATGAAATAATTTTTATTTTTATTATCACAGTTGAGTCCTGTAATATAGATATATTATTTTTTAAAATAATTTTACATCACCAACTCAAAATGAAGTGGGTCCCACATTATCGGGTCTACTTTCATTGTAAATTCGTAGTATAAAATAATGTGAAAAAATGGTGCATTTATAATTTAATTTTATAATATTCATTAAATTTATACTGATTATCGAACATAATATTAATAATAAAGGTTTTTGTTGCTCCTACAACACGACAAAAAGAGTTTCAAAATTTTTTTCACCAATTATAAAATCTTTTTTAACACTTTCGACTTATTTATAAAACATTTTTCACGAACCCTTAATCAGAATAATTGTTAGCATTTGCCTAAAAACTAGAATAGTTAAATCTAGAAGCAAGTGGATTAGTAGTAGTTAACTAGTTCTATTCAATAGCCATCCCTCTTTGAAAATTATTTAATTACTACTCAGCACAACAACCTGATTTTGAAAGCCCCCTTCGTGTGTTTTTAAATTTTTGGACCTTCTTTAAAGACTTTTCTTATTAGTTTGAAAACCCAAACATAGCCCCCACTAATCTGACTCCAAGTCAGCTTTGTGTAGTTCTACATATTCACTTTACAACCTTATGTACTGAAAAAGGGATTTGGGGATACTGCTGCGCGCCCAAAACGGCGCCGTTTTGGTCGCCACGCTTATTTGAAAAATTTTGCACAATTCCAACAACCCCAAGGTTTAAACCCTGAACCACGCACGCGCACACAACGTCCCTTACCGCTGCGCCACCATGCATCCTCAATACTATATATGACATATATATTATTTATTATATTATTCAAATGTATACCCAACTGCAATGTCACCAAAAAATAAAATAAAATAAATAAATTATAAGTATATAAATCTAATTAAGTGAATGTCATAATCTCACTTTATTTTGTGGCTCTTAATTTCATAGTGAGAGAATAAATAATGTACTTTTAATTTATATTTTTTATGAATTGATGACGCCACTCAATTCGAATATTTGCACTTATTCATCTAAACAAGAAGCAAAATGACTACTTCAAGAATAAACAATATAATTTATCAAATCAATAATTAAAAAATAATAATTATCAAGTTATGCCAAAAACTACAATATGTCCATCCAAAACAACACTAAAAAAAATTCCAAGGCTCAAACAAAATTCTATAAAATCCATTTGAAATATTCAAAATATGTCTCAAAAAAAAAAAAAAAAAACCATTATCTAAGAATTACAATAAAAAATAAAATAAAAATACTACATTTCAATTATGTGGGGGAGGTTGTGAATGACTACAAAATTTTAAAAAAGTTTCATTATCTAAGAATGACTCGTCCCCCATGAGATTGACCTCTCCTTCATCAAATGACATCCCCTAAAAAAATAAAAATGAATAAGTGTGAGAGAATATATTGGAATCAATTTATTTATTTTTATTAAAAACAAACTACATTACAAACTCAAATTGCATACCTGAGAAGTTTGTGGATTAACTAATAGTTGTGAAGATAATGGGGTAGACTGTGGGTAACTTGATGAGCACGGAATGTTAGTATCATCAAGCTTGAAAAGATTGTGACCATAATTCATTAATTGTGGCCAATAGGGTATCCCAACATCCTAATTCATAAAATACTGTTAGAAGTAAATATACTATTATAAGAAAATTTAAATATAAAAAATAAAATCTAACCTGTGAGCGGCATAAAGAGGAACTTTGAACAATTAACGTGTTGCTTGATTGGCCAATTTTCTAAACAAATTATAACATTTATCAATACATTGCATGAGTCTAAAAGAAAGCAAAAATTAGAATCAAATTAGGTGAACAATACCTTACTAAGGTCGGTAGGTTGTGAAATAATTTTTTTCCTCTTATTAGTCTTCTCATGCCAAGGTTTTAATCTACCCCCACCCTTCTGTCCACCTTTTTTTTAAAGCCTTTAACTGGTGCAAAGTTAGGATTAGAAGTCATATCAATGTTGCTTCCACTACCACAATCACCCAAATCATCAAATGATACCATCATTTTATTCACTTTTGTACACAGTTCTTTAATCCCTTCATCAACCAATTGATAAGCAGGCTTATAAACAGATGCTTGAGTTGCTAGCTTTACCATCCTAGGACAAAGATCCTTGTAACGTGCTGATATCTCCAACTTGGGATCATTCTCATCCACTTCAACTTTTCCTCCTTTAATTTCACCACTCTTGGCATCTAATCTCCATCGACCTAATATGTACCTCTCAGGAATTTCCATAATATTCATTCTATCAAGTGCTTTAATTGCATGACCACATAAAATTCCAATATTTTCAAACTTTTGACAAGTGCAACGAATTTTTTGACATTTTTTTTCTCCTCCTAACTCATTGACTTCCATAACCCTCCACAATATACTCTCTATCATCACCATACAAGCTAATCATGTACCAAACTTCTCCTTCTAACTCATGGCATTGCTTCACTTGACAAGAAAGAGACATATCCAACTCATTATGAAATAAGTCAAAGATAGGAGGGGTGTACAAATTCGCAACTTGGTTCAAAATTGGAGACCTTTTCAATTTCATTCTCGGCAATTGTTGTCTAGAATTATATATAGCTTTTACTTCTTCGTACCGCTTATCTACAACAATCCGATTGAAGTGGGTAAAAAATTGAACAATATTATGATCAGCTTGCAAATACCTCTTTAATGTTGCGTTCAGGCTTTCACTAAGTTGGGTGCTTCGCATTCCTGCAATGAACAAGTATTTCATGTATACGTGCGCCCATTGCTCTCTTTTTTCCCAAGTCTTCTTCATCCACGCATTCTCATGCAAGTTGTATTTATCACTCAAAGAATCCCAAGCTTTAATTAACTCCTGTTCATCCTCGCATCCAAAAATACAAGCTTTGAAATCACTACCAAATTTTGAACCACTCCTATACATGTACCCTAAATGCTTCAAAGCATTTTGCATTAGGTGAAAAGTGCATAATCCATGGAAAACCTTAGGCATGACTTCAGATATTGCCTTAGTAATTGCCTGATCTTGGTCTGTGAAAAAACTGATAGGCTCTTTCCCTGACATTGCATGCAAGAAGGTTTCAAATAACCACTCAAATGAAGCTGTAGTTTCATCATATAATAATGAGGCACCAAAAATCACTGTCTTTCTAAAGTGGTTAAAGCCAGTAAATAAAGCTAGTGGCCGATACTCCTTATTTGTGCGAAACGTTGTGTCGAATGATACGGCATCACCAAAAAGTTCATAATCTGTAATCATCTGATGGTCAGCCCAAAAAATATTAGTAATCATCTCATCCACATCCAATTGAATTGCATAGTAAAAATATGGATTTTCAGCTGCTTGTTGTTGAAAATATCTTAATAAACTCCCTGTTTCTCCGTATTGCAAATTTCGTTGTCTTTTTCCACGCAAGTAGCTTTTTTGGTCTTCTCTCGTAAATCCCAAATTTTCTTTTCCCCCTGCTAAGGCACTAATGAGATCGTGTGATGCTTTAAGAGAGATACCAGTGTCATCAGCTATATCAACATTCAAAGCCTAAGCCTGACATAACTTTCTTTGAGATGGTATCAAATGTGTGCACTGAGGAAGATGCAAAGGATGGTTGTGGTTGTCATCAAACTTTTTCACTATCCACTTTGACAAGTCTCGATCCAAAGATACGTATATAAATGCATTGCACTTTGTTCTTGTCTCATGTTTAGGATGATTTACAATCGTGTACCGTTTATCTTTTTCTCTTTCTCCCTCCTTACAACAAACAAACTTCCTGTTAATCATAGCACCATCTTTTCTACTTTTGCTATGGTAATCTCTTCTAATGCCAAACCCCATAATCCTTCCATATTCATTATAGAATTGATATGCGACTTCCTCTGAATGAAATTCCATGCCAAGACATGGTGTTTTATCTTTGGTCAACTCCCCCATATCTTTGCTACAACCCTCATGTCCACTATTCTCCATTCTAACACCAACAAATCTAAAAAATTGAGAACAAATATAAAAGTATGGTAAGATTTTTTGAGATTTTCATGACATAAAATTTATATAGATGTCACTATAAAAAAATAAAAAATAAAAAATAAAAAATAAAATATTAGGCTTTGTTTATAATTTTTTATTCTACTTATCTAATAAGATGCCAAGTTTTACTATTAAATTTTTTAGAATTATCTTCTCTAATTTTGAAGTAGCATAACATATTCTCTAGAACATAATGCCTTTTGATTAAAAAAAAAAATATTTCTAACCTCAAAACAACCTAACATTTAATGGCAGAGAAAAAATTGACAAAGAGCAATCACTAATTGACCAATTGAAAGAATTAAGATTCACCTTTTTTTATTCCACAAAATTCATCATTACAACAATATGTTGTTGACAAATAAAATGATAAATAAAATACGGTATAACAATATGATAGATGTAACATTATTTTTCTTAGTTTTGAAAATATGAAATAAAAGTTAAACAATAAAAAATCTTAAATCTAGTCATTCATTAATTTTAGAATATTTTGTATTAATTTATTTATATATTTTATTATTCACTTTATTGATGTCAAAAAAATAAATAAATAAATAAACTGTAGAGACTAAACAAAGCAACGCACAAAGGGGCAACAATAAAGGTAGACACATCTAGCATTTAGTATTAATAACGAAAGCAATAGTTCTAAAGACAAAGAAAAAAAATCAACTCATAACATTCTACATGGAAAAAAAACCAACCAATCACAATCACAATATTGAAGAAAATTATATGTTTTTTGTTTAGGCCTACCAATATTCAAAGAGCAAATATGTTGTATTCGTACAAACCTGAATAGTATGGTGCAAGCGATAGAGAGTCTCCGACGAAGGTAGATAGATGGTTAGCCGATGAGAACAAACTTTTTAGGGTTTTGAGAAATTGATAGTTAAGAGTTTGTTTGAGATTATAAAAATAAATTAGAGTAAAATAAATGATAAGATCTTAAATAGTGTAGTTTTGATTTTAAAGATTTTTTTATAAAACAAAATTCCAAAACAGAACTGGTATAAAATTTCCAAAACGGAACTGTTGCGTACTGTATATTTATAAGGTATAAATAATATATATGTCCTATATAGTATTGAGGATGCATGGTGGCGCGGCGGTAAGGGACGCTGTGTGCGCGTATGTGGTTCAGGGTTCAAACCTTGGGGCTGTTGGAATTGTGCAAAATTTTTCAAATAAGCGTGGCGACCAAAACGGCGCCATTTTGGGCGCGCAGCAGTATCCCCAAATCCCTGAAAAAGCTATAAATCCCAAATAATTTATTAAATTTTTTACTAAATTTTTTACATGGGTGTGGGATCCACACAAATGAGTCCCACACTGTGAGAGATTTGATAAAAAAACTTGATAGATTATTTGGAGTCCCTAGTATTACTGGCCTTATATATTATTATTGTGTCATTTGTATTTATGATTAGACAAATTGACATCCAAACATGTCAACAAAATTATGAGTAAATATTGCATGAAAATATTGTGAAATACTTAAAATAATTATTTATTTATTTATTATTTTTTTTGGTGTTGTTTATATTTTTTTTTTGCCTCATTAACAAGCATAGTTGCTTACCCTAGGAGTATCATGACTGCTATCATGAATAGAAGAAAATAAAGTTATTTCAGATATTTTGTAATATTTGAGATATCATGTATAAGTCACATAAATTCTTAACAAAAAATTTATATTATTTAGTTATGGAATAAAGTAAGTGGTAGTTCAAAAGATAAAATGTAATTTGCCTTATCATCATACCAATCTTATTTGGTAATTGCTCCAAACTTCCTCAATTTTGTGGAGGATCAAATTTCAAACATTGTACCATTCATTCATGTTCTAGTTTTAATAGAAGTCATGAGCCATTTAATAAGTGAGTTTGCTGAGCAATTATTCACTGTTACATATGATAGTAACATAGTCATGCCATAAATAAATTCAAATTGTTTATTTATGTGAGATTTACTTGAAATTCATATAAATAAACGATTAAGATTTATTTATGATAGGATAAAATACATTTTTCATTCTTATAATTTGATTTAAATTTCACTTTGGCCCTATTATTTTAATTTGAATAATTTAGTTCTTATACTTTAAGTCCAGTTTCAGATGGTCCTTTGATCTAAATTTTTGTTAGTTTTTTGTACATGTACACCTTAGAAGATAGTGTTATAAAATCGCAAATTTTAACCTCCAATTTAAATATAAAAAAAAAAATCAAAGTGAAACTAAGTTAAAATGTAGGGAGTAAAATAAAATTTGAATCAAATTATAGAAATTAAAAATGTACTATAGAGGCACACACGATAGATTTACCACAAAGTGGCATAACACACCACAAACATTTGTAACTTTCACCACAAAACTTTCTTATTGTGAGACATTTTTTAGGGGTGTACGCTATAGATTTCTCCAACATATGTAAAGGTTACATGTGTTTTTTTTAATTTATTTATTCATATATAATATTACAATGAAACTCAATGAATTACAATCATAATAATATATATCAAATACAACACAATCAATACAAAGAAACTCCCAAAGTGGGACAGAGAACAAGACCCACTTGTAGGCGGGGAGATTCAAATCATTGACTTCCTAGTGAGTTCAACATCATAACCAAAGCTAACAATATTAGATGTATATATATAATGCGGCAATATCAAACTAGCAAAGATACTAGAAACCCCAAAATAATCTAAAATGTGAGAAATTAGAGATTAAATGTTTGAAGAAGTAGTATGATATTTTGAAGTGACACTAATAATACGTGGAGTACAATTGATGAAATGCATTAACAATAGATCGAACCAATTATGTATTCCAGAGATTGGATTCATAGCATTACATTGTAGAAATTATTCCCAGTTAAATTAGACAACCCCACACAGAAATAGCTTCTCGTAACCAAGTAAAGGACATACATCTAATGCTTTGATTGCTAAAAGACTTCGGCCTAAATATAAAAAATATATTTATAGATATTGAAACTTTAAATCTCAAATCTTCTGTCATTTGGAAACCAACAAAAAACAATATCCAGCAGTGGAGGTCATTTTAATTCTCAATATAAGAAACAACAAAACACAGATTTTTTTATTTCATTTTTGCTTCTTCTCCTTTTATCAGTGATCAACCCCCACAATAAATGAGGTGTGAGGATGCATTGGAAAAACTAAGAACAGATATTGAAGCTCTCTTATGCATATATCATTAAACACTAATATCATTAAATACTAATGTCAATAAAACTAACAACTTAGGCATAAGAATGGAACTTACAGTCCAGATTATTTGTCTATGCTGCTACAAGTAAAATTTGGATGGAAACAACCAGCAGACAGACATGAATTCTTAAACCCATTATTGAAGCAAGAACCACGTTGATTCTTCAACTCACTAAATGATAATGAAACACTTCGAAACCACCTAATTCTTTCCTTCAGTTCCAGTTGTTTAGTATAACTCTTCAAGATAAGAAAGTTTTTTCATGACTGTAGTCAACATATGCATAGCTGCAATTAGAACAATATGAAAGCACATGGACATAAAAATTATTTATTCAAGTAATTACAATACAACTAAACACCATGATCTAATTTCCTTCACAACAGAACATAAAGACAAAGAAATCCATTGTTGCACCAGAGTCAATATGAACTAATTGTAAATATGAGGGGTTTGTATGAGGAAACCTGCTAGTCTTGTAGATTCTTCAAGAAGAAGAAAGATTCAAGGCATTTACTATTAGGGAAAATCGATGTGATTCCCCACAAGTAAATCAATCAATGGGAATAAAAACTAATGCGGAAAAATTAAATCAAAAGCAACACAAGAATGTTTACGTGGTTTCCTTAATGTGAGGTACGTCCACGGGATCGAAATCCGATTCCACTATCAACCAAATAAGTTCCAAATGATTACAAACGAGACACTAATGGTCTCACAAAACCACCCTCAAGTGAATTCCAAATAATCACAAATAAACAAGAGGAAAGACCTCACCAAATAGATGAACCAAAACCTTCTGAAACAGAGTTGTAGAAGACCCAAAATAATAACCAAATCAGAACCGAAAATTGAACCAAACTTCTTCACAAATCAAAGCACCAATCTTCTTGATTGACCAAGTCAAATCAAGAATAACAAAACAACACCAAGTTGATTAATAGGCACCAAACTGCTACTGCCGCTTTTTCTTCACACGCAGGGCCGAAAACATAAACAATATATATATATAGTTGATTAATGGGCTTTTCTATCGAAACCCTAGTTGTATCCAAACTGAATTAGGTTTCCAAAAAATTAGATATAATATATAAAAATATATTATAACTAATACCAAATCAAATCAAACTCTTTTAATAAACCAATTGGGTCCCACACTCCAATAAGGAGGTATATCCAACAATTCTCCCCCTACCAACTTAGATGGAGAGATCAACCATACCCGCCAAAGTTCGACACTTTAAATGTTTGTCCCTCGACAAAGTCTTTGTCAACATATCCGAAATATTATCATCTGTGTGAACCTTTTCGAGTTGCAACAATTTCGAATCTAACACATCACGAATCCAATGGTATCTCACATCAATGTGTTTCGATTTCGAATGAAAAGTAGAATTTTTACTCAAGTGAATAGCACTTTGACTATCACAATAAAGCACATACTTTTCTTGCTTCAAACCCAACTCTTGCAAAAATTTCTTCAACTATAACTCTTCTTTGCAAGCTTCCGTAATGGCAATAAATTTAGCTTCGGTAGTTGAGAGAGCAACACATTTTTGTAATTTAGATTTCCATGCCACAGCTTCCCTTGCAAAAGTCATCAAATACTCCGAAGTAGATTTCCTAGAATCAACATCACCAGCCATGTCAGAATATGTGAACCCATCAAGCATCGGCTTACCATCCCCAAAACACAAACACACCTTCGAAGTCCCTCGAAGATATCTTAGAATCCATTTTACCGCTGCCTAATGTTCTTTACCCGGATTAGAGAGAAACTGACTCACCACACCAACGGCGTGAGCAATATCTGGCCTTGTACAAACCATGGCGTACATCAAAGAACCAACTGCTGAAGCATAAGGAACTTTCAACATCTCTTCTTTGTCTTTTTCACTTGTAGGACATTGATTCGAACTAAGTTTGAAGTGACCCGCAAGTGGACAACCAACCGGCTTTGCTTTATTCATGTTGAACCTCTCAAGAACTTTCTCAATGTAGCTTTCTTGAGACAACCAAATCAGTCCCTCTTTGCGATCACGAACAATTTTCATACCAAGTATTTGCTTTGCTGGTCCCAAATCTTTCATAGCAAAAGATTTACTCAACTCTAACTTCAACCTGTTTATCATGGTAGAATCTTGGCCCACAATTAACATGTCATCAACATAAAGCAAAAGAATAATAAATTTGCCATCCGGGAAATTTTTCACAAACACACAATGGTCCGAAGTGGTTTTAGAAAAACCATTATTCATCATGAAAGAATCAAATTTTTTGTACCATTGCCGTGGAGCTTGCTTGAGGCTATACAAACTTTTATTCAATTTGCAAACAAATTTCTCTTTCCCTTTCTCTACAAAACCTTCCGATTACTCCATGTAAATTTCTTCTTCAAGATCACCATGAAGAAATGCGGTCTTCACATCAAGTTGCTCAACTTCAAGGTTCATAATTGCAGCCATGCCAAGTATAACCCGAATAGAAGACATCTTTACAACCGGTGAGAAAATTTCATCAAAATCAATACCTTTCTTTTGCCCAAAGCCTTTCACAACAAGACGTGCTTTGTACTTCAGATTCTTCCTATCATTCTTCAATTTGAAGACCCATTTATTTTTTAGAATTTTCCTCCCCTTAGGCAACTTCACTAAGTCATAGGTGTGATTTTCAAGTAAGGAGTTCATCTCCTCTTCCATGGCCTTTTTCCAATCTTTTGCATGCTCAATTGCTTCTTGGTAGCTCTCCGGCTCCCCTTGATCAGAAATCAACACAAACTCATTGGGAGGATACTTTCTTGAAGGTTGTCGGTCCCTTGTAGATTTCCTCAACTCAAGTTGTGGTGGCGGTTCTTGAGTTGGATGCTCTTCCTCAATTTCTAGCTCAACTTCATTAGGATTAGCATCATCCTCTATATCTTCAATAGGTGGCTGAACATCTCCCCCATTTTCATCATCAATTGAAGATGAAGGAGATGGATCCATGTCAATGAGATCACTAGTTTTTGGCTCCGGTTGATCACCTTTACCAAAGTCTTCAATTGTTTGGTCTTCAAGAAACACAACATTACGACTTCGAATGACTTTCTTGTTGACCAGATCCCATAATCTATACCCGAATTCATCACGCCTATAGCCAAGAAAAATACATTGTCTTGACTTACTATCAAGCTTGGACCTCTCATCCTTTGGAATGTGAACAAAAGCTCGGCAATCAAACACTCTCAAGTGCTCATAAGACACATCTTTGCCAGTCCAAAATCTTTCAGGAACATCACCATTCAAAGGATAGCAAGGAGACAAATTGATCATGTCAACTGCTGTACTCATTGCCTCACCCCAAAAGGATCTTGGCAATTTATCTTGTGAAAGCAAACACCTTGTTCTTTCTACAATGGTGCGGTTTATCCTCTCGGCAACGCCATTTTGTTGAGGAGTCTTCTTAACTGTCTTTTGGTGTCGAATACCTTGGCTGTGACAATACTCATCAAATGGCCCAATGTATTCACCACCATTGTCTGATCGGATGCACTTTAATTTCTGTCATGTTTCTCTTTCAACCATGGCCTAAAAATGCTTAAATACTTCTAGAACTTGATCTTTAGTTTTTAGTAGAAAAGCCCAAACTTTCCTTGAATAATCATCAATGAAAGTAACAAAATAAAGTGCACCACTATGTGTTCTAACTTTTAAAGGACCACAAACATCCGAATGAATCAACTCCAAAACATTTTCTTTTCTAGAAGCAACATTTTTATGAAAAGAAACTCTATGTTGTTTACCCGCCAAACAATGAACACAAGTTTTAAGATGTGTACCTTTCAAACCGGGTAGAAGCTCTTTCTTGAACAAAACTTGTAGCCCCTTTTCACTCATGTGCCCAAGTCGCCTGTGCCACAATTCAATAGAAGTATCATCTTCAAGTGCATTGACAACACCTTTACAAATTTTTCCTTGCATCGAATAAAGTGTATGAGTCTTCTTGCACTTAGCCACCACCAAAGAATCCTTTGTGAGCTTCCATATTTCATCACCAAATTTGTTGTTGAAGCCTTCATCATCTAGCTTCCAAGTAGAGATCAAATTAAGGCGAATGTCGGGAACATGCCTCACATCTTTAAGCAATAATTTGCAGCCCAAATTTGTTTCCAAGCAAACATCACCCATGCCGATAATCTTGGACAAACCTTCATTACTCATTCGAACAGAACCATAATCTCCTGCAGTGTAGGTAGTGAAGAAATCAACTCGAGAAGTCACATGAAAAGAAGCACCAGAATCAATCACCCAATTGCTCTCTTGGCCCACAAAATTGATACAATCATCTTCACAAACGACCATGAGATCATTGGTAGTAACTGCCGTTGTGTCTTCTTACTTCTTATCCACACTTTTGTCACGCCTTTTCTCCTTATTCTTGAGCTTTCGGCATTCCCGTTTCATGTGCCCTTTCTCATGGCAATAATAGCACTCAATGTCTTTCTTTGAAAAAGAACCATCTTTTGATTTGTCACGGCTTTGATCACGACCACGAGGAGTCTTACTCCTCCCCCTTGTTTTGCTTCGGCCTCTCACAACAAATGCTTCCGAATGAGAGGAACCTGCTGATTTTCTTCTGGTTTCTTCATTCAATAGGCTACTAGTGACTTGGCCCATTGTGACAACTCTATCGGGCGCCGAATTACTAACCATAACAACCAAAGTCTCCCAACTTTCGGGCAAAGAACTAAGTAGCATCAAAGCCTGCAACTCATCATCAAAAACAATTTTCATAGAAGCAAGTTGGTTAACAATACTCTTTATTTTATTCAGATGTTCCAGAATAGGGCTGCCCTCTTTATATTTTAAATTAACCAACTTACGAAACAGAAAAGCTTTATTTGTGGCTGATTTCCTATCATAAAGGCCCTCTAATTTTTTTCCATAAATCATGTGCTGAAGTTTCAGTAGCAACATGATGAAACACACTGTCATCAATCCATTGACGGATAACACCAACGGCTTTTCGATTAAGCCTCTTCCACTCATCATCTTTCATACCTTCAGGTTTGCCACTATCACCTTCAATAGGCCCATGCAAGTCTTTACAAAATAAAAGGTCCTCCATTTTAGTTTTCCAAGTTACCCAATTGCTTCCATTGAAGCTAGACATACGACCCACATTCCCCTCCATTGATTTACACAAATAAATAAACCCCAATAAACCGTAAGCTCTAATACCAGTTGTTAGGGAAAATCGATGTGATTCCCCACAAGTAAATCAATTAATGGGAATAAAAGCTAATGCAGAAAAATTAAATCAGAAGCAACACAAGAATTTTTATGTGGTTCCCTCAATGTGAAGTACGTCCACGGGATCGAAATCCTATTCCACTATCAACCAAATAAGTTCTAAACGATTACAAACGAGACACTAATGGTCTCACAAAACCACCCTTAGGTGAATTCCAAATAATCACAAATAAACAAGAGGAAAGACCTCACTAAATAGATGAACCAAAACCTTCTGAAACAGAGTTGTAGAAGACCCAAAATAATAACCAAATCAGAACCGAAAATTGAACCAAACTTCTTCACAAATCAAAGCACCAATCTTCTTGATTGACCAAGTCAAATCAAGAATAACAAAACAACACCAAGTTGATTAATAGGCACCAAACTGCTACTGCTGCTTTTTCTTCACACGCAGGGCCGAAAACATAAACAATATATATATATATATATTGTTGATTAATGGGCTTTTCTATCGAAACCCTAGTTGTATCCAAACTAAATTAGGTTTCCAAAAAATTAGATATAATATATAAAAATATATTATAACTAATACCAAATCAAATCAAACTCTTTTAATAAACCAATTGGGTCCCACACTCCAATAAGGAGGTATACCCAACAATTACAAAATTAAAGGCCCATGGACAAGTTTGATTTTTGAGTTAGATTAGTCATTAGGGACAAGAGTACTAGCATCTTTTCTGGGGAACGAATTTCCACTTGGGTCATTTTCCAGTGAAGCTGTCAAACAAGTTGCCAATTGTGCATCATGATAATCACAAGATGCTAGAGACTTTTTTGACTAGGGGGTTGTAAATGTAACATGAGAAGAAGGTAAATGAAAGCCTAAACACATTACTCACTACAAGAAAAAGGGCATACAGTGACCTTTTTTTTATGACGTCTTTCAAAAACGTCGTGAAATCTGTCTAGATTTTTCAAATTCCAAAAAAATTAAACTAATTATCTAGTTTTGTGCGCCGGTTATTTCTTTTAAACAGTGGCTCAACTCAAGACTATGACGTTCTTCTATTCTGATTGAACAGAGGTGTGACTTTAGGAAGAGAGAGAAATCGAGGCGTTGGATCTTCGAGGCATCGGATCTTCATGGGCATCTTCTTACTGTCTATCTTTGCTGTAATTAGTAATATAGAATTTGACTGTTGACTCACTGGAATTGTTTTCAGTGTTTTTGGTTCTTCTTTTGCTTTTAAAGTTTTGATTTTGGGCGATATGGTTAGACTTCTCAAGATAGTTTTTGGGTTAGGATTTATTTTATTTTATTTTTTATATTGTTATTAAATTTCATCACCTTTGGATACTCTGGCCATTTTAATTATTTTCTTGTGTATCAGACTTCAATATAGTAATAATATCCTTCTGAGGTGGTCCACTTATCCTCATGAGCTGAGATGACCCTTTTTCTTCTCTCTTTTGTGTTGTTGAATAGCTTTGACAATTTTATGCAACTTGTGATTGGTACATTATTAACAACCATGAGCTGAGTTGAGCTAACCTGGAGCTGAGCTGCACCTTTGGACTCCATTTCGTCTTCACTTGCCAATTGCTCCTCCTCCAACCACTCGTCTCTGCCCTAGGTAACATTGTCCCACTTTGATCTCTTCTTCTTCAATCTCCGAATTGATTTCACTTATAGATGATTCAACTTTAAGTTCAATCTTGTACAGAATACTTGTGGTTAATCCACTATATTGAGCTCTATACATATATATATGTGTGTGTGTGTGTGTGTACTCGAATGTGTGCACACGTGATGGGTGATACGAAAATAAAAAATATATGTGGGGAAGAAAAAATGAAGAAGTTACAAAAATTTGAAATTTAAACTAGGCGTTAACTATATAGTTGGAGATATGAGTCTTGGCTTTCTGTGATATTATGCTCGACAGAGCAATGATTTTTGTTTTTTTGGAATACATTTTGCTATGCAACTTTTTGTTCTCACTTGCTAAATGTCAGCAATACCTTTTAGAGATGGTTTTTGTTTATCCTATAAAAGTTATCATTTTACTTACCCAACTTCTACTACATAATTCGATTAATCTATTTATTATTAGGATATAAAAGCATACCTCATCAAGATAACTAAATGTCATTTGTTACCATCACTATCATAGTTCGTTCCACTTAGCTCAACATAACAATGCACCAATTTTACTTGTTAGTTTGACTTAAAATCAATTCTCTTGCAGGTCTGCTGTTCTTTTATCCTTAGGTTTACATTTCTTGTCCATTAATTAAGACTCTATTGTGATTGTCCTGATTGATTCTGTGTTTTTGTTAATTGTTTTACTTTCTCATTCCATTCTAGTGTTGAATATTAGCACAATAATTTGGATGCTGAAGGTTCTTTGTGTTACATTAGATGGAATGTCACGAACTTAATAGATTCTGTGTGGTAGTGATATGTTTCGCAACTTGCTTTAAAGCTACTTCTATTTTCTGCAGAACTTGTTTCTTCATGTAAAATTTAGGCAACTTGAGATAAGCTATTCCTTCATAAAAGGTATACCTTGTTTTACATAGATTAATGTTACACTTCTCTCTCAACTAGGCTTACGTGATGCACGTCTTTTATGGGTGGAATTGGGATGTCTCTGAATCTGGGTCTAGGAATTTCAGAAATTTTATGCTTCTTTGCACATAAACTGAATTGGGTTTTTTTTGGGTATTGGTTGATACTATAGGTGAAATTGGGGAAACTTCGGAATCTGGGTCTGCTAGAGAATTTAGTTCCCAAGCTGTGAAAGCTGAGTCTTTTCATAAGGATAGTTTTTGCAAACAAGTTACTCATTTTGGGGGAGGTTGGTCTTGGGTTCTTCTTTCATGCCTCGCTCAAACAATTTGGAAAGGTTCTAAAAAACAAAAAAAATCCCATATTTACATACATCTATATACACTGACATTTATGTGTTTTGCGAATGTTTTTTTTAATTTATTGCTCTCATCCCTTCTCTTTGTAATAGTGGATGGGTAGGACTAAGAGGAAAGCTCTTCTCGCTACTCTAGACAAGATCAAGGAAGGTGAGATAGTGGAGTTTTTGTTTTTATTTTCTTTTTTTTATTAATCAATCTGATTTTTGTTTCCATTTTTTTGGGCGTATTGGGGTTTTAGAGATAGGTTTTTGTTTATTCTCTATTTTTTTTAATTCATCACTCTGATTTTGGTTATCTTTACCTTTTGGCAGAGCTAATGTTTTTTGGATTTATCTTTCTTCCATATTCGTCACATTTGTTAGGATTCAACAAAGTACTATTATGTGACCGCAAACCTTAAGAGATCTCATCTGTGCACACTATTGAGAAAAAAGATTAGATAGTAACAAATTGGATAGGCACCACGACACCTGCATTGAAAAGCAAGTGCTCATTATCTGAATCAATAATGTGAAATTTTTGGTGCACTTTGATTTATGATTATTGCTTCTTGTTTGTTGAATGCATACAGAGAATGCACACAATGTACTCCTCTCATATTTTGACATGTTTTCCTCTCTGTCCCCGTCTGTCTCTCTCTATATATAGGTATACCTATTGAACATTGGATTTGTTGAACAAGATGGTGGAGGTTACAACAACTAAACTGGTAAAGTGTTTCATCTTTTTGGTGCATCATATGACTTCATACATGAGTACTGGTAGCACAATACAAATGTC
The DNA here is from genome assembly GCA_025200525.1 of Camellia lanceoleosa. Lineage (NCBI taxonomy): Eukaryota > Viridiplantae > Streptophyta > Magnoliopsida > Ericales > Theaceae > Camellia > Camellia lanceoleosa. Next base: position 48,528,427 of record CM045759.1, read on the forward strand.
AAAATATCACCTTTTTTCTCAGCCTGCTGTTTATGCTCACTCTTTATTCTCTTGCTTTTTATTTACGTACATACATGCCTAATTATGTGTGTAGGGTCAGTCATTTGGTGGAACAAATGATTCCCAGAAATCTGTATTTGATTTGGTAGACTTTGCAGGGGATTTAACTGTTGAGGAGGACACAAATAGGTATGATTCTTCCCTATGGCAACGCAAGCACAAAATTATGGATTTTTGTCCTTCGGTCACTAAATAAATCATCTGGCGCCAAAAGTATTTGCTTATATAACATATATAAATTATGTAATGGGGAGGAAACATGCAGGTTCTTCACATCCTGAGGATAAATGCTATGTGGATTGTGGACGTAATGTATTGTAGTTATTTGTTTGTTTGTTTGTTTGTTGTTAACCAAATTGTATATTAATGTTTGTTTGTTTGTTGTTATCCAAAGTATATATTAATTGAAGGTTGAACCATGTGTTGCTGTGATACAATGAAGAATAATCTAGAACTTCACCAAGTCAGTACCTTATTAGTTTGTAAAAGTCTGGAATCTGAGAGTATTATGTATGTTGATTCCATTGTCTGGAATCAGAAATAGTAAATTACTGGTGATGCAGATGTGGTGTTTATTTTTGACCCATCTTTTGTGGATTGTCTTCTCTTTGTTGTTTCTACCTCTAATTTACTGAATTTGGGCATTAGCATAAAGCTCTTGTATTCAATCAATCAGTATCCTTATGGTGTATTACGAAAAACATAAAAATAAGAAGAAAAAAAAGCATATTATTGTTATTTTTCAGCTTTATTATAGGTATTTTTTAAAGTTAAATCTCATAGAATTAGTACAATCTCAAAAAAGAAAAAAAAAATGAAGCTATAACGTCGTTTTCCAAAATGCCACTATAGTGTAATGCCAACGATTATATTTTTCAAATAGAAAAAAGCTATTACGGCGTTTTTAAAACGTCACAAAATACTGGTGTGACGTCATTTTATGATTATGTAACAATTTAACGCCGCCTATACTAATATAACGACGCTTTTAAAGCGCCTTAAAGATACAGCGACGACCGCGTCTTCGGCGTTTAGCACTAAACGTTGCAAAAAGAATTAGCGGCATTTTAATTAGTTAGCGGCGTTTTTTAAATGCCTCTAAAAGTCAAATTTCCAACGGTGACTTCTACACTTAAATCTCTGTTTTCTTATCTCAATGCACTTCCATCTGCACAATTTTGTATGAGTCCCAAGACACCAAGTTGGTATTTTGTGTAACAGGTATATACAGTGTGTATCTTCTCTTTCACCTATGGGTTATAGCAATCCTAGTTGTCCCTTTACTGTTCAGTTGTATTCCGGGCTCGATTCCGTGAAGTTGATAGTTGTAATTGTCTTGTTGTCGTCCTTTAAATCAATTCGTTTGAGTTTTAGGATGTGTTGGGCATGGTTGATTCAGGTTGGTAGAGTTTTGGCTCCCATTGTTGTTGCCCAGTTTTTGAATGGTCCGCTCGAGCGGGTCTTCTTGCGCTCAAGTGGGGTTTACACCCTTCTAGTATTTCGTGTCCCTACAAAACTTCTGTAGGTGTGTTTTCTACGCTCGAGTGGGTTGCGCTCGAGCGGTCTTGTTGAAGCTCGAGCGAGTGGTACATTTTTGGTATAAGTTCTGGGAGGGGGAAATCTACGCTCGAGCGGACTGGTTTTCACGCTCGAGCGGATGTACTTTATTCCTGTGTCTTGGCGCTCGAGCGGGCCTTCTTGCGCTCGAGCAGTCCTAGTTTTTGTTCTTGACGCTCGAGCGTTGTGTTCTCCGCTCGAGCAGGAATGTCATATAACAGAGGGCAGTTGGGCATTTTTGAATCATTTTCTACACTTGCTCTCTCTCTCTCTCTCTCTCTCTCTCTCTCTCTCTCTCTCTCTCTCTTACTTTCCCAAAAACGTTTTTGAGAGCCACTCTCTCTAGAAACTCCCTTCTCTCTAGGGTTTGATCTAGTTAGAGTGCTTTCTCTTCCTTCGGCCTTTGTAAAAATTGTGTTGATCGTCGAGGGCTACACTTTGATCCAAAAATTTCAGGATTTGGAGCATCTTCATTTTCGTCATTTCCTTCGTTGGGTTTCATCTTTTGAGGTAGGGATTCCTACTCACTACTATGGGTTTGACCTAGATTTTGGGGCATTTTGTTAAATGGTTAATTTGGGAAGTTAGGGTTTGAAAATGTTAAAAGAGGGTTTTGTCATTTTGATTCTAAAATGTGTGTATTGGGTTTCAAAATGATGATGTTGTTGTTGGTTGTTGATATTTGAACCTTTGGGTTGATATTGGGAAATGGGGTAGGAAAGCCTAATTTGTTGTACAAATTAATTGGTATAATTAATTTGGGAAAATGGTGGTTATATGGAATTGTGTTGGAAATAATGAAATTGGCTCATTATATGGTAGAATGGTGGAGTTGGATTTATTAATCGCTCACTTTTGAAAAATTGATATTTTATCTGTTGGAGCTTTTATTATCTGTTTAGAAATAATTGCTTGGGCTACCGGTGGAGGGTAGTTTTGATTGTTGTAGACAATCCATGATGATTAGGCAAACTAAAACTAATCAATTGGATGTGTCTTAGAGTATGACGGTTGATAGAATACATTAACGTTATGTATTGATTGATTGTGTATATGGCCTATGTGTATATACGGTGTGTGTACGGGAGGAGATAGGGGATGTACTCCACGGTTTAGGGGAAGATAGGGGATAGACCTCTAAACAGGATGTCGTTTGGGAGGAGATAGGGGATGGACTCCGCTGATACAGCTCATATGCTTGTCAGTTAATGTGTTGATATTGCTCATATGCTTATCTATGGAAGTGTTGATATAGCTCATATGCTTATCTGTTGAAGTGTGGATATAACTTGTATGCTTATCCGTTGAGATGTTGATATAGCTTATATGCTCGTTTATCAAAGTGTTGATATAGCTAGTATGCTTATCTAATGTAAAATGGGAAACGTTTAATATGAGTTACTGTCTCATATAAGTTGTTGGCCAGGTTCTGAGCCGTTGTTGTGAATTGTGAACTTGATAAGAAATGAAAAATGAAATGAAACACGGACATGGTGATCATGTAATGGAAATGGGTTATGAATTGATTTATGGGAATTAAACATTTATCAATTGCTAATGTCTTAGTTACTGCTCATACTGTGTTTAGCATATCTCTACTGGGCGTTGGCTCACCCTATATGGGACATTATTTTCAGGTATAGGTAGCATGCCACCTCCAAGGACTTAGCTTGGATGGATATGGGAGTTGAAGACTCTTTTTGATTATTTTGTTTGTATTACATGTATATCAAGCCAAGGGCTTCTTTTGTGTAGAGTTAGTACTCTTCTTTTGTGTAACCGAGTGTTGACTTGGAAAGCTGTAAGCCTGTAGCGCATTTGCTTTTGTTGTTAACATGTAAATACTGATGTAAGAACTACTCTGATGAATAGAAAGGTGTTAACTTCTTTATATCCTTGCATGTCTAAAATGATGGGTTTTATGTATTATTTTGAGGGCGTTACAGGGTCAACGTTTCAAATTTTGCTTGTCACATCATATAGCGACCCCGATCTTTTCCCATTTGATTATTGTATCCAGACTTATGTTCCGTGGATTCCGTTGTCATATTGTTGTTGATGTTGTCCTTTTTTCTTCAGTTGTGAGTTATGGGATTTATTAGGCGAGTTGATTCTGAGTTGGTTGGGTTTAGAAACCAAGTCTTGATGTCGATTTTACGCTTGGTCGCTCGAGCGAGCTTCTCTTCGCTCGAGCGAGGCTTTTGTTTTTGGTCCTTCGCTCGAGCGAGCCTTTCTTGGCTCGAGCGAGGATTGCGTCCAGTACTTGACCTGAGAGCAGTGTTCGCTAGCTCGAGCGAGCTTATCTTCGCTCGATCGAACTGTTTTGTTCTTGGCTCGAGCGAGCCTTTCTTGGCTCGAGCGAGTATTTTCTGTGTCTGGTAGCTCGAGCGACCGGGTCTTCGCTCGAGCGAGCCTATTTTGTTTAAATACGCAGCAGCGTGTTTCAGATCAGTTTTTCAGCCCCTTTCAGTTTATAAAACCCTAGGTTACGAGTTTTCTCTCTCCCAACTCATCTTCTTTCCTTGGTTTGATCTAGTTAGGGTGTGTTTTTACCCTAGTTGCTTTACAAATAAGATAGAGGAGAGGGAGGGCTTTCATTTAATCTGAGCAATTGTTGATTTGGAGCACTTTGAAGTTTTGGACATCATCTTCATCTTCTTCTTTTGAGTTATATCTTCGAGGTAGGGATTTCCTACTCCATTTATACGTTTTAATCCTAAGTGGTGGTATTTTGGTATGTGGGGGTGGTTTGGTAATTTTGGGAGAAACCTTAGGGTTTGTCATAGATTAATTTATATAATTAATTTAAGGGAAGATTGTGATATCGGGCTTAATTCATGAAATTGGGGGATTATGAGATAAATTGATGTAGTTGAATATTTGATCACTCATCTGTGAAATTGAGATTATTTGTGTTGTTATATTTATTTCTTGTTTAGAAATACTTGTTTTGGGCTATCGGTGGAGGATAGCCATTGATTGTTGTAGACCTTGCATGCGGCTTAGGTATAATTGAAATTGAGTCATTTATTTGACTGTTGAGTTAATACAGAACATTCGTGTATTGATTATGTGTTGTATATGGCAAGTATTGATTATGTTGCATCTGCATTTGGTTTTGGAGGAGATAGGGGATGAACTCCACGGTTTAGGGGGAGATAGGGGATGGACCTCTAAACCGGATTTGTTGGGAGGAGATAGGGGATGGATTCCAGTAGCATCACATAAGTGTGTGCTTATTGATAATAGAAATATTTCTATTTGTTGTTGATATGATACATAACCACCATGTGTATTAGTTGGGAAGTATGGAAGTGAAATTGATTGAGATTGATATAACACCAGCATATGTGTTTATTATGTTATAAGAAAGGTTTAACCTGATTTGTTATCCTTGTTGAGTGGTTTGGCCAGGTTCTGAGCCATGTCTGTATAAATGGAAAGAAAAAGGTGTCATAGACCATGTGTCATAGACAACGTAGACATTCGTATCATAATATTGTAAATTCAATATTTTGTGTTAACCATGTATCGGGTACTACTGCTTTAGTTAATTCTTATGCTTGGTTTAGTATTTCTCTACTGGGCTGTGGCTCACCCTATATGGGAACTTCATTTTCAGGTTCAGGTGGTTCACTACCTCCAAGGACTTAGCTTGTGAGGATTTGGACTCTCGAGGACTTGTTTTACTTTATTTGCTTTATTTGAGTTATATGTAATTCAAGCCTAGGGCTTTATTTGTTTTTGAGTTAGAACTCATGGTTTTGTGTCCAAGCATTGACTTGGCAAGATGTAAGCCTTTAAGGCAAATATTATGATGTTTTTATTTCTTAAGACTATGATGATTGAGATAATATGTTGTTTTCTTTTAATAACGCATGCCTTGTTTATATTTCATGGGTTTAATTTTGAGGACGTTACAACTTGGTATCAGAGCGTACCGGGTTTGAATACTTTGGGTACGTGGGAAGTGATTAGTATCACAATGGGTTCGTCTCGTTTGACAGAGACTTAGTGTAATGGTTACATGCTTATATGATAACATGTTTATGTGACTATGTGGGTATGGAATGTAGTTTCTAGGATGTTGATTGGATCCTTGAGTCTCTGAAAGTCTTGTTGGAAAGGCACTTGATCAATGTTGTTTCCAATCGGAACTTTAGTGACGCCTCGGGACTATCATTATCCAGGAATGAAATTCGTAGGTGCTTATGTGATTATGTGCTTACGTGGTGTGATTTATTGTTGTCCAATGTATTAGAACGCGAGTGTCATAGTTTTGGCATATTATTTAGAGTGCTAACGTCTTTGTTTCCTTTATTAGGATGTCAGGACGAGGACGAGGTCGTGGTAGGCGTGGTAGGCAGGCCAGGCAGGAAGTGCCTATACCGGAAGAAATTCCGGCAGTTCAGGAGGGTGTTGGCCAGGCCGAGCCAGTAGGCCAGCAGGCTATGGGCGCTTTAGCCCGAGAGATAGCAGGGGCATTCAGGGAGTCAGTAGGCATTCTCCGAGCTGAGAATCAGGCTCCGGTTGTTGTTGCGGATGTAGGACCCTCCTTTCTGAAGAGGGAGTTTTTCCGGTCTAATCCGGATGAATTTGTGGGTGATCTAAAAGAGCCGCTTAAAGCCGATGAATGGCTCGAACAGACAACGAAAACATTTGAGATGCTTGACATCGAAGATGAGGGGTTGAAAGTGACCTTGGCATCGTTCCAGCTGAAGGGAGATGCGGGTCAGTGGTGGAAGTTCACCAAAGGTCGTATTGGAGGTACTTGGAAGGCGTTTGTTGATGCTTTTCAGGAGAAGTACTTGTCTCCAAATTGCTCAGAGAAGTTGAGAGATCGATTCTGCCAGATTAAGCGAATAGTTCTTTCATCGCTGCGAGTTCGAGGCCTCATTTACTAGTTTGTCCAGGTTCGCACCTGAGTTAGTGGCGTCTGAGGAGCGCCGGTGTATTGAGTTTGAGAAGAAGTTGGCGTGGCCTCATCTTTGAGAGTTGTCGGATCTATGATTAGGGATTTTGGGCGATTGGTTGATCGTGACCCATACCGAGGCTATGATCATGAGGAGGAGGAGGAAGGGCGAAAAGGCTCCAAGAGGAGTCGGGATGGCCAGAGTGATGGCGTATGCGAGAGGTTTCACTCGCTGACCTCGAGTAGTTTTTCTAGATCCACTTTTCCAAAGGTCTGCGAGTGCTAGTTCTGGGAAAGGCGGCCAGGAGACATTACTGTTTCAAGTGTGGCGGTGGGTCACAAGTCTCGATTGTCCTCGGAGGAGGAGTTCAGAGAGCATCTTCTTGGCTCGATCTCGAGCGAGTCGTGGTAGAGGCCACCACTCTCTTGTTTTCGGTCTGGTCGGTCGGGGCACATGAAGAGATTTTGCCTGATTGGGTGCTTTATCTGGTGCATCTGGTTCGAGGCGGACTGAGTCACCGCTGCTTTCGGTCGATTCGAGCCTCGAGGGCCAATCGAGGCTTCATCGTCCCGATGCAGGATGAGTCTTATGCTCGAGGGTGAGCGGAGTTGATCGAGAGGTCGTCAGGCGCGTGTATCTTTGTTACTGCGAGGATCTGTCTGACTCCATCTGTTGTGAGAGGTACCTTCTTGTTTTGCAATTCGGTTGCTAGTGTTTTGATCGTCTGGTGCATCTCACTCTTTTCGTGTCTTTGCATTTGCATCCATTTTGGAGTTGGAGTTAGCTCAGTTAGCATCTCCTATTTGTGTAGTGTCACCTCTTGGGGGTGAGTTGATTTTGAAACAAGGTGTTAGGGGTTGTGATATAGAGGTTGATGATCATAGAATCCCTTTTTCTTTTGTGGTCATGCCCATGAAGGGCTTTGATGTTATTTTGGGTATGGACTGGTTATCGTCATACCGAGCAGTTATTGATTGCTATCGACAGAGGGTCACTTGTTTTACCGTGAACGGGGAGTGTTTTCGTTTTCTGGGGGATCGGGTTGGTAGTGTTTTGCCACCGGAGTATGATCCGCGGGGGCGGAGTGAGCTTAGTGGTCTACTTGCTGGTCTTTCGATTAGTGAGGGTGATGAGACCCAGATTGTATTGCCGAGGGTAGTTTGTGAATATTCGGATGTTTTTCCCGAGGATCTTGTTAGTTTGCCACCTCATCGAGAGATTGAGTTCTCCATTGATTTAGTGCCCGGCACGGCGCCGATTTCTATGGCACCTTACCGTTTTGCCACAGTCGAGTTAGTTGAGTTGAAGGTTCAACTCCAGGAGTTACTAGATAAGGGCTACATTCGCCCTAGTGTTTCGCCGTGGGGAGCACTGGCCCTATTTGCTAAGAAGAAAGGTGGTGCTTTGAGACTGTGTATAGATTACCGGAAATTGAATCGGGTTACGGTTAAGAATAAGTACCCTATGCCTCGTATAGATGATCTGTTCGATCAGTTGAAGGGTTCTCGTTGTTTCTCTAAGATAGATTTGAGATCAGGTTATCATCAGTTGAGAGTCAGGGAGGAGGATATCCCGAAGACGGCATTCCGTACGCGGTATGGCCACTATGAGTTTCTGGTGATGCCGTTTGGGCTCACCAATGCACCGGCAGTGTTTATGGATTTGATGAACCGGATCTTCCGGGAATTCTTAGATCGTTTCGTAGTCGTCTTCGTGGACGACATTCTGATTTATTCACCTTCGAGGGAGGAGCATGAGGAACACTTGAGAGTGGTGCTTGAGTTACTTAGAGCCCATAAGCTGTATGCTAAATTCGGGAAGTGTGAGTTCTGGCTAGAAGAGGTGAAGTTCTTAGGCCATGTAGTATCTGGGGAAGGGGTGTCTGTTGATACATCCAAGACTGAGGCAGTGCAAGATTGGGCACAGCCTAAGAGTGTGTTTGAGATCCGCAGTTTTCTGGGATTAGTGGGGTATTACCGTCGGTTTGTGAAAGATTTCTCCAGGTTAGCTTCACCGTTGACTAGATTGACTCGGAAGGGAGTCAAATTTGTTTGGAGTGAGACTTGTGAAAAGTCATTTCAGGAGTTGAAAGTTAGATTGACCACCGCTCCGGTCTTGATTATTCCGGAAAGAGGGTTGGGTTATGCAGTTTACTGTGACGCCTCGCGAGAGGGTCTGGGTTGTGTGTTGATGCAAGAGGGGAAAGTGGTTGCCTATGGCTCACGTCAGCTGAAAATTCACGAGAAGAATTACCCTACGCATGATTTAGAGTTAGCAGCTGTAATATTTGCCTTGAAGATTTGGAGGCATTATCTGTATGGTGAGAAATTTGAGGTATTCTCCGATCATAAGAGTCTGAAATATCTGTTCACACAGAAAGACTTGAACTTGAGGCAGAGGAGGTGGATGGAGTTCATTGAGGATTATGACTTTGAGTTGCACTATCATCCGGGAAAGGCCAACGTTGTGGCCGATGCCCTTAGCAGGAAATCTGTTGGTGACATAGCTAGTATAGCCATCCGAGAGTGGGAGATGTTGGGTGCACTTGGGGAGTTTGATTTGCTTCTGGGTGAATCCGTTGAGGCTGCAGCCTTGTTTTCTGTTGTTGCGCAGCCTACACTTGTGACTCGGGTGTTAGAGGCTCAGAGGGGTGATCTTGAGGTAGAATCTCTCCGAGAGAAAATTTCCAGTGGGAAGGTTGAGAAGGGTTTAGCGGTGTATCCCGACTTGAGTGTGAGATACCGAGACCGTTTGTTTGTGCCGGAGTCTTGCCGAGAGGAGGTACTCCGAGAGTTTCACCATTCGCGCCTTGCGGTGCACCCAGGAGGCACTAAGATGTATCGGGATTTGGGTCGCCAGTTTTGGTGGCGGGGTATGAAGAGAGATGTGGCAGCTTTCGTATCTAAGTGCCTTACTTGTCAGCAAGTGAAGGCCGAGCATCAGAGGCCAGCGGGTTTGTTGCAACCCTTGCCTATTGCCGAGTGGAAGTGGGAGCATGTCACTATGGACTTCGTTGTGGGTCTTCCGAGGACTCAGCGGGGTAGTGATGCTATTTGGGTGGTTGTAGACCGGTTGACGAAGTCAGCGCACTTCATTCCTATGCGTGTTAGAGATTCGGTAGATCATCTTGCCGACTTATATATCCGGGACATAGTGAGGTTGCACGGGGTCCCAGTGACGATCGTCTCAGATAGAGATCCTCGTTTTACTGCCAGGTTGTGGCAGAGTTTGCAGAATGCTTTAGGCACTAAGTTGACTTTTAGCACAGCTTATCATCCTCGGTCGACCAGACATCGAGCGTACTATTCAGATCCTTGAGGATATGCTTCGGGGTTGTGTTCTCGACTTTAGTGGGTCGTGGGAGAGGCACTTGCCATTAGTGGAGTTTGCCTACAACAATAGCTTTCAGTCTAGTATCAGTATGGCACCGTTTGAGGCCTTGTATGGTCGACCGTGTAGATCTCCTATTTGTTGGGCTGAGGTGGGTGATGCACCTCTGTTGGGTCCGGAGTTGGTGAGGGAAACGACGGAGAAAGTTGAGCTTATTCGTAAGAGGCTTGTTACAGCACAGAGTCGTCAGAAATCTTATGCCGACCGTAGGAGGAGACCTTTGGTATTCGAGGTGGGTGATCATGTCTTTTTGAAGATATCACCTAGGAGGGGTTTGATGAGGTTTGGGAAGAGCGGGAAGTTGTCCCCTCGGTTTATTGGGCCTTTTGAGATCCTTGAGAGGATTGGCGAGGCTGCTTATCGTTTAGCTTTGCCACCGCAGTTATCCGGAGTTCATGATGTGTTTCATGTGAGTATGCTTCGGAAGTATGAGCCAGATCCGTCACATGTGTTGGATTGGACTGATTTAGTAGTTGATGAGGATGTCTCTTATGAGGAGAGACCAATTCGGGTCTTGGATAGACGGGATCAAGTTTTGCGAGGCAAAACCATCCCTTTGGTGAAAGTTTTGTGGAAACATCACGGAGTGGAGGAAGCCACTTGGGAACGTGAGTTGGAAGTCCGTGAGAAATATCCGGACATGTTTAGTGATTAGAAATCTTATATATATATTTTTGTATGTGTTGTTGAACTTGAGAATTTTATATATGTCTTAAGTTGGAAAACATTGAGAATGTTTTGAATTTAATGTTAGCATTTTGAACTTGCCTTTTCATGGAAGTGGAATATAACATTTATATAATGAATGTGTTATTTATATCATGAGATTGAATATGATATGGAATTTGTTAACATTGAAAGGAATAATGCATAATATCGATGCAGGTTAAAATATATGTTGATTCATACATACTGTGAGATGCCTCTTGATAAGAGATGAAGTGACCGGTATTGGGTCAAGTGTTGTTTATTGTTTTATAATATCATTGGGAATTGAGAAAAACCTGTTTTTTACAAACTTATGCTTAATTTCGGGGACGAAATTCTTTTAAGGGGGGGAGGTTATAGCGACCCCGGTCTTTTCCCATTTGATTATTGTATCCAGACTTATGTTCCGTGGATTCCGTTGTCATATTGTTGTTGATGTTGTCCTTTTTTCTTCAGTTGTGAGTTATGGGATTTATTGGGCAGGTTGATTACAGGTTGGTTGGGTTTAGAAACCAAGTGTTGATGTCCAGTTTCTGCTTGGTCGCTCGAGCGAGCTTCTCTTCGCTCGAGCGAGGCTTTTGTTTTTGGTCCTTCGCTCGAGCGAGCCTTTCTTGGCTCGGCGAGATTGCGTCGATGACTTGACACGAGAGCAGTGTTCGCTCGCTCGAGCGAGCTTATCTTCGCTCGATGGAACTGTTTTGTTCTTGGCTCGAGCGAGCCTTTCTTGGCTCGAGCGAGTATTTTCTGTGTCTGGTAGCTCGAGCGACCGGGTCTTCGCTCGAGCGAGCCTATTTTGTTTAAATCTGGCAGCGGCGTGTTTGAATCGATTTTCACCCCTTCGGTTTATAAAACCCTAGGTTACGAGTTTTCTCTCTCCCAACTCATCTTCTTTCCTTGGTTTGATCTAGTTAGGGTGTGTTTTTACCCTAGTTGCTTTACAAATAAGATAGAGGAGAGGGAGGGCTTTCATTTAATCTGAGCAATTGTTGATTTGGAGCACTTTGAAGTTTTGGACATCATCTTCATCTTCTTCTTTTGAGTTATATCTTCGAGGTAGGGATTTCCTACTCCATTTATACGTTTTAATCCTAAGTGGTGGTATTTTGGTATGTGGGGGTGGTTTGGTAATTTTGGGAGAAACCTTAGGGTTTGTCATAGATTAATTTATATAATTAATTTAAGGGAAGATTGTGATATCGGGCTTAATTCATGAAATTGGGGGATTATGAGATAAATTGATGTAGTTGAATATTTGATCACTCATCTGTGAAATTGAGATTATTTGTGTTGTTATATTTATTTCTTGTTTAGAAATACTTGTTTTGGGCTATCGGTGGAGGATAGCCATTGATTGTTGTAGACCTTGCATGCGGCTTAGGTATAATTGAAATTGAGTCATTTATTTGACTGTTGAGTTAATACAGAACATTCGTGTATTGATTATGTGTTGTATATGGCAAGTATTGATTATGTTGCATATGCATTTGGTTTTGGAGGAGATAGGGGATGAACTCCACGGTTTAGGGGGAGATAGGGGATGGACCTCTAAACCGGATTTGTTGGGAGGAGATAGGGGATGGACTCCAGTAGCATCACATAAGTGTGTGCTTATTGATAATAGAAATATTTCTATTTGTTGTTGATATGATACATAACCACCATGTGTATTAGTTGGGAAGTATGGAAGTGAAATTGATTGAGATTGATATAACACCAACATATGTGTTTATTATGTTATAAGAAAGGTTTAACCTGATTTGTTATCCTTGTTGAGTGGTTTGGCCAGGTTCTGAGCCATGTCTGTATAAATGGAAAGAAAAAGGTGTCATAGACCATGTGTCATAGACAACGTAGACATTCGTATCATAATATTGTAAATTGAATATTTTGTGTTAACCATGTATCGGGTACTACTGCTTTAGTTAATTCTTATGCTTGGTTTAGTATTTCTCTACTGGGCTGTGGCTCACCCTATATGGGAACTTCATTTTCAGGTTCAGGTGGTTCACTACCTCCAAGGACTTAGCTTGTGAGGATTTGGACTCTCGAGGACTTGTTTTACTTTATTTGCTTTATTTGAGTTATATGTAATTCAAGCCTAGGGCTTTATTTGTTTTTGAGTTAGAACTCATGGTTTTGTGTCCAAGCATTGACTTGGCAAGATGTAAGCCTTTAAGGCAAATATTATGATGTTTTTATTTCTTAAGACTATGATGATTGAGATAATATGTTGTTTTCTTTTAATAACGCATGCCTTGTTTATATTTTATGGGTTTAATTTTGAGGACGTTACACATCATTTGGGAATTTAAGGAGGAGAAATTAGTAGATGAATCATTTTACTTGCCATGTCATTTGGGAATTTAGGGAGTAGAAATTAGTGGATGAATCATTTTATTTTTATTTTTATAATGAATGCTCATTTAAAGATCGAAGATGTAGGCCATAAGTCCAATTTCAAAACATCTAGGCTAATAGTCTCAACTCTATTCTTTTGGGGTCGAAAAGACAAAATAATTTAAAAGACCATATTGCCTCTACCTATTTGTCCACGTCACATATATGTCCATTTGTCATCTCCCTACTTATTCACAAGTCTTCTATTAGTCTACCTAATCTATCTATCTGTTCATATCATAACTATCACCAATCATCGCTGCCATTGCCATCACCGGCGCCGACGGTGGTCTAGCTGTGATCTAGTGGCAATGGAGTAAAAATAGAAAAAAAAAAATCTTTAAAACAATAATTTGTTCTTCTTTTTAGATAATTTTATTGATCATGTCATTATGTCCATAAAAGATCAATTGTTAAACCTAATGTCATATCTCATAGAAAATAGATTTATCACCAATAAAACCTTATGGATTAAAATTTTCTGTAGTAAAAAATTATTACTGAGAATCTTTTTCCAATAATTAAGTTCTTTGACATCCACATTGACGTATTAATTTCCATCAATTTATTGGTTGGTTATACTAAACCCCATCAACTGTTAGCAAAATATCATTTTGACTTCCTTATTTACGAAAAATATCTAAAATGTGAGTTCCAATCCTTTCATCAAACTCATATCAAATAGAGGTAGAATTACTTTTTTCATCAAATCAAGAGAACATTATCTTTTCATCAAATTTGTAGGTGACTGTTGGATCGAACATCCTCCCAGACATCCTCTTGGACAACCTCTTCCTTGCAAAATTGCCCATAAAGGTGTTGGTCAATTTACACAAACCGGTTGACCGGCTGGACATCCGCTCGGTTGTCCTCCTAGTCGACTAGTGTTTTGATGAAAAATACAAATTGTCCGTTGGAACACTTAATATCAGATGAAACTTTTACTCAAATTTAATAAAAAAAATAAAATGTTGAAGATACTCTAAGGCTACGCATCTTGAAAAATCTTCCACCTAAAAGCCAAGTTGGTGTCTTCATTTAAATGAAAATACCAATAACAGGTAGTATGGTAAAGGAGTCAAATCAAGTTGAGTAAAATTATTTAAATATATTTTAAAATTAAAAAAAAAATTAGAATATATTTAAATTTAATTTATTTATGTTTTGAAATAAATTCATATGAGCTTTAATCTTATCACTGACAGAGAGCAACCTGTTTTTTTTTTAAATGTATATAATTGAATCGAATAGAGCCGAGTAATATCACGTTTAAGTTTGAACTAAAAACTTAATGAATTTCGAAATATGTTTAAACTTTACTGATGTAATGAACCAATCTCCAACAAATTTTTAATGAGCTGAGTCCCAATAGCTTATTTTTTTTTACAACCTCCAGCTAATTAAGATAGCCTAATTTTTAGGTCGTTTATCTCAAAAAAAAAAAAAAAAAATCTTATTGTTATGTGCCTAAACCATCTAAAGTCATAATAAAATAAATCTCATTTTGATGTTAGGTCCTCATCCTCAAAAAATTTTGGCCCCTTAGCAAACAAGCATATAATTTTGTACGAAAATTTTACAAAAAAAATTATTTGTAGATTATTATTACTGTTATCCATGGCCCCCAAATTTTGAAAATTCTCATCATTCCATGCACTTTTAAGACTTTACAAGATAAAATTAGCATTTTGATCCCTAAAATTTAGGACGAATTACACTAACGGTCTCTGTAGTTTGAGATTTGTATCACTTTGGTTCCTGATCTTTCAATTATAATACAATTGACTCTAAATTTTGAATCTCGTGCTAAATAAGGACAATTGAAAATACAAACTCCTTTGCAAACAAAAAATGCTCCATTTCAAGGGCAAAATCATCAATTTGATAAAAATATAAACTAGTTTAACAAAAATAAATGTTAAAAAGTTATTTTTGAATTTTTAAAAATTATTTTTACCCACCAAAGATAAAATTATATAAAAATGATAAATCTTTTACATTTACGTTTTTATTTTTTTTTACCAAATTAATTTTTAGTATGTATTTGGATGATGATCATGTAATGGGTGGTTGTTTTGTTGATGTTTTTGAATGGTTATCATGTAATGAATGGTTATTAGACTTTTAATATGTAATCAATATGTTTAATATATAAAATATTTTTAGTTTTGAATTTTTTGATTTAATAGATTACTTTAATAATGACATCAAAGTTGTCATCATATTTGACTTTCGAAAAAATCAAAACTAATTTAACAAAAATAAATATAAAAAAAATTAATTGTAAAAATTATTTCTACCCTCCCAACAGATAAAATTATATAAATATGGTGTTTTTAATTTTTTTTCACCAATTTAATTTTTAGTTTCTTAGGGAAAAAAAAATTAAAAATAGATTATGAAAACCAAACTAAATAGAATTTTATAACCAAGAAAGTGTCATTATTATTCATTAAAAAAATGTCATTACATTTCAAACAACATATAAGTTAACCAATACAAAATAAGTTATATGGTGACTTTACTCTTGAAATGGACTGTTGGCAAAAGAAATATCTTTGATTGTTCTTGTTTTGAATAAGATTTAAAATTCTGGGTCAAATATATCACAATTGAAAAATCAAGGACCAAAATAACAAAGTCCCAAATTACAGGGACTGTTAATGTAATTTGGCCTAAAAATTATATAATTTTATTTGGGTTATTTACATGAAGACCTCCTAAACTATTGAAAAGTATCACTTTCACCCCCCTAAACTATTAAGAAGTATTATTTTACCCTCTAAATTATAAAAGTGTACAAATGTCCATAAATTATAAAACGTACAAATTGGACTGTTAAAGAAAGGGCTCAAAATGAAACATGTCAATAGTGTAAGTGGTTTATTTCCATGTTTTTATAGTTTAGGGGGTCTATTTATATGTTTTTATAGTTTGAGGGATTAAAATAATACTTCTTAATTGTAATGACCCACACACTATATAGCGATCCCGGGTTTACCCTTATTGTACAGTGATCCGGACATGTGTCCTTGGATGCTAATAGTTGAGCATTGTCTTGTTTACATCCTTTTCTACATTGTATTTGAGTTATAGGATGTGTTGGGCAGGTTTGTTGCAGGTTGGTTGTGTTTGGGAACCAAGGGTTGCTGCCCAGAATTTTTGTCCTTCGCCGAAGCGAGTTGGTCGCCGAGCGGCGTTGAGTTTGTGTCAGTGGATCGAGCGAGTGGCTTCGGCGGCGACAGCGTCTGCTTGGACACTGAACACCATGATTTTTGGCTCGAGCTAGCTTTTCTTCGCTCGTGCGATCTGGTTCGGTCTTTGCTCGGCGAAGCGGTTTGTCGCTTCAGCGTCGTCGAGTTATGAACTGAAGGGTCGAGTTCCTGGCTCGAGCGAGCTTTTCTTCGCTCGGCGAGCTTCTGGGTTGTTGGCTCGAGCGAGACCTTCTTGGCTCAAGCTAGGGTTTTACGTATGCAGTCTCGGCGGCGAAGTCTTCGCTCGAGCGAGCCTATTTATATCAGTTTGCAGCAGCGATCTAAACTTCACTTTTTTAAAACTTTTACATCTTCAAACCCTAAATCTGAGAGCCTCTCTCTCTAGACTTGCCTTCTCTCTAAGAAATCATCTCCCTAGAGTGTGAATCTCCCCTAAGTGCTTTGTTAAAAAGATAGAGAGTGACTTGGGCTTCGATCTAATCTGAAAATATTTGGTTTTGGAGCAAGTTGGGTGTTGGGTCTTCATCTCCTTTTGAGCTCAAACTTTGAGGTAGGGATATCCTACTCCTCTTTATGGATTTTGTCTTTGAATTTTAGCATTTTGATGTGTTGGGAGTTGTTGTGAAATTTTGAGAAAACTTTGGGCCTTTGTGTAATTTTTTACAAAGTTGGAGTTTTATTCATAATGAACCTAGAGGCATGTTTGGTATAGAAACATGGGATTAATGTTGAAACATTGATGAAAATGGAACCTGAGGGTTGAGATGTTAATTATGGAAAATGCCCTAACTTCATTGATTAATTAATTGATGTGATTAATTATGAGAAATGAGGAATTGAAACGGAAATGTTGATTTAATATCCATTTTGTGCATTTATGTTCTGTTTAGAAATATCTGCTTTGGGCTATCGGTGGAGGATAGTCTTGATTGTTGTAGAAAATGCATGATGATTAGGCAAACTAAACCAATCATTTAAATGAGTCATTGAATATGACAGTTAAAGAATACATTAACTTTATGTATTGATTTGTGATGTGTATAATTATTGTTTATATGCATTGTGTTGTGTTGGAGAAGATAGGGGATGTACTCCACGGTTTAGGGGAAGATAGGGGATGTACCTCTAAACCAGTTGTTGTTTGGGAGAAGATAGGGGATGGACTCCGTAGATAGAGCTCATATGCTTGTCTAGAAATATGTTGACAGAGCTCATATGCTTGTCTTGTGAATGTGATGTAGCTAGAATGCTTATCTGTGGAAGTAATGAAATTGAAAGAGGTTAATATGAGTATTGTCTCATATGAGTTGTTTGGCCAGGTTCTGAGCCACGAGTTATGAATTGAGAATTAAATAAAAAAGGAGATTGAACTGAACATAGGCTTGAGAGTCTTGGAACTGTAATGTGTTATGAAAAAGTGTAAAAGTGTTGACCATCTATCAACTGTTAATCTTTTAGTCATTATTCATAATTGGTTTAGTATATTTCTACTGGGCTGTGGCTCACCCTATATGGAAACATCATTTTCAGGTACAGGTAGTATGCCTCCTCCAAAGGCATAGCTTGGGAGGCTTGGGGCTGACAGACTTTTGGTCGTCTATTTTCTTTTGATGTATTACATGTAAATTCAAGCCAAGGGCTTAAGGTGTAATTGAGCTAGTGCTCTCTTTTTGTAACCAAGTGTTAACTTGGAAAACTGTAAGCCCTTAGGGCATTTGCTTTTGTTATTATCATGTAATACTTTTTGTAATGGTATTGTAATAAATGGAAGGATATGAAACTTTTGTATATATCAATGCATGTCTTTACTGTTGGGTCTTATGTGGTTATTTTGAGGGCGTGACACACTACCCTGACAATACTCATATGCATTTTATATGATTTTGCTCTGTTAAGCTTGCATTTCAAATCTTGACTTGTCTTGTATAAGTGTTACTTGAATGCTATGTTCCTTTGGTGCGTGAGTTTCAGCCGAGGTCATCTTGAGCCTAGGTCGCCCTTTGGATACCCTTACACTTAGGACCATCTTAGGATTTCCTTGGTTGACCTCCATCCACACCCTGACATATCGGCCGAGATATCATTATCTAGGCCGAGGTGTTCATCACCAAGGCCGAGATGTGTACTATCTGGGCCGAGATGTTGCCCTTGAACCCCAGTGATCTTACCCTAGACCGGTACAACCTAGACCGAGGTGTGGCACATCTAGGCCGAGGTGTGGCACAGCTGGGCCAAGTGTTGACCTTTCTAGCCGAGGTCATTGTCCCTTTGCTTGTCGAAGTCTTGTTATTGACCGATGTCATTACTTGCCGGAGTCCCTTGCCGCCTAGCTTGTTGAACACACTTTGTCATAGTCTTGTCTTTTCAATCAGTCACCTTTTCAAATAGAGCCAACCAACCGTTGCCACGTGTGCGGACTGAGTGTTAAGTCAGCCAGCAAGCCTAGAAATGTATCATTTTGTATCATATCTTTGTTCTTGAGGAGAGAGAAGCTCTAGAAGGAGAAGGGGGGAGTTTTAGAGTGAGAAAGTAGATAGCAAGCTTGATCCTTAGAGTTCAAACCGTTAGATTCGAGTATTGAGGTTAGAATCTTGATCAACTCTTGTTGTTCTTATTGATCATCTAGCTGCATTGCATGATTGAATACATTCTGCATGCCATGCATTGATTTAAAGTTGGTTTTAGAAAGAGAAAGTTAGTGTTCTTGAGTTCTTGAAGAAAAGCTTTGTTTGATCCGAAAGCTTACATTAAAATCCATGTTTTTGTGTTTGTTTTACCAAAGATCTTCTAGTATGGGTGCCCAGGTCCATGTTTTCGAACTTATAGCATGAAATCTCAGAATTTGTAATAACAAGTTATGATCTTTGCATTCATCTTCTTCATGATCTTCATGTCCATGTTCTTCATGTTCTTGAGCAGAGGGGAAAACCCAGATTTTTCCCCGACTTCATTTCCTTGAAAATGGCCCTCGGGACCACACCTCGGCGAGAAGGTGTGGGACCTCGGCCAAGACTTGGTTGGTGCCTAGCATGTTTCCCCGAGATGGGAGACAGTGTTTTATTTTGAATTGACCTAGTATCTGAGGAATGCCGAGATCATCTGCATGCATGTGAAACTTATTTGGAAGTGCATTCAACAGATTTCTGCCATGTGTTTGTAGGACTTGGACTTGCCTTGACCCCGACGTTTGAAGAAATAAGTGAGTGGTATTTTGATAAAGATATGTTATAAAGCTTTGATAAAACCTTGTTTTGTCTTGTTTAGAAATTATTTACAAGCATGAATGATTATTCCTACTTGCAATAAGTATTATATCTTGTTTGATGACATTCTCGGGAAGTCCGTATGTGCTAGGGGACTATAAGCATTTGTAGCACAAAGTTTGGAAGTCCGTATGTGCTAGGGGACTATAAGCGTTTGTAGCACAAGTCCTTAGTGTCCGGGGACTATAATGCAACGACACCATTGTTTAGAGATCTCTCTTGTCTTGTCTTGTCTTGCCACTGACGGTTTTACCGCGTGGGTTTGTTTGTCCGGAATGTCATCTCTTATATTATATTGATGTTAGTAAGCATCCCTTGAAGCTTTGAAAGATTTGATAGATGAGCTTGATTTATTCCATGTATTGTTTTGTTAATAGACCTCGGATGTCATTCATGTAAACCCTTTATTATTTATACCATTCACTGAGTATCCAAGCTCACCCTCTCTATATATATGTAGGTGATGAGCAGGGCGGCGGTGACGCCTAGATGTGTTTGCCGATGTGTTTTGGATTCGTGTTTTGCGACATCTTGAAGATCATGCTTCTTAGTTATTTCATTGTATTTTGTATTTGATGGCTGAGAAGTCTTTTGGTCAAGATGTAATTTTTGTACTCCATTTTATTGTATTAAAGCTATTATAAGATGTGTGTCGTTTCATTTAACTTAAGCACTGCTCTTATGGACTACTTAGCTTTTATTTATTGCTTCCGCATTTGTAAGCCCCATATATTTACTCTGATTTGTGTATGTGATCTCGTAAGTGGCCTTTTGTAATCTCGAATTACTGGCCATCATGGCACCATTCTACTAGGGGCGGAATGGGGTCGTGACATTAATAGTTTAGAGAGTCATTAGGTAAATAACTCAATTTTATAGTAAGCAAGATAATTTAGCTTGCCAATTTGTTAATTTCTGGGTCCCCCACCAGCTGTCAAATATAGGCATGGGTTGCCCTGCTTAGGATGCATCAGTGTTTAATTTCCAACTGAGTAGTGCTTGAGATTTAAAAAATTTTACTAAATATTTTATATGGGTGTAGAACCTACACCATGTGGGTCCCACATAAATCCTATACCCATATGAGACATTTAATAAAAAATTTAATAAAATTTTTAACATCTCTAATAATTTTTTTCCCCAGCCAACCCAACTGTGGGCAAGTCTGAAAAGGGTCCATCCCACTTCAATATGCTTGAGGTTTGTTTGGTAATTTTCAATATATTTTTTTAATAAAACTAGGGGATAAGATCACTCGATGGGTGTGCTATTAAATTTATAAAATATAAATTTTAATTTTAAATAAAAAATATATGTAGTGTTTGTTGATCAAGTGGTAAGGGTGTTGTTTTCTAAACCCAAGATAACTAGTGGGTTATCTTGTCCACTTCAATTTAAATTTTTTTTCTTCCCTTTTTTGATATAAAAAAATCCACTGGACAAAAAGAGAGTAGGCTTAAGGAGACTAAAATGAGTTGTTCACATATATAATAACTAGTGGGTGGCACACGCGATGTGTGTGCAATTCAAATAACTAATAATAAAAAAATAATAAAGAATTTAATATCATAATATGTGTGTTACTTAAGTGATAAGTATATTCTTAATAAAACCCAATGTCTTAGGTTCAAAACTTACTTATGCTGTGTATAATTTTTTTTTTATTTTTTTATTTTAGCATATATAAAGTTGTCACATGGCATGAAGAGAAAAATGTTTCACTAAACCAATTTAGACCTATAATAATAATAACTAGTGCATATGCGATGCGTAATCAATTCAAATAAATAAAAATAAAACTAAACTTTTACTATATATATGGGGTATGTCATGCAAGTGGTTAGAGTCTTACTTATTAATTCAAAGGTTTAAGGTTTGAGTCTTACGCTTGTTAACTATCTAATTTTTATTTTATTTTATATTTCAAATAGGAAAATGAGGACATGTGACATAAGGAGAAGTCACCAAAGTTTGGACACAAAGTGAATTGTTCACTTTTAATAATAGTATAGATAGATAGATAGATAGATATTTAATATATTTGAAAATACTTTTTTTGATTTTTTTATAGAAAAATGTCAAAAAGTAGTATGAATGGGAATTAATTTTAACAAAAATGCTTTGTAACTCGAATTTGTGTGACACAAATGGCTTGAATGTATCAAAACGACGTTATTTTATCCCCAAAACGACATCATTTTGAGACATTCGAGCCATTTGGGCCATGAAAATTCGGGCTACTAATCATTATTGTTTAATTTTAAATATGTCCAATCTATAAAAATATTGAAAAAATCATTTTTTTTTAAAATAAATAAAACAAGCTTTGATGTAATGTACAAAAGAATGGGAACACCAAATAGACCTCTAACCTTTGTTGTTGTTGTTGTTGTTGTTGTTGTTGTTGTTTTTTTTTTTTTTTTTTTTTTTTTTTTTTTTTTTTTTAAGTTAAATTTAACAATATTATTACATTAACCATATTTTTTAATCACATTTTATTCGCCATGATAAGAACCCACAAATATTCGACCTAAGAGTTTATCTCGTAGAGTGGTATCTTTTATAAGACTCAAGTTTCTTATACTAATCTATATCTATCTATCTATCTATCTATCTATGTATTATATACGGAAAATCATTTTTTTTAGTAAGGAATCTTGTGAGAGTTTCAATATCTCATACTAATTTTCTTGATTTTCTTAATTTTAAATAATTAAGAAAATCTCCATTAGTTAGCTTTTATTTGATAATCTCACATCGAGAAAAGAATGAAAAAAATGAGTTGTTTTACTCATATAAAGAGCATCTTATACTTCCACCCCATTTAATGAGGAGCGTTGTAAGAGTTTCAAAATCTCATACTAATTTTATTGATTTTCTTAATTTTAAACAATTAAGAAAATCTCCATTGGCTATCTTTTATTTGATAATCCCATATCGGGAAAATAAGAAAAAAGAGTTATTTTTCTCATATAAAGGGAATCTTATACTTTCATCCCATTTAATATTGTAGTATTGTGCATGTTTCAATTCAATATAGCTTAAATTTTAAAAGTTTTAATTAATTAATTATGACCTAGCCGATTATGTTAAATCATTTTTTATTTGATTGATTTGTTTGTTTAACCGCGATTTTAGTGGTTTTATCAAAATATATTGATTAGATTTGTTTGATTTGAAATAAACTAAAGATTGATTTAATTAAAGATTGAAAGACTGAGATTGCTTGATTAGCAATAAACTATTCGGCCAAATAATTGTTAACTTTTATTTTATAATCTCACATCAGAAGAAGAAAAAAAAAAGTGAATTGTTTCACTTATATAAGGTGAATCTTAATAGTGTAGTATTGCGTATACTTCAATTCAAGAGAGTTTAAATTTTAAAATTAAAATAATATTTAAAAGTTTTAATTAATTAATTTTCGTATAAGTTGGTTGGTCATTTGACCTAACTGATTAGGCTGAACCATTTTGGGTTTGACCGATTCGCTGATTTAATTGTGATTTCTCATATTGATTTTATTAATTTTAAACAATTAAAAAAATTTCCATTGACCAACTTCCATTTAACCAAATAAAAATAAAACTCTAATTAATTTATGATTTATTTTATAATCCCACATTGAGAGAAGAAGAAAAAGCAAAGTTTGTTCCACTGTTTATCTATATATTATATAAGAAAATTGGGGTTTTAGGAAGAAGCCTTCTAGGAGCTCCAAACTCTTATTCTAAAATTATTGAACTTTCTTAATTTTAAACAATTAAGAAAATTCCCGTTGGCTAGCTTCCATTTACCTTTTATTTTACAATCCCACATTAGAAAAAAAAAAAAAAAAAAAAAAAAAAAAAAAAAAGAGTAAATTGTTTCACTTACATAAAGTGAATCTTATGCTCTCATTTATATAAACAAAAGAAGATTTTTATAAGAAGCCCCATGATTAATATCTCATACTCATATTTTTTTGATTTTCTTAATTTTAAACAATTAAGAAAATCTCCATTGGCTACCTTCTATTTAACTTTTATTTTACAACCCCACATAGTTTTGACTTTAAAAATAATTTTGTATAAGCTTTTGAAACTCTCATAATATTTAACTTTAAAATAATTACAATATCATATGGAGAAATGAAACAAAAAAGTGAGTTGTTTCACTTATATAAAAAGAATCTTATAAATGGAGTTTTAAGAGAGAAGCATTTTAGAAGCTCCAAACCCTCATTCTAAAATTATTGAATTTTCTTAATTTTAAACAATTAAGAAATTTTTCATTAGTTAACTTCCATTTACCTTTATTTTACAATCCCAAATTGGGGAAAAAAAAAAGAAGGAAAAAGTGAATTGTTTCATTTATATAAAATGAATCTTATGCTCCAATTTATATAAATTATTGAAATTTCTTAATTTTAAACAATTAAGAAAATCCCCTTTGGTTAGTTTCCATCTAACTTTTATTTTACAATCCCATATCGGGAGAAAAAGGAAAAAATGAATTGTTTCACTTATATTATAGCGACCCCAGGTCTCTACCCGACTATCATGGTATTCTGGATCCGAATCTTATTGTTTGATGTTGCCAGTTGTGTCTTTCTTCCTTACATCTCTTGAATTTGAGCTTTGGAATGATTTGAGCGTGTTTAGAACAGGTTGGTTGTCTTTCGATCTAGAATCTAGTTGCCTAGAATTTCGGTCTTCCGCTCGAGCGGGCTTTTTTGCACTCGAGCAGAGTTTGCAACCTTTCAGTATCGAGTGTCTCTGCAAAAGTGCTGCAAGAGTGTTTTTCACGCTCGAGCGGTCCTTTTGGCGCTCGAGCGGATGTCTGCAATCTGTGATATACTGGAAAGGTGAAATCCACGCTCGAGCAGTGATCTTTGCGCTCGAGCGAGTTATTGTTGTTGTGTTTGACGCTCGAGCGTGAGACTCTCCGCTTGAGCAGACTTCGCATATATCAGATCGTAAAAGTGACTTTTTACATAACTTTTTCATCTCATTTTCAATCCAAACCCTAAGTTGAGAGCCTCTCTCTCTAGAAATACTCTATATATATATATATATAGTTGACCTAGATCTAGTGATCTTCTCACCTCCCTCCCTTAGACAAAAAGATTGAGCTCTTCAAGATCTTCATTTCCATCCAAGAATAAGTGGGTTTTGGCATTTTTGGAAGCTTCACATTTGTCTAACCCTTCTCCTTGGGCTTCTATTTTGAGGTAGGGATATTCTTGAGTTATATATACTAGTTTTTCCCTTTTTATGATGATTTAAAAGTTCTTTCTAGTTGCCATGATATAAATCTTGTGATTTCTAAATGTGTAGAGATTTTTCTTCAAAAGAGGGTTTTTCTTTAACTTTCAAATTTTTGGTAAATCCTTGGGGTTCCATCTTGTTGACCTAAGAAATATGTTGTGATAAGATTTTTCACCAAGAAATGAAAAGGGTTTTGGCCATGAGGAAGAACCCTAGAATTTGGGGATTTTGAGAAAACATAGATTTTCTTGTGAAATCTTTATTATTTTGTGTCATGAAGATGAATGGAAGGTTAAATATAACGAAATGGTTAAAAATATTTGGACATGTGTTATTGGAAATTGATGAATGATTATGTATCATGAACATGGAAAACCTTGAGATCTTGGAATGTTGTTGAAAACATTATTTTGCGTTGAGAGGCTAACTTGTTATGGTTTGCACATGGTGAGAATGGTTATTTGGAGAAACGGAATTTATTGGCATCATTGTAAGGATGTCTTGAGAATAGACTAATGTTATGACGTAGTAATTATTGCATCATGTTTCAATTTAGTCATTATCATCTTTTGGGCATCTTGGCATGTGATGGAAAAATCATTATTTTGTGAAAGATTATAGGGTAATGCTATAGTGTGCAACTTACACCTTACACCTTTTTGTGTTTACTTACACCTTACACTTACACCTATTTTACCTTGCACTTACACCTTTTGTGTAAGTGGCACATAGTGTGCAACTTATACATTTCATTTATACCTTCCACTTACACTTACACCTTACACTTACACTTTCCACTTACACCTTTTGTGTGAGTGGCACATGGTGTGCAACCCACTTACACTTTTTGTGGGTTGCACACCTAAGAAAACTCCAAGATTATATTATGATGGAAATTATGAAAATGTGTAAGGGGTAAATACGTCGGTAAGTCCAAATAGGAGGTGTAGATGAATTTGATAAGTTGGCCTGAAGTGTCCAGGGTGAAAGACCCGAAAGCCACGCGGATAGGTGTCGAGCCTTCCGGTTACCAGTAAAAATGACAGTTTGGTAGTACTCGTAGAGTCTATTTACAGATTGGCCTAGGGAATTACAAGTGTCGTATTTACCGCCCCTATTGAATTAATAATGGAAGTTTGTAATTGATGAGATCACATGATGATATTGAGAACATGGTGATTTTTAAAACAATGCATTGAAATGAATATCTTTCCTCATTGGTTAACCTTGGCGTAGCATTGCACTTCATTTACTTTGTGTTGAAGAAAAAGCATAACTGTATATACTTATGAGAATTTCTCTATTGGGCTTTATGCTCACCTCTATGGGTTTTGGTGCAAGTAAAGATGTGGTGATCCCGCTGAATTGAGGGCGTGGAAGTATTTTGAGAAGAGTAGTGCACTCTTATTTTGTTGTGATTAATTGTAAAGCCGAGGGCTATTTTTGGTTTGGGTTCAAGAGACCACTTTTATGTAACCAGGCTTAAGCCTTGGAAGATGTAAGCCCTTAAGGGCATTGTATTGTTTTGAGAATGAATACTTTACATGCTATAGATTCATATGTTTTGTATCGATGAATGTATACCTGCATGTAAAACCCTTGTAAGAACTCTTTATTAATCATGTAAAGATGGGCAGATTATTGTTATTGTTGAGTGAATGTTGATTACTTGTGAGTAGTTCATGTCGAATTATTTCGGGACGTTACATATATAAAGTGAATCTTATGCTTTCATTTATATAAGCAAAAGAAGATTTTTAGTTGGAATCCCTATAATCAATATCAGTTTTTTTTTTTTTTATTATTTTCTTAATTTTAAACAATTAATAAAATCTCCATTGGTTAACTTCCATTTAACTTTTATTTTATAATCCTACATAAATGTTTTGATTTTAAAAATAATTTTGTGTAAGATTTTGAAACTCTCATAATATTTAACTTTAATCAATTACAATCCCACATTGAGAGAAGAAATAAAAAGTGAGTTGTTTCACTTATACAAAGTGAATCTTATACTCTCATTTAATATTATAATATTATGCATGTTTTAGTTCAAGATGGTTTAAATGTTGAAATAAAATTTAAAGGTTTTAATTAATTAATTTTGTTGTAAATTGATTGGTCTTTTGACTTAGCCGATTAGGTTGAATCATTTTTGGTTTGACTGATTCATTGGTTTGACCACAGATTTAACTGTTTTACCAAAATATATTGCTTAGATTTGTTTAATTTCAAATAAATTAAGACTCACCTTATTAAAAATTGAACTTCTCGTCTAAACAACTATTAACTTTTATTTTACAATCCCACATTAGTAAAAGGAGGAAAATGAGTTGTTTCATTATATAAACCTTTTGCTTCAATTTAATATTGTAGTGTTGTGTATGTTTCAGTTCAAGATAGTTTAAATTTTAAAATTAAAATAAAATTTAAAAGTTTTAATTAATTAATTTTTGTATAAGATGGTTAGTCTTTTGACTTAGCCAATAGGGTGAATCGTTTTCGGTTTGATTGATTCTCTGGTTTAACTGCGATTTTAGTGGTTTTATCAAAATATATTGGTTAAATTTTTTTGATTCAAAATAAATTAAAGATTGACCTAATTAAATATTAAACGGCTAAGATTGCTTGATTCAAAATAAAATTTCCGCCAAAACAATTGTTAACTTTTAAATAATTAAGAAAATCTCCATTGACTAACTTTCATTTAACTTTTATTTTATATTTCCACATTGAGAAAAGAAAAAAAAAAGTGAATTGTTTCATTTACATAAAATGAATCTTATGCTCCTATTTATATAAGCAAAATGATATTTTTAGTGAGAAGCCTCATAATCAATATCTTATACTAATTTTTTTGATTTTCTTTGTAGCAATCTCGGTTTCAATCCTTCTTTTATGTTTTGCCACTTCGACTGGGCCGGTTGGGGGTCGAGGGCGCAGCGCCCCTTCGTGGGGGTCCAGGGGGCAGCGCCCTTTGGCGGGTCAAGCGCAAGTGGGTCGAGCTCGCGAGTTCCAAGGGCGCTTAGTAGGTTGAGGCGGCGCCTCCAAAACAAAAATTCAAAATGCATTCGAAGTTACTTGATCTATGTCAACGATTCACTACTTTATAAGCATTTGGACACAAAAATGTTTCCTCTCTCAGCGATGTGGGACTCAAAGAGTGGACGAAAGTGTTGTGCCAAACAACGTCGTTTGGTGTGTTTGTTGGAAGTCCCACATCGATTACAAGATACATTTTAAGGTGGAGAAACTTCTATATAAGTGCAAGTGCAGAGGGCTAGCTTATCAGCTTCTATGGTTCTTTCTTGGTTTAATGAGCCATTACAAACCGAGCTCGAGTTATAAATTTTAGTTGTGCCGAGCTGGATTTCTGGCCATAGTTCCATTGGGATTTTGGCCATAGTTCCTTCGCCAAAGTTTTGTAATTTCTCGAGAGCTTTGTGGTGTGTGGTGGAGATCGAGTTTCATCTCTTTTCATCTTCTCCATTTGAGCTCCGAATTTGAGGTAGGGGTTCCTACTCATTCTTATGTGTTTTAACATAAATGTTGAGTTATTTGTATAGATGGTTTGATTTGGGAACTTAAGGTTGGAGATGTAAAATGTCGAAAATAGGGGTTTTGTTCAATTGACTCATACCTGTGTGTTTTGGGTTTAAAATGGAGATTTTTGATGTTTTTGATAATATTTGAGCCTTTGGGTCAATATTGAGAAAAGAAAGGGAAAAATGCCATGTTTGGGTATATTTGGGTCATTACTGTAATTAATGATAATTAATACGGAAATATGAAATTGAGTTGGAAATAATAAAATCGACTCAATATGAGGTAGAATGGTGGAGTTGGATTCTTTAATCACTCACTTTGAAAATGTTGAGATTATATATATCTGTTGTAGCATTTATTTTCTGTTTAGAAATAACTGCTTTGGGCTATCGGTGGAGGATAGTCTTGACTGTTGTAGACAATGCATGATGATTAGGCAAACTAAAACTAATCAATTGAATATGTCATTGAATATGACGGTTGGAATAATACATTGAATTTATGTATTAATTGATTATGTATATGATATGTGTTTATATACATTGTACTGTGAGGGAGGAGATAGGGGATGTACTCCACGGTTTAGGGGAAGATAGGGGATGGACTCCTAAACCGGATATTATTTGGGAGGAGATAGGGGATGGACTCCATTGATACATCAAATAAGTGTATCTATTAAAGTATTGATATAGCAAATTTGTATATCATATATGAAGTATGGAAGTGTTTTGTTTAAGATTGATACAGCAAATAAGTGTATCTATTAAAGTATTGATATAGCAAATCTGTATATCATATATGAAGTATGGAAGTGTTTTGTTTAAGATTGATACAGCAAATAAATGTATCTATTGAAGTATTGATATAGCAAATCTGTATATCATATATGAAGTATGGAAGTGTTTTGTTTGATATTGTTACAGAAAATATGTATATCTATTGTGAAGTACGAAATGTTTAATTTGAGTCTTTATCTCAATTGAAATGGAAGTACTGTTGATATGAGATGTAATCTCACTTAAAGGGTATGGCCAGGTTCTGAGCCAGGATTATGAATTAAGAAATGGTAATTATTATCGGTGTGTTTGGTAACGTTTACGTTTTCAGTTTATATTTACAAAAATTTTATAAACTGGTTTTTGTTTATTTTTTGTTTATTTTAAAGAAAACATAAACTACAAAAACGTTTGGTAATTGATAAAATGTTTAAAAAAATTTAAAAATATAAAAGAGTGAGAAATGGCAAGTGGTGGTGGAAGACGGTGGTGGAAAGTGGTGACAGTGGGTAGTGGGTGGGTGGGTGGTGGTGGTGGTGGGTGAGTGGGTGACGGTGGCGGGTTGTGGGTGGTAGTGAGTGGGTGGTGATGGTGGTGGTGGTGGTGGTGGTGGCAGGTGGGTGGGTGGTGGTGGCGAGTAGTGGTGGTCAGTGGGTGGTTGACGGTGGCGGGTGGTGGTGGCAGGTGGGTGGCGGATGGCGGGTGGTGGTGGGTAGTGGCAGGTGGGTGGTGGGTGGTGATGGTGGGTGAGTGGGTGACGGTGACGGGTGGTGGGTGGTAGCGAGTGGGTGGTAGTGATGGTGGTGGCCGATGGTTGGTAGTGGTGGCAGGTGGGTGGCGGGTAGATGACGGGTGGATGGGTGGGTGGGTGACGGTGGTGGATGGTAGGTGTAGCGAGTGGGTGGTGGTGGGTGGCGGGTGGGTGGTGGGTAATGGTGGTGGTGGTGGTGGTGGTGGTGGTGGTGGTGGCGGGGGGGGGGTGGCAGGTGGGTGGTGGTGGTAGGTGGTGGCAGGTGGCTGTTGAGTGGTGGTGGCAAGTAGGTGGCGGGTGGTGGTGGCGGGCGGTGGATGGTAGTGGCGGGTGGATGACAGGTGGGTGGTGGCGGTGGTGGTGGCGGTGATGGGTGGGTGGTGGTGGCGAGTGGGTGGTAGGTGGTGGTGGCGGGTGGTGGTGAGTGGTGGTGGGGAGTGGGTGGTGGGTGGTGGTGGCGGAAGACGGTGGTGAAAAATGGTGGTGGGTGGTGGCTAGCTAGTGTTGGGTGATAAAAAAAAAACTGAAAACTCAAAATGGAAACACATTTTTTGTGTTTTCATTTTTTGGCCAAATTTATAAACTGAGACCACTGATTTATAAATCAAAAAGTTTATCAAACAAGTTTTTATTTGAGTTTTTTAATTTTTTATAAATATAAACAGAAAACTGAAAACATAAGTGTTACCAAACGGCACCTATGAAACATGGATACATTTATCATGTAATTGAAATGGATTATGAATGGATATATATGAGTCAAACATTTATTGAATGCTCACGTTTTAGTTATTGCCCATATTATGTTTAGCATATCTCTACTGAGTTGTTAGCTCACCCTATACGGGAATATCATTTTCAGGTGCAGGTGAGATGTTACCTCCAAGGCAATAGCATGGATGGACTCTCGGGAAGCAAGAGCTTCCTAGTTATGCTTTATGTGTGCATGAGTGTTATTTGTAAAGCCAAGGGCTTAATGTGTAATGAGCGAGACTCTATTTGTGTAACCAAGCAATGTCTTCGAAAGATGAAAGCCTATATGGCATTTAATTGCTTGCTAAACAGTGAACTCTGATATATGAATTTATGTTGTTTCTTATATTTGTTCCGCATATGAGTTATCTTTATTGCAATATTTCGGGGCTTGACATTCTTAATTTTAAACAATTAAGAAAATCCCGATTGAGCAACTCCTATTTAACTTTTATTTTACAAATGTAAAAAAATTAAATATAATTATTATATTTTTATTAAATAATATATTATTTTATTTCATGCATAGCACGGGTGATATACTAGTTGGATGTTAATGAGATTCATGCAAAATCCATTAAAAACTTTGTTTCACTTTAATAGATAATTAAGTTGATAGGTACAAAATAAATAAATAAATAAATAAACAAAAAAAATCAATTAATTTATGATTTCTCTTTTATATATGTTAAAATTGAATGAATGTGACATTTCTCCTGTTTATGTTAAAACTAAATATATATATATATATTGTATTAGTTTAATATTAAATATTGATTTATTTCTCATTTTTAAATTAAAATATGACAAGATAAGTGAACTAGGAGTAGTTCCGTCAATATCTTGTTATCATCCTTTTCATTGTTATCACCAAAGGGTGGAGGGCCACGGCCACCCTTAGTCCATGAGTAGTTTTGTCCTGGTCCATACTCCTAAACTAGCTTTCAAAGACATGATAGATGACTTTGTGCCCCTTTGGAATTTTATGCATTTATTTTCTTCAATATCATTTTCAATTATTTTGTTGCATTCATAAAGTTTTCAACGAATACGGCTTGAATTATATCCATTTGACTCCGAACCGGTCTTTACGCCACCGGTTCACCATCAGCAGTGTTAATAGGAACTAATTAATGGCATCCAAATAATAGTAAAAATAAGACTTAATTTTCTATGATAAATATTTGTTAATTTAGTAAATATATGAATATTTCAATAAAAAAAAAGTTATAGAGTGTGATACGACTTACATGTGTGTTAGTTGAGAGTGAGATTCACTTGTGTTAAATATAAGACATTATTGGAAAATTTTATAACACATATTTTTAAAAAACGTGTACCATACTACCATATATCTTAATTATAATTTTTGTGGTCTTTGATTATGACTTGTTTGGGATGCAAATTTGAGACTTTTTTCTTTTTTTTTTTTTTAACACAATTTGTGACTAATTAGTCAATAAAGATAAAATATGCTATTTTAGCTATTACGATAAAATATCATTTCCAAACTATAATCAATTTATTTTTTGGGAAAATTATTGATAAATCCCATTTAGAAGTGTTTTAATCCAAGAAATCCATGAAGGAATTTTTTAACTCATTTAGTCCCATGTATGTATAGTTTTATTCCATAAAGTCTTTTTTCTTGATTTATACTATTTTCTTGGACACTTATGCCCTTATATTTAATTTTGATACCCTTATAAATATTTTTTGAACGGTTAGCAATTTTATGATGTGAACATTCATATTTTAAAATTCACATTGGTAGGAATGTAAAATTGGCCCGTGGGCGGCCCGAAAACCGTTTACGAGCCGGGGCGGGCCCGGCCTGTTGACAATGTGAATATTCACAACATTCACATTAATAGGAGCGTAAAATTGGCCCGCGTCCCATGGCGGTACGAAACCCGCCCTCGGCCTATGGGCGGCTCGGGGCGGGGCTGGTCCGGACCGTTGACAATGTGAATATTCACGTTGACATGTTAACATTCACATTGATAAGAGTATAAAATTGGTCTGCGGCCCAGGGCTGGCCCGGCCCGGCCCGTTGACAATGTGAATATTCACATTGACATGTTAACATTCACATTGATAAGAGTATAAAATTGGCCAGCATCCCGTGGGCGGCCAAAAGCCCGTCCATGGCCCGGGGCGGGCCCGACCCAGCCCGTTGACAATGTAAATATTCATATTGACATGTTAACATTCACATTGATAGAAGTGTAAAATTAGCCTACGCCCCGTGGCTGCCCGAAACCCGCCCACGGCCCGTGGGCGGCCCGTTGACAATGTGAATATTCACATTGACATGTTAATATTCATATTGATAAGAGTATAAAATTGGCCCGCTCGTGGGCTTTAAAACCCGCCCACGGCTTTGCAGAGGCGGGCACTGCTGTTGACAATATGAATATTCACATTGACATGTGTTAGGTCCTTTTATTGTCAAAACCGGAGACAAAACTTTGTGCTTCATCAAATTGTAATTTTTGTATTTTTGTCTTGTCTCGGCCGGCGGGCCATGTCGAGCGGAGAATGGTGGCACTCGATATCTCGGCAGGTTGCGTAATCTTGAAGGATGTAATCTTACGCTCGAGCGGAAGAGGAAGCGCTCGAGCGTACATCAGTTTAGTAACACACAGTTTTTGGCTTGTCCGCCGGCGGAGAGTGGAGCGCTTCGGCGAGATCGCGGATGACAAATTCGCAGATTGGCTTCAGGAGTTGGATTTCTTTCAGATCTAGGACTTCTTTGGTTTTCTATAAGTAGATGGTTTTCTCCTAAAACCAATCTATTTTTTTTTTTCTAGATCAGATTCAACAATTCTAGAGTTCTGTTTGAAGTTTTCTTCTGAGAGTTTGTTTAGTTTTCTTTGATGTTCTTGAGAGAGTTCTAAAACTCATGAGTTGATATTCATACATCAAAGAGATTGATACTTAATATTCAAGAGTGTTCTCTTCGGTGTGATCCGAAGATCTTTACGTAAAGTTTCAAAAGGTGTTTGTTCTTTACGTAGTCGTTAATTCGACAAGTGAAGTTGAGGAGTGGAACCAACTTCAGAATCAGTTCCGTGGCGAAGGCGTGGTGAAAGAGTTACAGAAGATTCAGAGACAAATTGGCTGTGTAGGTAATTTGTATGGTTTCTTTGTAACCTTGTATTCCTTCTGTTGTGGTTTGATTAGTGCTGCTTGCCCCTTGGTTTTTGTTTACAATTGAAGGTTCTTCAATTGTGGTTTTTCCACGTAAAAAATCGTTTGTGTCGATTTATTATTTATTCCTAAAAACAAACAAACTAAAATCACTCTCGTAAGTGCTTGTTGATTTTAGTTTGAGTGTTTTGGAATTTTTGGGATTTGGAATATTTTTTATCTTTAGCTAATCACGAATCACTTAGGATTTTCAATTGGTATCAGAGCAGGTCACTCTTTGTTTTTTCAAAACTATAGGAGTGTGATTTTGTGTGACTAGCATTATGGATTCGATTCGTGAAGGTAACTCGACTCATAGACCCCCTTTACTAGACGGTACAAACTATTCTTATTGGAAAGCTCGTATGAGAGCATTTTTAAAATCCATCGATGAGAAAGTTTGGCACTGCGTAGTCTTTGGGTGGAGTGAACCTACTGTCACTATAGATGGCATTGATATTCCTAAACCCCTTGATAAATGGGACACAACTGATTACCAGAACTCGAGTTGGAACAGCAAGGCTCTCAACTCCCTCTTTTGCTCTGTCACACCTGAAGAATTCCGTCGAATTTGCACGTGTGAAATAGCAAAAGAGGCGTGGGACATTCTTGAAACAATTCACGAAGGAACTACCTCTGTCAAAAGGTCAAAACTTCAACGTCTCACATCTGCTTTTGAAACCCTTTTTATGCGCGACGATGAGACGTTTGATGATTTCTATGCAAAACTCAGTGATATCGTGAATTCCTGTTTCACTCTCGGTGAAAAAATCCCAGAAGCTAAAGTTGTGGGAAAAATTTTGAGGTCCTTCGAGAGGTTCCAATCAAAGGTGACAGCCATTGAGGAGGCTCAAAATGTTGATACCCTCAAGCTCGATCAATTGGTTGGAAATTTGCAGACTTATGAGGCACACCAAATTTCTAAGAAAAAGCAAAAAGAAAGTATGGCTTTCACTAGTACTCATGAGACTGCAAAACCTCCGGAGACTGAATTTGATTTAGAGTCTGAGATGACGGCTATGCTTACAAAACAGTTTAAAATTTTTTTAAAAAAGAAGCCTAATTTCAAAGTCCCTATTTCAAAACAGAAGAGTAATGACAAACCCAAAACTTTTCCACCAAAATTAGCTCAAACTACTGAAAAGAAGGTCATTAGGGGCTAGGGTCAAGTGCTTTGAATGTCGGGGTTTGGCCATATATCTCTTGAATGCCCTCTGAAAAGAATCAAGAAAGTCTACACCGTAACTTGGGATGACGAAAGCGGGTCGGAGCAAGAACCCGAAGAACCTGAATCTGGTGAAGATGGGGATAGTGCTTTCATGGCATTTTGGGCCACGGTTTCTCAACCTCTTCCAAAGCCTTCGGAATCAGCCCGTGGTCAGAACTTGCATCGTGCTCCCACCTTTGATGGGACCAACTACCTGTATTGGAAAATCAGAATGAGGGCTTTTCTGAGAGCCTTTGAACCAGAAGGTTGGCAAACCATTGAAGAAGATACGGAAAGTGCAGAGAATCCGGGCAATCAGAGAGCCCTAATCATCATTCGTGAAGCAATTTCTAATGAAGAACAAAGAACGGGTCGCCTAATCGCAAAGGCTAAAGATGCATGGGAAATTCTGAGCCAATTCCATGAAAGAGAAGATTCACCTCCACCTTCATCCAACAACTTGTCTTCCTTGGTTGCCAGATTGGATGAGGTTAAGGAGAATGAGAAGCAAAGAGAGGATGATGAACTATCTCAAGACATTGATGAGATCAATGGTGAAGAACTACAACAAGCTTACGAGAAGTCAGATGAGGAATCTCTGAATTTGTCTAAAACCAACGACAAACTCTCTCTCAAGCTCAAAACATGCGAGTGAGAATGTCCTACCAAAGGAGAACTCTTGACAAAGAAAGGTAATGTCATCAAGATCTCAAGTGAAAGGAAAGACTTATGTGGAAAACTTCTGTCCTGTGAAACTGAAAGGAATGAACTTCTGAGGGTGTATTCCACATATGAAGAAAAGCTTGAAAGTCTTGAGTTATCACAAACCGCATTGGAAGAAAAAGTCAGTCAGAAAGATGAAGAGCTCCGTATTGCTAGAGCAACAATTGCCATGTGGAACAAAGGTTCCAGATCTCTAGAAGACATACTCGGATCTCAACAAATGGGTTCGGACAAAAGCGGGCTAGGCTATGGTGCGACAAATTCATAAAGGATGTGCCTCTACCTCACATAACTTGAAGACTCGTGCAAAGGGAAAATTGAAGGTAGATCAAGATGACTCTTTTCTTCATCAAGCAAAAGCAGCAAGACCAACAAAAGGGAGGTAAAACCTGCTTTTATTTGTCATTCTTGTGGTAGGTATGGCCACATTCGCCCTTATTGTTTTGAACTGTTTGGTAAGGTGTCTCAAAAGAGCAGAAATTCTAATACTTTTTGGGTTAGGAGACAACCTTATATGTCTAGGCGGAACACCAAGACCAAAAAAATTTGGGTTAGAAAAGATGATTTGACTTGTTTTGTTGCCCACACTGCTCTAAAAGCACGTGACTCACACATGTGGTATCTTGATAGTGGGTGCTCTCGTCACATGTCCGGTAACAAATCCTACTTCACCTCCTTGAAAAATATGAAGGAGGAATTGTTACTTTTGGAGATGGCGGCACTTCTAGAGTCATTGGTAAGGGCTCTATAAGCGTTGCTGGTCTTCCTAAGCTTGATAATGCCTTACTTGTCGATGGCCTTAAAGCTAATCTTTTGAGCATTAGTCAAATGTGTGATTCCCATCATGAAGTATTGTTTTCAAAAGATAAATGTGAAATTTTGGATAAAAAAGGAAATACTGTTTTACATGGGGTTCGCACATCTGATAACTGCTATGGGATTCTTACTACTAATGATCTCACTTGTCATTCTGCCATCATAAGTAACATTGATCTGTGGCATCAAAGATTAGGTCACATGAATTTCAAAGACCTAACTAAGATAGCCAACAAAGAACTTGTGAGAGGAGTACCTAAACTGGGTAAGAATTTGAGCCATGTGTGTGGACCATGTCACCTAAGAGCAAACTCGTGCTCACAAAAAGGTGAACAGTTTTACAACCAAACGTCCTCTTGAATTAGTTCACATGGATTTAATGGGTCCTACTCGCACTGAAAGCATTGGAGGTAAAAGATACATTTTTTTAACTGTTGATGATTTTACTCGTTTCTCATGGGTGAATTTTTTAAGGGAAAAATCTGATACGTTTGATGCTTTCCAGGCTTTAGTCCTCAAAATCCAAAATGAACAGGGTGTTCCCATTGGGCGTATCATAAGAATCCGAACTGATCATGGTCGTGAATTTGAAAATAGTTCGTTTTCGGATTTTTGTGATATGCATGGAATTAAGCATGAGTTTTCTGCACCTATTACTCCACAACAAAATGGAGTGGTTGAGAGGAAGAACAGAGTTGTTCAAGAAATGGCTAGGGTCATGCTCCTTAGTAAGAGTCTTCCTCCAAAGTTTTAGGCCGAAGCCTTAAATACAGCTGTTTATGTCATAAATCGTGTGTATTTAAGGCTCGGCACTTTACAAACTCCTTATGAATTGTGGAAGGGTATGAAACCTAATGTAAAATACTTCAAAACTTTTGGGAGTAAGTGTTACATCTTCAAAGATAGAGAGCCCTTGGGCAAATTTGACTCCCGAAGTGATGAAGGTATTTTTTTAGGGTATTCAACCAATAGTAGGGCTTTTCGAGTCTATAACCTACGAACTTCATCATTAATAGAATCTATCAATGTGGTTATAGATGACACAGTTCACCTACTTCAAAGAACAAATGAGGATGACAATGGTGAGCTTCCAATCTTGGATACTGAACCACAAAATCAAGGAGATGTTGCGGCTCAATCACAAGAAATTGTTACAGCACCATCCTCACAGGTAAGTTCAAGTCCAAAGAGTGCTCAAAAGAACAACACTCCTGTTTCTCCAGTCACCCAAAGTCCTGAACTTAAACCATCAGCAAGGGTGAAACTGAACCATCCAGTTCAACAGGTAATTGGGAGTGTTTCAGATCGAATGAAAACCCGAAGACAGATTCGGGATGAGGTATCACATATGTGTTATGTTTCTTTGATTGAACCTAAGAATGTTAAAGAGGCCTTGCTAGATGATAGTTGGGTTAATGCTATGCATGAAGAATTAGGTCAATTTGAACGTAACAAAGTTTGGACTCTTGGTCCTGGTCCTAGAGACATGTATAAGTAAGGTACCAAGTGGATCTTTAAAAATAAATCGATGAGAATGGTATCATTGTGAGAAATAAAGCCAGTTGGTTGCTCAAGGCTACACACAAGTAGAGGGTATTGACTATGATGAGACGTTTGCCCCAGTTGCACGTCTCGAATCCATTCGCATTTTACTTGGTGTTGCATGTTTTCTTGGCTTTAAATTGTTTCAAATGGATGTGAAAAGTGCTTTTCTGAATGGGTACTTAAAAGAAGAGGCATATGTTGAGCAACCAAAAGGGTTTGAGGACCCTAAATGTCCTACTCATGTCTACAAGTTAGACAAGGCTTTGTATGGGTTGAAACAAGCCCCTCGGGCTTGGTATGATAGGCTTACTACCTTTCTTCTTGATAATGATTTTCAAAGGGGTAGTGTGGATAAGACATTATTTATGAAACATACTAAGTCTCATATTCTTGTTGCTCAGATATATGTTGATGATATTGTGTTTGGTTCCACTCCTGATCATCTTGTGAAATATTTTTCGGATTGCATGACACATGAGTTTGAGATGAGCATGATGGGGGAGTTGTCTTATTTTTTGGGTCTCCAAATTAAACAGTCTCCTTCGGGTATATTTGTTTCTCAGTCTAAGTATGCTAAAAATCTTGTGTCAAAGTTTGGTCTTGAGTCTGCCAAACATGCACGCACTCCCATGAGCACCACTCTTCACCTTTCCAAAGATTCCTCTGGTATTGATGTTGATCCTACCCTTTATAGGAGTATGATAGGAGTCTTTTGTATCTCCTGACCATCGTCTGATATTTCCTTCGGTGTTGGTGTTCGTGCCCTACCAAGCCAATCCTAAAGAGTCTCACCTTCTTGCGGTAAAACGCATCATCAAGTATGTTAATGGGACCTTGGGGTTTGGGGTTTGGTTTTCCAACGATACTACTTGAAATTACCGGTTTTTCCGATGCCGATCGGGTGTGTCGATGATAGGAAAAGTACATCCGGGGTGTTTTTACCTTGGGAATAATCTGGTTTCTTGGCATAGTAAAAAGCAAAATGCTATCTCTCTGCTTCATCACCGAGGTGAATACATTCTTTGCAGGGAGTTGTTGTGCCCAAATGTTGTGGATGAAGCAAAAGCTTCATGATTATGGAATTGAACACCACACTCTCACTCTATTTTGTGATAACACAAGTGCCATAAACATTTCAAAAATCTCATCCAACACTCTCGCACTAAAACACATTGACATCCGTCATCATTTTATTCGAGAGTTAGTGGATGAAGGCCTTGTTGTTTTGGAACATGTTTCTACTGAGCATCAAAAAGCTGATATTTTTACAAAACCCCTTGATCTTCTTCGATTTGAGTTTCTTAGAAAGACCTTGGGTGTCATGTCTCAGTAACTAGGCAGTTTCTTGTGGGGTGAATGTGAGTGGTTGGCTTACTGTTCTTGAATGTGATTATCTGTGTTTGAGTTCTGATATCTTTTCATCAAAATTTATATGAACACTGCTCATGCTACATACAAGATCTTTTTCATCCTTGTTCATAGCTCATTCTGAATGCCCATACTCATTTACTTCATGATCTCATTCTGTACACATCCTTGAGATAAACTGTTGCAGGGGTTTCCGCACAAGTGATCAAAGTTCTCTATGGACCACTGACAGTGTTTCTTGTCTTGTTTGGAGGAATTGACCTATACTGGTATATCATGGGTGATGTTAAGTCTCTTAACCATCTACCATCTTACTTCACTTCCATGGTTTCTCCCTCAGTACATGATTTTCGGGCATTAGGAAAAGGCTACCTCAGAGGCACCAACCAGGCCATCATTATAATTTCATTCTTCTCTGGTTTGGACTCCATACTCTTGAGCGTGTATGCCACCAGTGAGTGCCCACAAGAAAGAAAAGTTGAAAAAATATATATATATAAAAAAAAAGGGGGATCATTGTCTGAGGGGGAGCTTCCGCATTTACTCAACAAATACCCCGTGATTCCCAGTGGTTTGACTTTTCTCTGTGGATCGGTTACTCTTGTTGGAGGTCACCATCGATCACTATCAGGATTAACTCTAGCTCTGTGGATCTCAAGGATTGCACACACACACACTTTTTATATGAGCTCTCATGTGTGTTTTTGAGTTATGCATTCTCATGATGCGTGTGGCTTTGGTTTAATATTATCTGTTTTATTCATGAGCTGTTGTTTCACTTTTTTTCTCAAATTTTCAGGACTCAGAATTGATGGATACTCTTGTTCTTGGAATAGTCTGTCACCCGGTCACCTTGCTTTTTACAAAAATATCCTAGGTGTTTTTTTATTTATAAATAAAAAAAAAAAAAAAAAAAAAAATTGTTTTCCGCTCGAGCGGATCGTTTCACGCTTCGGCGTAGTTTTCACTCTTCTTGTTAGCTTTTGTGATTCGAGGATGGTTTTTTCGCTCGGCGGTCCTCTTAGCGCTCGAGCGGGCTTCAGTTTGCTTTGCTTAACGCCGAAAGCGATACTATATGCCGTGGCGGACAAATTTCATATATCTTCCCTCTCTCGACTCTTCAGGTCCTATTTTTTCCCTCTTTGCCTTCTCTCCATCTAGGTTTTTTCAGTGGTTTGCTTTTCGGTCGATTTCGGTCGATTTTGGTCTCTCCCGTCCTCATTCTTGCCGATTTGCTTGTTGGTGAGTTTATTTTTCAGTTTTTTTTTCTTTTTCCCCTGTTTTTTTTCGGCTCTTGGATGTTGTTTTTGTTTGAGTTTTTTGTGTTCGAGTTTGGGTTTTGGTTGTGTGGCTTTTTCTCACCCACATTCACTGTTACTTTTTGTCTTCTCTTTTCATCATCTACATGTTTTTGTGTTTTGTGAGTCATTAGTTTTAGGGTTTGTGTTTCTTCTCTCTATTTCGAGTTTATTTGGTTGGGGGTTTGTCTGTTTGAGTATGTCATTCCTGATTTGTTCATGCTTATTTTGTTTAGCATTGGTTTTGCATTCTCACAAATCATATGCCATTCATCATATTCTTCTATGATTACCCTGTTTCATGTCAACATTTTTTATACATTGTGTTTATGGTTTTTCTGTTTAGATTAGTTGTCCTATTTCATCACATGTTTAGCTTTAGTTCTCATGTTTATTTTCTAGTTTGTCAATTATTTTTATCTAACTACTAATCGTTTGTTGATTTTGGTTTGTGATGTTTGTTGTGTTTGGGGTTGTGGTTGTCTTCGTCTGTTTTGTAGTCATGTCTTCCTCGGCTCCTAAACGTCGTAAGTCCACTGCGTCGCGTCCTTCGTTTGATTCTGCCCGATTCCAAACAGCTAAGCACTCTAAGTCTTTTTCCAAATCATTTGAGTCGCGTACTGTTCACCTCGAGAGAAATGTCCAACCTGACACCTTTGAGTCTATTCAAATACGTCCCTTATTTGATCCTCTTGTTGGTGGTCTTGTGTTGTCCTTTTAGGCGTCGTAACCTTGACTGGGTTCGTGAGTTTTACTGCAATATGGAGGGCATTCTAGAGTATGCGCCTTTCTTTACTACTTGGGTTCGGTCTAAGTCCATCTCTGTCACCCCTGCATTGATTCGCTCCCTTCTTCACATTGAGCAGGGCTCTCCCGAATTCTACCCTTTCCCAGTGCCTGATCGCCCTACTTGCAATTTCGATGATGTGGCCCGAGAATTATGTGGTGTTGCTCGCCACTGGCCTAAAGGCGGCCTCATTAAACAGTTTGAACTTCTTCCGGAGTTCAGACTGCTTAATTTGATCGTCTGTGCCAACATACTTGTGACTACTCATTCTTCTGAGGTCAAACAGGACCAAGGTTTTATTTTATCCTGCATTGCTCGACACCGATCCATTGATCTTGCTTCCCTTATCATTCGAAAGATGATTGGTGTGTCTGGGCATAAGCAGCTAGGTCTGCCCTATGGTTGCTTGATTAACCGTCTTTTGTCCTCCCTTGGGGTGTGTCTGTTCTAGAGGATGATGAGTTTGCTACCCCTTCGTCCTTTCACTAAGAAAAGCGTGTCCTGAGTCGGGCACATATTAAGGGAGTCCTCGAGGTTGGTCCATCTGCGGGGCTAGGCTGCTTTGGGCTTGCCGAGGAAGGTGAATATGATCTTTGATGTCTTGATGATGAGGCTCTGTTCCTCCTTGATTTTTCTCTTGAGTTTCAGCCGGTTCACCGAGACCTGTGACGGCGTTTGGACTTTCTTGATGCTCGGTTTGATGCCTTTGATGGACGGCTTGGCCACGTGGAGCAGACTCTTGATCAGCTTGTTCATCTACTTCAGTCCCAGCCGACTCCACCTCCACCTGATGCGTGATTTCTGATTCCCTGACAAAAAGGGGGAGAAGTTTTTGCATTGCTTTTGCTTTACCTGACCTTTACCTGAGTTCCTTGCATCTTGGACAGTTCTTGCTTTTGGATATTTGGAGTTTTTGCACAGTTGGAGATTGCACAGATAGTAGCACAGTTGGAGATTGCACAGATAGTAGCTTTTGGCTTTGCACAGATAGTAGCTTTTGGATATTGGACAGATAGTAGCTTTTGGACAGATGTTCCTTGGATGTTTGTTGGTTTCCTATTGGACATGTTGGTATATTTTCTCATTTTTGTTATTCTGGTCCATATTACTTTGTGATACTTGGTAGTCTAAAGATTGTGGATATTATGTTGATATATGGATATGAT
This sequence comes from Camellia lanceoleosa, assembly GCA_025200525.1. Lineage (NCBI taxonomy): Eukaryota > Viridiplantae > Streptophyta > Magnoliopsida > Ericales > Theaceae > Camellia > Camellia lanceoleosa. Next base: position 48,571,107 of record CM045759.1, read on the forward strand.
GTTTTATCTATGTTCATTTTATGTTTTTTCCACAGTTTTGTTTTGTATGTTGAAGGTTAGTTCACAGGTACAGAGTTGAAGATGTGTGTTCTTTGACTTGGGTGTTGATGATCTCGTTGTGTGTATTTTCCGCTCGAGCGGGGCCATGTCTTCGGCGGAGAATGGTAACTCGATATCTCGGCAGGTTGCGAAATCTTGAAGGATGTAATCTTACGCTCGAGCGGAAGAGGAAGCGCTGGAGCGTACATCAGTTTAGTAACACACAGTTTTTGGCTTGTCCGCTCGAGCGGAGAGTGGAGCGCTCGAGCGGAGATCGCGGATGACAAATTCGCAGATTGGCTTCAGGAGTTGGATTTCTTTCAGATCTAGGACTTCTTTGGTTTTCTATAAGTAGATGGTTTTCTCCTAAAACCAATCTATTTTTTTTTTTCTAGATCAGATTCAACAATTCTAGAGTTCTGTTTGAAGTTTTCTTCTGAGAGTTTGTTTAGTTTTCTTTGATGTTCTTGAGAGAGTTCTAAAACTCATGAGTTGATATTCATACATCAAAGAGATTGATACTTAATATTCAAGAGTGTTCTCTTCGGTGTGATCCGAAGATCTTTACGTAAAGTTTCAAAAGGTGTTTGTTCTTTACGTAGTCGTTAATTCGACAAGTGAAGTTGAGAGTGGAACCAACTTCAGAATCGGTTCAAATGCGGCGTGGTGAAAGAGTTCTGAAGATTGAGACAAATTGGCTGTGTGGGTAATTTGTATGGTTTCTTTGTAACCTTGTAGTCCTTCTATAGTGGATTGATTAGTGGCGGTTCGCCCGTGGTTTTTGATTACAATTGAAGGTTCTTCAATTGTGGTTTTTCCACGTAAAAAATCGTTTGTGTCGATTTATTATTTATTCCTAAAAACAAACAAACTAAAATCACTCTCGTAAGTGCTTGTTGATTTTAGTTTGAGTGTTTTGGAATTTTTGGGATTTGGAATATTTTTTATCTTTAGCTAATCACGAATCACTTAGGATTTTCAACATGTTAACATTCATATTGATAAGAGTATAAAATTGGCCCATGCCCCGTGGTACTTTCGAAACACGCCTCTGACCGTAGGCGGACTTAGAAGCAGGCCAACTGTTAACAATGTGAATATTCACATGGACATATTAACATTCACATTGATAAGAGTATAACATTGGCCCGCGGCCCATGGGCGGCCAAAAGCCCGCCCGCAGCCCGGGGCGGGCCCGGCCCGGCCCATTGACAATGTGAATATTCACATTGACATGTTAACATTCACATTGATAAGAGTGTAAAAGTGGCCCGCAGCCCGTGGGTGGCCCGAAGCCCGAGGCGAGCTTGGTCCGACCCGTGACAATGTGAATATTCACATTGACATGTTAACATTAACATTGATAGAAGTATAAAATTTGCCCACTGCCCGAAGCTCACCCGCGGCTCGAGGTAGGCCCGGCCCGTTGACAATGTGAATATTCACAATGTCAATGTGAATATTCACATTGACATTGTGAATATTCACATTGACATGTTAACATGCACATTGATAGGAAAGTAGAATTGGCCTGCCGCCCGTGGGCTACTGGAAGCCCACCCACGGCCCGGGGCAGGCTCGTTTGGGTCCGGGCCCGAGCATGTCCGAGACCCTAGGCTAGGGCCTAGGCCATCACTTTGAATCCCGGCCCGGTCCATTGGCCCGCTTAAGGCCCATTCAAGGCTCAGTCCGAGGCCCAGCCCGCTTGAGGCACAATGTCTTTTTTTGTGGAAAATAATAAAATTTTGGTAGAAAAAATTAAAAAGAATTAAAAAAAATGGCCAGGCCCGCCCAAGCCCGGCCTAAGCTCGAGCCTATGCCTAGGCCCACCGGCCCGACCTGAGGCTGTCGTCTTCGGGCTACGGGCCAATTTTACACTCTTATCAATGTAAATGTTAATATGTCAATGTGAATATTCACATTGTCACGGGCCGGGCTGGGCTCGCCCCGGGCCGCCCACGAGCTTCGGGCCGCCCATGGGACGCGAGTCAATTTTACACTCTTATCAATGTGAATGTTAACATGTCAATGTGAATATTCACATTATCAACGGCGGGCCCCGCTTGAAGCGGGCCGCAGCCAATTTTACAGTCCTATCAATGTGAATGTTAATATGTCAATGTGAATATTCACATTGTCACTGGGCCGGGCTCTGCCGCCTGACATGAGCTAATTTTACACTCTATCAATGTGAATGTTAACATGTCAATGTGAATATTCACATTGTACATGGGCCGCCCCTACATTGACGACGATATGAACATTCACATTGACGGTGTGAACATTCACATTAGGGGTATTTTGGTAATTATGTCACCTATAGGACTTATTGAAACATAAGAAAATAATATGAACTAAATAGAACATAAGATGAAAAGGGTATTTTGGTCTTCTTATCTCAAATAGCACCTAATGGAATAGTAAAAAAGAATATAGATTGGATGGAACATAAGTAATTAAAGATGGATTTATGGAAAAAGCTCCCTTATTTTTTCTCTAACAACCATTAAATCAATTACAAAAAAAAAAAAAAAAAAAAAAAAAAAAAGTCAAGTATCATCACAAATAAAAAAAATTAGCCAGAATAAAATAATCAAATAGTCAAAAAGTCAGATTAAAAAAGTTCATCCCAAACATTTTTATTTTCTATCATTACTCAAATTTATGATCTAAACACAACCATAATGATCCTCTTCCACCATTTTCGATTGAGCACCTGCAAAGGGATATGAGCTTAATCAATATTGTAATAATTATTTTTTAATTAAGTTATTTAAACAGTAGAAAAAATATTTTAAATATGTCTCAATCGGACCTTCCCTCATGTGGAAACCATCTTAATACCTTCCTATCACCCCCCCTCCCCCCAAATGATGAAACCCTAGTTCCGCCCCCGCAGCATGGGAGTAGTTTATTCTCTTTAGAAGTAGTTTTAATTTAATGGTTCAGTAATTGTTTTTTGGTTCTTGTAATCAGCAATTTTTTTTCTGGTTCTTTTGTATTTTTGTTTTTGTTATTGTTCAAATCTTTGTAACAAGTAATAATTTTAGCAATATAATATTAGTTTTTAGTTTGTTTCTCTTTGTTGATAACCTCCAAAAAAGTTCTTGAATTTGTCAAAACATAGGACACCAACCACAATTGCTCGATCTGTTTGTTATTTGTGAAATTTTGGTTTTCTTTTGAATCCATTATGTTGATTTGATCGAAACTAGATTTTTGCTAACAAAGGGGCATAATGAATGGTGATTGGTGAGGGAGTATGAGTACATGATACTCCGGGACTATTGTATAATTTTCCTGTGGGGGTTTTACGAAATCAAAAATAAAATAAAAATAAAAATAAGTGTCTTTATATATTTATTTGGACAAAACTATCATTTTGCAAGTGACGAAAATAGCCAGAATATTAAAAAGTCATTACAAGTTGTCACATCAATCTTCTTACTTTTTTGCACATCTTAAAAAGTTAAAACATTAATTAAAATAGTCAATTCTTAAACCAATCCTTAGTGAAAAGCTCCTAATGTAAAAGGTATAAATTCATAAATTCTTTTCAAATAAGTTTTGATGTATGGTAAATTACACTTTTTATCCTTGAATTTTCATTCAAATTTTTACTTTTATTCTTCCTCTTCTAATTGCAACAATTACGTTTTCAAATTTCAACATGTATTTTAATATAGGCCTTCTTTTATTCCATCGTTTAAAATTTGAGTGAAAATTAAAACAAGAGGACTCAAATAAAATTTTAATAAAAGTTAAAAGATGAATGATAGAATTTTTTGTATTTTTTTCCCCCCATTTTAATGTTCCTAAGATGTGCTCATGCGACTCTTGCATGATCACTTTATGTTCAATTTTTAACAATAGGCGTGTAGACGTCCCCGAACGTCCCGGGAGGGAATCCCGTTTTGTTCATTTGTGGGTCTACTACAGTTCGGACTCAAATTGTCACGGTTCTTAATCTGAACCAATGAGTCCAAATCCAGCAAATCGTTTTTAAGAAAACAGATTTTTAGAAAAGAAGTTCCAAACATGGACTGCTTTGCCAGATACAGAGTCGCCACCTAAATATTTTTTATGGGGGGATTTAGGAAACCCTGACTCGTTTGCCTAAGGCCACATGTCCGTCATCACCAAAGTTGCCTCGGCTCGGGAACTTGGGTACGATTGGGGAAGGTCAGTTCTGAGCACCCCCTCTCACCCGATCAAAGATTGGCCTCTACTAACCATGATATCTTGTTTTGAAAATGTTATGCATTCTTATTCCGGTTATTAGCCTAGATTTACTACGTGATGCACACGACAAAGCAAGTATAGATTAGATCGCCTAATTTGGAACGAAGCATTGCATATCCGTTTGTTTGGAAAATGATTTGAGATTTGCTACTCGCAAGTAGGCTAAAACACAGATTTCAATGAGTTGTCCCAACTCAAACAATCCAACCTTCACCCACAGGAATTTAGGCAGTTTATATCACATAAGCATCTAGCCACATGGTAAGCATGCTGTCATGCAACACTCACACGCATGCGGTATGCTAAAGCATAAAAGCTTATATCATACTCCGAGCCAAAACAAAGAACATGTTAGTAATCATGCATGATCCAAGTCCATATTAAGTGGCTAATGCAACGCATACAGAATGTCACTAGAATAGGCTCGGCTAATCCTAGGATGGCATGTGAAATGCACAGATAGCATATATTCAAGTTAGATTTGAAATGCTATGCAGTTAGCATGATGCGCCGAGCCCGGTGCATGCAATACTGATGAATGATGCACGCATGCATAACATAAGGTATGCTAAAGTAAGTATGCCCTAATACTAACCATCAAAAGCAGGTAAGTAAAAGGGAGAAAGAAGTGGGGGTTGGAAGACATGCACACACGCACCCACACTTATTACAAATTTACCCTCGCTCGGAGGGAGCGAAAGAATAATACAATTAACTAACCTACAAGCTAATTAAAATATTACAGACAATTAACTAGTTAAGCAAATTAACTAAGCTAATTAAGAAAACAGTAGACAGCATCGGGAAGAGGGCCCAATGCAATGTGTCCTCGGCTCTGCTCGGAAAGCCACTGCCATGCACAAGATGCCTCTGTTTTGACTGTTATCCTCCTTTGAAGACTGCACGAGTCCCAGGATATGCTCTCTCCACACTGTGAAACACCACCAGCTAGGAACAATGGCCACCGGCCAAGAGTAATGGTCACCGGCCACTGATTAAGCTATTGGCCACTGATGGATGGCCGGCCGGCCAAAGCTTCCTGCAGAATCTGTTTTTGACAGCAGCAGAGGGCAAAACATAGCATGGCAATGCATTTCAAGCAATGTATGCACCAACCACACTCCTTATCATATTCATGACTCAAAGGGCGGTGGGTCTCGATTCTCGGACCATCAATCACGCATTTCAATGCGTGATGGCCCAAGAAACCAAGTTAAGCATTTTCAATGTGGAGTGAAATGCATATAAACAAACAATGGGGCTCAACCTCTATCACAATCAATTCAAGAGGTTAAGCATGCGTGCCAATGTGATGCAACCTAGGCATGTGAGCTAGCATGCAATCATGGAAATGCAAAGAAGCATACAAGGCATACAATGATCATGTAAGGCATGCAAGGCATGAAGCAATGCAACCAACAAGTATGCAAGACATAATGTGGGTGTTCAAGCATGCAAGCAAGCATGTGACTTCATTCAATCATGCAACTTCAATCATGCAACAACACACAAGTATGCAACAACATACAAAGAGAGCATGCAACAATATGCAAAGGAGGGACTTACACTAATTGGACAGCTCTATACTAAGCCCAAAACAGTGGCCAAAAGCTAAGGAAGTGGAGCCAAATACACATATAAGCATGCATATAAACATGGTCCATCACGTAGGCACAAAGAGCAACTCTCAAACACATTTAAGAAGATGCAAACATGGACTAATGGCATACACATAAGCTCTGAAAATCATGTTAGAAATGGTTTCAAACCAACTAAACAAAGACAAGCCAAGCATGCAACATGGTCCAAAACTCAAGGCTAACAAGCCAAAATGTAAGGTAGCTACACAAAACATGCCACGGTCGACCAAAGCAACCTAAAACAGACTTCAAGCATACCAAAACAAACATGGGAGCTTCACAAAGGTTGGCCAAAAACATGCTAGAACAAGGGCTCAAAGCATAAGACATGTCAAGGCTAAATGATGGCATTACAAGACATGTATGCAAGGCATGCAAGGTGTGTCTAAACCAAGCAAAAACAGAGCTATATTATGACATAATAAGCACAAAAATTAGTTAAGGCATGGCCAACATGAACCTAAACAAGATGCTCTCTCAAGAGGCTAAAATGGCCCTTTTCAAGGACAACAAGGAGAGGGGATGGCCCTCTCCTTCTTAGGACCTCAAGGCACCATCCTCACCACTGAAATCCCTCAAGATTTCAGTGGTGAGGAGGCCCAAACACAATGGTCCTGGAGCTCACCAAAAATGCACAAAAATGGAGCCTAACAAGGCTTAAGAGGGATCAAACAACCTCAAACCACAAAACACTCTTAAACAACTATTTAGAGTAGGCAAAAACAAGACTTTTATATGTTATACACCAAGTCTAAAAATAGTTGCAAGGTAGTAAAAAAAAAACTATGCAAAAATGGGGTAAAAAGAGCAAGAATGTTACCCTTGTAGACCCCCTTCACAAATGGTGGACCAGCTGGTTCTTTGAGCTCAAACCAGCTCCAAAACTTCAAGAACAACCTCTTAGTACCTCAGTAGCTAAAGGAAGGTGTGATGGTGGGTGTTTGTGCACAAAAGTAAGACAAAACACACACTAAACACAAAAGAGAGGGAGGTATAGATATAGGATAAATACACAACTCAAACCCTAAAACCAGAGCTCTCTGGAAAATAATGTCTAACCTAAAAGATGGAGAAAAGGCCTCCTCTTATAGAAGACTCAATCTTGTAAAGCTTCCAAGGCAAGCTAACATGAGGGAGATCCCTCCATACACGTGTATGCCAGCTAGCATACAAATATCTGCAAAAGCAGATGCACAGTAGTCGGCCGGCCAAAAATGCACAGTAGTCGGCCAAAAGATGGCCGGTCGACCATCTATAGTGCCGGCCGGCCAAACATTTGGCCGATGGCAACAAAACACAGCCGGTGGCCTCAAGCCATGGCCGGTGGAGTGTGGGGATGGTCCACAAGCCATTCTCTGTCTCTCCAAGGCAAAACACAAGTGTTTGGTGCAAAACCAAACACAAAACAGTCGAGTCGAGAGATCATGAGGCAAGGCGCATAGCCGAGACCTCTGGGAACTCAAGACAAACACAAACAAGGATGATCATCGGGTGTTCAAGCGGTGACGTCCAAGTCTTGTGGACGGTCAAAAATAGGGTGTTTACAAGGTGACAGAATTTAAAGTTCGAGGAATTAGTTATACTGAAAGACTAAAGTAAAATTTACATAAAAAATTGAGGATAAAAACTATAGGCTATGGTTTCTCTCTAGTTCTCTATTGGATTGGAGAGGTATGGTTGAGCCTTGTGGGCTCACTTTTGGGCCCCATTTCGATGATCCGAATTGTTCACATTTTAGAATTTGTCGAACACATCATCCCTATAAAAAATCAATTCGATCGGATAATGACAATCATGTGTTGAAATTAGTTTTGTATGGAAAAAACGAACGGTGAAGAAATAAACTATTCATACAAAATTAATCCAAACACGTGATTTCCACTATCCGATCGACTTGATTTTTTATAGGGATAATATACTCGACGAATCCTAAAATGTGAAACGGTTTGGATTATTAAAATGCGATCTAAAAGTGAACCCACTGAATTGGACTGAACGATCCAATCCTATTACGGACTGGAGACAGTCGAATCCCAAAAGTATAATCAATCCTTCAATGTATCACACCACTTATTTTAGTTTTCTTAAAACCTGAATGACAGGCGACCTGAATGACAAGCGAACTGAGGGAGCATCTAAATGCATCCCAAAATAATTGTTTGATACCTTATTTTTTAACACCATTTTAAATGATGAAAAGTGACAAAACCCTAGTTACAACCAATTCTTTGGGAGTGCTGCTATTAGCACCCCGTCAATTATTTGTCAAAAAAAATATAAGTTTCCAATCCACAAATAAAAGCCACCTGATCAAATGAAGTTGCAGCGACAGGTTCCTTTGAGGTGGCTAAAATATGTTTCTATAGGGGAACTTAATTCTTCCTCAATGATCTTCATTGCCATCATCCTGGGAAAAGAAGGGATTTGATCAGGGATGGAACTAAGATTTCAATTTCGGGGGCCAAGATATGTATTATTTTTTTATTTATCAATTGTATAAATTGTCATATTTTAATTTAAAAATGAGAAATAAACCAATATTATACTAAAAAAAAAAAGAGTTTTAACATGAACAGAAGAAATGTTACATCCATTCAACTTTAACATATAAATAAAAGAGAAATCATAAATTATTATTATTACTATTATTATTATTATTTTTTTTTTTGTGTACCTATCAACTCAATTATATATTAAAGTGAAACAAAGTCTTTAATGAATTTTGCATGAATCTCATTAATATCTAATTAGTATAAGAAACTTGATTCTTATAAAAGGCACCACTCTATGAGAGAAACTTTTAGATCGAATATTTGTGAGTTCTTATTATGGTGAATAAAATGTGATTAAAAAATATGGTTAATGTAATAATATTGTTAAATTTAACTTTAAGAGGGGGGGGGGGGGGTTAGAGGTCTATTTGGTGTTTCCATTCTTTTGTACATCACATAAAAGCTTGTTTTATTTATTAAATTTTTTTTTTGATTTTTTCAATATTTTTATAGATTGGATGATAGCCAACAAGGGACATATGTAATAAGTGAAAAGTTTTGGGTGGCAATAGAACCATTCAAGCAGCATTTCTCACTTTGGACAGGGGCCAAGGCCCCTGATGGTCTATTAATAGATCCATCCCTGGATTTGAACATGCAGCTCAGACAATGCATGCAATGTGCAATCATAACTAAAATAAAAAATGGAAAGAAAAAAAGAAAGGGAAGGTATGATCTACATGCATGTGATTTGACAAGGACTAATTAGATTGAAGAATTATAAAATAATAATAATAATAATAATAATAATAATAATAATAATAATAATAATAATAAAAAGAAGAAAAAAAAGACTCCAGATTGCAGTTAAAGGGGTATGTGACACAAACTTTTGTATCCATGAGGCTTCCATAAAACTTATTGTCATAGTTATTAGCTACACTATATGAACTAACCTACCCACACACGTGAACACTGCCAGGTTACTCCCATAGTACAATCACTAATATGTTTAACACTCCATAGGACAGCTAAGTGTCCTACACCCAACCTAACAAACTTTTCACATCTTTACAATAAAAATAACACTATAGAGATTTTTCCTCATTATTAATCTACCAGATAAATCACTATCAAGTTTAATAGGGAAAAAAAGTACTATTAAGATTTAGTCAGATATAACAGAAGGAAGGAAGAGAAAGAAAAGCAAATTAAAATTTGTTCATCACCATGATCTTAAACTTGTAGTTATAAAATAAATAATTGAAAATATACATACATATAAAGATGGACTTGGTACTTGATAATGCAATACGGTTAATGCTGGATGGGTCGGACTTGTCCACGCCTTTAACAGGTCTGCTGGTCGATGATTCCTTAATGCGTGCCTGCAAAAAGGTCCGGAGGGGAGGTACCAAGATAGGAGTGGTCTCTCCCCGTGGACGCTTCGACGATCAAGTTAGGTTGGAGTTAATAGAGAAGTAGAGATAGATAGTGGTTGGTTAGAGAGAGAGTATAAGAAGAAGAGGAAGAATACCATATATATTTTTTTAAACGTATCTCAGAAGCTTCCTTATATCCCTTACCCATCATTTCCTTGTCCATTCTAAGGTGTCTTGTTGGCCGAAAGTCTATAGCCTAGTTAGCATCGTTCATGGTGATTCTGCATACTTCGGCATGAAGGGTCTTATTGCATTTAATGCTATGATGACCTCATTTAATGGCTGATGTGTGGGTGCAATAACTTTGCAGGATCTTTGTCTGCTTATGTGGCTAGTTCCTTGCCTGACAGATGTCTGAATGCTATTGGTCCTGGCCTAGTATTAGCTTCTCAAAGATACTGGGCTTTGACCATGCGACTGCTTGGAAGGTGTGGGACAAGGGCGGATTGAGTCTACCTGGGCCGTGGATTGGACCCATGGCCATGGGTTGGGCCTTCTCGGGTTGTGCCGATCAGTTGTCCCCCATTCCCGAGTGCAGCTTCAGTTTAACGAAGGGAATATGAAAGGTGGAAGTAGTCCTCCAAGACAGGGAAGGGTATAGAGGGCGGACAGGTAAGTGCCGACCGATAAGATGGCTGACCAACAAAGTGACTGACCAACAAGGGTGACTGACTGATAAGGTGATTGACCAACGAGGTGGCCGACCGCGGAGGGGATCGACCGATAAGGTGACCGACCAACGAGGTGGCCGACTGCGAAGGGGATCAACTGTGAAGCTGGCCGATCGTAAGGGTGGTCAACTAGGAAGGTGGCCAACCAATATAGCGATCCCGGGTTTTACCCCTTGTGTACAGTTGTTCCGTTAATGTTAGCAGTTGTTTAAATCTTGTTTACATCCTCTCATACTTGGTATTTGAGTTATAGGATGTGTTAGGCAGATTTGTTACAGGTTGGTTGAACTTAGAGCCAAAAGTAGTTGCCCAGATTTTGGCCTGTTCGCTCGAGCGGAGCTTTTGACGCTCGAGCGGGGCCTTTGTTGTAGCTTCTCCGCTAGAGCGGGGGTTTTGGAGCTCGAGCAGGAAAATCACCCTTCCAGTATTTCCTCTGCAATGTTGTCCGCTCGAGCTGGGGTTTGGACACTCGAGCGGGAGTTTGTGTGTGATGCTCGAGCGGGAAGTTGGGCGCTCGAGAGGGGGTCCTTTCTGCAAAAGTTCTGAGAGTGTGCATCCGCTGCTCGAGCAGGGGATTGGACGCTCGAGCGGGGATCTATGAGTGACGCTCGAGCGTGGGTTTGGCCACTCGAGCGGGGTGACTGGGTTAAAGCTCCGTGTTTTGACTTTTTGAAATCACTTTTTCACTTCTCTTCTCTCTCTTACTTTTCCAAAAACACTATTGTTGAGCTTCTCACTCTAGAGCTCTACCTTCTCTCTAGGTATTGATCTAGTAGGAGTGATTTCCTCACCTTTGGCCTTTACAAAAAAGTTGTTGATCGTCGAGGGCTACCTTTTGATCCGAGAAACTTGTGATTTGGAGCATTTTCGTTTTCTTCATCTTCTTCATTGGGTGTCACCTTTTGAGGTAGGGATAACCTACTCCATCTTATGAGCTTTGTCTTTGAATTTTAGCATTTTGATATGTTGGGGGTTGTTGGGTAATTTTTGAGAAAGTTTGGGCCTTTGTGTAATTTTACAAAAGTTGGGGTTTTAATTATATAAACCTATATGCAAGTTAGGCATAGAGAAATGAAATTAATGTTAGAACATTGATGGAAATGGAACCTTAGGGTTGTTTTGTGAATTATGGTAAGTTGCCTTAATTGGTTTAATTAATTAATGTATATAATTAATTAAAGAAAATGAGGAATTGAATTGAGAATGTTGAAATTGGGAATGTATGGGACTAAAGGGTGTAGTTGAATCATTTATTGCTCACCTAGTTGAAATGTTGATATATTATCCATTTGTGCATTTATTTCATGTTTAGAAATAATTGCTTTGGACTAGCGGTGGAGGGTAGTATTGATTGTTGAAGACAATGCATGATGATTAGGCAAACTAAAACTAATCAATTGGATGTGTCATAGAGTATGACGGTTGATAGAACACATTAACTTCATGTATTGATAGATTGTGCATATGACCAATGTGTTTATGTGCATTATGTGTAGACGGTTGATAGAATACATTAACTTTATGTATTGATTGATTGCGTATATGATTCTGTGTTTATATGTATTGCTTGTGTATGGGAGGAGATGGGGGATGTACTCCACGGTTTAGGGGAAGATGGGGGATGTACCTCTAAACCGGTTAATGGTTAAGGGAAGATGGGGGATGGACCTAGGGATGCAGCTCATATGCTCTCCCATTGGAGTGATGAGACAGCTCATATGCTTATCTATTGAAGTGTTGATAGAGCTCATATGCTTATCTATGGTAGTAGTGAGATAGCTCATATGCTTATCTATTGAGATGTTTGATTTGATATAGCACTAAAATGTATATCATTTATGAAGTATGGAAGTGGTTTATGTGTTATTGATACAACACCAAAATGTGTATCCACCTTGGATTTCGAAAGTGTTCTAGTGATGAACTATAATCTCATCAAAGGTTTTGGCCAGAGTACTGAGCCTTGTTTTCAAACTCAATGTTGAATAAGAAATGGAAAGTGAATTGTAACATAGACTTGATTGTCATGGAATTGTAATAAGATGTAAATGAATTTATAAGTGTTGACCATCTATTAACTGCTAATCTTTTAGTCATTGTTCATAGTTGGTTTAGTGTATTTCTACTGGGCTGTGGCTCACCCTATATGGGACACCATTTTCAGGTACATGAAGCATGCCACCTCGAAGGACATCGCTTGGGAGGCTAGAGGCAGGCTGACGTTTGTGGTTTTGGTTATCTTTTGTTGTATTACATGTAATTTCAAGCCAAGGGCTTAATGTGTATTTGAGTTAGTACTCTCCTGTTTGTAACCAAATGTTAGTTTGGAAAGCTGTAAGCCATAGGGCATTTGATTCTGTTGTTAACATGCAATGCTTCTTGTAAAGAATTACTCTGTGGAATAAAATGATGTTTGTCTCTTATATCAATGCATGTCTAAATTGATGGGTTTAATGTCATTATTTTGAGGGCGTTACAACCAACATGGGTCGTTGATCGGCGGAACGGCCGACCATGAGAGTAGGGGACCATGGTTGTGGCCGATCGACAAGGTGGCCGACTGACGAGGGTGTTCAACCGTCAAGACGGCTGGGCGTGAGGAAGGCTGAGTGTGATGGATGACCAACTGTAGACGTCCCCGAACGCATCCCGGGGGAAGGGGTGCGAATCCCCTCCGTTCTGGTTCGATATTGGGTCACTACAGTTCGAAGGACTCAAATGTCACAGTTCTCAATCTTGAACCGAAGAGTCCAAATCCGGCAAATTGTTTTGAAAACAAATTTTTTGAAAGAAGTGCCAAACATGGACTACTTCGCCAGATACAGAGTCGCCACCTAAATATTTTAAAATGGGAAATTTAGGAAACCCTGACTCGGTGCCAAAGGCCACGTGTCCGTCATCACCAAAGTTGCCTCGGCTCGGGAACTTGGGTACGATTGGAGAAGGTCACTTCGTGAGCACCCCCGCTCGCCCGGTCAAAGACCGGCCTCTACTAACCATGATATCTGATTTTGAAAATATTGTATGTTCTTATTCCGGTTATTAGCCTAGGTTACTATGTGATGCGCACAGCATACAAGTATAGATTGAATCGCCTGAATTGGACCAAAACATTTCATGTTTGTTTGTTTGAAAATGGTTTGATGGTGCTACCCGCAAGTAGGCTAAGACGTGAATTTGCCACCCTCGGGTGGGCTTAGAAAACATGATTTTGCCACTATCTAGTGGGCTTAAAACAAGCATTTGATGAATTGTCCCAATTCAAGTAACTCAACCTCCACCCACAGGCATTCAAGGCAGTTATATCACATAAGCAGTTAGCCTCATGGTAAGCATGCTTTCCATGGCAGTCACTCACACGCATGCAAGGATGCTAAAGCATAAAACTTACCGAGTACTCCAAGCCAAAACAAAAAACCGATTAGAAATCATGCATGATCCTAAGCATACTGAAATGCCTAATGCAACACATGCAAAAATGCAAACTATAGCAGGCTCGGCTATTCTAAAGATGGTGTATGGAATGCTACAATTAACACGTATTCAATTTGGAATTGAAATACGAATGCAGTTTGTATGATGTGCCGAGCCCGGTGCGTGCAAAACAGATGAATGATGCAAACATGCTGTCATACTGTATGCTAATTGAAATATGCCCTATATCTAACCATCATAAGCAGATAAATAAAAGGGAAGAAAGACGTGGGGTTGGAAGACATACATCACACGCACGCACACTTATTACAATTATGCCTTCGCGCAGAGGGTCCGAATAAATAATACAGTCCCGAATGAAAGAATAATACAAATTCCTAATTAATTAGCAAATTAACTAAGAAAGCTGTAAGCTGGCATGCATGCCAGGGACTGCCTTGACTCCGCTCTGAATCATGAAATGATGCATGTTGGGCTGCCTTGCGCGGAAATCCACTGGGATGCCCCAATTAGCCTCTGTTTGCAATATTTCCCGAAATACGTGCCAAGTCCTGGAAAGTTGCTGATTCTTCATTTTGCTGCAACAGAGAGCAGGAAAGGGGCATAGCAATGTATTTCACAAATATATGCATGCCTCGATCCTCGTGCCACCAATCACGCATCTCGATACATGATGGCCGAGGAATCGGATTGCACAACTCAATATGGGGTGAATGCAGATGAATGCTATAACAAAACCTAACTCCATCATAGATAATCCGGAGTGTCGGTGACTTGGGAATTGAGACCCGTTCCATCACTCGGAGTACGGAACGCTCCTCGTTTCCCGTGCCCGGGCTAACTCCTATCCCGAACACAATGCAATATGCATGATATGCATGAAATGCAGCTAATATGCAATCCTAATATACACAATGCTATGAAAATGAGATGCCTCGAAATGCGTGCACGCGGGCACGCAAACCGAGGCGATGATTCTAAGGCATGAAATGGCATACGCGATGCAAATGGACTTACACTAACATGAGTGGACCTCAGCCACACTCACATCAGAGGCCGGCGGATAAAAATGAAGTGCCTCGAAATGCGTACACACGGACACGCAAACCGAGGCAATGGCATAAAGGCATGAAATGACATGAAATATGATATACCATGAGACCTAAATGAGATGTCTCGAAATGCGTGCCCACGGGCACGCAAACCGAGAAAGTGGCATACGGAATGCGATGAGACTAAAATGAGACGTCTCGAAATGCATGCACACGGGCACGCAAACCGAGGTGATGCACGAATGCAATCTAAGATACAACCTAGTATGTACTATGCTGATGAAAACGAGATGCCTCGAAATGCGTGTACACAGGCACGCAGACCGAGAAAATGACACACGCGATGTAATGAGACTAAAAATGGCATGACAATGCAAAATGGGCTTATACCAACATGAGAGAGTCTCAGCCACTCTCACATAGGAGGCCATCGGATAAGAATGAAGTACCTCGAAATGCGTGCCCGCGGGCACGCAAACCGAGGCAATACGGAATGACACGCGAAATGCAATGATGGGCTTATACCAACATGAGAGGGCCTCAGCCGCACTCACATAGGCTGCCGTCGGATAAAAATAAAGTGCCTCGAAATGCGTGCCCGTGGGCACGCATACCGAGGCAATGGCCCTAAAGCATGAAACAGCATTCGCAATGCAAATTGGGCTTACACTAACATGAGAGGGCCTCAGCCACACTCACATAAGATGCCAGAAGCTAAAAATGAAGTGCCTCGAAATGCGTGTCCGCGGGCACGCAAACCGAGGCAATGGCCCTAAGGCATGAAATGGCATACGGAATGAGACGTGGCATATGGCATATGGAAAACACAAATTTCAGCAGCCAAAATGATGCAAAACAGCCCCCGAATTATAGCAAAATTACACCCGATGCCCGAAATGCTATGCTAAGTACCCGAAATGACTTACAGCTATGCCGAATATGCAGAATATGGACATGACATGTAAAGACAGATGCTAGGCAGTCCTCAAACTATCATTTTTCCAGTACAAAGAATGGCCAAACAACAATAAAAAATATGGCAAAAACAGCATGCAAAAATGGGGAAAAAAGGTGGGAATATGAAGCAAGTGATATATACAATGCTCAAAATGAAAAACACAGTTCTACAACATTGAAGAGGGTCCAAAAATATGAACATTTACAGCTTATGGAAGCCCTCAAAACAGTGTACAAATATGGCAAGCATAGCATGCAAGATATGGACCAAAAGAGGGCTATAAAGAGAGGTATACCAAGCATTCTTCAAACAGCCTAAGACCCTTAACAAAACATGAATAGTGGGTCATTTTAAGACTATTTCCAGTTCTGATCATGGCCAACACCAGAAGCAAGATAGGCCTAAAAAATCATGCAAAATATGGACCAAATAGGGGCTATAAAGAGAGGTCATGCATGGAAGCATAAAACAAGGTTGAGACCTTATACAATATTGTAGAGAACCTCAAAATAAGCACATTAACAGTTTATGTCATGCTCCAAAAACAAATACAAATAAGCTAAAAATATCATGCAAGATTATGGCATATAAGGTGGATATTGAAGCAAGTGGTATGTAGAAGCACCAAACAAGGTTGAACCCTTCTACAATGTTGTAGAGGGGCTCAAAATAAGCCTAAAATCAGTTAGGGTCGGAGCCCAAAACCTGAAGCAAATAGGGTAGAAAAATGAAGCAAAAATAGGGTCAAAAAGGGGAAATAGTAACTTACCCTTGAAGACTACACTTTTGTTGCTTCTTGGCTTGAATTTGTTGCTTCTTAGCCTCTGAAAATCCTTCCCTTGCTGCTGGAATGGAAGTGGTGATGGTGAGGCTTGGTGTTGATGAACAAATGGAGCCAAGACTTGAAGATTTTCAAGGTTTTTGGAGAGGAAGATGTATGCTATTGCTTAGGAGCTCTTAAGGAAAGTTTTTCTAACCCTAGCAAAGGAGTTGGCCAGCTCCTTATATGCACCTAAAAGAGGGTGTAAAAGAGGAGGGAAATGCACCCAAGTGCTTCCCTCCGAAATATCCCCCGGATTCAAAGAGATATTTGAAGAAACAGGTATATAGCTGCCATGCACACATCTCAAGGAGCATGGCCGGCACCCCACTTTTGGTGGAGGTGGCCGGCCAGCTACCTCCATGGCCGGCCGGCCAAGGGGTAAAAATGGAACACAAAAATTTCTGGCCGGCCACCACTTTTTAGGGTCCTCCCAGGTCTCCTCTACAACACCCTATGGTTTGAATTTGACAACTCTGAAACAGGAGAGACAACAATCCAATTGAAGAAGAGGCTCAAAAATGAAAATGAGAATTTCTGGCCGGCCATGTGTTTTTAGGATCCTCCCAGGTGTGTACAACACAAATATGTGGTTTGGGCTTGAAGAAAATAGCCCTAGGGTGTTCAACATTAGCCCGGAAGTGAGAAAAACGGGCGTCGGAGGGCTCCGGAAGGAGATAACTGGTTGCTGAGACAATTACTATCCTCCAACCCTTCAGTGTCCTCGGTAATGATGAAACAGAGGTACCTGCCAAAAATGAACGAAAATCGATGCAAAATGAATGCTCGGGAGCCAGAACACGCAGTTCGGGATCCCGAAAACAGGCTGTCGGGCACCGAAAGTGGCATTCGGCCACGAAGTGGGTAGCTGAGACCCCAGTGTCCCTTGAAAGGGAGTAAATAAGATGTATGCCAAAAACCGGAGGAATCGGAGATGGTTAGGCGGTCCCGAACCGAGGCACACGGCCTGACGGCTCCGAAAACCGGGAACCGGGCTCCAAAATGGGCAAAATGGCCTGTGACCACGAAAAATAGCCTACGGCCATTGAGAAATGGTCTACGAGACTTCTCCCTCCCCTTAGGAAGAAAAACAGAGAAAACCGAGCCTGGTTCGCAAACCGAGGCAAGGCACAGAAAAGCCCGGAAGTCCGGAGGCAGGGCGAGCAGCCGCGACTCTGAAACTTCTGGATGAGCACAACATGAAATATCACCGAGCGCTCAGCCGGCGACGCCTGAGTCTTAAGGTCGGTCAAAAATGGGGTGTCTACACCAACCATCGAGGGTGGCATTAATGGGGCATTGATGGGCACGGGGCTTGAGGGGAAGAAATGCACGTGATGATGTGAAATGGAAAAAAATGGGAAAGGAAATCCACGTGGCAATTATCATATTTTTATTAAATAATATATTATTTTATTCCGTGCAAAGCACTGGTGATATGCTAGTTGGATATTAATGAGATTCATGCAAAATCCATTAAAAACTTTATTTCACTTTAATAGATAATTGAGTTGATAGGTACCGAAAAAAAAATCAATTAATTTATGATTTCTCTTTTATTTATATGTTAAAATTGAATGATTGTGACATTTCTTCTATTCATGTTAAAACTAAATATATATATATATATATATATATTGTATTAATTGACTATTAAATATTAATTTATTTGTCATTTTTAAATTAAAATATGACAAGATATGTGAAGTAGTAGTTCCATCCATATCTTGTTATCATCCTTTGCATTGTTATCATCAAAGGTTCATGAGTAGTTTTGTCCCGGTCCGCACTCCTAAACTACCTTTCAACGACATGATAGATGACTTTGTGTCCCTTTGGAATTTTATGCATTTATTTTCTTCAATATCATTTTCAATTATTTTGTTGCATTCATAAAGTTTTCAACGAATACAGATTGAATTATATCCATTTGACTCCGAACCGGTCTTTACGCCATCGGTTCACCATCCACAATATTAATAGGAACTAATTAATAGCATCCAACTAATAGTAAAAATGAGACTTAATTTTCTATGATTAAATATTTGTTAGTTTAGTAAATATATGAATATTTCAATAAAAAAAAAGTTATAGAGTGTGTGATGACTTACATGTGCGTTAGTTGAGAGTGAGATTCACTTGTGTTAAATATAAGACACAATTGGAAAATTTTATTACACATTTTTAAAAAGCGTGTACCATATTGTCATATATTTTAATTATAATTTTTGTGGCCTTTGATTATGACTTGTTTGGTATGCAAATTTGAGACTTTTTTTTTTTTGAACTCAATTTGTGACTAATTAGTCAATAAAGATAAAATATGCTATTTTAGCTAATAAAATAAAATATCATATCTAAACTATAATCAATTTATTTTTTCTCTAACAACCATTAAATCAATTACAAAAAAAAGTCAATTATCATCCCAAACACAAATTTTTTAACCAGCATAAAATAATCAAATAGCCAAAAAGTCAGATTAAAAAAATTCATGCCAAACATTTGTATTTCCTATCATTACTCAAATTTATGATCTAAACGGAACCATAATGATCCTCTTCCACCATTTCTGATTGAGCACATGCAAAGGGATATGAGCTTAATCAATATTGTAACAATTATTTTTTAATTAAGTTATTTAAATGGTAGAAAAAATATTTTAAATGTGTCTCAATCGAACCTTCCCTTATGTACAAACCATCGTAATACCTTCCTATCGGCCTCCCCAACAATGAAACCCTGGTTCCGCCCTTGCAGCATAGGAGTAGTTTATTCTCTTTAGGAGAAGTTTTAATTTAATGGTTCTGTAATCGTTTTTTGGTTCTTGTAATCAATATTTTTTTTCTAGTTCTTTTGTATTTTTGTTTTTGTTATTGTTCAAATCTTTGTAACAAGTAATAATTTCAACAATACAAAATCAGTTTTTAGTTTGTTTCTCTCTGTTGATAACCTCCAAAAAGGTTCTTGAATTTGTCAAAACATAGGACACCAGCCACAATTGCTTGATCTGTTTGTTATTTGTGAAATTTGGTCTTCCTGTTGAATCCATTTTGTCGATTTGATCGAAACTAGATTTTTGCTAACGAAGGGGCATAATGAATGGTGATTGGTGAGGGAGTATAAGCACGTGATACTCTGGGACTATTGTATAATTTTCCTGTGGGGGTTTGACGAAATCAAAAATAAATAAATAAATAAAAATAAGGGTGTTTATATATTTATTTGGACAAAATTATCATTTGGCAAGTGACGAAAATAGCCAAAATATTAAAAAGTCACTACATGGTGTCACATCAATCTTCTTACTTTTTTGCACGTCTTAAAAAGTTAATTAAAATAGTTAATTCTCAAACCAATCCTTAGTGAAAAGCTCCTAATGTAAAGGGCATAAATTCATAAATTCTTTTCAAATAAGTTTTGATGTATGGTAAATTACACATTTTATCCTTGAATTTTCATTCAAATTTTTACTTTTTATTCTTCCTCTTCTAATTGCAACAATTAAGTTTTCAAATTTCAACATGTATTTTAATATGGGTCTTCTTTTATTCCATCGTTTAAAATTTGAGTGAAAATTAAAACAAGCGGACTCAAATAAAATTTTAATAAAAGTTCAAAGATGAATGATGGAATTTTTCATACTTTTTTTTTTTTTTTTTTCATTTTAATGTTCCTAAAATGCGCTCATGCGGCTCATGCATGATCACTTTATGTTCAATTTTTAACAGAAGTTAAAAGATGAATGATGGAATTTGTCATACTTTTTTTTCTTTTTCTTTTTTTTCCATTTTAATGTTCCTAAGATGCGCTCATGCAGTTCTTGCATTATAGTGATCCCGGTTTTCCCTCCTTTGGTTGTTGCATTCCGGACTTAGGTTCCGTGATGTTGGTTGTTGCTTATATCTTGTTTCTATCCTTCAGTTCTTTGTGTGTGAGTTTTAGGATGTGTTGGGCAGGTTTGTTACGGGTTGGTAGTGAGTTTGAACCTATAGTTGATGCCCAGAATTTTGTTCCTTCGCTCGAGCAAGGCTTTTGTCGCTCGAGCGAGCTTTGTGTTTTAGATCCTTCACTCGAGCTAGGGTTCCTTTGCTCGAGTGAGAGTTGGGTGTTGTATCTGGTGGCTCGAGCGAGAAATCTTGCGCTCGAGCCCGCGACTGCGTCTGGTTCTGGACCTGAGAGTTGCACTTCTTGGCTCGAGCGAGCTTTCCTTCGCTCGAGCGAGCGAGCTGTATGTTTTGGGTTTCTTCGCTCAAGCGAGCTATTCTTCACTCGAGCGTGCTTCTAGTTGTAGACCTGAAGCTTCGAATTGTTGGCTCGAGCGAGGTTTTCTGCGCTCGAGCGAGTTATCTTTGTGTCTGGTCGCTCCAGCAACCACTCCTTCACTCGAGTGAGCCTCTATTATATCAGTATGCAGCAGCAGTCCCCTTCATCACTTTTTGATTTCCTTTTCTCCCTCAAACCCTAGATCCAACCTCTCTCTCTATCTCTACACATCTTCTCTCTAGGGTTTCATCTAGTTCTAGTGGTCTTCTACTCTAGTCCCTTTGGAAGAAAGGTAGAGCTTCGCGAGGGCTTCACTTTAATCTGAAAAGTTGTGGATTTGGAGCACTTTGACTTTTACCTCTCTTCTCCTTTGAGCTCCGAAAATTAAGGTAGGATATCCTACTCCATCTTATGGGTTTTGACATAAATATTAGTCATTTTGATTAGTTGATGTTGTTGGGTAATTTTGGGAAAGTTAGGGTTTGTTTGGTAGTTATAAAAAAAAGAAAAAGAAAAGGGGGTTTTCAAATGTTAAACCCCATGTGTATGAGAGACTTTGGAAAATGGAATTATTGTTGTCAAATTGATGAAATTGAACCTTAGGGTTGATATTGAAAAAGGGGGAAAAATGCCCTAATTATGTTGAATAATTAATTTGGGAAAATGTGAAATTGAGTTAAGAATAATGAAATTTGGAAATTTTGGGAGTAAATGGTGTAGTTGGATAAATTAATCACTCACCTATGAAAATGTTGGTATTTTATCCGTTGATAAATTTATTATCTGTTTAGAGATAACTACTTTGGGCTAGCGGTGGAGGATAGTCTTGATTGTTGTAGACACTGCATGTTGGTTAGGGAAAACTGAAACTAATCGAACGTGTTATGTCATTGAATGTGATGGTTGGAATAATACAGCAAATATGTGTATTGATTGATCATTGTATGAGATAAAGTGCTTAAATACATTATATATGTATATTTGTTTGGGAGGAGATAGGGGATGTACTCCAGTGTGTGCGAGGAGATAGGGGATGTACTCCACACACATATGTGTTCGTATACTTTAACACATTGTTTATATGTATTTGTTTGGGAGGAGATAGGGGATGTACTCCATATGTGTTCATATACTTTAACACATTGTTTATATGTATTTGTTTGGGAGGAGATAGGGGATGTACTCCATATGTGTTCATATACTCTAACACATTGTTTATGTATCTTTGTTTGGGAGGAGTCAGGGGAGTGTACTCCTTAGACAATTAAGTTGGCTGGAGTGTCCAGGGTTAAAAGTCTGGCAACCTTATAAATTGAAGTGCAGGAATGAAGTTGTCAATTGAGGTATTAATTACGTGAGATGTAGTCTCATTTTGAATTGAGGGTAACGGAGGTGTTAATAAGTCAAGTGGTAGTCTCACTTAAATTGTTTGGGTTAGATAATGAACCATATCTAGGAATTGAATTGGATAAATAAGGGAGGCAGATGGAAACATGGATGTAATTGTTGTTGGGCTATGAGAAGGGTGTAAATTGGTTTACACGTGTTAATCACTTGTCGAATGATAATGTTTTAGTTATTTCTCATGTTGGGTTTAGTATATCTCTACTGGGTTTTGGCTCACCCTACTTGGGACACTATTTTCAGGTACCGGAGACGTGCCAAGTTCAAGATCTTTGCTTAGGAGGTTTTCGGAATTGAAGACTCGGTTTTGTTATTTGTTTTATTGGTTTTATGTAAATGCAAGCCGGGGGCTTTATCTGTAAAAAAGTTAGAACTCTTCTTTTGTATAACCAAGTAACAACTTGGAAAGATGTAAGCTCGCAGGGCATTCTATTATTTTTTGTAAACATTTGTAACTTATATGAAATACTCTTTGGTAATATTAACTCTGATGTATGTATGGAAATGTGATCTATCTATCATGTATATAAAACTGTTGGGTGTTAGGATTATGTATTATTTTGAGGGCATTACATGCATGATCACTTTATGTTCAATTTTAACAATAGGTGACAGAATTTAAAGTTTGAGGAATTAATTATACTGAAAGACTAAAGTAAAATTTATGTAAACAATTGAGGATAAAAACTATAGGCTATTGTTTCTCTCTAGTTCTCTATTGGATTGGAGAGGTATTGTTGGGTATTGCGAGCTCACTTTTGGGCTCCGTTTCGATGATTCTAACCGTTCACATTTTGGGATTCGTCGAACACATCATCCTCATAAAAAATCAACTTGATCGGAAAATGACAATCATGTGTTGAGATCAGTTTTGTATGGAAAAACGAACGATGAAGAAATAAATGGTTTCTACAAAATTGATCTGAACACGTGATTTCCACTATCCGATCGACTTGATTTTTTGCAAGGATAATATACTCGATAAACCCTAAAATGTGAACGGTTCGGATTATTAAAATGCGACCTAAAAGTGGACCCACTGGATCTGACTGAACGGTCCAATCCTATTACGGACTAGAGGCAATCGAATCCCAAATGTATAATCAATCCTTTAATGTATCACACCACTTATTTTAGTTTTATTAAAACCTAAATTACAAGAGACCTGAATGACAAGTGAACTGAGGGAGCATCTAAATGCATCCCAAAATAAGTGTTTGATACCTTATTTTTTAACATCATTTTAAATGATGAAAAATGACAAAACCCTAGTTACAACCAATTCTTTGGGAGTGCTGCTATTAGCACCCCATCAATTATTTTTCAAAAAAAAAAAAATAAGTTTACCAATCCACAAATAAAAGCCACCTGATCAAATGAAGCTGCAGCGACAGGTTCCTCTGAGGTGGCTAAAATATGTTTCTATATGGGAATCTAATTCTTCCTCAATGATCTCCATTGCCATCATCCTGGGAAAAGAAGGGATTTGATCAGGGATGAAACTAAGAGATTTCAATTTTGGGGGCCAAGATATGTATTATTTTTTTATTTATCAATTGTATAAATTGTCATATTTTAATTTAAAAATGAGAAATAAACCAATATTTAATATTAAACTAATACCCCCAAAAAAATAGTTTTAACATGAACGGAAGAAATGTGACATCCATTCAACTTTAACCTATAAATAAAAGAGAAATCATAATTTTTTTTTTTTTTTTTTGGGTACCTATCAACTTAATTATCTATTAAAGTGAAACAAAGTCTTTAATGGATTTTGTATGAATCTCATTAATATCCAATTGGTATAAGAAACTTGAGTCTCATAAAAGACACCACTCTATGAGAGAAACTCGTAGATCGAATATTTGCAAGTTCTTATTATAGCGAATAAAATGTGATTAAAAAATATGATTAATGTAATAATATTGTTAAATTTAACTTTAAAAAAAATAAACAAAGGTTAGAGGTCTATTTGGTGTTCCCATTCTTTTGTACATCACATAAAGAAAGGGTTTTTATTGAGAAGGAAAGTGGAGTTGAAAATGCATTGAGCTTAGTATATATATATGTATTGCATTCGTGATTATTTACACTAGTGGAACATATTCAGTTTTTGAAATATTTCCTACTGGGCTTTATGCTCATCCTGTGTGGCTGAAAATATTTTTCAAGTATGCTTATGCGGATGTGGACTGAGACGTTGAAGTTGTGTTTGGAACCGTATAGGGTGTGGTTTCTTTATTTGTAGGCCAAGGGCCATTTATGTATCTGTTGGTTTTGTGTCATTCTTGTAAGGGTTACACCGTTTGTATATGATATAAGCCTTTGGGCATCTTCATTTTATTTATAACATCTTTATATGTTTTTGTTACAAAGCATCCATTTGACTTAGATGTTGTATCTAAGAATGTATAAAATTGGAATAGCACATGTACTGTGTGCTTATATTATATACATCTGCATGAGTGTTGTTAGTGATCGTCCATCGTTGGGTGGTTTACTCACGTGGGCAGGACCTCGTAAATCCGGGGCGTGATAATTTAGGCTTTAAGAAAACTAAAATGAGCGGTGTGATACATTGAAGGAATGATTATACTTTTGGGATTCAACTGTCTCCGGTTCGTAATAGGATTGGACCGTTCAGTCTGATCCAGTGGGTCCACTTTTGGGTTGCATTTCAATAATCCGAATCCTTCACATTTTAGGATTCGTTGAGTATATCATCCCTGCAAAAAAATCAAGTCGACCAGATGATTGCCATTATCTGATCGACTTGATTTTTTATACAGATGATGTGTTCGACGAATCCTAAAATGTGAACGGTGATGGTGAGGATAACATTGCCACTACCCAATTGTAACGCCCTCAAAATAAATCCATAATACATAATATTAACATGCGGAATTATAAAGAAATAAAGTATCTTATTCCATTCATCAGAGTACCATGAAATAAAAACATCATAATAAATGCCCTATGGGCTTACATCTTGCCAAGCCAACACTTGGACACAATTCCATGAGTTCTAACTCAAAAACAGATAAAGCCCTAGGCTTGAAAGTTTACAAGTTGTTCAAATAAAACAAATAAAATAAAGCAAGTCTTCTAGTCCAAATCCTCACAAGCTAAGTCCTTGGAGGTAGTGAACCACCTGAACCTGAAAATGAAGTTCCCATATAGGGTGAGCCACACGGCCAAAGAGAAAATACTAAACCAAGCATAAGAATTAACTAAAGCATTAGCATTCGATACATGGTTAACACAAGATAATCAATTTCCAATTTCATGACACGAATGTCTACATTGTCTATGACATATTGTCTATGACACCTTTCACTTTCCAATATTTATTCAACTTTCCAATTATATCATTATGGCTCAGAACCTGGCCAACTATAATAGTGATCCAGATGTCACAAAATAAATGAGATTAAAGCTCAAACCACAACACTTCCATACTTCCAACTGATACACATTATAATGATGTATCATATCAACAACAAATAGCAATATTACTATTTTCAATAAGCACACATATGAGTGATGCTACTGGAGTCCATCCCATATCTCCTCCCAACAAATCCGGTTTAGAGGTACATCACCTATCTTCCCCTAAACCGTGGAGTTCATCCCCTATCTTCTCCAAACAACATGCATATGCAATGAAACACACAATTGCCATATACAACACATAATCAATACAAGTAATGTTCTGTATTAATTCAACAGTCAACATAAGTGACTTAATTCCAGTTATACCTAAGCCACATGCAAGGTCTACAACAATCACGACTATCCTCCACCGATAGCCCAAAACAGTTATTTCTAAACAAGAAATAAATACAACAATGAATGTAAAATCAACATTCTCATAGGTAGGTATTTAAACTACCCAATTATATCATTAATCTCATAATTTCCCTAACTTCATGAATTAAACCCAATTCCATATTTTTCCCTTAAATTAATTATACAAATTAATCTAAACCAAAACCCTAAGGTTTCTCCCAAAATCACCAAACTACCCCCACATACCAAAATACCAACACTTAGGGTTAAAGCGTATAAATGGAGTAGGAAATCCCTACCTTGAAGCAAGAACTCGAATGGAGAAGATGGAGATGATGATCCAAAATCCAAAGTGCTCCAAACCAAGAATTGTTCAGATTAAAACGAAGCCCTTGACTCACTCTATCTTTTTAATAAAGGATCTAGGTTAGAAACTCACTCTAAGTAGATCAAACCTAAGAGAGAAGGTGTGTAGGGAGAGAGAGAAAACGGTTTTAGGGTTTTAGAATCAAGAGAGAGATGAAAAATGGTCCAAAAAGTCGGATCTCACCATTTTATAACAGTCGCCCCGCTCGAGCGGCCAAACCCCCGCTCGAGTGGCGGATACACACTCTCAGCACTTTCGCATACAGGCTCCCCGCTCGAGCGTCCAACTCCCCGCTCGAGCGGCACACACAGACTCCTGCTCGAGCGGCCAATCCCCCGCTCGAGCGTCCAACACAACACAGGAAATACTGAAAGGTTGTATTCCCCGCTCGAACGACCAAACCCCCGCTCGAGCGGACAAGCAAAATTTTGGGCAACTAGGCTTGGTTCCTAAACTCAACCAACCTGCTCCAAACACACTCAACACATACTAAAACTCATTCAAATAGACCTAAAGGATGACAACAACAAGGGAATCTACGGAACATAAGTCCGAATACAAACATCGAATGGAAAAAGACCGGGGTCGCTATACCAATGGTGAGGATAACAATAATACGTATATTGTACATAATTTGTATAGATAATGCCAAACCCAAGAAAAATATGTGTTTGTCCTTATGACCCAAACAAAAGGCGCTTGAATCTATCCCCTTAAAAGTCTATAAAATGGACCTATGGCATGATCACTCATGATAAATTTGATATAATGTATCTTTTATGATAATATAAATTAGATGAGATGTTTAAAAAATAATTTATAGTCAAATTTTTTATATAGATATTGAGAGGGTAATTTGTATAGCCAAATTGGGCCGAGCTAGGTTGGAGTGGCGGTCAAAGATGTTTGATCGAACTAATAAATGCCCATATTTCTGGACCTAGCTATGAGACCTAGCTACGGGGCCTAGCTACAGGACCTGGCTATTTCCTAGTGGCAATCAAAGATGTTTGATTGAACTAGTAAATGCCCATATTTCTTTACCTAGCTACTTCCTAGTGGCGGTCAATGCTATAGCCGAGCTACCAAGCAAGGTAGTCAAACAGAGAGGAGAATTGAATTGGGAGGAGAGCCATGCAATGTTAGCTTTCACACTGCGCGTTGCATGGCTAAGTCATTGTCGGACAGAGCAAATGTAGTCTGGTTGCACGGTAGAAAGCGGAGCAAAGACTTGTGCCATCTCACTTGGCTTGCAGTGAAGAGGATGTTAAAGGATAAGGATTATCTTTTGGAAATGTGATTCGTAGGAGGACTCTAAATTGGAGAGTTAGAGTCCTATTAGGATTGTGCCATGCAGAATCTACAAAAGCTCTAACCAAACCTTAATCTCAGGTATTGCAATTCTTACTCTCCAATACACAGATCTTTTTGTCTATTGTCTACTTGCTGACTTAGGCATCAAAGGGGTTTCTAGCATACACTAGCCAGCTAGCTCATGTTTGTGTTTTCAGGTGATAAGATGAAGACATTTGGAGGAGTGCAAACTTGATCAACAAGATTATACGAGACAGATTATTTCTTGCTTGTATAGATATAGACACACACACACACACATATATATATATATATATAAAAGAAATAACTAACAAGAAAAAAAATTGATAGGATCGAGATCATAATAGATTCAAGATCCTAGTGTAATTCTATATGATTTTATAACTATAATCGTAATAATTATAAGATTCTATAATATTTAAAATCTTAGTATGATTTGAATCATTTGATCTAACTAATTCTACTAGCAAAATTGGAATTCTAATAACCATACTGTAGATATCGGTGAAGACTAGCTAGTCAAAGTCATTTAGTATCATAATTGAAATTTGGATAAGACATTAGTGAAGACTAGCTAGTCAAAGTCACTTGTCGGCCTGTATTGTATCAATCGTAGAATTTTAAAATCCTACTAGTAAAATTAGAATTTTGATAGCCATACTGTATATACCGGTGAAAACTAGTTGGTCAAAATCATTTTGTATCATAATTGGAATTTTGATAATCATGATGCAGGCATCAATGAAGACTAGTCAGTCAAAGTCACTTGTCGGTTTGCATTGCATCAATCGTAGAATTTTAAAATCCTACTAGTAAAATTGGAATTCTGATAACTATATTGTATATACCGGTGAAAACTAGCTAGTCCAAGTCATTTAGTATCATAATTGAAATTTTGATAATCATGATGTAGACATCAGTGAAGACTAGTTAGTCAAAGTCATTTGTCGGTTTGCATTGTATCAATCGTAAAATTTAAAAAATCCTACTAGTAAAATTGGAATTCTAATAACCATACTGTATATATTGGTGAAAACTAGCTAATCAAAGTCATTTAGTATCATAATTGGAATTTTGATAACCATGATGTAGACATCAGTGAAGACTAGCTAGTCAAAGTCACTCGTTGGTTTTGCATTACATCAATATTTTGGTGGAGAATCATGTGTGTACTATTTTAGGGGTGTATACCATATGTATTTTATCATAAAAATATATAATTTTATTATAAAATTTCGTAATATCAATTACAAAATGTATAATCTCATCATAAATTAACATAATAAAATGTTCAAAATTTTGTGGTTCATATTGCAATAGTTTATGGCTTGGTTACGATATTTTTTGTTACGTTAATTTGTGACGAGAATATATATTTTATAATTAATGTTACAAAATTTTAAAATAAAAGTATACATTTTATAGTAGGGTACATATGGTATACACCTCTAAAGGAGTGCACACCACATCATTTTCCATATTGGGTATAAGGCATTCTGCTTTCTCCATTATTCACATTATGGGTTGTCAAATGCTTTATGAAAAAAAAAAAAAAATTAGATAATTATATCCGAATAATTTTATCATATTTGTTTTAAGAAAATAAATGTTAATGACAATTATTTTTGAAAATAAATATCATAAAGTCATGTGGTCAATTATCAAATTAATTTAATTTTTAAATTAATACATACAAAATAAATAATGCAAATCACCAAAATTTGACCCGTTAAAATCTCACATATCCAAACATCTTTCAACGTAAAAAGTGGACTAGAGAGGATTTTTCCGCTCGAGCTTGTCTTTTACCAGTCATCGCTCACTTAATGCATGCTATATACAGTATACGTATTATTGTTACATATTTTTGTTATGTATGTTATATATTTTTATGGTCATGTTATGTAATTTTTTAATAGAGCTACTACAATTTGTAGTTCAGAAATAATATTATGAATTTCATGATAATATTACGTATTTGTTTGCTAAAAAATGTGTAGCATTACCAGTAACATTACCATAAAATACATAACTTCATTTTTGAATCACGAAGTATCATAACTCTACTAAAAAATTACATTATATTTACTACAAAAATTAAGTAACAAACACCACAAAAATGTGTAACAAGATGCATATGGGTGTGTACTATAGAATTTCCCTTGGGGTTATTCTACATCACAAATGTCATGACAAAATAATTTTAAGTCATAATTAAAAATAATAATAGGTCATAACCAAACACTACTTGAGGTATAATCTTCGATTGTAACCAAAATAATAACCATAATAAGTCATAACTAACATCACAATGGGGTATAACCAAAGATTATAATCAAAATCACTTGAGGCATAACAAAAAAAACTCTTTAGTAATAACCAAAAAAAGAAAAAAAGAAACTAACACCACAATAAGTTATAACTACATTATAACCAACACCACAACAGATCAAAATAAAAAATCACAAAAGTTATAACTAGACATGAGTTACATACCCAAAAATGAGTGTATTATAGAATTTTCTAGGTCTTGGTGTATGTCTTTTTAAGGATGAGGTTGTCATAAAAAAGCCTCAAATCCCCCCCCCCGGCACCCCCCTACCCTTTTTTTTTGTCTTTAATAACTTTTTGGACGAATTACACTAACAATCTTTATAATTTGGGACTTGTATTATTTTGGTCATTGACTTTTCAATTGTGATACATTTAATCCTGAATTTTAAATCTCATTCCAAATCAGGACAATTGAAGACATTGTTGCTCAATTTGAAGGATAAAGTAATCATACAACTTATTTTGTATTACTTAACTTATATGTTGTTTGAAATATAATCACTTTGCTTGGTTTGGGTTTTCTAAAAAGACTTTTCAAAAAAATTTACTTTCTTGTTTTTCGTATTTTTTTGTTTTTACTGAATTTTTTTTAATTTTTAGACACACCTAATATAAATACACTTAAAAAATGTAATTTTCGTGAAAAAAATCTTTAAAAAATTCACTAAATACCAAAAAAACAAAAACAAAGATGAAAATTCTATATAGTTTTCATATTTTTGTGTATTTATTAATTTTTTGAAATTTTTTTTCACAAATATTTTACGTTTTAGATACATCTAAGTAAGGTGCATCTAAAAGAGTAAAAAAATGCTTAAAATTTTAAAAATATTCACTAAAAAAAAAACACGATAAACAAAAAAACTCAATTTTCAAAAAATTGAATTCTAAAAACTGTAACCAAACACATTGATTGGCATTTTTTTAATGAATAATGTTCCAACTTTTTTGGTTATAAAGTTCTGTTTAGTTTGGTTTTCAAAATCTATTTTCAAAAAAAATTTCTAAGAAACTAAAAATTAAATTGTTGAAAAAATTTAAAAACACATCATTTTCATATAATTTTTTTTGGGAGAGTAGAAATAATTTTTAAAATAATTTTTTTTGATATTTATTTTCATTAAATTTGTTTTATTTTTTAAAAAATCAAATATAGCGACAACTTTGATATCATTATTAAATCAACCCATTAAATAAAAAATTCAAAATTAAAAATATTTCATATATTAAACATATCGATTATACATTAAAAATCTAATAACCTTCCATTACATGATAACCATCCAAAAATATCTATTAACAACAAATGCAACTATCTATTACATGATAACCATCAAAAAATATTAACAAAAATAACCACGGATTATATGATCATCATCCAAACACATACTAAAAATTAATTTGGTAAAAAAATAAAAATGTAAAAGATTTATTATTTTTATATAATTTTATTTTTGGTGAATAGAAATAATTTTTAAAAATTTAAAAATAAATTTTGACATTTATTTTTGTCAAACTGATTTATGTTGTGATGTATTGTCTTTTTAAGTATATACACCGTAGATGTGTCAACCTTTATTTCGTATAGCATTTTAAGCGGTTGATTATGATCAACATTTATGAAGTACTCAAGTCTTCCTTGATGAGTGAAAAACACGTTATGGGGGTCCAACTCTGTAGACATCAATGAAAGACTGACTAGTCAAAGTCACTTTACTTGTTTGTAGGCTTTGCATTGCACCTACATTTGCCTATAAAGCATTTGGCCTCTCCCCTGTTAATACTCAGCAAACATTACAACCTTTGTTTTTTAATCTAGGAGCAAAGATGGTCTCTAACAATCAACTCTTTCACCTCTTTTTGTTTCCTTGTTTTTTCCAGATTACTTGTTTGCATGCCCACCAACTGTGCACTCAAGAACAGAGCTCTGCATTGCTCCAATTTAAGCGACAATTTTCCTTCAATAAATCTGCTTCCTACGATTTCTGTGATTATTTCGGAATCCATTCTTACCCGAAGATGGAGTCGTGGAAGGAGGGTTCTGATTGTTGCTCATGGGATGGGGTCGAGTGTGACAACAACACAAGTCAAGTAATTGGCCTCGACCTCAGTTGCAGCTGGCTCAACGGCACCATCCACCCCAATAGCACCATCTTCTCCTACTTTCCTCACCTCCAAAGCCTCAACCTTGCTTTCAATGACTTTGGTACGTCTCGAATCTCATCTGAATTTAGTCGATTCACCAGATTGACACACCTCAACCTGTCTGCCTCTTTTTTTCTCTGCAAAGTCCCTATAGAAGTCTCCTTTCTGGACAAATTGGTCTCGCTTGATCTCTCTTCCAATTATGGCTTGAGGTTGGAAGAACCTGGATTTGAATTACTTGTTCAAAACTTAACCAATGTAAGAGAACTTAATCTTGCAAGTGTAAATATAGCGATCCCGGTTCTTTCTCCTTTGGTTGTAATATCCGAACTTAGTTCCGTGGATTCCGGTTGTTGTTTTGAACTTGTTTCTGTCCTTCAATTCTTTAAATTTGAGTTATAGAATGTTTTGGACTTGTTTGTTCCAGGTTGGTTGTGTTGGAAACCAAGAGTTGCTGTCCAGAGTTTTGGACCCTCGCTCGAGCGAGGAGTTGGTCGCTCGAGCGAGCTTCTGTCTTTTGTTATTCGCTCGAGCCAGGGTTTGGTCGCTCGAGCGAGAGTGGAGTTTTGTGTCTGTTGGCTCGAGCCAGGGTGGCTTCGCCGGCGAGAGTTGCGTCTAGTACTTAGACACGAGAGCGGTGTTTGTTGGCTCGGCGAGCTTCTCTTCGCCGGCGAGGTTTGTTTCTTGTGTCTTGTCGCCGGCGACCAGTCTTCGCCGGCGAGCCTGTCAGATTTCAAGAGGCGGCGGGGAAAAATAGCATTTTCTCCTTCTTTCTTTCTTGAAACCCTAGCAATGAGAGTCTCTCTCTCTAAACTTATTATCTCTCTAGATTTCATCTCTTTCTAGTATGAATCCATCCTAGGTCCTTTGTTAAAAAGAAAGAGGAGGTCAAGGGCTTCGCTTTGTCGGAAGAATTGTGGATTTAGAGCACTTGGATTTGGTCAATCTTCTCCTTTTGGGCTCTCCTTTGAGGTAGGGATCCTCCTTGTTCCTTTTCAATGCTCCATCTATAGATAGACATGTGGTTATTTTGTATTGCACCAAAATTATATGATGTTGGATTTTGGAAAATCAGGGGGTAACCCTGGGGTTGGTTATTTTAAGATTGGGTATGGTATCAATAGTTGTTGTCTTGGCTAATTAGAATATAAATTAGCATGTTGTTGTTAAATGAAGAAAAAGCCCTAAATTATGTTTTGATTTTGGTAAATTAAAATGGGGTTTGTTGACTAATGTATATGAATCTCTTTGATTAAAATGAGTTGGATAAGGGTGTTAATGCCTAAGGAATTAATCATAGCTTTGGAATTGGTTTCATGGGAACAAGAATAGTGGAGTTGATTTTGTGATAACAAAAGGAATTGGGATTGTTTACGTGAAAATGATAAATGTATTTTCGAAATAAGATTGAGAATTGGGTTGTTGTATCTTGAGTGTTGAATACACGTGTAGAAGTTGTATTTTTAACTACCATGTTAATGTTATTGTTTGGTTTGTGATTCATGGTAATTGCGTCTTCAATAGATGTACAATATACCTGCATCTAGAGGTTTTGTCCTTGGTCATCGGTGGAGGATGACATGTTTGAGATGGATTGTCGTGTATGTTTGACACCATTGTTGATTGAACATCATATGTGATGAAATGTTGAGATACATTTTATATGTATATTTGTTAGGGAGGAGAGAGGGGTTGTACTCCAGTGTGTGTGAGAAGATAGCGGATGTACTCCACACACCTATGTGTTCATATATCTTAACACATTGTTTGCATCCTGATAGTTTATGTGGTTGCAATATACATGTTGAATATGCCTTGTTGCATGGTTGTTGTTGGCGTTATATGCCGCTTATAATCAAAGGTACCGTTACCTTCCGGCTAGCGCTGAGAAGCTGTATGCGCTTATAATCTAAGGTACCACCCTTCCTAGCGCCTGGTAAAATGGTATGTTGTTGTGAGAAGTGCATTTTGGCTTACTATGCATATAGCTAGTAGAGCGAAGTTGATTGTAGTTATTTCAGTATATCTTTGGCTTACCTAGCGCATAACTGCTAGAGCAAAGGAGAATTATTGTTGTTTAGTTATGGCGAAAATATCATGGATTTGATTGGTTACAGTTCGGAGGACCGAGTTACTCCATTGATTGATTGTATACGTGTTGGTGGGTGTAAATTTATATTTTTACAAAGTTATGCATGTATAGGTTTGATAGTAGTAGAAACAAACCAAAATGTCATTTTTTGTCTTTTGGAAAGTGTGAAGGAGAATGAAGGTTTTAATGATAAACATATTTTGAAAAGATACGTCTGTCGTATGCATGGGAAATGGAGGGGAGTATAGGGCTGAGTGATTAGTTCCTAATGAGGATTAATTAAAGGAATAAGGAAAGATGAATCGCTTGTAGCGTTAAATGAAACGATTGTTTTCAAGAAAAGTTCATACATATATATATTTTGTATAAACTGTCATATTACTATTCTAGTACGAGAATGAGTGTGCATGATCATAGCTATCTGTAATGTTGTTATTGTTGAGGATCATGTTGAGATCTCTACTGGACTATATGTTCATCCCACGTTGTTGAATCTTTTTCAGGTATTAAGCAGGTTGAGCTGCAAGAGTTGGATTTACTTATTTGTTGGCCACGGGGCCTCTTCGTTGTAGGCGGAATGCCATATGTGTAAAAGGGTTGTACCCTTCATTTGATTATTTAATGTTGTAAGCCTGAGGGCATCTTATTTAGAATGCTCATGTAATATTTACTTTGCATACGAATGAGAGTATTGTTAATCACTTCTACAGATTGAATGTATGAGTTTATTTCCGCATGTTATCTCCGAAATTAAATTAAGTTAATGGAATTGGTAATGACTTCGAGTAATAAAAAGTGGGGCGTGACAGTAAACATATCTTCAGTGGTCTCGAATTCCTTGCTCAATCTCACTTCTTTAACACACCTCGATCTTAGTATGTGTGGATTGCTTGGAAAATTTCCTGACGGAATATTCCATTTACCACATCTAAATGAGCTGATTATATGGGATAATCCTGCTCTCAATGGTTATTTTCCCAAGTTTATAAACTCGAGCAGTCCTCTCCAGTACTTTTTTCTTTCATTCTATAGCGACCCCGGTCTTTTTCCCATTTAATTATTGTATCCGGACTTACGTTCCGCGGATTCTGTTGTTATATTTGTTGTTCTCTAATTCCTCAATTGAGTTATAGGATGTGTTGGGCAGGTTTGTTTCAGGTTGGTTGGGTTCGGAAATCAAATCTTCTTTGTCGATTTCTTGAGTTGGTCGCTCGGCGAGGTTTGGTCGCCGGCGAGGTTGAGTTTTGTTTCTAGTGGCTCGAGCCAGATTTCTTCGCCGGCGAGATTGCGTCTAGTATAGACTAGAAGCGAGTGTTTTTCGCCGGCGAAGCTTTCTTCGCCGAGCGGCGAGTTGTATGTTTTCGAGTTTTTCGCTCGGCGAGCATTCTGTCGCCGAGCATGCTTCGGGTTGCGCACTGGCATCGAGTTCTTAACTCGGCGAGCTTTTCTTCGCCGGCGAGTATTTCTTGTGCAGTCGCTCGGCGACCATGTCTTCGCTTCGGCGAGCCTGTCCAAGATTTAAACGCAGCAGCTTTTAAAACGTCCTTTTTCACATTTTTGATCCAAAACCCTAGTTCGAGTTTCTTCTTTCTCAACTCATCTTTTCCTTGGGTTTGATCTATCTAGAGGGTGTTTCTAACCTAGTTCCTTCATTAAAAAGGTAGAGGAGAGTGAGGGCTTTCATTTAATCGAGCATTGTTGGATTTGGAGCACTTTAACATTTGGGCAAACATCTTCATCTTCTTCTATCGGGTTCATTGCTTTGAGGTAGGGATTTCCTACTCCTTGTATACGTTTTAATCCTAAGTGTTGGTGTTCTGGTATATGGGAGGGGGTGGTTTAGTAATTCAGGAGAAATCTTAGGGTTTTGTCGTAGATTAATTCATGTAATTAATTTAAAAGGGGAACTGTGTATTGGGTTAAATCCATGAGATTTGAGAAATTGAGATTGGTTGATGTAATTGAATATTAAATCACTCATATGTGGATTGGATAATGTATATACATTGTGATATTTATTTCTCGCTTAGAAATAACTGTTTTGGGCTATCGGTGGAGGATAGCCATTGATTGTTGTAGACCTTGCATCTTTGCTTAGGTATAATCGAATTAAGTCACATATGTTGACTGTTGAATTATCTGAGAACATTACTTGTATTGATTGTGTGTTGCATATGGCAATTTGTATGTTTCATTGCATATGCATGATGTTTGGAGGAGATAGGGATGAACTCCACGGTTTAGGGAAGATAGGGGATGGACCTCTAAACCGGATTTGTTTGGAGGAGATAGGGGATGAACTCCACGGTTTAGGGAAGATAGGGATGGACCTCTAAACCGGATTTTTGTTTGGGAGGAGATAGGATGGACTCCATTAGCATCACTTTTATGTGTGCTTATTTATATTGAAGTGTTTTTATTGATCTGACACAAAAATGTGTGTCAATTGGGAAGTATGGAAGTGAATTGATTATGATTGATATAATATCAACTCGTGTATTTGTTATGATTAGGTTTAACTTGAATTGTTATTCTGTGGAATTGGAAGTCTTGTTAATAAAAGATGAAACCCGTTGAGTTATTTGGCGTGTTACGAGCCATAGATGAAAAGTAAGATGTGCCATAGACAATGTGTCATAGGCAATATAGACATTCATGTCTTAAAAAGTGTAATGGATTATAGTGTGTTAACCATGTATTAGATGCTAATACTTTAGTTAATTCTTATGCTTGGTTTAGTATTTCTCTATTGAAGTGTGGCTCACCCTATATGGGAACTTCATTTTTCAGGTACAGGTGGTTCACTACCTCCAAGGACTTAGCTTGTGAGGAATTGAATTGGAAGACTTGTTTTATTTTTTTTTATTTATTTTATTTGAACAATGTAAACTTTCAAGCCTAGGGCTTTATTTGTTTTGAGTTAGAACTCATGAATTTGTGTCCAAGTGTTGGCTTGGCAAGATGTAAGCCCATAGGGCATTTATTTGATGTTTTATTCCATATTACTCTGGTGACTTAAATAATATACTGTTTTTCTTTTATTAATGCATGTCATGTTTCGGGTTTAATTTTGAGGGCGTTACACATTCACTAATTTCTCTGGAGAACTACCTGACTCAATTGGGAATTTGAAGTCCTTGAAAACGTTGGTTGCCTTTGATTGTAACTTTTATGGATCCATCCCTACGTCGCTCGGAAACCTTACAGAAATGACTGATTTAGTCATCGGACATAACAATTTCACTGGCATGCTCCCATCTTCACTTTCAAACCTTGGAAATCTCGTCTACTTGGCAGTTCAGGGTAATAATTTTGAAGGCAAAATGGCAGATTTTTTACCTAATGTAAAAAGTCTTCTTTGTTTATCTGCTGATTCAAATAGCTTCAGCGGTCCATTTCCATCATTGGGTGCAAACCTAACAAAACTTTTTCAGTTAGGTTTGTCGAATAATCAGCTAAGAGGACCTCTTCCATCACAAATAATTGGACTTCCAAATCTAGCGCTGTTAAGTTTAGATGATAACTTAATCAACGGTACAATTCCATCTTGGGTCTTCAGCTTACCAGCATTGGATTACTTCAACCTAAGTCATAACAAATTGACTGGCCATGTAAAAGAATTCAAATCCATGCATTTAACTATTGTTGATTTGAGCAATAACAACCTACATGGTAGGTTTCCAAGTTCAACTTTCAAACTCATGAACCTTAATAGTCTCATTCTTTCATCAAATAACTTCAGCGGTGAGCTAGACATGCTCTGTCATGCAATTTCCCTTCAAATTCTTGTCATATCTAGTAATAGCTTTAATGGTTCTATTCCACAATGTTTAGGAAATTTCAGCATATATTTCTCTGTACTCGATCTGCGGAAGAATAATTTTTCTGGCACCATTCCTGAAACATTTGCGAAGGAAAATTCCTTTGAAACTATCAACCTTGATAGCAATGGATTTGAGGGGCCAATACCAAAATCTTTAGAGAATTGCAAAATGCTACAAGTGCTAGACCTTGGACATAACAAGTTCTCCGATAAATTTCCATATTGGTTGGAAAATTTAACTTCGCTACAAGTTCTAATTTTGAGATCTAACAAATTCCATGGACCTATACCGAATTCCAAGTTCAAATTTCCCTTCCCCAACTTGCGAGTTATGGATTTATCAAGCAATTATTTTACTGGTCCATTGCCGAGAAAATATTTCAAGAATCTCAATGCTATGATGAATGTCAACGAAGCTAGTTTTGAATTGCAATACTTAGGGATGCCTATTAATTCAACTTCAGCATATTACTATAATGATTGTTTGACTATAGTAATCAAGGGATCGACAATAGAAATGGTAAAAGTCCTAACCATTTTCACTGCAATTGATTTATCAAAAAACAATTTCGAAGGTCATATTCCACAGATTATTGGAAGGTTAAATTCAATCCGAGGGCTCAACTTGTCTCACAATAGCCTTACAGGTCATATACCAGCATCTCTTGCTAATTTGACAATGCTCGAATGGTTAGACCTCTCTTCCAACAAACTCACTGGGGAGATCCCTCAACAACTAAGGAATTTGAAATTTCTTGAAGTCTTAAACCTTTCGCGGAATCAACTAATAGGACCGATACCACAAGGCAACCAATTTGATACATTTTTAAATGGTTCCTACATTGACAACTTGGCATTATGTGGACCTCCATTGTTAAATGCATGCAATCCAAGGACACCACAACCACCACCCTTGATGTTTCAACAAGAAGACAATACTTCAAGTGGACTCAATTGGGAAGTCATATTACCAGGTTATATATGTGGGCTCGTGTGGGGACTTGTTATGGGATATTATATGTTCTCTAGAGGAAAACCTCAATGGCTTGTGAGGATCATTGAAGGCGAACGAAAGAAAAGCAGAAAGAGATTTAAAAAGCATTCTCACAGGAACAGAGCAAGGTGAACTTAGCCAATGCAAGTGGTGTCCTTTGGTAAGTATTTACAATCAATTTCTCCATTCTTTTGCTTGATCATGAAAAACTATAGCTTGGTTATGGTTGCTATCTAGTCTTTTTTCAGTTTCTTAGCACTATATTTGTATCATACAAAATAAAGCTATTTTATTTCCTTTGATGTTTATACAAAGCACTTGAATGGAAATCATCTTGCGAAAAATTAAAATAAAATAAAAAATCATGGAAGTAATAAATGAGTAGTGAAAATAAAGGTTTGCTATTAATTCTAATGGCTGCAATTGAAAGAGGTATAAGACTTGGGCACCTTTTTAGTAGTCTTTTTTTCTTTTTTTTTTGAAATTTACTTTATAGTCACTTTTTCTACTTCATTCTTAAATTATTAATTGCATATATTTAGTCTTTACTGTTTATGATTTTAGTTCATATGGTTTGATTATTGGAGACAATTTGTCCAAATCATTAATGAGAAAAATCTAATCTAATGGTTGAAAAAAAAGATTTACAATTTAGACAGCTTAAATTGTATAACTATTTTCTTACTAACACAATATTAGACAGCTTACCCGCTACAACCAAACACCCATATTTCTCTCTACTTCAAATAATGAATAAAAGAATGAGAGCTTGGCTAGGTAAATTTACACCGACCTCTCCTAATTACAGTGGGTGTTATACTTAGCTTATTTGCTTCAGTATTCGTTAGTTATATAGATGAAAAAATTATATTTTCCTTATTTGGTTTA
Source organism: Camellia lanceoleosa (assembly GCA_025200525.1). Taxonomy (NCBI): domain Eukaryota; kingdom Viridiplantae; phylum Streptophyta; class Magnoliopsida; order Ericales; family Theaceae; genus Camellia; species Camellia lanceoleosa. The sequence goes on from CM045759.1 coordinate 48,611,338, forward strand.
ATTTATTTTTCAGAAACTTGAGTTTTTTTTCTTTCGTTTTAGTGATTTTTTTTACCTTTTTAGTGATTTTTTTAATATTTTATGAAATTTTTTATTTCTTCTATACACCTAATCTATATACACTTAAAAACAGTAATATTTGTGAAAAAAAAAACTTTAAAAATTCACCAAATAATTTTTAAAAAATACAAAAATTTGTTGTATTTAACAATTTTTTTTAAAATTGTCATATTTTGTAATACCCTAAACTATAGTCACATTTTTTACTTCATTCCTAAATTAATAGATGCATCTATTTGGTCCCTATTGCTTCTTATTTCAGTTCATATAGTCTAATTGAAGACAATCTCTGCAAATCAGTAATAGTGAAAATTTAATCTAATGTGTAAAAATAGTAATTTAAGAATTTAGAAAATTTAAATCGTACAATTAAACCCCTATTTTCTTATTCATACTATATTAAACAATATTACACAGCTCACACTCTACAACCAATCACCTATATTCCCTTCCACCCCTCTTCTCAAATAATGAATAAAACAAATATGTGTTGGGTTGTACAGTTTAAAGTAAATTATATAGACCTCTCTTAAAATTTAAGAAAACAAGCCCTCTTTCATGTTGTTGCTTTTTATTATTAATATAGGAAGGCGTTCTATTTAATTTACTGTTGAAATACAAGTGTGATTATCGGTTCGTCCGACACATTATAAATCTCATTGATTTGAATCGTATAATTTGTATGATTTTTTTTTTTAAATCATGCACAACAAAATTTTGATTGATGCCATATTTTTATCCATAGAATTTTTTTCATATTGGTCTTTGAAAAAATGAATGGATAATTTTGAAATTATACCTATTATTCATTTTCTTTAAACAAATGTAATGAAAACATAATGATTATTTTTAAATTATATATCAAAATAAGACATGTGGTGGCTCTATAAACCCCAACAAACACCCCCCTAGTAAAACAGTGGATGGGAGAAAATCCTTCCCCATTAAAATTGAGTAACATCAGAAGTGTTTTCATCGTTTTCATTTCTTTTTTTTCATCATTTTCATTCATTAATTGAAGCTATCTAATAAGCATCTATGGTTTTCAAAATGTATTTGGGTGACATGCATATCAAATCTAGCATGTTCATGGAATTCAGTAACTGTAGCTATCTTTGATTTGTGTGCTGTAGTTGCAATGCATTTCAATTTGATCTAGGCGGCGCAGCTTTCGAAGTCATGGTGAATTGTGGTCAAGCTGATGTATTGTGTAATGCTGGGCAATTGAAGATACAGTATCAAAGGTTAGAATGTATACGTATATATATATATATATATATTAGTAGGTGTGTGTCTATCGATGAGTGTGCTGTTAAATCTGTAAAATATAAATTTTAATTTTGATTTAAAAATAAATATGTTATGTGCTGCTCAAGTAGCAAAGATGTTTCTCATATTGAAGATTTTGGGTTGGAGCCTTTTGCTTGGTCCGTATTTTCTAGCATTTGATATAATGGAAAACGAAAATCAACGAAAAATATTTTTCATGATCAACAAAAAACAAGCTTATTTGGGCATGAAATGTTTCACTTTCAAAAAGTAGCAAATATTTTTCAGACCAAAGTCTTATTAATGTCACCGCACTACCACCGCCAATCTCACCTTCACCACTAGACCGCCATCACCACGGCCACCACCACCACCATATATAGAAAAATGTCTATAGATCTAATATATTACCTTAGTGCTATATATGTTTATATATATCTGATTTGTTGAATAGTTGTTTGTGTATTTGAATAATCAGTAAGCAATAGATAAAATTAATAAACTCGTAATTTATGCATTATTTTAGAAACCTCTTAAAGGAATAACAAGAGCAGGTGACACACTCCTATATGATAAAATCACTCATTTTTAGTGCTTAATAGTAGTTGCTTGGAGCCTTAAAACTCTTGAGATTCATAGACTAGGGAGTGATTTTTAGGGAGTGATTTTTTATATTTTGTTTTCCGGCTCTTGGGATTGCAACTTCTATGATTAGCTGGTCAATAATAGTGTATAAATAAGGTTTCAAAAGTTCTTGATTTGTTGCTTGATTCTTGATGTGACGATTGCAGTTGTGGAGTATAAAGGCTGTAGCATAACGGTTGTGGTAACTGGAACCGTGAATTTTTTATTTTTCGCACAATTTAAAGAAAACTTACCAATATGCTTTTTTTTTTTTTTTCTAAAATCACATTTATTAGGGTTTAAAATAGATTTTGATAAATTTTTGTTAATTTTTAAGTATGATCCAATATATTTCATATTTTCAAATCACTATAAAAGGAGCTTTTTATATTTTATTTCAATAGTTAATGATTTTAAGAATAATTGATTTTAAATGTCTACAAATTATTTTTGACCAATACTTGAACTAATTGAATAAAAAATATTCACAATGATTAAATGAAATGATTATAAAAATAAAAATTGTGCCATGAACAAAAATTATTTTTGAGGCATTTTTTTAGACAACACTTTATAGGTAACGAAATAAAATTATTTACAATTAAGTGTTAAATGAAATGATTATAAAAATAAAAAATGTGCCATAAACAAAAAAAATATTTTTGAGTTTTTTAAAGATATTTTTAGACAACACATTACAATAACAATATAAAAAATATTATTAATTAAATATTAAATAAAATGATTGTAAAAATAAATACAACTACTATTTATTTATATATATATATATATATTTTACACGCTAATGTAATGAAATAATAATTTTAAAAAAATTACAAAGAAAACAAATTTATATAAGATTTTTTCTTTGAGCTTGAATAACTTGAGTATTTGTTCTTTTTTTTGTAAGCTTTTATTTTATTTTATTTTTTGGGAAAGGAAGTTATTCAAAATATTATAAAAGGGAGTAACGGTGTGTAACGGACCGTTACAGCCGTTACGGTACCGCTTTGGCCGTTATGTAACACCGAAACGGCCGTTACATATGTGAATTTCCGTTACACCGTTATAGTGGCCGTAACGGGTGGAGGTAACCACTACAACCATTACGTAACGGTTGCGACCGCTTTTTGAAACCCTGTGTATAGTAGTATGCATTTGTCTTTGGAAGCTCTATAATTGAACCAAGGTGATAATAGTGTTTCATGATTCTTTCTACCATTGTTTTGATGTATATAAATTTACCCCACTCTCTCTCTCTGTGTGGTGGCCAGGGAAGAATGGAATAGTCAATTTTATTTTAGATAAAATTGATATGCGGATTGATAGAGACAAAACAAAAAGCTTGTTAGAGATGTTTTAGGATTTTTTTTTGTTTTTGTCAATGAAGGTCTCTAATTAGTAATTAGCCATAGCAAAATCTGAAAGTGAAAGATTTCTTCGGTGATGATCTGTTGTTTGAACAGATAAAAAATGAACAAATAGAAAATTTCAACAAATAAAAAATTTGAATAGATAAGAATTTTAATAGATAAAAATAATTTCAACTATTTTAACAGATAGTCAATGAAAAGTCAAACAAATAAAAAAAAGTCAAAGGATAAAATTTAAAACAAAATGTTCTCCACCAAATGATTACACAAAGTGTGGACCTCTCATCAACAAAAAAATATCTCTTAGATCTAATGCTTTATACCCTCCGTATATTGGATTTATCACCAATTAATCCCTTTTTTTTTCTTTTTTGAGACAGTCCACCTAAATGAATAATGTTTATTAGTAGGAAAATTACATGGTGTGTCATACACAACTCTAATTATGACATTTGTGTTATTTGATTATGACCTATTGTTGGATTAATTATGACTTATCATTGTAAATTGATTTTTTTTTTTTTTTTAGATATGACTCATTGTAATTTGAAAGGCAACTTCAACAGTGTATTATATATTTTAAGGTTTATTACACTTTCCACTCTTATAATTTGATTTAAATTTTATTTTAATCTGTACAATTTTAATTTAAGTAATTTAGTTCTTACATTTTAAGTCTAGTTATAATTTGGTACTTTCGTCTAAATTGAAGATTAAAATTAACAATTTCGGAACAATTGTCAATTTTTTAATGTTTCAATTTGGTTCTTCCGTTTAAATTGGATGTTAAAATTAATAATTTTGGAACATTTATCAAATTTCTAAGTTATACACGTAGACAAAATTATCAAGAATTTAGACGGAATAACCAAATTAAAACTATACTTAAAATGTAGAGATCAAATTATTCAAATTGAAACTAGGGTAAACTTCACTTTACCCTCTTGTGATTTGTGGACTGAAGTGCACCTTTAGGCCCGTTAACGATTTAATAAAAAATACTAAAATACCTCTGTATTTTCGACATTTTTTTGGAAGATAAAGTGCACTATAACCCTTATGCTTATTTTATGTGTAATTTACCTCCTTGAAATTTGTTTATTTTATATGCAATTTACCCCATTGAAATTTGAAAATGAGCTAGCAATTTACCTCATTGAAATTTGAAAATGAGCATATAACTCCCTTATGTTACATGTTTCACACTTACTGTTAAGTTGGATGGAATGTTTAACGGTGCACTTCAATCCACAAACCACATGAGAGTCATATGGTCATTTCCAAACGTTAGGGATAAACCGCACATAACCCAAACTACAGGGGGTAAAGTGAAGTTTGCATACTATAGGAACTAAAGTGAAATTTGAATCAAACTACTAGGGTGAAAAGTGTAATTAACCCTATATTTTATTATTGTTGAAATTTAGTATGGTAAACATAAAAATTAGGATAAACTTAATTTTATCCCCTTGTGGTTAATAGAGGTAGACAAACATCAGGTCGGGCCGGTTTCGAACCAGACCGGTACTGCATAATAAGGGATTTTGTATTTGCTCAAATCTAGGCCAGTTCTAACATCAGGCCTTTATGATCTGTCTGAACCTGGTCCAAAAAATAATTACAAATTCTGAGCACACCCATCGGGCTATATGTTAAAAAAAGTTAAATCATTCCATATGTAAATCCAATCACACATTATATTTCTTAAATAAACCTATTGACATTATTATAAATTGAAGGATTTTGTGTATAAATTGAAGGATTTCTTAAATAAATTCAATCACACATCACCATAAATGTGAGTTTCAATAAAATCAACAAGAACAAAGTCTAGATCCTAACAAAAAATATATATATTTTAATGTATTATAAATAAATAAATAAATAAATAATTTAATAGCACACCAGTCAGGCTGAGTTGGATTGAAAGTATAAATTCCAACCCCAGCCCATTAATATTCTGGGCTAAAAATGTTGGTCTAGCCTGGCCTCATGGGTTAAAACAACCTTCTCAAGCCCTAGAAAAATAGGACTGAGCGGAGCGAGTTGGGCAAGCCAATGGACTAATGTCCACCCCTAGTGGTTAAAGGCTTGAGCAGTTTACCCTTTTATTGTTTAAATATAAGTAGAGACTTTCCCTATAAACTTGGGTGAAATTTCAACATTAATGTCGTTAAAGGTAACAAAAAAAAGTCGTTTATATCCTCTTTCATCTTCTTTTACATTATTCTAGCATATATATGTATATAATTTTAAGGGATTGGCTTCCCTCCAGTCCATGATTGGACTCGAGGATGCTGTTGGGCTCGTGAAGGCCCACCATAGGACCCGTTTCGATAATCCAAACAGTTCAATGTGTAGAACTTATCGAGTACTATATACTTGTAAAAAATCACATTGATCGGATATCGATAGCTGTTTTATCGGATCAGATTTCTATCAACCGTTTATTTTTTCACTGTTCATTTTTTTTTTATACAAAACTAATTTGATCACGTAACTATAGATATCCAATCAACATAATTTTTTACAAGTATATAGTACTCAATGAGTTTTGTACATTGAACAGTTCAGAATATCAAAACAGGACCCATGGTGGGCCTCCACGGGGCCTAACAGCATCCTCCAGTCCGGGACTGGAGGGAAGCCAAACCCTAATTTTAAACCTTATAAGTATCAATTTAACTCCAATTTACTACCTTTTAAACTTAATTTGAAACACTTATTAATTTTCTAAACTTAATTGGAAATTATATTCATTTAACTCTTAAACTTAATTTCAAATTTAATGGTGTTTAATTCCACTAATTTTGGGGGTCAATTAGAATCTAGGTTGGAGATATGTGAGTCCATATCTACAAGGCAATCACATATGTGCTTAGGGATGATCCTTCTGCTAGCTAATAGATTACAAAAAATAAAATAAAATAAATAAACATGCAAATGAACTGAAAACTTAAAAAATTTCAAATTTGTTTGACGTTCCATCTCCTCGAGGCGGGGTTGGTTTAGGGGAGAGAAGGCAGCAACGGGGGTGGTTTAGGAGGGGAGATGTGGTGGCAATGGTGGAGAGAGACTAGAGAAGGGATGTACTTGCTATTAAGTTTTAAATCTTCATTTTTTGGATTTTTCATTTGTGCTTGATTTTATCTTGCATTTCATTGATAGATAAATCCTAGGTCAAGCATGGAAGCTTCTCAACTCTTGTTTTTCATGGAGTTTAAACGGTTGTTCTCCTTGGTTTTCTACTCCAAGCTTTCTATTATGGATGGGGGGTGAGGTTTAGTTTTCTACTTTGTTGTATCTAAATTTAATTGAGAAAAAGAAAAAAAAAATGCATGAGAGAAAAAAAAAAAATTTAACTACCTTGTACATAATTACACTGTAGAAATTATAGAATAATGTACAACTATAACTTTTTTTAAATATGATAAATTTCACTTTATTCTCTTACCTTTGTCTATGTGCAAATTATTCATCTCATTTGAAAATAACCACACACCCCTTTATGATTTGTGAACTAAAATGAACCGTTAAATATACTGAACAGTAAATGTGAAACATATGCCAAATATAAAGAGATCATATACACATTTTCAAAATTTAAGGAGCATATGGAATAAAGGATAAGTGGTTAAAGTGTATTTTGCTTCCGAAGCAAATAACAAAAATATTCATAGTTCAGATACTTAGATTTCTTACACATAAGAATATTTTAGTTTTTTTTTTTTATTAAATTTTTAATTGACCTAATAGTATATTTCAATTTACAAATTATAAAAGGACTATATGATTATTTTCAAATAAGAGGAGTATAATCTGCATATGGATCAAAATAAAATTTGGCCTTTCAAATAAAATGCATTATGAAGATTCCCAAAGGGTGATATTCATTGGAGGGAAACTATAATTGGGTTGCATTTTTCCTGAAGTTTAGTTACCGTGTAGATAATTACATGGTGCATATTTTTCCCTATTGAACTCTAGGAAATTATTTTTTTATTGAAGACCATTCTAAATGAATAATAATAAATAAATAAAATAGTAATTTGGTGATAAATCTAATCTAAGGATGGTATAAAACATTAGGTTTAGTGTATATTTTTTATTGGTAAGAGATCCACCCTTTGTGAAATAGTTTGGTGAGAAGTCCTTTTATTTGTTTTGAAGGACATTTTGTTTTCAATTTTACCCCTTAATTTATCTGCATTTCGTGTCATTGTTCGATGCCCTGCTTCTATTTGTCTAGATATGATCCAAGTGGATTCAAGTGCTTGAAGAACATGTTTTCCGAAACAAAGATGATTACCTCGATAAGATATTTCCTTCATTCTTCCTCTATGTTGTTTACGGAATCTAGTTCTTTTGGGGTTATAGTTAATGGTTTTTTTTTCTGAATTCCATCTCTTCTACAGAACCAGATATGAGAGTTTCTTCTCATCTAGCTCCTTGAAAATAAAAAAGGATTCAAAATATTTAATTTGAATTAAGATATACATATTTAATGAATAATAGATTCAAGGGGATTTTTTTTAAGGGTCTCTGGTATTAAAATTTTATAGTATAAAGGATATCTAATATTTTCATAATGTCTAAGGTCCCTCAACATCGATCATGAGAAATTTTGATCCTAGAGAAATTCCCAGAATGCCACGCCCCCAAAATATTACAATAAAACCAATCCTTAAAGCAAAAAAATAATAGAATAATATGGTTTCATTCATCAGAGTTCCTTTACAAAAGTTAACACATGCGATATACATTCACAAAAGTTCATCCTAAATCTGCAGCATGTGTTGCAATATTAAGAGAACTAAAACTAAACATATAGTCATATGTCTTATGGGCTTACATCTTTCCAAGTCATTGATTGGTTACACAAAAGTGAGTCTAGCTCAATACAATTTAAGCCTTTGGCTATACAAAATAATAAAACAAAATAAAGAATCTCTTGCTTCCCAAAAGTCCCTCTAAGCTATTGCCTTGGCAGAGGCATGTCACCTGCACTTGAAAATATTTTTCCCAAATAGGGTGAACCAAAACCCAGTAGGAATAATCTAACACAATATATGAGATTTAAAAAAGATATAAGTACATTGTGCATATACAATGCTGGTGATAAAATATTCACATTTTATATAACCGTAAGCATCAAAGTTCGTATTTCAATCCATTTTCTTTCATTTCATTTCAAGTTTATTTGTTCTTCTCAATTCATGAGTCCATTTCATTATCTTTCAATAACCCAATTGAGACTACAACTCAGTGGTCTTTCCAATTCAATATACTACCACACAAACACTTCAAATCTGCTATTTTACAAAAAAAAAATTCCGCGGGATCGGCACCCATGTATACACACAATTTCTGGACTTTCACCCTGGACACTCCAGCCAACTTAATTTCAATGGAGTCCGTCCTCTATCTCCTCCCAAACAATGGAGTACATCCCCTTTCTTCTCCCACACAATCATAGATATTCAATGTATTTAAAACATAGTCATATTCAATGACAACCAACATTTGATTAGTTTCAATTTACCTAATCCTAATGCATTTTCTACAACAATCATAGCTATCCCCCATCGATAATCCAATACAGATATTTCTAAATAGATATACAATCTTCTCAATAGATAAATTATTCAAATTTCCATACATGAGAGACAACACGTGTACAACCCCACCATTTACATCATCAATCATCCAATTGCACATTATCATTATCAATTTTAGTTATTTATACAAAATAACAATTTAATCTAATTAGGGAAAGACTCCCACTTTTCCAAACTTCAACCCAAGTAACAAAATTAACAATTTTGACACAATATACCCTCATATTCAAACTCTATACCCATTTATTTCACATTCACTAAAAATCCCTCTTTTATTTCACACCCAAACCCTAGGTTTGTTCAAATTACCCCCAAATCTCACCATTGTTACACAATGACAAATAACTAAGCTAAAAACCACATGAAAAGACGAGCTAAGCAAGAGTAAAACTTCAAAGATGTTCAAATCCAACTCTATTCAGATCAAAATAGAGATCTTGAGATGGTCTACCTTGTGAAGAAATCACTAAAACTAGGTGAAAATGTAAAGAGAGAGAGGGAGAGAGAGAGAGAGACTCAACTTTAGGTTTTAAGGAGAAAAGATTTGAAAACATGATGTAAAAAGTCACTTTCACGATTTGATATACGCACAGTTCGCTCGAGCGCAAGAAAGGTTGCTCGAGCGCCAAGACACAATGAATGCTTACCGCTTAAGCGCAAGAAGTAACGCTCGAGTGTAAAAAACACATATCTAGAAGTTTTGCAGACAACAGACCAACGCTTGAGCGCAAGAAAGGCCGCTCAAGCGCCCACCCGCTCGAGTGTTCGAGTGTAGGAAACGCCACTCGAGCGTAGAAATCACTCTCCCAGTACCATTGCAAACCTGCAAAAGTACTAAGTGTTTGCAAAAACTGCTCGAGCGCAGGAAGTGCTGCTCGAGTGCAGGAAGTGCTAGTCGAGCGCAGGAAGTGTTGCTCGAGCAGAGGACCAAAATTCTAGGCAACACAAAGATTGAAAAACAAGCGACTAACCTGCCCAAACACAACCACAACAATCCAAAAGCAAATTGCAAAGAGATACAAGGAAAGCAAGGGGTAAACAACAATATGAAAACATTAAACCCGAGTCTGAGATACCACAATAGTCGGGTCAAAACCGGGATCGCTATATAGAATTTCTCTGGACTTCTCTAGAGAAATTCTAGACTTCCCAAAGAATTTCTTTGGGTTCAAACCAGATACAATTGAAATTTCCCTGGCTTTGTTCACAAAGATTTGAAATTTCTCTGGCTCTATTCACAGAGAATTTCTATGGCTTTGTTCACAAATTTCTCTATGTTTGTTCACAATTTTAAACCCGAGAAAATTGTTTTAACCAAGCCAAAGAAATTTTAGCACAATGATTTTAAACTAGAGAAATTGTTTTAACTAAATCAGAGAAATTTTAATCAAACCCCTCTTTTTATAACAAGGTTATATTCCTTGAAAGATGTAAGCCCTTGGGGCTATTTTTAATTTGAGACATGAAATTGTTTTGTAATAGTATCACTTGTTGTAGATTCAGGCTTAAGAGTTATGAATGTGTAATGCATGTGATTTATTTTGTACACTTACTTGATGAAATGAAGAATACGAAAAGAAGATTTACTTTCATTATGAATATCAGATAATATTGAATATTATGTCGGCTTCTGCATGTATGAATTGAATGAATATCTAATAGAGGAATTAAAGTGAATTTTTAATGTTAATCGGATCTTTAGAAATTGGGCCGTTACAATAGGGTTTGCGTGTTTGTTTAATTGATTGTTTTTCTCCATTGTGGGACACTTTGTTGAGTTGATAGTATTGGATTTGTTAATCATAAATTCAGTTAGGTCGTTGATTGTACATTTGTAAGTTATATTGAAGTAATTTTCATGATAATTATAATATTGAATCTCAACAACTGACCCTTCCAAAATATATATATATATATAATATCTCGTTGCTTATTGTGGGTTTTTCTTTTTTTTTTTCAATGTTGTGAGTAATATGTGCCCCTCTGTTTTGAATTTCTAGATCCACTGGATCTGTCACTCTACGCAATGTTTTAAATATTTTCAGCAATGTTAGTTTGCTTTTGTAGTAGTTTTTAATTGTGCTTTATTTGGCTTGTCCTTATGTCATGACCCAAACCCGCCCCTATGGATTAGAGTCATAACCGGCCAGTAATCATGAGATTACTTGTGGCCTCAGTCAGAAACTGAATCATATTTAATAATAGGGGGCCAAATTGCGAAAGCAAAATTTACAAAGATTGTCCAATGAGCTGTGCATACATGGCTTAACCAAAATATTCTCATATCTATATAATAACTCACACCATATGAACATTCATATTAAGTATGTAATACACACGTCCAGGATCATTCAAGTTAGTATTGACAAAAACCAAGCTTATACATAGAGATGGTCATTCATGACCACAAAAGATCAAAAGCAAAAGATCAAGGGTCAAGCAAAACAAAAGTAAGGCCTCTTGCGTGAGGCGACCTTGGACGATCTCTCAAGACTTGGCTTCTCATTGCTCACTGGGGTTAGGGCTGGACATCCTGCTGCTCACCTACATACATAAGTATAAATAGTGAGCTAACGCCCAATTAATAATACCAAAACAAAGGAGTTCATGAATATAGCGATCTCGGTTTGACCCGACTATTGTTGCACTCGGACTCGGGTTCCATGGTTTAAATATTGTTATCCTTGTCTTTTCTTCCTTCCACTCCTTAAGTTTGAGTATTGGAACGTTTTCGACGTGTTTGGAACAGGTTGGTTACTAATAGGTCTAGATGGTTGTCGCCTAGGTTTTAGCTTCTTCGCTCAAGCAAAGCTTCTTGCGCTCGAGCGAGGACGCCCTTTTGTATCTAGTCGCCCGAGCAAGAACTCCTACGCTCGAGCAAGATTTGTGATCTCCCAGTAATTCGTTCAGACCTGCAAATGTTCTGGAAGGGTATCGTTGTTCGCTCAAGCAAAAACTCTTGTGCTTGAGCGATGGTCTATTGTGTTGTTGTTCGCTCGAGCGAGAACTCTTGCGCTCGAGCGAAGGTCTTCTGTCTGCAAAACTTCTGGGGATTTGTATTCTACGCTCGAGCGACGCTTCTTGCACTCGAGCGAGGTCACTTATTGTGTTTGGTTGCTCAAGCGACAACTCCTTCGCTCGAGCGAGCCTCACGTATATCAGTTCGCAGCAGAGCAGTTTTATATCACTTTTTGATTTCCTTTCTTCTAAAAACCCTAATCTGGCTCCCTCTCTCTCTAAAATCCACTCTCTCTCTACATTTTGAGCAAGATTCTTTGATCTCTGAACCCTAGTTCCTTTGTTAAAAAGATAGAACATCTTGTGGGCTTCCTTTTAATCCAAACAAAGTGGAATTTGGGCATCTTTGAAGTTTTTCTTCTTCTCCTTTGGGCTTCTACACTTGAGGTAGGGATATTCTATACCTTGATATGGTTTTTAACCTAGATATTTGTTGTTATATATAAATAAGGAGGTTTGGGAGTGATTTGGGTAAACTAGGGTTTGGGATCAAATTAAAAAGAGGGGTTTTCTATGTTTGGTTCCATAAATGAGTATGGGGTATTGAATATGAGGTTACCTTGGGTTGAATTGGTGAAATTTGGCCTTGGGGTTGATATTTGGAAATAGGGAAATTTGCCCTAATTTGTGTTGAAGAATTATTTTGTATAAATAATGAAATTGGTATGAGAAATGTGAAATTGAGAGGATGTATGAATGAATGGTGTAGTTGGATTGATTAAATCACTCACCTATGGAAATTTGGAAAATTATCTGTTGTAAAGATTGTGTATCTGTTTAGAAATATCTGTTTTTAGGCTATCGGTGGAGGATAGCTATGATTGTTGTAGACATTGCATGAGGATTAGGTGGATTGGAACTAATCATTTAAATTATGTCATTGAATATGATAGTATGATTGAAACATTGAATATGTGTTGTGGATAGTCGTTGTATATGACGATGCTTTTAAATAAATTATATATGTATCATTGTTTGGGAGGAGATAGGGGATGTACTCCGTTGTTTGGGAGGAGATAGGAGATGGACTCCATTTAAAATTAAGTTGGCTGGAGTGTCCAACGTGAAAGTCCCGAAATCTTGTATATATGGGTGCCGATTCCCGCGAACGAAAATTCCATAAAATGGCAAAATTGAAGTGTTTATATGTTTGTTGTGTTGATTTGAAACCATGAGTTGTAATCTCAATTGGGTTATTCGAAGAATTATAAACTTGGCCTATGAGTTGAAATGAAATGAACTAATATGAAATGAATAAATGGAAATAAATCTAGATGTGAATGTCAGTATCGTGTTGTCATGTGAAGTAGATGTGTTTTGGGTGTAAGTGTTGAACATATATATATACTTGACACTTATATCTTAATTAAACCTCATATATTGTGTTAGTCTATCTCTACTAGGCTTTGGCTCACCCTACTTGGGAAACCATTTTCAGGTACGGGTGATATGCTTCCTCCAAGGACGTAGCTTGGGAGGACTTAGGAGCTGGAGGCTCTATTTTTGTTATTTTTTTGTTTAACTGTTCATTCAAGCCGAGGGCTTTAAATGTATAGAGCTTATGACTCTCTTCTGTTTTAACTAAGTGTTATCTTAGAAAGATGTAAGCCCGTAGGACATTTATTTTGTTGTTATTAACTTGTATTACATGCTGTAGATTCAGAATGAACATTTATGAATGTATAATGCATGTAATACCCTTTGTAATATAAATTCTGATGAATGAAAGTATGTCATTTCTATTATGTTCATAAATCTTATGGAATGGATTATTTGTATTATTTTTGGGGTCGTTACAATGAACAAGATTCTTATATCACAGTTCATTATCATACTTAGTATTCAGTTGTTAAAGCAGAACAACCTCAGGTCCTTTACATCATATCCCAAGTACAAAACGACCTTGGGTCCATGTAACATACAGAATGACCTTGGTTCCATCATAGGCAAAACGACCTCGGGTCCAACTTACGTATTGAACAACCTTGGGTCCATTACACACTAAACGACCTTAGGTCCAATACTCACAGAACGACCTTAGGTCCAATACTTACGCACATTCATTGTATGCATACATCCAGTCTATGATCATATTCATTCTTATATCCAAAACGACCTTAGGTCCATATCTTTTCCTTATCCCGAATGGCCTTCGGCCCATTCAATAATCATACAAAATAGTCTTAGACCCAATTCGCATTCTCATTGAATATACTGAACGGCCTTAGGCCCATTTTCACATTTTCATCGAATATACCGAACAGCCTTAGGCCCATTTCATACTCATACATTGATAGCTTTGTATATCTCATTCCAAATTGAGTGATTGGAACGCTCGTTCATATTATCACTTTAAAGGTTTAGAACCTTACTACATTGGCATTGTTTAGAAAATAATGCGCATACGAAAACATCATCGCTAAGATATTACTCACCGTGTTCCGGTGCTTGATTCGTACTTTCACTCGACCCGACATTATTTATAACACATCGGGTCATAATTCCATTCAATCCGTTCTTTAGTTTGCTTAATGCTCTTAGGCTTCTTTCGTGTCCTTTAGTTCATTTAGAATGTCCAATGCATGCCTAAGAGTACTTAGAAATGAAAAAGAATGGAAAACGAATCATAAAATGACTTTTCAAAATTTCTGAAACAGGGTTCTCTGCTCGAGCGTAGCTTTGGTCACTCGAGCGGACTGCAAAACTCTATAAAAGCACTAGTTACATGAATTTTACGCTCGAACGAGATTTCTGATGCTCAAGCGAGGAGTCTTGCAAAACAGGGTTCGCTCGAATGTAGAGTTTGCAGCTCGAGCCACAGTGCAAATCTCTACAAAACTTCTAGGAGCTCGACTTTCATGCTCGAGCGACACTTTCCTCGCTCGAGCGGACAAGTCGAATTCTGGGTTTTCCAAAACTGTGTTTGAAGTTCATAACTTGATTCCAAAGGCTCAAAACTTACATTTTGTCACGCCCCAAGCTCCGTGACAACGCCGCACACTCATATAAGTGAGCATGCAAGGCTAAAAATCCAATCACATAACCCACAATGTAAAATACTCAAATTAAATCCTTAATTGTCATAATGCCAAAATCCATAAAAATAAATAGTTCTTATATGAAAAAGTCCACCAAGTCCACTAATTTAATCCACTAACAAAACAATAATCTAAGTAATTAAATACAAGTCCTACCCTCAGCACTTTCACATGTAAAAAATCCCACATGACTCTACTCTTCAGAATCTGAAAAAAAAAATAAGGGTAAGCTAGAAAGCCCAGTAAATAACCAACCATCACTGCTAGCTGGATCAAGTATACAAAAATAAATAAAGAAATCGATAACTAATAAATATAATTTTTCTACAGTTCAATAAATGAACAATTATTTGTAAGATGGTTTCAAAGCTAAAAATAAACAATGTACAATACATTTTAAATAAAAAGCCAATGTGATAATTCAAAGTAATTCGTTGTTCAAATCGATGGTTCGATATTCAGATAGTTCAATGATTCGATTCACAAAACCCAAGTCTTAATGACTATGGTCACTTAGCCCGTGACAAGGCCCAGAACTACACATAGGCCGGTGGTAAAGCCCCAAAAGAAACTAGTTTCTGTGCCAATAAATAACCCCCATTGGCTAGGGTCCAAATCATAGTCAGACTAGAGTGATGTTCAAAATTCAAATAATACACAACTTTCAAATAAAATATTCAATATTTTCGGAATAAACATTTGGTACAATTTTCAGAATAGTTTTACAAAATATTCAAATAACTTTCATAATAATATTCGATGTTGTTTTATACTTGACCCATGTTTTATTTTAAGAGAACACGAAGGCTATAAATATATATTTATTATTTTAAACGATTCGATAGGAATAAAAATGAATCAACAGTGATAGAGGGTTACTTACCTCAAACGCTTAGAAATAACACTCCAATCACCAACTCCAAACACCCAACTCCACCACTTCAATCACATAAACCTAATAAATAGAACCTCAAATAAATTAATATTTTGATGTCTTTCACACATCAACAAGAACCCATTATATATATATATATATATATATGCGCTTAAAATCCAAGAGACACCAAATCAATCCACCCAATTCAATAGCCAAACACACCTTACCTAATATACAAAACCCAAAAGTCAAAACACACCCTGATCCATGATACAAAATTCCATTGTTTCTATTACCCACCCAAAGTTACACTTACACATTGCACCCAATTCTCAAAACCTAAGTAGGCACCTATAGATCTTCCAAATCCTTTAATGCATTGATTATTAAATTCCTCAACATAAACTTAATAATTAACAAAGAAGGCGATTTTACCTTAACCAATGAGTGTCCCAAAATCACCAACGTGCTGCCTTCAATCCCTATTGTAGCCTCACTTGAACCTCTCTTCTCTTTTTCTTTTACCTTCTCAAACCCTAGCCGCCTATGGAGCAATTCACAGCCTCTGTTTTGTTTGTTTTCCAAGACTTAAAGCCACAATAGGTGGGCTTATTAACCTAATTTCTCAAAGTTACAAAATTACCCATCTAAGTAATAGGAAATATAATGCCATCTCATAACTAATTCTTTGATATTAATAAATGACCCATATAAATTAATTTAATTACTAATCTATCCAACAAAATAATCCTACACACAACTTGGGTTTTACATTCTTCCCCTCTTAAAAGAAATTTCGTCCTCGAAATTTGACATACATGTAGTCTCAAAAAGTTGTGGATACTTTTGTCTCATTTCATCCTCAAGTTCCCAAGTAGCTTCTCTCTCCGAGTGATTGCTCCATTAAACCTTAACATAGTGGATGACTCGACGCCTCAAAACCTGTTCCTTCTTATCAACAATTCTTAGAGGGTGTTCTTCATAAGTCAAATCCTCCTTAAACTGCAACGGTGCATAATCAATCATATGATTGGGATTCAGTATATACTTCCTCAACATCGAAACATGGAAGACATTATGAACTCCAACTAGTGAAGGTGGTAGGGCAAGTCTGTAAGCTTTCTCACCAATTCGATCTGAAACCTCAAATGGTCCAATAAATCTAGGACTCAATTTACCACGAACACCAAACCTCATTACTCTTTTCATATGAGACACCTTAAGGAACACATGGTCTCCAACCCTAAACACCAAATTGCGTCTCCTGTTATCTGCATAACTTTTCTGTCTATTCTGTGCAGTGCGAAGTCGCTCTCTAATAAGATTGATCTTGTCCACTGTTTGTTGCACAATCTCAGGCCCTAATAACTTCCTTTCGCCCACATCATCCCAACAAATAGGTGATCTGCACTTCCATCCATATAAAGCCTCATATGGCGCCATTTGAATGCTCGCATGATAACTATTATTATAAGAGAATTCCACTAAGGCCAAATGCTCATCCCAAGAACCTCTAAGATCAATAATACAGGCCCTCAACATGTCTTCAAGAGTCTGAATAGTTCTCTTTGACTGTCCATCAGTTTGAGGATAAAAGGCCGTGCTAAAATTCAAACTAGTATCCAGAGCTGTATGCAAACTCCTCCAAAACATAGATACAAATCTACTATCTTTATCAGACACTATGGTCACCGGAATACCATGCAACTTCACAATCTCCTTGATATACAAATTTGCAAACTTCTCTAAGGAGAACCCTACCTTAAAAGCTAGAAAGTGAGCGGATTTGGTCAATCGATCAACGATAACCCAAATAGCATTGTTATCACCTTGGGTCCTAGGCAACCCTGTCACAAAATCCATGGTAATATGTTCCCACTTCCACTCGAGAATAGGAAGAGGTTGTAACTTACCTGCAGGTCTCTGATGTTCAACTTTCACTTGTTGACATACCAAACATTGAGCAACATACTGAGCAATTTCCCTCTTCATATTATTCCACCAAAAGTTCCTCTTCAAGTCTTTATACATTTTAGTGCTCCCTGAATGTACAGTATACCCTGAACTGTGAGCTTTTCCTAGGATTTCTCTCTTGAGCTCTAAATCATTAGGTACACACAACCTCTCTCCAAATCTCACGGTTCCATCTTTATTCACACAAATTCCATCTGTAGCCCTATTTCCATTTCAGCCTTAAGTTTTTGTAACTGAGGATCTTTTCCCTGAGCATCTTTAATTCTATCAATCAATGTGGGTTGAACTCTAAGGTTTGCCAACTGCACTCCTTGGTTATGCCATCTAATATCGATATTCAACCTTTGCAAGTCCTCCAAGATATTCTTTTGGTCACTGATCAAGGTAGCCAAATTACTTGGGGTCTTTCTACTCAAGGCATCAGCCACCGTATTGGCTTTTCCTAGATGATAATTGATAGTCAAATCATAGTCCTTTAAAAGCTCCAACCATCGCCTTTGCCTCATATTCAATTCTTTTTGAGTGAAAATATACTTCAGACTTTTATGATCAGTGAATATCTCACATTTCACCCCATATAGTTAGTGCCTCTAGATTTTCAATGCAAACACCACTGTAGCCAACTCCAAATCATGCGTAGGATAATCTGCTCATATGGCTTCAACTGCCTAGACGCATATGCCACTACCTTATCGTTCTGCATCAGAACACAACCCAAGCCCATCTTCGATGCATCACTATAGATGGTAAAACCTTCATCTCCGGATGGAACTATAAGTACTGGAACACACACTAATCGACTCTTTAGATCCTAGAAACTCTTCTCACAATCTTCAGACCATTCAAATTTAACCCCTCCTTATTGTGTTAAACAAGTCAAAGGTATAGAAATTTAGGAAAATTCCTTAACAAACCTTCTATAATATCCTGCTAAACCTAAGAAACTACGAATTTCAGTGACACTAGTAGGCCTATTCCATTCTACCACCGCCTCCACTTTCTTGGGGTCAACAGACACCCCATCTCTAGATATCACATGACCCAAAAATGATACACTCTCCAGCCAAAATTCACACTTCTTTAATTTAGCAAAAAAATTTCTTCTCCCTTAATATCTGCAACACTATTCTCAGATGTTCTTCATGCTGCTCTTTACTCTTCAAGTACACAAGAATGTCATAAATAAAAAATTACCACAAACTGATCTAAGAAAGGGTTTAAATACTCTGTTCGTTAAATCCATAAAAGGCTCAGCGTATTGGTCAACCCAAACGACATCACTAAAAATTCATAATGCCCATATCTAGTTTGGAAGGTTTGTCTTAGGTATATCTTCCGCTTTAACCTTCAACGATGATATCTAGAACGAAGGTCAATCTTAGAAAAGACTTGTGCTCCTTGCAATTGATCAAATGAGTCATTTATCCTAGGCAAATGATATTTATTTCGAATTGTTACCTTGTTCAACCCTCTATAATCAATGTAAAGGCAAAAACTACCATCCTCCTTTTTCACAAATAAACGGCACACCCCAAGTAGAAAGACTAGGCCTTATAAAGCCCTTATCTAGTATCTCTTATAATAGTTCCTTGATCTCTTGCCCGATTTCCTCATTCGCTTGAGAACCACTACCAATATTAATCACATTCCCTCACTGATTGTTATTATCAGTTCGTCGATTCGTTTGACCCTGGCGTGCATTCCTAGCCATATTTGCCAATGTCTCCTCATGTTCCATTGCAACCTATATGCATCAATAATAAAACCTCATCTTATTCTATTCTCAAGTCCCTATAGCACGTAAATAAAATTAACATTTTATCAAATTATAAGCGTTCCCAATCCTACATCTACCCAATCTCACCACTATTCTATACCAACTTTTAAAATTACAACCTGGCTCTGATACCATAAAATTGTCACGCCCCAAGCTCCGTGACAACGCCGCACACTCATATAAGTGAGCATGCAAGGCTAAAAATCCAATCACATAACCCACAATGTAAAATACTCAAATTAAATCCTTAATTGTCATAATGCCAAAATCTATAAAAATAAATAGTTCTTATATGAAAAAGTCCACCAAGTCCACTAATTTAATCCACTAACAAAACAATAATCTAAGTACTTAAATCACAGTCCTACTCTCAGCACTTTCACATGTAAAAATCCCACGCAGCTCTACTCTTCAGAATCTGAAAAAAAAAATAAGGGTAAGCTAGAAAGCCCAGTAAATAACCAACCATCACTGCTAGCTGGATCAAGTATACAAAAATAAATAAAGAAATCGATAACTAATAAATATAATTTTTCTACAGTTCAATAAATGAACAATTATTTGTAAGATGGTTTCAAAGCTAAAAATAAACAATGTACAATACATTTTAAATAAAAAGCCAATGTGATAATTCAAAGTAATTAGTTGTTCAAATCGATGGTTCGATATTCAAATAGTCCAATGATTCGAGTCACAGAACCCGAGTCTTAATGACTATGGTCACTTAGCCCGAGACAAGGCCGAGAACCACACATAGGCCGGTGGTAAAGGCCCAAAAGAAACTAGTTTCTGTGCCAATAAATAACCCCCATTGGCTAGGGTCCAAATCATAGTCAGACTAGAGTGATGTTCAAAATTCAAACAATACACAACTTTCAAATAAAATATTCGATATTTTCGGAATAAACATTTGGTACAATTTTCAGAATAGTTTTACAAAATATTCAAATAACTTTCATAATAATATTCGATGTTGTTTTATACTTGACCCATGTTTTATTTTAAGAGAACACGAAGGCTATAAATATATATTTATTATTTTAAACGATTCGATAGGAATAAAATGAATCAACTTGATGATAGAGGGTTACTTACCTCAAACGCTTAGAAATAACACTCCAATCACCAACTCCAAACACCCAACTCCACCACTTCAATCACATAAACCTAATAAATAGAACCTCAAATAAATTAATATTTTGATGTCTTTCACACATCAACAAGAACCCATTATATATATATATATATATGCTTAAAATCCAAGAGACACCAAATCAATCCACCCAATTCAATAGCCAAACACACCTTACCTAATATACAAAACCCAAAAGTCAAAACACACCCTGATCCATGATACAAAATTCCATTGTTTCTATTACCCACCCAAAGTTACACTTACACATTGCACCCAATTCTCAAAACCTAAGTAGGCACCTATAGATCTTCCAAATCCCTTTAATGCATTGATTGTTAAATTCCTCAACATAAACTTAATAATTAACAGTAAAGGCAGATTTTACCTTAACCAATGAGTGTCCCAAAATCACCAACGTGCTGCCTTCAATCCCTATTGTAGCCTCACTTGAACCTCTCTTCTCTTTTTCTTTTACCTTCTCAAACCCTAGCCGCCTATGGAGCAATTCACAGCCTCTGTTTTGTTTGTTTTCCAAGACTTAAAGCCACAATAGGTGGGCTTATTAACCTAATTTCTCAAAGTTACAAAATTACCCATCTAAGTAATAGGAAATATAATGCCATCTCATAACTAATTCTTTGATATTAATAAATGACCCATATAAATTAATTTAATTACTAATCTATCCAACAAAATAATCCTACACACAACTTGGGTTTTACACATTTTTGGTACAAAAACATGGAAAACATCATACAACATGAGAACATAGGCAAATTGAGTCTAATTTGTCCAAAACCATGATCCAAATCCCAAATCATTTTACATTCTTCTTGACAACTTCATAACACAAGTTACCAAGCTTCATATCTTCAAGGATGATGCATGCATGTGAAATATAGACTCTAATTCCATGTCAAATGATACAAATGATGATCAAAATCATGAGGTTTAACAAAATTATGCATGCATGTGAATTTTGGTGCTCAATTCTTCATGATTATGCACATTTCATGGTAATTCTTTACATGCATAGAGACATTAACTTCAATTTCATCAAATACTACTCAAATTTGTTCTTCATCATCAATTCC
This sequence comes from Camellia lanceoleosa, assembly GCA_025200525.1. NCBI lineage: Eukaryota > Viridiplantae > Streptophyta > Magnoliopsida > Ericales > Theaceae > Camellia > Camellia lanceoleosa. The sequence continues at coordinate 48,633,195 of CM045759.1, forward strand.
CTTGGAATTCACATAATTATAAATTTAAACTCATGAATTTGAGCTCAATTACTCACCTAGGAGCTTCAACTCTTCCGATTATAGCCAATTCTTGAGCTAATCCTCCTAGTCTCTTGAATTCACTTGCAAATCTCCAAGGTTGAGCTCCCTCCCTCTCTAGTTCGGTTCACTCTCTCCCTCTAGAGTATATAATCAGATTTTTGCGAGCTCATAAATGAGCTTAAGTGTGTTTGGCGCTTATATATATTAAGTGCTTAGTTTAAACCAATCCATCTTAATTAAGGTTAATTAATTGTACTTAATTTAGTCAATTTAATCTAATTATTTTGATTTGAATCAGTTTTCAATTAAATTTTACCATAGGCTCTAAAAATCATGCTGAATGCAAAAACACAGTCAATTTCAGTTTTTGTCACCTCTACGGCCTTCAATTCAAATTTTATAACGGAAAGTCAAACAGATTTTCCTACGGTGAACAAATATAAATTCACAAACACATATAATCATATAATTAGCATTCAAAATCATATCAAGCTCATAATTATAAGCATAATTAAGATTAATTAGCATAATCCAGAGTTGGATTGTCACACCTTACATAGCAATTTAAAACTTTACATCAATTGCAATTTGTATGGTTCAATTGAGCCGAATTTCTTCTAAATTGGTTGTTAGTCAGCCTAACTACTAACAAAAAAAGCTAAACTGGTTGTTGGTGAGTTAAGAGCACCTACTACAAAAAAGCTAAACGATCTCAACTTTTAACCATAGTAGTATTTATCAATCTCAATCTTTCACACTACAAAAAGCGTGATCTATGCAAGTGTAATCGTATATCCTTATTTTCCATCACTTTCTAACCATGATAGTAAACTAAAAACACAGATTAAAATTTTAAAGTATGATTAACATTCTTATTAAGTTCTCAATGTTTTCTATAAAATGGTGATCATATATAAAACATACATCTCAGTTTTTTAAAATTTGTAATTGTAAATGGCGAAAAGTCTCAATTCTTCTACATAATTGATCATTTCTAAAACAAACATCTCAATTTTTCGAAAGTACAATTGTAAATGGCAAAAGATCTCAATTTTTCTACATAGCTGATCGTTTCTAAAACATACATCTCAATTTTTAAAGAAGTACGATTGTAAATGGCAAAAGATCACATTTTTTTATAAAGTGTGATTATAAATGGCAAAAGATCTCAGTTTTTGAATAAACCTATGATCACTTCTAAAACATACATCTCAATTAGTGTCATTGTAAATGAGAAAAGATCTCCATTCTATTTTAACCATGATTGGTATTTGATAAAAAAAAAAATCTCGGACTTTTTAAATTTAAAAACATGATTATTTACATTTGAAAAAAATAAACAACAAATATTTTCCTAGTAAATCAAAGCATTTAAACTTTAATTACACAAACTGATTTCAATTTTCAAATATCTGATGCTACATCCATAGTAGCTCTATCAACAAAAAATGAGTCATTCCCATGACAAAACAAAGTTTGATTGAGCAAAGAAAAATAAAGGAACCTATGGACTACAATAAGCAACCTTCAATTTGGCGACGCTATGCAAGTAGCGCCACCGGTTTTCTCTCCCTCCATCTTTCTATATATTTCCCTCCAGATTCCCTCTTGAACCCTACAAATTAACACCCAAAATGCATCAATAAAAAAACAAATTGAAGTGAAAATTAAAGCCAAACAAGAAAATGATTTGAGAAAAGAACAGGGGCAAAAATCACAAAACAAAGATATAACACGAACCATCAAATATGATGATAGGAGCATATAGCACAACCAATTCCTTAAATTCAATACAATAAGAAAAATGAAGTAATCCTAACTGTTAAAAAACGCCAATATCGTGGCGAGGATAAAATGAACTTAATAATGTTTCACAAAAAGTCAGTCATTCCACAAATAGCATCATATAAGAATGGACTACAAAGCCAAAAAGAGTCATAACATAACTCCCAAAAATTCGGAAGGATCAAAGGCTATGTTTGATTCACAAGACTAATAGTAAATGTATTAATAATCCCATCAAATTAGTGTGATATTCACTATCCAATTATATTAGTTGGATAAATTATCCCATTGTCCATTGTTTGATTTGCATTGGATAAAAAAAAATATGAATGTAGGATTACAACTATATTTATTTTCTTTTCTAATCTTACCCTCCATCAATGTTTCTTCACAATCTTTACTTTATCAAATTTTCTTCATAAACGTGGTTTTGAAAAAAATTATAAATAAATAAATAAATAAATAAAAGCAAAATAAAATACAAAGGCCATGTTTGGTTTTTTTTTTAAACATAAATTAATTTGATAAAATAAATATCAAAAAATATTGTCAAATTTTAAAAAAATATTTTTAGCCTTCTAAAATATAAAATTATATAAAAATAATAAGTGTTTTAATTTTTAGTTAAGAGTAAAAAATCTTTTTATTTTATTTTCCCAACTCAGGATATATAATCCCACCCCTACCCCATTACTAATAATCCTACAAATTTGTTGGATTAATTATCCATTGGATTAATAATCTTAAAACAAAATTTCAAAACGAACGCAGGAGTATTGGGCCCACGGATTAATAATCTCAATCCTATACTCTAATCCTGTCAATAAAACATACCCAAAGGGGGAAAAAAATATTTGGAGAGCAAAGACAAAGTCCATATGTAAGCTAAACTAGCAGCATTTTTCTTAGAATTCCATTTGGCAATCAATAAATATTTTAGTAGAAAATAATAGATAAATGGCTGTCACAAGCTCTAAACTAGAAAATACATCAAAATCCACAAACAAAAAGTTGAAAACTGAATCTAGTTTCGTTAATACTATATGCAAAAAATTAAGAAATATGATATAGTCCAAGATTTTTTTAAAATAATTGGGTAAATTACACTGAATCTAGTTTCGTTACTACTATATGTAAAAAATTAAGAAATATGATATAGTCCAAGATTTTTTAAAAATAATTGGGTAAATTACACTGACCTATCTATTGAGGCTTTTAATAAGATGGAGACATCCCCACAAGTTTAAATGACACTGACCTCTCTCTGCCACTTAATTACAAATCACAAATCACCCCTCCATCATTGGTTTGAACCATCATACATCATCACCCAAGTCTCTAACCATCTCCAAACAAAACATTTTATGATTCTCACTCTACTCTCTGTCCTTACTCTAAACTCTCACCCACTAGCATATTTCTCTCCCACATATCTCAAGTTGGATCAAAATTCCAAATCTACATTCCTTAGACTATTGCATCAAAATTTCAAATTTTGTATCACTAAGTCTAACATTCATAATTTCTAACAAACCGTGAAGCTCATGCTAAAAATTTGAAAATTCAATATTCCATACCTACCCATGTCCAAACTGTTGCACCAAAAAATACTTACAAAGAAATCTTGTTTAAAAGTGGAATTTTCATGTATCATTGAAAAAGTTCATGATATGAACTAGTTAATCACATGTCAAAACTAAACCATCAATTGGCGATCCATTACCATAACTTCTGAAGAAAAGAAATGTGAATGGTTTCTACCATCCATTACAACAACAATATTTTTTTTAGGAGGTGATCTTATCCTTGCACCAAATGATAAAGTAATTAACTAGACTATTATTGATGGGAAATAACAATGAAACACAAAAGCCATTAATCAAGTTAAGTAGAAGCTAAATTGTTTTTACTTTTCCCTTCTTTTTTATACTTACATATAGAAGATAATCACATGCTATCTAGGATGAAATTAATCCACTCCACACGCACTTCACCAAGTCCAGATTCCATATAAGTCTTCTTCCCATTAAACTACAAGAGGTCATTAAGAACCAATTAGTAAATGAAAGGTCATTCGTAAACAATTAGTAAACAACTACTAAAATTGATCTTATGTTTGTTTTGCTTAGGATGCTTTGATCTCTAATAAGTTTCATGTACCTCATTACATAAAATCCAAATTCCATGCTTGTCAATTGTTGTGGGCACTACATACAAATAATGTGCTTTTTATTAGAAAACTACATATAATAATTATACTCAAGATGAATCATCATTAACATTAAAAAAAAAAAAAAAAAAAAAAAAAAAAAAAAAAAAAACTATATTGATTACCTCAACTACTTGCCAAATGGGCTTTCTCTTCATCCCTCTTTAGTTATTCCATAAATCCGAAGACCACTTTATAAAAAGAACAAAGATTAGTACATTATCATTAGAATAGCTCTATTGCAAAGAAATGTACAAAAGTAATAAACTTATATGTTTATCACAATTTTTAAACTTGTGTTGATTTCACCATGATAAAATGAATCAAGCTAGTGCACTATCATCGATGATAGATCAATGACTAATAATACCCAATGGTACCTAAAATTGAACAAATCACAAATATGAGCTCAACAAGTAATTATTTTTCAAACACGGGAAATAAATAACACTACGACAATTACCCTTAGGCTTGGCATCATCTAATCTTCTAGCAATCAATGTTGATTTTGAATTTCCACCAGCCTGACATTTCCCACTAACGACATATGGGTTAACAAATCCAAATCTTCTATCCAAATTCGACGCTTTTAACACTTGATGGAAATGACTAATAAAAGAAGAAATAATTGTCATAAGAAACTTTGTAATTGATAAAAACCTCAGCTTCTCACAAAGCACGTAATAATTTAGTCTTGCCTTATATACGACATGATACATGTAATGGATAGCTCTTTCCTTTGACATACACACTCCATGTCTACTCCTTGAAGTTGTACACTAATCTCCTCCCCAAATATGTCCTCCTCTAGTGGAATCTTAATGGCTTCATCATACTTGAAATGCTCCACCAATGATTCAAAAGCATGGATGGACTCCAATTTTTTTTCAAAATCAACATTTTTGGAATTTCCCTAAATTTAGAAAATTCCCAATGCAAAAATATGTCAATTTCAGTGTTAACAATACCACTAGAAAAGATAGTTGTACCTCATTGCCAACCAATGAAGCAAAAGCTGGAATGCACTCCAAACGTTTTTCACAATCAACATCTTTTAAGGCTCCCTAAATTTGAAATGTTACAATGCAAAATACACAAATCAATTTTAGTTGAAGGAAAATGTAGTAACACTTCTAGAAAAGATATTTGTACCTCATTGTTGACCAATATGTATTTTTTGGGCCAAGCCACTTGACATTCTATTGCCTCTCCAACAATAGTCATCTCTTCTGGGATAGGAATGGGAAGAGGGGCATCTTTAACTATGGCAACATCAATAGACACTCGTACATTGAATTTCTCCAATAGTACCGTATGAATAACTTCTTGAGGTCCAGTTCTTTCATACATCGTACCATGGGCAACAATGTTTTCAAGAGATCCCACCACTAGTTTGCATGGTTTGCTCTATAAGAAATAAAAAATAAATAAATATATAAATGCTTTTACAACTAAGGATTCAATTCATAATTTACAAAACAATATAACTTAAAATTGAAATAAAAACAATATACCTTTCTAATAGTTAGCTTGAAAACTAGAGGTTTGATATTCTTCTTAGGATTTGGAGGTCTAATATTCTGCTTAGGATTTGAAGATGACATGTCATTCTTGAAAAGCAGCCTACTTTCCTTTGAGTTCGGAACAAGTTGTGGATTCCCTATATTATTGCTTTTCAAGGTGTTTGAGTTTGCATCATCAAATTGCGATGTTTGGGTCTTTGTTGTGCCGTTGTATTGATTTGAGCTTGCATTTGTAACACGATTGACTCAAAAGATTTCAGCTTCTCTTCACAAATTGAATGATCTCCACGTCTAGGAATGTGGAAGTACTGTTTGGTGTGATAAAATTTCCTACACCCCCTACCTGCCCCGAATGTTCAACCATACCCAATGCCATGGTAAGGATGTTGGTGCTTCCTTCAGTGGACAAACTCCCATCTATTGTTTGTTTGGTCAACTCATCCTATAGTATACCATGATATATAAGAAGAATGAACAATATTGTTTCAATAAAAAATCATTATGATAAGTGCACGGAGATTACAATTTTCACAACTTGTTGCATAATTTTCACATCATCATACTCTCCTTTTATTTTGATGAGCCTTCTTCCATAGAACGCTCGTATCCAAATTCTCACTTGATCCAGTCTTTTGTTTCTATCAATCAAACATAAAATTAGAAATAGTCATACCAAATTTTGAATGTATTATTAAATTACAAAATCTACAAATACTTACAAGTTCTTCTTGAAACCGAGCATAGCCCTTTCGACCAAGCCTATGGTTATATATACTTTTTCTTTGCTCGCTCTCTGAATATTACTTTGTACCTTTAAATTATAACACAAAATTAAATTCAATTGTATAAAATATCCACTAACAAAATAAGTAAATTGTTCTGACATGTACCTCAAAATTTTTTGTCAGTCTATCCCTCATAAATGAATTCCAATGTCTTTGTTCAATAAAAGGATAAATTTCTGGGGGTATTGAAAGGAACTTAGGATTTGACTTGTATTGACGGATGTGCTTGCTAAGGTATTTTTTCAATGTCCTCCATTTCTCTCCAATTGAAGACAAGGTCTTCTTTCTTCTACTTGGATCCACATTGTATGCTGACTGAGCAATTAAAAAATAAAGTTATAAACAAAAAAATTAAGTGAAATTAAAAGTATGTAGACATATGAGGCCTACTTACCTCCACACAACTCCACAATTTCTCTTTCAATTCTTTTGGAACCTTATGCCAATCTTTATAGACTATTGGGACCATTGTTCGAGCCAAAACTCCAAGATAGCTCGGGTATTGTACTTCCCCTATCGGTTGAGCAAACTTATTATAGTGAATGATGTTTTGCACACCAGAACTTTCATCCTTTATGATCCCTAGTAGGGTTGTGGAACTTCTACCTTTCCTTTTTTTTCGATTTTATTGGTGACAACCTTGCATCCTCTTCGTAAGATGAATCCATGTGTCATGAAATTGGAAGAAAATCACATTAGCACACTATTAGATTATGAAAATAAAGAAAAGAAAAGAAAACTATTGAATAATGCAAAGCCATCCACAAATATAAATAGAAAAAAGCAACAATCTCGTACATTCTTAGATACAAATAAACAAAAATGAGATTCACTTCATTTTATCATAAAGACAAATTAGACTTGACTTGTTCCCACTCAAAAGAAACAAGGACCAAAAAGCAAAAGAAAAGTAAAAATATATCCACTCAACAATGCATAAGTTCAATGTTACATCCAACGCTAAAAATAGAAAAATATATTATGTATTATCAACCCAAGTTCCCTTACAGTCTCCTCACATGTAAGATGATATAGACTAATCAACTTCATCAAATGATTCAACTTCTGGCAATACATTTATTAATCCATGATGCTCTATAGAACAATCATTGAGCTCATCATCCCTTTCACAAGGATATTGTCTTTGAGGAGGTTCCAGCACAATTGACCATCTTAGATCAAGTTGATCTTCTACATAAAAAACTTGTTTCGCCTAGGAAGCCAAAATGAAATAATCAGATTTGTGACCTATCCTTCCAAGCTCAACTAATGTAAAACCAAGTTCATCCACTTTAATTCCCTTCTTGTTGTCAACCAATCACACTTGAATACAAGAATCTTGAACATATGATAATCAAGCTACCATATCTCAACAATAACCCCATAAAAAGTCATTTCTGCGAACACGGGATTCTTATCTTTGTAGATTGAAACTTGCATTGCTGTTGCCACTAAACTAACTCCACTGTTCTAATTGACTCACGAATTATTGCAGTTTTTGTGGTAATAATGACAACTATTAATGACATAGCCATAACATTTTGTAACATCAAAATGAGGTCCTTGTGCCACTTCAAGGTATTTGAGATATTATTCTGGGCATTTAATTCATCTGAAACCTGTTATACGGCTGAACTGTTAACTATAAGTTTATTAATGACATACAAGAAGTAAAAAATACACATTTAATTGTTTCTAATTGTTTCAATACCTTTTCACGTAGCCAATAAATAAATGTGTTATTGTGTTGAATTTGTAACCATTTCTCACTTTTTGATTGATAAGGATATTCTAGCTTCAAAAAAGCCATATTCTCCCTATCATAAAATTATAGATAAGTAAAATATGATCAGTTAGCAAATACGTCACAACTATTGTGAGACAATATAGTTGTCACAAAAATGGAGATGAGTAGTTCTTACTCAATGTAAGGTTGAACAACACTTTGTGTTTTCAAACACGTAACGAAGTGCTTGCTCCCATTCTTCACGATCAACAACAACAACAACAACAACATGACAACCTGGTAAAGCCCTTCCAATTTTTGTGTCATTATCAACTGTCATGTTCCTAGTAGGAGGAATCCTAATTGTATCCACTCCAAATAAGTACTCTGCACAAAACTCAACAGCTTCTTCTACAATATAACTTTCAGCAATGCAACCTTATGGAAAATTACGATTACAAACATACCCTTTCAACACAATCATGAACCTCTCAAATTGGTACATCTAAAGTGAATCAGTTGTAACGCCCTCAAAATTATCCCATAACATACACAATAATAAGATACATTACTCAAGTAAATAAACCACAATTCATTCATCAGAGTATTTCTAAATAAAGACATTACATGTAACATCAAAATAAATGCCCTAGGGGCTTACATCTTGCCAAGCCAACACTTGGACACAAAATTATGAGTTCTAACTCAAATACAAGTTAAGCCCTAGGCTTGAATGTTTACATGTAATTCAGATAAAAACAAATAACTAAAATCAAGGCTCCACAGTCCAATTCCTTCCAAGCTAATTCCTTGGAGGTAGCGAATCACCTGGACCTGAAAATGATGTTCCCATAAAGGGTGAGCCACAGCCCAGTAGAAATATACTAAACCAAATATAAGCATTGAATAAAGCAATAGCATTTAATAGATGGTTAAATAAGATAATCACTATATCGTTATCTATGACATGTTTCACTTTTCATTATTACCAATATGGCTCAGAACCTGGCCAAACTTACAACAAAGGAAATATATATCAATTTCACATTTACTTCCAATATCAACAACACAAATGAGACTCAGGCTCATATCAAAACACTTCATACTTCCATTTTGATACACATTTTAGTGCTGTATCAATAAAAACACTTCAATATAATTAAGCACACATAAAAGTGATGCTAATGGAGTCCATCCCCTATCTCCTCCCAAACAAAATCCGGTTTAGAGGTCCATCCCCTATCTTCCCCTAAACCGTGGAATACATCCCCTATCTCCTCCCACACAAAACGATGTATGTAAACACATAACATATACAACACACAATCAATACACATAATGTCTGTATTAATTCAACAGTCAAAATTAATGACTTAACCAATGATTAGTTTCAGTTATCCCTAATCCACATGCAATGTCTACAACAATCACAACTATCTTCCACCGATAGCCCAAAACAGTTATTTCTAGACTTGGAAATAAATAATTCAACAATTAAATAGATGAGTGATTTAAATTAACCAACTACCCCATTTAATCAATAAATTCCCCAATCTCATGAATTTAACTAATTTCCCCAATGTTCCTTAAATTAAATATACAATTCAATTTATTTAAACAACTAGGGTTTTTCCCAAAATTACCAAAATACCCCCAACATATTAAAATGCCAGAACTTAGAACAAAACGTATACATTGGAGTAGGAAATCCCTACCTCGAAGAAATCAACAAAAATGGAGAAGATGGAGATGACGACCCAAAATCCAAAGTGCTCCAAATCCAAGATCGTTCAGATTAAACTGAAGCCCTCGACCCACACTATCTTTTTAACAAAGGATCTAAGGTAGAAACCCACCCTAAATAGATCAAACCTAAGAGAAAAGGTGAATAGGGAGAGAGAGAAGTCGGACCTTAGGGTTTAGAACAAAAGAAGATAAAAAAAAAAACTGATCAAATCCCGCTGCTGCCTATTTAAACTGGACAGGCTCGCTCGAGCGAAGACTTGGTCGCCGGCGACCGAAACAAAGAACTCGCCGGCGAAGGAAAGCTCGCTCGAGCCAACAAAACGATGCTTCAGGTCTGCAACCCAGAAGCACGCTCGAGCGACAGAATGCTCGCTCGAGCGAAGGACTCGAAACTCACTCGAGCCAAGAAACACTGCTTTCAGGTCTATACTAGACGCAGTCGCTCGCTCGAGCGACCAACTCCTCGCTCGAGCGAAGACATAAAATTTTGGACAGCAACACTTGGTTTCCAACTCCAACCAACCTGTAACAAACCTGCCCAACACATCCTATGATTCAAGAATAGAGAATGAAAAGACGACAACAACAAATATATAAAAACGGAATCTACGGAACATAAGTCCGAATACAACAATCAAATGGGAAAAGACCGGGGTCACTATAACCTCCCCCCCTTAAAAGAATTTCATCCCCGAAATTAAGCATAAGTTTTCGAAAATAAGTTTTTCTCAAATCCCAACAATATGACATTACCATAATGAACAACTTGACCCAATACCGGCCATTTCATCTCTTATCAAGAGGCATCTCACAATATGTATATAAGACAACATACATTACAACCTGCAACAATATTATGCATTTTTCCTTTCAATCTCAACAGTTTCAATATCATATTCAATTTCATGATAGAACTCGAATTCAACAATATACTCAACATAATCAATGTTATACTAAACTTCCATTTAAAAGGCAAGTTTCAAATTATTAACATTAAACCAAAACATTCTCAATGTTCTCCAACTTAAGACATATATAAAGTTCTTAAGTTCAACAATATTACAAAATCTAAATACAAAATTACAAATCACTAAACATGTCCGGATATTTCTCGCAGACTTCCAATTCACATTCCCAAGTGGCTTCATCCACCCCGTGATGTTTCCACAAAACTTTTACCAAAGGGATGGTTTTATTTCGCAAAACTTGATCCCGCCTATCTAAGACCCGAACCGGTCTCTCCTCATATGAGGCATCTTCATCAACAACTAAGTCGGTCCAATCCAATACATGTGATGGATCCGGCTCATACTTCCGAAGCATACTTACATGAAACACATCATGAACTCCGGATAACTGTGGTGGCAAAGCTAGACGATAAGCAGCCTCGCCAATCCTCTCAAGGATCTCAAAAGGCCCAATGAACCTAGGGGACAACTTCCCGCTCTTCCCAAACCTCATCAATCCCCGTCTAGGTGATATCTTCAGAAAGACATGATCACCCACCTCAAACACCAAAGGTCTCCTCCTACAGTCGGCATAAGATTTCTGACGACTTTGGGCTGTAACAAGTCTCTTACGGATAAGCTCAACTTTCTCCGTCGTTTCCCTCACTAACTCCAGACCCAACAAAGGTGCATCACCCACCTCGGCCCAACAAACTGGAGACCTACAAGGTCGGCCATACAAGGCCTCAAACGGTGCCATACCGATACTGGACTGGAAACTGTTGTTGTAGGCAAACTCTACCAAAGGCAAGTGCCTCTCCCACGACCCACTGAAATCAAGAACACAACCCCGAAGCATATCCTCAAGGATCTGAATAGTACGCTCGGACTGCCTGTCAGTCTGAGGATGATAAGCCGTGCTAAAGGTCAACTTAGTGCCTAAGGCACTCGGCAAACTCTGCCACCACCTGGCAGTGAAACGAGGATCTCTATCTGAGACGATCGTTACTGGGACCCCGTGTAACCTCACTATGTCCCGAATATACAAGTCAGCTAGATGATCTACTGAATCTTTCACGCGCATAGGAATAAAGTGCGCTGATTTAGTCAACCGGTCTACAACCACCCAAATAGCATCACTACCCCGCTGAGTCCTCGGAAGGCCTACAACGAAGTCCATAGTGACATGCTCCCATTTCCACTCTGCAATAGGCAAGGGTTGCAACAAACCCGCTGGCCTCTGATGTTCGGCCTTCACTTGCTGACAAGTACGGCACTTAGACACGAAAGCTACCACATCTCTCTTCATACCCCGCCACCAAAACTGGCGACCTAAATCCCGATACATCTTAGTACCTCCTAGATGCACCACAAGGCGCGAATGATGAAACTCTCGGAGTACTTCCTCTCGGCAAGACTCCGGCACAAACAGACGGTCTCGGTATCTCACACTCTGGTCGGAATACACCGTCAAACCCTTCTCAATCTTCCCACTGGAGATCTTCTCTCAGAGGGATTCTACCTCAAGGTTACCCCTCTGAGCCTCTAACACTCGGGTCAAAAGTGTAGGCTGCGCAACAACAGAAAACAAGGCCGCAGCCTCAACGGATTCGCCCAGAAGCAAATCAAACTCTCCAAGTGCACCCAACATCTCCCATTCTCGGATAGCTATACTAGCAACGTCACCAACAGATTTCCTGCTAAGGGCATCGGCCACAACATTGGCCTTCCCCGGATGATAATGTAACTCGAAGTCATAATCCTCAATAAACTCCATCCACCTCCTCTGCCTCAAATTCAAGTCTTTCTGTGTAAACAGATATTTCAGACTCTTATGATCCGAGAATACCTCAAACTTCTCACCATAAAGATAATGCCTCCAAATCTTCAAGGCAAATATCACAGCTGCTAACTCTAAATCATGCGTAGGGTAATTCTTATCGTGAATTTTCAACTGACGTGAGCCATAGGCAACCACTTTCCCCTCTTGCATCAACACACAACCCAGACCCTCTCGTGAGGCGTCACAATAGACTGCATAACCCAACCCTCTCTCCTAATAATCAATCTTTGAGCGGTGGTCAGTCTAACTTTCAACTCCTGAAACGACTTTTCACAAGTCTCACTCCATACAAATTTGACTCCCTTCCGAGTCAATCTAGTCAAAGGCGAAGCTAACCTGGAGAAATCTTTCACAAACCGGCGATAATACTGAGCTAATCCCGGAAAACTACGGATCTCAAACACACTCTTAGGCTGTGCTCTTGCCTTGCCTCCCGTCTTAGATGTATCAACCGACACCCTTCCCCGAAACGACATGGCCTAAGAATTTCACCTCTTCTAGCGTAACTCACACTTCCCAAACTTAGCATAAAGCTTATGGGCTCTAAGTAACTCAAGCACCACTCTCAAGTGTTCCTCGTGCTCCTCCTCTGAAGGTGAATAAATCAGAATGTCGTCCACAAAGACGACTACAAAACGATCTAAGAATTCTCTGAAGATCCGGTTCATCAAATCCATAAACACTGCCGGTGCATTGGTGAGCCCAAATGGCATCACCAGAAACTCATAGTGGCCATACCGCGTACGGAATGTCGTCTTCGGAATATCCTCCTCCCTGACTCTCAACTGATGATAACCCGATCTCAAGTCTATCTTAGAAAAACAACGGGAACCCTTCAGCTGATCAAACAAATCATCCATACGAGGCATAAGGTACTTATTCTTAACCGTAACCCGATTCAATTTCCGATAATCTATACACAGTCTCAAAGCACCACCTTTCTTTTTAACAAAGAGGGCCGGTGCTCCCCACGGCGAAACACTAGGACGGATATAGCCCTTATCTAACAACTCCTGGAGCTGAATCTTCAACTCAACTAACTCGGCTGGGGCAAAACGATAAGGTGCCATAGAAATTGGCGCCGTGCCGGGCACTAGATCAATAGAGAACTCAATCTCTCGATGCGGTGGCAAACCAACAAGATCCTCGGGAAAGACGTCCGAGTACTCACAAACCACCCTTGGCAACGCAATCTGAGCCTCATCAACCTCACTAATCGAAAGATTAGCAAGTAGACCACTAAGCTCACTCCGCCCTCGTGAAACATACCCCGGTGGCAAAACACTACCAACCCGGTCCCCCAGAAAATGGAAACACTCTCCGCTAACGGTACAACAAGTGACCCTCTGACGGTAGCAATCAATAAGCGCCGGTATGACGATAACCAGTCCATACCCAAAATAACATCAAAGCCCTTCATAGGCATAACTACAAAAGAAAATGGGATTCTATGATCATCGACCTCTATATCACAACCCCTAACACCTTGTTTCAAGATCAATTCACCCCCAAGAGGTGACACTACACAAATAGGAGATGCTAACTGTGCTAACTCCAACTCCAAAACAGATGCAAATGCAGCAGACACAAAGGAATGAGATGCACCTGTATCAATCAAAACACTAGCAACAGAATTGCAAAACAAGAAGGTACCTCTCACAACAGATGGAGCCGGTACCAGATCCTGCGCGGTAACAGCATACACGCGCCCAGATGACCTCTGATCAACCTGCTCACCCCTAGGAGCATATGACTGCTGCACAAACTGGGACGATGAAGCCCCCTGATTGGCCCTCGAGGCCTGACCCGATTGAGCTGGCTGCTGACCCTGAGTCTGCCTCAAACCTGATGCACTAGGTGTGCCACCCAACTGCGGGCAATACCTCTTCATGTGCCCTGCCTGACCGCACTGAAAACAAGTGAGTGGCTGGCCTCTACCCTGACTCTGGCTCTGAGATCGAGCCGAAGAAGATGCTGTTCTCTGCCCTCCTCCCCTCTGAGGACAAACTGGAGACTTGTGGCCCAGCTGGCCACACTTGAAACAGGTAATGTCTCCCTGGCTGCCTTTCCCCGAACTAGCACTCGGCACAGGAAAAGTCAATCTAGAAAAGCTACCCTGAGACTGCTGAGGGTTAAAACCCTTCTGTCTCCTACCATCACTCTGGCCATCCTGACTCCTCTTGGAGCCTTTCTGTCCTTCCTCCTCTTCTTGCATCATGATCTCAGTATGGGCTGCAGCATCAACCAGACGCCCATAATCCCGAATCATAGACCCTACAACTCTCAGCTTGAGGCCACGCCTCAACTTCTTCTCAAACTCAATGCAACGGCGTTCCTCAAACGCCACCAACTCAGGTGCAAACCTGGACAAACTAGTGAATGCAGCCTCAAACTCGGCCACTGAAGAACTCGATTGCTTAAGCTGACAGAACTGGTCTCTCAGCTTCTCCTTAATTGCCGAAGATAAGAACCTCTCCTGGAAAGCATTCACAAAAGCCTCCCATGTACCTCCTATACGACCTTTGGTGAACTTCCACCACTGACCTGCATCCCCCTTCAACTGGAAAGATGCCAAAGTCACCTTCAGCCCCTCGTCTTCGATGCCAAGCATCTCAAACATCTTCGTTGTCTGTTCGAGCCATTCATCTGCCTTAAGCGGCTTTTTAGGATCACCCACAAATTCATCCGGATTAGACCGGAAAAACTCCCTCTTCAGAAAAGAGGGTCCTGCATCCGTAACAACAACCTGAGCCTGATTCTCAGCTCTGAGAATGCCTACTGACTCCCTGAATGCCCCTGCTATCTCTCGGGCTAAAGCGCCCATAGCCTGCTGGCCTACTGGCTCGGCCACATTGGCCTGACCAACTCCCTCCTGCAATGCCGGAATCTCCTTTGGCACAGGCACCTCCTGCCTACCCGGCCTACCACGCCTACCACGTCCTCGTCCTCGTCCTCATCCTGACATCCTAATAAAGGAAAACAAAGACGTTAGCACATTAATAAATGTGCCGAAGCTAAACACTCGCGTCCTAATGCATTGGACAACAATAATTCATTCCACGTAAGCACATAATCACATAAGCACCTACGAATTTCATTCCCGGATAATGATAGTCCCAAAGCGTTACTATAGTTCCGGTTGGAAGCAGCAGTGATTAAGTGCCTTTCCAACAAGACTACTAGAAACTCAAGGGTTCAACCAACATCCTAGAAACTACGTTCCATACCCACATAATCACATAAACATGTTATCAAATAAACATATAACATTACACTAAGTCTCTATCAAACGAGACGAACCCATTGTGATACTAATCACTTCCCACGTACCCAAAGTATTCAAACCTGGTACGCTCTGATACCAAGTTGTAACACCCTCAAAATTATTCCATAACATACACAATAATAAGATACATTACTCAAGTAAATAAACCACAATTCATTCATCAGAGTATTTCTAAATAAAGACATTACATGTAACATCAAAATAAATGCCCTAGGGGCTTACATCTTGCCAAGCCAACACTTGGACACAAAATTATGAGTTCTAACTCAAATACAAGTTAAGCCCTAGGCTTGAATGTTTACATGTAATTCAGATAAAAACAAATAACTAAAATCAAGGCTCCACAGTCCAATTCCTTCCAAGCTAATTCCTTGGAGGTAGCGAATCACCTGGACCTGAAAATGATGTTCCCATAAAGGGTGAGCCACAGCCCAGTAGAAATATACTAAACCAAATATAAGCATTGAATAAAGCAATAGCATTTAATAGATGGTTAAATAAGATAATCACTATATCGTTATCTATGACATGTTTCACTTTTCATTATTACCAATATGGCTCAGAACCTGGCCAAACTTACAACAGTGAAATATATATCAATTTCACATTTACTTCCAATATCAACAACACAAATGAGACTCAGGCTCATATCAAAACACTTCATACTTCCATTTTGATACACATTTTAGTGCTGTATCAATAAAAACACTTCAATATAATTAAGCACACATAAAAGTGATGCTAATGGAGTCCATCCCCTATCTCCTCCCAAACAAAATCCGGTTTAGAGGTCCATCCCCTATCTTCCCCTAAACCGTGGAATACATCCCCTATCTCCTCCCACACAAAACGATGTATGTAAACACATAACATATACAACACACAATCAATACACATAATGTCTGTATTAATTCAACAGTCAAAATTAATGACTTAACCAATGATTAGTTTCAGTTATCCCTAATCCACATGCAATGTCTACAACAATCACAACTATCTTCCACCGATAGCCCAAAACAGTTATTTCTAGACTTGGAAATAAATAATTCAACAATTAAATAGATGAGTGATTTAAATTAACCAACTACCCCATTTAATCAATAAATTCCCCAATCTCATGAATTTAACTAATTTCCCCAATGTTCCTTAAATTAAATATACAATTCAATTTATTTAAACAACTAGGGTTTTTCCCAAAATTACCAAAATACCCCCAACATATTAAAATGCCAGAACTTAGAACAAAACGTATACATTGGAGTAGGAAATCCCTACCTCGAAGAAATCAACAAAAATGGAGAAGATGGAGATGACGACCCAAAATCCAAAGTGCTCCAAATCCAAGATCGTTCAGATTAAACTGAAGCCCTCGACCCACACTATCTTTTTAACAAAGGATCTAAGGTAGAAACCCACCCTAAATAGATCAAACCTAAGAGAAAAGGTGAATAGGGAGAGAGAGAAGTCGGACCTTAGGGTTTAGAACAAAAGAAGATAAAAAAAAAACTGATCAAATCCCGCTGCTGCCTATTTAAACTGGACAGGCTCGCTCGAGCGAAGACTTGGTCGCTCGAGCGACCAGAAACAAAAAGAACTCACTCGAGCGAAGGAAAGCTCGCTCGAGCCAACAAAACGATGCTTCAGGTCTGCAACCCAGAAGCACGCTCGAGCGACAGAATGCTCGCTCGAGCGAAGGACTCGAAACTCACTCGAGCCAAGAAACCGCTTCGTGTCTATACTGAAGCGCGATCGCTCGCTCGAGCGACCAACTCCTCGCTCGAGCGAAGACATAAAATTTTGGACAGCAACACTTGGTTTCCAACTCCAACCAACCTGTAACAAACCTGCCCAACACATCCTATGATTCAAGAATAGAGAATGAAAAGACGACAACAACAAATATATAAAAACGGAATCTACGGAACATAAGTCCGGATACAACAATCAAATGGGAAAAGACCGGGGTCGCTATATCAATCCACAAAATTTGACTTCTCTAACAAGATGCACTGTCAAATGAACCATGATATCAAAAAATGATGGTGGAAAGAATTTTCAAGTACACATAATGTGATCACAAGATCTTTATGAATTTCATCTAATTTTGGCACATCCACCACTTTGCTTCAAATAGCATTGAAAAAGAAACATAATCTCATAATGGCATATCTCACATGCTTAGGCAACATGGATCGTATTGCCATAGGTAACAATTGTTGCATCAATATATGACAATCATGCGACTTCAAACCATAAAGTTTCAAATCTTGCATTGATACATGAATAATAAAATTTGAAGAGTATCCTTCTAGAACCTTGAGTACGAACAATTGTGTACATAAAAGAATGAAAAGAATTATTTGGCTTACCAATCAATGAGGTAGAGTCCATGTATATATAATATATTCATGATACAATTTAAGAAACAATATTCACAAGGTAAGATTCCTATAATCAAAATAATTCCTATTCTAATTTCCATATTCAAACATAATATTTTGATTTCTATATTCAACACTCCCCCTCAAGCTAGCGTGAAGATATTCAACAATCACAGCTTGTCAATGGAAGATTGGAGCAAAGTTGGTCCCCCAGATTTTGTGAACATATCTGCCAACTGCTGAGAAGAAGAGACGAAGGATGAACGCACAATGCCGGTCCGAACCTTTTCTCGAATAAAATGTATGTCAACCTCGATGTGCTTGGTACGCTCATGAAGTACAGAATTAGAGGATAATATTATGACAGATTTGTTATCACAAAATAAAAAGAAATGAACAATCTCCTCAAAACTTAATTCTGCCAGAATAGAGCAAATCCAAAAAATCTCACATGTCCCATGAGCCATAGCCCAATACTCAGCCTCTACAGAAGACCTAGAAAGCACCGCTTGCTTCTTACTTTTCCATGAGATACGATGACCACCATAGAAAGTGTAGAAGCCAAAAGTGGAATGCCGATCAGTCCTAGATCCTGCGTAGTCTGCATCGATGAAACAGAAGAGCCCAAATTGGAGACTAGCAGTAAAGAACAATCCCAAACCAGGAGAAGTTTTTAAATACCTCAAAATATGATGAACTGCATCAAGGTGCTCTTTACAAGGTGCATGCACTGCAAATGTCAAATCAAGTCTAGCGTTGGTCAAATAAATGAGGTGTCCAACAAGACACTAATACATGTCTGGGTCATCCAGCAATTCACCAGACTCTGATGTGAGTTTGACATTAAGATCCATAGGAGTAAAGCAAGTTTACACCCTAACATACCAATATCTCAAAGCAAGTCAAGGGTGTACTTTCTTTTAGATAAGGAGATCCCCTCCCTTGAGCGAGCCACCTCAATTCCCAAAAAATATTTGAGACATCCCAGATCCTTAATATCAAAAGTTTAGCCCAAGTCCTTCTTTACTTGACCAATGCCGACAGAGTCATCATCTGTGAGAATAATATCATCCACATAAACTAACAAGACTATACACTGACCTGCAGAATTCCAGTAAATGAAACAAGTGTGATCAGAGTGGCACTGAACAAAGCCCATAGATATAATAACAGAATTGAAGCGACCAAACAATGCTCGTGGAGACTGTTTCAGACCATACAAGGATTTGCGTAACCGGCACACTTTCCCCGAATACTCCCCCTCGGCTCGAAAATCGGATGGAGGAGCCATATAAATTGTCTCAAGATCTCCGTGGAGAAATGCATTCTTGACATCAAGTTGATCAAGAGACCAAGAATGAGATATTGCAAGGGAGATAAAGAAACATACAAAAATAAGCTTGGTGACAGGGGCAAAAGTGGCACCAAAATCCTTGTCAGGAATCTGTGTGAAACCTTTGGCCACCAAGCAGGCTTTGTAACAGTCAACTAAGCCATCAGTGAGGTACTTTATAGTGAACACCCATTTGCAACCAAATGTGCTTTCCCCATGAGGTAAAGGTACAAGATACCGAGCGTGATTCTGTTCTAAGGCCGCCATCTCAATCTGCATAGCCGCTACCCGTTTGGGATTCTGAAAGGCCTCAGATATAGAACGAGGTATGGACTTCGACTCAAGCTTGCCAAGAAAAGAACGGTAAGGGAAAACCCTGTCATAGGAAAGATACTAGGAAATGGGATGATAAGTACTACTCAAATAACTCAAACGATTTGGAGGATGTCGATCCCGATGTGGGTTACGATGAGAAGGTGGAGGAGAAGCTAAAGGAGAAGAGTTACCTGACTTAGAGATCGTAGAGACGGCAAGGGGGGCTAAATGCGTGGGTAACAGGAGTATACTTGCAATGGAGGAGGAAACGAAGGTGGAGAAAGAAAGGGGACAGCCTCATTCTCAACCTCGTCTAAAATGATCACCGGACGAACAATGGAAGTAACAAGAGGAGGAGCCTACAAAGATGGGTTAGTACTAAAGAAAGGAAGATCCTTACAAAACGTAACATCCAAAGTGTGGTGAAAGTGACGAGACACAAGGTCATAACACCTATACCTTTTGCACATGGAAGAGTACCCTAAGAAGATACAACGAATAGATTTGTCATCTTACTTTCTGTAAGTGGGACTCTGATTTTGAATAAAACAGGTACACCCAAAGATACGAGGTAAGAGTGGAAACAGAGTAGTGGTGAGCATAAGGGTATGAAATAGAGTGAGTCCATGCAACATACGATTAGGGGTCCTATTAATGAGGTAAACAACAGTAAGGACAACCCTATGCCAATAAGACTTGGGAACACCCATACCTCGAAGAAGACACTGGACAATAGACATAATACATGGTTAGCAGAATCCTGATCCAGATCATAAGATCTTACGATTCTACGTTCTCAGTTGGGCCAAACAATCCGGATCACACTAGGATCTTAAATTTAGTAGAATCTTAAAGTCACTACGATCCCAGTCATAAAATGATGTAGAATCGTATACGATCCTAATTCTACTTTGATCCCAATCCTACCAATTTTTTTTGTTACTATTTATTTCTTATATATATGTGTATATATCTATAAAAAAAATTTGACTATAAACTCATTTTTCAAACGTCTTTAATTTATGTTAACATAGAATATACATTATATCAAATTTATATATTTTCTTTTATCTTTTTAAAATTATGTAACAAAGTTTATCAATTATCGATAATTTTTCATTTTATTTTGCATTAAAAGTAGGATCTTACGATTTTTGATCCAATTCTACGATCCGATCCATTAGTCCCTCTCAACGATCCTACTTGGGATCCCAATTTTAACAACCTTAACATAATATGATGGTTTTTTGCGTTCAGCAACACCATTTTGTTCAGGAGTTCGAGGACAAGTAAGTTGTTGAAAAATACCGGGTTAATTAAGATGGAAACGAAATGCATTAGAAATATATTCCCCACCATTATCAAAACGGATAGTCCTAACAACTGAATGAAACTGAGTTTTAACCATCTATAAAAATTGGACAAAAAGGGAAAGACGTCAGACTTACGACAAATTAGATAAACCTAAGTGCACCTAGTGTGACCATCAATAAAAGTCACATAATATCTATGACCAAAAAAAGCAGTGCCAGGGGAAGGGCCCAGACATCAGAATGTATAAGATCAAAAACACTAGGAGCACAAGTCATATAAGGAATATAGCTAGTACTAGTATGCTTAGACAACTCACAAACCACGCAATGAAACTTAGAATCTTTGTAAGCTTTATCAAATGAAGGAAAAAGTTGACATAAATATTGAAAATTAACATGACCCATACAAGCGTACCATAATTCTAAAGTTCGAAAATTAAAAACACAAGACATGGAAGCAAGCAAAACAGAGGCCTAAAAACTAGCTAAGGATGAAAAGAAGGCTCATCCGGTGAATCCCCAAAGTAGTACAACCCATCATGCTCATAGCCCTTGCCAAAAATCCTCTTCGAACTCAGGCCCTGTAAAAGATAAGAGGAGGGTAGAAGATAATAGTACAATTAAATTGTGGCAAGACGACTAACAGATAAGAGATTATATGCAAAATTCGAAACATGTAAAACAGATGATAAGGTAATGGTAGAGGATAAAGACACTACACCCTTATGACGAACAGAGGATAACAAACCATCAACAAGACACACAAATCGGGCAATAGTAGTAGGGACTAACGAAGAAAGAAAGGAAAACTCACCCGTCATATGATCATTAGCCCTAAAATCCAAAACCCATGAGGGACTAGCAGACCGAACATGGAAAGCAGTAAAAATATCCGTTGCAAGGGTGGCGACAGTGGTAGATGATAGGCTAGGAGAATTGGCAGTAAGAGATCCAAGCTCGGCCTAAAGTTGACTAATATGAGTCTATAACTCCTGTAAATTAGGGAAATGAGGAGATCCAGGAGCAGGAGTAGCGCAATCCACTAGAGCCGTAGTACGAGGGGTTCCAGCACCACAAGGGCGAAATGAACGTTGCCTCAACTTAGGATGAAGTTTGAAGCAACGAGCCTTAACATGACCAGAAACGCCACAATGATGACAAGTAACTGGACCAGTAGAACCTCGAGAACAAGGAGTGTGATAAGAAAGAGAAAAATCAAAACTAATTGGAACAGGCTAGGTGGGTATATCAATAAAGGATGGATCAGTCATGGTGGAAGAAGAGGGGCTAAATGACACAAACATTGCAACACAGTCCAAAAAAAAATAAGAAGCCAAAAAAAAAAAAAAAAACTTAACAGCTTATCTAAATAGATGCTACCGAATAAACTCAGTAGCCCAAAGAATAAAAGGACAAACAAAGGGGCTTAATACATCAATCCAATCACCCTAACAAGGGGAAAAGAACAGCCATGGACCACCTAAAGAAGGCCTACCGAGGTGAAGACAAGGAAGAAGAGGGGCTGCGAAGGCTGGGTTGATGCTGGACTGAGATTGTCGGAGGGAGAAAAGGAGTTGGAAAGGGCTGTCGGAAGCTAGAGAGAAGAAAAAAAAAGGCAATCGATAGTGATGGGTGGTTGAGAGAGAGACAACAAGGAAGGCTCTAATACCAAAAAATTGGAAAGCCCAAACCACATTTCTCCTTAAAACCCAGGTATTAAGGAAAGGGAAACTGAAACCTTATAATTAGCATAGATGGGGCAACTTCAGGCGATATGGGACACATTCCAACACACCCTCCTAAACCACAATATACACTAGCCGGACAAACGACACACCAGTCACAGGCCCAACCAAGTTTTGATACCAAATTGAATGAGAAGAATTATTTGGCTCACCAATCAACTAGGTAAAGGTCATGTATATATGATATATTCATGATACAATTTCGAAAACAATATACACAAGGTAAGATTCCTATAATCAAAATAATTCCTATTCTAATTCATATTCTAATTTCAATATTCAAACATAATATTTTGATTTCTATAGTCAACATGCATACCTTTCTTTTCTCCTCCTTAGACAAAGTGTAACATGTCAAAGGCAAGTATGTTCTCTTCTCTCCAATTTGTGGTGCCAAATCTTTATGTAAACCCATGTCCACAAGATCTAGGCAAGAATTAATTCCATCCTTCGTTTTTCCTAGAATATGAAGCAATGTGCCAATGATGCCGACACACACATTCTTCTCAATGTGCATAAGATCCAAGTTATGTCAAACATGCAAGTATTTCCAATATTTAAGATCAAAGAATATCGACTTCTCCCAACAATTTGTAGTGCCAACATCCAATGATTTTTTATTCTTCTTTCCCCATTTAGGTATAATCCCTTCAACTTTCTCAAGTATCTACTCTCCACTTAATGATAATGGAGGCAATCCAAAATCCTGCTCACCATTAAAAGCCTTCTTTTGCTTTCAATGTGGATGGTAGCATGGAAGAAATTTTATGTGGTTTGCATGTGTTCTTCTTAACGCATTTCAATAAATGGGAATACGTTCCATCATTGCAAATTGGACACACATAATATACATTCACAGATCAACCACTAAAATTGCCTTATGCTGTAAAGTCACTTATCGTCCATAATAACACAACCTTCAACCTAAAGTGTTGTTGTCAGTAAGCATCATAAGCTTCAACACCTACTTACCATAACATCTTCAAATCATCAATCAATGGTGCCAAGAAAACAATAATATCATTACCACGTTATTGTGGACCTGATATCAACAATGATAACATTATAAATTTTTTCTTCATATATGTAGACGTCCCCGAACGTCCCGGGAGGATGACTCCCGTTTTGTTCATTTTGGGCTCACTACAGTTCGGACTCAAATTGTCATGGTTCTTAATCTGAACCAAAGAGTCCAAATCTGGCAAATTGTTTTTGAAAACAGATTTTTTTGTAAAGAAATGCCAAACATGGACTGCTTTGCCAGATACAGAGTCGCCACCTAAATATTTTTATGGGGGAATTTAGGAAACCCTAACTCGGTGCCAAAGGCCACGTGTCCGTCATCACCAAAGTTGCCTCGGCTCGGGAACTTGGGTACGATTGGGGAAGGTCAGCTATGAGCCCCCCCTCTCGCCCGATTCGAATCTGCCTCTACTAACCATGATATCTTGTTTTGAAAACATTATGTGTTCTTATTCCGGTTATTAGCCTAGGATTACTATGTTATGCGCACAGCAATCAAGTATAGACCAAATTGCCTAAATTGGAACAAAACATTTCATGTTTGTTTTGAAAATGGTTTGCTACTCGTAAGTAGGCTAAAATGGAGGTTTTGCCACCCTCGAGTGGGCTTTGTTAGAAAAGATGGTCTTGCCACTATTTAGTGGGCTTAAAACTCGCGTTCAATGTATTGTTCCAATTTAAACAACTCAACCTCCACCCACAGGCATTCAAGCAGTTATAACAGATAAGCAGCTAGCCTTATGGTAATCATGCTATCATGGCAACACTCACACGCATGCGGTATGCTAAAGCATAAAAGCTCACCTAGTACTCCGCGTCAAAACAAGAACATGTTAGCAACCATGCATGATCCAAGTTCATGTTTAAATGCCTAATGCAACGCATACGGAATGTCACTAGAGTAGGCACGGCTAGTCTATAAATGATATGTGAAAATGCTCAGGTAGCATGTATTCAAGTTAGAATTGAAATGCTTATGCAGTTAGTATGATGCGCTGAGCCCGGTGCATGCAATACTGATGAATGATGCACTCATGCATAGCATAAGGTATGCTAAAGTAAATATGCCCTAATACTAACCATCAAAAGCAGGTAAGTAAAAGGGAGAAAGAAGTGGGGGTTGGAAGACATGCACACATGCACCCACACTTATTACAAATTTGCCCTCGCTCGGAGAGGCCGAAAGAATAATACAATTTAACTAACCAACTAGCTAACTAAATATTACAAATCAATTAAATTAGCTAAGCAAATTAACCAATTTATTTACGCAAATAAACAACGGCCTCGGGAAGAGGGTCTAATGCATGCGCGCTCGGTTTTGCTCGGAAATCCGCTACCATGCACAAGTTGTCTCTGTTTTGACTGTTATTCTTCTCTAAAGACTTCACAAATCTCAGAACTGCTTCTCTGCACACTGTGGAACACCACCGGCTGAAGGGATTGGTCACCGGCCATTTATGATGATCACCGGCCACAAAATGACCCATCGGCCAACAATGGATGGCCGGTCGGCAATGAAGATGGCCGGCCGGCCAAATCTTCCTGCAGAATCCTGTTTGACAGCAACAGAGGACAAAGCAAAGCATGGCAGTGCATTTCAAGCTATGTATGCACTAACCACGCCCCTTATCATGTGAATGACCCAAAGGAAGATGGGCCTCGATTCTCGGACCATCAATCACGCATTTCCATGCATGATGGCCCAAAGAATCAAGTGTGCATCTTGATATGGAATGCAATGCACATAAACAAACCAATGGAACTCAACCTCTATCACAAGCATTTCAAGAGGCCAAGCATGCATGCAAATAGAATGCAACCTAGACATGGAGGCTAAGTATGCAACAATGTACAAGTCAAGCATGCTAGACATGTGAAGGGAGGGACTTACACTAATTGGACAGCTCTAAACTAGGTCCAAAACAGTGGCCAAAAGCTAAGGAATGAGAGGCAAAACACACACAAGCATGCACATGTTAAGGCCTAGGCATCTAAGCATCAAACAAGCAACCTCTAAGCGCACTTGAAAGATACTAAACATGGACTAATGGCATACATTGAAAGCTTTGAATATGCATAAAATAGAGGTGCCAAACCTACCAATTAACACAAGCAAAGCATGTTAGCATGGCCAAAACTCAAGGCAAGCTAAAAGGGCATGGGATCACATTTAGCAAGACCAAACATGGCATGAATTAAATGACTAAAAATAGAGTTTTAGCATATTAAAACAAAGCCTAAAGATCACTTAGATGACATCTAAATGACTTAAATTCAAAAGCATGCACAATGACCAAACATGGAGCATAGGGCATAACCTCATAAGGCATCAAAGGAGCATTAAAGGCAAGCATACAAGCATGTCATAGGGACTGAAATGATGCCATAAGTGGTGCCGAACCACTAAAATAAATCAAATAATGCATGCTCAACACTCCACATACTTAAAGCCTACAAGCTAGCAATGCAAAGGAGCTATGCAATACATGTTATGATTGACCAAAACAACCAAAAACAGACCTTAAACATGGCAAAACAAGCACAAAAGCTTCACAAAGCTAGGCCAAAAGCATGCTTGAACAAGGGTTAAAACCTAGATGCATGTTAAGGCTACAATATGGCATTACAAGACATGTATGCTAAATAAGCAAGGTGTGTCCAAACCAACTCAAAGCTGAGGTAAAACATGGCAAAATACTACCAAATACCTACTGAAATATGGCCAACATGATCTCAAAATGGTGCTCAACACATGAGGCTTAAATGGCCCTTTTTAAGGACAACAAGGAGAGGGGGTGGCTCTCTCCTTCCTAGGACCTCAAGGCACCATCCTCACCTCTAAAATCCCTCAAGATTTCAGTGGTGAGGAGGCCCAAACACAATGGTCCCGGAGCTCAACCAAAATGGCACAAAATGGAGCCTTTCAAGGCTTAAGAGGAGTCAAACAACCCCAAAGCTTAAAGCAACCTTAACCAACTATTTAGAGGGCTAAAAAACAGAACTTTTTTATGTTATGCACTAAGCCCAAAAACAGATGCAAGGTAGACAAAAATGCAATGCAAAAATGGGAAATAAAGGGACAAGTTCCTTACCCTTGTAGACCCTCTTCACCAATGGTGGACCAGCTGGTTCTTCAAGCTCAAACCAGCTCCAAAACTCCAAAAACAACCCTCAAGGGGCTCAGCTCCAAGAAAAGGTGTGATGGTGGGTGTTTGTGTGCAAAACTAAGGCAAAAACACTCACAAAATACACAAAGAGAAAGAGATATAGAGATAGGATATATGCAAACCCTAACCCTAGAACTCAAGCTCTGAAAATGTTGTCTAAGAATGTCTAACCTTGAACAAGAGAGAAGAGCCCCTCTTTTATAGACAATTTTGTCTTGTAAAGCTTCTAAAGGAAGCTAACAAGAGGGCAATCCCTCCATACACGTGTATGGAGGGGGTGACAGTGTATGCCAGCTGCCCAAAAATATCTACAAAAGCAGATGCACAGTAGTCGGCCGGCCAAAAATGCAATTGACCAAAAAAAGATAGTCGGCCGGCCATCTATAGTGCCGGCCGGCCAAACATTTTGCCGGTGGCAACAAAACACAGCCGGTGGCCTCAAGCCATGGCCGGTGATGGGTGGGGATGGTCAACAAGCCCTACCCTGCCCCTCAAAGGCAAAACACAAGTGTTTGGTGTAAAACCAGACACGAAACAGTCGAGTCGAGAGATCCTGAGGCAAGGCGCGTAGCCGAGACCTCCAGGAACTCAAGACGAACACAAAACATGGATAATCACCGAGTGTTCAAGCGGTGACGTCCAAGTCTTGAGGACGGTCAAAAATAGGGTGTCTACAATATACAACCATGGTGGAAGATTGTAGGTAACCATTATGACTGGCCAACAACTATACCTACTACTCAAGAACCCATGTGGATTTATTCCATCTGCAAAAATAGCTAGTCGAAGGTTCCTTGGCTCCGCAGCGAAATCGGCCACTTGTGGTCCACTTACTTCTATGATAGAGATTCTATTGGGTGATTTAGTTTGCCATCAAAATCTCTTTGGTGAGTATGCCATGTCAAGTCCTTTGCTATTTGTGTTGATTGGAATATCCTTCGAAACCTCAGGATAGGCGAGAAGTACCATAAAACTTTTGCTGGCACACCCTTTCTTGTTTCAATTGAATCCTTCTTCAACTTCCATCTTGATGTTTTACATGTCTAACAAGAATTTGCATCTTTGTACTCCTTTCTATAGAGTATGCAATCATAGGGACATGCATATATTTTCTCGTATCTCATTCCCAATGCAACGAAGGTCTTTCCGACCTCGTACATGAATACTGGCATTTCATTATTGATTGGTAATATGTCACCCAACAATGTTAGTATATCTGAAAAACCCGTCTGAGACAACCCACTACTAGTTTTGAAGTTAAACAGTTTGACTAATGCAGATAACTTCGTAAACTTTGTGCAATCAAGATACAATGGTTTTTCGGCATCTTGAAGCATTTTTTAAACTCTTCAAGATCAATTGTACAATGATTGTATGCATCTTCAACCATTTCTATTGTTTCATGTACATCGCCTAAGGGAGACGGTTAAATTGTTAATCAAAAACATCTTGTGCAAATGTTGTTGCCCCACTGGTGGCTACTTCTTCTCCATGCCATATCCGTTTAAAGTAACTTTGATTAATGCCATTAACAAATAGATGATTTCTAATCTCTTAAACAAGTTGGCTTCTCAAAACATCTTGTGCAAATGTTGTTGCCCCACTAGTGGCTACTTCTTCTCCATGCCATATCCATTTGAAGTAACTTTGATCAATGCCATTAACAAATAGATGATTTCTAATCTCTTGAACAAGTTGGCTTCTCAAGATCCCACATGCACTACATGGACATCGTATGGATTGAAGATCATTCGCATGAATCATAGTCTTTTGATCTTCTATCTTTGAGAATCCAAGATTTATCCATTTTGAATGAATTTTAGTTAAACCTAATATGGCAGGCCTCTTTTTAAAGTTCTTTTAAACCAATATCACAAAGCTTGATACAATAATGTTGATAAAACAATATATCTAGGTTTTCAATAGGTTCAACTGCAACCTCTACCAATAACCCATAACAAATATAACATATCCAAGTTTTCACACTACAAGAAAATGCAGCATTGGCGACCAAAAGTTTGATTTTCGTCGCTAAAAGTAGTGCAAATGGCGACTAAAATCAGGTTTGTCGCCAAACGTGGGAACTTTTGCCGACTAAAAAGCAGCTTTTGGCGACTAAAAGTCACTTTAGTCGCCGAATATACGAGTTTTAGCGACTGAAAAAAATTTAGTAGCTAAATGGCACGGTTTTTGGCGACTAAAAGCATTTAGTAGCCAAAACTGTACCTTTTGGCGACTAAAAAATAATTTAGTCGCCGAATGGTGCTGTTTTACTCACAAACAAACTTTTAGTAGCTAAAACACGGACAAATGGCGACTAAAACTGATTTTAGTCGGCAAAACTCAAGCTTTTGGCGACAAAAAGAGTTTAGTCGCCGATTGTAGTATTTTTGGGCGGAAATTCAATTTTTTTAGCGACAAAACAGAATTTAGTAGCCAAAAAGCATCAAATTGGCGACTAAAATTCATATTTAGTCGCCAAAAGTATTCTCATATTTTTTTTTCGTAAATACTTTATTTTTTTACATTAAATACATTAAATAAAAATAATTATTTATATATATAGTTTGTATTAAAATCGGAAAATTTAGTATATAAATAATATATGTTGCATTAATATTCGCGTGAGAGTGTAGTGGCATAGTGGGGAAAAGAGTGTTCTTGAAGGTTGACACACTGTGAAGTCGAAGTGGTCACGTGTTCGAATCTTGGTAGACGAGGAAAAAAAAATTTTTTTTTAAAAGACTTTCAATGACTAAAGTTATTAGTCGCCAAAGGTAAAAATAATAAAATAAACAATTAACTATTGGCGACAAAGCGGTTTAGTCGCCAAAGGTAAAATGCCAAAAATGAAATTGACTATTGGCGACTAAATCTTTAGTCGTGAAGACACTCTATTGGCGACTACCAGATTTTTAGTCGCCAAAAGCATCCGCGACTAGGTTTTGGCGACAAAATGGGCGACTACAATTTTTAGTCGGGGAAAGCGAATTTGTGACATTTGGCGACTAAAATGGGACCTTTGGCGACTAAAAATTTAGTCGCCAAAGGTGTTTTTTTTTGTAGTGTCAGTAGGCTCACCCTAAACCACTAACACCACTATGGGTTTTTAGTAGACTCACCCCTAATCTCATCGTGTGTGATTGTCTACATGTATATATATATATATATCAACGTGAAAGAGATATACCTGCTCGTCAACCTGTGTCACGTGCAACAACTCCTCTTCACTACCCACAGACTCCTTGATTCACATGTACTAATTTGCTAAAGTGTCAAACATTTAATCAATAAAAGCACATAAATAATAATGAAGAAAACTTTAAATTGAGTAAGAAGAAAAGTTTGTTTACCTGTTGACACGACCTTGCCCGTCGATAAATTCAACTTCATATAAAACAATGACATCATGATTAGCTCAAGCAATCAAGGGCACCAATTCTCTCTATAAACTTGGAGTGACAAAAATATAATCAATCAAGTCAACTAAAAAACTATCTATTTATTAAACAAAAAGAAGTGAAGCTATGATGAGTACTTATAATCTGTCATCATAATCTTACGATTCGCGATTCGATTCGAAATTTTTGCAAAATCAATACGAATCTATGGATGAATCTATTTCAAAAGTGAATCTCTAGTGAATTGCACGATTCACAATCGATTCACAATTCAATACACTTTTTACAATTCATGCAATTCTAGAAACTAAAGTGTCTGACATATTTTCGACTCTTTCTTTCTCTATCTTTTTCTTGAAAATGACATAATACAACTTCTAATAGCGTTTAGCACCAAAATAACCAATATATACATGATTTGTTGTTATTTTAATGATCATAGAGTTTTCAACAGAATCTAATCAGATTCAGTCATACCCAACATGTTTTTAACCTTTCTTCTCATTTTTTCCTTTAAAAAATCATAATATATCTGTGGGAGCCAGAAAAAAAAAAATACATCAGCTTATTGGGGTTAACCCAAACAAGGCCTACAATGGGTCCAGCCCAAACAAATATCACACCCCCCATCTATATAAAGGGGGGGCATCCCAGAAGAGGAGGTAAGTCATCTCTCTCTACACTACACACCAAGCACTCTGCATTTTCTAGACCTTCATTCCGTTTATCAAGTGACTGACTTCACCATCGGAGTGTCTCCGGTCAGCAACCCCGGTTGGGTGGCGCTGATCATGCTCATCTTTGCAGGTCTACAAGGACAAAGTTCATCTCTTCGTTGGATCTCTACAATCCATGTGAGAAGATATTTCTTGGTCTCACAATATCTTTTTAAAATGTTTAAGATTAAAGTAACATACACCATAAATTATCTATTGCTATTTCATTGAATTAAATATAGCTGAATATTACATGAGTGAGGTCAATTATACATTTTAAAATATTTTAGATTTTAAAATAAAAGATCCTAAATAATGTTTTTTTATTATTTGGTCATCGTTACTCGGAAAAATACATATGCTTATTGTCCAAATATTAATATCGTTATCAAATTATTATTACTTCGGAAATTAAGATTTTGTATTTAGCTTATATTAAGAATGATTGATAAGAAATATCTAAAAACGGAAAAAGGTAAAATGGTGATCTTACATAGAAGCCCTTGTTAACTTCTTACCTATTAAATTACATGATCATCATTCAAGTGTGTAAATATATTTTTCTAAGTAATTATGATTCACGATTCAATTTAATTCGTGACTCGATACGAGACCATTTTAATTCACGATTCGAATCCCAATTTGACAACTATATAACCAATGTGATAAAGAATATGGATTGCTATTGTGCATCATAAAAGAAATAAAGCTATGTTTGGTATTTCAGAGGTGTTTGGCAATAGGCTTTTTTGGCTTTTTGGGCTAAAATAACACTAAAAGACAAAATAGACTAAAATAGTCAATAAGACAAAATGTCACATCAAATCCATAATCATTTAACTTTTTCTCTCGCAAATATTACATTTAACTACAAAAAAATCCAACCCTCTTCCCAAACACAACTATTTTAGCCTACTAAAATAGCCTACTAAAATAGCCAACTTCCCAAACACCGCCTTATAACTAATTTCTACTTTGACATATATGCAGCAAAGAAGAGTTGAGTTTTTGGGTTTTGAATGGGAAGGATTTGTGGTGTGGCAATGTTTTTGTCTATTTTTGTTTTGATGTTATCAATGTTATATGGAGATATATGATGAGGTTTTTCTCCTTTTGCAAACCCAGATGCACAAATGAGAAACCATTTAGTCAAAAATTTGATCTTTTTATTTACTTTTAGATTGTTGAAAGAGGGCTGTTTTTGGTGGCTGAGAAACTGAGCAAAAAGGAAGAAGTCTAGATTTTGAACTTGACTTTCCACCCAAACTGAAACTGCTGACAGCTCAAACAAATTCACATACACATGTAACAAAACAATTCTCGTTACCATCCATTTGGTTTTTGAGAAAATATAGGCAAGCCATTGAAATCAATAGCATTAAGGGCATGAAAGAAATAAAAATGGTGACAGATAAACCAAAGCATATAGTAGAATTGCTTCAGCTTATACAATCTGAAATCACATGGCCTTGTCAGCCAACCAAGTGTGGAGATGGGACAAAAACAGCTTCTTAATAATTTACTATTCCTTTTAAGTTATTGTAAAGAAATCATGTTGCTGGAAGAGGACGTCTATGCGGGGGCTGTGTGCTGCCAGCAAACAAGCTTGGGAAAAAGGACAAGTTTCTTTCTTTCATTTTCTAAGTGATCGACAAATAAATGGGTCTCAAAAATAGTTTTTGAGTTATGGATCTTGTATTAAATTCTCATTCATGAAGTAAATATGGCCTAATTATACATTAAATTAGATCCAATGAACTTTATCTCAAGTTAGGGTCTTAACACTCAAAAACCAACACAAAACCAAAATCGTAGAGCATAAAATTTTGCTATGGCAATCTACTAAACACCAATCAGTTGGGAATTTTCTAAAATTAAATACAAATTCTCACTCTGAAAATTTTATCCAATGTACTAGACTTATATGGAACAACATATAAAAATTTAACAATTTTCTAAGAAGAGAAACTATTTTAAAAAATACAAAATCGTAACATTTTCACACGGAAAATCTGCACAGCACCCAATCCAAATGCCAATCAGTCCAAGAATTTTATAGAATTCATCTGTAAGAGTTTTGATCTGAAATTTTTAATAAGTTTATTATACTCATATAAAAACTTCATAAGCTTCTAAATTGTGAGATTATTTTTAAAAATTCATAAAGGTAAGATCTCTAATTCAAGAGATACAAATTGAAATTTCAGATCATCATAAACTAAAAGTTTTGTTTCAATCATCATAAACTATTCTACAAATGATCTTTTAAAATTAAAACAATTACTAACCACATGGTCCATTAAACCATTCAATTAATTTGTGAAATGATTTAAAACTAAATTTCGGGTCATTACAATTTGATTCAATTGACATTGTAGGTACAATGTGAATCTACAAGAATAAAAAGTCTAGGGGGAGAAGGGCTGCCCAACCAGAAACCAATAATGGAGTTATTCTGAAATATTGTTTACATGTTTAACAAATCATAGCATAGTCTAACCACCTGATTAAGCTACAAATTCATTGCTCACAAAGTGATGATAGAATTAAACTACATCAACTTTCATTAATGCAATATATTCACTAAGAGCAATATTAACTTCCCAAGACAAAATATTGAAAAAATACTACAAGGGACAGCTTTCCAAATTTTGTGGGATACGTTTAGAAAGGGCTAGCCCATTCCAATGCAGCACATTAATAACTATGTCCAAACAAATATGCGTGAATACATGTCAGTCACTGTCGTGAAAATTCACTGAGGTCATAAGCTGGGAAAAACATATGGAATGCAAGAAAAGCAACAGATTGAGAAAATCAAAAAGACATATCTCAATATTCAGGTTATTTAAAATGATGGAAAGCAGGAGATTAATGTATTACTTTTATTCGGGTCAGTTTTTTTTATTTGTTTTCTATAATTTTTGAGCCAGGG
Source organism: Camellia lanceoleosa (assembly GCA_025200525.1). Classification (NCBI taxonomy): domain Eukaryota; kingdom Viridiplantae; phylum Streptophyta; class Magnoliopsida; order Ericales; family Theaceae; genus Camellia; species Camellia lanceoleosa. The sequence continues at coordinate 48,667,419 of CM045759.1, forward strand.
TTATTTTCAATATTTATGGATTTTCTACACATGGGTCATACTTCGGATCAAGTCATGTTATTGGGTTTTAATATATGGTTTTTGGCAGTAAAAATCTAAAGTTTCAAACTTTAAAATCAAAATCCTCTTACAGCCACCATAAACATGTCTTGTTACCTCAACTCCTCCATATCATTACCATGCATACTTCCTGCCCACTAGCCACAAAAATGGGATTACAATAAGTCTCTAAAAAGAGTATTCCTACAGCTTCCATATATCCATTTTGGCAACAAAACTCATAGAAGAGTGTTTTCTCACACTTATCGACGTCCACCTTCCTTTAACACCTTGGCATTCAAGTTTCTATCGAATGAAAAAAATAAAAAGTAGAGACAATTACCAAAAAAATCCTAAGATTTGACCCTTATAACAAAATAAATCCTGAATTTTTAATTTTGTCAATTTAAACCTTAATCTTTTGATTTGTTTTCAATATAAACAATTTGCCTATTTTTGTTAACTAAAATCGACGAAAAAATAGTATTTCAATTATTAAAATTAATATAAGTATATATAAAATGTCTAAAATGCCCATTTTCATTAAGTTTAATGATTAAAATACTCATTTTCCATCAATTTTACTGAATAGAAAAATGGTTCAGATTGAAAATAAATCAACAGTTGAGGGTTTAAATTGACAAAATTAAAAAGTCAGGGTTTATTTTGTTACAATGGTCAAACCTTGAGGTTTTTTTTTGTAATTTCCCCTAAAAACTAATATAGAAGAAGAAGAAGAAGAAGAAGCAAAAATATAAGAATCTTACTTCTCTAGTCCAAAGCCAATTGCAAGTGACATATTCGAGAAATTTTCAAGTCCCACCCTGTCATGCGTACATTCAAAATGTGTATTATGAACTAAACCTGATAGTACTAAAAGAAAAAAAAAATTTAAATGTCAATAACAAGTAAATCTTAAAATAAGTATCAACAAAAAACAAATTTTAATTTTAGTTGTGTCTCTATCATGGACCTAGCCAAATAGCTAATGCCCCTAAGAGCCCTATTATATAAAAGAGGAAACATCAATTTGCCCCCCAAACTATACATTAAAAATCAATTTGCCCCCACACATCAGCACATTCTGTTTAATTGTGGACAGAAGGTGACGGCAGGGGTCTAATTGATCAATTTGTGGAAAGTTCAGGCACTAAATTGAAATAAATCGAAGTATGGGGGTCAACGTGAAAAACGCGTGATAGTTTTGGGAGGGGGGAATGATATTTACTCTATATAAAAAGGAAGGATATGTTCTTCCAAAACTTCCAATCTCAGTAAATATCTCAAACACCAAACCTGAATAAACAACCATATCCAGCTTACCAGCAACCATCCAAGTACTCTTACTCTTACTCAAGCTCCAGAATGTAGAGCAGGATTTTATTGATATTGGAATTACAATTTTAACAAGTAACAGAAATTTCTATTATTCAAGATTCTTACTTTAAACTCACAAAGTAACAGTCGGTTTAGAAGTCTAATGACATCGAAACAGATAAAAAAATATCCTCAACAAGTAGTTCACCTTAAATTCCATGCTAATTATAAAAATAAAAAAGGAGCAATTACAAGCAGCCCAAAGTTGGATTACAATACTAGCAATTCAAAAAGCAATAATCGAACTTTTAACACAATGTTCTATGATTATGAAACTAAGAATAATTAAACAATTGCAACATTACCATTCACAATAACAAGGACAATTTGATTCATGAGCAAAATCACGTAGTCGTCTAACTCTCTCCATCACCAATTCACGTAGAAGATTTCCATCGATTCACGATCGCTAAGCATTTTGAGATTATTTCATTTTTACCCCTATACTTTGTCATGATTTTCAATGACCCCCAGACTACTCTTATTTTCACGCGTACCCCTATACTATTTAAGTTACTATCAATTTTGCCCCTATCGTTAGATTTGAAATGGAAAAAGTTAAAAAAATTATATTTTGGCCCCAAATTTCAAAAGAAAGATGTAGACCCACCCATCAAACCACCACCAGCAACCACTACTTCAAGCCCTTCTTTCTCTTTCGTCATAATTCTGTTTCGCCTCATTTTTATGTTGTTGGATTCAACTCACGGTCTAGTTTTCATATCACATCTCACATGTCTCGTTCTTCCTCTTTTTGCATGCTATCGGAGCTCCGAAATTTGATTAAAAAAATAAGACTTTTATTCTCGTTTTCGACTTTTCTTCGAGCCATCTTTCAGACTTCATATCTTTCTCGGTTCTCGACGGTTCTACTTTATTCTTTCGCCATGCTCTTCACCTCACTTCCTACTTCGCCTTACACTACCTCACTTTCTCACTTCTTTGTGGAATGGGCGGTTTTGGTATGCCGAAAGTTGTCCGAAAACTAATTTCAAAAATTTCAAAATATTCATCTTTTCTTTCTTTCTATTTCAACCATTTGGGGGATTGGTGGTTTTGACAGTGAGAGGGAAGATTTGCATGACAGTACGGCCGAGCTGAGGCGACGTCAGACTTAACGGAATGCACGGCGCCGAGCTAACTCTGTTGACGCGACAGACTTGCACGGTCAGAGACATCGACCGAGCAAGCGCAAACTGGCCCTAGCCGAGCTATGACTCGCGCGTTCCGGACGGAGTTCGGAATGGCGGATGGTAACCGAGCTATTGGATGACCCGGGCTGGGCCGAGGCTGCAGCGAGGCCGGCATGCCTCCGACCGGCCAACCGCGGTGGATGGTTCCTTGTAGCCGAGAATTTAGATGGAATGGTTGGAGGCCGGCATGCCTCGCAACTGGTTGGTCCTGATGAATCAGTCAGGAGTAGCTCGGTCGAGGTGGTCTGGATTTCACATGATCCCAAGGGACAATTCGGCAATATATAGCTCGGTTGTGTACGCGTAATGGTGATCTTCCATAAGTAATAGGCCAGTCGTGGTACTCCGGTTATGTGTGCCACCTGAGCCAATGGCGCGAGGGAAAGGACATCTGCTCCACGAACACCTTAATACCGTTAGATAGTTCTATGTGTACTGGTGGAAGGACAAAACCTTTACACGCGTAAGGTGGTGAGAGGCGCGCACTGCCACCTAGGAAGGACAGCAGAGGTAGTGCACGCACAATCTGGAGGCTGCATGGCTAGCCTAGAAGTAGGGAGGGAGACGAACGTTGGAGGTATGGAATGGACTCTCACAAACACTCTCTTCTCATTGTCCTCTTCCTTAGAGAACTAACTTGATCGTCGGAGGGTCTTTCCGGCACACCACCGCCGGGCAGCTCATCATTTTTGTGTTGTAGAGATAGACGCCGTCACCAGAAGCTTGACGTTCAAGGCGTACGGAGAGCAAAGGATATTTCGCCCCCCGTACAATTGGCGCCATCTGTGGGAAAATCTTTGATACTCAACCCTTGTTCTGTAAGCTTCTTCGACCATTTCCATGGCCAACAACGACGAAGTTCCGATGTCCGTCGTCGATAGTGTCACTCCAGAGTATGTACGAAGGAGAGAAAGCCCCCCTAATGTTCCAACCATGGCAGGCCTGGAAACCTCTTCGCGAGGAGCGCGCGACAAGCGTGGAGGGAGTTCGGATCGTTCACAGAGCCCAGAGGGCCACCGGCGCCGGGGGAAGTCCCATGAGGAGCGTCTAAAGCACAAACTCAAGGATCAAGAAGCCCTCATTCGTAGGATGGCAGCGGAGATGGAGCTACTGAAGCGCCAAGTTAGGGGGAAGGGTGTTGCTGGAGAGGGCAACCTCAGTGAGCACACCCCCTCCTCTCGTTCTGGCAGTCGCCACCAGAGGAGGACTCATTCAATCTCGATCACCAGGAACTATGGGGTGGGAGATTCAGACCAGCGAGAGGGCAGATCCTTCACTCGCGACAGCACCTATCGCCCCTCACGCCCATCGTCAACGTCGCGATACTCTGCCTCCTTCCGTTCCAGGGATCTCAGGGACATCTTTGGAGAGCAATGCGCGCCGTCGGAGGCTCCAGTGGTTGAGTGCCCCAGTTCGTTGCAGTGAAGAAGTGGTGATGCCGGCACCCAGAGACATAGCCCCAGCACTGGTGGACAAAGAGCTGGCAAGGCTTATAGCCACGCCGTTGTCCCCAGAGATTGAGAGCACCCCACTCCCTGCCAGATTCCACCAGCCAAAATTCACTTTGTACGACGGCAAGACGGATCCGTACATGCATGTGAGTCATTACCGGCAAGTGATGGCTGGCCACCGGCGGAACGATGCCTTGATGTGCCTCATATTCCCAGCAAGCTTGGGAGAGCTGGGCTTGAAGTGGTTTGAAAGGCTCCCGGAGGGAAGTATCGAGGGGTGGCAGCAACTAGCGGAAGCCTTCGTCACCAGATTCAAAATTAACACTCAAACGCCGAAGGAGGTCGACCATCTCCTGGGCGTCAAGATGGAGTCTGGGAGTTCGCTGAAAGCATACAATGCGAAGTACTGGGAAACTTACAACGAGATTCTCGACTGCCCTACCAATCTGACGATCACTCAATACAAGAGGGGTCTCCCAGTCGGACATAGGCTGTGAGATTCACTCACGATGCACCAGCCGACCACCATGGAATCTTTGATGCAGCGGATCAACGAACACATTCGTGTGGAAGATGATGCCGCCTCTGCGACCGAGAAGGATAATCCGGTCGCGGTGGACAGAAGGGTAGCGGGGAAAGTTCACTCGGTCGAGCAGGAGGAAAACTGCCCTAGTGACCGACCAAAAGATCAGCGTCGAGGGACCGGCCAAAATGACAAAAACAGAGGTCGCAGAGATGACCGGGCTGATGCACCCCACGACGCAGCAGAAGATGCAAAGAGAAAACTGAAGGCGCGGACAGGGATTACCACGGTCTTCAAAATTCCCATCTACCGCATTTTGAGCGAGATCCGAAGTGAGCCTTTTGTCCGTTGGCCGGCCAAGTTAGGAAGCGCGCAGCGAGGTTTCAATCCAAAATATCGCTGCACTTTCCATGAAGAACGGGGACACCGGACAGAGGATTGCTTGCCGCTCAAACAGCATTTGGAGGAATTGGTAGCGGCAGGGCATCTTGACCAATACATTGACGGGGGAGTCAAGGCCGCACCGACCGGACAAACCGAGCCTAACGGAATGGCCGCCCTAGAGGCGCCCCCACAGGGTGTAATCAACGTCATCCACGGCATCATTGAACCGGCAAAGGTCTATGAGCTAAGAGGGATGATCAAGAAGGCCGAGCACATGAGGGAAGTGCTCTCTGTCTAGCCCGCCATCAAGAAGGGAAAGTCCGAGGAGAAAGACATCCTTTCGTTCTCAACCAAAGACCTGGAGAGGGTGCAGATGCCGCACAATGACGCCTTGGTGGTAACCCTTCGCGTCAAAGATTTTGATATCAAGAGAATATTGATCGACCAGGGGAGTTCGGTCGAAATAATGTATTACGATGCATTCAAACAAATGAAGTTAGAGGACAAGGATTTGGCTCCTGCAACATCTCCTATGGTCGGTTTCAACTCGCAACCAGAATGGCCGATCGGAAAGATTATCTTGTCGGTCAGGGCGGGATCGGTTGTGAAGCAGGTAGAATTCTGGGTGCTCAAAGTGCCATCGACTTACAATTTGATTCTGGGCAGAGGTTGGCTCCACGCCATGCAAGCGGTTGCCTCAACCTTCTACCAAGTCATGCGCTTTCCGACATCGAATGGGCAAATAGAGAAAGTCTGGGGAGACCAGGTGATGGCCAAACAATGCTTCGTTGCGGTAAATGGCAGCCGAGCTGCCAAAGGGTTTGTTCAGATGATTGAGGGGCCCGAAGGGAAGGAGGTCCTAGAAGACGTGGGTAGAAAAGCCGAGGAAAAATCAGTCGAAGATTTGGTGGAAGTGCGCATTGACGAAAACGATCTGACCAAGTTCTTCCTTCTAGGATCATCCTTATCTAGCAACGAACGAGCGGATTATGTCAGTTTCTTGGTTTCCAACTTGGAGGCTTTTGCATGGACGCCTTATGATATGCCTGGCGTCGACCCAAGCTTCATTTGCCACTAGCTGAATGTCTTCCCTAATGCACGGCCAGTCATCTGAGAGAACGCCGTTGCTCGCCTTGCACCATGCTGAAGTAGTTGCGGAAGAAGTGAAGAATTTATTGGAGGCCGGGGCCATAGAGGAGGTGCAATACCCTCGGTGGATATCTAACACGGTGGTGGTTCCTAAGAAGAACGGAAAATGGCGAGTTTGCATTGACTACAAGACTGTCAACCGCGCTTGCCCGAAGGATAGCTTTCCCCTCCCTCGGATTGACCAGTTGGTGGACTTAACCGCTGGCCATCAGAGGTTTAGCTTCTTGGATGCATATCGCGGCTATCATCAAATAGCCATGTACAAGCCGGACAGAGAGATCACGTCGTTCACCACCCCCAGAGGCTTGTATTGCTACAAAGTCATGCCGTTCGGATTGAAGAACGCCGGAGCAACCTTTCAGCGGATGGTGACAAAGATGTTCGCTCCTCTCTTGGGCCGAACTATGGAAGCCTATATCGACGATATGGTGGTAAAAAGTAAGGAAAAGTCTCAACACCTCGCTGACCTAGCAGAAATGTTTGCCATACTTAAACATCACAAGCTTCGTCTGAACACCTCCAAGTGCGCCTTCGGAGTTGGCACTGGAAAGTTCCTGGGTTTTTTGGTCACGAACCGAGGAATTGAAGCCGACCCTTCGCAAATCAAGGCAATAGAAGAGTTGGAGCGCCCGAACTCCACAAAAGACGTGCAACATCTTGCCGGGATGGCAGCCGCGCTGAACAGATTTATCAGCCGGTCCTCGGATCGTTGCAGGCCCTTCTTCAAAACTTTGAAGTCCAAGTTCTACTGGGATGAAGAATGCGACCGTGCACTTGCAGACCTAAAGACGTACCTTTCTTCAGCCCCTATTTTGGTTACATCTCAGCCGGGCGAGGAGTTATATCTCTACTTGGCGATCTCTCAACATGCGGTGAGCGCTATTCTAGTTCGCGCTGAAGGCATTCAGCACTTGCCCATTTTCTATGTGAGCAAGACTCTGCTCCCGGCCGAAACGAGATATCTTCCCTTGGAAAAATTGGCGCTGGCTCTCATGATGGCGTCAAGAAAGCTGGCACACTATTTTCATGCCCATACAATAGTAGTGTTAACCGAGTTCCCGCTCAAGGTGCTCTTCGAAAAAGCGGACTTCACTGGGAGGATTCTGAAATGGGCCGTGGAATTGGGCCAGTACGACATTAAGTTCCGACCGCACACCGCGATCAAAGCTCAAGCCCTTGCAAATTTTGTGGCGGAATTTGCCCCTGGAACACATCCAGTCTGCCCGATTGATTTGGTTGGTGCGGATTTAGCACAACCCATGGTCCTGGGAACAGAGATAAGTGTTGACTCACGAGCGGGAGAAGGGCAAAGCTCGACCAAAATAGCAAAGGCCGACGACTCATTGAAAGAAGAACCCAGCAAAGACGTGGAAAGAGACCAAACCGAGCCTATCAGAGACTTGGAATTGAGAAGCTCCCAAAATCCGTCTGATTGCTGGAAGCTGTTCATTGGCGAGATGTGGAAACTATTCGTCGATGGGGCGTCCAATAGACATGGGGCCGGGCTGGGAATTGTGCTGACTTCGCCAGATGGGCTGATTATTGAGCAAGCAATTACGCTCGGCTTCCTAGCGTCCAACAATGAGGCGGAGTATGAAGCCCTCATCGCCGGTCTAAGGAGCGCATTGAGAATGAAAGCCACAGCCCTTATGGTCTTCAGCGACTCCAAGCTGGTGGTCAATCAAGTCTCAGGGGAGTATGAGGCGAGGGATGAAAGGATGGCCAAGTACCAGGCGTTGGTGCGCGAAGAGATCAAGAAGTTCTCTGCGATAAGAATGGAACAGATCAACCGTGAAGAAAACAACACGGCTGACGAATTAGCTGGGCTAGCCTCCACTCAAACAGCTTTTCCTAACCCCTTGATGATTGAATTTTTGCCTCGGCCAAGCATTGAGGAACCAGAAGCAACAGAGGTACTTTGCACCGACTTGGGTCCTTCCTGGATGGATCCCATCATCGCCTTCCTGAAAGACAGAATTCTACCGGAGGAAAAGAAGGCGGCCCACAAGATCCGAGCAAAGTCAGAACGGTTTTGGCTCTCCCCATCCAGATCCCTGTATAAGAAGTCCTTCACCGGGCCGTATTTGAAGTGTGTCCACCCCGCTAGGGTGGCAGATTTTCTCTTTGAGATCCATGAAGGCGTCTGCGGCAACCATACTGGGGGCAGATCTCTAGCATACCGAGCAATCTCGCAGGGTTATTGGTGGCCGTGCATGCAGGCGGACGCGCAGAAATATGTTCGTAGATGTGAGAAATGTCAGAAATTTGCTCACCAGATCCACCAACCAGCGAGAGAATTGCTCTCCCTTACAAGTCCTTGGCCGTTTGCACTTTGGGGTTTGGATATTGTGAGGCCACTCCCAGCGGCCCCGGGCAATCGCAAGTTCTTCATCGCTGCGACTGACTACTTCACCAAGTGGGTCGAGGCCGAGCCATTGGCGACCATAAAGGAAAAGGATGTGAAGAAATTTGTTTAGCAAAATGTGATCACACGCTTCGGGATTCCCAGGGCCCTCATCTCGGATAACGGCACTCAATTCGATGGGAAACTCTTTCGCGGATTTTGCGAAGAGTTGAAGATTGAGTTCTACAATTCGACTCCGGCCTATCCTCAATCAAATGGCCAAGCAGAGGCCTCAAACAAGACCATCCTGGACGGGCTAAAAAAGCGGCTTGAGAAGGCCAAGGGAAAGTAGGCTGAAGAACTCCCTAATGTGCTCTAGGCATACCGCACTACGCCCAGGCGGTCAACCGGGGAAACACCATTCGCTTTGGCCTACGGCATGGAGGCCGTCATCCCATTGGAAATTGGCATGCCAACCATCCGCTCCGAAAGTTTCCAGCCGGACCTGAACAAGGAAGCCGTGGCATTGGAGCTAGACCTTGTTGAAGAAAGAAGAGAGCGCGCACTGATCCACCTAGCGGCCTATCAGCAAGAACTCTCCAAAAAATACAACAAGGCAGTGCACCCCAGGCTGTTCAAGATTGGAGACTGGGTCTTGAGGAAAGTGCTTGGCAACACGGTGATCCCGGGTAAAGGCAAACTCGGTGCAAATTGGGAAGGACCATACAAGGTGATTGGTCTTGTAGGCAAAGGGGCATACCATCTGGAAGATCTAGATGGCAAGGCTATCCCCAGACCATGGAATGCAGCCAACCTTAAGGTCTTTTACTTTTGAAATGTAATTTGCTTATGTTGTTTGGCTTTTCTAGACCCCTAGCCCTTTGGCACTTGATGTAAAAGATGGCAATGCTTTTGTAATGAAAATTAGTCTCTTCTTGTTTGGTATTATGTTTGTCCAATGATATAGCAAGACACAAGAAGCATTTATGGATGCCAGGGGCAGGAACCGACCTGAATGTGACCGGACTGTTTTCCTCGGAATAGGAGCAAACCGCACAAACAGCTATGCGAACAATGCGCATTAAGGTCGGTGGTTTGTTTCGTCCGATTGGGAATGTTGGCGGCGTGACCAACCTAACTGAAACATTGGTGTTTTGCCCAATGTAGGAGCCAAGCTGATTTTGCTCGGCCCAATCAGCATATTGGTGTCTTGTCCAATATGAAAAACGAGCGGATTTTGCTCGGCGAAATTCGCGGTGTGGGTGTTTTGTCCAACCGATCAGTGGCCGAGCTAACTTCGCTCGGCAGAATGGAAATGTTGGCAGTATAGCCGACTCACAAGGCGAGCCGATTTTTGCTCGGCCTCATCGACGTATTGGAATCTTATAACTTTGTGAACTTGCCCAAACTGAGCAGGTTTTGCTCGGCCGAGTTCAATATCAGTTTGTAATTTTACAGGGGCCGAGCTGCCAGATTTGTTTGAGAGCATTCTGGAAGATCCCACTTTGGCATATTGTGCAACTCTGCCGACCTGGCACTTGCGGTTTATAAACATTTGAACAAAGAAATTGGTACACATGCAACTGAACAAAAGTAGACACTGAGCGAGCAAAAAGTTGACATTTCATTGATCAAAAGTAATTCAGTACAGAAGGTGGGGCATAGCCTGGTTACATTGCAAAATAAAGCAGGAAAAAGAAGAAAGCAAAAACAAAAGCTAAGGAAAGCTAAGGAAGTGCAAGGTTCTGTTCGGCCGTTTCTTCCGTTTGCTCGCCGGCGACGATTGTTTGCTCGGGCAGGTTTTCCTCGGCGTCGTCAGCCTCCACCGTAACAACCTCCCGATCAATGACTTCTTCATCTTCAGCATCTTGGGATGCCACCGGTGAAGTCTGCTCGGTCTGTTGTGCAACGGCGGCTTCCTCAGCCTCCTTCCTTGCCTCTGCAATTAATCGGTTCTGTGCGGCGTTAGCATATGCTTGCATATAGACCGGGATATATGCAGAGGGCGGATTGATGAACATGTCAGAATCCTAACCAAGGCCAACCTTTTCCATGGCGGCTTTCCAGCCGCACTGGAAAAAGATGTCCTTGGTCGCTTGGACCTACCGCTCATAAGTCTTCTCGCCCTGAGCATATCCGCGGTCCTCTGCATCGTCAACCGCCTTGTCCATGGCCGCTTTGTGCGCATCTCGGAGCTTCCTCAGCTCGGCGAGGTACCGAGCTTTGGTTGACTTCACGGCACGTTGCTTGTCAGCATCAGCTCGGTCAACTTTCTGCTGCAGTTTATCTCGCTTCGCCACGATAGCATCCTGCGCGGCCTTAAGTTTGGCTATCTCGGCCTTTTGCTCTTTATTCTCGGCGATGGCGTCGCGTAGGCTCTGCCGCACTTTTATCATCCGGTCGTGGGCCAGGTAATTCTTTTGTGCGACCTGAAAACAAAAGAAAGAATGTAAGTGTTTGAGGAACTGAGCAAAAACCGAGCAAATAGTTGAAGCAAAAAATTGAAAGCTTATCAGCACGATGGATTTAGCCACCGAGCGTAGGACCTTTAGGTCGGACAGCTCATCATGTTTCTTCATGTCTGTTGGAAGGATTAACCCCTTGGTCATGTTGAAACCAAGGGAGTAATCCTTGTCAGCATAGACAGAATCCTCGGCCGAAACTGGCCGGCCATTGTACACGAACTCGGGCGCCCAGACCGGGGGGGTGGCTAGGCCCTTGCCCTTGGATTTGCTGGCCCGTGGTTGCTCGGTCTGGTCGCCCGGCTCGGTGGAGGCGACCTCAGCTGAGTCTTCATCGACAAGGTTTTGCCCGGCCAGCTCCTTCCTCGGCCTTTTCTTTGACCGGCCAGCCTGTTGCTCGCTGGCAAGTGCAAGAACAGCTTCGGTTTGACCGGCTGGGGTTGAGGAAGTTCCCCCGGTCGCCTCTGGGGGTTGGGACTCCCCCTCCTCTCCAGTGATCATGGACTTAATGGCCCTGATTTTTGCCATTTCTTGCTCCGCGGTGAGTGGAACGAGTCTGATCGGTGGAAGAGTTGGATCTGGTTCTGGAGATGGAGCACGCAGAAAGTCGGTCATGCGGCTTTTGCGCAGTGCCTGGTAGTGATATGTTTGTTCGAAACCGAGCAGTTTTGAGGCTTCTCTCTCTTCCGCGGGGTGACGAAGCAGAGCTCGGATTGCTTCTGGGTTGGCCTGATGATAGTCCGCTGCCAAGTGTCTATCTGCAAGAGGAAGACAAGTGTTAGACCGGTGCAAAATAATAAAGAAATTGACGCATTATAAAGATAGCACGGTGAGCCGAGCTACTCACCAGCATGGCCGAAGTCTTTCCTAATGTACCAGCCCGGTATGGGCGCCTCGGTGTCCTCGAAATTACTGGACACCCAGAGGAAGTCGTCATCGTTTGTTTCTTTGTCGGGGTTGCCCTCTATAAGTTTTGCTCGGCCCTTCTTCATTTTAAGGTACCAGCAGAGCCCGCTCTTATTCCTACTTAAGCTATACTGATGGAAAATCTCAGCAAGACCGAGATTCAGACCGAGCCTGCGGTTTAGCTCGGCGACCCCGTTTATTATCTTGTATGTGTTATTTGAAACTTGGCTCGGGCAAAGCCTTGTCTGCCTTAAAAATTCGCAAAGCAAGGGCTGGACTGAGAAACGGACGCCTCCCTCTACTATGGAAACGACCGTGAAGGGGCACCGGTCTAAATCTCCCCAAGGGGTGTCTCCATTTTTGGCGAGCTCTAGGACAACGTCGTCAGGAATTTTGTACTCCTTTCGAAACTCCGCCATTGCGCCGGGCGTGCTGACCATAAACTGGTATTTTCCCATCTAAGTCAGTTTTATTTACTTTGTATCTCGGTCAAAAATGTTGATGTGGTTGCTCGGACTTTGAGCTCCACCAATTATAATGCTGGACTGGCTTGGTCGGTCCTATTTGTTCTGCATGTTAAAAAACATGGCCAAGGGGTTAGCACGGCATATATTGCGCGGCTCCTATTGGAATAGCTCAGTGAAGGATTTCGTGTTTTGACCGGTAAGGTCCAGCTCGGTTCAACTACATGTGTGCTTTAGCCTCCTAGTTCGGTTCTAGCTCGGTTAAGAGCTATTCAAGGATCTAGTTGATCCTCCAGCTCGGTCAAGGTTCCAGACGGAGGCTCCAGTGTTTTAGTTCGGCTCATTTATATTTACAGATCTATTGGGATATTCAGCTCTGTTGTGACCTCAACGGGAAGCCACGAACCAGTTTTTGCTCGACTATACACCTAATTACGGATCAAAATGAGCATTTAGCTCGGGTCAGTCCAGACTCGAACTGTTCATATCAAATTCAGAGGGTTTGCTTTGAGGTTCCATGGATCGAGGGGCACGAAGGCCCCCTCCATTCCACTAAGTTCCAGTTTTTCTAAGATGCGAAATTATTGGGGCTAAAACAAAAGGGCCTTGAAGGCCACAGGCAGAGAACAACCAAAAACAAGCACGAAGAACAGTGGAACAACAGTCCAAAAATAAAGAACTGGAAAAGTGAAATGCAATGAAAAGGGGGGGAGACTTACCAGTGCACGAAGACGAATGGAGTTCTCTCCCTCGAAAGCTCGACTGCAGCGGCAAAAACGAAGATCGGAGCTTGAAAACAGCAATGGCAGAGGAGGTGCAAGAGTTTTGGAGGCTAGGGTTTTTGGAGCTTGAGTAGAAAATGAGAAGTGAAGGGTTAAAACCCTTCGAATGACGTTTAAGAATGGGTGGGAAACCCAAACGGCTGCGCCGTTTGAATCTTGCGTCTTGAGGCAGGGTACTACGACCCAATGAGGAGGCACCACGTGGCACGCAGCAATTTGTCGGTCTGGTGTAAAACCTTTGATGTGACTGCAGAGGTAATGGTCAGCCAATTGAGATTGCTCGACGACAGAAGTGTCCCCGATTCAACCATGGCTCGGCGGCAAACATTTCCCCAATTGAGCTCGGCCTAGCAAGAGCGCAACTCAACCTTAGCTCGAACACGGTGATAAACCCAATCACGATAGCTCGAATGGGTTTAAGGGGCAATTGAGAGGGAAGATTTGCATGACAGTACGGCCGAGCTGAGGCGATGTCAGACCTAACGGAATGCACGGTGCCGAGCTAACTCTGTTGACGCGACTGACTTGCACGGTCAGAGACATCGACCGAGCAAGCGCAAACTGGCCCTAGCCGAGCTGTGACTCGCGCGTTCTGGACGGAGTTCGGAATGGTGGATGGTAACCGAGCTATTGGATGACCCGGGCTGGGCCGAGGCTGCAGCGAGGCCGGCATGCCTCCGACCGGCCAACCGCGGTGGATGGTTCCTTGTAGCCGAGAATTTAGATGGAATGGTTGGAGGCCGGCATGCCTCACAACCGGTTGGTCCTGATGAATCGGTCAGGAGTAGCTCGGTCGAGGTGGTCTGGATTTCACATGATCCCAAGGGACAGTTCGGCAATATATAGCTCGGTTGTGTACGCGTAATGGTGATCTTCCACAAGTAATAGGCCGGTCGTGGTACTCCGGTTATGTGTGCCACCTGGGCCAATGGCGCGAGGGAAAGGACATCTGCTCCATGAACGCCTCAATACCGTTAGACAGTTCTGTGCGTACTGGTGGAAGGACAAAACCTTTACACGCGTAAGGTGGTGAGAGGCGTGCACTGCCACCTGTCCATGGAAGGACAGCAGAGGTAGTGCGTGCACAATCTGGAGGCTGCATGGCCAGCCTAGAAGTAGGAAGGGAGACGAACATTGGAGGTATGGAATGGACTCTCACAAACACTCTCTTCTCATTGTCCTCTTCCTTAGAGAACTAACTTGATCGTCGGAGGGTCTTTCCGGCACACCACCGTCGGGCAGCTCATCATTTTTGTGTTGCAAAGATAGACGCGGTCACCAGAAGCTTGACGTTTAAGGCGTACGAAGAGCAAAGGATATTTCGCCCCCCATACAGACAGTATGGAAAATATGGCCATCCTTATTATGTTATTTCATGATACAACATTCCACAACCTTTAATCAGTTATCTAAATTACTAGTTTGTGTTCCTTGGCTATGAATAATTTGATGGAGATGATGGATGCAAAATTTGTACAAGGTGATTAATGAAGGATGAATAAGATTATATCTTGCTTTATATCAAGTGGAAGCTCTAGACAACTTGATGGTTCTTTGAATTTGCAAATATTGTTATTCTTTAAATTTGCATTTTATTATTCCTTGCTTGGATGCACTCAACTATCTTTGGTTATGGACGGTTCGTTATAATATGAACTATAGGCACATCTTTGATGCCTTATCTTTGTTTTTTTTTTTTCCCTCTTCTAAAAAAGGTTAACTGTATGTTAGATCTCAATCATGGCCCACTAAATGTCTATGCATCTCCATTGGTGATGCATAGGCAGCAGGTTTTTGAATCAGTCCATATTTATGTTCATCAAACTCCACCAACGGAATTTTCGTCCTCTACCTCCCTGAGTGAGAAAGAAGCAGCCATATAAAATTTGCACCTAGGTGTTTTATAATCAACTATCTACTGTCTTCCCAGAGTTTAAGCACTTGTTCTCAATATTGCATCCCATTAGTGTGACTGTTGGCTTATTTTTCCTACGAAGGAAAATATTATAAATGCGAGCGTGCCAGCAAGGATTGAAAAATCCTTACAGATTAAATTCAAGTCAATTATCAAACAATTGCGTTGACGGTTCTTTTGCCTCAATGAAGAGGACTTCAAAATTGTCAAGTGTAGAGAAAAGAAAAATTAAAAGAAAAAAGAGGGAGACAGAGAAAGGTGATTGAGTGAACAATCAAAATAATAATTACTTACCTTTACTCCTATGCTTCGAAAATGAAGTGCATAAAATGTTTTGAAAAGGAAATGCTAAAAATAAATGCTTCGAAATATAAATCTATATTAAATTACTGCTAAGATAAGGAAAATAACAAGAAATATTGAAATCAATTGTCTTTGAGTATGAATTCTGGATCCTTACAATGTAGCCATTAATGGCTATTTATAGAGGAAAAAATATAGCAATAACTACTTAGTAACTACCCATTTCTTCCATCTTCATTCTTGTCTTGCCATGTGTCCTTCCACTCATCCACTTCGTCCTTCATATTCTCCATCATCTCTATAACTTCTTTTAACTTCCAAATGAATAAGAGGATGCCACGTGTCTTAATAATAATAATAATAATAATAATAATAATAATAATAATAATAATAATAATAATACTTTATGGTGCCAACATTAACCCCCCGCGGCCCTAAAAAATGATGTTTATTTGAATTGTTGAAGGGCCGAACCAAGCACATGACTAATCCAAACTCATCAAAACAATACTTAAAAATGATTGTTTTATTAGCCATTTCATCAAAACTAAATTATGATGTGAACCACAAATCCAAAAAGGATTTTGAACACCAAAAGTCATGATATAGTGTGGCCATGAAAATTCATACTTTTTGACATTTTGAAAAATGGCAAAAATTTTGAATTCATGAACAATGGCTTGTTCATTATTCTTGACCATGTTTGTTTTAAAAACAAGACTTTCGCCGAATTGATTTTCATAATTATTTGGTAAAGTGGGTTGCTTTTCCATGTTAGCCATTAATGGTTTATGAAAATCACTCATAGATATGTTGTTTTCATGACTTGATCCTCTAAAAATTGATTTTTGGACCCCCCGAGCCATGCATGGAACATCATTCTTAGCCAAATTTGGCTCAAGAACATGCTCCTTCGTTATGTTAATTTCATAATTTGGCTCTTTAAAAACGGGCTCTTGAACCCCCCAAGCTATTGATGAAATCAACTCTTTGCTTTTGCTATTTTTAACCATGAAAAAATTTTGAAAAAATTCACCAATTCCGGCTATTAAAGCCTCAGTTAAAGACTTGGTAGTGAGAGTTGATAACTCATCATTCCATTGGCGAATTTCCATATCAAGTTGATGAATTTCTCCAATTAAATGGCGTCTTTTTTCTTCCACCAAATAATATTGTAAGGGATGAAAGTTTATTTCATCAAGAAAATGGATCTCTTCTTGAAAATCCAAAAATTTTTGTTTACGCGAATAGATTTCATCTAGGCTATTTGAAATGAACAAATCTAATTCATTTTTCATTTCTTACACTTGACGTCCCACTGGGCGTTGGCTTATTTTTCCTACGAAGGAAAATATTATAAATGCGAGCGTGCCAGCAAGGATTGAAAAATCCTTACAGATTAAATTCAAGTCAATTATCAAACGATTGCGTTGACGGTTCTTTTGCCTCAATGAAGAGGACTTCAAAATTGTCAAGTGTAGAGAAAAGAAAAATTAAAAGAAAAAAGATGGAGACGGAGAAAGATGATTGAGTGAACAATCAAAGTAATAATTACTTACTTTTACTCCTATGCTTCGAAAATGAAGTACATAAAATGCTTTGAAAAGGAAATGCTAAAAATAAATGCTTCGAAATATAAATCTATATTAAACTACTCCTAAGATAAGGAAAATGACAAGAAATATTGAAATCAATTGTCTTTGATTATGAATTCTGGATCCTTACAATGTAGCCATTAATGGCTATTTATAGAGGAAAAAATACAACAATAACTACTTAGTAACTACCCATTTCTTCCATCTTCATTCTTGTCTTATCATGTGTCCTTCCACTCATCCACTTTGTCCTTCATATTCTCCATCATCTCTATAACTTCTTTTAACTTCCAAATGAATAAGAGGATGCCACGTGTCTTGAAAATAATAATAATAATAATAATAATAATATTTTATGGTGCCAACAGTGACCAAATTTTTGTAGAGAACTAATACATTGCAAAAGGTTTGTACATGAATAGGTAGAAAGTATCATATATAACTTTTTAGAACCATCACCGCCACCACCACCATCACCAATTTCGTTACCACCTAGAACCATGTTCCGCATCATGTTATAAGTGAAGAAGAAGAAGAAGAATGAGGAAGATGGAGAAGAAAGAAACAAAAGATGAATGTTTTGAAATTTTTGAAATTAGTTTTCAGACAACTTTCGGCATACCAAAACCGCCCATTACACGAAGAATGAGAAAGCGAGGTAGTGTAGGGCGAAGTAGGAAGTGAGGTGAAGAAAATGGTGAAAGAATAAAGTAGAACCATCAAGAATCG
The DNA here is from genome assembly GCA_025200525.1 of Camellia lanceoleosa. Lineage (NCBI taxonomy): Eukaryota > Viridiplantae > Streptophyta > Magnoliopsida > Ericales > Theaceae > Camellia > Camellia lanceoleosa. Next base: position 48,685,035 of record CM045759.1, read on the forward strand.
AGAAAGATATGAAATCCGAAAGATAGCTCGAAGAAAAGTTGAAAACGAGAAGAAAAGTCCTTTTTTTTTTTTTATCAACTTTCGAAGCTCCGATAGCATGCAAAAAGAGGAAGAATGAGACGTGTGAGATGTGATATGAAAACAAGACTGTGAGTTGAATCCAACGGTGTAAAAATGAGGCAAAATGGAGTTATGACGAAGGAGATAGAAGGGCTTGAAGTGGTGGTTGCTGGTGGTGGTTTGTTGGGTGGATCTACATCTTTCTTTTGAAATTTGGGGCCAAAATGTAATTTTTTTAACTTTTTCTGTTTCAAATCTAACGACAGGGGTAAAATTGATAGTAACTTAAATAATATAGGGGTATGCATGAAAATAAAAGTAGTCTGGGGGGTCATTGAAAATCGTGACAAAGTATAGGAGTAAAAATGAAATAATCTCAAGCATTTTATCTCTCTTTTTCGATTTCTAACTCTCTATTTCATCAATCGATTCAACAAAACGAGGAGATTTTTTAGTTTTTCTTACTAGGGTACCATTAACAAAAATATGATAGGATCAACTCTCTATCAATATCCAATGATTTTTTTTTTTTTTTTGTGGTAAAAATGAAATACTCAACGAGCTATACATATTAAATGGCTCGGATCATCGAAATGGGACGCGTTGTGAGCCCCACGAGCTTAATTGTACCGTCCAATTAGGTACAAAAATGGCCCAAAGCCCGTGGATGGCCCAAAACCCACTCGTGGACCGATGTGGGACCGCCCTGATTAGGCCTGGTCCCGAACCCAGAAGAAGACCCTAGGCCTGGGCCGCCAATTTGAAACCCAGCCCAGCCCGTTGGCCAAAAAAATTTTCGCCCTGTGGACAACCTGACCCAGTCCACCCGTCCCCTCCCTCTCTGCTAGATTGATTGCCTACCAACGGTCAAATTTCAAACAAAAAAAATACTGCAACTTGCAACGGTTAAAAAAATATATATATATATATAAGTCATTTCATTGCACAAAGACTGATGCCTGCACTGCCTACCCCATGCCATGCCATGGCAATGGCAATGATTCAGTGAATGGAAAAAAAAAATTAAATTAAGTGTCTGCAAGTGCAAACTAAAAGTAAAAAAAACAACAATAAAAAGAAAATAATAATTTAACAGTCACATGACCATTTAATGCAATGGCTCAATTTATTTTTCTTTTTTTATTTACAAATCGACCTCAACCTTCCAAACTCCTATAAATATCCCCGTTCTTCCAAAATAAATCTCACAAATAATTCTCTCTCTCAAACTAACAAGAAGAAACTTTTATTAGAAGAAACTAATTTTTGTATCTCATTCGCCAGTCGATAACATTAATTAGTTTAATTAAATTTATTAGCTACTCATTTTTTTACATTAATTATCTCTGAACATATATTAATTGTTATTGTTTACTCATTATTGTTACTCGTTATTTAAATTAATTGTTAGTTCTTATATATTATTTTACTTACATTACTATGGATCCTAATATTCCTAATGTTTATGTTGACATTGATGCATACATACACAACATAAATCTACTGATTCTCTTTCTAATATCCCTCTTCCAACAGTTAGATCATCATCTAAGGGCACAACTAGTGGTGTTTGGGAACATTTTGAAAAAATATCTATAAATAATCCTGATGGTACAATTATATTTAAAGCAAAATATAAATATCGTGCACATTTACTTAATGTTGCATTTGCAGGAGTACCTAAGCATATCTAAAAAGGCATGCTAACAGACATTTACAAAGTCAACAACTTGATATTAAAAGTCAAATGCAAATAAGAGCTTCATCAACTGGTCATTTGTAAATATTTTCATATGATTCTATACATATATAAAATTCTGTAGTTGATTATATTATTAAAATAAAATAAACTTTTACCACTAGTGAATGTCCCTATTTTACCCAAATGATTCACGAAAGTTTTACACCGCAATATCAAAGTTTTTCAAGAAATACTATTAGAAATAGGATTTTAAAGAAATTTGAGGATATTAAAATTGAATTATTTGACATCTTTAAAAAATTGAATGGAAGAGTTTGTTTAATATCTGATCTGTGGTCAAATAATGGTTTAGAATATCAATGTATCACTGCACATTTTATTGATAATGATTGAAAATTAAATAAAATAATTATTTTATTTAGATTAGTTGAACTTTCATATACTGGCCATTTGCTTAGTGTAGAAATAAAAAATGTATTATATGAGTGGTATTTGCAAAATAAAATATTTATCATTAGTTTAGATAATGCAACATATTACGATCAAATTGTAACCCATTTAAAATCAGCTTTAGAATTACTTGTTGATGGTGATTTATTTCATGTTCGTTGTTGTACTCATATTTTAAACTTGATTGTTAAAGAAGCTATACATGTGTACGAGACTTCTGTACTTGTAATAAAAAAAATGCAATTGTTACTATTATGTCTTCTCTAATCGAATTTTAGAATACAGAAAAATTTGTCAACGAGAACGTATGCCATTTAAAAAATTAATTTGCGATGATCATCTGTTTGCAAAACTGCTGGAAGTGTGTATTCTACGCTCGAGCGTCACTTTCTGCGCTCGAGCAGAACAACTTTTTGTGTCTGACACTCGAGTGTCACTTCTTGTGCTCGAGCGAACTATGCGTATACCAGTTCATAAAAATGACATTTTACATCATTTTTTCAACTCACTCTCTTTCTACTTTTCAAAAACCTTAGATCTAGAGCCTCTCTCTCTCTCTCTCTCTAAAATTCACCTTCTCTCTACATTTTGACCTAGATCCATTGGGTTCTCTACCCTAGTGTCTTTGAGAAAAAGGTAAAGCGTCTCAAGAGCTCCATTTTGGTCCAAACAAAATTTGGTTTCGACGTCTTTGAAGTTCCTTCATTGTTGTTTAGGTCTTCTAAGCTCGAGATAGGAATTTTCTACACTCTCATATTATTTTTAACTTAGTTATTTGATGTTGTGTGGATACGATTGGGATTTGGAGATTTTAGACAAACCTCGGGTTTTGGTTTAAAGTTAAAAGAGGGGTTTTCAAATGAAGGTATTAAAAATGGTTGTGTGCGTAAATATGAAGATGTATTGTGTTAAATTTGTTGATTTTAATACGTAGATTGCGTTTTGGAAAGGAATGGGGTTTTGCCCTAAATTGTCTCCAATAATGACTTTACATAAATAATGAAATTGGTATTGAAAATGTGAAATTGGAGAGTTATATATATAAATGGTGTAGTTGGATATGTATTATCTCTCACCTATGGAAATTTGGATAATTTATCTATCTTTGAGATTGTATATCTGTTTATAAATATCTGTATTGGGCTATCGGTGGAGGAGAATGTTTTGATAAACTTACATTGTTACATTCATTAATGAAGAAAACATTTTGAGCATGAAATGACATCATTTGCATTCATGATCATGCACATGTTAATTTCATATAAATTGGTAATGTTGTTTGTATTGGGCATTAGTGTTCATCCCTTCGTGAAAAATCATTTTTAAGTACTGTCGAGATGCTTTTGCCTCGTTGAAGGCTTGTGATTGGCATTATGGAGCAAGAAGGCTCGCTACTTTTGTTGTTATCTTTGTATAACTTTGGAGCTTAATTATACAGGTAGAAACTCATTTTTATAACAAGGTTACATTCCTTGAAAGATGTAAGCTCTTGGGGCTATTTTTATTTGAGACATGAAATTGTTTTGTAATAGTATCATTGTTGTAGATTCAGGCTTAAGAGTTATGAATGTGTAATGCATGTGATTTATTTTGTACATCTTACTTGATGAAATGAAGAATACGAAAAAAATATTTACTTTCATTATGAATATCAGTAAATATTGAATATTATGCCGGCTTCCACATGTATTAATTGAATGAATATCTAAAAGAGGAATTAAAGTGAATTTTTAATGTTAATCGGATCTGTAGAAATTGGGCTGTTACAATGGGGTTTGCTGGTTTGCTGAATTGATTGTTTCTCCATTGTGGGACACTTTGTTGAGTTGATAGTATTGGATTTGTTAATCATAAAATCAGTTAGGTTGTTGATTGTACATTTATAAGTTATGTTGATGTAATTTTCATGATAATTGTAATATTGAATCTCAACAACTGGTCCTCCCAAAATATATATATATATATATTTAATAATATCTCGTTGCTTATGTTGGGTTTTTCTTTTTTTTTAATGTCGTGAGTAATATGTGCCCCTTTATTTTGAATTTCTAAATTCATTGGTTCTACCACTGAGCGCAATGTTTTGAATATTTTCAGCAATGCTAGTTTGCATATGTAGTAGTTTTTAATTGCATTTTATTTGGCTTGTCCTTGCATAGCAGTTTAAAGCTTTACATCAGTTGCAATTTTATGGTTCAAGTGAGCCAAATTTCTTCTAAATTGGTTGTTGGTGAGTCAGCCTAACTACTACAAAAAAGCAAAACTGGTTGTTGGTGAGTTAGAGTGCCTACTACAAAAAAGCTAAATGATCTCAGCTTTTAACCATAATAGTATTTATCAATCTCAATTTTTCACATTACAAAAAGCGTAATCTATGCAAGTGTGATGGTTTATCCTTATTTTCCATCACACTTTCTAACCATGGTAGCAAACTAAAAACACAGACTAAAATTTTAAAGTATGATTAATATTCTTATAAAGTTCTTAGTGTTTTCTATGAAATTGTGATCACATATAAACCATACATCTCAATTTTTCAGTAAGTGTGATTGTAAATGGCAAAATATCTCAATTTTTCTACATATATGATCATTTCTAAAACATATCTCAAATTTTCGAAAGTAAGATTGTAAATGGCAAAAGATCTCAATTTTTCTACATCATTTCTAAAACATACATCTCAATTTTTCAAGTAGTGTGATTGTAAATGGCAAAAGATCACGGGTCTGTTTAGTTTGTGTTTTGAAACATGTTTTTGAAAGAAAATTTCCAAAATCATGTCTGGTTAAAACTTTTCCCAAAAAAATTCCAAAATTACTTCTCTATGACACATCAATCAATCACTTTTTCTCTCTCATCTCTTAATTACAACAAAATCATCCCAAATTCCAAAACTCTAAAACTATTTTCAAAATATACAACTAAACAAACCAAAAAAAAATTTAAACTCTGTCCCCAAATTTATTTTTTGAAAATCTGTCTCAAAACACATACCAAACACACTCCACATTTTTTCATAAAATGTGATTATAAATGGCAAACGATCTCAGTTTTTTGAATAAAACTGTGTTCATTTCTAAAACATACATCTCAATTAATGTCATTGTAAATGACAAAAGATCTCAATTCTATTTTAACCATGATTGGCATTTGATTAAAAAAAAAAAAAAAATTTCTCAGACTTTAAAAATTTAAAAACATGATTATTTACATTTGAAAAAAATAAACAAAAAATATTTTCTTAGTAAATCAAAGCATTAAACTTTAATTACTCAAACTGATTTCAATTTTCAAATATCAGCTATATATATATGGTAGTTCTATCAACAAAAAATGAGTCACTCCTACAACAAAACAAAGTTTGATTGAGCAAAGAAAAAGTAAGGAACCTATGGACTACTATAAGAAACCTTCAATTTGGCAACGTCATTATGCAAGTAGTGCCACCGTTTCTCTCCCTCCATCTTTCTATATATTTCTCTCCAGATTCCCTCTTGAACCCTACAAATTAACAGCCAAAATGCTTCAATAAAAAATCAAATTAAAGTGAAAATTAAAGCTAAACAAGAAAAATGATTTGAGAAAAGAACAGGGGCAAAAATCACAAAACAAAGATATAACACCAACCATCAAATATGATGATAGGAGCACATAGCACCACCAATTCCTTAAATTCAATACAACAAGAAAAATGAAGTAATCCTAATTGTCAAAAAACACCAATATCATGGAGAGGATTAAATGAACTTAATAATGTTTCCCAAAAAGTCAGTCATTCCACAAATAGCATCATATAACTATACTTGAGATCAAGCTTGTTAAAAATAGAGAATAAGAATGGACTACAAAGCCAAAAAGAGTCATAACATAACTCTCAAAAATTCGGAAGGATCAAAGGGAAAAAATATCTGGAGAGCAAAGAGGAAGTCCATACGTAAAAGCTAAACTACCAGCATTTTTCTTAGAATTCCATTTGGCAATCAATAAATATTTTAGTAGAAAATAATAGATAAATGGCTCTGTCACAAGCTCTAAACTAGAAAATACATCAAAATCCACAAACAAAAAGCTGAAAACTGAATCTAGTTTCGTTACTACTATATGCAAAAAATTAAGAAATATGATATAGTCCAAGAATTTTAAACTACACTGAATCTAGTTTTGTTATTACTATATGTAAAAAATTAAGAGATATGATATAGTCCAAGATTTTTTTTTAAAAAATATTTGGGTAAATTACACTGACCTATCTATTGAGGCTTTTGACAAGATGGAGACATCCCCACAAGTTTAAATTACACTGACCTCTCTCTGCCACCTAATTACAAATCACAATCACCCCTCCATCATTGGTTTGAACCATCATACATCATCACCCAAGTCTCTAACCATCTCCAATAATTTTATAAATAATATTTTTCAAATAATTTAACTCATAATTTTTTGGTTAATTCTTTTGCGGCTGAAAAATCATATGATGTTCATAAATTCAAACAACGTCAACAAAATCATATCATCAATATTCAGTAGTCATGATACGGGTAACAAATCGTATCTATCTGTGTAATCCATCAAAAAACATATAGGATTTCAACACACAGATCCTCTTTGGTAGAGAAGAAAATCAAGCAAAACAATAGAAAATCTGACAATAGTAAAAAAAATTATGAAGAAAATATGGGGGGGAAAACAGATGAGATCGTAAAGAAAAAGTAGATAAAAAAACCAAATCAAAGAAAACTATTAAGTTTAGATTCACAAAAAAACAGAGACGAAAAAGAAATATGGAATGTAGCAATTTGTTCGAGGCCATAATCAAAATGAAAGTTTATGTTTGAAAAGCACGGAGAATCGCAATGTTTCTACTGTTGCCAACCTTCAATGCAAGTGGTTCGTCATTGATTCATTGACGCCCTTGCTCTGCAAATTGGCTTTTCCCTCTTCTATATCACAAACCCTAATACATAATACATATATTTACATAAACATGTAAAAGAGAGAACGAAAACAAAGAAAGAATTGGGTACAAGAAACGTTTGGGGCTTTTTACTCAAATATCAAAAGGTGTTGTCTATGCCATATTCTAAGACTTTTGATGTAAAGAACATAATTTTTGGACAACTTTAGAATTGTGTGAAATCTTAGAAGTGTTGAAAATTTGAGAAAAATAATGTAGATCATGGGGTTAAATAGCCTAATTAAAAACATGGTTTGATTTAGTTGAGTTTTGCTATTTTTTTCAAAATTTTCAAACTAGCTTTGCTTGCTAGTTTCTTGAGCAAATATGTTCTTATGATTATTTTAAGGTTTAAGTTACTTTTGTGGATTTGTTGGGTTATTTAACGAATTTAGAGACTATAAGGGCTAAATGGTGATTTTGGCCACTTAAGGGTAAAAGAATCCATTAAAAGTAATTTGGGTGATATTCTTGAATTTATCATATAAGAAATTAACTTGTGGTTAATTGGGATATAATGGTAAATGATGCCTTGAAGGCATTTTGATAATTTATGCCTTGAGGGCAATTTGGTAATTCTGTCCTTGAGAGCATCATAGTAATTTGTGTCTTAAGGGCATTTAGGTCAATTATGCCTTTGGGGGCATAATTGACATTGGACCCTTAAGGGTATTGGCCAAGGAGAACATTTTTGAGAAAATGGCCGAGTGTCGAAAAATATTCCAACTGTAAAAGTAAATTTGTGACTAAGTGTTAAATAACCAAGTTTGGAGTTTTATCTGTACTCGGTTGATTTTCGGTCGAGTCCTGGTATTATTGATTTTACAGGCATGGCCCGGGTTATAGGCTTATAGCCGATATTGCCAATAAGCTTCAGGAGATAGTGGATCGAGCTATTTGAGGGTTAGAACCCAGAACACTGTGTAGTTGATAGCAATAGTAGCTTCTGTGGAGAGGGTGGTGTGGATTTTCTAACATGCAACTCAAAGGGAGCATCAAGTGAGATCAATGTAGGACCTAGTATGTACTTATTTATAGCTTGGATATGGTATGTGTTGGTGAGGCTAAATTTTTCGCCCTGTTGGCAGGTTATTGAAGCCCTATTGGCAGTTATTGATTTCGGATTCTTTCCATTATTTAATTATCTCTAGTGCATTAATTAAATAAGATGGACTTAATAAAATTAACTTAATCCAGAAATTGGACATTCCATTACATAATTTATTTCTCACGACACTAACATGTTTACTTAGTAAGAAATGAGATTACTGGTGGGTGAGTGTCAACACTCACCCCCTCCCCCCCCTCTGCAGTGTGTAGGTACTAATGGACACCAGCCGGCATGAGCTTTGGGACGTAGTTTGTCATGTTAAGTTCAAACCCTACGTTAATTGGGCTCGCGTGCCTTTACATCTTTTGTTGGATTATTATATTAATTAATTTCGGGTCTGTAACTTAAACATTTATTTCTGTTATTGCATGATGTACTTCATTTTATTAGTTTGGGCACCATGTGAGAATGTGTTTAGTACGTGAGAGAACACTAGAGTTTTTGAACTTAAAGGGCAAATTATTTCAAAAACTATCAAATGGCACGCTTCCTAATACAAGCTGAATTTTATCAACACACTTGTTTTGTCACCTAAAGTTCAGTTCGGCTCTCATAAAGGAAAAATGGACATTTTTCCAACCTCATACAATTTAAGGCTGTAGCACTTGTACCCTTTTTAAACTTTTGGGAAGTGTATTTGAATCATTTATTATGTTTTGAGAATCTTTGGTATCTTGGTTTTGGATGAGTGAAAATTTATTCAAATTTGTTGGGATTGCTCGTTCACGCTTGTTTATGTTGAAAAGTTGTTTGGAAGCTTAAAAATCTTGTTCTGGGGTCGACACCAATCTTGGTGGTGTCAACACCTTCTCTTTTTGTTGGTCACAAAGGTCGACACCAATCTGGGAAGAGTCGACCCTTGTTCTGAAATTGCTCACTGCATTTTGGTGTCGACACCAGTTTGGGAAGGGTCAACACCTTACCTGTTGCACTCTTTGTGTCACACCCCAAAACCGCCCCTAAAAGTTTCGGACATGACCACTTTAGAAATAGACAAAAACCAAAATACGTAACGCATGGGCCTGAACGGAAGCACCTGATAACCAAAAATTCTATTCCATTGAGCTATTACTATTACGCCAGGATCACAACATCATATCAAATAAATAATATACAGAAGACATACATACACATACATCAACTCAGCCCATAATTGGGCGTATGACAAAACATATTAACCAAAGCTAATCAAGGCATAAACCCCAAAAATCTAATAACACTTTACAAAATGCACGGGCTTCAGTTAGTGCCTGGACACACCGAGGTTGACAAGAGGGAGACGAATCTTAAGGATTAGGATTGGCCTCTCGATTGATTACCTACAGAGACAGACAAAAATACAGAATGAGTGAAACTCAGTGAATAATAGTACATAAATAATGTAAGGTTTAACTTGAATAATAAAGCATAAAACTGTAGAGGCATATGATTGATTCCATTCCATAATCATTCCAAAACAGCCATGGATCCAGTTTTCTTAACAGAGTGGTTTTAAGTCCAGTAGGTACAGAAGATACAGAACGGCCATAGGCCCAGAAATAACAGGACAACCATCGGCCCACAATATATACGTAACCTTTTCGCCCGTAATACCTTTTTTTCGCCCGTAATATATATATATACGTAATGACCTTTCAAATTTCAATTTTCGGCCCAAAATATATATATATATACAGAACATTAATAACATTCCTTGATAAGGACGGAATTTACCTCATACCAGTCAAGATTCATCATTAACAAAACAGAACGATTCGGAATACACGAGCATCATTACTTCTCTTGTTCCCTATAACCCAATGCAATTACTATACAGATAACAGAACATTAATAATGCCGTTAACAGTAAGCAATCCCAATTACATTGATCTATGATAGGCAAACACCCATGTTGTAAGACTAGGAATTTCTAATAGGGTACTCGGGATATTATGTTCTCATTCAGAATATCATTTCCACGAACTCTTTCGGTTAACTGATTCCATTATCTTAATGGTCCATATACATTTATTATGCAACATCATAAGTAACTTATAATCCGGAACCGTAATCGGAACACAGAATTAGGCCAACTCTTTCAATGTTCACATAGGGTTACACTAACTCTCAATCCACATACGTGTTAACATTTGCCACGGAGAACGGAATATTAATAACAATGATTATTAACGAATAATAATACACATGTGGGGTACTATTACTCACAGTGGTAGGTCTCTAATAGTGGTGGAACGATGTCCTCATCTTGACCTACAAACATAATGCACATAGCAAATTATGAGAATAAAACCAATCTCTTTTTATTCCTTACTCAATAGCTATGGTGGTTCTAGACTCATTAGTCCTCCATAGGTTATCATAAAATAGGAGGAATCGATAGGAGAAAGGTTCAGACGAAGAAACGGTACAAACTCGAAAAACAGAAAGTGCATAGTCATCACTAATTTGGGCATAACTATTTATGTACTTATAATTTGGGGGTAAGACCACCACCATTGGAAACTAGACTTCCGGGGCTTGATTTTAGGCTCAAGAATCACTTAAAACGAAGTCCGGATGCAAAAGATACGCTTGTTCAAAGTTACCCAGTGTTCTTGAAACAGGGTGGCTCGTCAGGCGCCACTCCCTCCACGAGCGGACCATGGACGATATGCAAACCCAGATTTTCTCCTCTTTTCAAGACGTATGCCATGGCCTCCGCACGTGCGGCCAAGCCCCTGTTTGGCAGTCCGAAAATCATACAAAACTCCAAGTTTTGGTGATCAACAACAAGGTTCAAAGTAGATCCTTTGATTACCAAAATATAGTTCAAATTCATGTTTTTAGAAGATACAAATACACAATAATCTAAAGCTTTACTTCACAACTCAATTTGGGTTATCAAAGCTTTAAACTCATAACCACCAACTAATTCCCTTATCCTTGCTCATTCTTACATATGTATTCACATAGCCATCTATTTCTATATTTGCGTTAACATGACAAATCAAAGAGCAAGATGTAAATTCTTACTAGATGGCCCAAGTTAGATCAAAATAATCAAAATGAAAGGATGATCTTCAATTATTCATCACAAACACACAAGATTTTCCTTACAACTCTAGGGCATATAATCATCAAGAAATTCTTACTCTAAATAGAGGAAGAGGGTTGAATTAGGGGAATAAACTTACCTTAAGCTTCAATTTCTCCAAAATCCCTTCAATTTTATCTTAATCCACCTCCTTGATGAACTTCCCCTTTTTTCCTTCTTCCTTTCTTCTCTTAGCCTCTCCAGGAGATATTGTCAAAATGATTCCTCAAAGTTAAGTGTTTAAAGGAGCAAGAATACTTACATATATTCATATAAGGTGAATAGGACAAAATTTAATCGTTTAATCATCCCAAATTGAAATTTCGTAAACATATTTAATATTACTTAAAAATCATGCTGATCACATATATATAATCAATTTCTGATAATTAAGCCGTTAAGGCTTCCAATTTATACTTCAAACATTCTACATGTAACAGATACATTTCTTGTTCAACAGATAGACATCTTTAAACATGCGATTTACTTACTGAACCGTAATTCCACATGGAATTTTACAATAAGCATATAAATATATAGAATAAGGGATCTGAAAGTATACCAGAATCATAGACGAAGGTCGGGTTATTACACTTTGCTTTTCTGCCTGAAGGGTCGACACCTCTGCTGTAAGAGTCGACACCTGTGTTGCTGTCAAACAAAATGTTCCAGCTTTTCTTCATAAGGGTCGACACCTCTACTGTAAGGGTCGACACGTACGACTTTTTTCAGAATTTTCAGTCCGGTTTGGTCCCTCTTTTTTTGGGATTTTGACTTGATCTTTTGGGTTGATTTTGAGACTTTATTTTACTTTGACCTAGTACTATAAATAGGCTCCCACTTAACCCTTTTCTTTATTTCTTCTTCTCTTTTCTCCCTCTAAACCGTGAGACTCTCTCTTTCTCAAAAAGCACTTTTCACTCAAAGATCTTTAGATCTACTCACTTGAAAGCATCTTCTTGCCTTGCTCCTTTGAGATTAAGTGTAGAGCTTATCAAGAGCTTCGTTTTGATCCAAGTAGAAGTTGGTTTCGACAACTTTGGGGTTTCAACTTTTTTTTGCTTATCTCCTCTTCTAAACTTAAGGTAGGGATATTCTTGAGTTATATATACATGTTTTGCAAGGTTTAATGTTGGTTTTATGTTTATCTTGGTTCCAATATGAAATTTTAGTTTTTGTTTCAAAATGATGATATTTTTTTTTAAATGAGGATCTAAAATTTAAATGTTCTAAGTGATCCTTGAAGCCTTTTCCCTATGATATGAGAAAAATCATTTGATGAGCTTTCACATGAAAATGGGAGGTGTTTTGGGTTTTGAGAAAGAACCCTAGAAATTTGGGGGTTTTTGAAAACATGAGGAAAACTATGAAAATTTTCTTTTCTTGTATTTGAATAAGTAAATGAGCGTGGATTTCACAAGGTGATATAAAGAAATGATAATTTTCATGATATAAAAGAGTGGAGGACTTATTTTTAAACTATTGTTGAATGTATGGAAATACTTAAGTGGAAGATGATAATTATTGTGCATCATGGATTGTGAGAATTAATGTTCGAAAAACATTACATGTTGTATTGATGAGACTATATTGCTAAGAATTGTGAAAAGTGAAATTGTGGCAGAGTGTAGATAACATATGGTTATCTTGGAAAAGAGTAATGAAAAGAGGTAATGGAAAAATATGATTGTTAATGTTATTGTAGAGACTTTGAAAATGAGAAACTATTTACGAAGTTATTATATAATACATGAACATGCATGATTGAGGAATGGGAAATTGGTATGTGCCATGGATTGCGGGAATTGTTATGAGTTGAAGGTATATATGTTATTTTGTGAAATAACATTGAAGAAAGAAAATGAGAAATGTATTTATTCAATATTGTTGTCATGTTACTTGAATGGAGAAATGTTATGAGTTATAGAAAATCATTGCATTGCATATTCATTCAATTATTATTTTTGCATTGTAAATTCTGATTGAAGATATTTATTTCATGAAAGAAAATAACGTTGTGATATGAATTATGGAAATGTGAAAGGGGTAAATATGGTGGTAAGTCCAGTTAGGGGGTGTAGATGAATTGATAAGTTGGCCTGAGTGTCCATGGTGATAGACCAGAAAATCGCGCGGATAGGTGTCGACCCTTCTGGTTAATACCGGTAAAAATGACAGTTTGGTAGTACTCGCAGAGTCTACTTGCAGACACCAGCTTAGGGATTACCAGTGTCGTATTTACCGCCCCTCTGTTGATTAAAATTGGAAGTTTGAAATGTGTTGAGATTGCAAGTTTTTATTTGAAAAATTGAAATCTTCAAAGAGCATGAAATGATATTTCCTTAAAAGAGCATGGTGTGGCATTGACATTTGCATTTTCATTGAAAATTGCATAACTGTATATACTTTGTTAGAATTCTCTACTGGGCTTTGTGCTCACCCCTATGGGATTTGGTGCAAATAAAGATGTGGTGACCCCGCCTCATTGAGGGCGTGGATATTTTGTGAAGAATAAATAGCTCTTTTATTTTTGTTGTGAATTTTGTAAAGCCAAGGGCTAATGTATATGGATCCGAGAGACCATTTTGTGTAACCGGGCTATTTGCTTTGAAAGATGTAAGCCCTCAAGGGCATTTTATTGTTTTGAGATTTAGATGTCCTACATGCTATGAATTCATGTATCCTTTTATGTTGTGAATGTATACCGCATGTGGAAATTTTTGTGTTAAACTCATTTATTATATATGTGAAGGTGGAAGGATTATTGCCATAGTTTAGTGAATGTTCATTAGTATGGGTAGTTCATGTCAAATTATTTCGGGGCGTTACAAAGGCCATTGGGCATATTTTATGAGACAAACCTAAATTTCATAATTGAATGAGAATTGGCTATGGAAAGGAATTTTGAGAATGAACTAAGTAATAAAGGGAGTTTTTAATTAAAACCTCATGCTTGGCAAGGAGTTTCCCACAAGTGCACCATGGTTAATTCAAGAGTTTTTTTCCGGTCCGATGGCCCCAAGGAATTGTTAGCACCTAAAAAGTTTTGATCCCTGAACATTGGAGAGAGTACACCCCCAAGACCCAAGGCTTTGTCACCAAGTTAATTTGTTTCCGCCTAATTGATCTTTAAAAATCGGGGGCGTGACAATCTATGTTGTCCAATATACTACATAAAGCATCCATTTTGCCTTTACTAAATATTAGGCAATTTTGAAATTTGCAAAGTTCTTCACATAACATGTCACGCAAAAACAAAATCCATTTTTAGGATTGTAATAACCTGTGTTACATGGACTCGCCACTTTGGGGCGAAGTACCCGTGTCGACACGACACGACACGGGTGCGGGTGTGGGATCTGTGTCGAATTCGGCTGTTCTCTCTCGGACACGGCTCACAGCAAAAGACATGAAAGAGGAGAGAGCAAGAGAGAACCTGGTTGAAAGATCCAGTCGATTGAACAATCGAAGCTCGAAGCTCGAAGATCCAGTCGATTGAACAACAAGAGAGATCCGGTCGAAGATCGAAGCTCCATCAAGAGAGATCAAGTCCAAGATCGAAGCTCCAGTCGATTGAATAGTCGAAGATCGAAGCTCGAAGATCGAACAAGAAGAGAGATCCAGTCAAAGATCCAGTGTCCAGTCGAAGATCCACCCCCAGACGACTCTCTCTCTCTCCCTCGTGATCGATCGATCTATCGCTTCCTGCCTTCGCTTCTCTCCCCCCCTCTCTCTCTCTCTCGTCCCTGTCTGATTCACATCTATATTCGTATATGTCTATATAAAATAATAATAATTAATAACTATTACTATAATAACTATAATAATACAATTATTATTATATACTATATAATAATTATTGCATAAAATATAATATATTTATAAATAATTATTATATATTATATAATAATTATAATATATTTATAAGATAATTATATATTATATAATAATTATTGTATAACATGTAATATATTTATAAGATAATATATACTTATATATATATTAATAAAAATAAATAAACACATATATGAAAAATAATTATTTGTTATTTATATAATATAACTCATCTTAATAATTATATTTAAAAATATATATATATATATTTAACGTATCCCCGTACCCGTATCCAAATTTGGATACATATCCACGTATCCTATGTTTTTAATTTTGAAGTATTCGACCCCTAGATACGCACCGGCACCCGACACTCATACCCGCGTCCGTGTAACTTAGGTAATAACAAGTGAAAGGGGTTTCGAAAAGAATTTGAACCCTAGAGGTCTATTAAGGCTCGATTGGTCTAGAAAAAGGTTGGTTAAGGTGTTTGACTAGGCTAAAGTATATATTAGCGCATCCAATTTCGAATAAAAGCGGGCAATTCAAAAGTTTCAAATGATCTCTCATGTTCATCATCAGGCAATATTCTCAAACCCACTTAAAAGATAAGAGTATAGTCAATTTCAAGCATAGAGACAAGGCTACCATGTATCATTCCATCTTAACGTTGTGTCCGACAAAACAACTTAAAAGATTAAAATGTAGTCAAATTTATCATACTCAAACCTCGTTTGAGAAGCGACCGGTTTAGACAAAAAGCCAAAAAGTTACTAAAAAAGCAAAAAAACCAATAACCCATACCAAAAAGTCAAAGGTTCTCTTTTCTTTCTACTTTTTGCACATCTTTTAGTAAAAAGCCAAAAAGTCATCCCAAACATACTAGTTTTTTTTAGCTCATATTTTAGCCAAATAGCCAAAAAGTTACTAAATTAGCTTGTTCCTAAACGAGGCCTCAGTCCAAGTTCAAAGTACCATTTGTACAAGAAAGAATCCCCTTGGTCATGAGTTCTTCACAAAAATAGAAATAGGATCCATGAAATAATTGATAGTTCATTTTGTGCAATAGCCATTCCCATCAAATAGGTAGTGGCTTTGATTAAGGAAACCCACCAGAGCCATAGCAAAAGCGAATCTGCATAGGGTAACTGTCACTGTTAGTGGATGTGAAGCTAGGTTATCTATCCATGACTGGATTGAAGCTTGGGTGAAATTAAGTGGAGGTATGAATCGGCTGATGCTTTAGAATCAACAAATAAAGTTGTGGTTAGGGGTAACGTTGTGGCAACATTGCAATATAATGTCCTACCAAATCATATTTCTAGGAAATCATTAACAAACTCAACCAAGTGTAGTAAGGTCACGCCAAAGTAAATCATTTTATCAAGGGAGTGTTGCTAAGCACCCACCAGCAAATTTTGATTTTTTTTATTTTTCTTTAGACATCCCACTTAATACCAAAAGTGTCATCCACTAGCAAACCGTAATCCTACCCACCCCACACACAACCCACTACCACCAGCTCCAACAACCATCCCCCAGCCCCTCAACAGCTCCGACCACCACTACACAACCCTTCCCACCTCCAGCACCACCATTAGCATCCCTTCCCTGTCCTCCCTCAACCTCTTTCAACTCCCCGCCACCTCCGTAGCCCCCACCCTCCATGTGCCACCCTAGTCCTCTCCACCCTCTAACGGCCTCCCCTCTAACTGAGAGAGAGAGAGAGAGAGAGGGGGGGGAAAGTGGTGGGGTAGGTGCCGAGGATGGGCTGGGAAAGGGCGGGTGAGGGTGGGGAAGAGCAAAGGGATGAGCGGGAGATGGTTGCTAAAGCAAGGGGAAGGGCAAGGGAAAGGCTAGAACAACTAATGGATGATGTGGGAATGAGGTAGAGGTAGAGGTAGAGGTAGAGGTAGAGGTAGAGTTTGAGTGGTTAGGGATAAAGATAAAATCGGTATTTTGTGCTAAGGCAAAATGGTAATAAAAATATGAATAAGTGGGGTCTAAAGAAATTGGCGAGGCATATAGCAACAATCTTATCAAGGTGGCTAGTTTGAGACGCATGTATATGTATTGTTCGATTTGTCTCATATTGTATGGCTTAAGATATAGTTTGTCGACATCAGCTTGTAACTAGAATAGTGTGATACTTTTTTATATTGTTCAATTTTGCATCTTGCCACAATTCCATGAGTATCGCACGATAAGTTAAGAGAGATAATTTGAATGATCTAACTTTAAGCATCTTCCTAAATTAATTTTGCATGATCACCAAACTCAAATGATGTTAGAAAATCATAATCAACAAATTAACAATAGAAAACCAAGAGATGAAAAATTTTCATCAACCACAGGGAAAAAAGGGATCTACAAAGAGAAAAGAAGAATTTATTTGTGAACACAAAGGGTGGGTAGTAAGACCATGGCTGTTGTGTTATGAGCCCAGAAGGGGTTTTCAGATTGCCTAGTAACTGTTAGATTTGGCTTCATCCTGAGATTTGAACCAAAGGCATGGTGGTTAAAACTGCAATAATAAAACAATAAGGACAAGTTGTTTCTAGTTCATAGATCCAAAGAGTTATGTATTCCTCAGCTATTGGTGGCATAGTTAATATCCACTTGGGTGTGTTCGTTTGGACGAACTGGATAAGGGGGTTTGTAATCCATCGGACTATTAATCCTCGAATACATTGTCCCAGACTATTTGGTTGGACTAGATTTGTATCCTATGTTTGTTTAGTCATGGGATTAGATATCTGAATTGGACTATTTTTAGTAAATCCAACGTTTGTTTGGGATATTATGGAAAAGGATAAATGCTCAAATGACTATTTTATCATTTTTAATTATTTACTAAGTAATAGCAATATTAAACATAGCTTTAATATTTTAATTATTTTTAGCTAGATTAAATAAAAATTTATTTTATTTTATTTTTTGCACAATTAAATAAAATTATTTTTAAAAAATTAAATAAATTAAATATCAATAAAAATATATGTTATTTTTTAATTAAAATTTCAAATAAATTTATTTTAAATAATGAAATAAAATAAAACATCTATTAAAATTTAAATAATGAAATTAAATAAAATATAAACAAAATTTTAAAATAAAACATCAATAAAATATCTATAAAAATTATTTTAAAAAATTAAATAAATAAAACCAAAATAAAAATTAAATAAAATTATTTTATTTTTAAATTGAGACATTTAAATTTTATTGAATTTTACTAAATATAATACATAATTAAATACCAAAGGGCAAAAATGTAATTTTATTATATAATTTTATGGGCTGAGTTATCCCATGGTTTTTATCCCCCCCAATTGGGATACCATAGTCCCACAAATATGGGACTAATGGTCCGGATTATCCCACCCCTCACCCCCCATTGGGATACCATAGTCCCACAAATATGGGACTAATGGTCCGGAGGGACTATTAATCCGGAGCAAAACTTTTAAAACAAACAACGGACTATTAGTCCATGCAGACTAATAGTCCAATCCCATGCCCAATCCTTCCAAAACAAACACCCCTATGGCTTGTCTGAGAGAAAGATCTATTTTATCAATTTTTTTATT
The DNA here is from genome assembly GCA_025200525.1 of Camellia lanceoleosa. Classification (NCBI taxonomy): domain Eukaryota; kingdom Viridiplantae; phylum Streptophyta; class Magnoliopsida; order Ericales; family Theaceae; genus Camellia; species Camellia lanceoleosa. Next base: position 48,703,812 of record CM045759.1, read on the forward strand.
TTTTTTATAAAACAAGAATTCCACAGTTCTGTATTGGGACACTGTTAATCAAAGCAATGGGTAATCTTCCCAGTCTAGCAACATAAATTGTACACAAAGGGAGCTAAGCTAACCGGAGGATCAAGTAAGCTTGTATCATACCATCTATGAGTTGAAGAAAGGTAAAGTATGTAAAAAATGGTCTATTGGCTGCAAACAAATATCTTGATACAACATGATAGCTAGTTTATATCCTAATTGATGCCACATGACCTTGTAAGGTCTAGCAAAACAAATCTAGGAAACATGGCAATAAAAATATATCCCTTTTCGACCAATGCAGCATTTTAAAGAACAAGTACACCGTTCAAAGTGAAACCATTAAGAGATGAAAGATCCAAATTGTCATGGAGTATGTCCAAACAAACTTTCAAAAAGACACCAACAGACAGATAGAACTAATACCTGATGATCATCAAGGAAGTACCACATGCCACTTGATGTGCGAACAAAGCAGTAATAATGGCCAGAATGTGTGCTCCAACCGGCATGAACAAGAACACCATAAAGAGTATACTTTAAATCTCCATCCTGTCAAGTACAATCAAAGAATTAGCCATGGCACAAAACACATGGGGTATCAATCTCTCATCAAATTGGTACTAATGCTACCTAAGAGATTTACCAAGCATACACAACAGATTAGTTTCTAGATCAATAAAAGTTGTAGGTCCATCAGGAATTTTTATCCAACTGGCTATTTATAAAAATCTGGTTACCAGATTTTTTTAATTATTAGCAATTTATCATTCATCCTCTGGTAACTCAAGTGTTACACGTGTGGATGAGTTTTGAGCATAATAAATCTATCATCTGAGATTGAACATGGCAGAAAGTCACCACACCCAATACATGTTCCAGATGCCACTATCACATTGCTTGCCCTGCCATAAAACCAACACAACATTTGGTTCATGTTTCCACATTTGCCAATGTTTTATACAAAAAGTTAAATCCTGTTATGTATGTGTAATATCCTCTCAAGCCCGTTTTCTATTGGTAGCTAGAATACTTGAAACCATTCCAATTTTTGTTAATTTCAAAAACATAAAATCTATTTGATTGTCAATGACAATATCAAATTTGTGGACATAACATGTTCAAATCAATGAACTTTCCAGATTAATAGAAAATGGAGGCATTGAAAATTCAAAATTTGGAAATTTGGTTAACAAAATTGGTTCCCCACTATACCTATACATGCTATGAGTATTATAGCAGGCATCAATAAAAAGTTCACTTACATAGGGTGCAGTGACAAAAGGTTTGAAGTCCAATGTGGGACCAAACAGAACTTTCTTGTCAATCTTTTGCCCAGGTTGATATGTACCAAACCGCTTTAGGTGGATGGCAAGAACATAAGGGGCCTTGTGAATTGAGAGCTGTTTGAGAGCCTTTACTTTTTGCTTGCACCTTTGACATTGATACTGTCTCTCTCCTCCATCTAAATATTCCTTGGCAGTAAAATGCATGAGTGCCTTGTGCAACGATTCTGCCTTGTTGATTTCAAGACTTAAATCTAAGAATGGATCGAACTTGTTGGAGCAGAAAGAGCATTGCATGCATTTCACCTGAAAATAAAAACAAGACTATTAATGAAGAAAACAGCTAGAGTCTCAAATGCTAATAGATTTCTCTATTATTGTGCGCAAATCCATCAAAAACTTCTTCTAGATTATTGTCAGTATTTATATAACAACGAAATTCATGGTTATTTACAAAGGCAATGTGTTCCAGAAACAGGCATACAAGAAAAAATGTTTACCTGGCTATGGAGGCGACCACCAAAGATCTTGTGAACCAAGCTTTTCTCGTAAGCACTAGGTGATTCACTTGGTGTTCCTGCAGGTAAGCAACATTGTGCATTGACTCCAGCAAATTTACCATGTACTCATGAGCATCCTCCTGTCTGGCATTTCGAAAGTTCCGAGATATGCCTAATATGTGGTCAAGGATTCCAAATTCTAAAAACTACGAAAAAGAAGAAGAAAATACCCATGTTGTGGTGGTTGGGTTTATTAGCCTTTTTTTTTTTGGAGAGGAGGGGGTTGTGAACAATAATTTAACTTACAACTCATAGAAGCTATGCGGTAAATGTGTCCTCACACTACCAGTAAGTGTCCAAATTCCTTGAATCCTAGATGCAAGGTAAAATTATAATGATACAAAATTTGATTTCTGAGCTACCGGAAACCTTAGTTTGTATGCAAAAATTCATATTTTCCTTATGTTGTTATGAAAAAGAAACATGCATTGGCATAATTTCAATAAAAGAGAAGGGGAAAATCGCTTCCACAATGTTCAAACTTTAACTCAATACCCACAGTGCATAAAAAATTTTCTCTTGTGAAAACCTCTTTGCCGTCTATAGGGGGTAAAGCAGATAATGAATACATTCAAATGTATAAAGCTAAAAATTTAAAATAAATAAATAAATACATACCTTGCAACTTTAACAGAAATTCAAGAAAGTGATTCACGATAAAACAATATAAGCAAGTTTGAGACAAGATCCTTTGGTGCTAAGCTTCTCCCAGTTAATTGTAGGGCACGGCTAACATGTTTCTGTATAGCGCACAAAGCACAAAATCCAGCAGTACGACCTTCATGAATCGATTAAAAAAATAAATTAAGGTATGAAGAATACTAATATTAACACAAACAAATGTTCTAGACATAGGAATCAACATTAAAAAAAATGAAGACCATATATACAACCAAAAAAAACCTTTAAAATACAAAAAGACAAAAATAACAGCAGACCTATTAGCAGTCCATTATCATGTTACCTAATCCATTTCTTCAAACATTTTGGAATTTTAAAGCACACTCAAAGTGGAGTGTGGGAAACTCTAAATGGAGTGCAAATTTTCACTTTATTCGCACAGCAAATTTGGGGTAAATGCTTAGCCCTTTTCAAGAAAATAATAAAGAATTTATACCCTTTGAGAAATACTAAAACAAGACGAAAAATACACACAAATAAACAAAAAGAAAGGATAGTATTACGCACATTTGAGGTTATAGTAAGATACCCTGGAGGTAATTGTAATACTCTCTCCTTGTGTAGATACAAAGTCAATAATTAGTTACAAATTGTCAAGATTTTCTGATTATTGACTTCAGAAGCAGAGCTACATGCTCTTGAGTGGAGTCAAATGACCTTAGTGAAATTTTCAAAAGAATAGGTACCAATTTAGTATTCTCTTAAATATGTCAGGATTTTTTTTTCCAGTCAATGGTTAACATCCAATAATAGTAGTGAATCAAATTTCTACAATATGAAACTAAGCTTAAAATCATATTCAGAAGCATCTCTTTAAGTGAACTTTCAAGTCGCATATCCCCCCGTCATGAGATAAATAATTCTTAAAAGGAGTTTACATCTTTGTGATGGACATCTTTTTCACTTGTTATGAAGATATAAGTAAACAAAACTTGAACTAAAACTTCTTTAATAATATCAACCAAAAACCTAATCTATAAGCAAATCCAATAATTAGAGAAAGAATTTTAAAGAAAAACAATCTAATTGAAAAACTAGCAAACTACCCAATCCCAACAAACAAACAAAAAAACCTGAAAAAGTATACAAAATGCAATACAAACAGCGAAAAATGTATAGAAATTAACAACAAACTAAACCAATCAAAATCTAGAACAAAGTGCAAAAGACTGTTAAACCATATATAGAACAATACAAAGCAGAAATTACCAAAAACACAACACACATATATATACATATCAACTGAACAACTACTCACAATTCTCCGAAAGGTAATCCCAAAACTGAGCTCAGGATCCAACCCAACATCCAAAAACTCTGACCCATCCGGTTTCTTCCCAGCCAGACCCGATTGAGCACTGCACTGGCCCAACGCACCGAGCCTCCGTGGATCCGAGATAGTAGTTGGGTTCAGAGTCTCCAACCGAAACCCTCCGCCGCCATTGCTGAACCCAGAGAATGGCTTCTTCGCTGGGTGGAAATCGACTTTTCTGCTGAACAGAGATTCGATTGACGGCGGAGCCGGAGGGTCCGATGACTCATCTGGGTGTGAATTGGGTGTGATCAGAATTTCAGGCATCATAAGAGAGGTCTCTGTAATTGAGTACAATAGAGATCTTCGGATTTTGCACCCAAAAAACCTCTCTCTCGAACATGTAACAGCTTGTTTCTCTCTCTACAAGCACCTGTGTCTAGCTCTCTTTCTCTCTCTAAAACCAGAGACTTGGTTTGGGCTTTCGGTGACACAGACGAGGGAGGCGAAGCAAAAAACCACTAAACCCGACAATCCTATTAGCGATATACTATTACTAAATAAATAAATAAAAACTTTTTTATTTATTTTTTTAAATAAATTAATACATCTTCAATAATAATTATTATTTTAAAAATAAATGTGATTAATTTATATTGTTATCTATCCATCTATATATTGTTATCTATCTATCTATCTATGGGTCTATAATATTAAAAATGAACTAACAATTGATCCGTGTGGTGCACAAATTATTTTTTTTCTTCAAAATAACATTTTATGTTATGATATATATGTTACAAAAAAATAATTTTAATCTTAATTTAAAATTAAAGTGTGATTCTAATTATTTATTGTGATTATTTTAATTTTATCGTTTTGAATACTTATTTATAATAATTTTAGTTAAATTATTTATTTATTTTTATAATTTTAATTTTATCATGCTATAAAAATGTAATTATTATATAATGATTTTATATGCTATATATTAAATTATAGGGGCATGCACCAATAAATTCTAAATGTGTATCTTGTAACCCATTTGGTCGTATGAATTTTCTTATGAACCGTTAGGTCATATCCCAATGTTAATGACCATTGAACATTATCAACATCAAACATCAAATTTATGAATAACATCATCGAAATAATATCAAACATCATCATCAAAACAACATCAAACATCAAACATCAAAACATCATATAACATCATCAAAACAACATAAAAAATAACGATTAAATAATTTTTAAAATAACGATTAAAAATCAAAATAAAGATTAAACAATTTTTCAAATAGCGATTAAACATCAAAACAACAATTAAAATAACATCAAACATAAAAAATAATGATTAAACAATTTTTTCTGGTCAAACATCATCATCATAACAAATTTTTTAATCAAACATCATCCTAACAATTTTTTTGAACAAACATCATCATAACATTAAAAACATCTCAGATCGAAACCCAAATTTGATTCGGAACACATCTCAAAAACCACAACTCCTCGGCCTCTTTCATCAAACATCAAACACATATTCTCAACTATTAAACATTAGGACCCAGATGACAATTTCAATCGCAGAAATCCGGCACTAAATCCGATCAAGAGAGTGATTTGAATCCAAAGTCGTAAAAAAGATTTGATAAAGGAATCCGAATTCAGAGGAAACCCATATGAGAAAAGTTTTAAAAAGTGATGGGCGATCCGATCATGAATGGAAAGGAATCAAGACAAAGCAAATTCCCAGAAACCAAACACAACTCAATTAACCCCTCACAATCATGACAACCAAGAATGAACAAGAAAACTCTGGAAAGGGAAATTGAAATCAACCCAAGCCAACCCACAAAAGGGTTATGAAAAGCAAAACCCAGAAAGCAGAAGATTCAAGAAGGGAAATAAATAAGACTGGAAAGGAACAGAGAGAGAGTATATTGGTTTGGGAAAATTGGAGATGAGAACAGAGGAAGCAATCGTGAAAGAAGGAAAACATTAAAAACAATAATAATAAATAAATAAATAAAGGGCGGAAAGTAAAAAGGGGGAATAACATCCGAAGGATTTAATCGTCGCCACGTCGGTGGGACCCTCGGTGACGAGGTTCAGAATGGGGAGGCGAAGAAGAGGAAGTCGAGGTGGGCTGATGATGATCCTAATGTTGTTTTGATGATGATGTTAATGTTTGATATTGTTGATTGGTGCAGTTAATGTTGCTAATGTAGTTAATGTTTTGATGATGTTAATGATGTTGTTGATGTTGCTGATGTAGATAGTGGGACTAAATGGTGCATAAGAAAACTTGTAGGACTAAATGGTTTAACTTTCTACCATATAGGATTTACTGGTAATTTTTCCTAAATTATATGATAGTAAATTCAACACTCATTTTGATATTAAAAATAATAGTTAAATTAGAAAGATAATTGATAACATAAAATTAAAATTGATTCTAATTATTTAAATTTTTTTTATATTCACCAGTGATTGGACACGTGCATTGTACGTTATACATGATTTTTCATCAATTATTAATATTATAATTATACGTATCTTTTAAATTGATATGAGATATACATATAAAGTATGGAGACTTGTATTTTGCCATCTCTTCCCAAAATGCCCTACTTTTGTGTTTTAATTACAAACTTACCATTAAGGCTTACGAATTGTGGCGATTATAATTCTCTTTGTTTTTGAGGTTTTATAAACACACTTTGGCTCATTTTAGAAAGTGAGTTAAAAGGCACTTTAGGACTATTAACCCACTTCATTCTCTCACAAAAAAGTCCAAAAAAAATCAAAAATAACTTTTAACTATTTTCCTAAAACACTCCTTTGTTTCGTAAATTTACTAGTTGAACCTATTGATAGTTGTATCTTGCAGTTCATGTATACTATATGCAAACCTTATGCAATACAATGTACAAATATAATCATTATAATATTATTTATAGTACAAAATCAAATATTATTTAGAAAATAAAATTTTTATTGAAATACTTGCGTTGTCAAAATGCTATTATTTAATTGTTATCTAAGAAATGATATCTTATATTTTCAGATCTTTTTGGATTATTATTTTTTTATTTAACTATTACAACAACAACAACAACAAAACATTTTTTTATCTCATCCTAATAAAAAATAAGGTAAATTACAAATACACTCCTAAAATTTGTTTAAAATATGAATTGTCCTTTGTAATTTTGAAAAATACATCTCGCCCTTTCAAGTTTCTAATCATATAACAAATGACACATTTAATTAATAAACCATCGAGCCAATACATAGTTTTCAAAAATATCATAAATATATTTCAATTAATAATTCAAATAATTTTATCATTGTAGAGGGGAATAGTTAGAAATTTTATTTTTTTGGCTAATTCTATTAAATAAAAAATTCTGATAAGGAAATATTTGTAAGTTTTTAAAACAAATAGGGCAGTTTGTAATTTAAATAAATCTCAAAAGATATATTTGTAATTTATCTTAAAAAATAAGAAAATAAAATCCGTTCATTTTATTTATTTATTTTTCTATAATATAATTTGTCTCTTGTGATTCTACCTATAATTCTATCATAAATCATTTATCATTCATTTTTGTGAGAGAAACACTTCATATTGATGTGATCTGATCAACCATATTGATTCCCCTATAATATTGCAGCCTTATCGGAATATGAGATTTTGTACAAGACTAGATGGAGTATAAGTAGCCTAAATAGGCCTTACAAATCAAAATTCCTATATTATATTAGAAAATTTTAAATAATTAAAAATTATAAGGACTTACACCTCCAAACATACTTTCACATCTCGATAGTGATAATTTTAGATCCAACAGTAATATGAAATGTGTGATTCTGGTCATAAATGACATTTTTATTTAACATTTTAATAAGAAAATAGAAAAAATTGCGTTTGCACCGTGAGAGAAATAATGATAAAATTTACAAATTACTATATTATAGCTATGAGCTTCTGCTCTCTCTAGAAGATTTTCAGTAGGACTCCAGCAATGGTCCGATGACCTTCTTTACATTTCTAAAATGTAGGGTGTAGATTTGGGTCTTTTTTGTGTGAAATAGGGGTTTTGAGTGTTTTTCTCCCGATTTTAGTATAGATTTTTGAATTTTTGACACTCACAGTTGTTCTCTCTTTCTCTAAAGCCTTTTTCTATATCAGTGTGAGTATTCTTCCTCTTTAACGCTAGCGTCTAGCAATGTCCGAAGTACGGCAGTGGCAGTGGCAGTGGCCACAGTAACGATGTCAATGACAGGTTTTGATGCAGATCTTACTTTCCAAACTACATTTATAAGAAAATTGATGGTTTTCCTTTAATTGTAATTGGGTTTTTTTTGGCAAATTTGCGTCTTTTTTTATAAATTTTTTTTTATTGATTTGTATGTTGTTTTCTTTTATTTTAATATAACTGTTTTTCATGTTCTCAAAAAAATAATAATTTATGAGTCATGCTACTATACACAACTCTTTTAGCATGTGTACACAAATGTCGTAATTAAATTTTTTTCAATCATAACCAAAAAATAATAAATCACAATCAAACATCACATAAGATACAAGTAAAATAATAATTACAATATATTATAATTAAAATCACAATAAATTATAACTAATTATAAATGTCATAATTGAAACATATGATACACAACTCACACCTATAACTATAGCTGCATCAAATAAAAAAATAAAAACTATAGTTGCATTAGAGCTGCTCTATGTATTGAAAAAATATTTGGTCAAAGGGTGGGTGCTGAAAATTTAAGTCGTCTTAATCTTGATATGAGACAGATGAAAATAAATGTTAAAGATTCTAAATATTTTATTAAATGTTTTACTAAACATTCACATACGGTAGGCTCCACTCACGTGAGTGATGTGTGATCCAAACTCATGTGAGTGTTTGGTTAAATATTTGGTAAAATATTTTGTAACCCCCAACATTGTTCTATCTGGTAATGCTCCAAAATCATATTTAAAAAAAAAAGAAAAAAAAAGAAAAAAAAAGAGTTCACATATATTGGACTAAATGGATGAGTTTAAAATTTAAAAGATCTTTAATAGTAGACTTGAAATGACTGAATTAGACCTGATGTTTGGTCAAACAGAATTTAAGCTGACAAATATTTTCTTAATGTGTTATACAAACTTTGTCCGGCCAAATCTATGCTCACTTCTAGTATAAACAAAGTATGAAAAATATTTGAGATTCCTAAAAATGTCTTAATTTAACAAACGACACTACTACAAAAATAGTTAAAGATCACACTTTGACAAAAAAAAAAGATCTCACTTTTATTGGAAGTGTGATAAAAAAAATTAGATTGATATTTTAATCACACTTAATTTGATTGAGTGTGATAATATTTATTTTTTATGTCACTTTTCAATTAAGTGTGATTATATATATATATTTTTAATCACACCTTCTAATTAAAGTGTGATTATATACTTTTTAATCACACTTTTTAAACAAGTGTGATTATATATATATTTTTTAATCACACATTCTAATTAAAGTGTGATTATTTATATATTTTTTAATCACACCTTCTAATTAAAGTGTGATTATATATACACTACTACTTTTTAATCACACTTTTTAAACAAGTGTGATTATATATATATTTTTTAATCACACATTCTAACTAAAGTGTGATTATTTATATATTTTTTAATCACACCTTCTAATTAAAGTGTGATCATATATACACTACTACTTTTTAATCACACTTTTTAAACAAGTGTGATTATATATATATTTTTTAATCACACATTCTAATTAAAGTGTGATTATATATATATTTTTTAATCACACCTTCTAATTAAAGTTTGATTATATATACACTACTACTTTTTAATCACACTTTTTAAATAAGTGTGATTATATATATTTTTTTTAATCACACATTCTAATTAAAGTGTGATTATTTATATATATTTTTTAATCACACATTCTAATTAAAGTGTGATTATATATACTCTATTACTTTTTAATCACACTTTTTAAATAAGTGTGATTATATATATATTTTTTAATCACACATTCTAATTAAAGTGTGATTATATATACACTATTACTTTTTAATCACACTTTTTAAATAAGTGTGATTATTTATATATTTTTTAAGGTAATTAAAATGTGATTATATATACATTACTACTTTTTAATCACACTTTTTAAATAAGTGTGATTGTATAAAATATTTCAAATTGATTTTTATATAAAATATACAATTTCTAAATTTTTAATCACACTTAATCTGATTGAGTGTGATAATATTTATTTTTTATGTCACTTTCTAATTAAGTGTGATTATATATATATATATATATAGGGTAAATTACACTGACACCCCCTAAGATTTATGTTTATTACAGTTCCCCCTTCACGTTTTGGAAATTACATCTCCCTCCCTGAGGTTTAAAGTTTCATTACAGATTCCTCCCTCAGCAATTTAATTTTTTTTTAAATGCTAATTTTGCCCTTACTGGGTAAATTACATTGACACCCCTTACATTTTAGAAATTACAATCCCCTTCCTAAGGTTTAAAGTAGCATTACCAATTGCCCCCTCGGTTAGTATTAGTTGGAAAAAAAATTAATTGAAAAAAAATTAATTGGAAAAAAAAATTGTTAGTAAAATTTTTAAATTTCTGTTTAAAAACCAATATAAACTTATTTTTTGAATTTACGTTTTTTTCTCAAATTTACAAACTAAGATAACCATTTATAAATCAAAAAAATTATCAAATAAATTTTTATGACAATTTTTAAAATTTTTGTAAATATAAATTTTTTTCTCAAAGTTTTTTTTTTTTTACCACCTAACACTAGCCACCACCCGCCACCATTTTCCTCCACTGTCTTCTGCCACCACCAACCACCTACCACCACCACTCACCACCAAGAACCACCACCACTACCCATCACCCACTCACCACCACCACCCCCCACCACCCGCCACCTACTTGCCACCACCACTCACTACCCACCTGCCACCACCATCCACCACCAGCCACCCACCACCCACTACCACTACCATCACCACCACTATCACCCACCACCCACCTGCCACCACCACCCACCACCCACTACTACTACCACCACCCACTCGCTACAATTCAACACCCATCACCGTCACCCACCACCACCCGCCATCCGCCACCCACTGCCACCACCACCGCCACCCGCCACTTGCCATCACATCGCCACACCCACTCACTCGCCACCATCCACCACCGCCACCACACCACTTGCCACCACCACCCACCACTCACCACCACCACTACCACCACCCACTCGCTACCACCCGCCACCTACCCACCACCACCCGCCACCTACCCGCCACCACCACCCACCCGCTACCACCCACCGCCATCCGCCATCCGCTACCTACCTGCTACCACCACCACTACCCGCCACCACCACACCACCACACCACCACCACCCACCACCCAACCACCTATCACCACCACCACCACCAGCTACCCATCACCCATCGTCACCACTTTCCACCACCGTCTTCCGCCACCACTTGCCATTTCTCACTCTTTTTTATATTTTTAAATTTTTTTAAACATTTTCTCAATTACCACCCATCTCCTCTATCACCTTCACTACTGCAAATGCCATTCCACCACCATCACTACTTCTACTGTCGCCACTTCACCTCTACGACTACCATCGCTACCACTCCACTATCACCACTACCACTACTATTACCTCTTCTTCACCCCTGCCACTCTATTTACACTACCACTACCACAACTTCACCACTAATCTCTTTTGCCATCACCACCACCACCACCACCACCATCATCTCTTATCCACTACCTTCACCACTATTGTCGCTCATTTTCCTTTATCACAAAAAATTAGTTCATGATTTTTAGTAACAAAAAAAAATAGGCTGTAGAAAAATATTTTCATTGATCATAGAAAATTAACTTTTATTTTAGTAGAAAATATTTTTCATTAAAATATTACCCCTACTTCTACCAAATAAAAAATAATAATAATTTTTTTTCATTAAAATAAAAATGAAACAAATAAATTTTCAATCTTAGTAACTAAAAAAAAGAATTTTTTTAAAAAAAAATTTATTAACTACAAAAAAAAAATTATTTTAACAAAAAATAACTTTTTTTAGCTACGACAATCCCGTCACAAAAAAAAATAAAAAATTAAAATTAATTTTTTTTTTATCCAACCCCCCATCTCCCCCCCTCCCTTTTTTTTTTTTTTCATTCCCGCTTTTTTTTTTCCATTCCCCCTCAAAATTCCGCGCCCCCCCAAAATCCCCAATCTCTTTAGAACAAAAAAAAAACCCTAAATCTAATCGTCTCCCTCACATCACTCTCTCTCTCTCTCTCTCACCCTCTCGTTCATCTCTGCACCGATCACTCTCTCACTCTCTCGTTGTTCATCTCATCGATTCGCACCGATCATCGCACCGCCGATCTACTCACAGGTAAACTCTCTCTCTCAATCTCTGTCTGTCTCTCTCTCGGCCCGATGGTTGTTTTAGTTAGGTTTCGAGTTCAAATTCTTAGAGGTGACTTCCCACCCGAATTGCTGGCGAGAGTCCACAATGGTTAGACTTCAGATACTGCTATTGTCATTGAGTGAGTCGGATTATAGGATCACCCATATGTTTTGTTCTGTTACATTTTCTTGATTTATGGGTTAATTTTTAGTTGAACATTTTAGGATGGAACTTGATATCATATAAGTCTAGATGTTATTTTTTAAAAAAAATTATTATTAAGGGAGATTTGAAATATAACCATGAATTTTCATATTTTTGTTATTGAACTTTCTAATGTAAGTATGACTACTGTAACAGTATGGACAACTATGCTTACATGACCCTCTTTAAGTCATTTTAATTCAAATGTTGCTTGTCCATCATGGGTGAAGGGAGGGGGGCCAAAGGCGTCATTGCGCCTCTCAAGAAGTTTGAAAGCCTTGTTTATATCTATCTATACTGAAGCAAACACTTCTTTTGGTGTAAATGTCACATAATTTGTTTTTAAATGCTCCAAAACATGATAATTGCTATAAAGGAATTCAATACTTTTCAACTACTTCAAATAAGCAAGATAGTTATCAGATCCAATTACAAAATGTACATATGTAATATGTGTACCTCTGGTATGGACTATATGGAGCATGTTTCAATTGGCATATTATTTCTTAGAAGTGGGAGCGCAAGGCGGTGGTTACAAGTTATCATTATTGATGTCGAGATTGTATTGGAAAAGACTTTTGAAGCATAAATTGCGCAGATTTATAAGGAATTTCAAACAAATAATTTGTTAATAAGCTGTACTCATTTACTAATAAATCATATTTGGTATTAGCTCTACAATTTAGATTTCGAGTGTATAGAATACAAGTAAGTAATAAATAGAACTCGCAATACGAGTAAGCATTATAAAAAGCGAGTATTGCAATTTTTATTGTGCAATATCTATAATAGTTTTTAGTATTTGATTTCTATCATTCTTATTCATTAATTGGAGAGGACTCATTCTCTTTACAGTGTACTTCATACTTGTAGTGTTGTTCTCTATATATAATGTTATTAGAACTTGTAACTTCTTAATTTGTATTACCTGGTCTAGTTGTATATGCTTCTATACTTTAGTACCTTCTCTTTTTAAACCTTTTACTCCTTGTTCTCTGTATTTCTACTTCTTACTTGCGCATTTTGTCGATTAATTTTTTCTTCCTTCAGAAGTTTGATTGGTTTTTGTACCTTCTTAATTGTTGGAATAGCCATTGTAGGGGACATCACTCCTGGTGATGCGAGCTGGAGGCTCTAGATTACATGTGCAAATTACTTGGTGGAGGGCAGAGATTGTATGGAAGTTTTCATATTTATTGTTTAGTTTCTAGGTTGCCATTGTGTGCACACACATACACTCATTGAATTTGTATACTTTCCAAATTGAATTGTTTCATTATTCTCCAATTTTGGGTTGCTAAAGCCGAGGTGCTTATTGCAATCAATGAAATTGGTCAGTTGTGGATGGAGTATGAAGAAAAATTGTCCCTAGAGGTTGTGAAGGATTTTGACAAGGCATGTATTATGTCTAGACATATCTAAGCAGTACATTTTATCCTGGCCACGCTAATGCTGGTACTGCTTTCTCTCTTTTAGGTGGAATCCTAGTCAAGTTACAAGTTAGCATTGTACCTGTAAAACTATCACAAGATGAAGATTATCATTATTGATGTCGAGATTGTATTGGAAAAGACTTTTGAAGCAATCGTATCCTAACAAAATTATATCATTACTAGGCAAGTAATCTTCTATTATAAATAAACGTGTCTATGAACGTAATTTGTAATTTTAGATTATAGCAAATTGATTACGAATAGATTAGGAATATTATGTCCACAAATATTGTGCTGACTTAAGCATCAGAATATCCATTCGGCATAAGCATATAGGGTGTTTTGCAGATCTATGAAGCGTTGTCAATCTCTTTGTTGATCTCATCATCATCAAGTAGGGTACATTTTTTTTCCCCTTACACTTAATATGTGGTGTAAGCATAACCCAATTCTGACTATGTCCATCTTGCTACAGTTGATAGTTACCAACTAAATCACAGTGACAAATATTCAATAAAGTAATGATCAAATTGGAAGAATCTAAAGCTTAAAGCTGAAATACAAACTGAGTGATGGTTTTAAGCTGAAGTTTAATTTACACAAAATAAAAAGAAAGGGAGAAAAACTAAGTGAGTGAATGTCACACCCCCAGATTTCTAATATCCGAACCCATGAGAAAAAGGGGATAGATGGTCAAGAACTAGAGAAACAAGACAAGGCAATTTGGTCTATTTAAGAACTCAAATAGAGATTTCAATATAAGAACAAGGCTAAAAGAGTGGATAGACTCACAATCTGATACATTTGATTCAAAACATGAGTTTACAAAAGAACACAAGCAACCTATATTCACATATCTAGATGACATGAATATATAACATGTGAGTACATTCATCGACATAACCTACACAAAGAAATATCTTGCCTCATGGCTTATATAACTTAAAAGAGGGCATCTATCAAGGTGTTTTCTTTGGAAGCTAATGGATATTTAACAACTTTGTAGTCCTAATACACTGCAATCCTGAAGTTTGAACTTAGTTGTTACTTAAAAGTGTTTTTAAGATATAAATTATTAAATCAATTGAATTTAATTGTAGAATTCTCAGCTTACTCATAGCAGCAAATCTATAGATGTGCTATATTATTGGATTCTATCTTTTACATGCTTTTAGGTACATATTTACCTTTGCCATTGGATCTGGCCCAGTAACTGGTATTATTATACCGAGGCTTAGTAGCAGCAGGATGCGTGGGAAGATCATGGGTTTCAGTTTCTCAGTTCATTGGGT
The DNA here is from genome assembly GCA_025200525.1 of Camellia lanceoleosa. Taxonomy (NCBI): domain Eukaryota; kingdom Viridiplantae; phylum Streptophyta; class Magnoliopsida; order Ericales; family Theaceae; genus Camellia; species Camellia lanceoleosa. Next base: position 48,719,061 of record CM045759.1, read on the forward strand.
ATGTTTCACAAACCTGTCCGATAATTAATGAGAAACAACTATTAATTGTGAAGGGTTGGTAAAAAAAAAAGTGAAAAGTAAAAAATTAAAAAGAAAGAAATGGGTGAAGTTCTAGAGAATGGCTGTTTCTGTCTCATGATTTAGCTTTGCATGTAGGTGTCATAATTTTGTAGACTTTCTCATAAGATATAAATGGGCCGATTAGAATGATATATATTATTCTGTTTGTCAGGTATTTATGCTAAATTTAATTGAATTACTTGATGCAGGTTTTGGTTGTAGGAGGTGGTGATGGTGGAGTTCTTAGGGAAATCTCTCGCCACAATATTGTTTTATAATTCCGAACGCCATAATTAAGTGATCCCATAGTTAAGCTTGAAGTTGCTCTTAAGGTAATTGAAACTCTTGTTGCAAATTACTGATCTGCCATAGAGATAGGTCACGGAAATAGTTTTATTTTGATTATTTTAAGCTAAACTAACACATTTAAGTGCATTAAATTTTCAAGTCAAGTTTGATATATGTTTTTGCAGATTTTGTTGAGGGAAAAGTTGATACGATCGAGCGGTTGATGTTGGGAGCTAAAGATTATGTTGCTCTTCTTCTTCTTCTTTTTTTTTTTTTTTTGAAGACTTGAATTTTTTTAGTACAATGTATTTAAAGATGGTTAATGGATAATGTCTATTATAAATTTAATTAATTTGTTAATTTTGTTATTTTTCATTTACAAAAAATTGGTTGGCACTTGTAATTGATTTTTTTGTTGTAGCAAACTCATATATGATTTTTTTTTTAATAAATAATTATTTGCGACAGTAAAACAATGGTCGCTAAAAGTGTTTTATTTATTTTTTTTTTTTTTGCGACGGCAAAATAGCTGTCGCAAAAAGTCTTTTGCGACTGTATTTTTATTATTTGCGACGGCATGTGACGGTCACAAAAAGTATTTTTTTTAGTAGTGAATGTTATTAATCACACTTAAAAGATGTGATGTAAATATTTTTAATCACACTTAAAAGGTGTGATCTAAATGTTATTAATCACACTTAAAAAGTGTGATTAAAAATGACTCTTTTTAATCACACTTCCAAAGATCACACTTAAAAGGTGTGATCAAAATACTTTTAATCACACTTAAAAGGTGTGATCTAAATATTTTTAATCACACTTAAAAGATGTGATCAAAATATTTTTAATCACACTTAAAATGTGTGATCTAAATACTTTTAATCACACTTAAAAGGTGTGATCAAAATATTTTTAATCACACTTAAAAAGTGTGATTAAAAATGACCACTTTTAATCACACTCTCAAATATCACACTTTAATAAAACTTAGAAAGTGTGATTAAATAATATACATCACACCAAAAAAGTGTGATCTTTATCTGTTTTTGTAGTAGTGCGATGATGTGACATGATAGATGTACATTTAATTTATCATACCCTCAATTATATTGGGCTCAACATCTTTACCACGTATCTCAAATTTTGAGTCCTTCCTAGATGACCAATAATGGAAGTGTTTAGAAATAACTTAACATGTCAAACGAACCCTTAATCTAATTTTCTTAAATTAACAATAAAAAATTATGCCATACAAAAAAACACTAATCAATATATCAATTTAAACACTTTTTAATAACTTAGGGAGTCTATTTATACAATTTTAAAATTTAAATAATCAAAGTGATATTTTTTTAACAAGTTAAAGATTCTCCATGTAAATAACTCTTAAAAACAAAAGGGAGCAAACAAAATGGAAGTACTATTTTCCTCATCAATCCTTCCGTTGTAATATGCTTTTCATTACAGCAACTCTAACTTTCTTTTTTTATTTATGTATTTCAACACTATTTTTTATTTTATTTATTTATGCACAAACTGTTTGAAAGATTCTTCAAATATAGTTAATTGTGAATTTTTTTATTAAAATAACTATTGTAATAATTAATCTATTAAAGTGATTAAAATATGATAATATTAGCTATAATAACTAACAAATCTAAGTTAAATAATGTCTTGGAGATGCTCTTATACCAAAAAATAAAATAAAAAAGTAATATGCTTCACCAATGTCTAAAATACCCTTCACCCTCACAACCTTCACCTTTGAGCATCTCCAACAAACTAGGCTAACTAGTTATTTTTATTTTTTTAACTAAAATAGTGATTTTGGCATCTCCAACCATCACTAAATTTCAATTCCATTAAACTAGTTATCAAGTTAACTATTTTAGTTTTGGGTAAATTACACTGATACCCCTTGAAGTTTCTGTTTAATACAGAATTCCCCCTCACGTTTGAAAAATTACATTCCCCTCCTTGAAATTTGTAATCTCTTTACAAATTGCCCCCTAGATTACTGATGTCATACCCAAAAATTTTCTAAATGACCATTTTGTCATTTTTTTCTACCATTTCTTTTTCCTATAATCATGACTACATTCTACAACTTTTCATTATTAAATTCTACATGAATATATTCTTATTGAATGATGATATATAAATATAAATTTTATATAAAATTTTCAAACACAATGATATAGCTTAATGGTGACCTTTTACTTTAAAACAAAACACCCATAAATATGATTTATATTTACAACACCATCACTATCACAATATTTTTATGATATTTTTTGTATAAATTTTTATATACGAATAGAATATTTCATTTTTATTTTCACTATCATTTTTCTTTCTCGTTTATTCACCCACATTTATTATAGTATTACCAAACACATTCATTCACATTTATCACAGTATCATTGAATTTTTATATTTTTATATTTGGTGAATTTAAAAAAAAATTAAAAAATATTATACTTCTTAAGTATATATGAATGAGGTGTATCTAAGAAATAAAAAAATTACTTAAAATATTTTTAAAAATTCAGTAAAAATATAAAAAAAAAACACGAAAAATAAAAAAAATTAATTTTTTGTGTGAGTTAAACCAAAGAATATGATGTTGAAATGACATGAAGAAAATATCAATATTATTTTATTATTTTATATGTATAAAGATTAAGGAGCAAATATATCATTTTAATCCGACATGAGGGTAAGTGTAATTTTTTAAACGTGATAGAGGATCCGTATTAAACAAAAATATCAGAGAGTGTCGGTGTAATTTACCCTTTAGTTTTTGTGATTTTGACTCAACAAATATAATTAGTAGTTTTGATTAGTCAAATATTAAAAAATTAATATTTTTATTATTTTAAAGTTACTTGTGTTGAGTTTATAAAATATAATTTAAAATAAAAATAATATCTAAATAACATTGATAAAAAAAAATAGAGAGTTTGTTGGAATATATATTGAAAAAATGTATAACTAAAATAGAAAAATTAACTTTTGAATTGAAATATAATAAAATTTTAAATAATTTAATAAAAATGCTCTAAAATAGAAAAATTAACTTTTTCAACTAAAGTATAATAAAATTTTAAATAGCTTCCGTTTGGAAAGAGAAGTTTGGGCGGTTTTAACCAATGCCAAGGTAAATTTACCAAACTAATCCTACATGAACCTGATTGAGAGGGGCATCGCCTCAGCACACACGAAGTAAAAAAAAAAAAAAAACCTTTTCCCAAAAAAAAACATTTTCCCAGAAAAAACAAAGAAAGTAAAAAAAAAATTAAATTAAAAACCAAAATTAACATTTGCCACGTAATTTAAAAATAAATAAAACACATGAAAAATCATTTTTCAAAAATAAAAACAAATTAATGTATACAAATAAAAATAAAAAAAGACAAAAACGTAAATTAAAAAAAAAAAGAACCACAAAAATACGCCTCATCCAAAAAATAAAAAAATAAAAACAGAAATTAGCATTTTCCACGTAATTTAAAAATAAATAAAACACATGAAAAATCATTTTTGAAAAATAAAAACAAATTAATGTATACAAAAAATAAATAAATAAAAATGAGAAAAGGATAAATTAAAAAAAAAGAATTCCAATTTAATACGCCTCATTCAAAAAAAAAATAAAAAAAAAAGTAAAATGACGCTAACGTGGAGGAAGGAGCCGATTGAGAGTGGAAAGGGTATTACCAAGGGCAGTTCGGTCATTTATGTGGACACCTCACCAAAAAGTCAAAAAGTCAAAAAATTCAAAAAGCCCTCCCCAAACTAAACTTTTTAATATCAAACTAAAATAATTAAAAAAACTAAAAAGTCAAAAAGTCAACCCACTTCTCAAACCACACCATAATTTGATGGAGAAGCTCCTACACGTTATGTATATAAGTGGTCAAAAAAGGGTAGAAAAGTAATCTTACATGATGCAATACAAATAAATAGCATTGAGACATCAACTAGGGGAAATTCTATTTCCAACACCCTAATAAACTCAGGACAAATCTTTTCTCAATACACATCCCTATTAATTTAATTATTAAATAATTATCTCAACCCACATCTTTAAAATTACAAAAGAAACCCCTTTACTCTTGTGTACACACACTTTACCTTCCCTCAAAATATACACTTGAATTTCCACCACTCCCGTGAAGACCAAAGTCCATCGACCTCTTCTTCTCCTTCTACCGCCGTCTCTCCGGCCATCGTGGATTTACCACTCCGTGAATCACGGTCAATACGCAGGACTACTACTCATCGGAGGAGGAGTATCGTTCATAGCCCTAGCTCGAGTGTTTGGGCGGAATCGGGGACGATCCCGAGAAGGATCGATCCGAGTGGCGTTCTTGAGCTTGGGCCCGACGGAGTAATGGTCGATTCGAGAGGGATGAAGTTGCTATGATTTGTTGTCGCGAAGATCTTGGGTGAGTTTGGCGGGGTTGAATTTTATGAAATTTTTAAGTGTTGCATGTACTGAATTATACTCTTCTGAGCTTGATTTAGTGGGTTTTCTTTGTTTTTGGTTGTTAATTTGGCTTCGGATGTGTACAGAGAATTTATATATATAATAATAGGGGGTTGATCAAGGACTATTATAGTAAATTTCAAATAGGATATAATTGTCATTAATTTATTTTTTCATTAAGTGTGTGGACTGAGTATATCAGGGTGTTGGAAATAGAATTTCCCATCAACTAGGGTTTAGGCTCAAAGAATGAATGAGGCTTCCAGCAGAGAGATTGGGATGTTTTTGAGGGTGGTTGCCCCTCTCTGCAACTCAGAAGATGATCAGATCAAAGACCATCGGAGCCGATGATTTCACCTCCCAACTCAACAGCCCTCTTCTCACTCACTCACTCACTCACTCACTCACTCTCTTTTTTTGTCTCTGTGTATGTGTTTGCGAGTGGAAGTTTGGATCTTCTCTAACTTCTTCTCGCAGGAAATTCTATTTAAACCACAAACCTTTTCCCTTTACATTTTCAAATCCCTCCGTAAATTCCCAACCAAACACAGCATAAAGAAATGAAAGAAGAAAAAGAAAATGTTTTGACAGTCCTTCCGATAGGGTTAGAGGCTGTTGATTGCAAAGACAAAACTCAACCTCCTAAGGCTGTCTTCGGCGAATCAATCGGAGGCTGTGACGATGTACTGTATTTTCTTCCGAGCACATGAGTCGGGCAATGAGAACCCGACCCGTTAATTGGCGGGGCAACTCGGAGGCTCTGTGAGAAATAAAGAGAGAGAGAGATGGGTTACCATTTGTTTCTTTCTCCCACGGGCAATTGTTGTTGCAGCCATGGCGTTTTCGAATTCTCACCTGTTCATTCATAGATCTGAGCCTCAACTTTTTGTTTTTTTTTTTCACGATCCTGTGTTTGTGTTTGGTTGTGATTTAAAAATGTGTTTGCGTTTGGTTGGGGATTTTAAAATGAATTTAGAAAGAGAAAATGAAATTTTTTTCGAAATTAGATGAAATTAATAAAAGATTTATGAAATTAGATAAAATTTATTTTTTATTTATTTATTTATTTTTATTTTTAATTTTTTTTTTCAATTTTTTCAATCAAATAAAACGTGAGTGTTAAGTTGATTTTATAGTAGAATCTTGTTACTTATGTTGAGATTTGATTAGAAATTTTACCAGATTTAAAAAATTTGAAGGTTATTTTGTTTTGATATTGAACCAAGTTTACTGGGTATAAAAATTTATGGAAGGGAGACCCAAATTATGGGTCTTCTTTTTCATAATTTCTTCTGATGTTAATAATTTGGGGAACTTTAACGGTTAGTGTTATTAATTAAATTTATTTATTTATAAATTTTTATTAATAAATTTACCACTATAAATTTATTGATTATATTAGTAAGTTTATTATTATAAATTTATTCATTAATATCTATCATTTTTACTAATCACTTATTTATAAGAATTCATCACCTTCTTCTTATACACAAAGAATAAGAAATATTAATAAATTTATCACTAGAAAATAAATCTGAATATGAAATAAAGGGATGGTGGTGATATGGTGGTTGTATACATTTGGAATGGTAAAGTGTAGATTGGTAAAAATAAGTCTTATTTAATAAAATCAAAAAAATTATCAATTTTTTTTTTAATTTTTAAAATTTAAAATATTATTAATTTTGTATAGTAATATTTCATATAATTATTTCATTAATTGATAAAAAAAAAAATAGAGTATGAGATAAAACGTTTTTACCTTTTTACTTATTAGTTTGATTCAAATATTTAATATCACCGAAAATATTATCAGTTTTTTTTTTTTAAAGTTTTAAAACTAAGAATATTATCAGTTTTTTCATTTTTAAATTTTTTTTTTTCTTTTCAGTTTTGTACACATGCTCTATTCTCATGTTCCTTTATAAGCACAAAATTTTCAGTTTTACACAAAAAAAATAATTTAGTTTTTTTAATTTTGTCAAAAAAAATATTAGTTTTTTTTTTCACATAATTTTTTTTTTTAGTTTTTCAATTTGAAAGTTAATATTTTAAAATTTTAAAAATCAAAATAAATGTCAAATCATCATATTCCTTTACAGATAATTATAAATAATGAACAATCATTGTTTAAAGGGCAATTTCAATTATTAAAAATTTAATGGGATTTGAAGGACTAAAAAATCTTAGCTAAGACTTAATAGAGTATAACTTCATAAATTAAAACTTGTGTGTAAATACAAAAAAAAAAAAAAAGTATTTCTATGTGAAAATTTCACTTATGTAGTTTTGAAAATTAATTATGAATAAGTGGTAAATTTTATTAATATTAATAATTAAAAAATAAAATTCATAAATGTATAATTTTTCCTATTTATGTCCCAATTTACTTGAAAATTTTAGCCAAAATCCCTCCATTAGACCCTTATTTAGTGAAAAAGACAGTACAATTTATTTTGTTTTATAAACCCCCTAAGGAGAAAATACATAATTGAACAAAGACAAAGTAAAATATATATTTTTTTCTTTGGACAATATTGTTAGAGTAATATATTATTGTCAAACAGAATAACTGTTAAACAGACTAACATGTTCATGTTACTGTTACTGTTTATATCAATTTCGACAATAAAAATAATAATAATTTTTTTTAAAAGAATTTCATAGTCAATACGAATCGTATTTGATAGATCTTGATGAAAAGATTTTAAAAATACTAATTTTATTAAAAACCAATATTTATATCAAAAGTTATATTATTTTAAAGTTTAATATTTTAATAATAGTGGTATGTATTGGATTTTAAAGTTTAATATTATGAGGGAGTTTTGACCAAGTCTCCTAATTTACTTTGTCCATTTATGAAATATTAATAGGATGAAATACCAATAAATCTCAAAATGTGAATTTTTTGAATTGTTTAATCCTCTATTTTTTTCATGAACTCAAAGGTCCTAGTGAAGTGGAAATTATATAAAATAGTAGTCACTTGCACATTGGGGTTTAATTTTTGATGGATCAAAGTGAATTTTTTCAAATGTAAAATTACACATTTGGATAATTCGCACTATAGAGGTTTTGCATTTTCTCTCAGTCTAGAACAAATCTCACATTGCAAATTATATAGCGATCCCGGTTTTCCTTTCCTTTGTTTATTGTATTCCGGACTTGGTTCCGTGAGTGTGTTGATGTCGTATTCTCATTTCCATCCTTTACTCTTGTATTTGAGTCTTGGGTAGTGTTGGGCAGGTTTGAAACAGGTTGGTTGTGTTTAGAAACCAAAGATTGATGCCCAGAATTTGGCCTTCACGCTTGAGCGGGGCTTTTGAAGCTCGAGCGGGCCCTTTGTTGTTGCTTCTCCACTCGAGCGGGAGTTTTGACGCTCGAGCGTGAATTTCCATCTCCCAGTATTTTTCTCTGCAGGTCTTTGTACGCTCGAGCGGGAGTTTCGATGCTCGAGCGTGACCCTTTGATTTTGCTCCTCCGCTCGAGCGGGGAGTTTGACGCTCGAGCGGGGACTATCGCCTGCAAAACTTCTGTGGGTGTGCATCCGACGCTCGAGCGGACGTTTTGATGCTCGAGCATGAGTTTGTGTCTGACGCTTGAGCGGGGAGACTTTTATATCAGTCTGAGTTTTACCTTTTTGGATCACTTTTTGATTTTCTTTCTCTCTCTTACTTTTTCAAAACCTCCATTGGAGAGCACCTCACTCTAAAACTCCAATTTCTCTCTAGGGTTTGATCTAGTAGGAGTGATCTTCTAACCTTGGGCCCTTGTAAAAAGTGTGGAGCTTGTTGAGGGCTACATTTTGATATGAAAATATTAGGGTTTGGAGCACTTCGAATTTCTTCATCTTCTTCCTTTGAGCTCCGAAATTGAGGTAGGGATAACTACTCATTTATATGATTTTTGACATAAATTATTAGTCATTTTAATTTAATGTTGAAGTTGGGAGATTTTGGGTGTTAGGGTTTCTAAATGTGTAAAGAGAGGTTTTGTTATTTTGACTCATAAATATGTATTTTGGGTCTTAAAGTGGTGGTATTGTTGATATTAGTGCCTTTGGGTCAAAGTTGAGAAAGAGGGAGGAAAACCCTAATTTTTGTTATGAATTAATTGATATAATTAATTTGGGAATGTTATGGAAATATGAAATTGAGATGGAAATGATGAAATTTGCATAATATGAGATAGAATGGTGGAGTTGGATTTATTAATCGTTCACTTTGAAAATGTTGAATATATATCTGTTGAGGCATTTATTATCTGTTTAGAAATAACTGCTTTGGGCTATCGGTGGAGGATAGTCTTAATTGTTGTAGACAATGCATGATGATTAGGCGAACTAAAACTAATCAATTGAATATGTCATCGAATATGACAGTTGGAATAACACATCAAATTTATGTATTGATTGATTATGTATATGATATGTGTTTATATACATTGTATAGTGTGGGAGGAGATAGGGGATGTACTCCATGGTTTAGGGGAAGATAGGGGATGGACTCCTAAACCGGATATTGTTTGGGAGGAGATAGGGGATGGACTCCATCGATACAATAAATATGTGTATCTATTGAAGTATTGATACAGCAAATCTGTGTATCATATATGAAGTGCGGAAGTGTTTTATTTGAGATTGATACAGCAAGTATGTATATCTATTGTGAAGTATGAAGAGTTTAATTTGAGTTGTTACCTCAATTGAAATGGAAGTACTGTTGATATGAGATGTAATCTCATTTAAATTGTTTGGCCAGGCTCTGAGCCATAGTTATGCATTGAGAAATTGGATAAGAAACGGAAAATGGAATGAAACATGGACACATTTGTCATGTAATTGAAATGGGTTATGAATTGATTTATGTGAGTTAAACATTTATCAAATGCTAATATTTTAGTTATTGCTCATATTATGTTTAGCATATCTCTACTGGGCGTTGGCTCACCCTATATGGGACATCATTTTCAGGTACAGGTATGATGCCACCTCCAAGGACGTAGCTTGGAAGGCTTGAGGCTGTTGGACTCTTTTTTGTTGTTTTTTGTTGTATTACATGTATAACAAGCCAATGTCTTATCTTGTGTAGAGTTAGTACTCTCTTTTGTAACCAAGTGTTGACTTAGAAAGTTGTAAGCCCGTAGGGCATTTACTTTTGTTGTCAACATGTAATACCTTTGGACTAAATACTCTGATGAATATAAATATGTTTATTTCCCTTATGTTTATGGATGTCGCGAATGTATGATTTATGAGTTTATTCTGAGGGCGTTACGAATAAGAACGTAACACTCCAATACAACACTCCAGTATAGCACATTAGGAGGTTATTTGGAATGATCTAAATAATTGTACATTTTAACTTTTTACGAAAAGATATGCAAAAAAGTAGAAATGTGACTCAAAAACGATAAAAATATAAAAATGTGCCCTAATATAGGGGATGCCAAACAACTCTTAAAAAACTCCTTATGTATTTTTTTCTAAACGTAACACTCCAATCAATATAATCCCAAATGTAACACTCCAATGTAACATACAAAAACACTAAAAAAACTCTTATTGTACTTTTTCCAAACTTAATACTCACAGTTTGAAATTATACATTCGTCAAAGCTTACTAAGAAATTTTTGTACTCCTTTTGGCATGGTTTGAAGAATCCTACATCTTTTATTGGAGTGTTACATTTGAAAAAAAATACATTTAAGAGTTTTTTTTGTGTGTTACATTGGAGTATTACGTATGATTGTTAAATTGGAGTGTTATAGTTTGACATTATACACTTGTCCAAAACTTACTAAGGAATTTTCGTACTCCTTTTGAAATGTTTGAAAAATCTCAAATCCTTTTAGATTGTTTGAAGAATCCCATATTTTAAGTCATTTGTATACTCCTTTTAGAATGTTTGAAGAATCTCACATTTCATGTCATTCCAAATAAAAAAGATCATCATATAAAAATCCATCACAAATTTTATCCTCATAGGTTGTGTATCTTATTGTAACATCGCCCGGGGGTATCTGCATACGGTAAATAGTTTGAACCCTCGATTTATTTGATCTAGCCTCACGAGGGTAATATGAAACATAGATGAGAGTCCAAATCCGACAACTTTTTATAAAAAATCCATTTTATCGCCAAAAATAGTCTGCGTCATCAGATCTCATAGTCGCCACCTAATATTTTGGGAAATTAGGAAACCCGTGACTCGTGCTAAAGTCCCTGTTCGTCGTAACCAAAGATGTCTCAGTTCGGAACTTTAAATATGAGAGGGGAAGATCTATAATTGAGCACCCCCGCTCACCCAATCAAAGATTGGCTTCTATTAAACCATGATATGAGTTTTATTTACTTTATATGTTCATATTCCAATTTATTTAATAAATCCTAAAATTTACTATATGAAAGTAAGCAAGTATAGATTGTGTCATTCATTTTGGAACAACTTGATTTCATGTGTTTTGAAAGAGTTTTAAGAATGTGCAACTCAATAGAAATTGAGTTTACAAATATGAAAATCGATATTATTCCAAATTGAACAATATAACCTCTATCCATTGGCATTCATAGAGATATATCAAACAAGCAAGTAGCCACATGGTAGGATGCTTAAACATAGTAATAAAAACACATACAAGCGGGATGCAAAGCATAAAAATTTATATATTTACCGATGTCCCGCGAACAGTTATAAAACAAAGTTAGTAAAACATGCATGATCTTATATACAAAATCCTAATGCAATTCACTCATGAAATGCAATTAAAGATTCGGCTTCTAACATATGACATGTGAATCATCTCAAGAATATGAGGTAGCACACATAATCATATAGAAATTGATTAAATCCATAAATGCAAATTTAGCCGAATCAAGATGCATGAAATATAGATACAAAGCATGGATATGATATATATTTACAAATAAGAAAAACAAGTAAAAGAACGGGATAGCAAGAAACGGGGCAAGGAGTGAAATTATTACAACACTTGAATAATTACATATCCAAATAAGGGAGGAGAGGAAGAAAATATTACAACAAAATAAAACCTCACAAATCTCTCAACTTAAAAGAAAGACAGAAACTTCATGTGCCTCGGAGACTGCCAGAAACTGTTCTGCTCATCATTAGAAGACTACTTTGTTCTGTCCCAGAAGAAGTTGGCCGGCCGGCCAATTAGGCTTGGCAAAACCTGTTTTGTTGCAACTCCGAAACAGAACAAACAAGGGATATGTAGGTAGCTCAACTAACCACTTCTAGTTAGCTTACAACAATTTATAATATGCAATCAAAGACAAAAAATTAACATAAGAAAGAAAGTACAAGAAAATGAAAAAGATTGAAAATTCACCTTCCAAAGAAAGGATGAATTTCTTGATTTCCAAATTTCCTTTTGATAACCCTCAAGGTTGTGAATTATGTTCTCAATCCTCAATTCGAAAACTTGAGATTTTAGCTATAATGGTGTTTTGGGATTGTTTAACAATATGTGTGGTGGAAAATGGTTAACTCACTTATTTTCTCAAACTTGACAAAGATTACTCTTTCTTTAATCAAAGCTCTAGAATTTGATTATAATGAGTTTCTGGATGGTTTTGGTAATGAAAGATGAGCCATAATAGTGTGTAGGTACAAGAATGGAAGTTTTGGCCAACTCTCAACTCAAGCCAGAATTTTTCTTTTATCCTATCCTCCTTACCCCTTTCAACAATCTAATCTCTTGTGTAGGCAATGGTGGAAGACTTAGTCAAAAAGATGGTGGGAGATAAGTGGAAGACAACAATGGAGGACAAACCATAATGAAAAATAAAGAGAGATGATGGGTTATTGCTTTAACTCTCTCTTTTTTAAAGGGGCAAGCCCTTTAGGCAATGGAGGCTGAGTGTGTATGCATTTCGTGCATGAATGTATCAGAAGTATCTAAGGTGGCATGTCCTACATGCATTAAACAAGAATTATGCTGAAATTGCCCTGTTCTTGGACAAATTAGTCGACCGGCCAAAAAGTTGGATGGCTAGCCAATGAATTAGTTGGTCAGCCAAAAAAGTTGGCTAGACCTTGGCTTGACTATTTTGCATGAAATAGGATTTTTCGACAAAATTATCATAATTTCCTCATATTTCCACTATGTTCTTTGCTCATTTCCTAAGAAAATATTTTATTTCAAAGTTTAAAAATGAGCCCCGGTACACTATGGAAATGCTCAGAACAAAACGCGGAAAGAAAGTTTTGAGAGAGAGTTTTGAATGGGTTTCAAGTACTTGGTCAAAACAAGCTTAGGGTTAAGAATAAAGCTCGAATTCCATCTTTCTTAATGAGGATGCTATGAGAAACACATTCTTGTTTTTATCATCGAGTAATCAAAAAAAGCGCCCAAGTCTTAAGGTCAGTCAAAATAGGGTGTTTACACTTACCTTTCTGGCACAAAAGAAAAGGGGAAAAGAAAAAAGAAGCAAAAGAAACATAATAGATATAAGGGGATAACCATTAACCCAAATTCCAAATAATATATTAAATATGCATTTTCAAAATTAATGGGACTAATTGGTCCATAAAAAAATTTTTTGTACTAAACAAATCACCATTTCTCAAGATGAAATTTATAGGTAAATTTTTCATATTAATATTATTTTTGTATTATATAACTAACTAATAAATTAAAAAAAATGATAAACATACGAAAATGTTTGTATATATATATATATGTAGACACCCCATTTTTGACCTCCCTTAAGACTTGGGCTCTTTATTTCGATACACTCGATGATGAAAGTTGAATTGTGTGCTTTGAATTCATAGCGATTCGGATTCAGTCAGGCTCTCGAAATAACCTCAAATCATCACCATTTACCTTGTTTGAATCTCTGAGTCTCATTTTTGGACATTTTACCACCTTCAGTTGAGTTTGAACAAAAAAAATAGGGGAGGGCATCAAGGCCCAGCCATGCATCAATGATGGCCAGCCGGGTCTCGGTGACGATAAATACTGTTCTGGGCGAGATCTTGCCAGCTATCTTTTTTTGAAGATATTTATCACCTTTTAAGCTCAAATTCTATAAAAACGAAGCTGTGTTATTGTTTTGAGGGTTGAACAAAATTTAGAAAGCCTATATACACCTTAAGAGCACCTCCCTCCTCCTTCTTCCATGGCAAACAACCTTTGAGCTAACCTAGCTTCCTTGTGTCATCTCCATACACCATACACAACCTTGTCTCACCATCTTAGAGCCTTGGTTGATCTTTGAGAAGCATAATTCAAGCTTGAGAGTAGATTGAGACTAAGCTTGGATCATAATCAAAAGCTAACTTTTTTGCAAGGTATAAGCTTTTTATCTTCCTTCTTGCTTTCATATCTTTCATTTCCTACCTAGTTTTTCTTGTCTTGTATTGCTTTGAGTCTATTTTAAGTGTTTAAGATTGGGTTTGAAGAGCTACCAAAAAAGTAGAGAGAGTTTACACTCTTTCTATATCTTTACCTATAGCTCAAACCTTTCTTTTACTCTCTTTTTCTTTGCTCCTTGCACTGATTTTCAGAGTTTAAAAAGGGCTAAAAATCATGTTTTGGGGTCTCAAAAGTGGAGGGGTTAGCCACCCCTCTCTGTTCTTGCTTACTGGCCTTGTTCCCGCTCTTTGTTGTTTAGTTTTTTAGGCTCTTTTCATTAACTTTGAGCCCCTATTTTCATCTAATAAGGACTGTTTGAGGGTTGTCCTAAGTTGTTTAATTAGTTCAAGCTTTGATTAATTCATTTGTTGTCTCATGAGTTTGCATACATAACATGTTATATATTGTTCTAAGCTTTTCTTCAATTTATTTCCATGTCTAAAAGTCTAATTTTAACAATCAATCCACCATCTATCTCTTTCATTCTTGAGAATGATTTCAACCGATTGAGGTTGCTCAAAACATGTAAGTAAGACCTATACTTAATGGCTTAATTTCTTCGGAGATTCATTGTCAACGGTATAGTCTCTCTCTCTCTCTCTCTCTCTCTCTCTCACGTTTTTAGAAGAACCTCTCTTTTGACGTTATTTCTCATTTAGAGGACTTAAATATCACTTTGGGACAAATGGACTAAAAAATGGCAAGGCTTCATAAAATTGGCTTAAAACTTGGAACAACCCATATAAATAAAGTGGTTAGAATTGTTTGAACTTGCCCGGACGTTATGCCAAGTTCCTTGTGTCAAGAGTTATCACATGCTAATTCATGGCATTTTGATGATTCTTGAAGCGTTGTAACCTTCCTCTTTGAGCTTACCCCATGATAGGAGGGAGAGGTGGTTATTGATTCATTGCATTCATTAATTTTTGTCCAAAATCATGCCCTAACTCATCAAGCAATCAATTTTCTCATTGATGATTTCGGAAATGACTTTGTCCTTCTGTAGACACCCCATTTTTGACCGACCTTAAGATTCAGATGTCATCGTTTGTGCACGCGATGATTGCACATGTTTGTGCTTATTTTGAGCGCTCGAAGGTCACGGCTGGGTGCCTTGTCTTTGAGCCTCTTAACTCTTTGTGTTTTGGCCTTGGTTTTTGGGCTAAACCTTGTTACCTCTTGCCTTGAGGAGAAGAGGGCCTTGCCGGCCACTTTTGGCATCTGCCGGCCACTTTTCCCTCTTGTAGGCCACTTCAAGTGGCTGGCCGGCCACCTTAACTGGCCGGCAGCCACTTTTTCTCCTTTTTAGATATTTTCAAATCTTTTGGGCCAGTTGTGGCTCACTGAATCATCCTCCATACACGTTATGGAGGGATGGAGGCAAGTTTCAATCTTGTCAAGCAAGCTTTTTGCTTGCATTGCATATATAAGGGGAGTTCCCTCCCCCTATAGAGAGGTTCAGACTTTTTAGAGACAAAAAATTTCTCTCTCTCTCTAGAATTCTCACACTCTCTCTCTATATTGTGCTCTATTATGTCTTAAAGTGTGTTTTCTTCACACATTTGCACTACAACACCTAGTGAAACACCATTACCTTGTTGTTGAGGTACTTGAGGGTCTTGTTTGGACTCAAAAAGCTGGTTTTAGCTCAAAGAAGTTGTTGTCTTAAAGTTGTGCTTCAAGGGTGAGTGTCTTCCCTCTTTAAGCTTTATTTTGATCAAGTATTTGGCCACCTTTGCATGCTTGTTTTGGCCTAGTTGTCAACTACAAAAACCTTTGTTTTTGAGTGCTAAAATGGTTTTTTAAAGCCTTGTTTGAGTTAGGGGTGGTCTACCCCCTTATGTGGGTTATTTTGCTTTGCTTTGTGCTATCTCTTAAAGCCTTTGAGATCACCTTTTCTTGGACTTTTAACCACTGAATTCCAGAGGAATTTCAGTGGTGGAAAGGTGGTTTTGAGACCTCAAATAAGAGAGGGTGGTCCCCTCTCCTCTTGTCTTGCTTGCTTTGTTGGCCTATCAAATGAGCATGCTTTTCTACCATTTTGAAGCTTGGTTTAAGCATGTTTTTTCCATTGATTTGTCATGCTTTAACTCTATTTTTGGGTGTTTGGGTCACCTCTTGCTTGCTTTAACTCTGATGAAACGTGTTGCGTTTCTTGGTCGCCAACCCTCTTAATCTTGCATGATAGAGGTGGAGACTCTTATGTGTTGTTTGTGCATTCACTAACATTGTGCGAGTTTGACTCTTTGGCCATCATGCATTGAGATGCGTGATTGGTGGCTTGAAAGTCGAGTACTACGCTCCTTTGAGCTTGAGAAATGATAAGGAGAGTAGTTGCACACACATTTCCTTGTAAATGTAGTGTTGTGCCTTTGTTGATCTCTGTTGTAGCAAAGTTGAGATTCTGGAAAAGGAAGTGGCCGGCCGGCCACTTGCACTAGCCTGCCGACCACTTGAAGTGGCTGGCCGGCCAGTTGAGGTAGCTTGCCGACCAGTTGAAGTGGCCGGCCGACCACTTACAGCAAAATTTTCCAGAATGCTTCTGTTTTGGGCCAGATGCAACCTGAAAGTGTGTTTGATGCTCTGAGGTCACCGCGAGTGCAAACAAAGACAACTCATGGTAACACAGTGCATTTCTGGACGAAGCGAACCGAGCATGCATTTCTCCTTCGCCCTCGAGGCCATTTAACTGCTTTACTTAGTTAGTTAATTTTCCGGTTTTGTAATTAATTAGTTGATGTGTTTAGCTAATTTAATTCATCTTTGTAATATTCTAATTAGTTTAGATTAGCTAGTTATTCAAATTCAATTTGGTTTGTAATATTTATTTAGCTTAGAATAGTTAATTAGTTGGTTTGTAATAATTAGCTTAGCTTAGCATAGCTAGTTAGCTTGTTTATTCGGACCCTCCGTCGAGAGGGCAAATGTTGTAATAAGTGTGCGTGTGTGTGTGAATGTCTTCCAACCCCACGTCTTTCTCCCTTTTACTTATCTGCTTTCGATGGTTAGATTAGGACATATTTCAATTAGCATACCTTATGCTTGCATGTTTGCATTCATTCATTTGTTTTTGCATGCACCGGGCTCGGCGCATTATTCAAACTGCATTGTCAATTCAATACTTATTTGAATACATGTATCAACTCGTTGCATTCATATGCCATCTTAGATAGCCGAGCCTGTTTAGTTGCATATTGCATGTGTTGTATTAGGCATCTAGCATAGTTAGGATTCATGCATTGTTTCTAACTAGCTTTCTGTTTTGGCTCGGAGTATACTGTAAGTGTTTATGCTTTAAGCATCCTTGCATGAGTGTGAGTGTTACCATGATAACATGCTTGCCATGAGGCTATGTGCTTAAATGATTAACTGTTTGAATGCCTGTGGATGAAGGCTTTATTGCTTGAATTGGAACAATTCATCAAATGTGAATTTTAAGCCCACTTGAAGTGGCAAATCATCATGTTTTAAGCCCACTTGAGGGTGGTAAATCCGTGCTTTAGCCTACTTGCGAGTAGCAACTTCAAACCATTTTCGAAAAACAAACATGAGATGTTTTGTTCCAAATTGAGTGACCAAGTCTATACTTGTATGCTGAGTGCATCACATAGTAAGTTAGATTAATAACCGGAACAAGAACACATGTGTTTATGAAACAACATATCATGTTAGTAGAGGCCGATCCTTTGATCGGGCGAGCGGGGGTGCTCATTTCATGACCTTCGTACCCAAGTTCCCGAGCCAAGGTAACTTTGGTGATGGCAGACACGTGGCCTTTGGCATGAGTCAGGGTTTCCTAAATTTCCCAAAAACAAAATATTTAGGTGGCGACTCTGTAATCTGGCAAAGCAGTCCAGTTTGACATTTTTGATTCAAAATCTGATTTTCCAAAACATTTGCCGGATTGGACTCTTTGGTGATTTATCAATCTTACATTGCACTTTATGAGATTAGATTCAGAACTGTGACAGGAGTTCGAACTGTAGTAGCTAAGAACCCCAATCCGCACCCTCTCCGAAAGGGGAGGCGTGCGGAGGAAGTTCGGGCGGTCTACAGTTTCTGGCGACTCTGCTGGGGATTTAGAGAATTTGACTCGAACTCATGATATGTTGTTTTGTCAACACTTATGTGTTTCTTTGCATTGGTGCGCTTAAGTCACAGTGTTTGCCATCTGTTATTCCTGAACGGTTTGCCGGAGGCTTGCTTGGAAAAGCGTGCCATAAGGCTGACCAGTTACGGGCTCTGCCACGATGGGAACACAAACCTCGGTTTTACCGAGGCACCCTTTTTGACCAATCGACCTAGTTGTATATCGGAATCCATAGAGACCATTCCAAACTGGGACAGGTTGCTTACCCGATTGTAGGTTGTTTGAAACCGCATGTGTGCGTAGTGAAACCCTAGTTCCTGATGAAACTAGGATAGGGAAACCCTACCCCACCATAGGGGTGTTTTGGCTCTCACTTGCTTGATATGTGCTGTTAGGGTGTGTCTCTACAAGAATGTATGTATCAGTTGCAAGTCTGGGTATCAGTCTGAGGACATCAGTATTTGGGGGTATCAGTTTGAGGCAGAACAATTTTGGGGTAGAATTCAGTAGAGAGCACAGTCATTCAGCTATGCTCACATCTGTTCTGGTGAAATCAGGCTGAGATGCTGTCTGTTTTCTCTTTTGCAAGGTAGTCTTGGAACCATAGCTTCAGAAGGCTCCATTATCCCTCGGGTACATTGGACTTGTGT
The DNA here is from genome assembly GCA_025200525.1 of Camellia lanceoleosa. Taxonomy (NCBI): domain Eukaryota; kingdom Viridiplantae; phylum Streptophyta; class Magnoliopsida; order Ericales; family Theaceae; genus Camellia; species Camellia lanceoleosa. Next base: position 48,738,029 of record CM045759.1, read on the forward strand.
TGATAGACTTTGTCAGGTTAGAGATTCAGTTCAAGGGCAATCAGTGTTTCCTTCGCCAAGGCAAGGCAAAAAGGTCAGTCAGGCACAGATCACTAGTTCAACAGTTTCCAGTCCAGCGGTCATTATCTACCTCACCTGTGCGCAGTTGGGCTCAGATTCCCGCTTCCATCTTAGAAAGAGAGAATATACCAGAACCGATAGATCAGCACCCGTTAGTCAGTCAGTATGAAAGACATGATACGTCAACTCCAAGAGACCATCAAAGCCATCTGAGGGGCGGCCTTTCGTCGGCGAAGGTTGTAGCTCAACAGGCAGAACTGATTGTCAAACTTCAACAACAGTAGCAACCACAACAAGCCGAAGTGTCTGCTTCGCATCCACCCCTACCCCGCCTAGGGTTCCAACACTTGGGGAAACAGTAAACGTCCAGGAAAATACGGACGTTCTAACAGGGCCAATTCCACCGCCGATTCCACCTCAGATGTCTAAAGCACCAGCTAACCCAGTGGACACGTTGTTCGAATTTGAGGTTGATCCAACTGCTCTGAAAATGAGTGAGCTTGAAAAGCTGTTTAAACGGGCCCAGGGAGTTAACTTGATCCCGGACATAGAAAATGGTTACACGGATTCGGTAGTGACATTGTCGGACTGGTTCAAGATGCCACATATAGACCGTTTTGACGGTTCTAGAGATCCTATGGTACATCTGCAGTTGTTCTCGGATATCTTACGGCCAATGGGCCTCTCCAGATTACAAAAGCTATCTCTTTTCGGTCGGACCCTGTCGGGTGTTGCAGCCATCTGGTATTCAAAGTTGGAGGATTCCGTGAAATGAAGTTGGGAAGAGATGGCCGAGGCTTTTGTCGCCCAATATTCATATAACACGTAAATCGAGGTCAAAACTCGTGATCTCGAGGCAACTAGACAAGAGCCGAAGGAGGGCTTCTCTTACTTCGTAACCCATTGGAGGGCCAAGGCTTCTATGATGACCACTAGGCCGGCTGAGAAGGACCAGATAAGAATGGTCATCAGGAATTTGCAACCGAAGTTGATGCAGAAGATGATTGTCTTACCCCTCCCCACCTTTGCTGATCTCCACGAGATTGGGGTATAGATAGAAGATGCTATGAAACAAGGTCTGATTGACCACAAAAGGGAGTCACCCAAGAAGGGTTATGCACACAGTTCGAATGCGACCACTAGTGGTGATGCAGCTACAAGATCTTCTGAAGTTGGAATGGTCACCACCACTCTGAAAACAGCCACCCCCTTTGTTGGTATGTCCAATCTAAACCCCCAAACTTCGAACTATCTACCCCGAGGCAAGAGGATTTTCACTCCACTTTATATGCCTTTGTCTAAAGCTTTAGGGGTCCTACTCAGGAAAGGACATCTGAAACCGTTAGAACAGCGGCCTCTACCCGATCCTCTCCCTCTAACGCATGACCCGGCTAAATATTGTGCTTTCCATCAGCAGCATGGTCATGATACCGACTTTTGCTTCAGACTACGTCATGAGATTCAAGATCTCATTGACAACAAGGTAATAACACGTCCAGAAAAACCAAATGTCAATCAAAACCCTCCACCTAGGTAGGTAAACTTCATCTAAACAACGGCCAACCCGTTTGACCCCAGTATATACATCACTCCAGCCCATTTACCCAAGCTTAAGGTGTTCATTCCAGACATCATGGACTTATGTATGATGGATGTACCTGAACCCCAATCATCTCAAACCCATGAACCCACTATTCTGAGCTATTGAGCATGATTGAAGATTTGCAAAGAACTGTGGCAGATTTAGCCTTTGGAATTTTGGCTTCATCATTGACCACATCGCATGCCAGAAGTTTCAATCCAAAAGACTCCTTGATCTTGGGGCAAGTGGCAATTGAAAAGGGCCAACCTGAAGTCATCTCAGATCTGGGTGGTGGCATGTTGACAACAACTGGGCTCCGCTCTGATATAGTGACCCAATCCGTTGGTAAAGTGGAGGCAAACGGCAAGAGAAAGGCCGGGGCAGGCATCGGTCCCTATGAACATCTTCAATGGGCTGTTGAGGCTTTGAAAGCCGAAGGACTGAACAAACAGCAGGTGCTCCCAGTTGTTGCGAAAACTATGGATGACACTTTTGCCACTCAAGTTCAGGGCAGTTTGAATCAAGGAGCAAGCCGGGATAAGGGATGTCGTACCAGAAAGACCCATTTCAGCTCCAATCCTACACTCAGAAGAGATCGGCAAACCCAGTCAACACCTGCCGACCCTTTCGCCGGTACATCCAACACAACCAGCTCACAACCTGCCAAATACCCACCTCGGGGCCAAAGGGTGTTCACCCCACTGTACATGTCCCTGTCAGCGGCCCTGAAGGTCCTGATCAGAAAGGGGCATTTGAAGCCCCTGTAGCCGCGGCCATTATCGAATAAACTTCCTCCCTCTTATGATCCGGCCAAGTATTGTGCCTTCCATCAGCAAACCTGCCATGACACTGACAGTTGTTTTCGTCTTCGCTATGAAATTCAAGATCTAATTGACAACGAGGTTATCATCGCACCAGGTCCTGCAAAGTCTATCGGCATTAGATCAGAGAACTTGGAGGATAATGTGACTATGTGATCCGGGGATGAACCACCTGCGGATGGCACTCAGTTTACTCCAGATGTGGTGGATGGGATGCACTGTTTTGAGTAATGTGCAAATGTTGTTTGTTGTACTTTTTCACTTGGGTGTTGGGTCAGTCTTGTTGTGTTATATTGAGTCAGTCTTTTTGTACTGAGTCAGTTAAGTCTGTCATGTTGTATCGAGTCAGTTCTATTGTGTCGGAGTCGGGTGATTTTGGGTGTTTTACCTCGGGCATCACTTGCTTATTTTGTGTTTGTCTTTTACACTCTTTTGCGTCTGTTTCTGCCTTGAGGCAGTTACGCCAGAAGATCTGAATGAAACAGCAGTGATTTTTACGCTTTTGTGTTTGTTTCTGCCTTGAGCCAGTTGTGCCAGAAATTTGAATGAAACGGCAGTGCTTTTTACCTACTTTTCTATGCCTTGAAATCATTGCATTGACCTAAATTTTTCAAAAACTTTTTGAACACTATGATAAAAACAAAGAGGGAGGAATTCCTCTGGATTTGCAAAATTTGATCAAATGAGAGAAAGAGAGGCATACTAAGCCCTTAATGAATGAGATCGTGCTTGTTAGTGTGAGTACTGAGAAGGATCCTGGCTTGATCCAGATTGGTTTCGCATTGTCTTCAGCACGAGCGACTAGTCGCTTTCTTAAAAGATTTCAAAAAATGTTTTGCGTGGTTCTGCGAAGACATGTGTGGAATTGCTCTCGAGATTGTGTAGCATAGGATCGCTCTTAGCCTCAAGACTCAACCCCTTTTGCTTTCAAACCTTGAACTTGGATTCAGAATGTTCAATGGTCAACCACAATGTGAGGCTTGCATGGCTAGATTTGAAGCAGCCCATGAACTAGGGGCAATAAGGTCCTATGACATCCAAGGAGGCCCGCCAGGCCAGATTTGAAGCAGTCCTCGAACTAGGGGCAAAAAGATCAAATGTGATCAAAGGAAGCTTGTAAAGCTAGATCAGAAGTAGCCCTTGAACTAGGGGCAAAAAGGTTAGATGTGCTCGAAGATTCAAAAGATGGGTCTGTAGACGTCCCCGAACGTCCTAGGAGGATAAATCCCGTTTTGTTCATTTGGGGCTCACTACAGTTCAGGGCTCAATGTCACGGTCCTGTATCTAATCTCGCAGAGTGCAATACAAGACCAATGAATCATTAAAGAGTCCAAATCCGGCAAATCGTTTTGAAAACAGATTTTTTGAAAGAAGTGCCAAACATGGACTGCTTTGCCAGATACAGATTTGCCACCTAAATATTTTTTAATGGGGAATTTAGGAAACCCTGACTCAGTGCCAAAGGCCATGTGTCCGTCATTACCAAAGGTGCCTCGGCTCGGGAACTTGGGTACGATTGGGGAAGGTCAGCTATGAGCACCCCCTTTCGCCCGGTCTGAAGATCGGCCTCTACTAACCATGATATCTGATTTTGAAAACGTTATGTGTTCTTATTCCAGTTAATTAGCTAGAATTACTATGTGATGCGCACAGCAAGACAAGTATAAACTAGATCGCCTAATTTGGAACAAAACATTGCATATCCGTTTGTTTGGAAATGTTTTGAAATTTGCTACTCGCAAGTAGGCTAAAATACGAATTTCAATGAATTACCCCAATTTAAGCAATCCACCCTTCACCCACAGGCATTCAGGCAGTTTATCACATAAGCATATAGCCACATGGTAAGTATGTTGTCATGTTAACATTCACACTCATGTGAGATGCTAAAGCATAAATACTTACAGTGTACTCCATGCCAAAACAGTAAACTAGTTAGCAAACATGCATAATCCAAGTCCATGTTGAGTGCCTAATGCATCGCATACAAAATGCAATCTAGAATAGGCTCGGCTAATCTAAGATGGCATATGAAATGTGACAAGTAACACGTATTTCAAGTTAGATTTGGAATACTTATGCAGTTAGTATGATGCACCGAGCCCGGTGCATGCAATACAGATGGATGAATGCACGCATGCATAGCATAAGGTATGCTAAATTAAACATGTCCTAATGCTAACCATCAAAAGCTAGTAAATAAAAGGGAAGAAAGACGTGAGGTTGGAAGACATACACACACTCATGCACACTTATTACAATTGTGCCCTCGCTCGGAGGGTCCGAATAAATAATACAAGCCACCTAATTAACTAACTCACAAGCTAATTAATTATTACAGAACCAAATGAACAACTAGCTACAACTAATTATTACACAACTTAATTAATTAACAAATTAATTATTACAAATAAATGAATGCTAACTGACTAGCAAGTAGGGAAAGCAGTAAACGGTGCTATTCCAGCATTGTTTGAAGAAGGGAGGCATACATGCTCGCTTCGGTTCGTCACCTCGAAACACCTTTCGGTTGCTCTTTAGAGGCTCTGTTTGCAGGGTGTCTTCCAGTGCTTGTTGTTGAAACTTACCAAAACACTGTAGGGGAAATCACCAGTGGCCTGCCGGCAATGGAGGGAGATCTGCTGGCCAGAGATGGTCCACTGCCGGCCAAGGGTGGCACACTGCCGGCCATCAATGGCAGGCTGCCAGCCACTGGTGTGCTGTGACACCAAACTGCAACGAAGCACAAAATAGAGAAAATGGAGGGTTTCCCAGGGACATTTACGCACCATGGCACTCCAAATCACCTCAAAACATCAAGGGAGAGGCTAAGTCGGATCCACGACCATCAATCACGCATCCCAATGTATGATGGCCAAAGATCCAACTTGTGCAAATCAATATGAAAATAAATGCACAAATAAAGCAAGTAAAGCCTAGAACTCTATCATGAATCATCAAGAGCTTCGACGACCGAGAATTGAGACGCGTTCCATCACTTGGAGTATGAAACGCCCCTCGTTCCTCGTGCTCGAATTAACACTTAATCCGAGCAATGCAATATATAAGCACGACAAACATGCAACATGACCTAAGTGTGCAAACATGCAACTAACCCAAGTATGCAATAAGCATATAAGCATGATGTGAGGCAATAACCTTGGACAACATGACAAAATGCAACATGAACATGCAAGCATGTAAGGTATGCAAAGCTAAACAAGTATGTGACAACATACGAAATGAAACAAGCATGCGACAACATGGTAAGATGGGCTTACACCAAAGATGGACGACTCTAAACTAGGTCCAAATTAGTAGCCAAAGTGATGGAATTGAGCCACACAACATACTCAAGCATGCAAAATGCGAAAGGTTCAACAAAGGGGCCTAAAAGGGGCAACTCTCAAAAGTGTCTAAGAAGTGACAAATGTGCAAGTGTAACAACACTATATGCACTGAAATGAGATGATAAATGATGCCAAATCATTTAAATAGCTCAAAGATAGCATGCGTGAATCACTGAAACATGAAGCTTGCAAGGCCAATTACACTACAGCTATACGAAGCATGGAGGATATGGCAAGGGCAACCCAAAAAAGTCCTAGTACGTACTGATATGAGACTAAAACATGCATGGAAGTGAGCCAAAGCAAGCTAGCATACAATGCTAAAACATAGAACATGCAAGGCTACAAAAGAGGCAATGCACTGAAATGATGAGAATCAATCATGGCATGACTTGGACAACCAAAAACAGAGTTACATCATGGTATATTAGGACCCAAAATGCACTGAAATGATGAGCCAAAGGCTTAGGCTAAGTGGTATGCACAAAAGTCCACTATTAAGGCATAAAGCACAAGCTATACAAAGCATTCAAGGCATATCAAATGCAAGTGTATGACAATATTTCATGGACTGAAATAGCATGTGGAATGAGGGCAAGACATGCAAACATCACATGTATGACATGATAGAGACCTCAAAACCCAAGACTAGCCTAAGCATTTACACTATAGCTATACAAAGCATGCATTATTTGACTATGAAGCACAAAGACAGAGCCAAGGCAGCCCCAAAACATGAACATTTCTAGTTCAAAGCATGGCCAAAAGGTGCTCACATGAAGGGCTAAGGCAACATGCAAGATTGGCTAGTAAGCATGAGTTGTATGGCATGTATATGAAGCATATGAAATCTCACCAAACTAGCCAAAATCAGTGAACAAAACATGCCAAAATATGCCCAAATAATCATGGAAATGCAGCCAATGCATACAAAAATGAGGGGCTTCTTTGGAGGGCCATGCAAGGGGTTGTTAAGCACATGCAAGATGGACATTCAACAAGGCCAAAAAAACTCTGGAAACAGCCTATAGGGGTCCTAAAACCCACTTAAAAGGGCCTGGAACAAGGCCTAGAAGCATGCAACTAAGAGGTCCTTTGGAAGACCAAAAAGACCACCAAACAAGGCAAGGAGAGAGGGGGTCACCCCCCTCTGATTTTGGCTCTCAAAATAGTGTCTAAGCCATTGAAAATTCACTGGATTTCAGTGGCTAAGAGGCCAAACCATGGCCAATGCAAGTGCTCTAATGCATGGCCCTAATCATGAAGAGATGAAGCATGCATAGGGGGAGATGACCCCAAATAGCTAAGAGACCTTAATCAAAATTGAAGAGGATGCCAAAAAAAGACTTTTTTTCAGTTTAGGTTGAGGTCCAAAAATGTAATAACCCGACCCTCATATGTGCTTGTGCTATATTTTAGTCCTCTATTATGTGCTGTTAAGTGCCTAATGTGAAACTGTCTAAGAAATTAAGTATGTTTTGTGACTTAATGCCTTAAGGAATGAATGTTATCTGTTAGGAAAGGAAATGTATCTGTTGCCACTAGAATGAAAAAGCAGAAATTGGGGGCCTTAGAGGTTTAAGAAGATGGAATTGATTATATATTTGGAATCAGTATATTTTTTATGTAATATTAAGCATGTTTGTGAAATTTCAATTTTCGGATGTTAAACGATTCATTTTTGTCCTATTCTCTCTTATTGGATATAACTATAAGTGTTCATAGTTCATTGGTTAAAAACACATGTCTAACTCAACTAGTTCTTAAAAAAACAAGAGTGAAGAAGAGGAAAATTGAGGGGTAGAGAAAGGAGATCCTCAAGAAGGTTAGGATTTGGGCTTAAGGTATGTAAATGTTTGTTTAAATTTCACCCACAACCCTTATTGTCATAAGCTATGTAAGATGTCTCTATGATCATGTATCTAAGTGTTGGAGTTGTGGTGTTGTGAATATGGGAAGTGATTTGGTAAGATGACCTTATTTTGCATGTTTTGACTCAAATTGGAGTCCTTATGAGAAGCTCTACTCTATTTCTTCAATTGCTTTATGTGAATTCAAGTATGTGGCATGATTTTGTGTCTATGTGGGGAGATGTGAGAGTAAGTAGAAATTTTATGAATTGGAGTGAATTGTAAGTTGTGGATTCATGATTTGAATTTTTACTCAAATGACACATGTAATTTGATCCTTGTTCACATGTATTACATGCTTTGAGCCTATATATTAGTAATTTAAAGTTGAATTTTTGAAGCCTTAAACATGTCTACAAGAGGAGGAAATTGCACCAAAATTTTAGACTTTTTGTGCAGAATCGCCCATGCGTGTGGAGCCCCTGCGCACGTCGCGTGCGGAGTCACGCGCCGCGTCACGGAAAATGGTGAAATTGGGCGATGGATACTGCAAAAAACGCACGTGCGGGGCCTCAATGCCGTACGTGTGGGAGGTGTGCCGCACGTGCGGGAGATCCTAGCCGCACGTGCGGCCCAAGTCAGAAAAGCCGGGATGCCCCGTTTTGCATGTAGAGTCCTCTAATGTTGTCAAAACCTGCAATTTATATTGTTTGAATGTTCGTTAATTCAATCAAAATATGTGAACCGGATGTTGATTTAACAAGGATAAAGGGACTAATGTGGTTTTCATGTATGTAGGAAACACCTCAAGAGGAAGTGCACCGACACAACACAGTGAGTAATAGTGTTTCAATGTACCTCTACGTAGTATGTATTAATATTGACGTTGTGATCCTAGTTGAAAGTATTATCATATTTTGACGTTACGAACTTATTATCAATCTTGTGACGGCATAAATGATATATTTACTATAAGCAAAGAAATGTGGGAACGTTACAAAGAAATTGTGAACTTGTGACTATTGGGATGTATCAAAGAAATTGTGAACTTGTGAACCAATGGGGCTAGTGCCATCTGTGAATCAATGTGGCCACGAGCCCTGATGTAAAAGTATATGACCAAGAGTCGTTTGTGAATTGTGAATCAATGAGGCCAAGGGCCGATGTGTGAAATATGAACTTTGTGAACGAAGAAATTATGAGGCCATAGGCCGCTGTGTGAAATATGAATCTCCAATCTGTGAAATATGATTCGCCAATATGTGAAGTTATGACTCAAGTTGTGAACTTATGAGGCCAATGGCCAATTTGTGATATTGTGAACTTATGAACCCAAGGACTTTTTTCTGAATGTGTAAAGTTCTTAGGCCAGGGGCCAAATGATGAATAGTAAGAACCGATTGTGTTGTCCGAGCAAGCTATACAGAGACAGACTGATTACATGATTTCCGCCTTAATTATGTTTACATGCATACCAATACTATTATTCACTGAGCTTGGCTCATCCCGTATTATGCCTGTTTCTGTAGGTAACCAACCAGGAGGTCGACCATAACTCGGCGTCGTCATACTTTTGTCAGCCTAGGCACAGCCAAGCTTTGGGGTCGGAACCCTACTGTTGTGGAGATTGATTGGGTGATGGCTCACTCTTTTGTTATTGGCTAGGGTTGTTATGTACTTAATATTTTTGTTATATACCCCACCTCGGGGTTGGACTTGTATATGCATGTAACTAACGAACCCTCAAATGTATTTTGGCTTTTGGTATATTTGTCCTGTGAGATGTTTATGATCCTGGCATAACTTAGTAGCTCAATGGATGGCATATTTTCTGATTTTATATCACTTATTATTATAGCTTCCGGTCAGGCCCTATATGATATCAGGTTTAGTGTCCTTTTCTGCATAGGTCATGCCCAGACTTTTAGGGGCAAGTTCGGGGCGTGACAAGTGGTATCAGAGCACGAGTTGCTATCTCACACACGGATCCATTGAGCCGTAGGGTGTCTAGAGCTTTAGGCATTTTGCATGACTAAGAGCGATGGCAACGTTAAGTGTCCTCTGCTAATGCTAACAACTTTGAATTATGCCTTTTGCCTATAATTGATCGTTATACAGGAATGGTGAGAACAAGGACAGATGAGCCGGAAGATGCTACATCTGCGCGGTTGGATCGGATGGAGAGAATGATTATGGAGATGGCCGAGACTCTACGGCAACAACAACAACAACCACAACAACAACAGCCGCAAGAGCAACAGCCGCAAGAAGAACCTCCACCACCACCAATACCTCCACCGGTGGTACCAGATTATCATGCTGAAGACCGAACTATCACCCTTACTAAAGAGTTTAAAAAGATGAAACCGCCAGTCTTCAAGGGAGGAATAGAACCGATGAAAGCGGAGGCATGGGTATTGGGAATTGAGAAGTTATTTGAAGTCTTTCCCTGCACAGAAGTTCAGAAAGTGCAATTAGCTGCTTTCACTCTTGAGGACGAGGCACGAAGATGGTGGATGCTTACAAGGACCGTACATCCAGAATTAACCTGGGATAGGTTTCTCGAATTGTTTTATGACAAATATTTTCCCCAAAGCATGAGAGACAAGAAAGTGACAGAATTTGAAACCCTTAGACAAGGAAGTAAGTCCGTTGCAGAATACGAAGCTCAATTTGCAGAACTGGCTCATTTCGCGCCTCATATGGTAGATACAGACTATAAGAAAGCACGGAAATTTGAAGGGGGACTGCGTGGTGCTCTTTTAGATCGGGTCAATATGCGAAAACTACCTACGTATGTAGAGGTATTAGAAAGGGCTGTTATAGCAGAGGGAAATCTTGCGGCTCAGAACTGGACTTCGGAATGGACAGGGAAGAGACAGAATAAGCAATGGCCAAAGGGATTAGTTACTCCACCCGCTAAGAAGCATAATTCAGGGAACTTCAACACCACCTCTTCTACTCAGAATCTCACTCCGGTGTGTTCAGACTGTGGAAGGCAACACCGAGGGACTTGTCACTGGAAGACTGGAGCATGTTTCAAATGTGGGAAAACAGGACATTTGGTAAGGGATTGCCCACAATGGGCGCAACGAAAGGGCAATAGATCTGCTACAAGTTCTGCGGGGTCTACACCAACCCCCAATGCGAAGACGACGACCAAACCAAGTAATAACAATGAAAATGCAAGACAAGGTAGGGTGTTCGCTTTGGTTCCAGGTGATGTGCAAAATATACATTTACTGTTTATGGTCATTCTGCGCATGTATTGTTTGATTCTGGCTCCACACACTCTTTTGTGTCAAAACTCTTCGCCCCTAATTTAGATAAAACTGAAGAAAACTTGTCTTACATGTTGTGTGTGTCCTCCCCCTTGGGAGAGTTTATGATTTGTGCTACTATATACCTAGCTTGTGAACTTCAATTTGGGGATATTCGGGTGTATGCTAATTTGGTGCCTCTCGACATGACCTATTTTGATGTTATTCTGGGGATGGATTGGCTAAATGATTATGGTGCAACTATAAACTGTGTGATGAAGCAAATTAATTTCTATCCTCCGGGGGAATCAGAGTCTATGGTTCAAGGGCAGGAAGTGATTTCACCACCTTATCTGATATCTGCCGTGAAGGCTTGCAACTTAATACGAAAAGGCTGTCAGGGGTATTTATGTAGTGTTTTGGAAGGGCAAGGGATGAATGGGGGTATTGATGTGATTCTAGTGGTCCGTGAATTTCCGGATGTTTTTCCCGACGAATTGCCGGGCCAGTTAATAGACCGAGAAATCGAGTTCACAATTGACGTGGCGCCTGGAACCCAACCCATCTCTAAGACACCCTATAGGATGTCACCAGCTGAAATGAAAGAGTTAAAGATTCAGTTACAGGATCTGCTTGACAAGGGATTTATCCGCCCGAGTGTATCTCCGCGGGGCGCGCCGGTATTGTTTGTGAAAAAGAAGGATGGAACACTTCGGTTATGTATCGACTATAGGGAACTAAATAAGGTGACAATTAAAAATAAGTACCCCCTACCACGAATTGACGACCTATTTGACCAGTTACAAGGGGCACAAGTTTTCTCAAAAATTGATTTACGGTCGGGCTACCATCAATTGAAAGTCAAAGCCGATGATGTGGAGAAGACAGCTTTTCGAACCCGGTACGGCCATTATGAATTTTTGGTCATGCCCTTCGGAGTTACAAACGCGCAGCAGCATTTATGGATCTAATGAATCGTGTCTTCAAGCCCTACTTGGACGAATTTGTGGTGGTGTTTATTGATGATATTCTTATCTACTCAAAGAGTGCAGAAGCTCATGAGGATCATCTTCGCTTAATTCTTCAAATACTCCGAGAGAAGAAAATGTATGCAAAGTTAAAGAAATGTGAATTTTGGCTACAAGAGGTGGCATTTTTGGGGCATGTGGTGACCAAGGAAGGAGTGTCTGTTGGTCCGCACAAAATTGAAGCAATTGTGAATTGGCCAACTCCTACTAATGTAACTGAGGTGCGAAGTTTCATGGGATTAGCTGGCTATTACAGGAGGTTTGTTCAAAATTTCTCTAAAATTGCGGTGCCACTTACCCAACTGACACGAAAAGGAGTGGCATTTGAATGGTCAGAGGAGCGGGAATCTGCTTTCCAAGAATTAAAAACAAGACTGACTACAGCACCAGTTCTGGCCTTGCCATCCGGTACCGAAGGATTCGTAATTTACAGTGATGCTTCGTATAAGGGGCTTGGGTGTGTACTAATGCAATGCGGAAGGGTTATCGCCTATGCTTCTCACCAACTGAAACCCCACGAGAAGACTTATCCCACACACGATCTCGAATTAGCGGCAGTAGTTTTTGCTTTGAAGATATGGCGGCACTATCTTTATGGTACAGCCTGTGAGGTGTACATTGATCATAAAAGTCTCAAGTACCTGTTTACCCAGAAGGAGTTGAACATGCGACAACGGCGATGGCTTGAGTTGATTAAGGATTATGACTTGCAGATTCAATATCATCCTGGCAAAGCTAACACGGTGGCAGATGCACTTAGTCGGAAGAATATGGGGGACTTAGCAAGTCTGTTGGTGGAAAGAGAGGAGTTGAGGGTCGAATTGGATAAAATGAATATGGATCTAGTGGTACGTGAACAGGGGGTCGTACTAGCAGCGGTAAGAGCTCAACCCACTTTGTTAGAAGAGATCAAGTTACGACAACTGGAAGATGAGACTCTCAGAAAAATCTATGACGAGTTGGAAACAAAACCAAAACCAGGGTTCAGTTACGTAGATTCGGTACTAAAGTTTCAAAGTCAAACATGTGTCCCTAATGTATTGGAGCTTAAACGAAAGTTACTAGAAGAAGCACACGCCTCGAGGTTATCAATACACCCGGGAAGTACTAAAATGTACCGAGACTTAAAACAAAATTTTTGGTGGCCACATATGAAGAAGGAGATCGCGGAATTTGTTTCTAAGTGCCTGCAATGTCAACAAGTAAAAGCGGAACATCAAAGACCAGCAGGGTTATTACAACCCCTCCCAATCCCGGAATGGAAATGGGAGCATTTGATCATGGACTTCGTTGTGGGGTTACCGAGGACTCCTCGAGGTATGAATTCGATTCGGGTCATTGTGGACCGATTAACCAAGTCTGCTCACTTCTTGCCTGTAAAGACTCAATATAATGCGGACAAGCTGGCAGTACTGTATATGAATGAAATTGTAAGGCTTCATCGTATTCTAGTGTCAGTTGTGTCAGACAGGGATCCCAAATTTGTTTCTAGATTTTGGCAAAGTTTACAGGAGGCTATGGGTACCGAACTTAAGTTTAGCACCGCTTTTCACCCTCAAACTGATGGTCAATCCGAGAGGACAATACAAACATTAGAAGATATGCTCCGCTTATGTGTATTAGATTTCCAAGAAAGCTGGGAAACCCATCTACCATTGATAGAGTTCGCCTACAATAACAGTTACCATTCGAGCATAGAAATGGCACCTTATGAAGCTCTATATGGAAGACTGTGTCGTTCCCCTGTGTGTTGGGCTGAAGTTGGGGATAGAGCATTATTGGGTCTTGAAATTGTGCAATTAACAACTGAAAAGGTCAAAATTATCCGAGACAGGTTGAAAACAGCACAAAGCAGACAGAAGAGCTATGCAGATAACAGACGAAGAGATTTGGAATTTGAAGTGGGTAGTTATGTGTTCGTGAAAGTCACCCCGTTAAAGGGACATCCGAGATTTGGGAAAAAGAGTAAATTAACACCCCGATATGTTGGCCCTTTCCAAATTGTAGAAAGAGTAGGCCTGGTAGCTTACCGAGTGGCTCTTCCACCATGTATAAGTCAAGTGCATAATGTGTTCGATGTTTCCATGCTTCGAGGACACCTACCAGATCCAACTCATATCATCAACTATCATCAACTGGTGTTAGATGAGAAATTAAGCTATGAACAAAGACCACTTCGAATTTTAGAGCGACAAGTGAAGCAATTACGCAATCGGGAAATTCCCATGGTAAAGTTAGAGTGGCAAGAGCATTATGGAACTGAAGCCACTTGGGAAAAAGAAGAGGATATGCAGCAACAGTATCCGTATCTATTTCCATTTTGAGGTAAAGAAAAAAAAAAAAAAACAAGTTTGGGGCACCAAACTTTTTAAGGGGGGGAGAGTGTAATAACCCGACCCTCATATGTGCTTGTGCTATATTTTAGCCCTCTATTATGTGCTGTTAAGTGCCTAATGTGAAACTGTCTAAGAAATTAAGTATGTTTTGTGACTTAATGCCTTAAGGAATGAATGTTATCTGTTAGGAAAGGAAATGTATCTGTTGCCACTAGAATGAAAAAGCAGAAATTGGGGGCCTTAGAGGTTTAAGAAGATGGAATTGATTATATATTTGGAATCAGTATATTTTTTATGTAATATTAAGCATGTTTGTGAAATTTCAATTTTCGGATGTTAAACGATTCATTTTTGTCCTATTCTCTCTTATTGGATATAACTATAAGTGTTCATAGTTCATTGGTTAAAAACACATGTCTAACTCAACTAGCTCTTAAAAAAACAAGAGTGAAGAAGAGGAAAATTGAGGGGTAGAGAAAGGAGATCCGCAAGAAGGTTAGGATTTGGGCTTAAGGTATGTAAATGTTTGTTTAAATTTCACCCACAACCCTTATTGTCATAAGCTATGTAAGATGTCTCTATGATCATGTATCTAAGTGTTGGAGTTGTGGTGTTGTGAATATGGGAAGTGATTTGGTAAGATGACCTTATTTTGCATGTTTTGACTCAAATTGGAGTCCTTATGAGAAGCTCTACTCTATTTCTTCAATTGCTTTATGTGAATTCAAGTATGTGGCATGATTTTGTGTCTATGTGGGGAGATGTGAGAGTAAGTAGAAATTTTATGAATTGGAGTGAATTGTAAGTTGTGGATTCATGATTTGAATTTTTACTCAAATGACACATGTAATTTGATCCTTGTTCACATGTATTACATGCTTTGAGCCTATATATTGGTAATTTAAAGTTGAATTTTTGAAGCCTTAAACATGTCTACAAGAGGAGGAAATTGCACCAAAATTTCGGACTTTTTGTGTAGAATCGCCGCACGTGCGGGGCCCAAGGCCGCACGTGCGGGAGTCACGGCCGCACGTGCGGAAAATGGTGAAATTGGGCGATGGATACTGCAAAAAAGGCACGTGCGGGGCCTCAATGCCGCACGTGCGGGAGGTGTGCCGCACGTGCGGGAGATCCTAGCTGTACGTGCGGCCCAAGTCAGAAAAGCCGGGATGCCCCGTTTTGCGTGTAGAGTCCTCTAATGTTGTCAAAACCTGCAATTTATATTGTTTGAATGTTCGTTAACTCAATCAAAATAAGTGAACCGGATGTTGATTTAACAAGGATGAAGGGACTAATGTGGTTTTCATGTATGTAGGAAACACCTCAAGAGGAAGTGCACCGACACAACACAGTGAGTAATGGTGTTTCAATGTACCTCTACGTAGTATGTATTAATATTGACGTTGTGATCCTAGTTGAAAGTATTATCATATTTTGACGTTACGAACTTATTATCAATCTTGTGACGGCATAAATGATATATTTACTATAAGCAAAGAAATGTGGGAACGTTACAAAGAAATTGTGAACTTGTGACTATTGGGATGTATCAAAGAAATTGTGAACTTGTGAACCAATGGGGCTAGTGCCATCTGTGAATCAATGTGGCCACGAGCCCTGATGTAAAAGTATATGACCAAGGGTCGTTTGTGAATTGTGAATCAATGAGGCCAAGGGCCGATGTGTGAAATATGAACTTTGTGAACGAAGAAATTATGAGGCCATAGGCCGCTGTGTGAAATATGAATCTCCAATCTGTGAAATATGATTCGCCAATATGTGAAGTTATGACTCAAGTTGTGAACTTATGAGGCCAATGGCCAATTTGTGATATTGTGAACTTATGAACCCAAGGACTTTTTTCTGAATGTGTAAAGTTCTTAGGCCAGGGGCCAAATGATGAATAGTAAGAACCGATTGTGTTGTCCGAGCAAGCTATCTGAGATGTGATTACATGATTTCCGCCTTAATTATGTTTACATGCATACCAGTACTATTATTCACTGAGCTTGGCTCATCCCGTGTTATGCCTGTTTCTGTAGGTAACCAACCAGGAGGTCGACCATAACTCGGCGTCGTCATACTTTTTGTCGGCCTAAAGGCACAGCCAAGCTTTGGGGTCGGAACCCTACTGTTGTGGAGATTGATTGGGTGATGGCTCACTCTTTTGTTATTGGCTAGGGTTGTTATGTACTTAATATTTTTGTTATATACCCCACCTCGGGGTTGGACTTGTATATGCATGTAACTAACGAACCCTCAAATGTATTTTGGCTTTTGGTATATTTGTCCTGTGAGATGTTTATGATCCTGGCATAACTTAGTAGCTTAATGGATGGCATATTTTCTGATTTTATATCACTTATTATTATAGCTTCCGGTCAGGCCCTATGTGATATCAGGTTTACTGTCCTTTTCTGCATAGGTCATGCCCAGACTTTTAGGGGCAAGTTCGGGGCGTGACAAGTGGTATCAGAGCACGAGTTGCTATCTCACACACGGATCCATTGAGCCGTAGGGTGTCTAGAGCTTTAGGCATTTTGCATGACTAAGAGCGATGGCAACGTTAAGTGTCCTCTGCTAATGCTAACAACTTTGAATTATGCCTTTTGCCTATAATTGACCGTTATGTAGGAATGGTGAGAACAAGGACAAATGAGCCGGAAGATGCTACATCTGCGCGGTTGGATCGGATGGAGAGAATGATTATGGAGATGGCCGAGACTCTACGGCAACAACAACAACAACCGCAACAACAGCAGCCGCAACAGCAACAGCCGCAAGAAGAACCTCCACCACCACCAATACCTCCACCGCTGGTACCAGATTATCATGCTGAAGACCGAACTATCACCCTTACTAAAGAGTTTAAAAAGATGAAACTGCCAGTCTTCAAGGGAGGAATAGAACCGATGAAAGCGGAGGCATGGGTATTGGGAATTGAGAAGTTATTTGAAGTCTTTCCCTGCACAGAAGTTCAGAAAGTGCAATTAGCTGCTTTCACTCTTGAGGACGAGGCACGAAGATGGTGGATGCTTACAAGGACCGTACATCCAGAATTAACCTGGGATAGGTTTCTCGAATTGTTTTATGACAAATATTTTCCCCAAAGCATGAGAGACAAGAAAGTGACAGAATTTGAAACCCTTAGACAAGGAAGTAAGTCCGTTGCAGAATACGAAGCTCAATTTGCAGAACTGGCTCGTTTCGCGCCTCATATGGTAGATACAGACTATAAGAAAGCACGGAAATTTGAAGGGGGACTGCATGGTGCTATTTTAGATCGGGTCAATATGCTAAAACTACCTACGTATGTGGAGGTATTAGAAAGGGCTGTTATAGCAGAGGGAAATCTTGCGGCTCAGAACCGGACTTCGGAATGGACAGGGAAGAGATAGAATAAGCAATGGCCAAAGGGATTAGTTACTCCACCCACTAAGAAGCATAATTCAGGGAACTCCAACACCACCTCTTCTACTCAGAATCTTACTCCGGTGTGTTCAGACTGTGGAAGGCAACACCGAGGGACTTGTCACTGGAAGACTGGAGCATGTTTCAAATGTGGGAAAACGGGACATTTGGTAAGGGATTGCCCACAATGGGCGCAACAAAAGGGCAATAGATCTGCTACAAGTTCTGCGGGGTCTACACCAACCCCCAATGCGAAGACGACGACCAAACCAAGTAATAACAATGAAAATGCAAGACAAGGTAGGGTGTTCGCTTTGGTTCCAGGTGATGTGCAAAATACAGTGACAGTGGTGTCAGGTACATTTACTGTTTATGGTCATTCTGCGCATGTATTGTTTGATTCTGGCTCCACACACTCTTTTGTGTCGAAACTCTTCGCCCCTAATTTAGATAAAACTGAAGAAAACTTGTCTTACATGTTGTGTGTGTCCTCCCCCTTGGGAGAGTTTATGATTTGTGCTACTATATACCTAGCTTGTGAACTTCAATTTGGGGATATTCGGGTGTATGCTAATTTGGTGCCTCTTGACATGACCTATTTTGATGTTATTCTGGGGATGGATTGGCTAAATGATTATGGTGCAACTATAAACTGTGTGATGAAGCAAATTAATTTCTATCCTCCGGGGGAATCAGAGTCTATGGTTCAAGGGCAGGAAGTGATTTCACCACCTTATCTGATATCTGCCGTGAAGGCTTGCAACTTAATACGAAAAGGCTGTCAGGGGTATTTATGTAGTGTTTTGGAAGGGCAAGGGACGAATGGGGGTATTGATGTGATTCTAGTGGTCCGTGAATTTCCGGATGTTTTTCCTGACGAATTGCCGGGCCAGTTAATAGACCGAGAAATCGAGTTCACAATTGACGTGGCGCCTGGAACCCAACCCATCTCTAAGACACCCTATAGGATGTCACCAGCTGAAATGAAAGAGTTAAAGATTCAGTTACAGGATCTGCTTGACAAGGGATTTATCCGCCCGAGTGTATCTCCATGAATGCCAGTATTGTTTGTGAAAAAGAAGGATGGAACACTTGGTTATGTATCGACTATAGGAACTAAATAAGGTGACAATTAAAAATAAGTACCCCTACCACGAATTGACGACCTATTTGACCCCATTACAAGGCACAAGTTTTCTCAAAAATTGATTTACTTGGCTACCATCAATTGAAAGTCAAAGCCGATGATGTGGAGAAGATGACTTTTCGAACCCTGCAGCCATTATGAATTTTTGGTCATGCCCTTGAGTTACAAACGCAGCAAAGATTTATGGATCTAATGAATCGTGTCTTCAAGCCCTACTTGGACGAATTTGTGGTGGTGTTTATTGATGATATTCTTATCTACTCAAAGAGTGCAGAAGCTCATGAGGATCATCTTCGCTTAATTCTTCAAATACTCCGGGAGAAGAAAATGTATGCAAAGTTAAAGAAATGTGAATTTTGGCTACAAGAGGTGGCATTTTTGGGGCATGTGGTGACCAAGGAAGGAGTGTCTGTTGGTCCGCACAAAATTGAAGCAATTGTGAATTGGCCAACTCCTACTAATGTAACTGAGGTGCGAAGTTTCATGGGATTAGCTGGATATTACAAGAGGTTTGTTCAAAATTTCTCTAAAATTGCGGTGCCACTTACCCAACTGACATGAAAAGGAGTGGCATTTGAATGGTCAGAGGAGCGGGAATCTGCTTTCCAAGAATTAAAAACAAAATGACTCTGACCGCTTCGCCTTGCCATCCTGGCAGAAAGGATTCGTAATTTACAGTGATGCTTCGTATAAGGGGCTTGGGTGTGTACTAATGCAAGGCGGAAGGGTTATCGCCTATGCTTCTCGCCAACTGAAACCCCACGAGAAGACTTATCCCACACACGATCTCGAATTAGCGGCAGTAGTTTTTGCTTTGAAGATATGGCGGCACTATCTTTATGGTATAGCCTGTGAGGTGTACACTGATCATAAAAGTCTCAAGTACCTGTTTACCCAGAAGGAGTTGAACATGCGACAACGGCGATGGCTTGAGTTGATTAAGGATTATGACTTGCAGATTCAATATCATCCTGGCAAAGCTAACACGGTGGCGGATGCACTTAGTCGGAAGAATATGGGGGACTTAGCAAGTCTATTGGTGGAAAGAGAGGAGTTGAGGGTCGAATTGGATAAAATGAATATGGATCTAGTGGTACGTGAACAGGGGGTCGTACTAGCAGCGGTAAGAGCTCAACCCACTTTGTTAGAAGAGATCAAGTTACGACAACTGGAAGATGAGACTCTCAGAAAAATCTATGACGAGTTGGAAACAAAACCAAAACCAGGGTTCAGTTACGTAGATTCGGTACTAAAGTTTCAAAGTCAAACATGTGTCCCTAATGTATTGGAGCTTAAACGGAAGTTACTAGAAGAAGCACACGCCTCGAGGTTATCAATACACCCGGGAAGTACTAAAATGTACTGAGACTTAAAACAAAATTTTTGGTGGCCACATATGAAGAAGGAGATCACGGAATTTGTTTCTAAGTGCCTGCAATGTCAACAAGTAAAAGCGGAACATCAAAGACCAGCAGGGTTATTACAACCCCTCCCAATCCCGGAATGGAAATGGGAGCATTTGACCATGGACTTCGTTGTGGGGTTACCGAGGATTTCTCGAGGTATGAATTCGATTTGGGTCATTGTGGACCGATTAACCAAGTCTGCTCACTTCTTGCCTGTAAAGACTCAATATAATGCGGACAAGCTGGCAGTACTGTATATGAATGAAATTGTAAGGCTTCATGGTATTCCAGTGTCAGTTGTGTCAGACAGGGATCCCAAATTTGTTTCTAGATTTTGGCAAAGTTTACAGGAGGCTATGGGTACCGAACATAAGTTCAGCACCGCTTTTCACCCTCAAACTGATGGTCAATCCGAGAGGACAATACAAACATTAGAAGATATGCTCCGCTTATGTGTATTAGATTTCCAAGAAAGCTGGGAAACCCATCTACCATTGATAGAGTTCGCCTACAATAACAGTTACCATTCGAGCATAGAAATGGCACCTTATGAAGCTCTATATGGAAGACCGTGTCGTTCCCCTGTGTGTTGGGCTGAAGTTGGGGATAGAGCATTATTGGGTCTTGAAATTGTGCAATTAACAACTGAAAAGGTCAAAATTATCCGAGACAGGTTGAAAACAGCACAAAGCAGACAGAAGAGCTATGCAGATAACAGACGAAGAGATTTGGAATTTGAAGTGGGTAGTTATGTGTTCGTGAAAGTCACCCCGTTAAAGGGACATCCGAGATTTGGGAAAAAGAGTAAATTAACACCCCGATATGTTGGCCCTTTCCAAATTGTAGAAAGAGTGGGCCTGGTAGCTTACTGAGTGGCTCTTCCACCAAGTATGAGTCAAGTGCATAATGTGTTCCATGTTTCCATGCTTCGAGGATACCTACCAGATCCAACTCATATCATCAACTATCATCAACTGGTGTTAGATGAGAAATTAAGCTATGAAGAAAGACCACTTCGAATTTTAGAGCGACAAGTGAAGCAATTACGCAATCGGGAAATTCCCATGGTAAAGGTAGAGTGGCAAGAGCATTATGGAACTGTAGCCACTTGGGAAAAAGAAGAGGATATGCAGCAACAGTATCCGTATCTATTTCCATTTTGAGGTAAAGAAAAAAAAAAAAAAACAAGTTTGGGGGACCAAACTTTTTAAGGGGGGGAGAGTGTAATAACCCGACCCTCATATGTGCTTGTGCTATATTTTAGTCCTCTATTATGTGCTGTTAAGTGCCTAATGTGAAACTGTCTAAGAAATTAAGTATGTTTTGTGACTTAATGCCTTAAGGAATGAATGTTATCTGTTAGGAAAGGAAATGTATCTGTTGCCACTAGAATGAAAAAGCAGAAATTGGGGGCCTTAGAGGTTTAAGAAGATGGAATTGATTATATATTTGGAATCAGTATATTTTTTATGTAATATTAAGCATGTTTGTGAAATTTCAATTTTCGGATGTTAAACGATTCATTTTTGTCCTATTCTCTCTTATTGGATATAACTATAAGTGTTCATAGTTCATTGGTTAAAAACACATGTCTAACTCAACTAGCTCTTAAAAAAACAAGAGTGAAGAAGAGGAAAATTGAGGGGTAGAGAAAGGAGATCCTCAAGAAGGTTAGGATTTGGGCTTAAGGTATGTAAATGTTTGTTTAAATTTCACCCACAACCCTTATTGTCATAAGCTATGTAAGATGTCTCTATGATCATGTATCTAAGTGTTGGAGTTGTGGTGTTGTGAATATGGGAAGTGATTTGGTAAGATGACCTTATTTTGCATGTTTTGACTCAAATTGGAGTCCTTATGAGAAGCTCTACTCTATTTCTTCAATTGCTTTATGTGAATTCAAGTATGTGGCATGATTTTGTGTCTATGTGGGGAGATGTGAGAGTAAGTAGAAATTTTATGAATTGGAGTGAATTGTAAGTTGTGGATTCATGATTTGAATTTTTACTCAAATGACACATGTAATTTGATCCTTGTTCACATGTATTACATGCTTTGAGCCTATATATTGGTAATTTAAAGTTGAATTTTTGAAGCCTTAAACATGTCTACAAGAGGAGGAAATTGCACCAAAATTTTAGACTTTTTGTGCAGAATCGCCGCACGTGCGGGAGTCACGGCCGCACGTGCGGAAAATGGTGAAATTGGGCGATGGATACTGCAAAAAAGGCACGTGCGGGAGGTGTGCCGCACGTGCGGGAGATCCTAGCCGCACGTGCGGCCCAAGTCAGAAAAGCCGGGATGCCCCGTTTTGCGTGTAGAGTCCTCTAATGTTGTCAAAACCTGCAATTTATATTGTTTGAATGTTCGTTAATTCAATCAAAATAAGTGAACCGGATGTTGATTTAACAAGGATAAAGGGACTAATGTGGTTTTCATGTATGTAGGAAACACCTCAAGAGGAAGTGTACCGACACAACACAGTGAGTAATAGTGTTTCAATGTACCTCTACGAAGTATGTATTAATATTGATGTTGTGATCCTAGTTGAAAGTATTATCATATTTTGACGTTACGAACTTATTATCAATCTTGTGACGGCATAAATGATATATTTACTATAAGCAAAGAAATGTGGGAACGTTACAAAGAAATTGTGAACTTGTGACTATTGGGATGTAACAAAGAAATTGTGAACTTGTGAACCAATGGGGCTAGTGCCATCTGTGAATCAATGTGGCTACGAGCCCTGATGTAAAAGTATATGACCAAGGGTCGTTTGTGAATTGTGAATCAATGAGGCCAAGGGCCGATGTGTGAAATATGAACTTTGTGAACGAAGAAATTATGAGGCCATAGGCCGCTGTGTGAAATATGAATCTCCAATCTGTGAAATATGATTCGCCAATATGTGAAGTTATGACTCAAGTTGTGAACTTATGAGGCCAATGGCCAATTTGTGATATTGTGAACTTATGAACCCAAGGACTTTTTTCTGAATGTGTAAAGTTCTTAGGCCAGGGGCCAAATGATGAATTGTAAGAACCGATTGTGTTGTCCGAGCAAGCTATACAGAGACAGACTGATTACATGATTTCCGCCTTAATTATGTTTACATGCATACCAATACTATTATTCACTGAGCTTGGCTCATCCCGTATTATACTGTTCAGAGGTAACCAACCAGGAGGTCGACTATAACTCGGCGTCGTCATACTTTTGTCAGCCTAGGCACAGCCAAGCTTTGGGGTCGGAACCCTACTGTTGTGGAGATTGATTGGGTGATGGCTCACTCTTTTGTTATTGGCTAGGGTTGTTATGTACTTAATATTTTTGTTATATACCCCACCTCGGGGTTGGACTTGTATATGCATGTAACTAACGAACCCTCAAATGTATTTTGGCTTTTGGTATATTTGTCCTGTGAGATGTTTATGATCCTGGCATAACTTAGTAGCTCAATGGATGGCATATTTTCTGATTTTATATCACTTATTATTATAGCTTCCGGTCAGGCCCTATGTGATATCAGGTTTAGTGTCCTTTTCTGCATAGGTCATGCCCAGACTTTTAGGGGCAAGTTCGGGGCGTGACAAAAAAAGCTCACAAATAAGGCTAATATATCATGCAAAAACAGCCCTAAAAAAGAGATTGAACAAACAAGGAAGTAAATGACTTCAAACAGCAAAGTTCCCTTAAACAAAGTTGAAGAGGAGATTAAAATATGACACTTTACAGTTTATGGAAAATCTCGAATATGCTCACAAGTAGGTCTAAGATATGATGCAAAAAAAGGCCTACAAAGACGGGTAAAGCATGCAAGGGTGTAGGAGGCCGCAAACAGAAAAGTGTCCTATACAATATTCAAGAGGAGCTCAAAATATGACACTTTTTAGTTTATGACAAAGTCCAGAAATTCTTGCAAGTATGGCTTATAGATGAAGCAAGAAAAGGCAAGAAAAAAGGAAATAGAGACTTACCCTTGAAGAGCAGCTTTCCAGAAGCTTTTGGTCCAAGATTCTGAGCTTTCAACCTTTGCAAATGGCCCCCAAGGTGCTGGAATGGATGGTGGAGGTGTTTTGCTAAGGGTTGTAGTGTAAAAGTGCAAGGAAATCCAATTTCTAAGCACAAAACTCAAGCAATATAGAGAGAAAGAGAGGTTTTGCTCTTCAAAAACTCCAGCCTCTGATATAAAGCGAGCCCTCTTGCTTATATAGAAGAAGGCAATGCAAAGCTTCTTCAAGAAGCTTTGCAAGAGTTCCATCCCTCTATACACGTGTATGGAGGGGAGATAACAAAAATCCAGCTGGCTCAAAAGATCTGGAGGAAAACCAGCTGAGAGAGGGGGGTTGCCGACCATCAGCAATGGCCGGCAGTGGCTCACCATTGGCCGGCAGGGCATCACCAAGGGCCGGCAGGGTCAAGGCCATGGTCGGCAGTGCCATGACATGGCCGGCAGTGCACCACAGGGTCCACTCTGACAGGACCTAGTCAGGGTCCAAAAAAGGGCAAAAAGGATACAGGGTCCGGGAAGCTCGAACCGGTGACGTTCCGCCGCAATAGTCGAGTGCTTGACGAGCAATCGAACTAGTTGTTGGGTGTACCTACAAGCACAACCAAGTCTTGAGGACGGTAAAAAATGGGGTGTCTACAGTTGTCCCTCTTTGACAGAACTCAACAGTAACAAAGTGACGGGAGTGAATGTCAAAGCCCAGAGACGACCCTTTTTTGACAAGGCCGAAGACTCAGACAATCAATTAGTATAAGCATGCGGAGTTGCGCCCAGAGGCTGGGGCATAATGCAAGCGGTATGCAAGATGCAAGAGCATGACTGATTATCACGCCAAGAATGTTGTAATGAAGCAAATCATGCAACTGTTTTAAGCGAGTAAACAACAGTCCTACATATTCCAACAGGAAGAATGTAAGAAAACTATGCAATTCTTACCACATTTCATGCGGAGTGAATACAATACCTGTGCGGCTCGTCTGGTTGCACCAGCTTCAAATGAACCGTACATACAATATCGTGCCTGAAAAAGAAATGAACTTAACAGGTACAATGTCGTTAGGAATATGCATAACAATGCATTTGAAAAGCTGCGTGACGACGCGTATGAAGTGTGCATTAACACATGTAAGTAAGGCATACGCGACAACGCATGCAATGTGTAAAATAGGAATTGAACATATGTAAGTAAAGCATAGCGCGACAACGCATGCAATGTGTGAAGAAACTTGAAATTAAACACATGTAAGTAAAGCATAGCGCGACAACGCATGCAATGTGTAAAGAAACTTGAAATTGAACACATATAAGTAAAGCATAGCGCGACAACGCATGCAATGTGTATAGAAACTTGAAATTGAGCACATGTAAGTAAAGCATAGCGCGACAACGCATGCAATGTGTAAAGAAACTTGAAATTAAACACATGTAAGTAAAGCATATCGCAACAACGCATGCAATGTGTATAGAAACTTGAAATTGAACACATGTAAGTAAAGCATAGCGCGACAACGCATGCAATGTGTATAGAAACTTGAAATTGAACACATGTAAGTAAAGCATAGTGCGACAACGCATGCAATGTGTGTAGAAACTTGAAATTGAACATATGTAAGTAAAGCATAGCGCGACAACGCATGCAATATGTAAAACAGGAATTGAACACATGTAAGTAAAGCATAGCGCGACAATGCATGTAATGTGTAAAACAGGAATTGAACACATGTAAGTAAAGCATAGCGCGTCAACGCATGCAATGTGTATAACAGGAATTGAACACATGCAAATAAAGCATAGCGTGACAACGCATGCAATGTGTAAAACAAGAATTGAACACATGTAAGTAAAGCATAGCGCGACAACACATGCAATGTGTAAAACAGGAATCGAACACATGTAAGTAAAGCATAGGGCGACAACGCATGCAATGTGTAAAAAATAAATTGAACACATGTAAGTAAAGCATAGCGCGACAACGCATGCAATGTGTAAAACAAGAATCTATGATAATTCATGATAAGGAAGTACACAACGATGTGTGATAAGAAAATGCATGACAATGCATGATAGAGAAAATGCATGACAATGCATAATAGAGATAAGGAAAACAACGCGTGTGAACTAGACAGGTGTTCATTGTAACAGACGAATGGTAACTGACACCAACAGAAGAGAAAGATGCTTAATAAAGACATCTTAAAAGGAGACCTCCGGTTTACCTCTCGGAGGGTTTAGGATGCGTCAAAAGGATACACTCGTGCGCATTGATGGGTGTAAACCATCGTATATTGAGGATGTGATTCCCGAGCTCCCACGGAGACATCTCGAATCAAGTTTTGAGCATTCCACAGGGTTGCTGGTACCCGGGAACAGATTCCAAGATCAAATAGGCCAGGAAAGCTGGAGAAGGCTTGCTGGTCACCTGGGACAACCGCCGGCCACTGCCGGCCATTTGCATCAACTGCCGGCCATCGATGACATGTTGCCGGCCATCAATGTGCCCCTGCCGGCCATCGGTGGCAGATTCGGGCAAAAGAGGCTTTTAGGCTGTGGGCCTTTAAATTGGCTCAAAACTAACCCATTTCCTCACAAACCCTTCTATAGAAATCAATTTTCTTCCTTCCTGGGTGTGCCTTCTCTCTAGATTCGCGCATTCTACGCGTTTCCCAACACCCTATTCAACCTTACACCGCGAAGGACTCTTGGTTTCCTTTGATTTGAACTGATCAGAAATTGCATCCGAGGCTTCTTTCACCATTTCCCGAATTCAAGGATCATTTCCCCCGATCTTCTCTCGAGGTTAGTTGACTTTCCCGGGTTTTTCAACTCTTCTTGAATTTTCTCTCTCTTAGGGTTTGAGTTTATTCTAGATCTCATCATTTTACTCATTTTTTCCCATTTTCTCATCCTTCCTTTGCATTCGTCTCAGATAGCAGATGATGTGCCTCATGATGAGGGTTTCTCGGCACTCCCTCCAGTAGAGTTAGCGGCAGAGTTTGCGGCCGAGCCAGAGGTTGAGCCTCAGCCATTACCATTGGATGTACGTCCCTTCGACCTTGCGGTGTACCATCCGGAGACTCGCATCATTCCAGTGGCGGGAGGCATCCATACCTTTACCGATTTTGATGAGGATGTACCAGACAACCTCTTATTGAGAGAGCCGATGTCTCACTTGTCGGCCATTGCCGTAGAGGTACCACCTTTGTCTTTTGTGTAGTATTACTTTCGAATACCTGCATTTCTTGCGCTGTTTCGATCTGATCGCATCGCATGCTTTAATCTGACTGCATTTCATACATTGCTGATCTGCCCTTGAATGCACCTTACACATTACTACCCTGTATGCACTGCACATAACCGCATCTCATGCGTTACTATTCTGAATTCAAATGCATCTTTGACACATCACTGCCCTGGATGCAACTGTATTTTCAATACATCACTAATCTGATCTAAACTGTATTTTCAATACACTGCTGATCTGATTTGAACTGTGTTAGTTTGGTTTGAAACTGCATTTTCAATATTCCCCTGATTTGATTTGAAACTGCGTTTTCAACAGGAGGGATCTCGCTCCTTCCGAGGCTACGGTGCTACGACCACTTGCGACTGGTACGATGTGCTCCCCACAGGGGTCTACCGGATTGTTAACGAGACTGGCTTCGGTATATTTTGTTGTGGGCTGACGCGAGTTATAGCGAGTCGCCCTCTCCTAGGAGCTCTTGTGGAGAGATGGTGGGACACCACCAATTCCTTTCACTTTTCCACAGCAGGGGAGATGACTATGACTCCTTTTGATTTTGCTATGATCACCGGTCTAGGTGTGGGAGGTGATCCGATTCCTCTAGATCCCGACATGGGGGAGTGGGTGGCTGCATTGGATGTGTTGCTTGGAGCATGTCCACCCCTTGCTCGAGCGGGTATGGTTAGATACTCTTGGTTCGAGGAGCAGTTCCACGGGGAGGATCCTCAGATCGATGAGGGAGTGGAGCAGTATGCTAGGGGCTTCCTCCTGTTCCTTTTTGGTACCACCTTGTTTTCGAACTGGTGGAATACCATGGGTTTGTACTTCTTGAGCGCCCTGGTGCTGCTTCCGCGGGTCCGCTCCTATAACTGGGGCGCAGCCGGCCTCACCACTCTTTATGGATACATGAGCTCTACTTCTTGGATGTGCAGGAGAGTGATCGGAGGCTACTGGCGAGCTTGGGAGGTACGCAACCCAGTTCCCCTTTTACATTACTCTGCTTAGCATTTGTACGTTTTACTTTGTTCAACATTTGCACTCTTTGTACTCACTGTCATACTGTATGCTTTCTGCTTTGCATTTTTTGTACGCCATACATGCTGCACACTGCACACCATACACTGCACACACAGGATCTACACACTGTTCACGATACACTATATGCACAGGATCTAATGTCCGCCTTTCAAGGCCTACATCTGTTATGTACTGTACTGTCTTCTGTATTCTACTTTCTGCATTCTTGTTCATACGCTGTACTGATCACATCTGTTTAACAGCTTTGGGTATATGCATACTTCCCGGTGCTTGCTCCAGATCCAGTGGAGGAGACTGCAGTGACGGTCTCATTTTCCGATGTATATGACGGTCCGCTCTGTCGTAGGACCCGTGAGGGCTTCATGTTTTTCTGACAGTATTTTGACACAGTCGCGGTGCGTGAGGTAAGTCTGCAATAAGATTATTTTGATTAACCCAATGCACATGCCTTAGTCATTTGACGACTGATCATCTCGTTGGTTCTCTTTCCCAGATTACATGGCGACCATGGAAGGTGATTCTGTCAGGACTCCGGGATCAGTATCGCACTGCCCAGATCATGTCTCAGTACCGTATCCTCTTCGAGGGGCTGATCTGTCGGGCCTGGTTTCTGAGTGAGCGCTTTGTGCGTCAGACTTTGGGGTTGCCTGCCCTATTTGTACCGATGGCGCCTCCACCATCGATGAGGGAGACACACATGTTATCCATCGACCAGGTGATCCAGTTCATGGTAGGGCTGGAGACAAATTACTTCCGTGCCGAGGGTGACTACGCGACCTTCATTCAGACACATCTGATGCCGCCTTTGACTGGTGTCCGAGGAGGAGAGGGAGCGAGGGCTCCAACTATGAGGGGCAGAGGCGGAGCGACCAGGTCTCGTAGGAGGAGAGGTCCCGAGGAGAGACAGAGGTCTGGATGGCCAGTGCTGCCTGCTACTATGACACTTCGAGGGTGAGCTGGAGAGATTTATCAGGTTCCCTTTGCTCCTCCTCCAGCTGGTCACGAGCTTGTCGGAGGTTAGGGCTTGACTCCGGTATGTGCTACACTATCATCCCTTGTACTGTCATTTGATCTCCCTTGATATTATACAGAGTACTAATGATTTCAACCATTTTTGTAGGCTCCCATTGAGTACACTCGTCAGTCTCTGGCGATGACGGCTTCAGTGATAGGGATACTGCAGACGAGCATGGACCTGCTCAGCATTTACAGTATTCCAGTAGGTTCATTCAAACTGCACTGATTTGAAGTCTTTTCTTAACACATCATCATTTGTACAGCTTGCACACTGTCTTCATCTGATACATTGTTCACGGCATGCATTCACTGCAAATCATTCACTATTCACAGTACAGCACTTTGCTACATCAGATATACCTTGGTTACTAATGCATTTTGGGTGGCTTGTCCCTCTTTCAGATTCCTTTCTTGCCGCCAGGCCCATCGGGTGTTCCAGCAGGAGTAGGGATGGGCACTTCAGTACCTCCTTGAGCAGCAGAGGGAGCAGGATGAGGGACTAGTTCACAGGGACCTGTCTCTAATGATGATGAATCTGACGAGGAGGCAATAAGTCCACAGTCAGAGTCAGAGTCGGAGTCGGATGCTGATGGTGGAGATCCTGGACCTTCGTCTAGGAAGAGGACCAGGACGGATTCCCGCACTTGAGACCACCGACACTGATCCAGACATTTTGCTACTCCAGATGCTGATCCCTGTTTTGTTTTTTTGTTTTATTTACCTTTTTACTAGTAGTTTTTGCACATTGTACTGCGTTAGGCGGGTTTGTTTCAAAACCAAACTCTTTTGTAAAAAGAAACTATGATGGAATGAAAACATCCTTTTTTTGTTTGAAAAGTGTTTCGTTTGTACATTTTATGCATCGCATCACATCGCATTACTTTACACAACAATGTAAATGAAATCGAAGTCTTGTTTTGAAAACCAAACGCTCAAATCGCACTAATCAGGTAGTGAACCGACTAATAACAAAACAACTCGACAAACAAAGTCTAGCTTAACAAATTTACAACTCAATAAGCAAATCGCAACAACTCGATGAACGAAAGGAAGATGATTACAACCTGACACAGAAAAAGAAAATAATACGCCTTAAACAAGAGACGACAACAAAGTTCAACAGGACAAAACAAGACCTTGAAAGACACAAAGAACAGGACTCCACTGCAACGGACAACTGGGTCTTCAGTGAGGGAGCTAGTAAGCAAGAGGGGAGTACTGCCGGCCACAAGTGGAGGCCTGCCGGCCATCAGTGTGCCACTGCCGGCCACTGATGAGCCACTGCCGGCCATCAATGGCAGATTCTCCAAAATGATGACATCTGTCCTCCACTCACTACCTTATCTTCTATATGAGTCCCAGCTTCGGGATTCTCTTCATTTCTGCTCAAATTTGCACCAAATGGAAGCATTCTCTGCCCAAAATCTCTCAAATTGGATTGCTTCTCTGGATGGCTCGGAAAAGTTGAACTTCCGGGGCTTCGATTTGAATGCACTATTCATGTTGGGCCACATTTCGCTGCACCTTCCTTTCCTCCATGTCGCGGCAAGGTTTTGGAATCCGGTAACACACGTCTTTAGCTTCAGCGGGCAAGAGATGTGTCCCACCTTTGAGGATTTCCAAGCTTTAATGGAGTCCGAGCGTAACGAGGAAATCTTGCCTCAACTTCGATTTGGTCACGTCCAAGCCCTAGGAAAAATGTGTGGCCTCACTTTACATGATGCTCGATCATTGATTCATGACGGGGAGCTGGACATCCCAAGCTTGGTTTGCCGATTTTCTGATGCTGGCGATCGCGACGACCATCATTGGTAGGGCTATCGGCGACACGCGCTTTGCCTATGCTTGCTATCTCATTTCTTACTTGCCCCGGGTTCTGGTGGATTCAGTATCCGATTGATCGAGGTCGCACAAGGCTTGAAGGAGGGCAACAGCTGTATTGCCATGACATTGGCTGAGACATTGATGGGCTTAGATGCTTTTCATCGCCGGGAGACGGCTAGGCTTGCAGGGAGTCCACTACTATTGCAGGTAATGCTTCCTCTCCCAATCTCACATGTGTATTGCTCACATCACTCGGCCCTCAGGCTCGATTTTTCTCACAAAACCCTTTTTCTTACTTTTCTCTCATTGTACATCTCTCTATTATTTATTCTCTCATTTTTCAATCCCTCCCCAGGTGTGGTTGATGGACAAGTTACAGATTGTGGAGTCTTGCCCCGCATACTCAGCTTGCGGCTACTTCTTTAGGCAACGCCTAGTCGATGCCCTTAATGAGGGGTGGTGGTTTAACTGGATGTGCAGCTTGTCCGCAGACCGCATTGCTTGGCGGTGCCCTTGGCTTAATCTGCCGGCAATGAGCTACAGCATGACCCGTCAACCTGGGATTCAATTGATTGGTATGACACAATGTGTCTTCTATTTTCCGTTCCGGTTCCAGCGCCAGTTCGGACATGATCAGACTTGCCCACCACAGGGGATAGAGTATCTTGCCGCATTCCCGGTTTGAGGTGCACAGCTTGCCCGGTATGCCACAGCATGGAGGACTAGAGAGCTCCTGGCCCCGCTCCCACTTTCAGTTGCATTTTGTCTGATGAGTGCCTGAATTAGCTCAACGAAGAGGCACAGGAAGGGCCCACTTTGGCATCAGAGGCTTCGACCAGCTCTGGGAGGGGGCGCAGGAACACCTGACTTACCTATGCCCTAGGTTTATTGCTTTATTAGTACTTTCAAGTTTTCCTTATGAATGTAATAAAAAACAACTTCAATTTGTATGCAAGAGCAGGAGAACTCTGTGTTGAAATCAATGAAATTGAAGGTTGTGGTACTGAAAATTTTCCATTTTGGTCCAGAAATGGTCTTAGTTGTAAAAAGATTAATTTGAACAAAGTCAACTTTTATTAAAACTTTTCAAAACCATTTTCGATATGGATCAGAACTGGACATGCCTGAGATCTGTCACTGAGATGCACAACCCCGGATCCCAGCAACTGGAAAGTTGCCCCTAGTCTGAATAGTACCGTGGCACCGCACAGCAACGGAAAGTTGCCCCTAGTTTGAATAGCACTGCACCAGAGATTACAATCAAAGCTTTTGAATACTGAACATGCCAAGATGACCGAGCTGATCAAATGGACAAAGTTGATCGAGGAAAAGTTTATGGCTGGACTTCAAGATGAAGTTGCCTACGCATCCCAAAGATGGGAATCAAGCCTTACGTAGTTCAGGCTTGGGTTCACTCGAGTATTTTCACTCTCCTTTTGCGCTCTAACTTTTGCCAAGCCCGCCCTTTGCGGGTTTTTAACCTTGCGAGCTCAGTTTTTATAATTTCAAAATTTTCATGCTCTAACTTTTGCCTAGGTGGCCCTTTCGGGTTTTCGGCCTAGTGAGCCTCTCAGGGGTAATATTTCTTCAACTTGTCCATATTGATCGGCTATGAGAACTCTAGGCCATCTAGGTCTATCAGAACGATAGCTCCACCTGACCAAATGTACTTAATGATGTAGGGACCAGTCCAATTGAGTCTGAACTTGCCCCTTGGTCGTAGATGGGAGCTCGGTTGTCCTTGAGCACCAAATCTCCTTCCTTTAAATTCCTGGACTTAACTTTCTTGTTAAAACCCTGGCAATTCTGCACTGATAACCTTGAACATGGTACAGTGCTTTCAATCTGCGCTCGTCAAAGAGCATGAGTTCTTCAAATCTACTCTGCTGCCAATCTGCTTCGGCTATCTGGCACTCAGCCAATACCCGCAAAGATGGAACCTCAATTTCGATAGGTAGAATGGCCTCCATCCCATAAACCAATGAATACGGAGTCGCCCCAGTAGAAGTTCTAATTGAAGTCCGGTAGCCCCACAGAGCAAACGACAGTTTATCTGGCCAGTCCCGGTAGGTTTCCACCATCTTCTGCAGTATGTGCTTGATGTTCTTGTTGGCGGCTTCAACCGCTCCATTGGTTTACGGCCGGTATCTGGATGACTTATAAAAAGCCACGTTGTATTTTTCCAACAAGTCAATCACTTCCTTTTTAAAGTGGGAACCGTTATCTGAAATTATCTCATTTGGGACCCTATAACGATAGATGATGTTGTTTCTGATGAACTTCGCGACATGTGAAGCCTTCAACACCGCATAAGATTGGGCCTCGACCCACTTTGTAAAGTAATCTATCGCGACCAAGATGAACTCATGCCCATTCGACCCCTTCGGAGTGACAGCCCCGATCACATCGATTCCCCAAACTGAAAATGGCCATGGTGAAGTCATATTGTATAGCTTCGACGGCGAGATGTTCATGCGGTTTGCATGGATCTGACATTTGTGGCATCGCCGAACAAAGCCAATACAATCCTCCTCCATGGTGGACCAATAGTAACCCTATCTGAGGATCTTCTGAGCCAACATTACTCCATTCATATGCGCACCACATTCCCCTCCATGGATGGCCTCCATCGGGCGTTTTGATTCTTCAGTTTCTACACATAGCTTATGCATTCCCAGATGACCTCTCTTATACAGTTTACCCCCGCAGATGATGAACTGAATGGCCATTCTTCTGATTGCTCTTTTATCCTTGGCATTCGCCCCTGGTGGATACTCCTCTTTCTCCAAGAAATTCCAAATATCGTAGTACCAAGGGTTTTCGTTCTGAGCCTCATCTATAGCAGCAATCAACTCGTAGGCTGGCGCAAATTTCTGGTCAATGATGACTGGATGCATCCGGACTCCGAACGGGATGTCTATCATGGAAGATAGAGTTGCTAGTGAATCTGCGAACCTGTTGTTCTCCCTTGCTAGATGAGCAAAGTTTAGCTTCTCAAACCGAGGAATTAACAAATCCAAGGTCTGGTGATACATCATCATCTTTTCTTCTTTGACTTTCCAGTCTCCTTTTGCTTAAGACACAACAAGGTTCGAGTCCCCAATGACGTCCAACCGTTTTGCCCCTAGTTCCAGGGCTGCTTCTAGACCGGCAATGCATGCCTCACATTCTGCTTCGTTGTTTGAGACTTTGAACCGGAGTTTGAAAGCTAGAGGGATATGGGAATTGTCGGGTGCTATCAGCAACACTCCTATCCCATACCCGTACTGATTTGACGCCCCGTCAAAGTACATCGTCCAAGTTTCATCCTCGATGTGCAAAATGGCCTCGTTTGGGAATAAGTACTCAACTGCTTCACGCCCTTCTACTGGATGATCGGCTAAGAACTCTGCCACTGCTCTTCCCTTGACTGACTTGCGTGTCACATATTTCAGATCAAATTCGGAAAGCAACAGCAACCAGCGAGCTAGCCTACCCATAAGTGTCGGTTTCTCGAAAAGATATTTGATGGGATTTAGTCGTAAAACCAACATTACAGAGTGAGCTAACAGGTAGTGCCGCAGCTTTCTGGTAGCCCATACCAAGGCTAAGCAAGTCTTTTCCAACAGTGTGTAGCGAGTTTCATACTCCAGCATCTTCTTGCTCAGATAGTAAATGGCTCTCTCCACTTTATCCTCTGATTCTTGCGCGAGCATACAGCCCATTGTAGTTTCAGTCACTGAAAGGTACAATATCAACGGTCTCCTTGGTTCTGGTGGTGACAACACGGGTGGGTTCTGTAAGTATTCCTTAATCTGTTCAAAAGCAGCTTGGCATCGGTCGTGCCATTGGAATTTCTTTCCTTTCTTTAGGAGACCAAAAAGTGGTTCACAAGTCAAGGTTAATTTTGAGATAAACTGTCTTATGAATTGCACTTTACCCAGAAAGCCTCGCACCTCTTTTTCAGTCCTTGGTGGTGGCATTTTTGAGATGGCCTTGATTTTGGAAGGGTCGACTTTGATACCTCTCTGTGTAATCAGAAACCCTAGCATTTTCCCTGCTGTAATACCGAATGTACACTTCTGAGGGTTTAAACACAACCGGAATTCTCTGATCCTTTGAAAGAACTTTTGCAAGGCAGTGTAGTGGCCCTCTCTTTCTTTGGACATGACAATCATGTCGTCCACGTACACCTCAACCTCTTTGTGGATCATGTCATGTAATATCGTGGTCGCGGCCCATTAATATGTAGCTCCAGCGTTCTTCAGCCCAAATGGCATCACTCTGTAGTAGTAGGTCCTCCACGGGGTGGTGAAGGCAGTCTTTTCCCGGTCTTCAGGTGCCATCACTATCTGATTATAGCCTGAGAAGCCATCCATAAACGAAAGCAAAGCATGCCCCGCTGTGAAATCTACCAATTCATCAATATGTGGCAAGGGAAAGTCGTCCTTCGGACTAGCTCTGTTTAAATCCTTGAAATCCACGCATACCCGGATCCTGCCATCCTTCTTCGGCATCGGAACAATGTTGGCCAACCAAGTCGGGTATTCGGATACCAACAGGAAGCTTGCATCGATTTGTTTGGTGACCTCTTCCTTAATCTTGATGGCCCAATCAGAGCGGATCCTTCTGAGTTTTTGTTTGACAGGTCGAGCCTCAGGGTCAAGAGGGATCCGGTGTTGTACAATCTCAGGATCGATCCCAGGCATGTTTTCGTAGGACCACGTGAAAACATCTTTGAAATCTTTTAATAAAGCGACTAAGCACTCGCGTTCCTCCGAAGACAACGTGGACCCGATCTGGACTAGCCGCGGGTCCTTCTCAGTACCAATATTCACAGTAGTGATTTCATCCATTAAAGGTTTAACAAACCTTTCCTGCTCTTGATCAATTAATCGTTGCAAAACCGGAGGAATTTCTTCCTCGTCGTTTTTGTCAAAATTTTGAAAGTCCTGATTCAAGCAATAAATCAAAGGCACAGAAAAGTACTCAGAAACCACATCCATACCATTCTCATTATGTACTTCCAAACCGTCGATTCTTCTGTTACAACAGACTCAAAAGAGAAAGAAAAAGACGACCTGGACAGGACTGTGGCATCCAGGTTATCACCTCCAGGAATACCGGACTCAGACTCAGTTGAGCTGGAACCTGATTCCGACTCAACATATTTGGAGGAATCAGATTCCGGCTCACTACCTAACCCAGTGCTGCTTGACCAAAATCCCTCTTCGTACTGCCAAACGAGAGAGAGTGCGATGGATGCATCCAAAATATTTGCTGGTAGGCCCGCAACCATTTCATTCCCAATCATGGACACCGAGAAGTTATCCCCCAAGCACTTCTGTTCGATCGAAGGATCTGAAAGTAGACATGCCAGTGCTACCCCCATTTCAAGTTCGGTGTCCTCAGACTCCATTTCCCTGCTATGCTCAAATTTCAACCGCTGCATCCGCTTCTTCGAACATCATCCCCAGATAATTGTAGGTCAAAGAAGATCTTGAACCCCGGCACGCGCTTCCTTTCCGTGTTCAGCCACGGCTCCGGAAAGCCATAGAATGGAAAATCCTCCCCCTCCCGGACGAAGCGTCCGTTTAGGGTACCTTGAATCGGCCGGTGCATTAAGTCAAAAGGTTTCCCCATTTGTTTTGCTCTGGCTTTTCCAGCCATTTCCTTTCCCTTTCTTACCCAATCCTCCTTGGTGGGCAGATAACCCAAGCCAAAGGTATGGGGGTTGTGTGGCACTTCGGCCAATGTTGCGATGCCCTTCCGGCCACTCTTTCCCAATCCCAACCCGGGGATGTGTTGGAGCTTATTCATGAGATATACTGCTTGAGCATTGACATATAACCCTTCGTTAGCAGCCATGATGTTCTGTATAACCTGAGCCTCAGCCAGGGTAAAACCTGATATGAACACATCCTCCATACCATGCTCAATTTCTAGAACAGGCGTAGATACCTGCGGCGGTGGATGAATTGATGAATTCCCCAAAACAATGGCTACTCCCTTCCCATGGGGGTATTTCACCATTTGATGCAAAGTGGATGACACTGCCTTCACCTGATGCAGCCACGGCCGCCCTAAAACAGGTTGAAAGTTGCCGGAACCTCCAAGACATTGAAATCTATCTCATGCTGTCCTGGCCAAACTTTAGTTTGAATTTTCACCGTCCCCATGACCTCTCTACTTATGTTGTCGTATGCTCGAATTACCTGGGCTGTTGGTAAAAAGTCTACGGTTTTCAAACCGATCGCATACGCTGTCCTTGCCGGGCAGACATTGATGGCGGATCTGGTATCAACAAGAACCACCGATATCCATTTATTCCTACACTCCACAGAGATGTAGAGTGGTTTGTTATGGTTTGCTCCCTCAGGTGGCAATTTCTTGTCGGAAAAAGTCAGCCTCGGGGTAGCCCCTCCCGGAAAGACTAATCCTACCAGTTGTTCTAGCGTGGTTCCTATCGAAAGCTTCGCCTTGTCCATGGCTGATAAGACAGCCTGTCTATGCACTCGTGACGCCATAAGGAGTCCCCAGAAAGAGATGTCTGCTTGTATCTTTTTTAACTGTTTAAGCACAGCATCCTCTTCAAGTTGTTTCTCCTTTTGCTTCTTAGCGTCCCTATCTTTCCCAGAAGCCTCTGGTTGATCTAGGTGCGGGGGTTTGAAGTATCGCCCGCTCCGCGTCATATGGTCGACTTCTCCAAGGTACCAGGTGTCATCGGGTTGGCTGTTCCCCCAATCTTCGTCCGTATGGGCAAGACATAAATCCTCATCCTCCCACTACATTCCATTAGCGGTAAATTACGTTACAGGTATGACTGTCCTCGTACTTGCGGTACCTCCCATCCCTATGCTCGCAGCATTCTCTGTTTCTGTGCTTATAGTAGTTTCAGTCCCCACATGGGCCTTTGCCTTCCTGATTCTCTCGGAATCTTCAAATCTTTCCTGTTCCGACTGTATCAACACAGCTGGTTGCTCAATAATTCCTGTATTCGAAATGCTCCAATCCTGAGTGAAACTCTTGACACCGGCGCTCTCTGGCGGTATATTCTGTTCTCCGACCCTCTCGGCCGTCAC
The DNA here is from genome assembly GCA_025200525.1 of Camellia lanceoleosa. NCBI lineage: Eukaryota > Viridiplantae > Streptophyta > Magnoliopsida > Ericales > Theaceae > Camellia > Camellia lanceoleosa. The sequence continues at coordinate 48,776,473 of CM045759.1, forward strand.
TGACATCCCTGCCCCTGGTTGGGGCTCTTCCACCACATCTGGTTGATCATCCAACCACCCAGTAGTCTCTGCCGATTCCTCATAATCAAACCAGCTTGATCCATTTGGATCTTAGTCATCAGAAACTGGAGATTGGCAAGGTCCTCTTCCACAGCCGTCAAATCATCCATCCTCTGTCCCAAACTATCCCCTTGGATCACACACAGCTCTGCCTCTGTCGGCAATTCCACATCTAGCCCATTCTGGCCTATTGACGAAACGTAGTCACTCAGACTATATACTTTCTCAACAGAACTCCCAGACTTCTCAAATTCTGGCTCAATAACCCTCTTTTCCTCTGAAATCTCCTCCCTTCTGCCCTTAACTGTCACCACCACTGGCTTAGGTTGGGCTATGGAGATGTGCATCATGCATAAGTCGGCGCAATCATGAAGGAGTACCTCCGGCTTAGGTAGGTGAGAAGGAGTGATATAGATACTAGGATCGTAAGACACGACCCCAGTTTGGATGAAGTTGATTCTTTTAGGAGGTGGAGCTTGGTTATGTGTGGAGAGAGGGTTTGTTGTAACATTGGGTTTCTCGGGAGGCAGAATCACCCCATTATCGATGAGATCTTGAATCTCATGACATAATCGGTAGCACAAATCGGTGTCATGACCGTGCTATTGGTGAAATGCACAATATTTGGCTGGATTGTGGGTAAGGGAAAGTTTTTTCGGTAACGGCCGTGGCTCTAGGGGTTTCAAGTGCCCTTTTCTGATTAAAACCCCCAGAGCTTTGGACAGGGGCATATACAGTGGAGCGAAGGTTCTTGTGTTTTTGGGTGGGTATTTGGCTATTTGTGTATGGCTTTCGGACGCGCCGGAGAATGGCGTAGCTGCCATGGTTTTTGGAGAGGGGTTGGTAGTGACCATGCTCACTTCGGAGGCTCTTGTAGTCGTAGCGCCGCTCGGGCCCGCATTGCTGCTGCGATTGAAAGTTCTTCGGGGTTGCTCCCGGTCATTATCAATTAATCCTTGCTTCAAGGCGTCCTCAATCTGTACCCCCATTTCATGTAGATCAGAATAGGTAGGGAAGGGGAGCATAATCATCTTCTGCATCAACTTCGGCTGAAGATTGCGCACAATCATCCGAATCTGATCCTTGTCTGTGGGCCTTAAGGTCATCATCGAAGCCTTGGCCCTCCATCTAGTCACGAATTCTAAGAAGCTCTCTTTGGGCTCTTGCCTTGTTGTCTCGAGATCACAGGTCGTAATCTCGATTTGTGTATTGTATGAGTATTGCGTAATGAAGGCCTCAGCCATCTTGTCCCATTTTCTCTTGACGTCATCTTCTAACTTGGCATACCATATGGCCGCCACACCCGACAGAGTCCGGCCGAATAGAGACAGCTTCTGCAGTCTGGTGAGGCCCATTGGCCTTAAAATATCTGAAAACAACCTCAGGTGCACCATGGGGTCCCCGGATCCATCAAATCGGTCGATATGAGGCATTTTGAATCTGTCAGGCAGTGTGACAGCTGCGTTGGTATATCCCTTTTCAATGTCAGGGATGGTCTTGACTCCCTGGGATTTCTTGAACAGTTTTTCAAGCCTGCTCAACTTCAGTGCTGTGGGATCTGTCTCGAACTCAAAGGGAGAGTCTGGTAGGTTGGTGGGTGTTTTAGATAACTGGGGTTGGATTTGGGTAGGACCGGGGGTGGAGGGGGTCCTGTGGGAATGTCTGTATCATTTTGAACATTGGTTGTCTCCCCGAGGGTTGGAACTCCTGGCCGGGGAGGAGCTTGCTACGAAGCAGATGCTCCGATTTGCTGTTGTAACCTCACGATTAATTCTGCTTGTTCATTCATAACCGTGGCCTGTTGCTTGGCGAATTCTACCTGTCGGATAGCATCTTGCTGCATTGTTTTCGTACTTTCTTGGAGTTGGTGCACTATCTCCTCTAAAGCGCCATCTTGTTACATTACATTTGAATTATCGGTATATGTTCCCTCTCGTGGGGCGGATCTGATCCCCTCTCAGACATCGGTGGGGTGGACAAAGCCCTTTGTATTATTCTTTGATCGATGCCCTCTGTCTTGCCCTCTGTCTAATGCTTAGGGGTAGAGAGTGGTACACTGGTTGTCCGTCTATCAGATCCTCAGATCGATGGAGTCGACGACCTCTAGTCCAGAGTGCTTGGGGAATATCTACTGGGTCAGAAGCAATTGTGCTAAACTACCTAGCAAAAAGATAAGCAAAACAATAATAAGGAAATAAGCGAGCAGACAAACGGACAGCATAATGGCATAAATAAACACAACACACAGTTGGGTATAATCAACATATGGTTGACAAGCTGAAATCCACTGTTCTCAAAGACTACTCATGATTCCCAAAACACTGCCCCCAAAACTGAATCGGAGACCATAGCTATCACTGATTCTCACAAATACCGATACTGGTGCCCTCGGGCCTGATACTCAACTTTGCAAACTGATATGTGAGTTCTTGTAGAGATACACTCTAAAAGCACATAATAAGTAAAAGAGAGCCAAAACACCCCTATGTTGGGGTAGGGTTTCACTACGCACGCAGTGGTTCCAAACAACCTATGATTGGGTAAGCAACCTGTCCTAGCTTGGAATGGTCACTATGGATTCCGACTATGCACTAGGTCAAATGGTCAAAAAGGGTGCCCCGGTGAAAACCGGGGTTTGTGTTCCCGTCGTGGCAGAGCCCGCAACCGGTCAGCCTTATGGAACGCTTCGCAAAGCGAGCCTTCGGCAAACCGTTCAGGTATAGCATACGGCAAACACGGTGTCCTAGGCGCACCAATGCACATGCAATGCAAAGAAACACATAAGTGTGAACAAAACAAGATATCATGAGTTCGAGTCAAGTTCTCAAACTCCCCAGCAAAGTCGCCAGAAACTGTAGACGTCCCCGAACGTCCCAGGAGAATGAATCCCGTTTTGTTCATTTGGGGCTCACTACAGTTTAGGGCCCAATGTCACGGTCCTATATCTAATCTCGCAGAGTGCAATGTAAGACCGTCCAAATCCGGCAAATCATTTTGAAAACAGATTTTTTGAAAAAAGTGCCAAACATGGACTGCTTTGCCAGATACAGAGTCGCCACCTAAATATTTTTTAATGGGGAATTTAGAAAACTCTGACTCGGTGCCAAAGGCCACGTGTCCGTCATCACCAAAGTTGCCTCGGCTCGGGAACTTGGGTACGATTGGGGAAGGTCAGCTATGAGCATCCCCTCTCGCCCGATCTGAAGATCGGCCTCTACTAACCATGATATCTGATTTTGAAAATGTTTTGTGTTCTTATTCCAGTTAATTAGCTAGAATTACTATGTGATGCGCACAGCAAGACAAGTATAGACTAGATCGCCTAATTTGGAACAAAGCATTGCATATCCGTTTGTTTGGAAATGTTTTGAAATTTGCTACTCGCAAGTAGGCTAAAATACGGATTTCAATGAATTACCCTAATTCAAGCAATCCACCCTTCACCCACAGGCATTCAGGCAGTTTATCACATAAGCATATAGCCACATGGTAAGCATGCTGTCATGTTAACATTCACACTCATGTGAGATGCTAAAGCATAAATACTTACAGTGTACTCCATGCCAAAACAGTAAACTAGTTAGCAAACATGCATGATCCAAGTCCATGTTGAGTGCCTAATTGTAACACGTCCGCGAGGGACCTCGGCTACAGTTCGGACTCGATTTTGTGTCGGTTCTGAATCTTGAACCAAAGAGTCCAAATCCGGCAAATTGTTTGAGAAAACAGATTTTTGAAAAAGTAGTGCCAAACATGGACTGCTTTGCCAGATTACAGAGTCGCCACCTAAATATTTTTAAAATGGAAAATTTAGGAAACCCTGACTCGGTGCCGAAGGCCACGTGTCCGTCATCACCAAAGTGGTCTTGGCTTGGGAGCTTGGGTACGATCGGGGAAGGTCAGCTATGAGCACCCCCTTTCGCCTCGTCCGACTTCTACTAACCGTGATATCCGTTTTTGAAAACTTTATGCGTTCTTATTCCGGTTATTAGCCTAGAATTACTATGTGATGCGCACAACACAAAAGTATAGACTAGATTGCCTAACTTGGAAATAAACATTGCATATCCGTTTTGTCTCAAAAAATGTGTTAGATTTTGCTACTCGCAAGTAGGCTAAAATACGGATTTCAATGAGTTTTCCCAACTCAAGTAATCTAACCTCCACCCACAGGCATTCAAACAGTTTATAACACATAAGCATTTAGCCGCATGGCAATCATACTGTCATGGCAAGACATTCACACGCATGTGGTATGCTAAAGCGTAAAAAAAACTTACATCGTACTCCGTGCCAAAAACAATAACCCGGTTAGCAAACATGCATGACGTAGTTCATGTTAAGTGGCTAATGCAACACAGGCGCAGATGCAATCTAGAGTAGGCTCGGCTAACCCTAAACATGGCATGTGAAATGCGCGAGTAGCACGTATTTAATTTGGAATTGAAAGTTGCGATGCAATTTGTATGATGTACCGAGCCCGGTGCATGTAAACAAATGCATGAATGCACGCATGCGTAGCATAAGGTATACTAAAATAAACGTGTCCTAATCTACCATTGTAAGCAGGTAAATAAAAGGGAGAAAGAAATGAGGGTTGGAAGACATACACCCACTCACCCACACTTATTACAAATTTGCCCTCGCTCGGAGGGACCGAAAGAATATACAAATCTGAATAACTAATTAACTACGCAAGCTAATTAATTATTACAAATCAACTAAATTAATTAAATAACATAATTAATCTAATTAAACAGTAAATCGCCTCGGGATGAGGGCCAAATGCAAGCCATCGGATCGGCTCTAATCGCACTGCCATGCACGGATTGCCTCTGTTTTCCCTGCTATTCTCCTCTGAAAATTGCCAAAGTCCCTGGAGTGCCTCTCAGGGCACTGGGGAGTACCACCGGCTGGGGTAGGGCACCACCGGCTGAAGAAGGAGGCCACCGGCACTATATGAAGCTATCGGTTGAAATTGATCACGGTCGGCACTAAATCTTCGCCAAGCCTTTGAATGCTCAGAACTCGCAACTCACAAAGAAGAGAGGACAACAACATGCATGGCAATGTGATTCAAGGTATTTATGCACTATACACGCCCCTTATCATGTTATTGACTCAAAAGGGCATGTGCCTCGATTTCCGGGCCACCAATCGCGCATTTCCATGCGTAATGGCCCAAAGAACCGAGTGTGCAACTTTGATGTCAAATGCGTGCAAACCAAACAAACAAACAAGGGTGTTAAACCTCTATCATACTTCACTTCAAGAGGCCTAACATGCATACCAATGTGATGCACTCCTAGACATGGTAACTAGCATGCAATATGGCAATACAATGCAAACCTAAGTAAGCACACAAGGCAAGCATGCAAACCACATGGAGTATGGACTTAGACATGATCTAGGCAGCTCCAAAAAGGCCCAAAATCAGTGGCCAAATGCTAAGTTATGGGGGCCAAACACACATGCACACATACACATGTTAAGGTGCCAACACTTAAGCATAACAAACAACATTCAAGCACACTTGAAATGAGTTGAGCATGGACAATTGACATGCATATAAAGCTCTGAAAATCACACAAAACATGATGCCAAATCATGCAACAAAGCAAGCCAAGTATGCAACGATAGGTCCAAGTACTTGAAGCAAGCCATGGAGGCTTATACTAAGGTCAAGTCCACCAAGCCTCACAAGGCCAAGGGGACTCAAAACAGGCCACAACCAGACTTAAACAAAGCCTAAGGAGCACCTAGATGGCATCTAAGAGGCTCAAGCATAAAGGCATGCAATCAAGACCAAAACATGGAGCATTTAACACATGCTTTTAAAGCATTAAAGAGGCCACTAAGGCAAGCATATAAGCACATCATAAGGTCTGAAATAGCATGCCAGGGGGTTCCAAACCACCAAAAACAATGCAAGCAAGACATGCTACATATTCATGCTCTTAAGGCTAACAAGCCAAATGCAAAGAGGCTATATTAAACATGCTGTGGTTGACTCAAACAACATGAGACAGACCTTGAACATGGAAATATAAGCATAAAAGTTTCACAAATGTAGGCCTAAAACATGCTAGAAACTAAGGCACACGACCTAGGCATATTAAGGCATCAAAAGGCATTACAAGGCAACTATGCTAAGCATGCATAAGAAACCAAAACCAACTTAAAATCATGTTATAACATGACAATATAAGTATGAAAAATAAGTCAAACATGCTCAACACACACTCAAGCATGAAGCTCCATAAGGAAGCAAAACTTGCCCTTTTCAAGGACATCAAGGAAAGGGGGTGACCCTCTCCTTTTGGAGACTTTATGGCACCATCTCCACCACCGAAATCCCTCAAGATTTCAGTGGTGGAGAGGCCCAAGCATCAAAGTCTCGGAGCTCTCACAAAATGGCCTAAAATGGGCCCTTTTCAAGGCCTAAAGGGGGGGCAAACTCGCTCAAACCACCAAGCACTCTTAATAAACAATAAAGAGGGTTAAAAAACAGAACTTTTATGTGTTATAGACTAAGCACAAAAACTATTCTAAGCTAGGCAAAAATGGAATGCAAAAATGGGGTAAATAAAGCAAGTTTCCTACCCTTGAAGCTTTTCTTCACAAATGTTGAAGTTGTTGGTTCCTTGAGCTCTAAACCAGTCAAAAACACTAAGAACAAGCCCTTGGACCCTCAACAACCAAAGGAAGGTGAAACACTAGGTGCTTGTGTGCAATAGTATGAACTAAAGCACCTAGTGTACAAAATGAGCAAGGAAAAGAGAGATAGGATAGATATAGGATTTCTAACCTAAAACCAGAGCTTCTCCCTCTCCTAAAATGTCTAACCCTCCAAAAATTCTAACCCTTGAGCCAAGAGGAGAGCCTTCTCTTGTATAGGCACCAAAAGCTTACAAGTTAAGGCATCCAAGGGCTCATCCCTCCACGCGTGTATGGAGGAAAACAAAATACAAATCTGTCTGAAAATATCTCGAAGCAACAGAAGTGGTCGGCAGGGCAAAATGGTAATTTTGCCAAAAGAAGTGCCGACCGGCACAAAATAGTGCCGAACGGCACAATATAGTGCCGGTGGCAACACCAGCCAGCCCGGGGCCTCTAGCCACAGCCAGTGGTATGTGGGGGTGCCTCAGAAGGCATTCCTCGCCTCAAAGGCAAAGCACAAGTGTTTGGTGCAAAACCGGACACAAAACGGTCAAGTTCGGAGGTCCCGAGGCGTATGCGTGGCAGAACTCCGGGAACTCCAAACAAACACAAACATGGATAATCACCGAGTGTTCAAGCGGTGACGTCCAAGTCTTGAGGACGGTCAAAAATGGGGTGTCTACACTAATGCATCGCATACAAAATGCAATCTAGAATAGGCTCGGCTAATCTAAGATGGCATATGAAATGTGACAAGTAACACGTATTTCAAGTTAGATTTGGAATACTTATGCAGTTAGTATGATGCGTCGAGCCCGGTACATGCAATACAGATGGATGAATGCACGCATGCATAGCATAAGGTATGCTAAATTAAACATGTCCTAATGCTAACCATCAAAAGCTAGTAAATAAAAGGGAAGAAAGACGTGAGGTTGGAAGACATACACACACTCACGCACACTTATTACAATTATGCCATCGCTCGGAGGGTCCGAATAAATAATACAAGCCACCTAATTAACTAACTCACAAGCTAATTAATTATTACAGAACCAAATGAACAACTAGCTACAACTAATTATTACATAACTTAATTAATTAACAAATTAATTATTACAAATAAATGAATGCTAACTGACTAGCAAGTAGGAAAAGCAGTAAACGGTGCTATTCCAGCACTGTTTGAAGAAGGGAGGCATGCATGCTCGCTTCGGTTCGTCGCCTCGAAACACCTTCCGGTTGCTCTTTAGAGGCTCTGCTTGCAGGGTGTCTTCCAGTGCTTGTTGTTGAAACTTACCAAAACACTGCAGGGGAAATCACCAGTGGCACGCCGACCATGGAGAGATCTGCGCCGCCGAGATGGTCCATCTTGCCGCCAAGGGTGGCACTTAGGCCATCAATGGCGGTCGCGACCACCGGTGTCTTTGTGACACCAAACTGCAACGAAGCACAAAATAGAGAAAATGGAGGGTTTCCCAAGGACATGTACGCACCATGGCACTCCCAATCACCTCAAAACATCAAGGGAGAGGCCAAGTCAGATCCACGACCATCAATCACACATCCCGATGCATGATGGCCAAAGATCCAACTTGTGCAAATCAATATGAAAATAAATGCACAAATAAAGCAAGTAAAGCCTAGAACTCTATCTTGAATCATCAAGAGCTTCGGCGACCGAGAATTGAGATGCGTTCCATCACTTGGAGTATGAAACGCCCCTCGTTCCTCGTGCTCGGATTAACACTTAATCCAAGCAATGCAATATATAAGCACGGTAAACATACAACATGACCTAAGTGTGCAAACATGCAACTAACCCAAGCATGCAATAAGCATATAAGCATGATGTGAGGCAACAACCTTGGACAACATGACAAAATGCAACATGAACATGCAAGCATGCAAGGTATGCAAAGCTAAACAAGTATGTGACAACATACGAAATGAAACAAGCATGCGACAACATGGTAAGATGGGCTTACACCAAAGATGGACGACTCTCAACTAGGTCCAAATCAGTAGCCAAAGTGATGGAGTTGAGCCACACAACATACTCAAGCATACAAAATGCGAAAGGTTCAACAAAGGGGCCTAAAAGGGGCAACTCTCAAAAGTGCCTAAGAAGTGGCAAATGTGCAAGTGTAACAACATTATATGCACTGAAATGAGATGATAAATGATGCCAAATCATTTAAATAGCTCAAAGATAGCATGCGTGAATCACCGAAACGCGAAGCTTGCAAGGCCAATTACACTACAGCTATACGAAGCATGAAGGATATGGAAAGGGCAACCCAAAACAGTCCTAGTACGTACTGATATGAGACTAAAACATGCATGGAAGTGAGCCAAAGCAAGCCAGCATACAATGCTAAAACATAGAACATGCAAGGCTACAAAAGAGGCAATGCACTACACCTATGAGAACCAATCATGGCATGACTTGGAAAACCAAAAGCAAAGTTACATCATGGTATATTAGGACCCAAAATGCACTGAAATGATGAGCCAAAGGCTTAGGCTAAGTGGCATGCACAAAAGTCCACTCTTAAGGCATAAAGCACAAGCTATATAAAGCATTCAAGGCATATCAAATGCAAGTGTATGACAACATTTCATGGACTGAAATAGCATGTGGAATAAGGGCAAGACATGCAAACATCACATGTATGACATGATAGAGACCTCAAAACCCAAGACTAGCCTAAGCATTTACACTATAGCTATACAAAGCATGCAATATTCGACTATGAAGCACAAAGACAGAGCCAAGGCAGCCCCAAAACATGAACATTTCTAGTTCAAAGTATGGCCAAAAGGTGCTCACATGAAGGGCTAAGGCAACATGCAAGATTGGCTAGTAAGCATGAGTTGTATGGAATGTATATGAAGCCTATGAAATCTCACCAAACCAGCCAAAATCAGTGAACAAAACATACCAAAATATGCCCAAATAATCATGGAAATGCAGCCAATGCATACAAAAATGAGGGGCTTCTTTGGAGGGCCATGCAAGGGGTTGTTAAGCACATGCAAGATGGACATTCAACAAGGCCAAACCAACTCTGGAAATAGCCTATAGGGGTCCTAAAACCCACTGAAAAGGGCCTGGAACAAGGCCTAGAAGCATGCAACTAAGAGGTCCTTTGGAAGACCAAAAAGACCACCAAACAAGGCAAGGAGAGAGGGGGTCACCCCCCTCTGATTTTGGCTCTCAAAATAGTGTCTAAGCCATTGAAAATCCACTGGATTTCAGTGGCTAAGAGGCCAAACCATGGCCAATGCAAGTGCTCTAATGCATGGCCCTAATCATGAAGAGATGAAGCATGCATAGGGGGAGATGACCCCAAATAGCAAAGAGACCTTAATAAAACTTGAAGAGAATGTCAAAAAAATACTTTTTTCAGTTTAGGTTGAGGTCCAAAAAAGCTCACAAATAAGGCTAATATATCATGCAAAAACAGACCTAAAAGAGAGATTGAACAAACAAGAAAGTAAATGACTTCAAACAGTAAAGTGCCCTTAAATAAAGTTGAAGAGGAGATCAAAATATGACACTTTATAGTTTATGAAAAATCTCGAATATGCTTACAAGTAGGTCTAAGATATGATGCAAAAAAAGGCCTACAAAGAGGGGTAAAGCATGCAAGGGTGTAGGAGGCCTCAAAAAGAAAAGTGTCCTTATAAAATATTCAAGAGGAGCTCAAAATATGACACTTTTTAGTTTATGACAAAGTCCAGAAATTCTTGCAAGTATGGCTTATAGATGAAGCAAGAAAAGGCAAGAAAAAGGGAAATAGAGACTTACCCTTTCTAGCAGCTTTTGGTCCAAGATTCTGAGCTTTCAACCTTTGAAAATGGCCCCCAAGGTGCTGGAATGGATGGTGGAGGTGTTGTGCTAAGGGTTGTAGTGTAAAAGTGCAAGGAAATCCAATTTCTAGGCATAAAACTCAAGCAATATAGAGAGAAAGAGAGGTTTTGCTGTTCAAAAACTCCAGCCTCTGATATAAAGGGAGCCCTCTTGCTTATATAGAAGAAGGCAATGCAAAGCTTCTTCAAGAAGCTTTGCAGGAGTTCCATCCCTCCATACACGTGTATGGAGGGGAGATAACAAAAATCCAGCTGGCTCAAAAGATCTGGAGGAAAACCAGCTGAGAGAGGGGGGGTGCCGGCCATCAACAATGGCCGGCAATGGCTCACCATTGGTCGGCAGGGCATCACCAAGGGCCGGTAGGGTCAAGGCCATAGCCGGCAGTGCACCATAGGGTCCACTCTGATAGGACCTAGTCAGGGTCCAAAAAAGGGCAGAACGGATACAGGGTCTGGGAAGCTCGAACCAATGACGTTCCGCTGCGATAGTTGAGTGCTTGACGAGCAATCGAACTAGTTGTTGGGTGTACCTACAAGCACAACCAAGTCTTGAGGACGGTCAAAAATGGGGTGTCTACAGGGTCATTCCGCAAACCAATGAAGACTGGCAAGAAAGACAAATTCCAGTAGCTGGAAGAAGAAAGTTTATTGCTGAAAGACAATCGAGTTCCCATCCACAACACTCAGGACAAATTTAGCCCCCATTGGATGGACTTCTACATCATCAGCAAACAATAGCCATTTTCCTAGATTCAGATGGCTTCGAGATCTCAAAATTGATCAGCATGGACAAGTTACACTTTTCTACCCTTGAGAGGCTCGCTGGGCTGAAAACCCGGAAGGGCGACCCAGGCAAAAGTTAGAGCAAATGAAAAAGAAGAAATGAAGAAAATGAAAAAATGAAAAAAAAAAAGAAAATGACAAAAATGAAAAAAATGAAAAAAAGAGCAGATGAAAAAAAGAAATGAAAAGAAAAAGGAAAGAAAAAAAGAAAAGAAAAGAAAAACAGAACTCGCAAGGTTGAAAACCCGAAAGGTCGGCCTTGGCAAAAGTTAGAGCGCAAAAGGAGAGCGTCAACACTCGAGTGCACCCTAAAACCGAACAACATAAGGCTTGATTCCCATCTTCGGGATACGTAGGCAACTTCATTCTGAAGTCCAGTCGTAAAACACGTCAAATTTAACTGTCCTGTCCATCAGATTGAACGGGTCATCTTTGTCACTTCTGTATCCAAGAGTTCGGTTGTGATCTTCACTATGAGGACTGATTACAGTGTGCTATGGTGCTATTCAGACAAGGGGAAACTTTCCGTTACCGTGCAGTGCCATTTAGACAAGAGGCAATTTTCCATTATTTTGGATCTGAGGTTGTGCATCTCAAGAGTAAATTCTGTGTTGATCGAGCAGTGGCCATTTGCAAAAACAGTTTTTGGGAATTTTTAATGAGGTTGATTAATTCTCTCGAAAATTATTCCATTTTTTCCAAAATTGGACCATTTCTTAGACCCCAAAAAAGGAAAATTTTCAGTGCTCACTGCCTGAGCTACATGATTTCAAATTAGAAAATCGAACAGGCATGTTAATCTAACTCTCTTGTTGGTCAAAATTGTTTTAGTAGAAAGCCAAAACAAAAAAAATGGTCAAAATGATGAACTACGGGCACAGTTGAGTCAGGTTTTCAGTCTTTTCCCCGTTGTTACCATACTTGCCAAAAAGGGTACCATACTCGCCAGAAAGGGCACAATTGAAGCTAACAGCAGAGGGCCAAAAGCTCTCTCATCCTCCGAGCAGTGAGGTATCAAGCCAAGTGCGAAGCACAAGTTGGAATGGAGCAGGACATTCCACTCCCTCGTCTGGACAGGTCTGATCACATCCAAACTGGCCAGGGGCATTGTCAACCGATGTTAGTTGCGAATCTGTCGTACATCCAGTCGCACCACAACCTTTCTATGGGAAAGTTCACTGTTGTGAGTGAATGAAGAAACATCTAGTAGAATGCTAGGGGCAAGAGCCCACAACTTCCTATTTATCCATCAACCACCCAGGGTAGGGATAAAAAAGAAGAGAGATTGAAGAATAGAGAGATGTACGTTAAGAGAAAAAGTGAGAAAAGGGCTTTTTCAGAGAAAAAGAGATTGAGCTCCAGAGGGATCTAAGAATCAAAAATAAGAAAGGGTGGGAAACAATACCCGAAGAAACAGGCTCCTCATGAACTGAGAGGTCTCCCACTGGTGGTACACATCTGAGTGTTGTGTATGTGTTTTTGTTTGTCTTGATTCTTGTTTAGGGTCGTTTTGAGTGTCAATAGCCATGTTTAGGTTGTGTTACCTTTACTTTCCTTTGTTGAGTTGTGGTGTGCTATGTTCAGTCGTAGGCTCAATACCTGGTTAAGAACTCATTTCTTAATTTCAAAAATGAATCGATTTGTGCTTAGAATGCTGTGCCGTTCTCCACATATGTGCAAAACAGGACTTGTTCTTTCATAAAACTGCAGGGTTCAACCCAGGTCATGTGAGAATAGTAGAACCAGAACCTATCTGAAGCTACATGGGTTCCAGACTGCAAAGCAAAAGAAAAAAGGAAAAATATGGAGCATCTGAGTGTGTTTCACCTTCAGCAAGTACTAAGATTGCATTCTGGACGTACCTTCGCAGGTCTTGTCAATGCTTTGAAGTATGAGTGTGCCTCTACCTCAAGTTCAAGTTCAAGCCTACTTCAAGCCAGAATGGCGATCAAAGTGCTGTCCCTGAGTACCATTCCCTGCCGGAGACATCTTGGCTGTGTTTGCAATGAGTTCCTAGGAGACCAACTGAGACGGTGGAAACTAGAGTTCGAATGGCTGATGCTAGAACGCAAAGGTTTGGGATTTTCGAGACTAAAGTCTGGTTTAAATGCCCAGTGGTGTATCCCTGGCTTGAAATCTGTATGGAAGCCCCATAGGTTGAGGTAGCGGGTATGCGCCTCAATTCTGGATACTGAACCAACCTAGTCTGTCACCCTGTTGGAGAATAGGAAAAGTTGTGAACATGGCTAGGAAGAAAAATAGTACTTGTGGTTTGGAAGTGCAAGATGCAGAAGTAGGAGATCCCCAACAGCACGAGATCCCTTAAGAAAATGCAAGGGAAGTACATTTTTTTTAAGCTGAAGGGGCCTGCGCGGAAGCTCCAGACTGTGTTTTCAGCATGTGATGTTCAACACGTACGAGGTGTATCCTTTTTAATTTGTTACAAATCCTCCGAGAAGTAAATCGGAGGTTGTGTTTGAATCGGTCTTGTTAAGATGTGCGTTTCTTCATTGAACATATTGTATCGAATATGCATTGATTACTGTGCACAGAATATGTATGCTGCGTTGTGTTGCATTCTCTATGCACTTCTTATACTTGCATTGTATATGCACTTCTTACACTTGCATTGAATATGCACTTTAATATCTCACATGGAACATGCATTTGTTACTCCCGCATCGGACATGCATTCATTATTCTTGTATAGAATATGTATCTCGATATTGCATGGAGCATGCATTTGTCATCTTTGCATTGTATATGCACTTCTCACATTAGCATGGTGCATGCTATCAACCTTGCATGGAACATGCATTCCTATCCTGCTGTATCTGTTAAGTTTCTTTCTTATGCAGACATGATATTGTATGTACAGTTCATTCAGAGAAGTTCTGGGTAAGATCGTTCATGTCTCGGTAAGAGAATGCTTTCCTTCATCTTGTGTATCTATCGCACAGGTTCATCTTGTGTATCTATCGCACATATTCATCTTGTGTATCTATCACACATGTTCACTTTGTGTATCTATCGCATTTAATCTCGTGTGCCTTGGGCATTGTTATTCTTTTTCCTCGTGCGCGCGGCGCATTAGGCTGTCTTTGGTTAAGAGCATTTAGAACGTGTTCCAATGCTTATACCATTCCTTTGGTTGAAAATGTTAGGACGTGTCCCTATGTTTCTCCCTCTTTGGTTAAGAGCATTTGGAACGTGTTCCAATACTTATACCATTCCGAAACGTTAGGACATGTCCATATGTTTCTCCCTCTTTGGTTAAGAGCATTTGGAACGTGTTCCAATTGTTATACCACTCCGAAACACTGGGACGTGTCCCTATGTTTCTCCCTCTTTGGTTAAGAGCATTTGGAACATGTTCCAATGCTTATACCATTTCGAAACACTGGGACGTGTCCCTATGTTTCTCCCTCTTTGGTTAAGAGCATTTGGAACGTGTTCCAATGCTTATACCATTCCGAAACACTGGGACGTGTCCCTATGTTTCTCCCTCTTTAGTTGAGAGCATTCAGAACGTGTTCCAATGCTTATACCACTCCCTTTCCGTTCGCGTGCAACGCGTCAGAATCTTCTCTGAGACCTCAGGTGTGTCTAATGGTTGCTTTTGGCCTTTCCTGCGTGAGGCGCAGTGAAGATTGCATAGTTTTCTTACATCCTTTCTACATGAAATGTGGTTTGACTTGTGAGTCTTGTGCGCAGCGTGTTTGTGTGTTTGTGTTTCTAATGTGTTAGATTACCATACCTTATCGGTTTGCTTCAAATGTTGTATTTACTTTGCATAACATTTGCATAAATGCTTCATTACAACTCCCTTTGCATAATCATAAGTTATGTTCAGTATTGTGCATGCCATTTGCATTTTGCCCCTGCCTACGGGCGCATCTATTTTGTTATCTTGCCTGTTTGTCTAAGTCTTCGGCCTTCTCAAAAATGGGTTGTATTTGGGCTTTGACATTCACTCTCGTCATTTCATGACTTTCGAGTTTTGTCAAAGAGGGGCAACTGTAGACACCCCATTTTTGACTGACCTTAAAACTCATATGTCATCATTTGTGCACGAGATGATTGCGCATGTTTGTGCTTGTTTTGAGCGCCCGAAGGTCTCGGCTGGGTGCCTTGTCTTTGAGCCTCTTAACTTTTTGTTTTTTGGCCTTGGTTTTTGGGCCAAACCTTGTTGCCTCTTGCCTTGAGGAGAAGAGGGCCTTGCCGGCCACTTTTGGCATCTGCTGGCCACTTTTCCCTCTTATAGGCCACTTCAAGTGGCCGACCGGCTAGTAGAAGTGGCCGGCTGGCCACCATAACTGGCCGGCATCCACTTTTTCTCCTTTTTAGATATTTTCAGATCTTTTGGGCCAGTTGTGGCTCACTGAATCATCCTCCATACATGTGTATGGAGGGATGGAGGCAAGTTTCAAGCTTGTCAAGCAAGCTTTTTGCTTGCATTGCATATATAAGGGGAGCTCCCTCCCCCTTTAGAGAGGTTCAGACTTTTTAGAGACAGAAAATTTCTCTCTCTAGAATTCTCACACTCTCCCTCTATATTGTGCTCTATTGTGTCTTAAAGTGTGTTTTCTTCACACATTTGCACTACAACACCTAGTGAAACACCATTATCTTGTTGCTGAGGTACTTGAGGGTCTTGTTTGGACTCAAAAAGCTGGTTTTAGCTCAGAGAAGTTGCTGTGTTAAAGTTGTGCTTCAAGGGTGAGTGTTTTCCCTCTTCAAGCTTTATTTTGATCAAGTGTTTGGCCACCTTTGCATGCTTGTTTTGGCCTAGTTGTCAACTAGTGCTAAAATGATTGTTTAAAGCCTTGTTTGAGTTAGGGGTGGTTTACCCCCTTTTGTGGCTTGTTTTGCTTTGCTTTGTGCTATTTCTTAAAGCCTTTGAGATCACCTTTTCTTGGCCTTTTAACCACTGAATTCTAGAGGAATTTCAGTGGTGGAAAGGTGGTTTTGAGACCCCAAATAGGAGAGGGTGGTCCCCTCTCCTCTTGTCTTGCTTGCTTGTGTATCAAATAAGTATGCTTTTCTATCCCTTTGAAACTTGGTTTAAGCATGTTTTTGCCACTGATTTGTCATGCTTTAACTCTATTTTTGGGTGTTTGGGTCACCTCTTGCTTGCTTTTGACACTTGTAATGCAATCCTACTTGTTGGCCTAACATGCTTCATGCTTTAGTTCATCATTCTGGCATGAGTTAGTTTTGCTCCAGCACATTTTTGCCATTGATTTAACATGCTTGAGGTCTATTTTAAGTGGTCTTGGTCATATATGCTTAGCTTTGTATAGCTATAGTGTAGTTGGGCTTCACTAGCTTTGTGTTTGAGGTCCCTGACATGCTTTGAATGTGATGATTGCATGCCTTAACCTCATTTCTCACATGATTTCAGTGTATATAGCATGATTACACTCTCACATGTTCCACTCTTTTAATGCTTTTGAGAGATGTGCTTTATGCCTTGTTTGCGAGCCAATGCGTATGCATGCTTGTCTAAGCTTTTGGGCTATCATTTCAGTATGTTTTAACCTTTGATTTGGCATGGTTGAGCTCTATCTAGAGCTGGTTTGGTTGTTTAGGTTATGTATTGCATGCCTCTTGTGTAAAGTCCTTGGCTAGCCTTGAGTTCTAAGGATCCTAACATGTTATACTTGTGATGTTTGTGTGATATGGCATCATTTAACACATGATTTCCGAGCATATGTGTAGACGCGCCCGGGGAGGGCCTTCATGCTACAGTTCGGACTCAAATTGTCACGATTCTTAATCTAATCTCACAATGTGCAATGTGAGATTGATAAATCACCAAAGAGTCCAAATCCGGCAAATCGTTTTGGAAAATTGATTTTTGTAAAGAAGTGCCAAACATGGACTGCTTTGCCAGATACAGAGTCGCCACCTAAATATTTTATTTTTGGAGAAATTTAGGAAACCCTGACTCATTGCCTAAGGCCACGTGTCCGTCATCACCAAAGTTACCTTGGCTCGGGAACTTGGGTACGATTGGGGAACGTCAGCTATGAGTACCCCCGCTCGCCCGATCAAAGATCGGCCACTACTAAACATGATATCTTGTTTTTGAAAGCACATGTGTTCTTATTCCAGTTAATTAGCTAGTCTTACTATGTGATGCACACAGCAAACAAGTATAGACTAGATCGCCTAATTTGGAACAAAGCATTGCATATCCGTTTGTTTGAAAATGGTTTGAAGTTTGCTACTCGTAAGTAGGCTAAAACACGGATTTTAATGAATTGTCCCAATTCAAGTAATCTAACCTTCACCCACAGGCATTCAGGCAGTTAATCAAATAAGCAATTAGCCTCATGGCAAGCATGCTATCATGGCAATCGATGACACACATGCAGGGATGCTAAAGCATAAACACTCACAGTGTACTCCAAGCCAAAACAGAAACTAGTTAGAAATCAATGCATGATCCTAGTTCATGTTAAGATGGCTAATGCAACACATGCAAAATGCAACTAGAAATAGGCTCGGCTATTTTAAAGTGGCATGTGAGATACAACAATTGATAATCATGTATTCAAATTGGAATTGAAATATGATGCAGTTAGTATGATGCGCCGAGCCTGGTGCATGCAATATAGATGAATGGATGCACACATGCGAAGCATAAGTATGCTAGACAGATGAATGGATGCAAACATGCAAAGCATAAGTATGCTAATTGAAGAATGACCTAAAACTAACCAACAAAAGTAGGTAAGTAAAAGGGAGAAAGACGTGGGGTTGGAAGACATTCACACACTCACGCACACTTATTACAAAATTGGCCCTCTTGATGGAGGGTCTGAATAAATAATACATGTCAACTAATTAACTAACTAACAAGCTAATTAATTATTACATATCTGAATGAATAACTAGCTACAACTAATTATTACAAAACTTAATTAATTAACTACAAAATAAACACTTAAAAGGAAGCTGCTCCAGCTCTGTTTGGAGAAGGAGAATATGCATGCTCGCATCCGATTCCTTGCCTCGAAACGCCTTCCGGTTGCTCTCTTGGGGTTCTGTCTGCAAGGTGTCCTTAAGAACTTTATGCTGGAACTTACCAAAACACTGCTGGGGGAGGGCATCAGTGGCCTGCCGGCCATGTGAAGCCACTGCCGACCACCTACTGGCCAAGGATGGTGCACTGTCGGCCACTGATGTACTGGGACACCAAGCTGCAACAGAGCACAAAATAGAGAAAATGGAGGGTCTCCCAAGGGTATGTACGTACTATGCCACCCCATATCATCTCAAAACATCAAGGGAGAGGCATAGTCAGATCCACGACCATCAATCACGCATCCCGATGCATGATGGCCAAAGATCCAACTTGTGCAAATCAATATGAAATGAATGCATAAATAAACACATAAGTGCCTAGAACTCTATCGTGGATAGTCAAGAGCGTCGGCGACCGGGAATTGAGACACGTTTCATCACTTTAAGTATGAAACGTCCCTCGTTTCTCGTGCTTGGATTAACACTTAACCCAAACAACAATGCAATACAAGCATGGCATACACAATGCTAACTTGAACATGCAATCATGCAAAATGACTTAAGCATGCAAAATGCGGTGTAATAAACATGCAACAACATGTAATGGAACTAGCATGCGACAACATGCAAAGATGGAGCAAGCATACAACAATATGCAAGACAAGCATGTAACAACATGTAGGAATGGACTTAAACCAAAATGGGCAGCTCTCAAATAGGCCCAAATCAGTGGCCAAAAGTGTTGAAATGATGGTATAAAAGACATGAAATGGCAAGACAAACATGCATGCCAATTGGCTCAAGGATTAAGACACAATGATGCAACTCTTAAGGGCACTTAAAGAGTAACAAGCATGAATATGTGACAGCACCCTAAGCTCTGAAATCTCATGTAAATTGATGCCAAATCAACTCAACAATGCAAGTATGGCATGTTAGGATGCTCAAAGCTCAAAATAAGTAAAGGGGCTTAAGCCATGGCCATACAAAGCAAGCCCCAAAGGGCCAATGGGACCTAAAACAATCCCAAGGTAGGTCCAAACAAGACCAAAAACAAGCTCGAAGCTAACCAACACAAGCTAGAACACAAGGCCAAAAACATGGAGCATGCGAGGCTATAAAAGAGGCAATGCACTACACCTATTGAAACCAAACATGGCACGACTTGGACAGCATAAAATAGAGTTACATCATGGTATAACAAGACCAAAAATGCACTGAAAAGATGAGCCAAAGGCTTAGGCTTACTGGCATGCACAAAAGTTCATTCTTGAGGCATAAATAGCCAAACCTCCAAGGCATTAAAAGCATGGAAAATGCAAGTATATGGCCACATTTCATGGACTGAAATAACACTTAGAATGATGGCAAAGCATGCAAACATCACATGCATGGCATGGTAGGGGCCTCAAAACCCAAGACTAGCCTAAGCATTTACACTGTAGCTATACAAAGCATGAATGATATGGCCATGGCAGCCCAAAACAGTCCTAGGACAGCCCAAAAAAGGGCAAAATCATGCTGGAGCAAAGCCAAAACATGCTAGGATGATGAGTCAAAACATCATGCACATGAAGCTAGTAAGCAAGATTTGTTCTACAAGTATATGGAGCATGCAAAGGATGACCAAACCCACTTTACAAAGAGTCATGACACGGCAAAACATCACCAAAAACATGCTGAAATGAGCTCAACATAAGCTAGAATGACATGCTAAAGCAAGAAGCATACAAGACTAGTTTAGGAGATTTACACTACAAGTGTGTCATGCATGCATGGAGTGACAAAACCAACCCAAAATAGATCTAAGGCATGGTAAAAGATTGCCAAAGACCTACTAAAATGGACTCAACACAAGCTAGGCAAATGTGCTACTTTGATGAGCTATAAATGGGATTACACTACACATGTAAGATGCATGCATGGACAGACTTAAGGTAGGTCCTAAAAGTCACAAAAAAATGGCCTGAACCAAGCCTTAAAAATACATAGAGGCAAGCTCCTTTGGAAGGCCAAAAATACAAGTAAACAAAAACACAAAGAGAGGGGGGCCACCCCCTCTGATTTGAGGCCTCAAAACCTCATGTCTACCACTAAAAATCCACTGAATTTTAGTGGTTAGAAGGCCAAACCAAGGCTAGCTCGGAGGCCTTAAGGCATGGCTCAAAACAAGGCTAAACAAAGCCAACAAGAGGGTTGAAGACCCTCAACAGCAAAAAGACCTTAAACAACCACCAAAAGCACTTAAAAACAAGACTTTTTTTAGTTGAAAGAAAGGCCTAAATCAAAATGAAAGGATGGCCAAAATGAGGTACAAGAAAGTGCTAAAAGGGGAAGTAACTTACCCTTGAAGAATCATTTCGAGACCAGCAACCTCAGGGGGTAAAAACTCACTTTTAGACCTCAAGTAACCTTCCCAAGAACCTCAGCCCAATGGTGGTGGTGTATCTCTATGTGTTGTAGTGTAAAAGTGCAAGGAAAATGGACTTCAAGGCACAAATATACAACAAAATATATATAGAGAGAGATATATATTTCTTCTCTAAGAGCTCAACCTCTGCTAAGGAGAGAGGCTCTCTTCTTATATAGGAGAGAGGCTCTCTCCTTATATAGGAGAAAAGAAATGCAAAGCTTCTTCAAGAAGTTTTGCAAGAGCTTCATCCCTCCATACACCTGTATGGAGGGCAGATAACAGGAAACCAGCTGACTCAAAATATCTGGAGTAAAACCAGCTGAGACAGGGGGATCTTCCATCGCCATGATGATGGCCAGTGGCTCCGATGGCGGCGGAGCTTCAACAATGGCCGGCAGCAACAAAACCATGGCCGGCAGTGCACCAGGAGAAAGGTGCAGAAAGGACCAAGTCAAGGTCCAAAAAAGGGGCAGAAAGGATACAGGGTCTGGAAAGCTCGAACCTGTGACGTTCCGCCGCGAAAGTTAAATGCCCGCCGAGCAATCGAACTTGTGTCCGGATGTACCTGCAAGCACAACCAAGTCTTGAGGATGGTCAAAAATGGGGTGTCTACAATATGTCATTGCCACACTCTCACATTTTTCACTCTTTCAATGCTTTTGAGAGTTAAGCATTATGTCTTGTTTGTGAGCCAATGCATGAACATCATCCTCTTGCCTTTCATGCTATCATTTTAGATCATTTTGGCCACTGTCTTGGCATGCATGAGGTCTGTTTTGGGCTGGTTTAGTCCATTGAGCATTGTATTGTATAGCCCCAGTGTTGTGTACTTCACTAGCTTTAATGCTTAAGGACCCTAACATGCTATACCTGTGTTGTTTCCATGATATGTCATCATTTGGCATATGATTTCAGTGCTTGTACCTCTATCATGCTCTCATATATGTCACTCTTTCAATGTGTTTGAAAATTAAGCTTTGTGTCTTGCTTGCGAGCAAACGAATGAGCATGCGTTCCTTGCTTTTTGTGCCTAAGTTTTGGTGTGTATTGGCCACTGTTTTGGAGCATCTTAGGTCTGTCCATATGTGGTTTGACCATTTAATATTGATAATGCATGCCTCATGTGTGATACACTTCACTAGCTTTGATGCCTTAGCTTTTAAACATGCCATGTATGATTTGCTTACATGATAGAGTCTTGTGCATGCCACTTTAGCATTGAAAGATAAGCATCTTGTTTGCATTACATTGTGTTTGGATCAGACGTTAATCCAAACACAAGGAATATGGCGTGTTTCATACTCAAAGTGATGAAACGTGTTGCGTTTCTTGATCGCCAACCCTCTTGATCTTGCATGATAGAGGTGGAGGCTCTTATGTGTTGTTTGTGGATTCACTAACATTGTGCGAGTTTGACTCTTTGGCCATCATGCATTGAGATGCATGATTGGTGGCTTGAGAGTCGAGTACTACGCTTCTTTGAGCTTGAGAAATGATAAGGAGAGTAGTTGTACACACATTTCCTTGTAAATGTGGTGTTGTGCCTTTGTTGATCTTTGTTGCAGCAAAGTTGAGATTCTGGAAAAGGAAGTGGCCGGCCAGCCACTTGCACTAGCCAGCCAACCAGTTGAAGTGGCCGGCCGGCCAGTTGAGGTAGCTTGCCGACCAGTTGAAGTGGCCGGCTGACCACTTGCAGCAAAATTTTCCAGAATGCTTCTGTTTTGGGGCAGATGCAACCTGAAAGTGTGTTTGATGCTCTGAGGTCACCGCGAGTGCAAACAGAGACAACTCATGGCAACGCAGTGCATTTATGGACGAAGCGAACCGAGCATGCATTTCTCCCTTGCCCTCGAGGCCATTTAACTGCTTTACTTAGTTAGTTAATTTGCCGATTTTGTAATTAATTAGTTGATGTGTTTAGCTAATTTAATTCATCTTTGTAATATTCTAATTAGTTTAGATTAGCTAGTTATTCAAATTCAATTTGGTTTGTAATATTTATTTAGCTTAGAATAGTTAATTAGTTGGTTTGTAATAATTAGCTTAGCTTAACATAGCTAGTTAGCTTGTTTATTTGAACCCTCCGTCGAGAGGGCAAATGTTGTAATAAGTGTGCGTGTGTGTGTGAATGTCTTCCAACCCCACATCTTTCTCCTTTTTATTTATTTGCTTTCGATGGTTAGATTAGGACATATTTCAATTAGCATACCTTATGCTTGCATGTTTGCATTCATTCATTTGTTTTTGCATGCACCGGGCTCGGTGCATCATTCAAACTGCATTGTCAACTCAATACCTATTTGAATATGTGTATCAACTCGTTGCATTCATATGCCATCTTAGATAGCTGAGCCTGTTTAGTTGCATATTGCATGTGTTGCATTAGGCATCTAGCATAGTTAGGATTCATGCATTGTTTCTAACTAGCTTTCTGTTTTGGCTCGGAGTATACTGTAAGTGATTATGCTTTAAGCATCCTTGCATGAGTGTGAGTGTTGCCATGATAGCATGCTTTCCATGAGGCTATGTGCTTAAATGATTAACTGTTTGAATGCCTGTGGATGAAGGCTTTATTGCTTGAATTGGAACAATTCATCAAATGTGAGTTTTAAGCCCACTTGAAGTGGCAAATCATCATGTTTTAAGCCCACTTGAGGGTGGCAAATCCGCGCTTTAGCCTACTTGCGAGTAGCAACTTCAAACCATTTTCAAAAAACAAACATGATATGTTTTGTTCCAAATTAAGTGACCCAGTCTATACTTGTATGTTGAGTGCATCACATAGTAAGTTAGTTTAATAACCGGAATAAGAACACATGTGTTTATGAAACAACATATCATGTTAGTAGAGGCAGATCCTTTGATCGGGCAAGCGGGGGTGCTCATTTCATGACCTTCCCCCCTCGTACCCAAGTTCCCTAGCCGAGGCAACTTTGGTGATGACGGACACGTGGCCTTTGGCACGAGTCAGGGTTTCCTAAATTTTCCAAAAACAAAATATTTAGATGGCGACTCTGTAATCTAGCAAAGCAGTCCAGTTTGGCATTTTTGATTCAAAATCTGATTTTTCAAAATGTTTGCCGGATTGGACTCTTTGGTGATTTATCAGTTTTACATTGTACTTTGTGAGATTAGATTCAGAACCGTGATAGAAGTCCGAACTGTAGTAGTTAAGAACCCCAATCCATGCCCTCTTCGAAAGGGGAGGCGCGAGGAGGAAGTTCGGGCGGTCTACAACTTCTCTTGAGGCTTTCCATGACAGAGAAGGGTGAGAGGGACAAATAGAGTTGAAAACACTCTGTCTGCACTGCTTTCACTTCAGAGCACAAAACAAAATTTTGCATGACATTGAGGCACGACTAGCCTTCTGTAGGCCCGGCCAGACTTCATTGAGGGTCGGACGGCCATCAATGTTGGGTCAGCAGTGTATTTTGCAGAAAACAGAAAACAGTGGCTGAAGGTGAAACAGAGCAAAACCTGGGGAAGACAGTGCTGTTCTTGGACCTTGTGCATGCAGCCCTTGTGCATTAATGCTCCGTGCATTGTTGTAATTAATTTATTTATTAGTCTTGTTATAATTAATCCTGTTAATTTGTAATTGTTATAGCTAGTTAGCTTAGATAGTTAATTTTGCTTATCATTATTATCCTTGTTGTAATAGAGTAATTAGCTAGTTTATTCTTCACCCATTTATTCGTCCAATTTTGTAATAAATAGTTTAATTCGGACTCTCAGACATTGATTCGAACCCCCTTAAGCCAATATGTAATAACGTGTATGTTTTCCAGCCCCACGTCTTTATCCCTTTTACTTATTTGCTTACGATGGTTAGTTTAGAACATCATGTTTCTCTTAGCATTTTCCATGTTTGCATACACTTGTCTCGCATGCATCGAGGCTCTTTTCATTATTCTAACAAGCATTGTTGTTTATTACTTCGTTGAATACGTGAGTTACTGCATGCTATCAAATTGATTCGCATGCCATGTTAATAGCCGAGCCTATTTAAAATGGCATATTACATGTGTCGCATTAGTCATTTTGCATCCATAGGATCATGCATTTTTTCTAACTCTTTTATTTCTTTTGGCTTGCCTTGGAGTACTAGGTGAGCACTTATTGCTTTAGCATAACTGTATGCGTGTGATTATTGCCATGATAAGCATGAATACCATGAGGCTAAGTGCTTAAATGATTTATCTGCTTGAATGCCTGTAGATGAAGGCTAATTGTTTGAATTGGGATGATTTGAGTAAATGTGCATATGAGATCACTTTTTCAAGTGATACATATTCGAAACAATTTCCAAAAACAAACATGAAATCAAAGTGTTCCACTTTTTGCAAATTAGTCTATACTTGTGTGTGCGTCACATAGTAAAAATAGCTAATAATTGGAGCAAGAGCATGTAATGTAAATAAAAATCACATCATGATTAGTAGAGGCCGATCATTGATCGGGTGAGTGGGGTGATCAATTCATGACCTTTCCCTCTCATACCTAAGTTCCCGAGCCGAGACACTTTGATGATGACGGACTAATGACCTTTGACACGAGTCTTGGGTTTCCTTAGTTTCCCAAAAATATTTAGTTGGCGACTCTGAAATCTGGCAAAGTAATCCATTTTTTTGGCATTTGATTCAAACATCAATTTTCCAAAAAGAATTGCCAGAATTGGACTCTTTTTGTGTTTTCACTATTTCACATTGCACTTGTGAAATCAGATTTAGAATCACACGTGGAGTCCGAACTGTAAGGCTATTCGCCTTCCAAAAAGAGCACAGAAAGTCGGGCTACAATATATATTTCTTTTTATAACTTAAATAAATTGAAATATTTGTTAATATGCCCAATTTATATAGTAATTAAAAAAAAGTTCATATATATTGGTGGACAAAATGGGCGAGTTTAGAATTAAGAATTTTTTAATAATGGATTTGAAATGATTTGATTAGATTAGGGGTTATTTGGTATGATCTAAATAAGTGCATTTTTTTAAATTTTTACAAAAAGATGTGTAAAAAAGTAAAGAGGTAATGTGGCCTAAAATAGATAAGAAGATAAAAAAAAAAATGTGTTAATATCCAACTTCCCAAATAACCTCTTAATGTTTTTGACAAATATATTTTTAATATGTAATATGAGCTTTGTTTGTTCACTCTATAAACAATATATAAAAAATATTTGAGATTTTTTTTAATTTAATCTTTGTTACGTTATTGTCCATTTAAAATTGTGAGTTTCTAACATTTTCTCTTTTCAAATCTCTATTGATCCAAATACAACCTTAGAGAATGTTTTTTATAAGCTAAAAAATTAAGAGTAATGTTAGGGACCCCAAATACTTTATCAAATATTCTACCAAATATCTAACATGGGTGTGGGATCCACATGGTGTGGGTCTTACACCCATGTGAGACATTTGGTAAATTATTTGGGATCTCTAGCATTTTTCAAAAATTAATTTTTTGGCTAAATAATATATATATATATATGTATAAATAAACTATAATTTGATTGGGAAGAGCTAAAAAACAAAAGGGTAAAGCACCAATAAATCTCACATTTAGATCTTATGCACTATTTAGTCCTACATTTTTTCTTCTAGACTAATAAGTCTCATTTCAATGTTAATGACAGTTTTGGACATTATTGCATTGCCTATTTCTCCTAGATGTGAGGGGTAAAAAGGGGGTTTGGTTAATGTGAAAATTACAAATCTATCCAAAAGCTTACTAAGGAGTTTTTTGGTTTCCCTCCGACTTGATCAAACCGAAAGAGATAAAGATGGCAAATTCTACGTTTGCAATGTTAGTGCTGTGAAAACTCTACATTTCTGCAGAAAACGTTTTAGGTAATGTTAACTCATCATTACAACTTGCACAAAATTAACATTCGTTTTTCCTTCCAAACCTTAGAAATAAAAAAACCCTCTTTTGTGAGTGAAATTGCGTCGTCGATACATAGCGGAAGTGAATAATTTTGTGTCGTGCTTGACTTTAACAACGTCACTCTAGTGAGATTCGAAGCTTCATTCACTACTCGTCGACTTTTGCGACTGTGTTAGTGAATGATGGAGCTAGTTATGTGGCCCCCAATGTCGATTTCCTTCTTGTTGTAGTTGATTCAGTTTGTGTATTCAATGTTAGAGTGTGTGTTTGTTCTTGATGATATGTAGTAGTGTTAGTTACTAAATAGTGATTTAGTATATGTTAATGGTTGGGTGGGTTTCAAATTGCATTGAGGATATGGTCATGTAATGGCTAATCTCTTTTGTGGTTGGTGTTCTGGTAGTGTAAATTTATGTCTGACATTGGATTGTTGTGGTGTATTTTGGCATCAGTTTAATTGCAATGCCATTTGTTGTATTGTTATTTTCCCTGTTTGTTAGTGGTATATATTGTGGAGGTGATGTGGAATGATAGTGACATCAATATTAGTTAAGTGTAATGCTGATGATTTACATGTTAATGGCATTACAATATCACTGATGCCATAACAATCCAATGTCAGACATAAATTTACACTATTAGAACACCAACCACAAAAGAAATTAGCCATTACATGACCATATCCTCAATGCAGTTTGAAACCCACCCAACCATTAACATCTACTAAATCATTATTTGGTAACTAACACTACTATATATCATCAAGAACAAACATACACTCTAACATTGAACACACAAACCGAATCAACTACAACAAGAAGGAAATTGACATTGGGGGCCACATAACTAACGCCATCGTTCACTAACACAGTCGTGAAAGTTGATGATGAGTAAATGAAACCTCGAATCTCATTAGAGTGACGCCATTAAAGTCAACCACGACCACAAAATTATTCACTTTCCGCTGTGTATCGACGATGCAATTTCACTCCAACCATTCAACAAAAGAATAACAAAACCCAATGAACAAATACGACTAACATTGCATTTCATTAACAGGTAAATCATCAACATTACACTTAACTAAGTAAAATTGCATTTCATTAACATGTAGTGGTGTTGTAAGTCAAATTGTTATGTAAATGTCAAATCTTTATGTTTGTTTAGTATTTGAAAATGTATTTTCTTGTAACACCACAAATGGGGTGACGTCGTCCACCTACAAATCACTTTACTAAATCCCCACAAAAAAATAGAAACATAAAAACCTACCTCATTCACACACACTCAACATCAAGAAAAAAATCCAAACAAAATCACACACAAGGGCAAACAAGTAAACTCCCAAACCTCCAAATCAAAAAAATACAATATATCCAAAATAAAAAGGACCCTATTTGTTCAAAAATTTTCCTATCTGTTCAAAAAAATTTCCATATCTGTTCAAAATTTTCAAATTATATTTTTTATCTTTTTAATTTTGTAACTATTTTTTCAATTTTTTGCTCTTATCTATTTAAATTTATATTTATTTGTTCAAAATTTTCAACTATCTGCTACAAATTTTCAATTACATTTTTTATCTGTTCAATTTTGTAACTATCTATTAAAATTCACTAAACTTATTTTTTTTATCTGTTGAAATTTGCTAAATATATTTCCCTTACCTGTTGAAATTTATCATCATTATCATCAACAACAACAAAACAACCTATCTGTCATTCACTTTCTTTCGAACCAAACAAAAAGAAATGAAATCTTATCAACAACAACAACAATAATAAAATAATATATCTATTAAAAAAATTCAAAAAAAAAAAAACAAAAAAACAAAAAAAACAAAACAAAATAACCAGATCAATTTTTTAAAGATGTTTACCCATGAACTTAACACATGAGGTAAATGATCTTAATCTCTCGAGACAAAGGCCAGGTGATCCATTTCAACTGCATCCGTATTAGAACCGAGTGAAAGTAGGGCATCAATTGTGGTTAATCTGCTACAAAAATGCCTTAAATCAAAGAGAACTGTCATTGCTAAGCTTTCTTTTGCACATTCATTTTCCAAATCGGAACCATAGAGTCTGAACAACACCGA
The DNA here is from genome assembly GCA_025200525.1 of Camellia lanceoleosa. Classification (NCBI taxonomy): domain Eukaryota; kingdom Viridiplantae; phylum Streptophyta; class Magnoliopsida; order Ericales; family Theaceae; genus Camellia; species Camellia lanceoleosa. The sequence goes on from CM045759.1 coordinate 48,805,286, forward strand.
ATTATGAAATCAAGAAACCTCCTTCGATTACTCGACTTCTGAAGAAAACAAGCCTCCATGAGAGAATTTTCGCCTTACGATGCTCAATATCATTGCTTTTGATCTCTTAACATTGCTTTCAAAATTAAAAGAGCTCACAAATCTCAATTAACTTGTAATTCATGAAGAATTGTACAAATCACAAACATACATATGAGAAACAGAGAAATGTCAACATTGAAATAGATCTTAGAGGAATTAATCAAGAGCAAATTGAATTCATAGGTTTCACTTAGTTGAAGAAGGCTATGATTCTTCAAATACGATAGATCAAAATTGTAGGGTTTTGGTCGCCTCTGTATATCTATATAAGAGAGAAAATCTCTAGTGGTAATGATGTAAAGGAGACGAGTTGAATCTCCACAGTTTTGGAGGCTTCTAGCGGTGACACATAGACAATCTGAAAACGGAGACGATCTAACAATGACGTTGGCAGCGGAGGTCTGGTTTGATCACCGATCTCAGTTCTAGTTTGCAGCCGTCGATGACGAAACCCTAGGGGAGATCGAGTGAGACCACGGCGGAAGAAGAAACGGAGGGTGAGGCAGAGACAGAGGCAGAAGCTGTTGGATTGAGTGGCCAAATAACCCTCTATATTTAATTTATTAATTTGTTCATATATATAATGTTATAATTTATTATTATATTTGATTAACATTTGGTTGTTTAGTTTTTTTTCCTTTCATTTACAGAAAAGATAATGGGAGTGATTGACCAAGTTGACTAAGTAGTTTGATTTGGTCAAACCACTATTAAGTGTTCTCCTACTTAATATGAGATATGTATATAGATGGGGGTAGTGTGGTTATTATCTCCTAATAAAAAGGAGTTGTTATAATATGGATAAATAGTTAAAGATTTGGGTGAGTGAAACAACCCCCATAATCTGAGGGAATCAGTTTTATAACGTGTATACAGATATGGGTGTGTGAAACAACCCCTACAATCTGATTTTTAGGAAGACAGTTTCTAACATATTCTTTTGTATACATATATATATATATATATATGTGATTCCCAACCATGAAAAAAACATACACTGCAACCCAAGCACAATATTTACAATATCTCTCCATTATCTATTACTTACTTCTTTTATTTTTCCAGATATCAATTCAATTTTTGTTGTTGCTGTTGAACATGACAGTGCCATTACAATTTAAGAATTCCGGCGTGGCTTCATTTGTTAACTATCACTGGTATTAGAGCAACCGAAAGTTGAAGCCTATTGCCGAAGCCCATAAGATTTCTTTAATTGGCCATAGACAAGCAGCAACAATTCCGTCAGTGTTGACTTTGCAAACAACCAACATTGCATATTGTTCATTGTGTGGGTCCATGCAAAGTTTTCCATCATTAACATACCAATTAGTGCTGGTATCATTAGTGCTGCTTTGATTCAACACCTTCAAGCATTGTCCATTTATTTTTTTGGAGATCAAGATAGTGGGAGCAACTCTGGCAAAGCAGTGTTGCTAAGGAGATTCGATATACAACAATATTTTTGTGCGCGTTTATGGTCAGTCTATCTGAACTTATAATTAATTGATAATTTATATTATGGCTAGTAAAGCAGTCAGTCAAGAACTCAGTAAAACTGAAAAATTGAATGGCACTAATTTTTTTACTTGGAAACGTCGTGTTCGTCACATTCTTTTCCGAGGCAAGGTTGAGTAAGTGATTGATATTGATGTACTAGATCCACCTCCTGAAAATTGTAGTGCTGCCAATAGGAGAATGTATGAAAAATTTATTCAAGATGATAAGATTGCTAGAGACATCATGCTCACTTTCATGGAACCAGATATTGAAATTTTAATTGAAGATCATGTGCATGCTAAACCCATGTTTGATGTTGTTAATGATGCTTATTGCGCTTCATCTGAATCATATGTTCAATTGTTAATTGAAAGATTTAATGGACTTCAATGAAGGAAGATGAGAGTGTAATTGAACATGTTAATAAATTATCTGTCATTGCTAAAGAACTAGCAGCTTTAGGGAACCCTATTCCGAATCGAATCCAAGTGTCCACAATTTTACATAGTTTACCTGATTCTTGAGAGCCTGTCTTTGTTGCTCTTAATTTGTCTTCAACTCTTGTGACCATGAAAAATTTACCTATTTTATTAGGAGTAGAGGCTGAAAGGAGCCAAAAAGAAAACCACTAAATCTTTTTTGACCGTTACCTCTGCTGGTCCATCTGAGCCACCACAATTTGCAAAGAAAAAATTCTCTGCTTTTTCCTTAGAAGCTTCGAATTTTGGAAAGAAAATTTTTTCTAAGAATTTTAAAGGAAAAGGTAAAAAGTTTAAAACTAGTGGCAATAATAATAGTGGCTATAACAAATGAAACACAGGAGTCTGTTTTAATTGTGGAAACCTGGACATCATCAAGTTGATTGTCGTGTGAATAAAATAAGAAGAAACGTTATTTTGGAAGCTCCAAAGATATTGTTTGTGCTGTGACCGAATCTCTTTTGGTTGATCCTGACATTGGAGCTTGGTGGGTGGATTCTGCTTCTTCTCGCCATGTGGCAAAGACTAGAGAGTCTTTTGTGGAGTTAAGAAAGGTGAAAACCGGTGATTATTGAATATACATGGGAAATAACAATTACTGTGATGTTGTTGGTATTGGAACTGTAAAGATCATGATATTTGGGCAAAGAAACCTCTACTTGACTGACGTATTATATTCACCCACCATGAGGTGTAACCTTATCTCAGTGCCTCGTTTGAATAAAAAGGGTTTTGAGGTGCGCTTCCATTCTGGAAAAGTGTCTATTGGAAAACATGGTAGGATTCTTATGTGGGGTAGTAAGGTTGATGGTTTGTATCACTTGAACATGGTTTCTAGTGTTAACAATAATGCATTTGCTAGTTCTTCTGCTTGTATTGATTCTTCTTTGTATGCTGATGATCCTTATATTTGGCATTTAAAATTAGGACATATAAACAAAAATAAAATAAAAAGGATGATAAATATGGAATTAATTTCCAAAATAAATATAGATTTATCTATTTGTAAATCATGTTTATCCAGAAAAATGTCCAGATTGCCTTTCCCTAATGGACAAAGAGCAAGCGAATTATTAGCTATAATACATTCAGATGTTTGTGGACCATTAAATATTAAAACACATAGAGGCATGGAGTATTTTGTAACGTTTACTGATGATTACTCTAGACATGTTTATTTATATTTAATGCGTAAAAAATTTGAAGTATTTGAAAATTTTCAAGAATATAAAAGGAAGTTGAAAAACAATTAAGAAAAGACATTAAAATGTTTAGGTCTGATCGGGATGGTGAATATATATCAAATTTATTTGGTGAATTTTTTAAAGATAATGGAATTATACATCAAACCACTATGAGTTATACACCACAACAAAATGGCGTTGCCGAACCCCGCAACAGAACATTATTAGATATGGTTAGATCCATGTTAAATCATTTTTCACTTGGATGAGAATTTTGGGGGGAAGCTATTGTTATTGCAATGTATTTATTAAATTTAGTTCCTACAAAAATTATTGATAAAACTCCACATGAATTATGGATTGGTAGAAAGCCTATTTTGGATAACTTAAAAGTTTGGGGTTCTTCTACTCATATATTAATTCCAGCTCAACAAAGAGACAAACTAGATAGTACAACTATCAAAGGAATTTTTATAGGATATCCTGAAAATTCATAAGGTTATAGATTTGCTATTCATCATAGTGATGGTACTATTAGTGTAATGGAAAGTAGAGATGCAAGATTTTTAGAAGAGGAAATTGACACAAGAAATCCTACAAAGCTAGTAGAATTATTTGAGATTCCTAGAGGAAAGAAATTTTAAATGATAATGATATTAGAACACCTAATATAGAAATTATTTCAAAACCAATGGAAACATTTCATGACACTATTGGAAAATTCAAAGAGAAAGAAACCCATCCACAAGGTTAAAAGACTATCTTACATTTATTAGTGAAGAAAATAATGATGATCCTTTAATCGTCAAAGAAGCTTTATCGTCCCCTGATTCGAACAAATGGGTAGAAGCAATTGAAGATGAATTAGATTCTATAATTAAAAATAATGTGTGCAAATTAGTGGATTTACCGAAAGATAGAAAACCAATTGGGAATAAATGGATTTTAAAAAGAAAATATAAATCTGATGGTACTATTGATAAATATAAGGCAATATTAGTAGCTAAAGGTTTCACACAAAAACCAGGAATAGACTATGAGGAAACATATTCTCCGGTTGCTAAGTTCACTTCAATAAGGATTTTAATGTCAATTGTAGCTTCATTAGATTTAGAATTATTTGAAATGGATGTTAAAACGACATTTTTGAACGGAGAATTAAAACAAGAAATTTTTATGGTACAACCAAATGGTTATAAAGTTGAAGGCGAAGAACATAAAGTGTACAAACTTAAGAAATCATTATATGGACTTAAACAATCATCTAGACAGTGGTATTACACTTTCCATAATGCTATAACTACATACGGATTTAAAGCAAATGAATATGATCATTGTGTATATTATTGGAATAGTGGGAGTAATTTTATTATTTTATCTTTGTATGTGGATGATATTTTAATTGCTAGTAATAATATTGCATCGATTGAAGAGATTAAGAATTTTCTAAATAGTCAATTTGAAATGAAAGACATGGGTGAGGCATCCTTTGTATTAGGAATACAAATAATTAGAGATAGAAAATCAAAGACATTAAAATTATCTCAAGAACAATATTGTGAATTTTTTTGGAAAAGATTTAATATGGAAAGTTCAAATCCCATTCATTCACCTATCCATAAGCAAACAATCTTATCAAAAAAAAAAAAAAATGTGCCCAAAAAGTGAAGAAGAAAAACAAAATATTGAAAATAAGCCTTTTGCTCAAGCTGTTGGAAGTATTATGTATGCAATGTTATGTACTAGGCTTGATCATAGTTATGCTATAAGTGTGGTTAGTAGATACTAAAGTAATCCCGGAGAATTGCATTGGGCAGTTGTTAAAAGAATTTTAAGATATATTCAAGGCACTAAGATTACAAACTAACCTATCAATGTAATAATGAAAATTTAGAAGTTATTGGTTATTTTTCCAGAGACATTGATGATGGAAAATCCACATCAAGTTATGTATTCCTCTTAGGTGGAGGTTCAATTTCATGGTGTAGTAGAAAACAATCATGTGTGGCTAAAAGTACAATGGAAGCTGAATAGATGGCATGTAGTAATGCAACTTCAGAAGCTGTTTGGATTAAGAGATTTCTTGATGATTTAAAAATAAAAGAAATATCCAAGAAGCCCATAGCTATAATGTGTGACAACAAAACTGCTATAAATACCATGAAAAATGGTGAGATTGGCTTAAGAGGATAACACATAGATCGTCAATACCATTATGTTGTTGATATGTTTCAAAAAAATGAGATTGTTATACATTATATTTATTCTAAAGAAATGATTGCAAATCCCCTAAAAAAAGCTATTGTAGCAAATGATTTTAGAAAACATGTGAATGCGATGGGGATTAAAAATGATTGAGAATATCTCGGTCTATTGGCCAAGTGGGAGATGTTGGATTGAGTAGCCAAATAGCCCTCAATATTTTATTTATTAATTTGTTCATATATATAATGTTTTAATTTATTATTATATTTGATTAACATTTGGTTGTTTAGTTTTTTTTTCTTTTATTTACAGAAAGGATAATGGGTGTGATTGACCAAGTTGACTAAGTAGTTTGATTTGGTTAAACCACTATTAAGTGTTTTCCTACTTAATATGAGATATGTATGTGGATGGGGGTAGTGTGGTTATTATCTCCTAATAAAAAGGAGTTGTTATAATATGGATAAATGGTTAAAGATTTGAGTGAGTGAAACAACCCTCATAATATGAGGGAATCTATTTTCTAACGTGTATACAGATATGAGTGTGTGAAACAACCCCCATAATCTGGTTTTCAGAAAGATAGTTTCTAACGTATACTTTTGTATACTTATATATATGTGATTCCCAACCATGAAAAAAACATACACTGCAACCCAAGCACAATATTTACAATATCTCTCCATTATCTATTACTTTTGCATACCTTTTATTTTTCCAGATATCAATTCAATTTTTGCTGTTGCTGCTGAACATCACGGTGCCATTACAATTCAAGAATTCCGGCGTGGCGTCATTTGTTAACTATCAGAAGCGATAGGTGAGGCGGATGCGCGGATGAAGTGGAGGTTGAGGGGTGGACAACGGTTATCAGTGCGACGGAGTGACGAACCGAAGAGTAGAGCGAGAGAGTAGACGGCTTGTGGGGGTTGTGAGGGTTTGGTTTGTGTATATAGCATATATGTATATCTAGACAGAATATTTTGTTCATTTTATTTACGTTTGTCCTTATGAACAAAATATTTGAGCGGCTAGACTTCTAGTCAAACAAAATTTAAAATTAGATTTACAGACCGAGTACCCTATTTTTTATACCAAAAATATGAGATAAAAGTTTAGAAAGTGTTTAAGAATAACTTTTTAATTTTTTTACGAATATACATGCAAAAAGTAAAGGGGCATTTATACATAAATCTTAATTTATAAACTTATACTCTATTAAGTCTTAATTATGATTTTTTGGACCTTCAAGTTCATTAAATTTTTAATAGTTGAAATTGCTCTTCAAACAATGATTGTTCATCATTTATGATTATCTATAAAGGAACGTGATAATTTGACATTTATTTTGATTTTGAAAACTTTAAAATATCAACTTTCAAATTGAAAAAACTAAAAAAAAAAAAAAACTAATTTTTTGAAAAAATTGAATTATTTATTTGTGCAAAACTGAAAATTTTGTGTTTATAAAGGAGCATGATGATGGAACATTGATGTGCAAAACTGAAGAAAAAAATTTAAAAATGAAAAAACTGATAATGTTCTTAGTTTTAAAACTGGAAAAAAATTGATAATATTCTCAATTTTATTAGATAATTGAATCAAACTAATAAGTAGAAGGGGAAAAATATTTAATCTCATCTTCTATTTTTTTTTATCAGTTAATGAAACAATTATCCAAAACATTACCATTTAAAATTTATAATGTTCATTTTTAAAAATTGAAAAAAGCTAATAATATTCTTAATTTTAGTAAATATAAGTTATTGGTTCAAAAAATGTTAGATAAGACCTAAGTTATTATAATATTTGTAAATAGGACTTTTGATGATTAACTCAAAAGTAAATAGGTAAATTTTTTTTGAATTTTTTATATGATTTTTTTGTCCTTCTTTAGTAATGCTTTTACATTAACATGCCAAATGAACTCTTAATCTAAATTTTTTAAATTAACAAAATAAAAAAAATATATGCCATATAAAAAAAGGGGAAAATTATTTATAAGTCCTATTAGGGAGACTTATGTTACATATGGTCCTACTAAAAAATTTATGTTCCCATAAGTCTTGTGGGATGTTTGTTGACACATTTACCCTCAATATTAGTTGTTAATATCATAAATAATAGTAAAACCATATATAGGAAATTGAATGTTACCATAGATCATATTTATATAAACGTAACGTAACGTGACACCTACATAAACGTAACGTGACACATGTATGTAACGTGACACCAATGATCTATGGCAACATTCAATTTCCTATATAGGAAATTGAATGTTGCCATAGATCATATCTATATAAACGTAATGGAACGTGACACCTACATAAACGTAACGTGATACCTATGATCTATGACAAATTTCAATTTCTTATATAGGAAATTGAATGTTACCATAGATCATATTCATATGAAACGTAACGTGACACGAACATAAACCAGCAACATTTTCACATTCAATTTATAAAAATAAAAACTCGTTAAGTTTGCAAAACGTAACGTGACACGTTTCGTTACGTTTATATAGGTGTCACGTTACGTTACGTTTATGTAGGTGTCACGTTACGTTACGTTTATGTAAGTGTTACGTCATGTTACGTTTACGTAGGATCTTGTGGAATACATTCCTATCTAAATAGGACTTGAGACTCTATAAGAAATTACACAGGACTTAACTTAGCATAAGTGTCTGAAAAAGGACTTATAAATAAGCCTCCCTAAAAAAAACACTAATAAAAATATCAATTAAAACACAAAACTTGAACATTGATTCCATCACTTTTTCCTCGTTAGTGCTTTCTCCTTTACTATTTTCCTCCTTGAAAAATGCTAGAAATTCTAAGAAAATTATTAAATCTCTTACTAAATTTTCATATGGGTATAGGATAATATGAGTATAAATCCCATATCTGTATGAATGTTTAGTAAAAAATTTAATAATTTTTTAAAAGTTCCTAGCTTTGCTCTAAGTCCTTTTGTAGTAATATGCTTACCCAATGTCTATATTATCCTACACCTTCACAACATTCACCTCATCACAATTGGTCCTCCAAAAAATAAATGATAATTAAATGAGTGGTTGTGTAGTAGAAATTAAATGGGAGTGGCTTGTGTCCAGTCAGAGATCAGACTAGACAGTGCTGTTAGGCGCGTGGAGGCTCACTACAGGTCCCGTTTTAATAATCCAAACCGTTCAATGTGTAGAATTCATTGAGTACTATATGCCTATAAAAAATCACGTTGATCGGATATCGATAGCTATCTGATCAAATCAGTTTTGTATAAAAAAAATGGACAGTGAAAAAATTAACGGTTAAAAAAAACTGTTTTGATCACATAGCTATCGATATCCGATCAACGTGATTTGTTACAGGCATATAGTATTCGACGATTTCTACACACTGAACGGTTTGAATTATCAAAATGAGACTCGTGGTGGGTCCTCACAGACCCAACAGCAGCGTCCAGTCCGATCTCAAATTGGACACAAGTTGATCCCAAATTAAATTTATATATTGTGAAATCATATATAAAATAATTCTAAATTACGAAGTTATAATTATGAGTAAGTTTTGAATAATTGAGTCGAATTTGTAATATTGCTAAAGGTTGAATAAAAATATAAAATTAATCTTTGATGATGATGCACTACAAATAAATGGCATTGAGACGTGCTAGGGTTTACGCTCGAAGAATGAATGAGGCTCCCAGCAGAGAGATTGGGATGTTTTTCAGGGTGGTTGCCCCTCTCTGCAACCCAAAAAGATGATCTCTCTTTCTCTCACACAGATCAAAGATCATTGGAGCCGATGATTTCACCTCCCAAATCAACAACCCTCTCTCTCTCTCTCTCTCTCTCTCTCTCTCTGTGTTTGCGAGTGGAAGATTGGATCTTCTCCATCTTCTTCTCGCAGGTAATTCTATTTGCACCCAAAAAAATCCAAAAAAAATAAAACAATAATCATTGGCAGTCCTTCCGATGGGGTTTGAGGCTGTTGATGACAGCACAAAAACTCAACCCTCCGGGAGCGCTGTCTCCGGCGAAACAAATAGAGGCTGTGACGATTAATTTCTTCTGAGCACAAGAGTCGGGCACTGAGAACCCGACCCGTTTCTTGGCGGGGCATCTCGGTGGGTCTATGAGAGAGAGAGAGCTATGGGTTCCCATTTCTTTCTTCTCTCACGGGTAACCGTTGTTGCAGCCATGGCGAATCCGGATTCTCGAGTGTTGTGAATTAGGCGATTGAGTAGTTATGTGGAGATTTGATTTGAAATTTTATCGGAATTAAAAAGTTTGAATGTTTAATTGTTTATATATTGACATGTTTCTAATGGAGTTTTACATTGTGTTTGGATTGAGGGATTTGGAGAGAAAAGAAAAGAAATAGAGATAAATGTATTTTTTTTTTTGTTTGGTTATCTTAAGTGGAGAGAAATGGAGAGAAATAGAAAGAAATTGAGAGAAATTCATTTATCTTATAACCCTTATTTTTAATCTTTCTAAAAGTGGAGAGATTGGAAGAGAAAAGAAACCCACAAATGTTTATATTTTCATAATACTAATTTTACCCCTATAAAAATAAAAGAAATAAAATGATTAAAAATATAAAAATGTTATTTTGGTAATATAACATAAAATAATTTTTTTTCTTTTCTCTTAATGAAATCTAACCAAACAAGAAGGAGAAAAATCACAATCATTTCTTTTCTTTTATTTCTTACTTATCCAAACAAAAAGGAGAGAAATTACAATCATTTCTTTTCTTTTCTTTTCTCTTATTACTTAAGTAATCATTTCTTTTCTTTTCTCTCCTAAGTTACCAAACATAGCGTTAATCTAATTGATATTGATATGCCTCCGTTTGGGAAGTGCTATTTGAAGTTTTTTTTAGTTATTTTAGTTACGAAAAATAAAATAAGTTATTTTAGTTTTAAAAAAAAATCACATTTAACTCATAATTATTATATTCTTCTCTCATAAATAAAAAATTAAAAAGTGAAAAAGTTCTTTCCAAACTAAATTTTTTAGTTTAAATTAAAATAATTTAAAAAAATAAAAAATTAAAAAGTCAACTCACTTCTCAAACGGAGATTATAAAATATTGACATGTTTCTAATGGAGTTTTAATCTAATTGATATTGATATAAAAATTTATGAGACTAATGGGGAACAGAGTCAGAATTCTATCTTGAAGGACCCAAATTATGGGTCTTCTTTTTTGTAGTTTCTTTTGATGTTTAACATGGCGTTATATGAATCAATTAATGTATATATTAATATATTAATTAGTATTATGATATTATTATTGATAATATTTATTATACAAGTTATAAATATTTAAAATTATACAAATAATATTATATCATCTATTAATACATTAATATGTACATTAATTAATATATATAGTATTATTTGGTGTTTAATAATTTCAATTCAAGGCTTGTTAGAAATTTTCAAAGATATTTCAAAAGCCTACTAAGGTTGTGCCAATAGTTGGACATTATTTTATTGAACAAATTACCAACACTACTTTTAGATTTGTCTAGTATTGAAAATTACCGCTTCTTTTGTGTTGTGGTTGGTTCAATGATTTAAGGGTTGTTTAAGGTGATTTAAATAAGTGTATTTTTTTATCGTTTTATAAAAAGATATGTAAAAAAATATAGAGGTGATATGATAAAAAAAGATAAAAAGATGAATTATTTAGGGGATGTCAAACCACCCTTTAGTTTGTATTTGATTTAAGAATTTTTTTAAAAAAATAGTAAAATATAAATAAAATATAATTATATTTTATATAATTTTTTTTTTTATAATTTTATATTTTAAATTTCTTTTCAAACAAATGAATCAAACATAGCAATACATTTTGTTGTGAATACCACCACTCCAGGTCTCCTTGATCAGGGATTGAGGGTAATTCTATTTTTGTACATCAATTCTACTTTGGTCTCTTTAATAAGAGTTTGTCAGTAATTATATTTTCACACATCAATTCTATTTCGGTCTCCTTGATTGGCAACTTTCGTCTCCTTCATAATTTGCCTCATAAAGGGTTATTTTTAAAAAATGGTTAAAAATCATATTTCAACTTTTAATTCTTTTTGAGTTATATTAACTCTCATATTTTTTACATATTTTTTTTTAAAAAAAGTCAAAAAAAACTAAAAAGTTAACTTTTAACCATCTTCTCAAAACAACTTGAACATTTAATCGAAATAAAATAACGTTGTTAACTTCACTCTTGAAAAAAAATTACATAATTATTAGAGTAAATTATAATAAACTCCCCTTAACTATAAGTTAATTTTGAGTTGCCCCTTTAATGTTTATAACTTGACACTCAATTCTTTTTTAGTTTTATTTTGCTACTCTAAACCCCTTATGTTGTGAGATCGTAAGGGATTTGGATTGAATTTCATTTACTGCTCCCATCTTTCACACAATCGAACATCTTTGATCATTCTCTTTATTAGTAAGGAGCTCATTGCAGTTTCATGAGACTGACCCTATAACGTCAGCCCAACCATCATTCTATGTTGCCGTTTGGCAATTGGGTTTTTTAATTGACTTTTTGACTTTTTAACTATTTTAGTTTAGAATAAAAAGTTTTTTTGATTTGACTTTTTTGATTTTTTTTTTTTTTTTTTTTTTTACTTTTGTGAGAGAAAAAAATAAAATAATTATGGTTTAAATGTAACGTTTTGTTTTATTGACTTATTTAGCCTATTTTATCTTTTGTGCTTTTTTAGCCAAAAAGTTCTAACCAAACAACCCCTATAGTGGGTTAATGATTGTCATCTTGTTGCTGATGTGTTAAGAAATTTATCAAATAAGTCCTTACGACTTGCTCTCCTTTCAACATGTTCTTTTTTTACATTGGATATACTTGTACTATGTTTGGTTGATAAATTTAAAAAAGGATTTGGAAACTATAGGTAAAATGTAAATATAAAATACCTACATTTTACTTAATTTTACACTTTTTTCTTTTTCCTTTTCAAATTTCTTTCTAAATGTGTCAACCAAATACAACGTTAGAGTCTTCAAAAAGACCAAGATACCCTTATTATATGTTGGAACCAAACATAACCATATATATATATATATATTACATTGTAATAAGCATAACCAAAACATCTACAAACAAAGCTTCGGAAGTCGAGTCATCAAAATTCACTGTGGGGAAGTATTTTGAGAATGACGCGCACGTGGCTAAAAGTGCCTTCGAGATGTCGGCCAATGTGCCATGTAGACGGGTCATGTTTGCTGAGGTGATTGCGATATTCTTAGGGTTCTTTGTGGTAATTTCAAAATCCGAGATATCTGGATAGAGGACAAGAGTCCTAGATGAAAGAAGGCACTTAGTCTGGATAAGGATAAGACTCTTGAAGAGTTTATCCCTATCTAGCTGAGAGTTCGAGATAAGCATTGTGCTTGAGTCATATGAAGTGAGACTTTTAGGGGACTAGGGCACTGTTGGCTATAAAAGTGAACCCCCTTGGGTCTAAAGTATGCTTTTATTCTATGCATTGAGTACTTGTTTGATATCTTTGAGAGATAAGTTGATTGACTTGATCGTCAGAGTGCCTCCGAGTGGACGAGCCATTGTGGTATTCTCATCTTCTTGTTGATAGGTGGTTGAATTAATCTATTTTGCTGCGTGCTCTCTAGCAAAGTTCCCTGTTTGGTTGTGAGGTTAGAAATCAACACCCATAATTTGGCGCCATCGGTGGAAACTTAGTAAGGATAGATGGCTAACAACAGACATGAAGTGAGGATCGGGAATGACATTCACAGTGAGGAGAAGGAACACATGGATCCCAATGCTGGAGGAGGAAGCAATGATGAAAAAATTCAGGAAGTGAATCCCAAGGTGAACAATGTCACCAGGGACCAAAATGGCCCGAAAAGAGGTAGCCGAGATAAATACTACCATGAGAGCGATCTTCAGTTATTGAAGGATAGATGCCTGAGAAGAGACGAGAAATTGAAGGATATGAAAAACAAGTTGACAGACTTATAGACGGTAGTAAACTTTATGACGCAGAACAATGTGATGCAACCAACATTTCTGTTGTAGGATACACTGGCCCCAGTAGCCAAAGCCGGTGTGCAAAGGGGGGGGACAGAAGACAGTACCAATTGTCTCACATCATGCTAAGGGACAGAGAAATTCACATCGGTAATCACGAGATGTCGGGTGGACAGAGTCATGGCGAGGGAGTCATAGAGGACACCACGGACTAAGGGGACCTATGTTAGGGGATCTCGGCAAATCCAAGGGTAGGGCCTTTCTTTTGATGATGCATGGGAGGTGGAGAAGTCTAAAAGGACACATCTTAACACAGGAAGTAGCGTGCTGAAAAGGTTGAAGTTGACTAACAACCGAGCTCTTAGACAAACAAAGGAGGACCTGAGAGATTACCTCCAAAGGAAAAGGCACGATGCCAAGATCATATCCATCGTCCAGCCAAAGACACTGTTCTTAGTGGAATTGGATGCATTCAAAGTGTCGAAAAGATTCAACATGCCAAGGTTTCAAATCTATAAAGGTAAGTCTGGCTTGAACTTTCATGTTAGTTTATACTTAAATTCAATGGCTTTGTGGAGTGGGAATGAGCAGCTCTTGTGTAAGGTGTTCCCATCATTATTTGGAGAAACTACATTCGATTGGTTCCACAAACTGCCGAAAGGATGTGTGAAGAATTGGAAAGGCCTGGCCAAGATATTTGTGGTCAGGTTTGTTACAAACAGATTACAGTCACTGAGAGTAGATTCCCTATTGGCTTTAAAGATCAGCGATAGCAAAGGTCTTAAGGCCTACGCCAAGAGGTATTATGAGGTTTACAACCGGATTCCAACTTGTAACCAGTAACTCGCAGTTGTATCTTTTGGCCACCTTTGTTTGGCGGATTAGGTTGGATGGGATTGTTAGTGAAAGGATTGTCAGTGAAGGGATTGTTAATGTGGGGATTGATAGTGAGGGGATTAAGTAAAAGTATGTTTGTTTTGATGATAGTGTGGGAGATAATTAGTGATGGGATTGTTAAATTATTTTTGTATAAAATAAATAAATAAATTATTTCTATATTAAAAAAAATTAAAACAAATATTAAAGTAAACAAGTGCACTTGGTAAAAAAAAATGAAATTAAAAAAATAATTTTTTTATATAAAATAGACTCAATCCCCTCACTATTTTCCTAATCCCACCCAAAATCTACCCAAGCTAATCCCCCTGTGTGAGGGTATTCATAGTCCCATGGGACTACTAGTCCCCTCCTATTTTTTCCAAGCAAACATGGGCTATGTAGGGCCCACGGGATTGGTAGTCCAATCCCCCCACCTATGGAGCCAAACAAACATGGCCTTTAAGAACAACTTAGATGATAATTGCCCACTTCGATAATCGCTTGCAAAGATACTCCCGAACAACATAGAGGAATTAATGGTGCAGATCGAAAAATACACTAGGGCAGAAGAAAACAGAAATGCGAAGAAGACGAATGCATTGAAACAAGAAAAAAGAAATAACTCGCCGAAGCCAGGCCGAGAAAATACCGGTGTTGACAGGCTGTAGTTAGGATTGAGATCCATGTAGGCAGTGAGTATAGTTTTCAAGATCCCCATCTATAAGATCTTGGAGAGAATCAGGAATCAACCATACTACAGGGCAGCATAGAAGGACTCGAGAGAATACATGAGCAGGAACCCTGGGAAGCACTGTGCCTACCATGAAGAAAGCGGACACATGACCCAGGGATGCCGGGGTTTGAAGTCGCAATTGGAAGATTTGGTCAGACAAGGACACCTGAGAGACCAAATCGACGAAACAAAAATAAGAGAGGAACAAACGAAGTTAGCCTAGGCGCCGGCAGCACCACCACCTCTACAGGCGGATAGACCATGGGTCGTCAACGTAATCCACACGAAGGTTAATGAGAACAAGATCCGAGGTGAGACTTAAAGGGTAAGGTATCTGCAGCATGTCTACCATATCTAGCAGAAGAAGCCCAGGATAGATGGATGTCGGGGGCCGATGATATCTTTCATAGAGGTGGACTTAGATATGGTACAACATCCATATAACGATGCTCTGGTGGTAACATTGAAAGTTGGAGACTAACAAGTGAGGCGCATCTTAATTGATAAAGGCAGCTTTTGTGACATCATGTACGTCAAATGTTACAAGGAGCTCGGCCTTCATAAGCATGATCTAAAGCAATCCGACAGCCCTATGGTTGAATTCAATGGGACACCAACATGGCCGCTAGGAACCATGAGTCTGGAGGTGTAAGCAGGGACCAAGAAGGTAACTATAGAGTTTACCATGATAAATATCCCATCCTCATATAACGTCATTCTGGAAACACCTTGGCAGCATGCAATGAGGGCTATTCCCTTAACGCTCCACCAATTGTTGTGATTCCCAACTGAACATAGGATAGAAGAGGTGAGGGGAGACCAAGTGCAGGTGAAAAATTACTCCATGGTAGCAATGAAGTACACTTACAATGTGAGGGAAACAGAGACATCAGAGATTGATGGCGAAGAGAGGAAGGACTTGGATAATGTTGGCAAAGAACCTGCCGACAAGAGTGAAGAACCCTTGGAAAAAGTTCTAGTACAGGAAGGCGATGATGAGCTATTCTTCTTCCTCGACTCTAGTTTAGCCGAGGAAGAGGAGAGGAAACTGGAGAATTTTTTGAGAGTAAACATAGAGGTGTTTGCCAAAACATCCTACAAGATGCCAAGGGTCAGCCTCGAGGTCACCTGCCACAAACTTAACATGGATAGGTCGGCAAAACTCATGATTCAGAGAGCAAGGAGACTAACTCTGGTCCAGGTACAAGCAATTGAAGAAAGAAGAGAAAGAGCAACAATCCGATTAGGGGCATACTAACAGTAACTTGCCAGGGCATATAACAAGAAGATCAATCCTAGGGAGTTTCAGATTGGAGATCTCATCCTAAGGAAGGAAGTCGGCAATAAGAAGGATCCCAGGGAGGGCAAGCTTGGGCCGAACTAGGGAGGGCCATATCGCGTCATCTCAGTCACTGACAATGGTGATTACCGGCTTGAAGACACTGATGGCAAGTAGTTGCAAAGATCATGGAATACCAGCAATTTGAAAATTTTTTACCATTGATTTTTGTTTTTCAAAATTCCTCTCTATGTAATGGTTGTTAGCTGAAGTATTAATGAAATACTAGTATTGATTTTGTTCTTACAAAATGTTGTTTATGATTATGAGATAAGACTGAAAAAGTCTTAAGGTGATGTTCTTGTGGTGAACACGACGATTAACTTAGACTTGCCATGATGGCAGAGTTGAACTAAGTAAAAGGCGATGTTCCCGTGGTGAATAAGGAGATTAACTTAGACTTGCCATGATGGCAGAGTTGAACTAAGTATAAGGTGATGTTCCCGTGGTGAACAAGGCGATTAACTTATACTTACCATGATGGCAGAGTTGAACTAAGTTTAAGGCGATGTTTTAGTATGAAACAAGGCGAAACTTGTAACTGTAGACACCCCATTTTTGACCAACCTTAAGACTTAGACGTCACTGATTGAGTGCTCGGTGATGATACATATTGTGCTCGTTCTGAGGTTGCAGAGTCTCGGCTGAGAGCCTTGCCTCCATACTTCGGGACTCTTTTGTGCTTTGCTTCGGTTTGCGAACCAGGTTCTATTTTCTCTGTTTTCTCTTCCTGAAGGGAAAGAGAGGTCTCGAAGGCCATCTCTCAGTGGCCGTAGGCTACGTTTTGTGGTCGTAGGCCATTTTTTCCGTTTGGAGACCAGTTTCTGATTTTCGAAGTCGTCGGCTGTGCGCCTCGGTTTGGGACCGATTAACTACCTCTGTTTGCTCCGGTTTTTGGCACACACCTTGTTTCCTCTCCTTAGAGGGACACTGTGGCCCGGGTGACCACCTTCGTGGTCGTACGCCACTTCCGGTGCCTAATAGTCAGTTTTCGGGGCACCGGGCTGCGCGTTTTGGCCCCCGAACCCTCGTTTTGCATCGGTGTGGGTTCTTTTTTGGCATGAACCCTAGTTTCATTTTTAGGAAGGTGGTAGTAGGGTGGGAGACCACCTTTCCCTGGTCGGCCGATTTTTCTTGACAGGTAGGTGGTCTCCTTCACTTTTGAGCCACAATTTCGGGTCTCCCATACCACCATTGTGTTGCATTCATCTGGGAGGCCACCAATCTAGTTTGGCCGACCACCTTTTCTTCTTGACCCTTTTGACCCCTTGGTCTCCCTCACTTTTGAGCCACAATTTCAGGTCTCCCATACCACCACTGAGCTACATTCACCTGGGAGACCACCAATCTGGTATAGCCGACCACCTTTTTTGCTTGAACCTTTTGACCCCTGGTCGGCCGACCAAGGGGAGTGGCCGGCCGACCACCTTAATTGGTCAGCTTGCTTCCTGCTTTTTGGTCTCACTAAATGTGTTCTAGCTGTGCCAGCTGGGAGCCATTTGATGCATCCTCCATACACATGTATGGAGGATGTTTATTCTTGGTTTGAAGCTTCCAAGAGAAGCTTTGGCCTCTCTTCTCTATAAAGGGAGGCCTCCTCCTCCATTGTAAGGATTGAACATTTTTGTTAAAGCATACATACACTTCCCTCCATATCTCTCTCCTTTAAGCTCCAAAACTCCATAGTTCTTGGCCTATCATACACCAACCCTTAGCTTAACCTTCCCACCATCCATCCAAGCACCTTGGAGCTGTTTCTTAGAGGTTGAAGGGTTGCTACATTGGTCCAGAAGTTGCTGGAGGTCTGCTCTACAAGGGTAACTCTCTATTTCCCTCTTTGTAGCACTATTTTGCTCCATCTCTTAGCCTATCTTGCAAGCATATTTGGCTTTGTCATCAACTAAAAAAAGTCTTATTTTGAGCTTCTCTTCAAGTTTGATTAAGGTCATTTTTCTGTTGGGGGTCATCTACCCCATTGCATGTTTCATTTCCTCATGTTTTGAGCTATGCATTAGAGCATTTGTGTTGGCCTTGGTTTGGCCTTTTAACCACTGAAATCCAGTGGATTTTCAGTGGCTAACATGTGTCTTTGAGCTTCAAAATCAGAGAGGGGTGACCCTCTCACCCCTTGTTCTCTTTACTAGCTTTGTTGGCCTTGCAAAGGAGCCCCTATTTGCATGTTTCAAAGCCATGTTTCAGGCCACTTTTTGTGATTTTTGTGACCTGTATGAACTCTTTCCAGAGTTGTTTTTGCCATGTTAGGTGTCTATCTTGCATGTGTAGAGTAATCTTCTTCAAGGCCTTTCAAAGGGGCTTTCACTTGCATGCTTCCTAGACTAATTTCCGGACCTTTTTGGTGGGTTTTAGGACCCTCATAACCTCTGTCCAGAGGTTGTTTTACCATCTTGTGTGTATGTCATATATGTGTAAAACAACCCCTTGCATGGCCCTCCAAAGGAGCCTATCATTCTTGCATGCATTGACTGAGTTTCAGTGGGTTTTTGGGCATATTTTGGAATGGTATACTTCTGTTTTTGGCTGGTTTGGTGAGCTCTCATATGCTTCATATAGTTGTAGTACAATTCATGGTTCACTAGCTTTCTTTGCATGCTTTGTTGACCCTTGATTCTAGCACATTTTGACTATGCCTTGAACTGATTTTGTGCATATTTTGGACTGCCCTAGCTCTTTTTTTGGGTCTCATGGTCGAATGATGCTTGTTTTGCATGCTTGTAGTTCAATACACTTGCCTAGCTTTGAGATTTGAGGTCTATTGCATGCATATACTGAGGTGTTTTCATGCTTTGGGGTCATTTTTCATCATATTTCAGAGCCTATGTGAATGCCATATCCTCATGTTTTCTCCTCTTTAAGTGTGCTTGAGAGTTGTGCATGAATGCCTTGTTTTCGGACCATTGAATGAGCTTCATTTCCATGCACTTTGAACCATCATTTTAGGCCATTTCCCCACTATTTCAAACCTACCTAGGGTCTGTTTGGGGTTGGTTTTGCCATTTGTGCTTTGCTTTGTGTACCTCTAGTGTAACCCGCTTCACTAGTTTCGGTATTCGAGCCATCTTGCATGCATTGGGTGACATATTTGCATGGTTTGAGACCATTGTACATTATGTTTCAGAGCTAGAAAATGTTTGTTTGCATGCCATACTTCATCGTTTGCATTGCTTAGTTAGAGTTGCATGTTGTGCCTTAGGATCGGTCCTTTGCATTTGTGCATGTTTGCATGTATTTCGGTTGTCTCATTTTCATCACATGGCCACTAATGTGAGTGTGGATGAGGTCCACTCATATTGGTATAAGTCCATCTCGCATTATGTATGCCATTTTAGTCCATAGCATTGCGTATGCTAGGTTGCATGTTAGTGCATTGTGCATGCCATGTTGTGTCACGTGCATTGTGTATGCCATTTTAGTCTATAGCATTGCGTATGCTAGGTTGTATGTTAGTCGCATTGTATATGCCATCTCATTGCATTGTGTTTGGGATAGGAGTTAGCCCAAACACGGGAAACGAGGGACATTTTGTACCCGAAGTGACGAAACATGTCTCAATTCCCGGTCGCCGACACTCCGGATTACCCATGATGAAATTTGGGCCTTGTTGTGTTTATATGTGCATTCATTTCATATTGAGTCGTGCAATTCGACTCCTCGGCCATCATGCATCGAGATGCGTGATTGGTGGCACGAGGATCGAGGTGTGCATACATGTGTGAAAATACTTTGCCATGCCCCTTTCTTGCTCTCTATTGCAGCAAACCAGAAATCAGCAGCTTTCTAGAGCTTTGCACAGCATTCCGGGATTAATTGCAAACAGTGGCAAATCGGGGCATCGCGAGGAATTTCCCGATGAGGCAGCTCGAGCATGCATGCATCTTTCATCATTCAGAACAGAGCTGAGGTGGTCCATTTAGCTTGCATGCTAATTTACTTGCTTTCCTAGTTAATTTGTTAATTAAATAGGGTTTTGTAATATTTAATTATTTATTCGGACTGCAATTATTTATTCGGACTGTATTATTTATTCGGACCCTCCAAGGAGGGCAATTGTGTAATAAGTGTGCGTGTGTGTGATGTATGTCTTCCAACCCCACGTCTTTCTCCTTTTTATTTACCAGCTTATGATGGTTAGTTTAGGGCATGTTTCAATTAGCATACTTATGCTCGCATATTTGCATCCATTCATCCGTCTTGCATGCATCGGGCTCGGCGCATCATACTAACTGCGTTGTATTTCAATTTCAAGTTGAATACGTGTTAGCTGTAGCATCATCATATGCCATCTTAGAATAGCCGAGCCTATCTTAGTTGCATTCTTGTATGTGTTGCATTATGCATTTCAGCATAGTCAGGATCATGCATTTGATTACTAACTAGCTTCTGTTTTGGCTCGAAGTACTTGGTAAGTGTTTATGCTTAAGCATCCTTGCATGTGTGTGAGTGACTGCCATGATAGCATGCTTACCATGAGGCTATGTGCTTATGTGATATAACTGCCTGAATGTCTGTGGGTGAAGGTTGGATTATTTGAATTGGAACAATTCATCGATTGTAAGTTTTAAGCCCACTAGATAGTGGCAAATCACCATGTTTTCTAAGCCCACTTGAGGGTGGCAAAATCCGCATTTTAGCCTACTTGCGAGTAGCAAACCGCTTTAAAAAACAAACATGAAATGTTTTGTTCCAACTCAGGCGATCCAGTCTATACTTGTATGCTGTGTGCATCACGTAGTAAATCTAGGCTAATAACCGAAATAAGAGCACATAATGTTTTCAAAACTCGATATCATGGTTATTAGAGGCCGATCTTTGATCGGGCGAGCGGGGGTGCTCACGAAGTGACCTTCCCCAATTGTACCCAAGTTCTCGAGCCGAGGCAACTTTGGTGATGACGGACACGTGGCCTTAGGCAACGAGTCAGGGTTTCTTAAATTTCCCAAAATAAAATATTTAGATGGCGACTCTGTATCTGGCAAAGCAGTCCATGTTTGGCACTTCTTTCAAAAAAAATCTGTTTTCAAAAACGGTTTGCTGGATTTGGACACTTTGATGATTCATCGGTCTTGCATTGCACTCTGTGAGATTAGATACAGGACCGTGACTTTGAGTCCTGAACTGTAGTGAGCCAAATTAAAAAAACGGGGGATTCCCTCCTGGGACGTTCGAGGACGTCTACAATTTCTGGCGACTCTGCTGGGGAGTTAGAGAACTTGACTCGAACTCATGATATCTGGTTTTGACTACACTTATGTGTTTCTTTGCATTGCATTTGCATTGGTGCGCCTAGGACACCGTGTTTGCTGTATGCTATTCCTGAACGGTTTGCCGGAGGCTCGCTTCGAGAAGCGTGCCATAAGGCTGACCGGTTGCGGGCTCTGCCACGACGGGAACACAAACCCCGGTTTTTACTGGGGCACCCTTTTTAACCATTCGACCTAGTGCATATTCGAAATCCATAGTGACCATTCCAAACTAGGACAGGTTGCTTACCCGATTGTAGGTTGTTTGAAACCGCTGCGTGCGTAGTGAAACCCTAGCTCTTGACAAAATAGGACAGGGAAACCTTACCCCAACATAGGGGTGTTTTGGCTCTCACTTGTTTGCTATGTGCTTTTAGAGTGCGTCTCTACAGGAATGCATGTATCAGTTTACAAGTTTGGGTATCAGGCTTGTGGGCACCAATTCAGTATTTGGGAATCAGTTATCTGCGGATATCGGATTCAGTTTTGGGGGCAGTGATTTGGGAACAATGATCAGTATTTGAGAATAGTGTATTTCAGCTTATCAACTGCGTGTTGCTATACCCAACTGTGTGTTGTGTATTTATTTTAAGCCGTTATGCTGTCCGTTTGTCTAGTTGTTTATTTCCTTATTATTTCTTTATTTATCTTTTTGTTAGGTAGTTTATCACAATTGCTTCAGACCAAGCAGATATTCCCTAAGCACTCTGGACTAGAGGTCACCGACTCAATCGATCTGAGGATCTGGTTGACGGACAACCAGTGTTCCATTCTCTCCCCCCGGTTATTAGACGGAGGTCAAGAAGACGCAGTGTATCCGAGCAGAAGTTGCCAGAGCGGTGGTTTACCCCATCAGTGGACAGTCAGGCTGAGGTCTCAATTGTTGCCATAGAGATAGACCTACCAGTAGTTCAGATAGATCAGGGCAGTATGGCAGGAACGACAGGAGTTGAGGAAATGATGCGTCAGATGCAGCAGACCATAAGAGCCATGCAGGAGGATGCTGTTCGTTGAGATGAATTTGCCAAACAACAGGCTGAGATCATGGCCCAGAAGGCAGAGTTAATTGCCAGGCTGTAACAACAAACCGGTGCATCTGCTTCACACCAAGCTCCTCCCCCACTAGGAGTTCCAGCACTCGAGGAGGCACCAAATGTCCAGGGAGATACGGATATCCCGACAGGGCCAGCTCCGCCCCCGATTCTACCTCAACTATCCAAGGCACCTACGCCTATCAATCAATTGGACTCTCCCTTTGAGTTCGAGGTGGACCATACAGCGTTAAAGTTGAGCAAGCTTGAGAAGTTGTTCAAGAAATCCGAAAGGGTAAAGTCCATCCTAGACATTGAGGACGGGTATACCGACGTGGCTGTGACGTTGCCACATAGGTTTAAAATGCCACAAATCGACCGCTTTGACAGATCTGGGGATCCCATGGTGCATTTCCGGTTGTTCTCAGATATACTACGGCCGATGGGCCTCACCAGACCGTAGAAGCTTTCATTATTCGGCCAGACCCTGTCCGGTGTGGCTGCTATCTGATACGCAAAATTAGAAGACGATGTTAAGCGGAATTGGGATGAGATGGCCGAGGCTTTCATTGCACAGTACTCCTATAACACGCAAATCGAGATTACAACCCGTGATCTTGAGACAACAAGGCAGGAGCCTAAGGAGAGCTTTTCGGATTTTGTAGCCCGGTGGAGGGCTAAGGCCTCAATGATGACCCTAAGGCCCACTAATAAAGATCAAATTCGGATGATTGTGCGCAATCTCCAATCCAAATTGATGCAGAAAATGATCGTGCTCCCCTTCCCTACCTTTTTAGATTTGCACGAGATGGGGGTACAAATTGAGGATGCTATGAAACAAGGTCTGATTGACCAAGACAGAGAGCAACCCAGAAGAACCTTCAACTGCAACAACAATACAGGCACCAGCAATGCCGCAAATGCTAGAGCTTCAAAAGTAAGCACGGTCACCACCATAACCCCTCCAAGACCCATGGCAGCTACGCCTTTCTCCAGCGTGTCCGGAAGTAACACACAAACCACCAAATACCAACCTCGAGGCCAAAGAACCTTCACCCCATTATATATGCCCCTGTCCAAGGCTCTGGGGGTATTAATCAGGAAAGGGCACTTAAAGCCCCTGGAGCCGAGGCCATTGCCAAATCCACTCCCTCCCTCTCATAACCTAGCAAAATACCGCGCATATCACCAACAACATGCTCACGACATTGACCAATGTTTTAGATTGCGTCATGAGATTCAAGATCTCGTTGACAAGCAAGTGATTATGCCTCCAGAAAAACCCAATGTCACAACAAACCCTCTCCCACCGCACAACCAAGCTCCACCCCCCAAACATATCAACTTTATCTAGACTGGGGTCGTGTCTTATGATCCTAGCATATATATCACCCCGTCCTACCTACCCAAGCCGGAGGTGCTCCTTCCTGACTGCACTGACTTGTGCATTTTGGACATCTCCAGAACCAAACCGGAACCAATGGTGGTGACTGTCGAAGACAGAATATGGGAGATTTCAGGGGAAAATGGGATTGATTAGTCAAAATCTGAGGAATCTGGGAGTTTTGTTGAGGAGGTATACAGTCCGAGTGACTACATTTTACCAGTAGGCTAGGTTGGGCCAAATGGGGAATTGCCAGCAGGGGCAGAGCTTTGTGTGATACAGGGGGATGAATCTGGTCAGCGGATAGATGACTTGGTAGCTGTGGAAGGGGACTTTGCTAACCTCCAATTTTTCAATGAACAAGATCCAGAAGGCATGGTAATCAATTGGTTAGATTTTGAGGAGTCAACAGAGGTCACCGGGTGGCTTGATGACCTACCAGATGTTGTCGACGAAACTCAGTTGGAACAGGGCCCAGTAGGGGCAAGAACATTAGTTGTGGCCGGAAGGGCCGGAAATCAGAATGCATCGCCGGAGAGCGCCGGTGCTAAGAATTTTGCTCAGGACCTGGGCATTGTGAATGCGGGAAGTGTTGAATAGCCAGCTGTACTGACGCAGTTGGAACAAGAAAGGTTCGGGGATTCTGAGAGAATCAGGAAAGCTAAGGCCTCTGAGGGGACTGAAAGTGTTGTGTGCACGAGGATAGAGAATGCCGCGAGCATGTGGACGGAAAGTACTGCGAGTACAATTGTACCGGAGCCGGATAGGTGTCTGTTGGCTGCCGACGGAATGTGGTGGGAAGACGATGATCTATGTCTTGCCCACACGGATGAGGATTGGGGGAGCAACCAGCCAGACGATACCTGGTACATCGGCGAAGTCGATCATATGACTAGGAGCGGGCGGTATTTCAAGCCCCTGTAGCTAGATCAGCCAGAGGCGTCTGGGAAAGATAAGGAGGCAGAGAAATAGAAAGAGAAGCAACTCGAAGAAGAGGCTGTACTGAAGCAGTTGAAAAAGATACATGCAAACATCTCCATCTGGGGACTGCTTATGGCATCACGAGTGTATCGACAAGCTGTCTTATCAGCCTTGGACAAGGCCAAGCTCTCAATAGACACCACGCCCGAATAGCTGGTGGGCTTAGTTTTTTCGAGAGGGGCTACCCCGATGTTGACTTTCTCCGACAAAGAATTGCCACCTGAGGGTGCGAACCATAACAAGCCACTCTACATCTCTATGGAGTGCAGAAACAAATGGATACCCATGGTGCTTGTCGACACGGGGTCCGCCATCAATGTGTGCCCGGCAAGGATTGCATATGCAATCGGTTTAAAGACCGCGGACTTTGTGCCGACAGCCCAGGTGATTCGGGCATATGATAACAGAAGCAGAGAAGTAATGGGGACAGTGAAAATTTAGACCAAGGTTGGGCCGGGACAGCATGAGGTAGAGTTTCACGTCTTAGAAGTTCCTGCGGGCTTTAATCTACTTTTGGGGAGGTCGTGGTTGCACCAAGTAAAGGCAGTTTCGTCCACCTTGCATCAGATGGTGAATACCCCCATGGGAAGGGAGTAGCCATCATTTTTGGAAATTCATCGATCCATCCACCGCTAGAAGTATCTACGCCAGTTTTGGAAATTGAGCACGGTATGGAGGATGTATTCATGTCGAGTTTTACCCTGGCTGAGGCCGGGTCGTGCAGAACATCTTAGCTATTAATGAGGGGGTGTATGTTAGCGCACAATCAGTATACCTCATGAACAAGCTTCAACACATCCCCGGGATGGGATTGGGAAAGAGCGGCCGGAAGGACGTTGCAGCGTTGGCCGAAGTGCCACACAACCAACACACCTTTGGCTTGGGTTATCTGCCCACCAAAGAGGATTGGATAAGAAAAGGTAAGGAGATGGCCGGGAGAGCCAGAGTGAAGCAGGCGGGGAAGCCTTTTGAGCTAATGCACCGACCCATCCAGGGTACCCTAAACGGACGCTTTGTCCGGGAGGGAGAGGACTTTCCATTTTGTGGCTTCCCAGAACCGTGGATAAATGAAGAGAAACGCCGTGTGCCAGGGTTTGAGATTTTCTTTGACCTACAGCTATCCGGGGATGACGTTGCCGAAGAGCAGACGGACCCATTAGCTGAGGCTGAGGAGAGCAAGAAAGTGGAGTCTGAGGATGCCGAAAGTGAAATGGGGGTAGCGCTGGCATGTCTACTTTCAGATCCTCCGATTGAACAGAAGTTCTTGGGGGATAACTTCTTGGTATACGTGACCGGGAATGAAACGGCTACGGGCCTATCAGCAAACATTTTGGATACATCTATTGCACCCTCTCTCATTTGGCAGTATGAAGAGGGATTTTTGTCAAGCAGCACCGGATTAGGTAGTGAGCCGGAATCTGATTCCACTGAGTCTGTTGAGTCGGAATCAGGTTCCAGCTCGACTTAGTCTGAGTCCGGTATTCCAGGGGGTGATAACCCGGATACCACAGTCCTGTCCAGGTCGTCTTTTTCTTTCTCTTTTGAGTCTGTTGTAACTGAAAAATCGAACGATTTGGATGTGCTTAATGAGAATGATGTGGCTGTGGTTTTTGAGTACTTTTCTATGCTCTTGATTTATTGCATTCAGACTTTCAAAATTTTGACGAAAACGACGAGGAAGAAATTCCTCCGGTTTTGTAATGCTTAATTGAACAAGAGCAGGAAAGATTTGTTAAACCCTTAATGGATGAAATCACTACTGTGAATATTGGTACTGAGGAGGACCCGCGGCTGGTCCAGATCGGGTCCACATTGTCTTCGGAGGAACGCGAGCGCTTAGTTGCTTTATTAAAAGATTTCAAAGATGTTTTCGCGTGGTCCTACAAAGACATGCCTGGGATCGATCCTGAGATTGTACTGCACCAGATCCCTCTTGACCTCGAGGCCCGACTCGTCAAACAAAAACTCAGAAGGATCTGCCCGGACTAGGCTCTCAAGATCAAGGAAGAGGTCACCAAGCAAATTGACGTAGGTTTCTTGCTGGTATCCGAATACTCGACTTGGTTGGCCAACATTGCTCCGGTACCGAAGAAGGATGGCAGGATCTGGGTATGCATGGATTTCAGGGAGTTGAATAGAGCCAGTCCGAAGGACGACTTTCCCTTGCCGCATATTGTTGAGTTAGTGGACTTCACAGTGGGGCATGCTTTGCTTGGCACCCGAGGACCGGGAGAAGACTGCTCTCACCACCCCGTGGGGGACTTACTGTTACAGGGTGATGCCATTTGGGTTGAAGAACGCTAGAGCTACATATCAACGGGCCGCGACCACGATATTGCACGACATGATCCACAAAGAGGTTGAGGGGTACGTGGACGACATGATTGTCAAGGCCAAAGAAAGAGAGGGCCACTACACCATCTTGCAAAAGTTCTTTCAGAGGATCAGAGAATTTCGGTTGCGGTTGAATCCTCAGAAGTGTACATTCGCTGTTACAGCAGGGAAAATGTTGGGGTTTCTGATTACACAGAGAGGTATCGAAGTCGACCCTTCCAAAATCAAGGCCATCTCAGAAATGCCACCACCAAGGACTGAAAAGGAGGTGCGAGGCTTTTTGGGTAAAGTGCAATTCATAAGACGGTTTATCTCAAAATTAACCTTGACTTGTGAACCACTTTTTGGCCTCCTGAAGAAAGGAAATAAATTCCAATGGGACGGCCGATGCCAAGCTGCTTTTGAACGGATCAAGGAATACTTACAGAACCCGCCCGTGTTGTCACCGCCAGAGCCGGGGAGACCGTTGATTTTGTATCTTTCAATAACTGAGACTATAATGGGCTGCATGCTTGCGCAAGAATTAGAGGACAAAGTGGAGAGAGCCATCTACTACCTGAGCAAGAAGATGCTGGAGTATGAGACTCGCTACATACCGTTGGAAAAGGCTTGCTTAGCCTTGGTATGGGCTACTAGGAAGCTGCGGCACTACCTGTTAGCTCACTCTGTAATGTTGGTTTCGAGATTAGATCCCATCAAATATCTCTTCGAGAAATCGGCACTTACGAGTAGGCTAGCTCGTTAGTTGCTGTTGCTTTCCGAATTCGATCTGAAATATGTGACGTGCAAGTCAGTCAAGGGAAGAGCAGTAGTATAATTCTTAGTCGATCATCCAGAGGAAGGAGGTGAAGCAGTTGAGTACTTATTCCCAGATGAGGCCATTTTGCATATCGACGACGAGTTTTGGACGATGTACTTTGACGGAGCGTCAAACCAGTACGGGTATGGGATAGGAGTGTTGCTGATAGCACCCGACAACTCCCGTATCCCTCTAGCATTCAAGCTCCGGCTCAAAGTCTCGAACAACGAAGCAGAATATGAGGCATGCATTGCCGGTCTAGAAGCAGCCCTGGAATTAGGGGCAAAACAGTTGGACGTCATCTGGGACTCGAACCTTGTTGTATCTCAAGCGAAAGGAGATTGGAAAGTCAAAGAAGAAAAGATAATTATGTATCACCAGACCTTGGACTTGTTAATTCCTCGGTTTGAGGAGCTAAACTTTGCTCATCTGTTAAGAGAGAACAACAGGTTCGCAGATTCACTAGCAACTCTATCTTCCATGATAGACATCCCGTTTGGAGTCCGGATGCATCCAGTCATTATCGACCAAAAATTTGTGCCGGCTTACGAGTCGATTGCTGCTATAGATGAGGTTCAAGATAAGAACCCCTGGTATTACGATATTTGGAA
Organism: Camellia lanceoleosa; assembly: GCA_025200525.1. Classification (NCBI taxonomy): domain Eukaryota; kingdom Viridiplantae; phylum Streptophyta; class Magnoliopsida; order Ericales; family Theaceae; genus Camellia; species Camellia lanceoleosa. The sequence goes on from CM045759.1 coordinate 48,834,120, forward strand.
TTTCTTGGAGAAGGAAGCATATCCACCAGGGGTAAATGCCAAGGATAAAAGGGCAATCAGAAGAATGGCCATTCAGTTCATCACCTGCAGAGGTAAATTGTATAAGAGAGGTCATCTGGAAATGCACAAGCTGTGCGTTGAAGCTGAAGAATCAAAACGCCTGTTGGAGGCCATCCATAGAGGGGAATGCGGTGCGCATATGAACGAGGTAATGCTAGCGCGGAAGATCCTCAGACAAGGTTATTATTGGTCCACCATGGAGGAGGATTGTATCGGCTTTGTTCGGCGATGCCACAAGTGTTAGATCCATGCAAATCACATGAACATCCCGTCGTCGAAGCTGTACAATATGACTTCACCATGGCCATTTTTGGTTTGGGGAATCGATGTGATCGGGGCTGTCACTCCGAAGGGGTCGAATGGGCATGACTTAATCCTGGTCGCGATAGATTATTTCACGAAGTGGGTCAAGGCCCAATCTTATGCGGTGTTGAAGGCTTTGCACGTTGCAAAGTTCATTCGGAACAACATCACCTGTTGCTACGGGGTCCCAAACGAGATTATTTCAGATGACAATCCCCACTTCAAGAAAGAAGTGATTGACTTGTTGGAAAAATACAACGTGGCTTTTCATAAGTCATCCACATATCGGCCGCAGACCAACGGAGCAGTTGAGGCCTCCAACAAGAACATCAAACACATTTTGCAAAAGATGGTGGAAACCTACCGGGACTGGCCAGATAAGTTGCCATTCGCTCTGTGGGGCTACCGAACGTCAATTAGAACTTCTACTAGGGCGACTCTATATTCATTAGTTTATGGGATGGAGGCCGTTCTACCTATCGAGATTGAAGTTCCGTCTTTGAGAGTGCAGGCTGAGTGTCAGATAGCTAAAGCAGATTGGAAGCAGAGCAGATTTGAGGAACTCATGCTTTTTGACGAGCGCAGACTGAAAGCACTGTACCATGTTCAAGGTTATCAACGCAGAATTGCCAGGGCTTTCAACAAGAAAGTTAAGTCCAGGAATCTAAAAGAAGGAGATTTGGTGCTCAAGGACAACCGAGCTCCCCTCCACGACCCAAGGGACAAGGTCAGACCCAATTGGACTGGTCCTTACATCATTAAGTCTATCTGGTCAGGTGGAGCTATGGTTGTGATGGACCTAGATGGCCTAGAGTTCTCCCAACCGATCAATATGGACAAGTTGAAGAAATATTACCCCTGAGAGGCTCACAAGGCCGAAAACCCGAAAGGGCGACCTAGGTAAAAGTTAGAGCACAAAAAATTTGAAATGATAAAAACTGAGCTCGCAAGGTTGAAAACCCGCAAAGGGCGGCCTTGGCAAAAGTTAGAGCGTAAAAGGAGAGTGAAAATACTCGAGCAAACCCGAGCCTGAACTACGTAAGGCTTGATTCCCATCTTTGGGATACGTAGGCAACTTCATCCTGAAGTTCAGCCATAAACTTTTCCCCGATCAACTTTGTCCATTTGATCATCTCGGCCATCTTTGTCTATTAAGCATTCAAGAGTTCGGTTATGATCTTCGGTGCAGTGCTTTTCAGACTAGGGGCAACTTTCCGTTGCTGTGCAGTGCCGCGATACTATTCAGACTAGGGGCAACTTTCCAGTTGCTGGGATTCGGGGTTGTGCACCTCAGTGACAAATTTCAGGCGTGTCCAGTTCTGATCCATATCGAAAATGGTTTTGAAAAGTTTTAATAAAAGTTAACGTTGTTCAAATTAATCTTTTTACAACTTAGACCATTTTTGGACCAAAGCGGAAAATTTTCAGTACCCACAACCTTCAATTTCATTGATTTCAACACAGAGTTCTCTTGCTCTTGCATACAAATTGAAGTTGCTTTTGGCTACGATCATAAAGAAAACTTGAAAGTACTAATAAAGCAATAAATCCGGGGCATAGATAAGTCAGGTGTTCCTGCGCCCCCTCCCAGAGCTGGTTGAAGCCTCTGATGCCAAAGTGGGCCCTTCCTGTGCCTCTTCATTGAGCCAATCCAAGCACTCATCGGACAAAGTGCAACTGAAAGTGGGAGCGGGGGCCAGGAGCTCTCTAGTCCTCCATGTTGTGGCATACCGGGCAACCTGTGTGCCTCGGGCTGGGAATGCAGCAGGGTACTCTATCCCCTCTGGCGGGCAAGTCTGATCATGCCCGAACTGGCGCTAGAACCGGAACAGAAAATAGAAGGCACAGTGTGTCATGCCAATCAATTGAATCCCAAGTTGACGGGTCATGTTGTAACTCATTGCCGGCAGATTGAGCCAAGGGCAGTGCCAAGCAATGCGGTTGTAACACGCCCACGAGGGGCCTCGATGCTACAGTTCGGACTCCCCTGTTTTTGTTTTTGTTGCAGTTCATAATCTGAACCAAAGAGTCCAACTGTGGCAAATCGTTTGAGAAAACAGATTTTTGAAAAGTAGTGCCAAACATGGACTGCTTTGGCAGATACAGAGTCGCCACCTAAATATTTTAAAATGGAAAATTTAGGAAACCCTGACTCGGTGCCAAAGGCCACGTGTCCGTCATCACCAAAGTGGTCTCGGCTCGGGAGCTTGGGTACGATCGGGGAAGGTCAGCTATGAGCACCCCCTTTCGCCCGGTCCGAAGACCGGCCTCTACTAACCGTGATATCCATTTTTGAAAACATTACATGCTCTTATTCCAATTATTAGCCTAGAATTACTATGTTATGCACGCAGCAAACAAGTATAGACCAGATTGCCTAAATTGGAAATAAACATTGCATATCCGTTTGTTTGGAAAACAATTTGAAGTTGCTACTCGCAAGTAGGCTAAAACACGAATTTCAATGAGTTTTCCAACTCAAGCAACCCAACCTCCACCCACAGGCACTCAAACAGTTCAACTCATATAAGCACTTAGCCGCATGATAAGCATACTGTCATGGCAACATTCATACGCACGCGATATGCTAAAGCATAAATACTTACATCGTACTCCGTGCCAAAACAAGAAACTAGTTAGCAAACATGCATGACCTAGTTCATGTTAAATGGCTAATGCAACATAGGCGAAGATGCAATTTAGAGTAGGCTCAGCTAACCCTAAAGATGGCATGTGAAATGCACTTTATTCGATGCACGTATTCAATTTGGAATTGAAAATACAATGCAGTTTGTATGATGTACCGAGCCCGATGCATGTTAACAAATGCATGGATGCACGCATGCATAGCATAAGGTATGCTAAAATAAACGTGCCCTAATACTAACCATTAAAAGCAGGTAAGTAAAAGGGAGAAAAAAGTGGGGGTTGGAAGACATACACACCACTCACCCACACTTATTACAGATATGCCCTCGCTCGGAAGGACCGAAAGAATAATACAAATAATTAACTACGCAAGCTAATTAAATATTATAAATTAATTAAATTAACAAATTAATTAATCTAAGAAAAATAGTAAACCGCCTCGGGAGGAGAGCCAAATGCAGCACGTGCTCGGGTCTTGCTCGGAATTGCACTGCCATGCCCAGACTGCCTCTGTTTTTCCTGCTTTGTTCCTCTAAAAACTGCCAAAGTCTCAGAACTACTTCTCAAGGCACTGGGGGATACCACCGGCTGAGGGGAAACACCACCGGCTGAAGTATGTGGCCACCGGCACAAAATGAACTCATCGGCTGATAATTTAATGCCGGCCGGCACTAAATGTTGCCGATCGGCACTGAATGTTCAAGAAACTCCGCAACTCACAAAGAATAGAGGGCAAAATCTTGCATGGCAATGTTATTCAAGCAATGTATGCACTAAACACACTCCTTATCATGTTTGTGACTCAAAGGGGCATGTGCCTCGATTCTCGGGCCACCAATCGCGCATTCCCATGCATGATGGCCCAAAGGATCAAATGTGCACTTTCAATCTCAAATGCATGCAAACCAAACAAACCAAAATCCCAATCCCTATCACCAAATCAAGGGACAAGGAATGCATGTTGATGCAATGCAACCTAGTCATGTTAGCTATCATGCAATATGAACAATGCCATGTACTTGTGCAAAGCATACAAGCAAACATGAGGTAAGCATGCAAGAAAGCAGATGATGGTCTTAAACATGACTTAGGCAACTCTAAATAGGCTTAAAATCAGTGGCCAAAGTGCCCAAAAATGAAGGCTAACACAAATACACACATGCATATGTTAAGACTTAACACTTAGGCACCAAGTAAGCAACCCTCAAGCACACTTGAAAGGGGATATCATGGACACTAAGCATGCACCATAAGCTTTAAAATCATGCTATAGAATGATGTCAAATCATGTTAAACAAGACAAGCAAATGCATGCAAAAGGGGCCAAGTATTCAAGGCTCATCAAGGAGGTAATGGACTACACTTAACACAACCATACATGGCATGCAATAGGCAACCAAAAACAGAGTTTTAACACATAAAACTAAGTCCAAAGGACCACTTAGATGGCACCTAAGGGTCTCAAATTCAAAGGCATGCATAATGGTCGAAACAAGAGGCATACAACATATGCTTTCAAAGCAATAAAGTGGCGACTTAGGCAAGCATATGAGCATGCCAAAGGGACTAAAATTACATGTTAGGTGGTTCCAAACCACCAAAATGATGCAAGAAACACAAGCTACGCATTCACATACTTGAGGTGTACAAGCCCGGCAAGCCACAAATGCAAAGGAGCTATACTAAACATGTCAAAATCAATCCTAACGACCATGGACAGACCTAAAGCATGGCAAAATAAGCACAAAACATTCATAAGTCTAAGCCTAAATCATGCTCAAATAAAGGCTAACAACCTAAGACATGTTAAAGGCATTACAAGGCATTACATGGCAACTATGCTAAGCATGCATAAGGGACCAAAACCAACTTGAAATCATGTTATAATAAGCATGAAAAACAGTCATGGCATGCTCAACACACACTTGAACATAGGCTTCCTCAAGAGGCCAAAACTTGTCCTTTTCAAGGACAACAAGGAGAGGGGGTGGCCCTCTCCTTCTTGGGACTTCAAGGCATCATCTTCACCACTGAAATCCCTCAAGATTTCAGTGGTGAAGAGACCCCAACACCAAAATCCCGGAGCTCTCACAAAATAGCTCGAAATGAGCCCTTTTCAAGGCCTAAGGGTGGTCAAACCTCCCCAAAGCACAAAACACTCTTAACCAACAATAAAGAGGACTAAAAAATAGAACTTTTTTGTATTAAATGCTAAGCACAAAAATAGTTTTAAACTATGCAAAAATGGAATGCAAAAATGGGGTAAAAAGGGGTAGTTTCTTACCCTTGAAGACCACCTTCACAAAGGTTGATGTTGTTGCTTCCTTGAGCTCAAATCCAACCAAAAACTTCAAGAACCAGCCCTTAGAACCTCAGTAACCGAAGGAAGGTGAAACACTAGGTGCTTGTGTGCAATAATATGGATTAAAGCACCTAGTGTAGAAACAAGAGAGGAAAAGAGAGATAGGATAGATACACAAGTTCTAACCTAAAACCAGAGCTCCTTCTCTATATTTTCTCTCCAAAAATGTCTAACTCCCCTAACCCTTGAGCCAAGAGAAGAGAGCCTTCTCTTATAGGCAACAAAACTTACAAGCTAAGCAAAACAAAAGCTCATCCCTCCATACACGTGTATGGAGGGGAAACAAATGCCATACAACTGCTTCAAAATATCTGAAAAAGCAACTGCATAGTAGTCGGCAGGGCAAAATTATCATTTTGACAAAATTGACTGCCGACCGGCACAAAAGAGTGCCGACCGGCACAATATAGTGCCGAGGGAAACACCAACCATCCGGTGGCCTCTAGCCACTGCCGGTGGTGTGTGGGGATGCCCCACAAGGCATTCCCTACCCCTCCAAGGCAAAGCACAAGTATTTGGTGCAAAACCAGACACAAAACGGTCAAGTTCGGAGGTCCTGAGGCAAGGCGCGTAGCCGAGAACTCCGGGAACTCCAAACGAACACGAACATGGATAATCACCGAGTGTTCAAATGGTGACGTCCAAGTCTTGAGGACGGTAAAAAATAGGGTGTCTACAGCGGTTTGCAGACAAACTGCACATCCAGTTGTACGACCACCCCTCATCCAGGGCATCGACCAGGCGTTGTCGAAAAAAGTAGCCGCGAGCTGAGTATGCTAGGCAAGACTCCACAATCTGTAACTTGTCCATCAACCACACCTGGGGAGGGATAAAAAATGAGAGAATAAAGAATAGAGAGATGTACGATGAGAGAAAAGTAAGAAAAAGGTTTTGTGAGAAAAACCGAGCCTGAGGGCCGAGTGATGTGAGCAATACATATGTGAGATTGGGTGGGAAACGTTACCTGCAATAGTGGTGGGCTTCCCGCAAGCCTAGCCGTCTCCCGGCGATGAAAAACGTCTAAGCTCATCAACGTCTCAGCCAATGTCATGGCAATGCAGCTCTTGCCCTCCTTCAAGCCTTGGGCAACCTCGATCAATCGGACACTAAATCCACCGGAGCCCGGGGCAAGCAATAAATGAGATAGCAAGCATAAGCAAAGCGCGTGTCGCCGATATCCCTGCCAATGATGGTCGCCTTGGTTACCAGCATTAGAAAACCAGCAAACCAAGCTTGGGATGTCCAGCTCCCCATCGTGAATCAATGATCGAGCGTCATGCAAAGTGAGGCTGCACATTCGTCCTAAGGCTTGGACATGACCGAATTGGAGTTGAGGCAAGATTTCTTCATTACGCTCGGACTCCATCAAAGCTTGGAAATCCTCGAAAGTAGGACACATCTCTTGCCCGCTAAAGGTAATGACGTGTGTTACCGGATTCCAAAACCTTGCCGCGGCATGGAGGAAAGGAAGATGCAGCGGAGTACGGTCCAGCGTGAATAGTGCATTCAAGGCGAAGCCCCAGAAGTTCAACTTTTCTGAGCCATCTAGAGAAGCAATCCAAGCTGTGAGATTTTGGACGAGAAATGCCTCCATTTTGATGCAAAACTGAGATGAAATGAATGAACCATGAGACTGGAACTTTTAAAGAGGATAAGGCACTGTTCGGAGGACACGTGCCAACAATTTGGTGGTTGCCAAACCAGGTGGTCGGCCGACCACCTTTTCTGGTAGGCCGACCACCCCTTGGTCTCCAATGAAAAAAAAGCTAGTCCGCCAGCTCCCTCTGATGGTCGGCCATGGAGAGAAATAGGGCTTTGGTCTTATCCTAGTCTCTAGAAGAAAGTTCCTAGCATTTCCATCCATTGGAGGTGTTGAAGGTGCGAGTTTTCCTCTGTTTCATATGCGTTCCGTCACTCCGATCATCCGAGATACGTCTGTTTATCGAGTTGTTGTTGAGTTTTGTTTATTGAGTTGTTGCTGAGTTTTGTTTATCGAGTTGTTGTTGAGTTTTGTTTATCGAGTTGTTGTCGAGTTTTGCTTATCAAGACGAGTTGTTAAGTTTTATTGAGTTGTCAAGTTTTGTCTGTTGAAATTGTTGTTCTTTGTTTATCAACATTTCTGGGATTTGCTTATCGAGTTGTAAACTTGCTAAGCTTTTGTTGTTTCTTAGTAAGATAAGTTGTTTTGTTTGTTGTTTCGTTTCACTACCTGACTTGGCAAATTTTCGATGCTCAATTTCATTCAATTTCATTTTTGTGCAAAATGATGCGATGCGATGCTAAGAACATAAAATACAACACTTTTTGAACAAAAGCTGTTTCATTCCATCATGCTTCCCTTTGTTACAACATTTTACAACAAGGGTACAAGTTTTACAGAAAATAAAACTGCCTAATAATGTACAATGTGCTACAACTACTAGTAAAAAGGCAAATAAAGCAGGGAAAGCAGGGACATCTGCATCAGTGCTCTCAAGTGCAAGAATAAGAGGCCCTCTTCGTCCTCTTCGGTTGAGAAGTCCCTACACCATCTCCACCAGCACCACCATCTGAATCGGAGCTGTTGTCCTCGGAACCCTCCTCGGCGTCACCTCCGCCCTTAAAACCGGACTCAGAGTCATCCTCTCTGCCTGCAGATGTCTCTGACTGAGGATGTGCAGATTCCTCCTCCTCGCTGGACTCCTCCTCTATGACAGGTTCTCTGCGCTTGCCTCGTCTGCGAGACGAGTCCCCTCTCCTAGCTCCCCGAGAAGGCCTAGATGGCCCGGCCTGTGGCCCAGTATGTAGCGGAGGCATCTGAAAAGGAAGAGAACAATTTGAGTACATCAGCCAAAGTATGTATATTAGATGCAGATGCAAGAAAACTACATAGAGTGGGTGTATGCAGATACAGTAGATGAATGTGGTGTGTGTCAGATGTGCTCTACACATACAGTCAATCAATGCAGTGAAATGTTCAAGATTAGCATGTCATCAGAAGTATGATAGATGCAAGAAAACTAAAGAGTACCGAGACACCGACGATGGACAACTGCGTCTCTCCGCAAGACCATACCCTCGAATGAGGCCACCAACCTGAGCAATCCCTCAGCATACTCGCTGGGAGGCTGCAGATGCAAGTGCAAGTCATCAGTAAATGAATGAATGTCCAAGTATCTGAGTGATAAATCAAAGCTGTAAAGCATACCGGTGGCGAGTCAGGGTCTCTAACGTATGGGTGACCAGGCATAGGAGGCTCTATCAGAATCGGGTAGGAAGTCCCGTATCGCCATCCTGTCAACTCAGTCGGAATATCTGGCCATCCAGGGTGATGATAAGTCGGGGGAATCGGGGGGACCAGTCCAGCCCCACCTCTCAATGTGCCGGCCCTGCTAGTAGAAGGGACACTTGCAGCTCAAGCTCGACTCGATGATGGCATGCCAGCAGACCTCCTCGTGGGAGTACGGACACCTGTCAATGGAGGCATCAAGTATGTATGACGGTAAGTCGCGTACTCTCCCTCCTCCAAATGTAGAAATACGTTGGTACCTATCATGGTGCTGTCGACCTCCTGGGGAGTGAGCCTCTCAGTGGATCGCATATCGTCCGGAGGTGCTACGGGGACACTTTACTCAGGGAAGCCCATAGTCTGGCACATGAAGTGGTCCCCCAGAAACCAGGCCCTACCAGCTGGCCCCTCAAACAGGATCCTATACCGAGAAGCGGCTCATCCTCCAGCAAACTGAAATCGGGTGTCTCCACCTAAGGGCGCCCAGGGCTGCCATGTGATCTGCGGATAACCAATGCATAAGCCGATTAGAAATCGCAAATGTGCAAGATGAATCAACGATGAAAACATGAAGAACTGAGAGTTCTGAATTACCTCGGTCGACCGCACTGTATCAAAAAATTGCCGCAAGTAGGGCAGAGTCTCCCGAGCCCTCGGCCAGTACTGGCCCTCAAATACGAGCGAGTAGGGAATCATGAGAGGCACCTCTACCTCAAGCTCCGGGGCTAGCGTCGAGAAGTACGCGAAAACCCATAGCTATGGAAAACAGGGCAAAAGCCATCAGAATACAGAATGCTGAGTACAGAATGTGAATACAGAATGTACAGAGAATGCAGAATGCTGAGAGCGGAATGCAAAGTACAGAATGTAAAGTGCGCCGTGTGTGTAATGTATAGATAATGAAAAGCAGAAATGTAAATTAAATCAGATACAATGCCATGAGCTGCGTTTTCAACATAAAGTATATGGGCTGCGTGTTCAGAATTGAAGTGTGTGTGCTGTGTGTTCACTTCAAAAATTTGGACTGAGTGTTCAGAAAGTCAAGTGTTTGAGCTGTGTGTTCAGGCTTCAAAAACAGTGGGCTATGTGTTAATCATCAAAGTGTGAGCTGTGCGTTCAACATCAAGGTTTGAGCTGTGTGTTCAGATTTCAAAAATAGTGGGCTGTGTGTTCAACCTCAAAGTGCGAACTGTGTGTTCAACATCAAGTGTTTGAGCTATGTGTTCAGACTTCAAAAATAGTGGGCAGTGTGTTCATCTCGAAGTTTGAGCTGTGTGTTCATCTCAAAGTTCGGGCTGCGTGTTCAACTTTCAAAAACAGTGGGCTGCGTGTTCATAATTTACAAGTTTGGGCTGTGTGTTCAGATTTCAGAAATAGTGTGTGTTGCGTGTTCACAATCAAAATATGGGCTGCGTGTTCAGAAATTCAAAGTTTGGGCTGTGTGTTCAACTCTCAACAAGTGTGTGCTGCGTGTTCGCAATCAAATATGGGCTGCGGGTTCAAAAATTCAAGTGATTGAGCTGTGTGTTCAAGATGCAAACAGAATATTGTGTTATAGACTAAGTATTCAAAACAAGTTGTGTGCTAGAATGAGCAGAAGTATGGTGTGCAATTGTGTTCAGAACAAGTAGATAAGCATGCATAGCAAAAAGCAGGAAATGCACGGAAAATGCAGAATACATTGCAGAAAATATAAAAGTGAAGTACATACCTCTCGTGCCTGATGAGAGAGGTGGGACTCTGGCTCCCGCAGTAATAGATCTACAGGTGCTCGCTCATCAAAGTCGGTAAAGTGGTAGAAAACGGCCCGAGGAAAGATGTGCGCTGGAGGGTCATACCTCTCAGGAACAAATGGCCGAATCCTCGGAGGCAAAGACATAATGTCTGGCTCACACCCGACACCTGGAGGACCTCCGCCCTGAGAAAATGATTTGCCATCTCAAGAAATCTGCAAAAGGAGCAAAAATGAGCAAAACGAGCCAAAATTGAAAAAAGTCAACAAAAGTCAACTCTCGAGAAAATGTTCCAAATATTGAGAAAAACTTACCTCAAGTGGTGAAAATGGGAAAAGAAGCTCCGAAATCAAATTTTAATCAGTCCAAAGTGAAGAAAACTGAAGGATTTCGCGAAACAACTTTGCGTGGGGCATTGAAAAACGCGTATAGAGCGCAGATCTGAGGGAGAAAATGGTCTAGGAAGGAGGAGGAGCTAATTTTGGACCTGAAGTTGTGAGCAAAAAGTGTTTGGCCATGTGTATTTAAAGAAACAAGGGCAAAAGGACAAAACTGCCCCTATTTTTGGCTAGGTGGTCGGCCGACCACCTTTTCTGGTAGGCTGACCACCCCCCTTCACCAAACCTGGTTAGTGGCCCTCCTAGGTGGTCTCCCATGCCTCTTTGAGCTCCCTGCAAATTTTGGTGGTGATCGGAGTCCCCGGCTCTCGAGAAAGTACAAGGAAAGTGCACTTTTCGACACGAAATCCCTCCGGGGGAACTTCAACTCCAACTTTCGATGCGTGTTTCGTCGTCATTTGTCAAAAGCAAGGTGTATCCTTTTTGAGTACGTTGCAACCCCTCTGGGAGGTAAACCGGAGGTCGCGATTGAGTTGTCCTCGTCAAAGCTTGCTTTTCTTTGCTCGATGTTTTGTTTTAAACATGCTCGTAAAGTCGCACTTATCTTGCATTGTTGTGCATGCCATTCGCATTGTTATGAATATCGCTTGCATTGTTGTGCATGTTTCATTGGTATTGTCATGCCTCCATGCTTAACTTGTGTTGTCATGCGCGCTTCTCTCGCATTGCGATGCACTTTCCCATCGGCACCATGTTTGTCTGCGTTCGATATAGCATTGAACATGTGTTGCTGACTATGTTGTGCTTGTTAAGTTTTTCTCTTTTGCAGGCACGATATTGTATGTACGGTTCATTTGAAGCTGGTGCGACCAAACGAATCGCGCAGGTATCGTATCTTCTCCGTGTGCGACGTAGCGAGAATTGTGATTCTCTTACATTCTCACTGCATGAAATGTAGTTATTGCTTTGCATTCTTGCTTAAAACTGTTGCATCTATTGTGAATATTTGCTTCATTGCAGTTTGCTGTTTTGCATGATCATAAGTTACATTCGACTTGGTGCATATCGTTTTGCATTTTGCCCCCGCCTACGGGCATGCCTGCGGGTACATCTCTTTGTTTATCTCGCCTGTTTGTCTAAGTCTTCGGCCTTGTCAAAAATGGGTCGTCTCTGGGCTTTGACATTCACTCCCGTCAATTACGACTTCTGAGTTCTGTCAAAGAGGGGCAACTGTAGACACCCCATTTTTGACCGACCTTAAGACTCAGACGTCACTGATTGAGTGCTCGGTGATGATACATATTGTGCTCGTTCTGAGGTTGCAGAGTCTCGGCTGAGAGCCTTGCCTCCAGACTTCGGGACTCTTTTGTGCTTTGCCACGGTTTGTAAACCAGGTTCTGTTTTCTCTGTTTTCTCTTCCCGAAGGGAGAGAGAGTTCTTGAAGACTATCTCTCAGTGGCCGTAGGCTAAGTTTCGTGGTCATAGGCCATTTTTGCCATTGGAGACCAGTTTCTGGTTTTTGGAGCCGTCGGTTGTGCGCCTCGGTTCGGGACCGCTTAACTACCTCTGTTTGCTCCGGTTTTTGGCACACACCTTGTTTCCTCTCCTTAGAGGGACACTGTGGCCCGGGAGACCACCTTCGTGGTCGTACGCCACTTCTAGTGCCTACTAGTCAATTTTTAGGGCCCCGGGCTGCGTGTTTTGGCCCCCGAACCCTCGTTTTGCATCGGTGTGGGTTCATTTTTGGCATGGACCCTAGTTTCATTGTTAGGAAGGTGGTAGTAGGGTGGGAGACCACCTTTTGTTCTTGGAGACCACCTTTCCCCGGTCAGCCGATTTTTCTTGACAGGTAGGTGGTCTCCCTCACTTTTGAGCCACAATTTTGGGTCTCCCATACCACCATTGTGTTGCATTCATCTGGGAGGCCACCAATCTGGTCTGGCCGACCACCTTTTCTTCTTGACGCTTTTAACCCCTTGGTCTCCCTCACTTTTGAACCACAATTTTGGGTCTCCCATACCACCACTGAGCTGCATTTACCTGGGAGACCACCAATCTAGTATGGCCGACCACCTTTTTTGCTTGAACCTTTTGACCCCTGGTCGGCCGACCACCTTAATTGGTTGGCCTGCTTCCTGCTTTTTGGTCTCACTGAATGTGTTCCAACTGTGCCAGCTGGGAGCCATTTGATGCATCCTCCATACACGTGTATGGAGGATGTTTATTCTTGGTTTGAAGCTTCCAAGAGAAGCTTTGGCCTCTCTTTTCTATAAAGGGAGGCCTCCTCCTCCATTGCAAGGGTTGAACATTTTTGTTAAAGCATACATACACTTCCCTCCATATCTCTCTCCTTCAAGCTCCAAAACTCCATAGTTCTTGGCCTATCATACACCTACCCTTAGCTTAACCTTCCCACCATCCATCTAAGCACCTTGGAGCTGTTTCTTAGAGGTTGAAGGGTTGCTACATTGGTCCAGAAGTTGCTGGAGGTCTGCTCTACAAGGGTAACTCTCTATTTCCCTCTTTGTAGCACAATTTGGCTCCATCTCTTAGCCTATCTTGAAAGCATATTTGAGCTTTGTCATAAACTGAAAAAAGTCTTATTTTGAGCTCCTCTTCAAGTTTGATTAAGGTCATTTTTCTGTTGGGGGTCATCTACCCCCTTGCATGCTTCATTTCCTCATGTTTTGAGCTATGCATTAGAGCATTTGTGTTGGCCTTGGTTTGGCCTTTTAGCCACTGAAATCCAGTGGATTTTCAGTGGCTAATATGTGTCTTTGAGCTTCAAAATCAGAGAGGGGTGACCCTCTCACCCCTTGTTCTCTTTACTAGCTTTGTTGGCCTTGCAAAGGAGCCCCTATTTGCATGTTTCAAAGCCATGTTTCAGGCCACTTTTTGTGAGTTTTGTGACCTGCATGAACTCTTTCCAGAGTTTTTTTTGCCATGTTAGGTGTCTATCTTGCATGTGTAGAGTAATCTTCTTCAAGGCCTTTCAAAGGGGCTTTCACTTGCATGCTTCCTAGACTAATTTCAGGACCTTTTTGGTGGGTTTTAGGACCCTCATAACCTCTGTCCAGAGGTTGTTTTACCATCTTGTGTGTCTGTCATATATGTGTAGAACAACTCCTTGCATGGCCCTCCAAAGGAGCCTATCATTCTTGCATGCATTGACTGAGTTTCAGTGGGTTTTTGGGCATATTTTGGAATGGTATACTTCTGTTTTTGGCTGGTTTGGTGAGCTCTCATATGCTTCCTATAGTTGTAGTACAATTCATGGTTCACTAGCTTTCTTTGCATGCTTTGTTGACCCTTGATTCTAGCACATTTTGACTATGCCTTGAACTGATTTTGTGCATATTTTGGACTGCCCTAGCTCTTTTTTTGGGTCTCATGGTCGAATGATGCTTGTTTTGCATGTTTGTAGTTCAATACACTTGCCTAGCTTTGAGATTTGAGGTCTATTGCATGCATATACTGAGGTGTTTTCATGCTTTGGGGTCATTTTTCATCATATTTCAGAGCCTATGTGAATGCCATATCCTTATGTTTTCTCCTCTTGAAGTGTGCTTGAGAGTTGTGCATGAATGCCTTGTTTTCAGACCATTGAATGAGCTTCATTTCCATGCACTTTGAACCATCATTTTAGGCCATTTCCCCACTGTTTCAAACCTGCCTATGGTCTTTTTGGGGTTGGTTTTTCCATTTGTGCATTGCTTTGTGTACCTCTAGTGTAACTCGCTTCACTAGTTTCGGTATTCGAGCCATCTTGCATGCATTGTGTGACATATTTGCATGATTCGAGACCATTGTACATTATGTTTCAGAGCTGGAAAATGTTTGTTTGCATGCCATACTTCATCGTTTGCCATGCTTAGTTAGAGTTGCATGTTGTGCCTTAGGATCGGTCCTTTGCATTTGTGCATGTTTGCATGTATTTCAGTTGTCTCATTTTCATCACATGGCCACTGATGTGAGTGTGGATGAGGTCCACTCATATTGGTATAAGTCCATCTCGCATTATGTATGCCATTTTAGTCCATAGCATTGCATATGCTAGGTTGCATGTTAGTGCATTGTGCATGCCATGTTGTGTCACGTACATTGTGTATGCCATTTTAGTCTATAGCATTGCGTATGCTAGGTTGTATGTTAGTCGCATTGTGTATGCCATCTCATTGCATTGTGTTTGGGATAGGAGTTAGCCCAAACACGGGAAACGAGGGACGTTTTGTAGCCGAAGTGACGAAACATGTCTCAATTCCCGGTCGCCGACACTTCGGATTACCCATGATGAAATTTGGGCCTTGTTGTGTTTATATGTGCATTCATTTCATATTGAGTCGTGCAATTCGACTCCTTGGCCATCATGCATCAAGATGCGTGATTGGTGGCACGAGGATCGAGGTGTGCATACATGTGTGAAAATACTTTGCCATGCCCCTTTCTTGCTCTCTGTTGCAGCAAACCAGAAATTAGCAGCCTTCTAGAGCTTTGCACAGCATTCTGGGATTAATTGCAAACAGAGGCAAATCGGGGCATCGCGAGGAATTTCCCGACGAGGCAGCTCGAGCATGCACGCATCTTTCATCATTCGGAACAAAGCTGAGGCGGTCCATTTAATTTGCATGCTAATTTACTTGCTTTCCTAGTTAATTTGTTAATTAAATAGGGTTTTGTAATATTTAATTATTTATTCGGACTGTATTATTTATTCAGACCCTCCGAGGAGGGCAATTGTGTAATAAGTGTGTGTGTGTGTGATGTATGTCTTCCAACCCCACGTCTTTCTCCCTTTTATTTACCAGCTTATGATGGTTAGTTTAGGGCATGTTTCAATTAGCATACTTATGCTCGCATGTTTGCATTCATTCATCCATCTTGCATGCACCGGGCTCGGCGCATCATACTAACTGCATTGTATTTCAATTTCAAGTTGAATACGTGTTAGCTGTAGCATCATCATATTCCATCTTAGAATAGCCGAGCCTATCTTAGTTGCATTCTTGTATGTGTTGCATTAGCCATTTCAGCATAGTCAGGATCATGCATTTGATTACTAACAAGCTTCTGTTTTGGCTCGGAGTACTTGGTAAGTGTTTATGCTTAAGCATCCTTGCATGTGTGTGAGTGACTGCCATGATAGCATGCTTACCATGAGGCTATGTGCTTATGTGATATAACTGTCTGAATGCCTGTGGGTGAAGGTTGGATTATTTGAATTGAAACAATTCATCGATTGTGAGTTTTAAGCCCACTAGATAGTGGCAAATCACCATGTTTTCTAAGCCCACTTGAGGGTGTCAAAATCCGTATTTTAGCCTACTTGCGAGTAGCAAACCGCTTTCAAAAACAAACATGAAATGTTTTGTTCCAACTCAGGCAATCCAGTCTATACTTGTATGCTGTGTGCATCACGTAGTAAATCTAGGCTAATAACCGGAATAAGAGCACATAATGTTTTCAAAACTCGATATCATGGTTAGTAGAGGCCGATCTTTGATCGGGCGAGCGGGGGTGCTCACGAAGTGACCTTCCCCAATTGTACCCAAGTTCTCGAGCCGAGGCAACTTTGGTGATGACGGACACGTGGCCTTAGGCAACGAGTCAGGGTTTCCTAAATTTCCCAAAATAAAATATTTAGGTGGCAACTCTGTATCTGGCAAAGCAGTCCATGTTTGCCACTTCTTTAAAAAAAAAATCTATTTTCAAAAATGATTTGCCGGATTTGGACTCTTTGATGATTCATCGGTCTTGCATTGCACTCTGTGAGATTAGATACAGGACTGTGACTTTGAGTCCTGAACTGTAGTGAGCCCAAATGAACAAAATGGGGGATTCCCTCCCGGGACGTTCGGAGACGTCTGTGATACCCCTGTTCCGTAGCATGTTAATTGGTCCTTAATTTGAGTATGATGATGTGTTTAGCATGATTTTATGTGCCATTATGTGATTTTGAGGTCCTATCTGTTCACCGTAGGAATATCTGTTTGAATAATTTGCCTTGGAAATTAAATTGGAGGCCTTATCGGCCACTGAACCCGGAATTGGTTACGCCTTTGTGAATAGCGTAATTTTTAGAGCCTACGGTGAAATTTAATTGAAAATTGATTCTGGTCAGATTAAACTGATTAAATTGATGAATTAAGTGCCCAAATATTTTATATTAAAATATTTTGTTAGTGGGGTTTGTTGCCTGAAAGCATTACACCTTCTATTCTTTCCTTATAACCTCATTTGGCTGATTTGGACTCAAAAAGAGAGAGAGGGCCGGCCATATAGAGAGAGAGGGAGAGAATTGGGTGATTTGGCTTAAAGCTTGGAAATTTTGTAGGTTTAGCTCAAGAATTGAATGGAGCTTAGAAGATCAAAGATTCTAGGTGAGTAATTCTTGGATTATAGTTTGCAATTTTGTGTGTTCAAGCTAATTTGGTGATCAAGAGTAAGATTGAAATGAAATTGGGTTGTATTTGTTGAATTGAAGCCTAATATGTACATGCATGTAAGAAATGGCCAGGAATCTCCATGTTTGGGCACAATGTGTATGATTTGTGTTGAATATTGTTTAAAACCCTTGTATTGGGGCCTCTCTCCACTATTTAAGTTGATATGAAGGCATATTTCTCACATGCAAGAATGAATCATGTAAGTGTAAGCTTTGCATGTTTGAATGTGATGTGTTGGTGATGAATTTGGATTAATTTGAGACATGCATGTAAGTAATACAAGAAATTGAGCTCCATTGTGATGTGTTTTAGTGTCTATGGTGTGTTAGTACAAATATATGTGAGATTGGAGCCTTAGTATGCAAGAAAAATTGGTTGAATGTCTAGTTTGAACTCAAGGGAGTGTTCTGGAAAGCCCAGAATTTTTGACGTTCGCTCGAGTGGGGGAAGTTCCTCTCGAGCGGAGAATTCGAACTCCCAGCAGTTTTGACAGACATGGTTCCCGCTCGAGTGGGTAAGTTTACGCTCGAGCGGGAAGCTATGTAGACAGACAATCTGCTCGAGTGGCCTAGTTTACGCTCGAGCGGGAATTTGAGGTAACCAGCACTTTTGCAGGCTTAAGGGTCCGCTCGAGCGGGGAAGTCCACGCTCGAGCGAGGACCCTATTTTCTGAAATTCTGAAAATGCATTTTGTGTTATATTTTTCCATTCTCTTTCACTTGTAAGCACTCTTAGGCATATGTTAAGCATTGTAAATGAGTTAACGAGATAAGAATAAAGCCTAAAGACGAATATGTGAATTAAAGAACGGATTGAACTATTAGTGACCCTTTTGTGTTCATGAAACATGTAGGGTCAAGTTCCAGGGCAAATCCACAAGCCGATCACTGTGAGTAATATCGATATTTGAATGCTTGTGAATGTCCAATTGTTATTCCCTCATAAGCTTTATGAGTTGCTAATTGGGATTGTGGACAAAAGTCCGACATGGATAAACGTAAATGGACCAAAGGTCGTTTTGATAAACATGAATGGACCAAAGGTCGTTTTGATAAACATAAACGAACCAAAGGTCGTTTTGATAAACATAAATGGACCGAAGGTCGTTTTGATAGAACTGAACGGACCGAAGGTCGTTTTGATAGAAATGAGCGGACCGAAGGTCGTTTTGACATATATGAATGGACCTAAGGTCGTTTTAACATGAATGAGTGGGCCGAAGGCCGTTTTGACACAAATGTATGGGCCGAAGGCCATTTTGACGTAAATGAGTAAGCCGAAGGCCGTTTTGACACAAATGTATGGGCCGAAGGCCGTTTTGACATAAATGAATGGGCCGAAGGCCGTTTTGACATGAATGGAAATCTGAATGGACCAAAGGCCAGGATGTTTAGAACTACAGTCACTTGATTTGAATTTCGTATAGTTATATATCTGTTAAATAGAAACATGAATTGGGCCCAAGGCCGTTTGGAACATGTTGTTCTACATTGTTATGTAATTTCTGTATTTGATATTATTCACTGGGCTATCGCTCACGCTCATTCATGTGTTTGTAGGTGAGCCAAGAGAAGTCCAAACCCAACCCCAGTGAAGTCTGCCAGGAACAACATGAGTTTTTGAAGAGTCAGCCTTGTGTCTCACGCACGAGACCCATCCTTGCCAGTCTGTTATGTATTTATAGTTGTCTTGTTGGCAAGGACTTTGTGTGCATCTGTATATAGTTTTGATATGGATTGACTCAGTATGAATGATCCTGTCTGTAAAAGATTTTATGGCGCTGTACTTTTGACGTGGGTTATTAACGTATATGAGTGTGGTTTGTTTTGAAGGGCATATAAGCACGTCTCTATTGACAAAGTTTTTAATTATTGCTTCCGTCTGGCCCCTTTACTCTGTTGAGTTACGTCTGTTTTGGTTTGAGGCCGTAGGTAATCTCAGGATTACTGGCCGGTTATGTCCTTAACCCATAGGGGCAGGTTTAGGTCATGACAGAGTGGTATCAGAGCACGAGTTAATAACTCACACACTTGTCTAAAAGAGCAATAAGCGTCTAGAAAAGATCTAGGATGCATTCACGTGATAAATATAAATCTGAAAGCATCAAGAATATGCTTAAGTGTTTCGATATGAACAGTTATGTGCTATAATTTGTAAATTGCTTACATGGTAAACCTTTGGAATACGTATGCTCTCTGGTATATGCATACTTGTGAATCTCTATATTAAGTATAATGCTATGTTTGGTATAAATGAATGATTGCCTAAATTCTCCTTGAACATAATTGTGGTATCCTTAGCGGAGGCCCTCGCCCAGGGGATATAATACTGTGGCTTATGGTCATGAGGCCCTAGCCCGGAGGAAATAATACCGTGGCACAGGCCCTCGCCCGGGGGAAATAATACCGTGGCTTATGTATGAGATATGTTGATATGCTTGACCAACATGATATGTCACGCTAAAGGAAGTACCCCACATGATTCGAATATGAGATATGAATTGTTACACTAATGTGTAAAACAAGTTCGTTTTGTTATAATGCACGTACATGAATATATGAACCATGAAAAGTTGTTTATGTGCATTCAATTCTGCCTACGGATGTCTATGTGAAGTATGAACATGATTTGAGTATACAATTACTTAGTAAATGTTCAGTATGTGATATCTGATAAGTATGCAATTATCTGTTACGTATGTGATTAATTGCGTACGATATGTAAAATGAGAATATAAAGACGTGCTTATGTACGAATGTGATTTTGTGTTTAATTTCGTATTGGGCATCCCAGTATTTGGTAAAGTTTGATAAGAATTTGTGTAGAGTATGGGCAAATTAAGGGCATACGGGTTGGAAGGTTCTTCCACAGCTCGACTTGATAGTTCGGAAAGAGTAGTACAAGAATTAGCAGAGATCTTGAGACAATAGCGTCAGTTGCCGCTACTGCAAGAACCTTTGCCACCACCAGTGTAAGAAACACCGAGGAGTTTGTTATCAGATTTCTGGGGCTCGTTATAGATATGGTAAAATGGACCATACGACAAGGAACTGTCTCCGGATTGAACGAAATGTGAATGAATCCTCTACCTCGGCTAAATCTGTACCAGTGGTAGAAATTGCTACTCAGGATGGAGTAATCACACTCATCCCAGAAAGCACTCAGAATGTTGTAACCATTATCCCAGGTATCTATATTGTTTACAAATGAATGCTTATGTGTTGATTGATTCTGAATTAGTACGTTTGTACATCTTCGCTTGGGATATTATTTGATTCGGATCGGCATATTTTTCATATATGCTGCATGTGTATCTAGATTGGTTAGACCCACATGATCGAGACTGTATTCATTGGAGGTATATGCCCCGTTTGGGAAATTTGTGAAATATGTTTTGGGATATTGATTGACTTTGCACATGCACATATATATCTACACCTATGCTCATGGTGATTTATTATGTTACCGTCTTCAATGACTAAACCACTGGAATTATGATTCTGTAATCGTGTGACCAAGTTGAGCGCCCTAAATGATGAACTCTATAATTGTGAGACCATATATTTTGATTGGTAGAAAGTTGACTGGATGATGTGACTATACTGGGCTCGACTCATAAACCTATGCTTTTGTGACTAAATTGGAACTTTTGCGTAACAATCCCATACTATGTGTACCCGAGGAACTCTGTATAATGTATTTCTGTGCACCATGCTCTTACATATAAGGCTTATTTGGGAACTGCTATACTGATTATGATACGTACCTCCTGATATGAACACTTGCATGCTTATGTAACTATACCTGAACTTATGTGGACAATACCGTATTGAACATGATTTGAAACACTTTGATATGAACAGTTGTGATGAATGATTCTGATATGACCTTGAGAACTGATAAACTTAGGGCAGTTGTGAAACTATCAGCCATGTGCCTAAACAAACGAAGTGAGCTTTACAGAACCAAATGTACCCTACTTGAGAAAACTTCTATCTGACTTGATCCAATAGAATCTTTGCCTGAATTGACCCGATAGAACCCTCATTGGATATAATTTGATGGGACCTTTGTTTGATTTAATTTGACAAGACCTTTGCTTGGATTGATTGATAAGAACCTCTATCTGAGTTGATTTTGTAAAAGGGGGTTAAGAATTGTCTATAAATAAATGGCCAGATTATTATTGGCAGGAAAACTGATGGACCCAAAACTTGAATCTGTTTGGAGTGCTTGACTTATTTGAAAGACCTTTTGTGGGCTATCAACAGATTGATCTACCTATGAACACCATTGAGAACCAACCTTCAACTATTGAGGACATATGTGTTATAGATGAACTGAATTGTACAAATCCCGTGATTGGGTGTCTTAAGGAATGATGCTTGTGTATTGTCCCATCCTGGTTGGTTTGACGCTATGGGGACTGATGATGGTAGATTGATTTGATTATAAGCAATACTGAACATTTGTCTTTGACTGATCAGAATATGTTTTGTAAGGGAGAGTAGTTGCTTCAACGTTATCAGATTTTGGGGAATCAGGTTGTAGTGAGTGGTATTATGTTTGTTTTGATGACATTCTTAGGGCATCCTTTCATGCTAGGAGACGTTAAGCTTATGTAGCACCTTTGTTGGGATATCTTTTTGCCACCAACGGTCTTGTATGAGTGGGTTTGACTAATCGATCTCGAGTTGGCCACCGACGGTTGTGAACGGGTGTGCTTCGATTCCGAGACGATTATTCTTTTGTTTTGTCCGGAATGTCATCCTTGGGTAATATGTAGATGTTTAAACATCCAAGAAACTTTGAAAAAAAAAACCCTGATTGTCCGTAAGTGCGTGAATTCAGTACGCTTTGTGAATAACTGCTCAGTGTCATCATATTCTGTAATTGGGGCCTTGAGGATGTGTAAATTGTGCTTAACATGTGATTGACTCCTTTGATACTGCCTTTGCCATTATGGAGGTTTATATAGGAATTGCCTTATCCTTTTGATGACTATTAGATAATGTGGAAAGACTCGATAGAACAGGAAATTGAATATTGAACTGAATTGTGAACTGTAAACCGCAGAAGCTTTCATTATTCGGCCGGACCCTGTCCGATGTGGCCACTATCTCATAAGCAAAATTAGAAGACGATGTTAAGCGGAACTGGGATGAGATGGCCGAGGCTTTCATTGCACAGTACTCCTATAACACGCAAATCGAGATTACAACCCGTGATCTTGAGACAACAAGGTAGGAGCCTAAGGAGAGCTTTTCGGATTTTGTAGCCTGGTGGAGGGCTAAGGCCTCAATGATGACCCTAAGGCCCACTGATAAAGATCAAATTCGGATGATTGTGCGCAATCTCCAACCCAAATTGATGCAGAAAATGATCGTGCTCCCCTTCCCTACCTTTTCAGATTTGCACGAGATGGGGGTACAAATTGAGGATTCTATGAAACAAGGTCTGATTGACCAAGACAGAGAGCAACCCAGAAGAACCTTCAACCGCAACAACAATACAGGCACCAGCAATGCCGCAAATGCTAGAGCTTTAGAAGTAAGCACGGTCACCACCATAACCCCTCCAAGACCCATGACAGCTACACCTTTCTCTGGCGCATTCGGAAGTAACACACAAACCACCAAATACCAACCTCGAGGCCAAAGAACCTTCACCCCATTATATATGCCCCTGTCCAAGGCTCTGAGGGTATTAATCAGGAAAGGGCACTTAAAGCCCCTGGAGCCGAGGCCATTGCCAAATCCACTCCCTCCCTCTCATAACCCAGCAAAATACTGCGCATATCACCAACAACATGGTCACGACACTGACCAATGTTTTAGATTGCGTCATGAGATCAAGATCTCGTTGACAAGCAAGTGATTGTGCCTCCAGAAAAACCCAATGTCACAACAAACCCTCTCCCACCGCACAACCAAGCTCCACCCCTCAAACATATCAACTTTATCTAGACTGGGGTCGTGTCTTACGATCCTAGCATATATATCACCCCGTCCTACCTACCCAAGCCGGAGGTGCTCCTTCTTGACTGCACAGACTTGTGCATGTTGGACATGTCCAGAACCCAACCCGAACCAATGGTGGTGACTGTCGAAGACAGAACAGGGGAGATTTCAGGGGAGAATGGGATTGATGAGTCAGAATCTGAGGAATCTGGGAGTTTTGTTGAGGAGGTATACAGTCCGAGTGACTATATTCTATCAGTAGGCCAGGTTGGGCCAAATGTGGAATTGCCGGCAAGGGCAGAGCTTTGTGTGATACAGGGGGATGAATCTGGTCAGCGGATAAATGACTTGGCAGCTGTGGAAGGGGACTTTGCTAACCTCCAATTTTTCAATGAACAAGATCCAGAAGGCATGGTTGTCAACTGGTCAAATTTTGAGGAGTCAGCAGAGGTCACCGGGTGGCTTGATGACCTACCAGATGTTGTCGACAAAACTCAGTTGGAACAGGGCCCGACAGGGGCAAGAACATTAGTTGTCGCCGGAAGGGCCGGAAATCAGAATGCATCGCCGGAGAGCGCCGGTGCTAAGAATTTCGCTCAGGACCTGGGCATTGTGAATGCGAGAAGTGTTGAATAGCCAACTGTACTGACGCAGTTGGAACAAGAAAGGTTCGGGGATTTTGAGAGAATCAGGAAAGCTAAGGCCCCTGAGGGGACTGAAAGTGCTGTGTGCACGAGGATAGAGAATGCTGCGAGCATGTGGACAGAAAGTACTGCGAGTACAATTGTACCGGAGCCGGACAGGTGTCTGTTGGTTGCCGACGGAATGTGGTGGGAAGACGATGATCTATGTCTTGCCCACACAGAAGAGGATTGGGGGAGCAACCAGCCAGACGATACTTGGTACATCGGCGATTGACGATCATTTGACTAGGAGCGGGCGGTATTTTAAGCCCCCATATCTAGATCAGCCAGAGGCGTCTGGGAAAGATAAGGAGGCAGAGAAACAGAAAGAGAAGCAACTCGAAGAAGAGGCTGTACTGAAGCAGTTGAAAAAGATACAGGCAGACATCTCCATCTGGGGACTGCTTATGGCATCGCGAGTGTATCGACAAGCTGTCTTATCAGCCATGGACAAGGCCAAGCTCTCAATAGACACCACGCCCGAACAGCTGGTGGGCTTAGTTTTTTCAGGAGGGGTTGCCCCGATGTTGACTTTCTCCGACAAAGAATTGCCACCTGAGGGTGCGAACCATAACAAGCCACTCTACATCTCTGTGGAGTGCAGAAACAAATGGATACCTATGGTGCTTGTTGACACGGGGTCCGCAATCAATGTGTGCCCAGCAAGGACTGCATATGCAATCGGTTTAAAGACTGCGGACTTTGTGCCGATAGCCCAAGTGATTCGGGCATATGATAACACAAGCAGAGAAGTAATGGGGACAGTGAAAATTTAGACCAAGGTTGGGTCGGGACAGCATGAGGTAGAGTTTCACGTCTTAGAAGTTCCTGTGACCTTTAATCTACTTTTGGGGAGACCGTGGTTGCACCAAGTAAAGGCAGTTTCGTCCACCTTGCATCAGATGGTGAAATACCCCCATGGGAAGGGAGTAGCCATCATTTTTGGAAATTCGTCGATCCATCCACCGCCAAAACTATCTACGCCAGTTTTGGAAATTGAGCACGGTATGGAGGATGTATTCATGTCGGGTTTTACCCTGGCTGAGGCCCGGGTCGTGCAGAACATCTTAGCTGTTAATGAGGGGGTGTATGTTAGCGCACAATCAGTATACCTCATGAACAAGCTTCAATACATCCCCGGGATGGGATTGGGAAAGAGCGGTCAGAAGGACGTTGCAGCGTTGGCCGAAGTGCCACACAACCAACACACCTTTGGCTTGGGTTATCTGCCCACCAAAGAGGATTGGATAAGGAAAGGTAAGGAGATGGCCGGGAGAGCCAAAGCGAAGCAGGCGGGGAAGCCTTTTGAGCTAATGCACCAACCCATCCAGGGTTCCCTAAACGGACGCTTTGTCTGGGAGGGAGAGGACTTTCCATTTTGTGGTTTCCCAAAACCGTGGATAAACGAAGAGAAACGCCGTGTGCCAGGGTTTGAGATTTTCTTTGACCAACAGTTATTCGGGGATGACGTTGCTGAAGAGCAGACGGACCCATTAGCTGAGGCTGAGCAGAGCAAGAAAGTGGAGTCTGAGGATGCCGAAAGTGAAATGGGGGTAGCGCTGGCGTGTCTACTTTCAGATCCTCCGATCGAACAGAAGTGCTTGGGGGATAACTTCTTGGTATACGTGACCGGGAATGAAACGGCTACGGGCCTATCAGCAAACATTTTGGATACATCTATTGCACCCTCTCTCATTTGGCAGTATGAAGAGGGATTTTTGTCAAGCAGCACCGGATCAGGTAGTGAGCCGGAATCTGATTCCACTGAGTCTGTTGAGTCGAAATCAGGTTCCAGTTCGACTGAGTCTGAGTCCGGTATTCCAGGGGGTGATAACCCGGATACCACAGTCCTCTCCAGGTCGTCTTTTTCTTTCTCTTTTGAGTCTGTTGTAACTGAAGAATCGGACGATTTGGATGTGCTTAATGAGAATGATGTGGCTGTGGTTTCTGAGTACTTTTCTGTGCCCTTGATTTATTGCATTAACTCAGACTTTCAAAATTTTGACAAAAATGACGAGGAAGAAATTCCTCCGTTTTGCAACGCTTAATTGAACAAGAGCGGGAAAGATTTGTTAAACCCTTAATGGATGAAATCACTACTGTGAATATTGGTACTAAGGAGGACCCGCGGCTGGTCCAGATCGGGTTCACGTTGTCTTTGGAGGAACGCGAGCGCTTAGTCGCTTTATTAAAAGATTTCAAAGATGTTTTCGCGTGGTCTTACGAAGACATGCCTGGGATCGATCCTGAGATTGTATAGCACCAGATCCCTCTTGACCCCGAGGCCTGACTCGTCAAACAAAAACTCAGAAGGATCCGCCCGGACTAGGCTCTCAAGATCAAGGAAGAGGTCACCAAGCAAATTAACGTAGGTTCCCTGCTGGTATCCGAATACTCGACTTGGTTGGCCAACATTGTTCCGGTACCGAAGAAGGATGGCAGGATCTGGGTATGCGTGGATTTCAGGGAGTTGAATAGAGCCAGTCCGAAGGACGACTTTCCTTTACTGCATATTGATGAGTTAGTGGACTTCACAGCGGGGCATGCTTTGCTTGGCACCCGAGGACCGGGAGAAGACTGCTTTCACCACCCCGTGGGGGACTTACTATTACAAGGTGATGCCATTTGGGTTGAAGAACTGTCACGACCCAAACCCGCCCCCATAGGTTTGGCACCGTAACCGGCCAGTAATCCGTGGATTACCTACGGCCTCCAAACAGATTAACAAATAGTAAGGGGCTGCGGAAGCAAATACATAAAGTAATCAAGGTCCAATGAGCTGTAATGATGTACATGGGACAGAAAGTTTTAAACTTATTTATATACGTAAACATGCTAGTCAGATACACCCGTATGTACAAAATATTTACATCAAGCGCTCCCAAGATCCGACATTACAAAACACAACCATCAACTAGCATGTAGTGCAAAACTGCCCAAACATTAGGCTTCAAGCGGAACCTCCTCAGGAGGCGCAACAGGTGGCTTGACCAAAACGAAACGAAACAAAGGGCCATCAACTCTGGCCAGGGTCTTCTGCCGGCTCACCTACATATATATATTAAACTGTGAGCGAAAGCCTAGTGAATAATAATAGAGTAAAGGGGTTTTCAGTGAATGAGTTCATACAGATTGTAGAAATCAATTCATATTGTATCAAAATCATGCTTGATCAGATCGAATTCATAATTTAGCTTAATCAAATCCATATACTTGATCGGATCATATATAGACAGAATTCATAAGTCATAATTAAATTTACGTGATACATCCATTAGCATAACAGAACAGAACGCATAACGCATAAGCGTAGTTCCACAAGGGAACCTCGGTTGGGTATGTAACGAGCAATAAAGCCCCATGGCGAGCCTCCCAGACGAAATCGTGCACAGGCAGAACGCATAAAGCGTGATAGAACAGAACGCATAAAGCGTAGTTCCACAAGGGAACCTCCGACACCAGGTAATGGCTGTAGGTATCACATAATACTAAGGATGTCACGATACATGTTAGAAATCGAACAATCATTTATTGTACAGAACATATCTTTACAGAAAACAGATCTCATTTTGTCTCACAGAAAATAAGTACAGTTGAACATATCTTTACAATGTTATTACTCACAGTGGGCGTTGAAATCGAGAGGTGGAGCCAAATGATCAAACAGAATGTGGCACGCGACCTACATAACACATAATGGACACACACTTGAAATACGCATTTCGAAATGTACAAAACTCACACCAATAATTCTAAGTGTGTACCTAACCTCTTACCCTTAGTATGGAGTCTTAATCATGGCCTAGGAATGCCTAGGATGGAATGGGGGTGTAAAAATGCCTTAGAAAATGTTTTTCAAAAGTTGCTGAAAACAGGGGCCTCGCTCGAGCAAGCCTTCCTTCGCTCGAGCGAGATTCCAAAATCAAAGGCTTCGCTCGAGTGAGCCTTCCTTCGCTCGAGCGGGCTGATGAAACAGTAAAAATACTGGATGCTGTGATTTTACGCGCGATGGTCGCTCGGTGCTCGCTCGAGCGGAGCCCTGGACAAAGGTGCTCGCTCGAGCGAGGAATCCTTCGCTCGAGCGAGGAAGGCAAATCTGGAATTTCTAGATTTGTCTCCCAAGTTCGAACCAAGCATTCTATAACCCAAAACTCAACCTCTTGGGCCCAAATTCTGGAAAAACACTTTAAACACATAGTACATCAAGTTCCAAAAGCCAATTTATAAAATCATTGCCCAAGACTGACTCAATTTTGAGCATCATTTCCATAAATTTTCAAGAACCAAGTTTAAACAAACATGCATGAATTCGAGTGCATTTCAAAGCTTCAAAACATGATCCAAAGCAACATTAAACTCAGAATTTTGATGAATTCATAGGCTTTAGCAAAAATATGCACATGCATGTAAAAATTTGACACCCAACAACTTCAATTTCCATGAATATGCATATGCATGCATGTTATGGACTTAAATTCAACATACTCAACCCATTTCCAACTTTAAACTCTAATCTAACTAAGAATCATGCAAAACTAGCTCAAGTGCGTGAATGAGAGGATGGTGAGAGGGTGGATTCCTACCTTACACCTTTAATTCCAAGCCTAGGAGCTTAATTCTTCCAAGTTGCCTACAATTCCTCCAAATCCAAGCTAGAACTTGTTGAAATTAAGCTTCCTCCTCTACCTATTTCTCTCTAGTCGTTGGTCTCTCAAGAGAATGGCTGATACAAAATGATTCTAAGTGTAATACCTTAGACTAAATGTTGCCCCAAGTAAAGCCACTAAGTGGCATAAATGTAATTAAGCTAGGTTCATTATGAAAATGTTATTTAATCAGATTTAAACATTCCAAATCGAATTTTAATTGAACCTACCATAAATTCACATAAAATCTAACGAGTCCAAAATGCTAATCAATTTCGGAATCGGGCACCGATAAGGCTTCCAATTTGTGAATTAAAGTTTGAAACACAAACAAATGTTTTGACACCAAACAGGTAGAAACACATAATTGATGCAATGCACATGCAAATTAGTCTCGGATTTCTTCTTAATTATTATCAGGCATAATTAAGTTCCAATTAGCGTTAATCAGGGTCGGGGTTATTACAAGAACGCTGGAGCTACATATCAACGGGCCGCGACCACGATATTGCATGACATGATCCACAAAGAGGTTGAGGTGTACGTGGACGACATGATTGTCAAGTCCAAAGAAAGAGAGGGCCACTACACCGCCTTGCAAAAGTTCTTTCAGAGGATTAGAGAATTTCGGTTATGGCTGAATCCTCAGAAGTGTACGTTCGGTGTTACAGCAGGAAAAATGTTGGGGTTTCTGATTACACAGAGAGGTATCGAAGTCGACCCTTCCAAAATCAAGGCCATCTTAGAAATGCCACCACGAAGGACCGAAAAGGAGGTGCGAGGCTTTCTGGGTAAAGTAAAATTCATAAGACGGTTTATCTTAAAATTAACCTTGACTTGTGAACCACTTTTTGGCCTCATGAAGAAAGGAAATAAATTCCAATGGGATGGCCGATGCCAAGCTGCTTTTGAACGGATCAAGGAATACTTACAGAACCCGCCCGTGTGGTCACCGCCAGAGCCGGGGAGACCGTTGATTTTGTATCTTTCAATAACTGAGACTACAATGGGCTGCATGCTCGCGCAAGAATTAGAGGACAAAGTGGAGGGAGCCATCTATTACCTGAGCAAGAAGATGCTGGAGTATGAGACTCGCTACACACCGTTGGAAAAGGCTTGCTTAGCCTTGGTATGGGCTACTAGGAAGCTGCGGCACTACCTGTTAGCTCACTTTGTAATGTTGGTTTCGAGATTAGATCCCATCAAACATCTCTTCGAGAAACCGGCACTTACGGGTAGGCTAGCTCGTTAGTTGCTGTTGCTTTCTGAATTTGATCTGAAATATGTGACGCGCAAGTCAGTCAAGGGAAGAGCAGTAGCAGAATTCTTAGCCGATCATCCAGTGGAAGGAGGTGAAGCAGTTGAGTACTTATTCCCAGATGAGGCCATTTTGCATATCGACAACGAGTTTTGGATGATGTACTTTGACAGAGCGTCAAACTAGTATGGGTATGGGATAGGAGTGTTGCTGATAGCACCTGACAACTCTCATATCCCTCTAGCATTCAAACTTTGGCTCAAAGTCTCGAACAACGAAGCAGAATATGAGGCATGCATTGCCGGTCTTGAAGCAGCCTTGGAATTAGGGGCAAAACGGTTGGACGTCATCAGTGACTCGAACCTTGTTGTATCTTAAGCGAAAGGAGATTGGAAAGTCAAAGAAGAAAAGATGATTATGTATCACCAGACCTTGGACTTGTTAATTCCTCGGTTTGAAAAGCTAAACTTTGCTCATCTGTTAAGAGAGAACAACAGGTTCGCAAATTCACTAGCAACTTTATCTTCTATGATAGACATCCCGTTTGGAGTCCGGATGCATCCAGTCATTATCGACCAAAAATTTGTGCCGGTTTACGAGTCGATTGCTGCTATAGATGAGGTTCAAGATGAGAACCCCTGGTATTACGATATTTGGAATTTCTTGGAGAAGGAAGCATATCCACCAGGGGTAAATGCCAAGGATAAAAGGGCAATCAGAAGAATGACCATTCAGTTCATCATCTGTAGAGGTAAATTGTATAAGAGAGGTCATCTGGGAATGCATAAGTTGTGCACTGAAGCTGAAGAATCAAAACGCCTGTTGGAGGCCATCCATGGAGGGAAATGCGGTGCGCATATGAATGAGGTAATGCTAGCGCGAAAGATCCTCAGACAAGGTTATTATTGGTCCACCATAGAGGAGGATTGTATCGGCTTTGTTAGGCGATGCCACAAGTGTCAGATCCATGCAAATCGCATGAACATCCTGCTGTCGAAGCTGTACAATATGACTTCGCCATGGCCATTTTTAGTTTAGGGAATCGATGTGATCGGGGCTGTCACTCCGAAGGGGTCAAATGGGCATGAGTTCATCCTGGTCGCGATAGATTATTTCATGAAGTGGATCGAGGCCCAATCTTATGCGGTGTTGAAGGCTTCGCACGTTGCAAAGTTCATCCGGAACAACATCATCTGTTGCTACGGGGTCCCAAACAAGATTATTTCAGATAACAGTCCCCACTTCAAGAAAGAAGTGATTGACTTGTTGGAAAAATACAACGTGGCTTTTCATAAGTCATCCACATATCGCCCGCAGACCAACGGAGCAGTTGAGGCCGCCAACAAGAACATCAAACACATTTTGCAGAAGATGGTGGAAACCTACCAGGACTGGCCAAATAAGTTGCCATTCGCTCTGTGGGGCTACCGGACGTCAATTAGAACTTCTACTGGGGCGACTCCATATTCATTAGTTTATGGGATGGAGGCTGTTCTACCTATCGAGATTGAGGTTCCGTCATTGAGAGTGCTGGCTGAGTGTCAGATAGCTGAAGCAGATTGGCAGCAGAGCAGATTTGAGGAACTCATGCTTTTTGACGAGCGCAAACTGAAAGCACTGTACCATGTTCAAGCTTATCCGCACAAAATTGCTAGGGCTTTTAACAAGAAAGTTAAGTCCAGGAATCTAAAAGAAGGAGATTTGGTGCTCAAGGACAACCGAGCTCCCATCCACGACCCAAGGGACAAGTTCAGACCCAATTGGACTGGTCTTTACATCATTAAGTCTATCTGGTCAGGTGGAGCTACGGTTCTGATGGACCTAGATGGCCTGGAGTTCTCCCAACCGATCAATATGGACAAGTTGAAGAAATATTACCCCTGAGAGGCTCGCAAGGCCGAAAACTTGAAAGGGCGACCTAGGCAAAAGTTAGAGCACAAAAAATTTGAAATGATAAAAACTGAGCTCGCAAGGTTGAAAACCCGCAAAGGGCGGCCTTGGCAAAAGTTAGAGCGTAAAAGGAGAGTGAAAATACTCGAGCGAACCCGAGCCTGAACTACGTAAGGCTTGATTCCCATCTTTGGGATACGTAGGCAACTTCATCCTGAAGTTCAGCCATAAACTTTTCCCCGATCAACTTTGTCCATTTGATCATCTCGGCCATCTTTGTCTATTAAGCATTCAAGAGTTTGGTTATGATCTCCGGTGTAGTGCTTTTCAGACTAGGGGCAACTTTTCGTTGCTGTGCAGTGCCGCGGTACTATTCAGATTAGGGGCAACTTTCCAGTTGCTGGGATCCGGGGTTGTGCACCTCAGTGACAAATTTCAGGCGTGTCCAGTTCTAATCCATATCGAAAATGGTTTTGAAAAGTTTTAATAAAAGTTAACTTTGTTCAAATTAATCTTTTTACAACTTAGACCATTTTTGGACCAAAGCGGAAAATTTTCAGTACCCACAACCTTCAATTTCATTGATTTCAATACAGAGTTCTCCTGCTCTTGCATACAAATTGAAGTTGCTTTTGGCTATGATCATAAAGAAAACTTGAAAGTACTAATAAAGCAATAAATCCGGGGCATAGATAAGTCAGGTGTTCCGCCTCCCGTGAGCCGGGTCGAAGGCTCTGATGCCAAAGTGGGCCCTTCATGTGCCTCTTCATTGAGCCAATCCAAGCACTCATCGGACAAAGTGCAACTGAAAGTGGGAGCGGGGGCCAGGAGCTCTCTAGTCCTCCATGTTGTGGCATACCGGGCAAGCTATGTGCCTCGGGCTGGGAATGCAGCAGGGTACTCTATCCCCTCTGGCGGGCAAGTCTAATCATGTTCGAACTGGCGCCGGAACCGGAATGGAAAATAGAAGACACAGTGTGTCATGCCAATGAATTGAATCCTAAGTTGATGGGTCATGTTGTAACTCATTGTTGGCAGATTGAGCCAAGGGTAGTGCCAAGCAATGCGCTTTGCAGACAAACTGCACATCCAGTTGTACCACCACCCCTCATCCAGGGCATCGACCAGGCGTTGTCGAAAAAAGTAGCCGCGAGCTGAGTATGCTGGGCAAGACTCCACAATCTGTAACTTGTCCATCAACCACACCTGGGGAGGGATGAAAAATGAGAGAATAAAGAATAGAGAGATGTACGATGAGAGAAAAGTAAGAAAAGGGTTTTGTGGGAAAAACCGAGCCTGAGGGCCGAGTGATGTGAGCAATACATATGTGAGATTGGGTGGAAAACGTTACCTGCAATAGTAGTGGGCTCCCCGTAAGCCTAGCCGTCTCCCCGCAGTGAAAAGCGTCTAAGCCCATCAATGTCTCAGCCAATGTCATGGCAATGCAGCTCTTGCCCTCCTTCAAGCCTTGGGCAACCTCGATCAATCGGACACTGAATCCACCGAAGCCCGGGGCAAGCAAGAAATGAGATAGCAAGCATAAGCAAAGCGCGTGTCGCCGATATCCCTAACAATGACAGTCGCCGCGGTTACTAGCATTAGAAAACCAGCAAACCAAGCTTGGGATGTCCAGCTCCCCATCATGAATCAATGATCGAGTGTCATGCAAAGTGAGGCCGCACATTCGTCCTAAGGCTTGGATATGACCGAATCGGAGTTGAGGCAAGATTTCTTCATTACACTCGAACTCTATCAAAGCTTAGAAATCCTCGAAAGTAGGACACATCTCTTGCCCGCTAAAGCTAAAGACGTGTGTTACCGAATTCCAAAACCTTACCGCGGCATGGAGGAAAGGAAGATGCAGCGGAGTATGACCCAGCGCGAATAGTGCATTCAAGCCGAAGCCCCGGAAGTTCAACTTTTCCGAGCCATCTAGAGAAGCAATCCAAGCTGTGAGATTTTGGACGAGAAATGCCTCCATTTTGATGCAAAACTCAGATGAAATGAATGAACCATGAGGCTGGAACTTTTAAAGAGGATAAGGCACTGTTCGGAGGACACGAGTCAACAATTTGGTGGTTACCAAACCAGGTGGTTGGCCGACCACCTTTTCTGGTAGGCCGACCACCCCTTGGTCTCCAATGAAAAAAAAGCTGGTCGGCCAGCTCCCTCTGATGGTCGGCCATGGAGAGAAATAGGGCTTTGGTCTTATCCTAGTCTCTAGAAGAAAGTTCCTAGCATTTCCATGCATTGGAGGTGTTGAAGGTGCAAGTTTTCCTCTGTTTCAGATGCGTTCCGTCACTCCGATCATCCGAGATACGTCTGTTTATCGAGTTGTTGTTGAGTTTTGTTTATTGAGTTGTTGCTGAGTTTTATTTATCGAGTTGTTGTTGAGTTTTGTTTATCAAGTTGTTGTCGAGTTTTGCTTATCAAGACGAGTTGTTAAGTTTTATTGAGTTGTCAAGTTTTGTCCGTTGAAATTGTTGTTCTTTGTTTATCAACATTTCCGGGATTTGCTTATCGAGTTGTAAACTTGCTAAGCTTTTGTTGTTTCTTAGTAAGATAAGTTGTTTTGTTTGTTGTTTCGTTTCACTACCTGACTTGGCAAATTTTCGATGCTCAATTTCATTTTTGTGCAAAATGATGCGATGCGATGCTAAGAACATAAAATACAACACTTTTTGAACAAAAGCTGTTTCATTCCATCATGCTTTCCTTTGTTACAACATTTTACAACAAGGGTACAAGTTTTACGGAAAATAAAACTGCCTAATAATGTACAATGTGCTACAACTACTAGTAAAAAGGCAAATAAAGCAGGGACATCTGCATCAGTGCTCTCAAGTGCAAGAATAAGAGGCCCTCTTCGTCCTTTTCGGCTGAGAAGTCCCTGCACCATCTCCACCAGCACCACCATCTGAATCGGAGCTGCTATCCTCGGAACCCTCCTCGGCGTCACCTCCGCTCTCAGAACCGGACTCAGAGTCATCCTCTCTGCCTACAGATGTCTCTGACTGAGGATGTGCAGACTCTTCCTCATCGCTGGACTCCTCCTCTATGACAGGCGCTCTACACCTGCCTCGTCTGCGAGACGAGTCCCCTCTCCCAGCTCCCCGAGAAGGCCTAGATGGCCCGGCCTGTGGCCCAGTATGTAGCGGAGGCATCTGAAAAGGAAGAGGACAATTTGAGTACATCAGCCAAAGTATGTATATCAGATGCAGATGCAAGAAAACTACATAGAGTGGGTGTATGCAGATACAGTAGATGAATGTGGTGTGTGTCAGATGTGCTCTACACATACAGTCAGTCAATGCAGTGAAATGTTCAAGATTAGCATGTCATCAGAAGTATGATAAATGCAAGAAAACTAAAGAGTACCGGGACACCGACGATGGACAACTGCGTCTCTCTCCGCATGACCATACCCTCGAGTGAGGCCACCAAAAAGCAACCCTCAAGATACTACCGGGAGGCTACAGATGCAAGTGCAAGTCATTAGTAAATGAATGAATGTCCAAGTATCTGAGTGATAAATCAAAGCTGTAAAGCATACCAGTGGCGAGTCAGGGTCTCTGATGTATGGGTGACTAGGCATAGGAGGCTTTATCGGAATCGGGTAGGAAGTCTCAGACGCCATCCCGCTAACTCGCCGAATATCCGCCATCCAGGGTGATGATAAGTCGGGGGAATCGGGGGGACCAATCCAGCCCCACCTCTCGATGTGCCAGCCCTGCTAGTAGAAGGGACACTTGCAGCTCAAGCTCGACTCGATGATGGCATGCCAGCAGACCACCTCGTGGGAGTACGGACACCTGCCAATGGAGGTCTCAAGTATGTATGACGGTAAGTCGCGTACTCTCCCTCCTCCAAATGTAGAAATACGTCGGTACCTAACATGGCGCTGTCGACCTCCTAGGGAGTGAGCCTCCCAGTGGATCGCATATCGTCCGAAGGTGCTGCGGGGACACTCAACTCGGGGAAGCCCATAGTCTAGCACATGAAGCGGTCCCCCAGAAACCAGGCCCTACCAGCTGGCCCCTCAAATAGGATCCTGTACCGAGAAGCGGCCCATCCTCCAGCAAACTGAAATCGGGTGTCTCCACCCAAGGGCGCCCAAGGCTGCCATGTGATCTGCGGATAACCAATGCATAAGCCAATTAGAAATTGTAAATGTGCAAGATGAATCAAAGATGAAAACATGAAGAACTAAGAGTTCTGAATTACCTCGGTCGACCGCACTGTATCAAAAAATTGCCGCAGGTAGGGCAGAGTCTCCCGAGCTCTCGGCCAGTACTGGCCCTCAAATACGAGTGAGTAGGGAATCATGAGAGGCACCTCCACCTCAAGCTCTGGGGCTAGCGTTGGGAAGTTCGCGAAAACCCATAATTATGGAAAATTGGGTAAAAGCCATCAGAATACAGAATGCTGAGTGCAGAATGTGAATACAGAATGTACAGAGAATGCAGAATGCTGAGAGCGGAATGCAAAGTACAAAATGTAAAGTGTGTCGTGTGTGCAATGTACAGATAATGAAAAGCAGAAATGTAAACCAAGAGGGCAGAAAGTACCTCCCAGGCTCTCCAATAGCCGCCAACTATGTTCCTCCGTCCGCGGGAGGTCGCACGCATGTAGCAGTAGAGGGTAGCTAAGTCGGCGCCACCCCAGTCATACTGGCTGACCTGTGATAGGTCTACCAGAGCACTCAGCAGATAAAGTCCGACGGTGTTCCCCCCTATCGGAGAACAGAGTGGTCCCGAAGAGGAACATCAAAAACCCTCGAGTGTACTGCGCTACCTCCTCGGAGTCTCGGGCACCCTCTTTCTGAAATGGGAGGAAAATCAAGTGTACCGAACTCTGCCCGAAGATTTGTCAACCGGTGGGTGAGCTCCCAATAGATAAATCCAAGCAGCCTCCCACTCGCCCATGTCCTCGTCGTAGGGGATCGGCCAGCCTCCCATGTCACGACCCGTTAGCACGGCAAAATCGAACAGGGTCATAGTCATGTCCCCGGTAGCTGAGAAATGGAAGGAGTTTGTGGTGTCCCACCATCTCTCCACGAGGGCACCTATTAGGGTCCTGCTCGCTGGATAACGTGATATCCCCATGCAGAAGGGTCCGAACCCTGCATGGTCAACCAGGTCGCGAACAGCCTCGGGGAGCTCGGCGTACCACTCCCTGGCGATGATCGATCCATATCCTCGTGTGATACGAGAAGATACCTGCATTCAGAATGAACAAATGTATTCAATTTCAAAATAAAGTATATGAGCTGTGTGCAAATTAAATCAGATACAACGCCATGAGCTGCATTTTCAACATAAAGTATATGGGCTGCGTGTTCAGAATTGAAGTGTGTGTGCTGTGTGTTCACCTCAAAAATTTGGACTGGGTGTTCAGAAAGTCAAGTGTTTGAGCTGTGTGTTAATCATCAAAGTGTGAGCTGTGTGTTCAACATCAAAGTTTGGGCTCTGTGTTCAGATTTCAAAAACAGTGGGCTGTGTGTTCAACCTCAAAGTGCGAACTATGTGTTCAACATCAAGTGTTTGAGCTGTGTGTTCAGACTTCAAAAACAGTGGGCTGTGTGTTTATCTCGAAGTTCGAGCTGTGTGTTCATCTCAAAGTTCGGGCTGCGTATTCAACTTTCAAAAACAGTGGGCTACGTGTTCATAATTTACAAGTTTGGGCTGTGTGTTTAGATTTCAGAAATAGTGTGTGTTGCGTGTTCACAATCAAAATATGGGCTGCGTGTTTAGAAATTCAAAGTTTGGGCTGCGTGTTCAACTTTTAACAAGTGTGTGATGCGTGTTCACAATCAAAATATGGGCTGCGTGTTCAGAAATTCAAAGTTTGGGCTGTGTGTTTGCAATCAAATATGGGCTGCGGGTTCAGAAATTCAAGTGATTGAGCTCTGTGTTCAAGATGCAAACAGAATATTATGTTATAGACTAAGTATTCAAAACAAGCTGTGTGCTAGAATGAGCAGAAGTATGGTGTGCAATTGTGTTCAGAACAAGCAGATAAGCATGCATAGCGAAAAGTAGGAAATGCACGGAAAATGCAGAATACATTGCAGAAAATGTAAAAGTGAAGTACATACCTCTCGTGCTTGATGAGAGAGGTGGGACTTTGGCTCCCGCAGTAATAGATCTACAGGTGCTCGCTCATCAAAGTTAGTAAAGTGGTAGAAAACGGCCCGAGGAAGGATGTGCGCCGGAAGGTCATACCTCTCGGGAACAAATGGCCGAATCCTTGGAGGCAAAGACATAATGTCTGGCTCACCCCCGGCACCTGGAGGACCTCCGCCCTGAGAAAATGACCTACCATCTCAAGAAATCTGCAAAAGGAGCAAAAATGAGCAAAATGAGCCAAAATTGAAAAAAGTCAACAAAAGTCAACTCTGAAGAAAATGTTCCAAATATTGAGACAAACTTACCTCAAGTGGTGAAAATGGAAAAAGAAGCTCCGAAATCAAATTTTAATCGCTCCAAAGTGAAGAAAACTGAAGGATTTCGCGAAACAACTTTGCGTGGCGCGTTGGAAAACGCGTATAGAGCGCAGATCTAAGGAAGAAAATGGTCTAGGAAGGAGGAGGAGCTAATTTCAGACATGAAGTTGTGAGCAAAAAGTGTTTGGCCATGTGTATTTAAAGAAACAAGGGCAAAAGGACAAAACTGCCCCTATTTTTGGCTAGGTGGTCGGCCGACCACCTTTTCTGGTAGGCTGACCACCCCCCTTCACCAAACCTGGTCGGTGGCCCTCCTAGGTGGTCTCCCATGCCTCTTTGAGCTCCCTGCAAATTTTGGTGGTGATCGGAGTCCCCGGCTCTCGAGAAAGTACAAGGAAAGTGCACTTTCCGACACGAAATCCCTCCGCGGGAACTTCAACTCCAACTTTCGATGCATGTTTCGTCGTCATTTGTCAAAAGCAATGTGTATCCTTTTTGAGTACATTGCAACCCCTCCGGGAGGTAAACCGGAGGTCGCGATTGAGTTGTCCTCGTCAAAGCTCGCTTTTCTTTGCTCGATGTTTTGTTTTAAACATGCTCGTAAAGTCGCACTTATCTTGCATTGTTGTGCATGCCATTCGTATTGTTATGAATATCACTTGCATTGTTGTGCATGTTTCATTGGTATTGTCATGCCTCCATGCTTAGCTTGCGTTGTCATGCGCGCTTCTCTCGTATTGCGATGCACTTTCCCATCGGCACCATGTTTGTCTGCGTTCGATATAGCATTGAACATGTGTTGATAACTATGTTGTGCTTGTTAAGTTTTTCTCTTTTGCAGGCACGATATTGTATGTACGGTTCATTTGAAGCTGGTGCGACCAGATGAATCGCGTAGGTATCGTATCTTTTCCGTGTGAGACGTAGCGAGAATTGTGAGCTTTGACATTCACTCCCGTCAATTATGACTTCTGAGTTCTATCAAAGAGGGGCAACTGTAGACACCCCATTTTTGACCGACCTTAAGACTCAGACGTCACCGATTGAGTGCTCGGTGATGATACATGTTGTGCTCGTTCTGAGGTTGCAAAGTCTCGATTGAGAGCCTTGCCTCCAGACTTCGGGACTCTTTTGTGTTTTGCCTCGGTTTGCAAACCAGGTTCTGTTTTCTCTGTTTTCTCTTCTCGAAGGGAGAGAGAGGTCTCGAAGACCATCTCTCAGTGGCTGTAGGCTACGTTTCGTGGTCGTAGGCCATTTTTCCCATTTGGAGACCAGTTTTCGGTTTTCAGAGCCGTCGGCCGTGCGCCTCGGTTCGGGACTGCTTAACTACCTCTGTTTGCTCTGGTTTTTGGCACACACCTTGTTTCCTCTCCTTAGAGGGACACTGTGGGCCGGGAGACCACCTTCATGGTCGTACGCCACTTCTGGTGCCTACTAGTCAATTTTTAGGGCCCTGGGCTGCGCGTTTTGGCCCCTGAACCCTCGTTTTGCATCGGCGTGGGTTCATTTTTGGCATGGACCCTAGTTTCATTGTTAGGAAGGTGGTAGTATGGTGGGAGACCACCTTTTGTTCTTGGAGACCACCTTTCCCGTTCGGTCAGTTTTTCTTGACAGGTAGGTGGTCTCTCTCACTTTTGAGCCACAATTTCGGGTCTCCCATACCACCATTGTGTTGCATTCATCTGGGAGGCCACCAATCTGGTCTGGCCAACCACCTTTTCTTCTTGACCCTTTTGACCCCTTGGTCTCCTTCACTTTTGAGCCACAATTTTGGGTCTTCCATACCACCACTGAGCTGTATTTACCTCGGAGACCACCAATCTAGTATGGCCGACCACCTTTTTTGCTTGAACCTTTTGACCCCTGGTCGGCCGACCAAGGGGAGTGGCCGGCCGATCACCTTAATTGGTCGGCCTGCTTCCTGCTTTTTGGTCTCACTGAATGTGTTCCAGCTGTGCCAGCTGGGAGCCATTTGATGCATCCTCCATACACGTGTATGGAGGATGTTTATTCTTGGTTTGAAGCTTCCAAGAGAAACTTTGGCCTCTCTTCTCTATAAAGGGAGGCCTCCTCCTCCATTGCAAGGGTTGAACATTTTTGTTAAAGCATACATACACTTCCCTCCATAGCTCTCTCTTTCAAGCTCCAAAACTCCATAGTTCTTGGCCTATCATACACCAACCCTTAGCTTAACCTTCCCACCATCCATCCAAGCACATTGGAGCTGTTTCTCAGATGTTGAAGGGTTGCTACATTGGTCCAGAAGTTGCTGGAGGTCTGCTCTACAAGGGTAACTCTCTATTTCCCTCTTTGTAGCACTATTTTGCTCCATCTCTTAGCCTATCTTGCAAGCATATTTGAGCTTTGTCATCAACTGAAAAAAGTCTTATTTTGAGCTATTCTTCAAGTTTGATTAAGGTCATTTTTCTGTTGGGGGTCATCTACCCCCTTGCATGCTTCATTTCCTCATGTTTTGAGCTATGCATTAGAGCATTTGTGTTGGCTTGGCTTGGCCTTTTAGCCACTGAAATACAGTGGATTTTTAGTGGCTAACATGTGTCTTTGAGCTTCAAAATCAGAGAGGGGTGACCCTCTCACCCCTTGTTCTCTTTACTAGCTTTGTTGGCCTTGCAAAGGAGCCCCTATTTGCATGTTTCAAAGCCATGTTTCAGGCCACTTTTTGTGAGTTTTGTGACCTGTATGAACTTTTTCCAGAGTTGTTTTTGCCATGTTAGGTGTCTATCTTGCATGTGTAGAGTAATCTTCTTCAAGGCCTTTCAAAGGGGCTTTCACTTGCATGCTTCCTAGACTAATTTCAGGACCTTTTTGGTGGGTTTTAGGACCCTCATAACCTCTGTCTAGAGGTTGTTTTACCATCTTTTGTGTATGTCATATATGTGTAAAACAACCCCTTGCATGGCCCTCCAAAGGAGCCTATCATTCTTGCATGCATTGACTGAGTTTCAGTGGGTTTTTGGGCATATTTTGGAATGGTATACTTCTGTTTTTGGCTGGTTTGGTGAGCTCTCATATGCTTCATATAGTTGTAGTACAATTCATGGTTCACTAGCTTTCTTTGCATGCTTTGTTGACCCTTGATTCTAGCACATTTTGACTATGCCTTGAACTGATTTTGTGCATATTTTGGACTGCCCTAGCTCTTTTTTTGGGTCTCATGGTCGAATGATGCTTGTTTTGCATGTTTGTAGTTCAATACACTTGCCTAGCTTTGAGATTTGAGGTCTATTGCATGCATATACTGAGGTGTTTTCATGCTTTGGGGTCATTTTTCATCATATTTCAGAGCCTATGTGAATGCCATATCCTTATGTTTTCTCCTCTTGAAGTGTGCTTGAGAGTTGTGCATGAATGCCTTGTTTTCAGACCATTGAATGAGCTTCATTTCCATGCACTTTGAACCATCATTTTAGGCCATTTCCCCACTGTTTCAAACCTGCCTATGGTCTGTTTGGGGTTGGTTTTTCCATTTGTGCATTGCTTTGTGTACCTCTAGTGTAACCCGCTTCACTAGTTTCGGTATTCGAGCCATCTTGCATGCATTGTGTGACATATTTGCATGATTCGAGACCATTGTACATTATGTTTCAGAGCTGGAAAATGTTTGTTTGCATGCCATACTTCATCGTTTGCCATGCTTAGTTAGAGTTGCATGTTGTGCCTTAGGATCGGTCCTTTGCATTTGTGCATGTTTGCAAGTATTTCAGTTTGTAGACACCCCATTTTTGACCGCCCTTAAGACTTGGGCACTACTGATGGTTTACTTGTTGGAGAAAGGTGTGCAGTGCACAGGTTCAGTTTCTTCGGCAAGAAGAGAGGCAAATCTCAACTTCATACCCCATTGTGGACCAAAATTATTTTTGATGGTTTTTATACCTTAAAACCCTCTCTTTCAAAACATTTTTGAAATAAAATTCCCACGATGTTCCGACGCTCGCATTTCGGTAAATGGTGTGCTTTTCGGTAAACCGAGCAAGGACAAAGGGGAGATGAATGAAAGAGAGATGAAATCTTTGAAAAATCTTTCAAAACACCTTACTTAGGGGTTTGGAGTTGAAGAAAAGAGGAGAAGAGGGGAGAAAACAAGTTTGGGAGTGGTTCAGCATGAATCCGGGAAGGAGAAAAGTCTGCACGGCTTCCCCGAAACGGGCGTAACTCTTTGTACAAGAGGGATTAAAATATGGGGCCACCACCATTGGAAACCTTACTTCCGGGGCTTCATTTTTCACTCAAGAATCTCCTAAGTCCAAATCTGGGGGGAGGAGATATGGTTGGTTGAAGTCCGGTTGGACCGAATCTGTGCGGCTTTACGGAAACTGGCATAACTTTTTCCACAGGAGGAATTTTAATGCAAGGTTTGCGCCATTGGAAAGCTAACTTCCGGGGCTTCAATCTGGACTTCCACCGGCACTTTTTGACCTTACCGGCTGCCTGCCGGCACAAAAGATATCCGACCGGCACAAAATATTGCCGGCCGACCAAAAGTGCCCAGAACTCAGATTTTTGACAGATATTTTGCTATACACTGTGGTAGATATTTTCAATTGGATATTTCGACCAAAAGCTCTTATTTTGACATATATAAGACCTTATATCTGATATGGCTTAGGTAAGATCAAAAAGAAAAAAGTTTTGGGAGCTTCTCACTCTAGATTTCTCTCTCTCTCTACCCAAAACCTCTCAAATCCTTGGCCATTTCTTCATCACCACCAAGAACCACCACCACCACTCCATTTCCAGCAGCAAGCGGAGCTTTTCAAAGGCTTAGAAGCAACATTCTTCAAGCCAAGAGGTAGAAAAGAAGTGGTCTTCAAGGGTAAGTTGCCATTTCCCTCTTTTGTAGCATTTTCTTGCCTCATCTCTTAGGCCTATTTTCTAATTGTTTTGGGCTCCGACCAGAACTGAAAGGAGCCTTATTTTGAGCTATTCTTCATGTTTGTTCAAGGGCTCAACCCTGTTTGAGCCCTCCATTTGGTACTTGCTTCAATATCATCTTGTATGTCAATATTTTGCATGCTTTTTCTAGCTTATGTGTGATCTGTTTTCGAGCATGATGTAAACTTTAAGAGGGCCTATTTTGAGCCTCTCTTCAACTTTGAAGAAGGTATCAACCCTATTTGGCCTCTCTATCATGCACTTGTTTCATAATCTCTCATATTTACCGTAAATTTTCATGATCTGTTTAGCCTCTGTGCGATCTGTTTTGGAGCATGTCATGAACTGTGAGTAGGCTTATTTTATGTCCCTCTACAATATTGTAGAAGGGATCAACTTCATTGGGGGTCTCCATGTTATACTTGTCATTATACCCCTCTTTGGCCCTCATTTTGCATGCTTTGTTAGGCCTATTTTGCTTCTGTTTTCGGCCATGATCAGGTCTGGAAAGAGTCACATTTTGGCCTTCTTGTCATCTTTTGTTAAGGGTCCAAGGCTGTTTGATGAATGTTTGGCATACCTCATGTTCTAGCCTTTGTTGGCTTCATTCTTGCATGACATTTTTAGCAAGTTCGCATACTGATTCGAGGCTTGTCATCTACTGTAAATGTTCATATTTTTGGTCCCTCTTCAGTGTTGTTGAAGGGTATTTTGTTGTTTGGGCTTTGCATTTACCATCTACTTCAATACCCCTCTCTTGGCCCCTATTTTTGCATGCCATTGTCGCCCTATCTATGCTTGCTGTTTGGCCATGTTTTAGACTGGAAAATGCTTTTTTCAGGACTGCCTTGCTACTGTATTTTCATTCCATGTCCATATTGTGCACGCATTGCATAGCTATAGGCCATTTCGGGTGCCTAAATTCGCATTTCGGGACCATTCCTCGCATTTGGTGTCATTTCGCCATCTTTCGGGACTGTTTTCCCCCATATTTCAGTGCTGAAATTCCATTGGCATGTTTGCATATCATTTTCTATGCCATTTCATGCCTTAATGCCATTGCCTTGGTTTGCGTGCCCGTGTGCACGCATTTCGAGGCACTTCATTTTCATCCATTGGCCTCCTATGTGAGTGTGGCTGAGGCTATCTCATATTGGTGTAAGCCCATCTTGTATGGTGTATGCCATGTTACAATGCGTTGTGCATGTTATCTTGTTAGCATTGTGTATGCCATGTAGTTGCATTGCATGTTTGTACGTTAGCTTGCATGTTTAGGTTGCATGTGCATTGTTGTGCATTGCCTCACCTCTTGATCAACCATGATTGAGGTTGGGTCCCTTGTATGTTTTGTGTGCATTGCATTTGACACTGAAATGCAAGCTTGGCCTCTTAGGCCATCATGCGTCGAAATGCGCCATTGAT
Source organism: Camellia lanceoleosa (assembly GCA_025200525.1). NCBI lineage: Eukaryota > Viridiplantae > Streptophyta > Magnoliopsida > Ericales > Theaceae > Camellia > Camellia lanceoleosa. Next base: position 48,878,473 of record CM045759.1, read on the forward strand.
GGCCCGAGGGTCAAGGGCCATGCTCCCTTGAGTCCATTGCATGATAGGGAGTGTGTCCGTGCACACATTTGCTCAAAATTCCATACCATGCACTGCTGGTTTGTCTTTATCCAAACCGTCTTCTGCGAATTATTTGCCGAAGAAGATAGAGTGCCGACCGGCATCAGATTTATTGCCGCCAAACTCCTTAGCAGCCGATGGATATTGTACACGGCCGGTGGACATTCTATTCAGCCGATGATGATCCTCAGTGTGCAGAGAGTATGTTCTGAGACTTTGGCAGTTTTCCAGAGAAGCAGGGCAGTAAAAGCAGAGCCAACAGTGCCATGGCGCGGGTTTCCGGGCAAGACGGGCTCGAGCATACATCATCACACGCATCCCGAGGCGGGGGCCGCGGCCATCTCTTCTTTGCATTTAATTTAATTAGATTAGAGGTTTTGTAATAAGTAATTCAGTATTATTTATTCGGCCTGTATATTCTTTTGGTCCCTCCGAGTGAGGGCGTATCTGTAATAAGTGTGTGTGTGTGGTGTGCATGTCTTCCAACCTCCACTTCTTTCTTCCCTTTTATTTACCTGCTTATGATGGTAGATTAGGGCACGTTTATTTTAGCATACCTTATGCAATGCATGCGTGCATCCATGCATTTGTTGACATGCATCGGGCTCGGTACATCATACAAACTGCATTGTATTTCAAATCTAACTTGAATACGTGTTACTCGTGCATTTCACATGCCATGTTCAGGATAACCGAGCCTGTCTAATTGCACTTTGCATGTGTTGCATTAGCCACTTAACATGAACTAGGATCATGCATATGATTACTAACTAGTTTCTGTTTTGGCTTGGAGTACTAGGTGAGCTTTTATGCTTTAGCATATCGCATGTGTGTGAATGTTGCCATAATAGCATGATTACCATGAGGCTAGCTGCTTATGTGATATAACTGCTTGAATGCCTGTGGATGGAGGTTGAATTACCTAAATTGGGACAATGCATTAAAACTGTGAGTTTTAAGCCCACTAGATAGTGGCAAAACCATCTTTTTCTAAAAGACCACCTAAGGGTGGCAAAACCTGCATTTTAGCCTACTTGCGTGTAGCAAACCATTTTTAAAACAAACATGTAGTGTTTTGTTCCAACTTAGACGATTTGGTCTATACTTGTTTGCTGTGCGCATAACGTAGCAAATCTAGGCTAATAACCGGTACAAGAGCATGTAATGTTTTCAAAATCAGATATCACGGTTAGTAGAGGCCGGTCTTCGGACCGGGCGAAAGGGGGTGCTCATAGCTGACCTTCCCCGATCGTACCCAAGCTCCCGAGCCAAGGCATTTGGTGATGACGGACACGTGGCCTTCGGCACCGAGTCAGGGTTTCCTAAATTTCCCATTTTTAAATATTTAGGTGGCGACTCTGTATCTGGCAAAGCAGTCCATGTTTGGCACTTCTTTTCAAAATCTGTTTTTCTCAAAACGATTTGCCAGAGTCGGACTCTTTGGTTCAGATTAAGAACCGTAACACAAAAGGGAGTCCGAATCAGAGTGAGGCCCCAAGGGCGCCGCTTTACGCTTCGCGACTCATTGGGAGTTTAGAGAGCTTGACACGAACTCGTGATATCCTGTTTTGATACACTTATGTGTTTCTTTGCATTGCATGTGCATTGGTGCGCCTAGGACACCGTGTTGGCCATCCGCTATTCCCTGGCGGTTTCGGAGGCTTGTCTTGTCAAGGCATGACCATAAGGCTGACCGGTTGCGGGCTCTGCCACTATGGGAACACAAACCCTGGTTTTACCGGGGCACCCCTTTCGACCATTCGACCTAGTGCATATTCGGAATCCATAGTGACCATTCCAAACTAGGACAGGTTGCTTACCCGATTTTAGGTTGTTTGAAACCGCTGCGTGCGTAGTGAAACCCTAGCTCTTGACAAAATAGGACAGGGAAACCCTACCCCAACATAGGAGTGTATTGGCTCTCATTTACATGCTATGTGCTTTTAGAGTGTATCTCTACAGGGAATGCATATACCACCATTGAAGTCTGGTATCCGCCCAAGCACCAAGATCGATATTTTGAGAATCGGTTATATCTCTGGGTATCGATTCAGATTTGGGGCGATGATTTCGGGAACAAAGGATCGTGAATAGAATACTGCTCGTTGACTTTTGTTCATACCCATTCCAAAGGAAGTTGAGCCGAGATGTCGCTTTCTTTTTGCTAGGGTAGTCCCGAACTATAGCTTCAAGGCTCGATATCCCTGTACATTGGACTAGTGTCGATAGACTTTGTTAGGTCGAGATTCAATTCAAGGGCAACCAATTTTCTTCGCTGGTAAGACAAAGAAAGGCCGATTAGGGCTCGCGGTTCATCTGATCCGACTACCAAATACATCATCGCAGAATCTGATGGCACAGGGTTCAGAAGAATTTGTGGCCGTGATAGCAGCGTTAAATTAGGGAACTACCATGCAGGCTGAGACCAATATTGAAATGCAGCGCCCATCTGGGGTATCTGCCTCACATCCGGCTTTGGGACCCCAGCCAAACTTTGATCCACTTCCGCCAGTTGAAGATTTGCAGTGTCCGAATCCTCGGGAAAGGTTGACTCAAGCTCAGGTGCTCGAACCCCTGGTGCAGCCTACTGAGAGGCTTCAACCCTTTCATGTTAATGAGCTCAATCCGACTGCAGTGAAAATTGCGAGCCTTGAGAAGCAATTCAAAAAGGCACAAGGCCTTAACTCCATCCCCGACATTGAGGATGGGCACACTGAGTCTGCCGTGCGGCTCCCAGACAGATTCAAAATGCCATATATTGACCGTTTTGATGGGTCTGGAGATCCAATGGTACATATCTGACTTTTCCTGGATGTCTTGAAGCCGATGGGTCTGACTAAGCCACAGAAACTCTCTCTGTATGGAAGAACCCTGTCGGGTGTAGCAGCCACTTGGTACGCTAAGTTGGAAGATAAAGTGAAGCAAAACTGGGAAGAACTGGCTGAGGCCTTTGTCGATCAGTATTCGTACAACACCCAAGTTGAAATGACCATCCAAGAGCTTGAAGCAACCCGCCAGAACCCAAAAGAGCCTTTTGTGGAATTTGTTGCCAAGTGGAGAGCAAAGGCAGCACAGATGACGGATCGTCGCCCTTTGGAGAGGGATCAAGTACAGATGATGGTGCGAAACCTCGAGCATGATATGTTGCAAAAGTTGATAGTCGCTCTGCTATTCACTTTCAAGAGTTTGAATGAACTGGGGGTTCAGGTCGAGAGCGCGTTCAATAGTGGGATCATTCCCAGAACAAATGAACTGACAAGGAGGGTGATTTCAGGGAATACCAATGCTGGTAGTAACGCTATTCCCAAACCCACCGAAATCAATACAGTTGCCACAACCGACCCTTTTGCCAAACCAAGCCTACAAATTTTGAGCTCAGGTAACTTTCACCCCTCTATATGAGCTTGACTAACGCACTAAAAGTCTTGATGGTAAGAGGGCATCTCAAACCCCTTGATCCTCAACCTCTTCCTGACCCACTCCCCAAAGACATAACCCTCCAAGCATCAGTATGTACCATCGGCCAATATGTCATGACCGACCGTTGCTACCGCCTTCATCATGAGATCCAAAATCTCATTGACAACCAAACGATAGCTCCACCTTCAGACCCCAATGACCAAATACCTCATCCACATCTCAATCTAATCCACACATTGGCCGTCCCTTATGACCCCAGCATATACATCACCCCAGCCCATCTGCCCAAGCCTGTAGTGTTCATTCCAGAGAGCTTGGACTTATGTATGATGGGTGCATCTGAACCCCAATCATCCCAAACCCATGAACCCACTACTTCTGAGCTGATGAGAATGATCGAAGATCTTCAAAGAACTGTGGCAGATCTGGCCTTCGGAGTTTTGGCCCCATTATCGACCACATCACATACTAAGGAGTTCATGTCAAAAGGCTCCTTAACCATGGGACGGGCTGCATTGGGAGAAGGCCAATCTCTTAGCAAAGTGGAGACTAGTGATAAGAGCAAGGCAGGGGCAAGAATTAGCCCCCGTGAACATCTTCAGTTGGCTGCTGAGGCTTGGAAAGCTGAAGGACTGAACAAAGAGCAGGTCCTTGCGGTTGTTATAGAGGCTGTGGATGACACTTTCGCCACTCAAGTTGGGGGCAATTTGAATCAAGGGGTGAGCCGGGAGAAGGGCCTTTATACCAGGAATGTTCCTTTCAACTCTAGCCCCGTACTTGGAAGAGACCAGCAAACCCAACAAGACTGTCAATCCTTCTTTGGTGCATCCAAAGAAAAAGCCACAAACCTCAAAATACCCACCTCGAGGCCAGAGGGTGTTCGTACCCCATCAGACATGTCTCTATCAGCGGCCTTGAGGGTCCTGATTAAAAAGGGGTACCTGAAACCCCTGGAGCCGCGACCACTGCCAGATAAACTTCCTCCCTCCCATGATCCGGCCAAGTATTGTGCCTTTCATCAGCAGGTCGGCCATGTCACTGATAAGTGTTTCCGTCTTCGCCACAAAATACAAGATCTGATTGACAATAAGGTCATCATCGCACCAACTCAGCAAAGTCTATCGGCACTTGATCAATGAACTTGTGGGGGATAATGTGATGTGATCAGGAGATAAACCACCTGCGGGCGGCATTGATTTCGGATGTGGTGGGCGGCATGCACTATTTTGAGCAATGTACAAATGCTGTTAATTTTGCTTTCTGACTTAGGTATTGGGTCAGTCTTGTCATTTTGTATTGAGTCATTTTTCATATCGAGTCGGTCGTGGTCCTGTCTTGTTGTAAAGTCACCCTGCTTTTGTTAGAGTCGGGTGATTTTGGGTGTTACCTCAGACATCACTTGCTTGTTTTGTGTTTGTCTTTTTGCTTCCTTTCGAGTCTGTTTCTGCCTTGGAGCCAGTTATGCCAACAGATCTGAATGGAATAGCAGTGATTTTCACACTCTTGTGTTTGCTTCTGTCGTGTGCCAGTTGTGCCAGAAATTCTAAATGAGATGGCAGTATTTGACTAAGAACTCTGTCTTTTCTGTGCCTTGAAGTCGTTGTAATGACTTGAGTTTTTCAAAACTTTTTGAACACTACGGTGAAAACGAAGAGGAGGGAATTCCTCGGGGTTTGTAAAAATTTGATCAATTGAGAGAAAGAGAGACATGCTAAACCCTTAATGATTGAGATCATGCTCATTAATGTGAGTATTGAGAAGGATCCTGGCTCGATCCGGATTGGCTCCACACTGTCTTCAGCGCGAGCGACTAGTCGCTTTCTTAAAATTTTTCAAAAAATGTTTTGCGCGGTCCTGCGAAGACATGTGCGGAATCGCTCTTGAGATTGTGCAGCTTAGGATCGCTCTCAGCCTCAAGACTCGACCCCTTTGCTTTCAAACCTTGAACTTGGATTCAGAACGTTCAAAGGTCAATCATGATGTGAGGCCTGTGTGGTCAGATTTGAAGCAGCCCGCATACTAGGGGCAAGAAAGTCAGATCAAGAAGCTTGCAAATTTAGAACAAAAGCACCCCTCGAACTAGGGGTAAAAAATATCCGATGTGCTCGAAGAGCCAAAGGTGGATCCTTCTGCAAATCAATACAACAGCCATTCTCCTGGATACAGAGGGCTTCAATCTCAAAACCATTTGGCATGGACTTGTTACACTTTTACCCTTTGAGAGGCTCGCTGGGCCGAAAACCCGGAAAGGGAGACCCAGGCAAAAGTTAGAGCAAAGAAAAAAATACAAAATACAAAAAAGAAATACAAAAATACAAAAAAGCAAAAAAGCAAAAAAAGAAGAAAAAAAGAAAAATGCAAAGAATGAAAAAAAAGAAAAAAGAAGAAAAGAAATGAAAATGAAAAGAAAAGAAAAAACAAAGCTCGCAAGGTTGAAAACCTGCAACAGGCGCCTTGGCAAAAGTTAGAGCCTAAAAATGAGAGGTTAAATACCCGAGTGTACCTTAACCCCGAACTACGTAAGGCTTGATTCCCATGTTTGGGATACGTAGGCAACTTCATTCTGAAGTCCAGCCATAAAACAATTCAAATTCGATTGTGTCCATGCGATGGTTCTGGCCATCTTTGTGTTCTCTGCATCTGAGAGTCTGGTTGTGTTCATCGCTCCGAGGACTGACTACAATGTGCTGCGGCATCATCCAAACAAGGGGCAACTTTCCGTTGCCATTCAAAACGCCGCAATGTCATTTCAAACAAGGGGCAACTTTCCGTTGCCACGCAGTGTCCTTCAGACAAGGGGCAATTTTCCATTGCTATGGGTCCGAGGTTGTGCATCTCAAGAGTAGGTTCCGTGCTCGTTGAGCAGTGACCAATTGCAAAAACAGTTTTTGGGAATTTTTACTGAGGTTGACTGATTTTCTCTAGAAAATTATTCCATTTTTTCAAAACTGGACCGTTTTCTTGGACCCAAAAAAGGAAAATTTTCAGTGCTCATAGCCTGACTTGCATGATTTCAAATCAAAAATTGAACAAGTGTGTTAATCTAACTCTCACATTGGTCAAAACTATTTTAGTAGAAAACCAAAACAAAAAAATGGTCGAAATGATGAACTAGGGGCATAGTTGAGTCAGGCTTCCTGTCTTTCCCCATTGTCAACACGCTCGCCAAGAAGGGCACTCTACCTGCCGGAAAAGGCACAACTGAGGTTAACAACAAAAGGGCTGAAAGCTCTCAACATCCTCCAAGCAGCGAAGTATCAAGTCAAGCACGGCTAACCGAATGGATCAAGATATTCCACTCCATCATCTGGATAGATCAGATCATGTCCAAACTCCCCAGCAGAGCATCATTAACCGAAGTCAATTGCAGATTTGCTGCACACCCAGTTGTAGCATAACCCCTCTGTGGGGGAAGTTCACTGTTGTGAACAGAAGAAAGAGAATCTAGCAGAATGCTAGGGGCAAAAGCCTGCAACTTCTTGTCTACCCATCAACCACCCAGGGGAGGGATAAAAAAATGAGAGATTGAAGAATAGAGAGATGTGCGTTGAGAGAAAAAGTGAGAAAATGGCTTTTTCAGAAAACTAGAGATTGAGTGCCAAGTGATGTGAGAATCACAAATAAGAAAGGGTGGGAATAATACCCGGTGAAAGAGGCTCCCTGTGCGCATTTGAGTCTTTCGTTGTGTTTTGTTTGTCTCGAGTCTTGTTTTGAGTCGTTTCAAGTGTCAATAGATGTATTTAGGTTGTTTACCTTTATTTTCCGTTGTTGGGTCGTCTTTGCTATGTTCAGTTGTAGGCTCAATATCCGGTCGAGAACTCATTTTCTCAATTTCAAAAATGATTTGTTGTGTGCTCAGAGTGCTTTGTCATTCTCCACATTTGTGAAAAAAGGAATTTGTTCTTTCAAAAACTGCAGGGTTCAACCCAGGTCGTGTGAGAACAGTAGAACCAGGACCTATCTGAAGCTATAATGGTTCCGGGCTGCCAAGCAAAAGAAAAGAGGGAAAATTGAAGCATCTGAGTGTGTTTCGCCTTCAGCAAATTCCGTAATTGTATTCCGGATGTACCTCTTCAAACCTTGTCAGTGTTCCGAAGTATGAGTGTGCCTCTACTCCAAGTGTAAGCCTGCTTCAAGTCAGAATGGCAATTAAAGCAGCAGCAGATGTTATCTCTCGCTAACATGCACGGGGTGTCCCCTTTTCGAGCAGAATGTGTTGTAAAGCCTGCAAAGCCCTCCAAGAGGTAAATCAGAGGCACCAGAGTACACATTTGATGCTCCTCTATTGCATAGAATATGAACTTTCATATACACTGTTGTTGCATGCGTGCCGCACATCGTTATGATTCTTGCATAGAATATGCTTGCTTTCAATATTGCATAGAAAATGCCCCCATACCTGCACAGAAGATGCATTTTATCGCGCTATTTTGCGCACCTCCATCGCACTGTTTTGTGCAGTTTACATTCGCGCTATTTTGCGCACCTCAATCGCACTGTTTTGTGCAGTTTATCATTCACGCTATCTTCGCGCTTATTTCGCTTATTTGGCGACGACCGCTTTTGTGCAGTTTACATTCGCGCTATTTTGCGCACCTCAATCGCACTGTTTTGTGCAGTTTATCATTCGCGCTATCTTGCGCAGTTTACATTCGCGCTATTTTGCGCACCTCAATCGCACTGTCCTGTGCTTTGCATATCACATCGCACTGTTTTGTGCATTACACTTCATTCGCGCTATTTTGCGCATCGCACTATTTTGTGCATTATATTTGCTCGCGCTATCTTGCGCACCCCACCTGCACTTGTTAGTGCATTACATTTTACTCGCGCTATTTTGCGCAACGCACTATCTTGTGCATTCGCACTGTCTTGTGCATCACATTTCATTCGCGCTATTTTGCGCATCGCACTGTTTTGTGCATTACACTTCATTCGCGCTATTTTGCGCATCGCACTATTTTGTGCATTACATTTGCTCGCGCTATCTTGCGCACCCCATCCGCACTTGTTAGTGCATTGCATTTCATTCGCGCTATTTTGCGCATCGCACTATTTTGTGCAATTCATCATTCGCGCTATTTTGCGCATCGCACTATTTTGTGCACCTTACTTGCATTTTGCATCCATTCAATCGCGCTATTTTGGCGATCGCACCGCCTTGTGCACTCAATCGCACTGCTTTTGTGCATCGCATCATCACGCTATCTTGCGCACCTCCATCGCGACTTTGTCTTGTGCACTCGCGCTTTCTGCGATCGCACTATCATGTGCACTTACATGCTATATCTCGCCGCACTCTCTTGTGCATTCCATTACACTCAGCTGTTTAGCGTATCGCACTATTCTGCAATTTACTTTCGCTTTCTGCGCATCGACCGATTTGTGCATTACATTGTTTCATTCGCTATTTTGCGATCGCACTATTTTGTGCATTTTACTTGCATTGCACGCGTGCATTTTATCGCGCTTATCTTGCGACCTTACCCGCACTTGTTAGTGCATGACATTTCATTCGGCTTATTTTGCGCATCACACCGCTTTGTGCATGTATGCCACATTGCACTGTTTCGCACATCTTGTTAGCACTGTCTTGTGCATTCCAACCTGTTCCGCACTGTTTTGTGCATCTCCTTAGCATTGTTTTGTGCACTCACTCTGCATCACATTGTCTTGTGCACACTGTTTTGCATAAACCCCGAATTTTAAACCGGCCACAGATAAGCCCAATTTTCAAACCGGCCACAGCCAGATAAGTCCAATTATCAAAGTTTTCCTGCATATCCTTTGCATCCTGCCCCCGAACTACGCTGGTTTGATTTCTTGCAAAGGGATACGTAGGCAGCCTGTGGGCACAACCATTCATTCATCTGTACTTTGTTTGTCCAAGTTTTCGGCCTTGTCAAAAATGGGTCGTCTCTGGGCTTTGACATGCACTCCCGTCATTGTTATGACTTTCGAGTTCAGTCAAAGAGGGGCAACAGTAGACACCCCATTTTTGACCACCCTTAAGACTTCGGCACTACTAATGGTTTACTTGTTGGAGAAAGGTGTGCAGTGCACAGGTTCAGTTTCTTCGGCAAGAAGAGAGGCAAATCTCAACTTCATACCCCATTGTGGACCAAAATTATTTTTGATGGTTTTTATACCTTAAAACCCTCTCTTTCAAAACATTTTTGAAATAAAATTCTCACGATGTTCCGACGCTCGCATTTCGGTAAATGGTGCGCTTTTCGGTAAACCGAGCGAGGACAAAGGGGAGATGAATGAAAGAGAGATGAAATCTTTGAAAAATCTTTCAAAACACCTTACTTAGGGGTTTGGAGTTGAAGAAAAGAGGAGAAGAGGGGAGAAAACTAGTTTGGGAGTGGTTTAGCATGAATCCGGGAAGGAGAAAAGTCTGCACGGCTTCCCCGAAACGGGCATAACTCTTTGTACAAGGGGGATTAAAATATGGGGCCACCACCATTGGAAACCTTACTTCTGGGGCTTCATTTTGCACTCAAGAATCTCCTAAGTCCAAATCCGGGGGGAGGAGATATGGTTGGTTGAAGTCCGGTTGGACCGAGTCTGCGCGGCTTTACGGAAACTGGCATAACTTTTTCCACAGGAGGAATTTTAATGCAAGGTTTGCGCCATTGGAAAGCTAACTTCCGGGGCTTCAATCTGGACTTCCACCGGAACTTTTTGAGCTTACCGGCTGCCTACCGGCACAAAAGATAGCCGACCGACACAAAATATTGCCGGCTGGCCAAAAGTGCCCAGAACTCAGATTTTTGACAGATATTTTTCTATACACTGTGGCAGATGTTTTCAATTGGATATTTCGACCAAAAGCTCTTATTTTGACATATATAAGACCTTATATCTGATATGGCTTAGGTAAGATCAAAAAGAAAAAAGTTTTGGGAGCTTCTCACTCTAGATTTCTCTCTCTCTCTACCCAAAACCTCTCAAATCCTTGGCCATTTCTTCATCACCACCAAGAACCACCACCACCACTCCATTTCCAGCAGCAAGGGGAGCTTTTCAGAGGCTTAGAAGCAACATTCCTCAAGCCAAGAGGTAGAAAAGAAGTGGTCTTCAAGGGTAAGTTGCCATTTCCCTCTTTTGTAGCATTTTCTTGCCTCATCTCTTAGGCCTATTTGGTAATTGTTTTGGGCTCCGACCAGAACTGAAAGGGGACTTATTTTGAGCTATTATTCATGTTTGTTCAAGGGCTCAACCTTGTTTGAGCCCTCCATTTGGTACTTACTTCAATATCATCTTGTATGTCAATATTTTGCATGCTTTTTCTAGCTTATGTGTGATCTGTTTTCGAGCATGATGTAAACTGTAAGAGGGCCTATTTTGAGCCCCTCTTCATCTTTGAAGAAGGGCTCAACCCTATTTGGCCTCTCTATCATGCACTTGTTTCATAATCTCTCATATTTACCGTAAATTTGCATGATCTGTTTAGCCTCTGTGCGATCTGTTTTGGAGCATGTCATGAACTGTGAGTAGGCTTATTTTATGTCCCTCTACAACATTGTAGAAGGGATCAACTTCATTGGGGGTCTCCATGTTATACTTGTCATTATACCCCTCTTTGGCCCTCATTTTGCATGCTTTGTTAGGCCTATTTTGCTTCTGTTTTCGGCCATGATCAGGTCTAGAAAGAGTCACATTTTGGCCTTCTTGTCATCTTTTGTTAAGGGTCCAAGGCTGTTTGATGAATGTTTGGCATACCTCATGTTCTAGCCTTTGTTGGCTTCATTCTTGCATGACATTTTTAGCAAGTTCGCATACTGATTCGAGGCTTGTCATCTACTGTAAATGTTCATATTTTTGGTCCCTCTTCAGTGTTGTAGAAGGGTATTTTGTTGTTTGGGCTTTGCATTTACCATCTACTTCAATACCCCTCTCTTGGCCCCTATTTTTGCATGCCATTGTCGCCCTATCTATGCTTGCTGTTTGGCCATGTTTTAGACTGTAAAATGCTTGTTTCAGGACTGCCTTGCTACTGTATTTTCATTCCATGTCCATATTGTGCACGCATTGCATAGCTATAGGCCATTTCGGGTGCCTAAATTCGCATTTCGGGACCATTCCTCGCATTTGGTGTCATTTCGCCATCTTTCGGGACTGTTTTCCCCTATATTTCAGTGCTGAAATTCCATTGGCATGTTTGCATATCATTTTCTATGCCATTTCATGCCTTAATGCCATTGCCTTGGTTTGCGTGTCTGCAGCACGCATTTCGAGGCACTTCATTTTCATCCATTGGCCTCCTATGTGAGTGTGGCTGAGGCTATCTCATATTGGTGTAAGCCCATCTTGTATGGTGTATGCCATGTTACAATGCGTTGTGCATGTTATCTTGTTAGCATTGTGTATGCCATGTAGTTGCATTGCATGTTTGTACGTTAGCTTGCATGTTTAGGTTGCATGTGCATTGTTGTGCATTGCCTCACCTCTTGATCAACCATGATTGAGGTTGGGTCCCTTGTATGTTTTGTGTGCATTGCATTTGACACTGAAATGCAAGCTTGGCCTCTTAGGCCATCATGCGTCGAAATGCGCCATTGATGGCCCGAGGGTCAAGGGCCATGCTCCCTTGAGTCCATTGCATGATAGGGAGTGTGTCCGTGCACACATTTGCTCAAAATTCCATACCATGCACTGCTGGTTTGCTGTTGCTGTCAAAACTGTCTTCTGCAGGAATTATTTGCCGACCGGCAGTATAGAGTGCCGACCGGCACTGTATTTATTGCCGACAAACTCCTTAGCAGCCGATGGATATTGTACACGGCCGGTGGACATTCTATTCAGCCGATGATGATCCTCAGTGTGCAGAGAGTATGTTCTGAGACTTTGGCAGTTTTCCAGAGAAGCAGGGCAGTAAAAGCAGAGCTAACAGTGCCATGGCGCGGGTTTCCGGGCAAGACGGGCTCGAGCATACATCATCACACGCATCCCGAGGCGGGGGCCGCGGCCATCTCTTCTTTGCATTTAATTTAATTAGATTAGAGGTTTTGTAATAAGTAATTCAGTATTATTTATTCGGCCTGTATATTCTTTTGGTCCCTCCGAGTGAGGGCGTATCTGTAATAAGTGTGTGTGTGTGGTGTGCATGTCTTCCAACCTCCACTTCTTTCTTCCCTTTTATTTACCTGCTTATGATGGTAGATTAGGGCACGTTTATTTTAGCATACCTTATGCAATGCATGCGTGCATCCATGCATTTGTTGACATGCATCGGGCTCGGTACATCATTCAAACTGCATTGTATTTCAAATCTAACTTGAATACGTGTTACTCGTGCATTTCACATGCCATGTTCAGGATAACCGAGCCTGTCTAATTGCACTTTGCATGTGTTGCATTAGCCACTTAACATGAACTAGGATCATGCATATGATTACTAACTAGTTTCTGTTTTGGCTTGGAGTACTAGGTGAGCTTTTATGCTTTAGCATATCGCATGTGTGTGAATGTTGCCATAATAGCATGATTACCATGAGGCTAGCTGCTTATGTGATATAACTGCTTGAATGCCTGCGGATGGAGGTTGAATTACCTAAATTGGGACAATGCATTAAAACTGTGAGTTTTAAGCCCACTAGATAGTGGCAAAACCATCTTTTTCTAAAAGACCACCTAAGGGTGGCAAAACCTGCATTTTAGCCTACTTGCGAGTAGCAAACCATTTTTAAAACAAACATGTAGTGTTTTGTTCCAACTTAGACGATTTGGTCTATACTTGTTTGCTGTGCGCATAACGTAGCAAATCTAGGCTAATAACCGGTACAAGAGCATGTAATGTTTTCAAAATCGGATATCACGGTTAGTAGAGGCCGGTCTTCGGACCGGGCGAAAGGGGGTGCTCTTAGCTGACCTTTCCCGATCGTACCCAAGCTCCCGAGCCAAGACATTTGGTGATGACGGACACGTGGCCTTCGGCACCGAGTCAGGGTTTCCTAAATTTCCCATTTTAAAATATTTAGGTGGCGACTCTGTATCTGGCAAAGCAGTCCATGTTTGGCACTTCTTTTCAAAATCTGTTTTTCTCAAAACGATTTGCCAGAGTCGGACTCTTTGGTTCAGATTAAGAACCGTAACACAAAAGGGAGTCCGAACTGTAGAGTGAGGCCCCAAGGGCGCGTCTACACAGTTGTCTCATTTTCATCACATGGCCACTGATGTGAGTGTGGCTGAGGTCCACTCATATTGGTGTAAGTCCATCTCGCATTATGTATGCCATTTTAGTCCATAGCATTGCGTATGCTAGGTTGCATGTTAGTGCATTGTGCATGCCATGTTGTGTCACATGCATTGTGTATGCCATTTTAGTCTAGAGCATTGCGTATGCTAGGTTGTATGTTAGTTGCATTGTGTATGCCATCTCATTGCATTGTGTTTGGGATAGGAGTTAGCTCGAACACGGGAAACGAGGGGCGTTTCGTACCCGAAGTGACGAAACGTGTCTCAATTCCCGGTCGCCGACACTCCGGATTACCCATGATGGAGTTTGGACCTTGTTGTGTTTATATGTGCATTCATTTCATATTGAGTCGTGCAATTCGACTCCTCGGCCATCATGCATCAAGATGCGTGATTGGTGGCACGAGGATCAAGGTGTGCATATATGTGTGAAAATACTTTGCCATGCCCCTTTCTTGCTCTCTGTTGCAGCAAACCAGAAATCAGCAGCCTTCTAGAGCTTTGTACAGCATTCTGGGATTAATTGCAAACAGAGGCAAATCGGGGCATCCCGAGGAATTTCCCGACAAGGCAGCTCGAGCATGCATGCATCTTTCATCATTCGGAACAGAGCTGAGGCGGTCCATTTAGCTTGCATGCTAATTTACTTGCTTTCCTAGTTAATTTGTTAATTAAATAGGGTTTTGTAATATTTAATTATTTATTCGGACTGTAATTATTTATTTGGACTATATTATTTATTCGGACCCTCTAAGGAGGCCAATTGTGTAATAAGTGTGCGTGTGTGTGATGTATGTCGTCCAACCCCACGTCTTTCTCCCTTTTATTTATTAGCTTATGATGGTTAGTTTAGTGCATGTTTCAATTAGCATACTTATGCTCGCATGTTTGCATCCATTCATCTGTCTTGCATGCACCGGGCTCGACGCATCATACTAACTGCATTGTATTTCAATTTCAAGTTGAATACGTGTTAGCTGTAGCATCATCATATGCCATCTTAGAATAGCTGATCCTATCTTAGTTGCATTCTTGTATGTGTTGCATTAGGCATTTTAGCATGGTCAGGATCATGCATTTGATTACTAACTAGCTTCTGTTTTGGCTCGGAGTACTTGGTAAGTGTTTATGCTTAAGCATCCTTGCATGTGTGTGACTGACTACCATGATAGCATGCTTACCATGAGGCTATGTGCTTATGTGATATAACTGCCTGAATGCCTGTGGGTGAAGGTTGGATTATTTGAATTGGAACAATTCATCGATTCCAAGTTTTAAGCCCACTAGATAGTGGCAAATCACCATGTTTTCTAAGCCCACTTGAGGGTGGCAAAATCCGCATTTTAGCCTACTTGCGAGTAGCAAACCGCTTTCAAAAACAAACATGAAATGTTTTGTTCCAACTCAGGCGATCCAGTCTATACTTGTATGTTGTGTGCATCACGTAGTAAATCTAGGCTAATAACCGGAATAAGAGCACATAATGTTTTCAAAACTCGATATCATGGTTAGTAGAGGCCGATCTTTGATCGGGCGAGCGGGGGTGGTGCTCACGAAGTGACCTTCCCCAATCGTACCCAAGTTCCCGAGCCAAGGCAACTTTGGTGATGACGGACACGTGGCCTTAGGCAACGAGTCAGGGTTTCCTAAATTTCTCAAAATAAAATATTTAGGTGGCGACTCTGTATCTGGCAAAGTAGTCCATGTTTGGCACTTCTTTAAAAAAAATTTGTTTTCAAAAACGATTTGCTGGATTTGGACTCTTTGATGATTCATCGGTCTTGCATTGCACTCTGTGAGATTAGATACAGGACTGTGACTTTGAGTCCTGAACTGTAATGAGCCCAAATGAACAAAACGGGGGATTCCCTCCCGGGATGTTCGGGGACGTCTACAGTAACGTTTTGGTTAGTTTGTGCGAAAAGCCGAGGTAGATAGTACTCTCGGTACATTGAGGTGAAGCCTTAAGTGTTTAGTTTGGGCGAGCCAAACGCGATGACCTTGGTCATGGATGTCTAAGTTGGACTTAGGCAAGAACCAGGCGATGCATCCTTAATATGAACATAAGTGATACTTAGGTTCACATTAGAGGGGCAAGAAGCGTGAATAAGTTAAAAAAAAAGCACAACACTTGTAAAAAGGCGATGTTTCAATGTGAGACAAGGCATGTTCTGGTCGGTTTGTGCGAAAAGCCGAGGTAGATAGTACTCTCAATACACTAAGGTCAAGCCTCAAGTGTTTAGTTTGGGTGAGCCAAATGTAATGACCTTGGTCATGGATATCTAAGATAGACTTAGGCAAGAATCAAGTGATGCATCCTTAATGTGAACATAAGTGATACTTAGGTCCACATTAGGAGGCATGAAGCATGAATAAGTATAACACTTGTGAAAAGTTATTGAGAAAAATGAAAAATTTTACAAGTTGAAGTTATCTGAGACAAATATTAGAGATACTGTAGACACCCCATTTTTGACCGACCTTAAGACTCAGACGTCATCGATTAAGTGCTCGGTGATGGTCCATGTTGTGCTCGTTCTGAGGTTGCGAAGTTTCAGCTAAGAGCCTTACCCCCGGACCTCGGGACCCTTTTGTGCCTTACCTCGGTTTGCGAACCAAGTCTTGTTTTCTCTTCCCGAAGGGAGGGAGAGGTCTTGTAGACCATCTCTTAGTGGCCGCAGGCTACTTTTCGTGGTCGTAGGCCACTTTTCCCGTTTGGAGACCAGTTTTCGGTTTTCGAAGCCGTCAGCTGTACGCCTCGGTTCGGAGACCAGTTTTTGATTTTCGGAGCCGTCAGCCGTACGCCTCGGTTCGGGACCGCTTAACTTTCTCCGTTTGGCACGATTTTTGGAGAGCTTGAACATTTTGAACCTTCGTTTTAGCTTCTTGAGGAAGCTTAAACCTTTTGAACCTTCATTTTAGCTTCTTGAGGAAGCTTGAACCTTTTGAACCCTTGTTTTAACTTCTTGAGGAAGCTTGAACCTTTTGAACCTTTGTTTTAGCTTCTTAAAGAAGCTTGAACCTTTTGAACCTTTGCTCTAGCTTCTTGAGGAAGCTTGAACCTTTGCTCTAGCTTCTCCAAGAAGTTTGAACCTTTGCCCTAGCTTCTCTAAGAAGCTTGAACCTTTGCTCTAGCTTCTCCAAGAAGCTTAAACCCTCTTGTTTCTCTATAAGAGAGGGCCTCTCTCTCCTTTAGAGAGATTGAAAAAAATTTGTCTATGGAAAAGCACATATATCTCTCTATATCTCTACATTCTAGGCTTAGAAAAGGTGTTTGTTCTTGGCCTTTAACACCACACCTTATAGCCACACACCTCCACCATTGATCTAAGGTTCTTGGAGGGTCTTAAGTGGTCTCAGAGAGCTGGTTTTTGGTCCAAGAAGCTACTGGTTTTGCTGAAGCTACAAGGGTAACACATTATTCCCTCTTTTAAGCTTTATTTTGCTCCATCTTTTAGCCATACTTGCAAGCATATTTGAGCTTTGGTGTAAACTAAAAAAAGTCTTGTTTTGAGGCCCTTAACATGTTTGTTTAGGATCATTTTTCTATTGGGGGTCATCTACCCCCCTTGCATGCTTCATTTTACCTTATTTTGAGCCATGCCTTAGAGTATTTGTGTTGGCCTTTGTTTGGCCTTTTAGCCACTAAAATCCAATGGATTTTCAGTGGCTAACACGTTGTTTTGAGTGCCAAAATCAGAGAGGGGTGACCCTCTTTCTCCTTGTTTTGTTTTCTAGCATTTTTGGCCTTACAAAGGAGCCCTTATTTGCATGCTTCCAAGCCATGTTTCAGGCCATTTTTTATGAGTTTTAGGACCTGCATAGGCTCTGTCTAGAGCTTGTTTTTTCATATTGGATGTCCATCTTGCATGTGTAGAATAACCCTCTTCATAGCATATCAAAGGAGCATCTCATTCTTGCATGCATTGACCATGTTTCAGTGGGTTTTTTGGCTTTATTTGGCATTTTACACCTCTTTATTATGCTGGTTTAGTGACCTCTTGAATGCTTCACATGCTTGTAGTGTAAATCCTCTTCACTAGCTTGTAATGCATGTTGTTTCGGCCTTTGATTCTAGCATATTTTGGCCATGTTCTTAACTGATTTTGTGCATGTTTTGGACTACCTTAGCTCTGTTTTTAGGCCTCATGGTCGAATGATGTTTGCTATGCATGGTTGTAGTTTAATACCCTTGCCTAGCTTTGAGTTTTGAAGCCTATTGCATGCATATTTTGCGGTGTTTCCATGTTTTGGCATCATTGTGAATCATATTTCAGAGCTTATATGTATGCCATATTTCCATGTTTTCCACTCTTTAAATGTGTTTGAGAGTTATGCATGAATACCTCATTTTTGGACCATTGCATGAGCTTCATTTCCATGCTTTGCGAGCCATCATTTTAGTCCACATTTGCTACTGTTTTGGCCTGCATAGGGACTGTTTGGGGCTGGTTTGGCCATTTGAGTGTTGCTTTGCATGCCTATAGTGTAATCCACTTCACTAGTTTCGGTATTTGGGCCATCTAGCATGCATTGTGTGAGGTGTTTGCATGATTCGGGACCATCTTGCATGTCATTTCAAAGCTGGAAAATATATGGTCGTATGCCATATTTCATGCTTACCATGCTTTGGTGGAGTTGCACTTTGTGCCTTAGGTTTGGTCCCTTCCATTTGTGCATGTTTGCATGTGTGTTGTTGCTTCATTTTCATCATGTATGGCCACTAATTTGAGTGTGGCTGAGGCCCATTCATTTTAGTTTAAGTCCATCTTGCATTATGTATGCCATATCCATGTTGTCGCATGCTTGATCGTCGCATTGTGTATGCCTTGTTCATGTCTTCGTGCATGTCCATCTTTGTATGTGCATTGCGTATGCCATATAGTTCATGTGCATTGAGTATGCCATTTTTAGTTCATAGCATTGTGTATGCTAGTTGCATGTTTGCATATCATCCCTCGCATGCTAGCATGATTAGGTTGCATTGCGTTTAGGGTTGCATGTTAGTCGTATTGTGTATGCCATGTATATTGCATTGTGTTTGGAATAGGGTTTAGCCCAAACACGGGAAACGAGGGATGTTTTGTACTCCAAGTGACGAAACATGCCTCAATTCTCGGTCACCGACACTCCGGATTACCCATGATGGAGTTTAGGCCTTGTTGTGTTTATATGTGCATTCATTTCATATCAAGTCGTGCAATTCGACTCCTCGGCTATCATGCATCGAGATGCGTGATTAGTGGTCCGAGGGTCAAGGACTACACTCCCTTGAGCTTGTGCAATGATGGGAGAGTGGTCGTGCACACATTTGTTAAAAATACCTTGCTATGCCTCTCTCTTGCTTTGTGTTGTAGAAAACTAGGAACAGGAGGCAGAAACTGGTCGGCCGACCAACATTTCTGGCAGGCCAACCACCTCTTTTGGTCTCCACCACAAAAGGTGGTCGACAGGTGGTCTCCAAGGCCAAGGGCTAGTCAGCAGCCTTCCCACAACTTCCCAGGATGGAGTTTCAGCCTTCTGGAGCCTTCTAGAAGTTTCTGACATCAATTGCAAACAAAGGCGAGTCGTTGCATCGCGAGGGATTTCCCAACAAGGCGGTTCAAGCATGCATGCATCCTTTTTCAATCAAAATAGAGCCGAGGTAGCCTACTTCATTTAGTTTACATGCTTACTTAGTTAGTTTGTTGATTAATTAGAGTTGTGTAATAATTAACTGTAGCTTGTTGGTTCTGTATTATTTATTCGGACCCTCCGCGAGAGGGCGAACTTTGTAATAAGTGTGCGTGTGTGTGATGCATGTCTTCCAACCCCACGTCTTTCTCCCTTTTATTTACCAGCTTATGATGGTTAGTTTTAGGTCATGTTTCAATTAGCATCTATATGTTCGCATGTTTGCATTCATTCATCTATATTGCATGCACCGGGCTCGGCGCATCATGCTAACTGCATTGTATTTCAATTCCAAGTTGAATACATGTATCGATTGTTGTATCTCATATGTCATCTTAGAATTAGCCGAGCCTATTGTAGTTGCATTTTTGCATGTGTTGCATTAGGCATTCTTAGCATAGTTAGGATTCATGCATGATTTCTAATTAGCTTCTTTCTTTGGCTCGGAGTACTCGGTAAGTGTTTATGCTTTAGCATCCTTGCATGTGTGTGAGTGACTACCATGATAGCATGCTTACCATGAGGCTATATGCTTATGTGATATAACTGCCTGAATGCCTGTGGATGAAGGTTGGGTTGCTTGAGTTGGAATAATTCGTCGAAACCCATGTTTTAGCCTACTTGCGAGTAGCAAACTTCAATCCATTTTCAAAACAAATGGATATGCGATGCTTTGTTCCAACTTAGGCAATCTAGTCTATACTTGTATGCTGTGCGCATCACATAGTAATTCTAGGCTGATAAACTAAAATAAGAGCATATGTGTTTTCAAAAACTCGATATCATGCTTAGTAGTGGCCGATGTTTGATCGGGCGAGCGGGGGTGCTCATGAAATGACCTTCCCCAATCGTACCCAAGTTCCCGAGCCAAGGCAACTTTGGTGATGATGGACATGTGGCCTTAGGCACGAGTCAGGGATTCCTAAATTCCTCCAAAATAAAATATTTAGGTGGCGACTCTGTATCTGGCAAAGTAGTCCATGTTTGGCACTTCTTTCTAAAAAAAAAAATCTGTTTTTCAAAATGATTTGCCGGATTTGGACTCTTTGGTGATTTATCGGTCTCGCATTGTACTTTGCAAGATTAGATTCAGAACCATGACATTTGAGTCCGAACTGTAGTGAGCCCCAATGAACAAAACGGGATTCCCTCCCAGGACGTTCGGGGATGTCTACAGATACTATCCGAGATAATCGATTAGTGGTAATCCAAGATAAAGTACCCGAAGTATTCTAATCCGAGGTAAGGAACCAGGTTGTTAGACTTGGAAAGATAAGAAAAAGTCTAAGTATGGAAACATACAACACAGAGAAGATAGCAAAGCATACATAAAGCAATTATGAAAGGCAAATATCCAACACTTGGAAGAAAATGAAGAAAGACATGCATTAAAAGAGGAGCTTGTTCGGCTACAAAACGAGGTACTTCGGCCTGACAAAAATAGAAGTTGTTCAAAAGAAAAGTTACAATTACCTAAAGAAGAAGAAAAAGTATAACCAAAAAGAAAAGGAAAAAATTCTAAGTATTAGCATGGTTCTCTGGCTGGTTCATCTTCGCGGTTGGTGTCGAGTTGGCCTCAGTGACCAATGTGTTATTCTCAGCCGCTAACTCGGCATCGATTTTCAGGAGAGTTTGATCTAGGTTTTTCTCGGCGGCGATAACTTCGGTGTCAGAGGTGGCCTTCTTGGAAGAAGTGCTCTTAGAAACCTTGCCCTCCTCCTCTTTGGTCAGGTCCAGGACCTAATTGTTGAGAGTTAGGGACTTGGTTCCAACAGTGACTTCGGCGCCATCACCATCCTCGGCGTCGGCCTCTTCTTTTTTGTCGCCTTCCTCGAATTGGTTAGACGGGGGATGAAAGGGCACGTTGAGTCGATTGATGTCACGAAGAGGCAAGTCGTTGGGGACGGACAGCTCCTTGAAGGCCGCCATCCAGCCGAGGTAATAGCCTTTATTATAGGCTAGATTAACTTGTGGTTTATACTAGTCCCGAATATTGACTTGCTCCTCCTCGTAGGCCTTCTCATCGATGGCCTTGACCTCGGCCTCCTTGGTTTCCAATGCCTCTTTGAGCTTGCCCTCGACCTCAGCAGCCTTAGCCTCAACCTTGGCGTATTTCGCCTCGGCTGCCTTGGTCGCATCCTCGGCTTCCTTTGCAGTGGCCTCTGCCTTGTTTTGAGCGGTCTTGGCAGCGTTGGCTTTGTCTATCAAACACCTGATGCGGGTCTCGACTTTGTTAAGTGAAGTCAGGAGACCTGCAGTTTCTTGCGTCTTTTTCGTGAGATCATTTTTTACCAACTCGACCTTGACCGCATGGAAATGAACATGATGGATGGCCTACAAGTGAAGAAACAAGTTAGAAAAATATTGGCTAAGTACAAATGACTGAAATAAAAGTTGAATAGAGGGACAAAAGGTCAGAAACTTAACAAGACGGAGTGTCGTACAATCATGGTAAAGTTTTTATATTGGTTGAAGCTGGCAAGCTAGTTTATGTCGGCCGGAAGAAGAACGGTCGTGGATAGGGCAGCGCTGACTTCGAGGCTCTCTATGGCACTGTCGTCGGCTTTGAGAGGTCGGTTACCAACTAGGACCTCGGGGGCCCAGGTTTCCTCGGGGTGGAAACCACTCTCACCCTCTGGGCCTTCAGATCTTAGTTTTTTTGTTAGAGGCACATCAAATGACTCAGCCTCGGCAGGCCTCTTCTTGGTGTCGGCTAGTTTGGATATTGTGAGAGAATCCTCTGGATCCTTTTTAGAATCAAAGGGGATTTGGTTGATTGTAGCCTTGGCCTTAGCCTTCTTTACCCTCTTTTGCTTTGCCTTGGGCTGGGGAGATGGCGTAGATTGCAAGGACACAACATCAGGCAAACCAACTAATAGGTCCTCGACAATTGCCGGTTTGCAAGCTATCTCTTCGGAGGTGGCCGTGACGGTTACTCCGATGCCGAGTTTAAGTGCCAAAAGGGCTAGTGGAGGATTCGCTAGATCGTAACTTAGAGCTTTTGACCCTCGACGCTTTCGGCTGTGTGTTTTGCTGGCAGGAGTGTTCAAAGGTCGGCGACCACATTGACTTGCGATGGAGGAATAAGTTGGGCTGGAGCATAAATGAATGGCTCGTTCATTGGATCAGGAGTTGATGCCTAATCTGGCCTTGGCGAAGAAGTGACTTGTTGAGTTGAAGTAGATAGTGGAGTTTTGCTTCTTCTAGGGACGTCGAGAAGTGGTGATCTGTAGGTCGGCACGTAATTTAACAAGACTAAGGCCTTGCAATCTTCAATGGCAAGTCTAGGAGCCATTTGAGATCTCGACTCGGGACGTAGGACTTTCGAAAAGATTTGCTCGGCTAAGGAAAAGCTACAAAATGAAAGAAAACATTAGAACCAGAAAGAGATATATGCATGAATGTTAAGAATATGGAACCTTGGGATGACTAAGTTCTTACCCTCATCTTCCCTAAAGACTCCACGATGCAAGGGGTGGAGATGAAGGTCATCATTTGGCGCAAACTCTCAGTTGCTCGAGACAATGATATAGTCTTCACTAACACCTTTGTTGGAGTCTAGGAGGTTGGTTATCAATTTGTATGCAATGGATCTGGGTTTGAGGTAATAAGTGTAGCCACTGGTGGACTTGAGGCCACACATGGTATAGCAGTATTGGATATCAGAGAGGGTGATCCTAGCGTTTTCTAGGCAAGACAGCTCAGCTATGCCGTTTATAGTCCTAAACGTATTAATGGCTAATTGCATGGGGTTAAGTTTGTAGAAGTGTAAAACTTCTCGGAAAAGAATGTCAATGGGGAATCTAACTCCGTTCTCGATTATGGACACAATTGGAAATGGCATGTAGGTTTCTCCAGGCATAATAGAAGCCTCTTCACCAGCTAGCCTAAGGTGGACGTCAGCCGAAATGTTAAACTCTTGGCAAAAGTGTTCTAATTTACTGGGTGAATCTACCCCCCCTACTTAAACATTCCCATGACCTCAGTTTAATGGATTATGGTAGTGGTTTATGTCGAGGAAGGTTCTTAGTACCTTGGCGAGACCCTAATGAGCGCTAAGGCAGGGATTCTAAAGATCTAAGGAAGGTTTTGTTTCAATTTTTCCTAAGAATGGTTTCTAACAAATCCCAATCCTAAATCTATGCAAGAATTACCGACATGAACAAGACTCAGGGGGCAAGAATCTGGAAACAAGCCATAAAAACAAAAGAAAAACATGATTTAAAACCAAGGTAAAGGAAGAAAAGAACACAAATATGGCAAGTGTAGTGCTATGTATTTAAGAACACACTTGAAGCGAGAAATGATAATTCAAACTCAGAACATTGAACTAATCAAGGCAAAAAACGTGTAGAACAGAGGATTTGAATCTAGATACAGATTCAATAACAACAAAAGCGTAGGCACATATGTGTATAACAACACAAAAAAGAAATGTACTTGAGAACAGTAAGGAGAGTGTGAAAGAAATAGGGTACTTACAGGGAGAAGTAGAGAAGTAGACGTCGAAATGAAGCTCGCCGAAGTCAGACGATGATGATGACAAGAACCAAATGGTAAAAGGCTCGCCAGAGGTGATGAACAGACGGTTGCAGATAGCTCGAAGGAACGAAAATGGATGATTGAGAGAAATTTTGTAGAGAGAGAAAGTCTGACAAGAGAGAGGGTTTGCGTTTGCAAAGTGAAAAGACAAAAAGAGAGGGAAGAAAGTTTTGTCAAAAAATGAAAAGGCAAAAAAACATGATGAAACTGCCTTGGACGACATACCTAACAGGCTGTGTGGGTAGAATTGATGTGACATAATGACGCGTGATAGGTACGGACCAATAAGGTTGTGGCACGTGGATAAAACAGTTGGAGTAATGGAGCGTGACAACTCATGCGCAGTTGAGATTCTTAGAATTCCTGAACTAGTGGGGCAATAACCTTGGCTAGTGAAGCGATTTTGGTTGAGATGTTGAAAGAACTTGGTTCTTGGTTCTTTATTCTTGATGAAGTGGGCATCTGAGTCTTGGGTACCTAAAACTGACGAGTCATGATCTCGGTCGAAGAAGTACATTTATCTGTCCGACTATCACGATCCAAACCTGCCCCTGTAGGTTTAGTGCCGTAATCGACCAATAATCCTGGGATTACCTATGGCCTCTGAACAGAATAACAAAATATAAGGGGCTAGCGGAAGTAAATATAAACATACAACATCTGTAGAGCTGTGGAGACATACATGGGGTTGAAAATTTAAAGTTAAATGTATACATATGACATCAAAGCTTCATACATCATGTGTTACTATACAGATAGTATCATAAAGGACTTAGCCAAGGATACAAATAAACAAAACAAAACCGAAATGGCCTTGACATGATTCACAAAACTAGACTTCTTCAAACGGAACCTCCTTGGGAGGCACTAAGGCCGGCTGACAAAATCAAACTCTAGGCCATCAACTTTGGGCCTGGTTACTCATCTGGTCACCTACATACATAATATAAATAGTGAGCAAAAGCCTAGTGAATAATAACAAAGTAAAGGGTTAAATGAATGTTGTCCCATAGCAGATTCAAAAAGCTGAAATAGATTTATAATTCTTATTCAGAGTTTAGAAGCATATGCTTATTCATTTCACAAATGATCATATGTGGTACACCCATTAGCGCTAACAGATCAGATACAGAGCATTATACTTGATCAGTTCCATGAAGGAACCTCTGGTATCGGGAACAAATAACATACTTAAGCCACGGTATTGTTACCCCGGCGAGGGCCATGAGACCACGGTATTATTGCCCCTGGGCAAGGGTCATGAGCTAAGGATGCCACGAATACTTGTCAGAAATTGGACAATCATTCATTGTACAGAATATAATATTTCATAAAACAGATTTATTGCATCATATAGAAAATAACTAAAGTTGAGCATAGCTTTACTAAGTTATTACTCATAGATAGCTCCAGAGTAGACAGATAGAGTAGACAAGTCAGATAACTTGCGGCGCGTGATCTACACAAACATAATAGACACATAGATTGAAACACACACTCGGATAGTACTTAACTCATTATGTTTCATTCTTAGTGTATTTCTAAGTCTTATCCTCATTATTATGTCTTAATCATGGCCTAGGATGCATAGGATGCAATGAAGATGCCAAAATGTTCTTGAAAACACTTAGTCAGATTTGCTGAAAATAGGGGCTTTACTCGAGCGCAACTTCCTTTGCTCGAGCAGAGGTTCACAAATAAGGGTTGTCGCTCGAGTGCAACTTCGGTCACTCGAGCGGTGTGTAAACTCTGGAAAAATACTAGTTGATTGATTTTTTCGCTCGATAACTCCTCAACGGTCGCTCGAGCGTGTGACTGAGGTCTTCGCTCGAGCGATCTGCAAAAATGGTAAACTTCTGGGAGCATGCATTTTATGCTTGAGTGGAAGTGCAAAACTAAGAGTGGTTGCTTGAGCGTATAATCTGTCGCTCAAATGGAGAGACAAAATTATAAAATTTCAAGATTTGCTTCCAAGCTTCAAAACTCAACTCAAAGCTGCAAATCATATTCTTTGGGGCCAAAAACTCAAGGAAACTTGTATAAACTTGCAAAACATCGTGAATTCAAAACCATTTCACAAAATCAAGGCCCAAGAGTAACTTACATGTATCTGACATGTATGCAACGCTATGAACTCAAACTTGTCCAAAACATGATCAGTTTGGATAAAATGGTGAGAAACTTGATAAATTCTCAAAACAAAGCCAAGATAGACACATGCATGTGAGATTTGTTTGAAATTCAAACTCAAAATGTGATAAAAATGCATGCATGTATGAATCTTGCTTAAATTCATCAATTCTAGCTCAATTCTTGCATTACACCACTTAATTCTCTAGAGTTCATGTCCTAGATATTATAATTACATAATCTAAAGGTTGAATTCTTACCTTGAGGGTGAATCCTAGTGAGTTCTTGTTCAATTCTTCCAATCCCCTCTAATTCTCTAGTAAATCCTCCATTTCCTTATTGAATTCAACTCTCTCACTCTAATTCTCCCTCTCTCACATTTTGAAGTCTCAAAGATGAGTCTAAATGGTGTATAAGCCTTATATAGGCTCAATTAATGAAGCTTAATTAACTTGAGTTACAGATAACTAATTAACATCATTTTATTCTAATTATTTGGTTCCGAATCGAATTTCAATTCAACCTACCATAAATTTCCAAAAATTTCGAATAACACTTAAACTAAGTCAATTTCATGATCGAATTCCAATAAGGCCTTCAATTAGCAGAACAGAATAGAACACACACAAATATTCCTAACATGAACAGATATAAACACAAATAATGCAATTCACATGCAACTAATTCAGAATTTCATCTTAATTACTTATTAGGAATCCTTAATCATGGATTAATAGTTAATCACAGGTCGGGTTTGTTACACCGACGTGGTTAGAAATCAGACGATATGGGTTCTATCACCTCAGGTTGCCGAGATAATAGAACCTAGGGGCAGTTATGGAAAAGTATTTTGAGAATTACATAACATGGCCAGGTGCCTTCAAGATGTCAGCCGAGGTGCCACGTGGGTGGGTCATGTTTGCTGAGGTGATTGAGGTATTGCTGAGGTTTGGTGCGGTAATATGAAATCTGAGATATCTGGATAAAGGACAAGAGTCCTAGATCAAAGAAAGCACTTAGTTTGGATAAGGATAAGGCTCTTGAGGAGTTTATCCCTATCTAGCTGAGAGTTCAAGATAAGCATTGTGCTTAAGTCCTATGAAGTGAGACTTCTAGGGAACTGTGAGACCATGAAATATCCTCTCACATGGATTGTAGAGATCCAACAAAGAGATAAACTTAGTCCTGGTATACTTGCAAAGATGAGCATGATCGGCACCACCCAACCGGGGTTGCCGACTGGAAGCACTCCGATGGTGAAGTCAGTCACCTATTAAGTAGAATGAAAGTCTAGAAAGTATAGAGTGCTTGGTGTGTAGTGTAGGGAAAGAGAACATACCATTCCTCTAGGATGCCCCCCCTTTATATAGAGAGGGGGTGTGATATTTGTTTGGGCTGGACCCATTGTAGGCCTTCTTTGGGTTAACCCCAATAAGTGGATATATATATATATATATATATTTTTCTGGCTCCCACAATTACCCCAAAACTTTCATTGTCTGCGGTAGAAGGAATGAGAGTTTTTCCTGCCAAGTTACATTGTTCAAATAGTTGTTAGGTTTCTTTGATAAAGAACACTCTGGATAAATGAATAAAATGTATGAATGAATGACTGCATGAATGCATGTATGCTTGAATGTAGGTATAAATGTACATATTTCTATCACATGAGTTCCAAACAAATCATAACGATGGGCCACGGTATTGTTACCCCCAGGCAAGGGTGGTAGGCCGTAGTATTATGACCCCTGGGTGAGGGTGTAGGCTGTGGTATTCTAACCCCCGAGCGAGGGTATAGTATATTGCCGAGTGCAAAGAGTGCTTCAAACTATGGGCTTTCGTGCCAAGCTAGAGATATTTCTATGTGTCGAGCACGGAAATGATTCCCTGAACCAAATAATGTAGATTAAATAGGGTAGATATAACAGCCAAAAAATGGACCACAGTATTATTATCCCCGGGCGAGGGTGTAGACCTACGGTATTCTAACCCTCGGGCATGGGTTTAGGCCTTTGCTGATGGCACTCCATGCCGAGTGCGAAGATTACGTTGTACTCGGAGACTTTTGCTGATTTTAAGTGGCAACCAAGTGCCAATATGGCAAGGACTTTGAATAATGCATCCTGTACCGAATAAGGTGGACGTGTTAATCACCAACAATATTGCTCTTGTAAGGAATTGCCAAGTAGCTATTGGGCCAACTATTTAATTGTCAAGTTGCTCGGTTTGCATTTTGCTCAGTGTGTTTAGTCTAAGGTAGACTTGCCCCATTACTTTCGAATGATAGGTGTTAGTCGGAAGGAATGCAAATTCCCATTGCCCTATGTTGCAGGGAAGATTCGGCTTTGGTAAAATGACAACGCACAAAAATATGCGAACTACCGACTACCAAACGTGAATTGTCGACTACCAAGTGCTTAATGTATTGCCCCAAAACTGGCGCTTGCTTGGAGTGGTGTGAAAAGGAGCGAGAGTATGTGACTCAAGTAAATGTCGTTGTAATGTTTGTACCAAGTTGGCTGAGTATGCATGCATATCAAGGGTGCCAAGATGATGATCGACTGATGTGCCCCAATTGGAAAGCGAAAAATTGACTATGATGTCCCAGTGGGCAATTGTTTTGCCGAATAATATTGTTAGGCGAATAAAGTTGCCGAATATTGTGGCCAATGTTGTTGCATAAAGTTGACAAATAATGTTGTTTAGCCGAATAAAGTTGATGCACAGCCGAATAATGATCATGCATAATGTTGAATTAATAATGGTGCTGAATAATCTTGCCGAGTAAAGTTGATGCACTGCCGAGTAACTAGTGTCAAA
This sequence comes from Camellia lanceoleosa, assembly GCA_025200525.1. Classification (NCBI taxonomy): domain Eukaryota; kingdom Viridiplantae; phylum Streptophyta; class Magnoliopsida; order Ericales; family Theaceae; genus Camellia; species Camellia lanceoleosa. Next base: position 48,907,321 of record CM045759.1, read on the forward strand.
ACATCGGTGTCCATTTCATATATAATGTGATTTTGCCAAAAAATTGGTCAGCTACACTTGGGTCCGTGATTGTGCCGATCATTTGGTCGGCAATTTTTCTTAGCTTCGCGGTGTGTCGGCATCCCTCCGGAGTTGGATTTTCTAAGAACTTGGTTGGCAATGGTTACCAATTTATTGAAGTTGAGTTTCTTGTCCAACGTATATTTCTTATTGAAGTTGAGTTTTTTGTCCAACGTATATTTGCCCCATTGCTTTTGAATAAGATTTGTTATTCGGAAGGAATAAAATTGACTGGGGCCAAAATTGCCAAGCAGTCCGATAACAATTTGAAACGGATTTCGTGCCCCTGTTCGGTGCCGTGGCGATATTGAAATGGAGCCGAGACAAAGTAGTGATAGGCAAAGTGAGAACCATTGTGCTCAATTCTTTGAATAAAATTTGCGTTTTTTGTTTTTTGTTTTTTGTTTTTTTGTTTTGTTTTTTTTTTTTAAAGTTGAATTTGAAAATTTTGTCCGTACGGATGGGCCCGAAATGCATCGAACCGCTAGAAACGAATATCGGATCATTAGAATCGGGCCCGTGAGGGTGTAAGTGTAGCCAAAAATAGATCAGACGACTCAAATTGGTGAAGAATTGAGCTCCATGAAGCGCTGGATAAGTTCTCGGCTTGGCTTGGTGGCTTTGGCAAAAAATAAAAAATATAGAAAGATGGTGCCAAAAAGACTTGAACCCTTGCCTTTGAAAGGAAGAAAGAGTATTGAACCGTTGTGCCAAGACAAAGCCTTATGTTTGTATTCAACAAAGTTTATATATGAATGTGATTGTTCAGCTATTATGGGATATAGTTTAACCACGATGCACCGAATAATTTCTTTTTTTTTTCCGTGCAAACTTGGTCGTCTTCTTCGATAAAATGGATGAATTTCTAGGCAAACTTCGACTGGCCCGTATGACTTCGTTTTAGCACCGATTTTGACGCGGTTTGTTGCATTGGATTCATCTCGATGAATACTTCACATTAGGCTGATCAAAACTTGATTTCGACAACTTTGAAAATTTTAGTGTTTCTGAAAATTTGGTTCGTTTCGTAACTACTGACGAACTGTGGTTAGTTATTGGCTCCTCAGATTGGTGGGTTTGGACTTCTTGAGTTGACAGGAATCTGCCTGTATTTTCAGATGTGGATTTCAGCAAGCCGAGATGCTAGTGTTACGCCGAGATAGTAGTGTTGAGCAAGATTGTGTAGCTGACTTGTAGTTGCTAATATGCCGGATGTCGAAACTGTTGATAATAGGCCAAATAAATGTTGTTGAAGCCGAGTGATAATATGCAGAGAATGAAAATTGCCGGATAAGTTGTTGAAGCTTTGTTGATAATAGGCCGAATAGATGTTGTTGAAGCCGAGTTATATGCAGAGAATAAAATTGCCGAATAAGGTGTCCAAACTTTGTTGATAATAGGCCGAATAAATGTTGTCGAAGCCGAGTTATAATATGCAGAGAATGAAAATTGCCAGATAAGTTGTCGAAGCTTTGTTGATAATAGGCCAAATAAATGTTGTCGAAGCCGAGTTATAATATGCAGAGAATAAAATTGCCGAATAAGTTGTCCAAGCTTTGTTGATAATAGGCCGAATAAATGTTGTCGAAGCCGAGTTATAATATGCAGAAAATGAAAATTGCCGGATAAGTTGTCAAAGCTTTGTTGATAATAGGCCGAATAAATGTTGTCGAAGCCGAGTTGTAATATGCGGAGAATAAAATTGTTGAATAAGATGTCAAAGCTTTGTTGATAATAGGCCGAATAATCAATAAGTTGCTGAACAAGCCAATAGGTTGCCGACTTGCTCGTTGGACTTGGATGTAAGTTGGTTTGTTGGTGGTTGCCGAATAGGCATAGTTGTGATAGCCGAATTTTGAGGTATGTTTTGGACAATCCGAGCTGAAGCTAAAGTCGAAGACAATGCTAAAGTCGGAGATGGCAAAATCGAGCTCGGAATTGTTTTGACCATGCACCGTTTGTTATTACATATATAGTCTCGGCGTCGTCCTCGTCTAAGTTGTTTGCCAATCTCTCGAAGCCAATTCATCCTCGTTGTCTCGGAGTGTTCTTGCTATGTGAGTTGTTTGGGTAACAAACTTGGGAGAATGATCGATTTGGGTCGGAATTGTTGTTGATGGGGTTGGAACTCAGCGATTGATTTTTGCCAATCAATCCATGCCTGCGACGAAGGATCTGAGAGGTTGAGGAAATTGTGTACAAATTCATAGCCATAGATCTTCCGATGTACCCATTTGTTCTGCATGACTGAAGTTACTGAATTGAAGTTGGGGCGAGTCGGCCATTTGGCTTATTGAACCACAACATAATTCTTTAATTCCTGTTAATTGTTAGCTCATGCATATGTATATATATTCCAAGAATCAACTTTTGTCTAGAGAGAGAAAAAGTGAAGACCAACTTTTTGTTTTTAACATAGGTACACATGTACGTTAACAATCAACTGTAAGGTAAGTGTTGAGAAATAAAGAATAAATAAATAAATGGTAGACCACATATGAATTTGGCCAAGCAATCCCGTTTGTAATGCCGAAAAGATGCTTTCACCAAAAAAAGTGTGAAACCCATTTTTAGAGAGAGAATGAAAATGCAAAAGTAAATCCAACTAATATGTGCCGACTACTCTTTTAGAGAGAAAGTCGAGATAGATATTAAACAAATGTTTGGACCAAATCTATGAGCATAAATACATACATATATAGATATGTATATAGATAGATATATCTGTGTGTATGTATATGCATATAGACAGCAAGATTGAATTTCAAAAATAAATTCAAACAAAGAGGAAAAGGATAGGACCAACCGTGGGTCTTGTTTCTAGTAACTCATAATGATGATATGAGCATCTTAAGTATGATGTTTGTCATCTCCTTCGTTGAATTCTTGCAGACGTTTCCCACAGACGGTGCCAATTGTGAGACCATGAAATATCCTCTCGCATGGATTGTAGAGATCCAACGAAGAGATGAACTTAGTCCTGGTATACTTGCAAAGATGAGCATGATCGGCGCCACCCAACCGGGGTTGCCAGCCGGAGGCACTCCGATGGTGAAGTCAGTCACCTGTTAAGTAGAATGAAAGTCTAGAAAGTATAGAGTGCTTGGTGTGTAGTGTAGGGAAAGAGAACGTGCCATTCCTTTGGGATGCCCCCCCTCCCCCTTTATATAGAGAGGGGGTGTGATATTTGTCTGGGTGTGATATTTGTCTGGGTTTGACCCATTATAGGCCTTCTTTGGGTTAACCCCAATAAGTGGATATATATATATATTTTTCTGGCTCCCACAGGAACTAGGGCACTGTTGGCTATAAAAGTGAGGCACCCCCGTGGGTCTATGGTATGCTTTTATTCTGTGCATTGAGTACTTATTTGATATCTTTGAAAGATAAGTTAATTGACTTGATCGTTGGAGTGCCTCCTAGTAGACGAGCTACCGTGGTATTCTCATCTTCTTGTTGGCAGGTGGTTGGCTTGATCTATTCTACCGCATGCTCTCCATCTAAGTTTCCTGTTTGGTTGTGAGGTTAGAAATCAGCACCCACATTCACCATTTTTAACTGATTTGAGCATATCATAGCGAAGGAAAAGAAAAAGGTTTTTTTATGGTGAGATAGGTTGAATTGATATAGGGCTTTCGATGGTGGATTTTTTTTATTATTTTATTCTATGGTTTTGGTTGTTTGATTTGAGTGATTTTGATTGTGGAGTGAGGTTATGGGAAATAGCAATTACAACGAGATGAGTTTTCATTCTTCATTCTTGATTTTTTATTTTAATATTTTTTTCATCTTTGTCCTTGATCCCTAATGAGAACCAATTTTATATCACCACCCCGCTCTTAACAGGGTTCGATTTTTCCGGGTTTGGTTTTTCCCGCACCACACATCCCCGCCCTGTTCTCCTTGTCTATTATTACTGCTGCAGTTTAGGAGTACTACTCATTACAAATTAAAAAAAAAAATAAGAAGAGAAGAAAGTGAAGGAAAGGGACAAATCAATTAAAATAAATAATTTTTAAATTATTGGGCGGATCTCACACTAGGAGACATAAATTAAAAATTTTAAAAAAAAATATGTAGATTAAGTTTCATTTGTTTTGACGTCGTCTATGTTATAAACACACACACACAAAATCATGTAAATTAATTTTGTACAAAAATATATATAATTTTTAACGTTTGATTGACAAGTAAAACAAAAAATAAAAGTATTTTTTATTTCTTATAATTTTTTACCAAATCATTTCATTCAAACGAAGTGCTTCAGAATTTGTACTGACAAGTCATTTTGGAGACTATGATAAAATATCTTACTTAGTTTTTGTTTAATCAAATAATAAAAAAATAAGTAAATAAAGAAAGCATTTTATTGGGTCCTTAGGCTATCTCCAACGCTGTATCAAATGATTTATCAAATTTGAATTTGATAAATAAGCAGTCATTTTTCAGCTCCAACGGTTTCACCAAATTGATATCAATCGAGAATATAAATAATCTTTCACCAAATAGAGGATTTTTGGCAGCCTTCACTATTTCACTGTTTAGTGCCGTTGGTTTGGACAACCGGCCGAACGTTCGGTTGGTTGTCCCCCTAGTCATCGAGTTAGTAGATAACTTCCCATAGCAATGCATGCCCTCGGACGACCAAGCGGATGTCCTCCTAGACATCCTCTGTGTATATTGGCTTGCAAAATTGTGTGACTTGTGTGCCAGCAATACCAAGTTTCTGACCAACAATTGAGGGAAGTGTAGTAGAGCGTTGGAGGATGCATGAAGATACAAAAATGCTATCTAAGATTAGTCGTTGCTTTTGCAAGGTGTCTGCCCTGTAAGGTTACCGTTGGTATTGTAGAGGGTTTATCAAAGTTGGTTTTGCAAAGGGTTTATCAAAGTTACTGTTAATGTGGTATCTATAAAATATGAGCTGATTTATATTTTACTTTTACAATATCATTACAGTTTCTATTTTCTTTGTTATAATTTCCTTCAATATTCTTGTGGTCTCTAATTTTTTAGTTGTTTCTTTTATGAGCTAGTTATTGTTAATTTAAACCTTCAGGTTTTCTTTAATTTGTCACTTTTTTCTTGTACAATCTGTTTCACTATCAACTTCAATTTTCGATCGTATTGATTTTTTTTGAACTAGTTTAGTTCTACAAATTTTACCTTCAAACTATGTAAGATTTTGAAACGTTTGACGAATCATAAATTTTTTTCTAGAGCAATGATACAATTATTATTTCCAAAACATCTTGTATTCCTCGTGGTAAAGCGTTCACCATTATAGAAGATGAAACTTTATGTAGATCTTGGTTGGCCATCTCTCAAGATCCCATTGCAGGTAATAGTCCGACCATGGCAATATTTTGGGAACGGGTACTCGTTTATTTTAATTTACAATTGAATGGTCAATCAAATCAAAACCGTATTTATTTATCTCACCGTTGGTCTGTGATGCAAAAGGCAATTAATAAGTTCTGTGGTTTTTTTTGAACAAATTCAATTGAGGCAACAAGGTGGAACAAATGAGGCAGACAAGGTAATTTTTATTGGTTGTTATACTATATATATTTTCTGATTTTTATCTACTTGTTATACTTACTATGTATTTCATTTTTAAGTTGTTGAACTAAAGCGCATGTATCATGCAATTTAAAAAAAAAAAAAAACATTTCACATTTGACACAAGTTGGAAAATTTTGCGCCAAAGTTGTAAGTGAGATGAAATTAGAACACAAGGCAATAAACCCACACCACTAGCAAATCCATATTCGACTCCAACAACTGAAGGTGAGGCATCGAAACCCAACAACAATATATATTTGGACCAACAGCGAACTAGTACATCAACACGACCAAATGGTACTAAGGCTGTGAAAGAAAAATTGAAGAAATAAGCAAGCCACGATGTTAGGTTTGATGAAATGGCAGCCAACCAGTCTAAAATTGTTGAAGTGTTGTCAACTATGTCCTCTAGAAGTGTTGATCGAGATGAACAAAAGGCGATAGAATGTGAACAAAAGGCTGCAGAACGTTGAAAAAGGGCTGAGGACAGGGAGGAACAACTGAAAATATTATCTATGATAAATGAAAGAGAACAACGAAATGAGGAGTGTAAAATAACGTTAATGGATATGATCAATTTAAATCCTATGCAAAGGTCCTACTATAAAGAGCTTTAACGACAAATCTTATTTCGATCAATAAATAGATTTGCTTGACTGTTTTATGAAGACCGCTTTTTTGAGCCCAGTTAGTTTCATATCAATTTTCATATTTGTTTGTTTAATTTATTATTGTTTTAGTAATTGATTTTAGTCATGATCTTCTTATAGTAATGATGTGAAATTTATTTTACTATTGATTTGCTCATAGTAAGGATATTTCTTGACTTTTTGTTTTATTTTAGAAATAAATAATGATGAAAAATAGTTACCACTTATAACAACTTGTCTCATAAAATATAGGAAGTTATTTAAAATATTTAGTTATGTAAATTTTGAGACACGTGATAATATATGAAAATTTTCACATGTTTTTGCAGTTGAGGCCTAAAGCCATTGTAGGATATTGTAGGATATTGAGGCCTAAAGCCATGTTTCATATTTTAGATTTTTTATTTTCATATTTTTTCGCAATTGAGTCCTAAAGCCCTGTTTCATATTGTAGGATATTGTGGTTCCTATTGCTATTGCTATCTATTGCAACTGTTTTGAAAAATAAACATTTATCATTATTTTATTTTCCAAGTGACAGTGTTTTTGTGAGGAAACAATGTGTATCACTTGCAAAATGTCATCCATTACAACAGTGTTAGAGGCTTTTTTTTACGGGTTGTCAAGACACATTTGAAGTTCACCATTCACAAATAATGCATCCATTCAAAAATTAAAAACCATATAGTACTAGTACATCCCAAAAAAAAAAAAACCACACTCGTAGTACATCCACACACACACACACACACACACACACATACAAAAACACATATTGAAACTACATCCAGTTTCTCTATCAATAACTTCAAAGGTCAGTGTTAGGTGGTGGTAGAGGGAAGTAGTGATGGTAGATGTCAGTCACTCGGTGCTCAATTTGCTTAATGCGATTGGTTGCTTGTTCATGACATCTTTCAGTGTCCACACGAAACTCACTAAATTGTCAAATTAATGCATTCTGAGTGGTGCCAAATGCATCAAACTAATTCGCCATGTATTTTTCCCATTGAACGCGCTGATTGTGTCGTTCTTGTTCCACAGAAAAAAAATCAGTCCAGTATCGAGGTTGTTGAGGTGGTGGCATGGCATTCTCATTATGTTGGGGATCATCTGTTGGTGCATTTAGACTTTGCAATAACAAATCACCACCGCTAGCTCAGGTGAGTGTGTACTCTGAAATCACAGCTGATATTTTTGTTTCTATTTCACCTACAAGTCTGATCTTGAAAGCTTTGAAAATTTTTGTAAGCAGAGCTCCAAAAACTAATGACCGGCCACTAATATGAAGATTTGCAACTACTATTTCTTTCATGAGTATATAGCATAAATCTAATTTGTGGCCAACTTCAAAATAGTAGAGCAAATAAGCATTAAAAACTAGAACCACATCAAAATGTCCTCCTTTTGGAGTGACATTGTCTATTTTGTATCGGTGGAGAATACGAAGGTGAGGTTTCAAATGTTTTGCTTGCAAATTACTTCCAGTAAATCTACTATCACAAATAATAAAATATACTTCAATTATGTTGCCAACAATATCAATCATTTCATACTCATTGTGAAAGTAGACTTGCATCTCCCTTTGCTCAACTCTAATAATTCATGCCAAAATGGGGATATCAAATTCTATGTGTTTACCTTTCACATAAGACTTAATAGTATAGTTTCCATCATCTTTAGATATACATTCCAAGAGAAAATAAAAAAGAGAAACAAGATGAGGATATACCTTCTATGGTAAATTGATCAAATTTATCCACCTCATAGTTTTAAGTTCGATAACCAACAGAGTATCATATTGAGGAGAAAGATTTAGCCTTCTACCGGTGACACTAGGTCAGCTGCAAAAGTTTGGAAAGGCTTGTTTATGACTGTAAGTTAGAAAATCTTGAGTTGGATACTATTGTTGAGGTGGTTGTTGACGTGGAACAGGGTTGGAGGATGGTCCAGGTTCGCTTTTTGTTCTTTTGGTTCTACGCATGACTATCTGAAAATGTCAAGAAACAGAATAGTTACAAAATAGTGTGAAAATTTAAGCAATAGAAAAAGGAATAAAGAGGTTGAACCCTCAACTCTGGAGCTTGTCTGTAGTTGAAGTGGAGAGTGAAGCCACCGGTTGACTGGCCAGTCATCCTGCCAAATGTCCCTTCGGTCGACCAGTTGTGTGCAGCTTCTTGTTCTGCTTTTTGCTTTTGGTTTGCAATTGTGGTGCTGCTTCTTGTTTTTGTCCACACCACAAACATACGGACATAGTGATGTTGCTTTATAGATAAGTGAGGCAATATATGATAATCAATGAGGTAGATATACATATTGAATGAGGTGGTTGATCATGAATGAAGTAGGTGTGGCCTTGAATGGTTTTGAGCCTTCTCATGCCAATTCAATGCTTTGAGTCTTGTAGAACATGACAATGTATACATTGATGTTCCCATCAACTTCAAAATGCATGGCTGATGTACATTCAAAAAAAAAATAGCATCAACTACTGTCAAATTGTAATTTGGAGATGGTAACTATTTGACAGTAGTTTTTTTTTTTTTTTTCTGGCTATGAACCAATAGATCACAATGGAAAAAATGTGCTATTTTCAAGATCAAAGTGATAACAAATAATAGTTTTGTAGAGGGTAAACAAATTATACACTATTATCATCATATAAATGAAAAAGGTCAATGTCATTTTAGATCAATAAATTGTATATTGACAGTAAAGTGGATTTTAAGTATTATTGAAGGACCAATAATACTTTAGATACAAAGTATAATTTCTTTAAATAAAATTTCAGTAATTGACTTGTTCCCATAATTAAATTGGAAATGCAAAGTCAACTGTTTTGCATTACAAATAAAAGTTAGATAACAGTATAATGTCAATTGCGAAAAATACAGTAAAATAATGAAATCCAATAATCATCTGGAATAAGATAAGACCATATCCAAAAACATTATATATTCATTTCATGCATTTAGTTGCAAAACTGATATATGTGTGCAGGTGTAAGACAATCTTTACTACCAAAACAACAACAAACACTGACAAATCAATCACCCTAAACACCTCCTAATCAAAAAAGCCAACAAATAGTTCATCCTCTTGTCCACATGGTCAAGTTACTTTTCACCATGAAGTTGTCACATACGTTCAATTAAATCATTGCGAAGGGCATGATATGTATTCTTATCTCTAATACCTAAATGACGGGATATAAACAATTCAAAGGCATTGTTACTGGCAGTAGATAGTACTATTGCTGAGGTGCTTGATGATATTTCATAATCCAAATCAAGATAGGAGTCTCTCTCATCTTTGACAATCATATTGTGCAATATAATGCTAGTCTTCATTATGTTACCAAGGATTTTGGGATCTTAAAAATGTACTAGACCACCTACAATTGCAAATAGGGATTGGAGCACTCCGAATGCCTTCTCTACATCCTTCCTTGCTGACTCTTGCATCATAGAAAAATGTTGCTTTGTTGCTCCTTGGGGAGCAGAGATTGTCTGCACCAATGTTGCCCATGGAGGGCATATACCATTAGCAAGATAACAACCCATATTGTAAGTGTGTCCATTAACTGTGCAATTAGTAGGCGAAGCTTTCCCTTGGGCAAGATCAAAAAATAAGGGCGAACGATCCAAGACATTCAAGTTATTATGTGATCTAGGCATTCCAAAAAATGCATGCCAAATTCACAAGTCATAAAAAACTACTGCTTCAAGAATTATGGTTGGCTTTTTCTGATGGCCTACATATTGACCTTGCCATGCCATCGGATAATTTTTTCACTCCCAATGCATGCAATCTAAACTTCCCAACATACCCAGAAACCCACGAACATCCCCAATAGCAAGTAATCTAGCAATATCAGTTGGTGATAGAGATCTAAGATATTTAGGTCCAAAGATTTCGACAATTGAATTGTAAAAGTGTTTCAAACTTTCAATTGTTGTGCTTTCCTCAATTCGCATATAATCATCAATTACATTTGCTACCACTCCATATGCGAGCATTGTAACTGCTAAAGTCATCTTTTGAAGTGCAGACAATCCGAGAATATGAGCTGTATCTTTTTTTTTGAACAAAATATGTGTCGTATGCTTAAATGGCATGCAAAATTTGCAGATACAGATCACGACACATTCTAAAACGGCTCTGAAATGTTGAAAATGAATAAACTGGATTACAACAAAATAATTCGCAACCAATCAATCATGACCCTTTCTTCTTTTGCTACGTATGTACTTATGTCCTACAACAGAGTCACATTTTTTCTTTGGTTGATCACTTATTGTTAGCATCTATATCATACTAGCATTATTTATCTCATAAAGACCCACAAGTGAAACAATTTTTGCATTACCACATTCATCATCAGAGGATGAAGAAGAAGAGGAGGATGAAAAATTAGTGAACAAATAAGAAGCTGAAGAAGTCATTATGCTCTGTTTTTCAGTGATAGGTTGGTTCTAGATACAACGTTGTTTACTGGGTGTATTCAGTTGGTTTAATCTATTTATATATATATATATATATTGAGGGAAATAATTAATGGAGGCAAAAAGGAATGGAAAATAATTAATGGAGGGAAAACAAATACCAAAGAAATTGAGAGAAACAGAAATGGAGGGAAAAATAATTTTCGGAACTGGTGGATTGCCCTTGTCGGTCAACTGGCCGGCCGTCCCCTTGGTTGACCTGTTTGTTGATGATAGCCAAAATTGCTCCATTGGAGTGTTGGATATCAAATTGTCACGACCCAAACCCACCCGTATGGGTTTAGTATCAGAATCGCCAAGAATCCGTGATTATCAAGGCTTGCTTAACAAAGGAAGACAGAATATGTAGTACGGAAGCCAAAACAGTAATAAAAGATGTTCAATGAGCTGTAACAGTCTGTATGCAAAAAGACTTTTCCGTAACATATTCACATTCATAAGCAAAACATATATACACCGTATGTACAACATTCAGGTTAGGGACCAAATCCCTAATTAGCACAGTACAGTACAAGTCTTAAAACGGTATTACAAAACAAAGACGGAAGGGTGAAACTGAGACACCCTAAAACAGCCTTAGCTCGATCGGACTTGGAACCTCGAAGCGAGGCGCGATGGTTGGCTTGACAAAAGGGGGGCTAACCCAATGTTCATAACTCCGATCCGGTGCCTAGACACCTACATATAAATATAAACAGTGAGCTAAAGCCCAATGAATAACAGTTGTGTAAAGAGGTTAAGAATGAATGTCCTTTCAGTCATTAAACAGTCATATCAGTCATTTAGAAACCATAGCAGTTATATGTGGTACATCCAATAGCAAAACAAGATGAAGAGGGTCTTAATGCGATCGATTGATGGCCACCATAACGATGCGATAGTGGTTCCAAACATGGGAACCGATAGAGATCTCTGTGACAATAACAGTAACAGTAAATTGCTATGGATGCCACGAATACATTTTACAAATAGGACAAACATTCATTTATTAAACAACAATGTTTCAGTAAACAGAACAGTTGATCATTCAAAAAATATTCATAATTGAACATATCTTTACAACATTGTTACTCACAGAGCACTGGGCTATAAGTGGCTAATAAGCGTCCTCGGATGCCAACCCTACACAGTTACAGGATGAACACACACACTAAGTTACACACTTGGGGATCAATGACTTTGTCCTTATTTGACTTGGTGTGGTTCTACATCAATATCCTCATTAAGATGCCTTAAACTAGGCCTAGGAATGCCTAGGATAAAATGAGGATGCAAAGATGTACTTTAAAACACCTTTTCAAAATTTTCAGAAAACAGGGGTCTCGCTCGAGCGTGGCTTTCTACACTCGAACGGACATGCAGACAAAGGATCTCTGCCCGAGCGTGACTTCCTTCGCTCGAGCGGACTATAAACTCTAGCAAAAGTACTGGATGAATGCAATTCACGCTCGATGGGCGCTCGACCTCCGCTCGAGCGTGACACACAAGTCCTCGCTCGAGCATGCATTCCCTTGCTCAAGCAGGCTGTAAACACACGAAAAGTACTGGATACACGCATTTCACGCTCGAGCGGGATGCATGTACTCAGAGTGTATGCTCGAGCGTGAAGTCTTACGCTCGAGCATGGGTCCAAAATCTAGAATTTCCAGATTGAACCTCCAAGCTCAAATTCAACATTTAAAGCATCAAATTTGATTCTTTTGGGCCAATTTTCTGGAAAACACTTTAAAACTCATAATATGACATGTTTTAAAGATCAATTTGCAAAATCAAAGCCCAAAGGTAGTTCAATTAAACGCAAACTTCAACTCAAAATTCAAGAACATGAAGAACAATACAAAACTCATACATGCATGAGTTCTCATGAACTCTGATGCTCTAAGACATGATAAAATGCAAGTTTGAGCTCAAGAATATGATTAATTAATGGATCAAAACCAAAATAGAAACATGCATGTGGGAATTTCATGAAAATGACTTCAAAATGCTATGGCATAGACATGCATGCATGAATTCACTCTGAAATTCAACTCTCTTTAAACCAATACTTGAATCTAAACACTAATTTACCATGGACCATGCAAGATACAACTAGAATTCACAATCAAGAAGATGATTTCTTACCTTAGGTCTTGAATATCAAGGTAATGGAAGCTTAATTGCAATTATCCTCCAAATCTTCTAAGTCTCCAAGCCAAATTCTTGATAAACTAAATTTCCTCTTACTCTCCCTCTCTTGCTCACGGTTTTGGCCTCAAGAAGATGAACAAATTGACACATAATCAAGTCTCAAGATGGTTTATGAAAGTGGCCCACTAATGGCATTTTGGTAATTTACTTGAACTAATCTGATTTACATTATTTAATCCAATTTAATCGTCCCAAATCAAATTTAAATTAAATCTACAATAAAATCACATAAATTCTAATTAGCATGAAATACCAATCAATTTCTGATTCGGTCCCCGATAAGGCCTTCGATTTGCAGTTCGAACTTGAAACAAGAATAGATCATTTAACAGTCAAACAGATAGAAAATGCAATCAAACAACATACTCATGCAATTAGTTTAGGATTTCATCCTAATCAGTTACTTATCATGTTCAGTCACAGTTTAGCAGTAATCAGTGGCCAGGGTTGTCACAGTCTTCCCCCCTTAAAAGAGTTTGGTTCCCAAACTCGAATTACCTTCATTTTGGTAGAATATTGGATTCAGGGAAAACAGTTCAGGATATCGTTTCATCATATTGTCTTCTCTTTCCCAAGTGGCAGACAAGCCACCATGGTTCTGCCAGTCCACTTTCACTAACAGAATTCCTTTATTCCTCAACTTCTTGATTCGTCGATTTACAACCTGAATAGGTCGTTCTTCATAAGTGTAGTCATCACTTAGCACTACACGAGTAGGCTCGATCACATGGAAGGGATCTCGAAGATAATCCCTCAACATTGAAATATGGAAGACATTATGCATATGCTCCATTTCAGGAGGAAGCGTTACTTGATACGCCACCGGATTGATCTTTTCAATGATTTCATACGGCCCGACATATCTCGGCGCTAGCTTACCCTTAACTCCAAAACGAGTCTGTCCTTTCATTAGTGTCACTTTAACAAAAACATGATCACCTACTTCATATTCTCTGTCTCGTCTTCGAACATCCGCATAACTTTTCTGTCGGCTTTGTGCGGTTTTCAATCTTTGCTGAATCAGTTTTACTTTTTCTGTGGTTTCCTGTACAGTCTCAGGCCCAAGCAAAGGCCCATCTCCAACTTCTGCCCAGCAGATGGGAGATCGACATTTCCTGCCATATAAAGCCTCAAAAAGCGCCATGCCAATACTCGAATGAAAGCTGTTATTGTAGGCAAATTCAGCCAAAGGTAGATGACTTTCCCAATTTCCCTGGAAATCAAGAACACACATTCGCCGTAAATCTTCTAGAGTCTGGATGGTTCTTTCTGACTGGCCATCTATCTGAGGATGGTATACACTACTCAGTCTTAGTTCAGTACCCAATGCAGTTTACAGACTTTGCCAAAATCTCGAGGTAAACTTCGAGTCCCTGTCAGAAACAATGGACACAGGCACTCCATGCAATCTAACAATCTCATCAATATAAATTATAGCCAATTTGTCCGCATTGTAAATTGTTTTGACAGGTAAGAAGTTAGCAGATTTAGTCAATCTATCAACAATAACCCAAATTGAGTTCATACCTTTACTAGAGCGAGGTAGACCAACAATGAAATCCATAGTGATATGTTCCTATTTCCACTCTGGTATTGGTAAGGGTTGTAGTAAGCCCGTGGGTCGTTGATGTTCAGCTTTAACTTATTGGCAATGAAGACATTTCGATACAAAGTCAGCAATCTCTTTCTTCATTCCCGGCCACCAGAAATTCAGTTTCAAGTCTTGATACATTTTTGTATTTCCTGGATGGATAGACAGTTTCGAATTGTGGCCCTCTTGCAGAATTCGTCTCTTTAGTTCAGATTCATTCGGTACACACAACCTTCCCTGGAATTTCAACACATTATTCTCAAATTTAAAGTCCGGCCTCGGTTTGGACTCCCGTTCATCAATGACCCTTTTCAAGAAGTCATCCCATTGCTATTTCTCTTTAATTTCCTCAATCAGTGCCGGTTGAGTAGAAATAGCGGCTAAGGTTCCACCTTGTTCATGCAAAACAATTTCAACCTCAAATTTTTCAAGGTCACATAGCAATTTTTCTGCCTGGTGAGTAAACAGGCTAAATTTCCAACTGATTTCCGACTCAGTGCATCGGCAACGGTGTTAGCTTTTTTCGGATGGTACAAAATTTGTAAGTCATAATCTTTTATCAGTTCTAACCATCTCCGCTGCCTCATGTTCAATTCTTTCTGTGTGAAGAAGTACTTCAAACTCTTGTGGTCTGTGTACACTTCGCATGTTGCCCCATATAGGTAGTGACGCCAGATTTTCAATGCAAATACCACTGCGGCAAGTTCTAAGTCATAGGTCGGGTAGTTCTTTTCATGCGGTCTCAGTTGTCGGGAAGCATATGCAATAACTTTACTGTTCTGCATTAAAACACATCCCAAATCGTTATAAGAAGCATCACTAAATATGGTAAAACCATTCGTACCTGAGGGTAAGGTAAGAATCGGTGCAGTCACAAGTCGAATTTTCAATTCTTGAAAAGCTAATTCTCTCTGGTCGGTCCAGTCAAATGATATCCCTTTTTGAGTCAACTGAGTCAACGGTAGGGCAATTTTGGAGAAGTCCTTCACAAATCTTCTGTAGTATCCGGCTAAGCCTAAGAAACTTCGGACTTCAGTAACATTAGTTGGTCTGAGCCAATTCACTACTGCTTCAATCTTCTATCTTCTGTTGGTCAACTGAAATGCCATCCTTATTGATCACATGTCCCAAAAACATTACATTGTCGAGCCAAAATTCACACTTTGTCAGTTTTGCATACAATTTCTGTTCTCTTAGGGTCTGTAAGGCAATTCTCAAATGATGTTCATGTTCTTCTTCACTTTTGGAGCAAATCAGAATGTCATCTATAAAAGAAACTACAAATTCGTCGATAAATGGTTTAAAGATTCTATTCATAAGGTCCATAAATGCAACAGGTGCATTAGTTACTCCGAAAGGCATAACAAGAAATTCATAATGTCGATACCTCGTTCAAAAGGCAGTCTTTTCAATGTCCTCTGGTTTGACTTTCAACTGGTGGTATCCAGATCTAAGGTCAATTTTAGAAAACACAGGCACCACATGAATCGTCAAACAAATCGTCAATACGAGGCAATGGATATTTGTTTTTCACTGTTACCTTGTTCAATTCACGGTAGTCAATGCAGAGTCTCAGTGAACCGTCTTTCTTTTTCACAAACAAAACTGGTGCGCCCCACGGTGAAGTACTGGGCCTGATGAACTTCTTATCTAACAGTTCCTATAGCTGAACTTTCAGTTCTTTCAGTTCGGTAGGTGCCATTCTATACGGAGCTTTGGAAACTGGTTGTGTACCCAGAATCACATTGATGGTGAACTCAATCTCCCTGTCAATCAAATCCCCTGGCAAATCATCTGGAAAAACATCTGGGAATTCTCTGACTATAGGAATACTGTCCACATTAGCTTTAGCATCAGTAGGTACAGTCAATACACAACATAGATACCCTTTACACCCCTTTTTAATCAGTTTAAAAGCTTTCATGGATGAAATCAGGTATGGGGGAGGTACTACACCAACTCCATTAAACACAAATTCAGGCAATCCAGGTGGACAGATTACAACTTGTTTTGTTACACAATCTATGGTAGCATGATATTTTGTTAACCAGTCCATTCCCAATATTACATCAAAATGGTCGATGTTCAAAGGCAGTAAATCAATATACAAATGCACATCCCCAACAATAATTTCGCATGCAGGGTACATATAAGCACAAGTCATGGATCCCCCAACAGGTGAAGATACAGCTAACAAATGATTCATGGGTTCCAACGGTCTATTCAATTTTCGTGAAAAAGCATGCAATACATATGAATGTGTAGACTCCGAATCAATCAGAATATAAGCATTTTGGGCACAAATTGAGAGTATACCTAACACAATGGTCTCAGTATTCTGCACGTCTCCCGGTACAAGTGCGAACACTCGGCCTTGCCTCATAGGCTCTTTCCCGGTAGCTTTGGGGTTGGGTTTCGGTGGAGCAGTTGATGCTACTGCGCTAGCTGCAGCTTTACTATTGCCCTGAGGAGCAGAAGGGCAATCTTTGACCATGTGGCCCACCTTGCCACACTTTTAACAAGCACCTGAGATTTTATAACAAACCCCTTTATGTCTCTTACCACATTCTAACGAGCATGTATGAAGCCACTCGACCGAATTGGTTGTTGACCCTGTATTATGCTTTTTGTTCGATGAATTATTTTGGCCTTTCTTGAACTTAAAGCCTCGTCTCTTACCGCGCCATTCAGTTCCCGGTGTTTCAGTCTGTTTCAGAGCCTCGATATTCAACTCGACTATTATTGCTCGGTCAAGAACATCTACATATTTCAGTAGTTTCAGAACATTGATTATGTCAAGTATTTCAACATTAAGGTCGCCTTCAAACTTCCTGCCCTTTTTGTAATCAGTGTCCACCATGTGTGGTGCATATCTGGCGAGTTCAGTAAACTTTGATTCATACTCTGCCACTGACATAGTACCTTGTTTCAATTGCTCAAATTCAATTACTTTTCGATCCCTGACACACTGAGGGAAATATTTCTCAAAGAAGGCTTCTTTAAATTGAGCCCAAGTCATAGCAGTATTGGTGTCATGGACAAGCATCCACCACCTTATGGCCTCTTCTTGTAAAGTGAAGGTAGCCAATAGCACCTTGTGTGCTTCAGAACATGAAAACACTTCGAACAATTTCTCGGTTTCTAGAACCCAGGCTTCGGCCTTTAATGGTTCAAGGCCTCCCTGAAATGATGGCGGTTTCATCTTACTGAACTTCTGTGTCAGAGCAATTACATCATCATTAACATTCTGTTCGGGTTGTACTGGAGGAGGTGGGGGCTGTTGGTTCTGTTGTAGCCTCAAGGCCTCAGTCAACAGTTCAACTGTTCTTTCTAATCTTGTCATTCTGGCATCAGATGATTCTGTTTCATCGGTATTTCCTGCATTGTCCATTTCACTATATGCAATACAGTAATAATAAACATAGGAATTGCTCACCTAAACACATTAGTACATTAGCACATATATTCATGTCATGGCCACACATACTTTTTCAACGCTGATACAACGCCTTAATCACTTTTCTAGGACATCCTATAGCTCATTTGGACACGTGTGTGCGGTATAACTCGTGGTTTAGTATCGCTCTGATACCACTCTGTCACGACCCAAACCCGCCCCTATGGGTTTAGTACCATGACTGGCCAGTAATCTGTGATTACTAAAGGCTTGCTTAACAGTGAAGACAGTAATACAGAGTACAGGGGTTGGCGGAAGCCAAAACAGTAATAAAAGATTTCCAATGAGCTGTAACAGTCTGTATGCAAAAAGACTTTTTTGTAACATATTCACATTCATAAGCAAAACATATATACACCGTATGTACAACATTCAAGTTAGGGACCAAATCTCTAATTAGCACAGTACAGTACAAGTCTTAAAACGGTATTACAAAACAGAGACGGAAGGGTGAAATTGAGACACCCTAAAACAGCCTTAGCTCGGTCGGACTTAGAACCTCGAAGTGAGGCGCGATGGTTGGCTTGACAAAAAGGGGGCTAACCCAATGCTCTTAACTCCAATCCGGTGCCTGGACACCTACATAAAAATATAAACAGTGAGCTAAAGCCCAGTGAATAACAACTGTGTAAAGAGGTTAAGAATGAATGTCCTTTCAGTCATTAAACAGTCATATCAGTCATTTAGAAACCATAGCAGTTATATGTGGTACATCCAATAGCAAAATAGTACAGTAGGTCTTAACAGACCAAACAGTCAATTGATGGCCACCATAACAGTAAACAGTAGTGGTTCCAAACATGGGAACCGACAGAGATCTCTGTGACAGTAACAGTAACAATAAATTGCTATGGATGCCACGAATACAGTTTACAAATAGGAGAAACATTCATTCATTAAACAATAATGTTTCAGTAAACAGAACAGTTGATCATTCAGAAAATATTCATAATTGAACATGTCTTTACAACATTGTCACTCAAAGAGCACTGGGCTATAAGCGGCTAATGAGCGTCCTCGGATGCCAACCCTACACAGTTACATGATGAACACACACACTAAGTTACACACTTGGGGATCAATGACTTTTTCCTTATTTGACTTGGTGTGGTTCTACATCAATATCCTCATTAAGATGCCTTAAACTAGGCCTAGGAATGCCTAGGATAAAATGAGGATACAAAGATGTACTTTAAAACACTTTTCAAAATTTTTAGAAAATAGGGGTCTCGCTCGAGCGTGGCTTTCTACGCTCGAACGGACATGCAGACAAAGGATCTTCGCTCGAGCGTGACTTCCTTCGCTCGAGCAGACTATAAACTCAAGCAAAAGTACTGGATGCATGCAATTCACGCTCGATGGGCGCTCGACCTCCGCTCGAGCGTGCATTCCCTTGCTCAAGCGGATTGTAAACGCACAAAAAGTACTGGATACACGCATTTCATGCTCGAGCGTTACTTTCCCCGCTCGAGCGGGATACATGTACTCAGAGTGTACACTCGAGCGTGAAGTCTTATGCTCGAGCGTGGGTCCAAAATCTAGAATTTTCAGATTGAACCTCCAAGCTCAAATTCAACATTTAAAGCATCAAATTCGATTCTTTTTGGCCAATTTTCTGGAAAACACTTTAAAACTCATAATATGACATGTTTCAAAGATCAATTTGCAAAATCAAAGCTCAAAGGTAGTTCAATTAAACACAAACTTTAACTCAAAATTCAAGAACATGAAGAACAATACAAAACTCATACATGCATGAGTTCTCATGAACTCTTATGCTCTAAGACATGATAAAATGCAAGTTTGAGCTCAAGAATATGTTTAATTCATGGATCAAAACCAAAATAGAAACATGCATGTGAGAATTTCATGAAAATGACTTCAAAATGCTATGGTATAGACATGCATGCATGAATTCACTCTGAAATTCAACTCTCTTTAAACCAATACTTGAATCTAAACACTAATTTACCATGGACCATGCAAGATACAACTAGAATTCACAATCAAGAAGATGATTTCCTACCGTAGGTTTTGAATATCAAGGTAATGGAAGCTCAATTGCAATTATCCTCCAAATCTTCTAAGTCTCCAAGCCAAATTCTTGATAAACTAATTTTCCTCTTACTCTCCCTCTCTTGCTCACGGTTTTGGCCTCAAGAAGATGAACAAATTGACACATAATCAAGTCTCAAGATGGTTTATGAAAGTGGCCCACTAATGGCATTTTGGTAATTTACTTGAACTAATGTGATTTATATTATTTAATCCAATTTAATCATCCCAAATCAAATTTAAATTAAATCTACCATAAAATCACATAAATTCTAATTAGCATGAAATACCAATCAATTTCTGATTCGGCCGCCGATAAGGCCTTCGATTTGCAGTTCAAACTTGAAACAAGAACATATCATTTAACAGTCAAACAGATAGAAAATGCAATCAAACAACATACTCATGCAATCAGTTTAGGATTTCATCCTAATCAGTTACTTATCATGTTCAATCACAGTTTAGCAGTAATCAATAGCAAGGGTTGTCACACAGATGGAGTTTTTACTCAAATTTGGTGAACTAAATGAGTCACCATTGAAGATGCTCTTATAAAAATAGTTTCCAAAGTGTGTATGTGAAAAACATAAAGAGAAAAATAATGCTCCTTCCATTCCAAAATAATAGTCTCTTTTGGAAAATTTAACTTTTTTTGGTAGTACAATTATTATACTTTAAAAGTATTAGTTTTTCAAAATTACGCTTTGATAATACATTTTTTGAGAATATCAATTGTCAAAATTGTACTTTTTGTATTGTTAATGGATTTAAAACAAAGGCAAAATAGGAAATTCATATTATTTTAATCATTGATTTTTGAAAAGGGACTAATATTTTGGGACAATGTAAAATGTAATAAGAGACTAATATTTTGGAATCGAGGAAGTATATATATATTATTTCATTAGTTAATATTAGCAATTTGAGAAAGCATGGTTAGTTTGAATATTCTTTTACCTATATCAAAAGCTTTGCTTGTTTCTTCTATTTTATAATGAAAGAAGAAAAAGTAAACGGGGATTCACCAAATCGACCTGATATTCACCTACCCCACCCCAAAACTAATGGGGATTCACCAAACCAATACTATAACCAATCCATAGGGAAAAGAATTGAAGAAAAACCGCACCTATAAGTGCGGGGTGGAGTGGGTCCCTATCGGGTCGAAGCATCATTTGTCATTGGGGAATGCATTTTTACTATTGGAAATCGAAATAGGAGGGGTTTTAGTGGTGTGGGACGTAAAGTGGAGCTGGAAAAATAAAAGAAAGAGAAGGAAAGGAATGAGGGAGAAGTTGATGGTTAAAGAGGAAAAGAAGTAGGTTGATGTGGGTTAGAAAATAAGGTCGAGGTGGAGGTGGTGGGTAGTAAGGGAATTGAAGTAGAAATGAGGTGGAGGTAGAGATGGTGAGTGAAAGGAAAGACATGTGCTGGTGGCGGCGGAGAAAAAATAGGTGCTGGTGGGGGAAGTCCAGGTTGGTGAATAGTTTAGAAATGTGGTTGGTAGAGAAAGTTGTTGTTGTTTTTTTTTTTTTTTTTTTTTTTTGCAAATGATATTATTATTATTATTTCAAAATGTAGGGTCATTATTGAAGGATAGAAATATAAATTACTTTTTCCAATTAACTGTGACCTCAAAATTTATGGGCATCATAATAAGATCTAAACTTGAAAATTAATTTAATAAAGGGTTTCTAATCGTTGTTTCTAAAATATTCATCATAACTCGTCAATTATAAAAATAGAAATTACTATTATCAAATTAAAATCTAAGATAAATTTAAAGCTTTGTCTTAAAATATTCATGATAAGAAACGTAGCTTAAAACTAAATACCTAGGGAAATATTGATGGGACTTGAGCATGTTGTAGGATAGCCAAGATTAGCCGTCACCTTTATATGTCTCGGCATTTTCTTCAGCTTCCTTGGTAACTAACATAATACGCCATGAGTTGCGAAACCCAATAAGATTTTTTGGTAAAGTGTGAAATGTTGGGGAGGCATTTATGGCCAAGAGCAATAACCTTCGACGAATTTAGTTTTAAAATTTTAGAAAGAAATGAGTTATCACTACTATAAAAACAGTTAAAGATCACACTTTGACAAATGAAAATATCTCACTTTTATTGGAAGTGTGATAAAAAAAAAAAAAATTGATATTTTAGTCACACTTGATTTGATTAAGTGTAATAATATTTATTTTTTAGTCACTTTTCAATTAAGTGTGATTATATATATATATTTTTTAATTACACCTTCTAATTAACATGTGATTATAGATCACATAAGAAAAATTAAAAATATCTCACATTTATTAGACGTGTGATTAAAAAAATTAAAATGATTTTTTAATCACACTTAATTTAATGAGTGAGATAATATTTTTTTTAATCATACATTTTAAATAAGTGTGATTATATATATTTATTTTCATCACAGTTTCAAGTGTGATTATACATAATTTTTTAATTTAATTTTTATATAAAATAATTATTCCCATATTCACGCCTCTTCTACACGATTGAGAAGGCAACGACTCTTTGAAACACCCACCAAGATTGAATTTGCCAAATATGTACGGGCATTATTATAATAATATAAAAATCACACGAAAGAAATTTAAAATAGTTCACTTTTATTAGAAGTGTGACTAAAGAAATTAAAATAATATTTTAATCCAATCAATTTAAGTGAATGTGATAGTATTTATTTTTAATCACACTTATATTAGAAGTGCGACTATATCATTTTTCTAGTCGTAGTTGCTAAGGCCTGGTTTGGGGTGTTGCAAAAAGTTACAAAAAAAAGCAAAAAAGTTATCACTATTCACAAATTAAAAATATTAAAAAATTAATATACATAATATTTTAATCAAACAAAATTTACACAATTTTCGGGGCTGAATTGACCCTTTAGTACCGTGAGAGGGGAAAAAAAAGAATTACATATATAAAATCACTAAGTTGGATGGAAATGTTGGGCCCGTGGGGGCCCACCACAGGTCCCATTTTGATAATCCGAACAGTTAATATATAAAATTTGTCAAGAACTATATGCTTGTAAAAAATCACGTTGATCGAAAATCGGTAATTACATGATCAAATCAGTTTTGTATAAAAAATGGATGGTGTTATAGTTAACAGTTGACAAGAAAAACTAACACCATCAGATAGCTATTGATATCCAATCAACGTGATTTTTTCTAAGCATATAGTACTCGACGAGTTCTACATATTGAACGGTTCCGATTAGCAAAGCGGGACCCGTGGTGGCCCCCATGGGCCGAACAGCACCGTCCAATTTATGCCCGAAAAGGAGAGAATCAATCTCCTACCCCTACCCTCTGCCGCACTACCCCTTACGCTTCTGACTGTACGACCTATTCCATTACTAACTTCTCCTATACACTTATTTATACAATATTTTAATACACTTTTTTCCATAAAAAGTCAAAAAGTTAACACAAACATCCATATTTTTTTCCTCAACTTTTTAATCCAAAAAGACAAAAAGTACACTTATTTAAGACACCCCAAACAACCCCTAAATAAGTATTACAGTGTGTTTCGTTTCAGCTTTCTGAATTTAGTTACCTGAAAATTGAGTTTTTTATTTTTCGTATTTTTTTATTTTTAGTGAATATTTTTTAAATTTTAAGTAATTTTTTACTTTTTTAGATGTACCTTACTTAAATGTATCTAAATAATAAATTATTTGTGAAAAAATATTTAAAAAATTAATAAATACATAAACATACAAAAAATGTACTGAATTTTTGTATTTTTTTTATATTTTTGGTATTTAGTGAATTTTTTAAAGATTTTTTTTTCCACGAATATTATACTTTCTAAGTGTATTTATGTTAAGTGTGTTTAAAAATTAGAAAAATTGTTTAAAATATTAAAAAAATTCAATGAAAACAAAAACTAATAGAAAATGAAACAGTAAAATTTTTTGAAAAGTGAATTCTGAAAACAAATAAAGTGATTTTTTTTTTTTCCTTTTTTCCTTATCTATATAACAAAAGAAAACAGTTTTTGAAAATGTCTTAAGAGTTACAATTGAATAGAACGACTAGGATTAATTTTGTATTAGATCCAACGGTCAGATTTACTCCTCCAACTTTCAATATCCCGCCCAAACATTTCTCCTCACTCTTCCTTCCTTTCAATAGTTTGAAACCATCCCAACTCCTCTCTCTCTCTCTCTCTCTGGAGATGAACCATCCCATGGCCAAGGAATTCAATGTCCCTCCGGTGGTGTTCCCCTCTTGCGGAACACCTACACCGTTTGCAACAGCGGCGGCTTTCGACGGTACCGTTCTAGTTGCCATAGTCCACAAACCCTAGCATCCCATTCATGTCCTTCGACATCATTCTTGGCTCCGCAATTCGGTGGTAATATTTCAGGAATTGAAACCGGGTTGGATGACAAACCACCTCTACTCAAAAAGTTTGGAATCAATACGAGACAAATTTGGAGCAAAACTGTATCGATTGTGAACCCGTTCAGAGTGAACACGAATCTACAAGAATATGCTAATTTGTCAGGTATGTTTCTCTTTGTGATGGCTTTTGGGTTGTTTCAATTGCTTGTTTGGAAGCTACATTTTGGGATTTTATTGGGTTGGGCCACTGTTTCAGCTTTGTTTCTTTACGTTGTGTTCAATAAAGTATTGGGATTATGTGTGTTTTGATGTTTGTGCTTTTAGTTACAATAACTATTATGTGTGCACAAATGTTTATTTTTCTGTGGATTTTGATATCTTTTAGGCTGTGATTGAATCATGGATTTGGATAGTAATTTGGATTTCCCTTTCTCTTTTTATATCCCTATCCAAATCTATGATCCAAACACTTCCATAAGAATTAAACATAAATGTATACAACACCTTACATCTTTAATTAATTTAAATTATATGACAATATATACATCATATGTGAGATTGTCTTGCCTTATGCCAAGTTTCATTGGAGAAAAACATTTTTTTTTTTTTTTTGGAGTTATTAGAGAAGAACATGCAGTGGATCTTAAATGACACTAGCAATAGATCTTTGTAGTTATGATTTCTTTTCTTTTTGAATTTTCCCCCTTGACATATATTGGTAGTAAAATGGTAGCTTATTTGTGCGTCATGGTTGTCTATTCATTGACCCGACAATCTGTAAATTTATATAGTTTGTCATTGTAGTCTATTTGTCGTTGTAGTTGGTGTGCTTTAATTTTTTCCAATACAAATTTAGATTCATAAAAAAAAAAAAAAAAAAAAAAAAAAAAAAAAAAAAAAAAATTATGGTTGCTTAAAGACCTACCTATGTATTGATTTTGGTTGATCAACTGATTTTAGCTTGAGTTATTGATTGTCACTGGTATGCTAGGGGACATATCTGAGCATTTAAGAGGCCTTTGTGGAAATACCTACGATTAGCATTTATGTGTCATTATTGGGGGCTAATTAGAAATATTGTTTTCAGTAACACACATAAATTGCTGTACTATTTTGTTTATTATTATGAGGAAAATTCCATACTAATTTGACTATCAATATCATTCTTACATGGATCTTTCTCTGATTAGTGGTTAATTATACCCATATGACATGGATGAGTTTTGTAAATTGGTGCTAACATTTACCCACAAACAAGGCATGTATCTTTCCTTGGTGTGATGTCTTCCTTTATATCTTTAGTCATGTTATGTTTCACTAGGATTGTGTTATGCACGGATTTTTGAATGGTGAAGTCTGAGCACATTCGCTTTCATGTCTTCTATTTTTTTTCCCTGGCCAATATTTATTTTCTTTTTCCCTTTTCTTTCCTTTCCTTGGTGCATGTTTTCATTTGATTGTTGTTTTGGGCCTTAAGCAAAAGAACCCAAAGTTCGCAAGGCAATGATTAGACATTCTTCTGATTATCTACCTTCCATGCATTTAGATCTTTCTTGTTGGGTGCATGAAATTTTTGCACTTTGTAAGTAACATTGGCAATTAAGGTTTTGTTATTCTTGTTAAATCTTTGACTTTTTAGTGTTATAGGTTCACTAAGAGACATCGACCATCACATTTTAACTATCTACAAGCTATGTTACTATTGTATCCTTGAAATTTTGAACAACAGAGGTTCTGTACCAGCCCTTTTCTTCTTGTTCTTCTTTTCCTTTTTAAATACTAAATTAAGTTAGTCGTGCTTACCAATTCTATTTACTAATTGGCATTGTCAATAGCACGGTTCATATATTGTCATACTGCACGCCCATAAGAATCTTTATATAGAAAGAAGAGCATTGTGAATAACACTGATTTTCTGTTTCTTTTCTTTTCCAATAGAAATAATACTAATTTGATTTCTTTTGAGTGGATGATCTAATGTGTTCGCATGTTAACTTCCCTCCTATGCTAGGTCCCCTAGATTTCTAGCTTTTGGTGTAGCTTTCCTCAAACTTGTGGAGTCCAACTAATCAACTTGCTTGTATGAGGCAAACTAGGTTGCTAAATCTGCTGTATTTCGCATGTCAGTATTTTCACAAGCAAGCCAAACTAGCAGCATGTACTTCCTAGCACAGTTAGGACGATCATTTTTAAGTGGCATCTCATATTATGCATTTCGCTAATTAGAGGCACATGGAGTCAGTAACATGTCCAATGACCTTTAAGGTTTAACCCTCAATTGGTGAATGGGTAGTGTCAATTATTGGGTGACCATTAAATGGTGCAATAATTAGTTACTTTGGAACATTAGCAACTAGTACTCTTTGTTGTATAAAGTTTTGGTAGTAATTAAGGGAATAATTTCTAGTGTTCATTATGTCTGTTTTGCTATTTGTGCTTTTAGTTACAATAACTATTATGTGTGCACAAATGTTTATTTTTCTGTGGATTTTGATATCTTTTAGGCTGTGATTGAATCATGGATTTGGGTACTAATTTGGATTTCCCTTCTTCTTTTTATATCTCTATCCAAATCTATGATCCAAACACTTCAATAAGAATTAATCATAAATGTATACAAAACCTTAAATCCTTAATTAATTTAAATTATATGACAATATATACATCATATGTGAAATTGTCTTGCCCTATGCCAAGTTTCATTGGAGCTGTTTAATCCTCAATTAATTGAAATTTGGAACCCCATTTTCTATCTTTCTGATTTCTATACATGTTTTTGATCTTTGTATTTGTTCCTAATTGTTTTGAGAGAGAGAGAGAGAGAGAGAGAGAGAGAGAGAGAGAGAGAGGTTAAAGATTAAAAGGAAAAAAATTGAAGCTTGCCAGGAACTTAGTATGTTCTAGTTTTTTTCAAACCTTAAAGTGTTTTTTTGTTTTTATTTTCTGTATTTTTTCTGAGGAGAAATTTTTCTATAGTTTTGTGTTTCTGAAGGGACACTGATTTTATTTTTAATCTTGAGTTGGTTATTGATTTGAATTACATGCGTGTGCCTGTGTCGATGATGAGCTCAAGACCTGGGACACTGAGTTGGTTATTATTTAGGGTTATTGAGAAAATGTGAGAAAGAATAAAAACAAATTGAGGTTTTGAGATCACTGAACTTTTGAATGTGGTGTTTATGCATGAAGGTGTAGTTTTGCTTTGATCTCTCTTTTTTTTTTCTTTTTTCTTTTTTTTCCATCAGTTCTCTTGGAAGCTAAATGAGGTTAAATAGATTTAAGAAATCTTGAAATTTTAAAAAGCTTACTATAGATTCTACATTCTTTTGGTAGATTACATATGGTACAGTACTTAAGTTGATGCATGAGAAGACAAAGGTCCAGTTGCATTCACATGAGGTTCCATATGGATCTGGAAGCAAGCAGCAGTCGGTTACAGGTTTTTCTGTTGTTGATGATTCAAATAGCTACTGGGTACTCTCTATATCTCTTTCTCACTTTCAAGGCAAGGTTACGATTGTCACGACCTCCACTTAGGGAATCCGCTCTAGCATCACCGAGCGTCTCGGCTTTGCAAATAGGTTCATTTTTATTTTTGTCCCAATCTTTTTAGTCTTTCTTTTTAGGATATTAAAACCTCAATTTATCTGGGTTTATTGATTTTTTCTCAAATTTTTCTAGGTTTGTGTCCTTCAATCTTAAAACATCAATTTCTCGATATCTTTTTCATACTTTGATTTTGAGTTGAGTTCATTTTGTGTGCTAGGTTTTGATTGTTCTACAGAAAAATATAGATGACGCAGTGGAGAAGCTTAAATCAAGAGGAATTAAAATGTTTGGAGTGGTTTGTCATTAGGAATGGCAACGGGCCAAGGCGAGGCCGGGAACCACACTCCCTGTCCCCGATCCCCGAAGGTTAAAAAATCCTCGTCCCCGTCCTCGATCCCCGGCAGGGGAACCCATCACCCCTTCGTCACCGTCCCCTAATGGGGATCGGGTTTTCCCGACCCCAAAAAATCCCCGAGTTTTTTTTTTTTTTTTAAATTTTGTTCAAGAACAACAAATCAATATAACAGATCTAAGTACCAACAATCATCATCAACAGATTTAAATTAAAATATATATATATATATATGTTTTCATCATCATCAACAAATTTAAATTTAAAAAAAAATCTAAATATATATATATGTTTTCATCATCATCAACAGATTTAAATTAAAAAATAATCTGAAAACAAAAAAAAAAATGTTTTCAACAACAATACCAACAATCATCATCAACAACACAATACAATACCAACAAGATCAGATCACAGAGAGAGAGATAACAGATCCGAGTATAGATCTAACAGATCTGATCGATGGTGCTGTAGTGAGATCGACAGTGGCTGTGGCAGTAGGTTCGGTGGTGGTGAGAGAGAGACGGACCTTCTGCTGCGGTGGTGGTGGTGGCGGTGGCCATGAGGAGTAGAGAGAGACGAAGTGGTGAGAGAGAAAGAGAAACCGAGGTGAGCAGAAGAAAGAGAGAGGGGAGTCGGGGCCAGCGGTGGTGATGGGACAAGGCGACTATGAGAGTGAGAGTGAGAGTGAGAGTGAGAGAGTTGAGAGAGAGAGAAGGACGAGAGAGTGAAAGACTAGTGACCACATGTTGTTTGTATTGTGTGTGAGGTAGGGTTTGGTTTATTTTATATATATATATATATATATAAGGGGTATAAAAGTAATTTTACTTCGGGGAAATTCGGGGATGGGGTCGAGGCTTGAACACTGATCACTGTCCCCGGCCCGAAACAGATCGGGAATTGATTTTCAAATACCGTCTTCTCCCCATCAGGGGTATTTTTCGAAAAAAAAACCGCTCAAATTGGGGTCAGGGTCAGGGATTCCCGTCGGGTCAGTTTCAAATTGCCATCCCTATTTGTCATGTGTCTGTAGCTCAACAAAGAAAGAATCCAGTAGAAAGACTGTTCAGGTGAGCAAACCCATCTTATTTGTTATCTTTTGAGAGTAGTTAAACAAATGAGAAAATGGAAACCTGGGCTTTGATTTTTCTTGAGTATTTGTATTTTTATCTTTAAGTTAATTGATTTTGAAATTCATGACTTAATTGGTTTGAATTTGTCGTATCATATTGTTCAAGCTTTAATTAATCTCATTAGCAGAAGTCTTTGTATTTTCTTATAATTCTCTTATTGGTTGTTGAGAGTTTCATCATTTTAGGTTAGTTTAACTGGATATCTTTATGTATTCAAATTCAAATTATTAGTTACTAAATTTGATATTTTAAATTGAAGTGGGTCATAATTTGTAGATGAAAATGGGTTAGAGAGAGATGAAAGTTGATGAATCATTATGAGATACAGAGAGGTTAGAGCATCTCCAACCATTGTTATTGCTATAATTTGGCAATGAATAGTGTTATTTTGCCAAATTATAGCAATGGTGTTCCAATGGTCATTTGCTATTTTAGCAAATCTCAACCAACTTTCCCTCGAAGTTTGTAGATGTTGTTTGGATATAGGTTTTTTCGTGATTTTATTTTTGTTTATTTTTTGCCTTTTGTGACATTTTTTTACCTGTTTGTAAAAAAAATTATATATTTATATTATTCTCAACTAGACAAATATAAAAAATGAAAAAAAAAATTGAAAAATTGGAAAAAAATATATATATATATATAATTCACCCCCACCAAAAAAATATATTAGTCAAATATATTATCTTTTATCTTTTTATTGCCTTCATTTGAAAAAATATATTTATTTTTTTCATTATACTTTATTGAAAAATTTAAATTATACTAAAAATTAGTCAACATTGTACATTGCAAAATAATATTACATTGTGTGGTAGAAAATACTTAAAAAAAAAAAAAAAAAAAAAAAAAAAAAAAAAACAACAACAACAACAACAACAACATGAAATTTCATTACAACGACTCTTTTTATAAAAAGAAAATAACAATAATATTACATTTTTTTTTTTTTGTTTTTTTTTTTAAACCAAACAGAGCACAATAGCTCTTTTTATACAGATGGGCGTTATTTTGCCAAATGAATAGTGTTAAAAAATCTTCTTTTTTTTTGTTTTTGTTTTTTTAAGGACAAAAGAGCACAACAGCTCTTTTGTATTTCCAAGGCACCATCACCACCATCCACATACCCATTCACCAACAATTGAGATGCAATCATCCCTTGCATTCCATTCCAAGACAACACATCTGTCTCCCTCTTCCAAATCAGACGGAAGTCGACTCTCTTTACTCTCCCTCTTACTCTTCGAAGACCAACCTTCTGATCTCTGATTCTACTGCTCGGACCCTCTCTGAGATGCTTATTCTGACTCCAGCTTCTTCTTCAGCGCCGAATTCTGCTCTGCCAAGTACACGATGGATCTAGTTCTCAGCCCGACCTCGTTCCTCGAATCCCCTGTTCTCCTCTCCAACATGAAGGTTAGGTCTTCTTCGAATCTCTCACTAGTACCTTCAATTTTAGTACCTGTTCTCCTCTTCAATATATATAAATATTTCTATTGAATAGCTATTATATATTTATATTGTCTATTTTTAATAAATTTTAAGAAAGACAGAAAGAAAAAAAAATATGTTGATATTTGAATTTTTGTATTGGTGAAATTTGTCTGGGAAAGTTGGTGATTATTTTTAGTAATTGGTGAATTATGTTTTAAATAAAATGATGAATTTTATTTTTTTTTTTAAATTTAAACATTCTAGAGAAGTCCCAACTGAAAGGGAAGGAGGGAAGGAAGAAAGCAGTTGGTTTTGGGGTGACTTGGCAGATTTGGCAACTGCCAAAGTAGTTGTCAAATTTGGCAACTACTATAGCATGCCATTGGAGAAGCTATTTTTGCCCAAGCTGCTAGATTATGGCTATGGCAACTGTTTTAGCAATCCGTTGGAGATGCTCTTAGTTTCTAATTGCTAAACCATTTGGCGAAAATTGATGAAAATTGTTGAACCATTTGGCGAGATGACTTGTTTTTTAGAGAAAGAAATAGAAAGGTAGAGCTTTAATTTCTATGTTGTTTAATTTGTATATAAATATTCACTAGTTTGTTATCCTACCATACAACATAACATGTCATGTATAGGACACAAAACAATATACATACTATCAACCATGCTTCCGTAGGAATTTAATTTAATATTCACTCAGTTTGTTATCCTTTCTATTGTTATGCTTTTCTTAATGTGGACACTGATACATGTTTAGAAATGTAGGATTAGATGTAATATGAGTTTCTCCATGGATTACGACATTTGTCATGTCATCAAAAAATAAGAATTTTTTTTACCATACTTGTCATGCCCATCAGTTTCGGCATGGACTATCAAATTTGTTCCCGCATGTGGGAGATTTTTTTCCCTTGCATGTGGATAAGTGGATATAGACCCATGGGCACAACAAGATGGATGATTTGATACTTATGGATTTTCTTTGTTATGTTTCATTTTTTTATTGGTTTAAATACATTTGTAATTTCTAAAGAAGAGGCAAATTTTGCCTCTTAATTAATTTGTATTTTCATTTTTCAAGTC
Organism: Camellia lanceoleosa; assembly: GCA_025200525.1. NCBI lineage: Eukaryota > Viridiplantae > Streptophyta > Magnoliopsida > Ericales > Theaceae > Camellia > Camellia lanceoleosa. Next base: position 48,939,338 of record CM045759.1, read on the forward strand.
AGAAATTACTTGGAGAGATGCAAAATATAGTCAAAGAACTCAAAGACTTTTCATTTTTTTAATATATGTAATCACAATTAATTTTTTTTATTTATTAATTCCTTTGTATATACTTTTGAACATTCAACTTTCATTTATGAAATATGTGACATTATTCCATTCAATATATGGTTGTGATTCAAAAGATAGTATATATATTGTGCATTATATTCTTCAAATGCATACAAAAATAATATTGATTATTCTTCAAATATGTCGAACCCTTTTTTTTATCACACGTATTAACTGTGATGAGAAATGCATATAACGTGTGATTTTATCTCATTATTAATCACATGTTTAATTAGTTATACATCACACATAAAAAGTGTGATCTAAATGTTTATTATCACATGTAAAAAATGTGATCTAAATATTTATTATCACACGTATAACGTGCGATGGAATCATCTTTTAATGACATTTTAAATGTGATTAAAAATGACTTTGTAATCACACTCCCAAAGATCACACTTTGACAAAATTTAAAATGTATGATTAAATATCATATATCACACATAAAAAATGTGATATATTTATGATTTTGTAGTAGTGTGTATCAACTTAAGGGGGTAGTGCATGAATACTTTGTTTTAGCTATATTGATTTAGACTTGGGTATTTGAAGGATGTTGAAACTTGATTGTTCTTGTTAAATATAGCGATTCAGGTTTTACCCCGACCTTTGTTGTGTTCCGGACTCGGGATCTGTGGTTGTGTTGTTGTCTATATCTTGTTTCCATCCTTTAATTCCTTGTATTTGAGTTTTGGGATGTGTGGGTGAGTTTGGAACAGGTTGGTTGTGAGTTGGTTCAAGTGATTGCTGCCTAGGTTCTTCCTTCTTCGCTCGAACAAGGCTTTTTGCGTTCGAGCGAGCCCTGGGTATTTTCTTCTTTGTTCGAGCGAGGATTCTTGCGCTCGAGCAAGGATTGTGAGTTCTCAAGTTTCTTTTCAGACGTAGCTTCTACTCGAGCGAGCTTTCTTGCGCTCGAGCGAGGCTTGCGTGGTGTGTCTCTTCGCTTGAGCGAGAACTCTTGCGCTCGAACGTGCGTTTACGTCTTCGAAAGACCTGAAGGTTGGTATTCTTCTCTCGAGCGAGCTTTATTACGCTCGAGCGAGCCTTCTTACACTTGAGCGAGCCTTGTGTTATTTGTTCCTTCGCTTGAGCGAGAACTCTTGCGCTCGAGCGTGCGTCTGCGTTGGTTATAGACCTAAAGCTTCTCATTGTTCGCTCAAGCGACGCTTCTTGCGCTCGAGCGACGTCGTTGTTGTGTCTGGTCGCTTGAGCAACGACTCCTACGCTTGAGCGAGCCTCATGTGTATCAGTTCGCATCAGAGGTGAAATACTCCATTTTTTATCCTCTTCTTCTTCCAAAACCCTAGATCGGCTGCCTTTCTTTCTAAAATACCCCTTCTCTCTACAAATACACTTGATCTAGAGCGTCTCTACTCTACTCCCTTTGTAAAAAGGGTAGAGCATTGCATGGGCTATCTTTTGACCTGAACAAGTTTGTATATGGAAGCATCTTGGGTTTTTTTCTTCTTCGCCTTTGAGCTTCTCCATTTAAGGTAGGGATAATCTACTCATTTCTATGAACTTTAACATAAATATTAGTCATTTTGTATAAATGGTGAGATTGGAGATTTTGGGAAGTTAGGGTTTGAAATTTGAAATGTTTGAAAGAGGGCTTTTCTATTTTTGGGCTCCATTGTGTATGTGAGGTCTTGAAATGGGTTTATTTGTGTATAATTGATGAAATTGAGCCATAGGGTTAATGTTTGAGAAAATGGGGAAAATGCCTGTAACAACCCTCGCCACTGATTACTGCTAAACTGTGACTGAACATGATAAGTAACTGATTATGATGAAATCCTAAACTAATTGCATGAGTATGTTGTTTGATTGCATTTTCTATCTGTTTGACTGTTAAATGATCTGTTCTTGTTTCAAGTTCGAACTGCAAATCAAAGGCCTTATCGGCGGCCGAATCAGAAATTGATTGGTATTTCATGCTAATTAGAATTTATGTGATTTTATGGTAGATTTAATTTAAATTTGATTTGGGATGATTAAATTGGATTAAATAATGTAAATCACATTAGTTCAAGTAAATTACCAAAATGCCATTAGTGGGCCACTTTCATAAACCATCTTGAGACTTGATTATGTGTCAATTTGTTCATCTTCTTGAGGCCAAAACCGTGAGCAAGAGAGGGAAAGTAAGAGGAAATTTAGTTTATCAAGAATTTGGCTTGGAGACTTAGAAGATTTGGAGGATAATTGCAATTGAGCTTCCATTACCTTGATATTCAAGACCTAAGGTAGGAAATCATCTTCTTGATTGTGAATTCTAGTTGTATCTTGCATGGTCCATGGTAAATTAGTGTTTAGATTCAAGTATTGGTTTAAAGAGATTTGAATTTGAGAGTGAATTCATGCATGCATGTCTATGCCATAGCATTTTGAAGTCATTTTCATGAAATTCCCACATGCATGTTTCTATTTTAGTTTTGATCCATGAATTAATCATATTCTTGAGCTCAAACTTGCATTTTATCATGTCTTAGAGCATAAGAGTTCATGAGAACTCATGCATGTATGAGTTTTGTATTGTTCTTCATGTTCTTGAATTTTGAGTTGAAGTTTGTGTTTAATTAAACTACCTTTGGGCTTTGATTTTGCAAATTGATCTTTGAAACATGTCATATTATGAGTTTTAAATTGTTTTCCAGAAAATTGGCCCAAAAGAATCGAATTTGATGCTTTAAATGTTGAATTTGAGCTTAGAGGTTCAATCTGGAAATTCCAGATTTTGGACCCACGCTCGAGTGTAAGACTTCACGCTCGAGCGTACACTCTGAGTACATGCATCCCGCTCGAGTGAGAAAAGTAACGCTCGAGTGTGAAATGCGTGTATCCAGTACTTTTCGTGTGTTTACAGTCCGCTCGAGCGAGGGAATGCACGCTCAAGTGAGGACTTGTGTCTCACGCTCGAGCGGAGGTCGAGCGCCCATCGAGCATGAATTGTATGCATCCAGTACTTTTGCTTGAGTTTACAGTCCGCTCGAGCGAAGGAAGTCACGCTCGAGCGGAGATTCTTTGTCTGCATGTTCGCTCGAGCGTAGAAAGCCACGCTCGAGCGAGACCCCTGTTTTCTGAAAATTTTGAAAAGTGTTTTAAAGTACATCCTTGCATCCTCATTTCATCCCAGGCATTCCTAGACCTAGCTTAAGGCATCTTAATGAGGATATTGATGTAGAACCACACCGAGTCAAATAGGGACTAAGTCATTGATCCCCGAGTATGTAACTTAGTGTGTGTGTTCATCCTGTAACTGTGTAGGGTTGGCATCCGAGGACACTCATTAGCCGCTTATAGCCCAGTGCTCTGTGAGTAACAATGTTGTAAAGATATGTTCAATTATGAATATTTTTTGAATGATCAACTGTTTTGTTTACTAAAACGTTATTGTTTAATGAATGAATGTTTGTCCTATTTGTAAACTATATTCGTGGCATCCATAGCAAGTTATCTATCGCATTATTATCAAGTATCGCAGAGATCTCTCGCTGGTTCCTATGTTTGGAACCACTATCTTATCGTTATGATGGCCATCAATTGACCTGCTGGTCTGCATAAGACCCTCTTGTATATTATTTGCTATTGGATGTACCACATATAACTGCTATGGTTTCTAAATGACTGACAATTTATATTTATATGTAGGTGTCCATGCACCGGATCGGAGTTAAGAGCATTGGGTTAGCCCCTTTTTTGTCAAGCCAACCATCGCGCCTCACTTCGAGGTTCCAAGTTCGACCGAGCTAAGGCTGTTTTAGGGTGTCTCAGTTTCACCCTTCCGTCTCTGTTTTGTAATACCGTTTTAAGACTTATACTGTACTGTGCTAATTAGGGATTTGGTCCCTAACCTAAATGTTGTACATGCGGTGTATATGTGTTTTGCTTATGAATGTGAATATGTTACAGAAAAGTCTTTTTGTATACAGACTGTTACAGTTCATTGGACATCTTTTATTACTGTTTTGGCTTCCGCCAGCCCCTGTACTCTGTATTACTGTCTTTGTTGGCACATAAATTTCAACTAAATTTATGACACGTATAGAGCCTATGATAGGAAGGTTGTAGGTAATCACTTCCTAAAAAAAGATCAACATGATCCGTTGAAGTACATAAATAAAACAACGTCGTATCTCAACAACGTTATTCAAGATGCACAAATGACACGTGGAGCCTACGAAAGATGACACCTGTAGAGCCTACAGCAAGGACACCACACAGGATGAAACCCCAAAGATCAACCCGGTTAATCAAATATACGATTAACCAGATAGCGCTATTATTCAAAATTCAAATGGCTAATCAAATATACGATTAACCAGATCGCACTATTATTCAAAATTCAAATGACGCTATCATTCAATTTGAAATTCAAATTGAAGATGAGGCATTCCTATCACCTGATGGCCCTCCATAAATATGAGGACCATCACACAAGACGGGGGATAAGAAAATCAAAGTGAAAAGATCAGAGAGAGGGAGAAAAAAATTGAGAGCTAAAGAAATTGTTACAAGAAAGAAGAAGAGAAGCTTAGAGAACTGTAGAGCCTACGCTAATGGCAATGAATAGGTAAAGGGTTCCAAACCTAAGAATTGTATTTTGTATTCGAAGGTTCAAAACCCATAACAATTTCTATGAAATATTTATTTTTCTTAAATTGTCTTTTGCTGTTTATTTTGTTCTTCATTAATCGGAGGTTTCATTTGTATAAAATGTGTAATTAACGATCTGATATACAAATCGGAAATAAGAACCTGCTATTCAAATAATCAACACTGTTTAGTCCAAAAACTAAACAGCGGATATTTGTAACATAAATTTTGAAATGTGTTGAAACACATCATGTTTTAAAATTTGTGTCTACAAATTCTGGCACGCCCAGTGGGACCTATTTCTCCTCTCATCTTTTGAGGAACAAAAATATATATATATATATATAGTTGAAACTTACTGATGTATTCTTTTGTTATAGAAATGTTGAAGCAACTGTCAGGAAACAAACCTACAATCCAGTGGTTCTGAAATCACCAAGGATGGAGATAGCACCCATCACCCAAGGGGCTCCGGAGCGAATGCTCTTGGCTGTCCCAAAGGTAGAACCAACGAAATCCTGGAAAGATGCACTTCTTTTCCCTATCACCTAAGGGGCTCCGGAGCGAAAGCTCTTGGCTGTCCCGAAGGTAACTGGTGTGACAAAGAAAGTCACACTTCTCCAGAAAGCTGAAAGTTTGAGAAAGATTACTGAAGATTATGTGAAAGCGTCAAAGCAGTACGCAACTGTGAGGGCCACAGCCCGAACGAAGAGCTGTCTAATTCAGGCAAAGGAGGCTAATCAGTTTGCAACTACGACTTTTGTTGCAGCTTCAACAGGGCAGCAAAAAATGTTATGGCCCAACTACTCAAAAGGGTAGAAGACTCCATTAAAATGGTGGAGTTTGCCCAGAAGAAAGCCTCTGCTGAAAACATGGCCATCATTAGGGCCATTTGAGAGGAGGGTAATGACCTAAACTCCTGTTGATGGAAAAAAGGCCCCTGTTGTTGAAAAAACAGTTGCGGCCTACGAACCGATAGTTCTGTTCAGAGCACAAAATTGGTCAAACCAAATCTCAGTCAACTCTCAAGAGCCAAAGGAACACTCGTTGGCTCGACAGGGTTCGAATAAGGAACACCCGTTGGCCCAACAGAATAAGGAACATCCGTTGGCCCGACAAGGTTTGAATAAGGAACACTTGTTGGCCCAACGGGATTTGAATCAACATTAATTGGTCCACTCTAAAAATGTAGGGACTATTTTGAAAATTCATGAGGAGTTTGCAAAAACGCAAATGGTTCCTTCTATGCCCCTAGGGGCTCGACTTGATATGTCATCTGGTCCAGTTTCAAAAAGACAAAGGCGAAGAAGAAATAAGGCCTTAAAGAAACTGGAACTAAGAACAGTGGCAACAAATGTTATAGGAGCTATTGAAAGGGCTCTCTCGAAAGATGAATCCCAAAAACAAATTGAAAGTCCTGTCTTTGTTGGAAAATCCAAGGTGGAGGAGGGTAAGCAACCCTTGGGAAATATTTCTACTTTGGTTGAACTATCTATGGAGGGAATAAGAAAAGGGCCTGTAACAAGGTCCATAACCCGTCAGGCTCAAAACAAAGCATCGCAGTCAGATGCTTCAAATATGAGTAATGTTGTGGGGGTTGATAATCCCTTATACGAACAAGATGATTCTATCTCGTTTGTTTCAACGAATATTGGAAACAATGAATTGAAAGATATCAACAAAGTCACAGTTATGATGACTGAGGTTGAGAAAGAAGGTGAAAATTCGCAGGTCCAACAAGACCAAGGTCTCAAGGAAAAAGTGGTAGCCCTACAAGAACAACTCGAGAGAAGAGAACAGGAAATGACTACTATGTTGGAGCAAATGCAATAATTGCAGGCCCAAATGACAGGACTAGGAAGTGCACCCAAACAAATGACACAACCTGTTGTGGGGACATCCGTAGGCATACAAAGCACACTAGCCCCAAGGGGCAATGGTCCTTGTTACTCCGATCTAACCAGTGGTGGTATGAATCCAATGCTCGTGGCCATGATTGATGATATGGTGAGGAGACAAGTAAAGAAACTCAAAGAAAAAGATAATGAGAACTTTCGAATAATTACAAAAGCTTACCCAGCATGGGTAGATGCTGTTCCATTCCCTTCTGGTTTTTCCCAACCAGATTTCAAAATGTTTGACGGAATAGGAGATCCAAGACAACACGTGGCTCATTTTCTTTCAAGGTGTGGGCCAATAGCCCATAATGAGGCCCTGTGTCTACAGCTATTTGTTCAGTCACTTGAAAGTTCGACATTTACTTGGTATGCTAACCTTGAGGGATCAATCCTAAATTGGGATTCCATGGTGAAGGAGTTCCTTAAACAATTCTGCAACACACAAAGGCGAGTTGGAGTACCATAACTGATTGAGACCAAGCAACGTGACAATGAGTCTGTTACAGATTTCATTGCAAGATGGCGAGCTTTGACATTTGCTTGTCCTGAAATGTTTACGCAATTAGAGTTAATTCGGATGTGCCTTAACAACTTCCGACATGAGCTCTCTACGGCTCTTATGGCTCAAACTTTTGAAGGATTCAATGATCTATGCACTAAAGCTCATGATATGGAGCTGCATCTAGCTAAACGAAAGAGGCCTAGCGCCGTTGAAAGGGTTGAGTCCTCGACTGCAGCTACAATCGAAACCAGAAAGAAGGGTCCCGTTGTAGTGAGGGCTAAAAAGCCCAAAGAATTTAAAAAGGTGACTATGAAAGAGAGGTTGGAGAAGAAATATTCTTTCATGGATGATCTGGTCGAAGACCTATTTGAAGATCTGTTGGAGCAAAAGTTGATTGCTCTCCCTGAGGTGAAAAGACCACATGAGGTAGAAAAGACCAACGATCCAAAGTATTGCCCCTACCATCGTTTGATTAGCCATCCAATAAAAGAGTGCTTTGTTCTGAAAGATAAAATTCGGGAACTTTTGGACTCTAAGATTATTGAGCTCCCTCCTCAAGAGAAAGCATCTACTAACCCAATCACTATCGACAATGATAATGAAGGTGAATGGGTTGTTTATCAGTCAAAAAGTATGAAGAAAAGACAAAATGCCACAGTGAAAGCTAGAAGTGTGGTTGATTCGACAACACAAGGGCCAAAAGTTTCCAAAAAGCAAAAACCAAAAGTATTTAGGAAACAGAAAAAAGCCAAAGTAAGTAAGAAAAAAGGAAAGAAGAACCCAAAGAAGGAAAAAGGGGAGAAATTGGTCCCTGATGAGCAGTTAGAGCAAGGTCCTCTTGTCCCAGTCACATTGGAGGAATTTCTACCTTCAAAATTTCAATCTGTGGAGTTGCAGACATACTTTGATAAAAGAAGGGAGGAAAAGTTTACTTTGGCCCCTTGCCTAACCATCATTGTTCTGAGTGATGACGAGGAAGATGAGGGTGAAGTTGGTTCAAAAGTTAGGGAAGGAGATTGCATTACATCTCCTATCTGCATACCTGACTCACCAAAGTATACATCAACTTCTCCAGAATACACACCAGCTTCTCCAGAATATACACCAGCTTCTCCAGAGTATACACCAGAAACCTTTTCTCTAGAGTATTCGCCAGTACCACCAATGTACCATCAAAGTACTCCAGAATATGTACGGGGAACAGAACAAGGAGACACTGGGTGTAGGTCCGACTCTGAGCTTGTGAAAAAGGCGAAAAAACGACTACACTTCAAGGATGATGAGGTGAATGGCAGGTGTATGTCAGATGATGAAGTATGGAAGTATTCAAATAAACAAACAAAGTCATCTCAAGTTGAGGATCCTAATGAAGATTGGGAACTTAACTTTTCTCTTGATGGTTCACCATACACATCCCCAGCTAGGACATATGATGGAGAAAATGTATCAAGTGACCACTTTAACTTTCCTTGTAATGTCATCACTGTGGATGCAAATTTTGAAGAACGAGAAATACATATCATTCGCAATCCAGGTGATGATGAGAAAGTAAAAATTGAAGCTAGAAGAGAAGCGGAACATCAGGCAAAAGTAACAGTTTCTTTGAAAGATGAGGGTTTTGAAGCCCATCAAAATTTGATTATTGAAAGAAATCAAATTTCTGGACACCCTTTCCCTAATTGGGTTGAATGGGTTCAGTTCCCATGAGGATATGCAGTAGCTCGTTTTCCTTTATATAATGGGACAGGTTGTCCAAGACGCCATTTGGTTCGTTTCTGTAATAACCCGACCCTCGTACATGTTTTCTGAAATATTTTCAGCCCTTGTTTTGAGCTTTTTAAAATGCTACTATAAAATCCCATGAAAATTACGGTTAAGTAAGTGAAATTCGTAATTATGGCTACCTATCTGTTTCATAAGGAAGCTATCTGTCACCATTAACATGTTTGACTTAGAAATCGGGCACCTTAACGGCTTAATTATCTGAAATTAATTATATATCTGTAATCAGCATAATTTTCTGGTAATATTAGGCATGTTTACGAAATTTCAATTTAGGATGCTTAAACGATTGACTTTCATCCTATTCTCCTATGGTGTCAACAATTGGATATATATGAACTTGAGATATTTTGGGAGACTTAGAAACAACTCTTGTGAATCACTTAGAAGGGGGAAAAACGTGGGAGTTGGAGAGAAACTCTCCAAGAGAAGGGTTTGGGGAATTTGTAAGGAATTACTTAGATCAAGCTCAAGGTATGGAGATTTCTTGACCTTATCTCACTCTCTCTTAATCTTGGTTGGAAATCTTCTTTGTTTTGAGAAGTTATGGTGGTTTTATGAGATAATCCATGTTGCTAAATCAATTGAGCTATAGAAGAAAATCTACCTCTTATTTCTTTGTTCTATTATGAGAATTTTCAATTATGTGTTTGGATTGAAAGCTTAGGCAACTCTTTATGCATGTGTTTTGTAAATCTCAAAACATGGGAAGTTTGGGAAGATCATGGTTGGTTTGATTATGAAATTTAAATGATGATTGAACTCAACTTCGTTGGAAGATCTACTTTATATGGATTATTATGTGTTTGAATGATTTTGGAACTATTGTAACTCTTGTTCAAGCTCATAAAGAGAGATTGAAGTTTTGGATACCAAGTTGAAACCCAAATTCGAAGTTCAGAATTTCGTAACTTTGCTTGGTCCGCTCGAGCATAGGAAAGCCCGCTCGAGCGGGAAAATCGACCTTCCAGCAGTTTGGTGGATTTTACAGTCCGCTCGAGCGGCCAAAGTGGCGCTCGAGCGGGGAGGCTTATTTTAGACAAAAGTAAATGTTGTTCAGTTTTGCATGCTTATGCCCCTGGTATTTTTAAAATATTTTTCTGATGCTTTTAAGGTGATTATAAATTCGTATGAAGTGTAATGACTCAGGGAATGGTTTCTCACTGATTTAAGAGAGAAGAGAACTAACTTATAAGTTATGATTGTGTACAGGACACACTCCGGGAGGAACCACCTCTCATAACAACACCGTGAGTAATAGTACCTCAATGAATCTTTACGCAATTTATTATGTATTGACGTTATGTCTTGACGTTACACACTTTGTTGTCAAACTTGTGGTGATACAAAACATAGCTACACTATGAATGAGAATCTTTATGAAGTTATGGATGTAAATGGTAAAGCTGTGGATAAGTGAACCATTATGAACTTGTGGAAACATCAAAAAGGTTGTGAAGTTATGCACGTCATATGTGAAATCTTGTGAACTTTTAGACTGTACCAAGGAAATTATGAATGTGTGAACCGATGTGGCCTAGAGCCATTTGTGAACCAATGTGGCCTTGAGCCGTCTGTGAATCAATGTGGCTTAGAGCCATTTGTGAATTAATATGGCTACGAGCCTTTTGTGAAACTATGAGGCCAAGGGCTGATATGTGAAACGTGAATTTGTGAACTAGGAAGTTATGAGGCCAAGGGCTGATATGTGAAACGTGAATTTGTGAACTAGGAAGTTATGAGGCCAAAGGGCTGATATGTGAAACGTGAATTTGTGAACTAGGAAGTTATGAGGCCAAAGGGCTGATATGTGGAACGTGAATCAAAAGGAGCCGAAAGGCTGTTCTGATAATTCTGGGCCGAGGGCCAATTTGTGATATTGTGTAACATTCTGGGCCGAGGGCCATTTTGTGATATTGAGTAACATTCCGTGTAACATTCTGGGCCGAGGGCCATGTTGTAACATTCTGTAATATTCTAGGCCGAGGGCTAAGTGTAACATTCTGGGTCATGGATCATTCTGTAGCATTGGATTAATTTACATGCATTTGGTTGCGAGTTATGGTTTCAATTATCTTGGTACTATTATTCACTGAGCTTTGCTCACCCCTTACATTGTCTGTTTCTGTAGGTCGTCAAACCGGGAACCAGTCTTAACTCCTGAAGCTCGTTCCTTTTTGTCAACCCTTATGGTCAGGCACATAAGAAGACCCGCCCTATCTTTGTAGACTTTTGTCAAGTTTTGGCTTGTATTCTAATTACCTGTTTTGGGTTGTCTGTAACTAATATTTTTGGTTGTACGCCTTAGGGCAAAGGTTGCATGTATATACGTAACCAGTACGTAATTGGTTAGTTTTGTGTATGATGCTCTGTTTTGATATGCATGATCCTGGCATGTTATAGTAGCTCAATGGAAGTTTGGTTATTGCTCATTTGTATATTATGCTTCCGTTCAGGCCCCTATAATATACATTTATCTCAGGTTTATCATATGTTTCTGCATGGGTCATGCTCGAACTTTTAGGGGCAGGTTCGGGTCGTGACAGTTTCCTTGCACAATGTGGAAACACAGTAAAAAGTCAGGCGTTACTTCTACGGCAGCTCGTTCTTTCTTTGGAAGGATAGGCATCAGATTGGTACTTCAGCCTGCCACCTAATTCAATCCCAGATTTGGATACCATGGCTGATCGATTCTATAGGACATTTTATAAACCATGGCCAATAGAAATTGAGATGTCAGAACATTTGGATGACGAAGGTACATCTTCTCAAACATATGATTTCATAGAAGGCACAATTGATGAGAAGATTGAAACTGCCCTTGACCTTCGAGAGATGGGCATTTATTGCCCAAGGGATTTGTTCCCTTTATGGGTAGAGCAAACACCATTTCCTGAAGGACACGAACTTCCAAATTTTGTCCTATATGAGGGGTATGGAGATCCTCAAAAACATATTAGGCGTTTTTTGAAACAGTGTGGGGAAACAGCTCAAAATGAAGCACTTTGCCTAAAACAATTCCCCCTTTCCTTAGAGGGGATTGCCTTTGACTGGTATTGCTCCCTCGATGGAGTCATGGTGCCTAGTTGGGAGGCCATGAAGAATGGTTTTGAAGAATCTCAATGCTTTTATAGGCGTGACTCCTGGTACCTAAGAAATGGGAGAAGAATGCAGCTCCAGGAAGATGGAGAAGTGACTGATGATGATGATCATCCTGCAGTTGGACCAGTTAACATGGTCCAAATAATTGAGGGAATAAAAGAAGTTGAGGTCAATGAAAAGGCGGTTGCTGAAGTATGCCAAACTTATTTGACCTACTGGAGGAAATTACGAAATCCTCAAGACCCTCAAACGTCAGAAGTTCCACAGGTTTTGTTGGAGGAAGAGCAAGTGAAATATGATGTACTAGCTCATCTAAAGAAAATTCCAGCATTGTTGAGTGTATATGATGCACTGAAAATGTCTCCAGAGCTTCGAAAGTCTTTAATATTTGCCCTGTCCAAGCCAGAGGATTTCCACAAAGAAATCGAGGGTAGAAATCAAGAGAAGGCAACTACATGCATGGCCATGGTAACCTTTGGTGACAAAGACATGTGTCTTTGAAATAATGAGACCATAATCGGCCTTTGTTTATCACTGGGCTTATCCATGATGTGAAAATTTCTCGAATTCTGGTTGATGGAGGATCTGCGGTAAACCTCTTGCCTCGAAGGGCCTTAAACTTATTAGGGGTTCAAATTTCACAGCTTCGCCCAAGTCGTTTGGTCATTCAAGGATTTAATCAGAATGAACAATGCCCAATGGGGAAGATTGAATTGTGAACCAAGTTTGGGGATGTTGAAGAAAACACTGAGTTCTTGGTCATTGATGTAGACACCTCTTACAATGCTTTGCTTGGGAGACCATGGATGCATAATCATCATGCAGTGCCATCAACTTATCACCAATGTATTAAGTACCCGTTGCCTTCACCCAAACAAGAGGGGACAATTGTGGTTGACAATGATCCATTTGGAGAAGTAGAGGCTTATTATGCTGATGCTCGCTTCTATACAAAGACTTCACAAAGAAAGGGAAAAGATGTGAAAAAGTCTGAAGATACTCCGAATGTCAAAGAAGCTCTAGAGTCTACTCCAGTTTCAACAAAAAGAACTTTTCGATATGTGCCAAAGTCCGAAAGGAAACTGGGAGCAAAGGCTCTAGCCCCAATAAATCCAATTTTGGATCTTAAGAGTGAGTTCACATTGCCATTAAGGAGGACAGAATGCACCTATGTGGAGAAATATAATAAGATTGTGGTCCCTTCTAAAGGAAAAGGGTCGAAACCCATCATATTTCACTCACTTGAAGATGTTGAACAGAAAGTGAAAGTTGAACAAATGCCAGAAGAAAACATCTCGAGTTTTGAGAAGCCTACTTTCAGTGCAAAAATTACACAGATGTTGGTGAAAGTTGGTCTAGATCCTGAAAAAATACCATAAACAATGACACCTTTTGACTTTGCATTAACACCTTCGCAGAGGCAGGCTATCCAGCAAGGTGGTATTATCACCGCTAGGACAGAAGGGTTAGGCTATCGGGATGATGAGAAAAAATTTCCAGTAAACATGACTATCACTCAAGATGTGTTGGAAGATGTTGACCAAGATGAAGCTCAACCTGCACCAACAGAATTTGAAGCAAGAGGCCAAGCCACTGTGGATGACCTTCGCGAGGTAAATCTGGGTGATGAAAGAGAAAACAAACCAACCTTCATTAGTGCCAATTTAAAGGAAGAAGAAGCTCGGCAATATATTTCCTTTTTAAGGGAGTATCGTGACATATTTGCATGGAACTACAGTGAGATGCCTGGTCTTAATCCAGAGATTGCAGTCCATAAGCTTGCAATTCACCCTGAGAAACGGCCAGTTAAACAGCCTTAGAGGCGAACTCGACCAAAGCTTACAGCCCAAATTGAAGCTGAAGTTGACAAGCTTATCAATGCAGGATTCATCAGGGAAGTCAAATATCCAACCTGGCTAGCAAACATAGTGCCAGTCAAGAAAAAGAATGGTCAAATCAGGGTTTGCATTGATTTCCGTGATCTCAATGAGGCTTGTCCTAAAGATGACTTTCCTTTGCCCATCACTGAACTTCTTGTAGATGCAACTACTGGGTATGAAACCTTGCCTTTTATGGATGGTGTAGACGTCCCCGAACGCCCCGGGAGGGTTAAGTCCCGTTCCGTCCATCTTGGGTTTACTACAGTTTGGACTCGATTTGTGTCGGTTCTAAATCTGAACCAAATAGTCCAAATCCGGCAAATCGTTTTGAGAAAAACAGATTTTTGAAAAGTAGTGCCAAACATGGACTGCTTTGCCAGATACAAAGTCGCCACCTAAATATTTTAAAATGGGAAATTTAGGAAACCCTGACTCGGTGCCGAAGGCCACGTGTCCGTCATCACCAAAGTGGTCTTGGCTCGGGAGCTTGGGTACGATCGGGGAAGGTCGGCTATGAGCACCCCCTTTCGCCCGGTCCGAAGACCGGCCTCTACTAACCGTGATATCCGATTTTGAAAACATTATGTATTCTTATTCCGGTTATTAGCCTAGAATTACTACGTTATGCGCACAGCAAACAAGTATAGACTAGATTGCCTAATTTGGAAATAAGCATTGCATATCCGTTGGTTTTGAAAATGCTTTGGAATTTGCTACTCGCAAGTAGGCTAAAATACGGATTTCAACGAGCTTTTCCAACTCAAGTAATCCAACCTCCACCCACAGGCATTCAAACAGTTTATCTCATATAAGCACTTAGCCGCATGGTAATCATACTGTCATGTCAACATTCACACGCATGCGATATGCTAAAGCATAAATACTTACATTGTACTCCGTGCCAAAACAATAAACTAGTTAGCAAACATGCATGTCCTAGTTCATGTTAGAGTGACTAATGCATCGCATACAATATGTAATTAGGATAGGCTCGGCTAACCCTAAAAATGGCATGTGAAATGCACTTTATTCGATGCACGTATTCAATTAGGAATTGAAAATACAATGCGGTTTGTATGATGTACCAAGCCCGGTGAATGTAAACAAATGCATGGATGCACGCATGCATTGCATATGGTATGCTAAAAATAAACGTGCCCTAATACTAACCATTAAAAGCAGGTAAATAAAAGGGAGAAAGGAGTGGGGGTTGGAAGACATACACCCACTCACACACACTTATTACAAATACACCCTCGCTCGGAGGGACCGAAAAAAATAATACAAATAATTAACTACACAAGCTAATTAAAATATTACAGGCCAACTAAATTAATCAAATACATTGGTTAATCTGATTAAAGCAGTAAACCGCCTTGAGATGAAGGCCGGATGCAACGCGTGCTCGGGACTTGCTCGGAATTGTACTGCCATGCTTAGATTGCCTCTGTTTTCCCTGCTCTACATCTCAGAAGACTGCCAAAGTCTCAGGAGTGCCTCCCAGGACACTGAGGGTTATCATCGGCTGAGTAGGACTTCCACTGGCATCAGAATGAGGCCACCGGCACAAAATTCATCCATCGGCCATCTATAGACTGCCGGTCGGCACTAAACACTGCCGGCCGGCACTGAATGTCTGCAGAACCTGCAACTCACAGCAGCAGAGGGCAAAAACTTGCATGGCAATGTAATTCCAACAATGTATGCACTAATCATGCCCCTTATCATATTTGTGACTCAAAGGGGCATGTGCCTCGATTCTCGGGCCACCAATCACGCATTCCCATGCATGATGGCCCAAGGAACCAAATGTGCACTTTCAATTTCAAATGCATGCAAACCATATAAACAAACAAGGGTGCCAAACCTCTATCATGTTTATCTCAAGAGGCCTAGCATGCATGTGAATGCAATGAAATCCTAAGCATGTTGGCTAGCATGCAACATGGACAATGTAATGTAAGGATGTTAATATGCAAACACACCTACAAGACAAACATGTAAACCAAACAATGGGGTGGACTTAAACATGATCTAGGCAACTCTAACTAGGCCTAAAATCAGTAGCCAAAATGCTAAGTATGAGAGCTAAACACACATGCACATGTACACATGTTAAGGCACACAACTTAGGCATTAAACAAACCAATCTCAAACACACTTGAAAGGAGATAACATGGATGATTAGCATGCAACATGAGCTCTAAAATCATGTCAAAGTGTGGTGCTAAACTAACTCAAGATAGGCCAAACAAAGCATGCAAATGGTCCAAGACTTAAAGCAAGTCAATGAGGCATTGAACTATACTTATGCAAGACAATTATGGCATGCATTAAACAACTAAAAACAGGTTTTTAGCATGTTAAAACAAAGCCAAAAGGCTACTTAGATGACATCTAAGAGGCTTGAAACCAAAGGCATGCACAATGACCAAAACATGGAGCATTCAATACATGCTTTTAAAGCATTAAAGAGGCAACTAAGGCAAGCATACAAGCACACCAAAGGGACTGAAATTACATGTTGGGTGGTTCCAAACCACCAAAATAATGCAAGCAACGCATGCTACACATTCGCATACTTGAGGCGTACAAGCCCGGCAAGCCACAAATGCAAAGGAGCTATACTAAACATGCCAAAATCAATCCAAACGACCATGGACAGACCTAAAGCATGGCAAAATAAGCACAAAACATTCATAAGTCTAAGCCGAAATCATGCTCAAATAAAGGCTAACAACCTAAGACATGTTAAGGGCATTACAAGGCATTACATGGCAACTATGCTAAGCATGCATAAGGGGCCAAAACCAACTTAAAATCATGTTATATCATGGTATAATAAGCATGAAAAACAGTCATGGCATGCCCAACACACACTTGAACATAGGCTTCCTCAAGAGGCCAAAACTTGTCCTTTTCAAGGACAACAAGGAGAGGGGGTGGCCCTCTCCTTCTTGGGACTTTAAGGCATCATCTTCACCACTGAAATCCCTCAAGATTTCAGCGGTGAAGAGACCCAAACACCAAAATCCCGGATCTCAACAAAATAGCACAAAATGAGGCCTTTTCAAGGCCTAAGGGTGGTCAAACCTCCCCAAAGCACAAAACACCCTTAATAGACAATAAAGAGGACTAAAAAAAAGAACTTTTATGTGTTAATCACTAAGCACAAAAACAGTTCTAAGCTATGCAAAAATGGAGTGCAAAAATGGGGTAAAAAGGGGGAGTTTCTCACCCTTGTTGACCACCTTCACAAGAGTTGATGTTGTTGCTTTCTTGAGCTCAAATCTAGCCAAAAACCTCCAAGACAACCTCTTGGAACCTCAGTTGCCAAGGAAGGTGAAACACTAGGTGTTGATGAGCAATAGTAAGTCACAAACACCTAGTGTACAAATAAGAGGGAAGAAGAGAGATAGGATAGATACAAAACTTCTAACCTAGAACAAGAGCTTCTTCTCTGTCTTTTCTCTCTAAAAATGTCTAATTTTTGCTCACCCTTGAGCCAAGAGAAGAGAGCCTTCTCTTATAGGCAACAAAGCTTACAAGCTAAGCAAAACAAGAGCTCATCCCTCCATACACGTGTATGAAGGGGAAACAAATGCTATACAGCTGCTTCAAAATATCTGAAAAAGCAACTGCACAGTAGTCGGCAGGGCAAAATTGTCATTTTGACAAAATTGACTGCCGACCGGCACAATATAGTTCCGATGGCAACACCAACCAGCCGGTGGCCTCTAGCCACTGCCGGTGGTGTGTGGGGATGCCTCACAAAGCATTCCCTGCCCCTCCAAGGCAAAGCACAAGTGTTTGGTGCAAAACCAGACACAAAACGGCCAAGTTCGGAGGTCCTGAGGCAAGGCGCGTAGCCGAGAACTCCGGGAACTCCAAACGAACACGAACATGGATAATCACCGAGTGTTCAAGCGGTGACGTCCAGGTCTTGAGGACGGTCAAAAATGGGGTGTCTACAGATGAATACTCAGGATACAATCAGATCCGAATGGCACCTGAAGATGAAGAAATGACTGCATTCAGGACTCCGAGAGGAGTCTTTTGCTATAAGGTAATGCCTTTTGGCCTGAAAAATGCTAGGGCCACGTATCAAAGGGCGATGACTGTAATTTTTGGTGATATGCTCCATGATACCATCGAATGCTATGTTGATGATCTTGTCGTCAAGACAAAGGAAAAGGAAAACCATGTGGAAGATTTGAGAAAAATCTTCGAACGTTTGAGGAGGTACAAACTCAAGATGAACCCACTAAAATGTGCATTTGGAGTTTCATCAGGAAAATTTCTAGGGTTTGTGGTTCGAAACAAAGGGATTGAAATTGACCCTACCAAGATTAAAGCCATTGCTGAAATGCCTCCTCCACGAAATTTGAGGGAATTGAAGGGGCTACAAGGGAGATTGGCCTATATCAGAAGATTTATTTCTAACTTGGCTGGTCGATGTTTGCCATTCTCAAGATTGATGAAAAAGGGTGTTCCATTTGAATGGGATCAGCAGTGACAAAATGCTTTTAATAGTATTAAGGAGTATCTTTTGAGGCCTCCAGTACTCATGAGCCCAATAAAAGGGAAACCACTTTTGTTGTACATAACAGCCTTGGATGGTTCGTTAGGGGCACTGTTGGCACAACATAATGAGCATGGGAAAGAAAATGCCTTGTATTACTTGAGTCGTACTTTGGTTGGAGCAGAAGTCAATTACTCTCCTATCGAAAAGACATGTCTTGCCTTGGTGTTCGCCTTGCAAAAACTAAAGCACTATGTCTTGGAACACGAAGTCAAGTTGATATCAAGAGCAGACCCCTTGAAATATATACTTTCACGGCCCATACTTTCAGGGAAAATTGCAAAGTGGGCTGTAATTCTCCAACAATTCGCAATTGAATATGTTCCCCAAAGAGCTGTAAAGGGGCAGGCTCTAGCAGATTTTTTTGGCAGCACATCCTATACCTGATGACTCACCTCTAGTAACTGATTTACCAAATGAAGAAGTTATGCAAGTAGAAATTCAGAAAGGATGGGAGATGTATTTTGATGGAGCTTCAAGGAGTCCAGATGGCAAGAAGCAAGAAAATCCTAAAAACAATAAAGCTAGAATTGAAGTTGTGTTTGTGACTCCAGACAATGCTATAGTCACCCATTCTTTCGCCCTAAGTGAAGGATGCTCCAATAATGAGGCAGAATATGAAGCTGTAATTGCTGGATTAGAATTGGCATTACAAATTCCTATTGAAGAACTCTCAATGTATGGAGATTCGGAACTGGTGGTAAAGCAACTCCGTGGAGAATACATTGTTAAGAAAACAAGTCTCATCCCGTATCATGAAAAGGCTGATCAATTGCTTTCGCAATTCAGGAAAACACATATTTTCCACGTGAAGAGAAGAACAAATGCTCGAGCTGATTCACTTGCAAGTTTGGCTGCATCACTTACCCTACCAGATAGCAAAACAATTACTATCACGGTAGGTGAAAGAAGGGTGTTACAACCTTTAAAAGAAGTTTCTGACTTGGTTCCAATTTTGGTCGTCACCACGAAAGGAGAAAACGAGGAGGATTGGCGGGAACCATTCATAGCTTACCTCCAACATGGTAGGCTACCTGAAGATAAAGTAAAAAGAATTGAAGTGAGACGTAGGGCTACCAAATTCGTCTCGTGGAAGGATGGGTTATACAAAAGGTCTTTGGATGGAATGTACATGCGGTGTATAGCCAAGGAGCGTATTCAAGAGGTAATGGCAGAAATACATGCAAGTGTATGTGGGGCACACCAAAGTGGTCCTAAATTACATATGCAGCTAAAACGGTTGGGATACTATTGGCCGACTATGATTGCAGATTGCATAGATTATGCTCGAAGGTGCCAAGTCTACCAATTCCATGGGAACTTTCTCCACCAACTCCCAGAGCCTTTATATTTAACAACTTGTTCTTGGCCATTTGCAGCATGGGGTATGAATATTATTGGTCCTTTTGTACCTCCATCTTCAGCAGGATATCGATACATCCTAGCTGCTACTGACTATTTCTCAAAATGGGCAGAGGCTGTGGCTTTAAAGGATATAAAAAGCACAGTTGTCTTCGAGTTCATCCGAACCCATATCATTTACAGGTTCGGAATTCCAGAAAGTGTCATCATGGATAATGGACAGCCATTCAAGAGTGATGCTTTGAACAAGTTATTTGCCAAGTACAAAATCAAAAACAACCATTCATCAAGATATCATGCACCTGCCAATGGTTTGGCAGAAGCTTTCAACAAGACATTGTGCAAAATTCTTAAGAAGATGGTGGATAAGAACAAAAAAGCTTGGCACGAAAAGTTACAAGAAGCTTTGTGGGCTTATCGGACTTCGTACAGAACTCCTACTCAAGCAACCCCTTATTCGTTGCTTTTTGGAGGAGAAGCAGTGTTACCACTTGAGGTTCAAATACCATCATTACGAGTGGCAATACAAGAGTCCTTAACAGAAGATGAAAGTGCAAGAGTGAGGTTGGCTGAGCTGGAGACCCTGGATTAAAGAAGGTTATATGCTCAACAGAACTTGGAGATCTACCAACAAAGGATGGAAAATGCATTCAATAAAAGAGTGAGGCTTCGTTCCTTTAAAAAGGGAGACTTGGTACTAATGGTTAGAACACCCATAGTAGTCTCACGAAGAACCAAAGGAAAGCTTGAGCCCAAATGGGAAGGACCTTATGTGATTGAGAAGGTTTATTCTAATGGGGCCTATTTGTTGATAACGATGGATGGTGACAGAATCATTCCCCCAACCAATGCAAGGTTCTTGAAGAGATATTACCCTTGTAAAGCTGCTAGGTTGAAAACCCGAAAAGATTTGCCTAGGCAAGAGTTAGGGCAAAAAAAAAAAAAAAACCCAACGGTATTGTATGTGGTTAAAGCGCTAAAATATCCCACGAAATCTAAGGTGGTAAAACATTGGATACTCGCCGCAAGAGTATAAAGCGTGCTGACCAAACAAAAGTCGAAAACCCACCAACGGTATTGTATGTGGTTAAACTGCTAAAATATCCCACCGAAATCTAAGGTGGTAAAACATTAGATACTCTTGGCCCGCAAGAGTATAAACTGTGTACGGCCAAACAAAAGTCAAAAGTATAAACTGTGAACAGCTAAAATAAGACAAATCAATGTATTGTATTGAGAAATTTCATATAACAAATAAATCCTGAGCGAAATTTCATAAATACATTATGTTTGGATGAATAAAAAAATAAAAGTGCATTCATTCATTAAGAGAAGCCTTAGCCCTTTCAAAGGCACGTTCCACAACACTGTGTTGTCCATTCTTCTTCTTGTGTTGGCTCAAAACATTCAGAGCAGTTTGCACGTCTTCTTCTGATTTAGAAACATTCTCGGAAGCTTGTGCAAAATCACACATAAATGATGCATGTTCCGCTTGGGTGGATGACAATTCCTCTTTAAGTTGTTTGAGTAACTCTTTGGTTTGAATAATCCTTTGATTAAGACCCGTAATGTGCTCATCCGACTTGATAATTGAAGCAGACAACTGTTCATGTTTACCAGAAACTTTGTCAAAATGAAGCTTCTTCTCGTAATATTGGGCCTCAAATTCTGCAGTAGACAAGTTTGAAGAATCTGCAAGTTGGGTTTTCAAAGCAAAGCACCCAAGGAATATCTTCACCTTCTCGAAAAAGGAGATGAAGTCTACACCCAAACTCTTCAAAATCATCAAAACGTTGTTTGCTACAACAATCATGCCATTAACATCCGTCATTGATTGGAGAGAAATAATAAGACCTTTCTGAATATGGGTGGCAGCTTCATTAAAGGAAGTTCCCAAAAGAAGGCTAGATGGAGCAAAGGGTGCTTCAAGTTTGTCAAATAATTTGTTAACCCCATTTGCTTCAAGTAAGTCTGCAAGAATTTGGGCCTCTTCCGACGTATCAGAAGTAATTTCGTCTGTCTCTTCCAATGTGTCAGAAGTATTTTCTGTGAAAATAGAAGGAGATACTCAATGAAAACATAGAAGGTAAAAACAATTTATATATATAGATGAATGAAGTATACCTTGGTGTACGGCTTGAGGAGACTTAGGTGGGGGAGAAGACAAGTTGTGATTCCCACAAGCGGACCACGGATTCTGCGATGTGGCATGATCTAAAGAGAAAAGAGTTCCTTGAGTATGTATACATGATAAAATAAAATGAGGTACAAGGAATGGATAAGAATACCCTTAAAGGTAGCCAATGGCATATGTGAGGCAGCTGGGGAAGTCCGAGGCGTCCGAGGCGCAGTGTCTAAGAAAAGGAAAGGTATTCAACATTTATTAAAAAAAAAGAAGAAGAAGAAGAAGAAGAATTATACCTTTCTCTAATAGCTTAGATGGCTCGTTCAAAGAATGAGAAGAAAAACCTACACTTGCTGGGAGCAAATTACTCATCTTAGTCGGTGTGCCATCTAAAAGAGGGGTGTAGTCATAAAACTCATTTTCACTCTCGCTACTTTCATTGAGAGAACAATCAAAAGATTTGGTAGGAGAAGGAATTTCAACACTCTTAATGCGAATACGACCCAAGGTAGTTAATTCATACCCATCTCCCTCAAAGAGTTCTTGAATCATATTCTCATCTTTATCTTCAAGAAAAGAGTACAAGTATGTGCGAAATTGATCCATTTGGGTTTTGGTTGCTACAACGGGTTAGGAAGTTCCTGTACAATCACTGATAGACATAGTCTCTTGAAAAAACTTTGCGAGACTAGAAAATTGAGGAAAAAACTTTGCGAGACTAGAAAATTGAGGACCAGAATCTACTTGCTCAAAGCTAAATCTCATTTTAAATTGAGAGTTACACATATCCTCGAAAAGATAAAGGAGATCTGAAACCGAGTAACTAGATCGAGAAGGAGCAATAAGTGGTCGATTATTATCCATTCTCTGAGGTGATGATGCTTCCAGAGCAATAGGTGAAGATGATGACCTAGCTCTTGAGTAAGAAGGATTCTTCGTCTTTCGGTCTTTAATTGACATATCCAGTTTTCTCTTGCGTGAAGATTTCGGCTGGGAAAGAGTAACATATTGAAACACGGTAAAGAAAGTTCCCAACCACCAATTGGCATAAGGCATGGTTACGTGAGAAGTAGATCGGAAGCCTGGCCGCAACATAGCATATGGCGCCAGTTGTAATAAAATTTAGACCACTCAGAGGGCTGCCGACAAGATACATTAAGCGGTGTAGGGCACGCTTGAGCAAACCTAAATTGACGACCGAATCGGTTAGGGGAGTACAGTTCAGAAATGAAATTAAATCCCATTTTAAAAGTTAAAATCCCTTGCCTCAAAGATATAAGATAGCCAAGATGGAAAGGTGATATCCTTTCAGAGTCGACCAGAACGCCTGAAGGTTCACTTTCATGGGTAAGAGCCCTAAACTGACACTTCGTACGATAAGTTAGGAGAGAGTCCACAAATGGAAATTTATTAGTAAAAAACTGGGCAGCCGATTGGTTTCCAATAAACCCAAGATATGGCATGAAATGAATATCAGGAATCGGACAAATCGACTGAGGATCCCCATGAGAGTAAGTCTTGACAAAATATAGTGAAATCCATCCAAAAAGGTAATGTAAAGGACCCTGAATATTTTCTTTCCCAGGTGAAGATGATGATGCCATTTTCCCAAGAGAATGATAGAGGTATGCAAGGACGGGGATGGCCAGGCTAAATAAGGTTCCACCTGCCATTTTGGTGGCTACATGAAAGGTCGTCGGACGAATTTCCCCGGAAGAGTAAGGGAAGACAAATCCGCTAAGCCAACTCGCCAAAAAACTAGAAAGATACACATCATCAGGGATTCTGTCTTTTCATTGAAAACCACTAATCGAAGTTGAGGATTCATCAATGAATTTGAAAGTCCAGTGGTTAAACTTTTTGGATTGAAAAGAGTTGGCATAAATGTTGAAAAGCCCACGGCACGCCTTGGATGTTTGGGACGAATATAAAATGTCATTGGAGGGAGTGAACTCTTCATAAAACTCGCCACGGATGGGAAGCCCGCTAATGCGATGAAGGTCCCATAAAGAGATCCTAAGTTCGCCGTAAATAGTGTGGAAAGTGTTGGTGTCGGGTGACCACCGCTCTAAGAATCCTTTGAGGAGGGAGACATTCCTAGCATAAGCAAATTGGGATACATAGATTGCAGCATAAATCCCACACTTCTTCAAAATAGGGGCAAATGTGGAAAGAACGTCATTCAACCAAAAAATCCATATAGGGGATTGCAAATGGATAGAAATGCCGCGGACATTAAAAGAATTATCCCACTTCAATTTTTCATGCTTCATTCTCTTAAGAAGAATATTAAAATCAAAGCAGTGAAGGTCTTCAGAAAATGGACGAAGGATTGAGACAGGGAATGAACCAATTGATTTGGAGTGCCCTTTCTCGAGAATCTCACAGCAATTTCGAATTCCTGTATAGACCAAGTCTTCGGAAGCTGTATGTAAAGGGATGTAGGGGTCCAACTCGATAGGTGACAATAAAGCAGTGATAGGTTTATGCCGAATTATTTTCGGACCAGATTTATCCAATACATCCCTCTCGTCACGTCGAAGATATTCAAGTGTCTTTTCCATGCTTCCTAAAAAATAAAAAAAAAATTATAAAAATTATAAAAAAAAAAGGTTTTAGTGAAGGCAAAATGTCATGTTATAAAGAAATTGACGAAAGCCCCTTGCCAAGGTTTCAAGCCGTTGGGTGACGGACACAATCACTGCCATGAATTCAAGTCGTTGGGGCTACGGATACAATCACTGCCAAGGATTCAAGCCGTTGGGGTGACGGACACAATCACTGCCAAGGTTTCAACCCGTTGGGGGTGACGGACACAATTACTGCCAAGGTTTCAAGCCGTTGGGGTGACAGACACAATCACTGCCAAGGATTCAACTCGTTGGGATGACGGACACAATCACTGCCAAGGTTTCAACCTGTTGGGGTGACGGACACAATCACTGCCAAGGTTTCAAGCCGTTGGGGTGACGGACACAATCACTGCCAAGGATTCAACCTGTTGGGGTGACGGACACAATCACTGCCAAGGTTTCAAGCCGTTGGGGTGACGGACACAATCACTGCCAAGGATTCAACCCGTTGGGGTGAAGGACACAATCACTGCTAAGGATTCAAGCCATTGGGGTGAAGGACACAATCACTGCCAAGGATTCAAGCCATTGGGGTGAAAGGACACAATCACTACCAAGGATTCAAGCCGTTGGGGTGACAGACACAATCACTGCCAAGGATTCAAGCCATTGGGATGAAGGACACAATCACTGCCAAGGATTCAACCCATTGGGGTGAAAGGACACAATCACTGCCAATGATTCAAGCCATTGGGGTGAAGGACATAATCGCTGCCAAGGTTTCAAGCCATTGGGGTGAAGGACACATTTACTGCCAAGGTTTCAAGCCATTGGGGTGAAAGGACACAATCACTGCCAAGGATTCAAGCCACTCATTGCCATTATGTTGGAAAGGGCAATGATACCTACAAACAAACTCTGACGCCTTGCGTGTTGCCTACAAAAGACTGAAAAAGACATGAAATAATTGCCAAAAAAAAAATCGTAATTCGTACAATTAAAATTCACTTGCACGAATCACGAGGGGGCAAGGCTGATTCGACTTTTAAAAAAATAAAAATAAATAAAAATAAAAATAATTTTAAACAGTTTGAAACTTTGTGTGGTCTATTCAGATTCATGGCCTACGAAAAAAAAAAAAAAAGGGTTTGCTAAACAGTTTAAAAAATTTTGAAACCTTAAAAAAAAAAAAAAAAAAAGGCCAAAGACCAAAGCAAATAAATAATCTCATTTTGTTTGGTCTATTTAGATTCATGGTCTACAAAAAAAAAAAGGTTTGCTAAACAGTTTGAAAAAAATTTGAAACCTTAAAAAAAAAAAAAAAAAAAAAAAAAAGAGTTCTGTGGCAGGGATTTTTTTTTGGTCTATTTAGATCCATGGTCTACAAAAAAAATATTTGCTAAACAGTTTGAAAAAAAATATGTATATATATAAATAATAATAATAAATAAAACCAAGTTACTAAACTTGTTCAGATTTTCGGTTCTATACCTTTTTTTCTCCCAGATTTACTCCACCATGATGCCAATCCAGCCTAAGGACCACAATCTTATTATATTGCCTCTACCACATATTAGGCAAACCTTTCTGAATATGATAGACAACACAACTAAGTTTCTTTGTTATTTGGTAGATGGTGTGTCGTATCACAACACCAACGTCAAAGGCTCGAAGCTTGGTAATCAAAAAAAAAAAAAAAAAAGAGAAGTCTATTTAGCCTAATATGTGGACTTTATTAGACAGAATGATGACGAACATCTACCTAATATGTGGTAGAATTATCTTTCATAAAAAAAAAAAAAAAAAAAAAAAAAAAAAAAAAAAAAAAAGAAAGAAAAAAAAGGCAAGACTAGTAGCCTAGTGAATGACATCTGCCTTCCCCATTTATGATACTCAAAAAAAAAAAAGTCTGTGTTCATATTTGGGTTCAAAAAAAAAATGCTAATAAACAAATACATGCTGTTAAAAAAGAGAAGCAACAAATAAGGAAGTATATCGGATTGAAAGGAATTTGAAGGATTTCTTTTGGTACCTTCTTTAAAGTACAAGAAGAACAGCTTTTGTTGGAAAGAGAAAAAGGGGCTGGAAAGTTGCTGGAAATTTTCTGGAAGCAAAAAAAATCTGCTAGAAAAAAAAATCTGCGAGGAAAAAAAAATTTGCGAGGGAAAAAAATTTGAACAAGTGTAATATAAAGGAAAAGTCTTGCTTAAGAAAAGATGTAGTGATCTCCTAAAATACTTCAAAGAAGCAAGAGTATATGTAGGATTTGAAATACTCCATAGAAGAGTTTGTGTAGGATTAGAAATCTTACCAATGCCAACCCATCCTATTCCATATAGACAAACTCCTAAAATATATATATATATATATATATATGTATATATAAATCTCCTAAAAATAATAATAATAATAATAATAAAAAAATAAAATAAAATAAAAGTGGCAAGTTGGAGGCCCACAAAAGAAAAAGCCCAATTTAAAAAAATGGTGGCCTAGAAAAGGAAAGGTCCATGATGGCCTAGAAAAAAAAATCTATTGTAAAAAAAGTGACAAGTTGGAGGCTCACAAAAGAAAAAGGCCCAATTAAAAAATGGTGGCCTAGAAAAGGAAAGGTCCATGATGGCCTAAAAAAAAAAATCTGCTGTAAAAAGAAATGGTGGCAAGTTGGAGGCCCACAAAAGGAAATGTCCAATTAAATCTTGGACCTTACTCATGACCCTTCAAAAAAATAAATAAATAAATAAAGTCCACAAAAAGGACCCATGCAACAAAAGTAAGCCGTCAACCCAAAAAAAAAAAAAAAAAAAAAAAAGAAGGCCAGGGACCAAAGCAAAGAAATAATCCCATCCAAGACCTAAAGATCATCCAAATAAAAGTGTCAAATTGTCGTGACTCACACAGTTAAGAAAATTTACTTGTGCAAGTCACGAGGGGCATTTGTTGGCACATAAATTTCAACTAAATTTATGACACGTATAGAGCCTATGATAGGAAGGTTGTAGGTAATCACTTCCTAAAAAAAGATCAACATGATTCGTTGAAGTACATAAATAAAACAACGTCGTATCTCAACGACGTTATTCAAGATGCGCAAATGACACGTGGAGCCTACGAAAGATGACACCTGTAGAGCCTACAGCAAGGACACCACACAGGATGAAACCCCAAAGATCAATCCAGTTAATCAAATATACGATTAACCAGATAGCGCTATTATTCAAAATTCAAATGGCTAATCAAATATACGATTAACCAGATAGCACTATTATTCAAAATTCAAATGACGCTATCATTCAATTTGAAATTCAAATTGAAGATGAGGCATTCCTATCACTTGATGGCCCTCCATAAATATGAGGACCATCACACAAGACGGGGGATGAGAAAATCAAAGTGAAAAGATCAGAGAGAGAGAGAAAGAAATTGAGAGCTAAAGAAATTGTTACAAGAAAGAAGAAGAGAAGCCTAGAGAACTGTAGAGCCTACACTAATGGCGATGAATAGGTAAAGGGTTCCAAACCCAAGAATTATATTTTGTATTCGAGGGTTCAAAACCCATAACAATTTCAATAAAATATTTATTTTTCTTAAATTGTCTTTTGTTGTTTATTTTGTTCTTCATTAATCAGAGGTTTCATTTGTATAAAATGTGTAATTAACGATCTGAAATACAGATCGGAAATAAGAACCTGCTATTCAAATAATCAACACTGTTTAGTCCAAAAACTAAACAGCGGATATTTGTAACATAAATTTTGAAATGTGTTGAAACACGTCATGTTTTAAAATTTGTGTCTACAGTCTTCACTGTTAAGCAGGCCTTCGGTAATCACGGATTACTGGCCGGTTACGGTACTAAACCCATAGGGGCGGGTTTGGGTCGTGACAATGCCCTAATTGGGATTAAATAAATTATTTGTAGAAATAATGAAATCAATTATGGAAATATGAAATTGGTTTGGGAATTATGAAAATTGGAGGAAATTGTGATTGAATGGTGTAGTTGGATTGATAAATCACTCACCTATGGAAATGTCACACCCCTAAACCGCCCCTAAAAGTTTTGGGCATGACCTATTCAGAATTGGACACTTAACCTGATACATACATTCTATGGGGCCTGAACAGAAGCGTTTGGTATTAGAAAATAACATGAAAACATATCCATTGAGCCACTACTAAAATGTCAGGATCGCGACTAGTAAATAAACATATAAGAGCATGCATCCGAGAACTAGGTACAGACATACGTATACATTTACAAGTCCAACCCAAAAATTGGGTATATAACAAACATTAAATACAATTCAACCTTGGCCGACAACTAGAGTATAAGCTGACAAAATTCAACAAAACTGTACTAAGACGTAAAGGGCCTCTCCAAGTGCCTGGTTGTACTTAGGTTGACAAAAGATAGATGATATCGATGTTAGGACTGACCTCCTCGTGTGGTACCTACAGAATTAGACAAAATTATAGAGTGAGATAGGCTTAGTGAATAACAGTACTTAAACAGTTTAATACTGTATTCGAATTATAATGCATAACAGTATATTCACAAAAATGGAATCCAAATAATCAGTCCGATGTTGTGTTACTTTTCAGAACGGCCTTAGGCCTAGTTATAACAGAACGACCTATTGGCCCGAACATATGAAACGACCTTTCGCCCGAAATATCTTGAAACGACCTTCGGCCCAAAAATATCTTGAAACGACCTTTTGGCCCATAAATATATAGAACAGCCTTTCGGCCCAGAAATATACAGATGTATGTTGTTCCTTCATTGTTTACATTCACCAAGTTTCATTCAATGTACACGGTAACATAAAAGTTTACGGAAATTAGAACGTTAACACCATTAAACATTCATAGCAATAAGCGTACATCCATTGTACTATTACTCACAGTGTTGAGGCGGAGCACTCGTTTCTCCCGGAGTGTGTCCTACACACATACAAGATCACAAATTAGTTCTCTTTTCTTTATTCAATCATTCTCTTATTCGTTTAACTTCGACTGAATTTATAGATATCAAAATGGTATTAAATACAGATTCCGATAATATTAGAGGGTCCTTCACGTAAAACAGAGCATCCCGAAATTTCCAACATGAGCCACATGTGCGGCTGTGAGGCCCGCACGTACGGCAAACTCTCCCGCACGTGCGGCAGAAAGTCCCCGCACGTGCCTTTTTAGCAGAATCAAAACTCCATTTTTGTCCATTTTCTCGCACGTGCAGCCGTGACTCCCGCACGTGCGGCAGTTGTTCCCACACGTGCGGCCATGACTCCCGCACATGCGGCGATTCTGCATATTTTCAGGCCGAAATTTCCATTAAAACCTCATTTTTTTGTAGATGATCACAAGGCTTCCAATAGGTCTAAAAATTATGGAAATAAAATGGCATTCACATACATCAATCTAAGGTAAATAAGATCATTAACTTTAAGTTCAACAATAGTTAATTCCATATCATTCCGTCTTTACATATACATACCCACACACATGATCATAAAGGTGGATGTAACTTGATAATTGAGAGAACAAGATGTATCTTCTCACTAGATCACTCAAATTAAAGAAAAAGAAATGAAGGATGAGATTATCATGTTAATTCTTCAACCTCCACACTTAAAACTTCCATTACAACTCTAAATCACATAACACCAAAGGGATTTCTACCCAAAGCAAGAAAAGGATGAAATTAAATGGATTAATCTCACCTTGGACTTCAATCTCAAAGGAGCTTCTCAATTTTCCTAAATTCTCTTCCTTGTTGATCTTCTCCAACCCTCTCTTCTAAACCCTTCTCTAGAGAGATATTTTAAACAAGGTTCTTGACTCCATATGTAAAGGACACAAGTATATATGTATACTTAAAGGGGCATAAAAAGACAAAATTCAATTGTTTAAACATCCCAAATTGAAATTTGACAGAAAATCTCATTATAGACTAAAAATCATGCCAAGTTCAAATCTCAAATCAATTTCAGACAACTAAGCCTCTAAGGCCTCCAATTTCAGATTTAAGCATCCTAAATGTGATAGATAATGTTCTTATCAAACAGATAGGAATCCATATTTCCAAGTTTCACTTAGTACAACGAAATTTCACATAGCATTTCTCAATAAACATTCAAAAGCGCAGAATAGAGGACTGAAAAGATACCAAAATCGTATACGAGGGTCGGGTTATTACAGGAAAAGTTGATAAATTATCTGTTTGATAAATTTATTTATCTATTTAGAAATAACTGTTTTGGGCTATCAGTGGAGGATAGCCATGATTGTTGTAGAAACTGCATGATGATTAGGTAAATTGAAACTAATCAATTGGATTATGTCATTGAATATAACGGTTGGATGTAAACATTGTATATGTGATGGAATTGGTCATTATATATGACAACCTGTTTAAATGCATTGTATATGTATATTATTTAGGAGGAGATAAGGGATATACTCCATTGTTTGGGAAGAGATAGGGGATGGACTTCATGAATAATTAAGTTGGCCGGAGTGTCTAGGGTAAAAGTCTCGAAATCTTATATGTATTTAGGTATCGGTTCCCTTGGACGTAATTCCGTAAAATGGCAAGAAAATAGAAGTGTTGAATGATGTTTGTTATTGAAGTGTTGATATATGAGTTGCAGTCTCATTTTAAACTGTTTGTATAATATTGAACTATGTCAATGAATTGATTTGAATAAATAATGGGAAGTGGATTGATTATGATGTAAACGTTGATTGGTTACGGAGATGATGTAAATGGTTTGCTCGTGTTAAACATTTATCGGATGCTAATATTTTAGTTAATTCTCATATATTGTTTAGCATATCTTTACTGGGCTTTGGCTCACCCTACTTGGGACACCATTTTTCAGGTACAGATGGCATGCCACCTCCAAGGTCTTAGCTTGGGAGGTTTAGGGGATTGAGGACTCCATTTTGTTGATTCGTTTTTTGATGTTAAATGTAAAATCAAGCCGAGGGCTTTATATGTAAAAGAGTTAGAACTCTTCTTTTGTTGTAACCAAGTGATAGCTTGGACAGGTGTAAGCCCGTAGGGCATTTACTTTGTTATTAGAATTTGGAATTACATGCTATAGTTTCAGGATAAACATCAATGGAAATGTAATGCATGTGATATCTGTTGTAAAGGAGGCTCTGATGAATGAAAATATAATATTTCCCTTACGTTTGTGAATTTATGAATAATTGCTTTATGTTGTATTTTGACGGCGTTACATTAAATGTTTTGTTTGAATTACTTTCTTCGTTAGGAGACGAGTTTTGAGATAATTGCTATTTGCTTTGTTTTGGTATATATCATGATATTTATAATATGTTGTTTTGATTTTTTTTAGGTTAATTTTATAACTTTATCACTAATCTTTGTGATTTTGTTGTTCTAAAATTAGTGGGATTAGATAATGTATTCAATAGGAATAATGTGTTGGAGTTGGTTGTGTTTGGCATGGTTGTCTCTTGTACATGTTTGTGGTTGGTCTTGAATTGGGATTCAGCGGCTCGCATGCTTTGTTGATTGACTCTGCTCAAGTGTTTGGAGGAACTGGGGTTCTTTTGTTGTTCTTGAAAACAAAGAGGTAATTGTAGGGGTTGATTTTCAGTGGCTGGGTGTATAATTGCAGTGGCTGATGTTGGAACTATTGATGTTTGTTGTTATATTGAGGCTTGATTGTTCTATGCTATTACTTTGTTGTATCTTTGTCGTATGTTTTGTATGATTGTCATCTTGTGAACCTGCTACTGGTGTGTTGAAAGTGTTTGCACATGATTTTTGTGATTTTGCTATGATGCAATTTTTTGCACTTCTTTTTTTTTCCCTTATTGATGTAATGCTTTGATTTCATTAATAAAAGGTTTTTTTTTTTTTTTTTTTGCTAATAAAAATTTTTTTAAAAAAGATTATCTTTCATAATTTTAAAAATTACATGGCTTCACATTTTTAATTGCATAATGAATTACTCATTTTATTAATAAATTATTAAATCAATTGACAATTTTCAATGATATCAAAAATTTATTTCTGATAATTTTATTGTTATATCGGAAGGTAATTAAGAATTTTATTTTATTTTGGTTAATTTTGGAAAAAAAAATTCTAACAATGAGGTATTTATAATTTTCAGAATCACAAGGGACAATTCGTATTTTAAACAAATCTTAAAAGATGTATTTATAATGTATCCAAAAAATACTAGTGGGATGTCATTTTCAAAGTTAAGATTTTTTTTTTTGAAAAATATGTTGTTTGTTCCAAACAATGAAAAATACTTTTTTGAAGGGTAAATTACAAATACACTCCCTAAGGTTTGCTTAAAATACAAATTGTCCCATGTGGTTTGAAAAATTACAAATACCTCCTTATCAGAATTTTTTATTTAGCAAAATTAATTGAAAAAGTGAAATTTCTAACGGTCCACCTGTACAATAATAAAATTATCTGAATTATTAATTGAAATAAAATTTTAATATTATTAAAAACTATTAATTAACTTGGTGATTTATTAATAAAATAACCTATTTGTTATGAAATTAAAAACTTTAGAGGGCATAATGTAATTTCTAGAATCACAAGGGGTAATTTATAATTTAAGTAAACCTCAGAGGGTGTGTTTGTAATTTACTGTTTTTTGAAAATATTTTTCGGTGTTAACAAAACATCGAAAATTTAAAATGTAAAAAAGAAATTTTGCAAAAACATTTTATATGAAAAATATTTTATGATGTCAAATGTTTTATATCGAAATAAACGGAGCCAGGTAAATTACAAATATACTCTCATATTTGATTAAAATTTGAATTACCCTGTGGTTTTAGAAATTACATTCCACCCTTGATGTTTTTAATTTTATAACAAATTGTTCATTTTATTAATAAATCATCAAGTTAGTGAATAATTTTTAATAATATTATAAATATATTTTAATTAATAATTTAGATAATTTTATTATTATATAAGAGAGAAATTATGAATTTTATTTTTTTAATTAATTTTATTATATAATAAATTTTAATAAAAAAATATTTATAATTTTTTAAATCACGAAAATAACCTATATTTTAAGGAAGGAAACATCCAGCGCTTGTATCAAACCCATTTAACTGATCGTCTCTTTATACCTCATACAACCTCCCACAAGATGTAAATAAGTGGTCAAAATGAGGTAGAAAAGTAAATTGGACGCACCATAAATAGAGGGCTTTGAGACAGCGATTAGGGTTAGGCTCAAAGAATGAATGAGGCTCCTAGCAGAGAGATTGGGAAGTTTCTGAGGGTGGTTGACCCTCTCTGCAAAAACAAGATGATCGATCAAAGATCATCAGGGCCGATGATTTCACCTCCAAAATCAACAGCCCTCTCTCTCTCTCTCTCTCTCTCTCTCTCTCTCTCTCTCTCTGTGCGTGTGTGTGCGCAAGTGGAAGGTTGGATCATATCCACCTTTTTCTTGACCAAAAGCAAA
Organism: Camellia lanceoleosa; assembly: GCA_025200525.1. Taxonomy (NCBI): domain Eukaryota; kingdom Viridiplantae; phylum Streptophyta; class Magnoliopsida; order Ericales; family Theaceae; genus Camellia; species Camellia lanceoleosa. Next base: position 48,973,345 of record CM045759.1, read on the forward strand.
AACCAAACCAAAAATAAATAAATAAAATAAATAAAACTTTCAATGGGGTTTGAGGCTGTGATGGCACTACCCTCTTGGAGCATTGAAATGAATAATTTCTCCTGGGAAAAATTAGAGGCAGTGACGATGGATTTCTTGAGCCGGGCACTGAGAACCCGACCCGTTTCTTGGCTGGGCAACTCGGAGGGTTTGTGTGAGATTTCTTCTCTCTGTCACAGGCAACTGTTGTTGCAGCCATGGCGTAGTTGCGTTCTCTCCTGATACCGATCTGAGCCTCACCTCTTTTCTTTTTTTTTAATTTTTCATTATAATATTCAGATTTATTGGGGTTCGTTTAGGGAGTTTTTTTTTTAATATTCTAAAAAAAAAAAAAAACTGTTTAGAGAATTAACCATCTTTTCAAACTATTTAGGAAATTAATCTGCTTTTAAAATCACATTTTGAAAATGTAATTTTGAAATTGAAATTGTATTTTCGACATGCAATTTTACTTTAAAATTGCATGTTAAAAATGCGATTTCAATTGAAATCACATGTTGAATATGTAATTTCACTATGTCATCAAAAATTATACTTTTAACATGCGATTGTAAAGTGAAATTATATGTTAAAATGTAATTTCAATTTCAAAATCGCATTTTAAAAATAAGATTTCAAAACATAAATTAGTTTCCCAAATAATTTAAAAAGTGAGTCAATTCTCTAAATAGCTTTTTTTTTTTAGAATATTAAAAAAAAAAAACTCTTCATTTAGGAGGTAGATTGGTTTTTTTTTTTTTTTTTTTGACGATTTGGTTATTTTAATTTGGGATTAATAAAGTTTGTTTGAATTGGTTTTTTTTTTTTTTGACGATTTGGTTATTTTAATTTGGGGTTAATAAAGTTTGTTTGGATTGATTTTTTTTTTTTTGACTTTTTTGATTTTTGTGAAACAAAAAGTAAAATAATTATAATTTAGATATAATATTTTATCTTATTAATTTTTTAATTTATTATTATTATTTTTTTTTGGACTAATTTAATTAAAAAGTTCAAAAAAAAAGAAAAATTTACTTGCCAACAGGGGGATATATATTGTTGATTTTTTGGTATAAAGTTTATTTTAACCTTAATTTTTTCATTTTCTTTGAGGGCTCCATTTATATATATATATATATATTTACAATTAAAACTAACAGGAAATGAGTATTTTAATCTAATTATTATCAATTTCATTGTATATGTTGTATATATATAATGGATGTGTATTGTATATGCATAAATGTACCGTAACTATATTAAATCCATTTTTGGTAAATACCCCTTAAGTATTTTTTTAAAAAATTAATAATTTTTTTATTCTCACTATTGGAGTAAAGCTATATTAAATCAATTTTTTAGTCTTAAATATTGAATAAATTTAATTTAAAAAAAACAAATACAAAAAGAAAAAAAAAAGAGTTTAATTTATTTTATAGCTAGTTTTTCGGCATTGCTGGGAACTCCCAGTGGGGGGTGACCCCCAGCACCCCGACCTCCACATGGGGGGTTGCAAGTGGTAGAAAAAAAAAAAGTTATGGATCAATCAAAAAACAGTGGAGATGGTGGGGGTCTGGGCCATTTTCCCTAGTTTTTTGCACTAGTTGTGAAATTAATGGTTTAATTTATATCAAACTTTTATTGAATTAATATTCTAAATTTTGATTATCATAAGGGCAATTGCATAAAAAATACTAACAATTATAATCATTTAGATTAATTTGAGAAAAAAAAATGTAAAATTAATGTCAAAATCAAATCCATTAAAATTATAAAAATCAAAATGGCGTATATGTCGAATTACATAAACTAACAATCTAATTTACCCTCAACCAAAGTGGAGGAAGTAGTTTTAGGCTTAGGAAATGAAGAAATGTGCTGCCAATCAATAACATTGGCAATGACAATGGCAATAGGAAAATTAAAGGCCTGGTGATGAGAAGTGTTGAGACAAACTATAGCGATCTCGGTTTTCCTCTCATGTTTACTGTATTTCGAACTCGGTTCCGTTGATAGTTGTTCTTGTCTGTATTTCATTTCCGTCCTTTAACTCTTTGTATTTGAGTTTAGAATTGTCTTGGGCGTGTTTCGAACAGGTTGGTTGAGCTTTTGTCCCAACTCTTGTTGCCCAAATTTTTAGTGATCCGCTTGAGCGGGTCTTCTTGCGCTCGAACGGAGTTTGCATACCTTCAGTAGTTTGTCCGTCTGCAAAAATACTGCAGATGTGTTTTTCATACACGAGCGGATTTCCTTACGCTCGAGCAGGTCGAGCTTGAACGGGTATCCTTGCGCTCGAGCGAGTGTTCGATGTCTGTAAAAGTACTAGAAGAGTGTAATCTACGCTCGAGCGGGTTCTTTTTGCGCTCGAGCGGGTAGTGTCTTGTTTTGTGCCTTGGTGTTCGAACGGGTATTTTTGCGCTCGAGTAGGTTAAATTTTTGTGTTTGACGCTCGAGCGTCCTATTCTCCACTTGAGCGGGTCATACGTATATCAGATTTGGACTGTGTTATTTTAAATCACTTTTTATACACTTTCTCTCTTTCTTACTTTTCAAAACCTCCATTAGAAAGCTCCTCTCTCTAGATTTCAACTTCTCTCTAAGGTTTGATCTAGTTTGAGTGAATCTCCACCCTTGTCCCTTTGTAAAAAGTGTGGGGTTTGGCTTGCTCTTCGTTTTGATCCAAAAATCTTGAAGTTTGGAGCACTTTGGAAATTCTTCATCATCTCCATTTGGTCTCATCTTTTGAGGTAGGGATAACTACTCATTTTTATGATCTTTGACATAAACTTTTGGTCATATTGATTTAATGTTGAAGTTGGGTAATTTTGGGTGTTAGGGTTTTAAAATGTATAAAGAGAGGTTTTGTTCTTTGGGCCAATACATGTGTATTTTGAGTCTCAAATGAGGCTATTGTTGTTTATTATTGATATTTGAGCCTTTGGGTCAATGTTGAGAAAAGATGGAGAAAAGCCCTAATTTTATGTTATGAATTAATTTGTATAATTAATTTGGAAAGTTATGGAAATATGAAATTGAGTTGGAAATGATGAAATTGGTTTAAAATAAGGTTGAATGGTGGAGTTGGATTTATAAACCGCTCACTTTTGAAATTGTTGATAATTTATCTGTTGGATGTAATTATTATCTGTTTAGAAATAATTGCTTTGGGCTATCGGTGGAGGATAGTCTTGATTGTTGTAGACACTGCATAATGATTAGGTGAATTAAAACTAATCGGTTGAATATGTCATTGAATATGACGGTTGGAATAATACATCGAATCTGTGTATTGATTGATCGTGTATATGATAATTGTTTATATACATTGTTTTGTGTGGGAGGAGATAGGGGATGTACTCCACGGTTTAGGAGGAGATAGGAGATAGACTCCTAAACAGGATATTATTTAGGAGGAGATAGGGAATGTACTCCACAGTTTAGGAAGAGATAGGGGATGGACTCCTAAACAGGATATTATTTGGAAGGAGATAGAAGATGGACTCCATTGATACAGCGAATCTGTGTATCATTTGTGAAGTATGGAAGTGTTTTATTATGAGTTGTTATCTCATGTGAATTGTGAAGTATGGAAATGTTTGTTATGAATCTTAATTCATTTGAATTGTTGATATTGGAAAGGTTTTTAACATGAGTCGTAGTCTCATGAGAATTGTTTGGCCAGGTTTTGAGCCATGTTTATAAATCGAAATTGTTAAGTAAAGGGAAATGGAATGAAGCATGGACATATGTGTCATGGAACTGAAATATGTTATGAGTTGATTTCTATGAGTTAAACATTTATCAAATGCTAATGTTTTAGTTATTGCTCATATTATGTTTAGCATATCTCTACTGAGCGTTGGCTCACCCTATATGGGACATCATTTTCAGGTTTAGATGATATGCTACCTCCAAGGACGTAGCTTGGGAGGCTTGAGGCTGATAGCTCTTTTTATTGCTCTCTTTTGTATATTACATGTATATCAAGCCATGGGCTTATTTTGTGTAAAGAGTTAGAACTCTACTTGGAAAGTTGTCAGCCTATAGGGCATTTACTTTTGTGGTCAACATGTAATATCTTTTGTAAGAATACTTTGATGAATGGCAGTATGTTTTATTCTCTTCAGTTTATGGATATAATGAATGCATGATTTACGGGTTTATTTTGAGGGCGTGACACAAACTGAGTTCCTATTTTCTATTATATGTACTTCCAGTCTAGGTAATGGGGAAATAAAAGAGCAGTGAGCCAAAAAAGTAGTGAAAACTATATGATAAAGGCAATTTGAGTTTGACCCAAGGTTTTGAGAGAAAGACGGTAAAGGAGTAGGTGTATGCCCACCACATTGTAGAACAATCTGGTCAATCTACAATCCTTAAGAACATGAATCGTTGTTTTAGGCTCAAGATTACAAAGTGTCATTAATAACATACATTATCTTTCTAAAAATAAAAAAACAACATCCATTATAAATTGGATTTGGATTCTTTTCAATTGGTCACTCAATTTGAGAGTGTTTGAGTTTAATAGATTCATTTTGGAACTAAGTAGAATAATCATGTAAAAAAATCAAGATAATTGAATATCAGTAGTTATATGTTTAAATCACATTTATTTTAAAAAATTAAATAATATAAATAATTTGAAAATAATTATTTATTTTTTATAATACAAATTTGAGTCAAGCATATAAATTTGAAAAAAAAGATTGACTATTGCTTTGTGAGGTTGTGAGATTGACGTTGGTGATAGAAACAGTGAAGAAGATAGTGAGAGAGAGAGAGAGAGAGAGAGAGAGCTGAGAAATAGTGAGAAAAAGAGAGAAACAAAGGGAAGAAAGAGAGACGGAGAGAGGGGCATACTCTTTGATTGCTAGGGTTTAAAATCAAAGTATCATAGATAGATATGTATATATAAGTACTTTGGTTATTTTGTATAAACTTGTCTTTATAGACACAATATTTTAACATGTGAATTTTTGAAAAAAAAATTCAAATTTAAATTTATTACTCGAGTGCCTTTTTATGTATGTATATATATATATATTTCAAAAATATAATCATGACAGATAGAGTAAAAACCACTTATGAAAATGAAAAAACGGTATCTAAATAATTGTTTATAGTCACTTTAGTTTCGAGGAACCTTCTAATGGGGATGTCATGGAGCTCATTTCTTTTTCTTCTCTTCTTAATTTTTTTTTTTTAAATTTTAATTTATAACTACCTATGCATTGCACCTTCTCTTTTCAATCATATCAATAACACCATGTCACTTGATTAGGTTGAGACTAATGTATCAATGACACCATCTCATTTAAATGTCCTAGCTCAATGAATTGATCAAAATGTACTCAAATCATGTTTTAAAATTGTCAAGAAATTTTATATGTTGGAACAATCTTCTGTGTATATAAAATAACTTGAAATAAATTCAAACAAAATAAATAAATAACATACCGGATTTATTTATCGAACCAAATGAATAATAATAAGATCAAGTCGAGTGTGTGACACTCTGTCCTTAAGACAGATTCGCCCCGCTATGGTGCTTACGGTTGAGTGGCATCTATCTCCCAGGATACAATGATCTTCACAAATTTATAGAAGCATTTCAAATAAATTTGTTCGGCGAACCAAACCTGTGATCTATACTCTCTTTAATTTATTCTAAAACTTAAATATGAAGAATAAAAAAAAATGCAAAATTTAGGACAGCAAAAAGACCACAATCAGACTGAATATGCTCTATTTATAGGCAAAAATTGAGGTCCGAACAAGTTCCAATTTGAAAGAACAGAAGCAACTGTTGAATATCAAAAAAAACCTGACCGTTTGAACAGGAACGGTTTAATACTCCCAAACAATTTGAAAAGGGTCCATGGGTTTGTTGATGGAACAAACTCCAAACCTGTAGAACTCCATTAATTAAACTATTTAAATATATATATATATATAAAACTATTGAATATATATATATATATATATATTAAACTATTGAAATAGTTTAATAAATAAAGGAAGAGGTACAAATTTTAGAAAACCAAAATTCGAATTTAGAATTAAATTAAATTCCCACAATTACAAAGTTTAGGAAACCACTCAGGAACCCAAAATTTGAATTTAGAATTAAATTAAATTCCCACAATAATTTTTATTGAAAAAATTCAAAAGAATTTTTTTTATCTAAAAAATTAATGTTAAACCTGAAAACGACGTCAACTTCCCATTCACTCATAAATGGTTTTGACGTTCCGTTTTCACTGTGTGACTTGCCACGCGGCAAGGAACACGTCACCTCTTTGGACCCACCCCAAAAGACGTTTGGGGCCCACTCAAATTTGGGCTAAAAAATATGCCTATATTAAACCATTTTTCCAACAATCCCCCACATGAATGGAATTTGACAGAGAGAAAATGCAACAACATGACCTAATTACAGAAATTGGAAATATTCTGCAAAGGATAGGTAGCTTTTGGCTTTGAACATTCCCTTGTGAGACACTATCGGATTTACTAGCTAACCAGTGAACATGATGTCTTGAACTGTTCAGCCGTTTGTGTAAACCAAGACAATAGAACTCACACAGAATATTCCCAGACATAGTTTAGTTATCACTATTGTGTTCATTTTGGCCCTGAACAACCTGGTCTTCATGAGTGTTCTAGAGAATTGTAGCCCTTCACAAATCTCACAGAACCGGCCCAGTTCACACTCACATAGGTGATTCTTATGAAGAGTATCCTGCCATACTCCACTAGGTATACCTAGATATAAGAATCATTAAAAGTATTACTTAACCTAAAGCGCTGCAGACATCACTTATTTCATCCTAGAAATGGGTAGGAGTTGGACTCCCTAGTGATCCTTCTGAGTCAATCACAACTCGGTTGTCCCTTTGAACCTAGATCTTGGGATCTCCAGTCAACTAGGTTGGGTTGTCGTTATGGTAACTCTTATTTAATAGGCTTAAGTCTCATTCCCCTCAATGAATTCTCAACTAACTCTCTTACTAACCCTTTGGTTAGTGGATCCGCTATGTTGTCTTTAGACTTAACATATTCTATGGAAATAATTCCATTAGAGAGTAGTTGTCTTACGATGTTATGTCGACGACGAATATGTCGTGACTTACCGTTATACATATGATTCTGTGCTCTACCTATAGTTGATTGACTATCGCAATGTATGCATATAGCAGGCACCGATTTTGGCCATATTGGAATATCTTCAAGGAAGTGGCGAAGCCATTCTGCCTCTTCCCCTGCTTTGTCTAAAGATATGAATTCAGATTCCATAGTAGACCTAGCAATACAAGTCTGTTTGGAAGATTTCCAAGATACAGCCGCCCCACCAAGAGTAAAGACATACCCACTGGTGGACTTCGAGTCTTTAGTATCCGATATCCAATTTGCATCACAGTATCCTTCAAGTACTGCTGGATATCTAGTATAATTAAGCCCAATGTTACGACTAAATCGGAGATATCTTAGAACCCTTATCATTGTTTTCCAGTGTTCTACTCCCGGATTACTTGTATATCTACTTAATTTACTTACTACATAAGCTATATCCGGGCGAGTGCAGTTCATCAAGTACATTAAGCTTCCAATAATTTGGGCATACTCTAATTGAGAAATACCTTCCTGTACATTCTTAGAAAGATACAAATTAACATCTACAGGTGTTCTAGCAAGATGATCATCATCTTTGCTGAATTTGTCAAGTATTTTCTCAATGTAATGAGATTATGACAAAGTATAACCTTATGATGTTTTGGTAATTTTCATACCAAGAATTACATCAGCAATGCCCATGTCTTTCATGTCAAAATGTTTATTCAACATTTTCTTGGTAGTTTTAATCATATCATTATTACTACCTATGATGAGCATATCATCTACATAAAGACATACAATGACATAACATTTATCTGTATTTTTAATATAAACACATTTGTCACACTCATTAATTTTAAATCCATTTGACATCATTGCCTTGTCAAATTTCTCATGCCATTGCTTTGGCGCTTGTTTTAAACCATATAATGATTTAACCAATTTACACACTTTCTTTTCTTTTCCTGGAACAGAAAACCCTTCTGGTTGTTCCATGTAAATTTCTTCATTTAACTCACCATTTAAGAAAGCGGTTTTAACATCCATTTGATGAATTTCTAAATTGTATAGAGATGCTATGGCAATTAGCATTCTAATGGATGTTATTCTAGTAACCGGTGAGTATGTGTCAAAGTAATCTAGACCTTCTTTTTGTCTAAAACCTTTGACTACAAGTCTTGCCTTGTATTTGTCTATTGATCCATCCGCTTTCAATTTTCTTTTGAAAATCCACTTGTACCCAAGAGGTTTACAACCTGGTGGCAAGTCCACTAATTCCCAAGTGTGATTTTGCAAGATGGATTCAACTTCCAAGTTGATGACTTCTTTCCATAAAGGAGCTTGAGATCGACATAGCCTCTTTAAAAGTTAAAGGCTCATTTTCTAACAAAAATGTTAGGAAATCTGGACCAAAAGATTTTGAGGTTCTAGCACGTTTACTACGCCTAGGTTCCTCTTCCTCATTTTGATCTAACTCTTGCTCTTGATCATTACTAGTAGCATCAAAAGATCTCTCATTATTACTAGTCTCTTGTCCAGTCTTATTTGGAAATACATGTTCAAAGAATGATGCATTCCGAGACTCAATAATATTATTTACATGCATTTCGGAATGTTCTGATTTATGAATCAAAAACCGATATGCACTACTATTCTTGGCATAACCAATGAAAATGCAATCAATAGTCTTAGGACCTATCTTAGTCTTTTTAGGACTAGGAATAGCCACTTTAGCCAAACACCCCCACACTTTTAAGTATTTGTAGGATTTTACTCTTCCATGCCACAATTCATAAGGTGTTTGATTCACTTTCTTTCGGGGTATTTTATTTAAAATATAATTAGCAGAAAGTATTGCTTCCCCCCACAAGTTATTTGGTAATCTAGAACTAATTAACATAGCATTCATAATTTCTTTTAAAGTCCTATTTTTCCTTTCAACAATTCCATTTTGCTGAGGTGAGTAAGGAGCAGTGGTTTGATGAATTATTCCATGTTCTTTACAAAATTCACCAAAAGGTGATTCATATTCACCACCTCTATCACTTCTAAGTTTCTTGATTTTCTTACCAAGTTGATTTTCAACTTCATTCTTATATTGAATGAAAGTTTTCAAAGCTTCATCCTTGGTTCGAATTAAATAAATATAGCTATATCTAGTATAGTCATCTATAAAGGTGATTACATACTTTTCCCACCTCTGGTTTGAATTGATTTAAAATCACAAATGTCAAGTGGTTCTGTATTTCTTTCAATTGAATGAAAAGGAGTTTTAGATAATTTTGCCTCAATACAAATTTCACATTTATGATTTGAATCAATATCAAATTTAGGTAAACATTTCATATTAATTAATCTACGCAAAGATCCAAAATTAACATGTCCTAGTCTACCATGCCATAAATTTGAAGACTCAAGCAAGTAAGAAGAAGATGTAGTATTATTAGTAACTGAAGGTACAACGGTCATTACATTTAACTTAAAAAGGCCATCAGACATGTAACATTTTCCTACATACATTCCGTTTTTGGTAAGTACAAACTTGTCACTTTCAAAAACTAGCCTAAACCCATTCTTACTCAACAAAGATCCGGAAACTAAATTCTTGTGAATGTCCGGTACATGCAGCACATTGTTGAGAGTGAGTTCCTTTCCTGATGTCATCTTTAGTACAATCTTTCCTTGTCCTTCAACTTTGGAAGTTGAGGAGTTGCCCATAAAAAGTTGTTTACCGTTGTCCACTGTAGAATAAGATGTGAACATCTTTTTGTCGGCACAGATATGGCGAGTAGCACCAGTGTCCACCCACCATTCTTTAGGATTTCCGACAAGATTTGCCTCGGAAACAACTGCAGAAAGATTTATGACATCTACACCATTGGAAATTATATCCATTTCGGTTATATCGGCTTTAGGAACCTTCTTACATGTTCTTCCTTTGCCTTTGCAAAAATCAGTTCTTAAGAACTTCTCTGGTTTTCCACCATGAGTTACTGGCACAGTCCCAACATAAGGAGAGGTTGGCCTAATGGCAATCACCATACCAGTACTGGTTTGAACATTAGATTGACCAGTTTTAGTAGCCATAAATTCTAAATTATAAATTATAAAATAAAATTATAATTAGAACTTTACACTACACAGAAAACTAAAACCAAAAACCACAGAATTTTAAATTCTGTAAAAATAAAAGAAACAAGAATTGTAACTTTTATTTCTAATTTAATTTGAAAATAAAATAAAATTTTATTTAAACAAATTAAACCAAAACTACAGAAATGAATTCTGTTAAAATAAAAGAAACAAAACAAAATGTAACTTTTATTTTCAATTAATTTGAAAATAAAATAAAATAAAATTTTATTTAACCAAATTAATTCCACAACTACAGAAACAAATTCTGTTAAAATAAAAGAAACAAAACAAAATGTAATTTTTATTTTCAATTAATTTGGAAATAAAATAAAATAAAATTTTATATAACCAAATTAATTCCACATAGAAAACTAATCCAAATTCACAGAATTAAATTCTGTAAAAATAAAAGAAACAAGAATGCAACTTTTATTTTCCAATTAATTTGAAAATAAAATAAAATTTTATTTAAATAAATCAATTCCACACAGAAAATTAAATTCTGTAAAATAAAAAAAATAAAAATTATAACTTCTATTTCTCAATTAATTTGGAAATAAAATAAAATTTTATTTAACCAAATTAATTCCACACAAGAAATTAAATTTCTTGTAACACTCCAATAATTAAAAAACTGAAACAGAATTTTAAATAATGAAAACACATAAAATAATTTCTAAAAACCAAAATTAATTTTCTGACAAAATTCTACAAAAATATATTCTGAATTGTTAATGACACCAGTATCGTACTACTAGTTGTCAAAGAAAAAAGACAGTATATTACTACTATCTGTCAAATAGCATATAATCACTATTTGTTTTTCCAACCAGAATATTATTTTGTAAATTCACAGAAAATAATTTTCTTCCGAAATTATTTACGAAGAATGAAAAAGGGAAACAAACGAAAAATTCTGTAAACAGAATAAAATGGATCTGTCTTAAGATTGTTGGAACAATCTTCTGTGTATATAAAATAAATTGAAATAAATTCAAACAAAATAAATAAATAACATATCGGATTTATTTATCGAACCAAATGAATAATAATAAGATCAAGTCGAGTGTGTGACACTCTGTCCTTAAGACAGATTCGCCATGCTACGGTGCTTACGGTTGAGTGGCGTCTATTTCCCAGGATATAATGATCTTCACAAATTTATAGAAGTACTTCAAATAAATTTGTTCGGCGAACCAAACCTGTGATCTATACTCTCTTTAATTTATTCTAAAACTTAAATATGAAGAATAAAAAAAAAATGCAGAATTTAGGACAGCAAAAAGACCACAATCAGACTGAATTTTTTTCATACTCCGGGCTGCTGGAATATGCTCTATTTATAGGCAAAAATTGAGGTCCGAACAGGTTCCAATTTGAAAGAATAGAAGCAACTGTTGAATATCAAAAAAAAACTGACCGTTTGAATAGGAACGGTTTAATACTCCCAAACAATTTGAAAAGGGTCCGTGGGTTTGTTGATGGAACAAACTCCAAACCTGTAGAACTCCATTAATTAAACTATTTAAATATATATATATATTATATTAAACTATTGAAATAGTTTAATAAATAAAAGAAGAGGTACAAACTTTAGAAAACCAAAATTCAAATTTAGAATTAAATTAAATTCCCACAATTACAAAGTTTAGGAAACCACTCAGGAATCCAAAATTTGAATTTAGAATTAAATTAAATTCCTACAATAATTTTTATTGAAAAAATTCAAAAGAATTTTTTTTTATCTAAAAAATTAATGTTAAACCTGAAAACGACGTCAACTTCCCATTCACTCATAAATGGTTTTTACGTTCCGTCTTCACCATGTGACTTGCCACGCGACAAGGAACACGTCACCTCTTTGAACCCACCCCAAAAGACGTTTGGGGCCCACTCAAATTTGGGCTAAAAAATATGCCTATATTAAACCATTTTTCCAACAATATATACCTGTAATTTTTTTTATACCTTGGATATGATTAAGAACGTGCATAGGTCAATTCTAAAATTTTAGATTTAGAATTAATCGATTATGTGTATACCAAGAAAAATTGAATTGATTTGATATCGACACGTACGTTTAATTTTATTATATTAAATTTGACTTATTAATTAAAAATTATTGCTATAATAAAAAATGACAAAAACCTATTATATAAAAAGTAATCAAAATCAAATACATTTAGACATGTTAATAAATTATACAAGTTATAAAATTTTGTCAAAAACATATAATGAATTGAATCTTAAGTTCTTCCGTTGTTAACCCCAACTCAAGAAAGCTAAATTAATCTGATACATGAATTATTTGATTCATTTGTACACCTCTAGGTATATATAATTAAGGAGCTTCAATCATGGATATGCGAGCTTTCGAAGAGTATTGATATCTGATATGGAAGTATTTCATGTACAAAATCTAACAAAAATTTTAGAATAAATTACACTGATCTTCCTAAAGTTTAGAAAAAAAAAATATAATAAGTCTCATAAATTTGACATAATTATACTGGACCATCTGAAGGTTTTAATTCGTATAATATTTAACCCTCTTTTCATTGAAAATTCGTAGTCGTATGAATGAAAAAAATAATTGTAATAGCCTTCACCACTGATCACTGATAACGTTACTGATTACTGCTAAACTGAGACTGAACATGATTAGTAATCGAACTGACTGCAATACTAAAATGACTGATTGAATGTACTAGTTTAAATGCATATCTATCTGTTGACTGTTAAACTTATCTGTCCATGTCTTATGTTTTAAATTGCGAATTGAAGGCCTTATCGGCGGCCGAACCTAAAATTGATTGATGTTTTATAATCATTGGAATTTATGTGAATTTATGGTATATTTATCTGAAATGTGATTTGGTATGTTTAAATTGGGTTAAAATATGCTAATTTCTAAGAGTTGGACTTATTTACTTAAATGCCACACTAGTGGCCCACTATCTAGACATATTAGAGCCTCATTCCACTCAAACAAAACATTTCCTCAGCCTCATTCCTTGTTATAGCCGACCAAGAGAGGGAGAGTGGGAGAGAATTGAGTTGTTCATGATAGCTTTGCTTGGGGACTTGAAGAGATTGTAGAGGATTTGTGCAATTGAGCTTTTAGACTTGGATTTGAGAACTTAGGTAAGGAGTTCAACCTCTGAATTGTGAATTTAAGTTAGTCCTTGCATGTTTCATGCTAATTTGAAGAGTTGAGCCTAGAATTGGCTTACATTGTTGCATTAGAGCTTGTATCATGCATGCATGTGTGCATTGTTGAGTTTGGAGGTTTGATTCCATGGAAATCTTGCATGCATGTTCATGTTTATGTTAAAGTTCATGATTTCATCTTACTTTTGAAAGAATTGGCTCAATAGAGCATGAATTTGAGGCTTGAAAGTTGTTTGAAGTTATGCATGTCCATTTGAAGTCATGTTCATGAAATTTGTTTGAAATTAGGTTTAATTGAACTACCCTTGGGCCTTGGTTTCCTAAATTGATCTTTGAAACATGTTATATTATGGGTTTTGAAGTGTTTTCTAGAAAATTAGCCCAAGAGGATCGAAATTTATGCATTAAAACTTGGTTTTGAACTTGTAGTTCAAATATGGAAATTTCATATTTGTGACTCATTTCGGCGAGAAGTTCTTCGAGCGAAATTCGAGCTCCCAGCATCTTGCACTGTTTTATAGTCCGCTCGAGCGGAGGCTTGTGTCACACGCTTGAGCGGGTTTCGAGCGCCCATCGAGTGTGATTTTCGCACATCCAGTACTTTTAGCATGTTTTATAGTCCGCTCGAGCAGAGTAACTCGCTCGGCGGAGTATTGTTGCCTTACGCTCGAAAGGAAACCCACGGCGAGAACTCTGATTTTCTAAAATTCTAAAAATGTTTTCGGAATGCATCTTTGTATCTTCATTCCAACCTAGGCATTCTTAGGCCTAGTTTAAGGCATCTTAATGAGGATATAGATGTAGAACCACACCGAGGCAAATTAGGGATTAAGTTATTATTTTCCCAACTGTGTAGCTTAGTGTGTGTTCAATCTGTAACTGTGTAGGGTTGGCATCTGGAGGCGCGCTCTAGCCTAATTGTAGCCCAGAACTCTGTGTGTAACAATTGTGTAAAGATATGTTCAAATGTGACCGTTTAAACTGTACTGTTTCTGAACTGATACTATTTACTGATTGAATGTTTGTCCTCTATTCTGAACTGTATTGTGGCATCCATAGCAACTACTGTTTACTGTTACTGCTACTGTTACAGAGATCTCTGTCGGTTCCCATGTTGGAACCACTACTGTTTACTGATATGATGGCCATCATTGACTGTTCGGTCTTTTAAAACCTATTGTTTACTGTACTGCTATGCTAATGGATGTACCACATATGACTGTTGTGACTGAATGACTGAAATACCGATTTAATGAACTATTTTCATTACTATAAGGACATTCATTCTTAACCTCTTTACGCATTATGTTATTCACTGGGCTTTAGCTCACTGCTCATATATATATGTAGGTGTACAGGCACCGGACCGTTGCTAGAAGCGTCGGGGTAAACTCCAGTTTTGTCAAGCCAACCATTGTGCCTCACTGCGAGATTCTGAGCCTGTCAAGCTATGGCTTAGGGGTGTTTTAATTTCCCCAGTCTGTCTCTGTATCTGTTTTGTAATCTGTATAGACTGTTACCGTACTGTTCAATAGGGATTAGGTCCCTGTTCTGAATGATTATAAATGTTGCACATACTGTTTTGTACTGTTTATGTATATATGTATGAAAAGTCTTTTTGCATATAAACTGTCACAGCTCATTGGACATTGTTTAATTACTGTTTTGGCTTCCGCCAACTACGTATTCTTGTATTCTTTGTTATCAGGCCTTGATAATCTCGGATTCTTGGCGATTCTGATGCTAAACCCATAGGGGCGGGTTTGGGTCGTGACAATAATGTTGCCATATCTTTTACATTAAAATATTAATTTTGCCTTGTATATCTTACATCGATATTAGTTTTGATCTCCTTAATCTTACTAAAAAGAAACTCAGGATAATTATATCAAAATTATAGAATTTGTTGTAATTTTTTTAAACTTCAAGAGATGTCAGTATAATTTATTTAAAATTTTAGTAAAAGAATATTAATTGGTAGGAGTCACTTTCAATTCAAGGCAACCCTTTAAATTAGGGGTGAACAGTGGATATATTGATCCGTCCAAACCGACTGAACCGAACCGATCCGTCGCATTTTGGACGGATGCATGATGACGAGCGGACAGTTGCGGATTGATTTTTTCCAATCCACCTAGTTTTGGACGGATGATGGATTTGAGGTTCCTTTGGCCGCAATCGAATTGTCAAACCGTGAGCACCCTCAGTAATTTGTAAGACTTTGTGTTTTCAATTTGTTTAAATATTCTGTTTGTGTTTTCAATTGAAAAAGAGTTTAAATATTCTGCTGAATATATTCTGTTAAAAAAGAGTTTTCAACTTGAATATAGTTTTTGAATTGAAAAAAATAAATGTATTATTTATCTATATTTTTTGATTTTTAAATCTAACTCTAAAAATAATAAATAAAAAAGATAACATATGCTGGTTGGTTTTTGTTTTAAAAAACATATATAAATGTAACAATATAGAGGCATACAATCTCTACTACTGCTCTACTCATGGTTTTGGTGGTTTGAATTATTTTTATATTTTTCGAATCAAAGATTGTAATACTTTATGTAGATGATGCATGCTATGATTGTAATATGTAGATGAGACATGCAGTGATTATAATATTCTAAAGTTTCAAACTTTCTTTCTTTGGATGAGGTATACAGTGATTGTAATACTTTCTTAAGTCATCGACTGTAATATATATATATAGTTTTTTTTGAGGAAGTGCACAAGTTGAATTATGTTGAAAATTTATAAAATTTTAAACCGCCAAGCCGATGCGCATCCATCCGCCAATTCGCTCAATCCACATCTGCCGGATTGGCGAACAGATGTGGATTGATTTTTTCCAATCCGCCAATCTGGCGAATGGATGACGGATTGGAGGTTCCGTAGCTGCAACCGACCCACACCCATCCCTACTTTAAACGATGATATGATAGATTTTATTTGAGTTAGGGTCACTTTGAATTTCCCTTTAGGAGCTCCTCTTATCTAAACTGGATTGAAAGGTGCTATTTAGGAAGGGCTAGAAGAAAGAAAGAAGTCTACCCATCAATCGTTTTACTGTCCATAATAACCACCAACTTAATTCACTTGAAATAATAATTATCCATCACTAATTATGCAATTTTTTCACAATAATTCTACAAATCACAAAATGCATGTCATGATTCCTAGCTTTTGTTATCATTTTTGGACATTTTTATTATTTTTTTTTTTTGAGAAATTCAATTCTTACAATTTTTTTTTAATACAGAATAATCTACAAAAATAATGCAATAGTTATAATTTTGTATTTAAAAGTCACATTGGTGGATTTTTTATTTTCAAATGATAGGGCCGATTTCAACACTTCATTTTGTATTTAATTTTTTTGTTTTACTTTTTATATTTATATATCATCACTCATTTTTCCAGTAAACAACGTATAGTAAAGAGAGGTATTATTAGTATTAGATATTTGGTGACAGTGTCAATTTAAAATGAAAAATTGCTTCAATGGAGTTGTAAGATAGTGGGCTCGTTTAGAGCCCATTTGTGTCAGAATATTAGTCAGTTTGATTAGGGGGAGTTACGGGCCGGTCCTTTGGACTGGACTTAATATCCATGAGATTCTATTTCAAAATAATTTAGCCCACATTCTCATTTTATCCTTGATAACCCACACGTTTGACTTCTCTACTTTGTGCACAGTTACTGCCATGACCCACCATCACCCTTTCCAGCCATTGTCAATTATTTCCGATTGTCGGCGATAACCTTTGGCGACCTCTGATGATCACCTCCGGCAACCTCCACTGTTGCCACTATCCTCCAACCTCCAACAATATTTTTTTTTTATCCATTTTTCATCTCAAGTACGTCACTACTACTACCACCACCTCCTCCTCCTCAGATCTAGTGGCAACAAAAGAAAATGAGAAGAAAAATGATGAAGAGAATGAAAGAGAGAGACGAGAAGCAACCAGAAAGTAATTCTCATTAATTTTCACGTTCACAGATCAAGACAAAGAATCAAAAATCAGATTCAATGAAATTACGGAAGGAAAATCAAGCAATCACCATTACAAACCAACACAAGAATTAGAGATACATTTAGTGATAAATTTATCACTGATTGTTTGCACACAAAAAAAAAAAAAAAAATGCAGAAGGAAAATTTAATCATCACCATTACAAATGATGAATTTATCACTGCTAATTGATTAAGTTTAATATAAAAACAAATATATTCAATAAATTTACTAATAAATTTATCACTGATATAAACAACAGATAATAGCTCCGTTGACCATGTCAGTGCTACATCTCGATGTCGATAGGGGTTGTGATATTAGATTGACATCGAAGATAATAGATCAACATTGAAAATGGCCAGATCTAAAGTTGCCTGTGAAGATTGGCATTGAAGATAATAGATTGGTAATGAAGAATAAGTATGGAGGCAAAACAGTGTCGATCAGTAAATTTGGATACTTTGCATCCTACACCGGTGATGAAGGAAGATGGTGGCAACGACAATGTCGAAGATAGTAGATCGGTGATGGAGGTGTTGGGAGAAAACAAAACAAAAACCAATTCGAAATATCCGAATCCGGCACAAAAATAGCGGAAGTAGTTTATTCTCCCTCTTTGTGTGAACCTATTAGGAAACAATTTAATAGAGCACAATATATTATGAAAATAATATGAAAACGATGATCCAACAATCACACAATAAGGCGACAGCAAAATTTTAACATGGAAAACCTTCCCGATGTGGAAAGGAAAAACCACGGGACCGTAGTCCACCAAATATCTCCACTATCAACAAATAATGGGTATACAAGAGTTCTCTCTAGATAGAACTAGAGGCAAACAATCAAGAACAACTTACAAATAAGCTTCCTTGGCAACCAAAGATCAAAATACAAAGTTTAGGAAAAATCTCACCAAAAATGCTACTGTTCACGGGCCAAAAAACCAGCAGTAGAATACTCCAAATCTGATCTCCACCGTCCAGAATTTAGAGTCTAGAGTTGTGAACTCGCCTACCAAATTTCAGCTCAATCGGACCACAAATGCTTGTTGATCGGATAGCTTGATCACTTCTAGACAGAATTTTTCTTCTCCTCTGTTTTTGGTGGCAGCTTCTACATCTCCTTTTGTGTTACAAAGAAAGGGTTTTGTAATCCTAAACTTATGGGCCAGATCTTTTCAAAAACATAACTTCTCCATGTGGGCTTTGGAATTCACATGGGCTTACTAAATGTTTTGGGCATTCCTCCACATGGGAAGGAAACCCAACCCAACAAATCTCCCCCTTTCCGACTACGTGGAGGGATTCTCCATCCCGGCAATCGAGCAACACATCTCAAGCTTTTCCCTTACCAAAGCTTTTGTCAGCATATCAGCACCATTATCATCAGTATGAAGTTTTTCAAGTTCCAACAACTTATGATTAAGAATTTCTCTTATCCAATGGTACCTCACGTCGATGTGCTTCGACCTCGAATGGAATGTAGAGTTCTTAGCCAAGTGAATAGCACTTTGGTTATCACAAAACAACACATATTGTTGTTGTTTGAAACCAAGCTCCGTCAAGAACTTCTTCATCCATAGCAACTCTTTACAAGCTTCCGTTGCCGCAATAAACTCTGCCTCTGTTGTAGAGAGTGCAACACATTTTTGCAACCTCGCCTGCCAAGAAACAGCTCCACCTGAGAAAGTGATCAAATAACCCGAAGTAGACTTACGGGTATCCACATCTCCTGCCATATCTGCATCAGTGTAGCCAACTAAAATTGGTTGTCCATTTCCAAAACTGAGTGTCAACCTGGAAGTGCCTCTAAGATATCTCATTATCCACTCTACTGCATTCCAATACTCTCTTCCTGGATTTGAAAGAAATCGGCTAACCACACCAACTGAATGAGCTATATCTGGCCTTGTGCAGACCATTGCATACATTAAGCTTCCCATAGCTGAGGCATATGGAACTCTTTCCATATCTTCATTCTCTTTATTTGTAGAAGGGCTTTGATAAGTGCTAACTTAAAATGAGTAGCAAGAGGTGAGCTAACCACTTTAGCATTGTTCATATTGAATCTTTCAAGCACTTTTTTAATGTACTGCTCTTGTGACATGTACAACTTCTTCTCTTTTTTGTCTCGATAGATTCGAATACCAAGAATTTGCTTTGTTGGCCCCAAGTCTTTCATGGCAAAGAACTTGCTTAGTTGCTTCTTCAATTTGTCAATTCTTGAAGGATTCCTGCCAACAATCAACATGTCATCAACATAGAGCAGTAAAATAATAAAATCATCATCAGAGAATTTCTGCACAAATACACAATGGTCAGAAGTAGTTTTCATGTAGCCTTGCTCCTCCATAACTGACTCAAACTTCTTATACCACTGCCTGGGTGCCTGCTTCAGACCATAAAGACTTTTCTTTAGCTGACACACATAATCCTCTTTTCCTTTCACCCTGAAACCCTCTGGTTGTTCCATATAAATCTCTTCCTTCAAGTCACCATGAAGGAAGGCAGTTTTCATATCCATTTGCTCAATCTCTAAGTCTAGACTAGCGGCTAAGCCAAGAACCACACGAATAGAAGACATTTTTACAACTGGTGAGAAGATCTCATCAAAATCAATGCCTTTTCTCTGACTGAACCCTTTAACAACTAGTCTAGCTTTGTATCGTGGTTGTGAAGTGAGTTCATCATGTTTCACCCTGTACACCCACTTGTTCTTTAAAGCTCTTTTTCCCTTAGGCAACTTTACCAACTCAAAAGTGTGATTGTCATGCAATGATTGCATCTCATCTTGCATTGCATCAGCCCATTCCAGCTTATGATCATCTTCCATGGCTTCTGCATAACCCTCGGGCTCTCCCCCATCAGTCATTAACACATAGTCATTTGCAGAATACCAAGTGGAAGGATTTCGGTCTCTAGCTGACCTCCTGGTTGGAACATCTGGTGGTAACTCTGGTGTTGCCAACTGCTCAAGAGTCTCATCACCTGTCTCAGCTTGTAAGGGATCATCTGCATCACCTAAACCTTGTTGGTCATCCTGAACATCATGTTCAACCTGTGCAGGCAAATCTGTCAAAGGAACCGAATCCAAGTCAACTAAACCATCACTATGCCAGGACATTGTGTTCTCTGCTTTTTCAATATCTTGTATAGTTTGATCTTCAATAAATACAACATCTCGGCTTCTCACTAGTTTCTTGTCAACTGGATCATATAACCTGTACTCATCTAGGCCATAGCCTAGAAAAATGCATTGTCGGGTCTTCATATCGAGCTTAGACCTCTCATCTTTGGGAATATGAACAAATGCTTTACATCCAAAGGCACGCAGGTGATCATAGGAAACATCCTTGCCAGTCCAAACTCTGTCTGGTACATCGAGCTGAAGAGGAACACATGGTGTGAGATTAAGAACATGTACAACTGTGCTCAAAGCCTCACCCCAAAAGGATCTTCGCAACCATGCCTGTGAAAGTAAGCATCTAACTCTTTCAACCAGTGTCCTGTTCATCCTTTCAGCTAAACCATTCAACTGAGGAGTCTTCGAGGGTGTCTTTTGATGTCGAATACCCTGTTGTCTGCAATAATCATCAAAAGGACCGCAATACTCTCCTCCATTATCTGTTCTGATGCACCTGAGCTTCTTCCCAGTTTGTCTCTCAACTAAGGCTTGGAACTGTTTAAAAGTCTCCAACACTTGATCTTTGCTTTTTAAAGTGTAGACCCACAACTTCCTTGAATAATCATCTATGAAGGTTACAAAGTAACGGGAGCCACCAAGTGTTCTTGTCTTCATAGGACCACAAACATCTGAATGTACCAAATCAAGTACATTTGGCTTTTTGAAGGAGGGGAACTCTTGAAGGAAACTCTATTCTGCTTTCCTGCCAAACAGTGAGTACACCTTTTCAAAAGTGCATTCTTCATTCCAGACAGAAGATTCTTTTTAGCCAATGTTGCCAGGCCTTTCTCACTCATGTGAGCAAGCCTTTTATGCCACAATTCCACTGTAGACTCATCATTCATTGCATTAATAACTTCTTTCGGGAGCCTTGCTTGTATTACGTACAAAGTAGAATGCTTCTTGCCTCGAGCCACAACCATAGCACCCCTAGTGAGCTTCCACTGACCATTACTGAAAGTGTTGCAATACCCTTCATCATCAAGTTTACCTGCAGAAATCAAATTCATGCGGATATCAGGAATATGCTTTACATCTCTAAGAACCAACCTCGTGCCATTATTCGTCTCCAAGTGCATGTCTCCAACACCAATAATTTTGGCCAAGCCATCATTACCCATCTTTACCGAACCAAAGTCACCAGGTATGTAGGATGTGAAGAAATCTTTTCGAGATGTAGCATGAATAGAGGCACCACTATCAATCACCCAGTTAGTCTCATGGCATGCTATGTTAATAACATCTTCATCATAAACAATAAAGTCTTCGGAAGTAGCGGTGGCAACTTGATCATTATCCTTTCCATCATGCTCAATCCCTTTCTCCTTGTTCTCTCTCTTCAATTTTCTGCACTGTTTCTTGATGTGCCCTTTCATGCCACAATGATAACACTCAGCATTAGCAAACTTGTTGGACTTGCTTCTACCTCTATTTCTGTTCTTCGGACCTCTGCTTTTGCTTCTCCCCCTCCTTTCTGTAACCAAAACCTCTGACTGTGAAGAAGATCCCTGTGATTTCCTCCTCATCTCTTCATTTAAAATACTGCTCTTAGCCAGATCCATATTGATTACACCATCTGAGGCCGAGTTAGATAATGACATTCTAAATGTCTTCCAAGAGTCCGACAATGTACCAAGCAAGCACAACCCTTGTACCTCATCATCGAACTTGATACCCATTCTAGCCAACTGATTAATTACTCCTTGAAAAGTGTTCAAGTGATCTATCAATGGGGTTCCATCTTGGTATCTCAAGGTCATCAATTGCTTTATTAGAAACATTTTATTGTTTCCAGTCTTCCGAGCATACAATTGTTCAAGTTTGTTCCAGAGTGTACGGGCATGTGTCTCTCCACTAATATGATTCAAAACATTATCATCCACCCATTGCCTAATGTACCCACACACTTGTCGATGTAGTAATGTCCATTCTTCATCAGATTTATTTTCTGGTTTTTTAGTAGCAAACACCGGTAGATGAAATTGTTTCACATAAAGGAGGTCTTCCATTTTTCCTTTCCATGTGTGATAATTAGAACAATTCAAAGTAACCATTCAACTTAAATTTGCTTCCATTATTCAACACAAGACCCACAACAATATGAACTTGGCTCTGATACCACTATGTTGGGAGAAAACAAAACAAAAACCAATTCGAAATATCCGAATCCGGCACAAAAATAGCGGAAGTAGTTTATTCTCCCTCTTTGTGTGAACCTATTAGGAAACAATTTAATAGAGCACAATATATTCTGAAAATAATCTGAAAACGATGATCCAACAATCACACAATAAGGCGACAGCAAAATTTTAACGTGGAAAACCTTCCCGATGTGGAAAGGAAAAACCACGGGACCATAGTCCACCAAATATCTACACTATCAACAAATAATGGGTATACAAGAGTTCTCTCTAGATAGAACTAGAGGCAAACAATCAAGAACAACTTACAAATAAGCTTCCTTGGCAACCAAAGATCAAAATACAAAGTTTAGGGAAAATCTCACCAAAAATGCTACTGTTCACGGGCCAAAAAACCAGCAGTAGAATACTCCAAATCTGATCTCCACCGTCCAGAATTTAGAGTCTTGAGTTGTGAACTCGCCTACCAAATTTCAGCTCAATCGGACCACAGATGCTTGTTGATCGGATAGCTTGATCACTGCTGGACAAAAATTTTCTTCTCCTCTGTTTTTGGTGGCAGCTTCTACATCTCCTTTTGTGTTACAAAGAAAGGGTTTTGTAATCCTAAACTTATGGGCCAGATCTTTTCAAAACATAACTTTTCCATGTGGGCTTTGGAATTCACATGGGCTTACTAAATGTTTTGGGCCTTCCTCCACATAGGAAGGAAACCCAACCCAACAGGAGGAAGATGGTGGCAACGACGATGTCAAATTCAATGATAAATTTATCACTGACTGTTTGTAAAAATAAAAAAAATACAGAAGGAAAATTACCATTACAAATGATAAATTTATCACTGTTTAGTTTATCAAGTTTTATACAAAAACAAACATATTCGACAAATTTATTGATAAATTTATCACTGGTTTAAATAAGATAGGAGCTCTGATTGGCATTGAAAATACCTAGTTGAACCCATCGCCGTTCTGATCTAACACCCTAAACGCCTCTCTCATGTCTTCTTTTTCGTCTCGCTCATCTATCATTAACTGGTACAGAGCTCCGAACTTGTCAATGTCAACATACCATCTCCGTTCATATCGATTTTCTTGATCTCTCTCAGATCTAACACCATCTCTCTCAAATCCAAGGGCCACAGAGACAACTCTCATGTTCACTAACACCAACAAACAACCGTTTGATTGCCGAGTATTCATCAAAAACTTCCTCATCGCTGTCGACGCCGTGACCCCTTCATCTCCGCTTAACATTACAGTGGTGCAATCAATGCCTCTTGCAACACAACAGTGCATGAAATACCTTCTCACACCGATTACGATCTCTATACCCAAATCTTTCGTTGCCTCCCTTTTCAAAACCCAGATCCTTCGAGGGAGAGAGAGACAAAAAATTAAATAAGACCACATAATTCAAACCAAACGCGCGAAGCATAACAACAAGGGTTAAATCTTGATAAAAAAATACAATAGGACTTTCTGGTACATGAGATAGAAACTTAGGACCTAATGAGTAATAGATTCAATTATTGAGACCGGCAGGTAAAAAATCCTTAGATTAATTGGATATTTATAATCCTATAATAAGACTATATTTTTTGAAAAAACTTAAACTGCTATTATAATTTTGATAATGTTTTTAAAAAATAATTATAACTCGATCATGGAGTTATGAATATCCGATTAACCTAATTTTTTACATGAATAATATATTTGACAAACCCTATAATATGAACGGTTTAAATTAACAAAATAGACTCGGAACAATCCCTCACAAGATATCACAACAACATCCCGATTTGCTTCACCCTACAAAACACATTTTAACACCTTTATTGGAGCACTTGTACACTCATTAAAAAATAATAAACACTTAAGACACAAAATCAAGTATAATTTTTTTATATTTTTTGTCATATAATATAATTTAACTAATATTTTTAACGTTTCTATTGGAGATGCTCTTAAAAGATTTGTTAGTGGAGTTGTGTGTTAGTATTAGTGTTAATGGTGTAAGTGTTTGCCTATAGAATTTCTGAAACTCATGAACAAACAAGGTATATGCGAAATGACACATGCTTGGAATAATTTGAGATTCGGTCGAGACATGAAAAATGGCGTCACGATCAATATTCATTGCTTTGCTCTGGTGTATGATATATTTCGGCCAAATTCCACTGTTTAGGCCTTCAATTGCATGATTTTTCCATTTAGAAAATATTTATTTATTCAATTACTTGGTCTAAATAAATCCGTTTGAGACTAGGTTATTTTCCAATATATTTAGTTTTTATTATATTTTTTGAAGATTTGAGATTAAGTCAAATCTTTTATTTTTGGCAAATTTGGTATTCTCTTTTATTTAGACTTGATTAGCAAGAATTTCCTTTTTAATTTATTTCCTACCGTAATTAAACCTCTCTTTTCACTATAAATAGGAGTTGTAAGCGTTCAGACAAATCAAATTATTTTTGAAAAATTAAATCACTTTGTTTGATTGTTGTTTTTCAAACTCAGTTTTTTGAAAATTTTGGAGTACTTGTTTGGTTATTCAGAAAACTAAACACACTTTTCAAAAATGCATTATTGCAAATTGAAATTTCCCTCCAATTTAAGGAAAGAGACAATTTTTTTAAAAAAAATTTGTCACATCAAAAAATAATATCATCTTAGTTATATATATATATGTATGTACACGCTATATATATATATATGAAAACATAATTTGGTATGTAGCCATTTATGGGTACATATCCTACCATTAAATGTGTGACTTTATCATAAAATTTACATTCATTTCAACCATAGAAAGCATAATTTTTTTTTTACAAATTGGCATTAAAAAAAAATTGTAACTAACTTACAAACTTTTGCAACATGAAGTACAAAAAATTTGGACATTTTGTTATGCCAATTTCAGACGATGTTACACATGTTTGTGTTAAGTTTACGATATTGTGTGATAAAATAAATTTTCTGCATAACATTTATGAAAATTTAATTCTACGTAAGAAATTTTTTAATGCCAATTTGGAATTTTTTTTTATATTTTTAGTGGTTGAAATGAGTGAAAATTTTATGATAAAGTCACATAATTAATGGTAGGATATATACCCATAAATGGCTACATACCAAATTATGTTTTCATATATATATAGGATGTAAATATATATGTATAACTAAGATGAGAGTATTTTTTGATGTGACAAATTTTGTTTTTCAAAATTGTCTCTCTTAAATTGGAGGGAAATTTGAAATTGCAATGATGCATTTTTTTAAAAACCAAACAAAAATCTTTTTTCAAAATAGAGTTTTCAAATCACTTTTTTAAAAAATTATTCAAAAAAAATAGAACCAAACATAGGATATTTTAAGAGAGAGTATCTCTTTATCAAATTTGTGGTTCGTATTTGTACTGGATTTTCGTTTCATTAATCAACACTGCGTCAGTTAAGTTCGGTGAGCAAACATGAAATGTATCTCTTAAGGAAAAAATTATCACATGAGTCTAGAAAAGTGTGTGGTTGTAGTTTTGGTTGTGGTTATGATTAAAAAAAAAAACTCTAGTTGAAAAAATATATATATAAAAAAAATATTACAAAAGTAATGTGATATTAATAAAGCAATATTTATAGATGTTTTGTTTTAAAATAAAAAATCAGCTTTAAAATATATCTTTTTACATAAAAAATTCTATATAAAAATTTTATGTAACTCCATAATATTTTTTTAAATTATATAAGCATTTAATGCCTTGTTATCTAAATGAGACATAACTAGTACTCCTATAATGCTTTAAAATACATAATAACAACTCGCCCAAGTGGGCTCACCCTTAGCTATTCTCCACTAGAATTTTGATTGAATTATCTACCCCACCCAAAAGTAGAAATTCAACCAATTTTTCCAAATTAGAGAACCACATGGCAAGTGACAAGTCAAAACTTGCACACCCAAATCTAAACGCACACGAAATTGTAAACGCCCACAATTGGGGGGTGTTTAGTAACGTTTGTAATTATATTTTTTTTTTTTTTTTTTAAATTAAAAAATTTCTATAATCATAAAAAAAAAATTATCACTGGTCACCCCACTTCAATAACCATATTCGCCACCATCTCTCGTGTAACCATCTATCTCACTTATTTTTTAAATAAAATTTTAAAACACACACACACATATATATATATATTAGATATGTTTTTATTTTTGTTTTAACCAAAAAACAAGTGTAAACCTATTTAATGTTTTCTGTAATTAATAAATAAATTGTAAACAAACGACACTTAAAACTTTCATGTTGTGTTTAAAATTTATTTTTAAAAAAATTATAAAAAATAAAATAAAAATTCCAAGGGTTAATCATTATAACAAAATAAATCTTGAGTTTTCATTTTACCAATTTAAATTTAATATTTTAATTTATTTTCAATCTAAACCATCCGCCTATTTTTGTTAAGTAAAACTGGTAGAAAAAATATATTTTAATTATTACACTCAACATAGATGTACATAAAATGTTTAAGATATTATTTTTCATTAAATTTAATGACTAAAATATCATTTTTTTTCCCTCTAGTTTTAGTTAATGAATATAAACAGATGGTTTATATTGAAAACAAATCAAAACAATAAAGTTTAAATTGACAAAATAAAAAATTCAGGATTTATTTTGTTACAAGAGTCAAATCCTATTTTTTTTATTATTTATAATTTCTCCTTTATTTTATTAATAAAAATAAATTAAAGAAAGAAATTAAACTTCTTTCATTTTATTTTATTAGTGTCTTTTCTTTACAAATCATGATTACAAATATTAAAATTGGAAACATGCTTAAATTAGTGGTGGCAAAAAATCATACCACTCATTTTATGGCATGCCTATGAAAATAAAATAGAGAGAATTCAAATCTATTTAAATGCCATGCCTGTCTTTCAAATTTTTTCCTTCTTTTCCTCCTTCTTCTTCTTCTTCTTTTTTTTTTTTTTTTTAAACTGAATAGCAAAAAGATTTATTGTATTGCACATCCCATTATAATCAATCAATTAAGAACATTGGAATACAATAAAACTTCCAAAAGTGAGAGAAAACCCTTCACAACGGGGTTGAAACTTGCACATAAGAAAGAAAAATGAACCTGGGAGGAATTTACAATGTGCATCCTTCAGGCCTAGCTTTGAAATTTTCGAGGCCCAAAATCGATAATCAGCTAATAAATTTTCGAGGCCCTTTAGATTTTTTTTTTTCATTGAATGAAAAAAAAAATAAAAAATTGAAGGTAAAAGACAAAAAATTTGTGTCAAAATCACAAAAAATACTTAGCATTACATTACAACAACTAATAAGTGTCGCTTGATTCTCGCTCTTCTTGCATTTTTAGAAGCAAATAAATCAATCATACTTGCATAATCTAATTTTTTTTCAAAATCATTTTCAATGGATAACAATGCTAATTATTTTAAATGGGTCTTTCAAATTTTTAATAAGTCGATTTATTTTAAGTTAGTTTGGGCCTTTCTTAATTTTTTTTTTTGATTTAAAACATACCTAATATATTATACTAAACTATAATAGGAGGGGACCCCTTTTTTTGGGTCTATTTTCAATGGATAACAATGCTGATTTTTTTGAATGGGTCTTTTAATTTTTTAATGGGTCAACTTATTTTAAATTAGTTTGGGCCTTTTTTAATTTTTTTTGGACTTAAAACATACCTAATATATTACACTAAACTATAATAGGAGGGGGCCTCTTTTTTGGGTCTATTTTAAGGGGTCCTAAGCCATGGCCTGGTGGGCCTATGCCTAGGGCCGGCCCTGGCATCCTTTCAAAAGATGCACATTGTAAAAAAAATTATGATTTTTTATGATGAGCGTTATGATTGTTTGTGATGTGTGTTATGATATTTTGTAGTAAAGTTATAAATAGTGAATTTATGATGTGCACCTTAAAGTTAGAAATGATAATGTTATGACATTTTGTGATTTTTGTTATGACACTTTGAGATTTTGTTATGACATTGTTCAGTGAAAAAAAATTATGACTTTTGTAGTAAAAAAATTATGACATTTTGAGTTTAAGTTATGAAATTTGTGAAAAAGTTATGAAAAGCATTCCATATGCACCTTTTTGAGGGTGCACATTGTAATATCTTAGAGGGAAGCATAATAACAAGAACAAACAAAATGTATAAAAATAAATGAAAATCAAACACACCAAATGAAATCCTACCATAACCTCCTACAAACCCCCTCTTGGATTGGAATGCTGCAATCCCTAATAGAGAAGAACAATTGATCCTAATGGACCATGGATGGTTGCATAGCATGGATCAACATGTTAAAAGGGCATTAGATAATTGTGTAGCAGATCTGAGTCTAGATTTGGAAGATCTAAGTCCAGATCAGGAAGCTTTGGTAATAATGAGTCGAGGAAGACCAATAAAAGGAGATGAGACGTTAGAGGTGGTAAAGAAGTACAAAATGATCGGAGCAAGTGTTGGAAAATATAGTTTTTTAGCAACTTTAATGTTAAATTAAAGTGGGACTTAATTGTCGATTGAGTTGGATCCAAGTGATTTTGTATTCTCTTAAGTGAGAAGGTTACAACACAAAGTATGAGCTGAAAGCATTGAGTTTTGAATAAGAAATTCTCTCATAAAGTTGGCATTAATACAAGTTGGATTTGGACTTGGATTTAGTTTTATTTGGACTGGGCCCAGGCTTGTACTTGTGCATGTGCTGGGTTTGGTTTGGACTTAGACCTAGTCTTAAGCTTGGCCTGGGCTAGGTTATGTTAAGCTTAGCTTGTGCATGTGTTTGAGATTGAGTTTGGATCAGGTTGTAACCCAACACCTATATCCGTTTTGGAATCCATCTGCTTGAATTATTCAAACATCACTATATACATATTTATCTGTATATATTAAGCACATGTTAGTTTTTGGACCTTTGCAACTCTAGCCCTAACGACTAGAGTTGATAGCTTTAATGATGATAGCCTTCATGGCTTAGGTTTCCCCTGCAAGTATAAAAAAGAGCCTTTCCCCTCAAACTTTGATAGGATAGGTACATGCTTCGATTTGCTTTTCTTTGTCTTTTAATTTTATTTTTTATTATTTATTTATTTATATATATATATATTTTTATAGTTTTTCCAGATTCAATTTATGTCTTGTATGTTAATTGTTAGTTGTCCATGTTACTAATTTGTTCTACCCATTGGTTTAGTGCGAAATTCTTCTGTCATGTAATCAGTTCATATTGTCATAATTTATTCTACATTTCATTCTTTAATAAAGGAAAAGAAGATTGTTTTGTCATTTCTATTTTTATTTTATTTTATGTAATTTATTTTTCTATTATTATTATGAAAAATACCAACCAAAAAAAAAAAAAAACAACATTTGATCTTTAAAAATCAAACGCAACATAAACGAAAACAAATAAATAACTAAAAAACAGAAGGTGAGCCGCCAACTAACGAAAAAGGCGAAGGAGTAGTGGAGCTGGCCAGTGGCAAAGAGCTTTGTTGGGGGGTTTTTGCATACAAAGAAGGAGAGCATTGCACAAAGAGAGACATAACACCTAGTTTTTACTTTGATGATTTGATTTATTTATTAAAAAAATTAGATTGATTTGATAATTACAACCTCCTAATTTTAATATGATTAAATCATATTATTACATTTTTGCACAAAGAGGCCTATAAGATAAATAAATTGGATCATTAGACTAACAATTGTGGTTGGTTCAGTAATCTCAATTGTACGAGTCCACATAATGGGATGAACTCAACCCTAATATTATCTACGATGACACAAATGTCAAATTTTTATTGAATTGTTATTATTGAATGAGAAATTGTACTATATACACTTCAAAAATGGTGCATATACTTGCATCATCATTTATAGATCTAAAGAAGTAAACACAACTCCTTGACTATAATAAAATGGGGTCATATAACTAATATGACTTCCAAGCATAATGAAAACGCACTTTAAATTGGGATTGAGATTATTTCCATTGTATGATTATATTAGAAAATTTTCATTATATTATTTAAGAATTGTGAAATAATCATAGAAATTTATTATTATTTTAAATTTAAAAAGAATCATTACTATAATCAAAACCATCACAATAAGTAATAAGTAACATCATTTTGGGACATACCAAACACAATAATCAAATATAATAAACTTTGATTTAATAATTTAGCTAATAACCAAACAACACAAAAGTCATAACTAATGCTATTTTAAACAATAATATATACCATGTATATTATAGCCTGAGGTTTGTTGAATGTTGTGGGGAAGTATTTTACGAATGACACCACGTGGCTGAGGTGGTTCTAAGATGTCGGTTAAAATGTCACGTGCGTGAGTCATAGTTGCTGAGATGGTCGCGGTATCGCCGAGATTCGGTGCGGTAATATCGAGATTACGAGATATCTAGATGGAGGATAAGAGTCCTAGATAAGAGGAGGTTCTTAGTCCGGATAAGGATAAGGCTTTTAAGAAGTTTATCCCTATCTAACCGAGAGTCCGAGATAAGCACTGAGCTTGAGTCCTATAAAGTGAGACTTCTAGAGGACTGGGTCACTGATGGTTATAAAGGGGATGCATCCTTATGGGCTGAGGTAGGCTTTAATTTGTGCATCGAGTACTTGTGTGAGATCTTTGAGATTGTGTGACTGACTTGATAGTTGGAGTGCCCCTGGGTGGATGAACCACCGCGGTATTCTCATTTTCTTGTTGACAGGTGGTTGGTTTCATATATTTTGTCATGTGCTCTCCAGCTGAGTTCTGTTTGGTTGCGTGGTTGGAAATCAATACCCACAATTTGGCATTGTCTATGGAAACTTAGCATAGAATAGATGGCCAACAACGAACAGTGAAAGAGGATCGGGGATGATCTTTACAACGAGGAAGAGGAACATATGGGTCCTAATACTGAAGGAGAGAACAATAACGAAGAGGTATAGCGAGTCGACCTCGGGATGAACAATATCGGCAAGGGCCGAGGAGCAAACAAGAAAGGTAGTCAAGATGAATACTACCACGAAGGCGATCTCCAGGTATGGAAGGATCAATGCATGAGAATAGATGAAGAACTGAAGGACATCACAAACAAGTTGATAGACCTGCAGACAGTAGTCAACTTCATGATGCAGAATAATATGATACAGCCGATGTTTCCCTTATAGGACACATTGACTCTAGCAAGCAAGGTTGATGCCTACAAGGAAGGATAGAAGACAGTATCCACTGTCCTGCGGCATGCTAAGGGAGAGGGAAATTCACATCAACAATCCCGAGATACCAGACGGACAGAGTCTGTTTGAGAGTCACAGAGGACACTACGATCCAAAGGGACCAATGTCAGGGGATCTCGACAGATCCAAGGGTAAGGCCTTTGTTTTGATGATGCAGTGGACGGAGGGAAGTCCAAAAGAACACACAATTACACCGGAAGCAGTGCACTGAAAAGGCTGAAGTCGATTGATAGCGGAGCTCCCGAACGAACAAAGGAGGACCTGAGAGATTACCTCTAAAGAAAAAGGCACAATGCCGAGATCACATCCAATACCTAGCTGAAGAGGTTTAGCATGTCGAGGTTTCAAGTTTATGATGGTAAGTCCGATCCGAACTTTCATGTCGGCTTATATTTAAATTCAATGGCTTTGTGGAATGGGAACGAGCAACTATTGTGCAAGGTATTCTTGTCGTCATTTGGGGAAATAACATTAGATTAGTTCCACAAACTCCCAAAATGATGCGTGAAGAGTTGGGAAGGCCTGGTCGAGATGTTTGTGGCTAGGTTTGTTACGTACAAGTTGCAACCACTAAGGGTAGACTCCCTATTAGCTTTGAAGATCAACGATGGCGAAGGTCTTAGGGCCTATGCCAAGAGGTACTATGAGGTATACAATCAGATTCCGGCTTGTAACCAGGAACTCACTGTCGTGTCTTTTAAGAACGGCTTGGAAGATGATTGCCCACTTCGGCAATCGTTTGCAAAGACACTCCCGAAAAACATTGAGGAGTTGATGGTACGGATAGAAAAATACGTCAGGGTATACCAAAACAAGAAAGGAGAAACGGCTCACCGAAGCGAGGTCGAGAAAATACCGGCGTTGACAAACCAGAGTTGGGGTTGAGATCGATGCAGACAGTAAGTATAGTCTTCAAAATCCCCATCTATATGGTTTTGGAGAGAATCAGGAACCAACCATACTACATGGCACTACAAAGGGTCCCGGGAGAGTTCATGAGCAGGAATCTTGGGAAACACTGTGCCTACCATGAGGAAAACGGGCACATGACACAGGGGTGCCGGGCTCTAAAGTCACACCTAAAAGTTCTAGTTAGATAGGGACACCTGAGAGACCTGATTGATAAAGCAAAAATAGGAGAGGAGCAGGTAAAGCTAGTCAAGGCGCCGGCAGCATCACCACCACCAAAACTACAAGTAGAGGGGCCATGGGTAATCAATGCGATTCATTCGAAGGTCAACGAGAACGAAGTGCGAGGGGAGACTCAAAAGGTAAGGCATCTGCAACATGTCTACCAGGTCCAACAGAAAAAACCCAAGACATGTGGACATCAGGGGCCAATGATGTCTTTCATCAAAGAGGACCTGGACATCGTTCAATACCCACACAATGATGCATTGATGGTGACATTGAAGGTAGGAGATTGCCAAGTGAGGCGTATCTGGATTGATCATGGAAACTCTTGTGACATCATGTATGTCAGATGTTATAAGGAGCTTGGCCTCCACAAGGATGATCTAGAGTAATCTGATAGCCCTATGGTCGAATTCAATAGGACGCCGACGTGGCCTCTAGGAGCCATGAGTCTAGAGGTGCAGGTAGGGACCAATAAGGTAATAATGGAATTTACTGTGATAGATACTCCCTCTTCATACAATATCATTCTAAGAAGACCATGGCTGCATGCAATTAGGGTTTTTCCCTCAATGCTGCACCAATTGTCGTGATTCCCAATTGAACAGGGAATTAAAAAAGTAAGGGAAGACCAAGTACAGGTAAAAGATTACTCTATTACAGCAATGAAGTACACCTGCAATGTAAGGAAAGCAGAGAATGCATAGATTGAAAGCGAAGACCACGAGGTCTTGGATGATGTCGGCAAAGAGCCGCCCACAAGAGCGAAGAACCCTTGAAAAAGGTTTTTGTACAAGAAGGAGATGATGAGCAATTCTTCCTCCTCGGCTCTAGCTTAGCCGAGGAAGAAAAAAGGCAAATAAAAGTCTTTTTGAGAGAAAACATAGAAGCGTTCACTTGGACACCTTATGAGATGCTGGGGATTAGTCTTGAGATCACCTGCCACAAACTTAACGTGGATAGAATGAACAAGCTAGTGGAAAAGGAGGTGGAAAAGCTACTAGAGGCACAAGTGATCTGGAAAGTAAACTACCCCACCTGACTGTCTAATATGATGGTGGTAAAGAAGAATAATGGCAAGTGAAGGGTCTGTGTAGATTTCACTAGTTTGAATAAAGCATGCTTGAAGGATTGCTTTCCCCTACCCAAGATTAATCAACTTGTTGATACCACATCAAGGCATGCAAGAATGAGCTTTCTGGACGCATATAGAGGATACCACCAAATAGCAATGTATGCCCAAGATGAAGAAAAGACATTATTCATCACCCCGAAAGGACTTTATTGTTACAGGGTAATGCCCTTTGGGTTGAAGAATGCGAGAGTGACATACTAGAGGTTAGTTACCAAGATGTTCAAGCACTTAATTAGGAAGACTGTGGAAGTCTACATTGACGACATGATTGTCAAGAGTAAAGAACCAGAAGATCATCTGGTAGACCTAAAGGAAATCTTTGAAATATTGAAGGTGTACCGGCTTTGGTTGAATGCCTTAAAGTATGCATTTGGGGTAGGATCTGGTAAGTTCATGGGGTACTTGGTAACCAGGAGAGGAATTGAAGCGAGTCCAAATCAGATCAAGGTCATCCTTGATTTGAAGAGTCCAACGATAGCGAAGTAAGTCCAGATTTTGATCGGCAAGGTAGCAGCCTTAAAAAAACTCATCAGCCAGAGTTCAGATAAATATAAGCTATTTTTTTCAGCTATTAAAGAAGGCTACAAAATTTTTGTGGACAAAGGAGTGCAAAGTTGCCCTGGCCGACTTGAAAGGTACTTAACAACAGCACCTATATTGTCAAACCCAACACCAAGAGAAGAATTGTTCCTATACTTAGCAGTTTCAAACCACACTATCAGTGCCATGGTAATCCGAAAGGAAAAGGAAGAGCAGAAGGCAATGTACTATGTCAGCCAAACTTTGGCCAATGCAGAGACCTGGTGTGCCTCTAGAAAAGTTAACGCTTGCTTTAGTAATGGCTTCAAAGAAATTGAACCATTACTTTCAAGCCCACAAAATCGTTGTGCTTACAAAGCACCCACTGAAGTCTTTATTGCAACAAGGAGATCTGATAGGCAGAGTAGCACAATACATTGCAGTTCTAGGTCAGTATGACCTAGAATACAAGCCAAGGACAGAGATAAAGGGCTAGGTTCTGGCCGACTTTGTGGCAAAGTTCACTCTAGGCGTAACTTCGAGGTGAGCACCAGTGAACCTCGGCCTTGGATGCCCAGGAGAGAGAGAAGAAAATTAGTTGGGCCCACAGAACCCTACGTCAGGAAAACAGAAGAAGGGTGAAGAAAAGTTAAAACCCTACGATATTTACAATCGTGATTCCTTCCGTCTCTTTGTCGATAGTAGTTCAAACCGACAAGGAGTGGGGGCATGAGTAGTTTTGGTTTGCTAGATGGGCGAATGATAGAACAGTCTATCCGGTTAGGGTTCAAGGCCTCCAACAACGAGGCTTAATATGATGCACGAATTGCTAGATTGAAACTAGCTGGGACTGTGGAAGCCGACGAGGTAGTAGTTTTCTACGACTCCCAACTAGTTGTAAATCAAGCGGCAGGCGAGTACACAGTCCGAGATGAGATAATGGTGGCCTACGTGAAGGAAGTCATCAAGTTACTTACCCAATTCCAAAGCTACCGGCTGCAAGATGACAACAGTCATGATGACATCCTAGCAAACCTAGCTAGTGCTATAAACTCAGGTGAGCCAAGGATAATCATAATGGATTACCTGTCTGGCCCAAGTACTGAACCTCTCATAACAGAGTATGAAGCAATGTACGTAAAGTTGGGTCCAAGTTGGATGGATGCCATAGTAATGCTCATAAGAGATGGAAAGCCCCAGAAGATAGAAAAGAAGCCCACAAGATCGGGCTGAAGTCAGCCAAGTTCTACTTGTCAGCAAAAGGCCATTTGTACAGGAAGTCTTTTACTGGACCTCTACTGCGATATGTACACCCATCCCAAGTAGTGGACTTTTTGTATGAGATTCATGAGGGAGTATGCGAAAGCCATGCAAGGTGCAAATCACTTGCTCACAGGGATATATCGCAGGGATACTGGTGGTCTTATATGCAGAAAGATGTCGAAGCCTATGTAAGAAAGTGCGAAAAGTGTCAAAGGTTTGCACCTTTGATACACCAGCCTACTGGAGATTTAAATCCAATATCCAGTCCTTGGCCATTTGCCCAGTGGGGCATGGACCTTGTTGGACAATTGCCCCAGGCAATTGGACAGAGAAAATTCTTGCTTGCAGCAACTAATTACTTCACAAAGTGGGTAGAGGTTGAACCCCTCGCCAAAATCCAAGATGTGGATGTAAAAAATTTTATCTGGAAGAACATAATCACCAGATTTAGAATCCCAAGAGCCATAGTAGTAAATAATTGCACTCAATTCGACATCAAGTTGATCAAGAACTTCTGTATGAAATACAAGATCAAGACCTATTATTCTATTCCTAGCTTCCCCTAGAGTAATAGACAAGCAGAGACATCCAACAAGACCATCTTAGATGGAATCAAGAAAAGGCTGGAAGTAGCCAAGGGCAAGTGAGTAGAGAAATTGCCCAATGTCCTATGGGCATATCGAACTACGCCGAGAAGATCTAC
Organism: Camellia lanceoleosa; assembly: GCA_025200525.1. Classification (NCBI taxonomy): domain Eukaryota; kingdom Viridiplantae; phylum Streptophyta; class Magnoliopsida; order Ericales; family Theaceae; genus Camellia; species Camellia lanceoleosa. The sequence continues at coordinate 49,010,170 of CM045759.1, forward strand.
TGGTGAGTCTCCTTTTACTATGGCTTATGACACAAAGGTTGTTATCCCACTGGAGATTGGCATCCTTGGAATCAAAACCCAGGGAGTAGAAAATGGAACAAATGAGGCATTTCTCACCAGAGATCTTGACCCTATAGAAGAGAGAAGAGAGAAAACAGTAATTCGGCTGGGGGCATACCAGCAGCAACTTGTCAGGGCATACAATAAGAAGGTTAATCCTAGGGAGTTTCAAATAGGAAACCTCATCCTAAGGAAGGTCGTCAACAACAAGAAAGATCCCAGAGAGGGGAAGCTTGGTCCAAACTGGGAAGAACCATATCACATTATCTCGGTCGCCGGCAATGGCGCATATCGGCTTGAAGATGTTGATGGCAAGGAATTGCCAAGACCTTGGAACACCAGCAACCTAAAATTTTTCTATCACTGATTGTTTGATCTTTTTTCTCTTTATTATTGCAATTTGAGCTAATTTTAGCCGAAGTATTAATAAAATACTAGTATTGATTTTTGGTTTTACAAAATGTTGTTAAAATTTATAATTGCGAGATATGTTTGAGAAAATCTTAAGGCGATGTTCTCGAGGTGAACAAGGCGAATAACTTAGACTTGTCATAATGGCAGAGTTGAACTAAGTCTGAGAGATGTTTCAAAGTGGAACAAGGTGATTAAATTAGACTTGCCATGATGACATAGTTGAACTAAGTGTAAGGCGATGTTCCCGAGGTGAACAAGGTGAATAACTTAGACTTGCCATGATAGCAGAGTTGAACTAAGTGTAAGGTAATGTTTCAAAGTGGAACAAGGCGAATAACTAAGACCTTCCATGATGGCAGAGTTGAACTAAGTGTAAGGCAATGTTTTAAAGTAGAACAAGGCGAAACTACCCATGTTTTGGTCAGTTTGTGCGAAAAGCCGAGGCAGTTAGGTCCTCTCGGTACACTAAGGTCAAGCCTTAAGTGTTTGGTTTGGGTGAGCCAAACGCGATGACCTCGGTCATGGATGTCTTAGGCAAGAATCAGGCAATGCAACCCTAATGTGAACATAAGTAATACTTAGGTTCACATTAGGGTGGCAAGAAGCATGAGTGAATGTAACACTTGTAAAAAAATTTAAGAATTTTACAAGTTAAAGTTGCCCAAGATGATAATGTTCAAATTTTTTACAAGTTGAAATTATTCGAGATAAATGTCAGAAACACTACCGAGATGTTTGATGCCAACATGTTCTAATCCGAAGTGATTATTGAAGAAAGTTTTACTTAGAAGAACTTTAAAAGATTTGAAGTATGGAAACATACAAGGAAAGGCAGTGAGCATACAACAAGAGGCAAACACTTACAAGATAAAGAAAAATTGCATTAAAGGAAAACTTGTTTGATTACAAATAGAAGGCACATCAGCCCGACAAAACAAAAGTTATTAACAAAAAGAAAGGAAAAAGTACAACTACATTAAAATCTAAGCATCAAGGTCCTTGGGTTAATCCACCTCGGCGTTTGGTGTTGTCTCAGCATCGTGTGATCAGCTCAGTTTTCTCTGCCGCTACCTCGGCGTCGATCTCAAGTAGGGTTTGGTCCAGGATCTTCTCCACGGAGAGGACTTCGGCTTCAAAGGTAGCCTTCTAGGGAGAGGTGCTTTTGGAAACTTTGTCATCTTCCTCTCCGGTCAAGTCTAGGACTTGATCGTTAAGAGTTGGGGACTTGGCCCGAACAACAACATCTGCCTCTTCGTCGGCATCGGTTTCTTTCTCTTCGACCTCGTCCTCGGATTGGTTTGGCGATGGAAGAAAAGACACGTCAAGTTAGCTGATATCCCAGAGTGGCAAGTCCTTAAGGACAGACAGATTCTTGAGCACAACCCTCCAGCCGAAGAAATAGCCTTTGTTACAAGCTAGATTGACTTGCTTCTTATATTAATCGTGCACGTTGGCCTATTCCTCTACATAAGCCTTCTCGTCGGCAGCCTTGACTTTATCCTCCTTGGCCTCCAACGCCTCTTTGAGTTTGGCCTCAGTTTGAGTAACCTTGGCCTTGATGTACTTCGCCTCAATTGCCTTGGCTTTCTCCTCAGCCTCTTTTGTCGTAGCCTCGGCTTTGTGCTAGGCAGACTTAACGGCATTGGCCTTGTTTAGAGAAGAAAGGAGACCAGCAACTTCATGTGTCTTATTGGTCAAATCCTTCTTCACTAACTCGACCTTGACCGCATTAGAATGTGTGTGTTGGATGGCTTGCAAGAAAAGGAAGAAGTTAGAAAATGTGGCTAAGTATTGAGAAGCGATGACAATAAAGAAAAAAGGGAAATTTGAGAAACTTAACAAGACAGATTGCCTCATCATCAAGGCAAAATTTTCATACTGGTTGAACTGACTGACTTGTGCCATGTCCTTAGGTAGAAGGAGACTCGTTGTCAATGAGGCACCGATTTCAATATCTCTGATAACGCTATTGTTGACCTTCAGAGATCGGTCGCCCACCTTGATTTTAGGTAGCTGGGTGTCCTTGGAAAGAGCGCCCCTCTCACCTTCGGAACCAGAACATTTTGGCTTTCTTGCTGGAGGGGCATCAAAGGACTCGACCTTGGCGTGCCTCGTGTCAGTGTTAGAAGACCTCATCTCAGCCTCGACCAGCTTCGATATCAACATTGTATCCTAGACGTCCTTCTTAGAGTCCGAAGAGATGGTAGTAACTTCGGCTTTTGCCTTAGTCTTTTTTAGCCTCTTTGGTTTGGAATGGGGAGAGGGCGTAGACTAGACCGAAACGACCTCAAGTAAATCGGCTAGAAGGTCCTCGACCACTGCTGGTTTGTGACTGTGGACACGCCCGGAGAACTCCCAAGAAAATCTCGTTTTGTTCTCTAACTACTACAGTTCGGACTCAATGTCACGGTTCTAAATCTAATCTCGCAAAGTGCGATGCAAGACCGATAAATCACCAAAGAGTCCAAATCCAGCAAATTGTTTTGGAAAACTTATTTTTAAGAAAGAAGTGCCAAACATGGACTGCTTTGCCAGATACAGAGTCGCCACCTAAATATTTTATTTTGGGGGAATTTAGGAAACCCTGACTCCTGCCTAAGGCCACGTGTCCGTCATCACCAAAGTTGCCTCGGCTCGGGAACTTGGGTACAAGAAGGGAAGGTCATGCAATGAGCACCCCCGCTCGCCCGATCAAAGATCGGCTTGTACTAAGCATGATATCTTGTTTTTGAAAACACATGCGTTCTTATTCCGGTTAATTAGCTAGAATTACTATGTGATGCACACAACACACAAGTATAGACTAGATCGCCTAATTTGGAACAAAGCATTGCGTATCCGTTTGTTTGGAAATGGTTTGAAGTTTGCTACTCGCAAGTAGGCTAAAACACAGATTTCAATGAATCGTTCCAATTCAAGTAATCCAACCTTCATCCACAGGCATTCAGGCAGTTATATCATATAAGCAATTACCCTCATGGCAAGCATGCTGTCATGTTAACACCCATACGCATGCAAGATGCTAAAGCATAAACACTCACAGTGTACTCCGAGCCAAAAATAAAGAACTAGTTAGTAATCAATGCATGATCCTATTTCATGTTAAGATGGCTAATGCAACATACGCAAAATGCAACTAGAAATAGGCTCAGCTATTCTAAGATGGTATATGAGATGCGACAACTCGATACATGTATTCAAGTAGGAATTGAAATACAATGCAGTTAGTATGATGCGCCGAGCCTGATGCATGCAATACAGATGAATGGATGCAAACATGCGAGCATAAGGATGCTAAATGAAATATGCCCTAAAACTAACCATCGTAAGCGGTTAAGTAAAAGGGAGAAAGAAATGGGGGTTGGAAGACATGCATCACACACACGCACGCTTATTACACCAATTGGCCCTCTCGACAGAGGGACCGAAAGAATAATACAAACCATCTAATTAACTAACTAACAAGCTAATTAATTATTACACAATCAAATGAATAACTACCTACAACTAATTATTACAACACTTAAATAATTAACAAATTAATTAAGCTACGAAAAACAGTAAAGAGGCCTCGAGAAGAAAGACAAATGCATACTCGGTCGGCTTCGCTCGGAAATCCGTTGCCATGCCTCATGTTGCCTCTGTTTGCACTGCTCTGTACCTCTGCAAAGTGTAAAAATTCCCAACACACTTCTGATTCACCCCATGGACACTGTGGGAGGCCACTGGCCAAAAATCATGGTCATCGGGTAAGATAAACAGGTCATCGACCAAATATGAAGCCATCGGCCAAACACTTATAGCTAACTGGTACTGAAGATGGCCGATCGACCATTCCTTCTTGTAAAATGCTCTTTTGCTACAGCAGAAGACAAACAGAGCATGGCAATGCATTAACAAGACAATGTTTGCAGCTACACCCCTTATCATGTTTGAGACTCAAAGGAGTGTAGTTCTCGACCCTCGGACCGTCAATCGCGCATTTCAATGCATGATGGCCAAAAGAGTCAAGTGTGCAATTCAATATCAAATGAAATGCACAAAACACATAAGGGACCTTAACCTCCATCATGTTTGATCAAGAGGCAAAGCAATGCACACACAATGCACTGCAACCTAAGCATGCAACAACATGCAATGGAACTAATATGCAACAACATATAATGTACTAAAGATGTAACAAGCATGCGACAACATGCAAGGCAAGATGGATGAGCATGCGACAACATGTCAATTAGCAAGCATGTGACAACATGCAATATGACAAGCATACAACAAGCATGTAAGCATGATATAAAGTAGTAACTTTGAACAACATGGTAAATGGACTTAAACTAAAGATGGACAGACCTCAGCCATGCCCAAAATCAGTGGCCAAAGTTATGAATTGGAAGCATGAAAATGCAAAACAAACATGCACATGTAAATGGTCCAACACCTAGGCATAGGAGGGCAACTTTCAAGAGCACTTAAAAGGGGACAAATATGGACATGTGACAAACATTGTAAGCTCTAAAATCATGCATGGAAAGGTGTCAAACCAACTAAACAAAGCACGCAAAGCATACAAGAAAGCCCAAAGCTTAAGGCTAGCCAAGGGACTCAAACCATGGCCACAAGAATCAAGCCCCAAAGGGCCAAGGGCATCCAAAACAGTCCCAAGGCAGGTCAAGACAAGACCAAAAACATGCTCAAAACTAGCCGACACAAGCTAGAATACAACTCCAAAAGGCATGAGGCATGCAAGGCTACAAAGGGGTGTTACACTACACCTATCAAAACCAAACATGGCATGAATTATCCAATAAAAAACAGAGTTATGGCATATCAAAATAAGCCCAAAAATCCACTTAGATAGCATCCCAAAGACCTAAGCATGGAGGCATACACAATGGTCCATTCATGAGGCATAAGACATCAACTCTTTAAAGCATTAACGGAGTGATAAGTGCAAGTATATGAGCATGAAACATGAACTGAAATAACATTTCAAAGGATGCCAAATCACGATAATAGTCCAAATAAAGCGTACTAGTGACTTGGACACTCAAAGCTAACAAGCTAGAATGCCTTATGGCTATACAAAGCGTGGCATATATGATCAAAACAACACAAAACAAAGCTCAAGCATGGTAAAACAAGGCTAAAAGCTTCTTTGAATTGAGCCAAAACATGCAAGAATGGTAGTCTAAACACAAGATGCATGTTAAGGCAAATGAGAAGATTGCAAGACAAGTACATGAAGCATGTAAGAGTGTAGACACCCCATTTTTGACCGTCCTCAAGACTTGGACGTCACCGTTGGAACACTCGATGATTATCCATGTTTGTGTTTGTTTGGAGTTCCCAGAGTTCTCGGCTACGCGCCTTGCCTCAGGACCTCCGAACTTGACCGTTTTGTGTTTGGTTTTGCACCAAACACTTGTACTTTGCCTTGGAGGAGCAGGGAATGCTTTGTGAGGCACCCCCACATACCACCGGCTGTGGCTAGAGGCCACCGGCTGGTTGGTGTTGCCACCGGCACTATATTGTGCCGGTCGGCACTATTTTGTGCCGGTCGGCACTCATTTTGGCAAAATGACCATTTTGCCCTGCCGACCACTTTACAGCTGCTTTATGAGATATTTTCAGACAGCTATATCACCTTTTGCTCCCCTCCATACACGTGTATGGAGGGATGAGCCTTTAGTTGCTTACCTTGTAAGCTTTACTTGCCTATAAGAGGAAGGCTTCTCCTCTTGGCTCAAGGTTAGACATTGGAGGGTAAAAACCAGAGCTTATACATATATATCTCTGTTATACATCCATATATATCTATATCTCCCTCTCTCTCCTCTTGTGTGTGTGTTTTTGGACCAAAAAGTGTGGTTTTACCATACTTTTGCACCATTACACACACTACTACACCTTAATCCGAGATTGGGAGGCTTGGAGAGTTGTTTTGTGTGATCTTGGACTGGTTTTGATCACTAAAAGAGGGCTGGACCTTTTGTTCTTCAAGGGATCTTCAAGGGTAAGAACATCACTTTAGTTTCCCCATTCTTGCAACTAGTTTCTACCCCTCTTGCTTTGTGATTTAAGCTTTGTGCATAACATAAAAAAATCTTGTTTTTACTTGCTCAAGAACATTCTTTAAGGTCACTTTTTGGTTTGAGTGAAAACTCACCTCCTAGGCCTTGTTTTGGTCCTTTTGTCTATTCTTTTGGAGCATTGGCTAACTTCAGTGTTTTTGGTCTTCTCACCACTGAAAACCAGTGGATTTTCAGTGGTGAGGGAGGTGTTTTGAAGTTTCAAATAGGGGAGGGACACCCCTCTCCCCCTTGACCTTTGCTTGGCTTTGTATTTGGCCTAGAGAGTAGCATGTATGCATACTTGCACTTAGCTTCATTTCAGAATTTTTTGAGTATTTTGGAGCATGTTTAACCTCTGTTTTTGGTCGGATTTGTAACCCTTAGTGGGTATCTTATACTTGCTTTGAAATGCTCTATTATGCTAGGAAGAATCCCTTGCACTTAGGTCATGTCCCTTGCATGTATTAGCCCCACTTCATGAAGATACTAGTATTATTTTGCCACATTTAAGGGCTATGAGCCACTGATTTTGCCACATATAGTGTGCTTGACATGGTTGTTTTGTATTCTAGGCTTGTAAGCCTCATGCATTTTAGTTCCTAGCATGTTCAACATTGATCATCCTCATGATTTGGCATCATTTGTGACCCTATTTCAGTCCATAAATCATGTGTGTATGTTTACATATGTGACCATTTTCATGCTTCAAGGGTGTCCCCTTTTATGTCTAGGAATTGGCATTGTGTATGCTTGTATGATTAATACATTTTGGGGCTGCCATATGTGGGTTTTGGGTGTCATTTTGCATGATAGAAGTCTGTTTTTGGTTGTTAGATGCATGCCATGTGTGGCCTTGATAATGGTAGCAAAGTACTCTCTTTGGTGCCCTCGGTTTTGGGCCTATTGCCTTGCATGCTTGCATGAGTTTTGGTCATCATTTTGGGCATGTTTTGCCATTGTTTTAGGGAGGTTTGAGGGCTGTCCCATTGTAGCTTAGTCTACCATTGCATGTTTAGTATATGTGTGTTGCATGCTTAGTCAACATAGTCTTGACATAAGACAATCCTATTGCCTTAGGTGTTCATGTTTGTGTCACACTTTGCATTGTGCATGCTTAGTATTGTATACTTCCCATGATGTGTTACATAGCATTTGGCATGCCTTACACTTTTGTGTCATGTTGCATTGTTGATGCATGTTTGCATGGATTGCATTTCATTACTTGGTTTGGGGTGTCAAACCAAGTGTGGGAAATAAAGGGGTGTTTGTACCTCAAGTGACAAAACACACCTTAATTCCCATGTCACTAGGGCCCTTGCCTTTGGCATGATAGGGACTTAGTTATCATTGTTGTGTTGCATGCATTTTTACATCAAAATGCAACCTTGGTATCTTAGGCTATCATGCACCAAGGTGCACAATTGATAGCCCTAGAACCAAGAGCCATGTTTCCTTGAGTCCCATTCATGATAGGAAGTATTGGCCATGCATAAATATGCTCAAAAATCCGATACCATGCACTGCTGCCTGCTGTTGCTGTCAAACTGTCTTCTGCAGGAATTTTGTGCCGACCGGCAGGAAAGAGTGCCGACCGGCACCGTATTGCTGGCCGATAGATTATTTTGCAGCCGGTGGTCACCACAAGCAGCCGGTGGTAGTTTCTCCAATGGGTGGCACTCAAAGGATGCAAGGAAGGTGTGTTGGGGCTTTGGCAAATTTTGGAGAAGCAGGGCAGTAAAAAGAGAGGTGGCAGTGGCCCGGTGTAGGCTTTTCCGGGCAAGTCGCGACGAGCATGCATCATTCACAAGATCCTCTTTCTTTTATTTACTTGATTTAATTTTAGTAATTAGAATTTTGTAATAATTTATTCATTTATTCTTTGGACTGTATTATTCTTTTGGTCCCTCCGAATGAGGGCGCATTTGTAATAAGTGTGTGTGAGTGGGTGTATGTCTTCCAATCCCCATTTCTTTCTCCCTTTTATTTACCCGCTTTCGATGGTAGATTAGGGCACATCTAAATTAGCATACCTTATGCAATGCATGCGTGCATTCATGCATTTGTTTACATGCATCGGGCTCGGCACATCATGCAAACTGCATCGTACTTTCAATTCCAAATTGAATACGTGATAGTTGTTGCATTTCATGTGCCATGCATAGGACAGCCGAGCCTATTTAGATTACACCCCTGTATGCGACGCATTAGCCATTTAATATGAACTAGGACATGCATGTTTGCTAACTAGTTTATTGTTTTGGCGCGGAGTACGATGTAAGTATTTTACGCTTTAGCATACCACATGCGTGTGAATGTTGCCATGACAGTATGCTTACCATGCGGCTAAATGCTTATGTGAGATAAACTGTTTGAATGCCTGTGGGTGGAGGTTGGATTACGTGAGTTGGAACAACTCATTGAAATCCGTATTTTAGCCTACTTGCGAGTAGCAAAATCTAACACGTTTTTCGAGACAAAACGGATATACAATGTTTATTTCCAAGTTAGGCAATCTAGTCTATACTTTTGTGTTGTGCGCATCACATAGTAATTCTAGGTTAATAACCAGAATAAGAACGCATAAAGTCTTCAAAAACGGATATCACGGTTAGTAGAGGCCGGTCTTCGGACCGGGCGAAAGGGGGTGCTCATAGCTGACCTTCCCCGATCGTACCCAAGCTCCCGAGCCAAGACCACTTTGGTGATGACGGACATGTGGCCTTCGGCACTGAGTCAGGGTTTCCTAAATTTCTCAATTAAAAAATATTTAGGTGGCGACTCTGTAATCTGGCAAAGCAGTCCATGTTTGGCACTACTTTTTCAAAATCGGTTTTTTCTTCAAAACGATTTGCCAGAGTTGGACTCTTTGGTTCAGATTTAGAACCGTGACACAAAGGGAGTCCGAACTATAGCATGAGGTCCCTCGCGGGCTTGTTACAAAGAGCCAACTAAACCCACCCAAAACAGAGTCATGGCATGCTAAAGCAACACCAAAAATCCACTGAAATGGAGTCAACATAAGCTAGAAAGACATGCTCAAACATGAAGCATATAAGACTAGTTTGTGTGATTTACACTACAAGTGTATTAGGCATGCATGAAGTGACAAAACCAAGCAAAAACAGTGTTGTATCATGGCAAAACAAAGCCTAATACATACTGAAATAAAGCTAAAACAAGCTAAGCCAACATGCTACCAATATAAGCCACTTATGTAAACATACAAAACAACAAGGAGAGGGGATGACCCTCTCCTATTTAGGACTCCAAAACCACCTTTCCACCACTAAAAATCCTCTAGATTTCAGTGGTAGAAAGGTCATGCAAAACCTAAAGCAAGGGCCAAAAGAGATGGCCTAAAACAAGGCCTTGGAGGGAGGAGATGACCCCCAACCAAAAAGTGACCTTAACCAAAGATTTAAAGCATGTAAAAATAGAACTTTTATCAGTTAAGAGTTAAGCTTAAAACAATAAGCAAGTAGGTCTAAAAGCTAAAACAAGAATAGGGGTTTAAAAGCAAGGAACTCACCCTTGAAGACCACCTTCAAGAACACTGTTCGAGCAGCCTTCTCTGATCAAAACCAGCCCAAGAACACTAAAATCAACCTCAAGGGACCTCAGCTCCAAGAGGATGGTGTTCTAGTGTGTGTTTGTGCACAATAGTAAGACAAAATGACACTTTTGAAGCACAAAATGAAGAATCAAGGCAAGATAGATACAAAACTATATCTATCACTCTAACCCTAATTTTTTGAACCTCTGAAAAGGGAGGAAGGGCTCCCTCTTTATAGAAGTTCAATTCCTAAGTTTGTTGAGCAAGCTAAGCAATTGAATCAAATCCCTCCATACACGTATATGGAGGATGTGAATTGTGCATGCCAGCTATAACAGCTGGCATAAAATATTTGCATAAAGTAGATGAACAGGGCTCGGCCAGAAAATATGGCCGATCAGCCAACATAAGTGCCGATTGACCAAAAAAAGTGCCGATCGGCCAACACTTTTGGCCGATGGCAAGAAAACAAGGCCGATGGCTTCATGCCTTGGCCGATGGGTTGAGGGGATGGCCAACAAGCCACCCTCTTCCCTCAGAAGCAAAAACACAAGTCCTTGGTCCTCAACCAAGCACAAAACAGACAAGTTGAGAGATCTTGAGGCAAGGCGCGCGGCTGAGACCTCCAGGAACTTAAAACGAACACGAACATGGATGATCACCGAGTGTTCAAACGATGACGTCCAAGTCTTGAGGATGGTCAAAAATGGGGTGTCTACAATTGCCCCTCTTTGACAGAACTCAAAAGTCATAAAAATGACAGGAGTGAATGTCAAAGCCCAGAGACGATCCATTTTTTATAAGGCCGAAGACGTAGACAAGCATACAAGATAGCAAGATATGTGCCCACGGGCGGGGGCAAAATGCAAAGGACATGCACGGTGCCGAACATAACTTATGATCATACAAAGGGAGCTGTAACGAAGCATAACATGCAACAGTTTTAAGCAAGCAAAAAAAAAAAAAAAAAAAACTACATTACATGCAGAAAGGATGTAAGAGAATTATACAATTCTCGCTACGTCTCACTCGGAGAATATACAATACCGTCCAATTCGTCTGGTCGTGCCAGCTTCAAATGAACCGTACATACAATATTGTGCCTGCAAAAGAAAGAAACTTAACAGGTACAATATCGTTAGAAACATGCATATCAATGAAAGTGAGAAGTGCGTGACAACGCGAGTGAAGTGTGCATAACAATGCAAGTAATGTGCGAGACAACACAAGTTAAAGATGTACATAGCAATGTAAGTAAGAGAAGTGCGAAACAACGCAAGTTAGATGAAGGTGCGAAACAACGAAAGTTAGAGAAGTGTGAAACAACGCAGGTTAGATGGGGTGCGAAACAACGCAAGTTAGATGGGTGCAAGTTAGTAGAGGAGTGCAAAACAATGCACAAGTTAGAGGGGGGTGCAAAACAATACACAAGTTAGAGGGGGTGTAGCTCGGCTTTCGCGCCCCCTTTCGGAAGAATGAAATAGCCCTTACAGTTCGGACTCTACTTGTGTGTTGGTTCTGAATCTGATTTCACAAGTGCAATGTGAAACAGTGGAAACACAAAAAGAGTCCAAATCCGGCAATTGTTTTTGGAAAAATCGATGTTTGAATCAAATGCCAAAAATGGACTGCTTTGCCAGATTTCAGAGTCGCCACCTAAATATTTATTTTGGGAAATTTAGGAAACCCATGACTCGTGCCAAAGGCCATTAGTTCGTCGTTACCAAAGTGTCTTGGTTCGGGAACTTAGGTATGAGAGGGGAAGGTCAATAATTGAACACCCCACTCACCCGATCAAAGATCGGCCTCTAATAATCATGATGTGGTTTTTATGTACAAAATATGCTCTTATTTTATCTCTAACATACAAGTATAGACTAATTTCACGAACAGTTGGAACGTTTGATTTTATGTTTGTTTTGAAAAAGTGTTTTGAATATGTATCACTTGAAAAAGTGATCTCATATATATACATTAATCAAAGTATTCCAATGTCAGTGAATAGCCTTCATCCACAGGCATTCAAACAGTTTATCACTTAAGCAATTAGCCTCATGGTAGTATGCATAGCAATCACACTTATGCAATATGCTAAATCATAAAAACTCACCTCATACTCCGAACCAAAAAAAGAGAACTAGTTAGGGAAAAATGCATGATCCTAACTATGTATTATGACTAATGCAACACATATAATATGCAATTACTAAGCTCGGCTACTAACATGGCATGTGAGTCAATTCAAGGCATGTAATAGCGCACATATTCAAGTAAAGAGTTTGAATTTGACATTTGCAATAATATGATGAGCCGAACTTTTATGCATGCAATACAAGTGGATGCAAACATGAGTATGCTAAATTAAACATGATGTCCTTAATCTAACCATCATAAGCAGTGAAATAAAAGGGAGAAAGAATGGGGGTTGGAAGACATACAACTTATTACATATTTGTCCTCACGAAAGAGGGTCCGAATGTCCAAGTGTCTGAATGAATAATTATTACAAAACCGAATGAATAATAAATAAAAGGGGGCTGTCTAATTTATTACAATAATTAACGTAAGGCAAGCCTTGACACAATAAATTCGGTATAACGTCCGACCGAATTCAATTAATCGTATTGTTTCTTTATGTTGGTTGTAATCCAATTTTAACCAATTTTATTAGCCACTATTCACCGCCGGGGGTACTATTCACCGTCGGAGGTTACTATTCACCGTCGGGATAAATTATTTAAAGTAAGAAATTACAACAATTTATATATAATATTTAAATTACAGCAGATATATGGGTGGTGCAGTGGTGCAGCCATCCCATTAAAGCGATAAAACAGTTATAAAACGAGGTAAATAAAGTATTTAAACAAATTAGGTACTATTCACCGCCGGGGTTACTATTCACCGCCGGGATATTTATTTAAAGTAATAAATTACAACAATTTATATACAATATTGAAATTACAGCAGATATGTAGGTGGTGCAGTGGTGCAGCCATCCCATTAAAGCGAGGAAAAAAAAGAGTATAATTAGGTACTATTCACCGTCGGGGTTACTATTCACCGCCGGAGGTGCTATTTACCGCCGGAGGTTACTATTCACCGCCGGGATATTTATTTAAAGTAATAAATGACAACAATTTATATACAATATTGAAATTAGAGCAGATATGTAGGTGGTGTAGTGGTGCAGCCATCCCATTAAAGCGATAAAAAAAAGTTATAATTAGGTACTATTCACCGCCGGGGTTACTATTCACCGCCGGAGGTTACTATTCACCGCCGGGATATTTATTTAAAGTAATAAATTACAACAATTTATATACAATATTGAAATTACAGCAAATATGTAGGTGGTGCAGTGGTGCAGCCATCTCATTAAAGCGATAAAAAGAAGTTATAATTAGGTACTATTCACCGCCAGAGGTTACTATTCACCGCCGGGATATTTATTTAAAGTAATAAATTACAACAATTTATATACAATATTGAAATTACAGCAGATATGTAGGTGGTGCAGTGGTGCAGCCATCCCATTAAAGCGATAAAAAAAATTATAAAACGAAGTAAATAAAGTATTTAAACAAATTATATCACATTTTAAAATTAAATGACAATTTGCAAAAACTCACCTTATGGGGAAATGATGAATTTTCTGATTCACAAACTTTCTTTTGACTACTCTCAAGTCTGTGGAATATGTTCTCAATTCTCAGTTCAAATTTTAAAAGTACAGCTTTAGTGGTTGTGTTTTGAATGGTGTATTGATGAAATGAAAATAAAAATATTAAAGAAAATATTTTATTTTCCCTCTCTCCCTAAAGAATTTCCTCTCAAACTTACTGAGTCTTTCCTCTCCCAAAAATTCCCTCAAAAATTCCTCTCAGAATTCCTCCTTTGAATGCTCCTCCAAAAACTCCTTCAGAATTCCCTCCCAGAATTCCCCTCAAAACTTGCTCCGCCCCCCCCTAGAATCTCCCCCCTTCAGAATTGCTCCTTTGATTGCCTTATATAGGCAAAATAATATAATATAATAATAATAATAATATAATATATATATATATATATATAAGAGTTCGGTGGAGGCGGCGGTGCCGACCTCCACTGTTATTTATTATTATATATTTTTATTTTATATTATAATATATATATAATATAATATATAAAATATCTAAAATATATAATTTATACCAAAATACTAAACATATAATATACTAATATAATTTTATATAAAATACTAAATATATAATATAATAATTTTAAACACATAATATTTTTTGTTTTATTATTTTCTTTTATATAAAATACACCAAAAATATGAACAAACACATAAAATTATGAAAAATTACAAAAATACTAAATTAATGAAATATTCAATATTTTAAAATAATTTGGCCATAATGATAAAGGTTGGGATTAAAGTTCAAATTTTAATGAGAATTCTTCGAGAAACACATTTTAATTGTCATCATCGAGTAATCAAAAGAAAGCGCCCAAGTCTTAGGGGCGGTCAAAAATGGGGTGTCTACAAGGGGTGCAAAATAATGCACAAGTTAGTAGGGTGCAAGACAATGTATAAGTTAGTAGGGGTGAAAAACAATGCACAATTTAGAGGGGGTGCAAAACAATGCACAAGTTAGTAGGGTGCAAAACAATGCACTAGTAGGGGTGCAAGACAATGCACAAGTTAGAGAGGGTGCAAGACAATGCACAAGTTAGTGGGGGTGCAAAACAATGCACAAGTTAGTAGGGTGCAAAACAATGCACAAGTTAGTGGGGGTGCAAAACAATGCACAAGTTAGTAGGGTGCAAAACAATGAACAAGTTAATAGGGGTGCAAGACAATGCACAAGTTAGAAGTGGTGCAAAACAATGCACAAGTTAGAGGGGGTGCAAAACAATGCACATAACGAGCAAGACAATGCAAGTTATAGGGGATGCAAAACAATGCAAATAACGAGCAAGACAATGCAAGTTATAGGGGATGCAAAACAATGCAAATAACGACAAGACAATGCAAGTTATGAAATACATGACAATGCAAATGAAACATGCGAGACAACGCATGTAATGAAATGCATGACAATGCAAATGAAACATGCGAGACAACGCAAGGTAAGGAAAATGCATGACAATGCAAATGACGTGCGAGACAACGTAAGATAAGGAAAATGCATGACAATGCAAATGAAACATGCGAGACAACGCATGTAATGAAATGCATGACAATGCAAATGACGTGCGAGACAATGCAAGGTAAGGAAAATGCATGACAATGCAAATGAAACATGCGAGACAGCGCATGTAATGAAATGCATGACAATGCAAATGACGTGCGAGACAACACATGTAATGAAATGCATGACAATGCAAATGAAACATGCGAGACAACGCAAGGTAAGGAAAATGCATGACAATGCAAATGACGTGTGAGACAATGCATGTAATGAAATGCATGACAATGCAAATAAAACATGTGAGACAACGCATGTAATGAAATGCATGACAATGCAAATGAAACATGCGAGACAACGCAAGGTATATGACATTCAAAAGCAATTCTCGAATATCGCGATATACAAAAGGATACGAAAAAGGATATGTCTTGTGCATATCAAGCAACGCACATGGAAGACGTGGTTCGAGGTCAACACGAAGGCCGGTTAAGCTTCAAAAGTGTACTTTCTTGCACTGTCTTGAGAGATGATGGTGCTAATCAACAAAAATGACCCAAACAAGGGTGTGGGAGGTGCATCGACCACAAGGGGAGTCCATCGGCCATCCATCGGCCATAAAAGGAGCTCATCGGCCAAATATTTAGCCGATCGGCTAACAATTTGGCCGATCGGCCAAAAATGGCAATTTCAGGGCAGTTTTGTCGTTTAGCCTCGGGTCTTTTAAATATAGGGTTCCAAACCCTATATTCTCACTTCTCCAAGCTCGAAAAAAATTTCTCCCTCTCTTTAGGTGATTTTTTTCGCTTCTATCCGTGTTTTTCCTTCATTTTCAAAACTCCCACGTTGTCCGATTTGCGAAACCCTTCTCGTTTCACACACTTTGAATCGAACGAAACTCGATTTCGGTGTCCCTTTCTTGGTTTCCACCACTTGGGGCTTGTTTCCCCCGAGTTTATCTTGATCTTTGTGCCTTTTTCCACACTCTGACCTTTTCTCCTATTTTTCACCCCTCGGGGTTAACTTTTGGGTTGACTTTTGGCCTTCTTGCCCATTTTTCGCATCCTCGGCCATTTTCGCACTCTTCTTGAGATGGCAGACGACATTCCACAGGGTGGGACTCCTCCAGAGATGGACGTGGATCCTGAGGTTGAGCTCTTGTCTCTTCGCGTCCGACTATTCGATCCGGCGACCTACGGGCCGACGATACACGTGTTGCCTCCCGATGGCATCCGTCACTTTAGGAGTTATGTGCGGGGCACGCCACTGGAGCTCTTGTTGCGCGAGCCAGAGTCACATCTGTCTCACGGCACTGCTAAGGTATACTTCTTCTCTGTTTCATTTTCTGCAATGTAGAACATCTAACTGCGATAGCCGATTCTGTTCTTTAACTGCTTAACCCAGATACATTGATATGTCATATGCTTAGTTCACCGTGAGCACACCCACACTCAATATCTGTATAAACCTGAACACATGCACACATACTGCATTTTCAACTGAATAACCCGAACACACTGATACATCATATGCTGTAGTTCATCGTGAGCACACCCGTACCCAATATCTATGTAATCTTGAACACATACACACACACACTGCATATTCAGCTGAATAACCCAAACACACTGATACATCATATGCTGTAGTTCATCGTGAGCACACCTGCACCCAATATCTGTGTAGACTCAAACACATGCACACACACTACATTTTCAACTGAATGCATTCAAAAACTGTATTTCTAACATTGCTTCGCAACTGCTTGTTTTGAATACAGGGAGATTCCCATGCCTTCCGAGGGTATGGGAACACCGTTGCCCGTGGTTGGCACATGGAGCTGCCCGATGCGATCTACCACATCGTCGACCAGGCCGGCTTCGGCACTTTCAGCATGGAACTCTCGCGCCTCACTGCGAGTAGGCCCCTTCTTGCTACTTTGGTGGAGAGGTGGTGGGATACCACCGATTCCTTCCACCTTTCTGCTACAGGCGAGATGACGATGACTCTCTTCGACTTCTCGATGCTCACCGGCATCGGGGTAGGGGGTGATCCGATCCCCTTCGATACTGATATGGATGAATGGGACGCCGCCCAGATGTACCTGCTCGGCGATCATCCTCCTCTCTCCCGTCTCGGATTCGTGAGGTACTCTTGATTCGAGGACCACTTCAGGATTCAGGCGCCCACAACTCGCGAGGAGGAGGAGCAGTACGCCCGCGGCTTCATCATGTTCCTGTTGGGGACCACACTCTTCGCCGACCGGGCGAACACTGTCGCCCTTTACTTGCTGAGTGCACTGGTAGACATGACCAAGATCCGCTGCTATGACTGGGGTGGCGCAGGCCTGGCCACACTTTATGGATATATGAGTTCATCCTCTCGCCACAATAGATACTTGCTTGGAGGCTACTGGCGAGCCTGGGAGGTACACCTTCCATTTCTGTTTTACAGTTCTGCTTTATACTATCGGTACAACACACACACTGTGCATACGCAATCTGTTTTACACTGGCTGCACACTGCACACACTGCATACATGCAATCTCTTTACATTGACTGTGCTCTGATTTTTGCTTTGTTCTGCATTTTGCTTTATCTGATAAGCATAATGATATTTGCCCTGTTACACTCTACAGTTGTGGGTGTATGCCTACTTTCTTAGGCTTGCCCCAGTGCCAAATGTGGAGATCCCCCTCGGCGTTCCGTTCTCTCACCGCTTCGATGTGAAGTGCGAGCGGAGGCCGTGGGAGTGCTTCGTGTTATTCCGCCGATATTTCGACACCATCACTGCCGCAGAGGTATTTCAAACTTTTCAGTTCATTTAAGCTTTGCTTTACATTGTACATTCAACAGTAGATAACAAACTGTATATCATTTGCAGATCACCTGGCAGCCCTGGGCTCCGTTGCCAGAGGTAGTGCGGGATCGATGCAGCCAGAGATCGCCTGATTCAGATTCACGGAGGGCCTGGTCGGGCTTGGTACCTGGGCGAGCGCTTCTTGCGCCAGACTCTCGGCTTACCGGAGCAGATAGTCCTGGTGCCGCCTCCTACCTACATGAGGCACACTGAGAGATATACCCTAGAGGAGATGA
This sequence comes from Camellia lanceoleosa, assembly GCA_025200525.1. Taxonomy (NCBI): domain Eukaryota; kingdom Viridiplantae; phylum Streptophyta; class Magnoliopsida; order Ericales; family Theaceae; genus Camellia; species Camellia lanceoleosa. The sequence goes on from CM045759.1 coordinate 49,028,538, forward strand.
TGGACTACACGATCGGCTAGGACTCGGAGCCCTTTAGAGACGAGGGCGACTACACCGAGTTCATCCAGGCCTATCTGATGCGGCCTTTGACCGGTGCTCGCCAAGCTGAGCGAGAGAGACCTGCAGCGCCAGTGACCGGAGCAGGAGCACCAAGGACACCTTAGGCCCATAGCAGGAGTGGGTCCCGGAGAGGACAGGGGGTCGGGTGGCCAGAGCTACCCACCACCATGACATGCCGAGGGCAGGGTGGGGAGATGTATTAGATACCCATCGCTCCTTCTCCGGCTAATCATGAGCTCGTTGGAGTTCACGGCTCGACCTCGGTATGTACCATACTTTTCATTCTGTATAGTCATTTCATTTGATTTGATATCCCGCAGAATACTAATGACTTCAATACTTTTGCAGGCTTCGATCGAGTAGACTAGGTAGTCTTTGGAGCTGACAGCCTCAGTGATGGGGATGCTACAGCGGAGCATAGACCTGCTCACCATCTACGGTATCCCGGTAAGTTCTTTCAACCTCAGTTTCAAAAACTTTGCATATTCTGTTCCGTACTGATCTGACGCATCACATTATCAATACAGCACTTGATATACTGTAATCACACACTAGCCACGGCCTTCATACACTATACTCATACGCTGCACACGACATTCATACACTATATTCATATGCTGCTCACGGCACTCATTCACTGTATTCATACACTGCTCACGACATTCATACACTGTAACTCACACACTACTCACAGCATTGCTCGCGGCATTCGTATACTGTACACATACATTACATTCGGTATTCATACTCTACTTTACATAGCATAATTGATGCATTTGCTCACTGTTCTTTTCAGGCCCCATTCTAGATACCGGCCGCAAGGAGTGCTTCGGCAGGACCTTCTGTACTTGCCCGATGAGGAGGGGGAGTCAGGCAGGGGATGACTATCCACAGCCGAGGCAGGCACAGGCACACCCGTGCTGAAAGTAGTTCACGAGAGCCTTCCCCCAATGATTTTGACGAGGAGGCAGCGTCATCGCAGGGTGAGGCAAGAGACAGCTCAGATTCAGACTACGAAGTTGGCGGTGGTGATCCTGGGCCCTCATCCAGGAAAAGGACCAGGGCGAATTCCCGTGCTTGAGACGATTGATATTGATCTAGACATTGCTACTTTTCTTTTCTGCTTTATTCAGACATTTTGTTGATTTTCTCCTTTTTTGCTTTACTTTTCTTTTTGCTAGTAGTTTAAAGCACATTGTACTGCCTCAGGCAGGTTTTATTTTCCTCAAAACTATGTACTTTTTGCAAAGATGATATGATGAAATGAAACAGCTGTTTTATTCAAAAAGCGTTACATTTGTACATTCTATGCATCGCATCGCATTTCATAACAATGTAAATGAGATTGAACTTTGTTTTGAAAACCAAACGCTTGAATTGCAACAATCAAGTAGTGAACCAACTAACGACAAAACAACTCAATAAGCAAAACAAAGAACTCGACAAGCTAACCAAGTGTAATTACAACTCGATAAGCAAAACAAAAACTTAAAGAATACGAAATACAACTTGATAAGAAAATCTACAACAACTCGATAAACAAATTGAAGTAACACAGGCGCGACTTCGCAAAATCATCACCGGAAAGCATTGGAAGTGATACCAATCACAAATTCTCAGCATATTCAACATATAGACTGCTCATTCTGAACACACAGCTCATAACACAGTACTCAGGTCATTTTGAACACACGGGATGCAAAGACGGAACAGGCAGAAGTCGAAACAAACTCAGATGCTCCAAATTTTCTCTCTCTTCTTTTGCTTCGTAGTCTGGAACCCATGTAGCTTCAAATAGGTCCTAGTTCTACTGTTCTAACATGACTTGGGTTGAACCATGCAGTTTTACGAAAGAACAAATCCTATTTTGCATAAATGTAGAGAATGGCACAGCACTCTGAGCACAAAACAAATCATTTTGAAATTTAAGAAATGAGTTCTTAACCGGGTATTGAGCCTACGACTGATCACAACAAAAATGACTCAACAACGGAAAACAAAATGTAAACAACTTAAACACATCGAGAAACACTCAGAATGACTTAAAGCCAGAATCGAGACAAACAAAACAAAAGACACGACACACAGACGTGTTCCAAAGACGAGAGACCTCTCAAATCACGAGAAGCCAGTTTCTCCGGGTAGTGTTTCCCACCCTTTTCTCATTTGTGATTCTCACATCACTCGGCCCTCAGGCTCTGTTTTTCTGAAAAAAAAACCCTTTTCTCACTTGTTCTCTCAACGCACGTCTCTCTATTCTTCAATCTCTTATTTTTTTATCCCTCCCCTGGGTGGTCGACGGATAAACAAGAAGTTGCGGGCTCTTGCCCCTAGCATTCTACTAGATTCTCATTCTTCTGCGCACAGCTAGTGAGTTCCTCCCACAGAGGGGTTGCGCTACAACTGGGTGTGTAGCCAATCTATAGCTTGACATCGGTTAACGATGCTCTGCTGGGGAGTTTGGACACGATCAGATGTTTCCAGATGAGGAAGTGGAACATCTTGATCCATTCCAGTTTGTGCTTCGCACTTGGCTTGATACCTCGTTGCTCGGAGGATGAGAGAGCTTTCAGCCCTTTACTTGTTAGCTTCAGTTGTGCCCTTTGTGGCGAGTAGAGTGCCCTTTCTAGCAAGCATGGTGCCCTTCCTAGCAAGTATGCTAACAATGGGGAAAAGACAGAACATCTGACTCAACTGTGCCCCTAATTCATCATTTTGACCATTTTTTGTTTTGGCTTCATACTAAAAAAAATTTGATCAGTATAAGAGTTAGATTAACATACTTGTTCGATTTTCTGATTTGAAATCATGCAAGTCAAGCTATGAGCACTGAAAATTCTCCTTTCTCGGGTCGAAGAAATGGTCCAATTTTGGAAAATAATGAAACAATTTTCGAGAGAATCAGTCAACTTTAGTAAAAATTCTCAAAAACTATTTTTGCAAATGGCCACTACTCGATCAACATGGAACTTATTCTTGAGATGCACAACCTCAGATCCAAAACAATGGAAAATTGCCCCTTGTTTGGATGGCACCGCAGCACACTGTATGGCAATAGGAAGTTGCCCCTTGTCTGAATAACACCGCAGCGCATTGTAATCAGTCCTTAGAGTGACGATCACAACCGAACTTTCGGATACAGAGAAGCCAGAGATGATCAAAAATCAATACATGGACAGGATCAATTTGGAAGTGTTTGTGGCTGGACTTCATAATGAAGTTGCCTACGTATCCCAAACATGGGAATCAAGCCTTAGGTAGTTCCAGGTCGGTACACTCGGGTATTAACCTCTCTTTTTATGCTCTAACTTTTGCCAAGGCCGCCCTTCTGGGTTTTCAACCTTGCGAGCTATGTTCTTCTTTTCTTTTCAATTCTTTTTATCTTTTCATTTCTTTTCTTTTTTTCTTTTTGCTCTTTTTTACTTTTCTTCTTATTTTCTTCTTTTCCTCTATTCTAACTTTTGCCTAGGTCGCCCTTCCGGGTTTTCGGCCCAGTGAGCCTCTCAAGGGTAAAAGTGTAGCTTGGTCCATGTCAAATGGTTTTAGGATCTCGGAGCCATCTGAATCCAGGAGAATGGCTGCTGTTTGTTGATGATGTAGAAGTCCATCCAATGGGGGCTGAAATTGCCCCTAGTGTTGCAGATAGGAACTTAGTTATCCTTTAGTAATACTTTATTCTTTCCTCCCTTCTGGGATTTGGCATTCTTGCTGATCTTCAATGGTTTGCAGAAAAGACTCATCTTTGACTCTTCGAGCACATCTGACATTTTTTGCCCTTAGTTCAAGGGCTACTTCTGATCTAGCTTTGCAAGCTTCTTTTGACGACGTCTGACCTTTTTGATCTGACTTTCTTGTCCCTAGTTCGAGGGCTGCTTCAAATCTGGCCACATAGGCTTCACATTATGATTGACCGTTGGACATTCTGAATCCAAGTTCAAAGCTTGAAAGCAAGGGGTCGAGTCTCAAGGTTGAGAGCGATCCTAGGCTGCACAATCTCAAGAGCAATTCCACACAGGTTTTCGCAGGACCACGCAAAACATTTTTTGAAATCTTTTAAGAAAGCGACTAGTCGCTCGCGCTGAAGACAATATAGAACCAATCTGGATCAAGCTAGGATCCTTCCCAGTACTCACATTAACAAACATGATCTCATTTATTAAGGGCTTAGCATGTCTCTCTTTCTCTCAATTGATCAAATTTTGCAAATCTCGAAGAATTCCTTCCTCTTCGTTTTCATCACAGTGTTCAAAAAGTTTTGAAAAACTCAGGTCAATGCAATGATTTAAAGGCGCAGAAAAGCAGGTGAAAAGCACTACCGTTTCATTCAAACGTTCTAGCACAACTAGCTCAAAGCAGAGATAAGCACAAAAACATGAAAACCACAGCTGTTTCATTCAGATCTTCTGGTGTAACTGGCTCCACAGTAGAAACAGACTCAAAAGAAAGTGAAAAAACAAATACAAAACAAAATAATGATATCCGAGGTAACGCCCCCGGAATCACTCGACTCTTATACAACAGGACTGACTCGATACAATAAGACAGACCCAATTGACTTAAGTACAAAAGGACTGACTATATACAACAAGACAAGACTGACCCAAAATACCCAAGTCAGAAAGTACAAAAACTAGCATTCGCAAATGCTTAAAACAATGCGTGCCATACGCCACATCCAGAGTAAACTGAGCGCCGCTCGCAGGTGGTTTATCCCCTGATCACATCACATTATCCTCTAGGTTCACTGATCCAGTGACGATAGACTTTGCTAAGCTTGGTGGGAGGACGACCCCGTTGTCAAACAAATCCTGTACTTCGTGGTGAAAACGGAAGCAATTGTCAGTGTTATGACCAGTTTGTTAATGGTACGCACAGTATTGGGTAGCGTCATGACTAGGTAGAAGATGACTAGGGAGACGCCGAGGCTCGAGGGGTTTGAGATGCCCCTTTTCAGCAAGGATTTGAAGAGCCTTGGACAAAGGCATGTAGAGGGCATGGAAGACCCTGCACCCTCGGGGTAGATACTTTGAGGTTTGTGGATTTTTGCTGGATGCACTAGCAAAGGGGTCAGCAGGTACTGGCTTGGTCTGCTGATCTTTCCCAGGTATAGAATTAGGATTGGGAGGAAGAGTTCTGGTATGACGGCCCTTCTCCTGATTTTCTCCTTGGCTCGAACTACCCTCGTTCTGAGTGACAAAGGTGTCATCCACAGTTTTTGTAGCAACTGCGAGCACTCGCTGTTTGTTCAGTCCACCGGTTTTCAAAGCCTCAACAGCCTGCAGAAGTTGTTCATAGAGATCAGTGTCCACCTCCATCTTGTTCTTACCACTCGCCTCAACTTGATCGAAGGTTCGGGTTGCTACATCAGTGCGAAGCCCTGTTGTTGTCGACATGTCATAACCGAAACTTGGGAGGGCTTCAGGTTGGCTGAGTTCAATTACAATTTGCCCCAATAGCGGGGGTTCTTTCGGCATGAAGTTCCCAGCGTATGATATGATCGATGGCAGAGCTGACATTCCGAAGGCTAGATCAGCCATAGATCTCTGAAGATCTCCGATCATTCCCATTAGCTCAAAAGTGGTAGGCTCACGGGTTTGAAATACTTAAGGTTCCCAGATTGAATATGAGATAGGTGACCTGGGCGGGCGTTGCATTTCAACATCAGTCTCACCCTGCATGGCGATTCCCTGGTTTAATGCTGCTGCCATGACCACAATTTCTTCTGAATTCTGCATCATCACGAATCTGTTGAACTGAACAGAGGTGATGTGACTGGTGACTAACGGATCAGATGAACCGGTGAGCCTTGACTGGCCTTTCTCTGCTTTGCCTCAGTGGAAGAAAATGCTGGCTGTTTTTGAACTGAATCTTTGACCTGACAAAGTCTATCAGCACAAATCTAATGGACCTCGGGGGATATTGGAGCCTTCTGAAGCTACGGTTCCAAGACTACTCTGCAAAAGAGAAAACCGGCAAGATCTCAGCCCAATTTCACCAATACAGACATGAACATAGCTGAATTTGCAGACTCATTCTTCAATTCTGCCCAAAATTACGCACAGAACCGACCCTCAGGTAAAATCGATTCTCCTAAAATACTGATGCCCGCAGGCCTGATACCCAGACTCGCAAACTGATACATGCATTCCCTGTAGAGACACACTCTAAAAGCACATAGCAAGCAAATGAGAGCCAAAACACCCTTATGTTAGGGTAGGGTTTCCCTGTCCTATTTTGTCAAGAACTAGGGTTTCACTACGCACATAGCGGTTTTCAAACAACCTATGATCGGGTAAGCAACCTGTCCTAGTTTGGAATAGTCACTATAGATTCAGATATGCACTAGATCGAATGGTCAAAAAGGGTGCCCCGGTAAAAAATTAGGGTTTGTGTTTCCATCATGGTAGAACCCGCAACCGGTCAGCCTTATGGCACGCTTCTCAAAGCGGGCCTCCAGCAAACCGTTCAAGAATAGCGTACGGCAAACATAGTGTCCTAGGCGTACCAATGGAAATGCAATACAAAGAGACACATAAGTGTAATCAAAACAAGATATCATGAGTTCGAGTCAAGTTCTCTAACTCCCCAACAGAGTCACCAGAAACTGTGGACGCGCCCGGAGAACTCCCGAGAAAATCTCGTTTTGTTCTCTAGCTACTACAGTTCGAACTCAATGTCACGGTCCTGAATCTAATCTCACAAAGTGCGATGCAAGATCGATAAATCACCAAAGAGTTTTGGAAAACTGATTTTTAAGAAAGAAGTGCCAAACATAGATTGCTTTGCCAGATACAGAGTCGCCACCTAAATATTTTATTTTGGGGGAATTTAGGAAACCCTGACTCGTGCATAAGGCCACGTGTCCATCATCACCAAAGTTGCCTCAGCTCGGGAACTTGGGTACGAGAGAGGAAGGTCATGCAATGAGCACCCCTGCTCGCCCGATCAAAGATCGGCCTGTACTAAGCATGATATCTTGTTTTTGAAAACACATGAGTTCTTATTCCAGTTAATTAGCAAGAATTACTATGTGATGCACACAACACACAAGTATAGACTAGATCGCCTAATTTGGAACAAAGCATTGCGTATCCATTTGTTTGGAAATGGTTTGAAGTTTGCTACTCGCAAGTAGGCTAAAACACGGATTTCAATGAATCATTCCAATTCAATTAATCCAACCTTCACCCACAGGCATTCAGGCAGTTATATCACATAAGCAATTACCTTCATGGCAAGCATGCTGTCATGTTAACACCCACACGCATGCAAGATGCTAAAGCATAAACACTCACAGTGTACTCCGAGCCAAAAATAAAGAACTAGTTAGTAATCAATGCATGATCCTAGTTCATGTTAAGATGGCTAATGCAACACACGCAAAATGCAACTAGAAATAGGCACGGCTATTCTAAGATGGCATATGAGATGCGACAACTCGATACATGTATTCAAGTAGGAATTGAAATACAATGCAGTTAGTATGATGCGCCGAGCCTGATGCATGCAATACAGATGAATGGATGCAAACATGCGAGCATAAGGATGCTAAATGAAATATGCCCTAAAACTAACCATCGTAAGCGGTTAAGTAAAAAGGAGAAAGAAATGGAGGTTGGAAGACATGCATCACACACACGCACGCTTATAACACCAATTGGCCCTCTCGACGGAGGGACCGAAAGAATAATACAAACCATCTAATTAACTAACTAACATGCTAATTAATTATTACACAATCAAATGAATAACTACCTACAACTAATTATTACAACACTTAAATAATTAACAAATTAATTAAGCTACGAAAAACAGTAAATAGGCCTCGAGAAGAAAGACAAATGCATACTCGGTCGGCTTCGCTCGGAAATCCGTTGCCATGCCTCATGTTGCCTCTGTTTGCACTGCTCTGTACCTCTGCAAAGTGTGAAAATTCCCAACACACTTCTGATTCACCCCATGGACACTGTGGGAGGCCACTGGCCAAAAATCATGGTCATCGGCTAAGATAAATAGGTCATCGACCAAATATGAAGCCATCGGCCAAACACTTGTAGCTAACTGGCACTGAAGATGGCCGATCGGCCATCCCTTCCTGTAAAATGCTCTTTTTCTGCAGCAGAAGACAAACAGAGCATGGCAATGCATTCACAAGACAATGTTTGCAGCTACACCCTTTATCATGTTTGAGACTCAAAGGAGTGTAGTTCTCGACCCTCAGACCGTCAATCGTGCATTTCAATGCATGATGGCCAAAAGAGTCAAGTGTGCAATTCAATATCAAATAAAATGCACAAAAGACATAAGGGACCTTAACCTCCATCATGTTTGATCAAGAGGCAAAGCAATGCACACACAATGCACTGCAACCTAAGCATGCAACAACATGCATTGGAACTAATATGCAACAACATATAATGTACTAAATATGTAACAAGCATGCGACAACATGCAAGACAAGATGGATGAGCATGCAACAACATGTCAATTAGCAAGCATGTGACAACATGCAATATGACAAGCATGCAACAAGCATGTAAGCATGATGTAAAGTAGCAACTTTGAACAACATGGTAAATGGACTTAAACTAAAGATGGACAGACCTCAGCCATGCCCAAAATCAGTGGCCAAAGTTATGAATTGGAAGCATGAAAATGCAAAACAAACATGCACATGTAAATGGTCCAACACCTAGGCATAGGAGGGCAACTTTCAAGAGCACTTAAAAGGGGACAAATATGGACATGTGACAAACATTGTAAGCTCTAAAATCATGCATGGAAAGGTGTCAAACCAACTAAACAAAGCACGCAAAGCATACAAGAAAGCCCAAAGCTTAAGGCTAGCCAAGGGACTCAAACCATGGCCACAAGAATCAAGCCCCAAAGGGCCAAGGGCATCCAAAACAGTCCCAAGGCAGGTCAAGACAAAACCAAAAACATGCTCGAAATTAGCCGACACAAGCTAGAATACAACTCCAAAAGACATGAGGCATGCAAGGCTACAAAGGGGTGTTACACTACACCTATCAAAACCAAACATGGCATGAATTATCCAATGAAAAACAGAGTTATGGCATATCAAAATAAGCCCAAAAACCCACTAAGATGGCATCCCAAAGACCTGAGCATGGAGGCATACACAGTGGTCCATTCATGAGGCATAAGACATCAACTCTTTAAAGCATTAAAGGAGTGATAAGTGCAAGTATATGAGGATGAAACATGAACTGAAATAACATTTTAAATGATGCCAAATCATGATAATAGTCCAAATAAAGCGTACTAGTGACTTGGACACTCAAAGCTAACAAGCTAGAATGCCTTATGGCTATACAAAGCGTGGCATATATGATCAAAACAACATAAAAAAGAGCTCAAGCATGGTAAAACAAGGCTAAAAGCTTCTTTGAGTTGAGCCAAAATATGCAAGAATGGTAGTCTAAACACAAGATGCATGTTAAGGCAAATGAGAAGATTGCAAGGCAAGTACATGAAGCATGTAAGAGCCAACTAAACTCACCTAAAACAGAGTCATGGCATGCTAAAGCAATACCAAAAATCCGCTGAAATGGAGTCAACATAAGCTAGAAAGACATACTCAAACATGAAGCATATAAGACTAGTTTGTGTGATTTACACTACAAGTGTATTAGGCATGCATGAAGTGACAAAACCAAGCAAAAATAGTGTTGTATCATGGCAAAACAAAGCCTAATACATACTAAAATAAAGCTAAAACAAGCTAAGCCAACATGCTACCAATATAAGCCACTTATGTAAGCATACAAAACAACAAGGAGAGGGGATGACCCTCTCCTATTTAGGACTCCAAAACAACATTTTCACTACTAAAAATCCTCTAGATTTCAGTGGTAGAAAGGTCATGCAAAACCTAAAACAAGGGCCAAAAGAGATGGCCTAAAACAAGGCCTTGGAGAGAGGAGATGACCCCCAACCAAAAAATGACCTTAACTAAATATTTAAAGCATGTAAAAATAGAACTTTTATCAGTTAAGAGTTAAGCTTAAAAAAATAAGCAAGTAGGTCTAAAAGCTAAAACAAGAATGGGGGTTTAAAAGCAAGGAACTCACCCTTGAAGACCACCTTCAAGAACACTACTCCAGCAGCCTTCTCCGATCAAAACCAGCCCAAGAACACTAAAATCAACCTCAAGGGACCTCAGCTCCAAGAGGATGGTGTTCTAGTGTGTGTTTGTGCACAATAGTAAGACAAAATAACACTTTTGAAGCACAAAATGAAGAATCAAGGAAAGATAGATACAAAACTATATCTATCACTCTAACCTTAATTTTCTGAACCTCTAGAAAGGGAGGAGGAGCTCCCTCTTTATAGAAGTTCAATTCCTAAGCTTGTTGAGCAAGCTAAGCAATTGAATCAAATCCCTCCATACACGTGTATGGAGGATGTGAATTGTGCATGCCAGCTATGTCAGCTGGCATAAAATATCTACATAAAGCAGATGAACAGGGCTCAGCCAAAAAATATGGCCGATCGACCAACATAAGTGCCGATCGACCAAAAAAAGTGCCAATCGGCCAACACTTTTGGCCAATGGCAAGAAAATAAGGCCAATGGCTTCATGCCTTGGCCGATGGGTTGAGGGGATGGCCAACAAGCCACCCTCTTCCCTCAGAAGCAAAAAAACAAGTCATTGGTCCACAACCAAGCACAAAACAAACAAGTTGAGAGATCTTGAGGCAAGGCGCACGGCCGAGACCTCCGGGAACTCAAAACAAACACGAATATGGATGATCATCGAGTGTTCAAACGATGACGTCCAAGTCTTGAGGACGGTAAAAAATGGGGTGTCTACAGCGACCCATCTCTTTAGAGGTGGTGGCGACAATTACTCTAGTGCCGAGTTTGAATGTTGGAAGAGCTATTAGGGAATTAGCGGGATCGTAAGCCGATGCCTCTGAATCTTGGCCCCTTCTACTGCGTGTTTGGCCAATAAGAGCGTTTGGAGGTCGGCGACAGCATTGATGTTGAGATGGTAGAAGATGTTGGGCTGGAGCAGAAGCAAAGGGCTGGTCCATAGGCTCAAATGTGGATGTTTGGTCTGGCCTTGGAGAAAAAGTAGCTGGTGGAGTGGAAGCAGATGGAGGAGTCTTGCTCTTTCTGGGGATATCGGAGAGAGGAGAGCGGTAAATTGGCACATAGTTCAGGAGAATGGAGGCCTTACGTTTTTTGATTGGCAGGTCCAATAGCTGTTTGAGATCTTGGATGGGGATGTAAGATTGCCAAAATAATTTGCTTGGCTGATGAAGAAGTGCAAAAACCAAAGGAAAACATTAGAACATATATAAGAGATAAATGCATGAAGTGCAACAAGAATGGGATTTTGACTAAGTTCTTACCCTCATCCTCTTTAAAAACTCCTTGGCACAGAGGATAGAGATGAAGATCATCATCAAGCGCGAATCCCCAATTGCCCGAGACAATCAGGTAGTTATCTCCTGCGCCTTTGTTGGAGTCTGGGACACTACAAGAAATTGCACTTTTGGCGACTACTTTTGGCAACGATGTCAATTTTTCATAGCCAAAACTATATTTTTGGCGACGCAGTGATCAATTTCGTTGGTAAAAGTAGACCTTTACCGACGCAATTTACAGTCGTCGCTAAAAAAGCATAACATTCATTAGGCGCCAAAATTATTGGTTGGCTCCAAAATTTCAAAAATTTTAGCCATGAGGCTTATTTTTTAGCAACACAATAAGCATCGCTATTAGTGTGCTTACTTTTGGCGACGACAAGTTGTTGTGGGTAAAGAGTTAAACATTTAGCGACGATAACACTATTCGTCGGTAAAAGTTTTGCTAGTGAAATGAGGTGATTTAGTAATTTGTGTTTTTATTATAACTTTTCAAGGAGTTTTAAATATTTTAGTTATTGAATTGTAAAATTAAACTGATCATCGAATTAGATCACAAAATGAACTCATTAAGCTCAAACACACTCTTAAATTTAGATGGCTAATTTGAGATAATCTAAACTTTTCCAAAGAATATGGTTAGATTATCAATTTCAATATATTTGGTTTTATTTTCAAAAACTTGTTTCAAAATTTTTTTCTAAAAAACAAAAAAAAAAAAAGGAAAAAATAAAAAAATACTTATTATTTTTGTATAATTTTATCTTTTAGGAAGTCATAAATAATTTTTAAAATTTTAAAAATATATTTTTGATTTTTATACTTCTTAAATTAGTTTTAATTTTTTTCAAAAAAAAAAAAAGAACTAAAAATTGTTTTTATTTTTTATTTTTATTTTTTGGTGATCTTCCTTTAAAAATTCAGTACTACAAAAAATTCTTAAAGGTTACACTTAAAAAAAATAAAACATGACACTTTCAATAAAAATATGATTAAAAAAATTAAATTAATATTTTAGTCACACTTAATTTAATTAAGTGTGATAGTATTTATTTTTTAAATCACTTTTTAATTAAATCACATTTTTTAATTACCTTGTGATTATATATATTTTTAAAATTTTATTTTTGTAAAGAGCAAATTGAAGCTCCATCTCATTCTCTCGCCTCTCTCTCATTCTCACGGCATGGGTATGTCTTCTATCCCTCTCTCTCTCTCTCTCTCTCTCTCTCTCTCTCTCTCTCTCTCCCTCCCTCCCTCATTCTCATATCTTTTTCGGCACAAACCCCCCCCTTTTTTTTTAGGTGCGCAAACTGCTCCTCAGATCTCCGTTCATAGCGATTGCCATTCAGATTACGCGAATGATGAAAGATCTCACCTATTTCTCGGCAATCGGAGTTGTAGAAACGCCAAAAATCTCACAATTTCAGATCTCTGTCTACTGGTGTCAAATCTCACCACTACATCTCCTCAACCAGATTCTTTGGCCAGATTTGCTCAATCTTCCATGTCTGGTTCTTTATGATGTTGTTTTCGCTAAACTCTAAATTTTTTGTTTCTGTCACACTTCGGCTTTTAGAGATGGGGTTTGAAGTAGCAAGGAAACCCCATGTAACTTCTGCCCACAAGCTCTATGGAAGATAGCAATAAAATATGTTTTCAGTTAGTACACTTTCTTTATTCAGTTTTTAGTATTTCAAGTAGATGGGTTTCTTCAACTTCAAAGACTTATGAAATGGTTTATTAGGATGACTGGAAAGTAGAATTTTAATGTTCCATCTGGTTCTTCAGTCTTTCTCTGGGTTCATCAATATGACACAACGGGCCTAAAATATAGAGAAATTTCTAAAATTAGGGTTTCTCCCAAATTCCCAGAAATTCATTTTGTTCCTTCATAGTTGAAAGGATTTTTTTTTAGAGGAGAACAATTATTTGTCAATTAATTCCATTTCTTTTGTTTATGATGACCAAATGTATATCCTTGGGCTAGACTATTTATTCCTATGATGTTTGCTGAGAAACTCTTCACTTCAAGCTCTTCTTGGGTTTTTTTTTTTACAATAAAATTGAATTGTTCCGTTGACTTAAAATGCTTATGAATACACTTCATTCGAAGAGACTTTCTCCTCATGCTTTGAACCAGGTGTCATTACAAAATATCTAACTCTTACCCCTGTTTCTTGATGTATCAGAATTGAGTGTTATATAAATGAATGTTCAAATAATTTTGTATGATTTCCATTTCAGACTTATATTTATACGATCATGCAAGAAAAATCATGAAAACCATATATGTAGTTACGTGGTTGAAATGAATTCAACGGTTCTGTTATTTATGCATCAAGGTATTCAAAACTTGCTTGAAAGTTGAATCTTATGACTAATCTAACTAGTCCTTGGTGTGTGACATATATAAGAGACTGGACATAAGAGAAGCTGAGGGAGGAACCAGAATTGGTATTAATCCATCAATGCTAGACAGTTTTGCAAATTTCAATGGAAAGCAGAATATAGTGCAAATTGGGAACATGTGCTATGAAGACAATTCTTTTTAGAGAGGTATAGCGTTTGAAACTTTAGGGTTTATTTATGGCAATGGTAAGGGGTGAATTATAACTAATAAGTGCAAGAGATGAAGGGTTGTGTGGGTTTGGATTGTTTTCTTTTTCTTTTTTGGTAGGTTTGTTGGTTTGGAGTTTGCTTAATTAGATTCTTTTTATATTTTGGGAAAAATTAATTACACAAGTTTTTTTTTATGGGGTTGAGTTTTGCTGCTATAAGTAAATGTGTCATTTATAGACATTCTAATTTATGTCATTATTCATTTATTTATTTATTTTAAAAAATCAGGACCAAGTATTGTATAGATCTTTCCCAAATGCGGTTAATCTTAAAAACTCAGTTTGATATGAAGAATTTCAATTTGTTTTTTTATTTTTTTCATCAAACAGGTTTTTGAAACTTCTTGAATGTATTTTGACCGTGAAATCGTTATGTACAAGATCATATGGCTAAAGTTGCTTGACGATATGTTTTTTTTTTTTTTTTTTGGTGTGTGTGTGTGTTTTATTTCCGTTATTGAAGTTGCATTCATTATGTAAGTTGTTATAGCATTGTTTTTTATATGGAAGTTTAAATCGTTTTTATGTGATATTTTTTCTTTGTAATGTGTATATTTTTTGTTACCTAATTTTCAAATATTACATGGATGTTGATATATTCAATTTGTCGCAGAAACTAAAGACTCATGTTATAAGGAAGTATATCAATCCAGAATGGAATAAAGATTTAACACTTTCCATTTTAGATCTTGATCTTCCAATCAAGCTGGTATGTCGATTGCTTACTTTTTTACATCGATTAACATCCACAATAGTTTGATGGATGAAATGAAGTTGAAAGAAATAGTACTGAATTTCGACATTGAATGCTTGTTTTAATTTTTTTTTTAGAAGTATTTCTGTATTAATTTTTTTTCATTGAATGCTTAGACCTGATATCCATGTTGTTTGTCTGCTCCTCAGGAAATTGGCGAGTATGAACTTATTGATATATTGACTCCTTTAGAGAAGACACGATTTTGGGATGGAGTGGTAAGTCCTCTCAATCTTTTTTTCATGTTATTCACTGGCTTTAAAATTTTATATTTGCTGTACTTCTAGTTTGTAATTGTGCTTTCTGATTAATGTGAGGAAAATCCAATTTATTAGTGTTTTTTAGAATTATTTTGCCACTTTTTATGTATTAGAAAACTGCCAAGTGGTCAGAGCGAAAGGAGGTTGTCACTGAGCTAACTAAGCTAGCATCTACAAAAAGGATAGCTCCCGGTGATTTTACAGAAATCTATTGAACACTTAAGAAGGTCATTCCCCGCCCCGCACTTAAAATTCAGTCACATTTTCTATAACTTACTATGTCCCTTTGGATCATTGTGTTTGGACGCAACTGACTTATTTATTTCTTTGTGATATTCATTTTGCTCTATTTCATTTGCTGATTTTTAGTTGATAGGGTATTAAGATGTTGTTTGTTACAAACTTTTACATATTTCCTTGATGATGACCACTCATTTTTTTATTTTTTATTTTTTATTTTTATTTTTCTGTCTAGAACTTATAAATCACATGATTGTGCTACTTTCTTACATGTAAGAAATACATAGGTTTGGAAATTGAGACCTGACTTGGTGAATGCTTTATCTCCATCATTGATGTCATTATCATTGTATTGTATCATGCTAGGTGTTTAACCCAATTTAACAGGGATTGGCACAGGGGAATGGCCCTTTTTCTTTGTTTATTTATGTTAGGTGTTCTAATATCATATTCGATGATGTTATTGTTAATGTCTACTTTTCTTTTTTAAATTGCAGCAAAATTAAAATGGTAATAGAGCTGCTTGAGGGCATTCATTTTGTTTCTTCTGTGGAGGCCATTTCTCTTGGTGCCCAAGCTGGTATTCATCCATGGATAATTTATGACATTATTTCTAATGCTGCTGGAAATTCATGGTAAATTATTGTTCACAATTCTTTACTGAGGATTATGTTGTGTGTTTAAAATTTAAATATTTCTAGTCCTGAAGCATTCCTTATAAGCATTCTGATCTGAAATTGCCAATTCTAGATCAGGCACAACCTTGATAGATGAGACTGCTAATAATCTGATTTGCACCATGGGCACCAGTTGAGACCATGGCACTGATTGGCACTTTCTGTTTCGACAATGAACTGATTTTGTAGAACCCATGCCTTTAAAGAAATTAGCTGCAAAATTTATTGAACACTGAAAGCCCTTCTTGTTATGTGCTTACATGTATACACATACATGGGAACATCTGTTTACTTTCAAAGATCTGTGCATTTTTATACTAACTCAATATGTATTCAAGGCTTTGGTGGTTGGTGTTGGTATATGTAGATGCCATAGTTAGTTTTTTTTTTCATGACATTCCTGGAATTTGCTAGCGTTTTCTTAAGCAGATACTGTGTTACCTTGCTACTAGACATTCTTCTGTTGGATTCAATTTTACAAGGTTTTCAAGAATCATGTTCCCCAGTTGCTAAGGGATAATCAAACCAAACATCTCCTGAATACTTTTGTTCAACATTTGGTAAGTCTTCTCATGTTGTAAGTTTCTTAGTGTTGTTCAAGTGTATTATGAGTAATTTCTTTTCTTCTTGACTTTGAAGTTAAGTTCAATGGGGGGTTTTGGGTGAATTAAATGCTAACTGCAGTTTTATAATTCCATTCAAATTATGCTTCCTTTCTTGTGGTGGATTTAGCATTTAGGACATTTACTTGAGGACCATCTGCGAAATGCATACTAAAATTTTAGACTTGAACACCACTCGGTAATCATTTCTTCATCAATGAATTGGGACACATTGAGACTTTCAATAATGATTTTTGAGATATTGATACTGTAAGGTAGACCTCAATTCAGAATCACATTCTTAAATGGGTCTCTTATCCACTTATTTTTTTAAGAACTCATTATTGATAAAATAAAAGTAATGTACGAAAAAAGTTCACATTAAGAAAACTTATGTTTTTATGAAGTAGAAAATAGAAAAGACTTATTTGGCTAGGCATTGAAGTGTAGAAGTGCTAATGTGAGAAAAAATAAATTTGGTCGTTATCTTAAATACTAAAATCCTATTCAGCTTAATCACTTTATTGGAAAGACCTTAAGTGGACAGCTTTGTCATTCTAATCTAAACAAATTCTTGTTCAAATCTTTGAACTCTTATTCAATAGAGATCTCTTTGTGAATTGCAAAGCTAAAACCAAACCAAACCAAACTAAGCCTTGTGTCCCCAATCAAGTGGCTTCAGTTACATGAATCATTTTCCTCTATTTCACTCTATCAAGGGCTGGATGAGTCAATTATGCCTGATGGATTTTTGTCCAACTTGAAGGGTATTGTTTTGGATATGGCCAAATCATGTACATTTCCTCTTCCACTTCTGGCAGTTGCTTTTCAACAACTAATAGCAGGTATGTATCTGCATGATTCTGATTTCACAACCATAATCATGAGGTGGCAGCTATTAATGTTTTGGAGCAACCTGATACTCAATTTGTTACTTTCCAATTGTCCTTTCACAGGCTCCTCTCATGGTCATGGAAATGATGGTGATGACACATTGATCAAGGTTGTTCTCATGAACTAATTTCTTTTATATAAAAGTTATATTATGTTGCTTTTTTACTTGCTTTTAGGTTATGTAAATATTAACATGCCATTTGCTAAGTAGACACACCTATTCTTGCACAGGCTTGGGAGAAAGTATATGGGGTGAACATTACCAATGCTGTCAATATGGTACAAACTTATTTATCAAAAAAAATATTAATAAAATGTCATTCCGAGCCAAGTCTGCTGCATCAGATGGTCAATTAGGTATCATATATTACACTGCAGTAACAAGATCTCATCTCTCCTAAAGTTTGTGCTGACTAAAAGGCATTCTACTGGTGGTCTTTTATTTCTTTGTAGTTGAGGTAATGATGCCATTGTCGTATATCTATTATAGATGTAGTGTAATAAGTTGCTTGTTGCTTTGATAATTGTTTTGAGATATGTTGAAAATTTGCTTTCAAGTCTGGATATGACTTGTATTGCTCATCAATAAATTGCATCTCTAGATTATGCTGGTCCATTTTCTCTTAGAAGTGGGAGTTGTTTTCTGACTACAGATAACTATATATCAATTATAGAATAAATAGAAAACTTATGTTTAGTAAAATTTACCCAAATCTATATATCGTTTTCAATCTATAAGTTTAGTAAAAACATACAAGATTTACCCAAATCTATAAGTTATTTTTTTTATAACCTTTTTTATAAGTTTAGTAAAAAAAAAAAAATAGGGTGGCTTCAACCAGATCATCATTTATTATGAATGAAAAATGAAGTACAATTCAGAAATTGAAATAGTTTCACAGACACACAACCAAATCGATTTCAATTAATCCATTGTGGTGTACTTGAATTGAGTGTTTTTATATAACTTACTCTCCTAGTGTAAACATGACAGCTAGTGAATTAGTTTGAATTTTTACTTAACTTCTGTTAACCTGATGGCTTAAAAGTTACTAAGAATTGTATAGTTTTGAGGGCTGTTTGAACAATTGATGCAGCTTGTTTGGTGGATACTTTTGTGCCATGATGCTTTGTTGCGTTGAATCTGGTGCTGATTGGCTTTGTTCTGTGTGCTCTGCCTCTGATGCAGCTTTTTATTGATGCGATCTGTTTGTCTTGATTTCTGATTTGGTTGAGTTGTTTTGTTGCTGGTTTTGTTTGATTTGTTTTCTGACTGTTCTAGTAAATGAGGTAAACTGCTGCGTCAATTCTGATTTGGTTATATGATTTTGTTTGGATTGCCGAGTTGAAATGGTTTTTTGAACTGGTGATGATTTGTGTTGAATCAGTTTGCTGATTTGCTATTCTTCTGGTGCTGTTGTGATGTTGCTTCTTTATTCTTTGAGATCTTTGTGGTGATCTTCTTTGTGATGGTGTTTGTTACGATGAGGTGCTGTTGTGTTGTTGTTGGATGTTTGCTGGTGTTGTTGATGTTTGGAAGGGTGCAGGACTTTTTGTCCAATCTGTAATAGATCAGGTTTTCATTAATGGGGGTTGTCATTAGGTGTAGGTTCGGGCAACTGTTGGTGTTTTGGCTGGAAGGGTATGGAGGGGGTATTTTGTGTGATTTCATATCTATGTTATTAGTTTGTTATAGTGGTGCGTGAGGGATGCCTCTTGTAAATCTGTAAATCTTTTAAAAAATTATAAATGAGTTTCAATTATTTTTGTCGTTGCAAATTTATCGTTGTTAAAAAGTGAAGCTTTCTCGACAAATAACTTGTCGGTAAATGTGTAGCTAAAAGTTTATTTTTGCCCACTCATAGTGTTACTTAAAGTGTATTTTTTGCCAATGCCAATTTGTCGTTGCCAAAACTAAAGCTTTATCGACAACCAAATCGTTGGCAAATGGCAACATTTACCGATGTAAATGTGTCGCTAAAAGTTACTTTTTTCCACTCATATTGTGTTGGTAGAAGTGTATTTTTTGCCAATGCCAATTTGTCGTTGCCAAAAATAAAGCTTTAGCGACAAACAAATCGTCGGCAAATGGCAACATTTATCGACGTAAATGTGTCACTAAAAGTTTACTTTTGCCGACGCATATGTTATTGCTAAAAGTGTATTTTTTGCCCATGCAAATTTGTGTCGCGAAAAGTGCCACACAATCATCATATTTGAATGACTTTTACCAACGCAAGGTAAATTGCCGACGATGGATGGAGGCTTTTAGCGACGACTATGTTTGTCGCTAAAGGCATTACTTTTACCAACGCAATCATAATTTTGTCGGCAAAAACTTTTGCCAACTCACTTTTGCCTACGGGTTGCCAACGTAGCTTTGTGTGTCGGCAAAACTCTTTGCCAACGAATTTTCCCTTTTAGCAACATATTTTGTTGTGTTGCGAAAAATGCAATTTCTTGTAGTGGGAGGTCGACTATTAGTTTGAAAGCTATAGAGCGAGGTTTGAGGTAATAGGTATACCCACTGGTAGATTTAAGGCCATACATGGTGTAACATAATTGGATGTCGGGAAGGGTAATCTTAGCATTTTCTCGGCGAGACAATTCGGCTATACCGTTTATGACCCTAAATGTATTTATGGCTAATTGCATGGGGTTAAGTTTGTAGAAGTGTAAAACTTCTCAGAAAAGAATGTAAAGGGGGAATCTGATTCCGCCCTCAATGATGGATACTACTAGAAAAGACATATAATTCTCTCTGGGCATGATAGAATCCTCTTTTCCAGCCAACCTTAGTTGGACGTTGGCTGGAATGTTAAATTCTTGATGGAAGAACTCTAGCTTACTAGGCGAGTCCACCCTCCACTTAAACATACCCATGACCTTGGCTAAAGGGAGTTTGGAAAGGCTTACTGTTGGATAGGTGGACTGTATGGGTTAAAAGACCTTGGCGAGACCCTAATGAACACTAGGCAGGGATTCTAGAGATCTAAGGAAAGTTTCGTTTCAATTTATCCTAAGTACAATTTCTAAGGCAAATCCCAAGCCTCAATCTATGAAGATGAACAGGAATCGAACGGCAGAAATTTGGAAAATAGACGAAGAAAACCAGAAGAACGTGATTCAAAATATGAAACAGTGACAGAAATACAAAGAAGAAGACATATATAAACATGAAATCATTAGGAATCCAAGAACACAAACAAGATTGGGGCGATTGCAGAATCAAGGCAAAATTTGTAAACAGTGCCTATGTGCAAAATTTGTAAACAGTACACAGGAATTATGGGTAAAATTCAAAAAATGTAAAGACAAGATCGAGAACATGAATAAACAGGAATAAATCAAGGCAAAAGACATATGGAATAGAGAGACTTAAGCATGGATGTGGATTTTATGGCAACACAAATACGAATACAGATGCAAAATGTGATGTATATACAATCCAGGGAAGAAGTATATTCAAGAAAGAAAGCGAAGCTAAATAGAGGACTTACAGAATGAAGCCAAGGAGGTGGATCTTGAGGTTGAGTTCGCCAGAGTCAGACGATGAAGATGATCGGAATTGGACAGTGAGGAGCTCGCTGGAGGAGCTGAACGAAATGATTGTAGAAAGCTTGGAAGCACGACAATGGAGGTTTGAGAGAAATTTTAGAGAGAGAAAAATATGAGGCACTAGTGGGGAAATGACCTCGACTAGCAAAGCAATCTCAGTTGAGAAGTGCGATCGCAGTTGAATTGATGATCTCGGTTGAGATGTCGAAAGAACTTGGTTCTTGGTTCTTGGTTCTTGATTCTTGATGAAATGGACAGTTGAGTTGAGTCATTGTTTCTTGGCGCTGACGAGTCATGATCTCGATCGGAGAAATACGTGTATAGGTTCCATCACATCAGGTTATTGAGGTAATAGAACCTATGTAGTAGGTGTGGGGAAGTATTTTGCGAATGACATCATATGGCTGAGGTGGTTTCGAGATGTCAGCTAAAGTGCCACGTGGGTGAGTCATAGTTGCCGAGATGGTTGCGGTATTGTCGAGGTTCAATGTAGTAATACCGAGATTACGAGATATCTAGAGTAGAGGACAATAGTCCTAGATAAGAAGAGGTTCTTAGTCTGGATAAGGATAAAGTTCTTGAGGAGTTTATCCCTATCTAGCCGAGAGTCCGAGATGAGCATTGAGCTTGAGTCTTATGAAGTGAGACATCTAGAGGACTAAGTCACTGCTGGCTATAAAAATGAGGTACCCCCATGGGTCTAAGGTACACTTTAATTTGTGCATTGAATACTCGTGTGAGATCTTTGAGATTGTGTGACTGACTTGATCGTCAGAATGCTCCCGGATGGACGAACCACTACGGTATTCTCATTTTCTTGTTGGCAAGTGGTTGGTTTCATCTATTTTGCCTTGTGCTCTCCAGCTAAGTTTCTTGTTTGATTGTGTAGTTAGAAATCAATACCCACAAATTTGATGGGTAAGCCGTGGTGTATCCAGTGGGAGACAATACTATAATGATCTGAGGTTGATTACAAACCCTACTTGGTAATCATGATTTGAAGGGCTTTTAAAAAAGTAAAAATTAAATTAAATTAAACCATATCTTAAAGGAGTGTGAGTAGCAGCTTCAAAATAAATTAAAATACGTTGAAAATACAAGCAACACACCATAGGACGCCTTTTGTTATTCCGTATTTTTGAAGTAATATTTCATTTTATTGACCATTCTGTTTGTGGATTAATATTTTTACATTTTTTTTCCTTTTAAAATTGTAATATATAAGTGGGGATGGGCTTATAATTTGAACTAATAACTATTAATTAAGAATATTACTTAAATTTGCTTTAAAAATATTAAATAATTTCTCGCTCAATTGATGAAACACATTAATTGCCTGCTCAAGAACCATTACATTTATTTTGATTTTAAATCATTTATAAGTCACATAAGAATAAGTGACATATATAATATTGTCTTTGGGGCAGATTTAGGGACAATTTGGAAAGCTAATTAAAAATTAGTTTTTAACTTTTAACCCATTTTGGATCATATCACTTCTCATATTTTTTACACACAAAAGGATAAAAAAAAATCAAAATATTAGCTTTTAACCAACTTTTCAAGTCACCCCTTAGTTAGGACTACAAACAAATCGAACTATTCATAACTCAGCTTGTTTGAGCTCGGTTTATTTATAATAAATGAGTTCGAGCTTAATTTTTAAACTCGTATATTAATCAAGCTAAGCTCGATTGGCCTTAAACTTGGCTCAATAAGGATTGTGAACATAAGGAAAATAAATTTGTATTTATTAGTAATAATATATCAGGTAAATTTTTATTAATTTATTTTATTTTTATATTTGTATTTGGTGTTTGTGTAATTTTATATATTTAATTGATGAAATTTATTATTAGTATTATTGTCTATTTTGCTTTTTTTTGTTTATTTTTTATTTTTTAATCTTATTAAGTAAATTGATAAGTTTAATTTTTTTTTCAAACTTAAGCTTGAGCTCAAACTCAGCTCATTTATATATTCTAGCTAGCTTGAGCCAAGCTTAAATATCTCAAATATTTGACAAGCCAAACTCGAACTCAATTTTTAAGAGCATGAACACTCAAAAGTTCAGTTCAATTTAGCTCATTTACAACTCTAAATTTAGTAGACCAATTCAAGCTAGTGGAATGAGGTTTGATTTTTTAAGTTAAGTTGAGTTTAGTAGATCAGTTCAAGCTAGTGTATTAGTTCAACTCATAATCATTTTAAATTAGTAAAAGACTCTAGCTAGTTAAGAATCTTATTTTTTATTTTTTTTTATTTTTTGTTGTTTTTGAAAAGGGACGTCAATTCTTTTGGTGAATTTCTTTTATAGGGGTAAGGTACGATGGCTACTTAGTATCTACAATGGCTACTTTCTTGCCATTATTTAGTATTATATGTGAGATTTCGTTTATAATTTTTAATTGATCGCCTTTAAAATCTTTGTTAAGTTATTTTTATAAATAAATTAATGTATTATTTTGTTCTATTATTATTTGTACCGAAATGTTATTATTTAAATATTCAGTTTATCTAATACTTGTATAATTTTATTGGCAATGCTAAGAAATCAGATCTCTACTACTAATTTAAATACATAGTGAAATAAAACACCTTTTAAAAATAAAATAGAAATTTAGATTTTCTAGAATAAAACATTATGGAGAAATTACAAAAAAAAAAAAAAAAATCCGAGTTTGAACCTTATAGCAAAATAAACCCTGAGTTTTTAATTTTGTCCCTAAACTTTTGATTTATTTTCAAGCTAAACCATTTTCCTATTTCCATTAAGTAAAATTGATTAAAAAAAAAAGTATTTTAGTTATTAAACTCAATGAATATTTTAGATATTTTATGAATACCTACATCGAGTTTAATGATTAAACCACTATTTTTCTATCAATTTTACTTAATAAAAATAGATAAATAATTTAAATTAAAAATAAATTAAAAGAATAAGGCTTAAATTAATAAAATTAAAAATTTATTTTGGGTGGGTTTGGGAAGTGGGTTGGCTTTTTGGCTTTTTGGCTTTTTTGGCTATTTTAGCCTGGGCTTAAAAGCTTGGTTTGGGAAGGGCTTTTTGGCTTTTTGACTTTTTTGAGTTTTTTTGTGAAAGAAGAGTGTAATGATTATGGGTTGGATGTGATGTTTTGTTTTTTTGGGGCTAAAATAGCCTGTTTTGTCTTTTGTGGCTATTTTAGCCCCAACCTTCTTGCCAAACGGGGTTTGAAAGCTCAAACCTTGAGTTTTTTAGGTAATTGTCCCAATCTTTATTAGATAGTGTCTTTTATTAATTTATAATACTAATACTACTAATATTCTATTTTTGTAATCATTTAATAGACTAAATAAGTTTGAATTTATTACTTTAGGAATTTAGTAGATTTAATTGATAGTTCAGAAAGTAAATAGACTTTGATTTATGTGTTGATAGTTTATGAATTAAATAAAAAATTTGATGATAGTTTAAACGTAGAAAGAGATATAAACTCTAAAAAGAAAATTAGAAGTGAAGTATAATTTAAAACAAAAATATTTATTTTAAAATAATAAATATAATTATAATTATCAAAAGAAATTTTTTTTTAAGATCCCTGATATTAACATTTTATAATATAAATGGCATACAATATTTTTATAATAGTTGGGATCCTTTAACATTTTCACAAAAAAAATTCGACAAAGTGAAATTTCGCCCCAACATAGGGAAATTTCAATTTTTACTAAGAAATTTATCTAATATGATCACAGAAAAATTTTATTGAGAGACTTTAACTAATAAAAACAAAATATTAGATCTGTTCTACTATTTAAAGTTAGAGATGAATGTTTCACTAGTTTTCCATTATAAAATTAATCTGAATTTTGAAGTAGGGAAATGCCCCGTAGCTCGAACACTGGGGCTCGAAAACTGGCTCGAAATGCCTTTTTTTTTTTATTCTTTTCCTTTCCTTCAATAACAGACAGAGGCGAGATAAAGAGGAGAGAGAGAAGAGAAGAGGAAGCAAAGATAGAGAGAAGAGAAGACGAAGAGAGAAGAGAAGGAAGATCGGTGATGGCGGTCGGTGATCGGCGGTGATATCTTCGATCATCTTCCGGAAAACCTCGCAACAGCTGGAGAACTCCATCGGCGACGTGTCGTGGCTCCTCTCCTCCCCCGCCGACGATCGCAACGACGACTATCTGGGTCTCCTTCCGATCGCCGAAAACGAGCCAATTTTGTGTTTGATTTGGGAACAAATCGCGATTTTGATTTTTTTTGTTAGATCTGTGATTTTGATTTTTTTTTTTTTATTTTGATTTTGAAAATTTGTGTTTGATTGTGATGATGTTGTGTGTTGTTGTGATTGTTGTTGATGATGATTTGAATAGTTGTTGTGTTGTTTTTTGATTTTGGTTGTTGATGATGATGTCTCCCCTGCTCCATCTCTCTTCTTCTTCTTCTTCTTCTTCTCTGCTCCATCTCTCTTCTTCTTCTTCTTCTTATTTCATCTCCCCTGATGAACAAGATTTGCAGAAAACACAGCTGAAGATGATCAAACAAAAACGAAAAAAAAAAAAAAAAATTCTCCAAAACGACGTCGTTTTGGACTCGAGCCAATTTCGAGCTTGGCACTTTCAAGCTACGTAGTAACTCCGTTTGAAGTAAGACGGTGTTTGGGAGCCAACTTTATATTTTTTTTTTACTAAAATTCATAAAAAGATAAAATAGATAAAAATAATTAATAAAATAAAATGTCACATTAAATTCATAATTATATATATATTTTTTATAAATATCACATTTAATTATAAAAAAATTTAATTTTTTTTTAAATATAAATATTTAAATTTATTAAAATAATCAAAACTAAAATAGTCAATTTCCAATCCAAGCCTGAATTTGAGAGGAGAATCATTCAATCTAAACAGAGAGGACAATGAATTGCTAAAGTGGACCCTACCATACAGCATTGATTTTTAAATGCGTAGTTATGTCCGGACCACAGCAAGACGAAGAATAGGTTAGGTTTGGCGTTGGTTATTTTGATTATTTTAATTATAAAAAAAATAAAATATGTTAAAAAATTAATAAAATAAAATATTAAATCTAAATATTAATTATTTTGCAGATTTTTAACCTCAAATTAAAATAGTAAAAAAAAATAAAAAAAATAAGAACCAACCTCCCAAACGAAGGGGGGGGGGGGGGAGAGAGAGAGAGAGAGATGGAAAAGGCAAAGGAAGAAGAGAGGGAAGGTGAGAGAACAAAAAAACAGAGTCATCAATTGTTGTTTTGAAAATTCTAACTGTTCCAAATTCTCCAATTCCTTACCAAATAGCTCAATAATAAAAACCCATCTCCCAAACATTTCATCCTTCAATACCCAGATCTCATTTTCCTCTGATTTCTATCAAATTGCCTCTGCATCCGATCCATCTCTCATGCCTTTCCAATGGTGTTTTTGGAACACATCAAATTCTTCACCCGTTTGTATAAAAATCTGCTCTTATCAGTCTTGTTGTAGCCTTTAATTCTTCTCTCTTTCTCTCTCTCACAATTTTATTCTGGTTGTTTTAATTACCCCTTCCTTTCTTTAATGTCTCCCGGTTCAATTTCAAATTTTCAAACCCATTTCATTAAATTCAGCTCCTTTCACAACCCAACTATTTTCCCACACTTTCTGTTTCTCCACAGGTGGACTCTTCCTGTTTCTCTGAGTCTGTGATGGGCCAAGCACCTGGCGACGGCACCGCCATCCGGGCCGGCCCGGATGGCGGGTGCTGTGTAGTACATGGTAGTATGGTACATGTCTATGATTGGATGCTAGAAGAGCACCCCCCAAATCAATCTTGACTACCAGAGAGTTAATGATGTCAGTTGGATCGATTCGGAGACTGTTGTGGTCACCGCCTGTGAGCGGTTAGGCCGTGGCGGTGGCGGGATGGGTCTGCTTAGTGCAGGAAATGGGGAGCTCAGGCATAGATTTCAAGTCACTCATGATGATCAAGTGAAAAGCTACACAGCTGGTGCTTTGAGTTTTAGCTCAGATTACAAGATTTTTAGTAGTTGTAAAGGTAGGAGCAATGAGTATGGGATTGGTGATTGGGACCAAATCACTGGAAAACAGATTGATTTTTACTATGAGCCAATTGGGTGGTCATTTGGTGAGGCTGATAGGCTGCAATTTTTACATGGTACTAACTGTTTGTTAGTTGCAACTCTGTTTCCTAGGAACGACAATTGTTACATTAGTCTGTTGGATTTTAGGGATAAAAGTATGGTTTGGTCTTGGTCTGATGTCAGAGCTCCGGCAACCGATGAGAGACGAGTCCGGGACGCCATAGCAATGGAGGAGACCGGATCAATATGCGTGGTGAACGAGTACGAGGATTTGGGGTTCATGGACTTGAGGAGTAGTGGTGGAAGCGTGAGGTGGTGCTCAAGGAGCCGGTTGATGAAGGGGAAAATGCCCGAGGAACCATGTTACCCTAAACTCGCATTGTATGATGGGCAGCTTTTTTCGTCGATGAATGATAGTATTTCAGTGTTTTGTGGTCCGGATTGGGTGTTAATATTAAGGCTTTGCCAAAGTTATGGTGGTTCAATTTGTGATTTTTCGATTGGTGGTGATAGGCTTTTTGCTCTTCATAGTGAGGAGAATGTGTTTGACATATGGGAGACGCCGCTGGCGCCGATCACTTAATTGTGTGTTTTTTTATTTTGATCTTAATTGGTTTTCTAGCCTTTTTTTTCTTTAAATTTGTAGAAGATGGAGTTGGAGATGATGCTTATAGGTTAGAAGTTTAGGGTATGTGCTGTGCGTAAACAACAAAGTAATGAAACTGATTGCTTAACTACCATAATTTGATATCTTTGTTTCCCTCCACTAAATGCATTTACAGGTTAAGGATATACTTGCATAGTTGCATATATTGTCATGTACTTTTCTTCTTTATTTTTCTTTGTTTTGTTTTGTGTAGTACAAGGCACTCTCATTCTCTTTTGGACCTTATTTTCTTTTGACCCCAGCTTTTACAAAATTGATTCCTCTTCTTATTCCCCAGAGAGAGAGAGAGAGAGAGAGAGAGAGGGTATATTTGCTTTTCATGTGAGCAGTTCAACTGCTTGGGTGGTGAACAGATTTTGAGGTAGCTCGCTTGGAAAAAAGTTGCTAGGGTTTGCTTTGCTTTCATTCAAGTTTGATGTGTCAGTTTGTGAAAACATCATATATACATTGAATCTTTAATCTCTTGAGCATTTTGGGGGCACCAAATCTGCACATGATCACAACCACATCAACAAATCAGGACTACCTTCTTTTTAATGCCATTGTCATTCAAGCAGTCATCCTTTGTTCAAGGGTCCCTTTGCTTTTGTCAATTTTTTTATGACACTAAACTAAGAGGACTATCAATTAGGGTTAGCCTAGTGGATAAAACGCTCCCTTATCAGCTGTGATGTTCAGATTGGAGTTTGACCACATCACTAAGGGTTGACCTAATAGATGAAGTGCTATCTTATCAAGTGTGATGCCCAAATTCTAATCTTACCATTACGTAAACTACTTAGTGCACGAGACTTGTACTATAGTGAGATTTGAGAAAAATAATATGTACACAATGTTACTTCTAACTTTGGAGAAACTATGTTATTTCTACGACTCAAACCTACGTTATGAGTGACGTTAACGACAAGCCTTACTGTTGGGCCAAGCTGTCCTTTTGTTATATCTAAAAATAAAAAATAAAAAATAAAAATTTAAAACTAGTAGGGCTCCCTCTATCCTTGTGCAACTTTGAAATATTCATCAAACTGCAGTAAACTAAATTATTTTCAGACTCCTACAAAAGGAACAAATCCCAATTTAATTAGAGCCCCACAGTAACTATCTCAAAGGCCAACAGTTTTTCAACTAAACAATAGAAAAACAAGCCAACTCTAGTGAATTTTTGAAATTTTATGTCATTAATGTTGATAATAAATTATGCTAAAATATGATTGGCTTAGTTCAAGTCAAAAGATTTGTTAGCATTGCACCTATATACAAGTCAATAGCATGAATATTTTAATCATAAAATAACTCTGGGAGGAGAAATCATTGTCTCACAGCAAATGGTTCCAAAGAATGTATCTTACATTTTGTACATACATAAATTCATAAGCTGAGAGTTTTGGCACTAGATCAATCTCTGCAGAAAACAATATTAAAATCCAACATATACCGATAATGTCACAAAAAAAGTCTTGTTAATCCAACGAATAATCCACGCCCAACCTGCAAAATTCAGAAGTTGTGCCCGAACCACAACACGAACCTTCCTACCATGCTTTGGTTTTTTTTTTTATTATTTTGAAGCATGCAGTTAATTTGTACCAGAAAGGAGAACAGCAGATAAGAAAGAATGAATGGATACCATGAGGCACATCAACGAATCAAGCATAATCAGGCATTGTAATTTTGCTCGAAGGCAAGTTCATTGAAAGGCGATGTAATTTGCTCCTTGTTGTAAGCATGGCATATCGTCAATATGGTCTTCATTAGACGCCAAGTCCAAGTAGCCACGTTCAGATACTGTTGGTGACATGAAAAACGAGATACATCATGAAGTAATCACAATTTGCGATTATTTGTAATTGTTTATTTTTTGTTCAAGTGCACATTTGTGCATGTAGGAGGGAGCGCTTAATGATTCATTTGAAGGATGGAATGTACTTTTTAATGTTAACAGAAATAAAAAGGAGCAAGTTCAAACACGAAATAAAGAAATGAAAATGTGACATAACATGCACCAATTCAGGCATACCGCTATATTTTCATTCAAGAGATTCATTTGTGTCGAAATATCAAACAAATAAATTTTTTGATGAATTTAAAATTGACACAAGTGCGTATAGAAGCATTCAAAATAGACAAGGAAGTAGATTTTTACCCACCCAAAAGTGAAAACCCAACCATGGCATTATCCAGAACTAGACCCATCCTGTGATCCCCGTCTGATAGACAATCAATGGCCATCCAATGGTGATGAATGCAAAAACACAAGCCAAGCTTATCTTCACCCTCTTAACTTCGTTTGGCCTGAACTTTGTTTTTGTATCGAAGTGCCATGTCAGCCTATACATGTTTAGTAATGTCAACGTAAACACATCATGAAATTGGACTGCTAAAAAAAGTCAGTAATAATACATTGGGAATCAAAGACAAGTTGCAATTCTAGTAATATCATAATGCTTCACTCAGTTGCTTTAACAGTGAGCTATAGACATCCAAGGTCGAAATGGCACATAGCCACATAAAATGGCCTTCTGTAAAACTGGAGATGAATCAAACTCCTTTGTCCAAACAAGGTGCCAAACTGTATCTTCAAACGACATAGAATGATAAGGGATACAAATGTGAAGTTACAGAATGTAGAAGCGAAGATGAATAAAGGATACATGCATAAATCTGCACATGGACTGTATGCATTGTACACATTGATGTGCAAGTAAATGTATGGTTCCAAACACAATCATTTCGGGGAAATAGAATAACAACCAACACCTTAGCTTAGCTACTATAACTTCTTGATTAAATCCTGCTTTCATACAAATTTTCGAGAATGATTTGTGTGCACCATCATGGCCTATAACAAAGAACTTAACAATGGAGAGAAGAGAAAAAAGAAAAAGAAAAAAGGGGGAGTTGGGTGGATGTACATCATGACACATTACTCATGGAAAGCAATACTATGACAATTGCAGTCCCCGTCCATGCCCAAGCTAGAGGTAGTAGAAACCATGGGGCTTTGGAGATCATGGAAAGCCCCAGGACACTAACGTTGTGTTTGGTTGGGAGATTTGGGAAGGGATTTAGAAAGAGAAAAGGGAAATGTGTGTGAAATGTAGGTATATTTTACTCACATTTCACCTCTACCTTTTCTCTTTCATTTTTCAAATTCATTTTCAAATCTCTCAACCAAACACAGCGCAAGAAATAGCAGATATTAAAAAGACTTCCATGCTTTCACATCATCAATCTCAAACGCTTTAAACAAATTTTAAGTAGAAAAAAAAAAATAAGACTTTAAAACGCCACAAAAACTAAATACTGATCAGTTTTGCATTTCTAAACTAGCATGTACATGAGATAGGAGTATCTATTGTAATTTAATTTGGACATGTTCCAAAACTTCTCTCTGAAAAATGATGAAAGAACAAAGAACTAAATGAAGGAAAACAACAAATGAGCAATTAAAAGTTTGTTATAGAAACCAACTCTCAGTTTCAACATTCAGGATTTGATTTGGTTTGCCAATAATTAAAGTGAATGAGTCTTTTTAATTTATATGAATTAGAAAACAAAATATTTCGTTGAGGAATGAAATTGACTTGGGGGAAGGATCAAAATTGAATTTTAGCCAAATCAAAGGGAATATAAGCTTTATATTCACTTCATTTTTAAAAATCAATGAAGGTATTATTTTGGCACACTACATTTAATATTGCTTGCAACTAGATAGTGGATTACAATGTGACATTATCAACGTCGTGCTCCCAACAAATGAGAAATCCTAAAACAAGCTAGGGTGGGTCATTCTTTGTCTCACAACTACCTAATCAAGGAAATGTAGAACTTTCATGGATATTTATAGAAACTTTATAATTTTATTTATTTATTTTAATTTATAGTTTGAGTAGAATTTTAGTATATTTAGTTTCTTACTTTAGGGATTCTAATTACAAAATAATTTTATGATTTAGTTTCCCACTGTGAATTAGTATTTCTAGCCTATAATATTAGGCCTTTGCATTTTAATCGTTAACTTTGAATTATTGATATTGAGTATTAGGTTGTGGCAGTATTTGTTTGGAAATGTCTGAGAACCTAGACATATCCACCCAGAATTTTCTGATGGAGAATAAATTTGCGTAGTGTAGTGTCAATGTGTAAACTAAATCTGAACCACAAAATAATAATTATAGATTGATAATACAGTGAATGCTAGTGAATGGGTTGGACCGATCCAAGCTCCGCAAGTCCACTGGATAACCTGCAAACAAGTCCAATCGGGGAACGGGGTAGTCCCCCGGCGAACCCTCCGGTGTATGAATTAGAGAAGGTGATGGACAAAAATATGTAGAGAGAGAGAGAGAGAGAGGGGGTGGAAAACTTAACCTTCTTCTTCCTTCGAAGTTCAAATTTTATATCCAATCGTAATCATTTCATTGTCTCTCGTCGTTTCGATTGTCCCCGCCAAAGCTGAGGCGTGGTTCGCCTTGTTCGATGCAGGGTGTCATTCCTACCGAGGGTGTTGTCGCAATAAATGCGTGATGGGTTGCATTAATGGTGATGTGTCAGGCAATAACTTTGCAGATCTTTGTCTGTGATATGGCTCGCTCGCACCCGCCACGTGTCCGAGCATCATTGGCCTTTCTCGCCAGTTGGACTCAATTGTCTGGTTTTTACTGGCTGGGTTGTGTAATCAGGTCTAAATGGTGGGCTTGGGTTTATTCATGGTGGGCCGTGGTCCTCATGGGCCTATCCCTGTCAGTAGTCCCCCATTCCCGAGTGCAGCTTTAGTCCAATGAAGGGAATAATAATAGTGGAGATGAATCCGACCTGTGGGGGAAGACCGACCGTGAAGGTGGCCGACTGGGAGAGGCCGAGTGGAGTGAGGCCGGTCGAGCAGGAGGGAGGCCGAGCGGGTGAGGCGGACCATGAGGGTGTCCGAGCGGGAGGGGCCGAGCGCGAGAGGCCGATCGTGGGGGTGGCCGAGCGCGAGAGGCCGACCGTGAGGGTGGCCGAGCGCGAGAGGCCGGCCGTGAGGGTGACCGAGCGCGAGAGGCCGACCGTGAGGGTGACCGAGCGCGAGGGGCCGACCGTGAGGGTGACCGAGCGCGAGAGGCCAACCGTGAGGGTGACCGAGTGGGAGAAGCCAACCGTGAGGGTGGCCGAGTGGGGGAGGTCGACCGTGGGGGCGGCCGAGCGGAAGGGCACGGGGCTCAATAGGCGGCGTGTCACGTGATGACTTGAAGTGGAAAAGACAGGGTGAGGGCAGAATTCAGTGCATCTGGACCGTACACGTGGGGGTATGTGGAACGTCAAGCGTTGGATCAGGAGTGAAACGTCAGGGGTATTATTATGGGCATTGATGAGACAGTTTTGGCGGATGATTTGAAAAGTTTTCAAACTGGCGAAAATTAATTGGGATCCTTGGAATACGGGCAAACCGTGGGCTTTTGGTATCATACAATTCACCTACTTGTTTACAAAAACTCAAAATATCCAAAGTATCAATTCCTTTGTTGCTCACGATACCCCATTAAAACACTTCTGCGATTTTCTGGAACCTGCATCCGAAGCTATTCGCAAATACAGTTTAGCAATGGCGCAGGAAGGGACTGGGAATGTGAGGATGGATCCGCTAGGAGAGGACGATGCTGTGGAGCTGGCGCAGCAGTATAGATCAGTGAGGGTGGAGGTGCCATCGGTGCCGGAGCCAGTCAGCCAGGTGGAACCAGATCACTGGCACTCGAGGGCTGATAGGTCCATTGTAACGGCGGCGGAGTTGGAGGCTATCCGCGAAAGGTACCAGATTCCGGCGGAAGTGAGGTTGGTGGTGCCAAAGTCCACAGACCGGCCGTCGGACGTGAGGCCAGGGGAGTTCGCCCTCTACGAGGAGGCGCTGAAGGGTGGGTTGCGATTGCCGTTGCCGCAGATTGTGGTGGATGTGCTTAATCGTCTGGACATGGCACCAGGACAGCTGATGCCCAACTCGTGGAAGATTTTGCTGTCCTGTGCAAGCGTCTGGCCAAAGGCGATGGATGGGGAGGCCATGACGGTGGATGAATTCTTTTGTTGCTACAAAGCTTCAGGGCAGCAGGAGACGTGGGTGACCCTACAGGCCGTGGCGGGGAAGGGCGTGGTGGCGGGGTTGCCAACCTCGATCAAAGGTTGGAGGCATAGGTGGTTCTACGTGTCCAACTCTGGAGGGGCTGGGGCACGCAAGACGTGGAAGGTGCCGACAAAGTTTGTGGAGTCAAAGGGGGGTGCGGCGATGGAGGAGAGAGTAAGAAAGGTGAAGGAGTGGAGGGAGAGGGAAAAAGTTAGGTGGGACGAGCTGGTGCAGCCATCTGCGCTGTTTGAGGCGGGGTTGGGACCACAACCGGTCGGGGGAGACCTCGACCGAGCGGAGTTGGAGGCCAAGAGAAAGGCACAGGAGGAGGAGGATCAGGCTATGCTACTGAGGGCTCAGAGGTTGACAGAGGCCCGAGCTGACCGACCGCCTCAATCGCTTGCGAGGGAGAGGATTCGACCTCGTCCCAAGCCCCTGGGAGGGAAGGATCTTAGCACATTTGAGCCGCGGAAGCTCCCTGTGGATCCTGTGAAGGAGAAAGCCAGGAAGGAGGGAGAGGGTCTGAAGAGGAAGAAGAAAAGGGGTGCCCCAGAGGGGGCTGCAGAGGAGTCTAGGCCTAAGAAGATGAAGGAGGCCCTGGTTGCAGAGGAGGTTGCCGAAGGGGTGATCGTCCCAGAGGTGGTGGACGTGTCTTCACAAGTTAGAGACGTTGTGCCAATGAGGGCTGCGATCAGCATAGGGGTGGGGAGCAGGGATCCTGAGCAAAGGGAGGAGGAGCGACCCCAGGGGGGTCCTGAACAAAGGGTGGAGGAGCGACCCCAGGGGGGTCCTGCGCCCCAGGAAGGGGGGGTTAGTCTGGGTGCTACAATTTACCACGCGCGGGCTGTGGCTGGGAGACTGGAGGGGGACGGAGGCCCAGCTAAGGCGGTGGCAGACCGCTTGGTCAAAATTGTAGACGAAACGGCTCTGCGCTCAGCCTCTGGGTTCAACGAGGCCGACTTGTTCAGGGGGTTATGCTCCGCGCAAATGGAGGTAACTACCCTAGCAGGGGCTCTGCTGAGGAAGGTCATGCTAAGGTGAAGACCGATCGACCAAGGCGAGTCAAGCTAAATTGAGGAAGGAGAGTGCAGAGTGGAAAACTTCCCAGGCCGAGCTGCAAACAGTCAAAGTGGATCTAGAAGACACACGCCGCCGGGTGGTGTCGCTGGAATTCCAACTTGCTGGAGAGCGGAAGAAGGTGGAGGAGGCCCAAAGAGCGTCTTGCCAATGAAAGCGGCATGAGGAGGCCATGAGTGACAATGAAAAGCTCGTCAGGCAGAAGGATGATGCAGATGCGAAGGCTGAGGCTCTGCAAAAGGAGGTGGAGGATGAGCGCGCTAGGGCGCTGGAGCAGAGGGAGAGCCTGCTGAAACAATTTGAAGCAGAGAGGGGAAAGTTGGCAGCGGAGGGGGAGGTCTGGAAGAGGGAGTTGGAGGCTGAGAGAGCCAAGGCTGCAGCTGAGAAGGAGGCCCTACAAAAAGAGTCAAGACGAAGAGAAGAGCGGCCTCGAAAGGGCAAATTACCCTGATCTTTGTGTTGCAGCGGTTACTCAATTCAAAGGGTCTCCAGAGTTCCAGATGGCCATTGATGCAGCGGTTGCCAGGAGCTTGGCCAGGGAAGAGTCTGGGGCCGCCCATCACGGACAGCGGCTGAAGGGAGACCTGAGTCTGAAGTTATAGAGAGCTTCCAACGATCAGATTTTTATAAACATGAAATGGCAGAGTTCTGGGACAACGGCTGGAGAATGTTCAAACGCAAGGCAGAAGAGCTGCTCCCAGAGCTTGACTTCAGCAGGGTAGTGGTGGAGGAAGATGATGTGGCCCAGACCCCCCTAGACGAGGGGGTAGAAGAAGCAGACCTGGTCTCCAGTGAGGAGGAGGAATGATCTGGGGGATAATTTTGTATACATATGTTGTTTTGTTTTGTTGTTTTTTTTTTTTTTTTGTTGCAAGGGATGTATGTAGCTTGTACACACATTTTTGAATAAATAAAAAGACTCTTATGGTTCTAATTGATGATGCCAGTATATCTTTCTTCTTGTGTTGGTTTGGTCTGTATATCTTTCTTGTAATTCTTTTGTGCACTGAGGTGTTCATGACTTAGTGTCAAATTACTGTAAAAAGGGGTAGACTGGAATGTGAAATTGAAGATGTAATTTGCCAATGAAATGTGGGCAGACCTCTTTAAAATATGACTAAGTGTCAGATTGCCTTGAAAAAGTAGGTTGAAATGCAATGTTGAACATGTGATTTGCAAGTGAACTATGGGCAAACATCTTTAAAATATGACTAAGTGCCAAATTGCCTTGAAAAAGTAGGTTGAAATGCAATGTTGAACATGTGATTTGCAAGTGAACTATGGGCAAACATCTTTAAAATATGACTAAGTGTCAAAGTATGTTGAAATTGTGATTAAGTGTCAGGCCATGGCTGAGTGTTTTGTTTGATGAGCCTTCACTCATAGGTCTTACTGGGGTTTGTGAAAATGCACAGGTTTGGCAGAGGCTTTGAGCGCTCGGTCTGGCCGAGGCTGTTGAAGGTGCTCAGGTCGGACTGAGGCTTTGAGTGCTCGGTCTGGCCGAGGCTTTGAAGGTGCTCAGGTCGGACTGAGGCTTTGAGTGCTCGGTCTGGCCGAGGCTTTTGAAGGTGCTCAGGTCGGACTGAGGCTTTGAGTGCTCGGTCTGGCCGAGGCTTTGAAGGTGCTCAGGTCGGACTGAGGCTTTGAATGCTCGGTCTGGCCGAGGCTTTTGAAGGTGCTCAGGTCGGAATGAGGCTTTGAATGCTCGGTCTGGCCGAGGCTTTTGAAGGTGCTCAGGTCGGACTGAGGCTTTGAGTGCTCGGTCTGGCCGAGGCTTTGAAGGTGCTCAGGTCGGACTGAGGCTTTGAATGCTCGGTCTGGCCGAGGCTTTGAAGGTGCTCAGGTCGGACTGAGGCTTTGAGTGCTCGGTCTGGCCGAGGCTTTGAAGGTGCTCAGGTCGGAATGAGGCTTTGAATGCTCGGTCTGGCCGAGGCTTTTGAAGGTGCTCAGGTCGGACTGAGGCTTTGAGTGCTCGGTCTGGCCGAGGCTTTGAAGGTGCTCAGGTCGGACTGAGGCTTTGAATGCTCGGTCTGGCCGAGGCTTTTGAAGGTGCTCAGGTCGGACTGAGGCTTTGAATGCCCGGGCCGCCGAGGCTTTGAAGGTGCTCAGGTCGGACTGAGGCTTTGAATGCTCGGTCTGGCCGAGGCTTTTGAAGGTGCTCAGGTCGGACTGAGGCTTTGAGTGCTCGGTCTGGCCGAGGCTTTGAAGGTGCTCAGGTCGGACTGAGGCTTTGAGTACTCGGTTTGGCCGAGGCTTTTGAAGGTGCTCAGGTCGGACTGAGGCTTTGAGTGCTCGGTTTGGCCGAGGCTTTTGAAGGTGCTCAGGTCGGACTGAGGCTTTGAATAGCGGCGCTGCAAAGAAAAGTTGCATGGAAGCTACATTCAGACAGTTGAATTATAGAAAGTGGGAACTCCAGTCGACATTTGTATTATGTATTGAAAAAGGAAAATACAACAATTTCGATGATACAAAAGTGAGGATTCATTGATAGTAACGCTTCAGATGCTCAGCATTCCAGGGATGGGGAAGGTCTCGGCCATCCATGTCTTGAAGTCGGTATGTGCCTGGCCGTGGTCGGGCCTTCACCACGTAGGGCCCCTCCCATTTGGCTGCCAATTTGCCCTCGGTTGGATTTTTTGTGGCAAGAGTTGCTTCTCTCAAGACGAGGTCACCAATAGAGAACTCCCGCGGTCGGACTCTGCGGTTGTAGTGTGTCCTCATTTTCTGCTGGTAGGAGGCCAATCTGACAATGAGCAGCCTCTCGAAGTTCCTCAATGAGATCCGTGTCCGCCGACGGAGTTCTTCACCGAGTAGATCTGGATGTAAGACCCTGGGGGTGGGCAGACCAACTTCTACAGGAATGACCGCCTCAGCGCCATATGCTAAGCGAAAAGGGGTCTCCCCAGTAGGAGTTCGGTCAGGAGTTCGATAAGCCCAGAGTACATGTGGTAGTTCCTCAGCCCAAAGGCCTTTAGCAGCCTCAAGCTTAGTTTTGATGATCTTCAGGAGAGAGCGGTTGGTGACCTCAACTTGACCGTTTGCTTGGGGATGACCGGGAGAAGAGAAGCATGGTTGAATTTGGAGATCTGTACAAAATTTCCTGTATTTGGCATTGTCGAACTGCTTGTTTGCGGTGATTTATGGCCTGAGGGATACCGAATCTGCAGACAATCGATTGCCAGATAAACTTGGTAGTGTTCCGCTCGGTGATTGTGGCAAGGGGTTCTGCCTCGACCCACTTGGTGAAGTAATCAATAGCAACAATTGCGAACTTGGTCTGGCCTCGACCAGTAGGAAGTGGACCAACCAGGTCGATACCCCATTTGGCGAACGGGTAAGGGCTGCAAAGAGTGATCAACTCGGCGGGGGGAGCATGGGGGATGTTGGCGGTTACCGCACTTGTCGATTTCAGATCTAAATCGAGGCATCTTTGTTGAGGGTCGGCCAGAAGTAGCCTGTGTGGAGCACTTTTTGTGCGAGAGACCTGCCACCCGAATGATTGCCACAGATCCCTTCATGGATTTCCTGCATTACATAGGTTGCTTGGGCGGGACTGAGACATCGCAGGTATGGTCGTGAGAAACCGCGCTTGTAAAGAATGCCGTCGACCAGAGTGTAGTTGGCCGACCGGGCTCTGACCTTGGCAGCCTGCTGTTGGTCATCTGGGAGTTCGCCAGTCGTCAAGAAGAGGAGGATGTCGGATGCCCAAGGGATGGGTTCTGTCTGAAGGACTTGCACTTCTTGCAGGTCGGGTGAGATGGCTGGGTGAGTCAGGTATTCGAGGCGGACTCCATGGCTGAGGTCGGATTGGTCGGCAGAAGCCAGTTGAGCCATCTCATCTGCTTTGGAGTTTTCCACCCTAGGTATATGTCTGATCTGGAAGGTGTTGAAGAGACGGACAAGGGGGAGTGCCATGTCCCTGTAAGTCCGCATCGTGGTATCCTTGGCATCGAATTCACCCGTGATCCGACGATAAGTTGGGAGTCATCAACACTCGATGTGGCTAACACCAATGTCTTTGGCTAGACGAAGTCCCTTATCAATGCCAGATTCGGCCTCATTGTTGCTGGCCGCAAACAAGAGGCGGAGGGCACATTTGAAATAACCCCCTTCGGGGGATGTGAGGATCAGGCCAGCCCCGCTTCCCTCTCTGCGAGACGAGCCATCAACATTGAGTGTCCAACAATGCGGATCTTCAGGTTCTGGTGGAGTTGGTGCGGGTGGAAGGTTAGTGGTTGGGGCTGGATTGGTGAATTCCAAGATGAAGTCGGCTACGGCTTGTCCCTTGATCGCTGTCCGGGGGCGATAAGAGATGTCGAACTGACTCAGTTCTACTGACCACTGCATTAGTCTTCCTGAGAGCTCGGGTTGCTGCATGACCTTCTTCAGGGGCTGGTCGGTGAGAACAACTATGGAGTGGGCTTGGAAGTAGGGCGAGTCGTCGAGGCAAAGTGACCAAGGCCGAGATGTTTTTCTAATAGGGGTAGTTCTGCTCCGCTCCTCCGAGAGCGCTGGTGATGTAGTAGACCGCCGTTGTATCGAGCCGCCCTTCTCGACGAAGGTCTTGACTGATTGCGGTGCTTGATACTGCTAGGTAGAGGAAGAGGGGCTCGCCCGTGATTGCCTGTGAGAGAAGGGGGGGGGTTGGCCATGCACTGTTTCAACTGTTGAAAGGCTTCCTCTGATTCGGTAGTCCATTCAAAACTTTGCCGCAGGACTCTGAAGAATGGGAGGCACTTATCCGTTGCCCGGGAGATGAAACGGTTAAGGGTCGCCACTCGCCTGCGTGAGCCTTTGGACCTCCTTAACGGTTTTAGGTGACTGCATCTCAATCAAGGCTTTGATTTTCTCAGGGTTGGCCTCGATGCCGCGCTGACTGACCATGAAACCCAGGAACTTGCCAGATCCCACACCAAAAGCGCACTTCTCAGGATTGAGCTTCATCTGATATTTGCGAAGTGTGGCGAAAGTCTCTCGCAGGTCGGTGAGGTGGTCAGCGGAGAGTTTGCTCTTAACCAGCATGTCATCCACATACACTTCCATGTTCCGTCCGATCTGATGGTGGAAGACTGTGTTGACCAAACGTTGGTAGGTGGCCCCAGCATTCTTTAGTCCGAACGGCATGACACGGTAGTGGTAGGTGCCCCGATCGGTGATGAAAGATGTGTGTTCCTGGTCGGATGAGTGCATCACGATTTGGTTGTACCCTGAAAAAGCATCCATGAAGCTGAGCATTTGATGACCGGCCGTGGCGTCGACCAGTAAATCAATGCGGGGGAGAGGATAGCTATCTTTGGGACAAGCTCGGTTCAAGTCGGAGTAGTCGACGCAGAGACGCCACTTGCCATTGTTTTTGCAGACCAGGACCACGTTGGACAGCCACTTGGGATAATCCACATTTCGGATAAACTGGGCCTCGAGAAGTTTATCAACCTCTGCAGCTATAAGACTGTTGCGTTCTGGATGGAAAATGCGTTGCCTTTGTCGGTAAGGTCGGAAGTGGGGCTCGATGCTGAGGCGGTGGGTTATGAAAGATGGGTCGATGCCCGGCATGTCTGCATGAGTCCAGGCGAAGACATCTCTGTGTTCAGTTAGGAGAGCGGTGAGGTCGGCTTTGGCTTGGGGAGGCAGTTGGCTGCCGATTTTAGCAGTTTTGAGTGGGTTGGTGGGATCAATGTTAACTTCCACGAGTTCCTCCACAGGTTCGCCTCTGATCAGTTCGTCTTCATCTCGGACGTCAAGTCCTTCAATGATCATTGCCTCCTTCAGTTTGACCTCTTTAAGTGAGG
This sequence comes from Camellia lanceoleosa, assembly GCA_025200525.1. Classification (NCBI taxonomy): domain Eukaryota; kingdom Viridiplantae; phylum Streptophyta; class Magnoliopsida; order Ericales; family Theaceae; genus Camellia; species Camellia lanceoleosa. The sequence goes on from CM045759.1 coordinate 49,069,315, forward strand.
CCACATAACATTCTCTGGCGACGGTCTGTTCTCCTCTCACTGTTCCGACCCCAAAATCAGTAGGGAACTTGAGGGCAAGGTAGTAGGTGGATGTGATGGCTTGGAAGGCATTGAGGGCAGTTCAGCCGAGGATGATGTTGTAAGCTGAGGGGCAGTCGACAACAAGAAAAGTAAGCAACTTCGTGGTCTGCCGTGGGTACTCTCCAATGGTGATGGGGAGATCGATGGAGCCAATAGAGGTCACCCGGTCACCGGTGAATCCAACCAGAGGAGTTTGGAGTGGGGCTAGGCTTTCTTCCCCGATCTTCAGTTGGCGGAAGCAGTTGAGGAAAATGATGTCGGACGAGCTGCCATTGTCAATGAGGACTCGTCTGACCTTATAATTGGAGAGGACAGTGGAGATGACAAGGGGATCATCGTGAGGATAACGGATGCCAGCACAGTCGGCGTCCGTGAAGGTAATGGGCTCTGTCCACTGCTTGGGTTACTTGGGGGGTCGGTCGACCGTGGCAACTGTCTTGTCCGAGCCCTGTCGTATCTTTCTAAGTTCTGCCCTCTGAGCTGAGCGTGATGGTCCCCCACAAGCGAGACCACCTGAGATGACTCTGATTTCACCAACTGGTGGAGGCGGATTCCCTTGAGGCCGAGGTTGTTGGTGAGGTCGTTCATGCCCCTGGTCTGGTTGAGCTGGTCGCCGTGGAGGGGTATGCCTGCGATTGTCTCTGTGGGGCTCGGTCCTTTGTCTCTGCTGAGGACGGGTATCTGTGAATCGGCTCAGACGCCCCTGGCGAATGAGGGTCTCTACTTGGTCTTTGAGGCTGATGCAGTCGTCGGTGTTATGGCCATGATCTTGGTGGAAGCGGCAATACTTGGACTGGTCTTTGCGGTTGGAGGGGTTCTGTGGAGGAAGAGGCCACTTGAGGGGGTAGTCCCGTTGGATTTGGTTAAGAACTTGTTCCATGGGAGTATTGAGGGGGGTATATTGCTCGAACCGACCGGGGGGTCTGGTTGGGGCCGGTCGGTCGGCACGAGGGGCTCTGTCAGCATAGCGGGATGTTTGGTTATGAGGTCGGGTGTTGCTAGGCTCTGAGTCTTTTCTTTTTTCTCTGGGGGTCAGGTATTTAGTTGTGGAATCCTGCCGAGCGGCTAGAGAGTCCTCGGCGTTCATGTACTTTTGGGCTTTGGAGAGCAAGGCTGCCATGGATGTCGGGGGGTTCTTGGAGAGGGAGAAGAGGAAGTCGGATGACCGTAGACCAGCCATGAAGGCTGTGAGGATGACCTTATCGTCGTTTTCAGCAACTTGTAAGGCTTCGGTGTTGAAGCGAGTGACAAAGCTGCGTAGCGACTCCCCCTCGGTCTGACGGATGTTGAGGAGTTGGGTCGCCGGACGTCGCTGGCGTTGGGCTCCAATGAAGTGGCTCAGGAATGAGTCACTAAGGTGTTGAAATGTAGAGATCGAACTGTGGCAATCGGTGAACCATAGCCGAGCCGATCCCTTTAGGGTCACGGGGAAGGCTCGGCACATGATTTCGTCGGGGAAAGCATGGAGGATCATGAGTGTACGGTAGGTTTCCAGGTGGTCGACGGGGTCGGTTGTGCCGTCAAAGGGGTCGATGGTAGGCATTTTGAACTTGGGGGGTAGGGGTTTGTCTCTGATGGAGGCGACGAAGGGGGAGTTTGCTGTGGTGGAGGGCTTGTGTTGGATGTTTTGCATGACCCCTTGGAGTTGGAGTTTCATGGCTCGGAGTTCGGCATCCCAAAGGGGAATGTTGTCACCTCCAGAGGGAGATAGATGTTGACGCCGGGCTTCTCCCTGAGCCGGGCTATGTTAAGGACGTGGGGGTGGAGGAGGAGGATGTATATGTGGATGAGAGGGCTGCAAGCCCCCCGAGTTGGGAGGATTGGGTTGTGGGGCAGTATGGCCTGGGACTTGTTCCTGATGGGGTGGAATGTCTTGAGGTGGTGGAGGAATAGGGAGGTTCCGTTGGAGCAGAGCGTTGAGTAGGGCCTGGTTTTGCTCGGCCATACGGTTGATGCTATTGGTGAGTTCAATGAAGTACTGTGGTGAGTATGGCCTGGGACTTGTTCCTGATGGGGTGGAATGTCTGGAGGTGGTGGAGGAATAGGGAGGTTCCGTTGGAGCAGAGCGTTGAGTAGGGCCTGGTTTTGCTCGGCCATACGGTTGATGCTATTGGTGAGTTCAATGAAGTACTGTGGTGGGTTGTTCGGGTTGGGGGGGTCGGTCTGGTGATCTGCAGCGTTATGGTGGGAAGCCATGGATCTGGTCGTTACCATGCACGTAACGGGTGAGATGGAATAGGTTGCTGGGAGAGGGTCTCCGGCGGCAATGAACACAACTGGCGCACGGACAAACCGAGTTCCCACAGACGGCGCCAACTGATAATACAGTGAATGCTAGTGAATGGGTTGGACCGATCCAAGCTCCGCAAGTCCACTGGATAACCTGCAAACAAGTCCAATCGGGGAACGGGGTAGTCCCCCGGCGAACCCTCCGGTGTATGAATTAGAGAAGGTGATGGACAAAAATATGTAGAGAGAGAGAGAGAGAGGGGGTGGAAAACTTAACCTTCTTCTTCCCTTCGAGTTCAGCTTATATCCAACTGTAATCATTTCGCTGTCTCTGTCGTTCTGATTGTCCCCGCCGAAAGCTTGAGGCGTGGTTCGCCTTGTTCAGGGCGAGGGGGTGTCATTCCGGCTGAGGGGTGTTGTCGCAATAAATGCGGTGATGGGTTGCATTAATGGTGATGTGCTGTGGCAATAACTTTGCAGATCTTTGTCTGCTGATATGGCCTGCTCTGCACCCGCCACGTGTCCGAGCATCATTGGCCTTTCTGCCGGTTGGACTCAATTGCCGGGTTTCTTGGCTGGGTTGTGTAATCAGGTCTAAATGGTGGGCTTGGGTTTATTCATGGTGGGCCGTGGTCCTCATGGGCCTATCCCTGTCATAGATAATTTTTGAGTAGTTAAGTTTGGGTTTGTAATATTAATCACTGTGTTTGGTTTGAGTTTTCTGGATTAAATTTTTTGAAAACTGAGTTTTTTGGTTTTCGTATTCTTTTGTTTTTAGTGAATATTTTTTAAATTTTAAATATTTTTTTTACTTTTTTAGATGCACCTTAGTTAGATGTATCTAAAAAGTAAAAAATTTGTGAAAAAATATTTTAAAAAATTAATAAATACATAAAAATACAAAAAATGTACTGAATTCTTGTATTTTTTTTGTATTTTTGGTATTTAGTGAATTTTTAAAAGATTTTTTTTACAATTTTTTTACTTTTTAGGTGTATTTATGTTAGGTGTGTCTAAAAAGTAAAAAAATTGTTTAAAATATTAAAAAAATTCAGTAAAAACAAAAAAACATGAAAAATAAGAAAGTAGAATTTTTTGAAAACTGTTTTCTGAAAACAGCAACCAAGCAAGCTGAATGGTTTTGTTAAGGATGTAGCCTTGTTCTTCTTTTTCCTCTGCGCTTCCCTCTTCTCTTTTCTTAAAGGTGTTCTACATGACAAGATAGGTCAACATTGTCCCATTCGTTAGGTTTTCCGTAATGTCATTGGTTAGGAGCGCCATGTGGACAATGCCACATGACACTTTAGGTATATTGAATAATAAAAATGTTATAGGTCCCAAATTTTCTACCAAATAAATGACCAAATGTCTTACATTGATATCCCTAGCATTACCTATTGAATAATTACACCTATTATTTTGGCACTATATTTAAGATTTGTTTAAAATGCAACAGTTTGCTCTCTTTATTGTGATTCAATGAATTCTTCATCCGGATGTTGATAATTATCTTTTGTTTGTTTTAATCATGCTTAATATTTTAGTTCCATTGTGTTTCTGTAACTATTATCAGTTTTGCTTAACCTACTTATTTAGCAGTTCAACATCATTCATTTGGTTTAAGTATCTTGCAAAATATTTAACTATAAATCTTAGCCTCTATTTTTCCCTCGAAATCGACATCAAGTGGAATAAAATTGTAAATATGAACAGTTCGAATTATCGAAATGGGCCCATTTCACTGCACAGTAGTTACTGCAGTAGCATCCCCAATTCCGTTAGGATGGATTCAAATCTTGGGATAACTATTTTATGCACTATGCCAAAAGTTAAGTATTTATCCAATCTTCTTTTTTTTTTTTTTTTTTTTTCTCTCAAACCTACATCAACAGTGTGTGGTGAGACTCTTACTAGCTTTATAGTCTATTATTTTCATCATCCCTTTTCGATTCTTGTCTTCCACGGGGAGAGGGGGTGTCAATTCAACATCCCTCTATCTTTTTCCTCTCACCCCTGTTTTTGATCTTTCTTACACTTGTTGAGCAAGTATTTCTAGTTCGATCTAGACCTTTTGCACCTCATCTAGCTAGGCATTAGCAATAGTTTTATATTTTGATGACGTTGATCGACGATCGAAACTGATTTGTTACGAGAGAGGTTGAGTTCTGATCTGTTCTTTTTTATTATTGTTTGTGAGTGGGTTTCCTTTTAGATTATTGTAATGGTAGTGGCTGTGGGTGCTGTGTGTTTCTTCAATATTATTCGGTTGTTGTCGTGGTTGTTGGTTATGTGCTCTTGGTTTTTTGGGATTGCAAATATGTTGAAAATACATTTTCTCCTCAACTTTACATCATTTTCGTTGAATCTATCAATATTTAAATTTAGTTTTATTTTTTAAAATTATATTTACCATTCATTCTTTCAGATATAAATGTGAATTGATGGAAGAATTATCGATATATGATCAATTTGATTTTTGACAAATATACTACACTCGATGTATTGTAAAAAACAAATTATTTGAATTATCAAAATAAGATTTGAATTGAGCTCAAATGGTTGTGCAACATCCCATAGTATGATACCTAAAATCATCACTTTTGTACCTGTATGTGGGGGTTCTGAAAAGTCGCTGGTAAACATAAATGCTCGCCAGAAACTTCGAAGACTGACCGGAAAACTCTACGGCTCTATTTGGTTTCATTATCAAATCATGATTCCATCTTCATATTCCAACCCTTTGTTTGATTATAATTTTTAAAATATGATTCCAAATCACATTTCAAAACACATTTGAAAACATGTTTAGTAACTAGAGAGTTTTTGAATTTTTGGGTCTACTCGATCGTCCGCACAAATATTCTTCCAAACGTCCGGCCAGTTGACTGAAACAGTGCCTTTTTTTTTTTTTTTTTGGCAATTGCCACCTGATATTTGAAAAAAAAAAATTATTTGTTTTTGATATTTTTTAAATATAGAATTTTTTTTTAGATTAAAATGACAAATTATTTAGCCATTTATTTAAAATTAACAAAAAAAAAATTTAAATAAAAAAACATTTTTAAACAAAACAATTAAAAAACATTTTCCAATCAAATATACAATCAAAAGTAATTTTAAAACACTAGATGGATATTTTATTTTGACAAAAAAATAATATATATTTTTAATATTTTAAATAAAAAAATATTTTTGAAATTTTTTGAATTTTTTAAATAATTTTTTTTAAAAATAGAATTTTAAAAAGAGTTTGGTGATGAGTTTTGAATAGAATTTTTAATAGAGTTTTGAATTGTGTGTTTGGTTATGAGTTATAAGCTTTTTAAATTAAGTTTTGAAGTTTTGAAAAATTGTTTCAAAACTCATAACCAAACAACTTTTATTATTTCAAAACTTATTTCAAAAATTCAAAATTCAATTCAAAACTCATAACAAACAAATTTTCTCTTTTTAAATCATGATTTAACAACTCACAAACTCAAAATATAACTCCATTCTCAAATCATGATTTTAAAACTAAACCAAACACTACCTACAATTCTCTAGAAATAGAACGAGAGTATTAGATTATTCAATGGTAGCCATATAAGAACTCAATAAAAGAAGATAATGGAGTATAATAGGTTGGGTGAAGAAGAAGACGAAGAGATTAGAGAGAGAATAATGACAAAACTCCCATATAGACCTCCCACTTTCACTCTCAAAAAAACTAAGAATTATGAGGAGTTATCTAAGTGAATTCTCATTCTCTTTTGAAAGTTATGGGTAAGTGCTTTATATGGGCAACTCAAAAGCTACCCTTTCGAAGGAGAGGTAATCAATCAAGATTAAGTCCAACCTCTAGGTTTTCTTAGAACCATTTCAAGAATAATGTCCTACATCGCCTGGGAGGGACTCCCACTTCCATTTTATAAGTGCATTGGCCCCCTTCACCTGTCACAAGGCCTTTTCCCAAAAGGGAAAACAAAGCTGCGAGGGCTAACTCCCAGAGGGCTGCCCAAAGCAGACAATATCGTGGCAAGGCGCAAGAGGACAGACATCGCGAATTTGGCACTAGAAGGAGGGCCGTCCGATAGACTCTCCCACTGTTACAGCCTAGTATATTGGGGGTTATGATGAGGACAATGTCCCACATCGCCTGGAAGGAATTCCTACTTCCACCTTATAAGCGCATTGGCCCCCTCCACCTGTTACGAGGCCTTTTCTGTCGAGGAGGAACAAAACCGTAAGAAGGAGATGACAAGATCCATTCCTCAACCATAAAGCGGACAATATCTACAAAAGAACAACCATGTGTTCCAGCCATCTGAGCTCTTCCCGGTACGAGGCATTTTCCCTCGATGAGGAACAAAACCATGAGGGGGAGACGACAAGATCAGTCCCTCAACCCCAAAGCAGACAATATCTGTACGAGAATAACCATATGTCCCAGCCATCTAAGTTTTCTCTATATGAGGCCTTCTCCCTTGAGGAGAAAAAAATGGTTAGGGGGGACGAGAAGATCCGTCCCTTAACCCCAAAGCGGATAATATTTACAGGAGAACAGCCACATGTTCCAATCATTTGAGCTCTTCTCAATATAAGGCCTTTTTCCCTGAGGAGGAACAAAATCGTGAGGGAGGACGGCAAGATTCGTCCTTTAACCCCAAAGCGGATAATATCTGTAGGAGAACAACCATATGTTCTAGCCATATGAGCTCTTCCCTATATGAGACTTTCTCTCCCGAACAGAAAAAAAACCGTGAGGGGAGGACGACTCTCATACCTTGCCACAATATTGTTCATTTTGGGCAGCCCTTTGGGGCTCAGCCCTCACGACTTTGTTGTTCCTCTAGGGAAAATGCCTCGTAATAGGTGGAGGGGGCTAGTGCGCTTATAAGGTGGAAGTGAGAGTCCTTCCCAGGAAATGTGGGACATTGTCCTTATTATAACACCCCAGTGTAGTAGGTCGCAACAATGAGAGAGTTTTCCGGACAACCCTCTTTTTAGCTCCATATTCGTGACGTTTGTCCCCTCGCACCCTACCACGATATTGTTTGCTTTGGACAACCCTCTGGGGACAATATCTCACATTGCCTGGGAGGGACTCCCACTTCCACATTATAAGCGTACTAGCCCTCTCCACCTGTTACGAGGCCTTTTCTCCAAAAGAAAAAGAAAGTCGTGAGGGTCAACCCCTAGAGGGCTGCCCAAAGCGGACAATATCGTGGTAGGGCGCGAGAGGACCGACATCGCGAATTTGGCGCTGGAAGGAGGGCCATCTGGCAGACTCTCCCGCTGTTGCGGCCCAGTACGTTGGGGGGTTATGATAAGGACAATGTCCTACATCGCCTAGAAAGGACTCATACTTCCACTTTATAAGCGCACTGATCCCCTCCACCTTACGAGGCCTTTTATCTAGATGAAAAACAAAGCCATAAGGGCCGACCCCTAGAAGGCTGCCTAAAGCGGACAATATCGTGGCAAGCCACGAGATGGTAGACGTCACGAATTTGGGGTTAAGGAATGGATCTTGTCGTCCCCCTCCCCCCCCTCCTCATGGTTTTGTTCCTCCTCAAGGAGAAAAGGCCATATAACAGGGAAGAGCTCAGATGGCTGGAACATGTGGCTGTTCTCTTGCAGATATTGTCTGCTTTGGGGTTGAGGGACAGATCTTGTCCCCTCTCACGGTTTTGTTCCTCCACAAGAGAGAAGGCCTCGTACAAGGAAGAGCTCAGATGGCTGGAACATGTGGTTGTTCTTTTGCAGATATTGTTTGCTTTGGGGTTGAGGGACGGATCATGTCGTCCCCTTTTACGATTTTGTTTCTCCTCGGGAAAAAATTACCTCGTACAAGGAAGAGCTTAGATAGCTGGAACATGTGGCTATTCTCCTGTAGATATTGTTCGCTTTGGGGTTGAGGGACGGATATTATCGTCCCCCCCCTCTCACGATTTTTTTTTTCTCGGGAGAGAAGGCCTCGTACAGAGAAGAGCTCAGATGGCTAGAACATGTGGTTGTTCTCCTATAGATATTGTCCACTTTTGGGTTAAGGAACGGATCTTGTAGTCCTCCTTCTCTCCCCCCCCCTCTCACAATTTTGCTCCTCCTCGGGAGAGAAGGCTTTCGTGACGTCTATTCTCTTGCGCCCTGCCATGATATTGTCCACTTTGGGTAGCCCTCTAGGGGTTGGCCCTCACGGCTTTGTTTTTCCTCTGGAGGAAAGGCCTCGTAATAGGTGGAGGGGGCCAGTGCGCTTATAAGGTGGAAGTGGGAGTCCCTCCCAGGCGATGTGGGACATTGTTCTCATCATAACCCCCCAGTGTACTGGGTCGCAATAGCAGAAGAGTTTATCGAATAGTCCTTCTTCTAGCACCAAATTCGCGACATCTGTCCTCTCGTGTCTTGCCACGATATTGTTTGCTTTGCGCAGCCCTCTGGGGGTCAACCCTCACAGCTTTGTTTTTTCTTTGGGGAAAAAGCCTCATACAGGGAAGGGCTCAGATGGCTGGAAAATGTGGTTATTCTCCTATAGATATTGTTTGCTTTGAGGTTGAGGAACGAATCTTGTCGTCCCTTCCTTACGGTTTTGTTCCTCCTCATGGAAAAAATGCGTCATAACTATGGTTATCAGAATCCCGATCCAGATCTTACGATCCATTTGAGTACAATCGATCTGGATTGTGTGAAAAATTTCTTACAGGTAGGATATTTCGATCCTAATAATGGGATCTTATAGGATTGTGGAATCTCGATCCGAATCCAATAATATTTGATCTAATTTATAAGTCTTGTTTTGTATTGTATGACATATTTTATTATAAATTTTATATTTGTTGTCTAAATACCAATTTATGTGATTAAAATAAATAATAAAAAACAAGTAGTATTAAATTAATTAGATTAAGTAAAACAAATTAGGAAACAAACATTCAAATATTGCAGTAATTTAAGAAAATTAACTAGTCGGAAAAACAAACTTAGCTTTAGTAGAGTCTAAGGAGGGTAAAATGATTGCAACTTTATCCTAATTTTTGGAGAAATTATTTTTGTGAGTCGAATCCGCTCCACCAGGGATACTAACGACAAACCTTATATTTCGGTTAAGCTGCTCTTTTGAGTCTTCAATCTATTTTCATATCCAACTTTGTTAAATATTTTTTCTTCACTTTTTATGCATTATTGTAGATTGTAAAGTATTTTGTTATATAATTATTCTTCTTCACCTTCTTTTTTTGATGAAATATAAAACTTTTACCACCGAATTTTCTATTGTAAAATATTATATCTATATTTTACATAAAGTATTATATTTTTCCCAATATCTTTCCTTCTTTCTAACAGAATATAAACTCATTTTATTTTATGTATACGTTTTGAAAAATATTTATTTAGATTAAATTATTATATAACTTTTTTGTTTTTCCATAGAATTTTAGGATGCTCGATCCTATTATATCATCTGATCCTATAAACACCCTCCAACATGCAACGTAGAATGTCGATTTTAACAACCTTGCTTGTAACGGGTGGAGGAAGTCAGTGCGATTATAAGTTGGAAGGGGAGTCCCTCCAGACGATGTTATGGTCTCAATTCGAAGATGAGCAAGTGAGTGTGTGTAGCTTTTTTGGTAAAATCTTCCATTCTTTGATCCTTTTTAGTCCTACTTATTGTGATTGCATTTGCATTTTGTTTGGAGACGGGTTTTTGGTGAGAACAGAATTGGTGTGCGGTGGTGGTGGAGGAAAGAGGACGACTGGCGGAGGCTGTGAGGAGAAGATATTTGTGTCGGTGAGGTTGACGCCTTTGAATGAGAAGGAGATTGCGAGGAACGATGTGTGTGATTGGGAATGCATCAATGAAGATACCATCATTTTCAAGAACTGTAATCTTCCACTTCCAGATCGTTCCATGTATCCAACTGCCTACACTTTTGGTGTGCTAATTACTTTTCTCTTCATTTTTTGTGTGAATTTTTTATGTATTTGTGTTGTTTTTGAGTGTTTAAATTTAAGACACTGTTGAGATCTTTGATTTGATTTGATTTGGGAAGTAATGTGTGGAGTGAGAAGGAAATGATGGTGAAATGTGAATGAATGAAGTATAAATTAATTTATTTTCTTTTTTACATTTTCATTCTATTTTCTCTTTGCTTCATAACTCTCTATCCAAATTAATATCCAAGACTAGAAGTTTGTTAAACTATGTGGTTTTTTTTGTTTTTTTGTGGGAGAGAATAGGAAACCATATTATTGTTCTTTCTTCATTTAGCCGATTCTATTGGAGTTTTCCTTGTAAAACTGTTTTGTCCAGGAGGTTTCAAATTTAGTCTCTTTAATTCTTTTACATTAGTATTTATTTATTTAAAATTAAATCAATAGTGTAGAACAGACTTTATTCCCAAATTATGTTAGAACGTGGTTAGCAACTCGCACCCAAAAAATAAATATTGCTAACCACATTTTTTATATAATGTGAAAAGGTAGTTCAAATAGTGGTATGTGTCAAGTAAAAAACGTAATTAACAATCACATTTTTTAAAAAGTATGTTAGATTTGTTTAATTTTGAATAAAAGAACTGCAAAAGGGTTGAAGGCCTTCAAATTCAGGTCTGTCTGGGTATCAATTTTACAGAATCTATTGCCACAGTCAAGTTGTGAAGTTTCCTTTGCATGTGGTTCAGTATGTTAGATTTGAGAAAGAAGTTTGAATGCAACTTACGAAGAATTGTTGTTACAATTTCATATCAGCATTGCTGTCATGGCTTGGATACTCCTCACCAACACCCAACCCCCCCCCCCCCGCGGCAGGTAGACAGAGTATTTAGGAGTGACTGCTCCACAACGGAGGTGTATGAGAAAGGAGCCAAGGGCGTTGCTCTTTCAGTTGTCAACTGTGAGTATAATCTCTCTTTGCTTCTCCATTTTTCCTGATATTGAATTTCACTTGAATTCCATTGACAATTTTCTTTATGTCAAATAATGGGCATAAATTTCAGCTACTGTTTTGCATACGTACAAACAAGTAGTGGGAAGACATTCACGATGACGGGAATTACTGAGTATGCCATAGCAGATATTTATGATTATATAGAGAAGGTAATTACGAAACTACTAATATTCACTGTTTCTCACTACTTGATGTTCTTGCATTCTATTATAATACTATGTTCCTTGGGCTTTCACCTAAGAAGCACCAACACTTCTAAGAAGATGGCGTGTCCATGTCGGACACTGACACTCATTTGACATTTCCCAATGCGTGTTGGACCTGACATGCCTTGGATACTTGAAGGACACACATATCCACCTCTTAGACACACATGAAACACATTATAAGTTAAAAAGAAAAACAATATAGTTTTATGCCTATTAGCGAAACTTTAGGAATTAATGTTATGCTCCATTTTCTTAATTATTATTTTTGATAAAAATATTCATATATATAATAAATGACATATACAAACATATAAAACTATATATTTTGCATGTGTCACACAAGTGTCATCTTGCTTTTTTGAAAATTTTCAGTGTCAGCGTGTATCTGTGTCATGTTGCATGTTTGCGCCTATGCTTCTTAGGCTTCAACTGTTCGTTGTTTACATGTTTGTTTTATTTGCAGCACAATGAAAGAGAATTTCTTTTGAAGTTCTCTGCTATGGAGATTTACAATGAATCTGTTAGGGACCTCCTCAGCACAGATAGTTCTCCACTTAGTATTTGATATTTTTCCATTGTGCTTAATTCTTAGCTATTTCACAGAGAGGGACAGTTACTGAGAAACTCACAGAGGAACCTCTCAGGGACTGGAATAATGTAATGGAACTCCTCTCCATCTGTGAAGGTAAGATATTCTCTAGTCATCTGACCTTTAATAGATGATCGTGACTGCATATTCTAAATGTCTTGGTGCATTCATGAAGCTCAAAGACAAATAGGGGAAACTGCCCTGAATGAAACAAGCTCCAAATCTCATCAAATAATCAGATTGGTAGGAATGTTGTTTTCTTGAATGATTGTTCTAAACATAACTTATTGTTCTTTCCATTCAATTGACGAATGGGTTTTTGCAGACAATTGAAAGTTCTGCTCGGCAATTTTTAGTCAAGGACTAAAGCACCCTTACAGCTGCTGTGGTATGGATCGTCAAGTTTTTGTTAGATTAATTTGAATGGTTATTAAGATGTTAATTTATGCCATGTTGCGCTATATTAATATTTTTTTTGATACATTCTGTGCAGAATTTTGTTGATCTTGCAGGAAGTGAGCGTGCATCTCAGTGATTATCAGCTGGCACCAGGCTAAAGGAGGGTTGCCACATAAATCGTAGTTTACTGACCCTGGGAACTGTTATCTGCATGCTAAGGTTAGCTTGTTTTTCAATTTTTTTAATCATTTTGATAATGAAACTAACTTGAAGTCATTGCTTGAAAAGTTACTGGTGCTATAGCCTATATATATGAGAACTGAATTCTACACTTGAGTATCCTATCCTTCAGATTTAGAAAGCTGCGAAGAGCTTTAGAGCTCCAGCGGTGAAGTTTTAAGGTATGGCATTGCTGAACTAGCACAGTTCAGCAAAAACACTCACTTTGACCATAATGCTAAAATAGCATAATGCTATTTCCTGTCCAAAACTTAGCACAATAAATAACACAACGGTATTTTATTCTACACTTTGACTGTATGGCTTTTTCGATAAAAATTACATCCATGCTATTCTATTATAAATTTGTGGGCATTTGGGCTTAGCCAAGTTCAATTTATTGAGCTCGGGCCAGGCTTGAGCAAATAAGATCGGGTTAGAGGTTGGGTTTGAGCAACTCTCAACACAATTTGGGTTTGGCATAAACAACCTCTCAACCTGACTGAACCCGCCCAAGTTGCATCCCTCAACAAAATCAATATTATCAAAATCTGTAGAAGGCCTGCAAATAATAAAAACCAATAAAGTATCTGCAATCCAGTTCTGAGTTATTTATTTATTTCGTCCTTTTCAAATTTCCCCACCAAATGCGAAAGAGTTAGTGACACCTTGATGAGCTCAATGGGCTAATGATCAGATTCGGAGCATTTGGACCAGCAGAAACTAATTTGATGAATAATATCAATATGATGGGAAAAATTAAGACCAAGTAAGTTCACTGAGTGCATCACAATCTGTGAAGCAAGATTGTCAGTAGAATACCAATGCTCCATAAACTCCAATGTCCTGTCTAATCCACATTTACATCTAGAGGTTGACACTCCAACATTTGGCAACCACTAAGTTAAATGCAATGATGTAATGAAATAATTTCCACATGAATATATTTTAATAGGAATTTCCTTCTACAATTAGTTACAAATGTACTATGTGGTGGAACCTTGAGAATAAACACCCTCATGAGCAGAGTCAATTAAGAATGCCCATCATTTGGACCAACTCAAAATAATCAGATCCTCAGAAGATAGGAGATGTTCCACTAAATTTAAGTTCCATCATTCATGATCGTTTACTATGGTTCAGCACATGGTAAATTATGTACTCTTGTTGTCAACACTAGCACCATCTCCGAGCCAACTACCCTGAAGAAGTATACACAACATATATTAAGAAGGTATGTGGTGTATCTTCTATGAAAGGTTTAGCTTCTAAAAAGCCTCCTCCAAATATGATAATGAAAATGTATGGAGAGCGCAAGAATGAGGATGAATTCCATGACAATATTTAGCTGTTAAGAAATTTGCCCACAGTCACATATTACATTGACGTTGTCTCCACAACTTGATGCTCAAAGCTAGCACATGGAAGGATTGTGAAAGTCCAAACCTCCCTCTATAACAATAAGGGGTAAAGAGACGATAATTCAATCCAATGGTACTTAGGAAAAATCATTATCTAGTTGTCAAGGATTGCATTCATCTATGTTGTGAAAACTGTGAGTTGCCTTATTGCTTGGTTTGAACAACAAAGAGAACTGAAGCAAAGCTAAACACTCCTTTCGCTGAACCATGGACTTTTTGCTCTTTTTTTTTCCTGTTGATGGTCTTAATAGGAGCAAGAGCCAAATGAATTGTTTTAAAGCAAAAAACCAAGGACTACTTGAATTATCTTCATCAGATTAACTCAAACTTGATTCTGACCGTCATCATTTAGCCCATGATTTTCAAATTTGTTGACTGGTAATCACTTATATCAACCAGGTGCTGGTAATGGTTAGTTGTTTATTTTATTAAGACAATGCAGTGGTCAGGATCATATGACTAATCACTTGGTCATGCTGCTTTACTCTACATTCTCTCAGATTACTATCATCACTTTTGGCTAGTACACTCCTTTGGGTAATCATGATGATCTTATTACGTCAAAGATTTGTTGTTGTGGTCTTTTTAAATCAACCAAAATGATTAAATTCTCAGGAATTTTGTGCCTTTAATCCTTTTACCCGCCTTTTCTTTTGCTTGTCTGTGTTTTTTTTGGTTTGATTGTATGATGTTTCATCCTGAACATTACCATTTGTTGATTGCAAGTTTTGTTATCATTTGTGTTGTCCTATCAGTGGGTGCAGCAAGGGAAGAAATGGGCATGTTCCTTCCAGAGATTCTAAGCTAACTCGCATATTGCAATCCTCGTTGGGAGGCAATGCTAGAACTGCCATCATCCGTACCATGAGCCCCGCGAGAAGTCATGCTGAGCAATCAAGAAATACGCTATTGTTTGCAAGTTGTGAGAAAGAAGTAACAGCTAACACTCAAGTTAATGTAGTCATATCAGATAAAGCATTAGTAAAGCATCTGCAGAGAGAATTAGCTAGGTTGGAAAGTGAACTGAGAAGTCAAGGGCCCACCTTTGTTGCATCACATTATTTGGCATTACTCAGAGAGAAAGGCCTTCAGATTGAAAAGGTAATGATTGGGCTTTCATTATCAAATTGCAATAACTCTTCAATAATAATATCGAACAGTTCATAAATTTGTGTGTAATTGTTGCATGAGGAATATAAATTTCAAGACTCTTTAAAACCACAATGTGGTACTTCTGAATCTTAAATTAAAAATTATAGGGAAAATTTCATTTCACCCCCTTGTGGTTTGGCCTATGTGCACATAACCCCTTGTCATTTGGAAATAAGCACATAACCCCCTCTAGTTTGTGGACTAAGAAACCCTTGTACATAAGTAACTTGATTATGCAAACCACAAACATTTTTGTCATTTTTTGGGGAGACAAAATTTACTTTAACCCTGTTTGTTTTACTCCATCTGCAATTAATCCCTCTGACATTTGGAAATGAGTGCATAACCCCTCTATGTCTTGGCATGTGTTTCGCACTTGTTAACTTGGACATAATGCTGATGGTGCACTTCAGTCCACAAACTACAAGGGGATTATGTGATTATTTCCAAATGATAGGGAGTAATCTGCACATAGATTAAACCACATTGGAGGGTAGAGTGAAATTTTCCCTAAATTATGTCACATAATCACATCCACTAGTGAGTTAGTTTGGCAAACATAAGTGTAATCTTTGCTGTTAAACCCTTATTTCCATGTGCATCCATCTCCATCATTTATAATTAATTCCACTTTTTCTTTTAGGCTGCATGACTTTCATTCCTTTTTGTTAGGGAAAATCGATGAATCCCCACAAGTAAATCAATCAATGGGAATATAAACTAATGCGGAAAAATTAAATCAAAGACAACACAAGAATTTTACGTGGTTCCCTCAATGTGAGGTACGTCCACGGGATCGAAATCCGATTCCACTATCAACCAAATAAATTCCAAACGATTACAAACGAGACACTAATGGTCTCACAAAACCACCCTTAGGTGAATTCCAAATAATCACAAATAAACAAGAGGAAAGACCTCACCAAATAGATGAACCAAAATCTTCAAAACCTGAGTTGAAGAAGACCCAAAATAACGAACCAAAACATCAACCGAAGATGTCCCAAAAACGAGCTTCAAAGAACCAAAATTGACCCAATCTTCAAAACTTCGGCACTGTTCCCGAAAACCATGAAAGCCGCCGCACCTTTTTTCTTTATATTCCCTCCAAGCATAAAACATAAAACAATATATATATATATATATATTGTTAATCTAGGGTTTTGTAATCAAACCCTAATTGTATCCAAATTGGATTGGGCCTCCACAAATATAATATATAAAAATATATTATACTAAACCAAGCCCAATTAAAACTCTTTTTCCAAAACCAATTGGGTCCCACACTCCAATAAGGAGGTATACCCAACACTTTTCACTATCTGTTTTTCATATTAAGCCTTTTGTATATTTGTTGTTCTGCACGGAACATGCAAAAAGAATTTTCTTGGTCTATTTACTCATTTCTAATCTTTATTCCTTGTCTTGCTTCTAATCCTTTGACAATCTCATTTCAATTTTGGTTGGATTTTTAGGACTTTTGTGATCTAAAAGCAAAATAATTTTGTAACTCTTAGATTATTACAAGAGAGGACCAGTTGAAATGTCAACAAAATCCCACCTCAAGAACAATACCAATTTGAAAATATGAGATCTGTTGACGAACCATTTAGTTTAATAACATTGCAAGGATGTGGTTTAGATACTTCATTTGACTTTTACTTCACCGTAAGGGATATCTTTAACAACTTAACCTAACAGAAAATGGTAATTAATTTGGTGGACCATCGTTGACCGGGTCAAGATTCTCTACAACGAATTCTAGACTTCTTGTAGTAATCCAATGGCCTATGTTTAAAGTTAAGCAAAACTATGTCATTTTAGGATCTATGGTTTTAATGTCATTTTACTTCAGTTTTAACTCAATTGTTAAATTATGTACTTTGCTAATGTGTCTTGATTTGATAAAAAAAACACAAGATCATTGCAGAAGGAAGAAGTAGGCTTAAAAAGTCCGAAGAACCATGGCATCACATATGGAAATCCTTCTAATGTCTGCTTCTTTGACTTTTTGATAGTTGTAGGCTTAAAAAGTTCAATTTCAAATGACATTTTTGGGGAAAGTTAAGAGTGCACCTTGAGCTACTAACATTTGAAGTATGATTCACGAACATGCTGCAAATTTTTCCATCCATGCAAGAAGCAGCATTTGTCTTATGGGCTCATGCGTTGAATGCCGTTATCTTTTTATTTATTTACTTTTTCTACTTGTGCAGCTGGAGAAGGAGATGATAGATCTGACTATTCAACGAGACTTAGCTCAATGTCAGGTTCAGGATTTACTACAACTGGTTGGGAATGAGGGACATTCAATGACACGGGTAACTGTAGTTAAATTGTTGTACCAAAGCATCCATATCATCCAGGTGTGCCTTGTTTAGTTGAGTTTATTTATTTTTTCCTTTTTTACTTCTCCAGGTAGGTTTTAATAACTACCCACGCTTGCAAGTTTGAAAGTCACCGGAATTTGAAAATCCAGTACCAGAGACATCCTCTTTGGCAAGTCCTCACTCCTTGGACATTGGTGTTAGATCAATCAAGAGATCTCTTTATTCTTATGGACATAGTGGGAGAAGCTCTGATGATCACTGCATACAAATTCTTCCTGAATTTGAAGAGAACTTTGTGCCGAATGATACTTCTCCACAGCTATTGGTCGGTGTTTCTATGTTTATCCGAAGCAATTCTGGACGGAGTTGGGACATGGGACTTCGGAGGATTTATGCAAGGAAGTTTGATGCATAGAGGCAGAAGAATCGAATAGATCATCATCTCCTGGACAAAGCACTGAAATCTCTGAATCGATGGTGGCTGGGAACGGAGACACAATAGATCAGGAGTTCGTGTCACCGCCACTAAAGAAAGATAGTATGTTAAGTTATATCCCCCATTTCATTGCTCATTCTCATGAAAAACCATCTCCATGGCCATTAACAGAGTACATGTCTAGCTCTCAAAGCTTGAAGTTAACTAAAAGTAGAAGCTGTAAAGCAAGCCTGATGACTAGTCCATATTCACCATGGTTTGAGAAGGTGGAAAATAATGATAATGAGCACACACCACCAAATGGGTTCTAGAAAGAATTCAGTGGAAGACCTAAGGATATCCGAAGAAGGCTTTATGAATTGAACTATGGTGCCGACATTGAAAGGCTATCAAGAAAAGGTTCTCAATCTTCTATTAGGAGTGTTGCTGCTATTGATCTTGAAGCACACAGAGGCAGAACTTCAACTGATGATAATATTACTAGTGTTAATACATGCATTGTACGAATGGAGGAAAAGGCTGAGCTTCAGCAAGAGAAGCAAGTTGCTGATAATCCAGTGAGTTTTATTACTATTTCTAACTTTTATTTTAAATATTTTTGTGAAAAACAATGGCTCAACAGAGTTTATGCTGATGCCAAAGCAGGAATTTGTTAACAAGTTCTAGAGAAACTTTTATGTGTTCTTTTCATTTATCAGTTATATATGACATCACTATTAATTAAGCACAGTGAGAACAGTTGACACCTATTTGATAGAAAATGGCAGCAACCAATTAAAGTCTATAAAAGGCGTGGATCCAACGGTTCTAAGGCACAAGCCTTAATCTGGCATGTGCTAGATGATGTGGGGCCTACTTGGGAGATTAACTAGACTTGGGATTTATTTAAAAGTGTCTTTTGAGTTTCTCAAGTCAAATGTCTTTAAATTTCTAGTCAAGGTCTTTGGGTTATTTAGTTGGTCAAAGAGTCATGATTAATGCATTAAAGAGTCCTAGGGAGTCTAAGTTAGTCATGTCATTTAATTTGGAAAGTTTTAGAGTCAAGATGAAATGAGTATAAATTATATTGTAAGTCTGGTGGCAAATAAAAGGTAATGAATGAGAATTAAGCTTAGGCTTCTATGATTGTGCGATGCAATCTTTCTTTAATGTGATGCTAAAGAGCCCATTGGTGTGATGCCTTGGGTTTTCTAGGTGTGATATCTAGATCTATCCTTCTTTAACCTTTCTTTTACTTCCTACAAATCACTGTTCACGTCTACTGTTCATATCTGCTGTTCACAGCCCCAAAAACAGCCCTGTTATTTGTGTTTTTGCTCATACTTAGGCCTATTTCGAATCTGTCCTGCATTACTATTATGCTATGGGGATTCATAATAAATGCACTTTATGATTTATGACAGTCATTTAGCTAAGCCCGAGTGGCTGAGATTCATGGCTTTGTTCTTCTTGTTGTATCAATAACTTGAGTAGCATAAACACGAACAAGAGACAAAATGAAAATGCCAACATGGCAAAGTGTAGGGCATGGACACAATGGTACATGGAAAGGTAATTATGAATATTTTCATATAAAAAATGTACCCTTTTTATTAGTTTGTGCATACAAGGCTCATCAAAAAGTTCATAGCCCACAGTCCGGCCCAAGCTGGTCCTTGGCCTAGTCCTGAAATGTGAGCTGGGCTTGGACAAAAGGGTAAGGCCCATGGATTGGCCCATAAGTCCAGCCCGATGGACTACCTAAAACCTAGGCCATAGGCCCGACCCAAAGGCCCATGCACAAGGTAGCTGGTTGTTGTCATGCGTGGCATACCCTGGTCAAAATTTTGACAATTGCCATTTAGGACCCAACTTTGTAACAATCACTCTCATTTACACTTCCAAGCACACACCCATGACTCTCTCTATGGGTGTGTTTGTGTAACAACCCCATCTTGTTCAAAAAAATTACTTGAATTACCCTCGACATCGCTAAACCGGATCATGCTTATGACTGATAATTGAACCAACTGAAGTACTGAATGGACTGATTGAAAACTGGAACTGAATTGACTGAGCATATCTATTGTATTGCATTTTTATCTTTTCGATTATTTGATTATCTGTTCGTGTTTTTATGTTTAAACTGCAAATTGAAGGCCTTATCGGCGGCTGAATCGAAAATAGATTGATGTTTTGGAATTTATGTGATTTAATGGTATATTTATCTAAAATGTGATTAGGAATGATTAAACTAGATTAAATAAAGCCAATTAAAGAGTTTGTCGTAATTACACTTTTGCCATCCCTAGTGGGCCACTTAGGCAACACACTTAGAGAAACAAAACATTTTTCCTCAGCTCTTTTTGTGCCTATAGCCGACCAAAGTTAGGGAGAGGGAGAGTTAAGAGAGAATTGAACTCATCTTGTGAATGGGCTTGAAGAATTGAAGAAATTGTTAGAGAATTGTCAAATTGGACTCTTAAACCTTGAATACAAGACTAAGGTAGGGCATTCATCTTCTTGTTGTTGTCATAGGGTTAATTCTTGCATGATTCATGATTCATTTCAGAATTAAGTCATGTTGTAGCTCATACATGGTGAATTATACTAGAAATCATGCATGCATGTTTGAATTGATGAATTTTGAGTTGAGTTCATGACAAATTGTACATGCATGCTCATGTCTAAGCTTAAGTCCATGATTTCAACTTGTTTTCGGTATAAATGGCTCACTAGAACATCAAATTGGAGCTTTGAAATGGTTTAATTTCATGCATGTTTGCATGTTCTTCATATTCTTGAAAATGGGTTTGAATATGATTTTAATTGACTCACCTTTGGGGCTTGAATTCATAAATTGAGCTTTGAAACTTGTTATACATTGAATTTAGATATGTTTTCCAGAATTTGGGCCCAAGAGGTCGAGTTTAGAGTGGTAGAATGCTTGGTTTGAGCTTGGGAGGCAAATCTGGAAATTCCAGATTTGGCTTCCTCGCTCGAGCGAAGGATTCCTCGCTCGAGCGAGCACCTTTGTCCACGGCTCCGCTCGAGCGAGCATCGAGCGACCATCGCGCGTAAAATCACAGCATCCAATATTTTTACTGTTTCGACAGACCGCTCAAGCGAAGGATTTCTCGCTCAAGCGAAGCCTTTGTTTTTGGAAGCTCGCTCAAGCGAAGGAAGGCTCGGTCGAGCGAGGCTCCTATTTTCAGCAAACCTTGCAAAATGTTTTCTAAGTGTATTTTTGCATCTTTATCCCATTCTAGGCATTCTTAGGCCTAGTTTAAGGCATCTTAATGAGGATATAGATGTAGAACACACCAAGGCAAATTAGGGATTAAGTTATGATATTTCCCAACTGTGTAGCTTAGTGTGTGTTCAACCTGTGAACTGTGTAGGGTTGGCGACTGGAGAGACACGCTCTAGCATACTGTAGCCCAAACTCTGTGAGTAACAATTGTGTAAAGATATGTTCAACTGAGAATGTTTACTGACTGTTTACAGAACTGTTTTCTGAAGTGATTATTGTTATTTGATTGAATGTACGTCCTATATTCTGAAATGTACTGTGGCATCCTTATCACCTCATCGCTTTATTCTGAGAGATCTCTCGTTGGTTCCTCGTGGAACCATTATTCATCTTGATTGATGGCCATCATTACTGTTTGGTCTTTAAGACCTACTGTTTACTGCTATGCTAATGGATGTACCACATATGACTGAATAACTGTTCTGACTGAAGACTGAAAAACTGTTTAATGAACTATTTTCATTACTGTAAGGACATTTCATTCTTAACCTCTTTACGCATTATGTTATTCACTGGGCTTTAGCTCACTGTTTTTATATATATATATATATATAGGTGCTCAGCCACCAGATCGGAGCTAGGAGCGTGGGTTAGATTCCAGTTTTGTCAAGCCAGCCTATGTGCCTCATTGCGAGGTTCCGAGTTGCCATGCTATGGCTTTGGGGTGTTTTGTTTTTCCCCCGTCTGTCTCCGTACTGTTTTGGATTACTGTATAGACTGTCAGCTACTAACTATACTGCTATCAAGGGATTAGGTCCTCAGTCAGTGTATCAGAATTTTGTATAGATCTTGTTTCTACATGTGTGAATGCATGAAAAATCTTTTTGGCATACAGACTGTCACAGCTCAATGGACATTATTTATTTACTGTATTGGCTTCCGCTAGGCCCTGAACTCTGTTTTACTGTACTACTGTTAAGCAGGCCTTCGGTAATCTCGGATTACTGGCCGGTTACGGTGCTAAACCCATAGGGCCGGGTTTGGGTCGTGACAGAGTGGTATCAGAGCGATACTTAGCCACGAGTTATACCATACACACGTGTCCAAATGAGCTATAGGGTGTCCTAGAAAAGTGATTAGGGCATTTCATGAACTTGAAAAGTGTGTGGCTATGTTATGACTGAATAGATGTTAATGTGATAACTGTCTAAATATGCAACTGTTTATGTTATAATTGCTATAACTGTTATAACTGCTTATAGTGAAATGGACAATGCAAATGAACCTGAATCCTCATCTACTGAGGCAAGAATGGCACGAATGGAAATAATGATGGAACTGATAACTGCTAGACTTGAGCAACAACAGAACCAACAGCCCCCACCTCCTCCTCCTCCGGTATAGCCGGAACCCAATGCAAATGTGAATGATGGGGATATTATTGCTCTCACCCATAAATTCAGCAAGATGAAACCGCCATCCTTTCAGGGAGGCCTTGAACCGCTAAAGGCTGAAGCTTGGGTGCTTGAAACAGAAAAACTATTTGAAGTGTTTCCATGCTCAGAAGCGAATAAAGTACTGTTAGCTACCTTCACCCTACAAGAAGAAGCTAGAAGGTGGTGGATGTTGATCCGTGATACAAATACTGTTATGACTTGGGCTCAGTTCAAGGAGTTCTTCTTTGAAAAGTACTTCCCACAATGCGTCAGGAATAGGAAAGTGACTGAATTTGAACAATTGAGACAGGGTACAATGTCTGTGGCTGAATATGAAGCAAGGTTCACTGAGCTCGCCAGATATGCACCACATATGGTGGACATTGACTACAAGAAGGCCAGAAAATTTGAGGGTGGCCTTAATGTTGCAATACTTGACCGAATAAGTGTTTTAAAACTACCGACTTTTGTGGGTGTTCTCGACCGGGCATTGATGGCCGAGTCGAACATCGCAGCAGTGAAACAATCTGAAACACCAACAACTGAATGGCATGGTAAAAGGCAGGATTTCAAATTTAAGAAAGGCAAGCATAACCCGGCAAACAAGAAACAGAATACAGGGTCGACGACTAGCCCCAGCCAAGGGAGTGGGTTCATTCCGCCCTGCTCCGTATGTGGCAACAAGCACAAAGGGGTTTGTCACAACATAACGGGAGCCTGTTACAGGTGTGGCAAGGTGGGCCACAAGGTTAGAGACTGCCCCTCTGCACCACATGCCAGTAGTAAAGCTGCACCAAGCACAACAGCGTCAACTGTAGCACCAAAGCCTAACCCCAAAGCTACCAGGAAAGAGCCTATGAGGTAGGGCTGAGTGTTCGCCCTAGTACCGGGAGACGTGCAAAATACTGAAACCGTTGTGTCAGGTATCCTCTCTATTTGTACACAAAATACATATGTATTGATTGATTCGGGATCTACACATTCTTATGTGTCGCATGCTTTCTCACGGAAATTGAATAGACCCTTAGAACCCATGAATTACCTGTTAGCTGTATCATCACCTGTAGGAGGATCCATGACATGTGCTTATATGTACCCTGCATGTGAAATCATTGTTGGGGATATGCATCTGTTTATTGATTTACTGCCATTGAACATTGACCATTTTGATGTAATATTGGGGATGGACTGGTTACAAAAATATCATGCCACTATAGACTGTGTAACAAAACAAGTAGTTTTCCGTCCACCTAGTTTGCCTGAATTTGTGTTTAATGGGAGTGGAGTAGTACCTCCTCCGTATCTGATTTCTTCTGTGAAAGCTGTTAAACTGATTAGAAAGGGGTGTAAAGGATATCTGTGTTCTGTGCTGACTGTGTCTACTGATGATAGTGTTAAAACTGATGTGAATAGTATCCCTATAGTCAGAGAATTCCCAGATGTATTTCCAGATGATCTGCCAGGGGATTTGGTTGACAGGGAGATTGAATTTACCATTGATGTGATTCCGAGTACACAGCCGATATCTAAAGCTCCCTATAGAATGGCCCCAACTGAACTGAAGGAATTGAAAGTGCAATTGCAAGAACTGTTAGACAAGAAGTTTATCAGGCCCAGTACTTCACCGTGGGGTGCACCTGTTTTGTTTATAAAGAAAAAAGATAGCTCACTGAGACTGTGTATTGATTACCGCGAATTGAACAAGGTAACTGTGAAAAATAAATACCCATTGCCACGTATTGATGATTTATTTGATCAGTTACTGGGTGCACAAGTGTTTTCCAAGATTGATCTCAGATCGGGATATCATCAACTAAAGGTTAAATCGAAAGACATTGATAAAACTGCTTTTAGAACGAGGTATGGCCATTATGAATTTTTAGTTATGCCATTCGGAGTCACGAATGCCCCTGCTGCTTTTATGGACCTTATGAATAGAATTTTTAAACCATATCTTGATGATTTCATTGTGGTGTTCATTGATGACATACTGATCTATTCAAAAAGTAGAGAAGAACATGAACACCATCTGAGACTTGCCCTGCAGACCCTAAGGGAACAGAAACTGTATGCTAAACTGTCTAAATGTGAGTTATGGCTTGATCATGTTATGTTTTTGGGGCATGTTGTTAGCAAAGATAGAATTTCTGTTGATCCGCAGAAAATTGAAGTCAGAGTGAATCGCCTAGACCAACAAATGTGACTGAAGTCCGAAGCTTTTTGGGATTGGCTGGATATTACAGAAGATTTGTCAAAGACTTCTCCAAAATTGCCTTACCATTGACTCAGTTAACTCAGAAGGGGACATCATTTGACTGGACTGACCAAAGGGAATCAGCATTCCAAGAGTTGAAAACTCGACTTGTGACTGCACCGGTTTTGACTTTACCTTCAAGTACGGATGGTTATACTGTATTTAGTGATGCTTCTCATAAGGGTTTGGGGTGTGTTTTAATGCAGAATGGGAGAGTTATTGCTTATGCTTCCCGACCGTTGAGACCACATGAAAAGAACTACCCGACCCATGATTTGGAACTGGCTGTGGTGGTGTTTGCACTGAAAATTTGGCGTCATTATCTGTATGGGGCGACATGTGAAGTATACATCGACCACAAGAGTTTAAAATATTTCTTCACACAGAAAGAACTAAATATGAGACAGCGTAGATGGCTAGAACTGATCAAAGACTACGACCTACAGATTCTGTACCATCCAAGAAAAGCCAATACTGTTGCCGATGCATTGAGCTGAAAGTCAATTGCCAACTTAGCTTGTTTGCTCACCGGACAGAAAGAGCTGCTTTGTGACCTTGAAAATTTTGAAATTGAAGTTGTTTTGAGAGAACAAGGTGGAACACTAGCCGCTATTTCTGCTCAACCAGCCTTGATAGAAGAAATTAAAAAGAAACAGCAACAAGATGACTTCTTGAAAAAGATCATCGAAGAAAGAGAGTCTAAGCCGAGACCGGGTTTCAAATTTGAGAACAATGTACTGAAATTTCAAGAAAGACTGTGTGTGCCGAATGACACTGAACTGAAAAGAAGAGTTCTGCAAGAGGGCCACAATTCAAAATTGTCTATCCACCTGGGGAATATGAAAATGTACCAAGATCTGAAATAGAATTTCTGGTGGCCGGGAATGAAGAAAGAAATTGCCGACTTTGTGTCCAAATGTCTTCATTGCCAACAAGTCAAAGCTGAACATCAACGACCTGCCGGATTATTGCAACCCTTACCCATACCAGAGTCGAAATGGGAGCATATCACGATGGATTTTATCATTGGGTTACCTCGCTCCAGAAAAGGTATGGATTCAATTTGGGTTATTGTTGATAGACTAACCAAATCTGCTCACTTATTACCTGTCAAGACAATCTATAATGTGGACAAATTGGCTGTTATCTATATTGATGAAATTGTGAGACTGCATGGAGTGCCTGTGTCCATTGTTTCTGACAGGGATTCGAAGTTTACATCGAGGTTTTGGCAAATCCTACAGACTGCATTGGGTACTGAATTGAGGCTGAGTAGTGCTTACCATCCTCAGACAGATGGACAGTCAGATAGGACCATCCAGACTTTGGAGGATCTATTGAGAATGTGCGTCCTTGATTTTCAGGGAAACTAGGAAAGTCATTTGCCATTGGCTGAATTCGCCTACAACAACAGCTACCATTCGAGTATTGGTATGGCGCCTTTCGAGGCATTGTATGGTAGGAAATGTCGATCTCCGATTTGCTGGGCAGAAGTTGGAGATGGGCCTTTGCTTGGGCTCGAGATTGTATATGAAACGACTGAAAAGATAAAACTGATACAGCAAAGACTGAAAACTGCAGAGTAGACAGAAAAGTTATGCGGATGTCAGAAGACGAGACAAAGAGTATGAAGTGGGTGATCACGTTTTTGTGAAAGTGACACCAATGAAGGGCCAGACTCGTTTTGGAGTTAAAGGCAAGTTAGCGCCGAGATACGTCGGACCATATGAGATTATTGAGAAAATTAATCCGGTGGCGTATCAAGTTGCGCTCCCTCCTGAAATGGAGCATATGCATAATGTTTTCCACATCTCGATGTTGAGAGATTATCTCCGAGATCCCTTCTACGTGATTAAGCCTACTCGTATCGTGTTGAGTGATGACTACACTTACGAGGAACGGCCTATACAGATTGTAAACAGACATATCAAGAAACTGAGAAACAAAGAGATCTCGTTAGTGAAAGTTGACTGGCAAAACCATGGTGGTGTGTATGCCACCAGGGAAAGGGAAGATGACATGGCTAAGAGATATCCTGATTTGTTTCCACTGGATCTTGTTTTCTTCCAGAATGAAGGTAACTCGAGTTTAGAGGACTAAACTCCTTATAAGGAGGGGAGACTGTAACAACCCCATCTTGTTCTCAAAAAATTCTTGAATTACCTACGACATCGCTAAACCGACTGCTTATGACTGATAATTGAACCAACTGAAGTACTGAATGGACTGATTGAAAACTGGAACTGAATTAACTGAGCATATTTATTGTATTGCATTTTTATCTTTTCGATTATTTGATTATCTGTTCGTGTTTTTATGTTTAAACTACAAATTGAAGGCCTTATCGGCGGTCGAATCGAAAATAGATTGATGTTTTGGAATTTATGTGATTTAATGGTATATTTATCTAAAATGTGATTAGGAATGATTAAACTAGATTAAATAAAGCCAATTAAAGAGTTTGTCGTAATTACACTTTTGCCATCCCTAGTGGGCCACTTAGGCAACACACTTAGAGAAACAAAACATTTTTCCTCAGCTCTTTTTGTGCCTATAGCCGACCAAAGTTAGGGAGAGGGAGAGTTAAGAGAGAATTGAACTCATCTTGTGAATGGGCTTGAAGAATTGAAGAAATTGTTAGAGAATTGTCAAATTGGACTCTTAAACCTTGAATACAAGACTAAGGTAGGGCATTCATCTTCTTGTTGTTGTCATAGGGTTAATTCTTGCATGATTCATGATTCATTTCAGAATTAAGTCATGTTGTAGCTCATACATGGTGAATTATACTAGAAATCATGCATGCATGTTTGAATTGATGAATTTTGAGTTGAGTTCATGACAAATTGTACATGCATGCTCATGTCTAAGCTTAAGTCCATGATTTCAACTTGTTTTCAGTATAAATGGCTCACTAGAACATCAAATTGGAGCTTTGAAATGGTTTAATTTCATGCATGTTTGCATGTTCTTCATATTCTTGAAAATGGGTTTGAATATGATTTTAATTGACTCACCTTTGGGGCTTGAATTCATAAATTGAGCTTTGAAACTTGTTATACATTGAATTTAGATATGTTTTCCAGAATTTGGGCCCAAGAGGTCGAGTTTAGAGTGGTAGAATGCTTGGTTTGAGCTTGGGAGGCAAATCTGGAAATTCCAGATTTGGCTTCCTCGCTCGAGCGAAGGATTCCTCGCTCGAGCGAGCACCTTTGTCCACGGCTCCGCTCGAGCGAGCATCGAGCGACCATCGCGCGTAAAATCACAGCATCCAATATTTTTACTGTTTCGACAGACCGCTCAAGCGAAGGATTTCTCGCTCAAGCATCTTAATGAGGATATAGATGTAGAACACACCAAGGCAAATTAGGGATTAAGTTATGATATTT
Source organism: Camellia lanceoleosa (assembly GCA_025200525.1). NCBI lineage: Eukaryota > Viridiplantae > Streptophyta > Magnoliopsida > Ericales > Theaceae > Camellia > Camellia lanceoleosa. The sequence continues at coordinate 49,097,620 of CM045759.1, forward strand.
CCCAACTGTGTAGCTTAGTGTGTGTTCAACCTGTGAACTGTGTAGGGTTGGCGACTGGGGAGACACGCTCTAGCATATTGTAGCCCAAACTCTGTGAGTAACAATTGTGTAAAGATATGTTCAACTGAGAATGTTTTCTGACTGTTTACAGAACTGTTTTCTGAAGTGATTATTGTTATTTGATTGAATGTATGTCCTATATTCTGAAATGTACTGTGGCATCCTTATCACCTACTGTTTACTGTTACTGTTACAGAGATCTCTGTCGGTTCCCTCGTGGAACCATTACTGTTTACTGATTGATGGCCATCATTACTGTTCGGTCTTTAAGACCTACTGTTTACTGCTATGCTAATGGATGTACCACATATGACTGAATAACTGTTCTGACTGAAGACTGAAAAACTGTTTAATGAACTATTTTCATTACTGTAAGGACATTTCATTCTTAACCTCTTTACGCATTATGTTATTCACTTGGCTTTAGCTCATTGTTTTTATATATATATATATGTAGGTGCTCAGCCACCAGATCGGAGCTAGGAGCGTGGGTTAGATTCCAGTTTTGTCAAGCCAGCCTATGTGCCTCACTGCGAGGTTCCGAGTTGCCATGCTATGGCTTTGGGGTGTTTTGTTTTTCCCCCGTCTGTCTCCGTACTGTTTTGGATTACTGTATAGACTGTCAGCTACTAACTGTACTGCTATCAAGGGATTAGGTCCCTGTACTGTGTGACTGTAAATTTTGTATAGACTGTACTGTTCTACATGTGTGAATGCATGAAAAATCTTTTTGGCATACAGACTGTCACAGCTCAATGGACATTATTTATTTACTGTATTGGCTTCCGCCAGGCCCTGAACTCTGTTTTACTGTACTACTGTTAAGCAGGCCTTCGGTAATCTCGGATTACTGGCCGGTTACGGTGCTAAACCCATAGGGCCGGGTTTGGGTCGTGACAGTTTGAAAGTGTAAACGGGTGTGTTCCTATCTTTTCCCCCTTTAGGACCTGCATATATATGGGTGTGTATATATATATACTAGCGGCGGATGCAAATGCAATGTGTTTGCAATTTTATATTTAAATTCTTGGATAGTTCGAAGAGTCTTTCGAATTGGCCCTCAGAATTCAAGACGCTCCAAAAGGAAATTATTGAACTTTGGGATGTTTGCAATGTGTCATTGGTCCACTGAACTTCTTCCTGCTATTTAAAGGCGACCCAACAGACTTGATTTATGTGGAAGTGGCGCTCAGGAGGCTATCGTTCTTCAAGGATACGTTTTCTCGAGGCAGCAAGAGGGTCATACTCTCTTGCTTGCTTTGAGGAAAAATTTATATTCATCTAGTAGGTTGCGGGACCCCAAAAAAAATAAAAAAAATGATCTGCCACTAATGTGGGATTCATTTTCCTGCAACTCTCCTTTTTTCATTGTTTTGTCATTGTTTGGCCAAACAAAAGAAAAAAGGAAATAGAACGTTAATTATTCAATAGACCTAGAACACCATGTGGCATTATTTACATGGTGCTCCAAACCAATCATGTAGAAAAAAAAAATTATGGGCAAGACATGCTGACTTGCTTTTGTTAAGTAGTTAGGAGACAAAGGATAAACTACTTAAATGTGTGCTGGCAATGTTATATAGTACTTTGGGAGTATCTAATAAGTTTCCGAAGAAAGGAGCCCCAATCTGGTATTTGTTGCAATCATCAAATTGCTTCTTCACCATGTGGGTATATTGATGAATGTCTCCCATTTTTCCTGTGAACATACATTGTTTCATTTTAGTATTGTGATGTGATTTTCTGCAAGGGACAGAAGACTGACACATGGAGGTATGAGTGGGTTTGTGTTCGGTGCAAGTGAAAGTTGTGGCATGGGATACAGCTCTCCTTGCAGCCATTTACACCTCTATTAAAAGGGGAATTATTTTGAGTTGTCTTTACTTCTCTTCTATTTGTCTTTATACTGTTATGTTCAACTAGTTTATGCAACATGGAGACCTCCCATTTAGTTTGATAGGGCAAACATGTAGGGCCCATATTGGAATTAAATAATTTCAAATATTTTTTTGATATGCCTTTGGCTTGTGGTTGGTTTGGCAGAGGGATTGGGACATGATATTTTTAAGAATTTGTTTGAAAAGTAATTTTTTTTAATGAAATAATTATTATTTTTATTATCACACTTGAGTCATGTTATATAGATATATTATTTTTTTAAATAATTTTACATCACCGACTCATAATGAAGTGGGTCCCACATTATCGGATCTACTTTCATTGTAAATTCGTAGTATAAAATAATGTGAAAAAATGGTGCATTTATAATTTAATTTTATGATATTCATTAAATTTGTACTGATTATCAAACATAATATTAATAATAAATGTTTTTGTTGCTCCTACAACATGACAAAAAGAGTTTCAAATTTTTTTTCACCAATTATAAAATCTTTTTTAACACTTTTGACTTATTTATAAAACATTTTTCACCAACCCACAATCAGAATAATTGTTAGCATTTGCCTAACAACTAGAATAGTTAAATCTAAAAGCAAGTGGATTAGTACCAACCCACAATCAGAATAATTGTTAGCATTTGCCTAACAACTAGAATAGTTAAATCTAAAAGCAAGTGGATTAGTAGTAGTTAACTAGTTGTATTCAATAGCCATCCCTCTTTAAAAATTATTTAATTACTACTCAGCACAACAACCTAATTTTGAAAGCCCCCTTCGTGTGTTTTTAAATTTTTGGACCTTCTTTAAAGACTTTTCTTATTAGTTTGAAAATCCAAACATAGCCCCCACTAATCTGACTCCAAGTCAGCTTTGTGGAGTTCTACATATTCATTCCACACCAACCTTATATATGGATAATACTATGAATCCCAAATAATTTACTAAATTTTTTACATGAGTGTGGGACTCATACAAATGGATCCCATACCCATATGAAAAATTTGGTAAAAAACTTGATAAATTATTTGGAATCCCTAATATTACCCGCATTATAGATTATTATTGTGTCATTTGTATTTATGATTAGACAAATTGACATCCAAACATGTCACCGAAATTATGAGTAAATATTACATGAAAAATTGTGAAATACTTAAAATAATTATTTTTTTTAATTTTTTTAGTGTTGTTTATATATATATATATATATATTTGCCTCATTCGCAATCGTAGTTGCTTACCCTAGGAGTATCATGACTGCTATCATGAATAGAAGAAAATAAAGTTATTAATATTTTGTAATATTTGAGATATCATGTATAAGTCACATAAATTCGTAACAAAAAATTTATATTATTTAATTATGGAATAAAGTAAGTGATAGTTCAAAAGATAAAATGTAATTTGCCTTATCGTCATCCCAATCTTATTTGGTAATTGCTCCAAACTTCCACAATTTTGTGGAGGATCAGATTTCAAATATTGTACCATTCATTCATGTTCTAGTTTTAATAGAAGTCATGAGCCATTTAATAAGTGAGTTTTTTGAGCAATTATTCACTATTACATATGATAGTAACATAGTCATGCCATAAATAAATTCAAATTGTTTATTTATGTGAGATTTATTTGAAATTCATATAAATAAACGATTAAGATTTATTTATGATAGGATAAAATACATTTTTCATTCTTATATTTTGATTTAAATTTCACTTTAGCCCTATTATTTTAATTTGAATAATTTAGTTCTTATACTTTAAGTCCAGCTTCAGATGGTCCTTTGATCTAAATTTTTGTTAATTTTTTTGTACATGTACACCTTAGAAGATAATGTTATAAAATCGTTAATTTTAACCTCCAATTTAAACAAAAAAAATCAAAGTGAAACTAAAGTTAAAATGTAGGGAGTAAAATAAAATTTGAATCAAATTATAGAAATTAAAAATGTACTTTAGAGGCACACACGATAGATTTACCACAAAGTGGCATAAAACACCACAAACATTTGTAACTTTCACCACAAAACTTTCTTATTGTGAGGCATTTTTTAGGGGTGCACGCTATAGATTTCTCCAACATATGTAAAGGTCACAGGTGTTTTTTTTATTTATTTATTCATATATGATATTACAATGAAACTCAATGAATTACAATCACAATAATATATGTCAAATACAACACAATCAATACAAAGAAACTCCCAAAGTGGGACAGAGAACAAGACCCACCTGTAGGCGGGGAGATTCAAATCATTAACCTCCTAGTGAGTTCAACATCACAACCAAAGCTAACAATATTATATGTACATATATAATGCGGCAATATCAAACTAGCAAAGATACTAGAAACCCCAAAAATATATGGTGGAATCTAAAATGTGAGAAATTAGAGATTAAATGTTTGAAGAAGCAGTATGATATTTCGAAGTGACACTAATAATATGTGGAGTACAATTGATGAAATGCATTAACAATAGATCAAACCAATTATGTATTCCAAAGATTGGATTCACAGCGTTACATTGTAGAAATTATTCCCAGTTAAATTAGACAACCCCACACAAAAATTGCTTCTCATAACCAAGTAAAGGACATACATCTAATGCTTTGATTGCTAAAAGACTTGGGCCTAAATATAAAAAAATATATTTATAGATGCTGAAACTTTGAATCTCAAATCTTCTATCATTTGGAAACAAGAAAAGACAATATCCAGCAGTGGTGATCATTTCAATTCTCAATATAAGAAACAACAAAACACAAAAAATTTTATTTCATTTTTGTTTCTTCTCCTTTTATCAGTGATCAACCCCCACAATAAATGAGGTGTGAGGATGCATTGGAAAAACTAAGAACAGATATTGGAGCTCTCTTATGCATATATCATTAAACACTAATATAAATACTGATGTCAATAAAACTAACAACTTAGGCATAAGAATGGAACTTACAGTCCAGATTATTCGTCTGTGCTGCTACAAGTAGAATTTGGACTGAAACAACCAGCAGACAGACATGAATTCTTGAACCCATTATTGAAGCAAGAACCACGTAGATTCTTCAACTCACTGAATGACAATGAAACACTTCGAAACCACCTAATTCTTTCGTTCAGTTCTAGTTGTTCAGTATAACTCTTCAAGATAAGAAAGTTTCTTCATGACTGTAGTCAACATATGCATAGCTGCAATTAGAACAATATGAAAGCACATGGACATAAAAATTATTTGTCCGAGTAATTACAATACAACAACTGCACACCATGATCTAATTTCCTTCACAACAGAACAGAAAGAAAAAGAAATCCATTGTTGCACCAGAGTCAATATGAACTAATTGTAAATATGAGGGGTTTGTAAGAGGAAACCTGCTAGTCTTGTAGATTCCTTAAGAAGAAGAAAGATTCAAGGCATTTACAAAATTAAAGGCCCATGGACAAGTTTGATTTTTGAGTTAGATTAGCCATTAGGGACAAGAGTACTAGCATCTTTTCTAGGGAACAAATTTCCACTTGGGTCATTTTCCAGTGAAGCTGTCAAACAAGTTGCCAATTGTGCATCATGATAATCACAAGATGCTAAGACTTTTTTGACTAGGGGGTTGTAAATGTAACATGAGAAGAAGGTAAATGAAAGCCTAAACACATTACTTCTACACTTAAATCTCTGTTTTCTTATCTCAATGCACTTCCATCCGCACAATTTTGTATGAGTCCCAAGACACCAAGTTGGTATTTTGTGTAACAGGTATATACAGTGTGTATCTTCTCTTTCACCTATGGGTCAAGTTTCAAATTTTGCTTGCCACGCCATTTGGGAATTTAGGGAGGAGAAATTAGTGGATGAATCATTTTTTTTTTTTTAAATGAATGCTCATTTAAAGATTGGAGAGGTAGGCCATAAGTCCAATTTCAAAACATCTAGGCTAACAGTCTCAAACTCTATTCTTTTGGGGTCGAAAAGACAAAATAATTTAAAAGACCATATTGCCTCTACCTATTTGTGCACATCACATATATGCCCATTTGTCATCTCCCTACTTATTCACAAGTCATCTATTAGTCTACCTAATCTATCTATCTGTTTATATCACCACTATCACCAATCACCGCTGCCATTGCCATCACCGGCGCCGATGGTGGTCTAGTTGTGATCTAGCGGCAATGGAGTAAAAATAGAAAAGAAACAAAAAAATCTTTAAAACAATAATTTGTTCTTCTTGTTAGATAATTTTATTGATCATGTCATTATGTCCATAAAAGATCAATTGTTAAACCTAATTTCATATCTCATAGAAAATAGATTTCTCACCAATAAAACCTTAAGGATTAAAATTTTCTGTATTACTGAGAATCTTTTTCCAATAATTAAGTTCTTTGACATCCACATTGACATATTAATTTCCATCAATTTATTGGTTGGTTATACTAAACCCCATCAACTATTAGTAAATATCATTTTGACTCCCTCATTTACGAAAAATATCTAAAACGTGAGTTCTAATCCTTTCATCAAACTCGTATCAAATAGAGGTAGAATTACTTTTTTCATCAAATCAAGAGAACTTTGTCCTTTTATCAAAATTTGTGGGTGACTATTGGATCGAACATGCTCCCAGACATCCTCCCAAACAACCTCTTCCTTGCAAAATTGCCCATAAAGGTGTTGGTCAATTTACACAAACCGGTGCATCAAGAGGTCCAAGAGGTCCAAGAGGTGCATCAAGTGTAATGTGCAGCAGCTGTAGACAATATTTTCCTTAACAGAGTGTAACAGATTCAGTTAGCTTAAACTCTAGATTAGTTAGAAGTGTGGTTAGTTAGCTTGTAACAGTTTGTAACAGTAGGTAGTTAGAAGTGTGGTTAGGTTAATTCATTTGTTCACTGTACTGATGTATAAATATGATTTGTAATCTCTTATTATATTCAATGAAGATATTTTAGATTTCAACTTTACCTTTCATCATGGTATCAGAGCCCCAAGAAGCTCTCGCGAGCAATTCTCAAGATTCAGCTATGGAGTCCTCTACTATTCCTTCAAATCTCAATCTCCTGCTATCGAATCTCAGTTCTCTTGTAATAGTGAAGCTAGATGGCTCGAATTTTGTTATTTGGAAGAATCAAATGCAGAATCTGCTTCAAGCAACGGATCTACTCACCATTGTTGATGGCTCAAAGAAGTGTCCTATTGACACAGTGCGACAATCTGCAGGAATTGAGATTCCAAATCCAGAAGCTGTTAGATGGAAGATGATTGATGCGCATCTACTCAGCTACATCACTGCTACTCTCTCTCCTGCGATTTTCACTTCTGTGTTACATCTTCACACCAGTGCTCAGGTTTGGCAGTTTCTTGATAAATGCTTTACCTCTCTCTCTAGGTCTCATATCCACCAGTTAAAGAATAAATTAAGTTCTATTTCAAAGGAATCTGACTCAATGGAAGTGTATTTGAGCAAAATCAAAAGTATTGTTGATCAGTTGAGTATTGCTTCATCATTTGTAGAAGATGAGGATATTGTTCTTCTTACATTGAATGGATTGCCTTCTGAATATGATGCAGTTAAAGTAGCTATTCAAACTCGTGCAGAGTCCATTTGTATGGAGGAACTTTTTGCTCTACTCTGTTCAGAAGCTATTTACATTGAAGGAAAATTAAAATAAAATTCTGATCTCACTGTTGCTTATGCAACCGTGAAAGATTCTAATACTTCTAGAGGATTTAACTCTTATCATCATAACAGAGGTTCTTCTCGTGGTGATTCTAGAGGTTCTTATAGAGGCACTCGATTCTATTCCGGAAGATCCTCTTGTGGCAGATCTCAAGGAAGAGGACAATTTGGCATTGTTTGCCAAATCTGTGGTAAAGCCAATCACACAGCTCTTGACTATTGGCATAGGCTAGATACTCAATTTCAGTCTTCACAAGTGTCTTTATCACAGCAATCAAAGGCATATCACTCTCATTCTCAGCCATATCAGTCTCAGCAGTCAAAGGCATATGTTACCTCTTTAACTGAGGACGATGGTTCTTGTTCTCCTTAGTTTTTGGACTCAGCTACTTCTGATCATATCACTAATAATCTTCATCAACTTAACTCCATTCAACCCTACACTGCTGGTGATCAAGTCACTATTGGTAATGGCTTTTCCCTTCCTATCACTCATACAGGCCAAGGTATACTACCTACTCCTTACCATTCTTTCAAACTCAACAAAGTTTTGCATGTTCCTTCTATTAACTCTAATCTTGTCTCTGTGCGTCACTTGGCTAAAGATAATAACTGTTCTATCACATTTGATCATTCTTCCTTTACTGTTTAGGACAAGCTTTCCAAGGCCATCCTCCATAAACGTTTTTATGCCAATGGACTATATCACTTTCACACTCCAACCACTACTTCCTCACATGCCTACAGTAGTTCAGTTACATCTGTTGTTTCCACTGACATTTGGCATCAGAGATTAGGCCATCCTTCTACTCTTAAGTTTCATTTGCTTAAGCACAAATTACCTCTGTCTGTAGCTTCCAATAAAAGTACATTTTCTTGTGTACATTGCTCTGTAGCCAAATGTCATAGGCTACCTTTTACACTGTCTAATTCCACTGTAAATAATCCACTGGCTTTGATTCACAGTGATGTATGGGGTCCCTTTAATAAATCTGATTCTCCTTACAAATACTATGTGTTGTTCATTGATGATTTTACTAGATTCACTTGGCTTTATCCTCTTGTTTATAAAAGTGAAGTGTGTGCCAAATTTATGGAATTCAAAGCTTTTGTGGAAAAACAGTTTGGTTTTCCTCTCAAAATTCTTCGTAGTGATGGAGGTGGTGAATACAAGAATCATCCTCTTCAACATTATCTTCACACTCATGGCATTTACCATCAGTTTCCCTGTCCACATACTCCCTCTCAAAATGGAGTGGCTGAGAGGAAGCACTTACATCTCACTGAAACTGCTATTTCTCTTCTTCATCAATCCTCTATGCCTCTTCTTTATTGGTTTGATGCCATAGCTGCTGCCACATATTTGATCAATCGTTTACCTAGTGTTTCTCTTGATAATTGCTCTCCTTTTGAGTTGCTGTATCATACTACTCCTGATTACTCTCTACTCAAAGTCTTTGGTTATCTTTGCTTCCCCTGGCTTAAACCTTATGCTTCTCATAAGTTGGCTCCTAAGTCGGCTCCTTGTGTCTTTCTAGGATATCATCCCAGTGTTAAGGGCTATAGATGTTTAGATCCTCAGGCTGGTCACATTCATTTATCTAGACATGTTACTTTTCATGAACATGAATTTCCTTTTTCCTCTTCTACTTTTGTTTCTTCTGTTTCTTCTCTTCCTCTTTTACAGGATTTCTTTTGGTCACCCTCTCCTCAGCATAGTTATTCTCAGTCTGCTCTGGCTCTACAATCTAGTGTCCAGACTACATCTGAACAGCCTCAGTCCTCTGCTCTGGCACCTCCTGCCCAGTTTGCACAGCCTAGCTCTGCCTTGCCTTCCTCTGCCTTGTCTCCTTCTGATCCTTCACCACCTGCACCTTCTTCCAATCCATCAATTCCTATTAATTCTATTTCTGTTGTTTTACCTCTTCCTTCTCCTGTTGCTATCAATTCTCATCATATGCAAACCCGATCCAAATCTAATTCTACTTGTTTCTCTTCTACTCTCACTTCTCCTACTGACCCCTCTCATTCTCCTGATATTGAGCCCCTCTCTTATCAATCTGCTCTTGACTCTCCAGTCTGGCTCCAAGCCATGTTTGATGAATATGTTGCTCTTCAACATCAAGGCACATGGTCTCTTGTTTCTCTATCCCCTTCTAAGCAAGCTATAGGGTGTAAATGGGTCTTTAAAGTTAAGAAGAATTCTGATGGCTCAGTTGCTTGGCACAAAGCCAGACTTATGGCTAAGGGTTTTCATCAGCAACATGGTATTGACTTTCATGATACCTTTAGCCCTGTGGCCAAGCAACCCACAATTTGCATTTTTATCTCTTTAGCTCTTCATCATCATTGGCCTCTAAAACAACTTGACATATCTAATGCCTTTTTATATGGCAAGTTGGATGAAGAAGTATACATGGAACAGCCTCCTGGTTTTGTGGATCCTTTTCAGCCTACTCTTGTTTGCAAAGTTCACAAGGCTCTTTATGGTTTGAAACAGGCTCCTCGAGCCTGGTACTCTACTTTCTTCTCATTTTTTCTCTCTAAAGGATTTCTTCAGAGTCGTTGTGATTCTTCTCTCTTCATTCATTCTACCTCTTCTTCCATTACCTTTATTCTTATATATGTCGATGACATTCTTCTTACTGGTTTTGATCAGTCCTATCTTCATTCCTTATTAACTCAAATGCACAATGCTTTTTCCATGAAAGAATTAGGGGATATTTCCTATTTCTTAGGTATTTCTGTTCAGTCCACTGCTCATGGCTTCTTTCTCTCCCAGCAAAAATATGCCTTGGAGCTTCTTCTTAAAGCTGGCATGCCTACCTGCAAGCCTTGTGCTACACCTACATCAGCTAAACCTTCTCTTACTGCTGCTGATTCTCTCCCATTCTCCCAACCTTTTCTCTATCGCAGCCTTGTGGGTGCCCTTCAGTATCTTACGATAACTCGCTCTGCGCTCTCCTATGCTGTCAACCAAGCCTGCCAACATATGCATGCCCCTACTGTGGCTCATTTCTCCGCTGTTAAACGTATCTTATGATACATTAAAGGCTCTATTTCTCATGGTCTTCTATTTGCTCCTGGTTCTTTTCATCTCACAGCTTACTCTGACTCTAATTGGGCTGGGGATGCCACCGATAGACGTTCCACCTCTGGTTACTGTGTGTTCTTGGGTTCTAATCTCATCTCTTGGTCCTCCAAGAAACAGTACACTGTGTCTCGCTTCTCAACCGAGGCTGAATATCGGTCCTTAGCACACACTGCTGCAGAACTCACTTGGTTACAAATGCTTCTTGTTGATTTTCACATTCCTCAACCATCTCCACCTGTTCTTTGGTATGACAACATATCTGTCTTGTCCTTGGCTGCTAATCTGGTCTTTCACAGCCGCTCTAAACACATTGAAGTGGACTGTCATTTCATTCGTGAAAAGGTTGCTCGTCGCCAGTTCTGTCTCAAATATGTTCCCTCTTTGGATCAATTGGCTGACATCTTCACCAAGTCTCTGTCCACTACCAGATTTTCTTTTCTCACTTCCAAGCTTCGTGTTGGTCTTACCCCTCTCAGCTTGCGGGGGCATGATAAGGAAGAGGTCCAAGAGGTGCATCAAGTGTAATGTGCTGCAGCTGCAGATAATATTTTCCTTAACAAAGTGTAACAGATTCAGTTAGCTTAAACTGTAGATTAGTTAGAAGTGTGGTTAGTTAGCTTGTAGCAGTTTGTAACAATGGGCAGTTAGAAGTGTGGTTAGGTTAATTCGTTTGTTCACTGTACTAATGTATAAATATGATTTGTAATCTCTTATTATATTCAATGAAGATATTTTAGATTTCAACTTTACCTTTCATCACGGGCTAGACATCCGCCCGGTAGTCCTCCCAGTCGACTAGTGTTTTGATGAAAAATGCAAATTGTTCGTTGGAACGCTCAATATCAAATGAAACTTTTTCTCAAATTTAATGGAAAAAAAAATGTTGAAGATACTCTAAGGCTACGCATCTTGAAAAATCTTCCACCTAAAGGCCAAGTTGGTGTCTTCATTTAAATGAAAACACCAATAACAGGTAGTATGGTAAATGAGTCAAATCGAGTTGAGTAAAATTATTTAAATATATTTTAAAATTAGAAAAAATTAAAATATATTTAAATTTAATTTATTTATGTTTTGAAATAAATTCATATGAGCTTTAATCTCATCACTAACAGAGAGCAACTTGTTTTTTTTTTTTAAATATATATAATCGAATCGAATCGAGCCAAGTAATATCACGTTTAAGTTTGAACCAAAACTTAATAAATTTCGAAATATGTTTAAACTTTACTTATATAATGAACCAATCTCTAACAAATTTTTAATGAGCTGAGTCCCAATAGCTTATTTTTTTTACAACCTACAGCTAATTAAGATAACCTAATTTTTAGGTCGTTTATCTCAAAAAAAATATTCTTATTGTTACGTGCCTAAATCATCTAAAGTCCTAATAAAATAAATCTCATTTTGATGTTAGGTCCTCATCCTCAAAAAAATTTGGCCCCTTAGCAAACAAACATATAATTTTGTGTGAAAATTTTACAAAAAAATTTATTTGTAGATTATTATTACTATTATCCATGGCCCCCAAATTTTGAAAAATTTCATCATTCCATGCACTTTTAAGACTTTACAAGATAAAATTAGCATTTTGATCCCTAAAATTTAGGATGAATTACACTAACGGTTTCTGTAGTTTGAGATTTGTGTTACTTTGGTTTCTGATCTTTCAATTATAATACAATTGACTCTCAATTTTGAATCTCGTGCTAAATAAGGACAATTGAAGACACAAACTCCTTTGCAAACAAAAAATGCTCCATTTCAAGGAAAAAATCGTCAATTTGATAAAAATGTAAACTAGTTTGACAAAAATAAATGTTAAAAAGTTATTTTTGAATTTTTAAAAATTATTTTTATCCACCAAAGATAAAATTATATAAAAATGATAAATCTTTTACATTTACATTTTTATTTTTATTTTTACCAAATTAATTTTTAGTATGTATTTGGATGATGATCATGTAATGGATGGTTGTTTTGTTGATGTTTTTGGATGATTATCATGTAATAGGTGGTTGTTTTGTTGATGTTTTTGGATGGTTATCATGTAATAGATGGTTGTTTTGTTGTTATTTTTGGATGGTCATGTAATGAATGGTTATTAGACTTTTAATATGTAATCGCTATGTTTAATATATGAAATGTTTTTAGTTTTGAATTTTTTGATTTAATAGATTACTTTAATAATGACATCAAAATTGTCACCATATTTGACTTTTGAAAAAATCAAAACTAATTTAAAGAAAAAAAAAAATTAAGTGTAAAAATTATTTCTACCCTTCCAACAGATAAAATTATATAAATATGGTGTGTTCTTAATTTTTTTTCACCAATTTAATTTTTAGTTTCTTAGAAAAAAAAAAATTCAAAATAGATTGCGAAAACCAAATCAAATAAAATTTTACAACCAAGAAAGTGTCATTATTATTCATTAAAAAAATGTCATTACATTTTAAACAACATACAAGTTAACTAATACAAAATAAGTTCTATGGCGACTTTACTCTTAAAATGGACCGTTGGCAAAAGAAATATCTTTGATTGTTCTTGTTTTGAATAAGATTCAAAATTCAGGGTCAAATATATCACAATTGAAAAATTAGGGACCAAAGTAACACAAGTCCCAAATTACAGGGACTGTTAATGTAATTTGGCTTAAAAATCATATAATTTTTTTTTGGTTATTTACATAAAAACCTCCTAAACTATTGAAAAGTATCACTTTTACCCCCCTAAACTATAAAAGGGTAGATATAGGCCCCTAAACTATTGAGAAGTATCACTTTACCCTCTAAATTATAAAAACGTACAAATGTCCATAAATTATAAAATGTACAAATTGGATTGTTAAAGAAAGGAGTCAAAATGAAACACGTCAATAGTGTAAGTGGTTTATTTCCATGTTTTTATAGTTTAGGGAGTCTATTTATATGTTTTATAGTTTAAGGGATTAAAATAATATTTCTTAATAGTTTAGAGAGTCACTAGGTAAATAACTCAATTTTATAGTAAGCAAGATAATTTAACTTGCCAATTTGTTAATTTTTGGGTCCCCCACCATCTGTCAAATATAGGCATGGGTTGCCTTGATTAGAATGCATCAGTGTTTAATTTCCAACCGAGTATTCCTTGAGATTTTAAAAATTTTATTAAATATTTTATATGGGTGTAGAACCTACACCATGTAGGTCTTACATAAATCCTATATCCATATGAGACATTTAATAAAAAAAATTTAATAAAATTTTTAACGTCTCTAACATTTTTTTTTCCCAACCAACCCAACTGTGGGGAAGCCTGAAAAGGGTCCACCCCACTTCAATATGCTTGAGGTTTGTTTGGTAATTTTCTATATATATATATATATATTTAATAAAACTAGGGGATAAGATCACTTGATGGGTGTGCTATTAAATTTATAAAATATAAATTTTAATTTTAAATTAAAAATATATGTAGTGTTTGTTGATCAAGCGGTAAGGGTGTTGTTTTCCAAACCCAAGATAACTAGCGGGTTATCTTGTGCACTTCAATTTAAATTTTTTTTCTTCCCTTTTTTGATATAAAAAAAATCCATTGGACAAAAAGAGAGAGTAGGCTTCAGGAGTCTAAATTGAGTTGTTCGCATAAATAATAACTAGTGGGTGTCACACGTGATGTGTGTGCAATACAGATAACTAATAATAAAAACAAATAATAAAGAATTTAATATCATAATATGTGTGTTACTTAAGTGATAAGTATGTTCTTAATAAAACTCAAGGTCTTGGGTTCAGGGTTCAAAACTTACTTATGCTGTGTATAATATTTTTTTCATTTTTTATTTTACCATATATAAAGTTGCCACATGGCATGAAGAGAAAAAGGTTTCACTAAACCAATTTAGACATTCATTTAATAATAGTATAGCTAATAATAATAATAATAACTAGTGCATATGCGATGCGTAATCAATTAAAATAAATAAAAACAAAACTCAACTTTTACTATATATATGGGGTATGTCATGCAAGTGGTAAGAGTCTTATTTATTAATTCAAAGGTTTAAGGTTTGTGTCTTACGCTTGTTAACTATCTAATTTTTATTTTATTTTATTTTATATTTCAAATAGGAAAATGAGGACATGTGGCATAAGGAGAAGTCACCAAAGTTTGGACACGGAGTGAATTGTTCACTTTTAATAATAGTATAGTAAGCTTGAAACCAAGATTTGGAATGTAATTCCATTCGCTGTGTTATGGTCTATTTGGACTCTGAGGAATGAGTGCATTTTCAAGGGTAAACAGCTCTACTTAGAGGAAGTCTGTGATCTGATCAAAACCAGAATTGCTTTGTGGATTAAATATAATTCTAGGCCATTGCATTATTCAGTCCATGATTTGGTTGAGAATCTGGATCAGGTTCGTAGGTGTGTGGGGGGTAGGTGATTGTGTCCTTGCTTGCTGGGTGGATTCTCACTGTGGTCAGGGATTGATTTGGCTTAACTTAGAAGTCATTTTGGTGTTAGGTAAGCTTCCTTAATCAGAGAGTTGGGTTTACGTTATTCGCCGCCGCCATTTGTTTGTCTTTGGATTTGTTTCAAGATCGATGTGAAGACCAGAGGAGATTCATGGAGGTTTACGTTATCTCTGGATGAGTGTTTGCCGGTGTTACTTGGTCAAGTGTCCTAGTATTCCGCTCTGTTGGACCTGATCTCAGAATGTATAAATGGGTCATTGTAGATCATGCTATTAAATCAGGTGCTTGGTTAGGTAGCTTGGATGTGTTATTGCTGCGGTGGGTGAAGCACTCTAGAGGAATGGCTGAATGGTCTGTAGGCCTGGTTGGCTAATTGGTTAGTCTTGTGGTTGGTTGTAATTTCTGGAACGGATGTGATGCTGGGAACCGCTACCATGGGTGGACTGCAACAGATTCTTATCTGTATTGGTTTTGTTTTTTGGTCCTTCTCTCTCGTTGGTTCCTCACCAACTTTGGGGTGCTAGCAAATGATAGGTTGAGTTTTTTGGTGCCAACCTAGTTGGGATCATTTAGCTCATTGTGATGCTCTGCACTCCCTTTTCTCTTTATTGGTGTAATTTCTTTCGTACCTTGTACTGAGTTTTACATCAATGAAATTTCTTTTTTGCTGATAAAAAAAAAAAGATAGATAAAAAATTTAATATATTTGATTTTTTTATAGAAAAACGTCAAAAAGTAGTATGAATGGGAATTAATTTTAACAAAAATGCTTTGTAACTTGAATTTGTGTAACACGAATGGCTCGAATGTATTACAAAGACGTCATTTTACTCCCAACACGACGTCGTTTTGAGACATTCGAGCCATTCGGGCCATGAAAATTTGGGCTACTAATCATTGTTGTTTAATTTTAAATATGTCCAATCTATAAAAATATTGAAAAAAATCATTTTTTTTTTAATAAATAAAACAAGCTTTGATGTAATGTACAAAAGAATGGGAACACCAAATAGAACTCTAACCTGTGTTGTTGTTGTTGTTGTTGTTGTTGTTGTTGTTGTTTTTTTTTTTTTTTTTTTTTTTTTTTTTTTTTTCAAGTTAAATTTAACAATATTATTACATTAATCATATTTTTTAATCACATTTTATTTGCCATGATAAGAGCTCGCAAATATTCGACCTAAGAGTTTATCTCGTACAGTGATGTCTTTTATAAGACTCAAGTTTCTTATTCTAATTTATATCTATCTATATATTATAGGGAGACTTATTTATAAGTCCTTTTTCAGAACCTTGTGCTAGGCTAAGTCCTGTGTAATTTCTTATAGAGTTTCAAGTTCTATTTTCATAAGAATGTATTCCACAAGATCCTAATCATATATTTCACAATCTTACCTCTCTTAAAAAAAAAAACATATGCGCACACCTCACTGTGCATCCACCACTTCTAGTATATTTGACAAGTGTACTCGATCTCGATTTTCTTGAGCACAAATTGTAATTTCCGTATTCTACTCTTTAGAAATCACTCAACAAACTCAATGCCCTTTCATTCCTAAACATACTAACATAATACCTGCTCTAACTCTAACCACATCCAGCAATTCAAGCAAACTATCATTATTAAACACAAAGAAACCTCTAAACGATCGGAAATTCAAGTAAAATTGAATGACAACGGGTTTGTTCTCCTATGTTTGTTGTAATGATTTTTTTTTTCTTTAAATGCCTATATTTTCTTTGATTTTTTTATATAAAAAAAATAAAAAAATTCAAAAAATAAATAATTTTTTAAATTTTACAATTAATAATACAAAATAAAAATATATTAAGATTATATATCTATTTCAAAACAAACGGATTAAAAAAATAAAAACTTATTAAGTTTGCGAAACGTAACGTGACACATTACGTTACGTTTATGTAAATGTCACATTACGTTCATATAGGTGTCACGTTACGTTACGTTTATGTAGGTGTCACATTACGTTCATATTGGTGTCACGTTACGTTTATATAGGTGTCACGTTACGTTACGTTTATGTAGATATGTCACGTTACGTTTATATAGGTGTCACGTTACGTTACGTTTATGTAGATATGTCACATTACGTTTATGTAGGTGTCACGTTACGTTACGTTTATATCAATTTCCTATATATGGTTTTATTACTAATTTATGATATTAACAACTAATATTGAGGGTAAATGTGTCAATAAACTTCCCACAGGACTTATGGGAACATAAATTTTTTAGTAGGACTATATGTAGCATAAGTCTCCCTAATAGGACTTCTAAATAATTTTCCCTATATTATATAAGGAAAATGATCTTTTTAGTAAGGAGTCTTATGAAAGTTTCAATATCTCATACTAATTTTCTTGATTTTAAATAATTAAGAAAATCTCCATTAGCTAGCTTTTATTTGATAATCTCACATCGAGAAAATAATAGAAAAAAATGAGTTGTTTTACTCATAAAAAGAATTCTATACTTCCATCACATTTAATGAGGAGCGTTGAGAGTTTGAATATCTCATATTGATTTTCTTGATTTTCTTAATTTGAAACAATTATGAAAATTTTCATTAGCTTGCTTTCATTTGATAATCCCATATCGAGAAAAGAAAAAAAAAAGAGTTATTTTACTCATATAAAGTGAATCTTATACTTCCATCCCATTTAATATTGTAGTATTGTACATGTTTCAATTCAATATAGTTTAAATTTTAAAAGTTTTAATTAATTAATTATGACCTAGCCGATTAGGCTAAATAATTTTTTATTTGATTGATTTGTTGGTTTAACCGCGATTTTAGCGGTTTTATCAAAATATATTGATTAAATTTGTTTGATTTGAAATAAACTAAAGATTGAAAGACTAAGATTGCTTGATTAGCAATAAACTTTTCGTTCAAATAATTGTTAACTTTTATTTTATAATCTCACATCAGAAAAAGAAAAAAGAAAAAATGAATTGTTTTACTTATATAAAGTGAATCTTAATAGTATAGTATTGTGTATACTTCAATTCAAAATAGTTTAAATTTTAAAATTAAAGTAACATTTAAAAGTTTTAATTAATTTTTGTATAAGTTGGTTGGTCATTTGACCTAACCGATTAGGCTAAACCATTTTAGATTTGACCGATTCACTGATTTAATTACAATTTCTCATATTGATTTTATTAATTTTAAACAATTAAAAAAAAATTCCATTGACTAACTTCCATTTAACCATATAAAAATAAAACTCTAATTAGTTTATGATTTCTTTTATAATCCCATATCGAGAGAAGAAGAAAAAGCAAAGTTTGTTCCACTATCTATCTATATATTATACAAGAAAATTGGGGTTTTAGGAAGAAGCTTTCTAGGAGCTCCAAACTCTTATTCTAAAATTATTGAATTTTCTTACTTTTAAACAATTAAGAAAATTCTCGTTGGCTAGTTTCCATTTACCTTTTATTTTACAATCCCACATTGGAAAAAAAAAAGTAAATTGTTTCACTTACATAAAGTGAATCTTATACTCTCATTTATATAAACAAAATGAAATTTTTAGTAAGAAGCCCTATGATCAATATATCATACTCATATTTTTTTTTTGATTTTCTTAATTTTAAACAATTAAGAAAATCCCCATTGTCTAGCTTCCATTTAACTTTTATTTTACAATCTCACATAGTTTTGATTTTAAAAATAATTTTGTATGAGATTTTGAAACTCTCATAATATTTAATTTTAAAATAATTACAATCTCATATCGAAAAAAGAAACAAAAAAGTGAGTTGTTTCACTTATATAAAGTGTTACAATCCCGCATCGAAAAGAAGAAGAAGAAAGTGAGTTGTTTCACTTATGTAAAAAGAATCTTATAAATGAAGTTTTAAGAGAGAAGCATTCTAGAAGCTCCAAACCCTCATTCTAAAATTATTTAATTTTCTTAATTTTAAAGAATTAAGAAAATTTTCATTAGCTAGCTTCCATTTACCTTTTATTTTAAAATCCCAAATTGGGAAAAAAAAGAAAAAGAAAAAGAAAAAGTGAATTGTTTCATTTATATAAAGTGAATCTTATGCTCCAATTTATATAAATTATTGAAATTTCTTAATTTTAAACAATTAAGAAAATCCCTATAGTTAGTTTCCATTTAACTTTTATTTTACAATCTCATATCGGGCAAAAAAAAGGAAAAAGTGAATTGTTTTACTTATATAAAGTGAATCTTATGCTCTCATTTATATAAGCAAAAGAAGATTTTTAGTTGGAATCCCTATAATCAATTTCATTTTTTTTTTATTTTCTTAAATTTAAACAATTAAGAAAATCTCCATTGGTTAGCTTCCATTTATCTTTTATTTTATAATCCCACATAGACGTTTTGATTTTAAAAATAATTTTATATAAGATTTTGAAATTCTCATAATATTTAACTTTAAAATAATTACAATCCCACATTGAGAAAATAAATAAAAAGTGAGTTGTTTCACTTATATAAAATAAATCTTATACTATCATTTAATATTATAGTATTGTGTATGTTTCAATTCAAGATGTTTTAAATGTTAAAATAAAATTTAAAGGTTTTAATTAATTAATTTTTTTGTAAATTGATTGGTCTTTTGACTTAGCCGATAAGGCTGAATCGTTTTCGGTTTGACTGATTTGCTGGTTTGATCACGGATTTAACTGTTTTATCAAAATATATTGCTTAGATTTGTTTAATTTCAAATAAACTAAGACTGATCTTATTAAAAATTGAACGACTGAGATTGCTTGATTAGAAATGAACTTTCCGTCTAAACAACTGTTAACTTTTATTTTACAATCTCACATTAGTAAAAGGAGGAAAAAATGAGTTGTTTCATTATATAAACCTTTTGCTTCTATTTAATATTGTAGTGTTGTGTATGTTTTAGTTCAAGACAGTTTAAATTATAAAATTAAAATAAAATTTAAAAGTTTTAATTAATTAATTTTTGTATAAGTTGGTTAATCTTTTGACTTAGCCGATAGGGTGAATCATTTTCGGTTTGATTGATTCACTGGTTTAACTGCGTTTGATTCGAAATAAATTAAAGATTAACCTAATTAAAGATTAAACCGTTAAGATTGCTTGATTCAAAATAAATTTTCCGCCAAAACAATTGTTAACTTTTAAATAATTAAGAAAATCTCCATTGACTAACTTTCATTTAACTTTTATTTTATATTTCCACATCGAGAAAAGAAGAAAAAAATAAATTGTTTCACTTACATAAAGTGAATCTTATGCTTTCATTAATATAAGCAAAATGATATTTTTAGTGAGAAGCTTTATGATTAATATCTTATACTAATTTTTTTGATTTTCTTAATTTTAAATAATTAAGAAAATCCCGATTGACCAGCTTCTATTTAACATTTATTTTACAAATAAAAAAAATTAAATATAATTATTATATTTTTATTAAATAATATATTATTTTATTCCGTGCATAGCACGGGTGATATACTAGTTGGATATTAATGAGATTCATACAAAATCCATTAAAAACTTTGTTTCACTTTAATAGATAATTGAGTTGATAGATAAAAAAAAATAAAAAAATTAATTAATTTATGATTTCTCTTTTATTTATATGTTAAAATTGAATGAATGTGACATTTCTTCTGTTTGTGTTAAAACTATATATATATTGTATTAATTTAGTATTAAATATTAGTTTATTTCTCATTTTTAAATTAAAATATGACAAGATATGTGAACAAAGAGTAGTTCCGTCCATATCTTGTTATCATCCTTTGCATTGTTATCACCAAAGGGTGGGAGACCACTGCCACCCTTAGTCCATGAGTAGTTATGTCCCGGTCCTTACTCCTAAACTACCTTTCAATGACATGATAGATGACTTTGTGCCCCTTTGGAATTTTATGCATTTAATAGCATCCAACTAATAATAAAAATGAGACTTAATGTTCTATGATAAATATTTGTTAATTTAGTAAATATATGAATATTTTAATATAAAAAAAAAGAAGAAAAAGTTATAGAGTATGTTACGACTTACATGTGTTAGTTGAGAGTGAGATTCACTTGTGTTAAATATAAGACATAATTATAACACATATTTTTAAAAAGCGTGTACCACACTACCATGTATCTTAATTATAATTTTTGTGGTCTTTGATTATAACCTGTTTGGGATGCAATAAAGATAAATATGTTATTTTAGCTAATAAGATAAAATATCATATCCAAATTATAATCAATTTATTTTTTCTCTAACAACCATTAAATCAATTACAAAAAAAAAAAAAAAGTCAATTATCATCCCAAACACAATTTTTTTAGCCAGAATAAAATAATCAAATAGCCAAAAAGTCAGATTAAAAAAAGTTCACACCAAACATTTTTATTTCATGTCATTACTCAAATTTATGATTTAAACACAACCATAATGATCCTCTTCCACCATTTCTAATTGAGTACATGCGAAGGGATATGAGCTTAATCAATATTGTAATAATTATTTTTTAATTAAGTTATTTAAACGGTAGAAAAAATATTTTAAATATGTACCTTCCTTCATGTGGAAACCATCTTAATACCTTCCTATCGGCACCCCCAACAATGAAACCCTGGTTTCTGCCCCTGCAGCATAGGAGTAGTTTATTCTCTTTAAGAGTAGTTTTAATTTAATGGTTCTATAATCGTTTTTTGGTTCTTGTAATCAGTAAAAAAAATTCTGGTTCTTCTGTATTTTTGTTATTGTTATTGTTCAAATCTTTGTAACAAGTAATAATTTCAGCAATACAATATCAATTTTTAGTTTGTTTCTCTCTGTTGATAACCTTCAAAAAGGTTTTTGAATTTGTCAAAACATAGGACACAAACCACAATTGCTTGATCTGTTTGTTATTTGTGAAATTTTGATTTTCCAATTGAATCCATTTTGTTGATTTGATCGAAACTAGATTTTTGCTAACAAAGGGGTATAATGAATGGTGATTGGTGAGGGAGTATGAGCACGTAATACTCCGGAACTATTGTATAATTTTCCTATGGGGGCTTTATGAAATCAAAAATAAATAAATAAATAACAGTAAGTGTGTTTATATATTTATTTGGACAAAATTATCATTTGGCAAGTGACGAAAATAGCCAAAATATTAAAAAAGTCACTACAAGTTGTCACATCAATCTTCTTACTTTTTAGCACATCTTAAAAAGTTAATTAAAATAGTCAATTCTCAAACCAATCCTTAGTGAAAAGCTCATAATGTAAAAGGCATAAATTCATAAATTCTTTTCAAATAAGTTTTGATGTATGGAAAATTACACTTTTTATCCTTGAATTTTCATTCAAATTTTTACTTTTTATTCTTTCTCTTCTAATTGCAACAATTAAGTTTTCAAATTTCAACATGTATTTTACTAAGAGTCTTCTTTTATTCCATCGTTTAAAATTTGAGTGAAAATAAAAACAAGAGGACTCAAATAAAATTTTAATAAAAGTTAAAAGATGAATGATGGAATTTTTCATCCTTTGCATTGTTATCACCAAAGGGTGGGGGGCTACTGCCACCCTTAGTCCATGAGTAGTTCTGTCCCGCTTCTTACTGCTAAACTACCTTTCAAAGACATGATAGATGACTTTGTGCCCCTTTGGAATTTTATGCATTTATTTTCTTCAATATCATTTTCAATTATTTTGTTGCATTCTTAAAGTTTTTAACGAATATGGCTTGAATTATATCCACTTGACTCCGAACCGGTCTTTACGCCACCGGTTCACCATCCGCTGTATTAATAGGAACTAATTAATAGCATCCAACTAATAATAAAAATGAGACTTAATTTTCTATGATAAATATTTGTTAATTTAGTAAATATATGAATATTTCAATGAAAAAAAGTTAGAGTGTGTTACGACTTGCATGTGTGTTGGTTGAGAGTGAGATTCACTTGTGTTAAATATAAGACATAATTGGAAAATTTTATAACACATATTTTTAAAAAGCGTGAACCATACTATCATATATCTTAATTATAATTTTTGTGGCCTTTGATTATGACTTGTTTGGGATGCAAATTTGAGACATTTTTTTTTTAACACAATTTGTGACTAATTAGTTAATAAAGATAAAATATGCTATTTTAGCTAATAAAATAAAATATCATATCCAAACTATAATCAATTTATTTTTTCTCTAACAACCATTAAATCAATTACAAAAAAAGTCAATTATCATCCCAAACACAAATTTTTTAGCCAGAATAAAATAATCAAAAAGCCAAAAAGTCAGATTAAAAAAGTTCATGCCAAACATTTTTATTTCCTATCATTACTCAAATTTATGATCTAAACACAACCATAATGATCCTCTTCCACCATTTTTGATTGAGCACATGCGAAGGGATATGAGCTTAATCAATATTGTAATAATTATTTTTTAATTAAGTTATTTAAACGGTAGAAAAAATATTTTAAATATGTCTCAATCGGACCTTCCCTCGTGTGGAAACCATCTTAATACCTTCCTATCAGGGCCCCCAACAATGAAACCCTGGTTCCGCCAGCATAGGAGTAGTTTTAATTTAATGGTTCTATAATCGTTTTTTGGTTTTTGTAATCAGTAAATTTTTTTTCCTGGTTCTTTTGTATTTTTGTTTTTGTTATTGTTCAAATCTTTGTAACAAGTAATAATTTCAGCAATATAATATCAGTTTTTAGTTTGTTTCTCTCTATTGATAACCTCCAAAAAGGTTCTTGAATCTGTCAAAACATAGGACACGAACCACAATTGCATGATCTGTTTGTTATTGTGAAATTTTGGTTAAAATAAGTGTGTTTATATATTTGTTTGGACAAAATTATCATTTGGCAAGTGACGAAAATAGCCAAAATATTAAAAAGTCACTACAAGTTGTCACATCAATCTTCTTACTTTCTAGCACATCTTAAAAAGTTAATTAAAATAGTCAATTCTCAAACCAATCCTTAGTGAAAAGCTCCTAATGTAAAAGGCATAAATTCATAAATTCTTTTCAAATAAGTTTTGATTTATGGCAAATTACACTTTTTAACCTTGAATTTTCAATCAAATTTTACTTTTTATTCTTTCTCTTCTAATTGCAACAATTAAGTTTTCAAATTTCAACATGTATTTTACTATAGGCCTTCTTTTATTCCATCGTTTAAAATTTGAGTGAAAATTAAAACAAGAGGACTCAAATAAAATTTTAATAAAAGTTAAAAGATGAATGATGGAATTTTTCATACTTTTTTTTTTTTTTTTTTTTTTTTTTCATTTTAATGTTCCTAAGATGCGCTCATGCGGCTCTTGCATGATCACTTTATGTTCAATTTTTAACAATAGGTGACAGAATTTAAAGTTCAAGGAATTAATTATACTGAAAGACTAAAGTAAAATTTATGTAAAAAATTGAGGATAAAAACTATAGGCTATGGTTTCTCTCTAGACTATTGGATTGGAGAGGTATTGTTGGGTTTTGTGGGCTCACTTTTGGGCCCCGTTTCGATGATCCAAACCGTTCACATTTTAGGATTCATTGAACACATCATCCCTATAAAAAAATCAATTTGATCGGAAAATGACAATCATGTGTTGAGATCAGTTTTGTATGGAAAAACGAACGGTGAAGAAATAAACGGTTCATACAAAATTGATCTAAACACGTGATTTCCGTTATCCAATCGAATTGGTTTTTTGTAGGGATAATATACTCGATGAACCTTAAAATGTGAACGGTTCAGATTATTGAAATGTGACCTAAAAGTGGACCCGCTGAATCGAACTGAACAGTCCAATCCTATTACGGACCAGAGACAATTGAATCCCAAAAGTATAATCAATCCTTCAATGTATCACACCACTTATTTTAGTTTTCTTAAAACTTGAATGACAAGCGACCTAAATGACAAGCGAACTGAGGGAACATCTAAATGCATCCCAAAATAATTGTTTGATACCTTATTTTTTAACACCATTTCAAATGATGAAAAGTGACAAAACCCTGTTACAACCTATTCTTTGGGAGTGTTGCTATTAGCACCCCATCAATTATTTTTCAAAAAAGATATAAGTTTACCAATCCACAAATAAAAGCCACCTGATCAAATGAAGCTCCAGAGACAGGTTCCTTTGAGGCAGCTAAAATATGTTTCTATAGAGGAATCTAATTCTTCCTCAATGATCTTCATTGCCATCGTCCTGGGAAAAGAAGGATTTGATCAGGGACGAAACTAAGAGATTTCAATTTCGAGGCCAAGATATGTATTATTTTTTTAATTATCAATTGTATAAATTGTCATATTTTAATTTTAAAAATGAGAAATAAACCAATATTTAATACTAAACTAATACCCAAAAAAAAAAAAAAAATATTTAACATGAACAGAAGAAATGTTACATCCATTCAACTTTAACATATAAATAAAAGAGAAATCATAATTATTTTTTTTGGGGGGGATGGGGGGGAGGGGGGGTACCTATCAACTCAATTATCTATTAAAGTGAAACAAAGTCTTTAATGGAATTTGTATGAATCTCATTAATATCCAATTAGTATAAGAAACTTGAGTCTTATAAAAGACACCACTCTACAAGAGACACTCTTAGATCGAATATTTGCGAGTTCTTATTATGGCAAATAAAATGTGATTAAAAAATATGATTAATGTAATAATACTGTTAAATTTAACTTTAAAAAAAAATAGACAAAGGTTAGAGGTCTATTTGGTGTTCCCATTCTTTTGTACATCACATAAAGAAAGGGTTTTTATTGAGAAGGAAAGTGGAGTTGAGAATGCATTGAGCTTAGCATATATGCATGTATTGCATTCATGATCATTTACACTAGTGGAGCATATTTAGTTTTTGAAATATTTTCTACTAGGTTTTATGCTCACCCTACGTGGCTGAAAATATTTTTCAAGTATGCTTATGCAGATGTGGACTGAGACGTTGAAGTTGTGTTTGGAACCGTGTAGGGTGTGGTTCCTTTATTTGTCGGCCAAGGGCCATTTATGTATTTGTTGGTCTTGTGCAATTCTTGTAAGGGTTACACCCTTTGTATATGATATAAGCCTTTGGGCATCTTAATTCGATTTATAACATCTTTGTATGTTTTTGTTACAGAGCATCCATTTGACTTAGATGTTGTATCTAAGAATGTATAAAATTGGAATAACACATGTACTGTATGCTTATATTATATACATCTGCATGAGTGTTGTTAGTGATCGTCTATCATTGGGTGGTTTACTCACGTGAGCCGGACCTCGTAAATCCAGGGCGTGACAATTCAAGCTTTAAGAAAACTAAAATGAGTGGTGTGATACATTGAAGGATTGATTATACTTTTGGGATTCCACTGTCTCCGGTTTGTAATAGGATTGGACCGTTCAGTCTGATCCAGTGGGTCCACTTTTAGGCCGCATTTCAATAATCCCAACCGTTCACATTTTAGGATTCGTCGAGTATATCATCCCTGCAAAAAATCAAGTTGACCGGATGATTGCCATTATCTGATCGACTTGATTTTTTATACGGATGTCGTGTTCGACGAATCCTAAAATGTGAACGATGATGGTGAGGATAACATTGCCACTACCCAATGGTAAGGATAACAATAATACGTATACTGTACATAATTTGTATAGATAATGCCTAACCCAAGAAAAATATGTGTTTGTCCTTATGACCCAAACAAAAGGCGCTTGAATCTATCCCCTTAAAAGTCTATAAAATGGACCTATGGCATGATGACTCATGATAAATTTGATATAATGTATCTTTTATGATAATATAAATTAGATGAGATGTTTAAAAAATAATTTATAGTCAAATTTTTTATATAGATATTGAAAGGGTAATTTGTGTAGCCAAATTGGGCCGAGCTAAGTTGGAGTGGCGATCAAAGATGTTTGACCGAACTAATAAATGCCTATATTTCTAGACCTAGCTACAGGACCTAGCTATGGGACCTAGCTACGAGAGCCAGCTACGGGACCTAGCTACGAGACCCAGCTACGGGACCTAGCTACGAGACCCAGCTACAAGACCTAGCTATGGGGCCTAGCTATGAGACCTAGCTATGAGGCCTAGTTACGAGGCCTAGCTACGGGACCTAGCTACGGGACCTATCTACGAGACCTAGCTACGAGACTTGGCTATTTCCTAGTGGCAATCAAAGATGTTTGACTGAACTAGTAAATGCCCATATATCTGGACCTAGCTACTTCCTAGTGGCGGTCAACGCTATGGTCGAGCTACCAAGCAAGGTAGTCAAACAGAGAGGAGAACCGAGCTAGGAGGAGAGCCATGCAATGTTAGCTTTCACGCTGCGTGTTGCACGGCTAACCTATTGTCGGACAGAGCAAATGTAGTCCGGTTGCACGGCAGAAAGCCGAGCAAAGACTTATGCCATCTCACTTGGCTTGCAGTGAGGAGGGTGTTAAAGGATAAGCATTATCTTTTGGGAATTTGAGTCTTAGAAGGACTCTAAATTGGAGAATTAGAGTCCTATTAGGATTGTGCCATGCAGAATCTACAAAAGCTCTAACCAAACCTTAATCTCAGGTATTGAAATTTTGACTCTTGAATACATAGAGCTTTTTGTCTATTGTCTACTTGCTGACTTAGGCATCAAAGGGGTTTCCGGCATACACCAGCCGGCTAGCTTACGTTTGTGTTTTCAGGTGATAAGACAACAATATTTGGAGAAGTGCAAACTTGATTAACAGGATTATACGCAACAGATTATTTCTTGCTTGTACAAATATACACATATATATAAATATATAAGAAATAACTAACAAGAAAAAAAAATTGATAGGATCAAGATCATAATAGATTCAGGATCCTAGAGTAATTCTATATGATTTTATAACTATAATCATAACAATTTTAAGGTTTTATAATATTTAAAATCTTAGTATGATTTGAATCATTTGATCTAACTAATTCTACTAGCAAAATTTGAATTCTAATAACCATACTGTAGATATCGGTGAAGACTAGCTAGTCAAAGTCATTTAGTATCATAATTGAAATTTTGATAAGACATTAGTGAAGACTAGCTAGTCAAAGTCACTTGTCGGCCTGCATTGCATCAATCGTAGAATTTTAAAATCCTACTAGTAAAATTGGAATTTTGATAGCCATACTGTATATACCGGTGAAGACTAGCTAGCCAAAATCATTTAGTATCATAATTGGAATTTTGATAATCATGATGTAGACATCAGTGAAGACTAGTTAGTCAAAGTCACTTGTCGGTTTGCATTACATCAATCGTAGAATTTTAAAATCCTACTAGTAAAATTGGAATTCTGATAACTATATTGTATATACCGATGAAAACTAGCTAGTCAAAGTCATTTAGTATCATAATTGAAATTTTGATAATCATGATGTAGACATCAGTGAAGACTAGTTACTCAAAGTCATTTGTCGGTTTGCATTGTATCAATCGTAGAATTTTAAAATCCTACTAGTAAAATTGGAATTCTAA
This sequence comes from Camellia lanceoleosa, assembly GCA_025200525.1. Classification (NCBI taxonomy): domain Eukaryota; kingdom Viridiplantae; phylum Streptophyta; class Magnoliopsida; order Ericales; family Theaceae; genus Camellia; species Camellia lanceoleosa. The sequence goes on from CM045759.1 coordinate 49,126,333, forward strand.
TAACCATACTGTACATATTGGTGAAAACTAGCCAGTCAAAATCATTTAGTATCATAATTAGAATTTTAATAATTATGATGTAGACATCAGTGAAGACTAGCTAGTCAAAGTCACTTGTTGGTTTTGCATTGCATCAATATTTTGGTGGAAAATCATGTGTACTATTTTAGGGGTGTATACCATATGTATTTTATCATAAAAATATATAATTTTATTATAAAATTCGTAATATCAATTACAAAATGTATAATTTCGTCATAAATTAACATAATAAAATGTTCAAAATTTTGTGGTTTATATTGCAATAGTTTATGGCTTGGTTACGATATTTTTTGTTACGCTAATTTGTGATGAAATTATATATTTTATAATTAATGTTACAAAATTTTAAAATAAAATTATACATTTTATAGGGTGCATATGGTATACACCTCTAAAGGAGTGCACACCATAGCATTTTCCATATTGGGTATAAGGCATTCTGCTTTCTCCATTATTCACATTATGGGGTGTCAAATGCTCTATGAAAAAAATAAAAATAAAAATTGATAATTATATCCAAATAATTTTATCATATTTGTTTTAAAAAAATAAATGTTAATGACATTCATTTTTTAAAATAAATATCATAAAGTCATGTGGTCAATTATCAAATTAATTTAATTTTTTAAATTAATGCGTACAAAATAAATAATGCAAATCACCAAAATTTGACCCGTTAAAATCTCACATATCCAAACATCTTTCAACGTAAAAAGTGGACTGGAGAGGATTTTTTCATCGCTCACTTAATGCGTGCTATATACAATATACGTATTTATATTACATATTTTTGTTATGTATGTTATATATTTTTATGGTCATGTTATGCAATTTTTTAATAGAGCTACTACAATTTGTAGTTCAGAAATAATATTATGAATTTTGTGATAATGTTACATATTTTTGTGATAATGTTACATATTTGTTTGCTAAAAAGTGTGTAGCATTACCAATAACATTACCATAAAATACATAACTTCATTTTTGAATAACAAATTATCGTAACTCCACTAAAAAAATACATTATATTTACTACAAAAATTACGTAACATGCATCACAAAAATGCGTAACAAGATGCACAGTGTACTATAGAATTCCCTTGGGGTTATTCTACATCACAAATGTCATAACAAAATAATTTTAAGTCATAATTAAAAATAATAATAGATCTTAACCAAACACTACTTGAGGTATAGGAAAACACATCTTCGATTGTAACCAAAATAATAACCATAATAATTCATAACTAACATCACGATGAGTTATGACCAAAGATTATAATCAAAATCACTTAAGGCATAACAGAAAAGACTCTTTAGTAATAACCAAAATAAAAAATGAAGAGACTAACACAACAATGAGTTATAACTACGTTATAACCAACACCACAACAGATCAAAATAAAAAATCACAAAAGTTATAACTAGACAAGAGTTACATACCCAAAAATGAGTGTGTATTATAGAATTTTCTAGATCTTGGTGTATGTCTTTTAAGGATGAGGTTGTCATAAAAAAGCCTCAAATTTTTTCCTCCTTTTTTTTTTTTTTTTTTTTTTTTTGTCTTTAATAACTTTTGGGGTGAATTACACTAACAATCTTTATAGTTTGGGGCTTTTATTATTTTGGTCATTCACTTTTCAATTGTGATACATTTAATCATGAATTTTAAATCTCATTCCAAATCAGGACAATTGAAGACATTGTTGCTCAATTTGAAGGATAAAGTAGTCATACAACTTATTTTGTATTACTTAACTTATATGTTGTTTGAAATATAATCACTATGCTTCGTTTGGGTTTTCTAAAAACACTTTTCAGAAAACTTTATTTTCTTGTTTTCCGTATTTTTTAGTTTTTACTAATTTTTTTTAATTTTTAGACACACCTAATATAAATACACTTAAAAAGTATAATTTTCATGAAAAAAAAAATTACTAAATACCAAAAATACAAAAAAAAAATGAAAATTCTATATAGTTTTCGTATTTTTGTATATTTATTAATTTTTTAAAATATTTTTTCACAAATATTTTACGTTTTAGATACATCTAAGTAAGGTGTATCCAAAAGAGTAAAAAAGATGCTTAAAATTTTAAAAATATTCACTAAAAAAAAAAGCACGATAAACAAAAAACTTAATTTTCAAAAAATTAAATTCAGAAAACTGTAACCAAACACACCGAATGGCATTTTTTTAATGAATAATGTTGCAACTTTTTTGGTTATAAAGTTTTGTTTAGTTTGGTTTTCAAAATCTATTTTCAGAAATTTTTTCTAAGAAACTAAAAATTAAATTATTGAAAAAAATTAAAAACACATCGTTTTTATATAATTTTATCTTTTGGGAGAGTAGAAATAATTTTTTAAAATAAATTTTTTTGATATTTATTTTCATTAGATTTGTTTTATTTTTTCAAAAGTCAAATATAGCAACAACTTTGATGTCATTATTAAACTAATCCATTAAATAAAAAAAATTAAAAATTAAAAATATTTCATATATTAAACATATCGATTATACATTAAAAATCTAATAACCTTCCATTACATGATAACCATTGAAAAATATCTGTTAACAATAAATGCAACTATCTATTACATGATAACCATCCAAAAATATTAACAAAAATAACCACGTATTACATGATCATCATCCAAACATATGCTAAAAATTAATTTGGTAAAAAAATAAAAATGTAAAAGATTTATTATTTTTATATAATTTTATCTTTGATAAGTAAAAATAATTTTTAAAAATTTAAAAATAAATTTTGACATTTATTTTTGTCAAATTAATTTATGTTGTGATGTATTGTCTTTTTAAGTATATACACCGTAGATGTGTGAAACTTTATTTCGTATAGCATTTTAAGCGGTTGATTGATCCACATTTATGAAGTCAAGTCTTCCTTGATGAGTGAAAAACACGTTATTGGACTCCAGCTCTGTAGACATCAATGAAAGACTGACTAGTCAAAGTCACTTTACTTGTTTGTAGGCTTTGCATTGCACCTACATTTGCCTATAAAGCATTTGGCCTCTCCCCTGTTAATAGTCAGCAAGCATTACAACCTTTGTTTTTGAATCTAGGAGCAAAGATGGTCTCTAACAATCTACTCTTTCACCTCTTTTTGTTTCTTTGTTTTTTCCAGATTACTTGTTTGCATGCCCAACTGTGCACTCAAGAACCGACCTCTGCATTGCTCCAATTTAAGCAACAATTTTCCTTCAATAAATCTGCTTCCGATTGGTGTCATTCTTTTGGAATCCTTTCTTACCCGAAGATGGAGTCATGGAAGGAGGGTTCTGATTGTTGCTCATGGGATGGGGTCGAGTGTGACAACAAGACAAGTCAAGTAACTGGCCTCGACCTCAGTTGCAGCTGGCTCAACGGCACCATCCACCCCAATAGCACCATCTTCTACTACTTTCCTCACCTCCAAAGCCTCAACCTTGCTTTCAATGACTTTGGTATGTCTCGAATCTCATCTGAATTTAGTCGATTCACCAGATTGTCACACCTCAACCTCTCTGACTCTAGTTTTTCTGGCGAAGTCCCTATAGAAGTCTCCTTTCTGAGCAAATTGGTCTCGCTTGACCTCTCTTACAATGATGGTTTGAGGTTGGAAGAACCTGGATTTGAATTACTTGTTCAAAACTTAACCAAGGTAAGAGAACTTAATCTCAGAGATGTAAACATATCTTCAGTGGTCTCGAATTCCTTGCTCAATCTCACTTCTTTAACACTTCTCGATCTTAGTTGGTGTGGATTGCTTGGAAAATGTCCTGACGGAATATTCCAATTACCACATCTGAATGAGCTGAGTATAACTTATAATCTTGCTCTCACTGGTTATTTTCCCGAGTTCATAAACTCGAGCAGTTCTCTCCAGTACTTGCAGCTTTCAGGCACTAATTTCTCTGGAGAACTACCTGGTTCAATTGGGAATTTGAAGTCCTTGAAAATGTTGGATGCCTATTATTGTAAATTTTATGGATCCATCCCTACATCACTCGGAAACCTTACGGAAACGACTTATTTAGACATCGGATATAACAATTTCACTGGCATGCTCCCATCTTCACTTTCAAACCTTGGAAATCTCGTCTATTTGGGAGTTCAGTGTAATAATTTTGAAGGTAAAATTGCAGATTTTTTACGTAATGTAAAAAGTCTTCTTTATTTATATGTTGATTCAAATAGCTTTGGCGGTCCATTTCCATCATTGGGTGCAAACCTAACAAAACTTGTTGCATTAGGTTTGTCGAATAATCAGCTAACAGGACCTCTTCCATCACAAATAATTGGACTTCCAAATCTAAGGTGGTTACGTTTAGATGATAACTTAATCAATGGTACAATTCCATCTTGGGTTTTCAGCTTACCAGCATTGTATTACTTCAACATTAGTAATAACAAATTGACTGGCCATGTAAAAGAGTTCAAATCCACTCATTTAACTGGTGTTGATTTGAGCAATAACAACCTACATGGTAGGTTTCCAAGTTCAACCTTCAAACTTGTGAACCTTTCTAATCTCATTCTTTCATCAAATAACTTTAGTGGTGAGCTAGACATGCTCTGTCATGCAATTTCCCTTAAAATTCTTGTCCTATCTAGTAATAGCTTTAATGGTTCTATTCCACAATGTTTAGGAAATTTCAGCATGTATTTCTATGTACTCGATCTGCGGAAGAATAATTTTTCTGGCACCATTCCTGATACATTTGCAAAGGAAAATTCCTTCGAAACTATCAACCTTGATAGCAATGGATTTGAGGGGCCAATACCAAAATCTTTAGAGAATTGCAAAATGCTACAAGTGCTAGACCTTGGACATAACAAGTTCTCGGATAAATTTCCATATTGGTTGGAAAATTTAACTTGGCTACAAGTTCTAATTTTGAGATCTAACAAATTCCATGGACCTATACCGAATTCCAAGTTCAAATTTCCCTTCCCCAACTTGCGAGTTATGGATTTATCAAACAATTATTTTACTGGTCCATTGCCAAGAAAATATTTCAAGAATCTCAATGCTATGATGAATGTCAACGAAGCTAGTTTTGAATTGAAATACTTAGGGATGCGTGGTAGTTCAACATATTACTATAATGATTGTTTCACTATAGTAATCAAAGGATCAACCATAGAAATGGTAAAAGTCCTAACCATTTTCACTACAATTGATTTATCGAAAAACAATTTCGAAGGTCAGATTCCACATGTCATTGGAAAGTTAAATTCAATCCGAGGGCTCAACTTGTCTCACAATAGCCTTACATTTCATATACCAGCATCTCTTGCTAATCTGACAATGCTTGAATGGTTAGACCTGTCTTCCAACAAACTCACTGGGGAGATCCCTCAACAACTAAGGAATTTGAAATCCCTTGAAGTCTTAAACCTTTCGCAGAATCAACTAATAGGACCGATACCACAAGGCAACCAATTTGATACATTTTTAAATGGTTCCTACATTGACAACTTGGCATTATGTGGACCTCCATTGTTAAATGCATGCAATCCAAGGACACCACAACCACCACCCTTGATGTTTCAACAAGAAGACAATACTTCAAGTGGATTCAATTGGGAAGTCATATTACCGGGTTATATGTGTGGGCTGGTGTGGGGACTTGTTATGGGATATTTTATGTTCTCTAGAGGAAAACCTCAATGGCTTGTGAGGATCATTGAAGGTGAACAAAACAATAGCGGAAAGAGATTTAAAAAACATTCTCACAGGAACAGAGCAAGGTGAAATTAGCCAATGCAAGTGGTGTCCTTTGGTAAGTATTTACAATCAATTTCTGCGTTCTTTTGCCTGATCATGAAAAACTATAGCTTGGTTATGGTTGCTATCTAGTCTTTTTTCAGTTTCTTAGCACTTTGTTTGTATCATACAAAATAAAGCTATTTTATTTCCTTTGATGTTTATACAAAGCACATGATTGGAAATCATCTTGCGAAAAAATAAAAGAATAAAATCATGGAAGTAATAAATGAGTAGTGAAAATACAGGTTTGCTATTGACTCTAATGGCTGCAATTGAAAGAAGTATAAGACTTGGGCACTTTTTTAGTAGTCCTTTGTTTTTGTTTTGTTTATTTTATTTTATTTTAAAATTTACTTTATAGTCACTTTTTCTACTTCATTCTTAAATTATTAATTGCATATGTGTAGTCTTTACTGTTTATGATTTTAGTTCATATGGTCTGATTATTGGAGACAATCTGTCCAAATCATTAATGAGAAAAATCTAATCTAATGGTTAAAAAAATAATTTTACAATTTAGACAACTTAAATTGTATAACTATTTTCTTACTAACACAATATTAGACAACTTACCCTCTACAACCAAACAACCATATTTCTCACTGCTTCAAATAATGAATAAAAGAATGAGAGCTTGGCTAGGTAAATTTACACCAACCTCTCCTAATTACAGTGGGTGTTATACTTAGTATATTTGCATTAGTATTCGTTAGTTATATAGATGAAAAAAATTATATTTACCTTATTTGGTTTAATTTATTTTTCAAAAATTTGAGTTTTTTTTTTTTTAGTGATTTTTTTTTAATATTTTACAAATTTTTTTTATTTCTTATATACACCTAATCTTATACACTTAAAAAGAGTAATACATGTGAAAACAAAAACTTTAAAAATTCACCAAATATTGAAAAAAAAAAAACGAAAATTCAGTACATTTTCATATTTTGTTGTATTTAACGAATTTTTTTAAAATTGTCATATTTTGTTATACCCTAAACTATAGTCACAATTTTTTACTTCATTCCTAAATTAATAGATGCATCTATTTGGCCCTATTGCTTCTTATTTCAGTTCATATAGTATAATTGAAGACAATCTCTGCAAAGCAGTAATAATGAAAATTTAATCTAATGTGTAAAAATAGTAATTTAAGAATTTAGAACATTTAAATCGTACAACTAAACCCCTATTTTCTTATTCACACTATATTAAACAATATTAGACAGCTCACACTCTACAACCAAACACCTATGTTCCCTTCTACCCCTCTTCACAAATAATGAATAAAACAAATATGTGTTTGGTTGTACAGTTTAGAGTAAATTATATAGACCTCTCTTAAAATTTGAAGAAAAACAAGCCCTCTTTCATGTTTTTCCTTTTTATTATTAATATGGGAGGGAGTTCTATCTAATTTATTGTTGAAATGCAAGTGTGATAATTGGTTCATCAGATACATTATAAATCTCATTTCAATGATCTGAATCGTATAATTTGTATGATTTTTTTTTTCTAGATCATGCACGATAAAATTTAGATTGATGCCATATTTTTATCCATATAATTTTTTTTCATATTGGTCTTTAAAAAAATGAATGGATAATTTCAAAATTATATCTATTATTCATTTTCCTTAAACAAATGTAATGAAAACATATAATTATGATTATCGAATAAATCCAATTTTTTAAAATTATATATCAAAATAAGGCATGTGGTGGCTCTATAAACCCCAACAAGCATCCCTCTGGTAACAACCCTCTAGTAAAATAGTGGAAGGAAGAAAATCCTTCCCCATTAAAATTGAGAAACACCAGAAGTGTTTTCATTTTTTTTTTAGCAATGTTAGGTATCATGAAAAGTCTTTCATGAAAATGATCATGAAATATTTGTGACCTTTGGATTATACTTAGAATAAAGCACCACACTCTAATCAAGGTAATCTAAGGGTCACAAGTCTTTCATGATCATTTTCATGAAATTTTTTTCATGATTCCTAACATTTCCCTTTTTTTTAAAATCGTTTTCATTCATTAATTGAAGCTATCTAATAAGCATATATGGTTTTCAAAATATATTTGGGTGACATGCATATCAAATCTAGCATGTTCACGGAATTCAGTAACTGTAGCTATCTTTGATTTGTGTGCTGTAGTTGCGATGCATTTCAATTTGATCTAGGCGGCGCAGCTTTCGAAGTCATCGATGTATTACGTAATGCTGGGAAGTTGAAGATACAGGATCAAAGGTTAGAATGTATTCGTATATATATATATATTAGTAGGTGTGTGTCTATCGATGAGGGTGCTGTAAAATCTATAAAATATGAATTTTAATTTTGATTTAAAAATAAATATGTTATGTGCTACTCAAGTAGTAAAGATGTTTCTCATATTGAAGATTTTGGGTTCGAGCCTTTTGCTTGGTCTGTATTTTCTGGCGTTTGATATAATGGAAAATGAAAATCAACGAAAAATATTTTTCATGATCAACAAATAACAAGCTTATTTGGTCATGAAATGTTTCACTTTCAAAAGGTACCAAATATTTTTCAGACTAAAGTTTTATTAATGTCACTACACTACCACCGTCAGTCTCACCTTCACCACCACACCGCCATCACCACGACCACGACCACCACCACCACCACCACCATACATAGAAAAATATGTCTATATATCTAATATATTACCTTAGTGCTATATATGTTTATATGTATCTGATTTGTTGAATAGTTGTTTGTGTATTTGAATAATCAGTAAGCAATAGATAAAATTGATAAACTCGTAATTTATGCATTATTTTAGAGAGCTCTTAAGGGAATAACAAAAGCAGGTGATACACTCCCATATGATAAAATCACTCATTTTTAGTGCTTAATAGTAGTTGCTTGGAGCCTTAAAACTCTTGAGATTCATAGACTAGGGAGTGATTTTTTTATATTTTGTTTTCCGACTCTTGGGATTGTAACTTCTATGATTAGCTGGTCAATAATAATGTATAGTAAAGGTTTCAAAAAGCGATTGCGGTCGCCATAACGGTTGCGGTGATGCGGATGTGGATGCGGTTGCGGGGTATAAAGGTCGTAGCGTAACGGTTGCGGTAACCGGAACCATGATTTTTTTTTTTTCGCACAATTTGAAGAAAACTTACTAATATGCATATTTTTTTTTTCTTTCTTGAATCACATTTATTATGGTTTAAAATAGATTTTTATCAATTTTTGTTAATTTTTAAGTATGATCCAATATATTTCATATTTTCAAATCACTATAAAAGGAGCTTTTTACATTTTATTTCAATAGTTAATGACTTTAAGAATAATTGATTTTAAATGTCTACAAATTATTTTTGATCAATACTTCAACTAATTGAATAAAAAATATTCATAATTATTAAATGAAATGATTATAAAAATAAAAATTGTGCCATAAACAAAAAATCTTTTTGAGGCATTTTTTTAGACAACACTTTATAGGTAACTAAATAAAATTATTTACAATTAAGTATTAAATGAAATGATTATAAAAAATAAAAATTGTGTCATAAACAAAAAAATATTTTTGAGTTTTTTAAAGAAATTTTTTAGACAACACATTACAGTAACAAAATAAAAAAATATTTATCATTAAATATTAAATAAAATGATTGTAAAAATAAATACAACCACTATTTATATATAATTTTTATTTTACATGCTAATGTAATGAAATAAAAATTTAAAAAAAAAATTTATAAAGAAAATAAATTCATATAAGATTTTTTCTTTGAGCTTGAATCACTTGAGTATTTATTCTTTTTTTGTAAGCTTATATTTTATTTTAATTTTTTTGGGAAAAGAAGTTATTGTGTAACGGACCATTACGGCCGTTACGTAACACCGAAACGGCCATTACACATGTGAATTTCCGTCACACCGCTATAACAGTCGTAATGGGTGGCGGTAACTACCACAACCGTTACGTAACGGCGTTACGTAACAATTATAGCCGCTTTTTAAAACCTTGTGTATAGTCGTATGCATTTGTCTTTGGAAGCTCTGTAATTGAACCGATGTGATAATAGTGTTTCATGATTCTTTCTACCATTGTTTTGATGTAGATAAATTTACCTCTCTCTCTCTCTCTCTCTCTGGTGGCCAGGGAAGAATGGAACAATAAATTTTGTTTTAGATAAAATTGATATGCAAATTGATAGAGATAAAACAAAAAGCTTGTTAGAGATGTTTTAGGATTTTATTTTATTTTTGTTTTTTCCAATGGAGGTATTTGAATAGCAATTAGCCAAATCTAAATCTGAAAGTGAAAGATTTCTTCGGTGATGATCTGTTGTTTGAATAGATAAAAAAATGAACAAATAGAAAATTTCAACAAATAAAAAATTTGAACAGATAAAAAAAATTGAACAGATAAGAATTTTAATAGATAAAAAATCTCAATAGATAAAAATAATTTCAACAGTTTCAACGGATAGTCAACGAAAAGTCAAATAGATAAAAAAAAGTCAAAGGGTAACATTTAAAACAAAATGTTCTCCACTAGAGGGTCAATGAAAAGCCAAAGAGATAAAAAAAAGTCAAAGGGTAACATTTAAAACAAAATTTTCTCCACCAAAGGATTACACAAAGTGTGGACCTCTCATAAAATTTAAAAAAAAAAAAAATCTCTCTTGGATCTAATGCTGTATACCCTCCTTATATTAGATTTATCACCAATTAATATCTCGTTTTTTTTTTTTTTTTTTTGGATAGTCCACCTAAATGGATAATATTTATTAGTAGGAAAATTACATGGTGTGTCATATGCAACTCGAATTATGACATTTGTGTTATTTGATTATGACCTATTGTTGGGTTAATTATGTGTAACGCCCTCAAAATACCATACTAAACAATCCATTCATAAGATCTATAAACATAATAAAATAGTGTACTTCATTCATGAAAGTTTGTATTACAAAAGAGATTACATGCATTATACTTTTATAAATATTTATTTTGAAACTACAGCATGCAACTCTAATCACTAACAACAAAATAAATGCCCTACAGGCTTACATCTTTCCAAGAGATAACTTGGTTACAACAAAAGAGAGTCATAAGCTCTTTATAATTAAAGCTCTTGGCTTAAGAAGAAAACATATAAACACAAAATGTAACAACAAAACGGAGCCTTCAGCCCCTAAACCTCACAAGCTATGTTCTTAGAGACAACATGTCTCATGTACCTGAAAATGGTTTCCCAAGTAGGGTGAGCCAAAGCCTAGTAGAGATATGCTAAAACAATATATGAGATTTAACTAAGATATTAGCATCAGATAAATGTTCAATACTTGCAAACCCACTCACAACCTTTCCATGACCAATCAACATCGATATACATATCTCAGTCTATTTCTATTCATTTATCCAAATAAATTCATTGATATAGTTCATTGTTGTCTAAACAATTCAAAACGAGACTCCAGCTCATTTACTAACACTTCAATAATAACCATTCTTCAAACACTTCTAATTTCTTGCCATTTTACGGAATCACATCCGAGGGAACCGGCACTCATATATATATATATATAAGATTTCGGAAGTTTTACCCTGGACACTCTGGCCAACTTAATTATCAATGAAGTCCATCCTCTATCTCCTCCCAAACAATGATAGATATACAATGTATCTAAAAGCGTGTCATATACAATGACTACCAAAATTCACACATTCAACAATTTAATCAAACCGTCATATTCAATGACATAATTCATATGACTAGTTTCAATTTACCTAGCCCTCATGCAGTTTCTACAACAATCATAGCTATCCTCCACTGATAGCCCAAAACAAATATTTTTAAACAGATAAACAAATCTATCAGACAGATAATTTGCCAAATTTTCCGTAGGTGAGTGATTTGACAAATCTAACTACACCATTTAATCATACACTCTTCCAGTTTCATATTTCCCATATCAATTTCATTATAAATACAAGATGAATTATCCAACCCAAATTAGGGCAAATTTCCCCTTTTCTCAAACATTAACCCCAAGACCTAATTTTACCAATTATACTCAAGTAACATTGTCACGCACTCAAAATTAAACCCATAATATATAATATTAACATGCATCGCTATTAGAAAACAAAATATTATTTCATTCATCAGAGTAATCTTATTAAAAGACATTACATGTAATAACGAAAGTAAATGCCCTACAGGCTTACATCTTTCCAAGCCAACACTTGGACACAAAAGTATGAGTACTAACTCATTTACACATTAAGCCCTCGGCTTGAGTTTACATGTAACATCAAAACAAAACAAAATAAACAACTAATCTAAACAGAGTCTTCAACTCCAAGTCCATCCAAGCTAAGTCCTTGGAGGTAGCATATCACCTGAACCTGAAAATGATGTTCCCGTATAGGGTGAGCCACAGCCTAGTAGAAATATACTAAACCAAGTATAAGCATTGAATAAAGCAATATCATTCGATAGATGGTTAACCAAGATAATCAATTACATCATTATACAGCCTCATAACACTAATGTCTATGACATGTTTCACTTTCCATTATTATCAATATGGCTCAGAACCTGGCCAAACTATAACAGTGTGACTACATCTCATATCAACAATATTTCCAATTCAATGGGGATATCAAATCATGTTAAACATTTCTTATATCATAATGGATACACATGTTGGTGTTGTATCAACCTCAACCAAAATTCACTTCCATACTTCCCAATTGATACACATTTTAGTGATGTATAAATAACATGTAAAAACACTTCTATAAATCAATAAGCACACATATTAGTGGTGCTAATGGAGTCCATCCCCTATCTCCTCCCAAACAATATCCGGTTTAGAAGTCCATCCCCTATCTCCTCCCAAACCGTGGAGTACATCCCCTATCTCCTCCCAACAATATGCATATACAATGTATTAAACACTTGCCATATACAATACTCAATCAATACACGTATTTTCTGTATTAATTCAACAGTCAAAATCAATGACTTAACCAATGTGATTAGTTTCAGTTTTCCCTAATCCACATGCAATATCTACAACAATCACGACTATCCTCCACCGATAGTCCAAAACAATTATCTCTAAACAGGAAATAAATGCTACAACAAATATAAACTCAACAATTTCATGGGTGTGTTATTAAACTATCCAACTATACCATTTAAGCTTATAATTTCCCAATTCCATGAATTCAACTAAATTCTCCAATTTTCCTTAAATTAATTTATTACAACAACTAGGGTTTTTCCCAAAATTACCAAACAACCCCAACATATCAAAACACCAAAACTTAGAACAACACCTATAATATGGAGTAGGAAATCCCTACCTCGAAGTGAAGAACTCAAATGGTGAAGATGGTGAAAACCCAATGTGCTCCAAATCCAAGATAATTCAAATTAAAATGTAGCCCTTGACCCACCAGATCTTTTTAACAAAGGATCTAGGATAGAAATACACTTTAAGTAGATCAAACCTAAGAGAGAAGGTGTGTAGAGGGAGAGAAAACACGGACCTAGGGTTCTGGAATCAAAAAGAGGATGAAAAAGTGTTTTAAAAACCGCTGCTGCCTATTTAAATAAAACAGGCTCGACCAAACACAGAAAACACTCGCTCCAGCCAAGAATGTCTCGCTCCAGCCAACAACCCAGAAGCTCGCTCGAGCCAATAACTCAAACCCTCAGGTCTGCAACCCGATGGACGCTCGAGCGACGAAACGCTCGCTCGAGCGAATAACAAACCAGTTCGCTCAAGCGAAGGTGATCTCGCTCGAGCCAAGAAACATAGCTCTCAGTTCTAAACTAGACGCAATCGCTCGCTTGAGCGAAGATACCCTGGCTCGAGCCACAAAACACAAAATACTACTCTCACTTGAGCGGCCAAACCCTCGCTCGAGCGCAGGACCAAAAACAAAAGCTCGCTCGAGCGACCAACCCCTCGCTCGAGCGAAGGTCCAAAATTCTGGACAGCAACACTTGGTTTCCAAACCCAACCAACCTGTAACAAACCTGTCCAACACATCCTATAACTCAAAAAGAGAAGATAAAGGACGACAACAACAATTATACAATGATAGAATCCACGGAACCTAAGTCCGGATACAACAACCAAATGGGAAAAGACCGGGGTCGCTATAAGCTCCCCCCTTAAAAGAATTTTGTCCCCGAAATTAAGCATAAGTTTTGAAAAAAAAAACAGGTTTTTCTCAATTTCTGACAATATTATATTACAATAATAAACACCTTGACCCATTACCGGTCATTTCATCTCTTATCAAGAGGCATTTCACAATATATATATCAACTTGCATTATCAATATGCAATTTTCCTTTCAATTTCAACAGTTTTCAATATACAAGATTCCCATTTCCATATCATATTCAATTTCATGATATTACTCCAATTCTACAACGCATTCAACATATGCAATGTTACCATAAGCTTCCATTATGAGGCAAGCTTCAAAATACTTCCATTAAACCAAAACATTCACAATGTTTTACAACTTAAGACATGCATATAATGTTCTTAAAGTTTGTTAAAATTACAAAATCTCAATACATGATTACACATCAACAAAGAAGTCCGGATATTTCTCGCGGACTTCCAACTCACGCTCCCAAGTGGCTTCCTCCACTCCGTGATGTTTCCACAAAACTTTTACCAAAGGGATGGTCTTGCCTCGCAAAACTTGATCCCGCCTATCCAAGACCCGAACCGGTCTCTCCTCATACGAGACATCCTCGTCAACCTCTAAGTCGGTCCAATCCAACACATGTGATGGATCCGTCTCATACTTCCGAAGCATACTCACATGAAACACGTCATGAACTCCAGATAACTGCGGTGGCAAAGCTAAACGATAGGCAGCCTCGCTAATCCTCTCAAGGATCTCAAAAGGACCAATAAACCGAGGGGACAACTTCCCGCTCTTCCCAAACCTCATCAATCCCCGTCTAGATGATATCTTCAGAAAGACATGATCACCCACCTCAAATACCAAAGGTCTCCTCCTACGGTCGGCATAAGATTTCTGACGACTCTGGGCTGTAACAAGCCTCTTACGGATAAGCTCAACTTTCTCCGTCGTTTCCCTCACCAACTCCGGACCCAACAAAGGTGCATCACCCATCTCGGCCCAACAAACTGGAGACCTATACGGTCGGCCATACAAGGCCTCAAACGGTGCCATACCGATACTAGACTGGAAACTGTTGTTGTAGGCAAACTCCACCAAAGGCAAGTGCCTCTCCCACAACCCATTAAAGTCAAGAACACAACCCCGAAGCATATCCTCAAGGATCTGAATAGTACGCTCGGACTGCCCGTCAGTCTGAGGATGATAAGCCGTGCTAAAGGTCAACTTAGTGCCTAAGGCACTCTGCAAACTCTGCCACAACCTGGTAGTAAAACGAGGATCTCTATCTGAGACGATCGTCACTGGGACCCCGTGCAACCTCACTATGTCCCGAATATATAAGTTGGCAAGATGATCTACCGAATCTCTCACGCGCATAGGAATGAAGTGCACCGACTTAGTCAACCGGTCTACAACCACCCAAATAGCATCACTACCCCGCTGATTCCTCGGAAGACCTACAACGAAGTCCATAGTGACATGCTCCCACTTCCACTCGGCAATAGGCAAAGGTTGCAACAAACCCGCTGGCCTCTGATGCTCGGCCTTCACTTGCTGACAAATAAGGCACTTAGACACGAAAGCTGCCACATCTCTCTTCATACCCCGCCACCAAAACTGGCGACCCAAGTCCCGATACATCTTAGTGCCTCCCGGATGTACCGCAAGACGTGAATGATGAAACTCTCGGAGTACCTCCTCTCAGCAAGACTCCGGCACAAACAGACGATCTCGGTATCTCACACTCAGGTCGGGATATACCGTCAAACCCTTCTCAATCTTCCCATTGGAGATCTTCTCTCGGAGAGATTCCACCTCAAGGTCACCTCTCTGTGCCTCTAACACTCGAGTCACAAGTGTAGGCAGCACAACAACAGAAAACAAGGCTGCAACCTCAACGGATTCGCCCAGAAGCAAATCAAACTCCCCAAGTGCACCCAACATTTCCCATTCCCGGATGGCTATACTAGCTACGTCACCAACAGATTTCCTGCTAGGGGCATCGGCCACCACATTGGCCTTCCCCGGATGATAGTGCAACTCGAAGTCATAATTCTCAATAAACTCCATCCACCTCCTCTGCCTCAAGTTCAAGTCTTTCTGTGTAAACAGATACTACAGACTCTTATGATCCGAGAATACCTTGAACCTCTCACCATAAAGGTAATGCCTCCAAATCTTCAAGGCAAAGATTACAGCTGCTAACTCTAGGTCATGCATAGGGTAATTCTTCTCGTGTATTTTCAGCTGACGTGAGCCATAGGCTACCACTTTCCCCTCTTGCATCAACACACAACCCAAACCCTCTCGTGAGGCATCACAATAGATTGCATAACCCAACCCTCTCTCTGGAATAATCAAGACTGGAGCGGTGGTCAGTCTAACTTTCAACTTCTGGAACGACTTTTCACAAGTCTCACTCCATACAAACTTGACTCCCTTCCAAGTCAATCTAGTCAAAGGCGAAGCTAACCTGGAGAAATCTTTCACAAATCGTCGGTAGTACCCAGCTAATCCCAGAAAACTGCGGATCTCAAACACACTCTTAGGCTGTGCCCAATCTTGCACTGCCTCAATCTTGGATGTATCAACAGACACTCCTTCCCCCGAAACCACATGGCCTAAGAACTTGACTTCCCCTAGCCAGAACTCACACTTCCCAAACTTAGCATAAAGCTTATGTGTTCTAAGCAACTCAAGAACCACTCTCAAGTGTTCCTCGTGCTCCTCCTCTGAAGGTGAATAAATCAGAATGTCGTCCACGAAGACGACTACAAAACGATCTAAGAATTCCCGGAATATTCGGTTCATCAAGTCCATAAAGACTGCCGGTGCATTGGTGAGCCCAAATGGCATCACTAGAAACTCATAATGGCCATACCGCGTACGGAATGCCGTTTTCGGAATATCCACCTCCCTGACTCTCAACTGGTGGTAACCCGATCTCAAATCTATCTTAGAGAAACAACGGGAACCCTTCAACTGATCAAACAAATCATCTATACGGGGCATAGGGTACTTATTCTTAACCGTAGCCCGGTTCAACTTCCGGTAGTCAATACAGAGTCTCAAAGCACCACCTTTCTTCTTAGCAAAGAGGGTCGGTGCTCCCCACGACGAAACACTAGGACGAATATAGCCCTTATCTAACAACTCCTGGAGTTGAATCTTCAACTCAACTAACTCAGCTGGGGCAAAATGATAAGGTGCCATAGAAATCGGCGCCGTGCCGGGCACTAGATCAATAGAGAACTCAATCTCTCGATGAGGTGGCAAACTAACAAGATCCTCGGGAAAGACATCCGGGTACTCACAAACCACCCTTGGCAACACAATCTAGGTCTCATCACACTCATTACTCAAAAGGCTAGCAAGCAGACCACTCAACTCACTCCGCCTTCGCGGATCATACCCCGGTGGCAATACATTACCAACTCGGTCCCCCAAGAAATGGAAACATTCCCCGCTTACGGTACAACAAGTGACCCTCTGGCGGTAGCAATCAATAACTGCCCAGTATGACGATAACCAGTCCATACCCAAAATAACATCAAAGCCCTTCATGGGCATAACTACAAAAGGAAACGGAAGCCTATGATCGGCGACCTCTATATCATAACCCCTAACACCTTGTTTCAAGATCAATTCACCCCCAAGAGGTGACACTACACAAATAGGAGATGCTAACTGTGCTAACTCAAACTCCAAAACAGATGCAAATGCAGCAGACACAAAGGAATGAGATGCACCCGTATCAATCAAAACACTAGCAACTGAGTTACAAAACAAGAAGGTACCTCTCACAACAGATGGAGCCGGTACAAGATCCTGCGCGGTAACAGCATACACGTGCCCAGATGGTCTCTGATCAACCTGCTCACCCCTAGGAGCATAAGACTGCTGCACAGACTGGGACGATGAAGCCCCCTGATTCGCCCTCGAGGCTTGAACCGATTGAGTTGGCTGATGACTTTGAGTCTGCCTCAAACCAGATGCACCAGATGTGCCACTCAACTGCGGACAATACCTCTTCAGGTGCCCTGCCTGACCACACTGAAAACACGAGAGCGGCTGGCCACTACCCTGACTCTGGCTCTGAAATTGAGCCGAAGATGACGCTGCTTTCAGTCCTCCTCCCTTATGCGGGCAAGCTGGAGACTTGTGGCCCAGCTGACCACACTTGAAACAGGTAATGTCTCCCTGGCTGCCTTTCCCAGAACTAGCACTCGGCACAGGAAAAGTCGATCTAGAAAGCTACCACAGAGGCTGAGGGTTAAAACCCTTCGCCTCCTACCATCACTCTGTCCATCCTCGACTCCTCTTGGAGCCTTCGCTCTTCCTCCTGCTCCTGCATCATGATCTCCGTATGGTGCAGATCAACCGACACCCATAATCTCGAATCATAGACCCTACAACTCTCAACTTGAGGCCGCCTCAACTTCTTCTCGAACTCAATACAACGGCGTTCCTCGACGCCACCAACTCGGTGCAAACTCGACAAACTAGTGAATCTGACCTCAAACTCGGCCATCAAGAACTGCTTCGCTGGCGGGCGAATCGATCTCTCAACCTCTCATACCGGAGACAGAACTTCCTGGAAAGCGTCAAGAAAAGCCTTCTAAGTCCCTCCTATACGACTCTTAGTGAATTTCCACCACTGACCCGCATCCCCCTTAAGCTGGAAATATGCCAAGGTCACCTTCAGTACCTCGTCTTCGATGCCTAGCATCTCAAACGTCTTCGTTGTCTGTTCGAGCCATTCATCTGCCTTAAGTTGTTCTTTAGGATCACCCAAAAATTCGTCCGGGTTAGACCGGAGGAACTCTCTCTTCAGAAAAGAAGGCCCTGCATCCGCAACATGAACTTGAGCCTGATTCTCAGCTCTGAGAATGCCTACTGACTCCCTGAATGCCCCTGCTATCTCTCGGGCCAAAGCGCCCATAGCCTGCTAGCCTACCGGCTTGGCCACATTGGCCTGGCCAACTCCCTCCTGTACTGCCGGAATCTCATCCAGTATAGGCATCTCCTGCCCACCACGCCTACCACGCCTACCATGTCCTCGTCCTCGTCCTGACATCCTAATAAAGGTAACAAAGACGTTAGCACACTAATAAGTGTGCCAAAACTATAACACTTGCATCCTAATGCATTGGACAACAATAAGTCACTCCACGTAAGCACATAATCACATAAGCACCTACGAATTTCATTCCTGGATAATGATAGTACCGAGGCGTCACTAAAGTTCCGGTTGGAAACAACATTGATCAAGTGCCTTTCCAACAAGACTTTCAAAAACTCAAGGGTCCAATCAACATCCTAGAAACTACATTCCATATCCACATAGTCACATAAACATGTTATCATATAAGCATATAACTGTACGTCTAAGTCTCTATCAAGCGAGACGAACCCATTGTGATACTAATCACTTCTCACGTACCCAAAGTATTCGAACCTGGTACGCTCTGATACCAAGTTGTCACGCTCTCAAAATTAAACCCATAATATATAATATTAACATGCATCGCTATCAGAAAACAAAATATTATTTCATTCATCACAGTAATCTTATTAAAAGACATTACATGTAATAACGAAAGTAAATGCCCTACAGGCTTACATCTTTCCAAGCCAACACTTGGACACAAAAGTATGAGTACTAACTCATTTATACATTAAGCCCTAGGCTTGAGTTTACATGTAACATCAAAACAAAACAAAATAAACAACTAATCTAAACAGAGTCTTCAACTCCAAATCCATCCAAGCTAAGTCCTTGGAGGTAGCATATCACCTGAACCTGAAAATGATGTTCCCGTATAGGGTGAGCCACAGCCCAGTAGAAATATACTAAACCAAGTATAAGCATTGAATAAAGCAATATCATTCGATAGATGGTTAACCAAGATAATCAATTACATCATTATACAGCCTCATAACACTAATGTCTATGACACGTTTCATTTTCCATTATTATCAATATGGCTCAGAACCTGGCCAAACTATAACAGTGTGACTACATCTCATATCAACAATATTTCCAATTCAATGGGGATATCAAATCATGTTAAACATTTCTTATATCATAATGGATACACATGTTGGTGTTGTATCAACCTCAACCAAAATTCACTTCCATACTTCCCAATTGATACACATTTTAGTGATGTATCAATAACATGTAAAAACACTTCTATAAATCAATAAGCACACATATTAGTGGTGCTAATGGAGTCCATCCCCTATCTCCTCCCAAACCGTGGAGTACATCCCCTATCTCCTCCCAACAATATGCATATACAATGTATTAAACACTTGCCATATACAATACTCAATCAATACACGTATTTTCTATATTAATTCAACAGTCAAAATCAATGACTTAACCAATGTGATTAGTTTCAGTTTTCCCTAATCCACATGCAATATCTACAACAATCACGACTATCCTCCACCGATAGTCCAAAACAATTATCTCTAAACAGGAAATAAATGTTACAACAAATATAAACTCAACAATTTCATGGGTGTGTTATTAAACTATCCAACTACACCATTTAAGCTTATAATTTCCCAATTCCATGAATTCAACTAAATTCCCCAATTTTCCTTAAATTAATTTATTACAACAACTAGGGTTTTTCCCAAAATTACCAAACAACCCCAACATATCAAAACACCAAAACTTAGAACAACACCTATAATATGGAGTAGGAAATCCCTTGCTCGAGCGAAGATACCTTGGCTCGAGCCACCAGACACAAAATACTACTCTCACTCGAGCGGCCAAACCCTCGCTCGAGCGCAGGACCAAAAACAAAAGCTCGCTCGAGCGACCAACCCCTCGCTCGAGCGAAGGTCCAAAATTCTGGACAACAACACTTGGTTTCCAAACCCAACCAACCTATAACAAACCTGTCCAACACATCCTATAACTCAAAAAGAGAAGATAAAGGACGACAACAACAATTATACAGTGATAGGATCCACGGAACCTAAGTCCGGATACAACAACCAAATGGGAAAAGACCGGGGTCGCTATAAACATCATATTCAAGACCTCACATACATATATGGAGCCAAAAAATAGAAAACCCGTCTTTCAAAATTTAAGTCCAAACCCTAACTTCACCCAAATCTTCCCAAATCCCACCATTTGTACAAAATGACAAATACCTAGGTTAAAACCCATACCAAAGAGTAGAATATCCCTACCTCAAATGTGGAGCTCAAAGAGGAAGATGGAGAATCTCAAAAATGCCTAAAATCAAGCTTTACTCAGATGGATTGGAAGCCCACGAGATGCTACACCTTTTTCTCAAAGGATGTAGAGTAGAAACTCTTAGATTCAAAGGGGTTTGTAGAGAGAAGTTGGATTTTTAGAGAGAGAGAGACAATCGATCTAGGGTTTTTAGCAAAAAGAGACTCAAAAAATGATGTAAAACTCCTCTGTTGCGAACTGATAGACGCAGTCCTCGCTCGAGCAAAAGAGTTGTTGCTCGAGTGAGCAGACACAACAAGTAACCTCGCTTGAGCGCAAGAAGCGTCGCTCGAGCGCACAATGCAAAGCTTCAGGTCTGCCACAAACGCACACGCACGCTCGAGCGCAAGAAGCCTCGCTCGAGCGAAGGAACAAATAACACAAATCTTGCTCGAGCACAAGAAACCTCGCTCGAGCAAAGAACTTCACCTTCTCCAGAAAAAGCTGCGTCTGGAAAGAAACCTAAGAACCCCTAGTTCTCGCTCGAGTGCAAGAAACCTCACTCAAGCAAAGAAGCAAATTACAAAAGGCTCGCTTGAGCGCAAGAAGCCTCGCTCGAGCGAAGAGGCCAAAATCTGGGCGACAACGATCTAACCCAACTAACAACCAACTTGCTCTAAACGCGCCCAACAAGTTCCAAAACTCAAATACAAGGAGTCAAAAGAGAATAACAAGACATGGATACGATATTCAATCAAGGAACCCAAGTCTGGAACACAATGAAGATCGGGGCAAAACCGGGATCGCTATATTATGACTTATCATTGTAATTTTTTTTTATAGATATGATTGAGCAGTGTATTATATATTTTAGGGTTTATTGCACTTTTCACTCTTATAATTTGATTTAAATTTTATTTTAATCCGTACAATTTTAATTTAAATAATTTAGTTTTTACAATTTAAGTTTAGTTTTAATTTGGTACTTTCGTCTAAATTGAAGATTAAAATTAACATTTTTGGAACAATTGTCAATTTTTTAAGGTTTCAATTTGATTCTTCTGTTTAAATTGAATGTTAAAATTAATAATTTTGGAACATTTATCAAATTTCTAAGTTGTACACGTAGACAAAATTATCAAAAATTTAGACAGAATAACCAAATTAAAACTAGACTTAAAGTCTAGAGATCAAATATATTATTCAAATTGAAACTAGGGCAAACTTCACTTTACCCTCTTTTGATTTGGACCATATGCGATTTTCCCCCTAACATTTGGAAGTGACCACATAATCCTCTTGTGATTTGTGGACTGAAGTGCACCGTTAGGCCCGTTAACGATTTAATAAAAAAAACTTAAATACCCTTGTATTTTCAACATTTGTTTGGAAGATAAAGTGCACTATAACCCCTTGTGCTTATTTTATGTGCAATTTACCCCCTTGAAATTTGAAAATGAGCAAGCAATTTACCCCATTGAAATTTGAAAATGAGCATATAACCCCCTTATGTTACATGTTTCACACTTGCTGTTAAGTTGGATGGAATGTTTAACGGTGCACTTCAGTCCACAAACCAATGAGAGTTATGTGGTCATTTCCAAACGTTAGGGGTAAACTACACATTACCCAAACTATAAGGGGGTAATGTGAAGTTTGCAAACTATAGGAACTAATGTGAAATTTGAATCAAACTACTAAGGTGAAAAGTGTAATTAACCCTATATTTTATTATTGTTGAAATTTATTATGGTAAACGAAAAAATTAGGATAAAATTAATTTTATCCCCTTGTGGTTAATAGGGGTAAGGGTAGACAAACATCAAAGCGGGCCGGTTTCGAACCAGACCGGCATAACATAATAAGGGATTTTGTATTTGCTCAAATATGGCCCAGTTCTAACATCGGGCCTTTATGATCTGTCCAAATCCGGTCCAAAAAATAATTATAAATCCTAAACTCACCCATCAGGCTATATGTTAAAAAAAAAGTTAAATCATTCCATAAGTAAATTCAATTACACATTATATTTCTTAAATAAATATATTGACATCATTATAAATTGAAGGAATTCTTAAGTAAATTCAATCACATATCACCACAAATGTGAGTTTCAATAAAATCAACAAAAACAAAGTTTAGATCCTAACAAACAAAAAAAGATATATTTTAATTAATGTATTATAAACAATTAATTAATTTAATAGCGCGCTGGCCAGGCTGGGCTATATTGAAAGTATAAATTCCAAGCCCAGCCCATTAATATTTCGGGCAAAAAGGTTGGTCTAGCCAGGCCTCATGGGTTAAAACAACTTCTTAAGCCCTAGAAAAATAGGCTTAAGCGGAGCGGGTTGGACACCCTAGTGGCTAAAGGCTTGAGCAGTTTACCCTTTTATTGTTCAAATATAAGTAAAGACTTTCTTGATAAACTTGGGTGAAATTGCAACATTAACGTTGTTAAAGTTAACAAGAAAAAGTTTATATCCTCTTTCATCTTCCTTTACATTATTCTTGCATATATATATATATATATATGTTGGGCTCGTGGGGGCCCACTACAGGTCTCATTTCGATATTCCAAACGTTCAATGTGTAAAACTCGTCCAGTACTATATACCTGTAAAAGATCACGTTGATCGGATATCGATAGCTCTTTTATCGGATTAGATTTATATCAACCATTTATTTTTTCACTTTCCATTTTTTTTTGTACAAAACTGATTTGATCATGTAGTTATCGATATCCGATTGTAGACACCCCAATTTTGATTGCCCGCAAGACTTGGGCGCTTTGTCCTAGGGACTCGATGATGAAGTTGCATTATGCGTGATTCGATTTGTGACATTTTGTTTTGAGGGTCGCTCGAGTGAGAAAAATGTAGCTCGAGCGCAAAATTGTTGCTCTCGGTATCTTGTGGGTTTTCAGGTGTGCTCGCTCAAGCGTAGAATGCTAGCTTCCAGTAGTTTCACTAAAGCACTGCAAAACTTCTAAGGCCTTTCTTTTTCCGCTCGAGCGGAGAAGTTGTCGCTCAAGTGAGTCATTTGGATTGTGTCTGGTCACTCGACCGTAAGAAGTCACGCTCAAGCGAGCTTCGCAATATTAGCTTTTTAAATATAATGATTCTAGATCATTCTCTCACCTCTCTTTTTCTATCTTCCATCTCCTCTTCCTCTCTCTACGAAACCCTAAGTTTCTACCATAAAATACCTCTCATACATTTGAAATGCAACCAAAATCTCTTGCTAGGAGTGAAGAACACTTGAAGATTATCATTGTCTACCGGGTTTGCGAAAGATTCTTGTAGGAGTTTGACTTCTTCTCTTGATTTTTGAGGTAGGGATACCTTTACCCTAGTGTTTCTTTATTTTGAAGAGATTTCATGGTATTGTTGTGATTTATGAGCTAATTTGAGGGTTTTGTTAGATTAAACCCATATTTTACATAACTAAACCATTTTGCTCGACATTTTGCTTGAAATTTCTTAACTCCCTTTTTCAAAACATGTATATAAAGGTTGTTAAAAGATGTGGATGTGGATGTTGATATAGTAAAGGAATTGTGGCTTGGATGTTATTATTTTTTGAATATTATGTGATGTTCATCTATGGAGATGTTGGATGCTTGTGATGGAAATGGAAAAATG
This sequence comes from Camellia lanceoleosa, assembly GCA_025200525.1. Classification (NCBI taxonomy): domain Eukaryota; kingdom Viridiplantae; phylum Streptophyta; class Magnoliopsida; order Ericales; family Theaceae; genus Camellia; species Camellia lanceoleosa. The sequence continues at coordinate 49,151,179 of CM045759.1, forward strand.
TGATTGAATTGTTAATGATGCATGAGTTCGGGTTGAATCAGTTTTGGAAATGTGGTGTTATGTCGGTACCCATGCGGGGAGTTTAAAAGGTGCCCAAATGCCCTGTTTAGGCTTATTGTTGGACGAATATGGGAAAAATGTTTTTGAGTGTCCACACAGTCCTGCAGTATAATAGCCGGCGAAAGTGGAAAAACGGATGGTTTTCTTTAGGGTGCCCACTTCCTGCCATATAATGGCCAGTAAATGTGGGGGCAATTTTTAAAACAAAAGCGTCGTGTTCTCAATCGGACTCTTGTAGGTGAATTTGTGGCTTGTTTTTTATGGTTGTGAATGTTTAATTGGGGTGTTTGGGGAATGTTTAATTGTTATGCTTGACGACATGAATGGTTATTGTTAGTGTTAGATTATCATGGATACGTATGATTTGTTAAAGATTACCTGTGAAGATAAATTTCTTTGTAAAGTTTTGTCGCAAGGATACCATAATCTTATTCAAAGGATTAAATACTTGGTTAAATGTGTTCCTACTGGGCATATAGCTCAACCCTATTTTTATTTTTCAAGAGTCGACGAAGTATAGCCTCACTGAAGGATTGGCATAAGCAATAGCTGCATTTGGGATAGTTGATGTCGAGGGTGTGTTGGTTGTTTTAAATTGGGATTTTTGTAACAAGACTATCGAATTTATTTTGTGATGTTGTATGACCAAGGGGCTTATATTTTGTAAGGTCATCTAGTTCTTTGAACTGAAAGCGAATCTCGAATATTGTGGGAATGTGCGTGTTGAATTGTAATCTCGTGACTCTTAGTTCAATGCGAAAGATGACTTTTTGGATTAATTATTGTGTTGTCATGGTATGTTCTAGTGAGAATTTCACGGTGTTACAAATTGGTATTAGAGCCATAGTGTCACACCCCAAACCCGCCCCTAAAAGTTTGGGCATGACCCATTCGAAATCAGACACTAAACCTGTTATACATATCATACGGGGCCTGGACGGAAGCATTCAATAATATAAAATACATAGAAGAACATCCATTGAGCTACTTCTAACATGCCAGGATCTCAACATCACACTAAGTAAATATTATACAGACATTTTACATCCATATGCCTCGACTCAACCCCACAAATAGGCACATAACAAAAATAATAATGAAGAAGGAATTATTTACAATCAACCCAAAAATAGACATCTAATGTATAAATTGAAACTCGGCAAAACTTTATAAACGAATGACTTCAGGTGGGGCCTGGACGCCTCAAGGTTGACAAGAAGAATACAAGCTTTAAAGGTTGGGACTGAACTCCCGATTGGCTACCTCTGAAATGCATGCACAAAATACAGAATGAGCGAACTCAGTGAATAATAGTACATAAATAATGTGATATTTAACCTGAATAACCAAACGTGTAACTGTAGGTACATATGATTAACTACATGTCGTGATTATTTCCAAAATAGCCATAGTCCAATTTCCTTAACAGAATGGCTTTAAGCCCAGTTTATACAGAACAGCCATAGGCCTACAGATGCAGAACGACCATGGGTCCAGAATAACAGTAATAACAGAAACAACGGAAATAGCAGAAATAACAGAAATCACGGAAATAGCAGAAATAACAGAAATCACGGAAATGACAGAACGCATAAGCATGCTAACAGAAATAACAGATGTATGGATTCAAGAGGTGGCTCGTACGGATTCCAGAGGTGGCTCCCACCAAAGTGTAGCACTTCGTTCCGTACAGCACTTTGTTCCATACCAGAAATATTCATATCTGAAACATAGTCTTATCAGAAACAAAGTCTTATGCATTTCCAGATCTCAAACCATTTTCGTAATCATTTTCATAATCATTTCCATATTCAGATTTTGCATAAGATTATATGTGGTACACCCATTAGCCATCAGAACAGGTAGGTCCGAAGACCACAACATGTAGGTCCGAAGACCACAACAGGTAGGTCCAAAGACCACAACAGGTAGGTCCGAAGACCACAGCAGGTAGGTCCAAAGACCACAACAGGTAGGTCCGAAGACCACAACAGGTAGGTCCAAAGACCACAAAGTTGATACCAACAGCCACGGTATTGTTACCCCCGGGCGAGGGCCATAGGCCACGGTATTGTTACCCCCGGGCGAGGGCCATCCGGACTAAGGGTGCCACAAATACTTTTTAGAAGCTGGATATTCGTTCGTTCATTTTCAACATATCATAGCCTTTCAAGAATCAATCATTTCGTTTCATGGTATACTGAAAACATATAACTTAAGTTTACGTAACGTTCTTGATAAGCGAATGGTAACATTAATTATCAATAGCAAACAAAACATATGATACAATGTTTCCTTGTGGTTCTTTGTACCGAGATATACTTGTTTCGTAATTAGCGTAATCTTAACATTACCCATAATCCGTAGGTAAATCGATCAATTCATAAATCAACTTCATAGTGTTAATAGTTGTATGCAATTCTTATGCGAAGTATAGGTAATTCTTAGGATGGTACATTGACAATAGTCATTAGTCATAACTCAAAATACTGATTAAGTTCGGGATCATACCGGTGTGATCATCCTTTTAACGTTCCCATCAATTCTCAACCAACGCACATGTTAACACATTAACTCACGAGGATAGAATGTCAATAACAATAACGACTAACGGTAAATAACATATGGTTGAGGTACTATTACTCACGTGTTTGGTGTTTGGTTTGCCCTCGTTGTGCCTATACAATTGTAATACACAAAGAAATCGGATCACAAAACTTATTTCGTTCTTAATTAATTCTCTTTATCCAAATTACATCTCATGTTAACATTCCACAATTGAGTTCATGTCATCCGATTCTTACTAAATCAATTCCCTAATTTTTCCTTTACATTATTACATGAATTCCAACATAATTCAAACACAACTTATTATGATCCTCACAATTCAATTCAAAGATTATTAACGTAACTTAACATAACCAACGAATCCCACATAATTCAAATTAAATTGCTAAGGCTCAATTTACATCATCCACATCATCAATAAACCCTTCCCCCAATCTCCTTCCTCACTAAGACATGATTCACAAAGCTTCTAACAAGTTCATTCAAAATTTAAACATAATTTCCAAGTATCACCAAATTCCAATTAAACTTGTATATGCATAATTCAATACGTCAATTTCATTATTCTACATTCAATTTGGGTTAAATCTTTGGTTATCATCCTTAAGAAACTTAGGGTTTCAAGAAAATAATGAGATTTCAAGAATAATCAAACTTATTAACCCAACACTATTTTTCCATCAATTACACATCTAGGACTCATAAACCATTATTTAAACCCATCAATTAACTCCCAATATCTTCAAACCATAAAACCCCCAATGTTCAAACCCCAAAATTCCCAAAATCTCATAATTTCTTCCATATACATAACATAAATGAAAACTTGCACCATTATACCATGAAGACATCTCCAATCTATCTATGGATGTAAATATTAAAGAGTCTTCAACCCTTACCTCAACAATCAAGCAAAATGGGTGAGCTTGAGAAGAAACTTTCACCAATCCAAATTTTAATCGGGTAAAAACATTGATCCTCCTTAGTTCTCCATCCTACATGCCAAAACCATGGTGGATTGTTGATAGAAATGGGTGAAATCAAAGGTTTGAGAGTTAGGGTTTCGGACTAAGGCAAAGAGGAAAGAAGAGGATTGAAGAAAACATGGAAAAAGATCTCAAAACCAGTTTTTAACGCTGCTGTCCCGTAATTCCGCTCGAGCGGACTGATTTCCGCTCGAGCGGACTGCCTCAAAGACAGATTTCAAAACTTTGAACAGGTATAACTCTCCCATCCGAACTCCGTTTTAGGTCGTTCTTGTGTCCAAATTGAAGCTCCGGAAATAAGCTTTCCAATGGTTCTAACCTCACATCCAAATTCAAAGTGTGGACAAAGAAAAGGGTAAAAGAGTGACGGCTGGTCGCCGACAATTTATTCTAATTAAAGCTTTTGGCCCAATCTTACTTTGCCATCATATTACCACCACAACCAATACTCCAAAATAAAATAAGAAGGTTCCAAATACCCTAATAAAAATGTCCAAAACAAACCCACACCTCAGAAATGCAACTCAACCTAGAGGCCCGCTCGAGCGTCAACTCTTCCGCTCGAGCGTGCAAACCAACAAAGCCGTCCGCTCGAGCGTAAACTCCCCCGCTCGAGCGGAGAATCACAACTCCCAGAATCTCAGGCCGTCTGCACAATTGCTGGAAACTCCAAAAGTCCGCTCGAGCGTCAACTCTTCCGCTCGAGCGGAGGGAAGAATTCTGGGTCGTCACACCCTTCCCTCCTTAAAAAGAATTTCGTCCTCGAAATTGAAGAAAACCAAACAGAAGACAGTTCAAACATAACCGAAAATCCCCACTTGATATAGAGAGGAATCACAAATACTTCGATCAATATACATATATCAGAATTTCAACGGCAAGGAACCATTTGTAATCCCAAGTCCCTAACAACTAAGCGAACCACGTCAAATGAATGCTCAAACTTTAATTCCAATTACTTCCCCAATAGTTCTAAAATTTCCTGTTAACATTCCCAATAACTCCAAAGCTTCATCTCATTATTCACAATCCTCATATATTTCATACCTTCCAAATGCTATAACAACTTAAAGACATTCAGACATGGGTTTACTCAAATATTCGATCACATGTGACTCATAAGCTGTGTCAATCTCTTTAGGTTCACAAACAAATTCTAACTCGATGACTTTGGGGCTCTTTGCTCCTTATCAGAATTAGACTTATTAAGCCAAATCAGATTTCAAACAACTCCAAATAACCACTCAAATCTCATATCAAGGAATTACATGTTCAGAGTAGAGTATTAATAAAATCAAACACGGATCAAACCTTAATGATCATGCTTTCCAAATTACAGTAAAGTAATACTCATTTCATACTAGTTTTCCAAAACATATAAGACAGAATAGTTTAAAGCTCAACATAGAATTTTCATCAATTATCAATTGAAGGACTTATTCGTACATAGCAAAATATTTCTTTCAGAAAACTTGCCATCTTGGGAAAATTATCCAGAAACTTATCATATCATAAACTTGTCAGAAATTCGTAACATTGTTATCACTTCAGAAAACACTTATCATATCGGACATTTCGTAACTCGAACTATGAATTTCCTTAAACATTGAATAGCATAGTTATATACTTTGATTGAAGCACAAGGCACAATACTATAAAAGCATATGATTGATTACATTACGTAATTATGTCCATTACTGATCATGAATTCGATTTTCTTAGCGGTATGAGTTTAAACCCAACGTATAGAGTAGCCATAACTCCACCGATATAAACGGCCATAGGCCCGTAAATATAATTACATATGTAATCGCTGAGAACTCAAAAAGTTATTCCAATACTATTATATTTTCAGAACGGCCTTAGGCCCGGAAATAACGAATGGCCCGCGGCCCAGAATGTTAGAATAAGTCACTAGATGCACACAGACTTATATCACGGAAAAGATTTCTCAATCTCAAATTCTTAATATACAGAGGTAAGATTCAAATTCTTAATACAGAGGCAGTAATTATTTATTGTTTTACAAGTGTCATATAGATAAACACACATTATAGGCGGGACTCTTCATGTCATTCGACTATTATTTAGAAAAAGTCCCAAGTACAAGTTGCAGATTATCCATATACGTAATGATTCTGACACGGATTTGATTTCAATCACAGACAGAGAGGTCGAATACAGAGTACAAAGTCTGATTCCCTATCGAGGTCGTTGGTAATTCCTTAGTTCACAAAATTATATTACTTACATACTTGTCTCAAGGTCACTAATCAATTTCCCAAACATAGCTCACAATGCACAACAAAGGTATTCACGAAACATGAGATCCAATAGTGAGTTTAGTATTAGTTTATTTTCGAATGGCCTATTGGCCCGAATAATCGAAACGACCTTTCGGTCCGTAATGACCTTTGACCCAGAATAGCCTTTTCGGCCTCTTGAAATCGTCAACCAAAACAAATTCACAATTTTAAAAGAATCATTATATGCAATTCCTTCTTATGGCCATCATACTTAACACAACTTCAATTATTACATAAAGCACATCTTATCAAAATATTCCAATACAAGAGTCTTAATTCTTGATCTAATCCTTGTTACAAAAGGAGTCATAAGCCATAAGGTAATGACATATAACATTCCTTTAATGTTAGATATATCCGATACTTAAATGTAAGCAATGTAAACAGCACAATTATATTACCATCATTTCCCCACAGATAATGATCAATAGATAACACACATTGTATCTAACCATTTATATATAAGCTGACTTACCGGTCAGTTCAATTTCTTACCACGCCTCTGCAGTACAATATTCACGTTGCATGTCTTGCACTCTTCACCAAATTATACAAAATAAACAAAGGCAAGAAAAGGACATACAACAGATATAAATTGTAGCCATCGAGTTAATAACGAGCGATTAACGTTCCCATCGTTCTTGTCTTTTCATGTACTGATAACATATCATGCATGATGCCTAAATCTTTCTAGACATCCTAAAGCTCAATGGATTCGTGTGTGAGATGGCAACTCGTGCTCTGATACCACTTGTCACACCCCAAACCCGCCCCTAAAAGTTTGGGCATGACCCATTCAAATCGACACTAAACTCATTATACATATCATACGGGCCCGGACTAAGCATTCAATAATATAAAATACATAGAACAACATCCATTGAGCTACTTCTAACATGCCAGGATCTCAACATCACACTAAGTAAATATTATACAGACATTTTACATCCATATGCCTCGACTCAACCCCACAAATAGGCACATAACAAAAATAATAATGAAGAAGGAATTATTTACAATCAACCCAAAAATAGACATCTAATGTATAAATTGAAACTCGGCAAAACTTTATAAACGAATGACTTGGTGGTGCTGGGCGCCTCAAGGTTGACAAGAAGAATACAAGCTTTAAAGGTTGGGGTGAACTCCCGATTGGCTACCTCTGAAGCAGATGGACAAAATCTGAGAATGAGCGAACTCGGTGAATAATAGTACATAAATAATGTGATATTTAACTGAATAACCAAAGCGTGTAATCAGTAGGTACATATGATTAACTACATGTCGTGATTATTTCCAAAATAGCCATAGTCCAATTTCATATGAGAATGGCTTTAAGCCCGGTTTATCTGAAACGACCATAGGCCTACAGATCTGAAGCGACCATGGGTCCGTAATAATAATAATTGAAACAACGGAAATAGCGAAATAACGAAATCACGGAAATGACAGCGCATAAGCATGCTAATGTAAATAACAGATGTATGGATTCAAGAGGTGGCTCGTCACGGTTCCAGAGGTGGCTCCCACCAAAGTGTAGCACCGTTCGTCTGACACTTTGTTCCATACCAGAAATATTCATATCTGAAACATAGTCTTATCAGAAACAAAGTCTTATGCATTTCCAGATCTCAAACCATTTTCGTAATCATTTTCATAATCATTTCCATATTCAGATTTTGCATAAGATTATATGTGGTACACCCATTAGCCATCAGAACAGGTAGGTCCGAAGACCACAACAGGTAGGTCCGAAGACCACAACAGGTAGGTCCAAAGACCACAACAGGTGGGTCCGAAGACCACAGCAGGTAGGTCCAAAGACCACAACAGGTGAGTCCGAAGACCACAACAGGTAGGTCCGAAGACCACAACAGGTAGGTCCAAAGACCACAAAGTTGATACCAATGACCACTATTGTTACCCAGGCGAGGGCCATAGGCCACAGTATTGTTACCCGGCGAGGGCCATCCGGACTAAGGGTGCCACAAATACTTTTAGAAATTTGGATATTCGCTCGTTCATTTTCAACATATCATAGCCTTTCAAGAATCAATCATTTCGTTTCATGGTATCTTGAAAACATATAACTTAAGTTCTGAGCGTTCGATAATCAATGGTAACATTAATTATCAATAGCAAACAAAACATATGATACAATGTTTCCTTGTGGTTCTTTGTACCAGATATACTTGTTTCAGAATTAGCGAGAATCTTAACATTACCCATAATCCGTAGGTAAATCAGATCAATTCATAAATCAACTTCATAGTGTTAATAGTTGTATGCAATTCTTATGCAGAAGTATAGGTAATTCTTAGGATGGTACATTGACAATAGTCATTAGTCATAACTCAAAATACAGATTAAGTTCAGGATCATACCGGTGTGTGATCATCCTTTTAACGTTCCCATCAATTCTCAACCAACGCACACATGTTAACACATTAACTCACAGAGGATAGAATGTCAATAACAATAACGACTAACGGTAAATAACATATGGTTGAGGTACTATTACTCACAGTGTTTGGTATTTGGTTTGCCCACAATCGTTGTGCCTATACAATTGTAATACACAAAGAAATCGGATCACAAAACTTATTTCGTTCTTAATTAATTCTCTTTATCCAAATTACATCTCATGTTAACATTCCACAATTGAGTTCATGTCATCCAGATTCTTACTAAATCAATTCCCTAATTTTTCCTTTACATTATTACATGAATTCCAACATAATTCAAACACAACTTATTATGATCCCTCACAATTCAATTCAGCATTATTAACGTAACTTAACATAACCAACGCAATCCCACATAATTCAAATTAAATTGCTAAGGCTCAATTTACATCATCCACATCATCAATAAACCCTTCCCCCCAATCTCCTTCCTCACTAAGACATGATTCACAAAGCTTCTAACAAGTTCATTCGCAAATTTAAACATAATTTCCAAGTATCACCAAATTCCAATTAAACTTGTATATGCATAATTCAATACGTCAATTTCATTATTCTACATTCAATTTGGGTTAAATCTTTGGTTATCATCCTTAAGAAACTTAGGGTTTCAAGAAAATAATGAGATTTCAAGAATAATCAAACTTATTAACCCAACACTATTTTTCCATCAATTACACATCTAGGACTCATAAACCATTATTTAAACCCATCAATTAACTCCCAATATCTTCAAACCATAAAACCCCAATGTTCAAACCCCAAAATTCCCAAAATCTCATAATTTCTTCCATATACATAACATAAATGAAAACTTGCACCATTATACCATGAAGACATCTCCAATCTATCTATGGATGTAAATATTAAAGAGTCTTCAACCCTTACCTCAACAATCAAGCAAAATGGGTGAGCTTGAGAAGAAACTTTCACCAATCCAAATTTTAATCGGGTAAAAACATTGATCCTCCTTAGTTCTCCATCCTACATGCCAAAACCATGGTGGATTGTTGATAGAAATGGGTGAAATCAAAGGTTTGAGAGTTAGGGTTTCGGACTAAGGCAAAGAGGAAAGAAGAGGATTGAAGAAAACATGGAAAAAGATCTCAAAAACCAGTTTTTAACGCTGCTGTCCCGTAATTCCCGCTCGAGCGGACTGATTTCCGCTCGAGCGGACCTGCCCTCAGCACAGAGTTCAAAACTCTCCCATCCGAACTCCGTTTTAGGTCGTTCTTGTGTCCAAATTGAAGCTCCGGAAATAAGCTTTCCAATGGTTCTAACCTCACATCCAAATTCAAAGTGTGGACAAAGAAAAGGGTAAAAGAGTGACGGCTGGTCGCCGACAATTTATTCTAATTAAAGCTTTTGGCCCAATCTTACTTTGCCATCATATTACCACCACAACCAATACTCCAAAATAAAATAAGAAGGTTCCAAATACCCTAATAAAAATGTCCAAAACAAACCCACACCTCAGAAATGCAACTCAACCTAGAGGCCCGCTCGAGCGTCAACTCTTCCGCTCGAGCGTGCAAACCAACAAAGCCGTCCGCTCGAGCGTAAACTCCCCCGCTCGAGCGGAGAATCACAACTCCCAGAATCTCAGGCCGTCTGCACAATTGCTGGAAACTCCAAAAGTCCGCTCGAGCGTCAACTCTTCCGCTCGAGCGGAGGGAAGAATTCTGGGTCGTCACACATAGGCTAGAATACCTTGGGCTCGTGGGAAGTGGCGTGTGCCATAATAGGGTCCTTAGGCTAAGATGGAATGCTTAAGATACCTTGTGTGTTATGTGTCTTTATGTGATTATATGTGTGATATCCCTGTTTCGTAATATGTTAATTGGTCCTTAATATGAGCATGATTATGTGTTTAATATGATTTTGTGAGCCATTATGTGAAAATATGTGGTTTTGAATTTCTATCTGTTCACCGTAGGAATATCTGTTTGATTGTCTGCTTTGGAAATTAAATTGAAGGCCTTATCGGCCACAGAACCCGAAATTGATTGCGCCATTGTGATTAGCGTAATTTTTAGAGCCTACGGTGAAATTTGATTGAAAATTGATTCGGATCATATTAAATTGATGAATTAGTGCCCAATTATTTATTATTATTAAATTAGTGCTAGTAGGAACTTATGTAAAGAGGCACTATACACTTAATTGATACATTTGAGCTCAAAAATCAGATTTTGGTGCCTTGAGAGAGAGAGGGGGCCGACTATAGAGAGAGAAAGGGAGAGAATTGTGTAATCTTGGCTCAAGGTTTGGGAATTTGAAGATTAAACTCAAGAATTGGCTAGAGTTTGTGGGTTTGAAGCTCCTAGGTAAGTGAATTCATGAATTTTAAATTATCATCTTGTGAATTCAAGTTTGAATAATGGTCAAGAACATGGATTAAATTGACTATGAGGAAATTGAGTTGATTTTGTTGTATTGAAAGCCAATATGTGCATGCATGTGTGTAATTGGTTGAATTTGCATGTTTGAGTTTAAAATATATGATCCATGTAGAGTTTTGGTTGAAGCTTATGTTTGTAATCACCAAGTGCACCATGTAAGTTGAAATGGGAGTGATATCCCACATGCATGTACAATTTATGAGGAACGAGTTTGAAATACATGGAATTGTTGTCATGGTAGCAAGTTTGGTGTAAATTGGAACATGCATGTGATTAAATTGTGAAATTGAGCTTCATTATGTTGTAATTTCGTGTTTATACCATGTTAGAATATGTATATGTGAAGTCTGAGCTATTATATGCATGAAATGTTGATTGGAAGGTTGAATTGAGCTCAAAGAACAATTCTGGGTTTTCCAGAATTTTGATGTCTGCTCGAGCGGGGAAACTGCCGCTCGAGCGTGAAATACGTGCTCCCAGAACTTTTTGCAGACATGGTATCCGCTCGAGCGGGGGAGCCATGTAGAGAGGCCTTCCGCTCGAGCGCCAGAGTGCACGATCGAGCGTAATTTTGATGCATCTAGTACTTTTGCAGACCTCATGGGTCCACGCTCGAGCGGGGACCCTGTTTTCTGAAATTTTGAAAAGACCTTTTGTGTTTCATTTTCTGTTCTCTTTCACTTCCAAGTACTCTTAGGGATGCATTGAGCATTGTAATTGAGTTAAAGAGATAAGAATGAAGCCTAACGAGGAATATGTGAATTAAAGAACGGATTGAATTATTTGTGACCCATATGTGTTATGTGATGTGTAGGGTCCAGCTCCAGGGCAAACCAACCAACCGATCACTGTGAGTAATATCTTAACAGAGATATCTGAAATATGTTGTTGTCCAATTGCTTACTTCTATGTAAGTTTATAAGTTCATTGATTCAATTGGCGGACAATGTTTGCTATACCAAATGAGTAGACCAGAGGCCAGTCTGATTTGAATAATAGAATGAATGGGCCAGAGGTTGTTTTGACATGAATGGATGGGCCAGAGGCCGTTTTGACATGAATAGATGGGCCAGAGGCCGTTTTGACATGAATGAATGGGCCGGAGGCCGTTTTAACATGAACGAATGAATGGGCCAAAGGCCAGTCTGTCATCTGAATGGGCCAAAGGCCATTTTGACACAAATGAAAGTTTGAATGGGCCAAAGGCCAGTTTGTTTGGGACCGTAGCCACTTGACCTAAATTGTGTATATATGTTAAATAGAAATATGAATTGGGCTTAAGGCCGTTTGAAGCATGTTGTTCTACATATCATTTGTATAACTTCTGTATTTGATATTATTCACTGGGCTATCACTCACGCTCATTCATGTGTTTGTAGCTGAGCCTAGAGAAGTTCAAACCCAGCCCCAGTGAAGTCTGTGTGGAACAACAAAGGTTTTGAAGAGTCAGCCCTTGCGTCTCACGCACGAGACCCGTCTTCGCCTTTTTGTCATTCTGTTTTATTTTGTTATGTGGGCGAAGTCTTTGTATATGTTGTATATAGTTTGGTTCGGCTGACTTAGACCTATATGATCCTGTATGTACAGAGCTTTGTGTAGTACATATTTTGATGTGAGTTATTAATGTGCATATATATGGTTTGTTATGATGTGCCATGTAAGCACAGCTCTATGCACAAAGTTTTAAATTGCTTCCGTTTGGCCCCCATTAACTCTGTTAAAACGTGTTTGGTTTGGTTTGAGGCCGTAGGTAATCTCATGATTGCTGGCCGGTTATGTCCTTAACCCTTGGGGGCGGGTTCGGGTCATGACAATATGGGCATGGGGTTAGACACCTATGACATGGCTTTGTTTGTTGCATTCATCAAAATTCTTTTAGAAAGGCACTTGATCACTTTTCTTTCCACTTGGAGGTGCTTGATTGCTATGGAATTAGCCAATATCTAGGGAGGACAACTCATGTGTGCTTTTATGTGATTGTTTGTGTGCTTGTTTGGATTATTTTATGGGGAAGTTTGTGTGTTTACATGGTAAATAAGCATGAGGATTAAGAACGGAGCACTTAGGTGTGGAAAGTTGGTCTTGAATTTAATATTGTCCTTATTTCTTATAGATGTCTAGACGTGCTAGAGCTTCCGATAAACCCCGTCAGGGGGGAGGGGCGGAACATTCCAGCCTAACTTGAGATTCCTCCGCAAGAAGAAGGAGTGGGTCAAAATAATATACCTGTTCCACCGGCCCAAGAAGCTATAAGGGTCTTGGCTAGGGAAATGACAGGGGCTCTGTCATGACCCGAACTCGCCCCTATGGATTAAAGTCATAACCGGCCAGTAATCAAGAGATTACCTACGGCCTCAAACCAAATAAAACATATTTCAATAGAGTTAAGGGGTCAAAGCGGAAGCAAACTTAAAACTTTGTCCATAGAGCTGTGCTTACATGGTATATCAAAGTCATTCCAAAAGTACTTCATAATAACTCATACATACCCATAGAGTTAATCTCTATCCAGGAACCTTCAGTTATGCAGTCAACCAAACAAAACTTATATACAAAGGTAATCCAACGTTTTCACCAACATTAGCAAAAATATAACAAAAGAACAAAAGGGCAAAATAAGTCTGGTGCATGAGACGTTAGAGTTGACTCCCCAAAACTCCGACTGTTTCTCACATACTTCACTGAGGCTGGGTTTGAACATCTCTTGGCTCACCTACACACACATGAATGAGAGTGAGCAAAAGCCCAGTGAATAATATCAAATAAAGAAGATACATGAATGAAATTTGAAACAAATGCATTAGACGGCCTTGGGCCCAATTCATGTTTCTATCTAGTGTATCAAGCGGCTACAAATCCAGACGTATCAAACGGCCTTGGGCCCAGTTCATTCGTATCAAACGACCCTTTGGCCCAATCGTTTATATCAGACGGCCTTTGGCCCATTCATTCATGTCCAACGGCCTTTGACCCAATCATTCATATCCGACGGCCTTTGGCCCAATCATTCATATTCAACGGCCTTAGGCCCAATCAATTATGTCAAATGGCCTTTGGCCCAATCATTCGTATCCAACGGCCTTTGGCCCAATCAATTATATCAAATGAACATTTGTCCACAATTCAAATTAACAGACTTATGAAACTCAAATAGGAGAAAGCAATTGGACAAATAGCATATTGCAAATTATCTTTACTAAGATATTACTCACAGTGTTCTGTCGGTGGATTCGTCCTTGTGCTCGACCCTACATAAATCATAACACACATCGGGTCACAAACAATTCAATCCGTTCTAAATTTATTCACCCCTCTTAGGCCTCTTTCTTATCTTCTTAATCCATTTACAATGCTCAATGCATGCCTAAGAGTGCTTAGAAATGAAAGAGAACGGAAAATGAAACACCAAACATCCTTTCAAAATTTCAGAAACAAGGCTCCCCGCTCGAGCGGACCCCTTTGGCCTGCAAAAGCCTCATTGTTGCACTCGAGCGTGACTTTGGACGCTCAAGCTGGAAGTCAAAACATGTGTTTAGACGCTCCAGCGTAACTCTTCCCACTCCAGCGGACATCAATGTCTGCAAAAGTTCTGGAAGCTAACATTTCACGCTCGAGCGGCGCTTTCCCCGCTCGAGCGGACACGCCAAATTCTGGAATTTCCAGAATTGTTCTTGAAGTTCAAACTTGATATTCAAAGGCCCTAAACTCATGATTTTGGTTCAAAAATATGGAAACACATTATATAATATGAGAATATAAGAATATGAGACCAAATTGCTCAAATTCATGGTCCTTTTCCAAAATCATTTTGAGTTCTCTTCATAGGTTTCAAAACACATGTATTCAACTTCATACAAACTCCATATCTTCATCAATAATGCATGCATGTAAATTCTTGACTCCAATTCTACTCCAAATGGTACAAATGACACTTATAATCATGAAACACATGAAAATTATGCATGCATGTGAGATTTGGTGCTTAATTCTTCTTGTTCAACATGATTCATGCTTGAATGTATAAAATCATTGCAATTATGCACATGCATGTACATACAAGCTCCAAATTCATCAAATTCAACTCAAATTATGTTCTTGATTACCATCTAACTTGAATTCACAAAATTACAACCTTAAACATATGAATCAATGTTCAATTACTCACCTAGGAGCTCCAATCACTCAAATTCTAGTTAGTTCTTTGAGTTTAGCCTCCAATTCTTAAGCTTTGAGCCAAAATTCATGAGTTGAGCCCTTCTCTCGCTCTCTCTGGAGCCGTATCTCTCTCTCTCTCTCTAGAGTACACTTCAGCTTTTGAGTTCAACAATGAAGAACTCGAGTATATATTGGCCTATTTATAGGCTTGCTTAATCATATTGATTAAGTCTAAGTAATGACACTCTAATTAATCGTTTTGAATCTAATTACTTTGATTCGAATAAATTTCAATTAAATTTTACCGTAGGCTCTAAAAATTATGCCAATCACAATGGCGTAGTCAATTTCGGTTTCTGTGGCCGATAAGTCCTTCAATTTCCAGTTCATAACAGTAAGTTGAACAGATTTTCCTATGGTGAACAGATATAAAGCCAAAACCACATATAATCATATAAATGGCACTCAAAATCATATTAAACACATAATCACAATCATAATTAAGCTCAATTAGCATAATACGAAACAGGGTTATCACAGGCTCTATGGGAGTCCATGGAAATATTAAGAGCCGAGCAAGCGGCTAGAACTATTAAAGGGGAAATGAGAGCATCCTTTTTGAAAAAGGAGTTCTTTCATTCCAATCCTGCCGAGTATAGTGGTGAGCCTAATCCGATGAAAGTTGACGAGTGGTTGGAGCAAGTAGTCAAGTCCTTTGAGATCTTAGACATTCGAGAAAATGAGTTATGAGTGCCATTAGCGGCCTACCAATTGAAAGGGGAGGCCAAGCAGTGGTGGAAATCCACAAAACATAGGGTAAAACATACCTGGGAAGCATTGGTGCAAGCTTTCCAAGATAAATTCCTCCCTCCCACGACTAGGGAGCGGTTGAGGAAGCAGTTCGAAGAGTTATTGCAACTAGATGCACCGGTGGAGGAGTTTGAGGCCAAATTCACTAGCTTATCACGTTTTGCACCTAAATTAGTGGCAACGAAAGAGCGAAGGTGCCTTGAATTTGAGAAAAGGTTGAGACCGAAAATTTTGATGAAGGTGGTTGGCAATATGAAACGTGATTATGGTCGTTTAGTTAAAGCTGCAGCTCATGTGGAGATTACTGTAGAGGCTGATGAGGCAAGGCAAAGATTCAAGAGAGAAGGACATTTAGATGCTAGGAGTGACACGGGTTCCTCAAAGAGGTCTAGGGGTTCATCATCATACTTACAATCACCTCCATAACAAGTTAAATCCTCTAGTTAAGTAACGGGCGGGAGTTCAGGAAATATGACTCGAGTTGCCAGTGCTTGTTATAGATGTGGCCAAACGGGTCACAAGGCTGCAGAGTGTGGACAGAAAGGTGGAGCATGGTCCTAGCTGGTGCGTTCACAGGGTCAACCTTAGAATAGGAGTCGGCCATAATCTTGTTATCAGTGTGGTCAATCAGGGCATTTGAAGAAATTCTGCCCACAGAAAGTAGGGACTCTGGGTGTGGCAGGGTCTAGGCAGTCTGGAGGTCTACAGATGGGTCAGGGACAGAGGCAATCTTATCAACCGGCTCAGTTAAGACAAGCATCCAAGACAATTTAGGGAGCCACGTCTGCTCAATCCGTACAACAAGCTTATGTTCAAAGAGGTGATGTAGGGAAGCAGAGGTCATAGGGAAGAGTGTATGCTGTTACCGCTTTCGAGCAAGCGTCGAGGCCATCAGTTGTAAGAGGTACATTCCTCATTTTCAATACTTGGGCTAGTGTGTTCATTGACACTGGGGCATCGCATTCATTTATTGACACATCATTTGCATCATTGTTGGGGTTAGAGAGTAGGCAACTGTAAGCTTCACTTACAGTGGAGTCACTGGTAGGGGGTAAGGTCACTCTGACCCAGGGGTGTTAGGGGTGTGTAATTGAGATGGCGGGTTGACAACTCCCACTTAATTTTGTGTTGTTGGAAATGTCGGGTTTTGACGTTATCCTTGGAATGGATTGGATGTTCACTTACCGGGCGATTATAGATTGTCATTGGGAGACAGTTACGGTGTGTACTGCAATCAGTGATTGTTTCACGTTTCTAGGGGATAAGTATGGTAGATCCTTACCCGCCCATACTACCCACATGGCCAGGGTCAATTTAATTCTCTTTTAGCAACCCTTTTGGATGACAGAAGTGATGTAGTCCGGGATGGATTCCCAAAGGTAGTGTGTGAATACCACGACATCTTTCCTGACGATCTGACAAAATTACGTCCTCATAGGGAAGTAGAGTTCACCATAGACTTGTTTCCGGGTACGACACCTATCTCCTTGTCACCATATAGGTTTGCCCCAGCTGAATTAGTGGTTATGAAGGAACAATTGCAAGAGTTACTTAGTAAGGGCTTTATACGCCCTAGCACCTCACCTTGGGGAGCCTCAACTTTGTTTGTGAACAAGAAAGATGGGTCCTTGAGATGGTGCATAGATTACCGTAAATTGAATCAAGCCACGGTTAAGAATAAATACCCCTTGCCCATAACAGATGATCTCTTCGACCAACTTAAGGGCTCTCGCTGTTCTTCTAAGATAGATTTAAGATCGGGTTATCACCAAATCCAAGTTAGAGAAGAGGACATTCCCAAGACTGCCTTTCGTACCCGATATGGTCATTACGCGTACTTGGTTATGCCCTTTGGGTTGACTAATGCCCCAGCCACATTCATGGATCTAATGAATAGGATCTTTCGGGAGTTTCTTGACAAATTTGTGGTCGTCTTTGTCGATGATATTCTTATTTATTCACCTTCTGACGAGGAGCATGAAGGGCATCTTCTTACTATCCTGTAACTTCTTAGGGAGCATCGGTTATACGCGAAATATGAGAAATGTGAATTATGGCTTTCGGAAGTGAAGTTCTTCGGTCACGTAGTTTTGGGAGATGGAGTTATGGTGGATTTTTAAAAAATAGGAGCTGTGCAAAATTGGGAGCAGTGTAAGAATGCCTCAGAAATTTGTAGCTTTCTGGGCTTAGCCAATTACTACCGCCGATTTGTAAAGAATTTCTCTTCCTTAGCATCACCATTGACCAGATTGACTCGTAAGGGAGTAAGGTTTGTTTGAAGCGAAGCATGTGAGAATTCCTTCCGAGAACTAAAGTTTAGATTGACCACTGCTGGAATTCTTATCATCCCAGAATGAGGGTTAGGTTATGTGGTATACTATGATGCCTCAAGAGAGGGATTGGGATGTGTTCTAATGCAAGAGGGAAATGTAGTAGCATATGACTCGCACCAACTGAAGACTCATGAAAGAAACTACCTGACACACGACCTAGAACTTGCTGCTGTTGTTTTTGCTTTGAAGTTATGGAGACACTACGTTTATGGTGAAAATTTTGAAGTCTTCTCCGACCACAAAAGCCTCAAATACTTATTCTCCTAGAAAGACTTGAATCTCCACCAACGAAGATGGATGGAGTTTCTAGAGGACTATGATTTTGAAATACAGTACCACCCCGGTAAACCCAGTGTAGTAGCGGATGCCTTGAGTAAAAAATTGGTAAGTACGATGGCCAGTCTAGCGATGAGGGAATGGAAGATGATGGGGGATACCAATGAATTTTCTTTATAGCTCGATTTATCTTCGGAACAAGCTACCTTCTTACCACCATCACACAACCAACCCTTGTTACAAGAGTAATTGAAGCACAACTGGGTGATCTGGAAGCGGAGGCAATTAAAGGGAGAATTCATCATGGGAAGGAAGAGAGGGGTTTAAATGTTCATGCAGACTCTAGTGTTCGCTACCTCGACCGATTGTCTATACCTGAATCCATGAGAAATGAAGTTTTGAGGGACTGCCATCATTCCCGCCTAGCTGTGCATTCGAGGGGTACCAAAATGTATCATGACCTAAGCCATTAATTTTGGTGGAGGGGTATGAAAAAGGATGTAGCCTCATATGTGTCCAAATGTCTAACATGTCAACAAGTTAAGGCTAAACAACAAAGCCGGGCTGGAATGTTGCAACCACTTCCAGTTGCTGAATGGAAGTGGGAACACGTCAACATGGACTTTGTTTTTGGCTTCCTTAGGACTTAAAGAACTAATGATGCGGTATGGGTGATTGTTGACAGACTCACTAAGTCAGCTCATTTCCTCGCTATGAGCATAGAAGGCTCAATAGAATTTCTAGCTGAACTTTATGTTCATGAGATTGTTCTCCTCCATGGGGTGCCAATGAGTATAGTGTCTGATAGAGACCCTCGCTTTATAGCCAGGTTATGGTAGAGTCTTCAAAGTGCCTTGGGTACTCAATTGAACTTTAGTACTGCATACCACCCACAAACCGACAGGCAATCTAAACGTGTTATCCAGATTTTAGAGGATATGTTGTGGGCATGTGCGTTAGATTTTATAGGGTCTTGGGAGAAGCACCTACCCTTGGTTGAATTTACTTATAATAATAGCTTTCAAGCAAGTATTGGGATGGAAACTTTCAAGGCATTGTATGGGCATCCGTGTAGATCATCGGTGTGTTGGACTGAAGTGTGAGATTTACCTTTGTTAGGCCCTGATCTAGTTCATGAAGCTACCAAGAAAATAGCTGTGATGACCGGGTCTCTTTTTCTCTCTTTCATTTCCTCTTTTTGGTGTCGTTCTCTTGGGGCTTTCGTTGAGTTTGAAGCGTTCGGGGGACGTTCCCAATTGGAAACTATTATTTTTATCTTGTTTGGTGTCGATTTTCTTTAATTTCGGAGAACATGGGGTCAGGTCCGAAGTGCCTGGGGGTGAAGCAAAAATTCTTTGAGTTCTTTGGGCAGACGCCCGTGGAGGCCAAGTCGCACGTCTTGAGGTGTTTGGTCAGAGCACCTGCTTAAAAACTAGGTGCAAGCTGAGGTGCGAGGGAATTCTTGCACGTGCGGGGATGAGGGCCACACATGCAGGAAGGAGCGCTCCGCACGTGCGGGGATGGGTGCCGCACGTGCAGCACTCTGCAGTCCAAAAATCCCTATTTTTTTTCCCTTTTGGGTCCGAAGGTGTATCTCATTTTTGACACTTCTTTCTCTCTCTAAAGCATATTTTTCTCTTCCTTCTCTCTAGAAAAACCTCCCTAAACACCCATAGACTTTGATCCTTGCAAATCTTGAGTTGAGAATCATCATCTTCTCCCTCCAATTTTGAAGATCAAGAGTTAGAGCCCCATTTGGTGTGGTGGAAGTCAAGCTTTCTCATCTTTGAAACTAGGGTTTTTCTTCTCCATCTTCTCAAGGACCTTGAGGAAGGGTTTTCTTGAGTTATATATACATGTTGTGTTATATATTTGTTGATTTAAAAGCTTGTCTTGAAATTCTTGGGTTGATGTTGTTTTGCTACAAATATAGAAAAAGTTGTGAAGAAATGGTTTGATCCCAAATCTTTCCTTTCTATGAGAGTATTCTTTTGACAAAACTCAAGAAAATGCGATTTTTTATTTGGGTTTCTCTATGAAATGGAAGGATGGTGGGTTTGATGAAAACCCTAGAAATTGGGGATTTGAAAGGATGGAAAATGTCTATGGTAATTTATTCTTCTTGTGTTTAAGTGAATGGATGGGTGTTTTAGAAAATAATCATCTATTTGATATGTGTATTGAAACGAAGAATTTTGTCTCAAAACTATTGTTGATTATATAATGGTATAATGTTGTGAGATGACACAAAAATGTTGTACACTATAGATTGTGGAAATCAAGAAAAATGAAGACTTATGTTTGAAAATAATACATGTGGCCTTCGAAAGGATTAAATTGAATAGAATTGTGTATGATATAAATTATTGTTGCATGTGAAGATGCATGGGTATTTTTGTGTGAAATGGCTTTGAAGAAAAGAAATGAGAAATGGGATTGATTGATATGGCTATGGAATTATTTTGAGAATAGAAAGTGCTACGAGTTAGTAATCATTGCACCATGTTTTATTTGAGTTATTCTTATTTGATGCATCTTGTCATGAGTCAGAAAAACATTTAATTTGAGAAAGATTATATTGCAATAAGAACTATGGAAATGTGTATGGGGTAAATACGGTGGTAAGTCCGGATAGGGGGTGTAGATGATGTGATAAGTTGGCTTGAGTATCCAAGGTGAACGACCATAAACCCGCGCGGATAGGTGTCGAGCCTTCCGGTTAATACCGGTAAAAATGACAGTTTGGTAGTACTTGTAGAGTCTACTTGCAGACACCAGCCTAGGGATTACTAGAGTCGTATTTACCGCCCCAATTGATTTAAATGATTGGAAACTTTGGGAAAATGTTGAGGTTGTAAATGATTGTTGAAAAGATAGAAATCTTCAAAATGTGCATGAAATGGATTTTCCTCAAAGGATGCATGGCATGGTATTTACATTTGCATTGTTTTAAGCGTATGCATAGCTGTATATACTTTGTAAGAATTCTCTGCTGGGCTTTGTGCTCACCCCTACGGGATTTGGTGTAGGTAAAGATGTGGTGATCCCGCCGAATTGAGGGCGTGGATATTTGTGTGAGGAGTAGATGACTCTCCCCTTTTGTTGTAAATTTTGTAAAGCCAAGGGCTAACATGTATGGGTCCGAGAGACCATTTTGTGTAACTAGGCTATTGCCTTGGAAGATATAAGCCCTTAAGGGCATTTTAATTGCTTTTGAGACTAGATGCTTCACATGCTATAGATTCATGTGACTCTTTTATCGTTTGAATGCATATTTGCATGTGAACTTTTGTATAAATTCTCTCACTGATTATGTAAGGAAGGAAGGTTTATGGCTATGGTTTAGTAAATCTTTATCGATGGGGGCAGTTCACGTTGGTATATTTTCGGGGCGTTACAATAGCCCTCATTCATGTATTCTTGAAGATCTCTCCTAGGAAGGTGTTAATGAGGTCTGGCCAAAGAGGGAAGTTAGCACCTAGATTTATTGGCCCCTTTGATATCATTGAGCATATTGGAGAAGTGGCGTATTGCCTTGCCTTACCGCCTCAGCTCTCGGGAGTCCATAATGTGTTTCATGTGTCTATGCTCCATAAATATGAACCCGACCCCTCTCACGTGTTAGATTGGACAGAAATCGAGGTGGACAATGATGTATCTTATGAAGAGAAACCGATCCAAATTCTTGATACCTGAGAACAAGTGTTAAGAGGTAGGACAATCCCTCTAGTTAAGGTGTTGTGGCACCATCATGGTGTGGAGGAAGCGACATGGGAACGAGAAGCCGAAGTACGTGAGAAATATCCACAATTATTCTCAAGTTTGTGGTGTAATAATTTCCTTGCTTTTCCTGGGTATCTAATGGATCTAAACATGAGCAACAATTTCTTAATGTTTTCTTCATTCTCATTTTTTAGTTTGGGGTGATATCATATCCAATTGGATGTTGTAGTGGATTTATACGTGTAGTATTGTTGTCTTGAATCGTTGTTGTATTGGAAGTGAGCCAAAATTTTCCATTGTTCCCTTGTTCTTGACTCTTGAATTCAAATGGGTATATATGTATATTGTTTAATGGTGGGATTGCTAAGGGTTGATAAGCCTATTCCTATTATCATATCTTCGTGGTAAGCCAGACAATATATTGATATTGCCATATGTTATATCAGGTGGAAAATGACTGTTAATTTCGGGGGAAAAATTCTTAAGGGGGAGAGATTGTGACATTTTGTTTTGAGGGTCGCTCGAGCGAGGAAAGTGTCACTCGAGCGCGAAATTGTTGCTCCTAGTATCTTGCGGGTTTGCAGGCATGCTCGCTCGAGTGAGGAAAGCTTCGCTCAAGCATAGAATGCTAGCTTCCAATAGTTTCACTGTATCACTGCAAAACTTTTAAGGCCTTTCTTTTTCTGCTCGAGTGGCGAAGTTGTCGCTCAAGCAAGTCATTTGGATTGTGTCTGGTTGCTTGAGCGTAAGAAGTCATGCTCGAGTTAGCTTCGTAATATATGCTTTTTAAATACAATGATTCTAGATCATTCTCTCACCTATTTTTTTCTATCTTCCATCTCCTCTTCCTCTCTCTATGAAACCCTAAGTTTCCACCATAAAACACCTCTCATACACTTGAAATCCAACCAAAATCTCTTGCTAGGAGTGAAGAACACTTGAAGATTATCATTGTCTACCGATTGGATTGTGGGTTTGCGAAAGATTCTTGTAGGAGTTTGACTTTTTCGCTTGATTTTCGAGGTAGGGATACCTTTACCCTAGTATTTCTTCATTTTGAAGAGATTTCATGGTATTGTTGTGATTTATGAGCTAATTTGAGGGTTTTGTTAGATTAAACCCATATTTTACATAACTAAACCATTTTGCTTGACATTTTGCTTCAAATTTCTTAACTCCCTTTTTCAAAACATGTATATAAAGGTTGTTAAAACCTATATCTATGATAAAGGAGAAAAACCCCCAAATTTGGTAAAACTATAAATTCTCAAATTGAGTAGAAAACACTAAATTGAATGAAATTTCTTTTGATTCATGGAATATTGTGAATAATAAAGAGATGAAAGAAGTGGATGTTGATATAGTAAAGGAATTGTGCCTTGAATGTTATTATTCTTTGAATATTATGTGGTGTTCATCTATGATGATGTTGGATGCTTGTGATGGAAATAGAAAAATGAGATTGAATTGTTAATGATGCATGAGTCCAGGTTGAGTCAGTTTTGGAAATGTGGTGTTTTGTCAGTACCCGTGCGGGGAGTTTAAAAGGTGCCCAAATGCCCTGTCTAGGCTTATCCCTGGACGAATGTGGGGAAAATTTTTTTGGGTGTCCACACAGTCCCACCATATAATAGCCAGCGAAAGTGAAAAAATGGATGGTTTTCTTTAGGTTGCCCACTTCCTACCGTATAATAGCCGGTAAATGTGGGGGTGGTTTTTAAAACAAAAGCGTCGGGTGTTCTCAATTGGACTCTTGCAAGTGAATTTGTTGCTTGTTTTCTATGGTTGTGAATGTTTAATTGGGGTGTTTGAGGAATGTTTAATTGTTATGCTTGACGGCATAAATGGTTATTGTTAGTGTTAGATTATCATGGATCCATATGATTTGTTAAAGATTACCTGTGAAAATAAATTTCTTTGTAAAGTTTTGTCACATGGATGCCATAATCTTATTCAAAGGATTAAATACTTGGTTAAATGCATTCCTACTGGGCATATAGCTCAACCCTATTTTTATTTTTCAGGAGTCGACGAAGTATAGCCTCACTAATGGATTGGCACAAGCAATAGCTCCTTTTGGCATAGTTGATGTCAAGGGTGTGTTGGTTGTCTTAAATTGAGATTTTTGTAACAAAATTACCGAATTTGTTTTGTAATGTTGTATGTCCAAGGGGCTTATATTTCGTAAAGTCATCTAGTTCTTTGAACTGAAAAGCGAATCCCGAATACTGTGGGAATGTACCTGTTGAATTGTAATCTCTTAACTCTTAGTTCAATGAGAAAGATGACTTTTGGATTAATTATGGTGTTGTCTTGGTATGTTATAGTGAGAATTTTAGGGTGTTACACAAATTCTCAACGAATGAACTTAAGCTCGCACTCTAAAAACAATCCCAAACCTTCTATATTTACACTGCTTGTACCCCAGAAATTCATTTTTGAACCTTGTCTTTGCCCTACAGGCACAGAACAGAGGAACAGGGAGACCATTAGGAGTCGGCCGTGCCCCACTGGGAGTCCGTCGGGTCTCTTTAGCGAAAAACACTGTTCTGGGCGGGAGCCCGCTAGTTGTCTATTTTTGAAGATATTTTTGACCTATTTTGCTCAAATTCTATAAATACGAGGTCATATCTCTCTGTTTTGAGGGTTGAATAATTTCCAAAGAGGTTATACTCTCACTTCAGAGCTCCTTCTTCTTGTGCAAGCCATCTTTGAGCAAGCTTGCCATCCTTGAGCTATATCTATACATTATACACACCCTCAAACCTTAACCTTGGAGCCTTGGTTGAGCCTTGAGAATCATGATTCAACCTTGAGAGTGTGCTAGGATTGAGTTTGATCAACAATCAAAGTTTACTCTCTTCAAGAGGTATAAGTTTGTCACCTTTGTTTTTGCTTTTATTTTAATCTATCTCGATCTATTTCTTGTGTTCTTGTGTTGTTTTGGATCCATGTCAAGTGTTGAAACATGGGTTTGAATAAGCTACCAAAGTCAAAGAGGATTAACACCTTTACTTGTACCTACTTTCATAGCTCAACCCTTTGTTTTTTCACACTTTTTTTTCTTTGACTTTTAAACTGATTTTCAGAGTTTAAAAAAGGGCTAAAAACATGGTTTGAAGTCTCAAAAGTGGAGAGGTTAGCCACCTTTCCTTGTTCTTGTTTACTAGTTTAGTATCTTTTTGCTATTATCTACCTTTTTGTGCTCTTTTGCATAAGTTTTGGCCACTGTTTTTCACATATTAGAGGTTGTTTTAGGGCTGTCCTAGTTTATTTAATTAGTGTATGCTTTGAATATATAGCTTGTTGTGTTGTAAGTCCTCATATATAGCTTGTTGTGTTGTGTTACCCATGCTTTGATAGCTTTTCTTTGTTTAGTTTTCATGTCAAGAGTCCCATTCTAATAATCAATCTTGCATAATCATTTCTGCAACCTTCCTCTTGTCTTCTTTTCTTTTGTTTAAGAGTTATTTTAAAGGATTGATGGTTATTCAAGGCATGGGAAAGAGACATACCCTCAATGGCTTAATCTCTATGGAGATTCATTGTCAAGGCATAGGCTCTCTTTCATGCTAAGAATCACCTCTTGTTTGACGTTTCTTCTCATTTAGTGGACTTAAACATCATTTTGGACAAATTGACTAAAGAATGGAAATGACTAATTAAATTGGCTTGAAATGAACTAAACCGATATAAAGAAAATGATTAGAATTGGTTGGATTTGGCCGAACGTTATGCCAAATCCATCACTCTGAGAATTATCACGTATCGCTCCATGATACGTTGATGAGACTTGGAGCGTGTCTACTTCTCTCTTTGAGCCTTCATGATAAGAGGGAGGAATGGCTGTCTTTCCTTGCATTTATTCAATTTTGTCCCAACATGCTCGGGATCATCAAGCCATCAACTTGTGGTTATTGATGGTTTCGACAGCAAATTTGTTCTTCTCTTGAGTTTCACATAACAGAGAAAAGCAGAAGGGACAAACAGGGCCTAGAAAGGCTCTGTCTGCCCTGTCCTCACCTTAGAGCACAAAATAGATTTTGGCACAAAATTAGGCCATGGCCAGCCTTATTGGAACTCGGGTGGACCTCATTAGGGGCCGGCCAACCCTCAATGTTTGGTAAATAGTGACTTTTGGTAGAAACAAAGGCAGTGGCTGAAGGTAAGGCAGAGCAGTCTGGGCAGACAAAGCAACTTCTGAGCACGGTACATGCGATCATTGGGTCTCATGGTTGTTTGGATTAATATTATCATTATCATTGTTGTCATTGTTGTAATAATTCTTATTGTTGTAACCGTTATAATATCCTTGTCGCAATCATTGGGTCTCATGGTTGCTTATTCTAGTATCCTTGTTGTAATAGTCAGTTTAAATCCAGACATTTGGACGCTTATTCAGACCCTCTTCTGAGGGCAAATATGTAATTATCGTGTATGTCTTCCAACCCTATTTCTTTCTCCCTTTTATTTACCCGCTTATAATGGTTAGCATCATATTTACTTAGTATTTCCATGTTGGCATACACTCGTCTCATGTACATACGGGTTCAGCTCATCATACTAACCAATGTCGACTTCAAATTATTACTTAAATACGTGCTTTACCGCATATCTTGAATTGAATCACATACCATGCTAGTAGTCAAGCCTATTAAGTGCATGATTGTATGTGTCACATTTGTCGTATTGCATTAGTTAGGGGCATGCATGTTTTCTAATTATTTTGCTATGTTTGGCTTGCCTCAGAGTACTAGGTGAGCATTTTGGGTTTTATCATGTCGCATAGTATGTTTGTGTTACCATATCGAGCATGCTTTCCATGAGGCTAAATGCTTAAGTGATATACATGTTTGAATGCTGGTGGATAAAGGCTAATTGCTAAAATTGGGATGAATTGATTAATGTACATACAAACTCACTTTCCAAGTGACGCGTATCAAAAACAAATTTTCAAACAAACATGAAATCAAAGTGTTCTAACTTTTTCAAATTAGTCTATATTTGAGTGCATCACATAGTAAAGTTAGCGTAATAATCAGAACAAGAGCATATAGTGTAAATAAAAATCATGTCATAATTAGTAGAGGCCGATCTTTGATCGAGTAAGTGGGGTGCTCAATTCATGACCTTCCCCTCTCATACCTAAGTTTCCGAGCTGAGACACTTTCGTGATGACGGATAAGTGGCCTTTGGCACAAGTCACGGGTTTCCTAAATTTCCTAAAAATATTTAGGTGGCGACTCTAAAATCTGGAAAAGCAGTCCATTTTTAGCATTTTAATTCAAAATTGATTTTCCAAAAGAATTGTCAGATTTGGACTCATTTGTGTTTATCTATTTCACATTGCACTTGTGAAATCAAATTCAAAACCACAGGAGTCCGAACTGTAGGGCTAATCGTATCTAAAAGGAGAACGAAAAGCAAGCTACACCGATCAACATGATGTTTTACAAGAATATAGTACTCGCCGAGTTCTACACATTGAATGGTTTAGATTATCAAAATGGGACCTGTGGTGGGCCCCCACAGGCCCGACATCATCCTCCAATCTGTGATCGAACTGGAGGGAAGCCAAACCCTAATTTTAAAACTTATAAGTATCAATTTAACTCCAATTTACTACCTTTTAAACTTAATGTGAAAGGCTTATTTTCTTAACTTAATTAGAAATTATATTCATTTAACTCTTAAACATAATTTCAAATTTAATGGTGTTTAATTCCACTAATTTTGGTGGTCAATTAGAATCTAGGTTGGAGATATGTGAGTCCATATCTACATGACCATGACATATGTGCTTAGGGACAATTCTTCTGCTAGCAATAGATTACCAAAAAAAAAAAGGTAAAATAAACATACAAATGAACTGAAAACTTAAAAATTTTCAAATTTGTTTGATGTTCCATCTCTCGATGAGGGGTTGGTTTAGGGGAGAGAAGGCGGCAACGAGGGTGGTTTAGGAGAGATTTGGTGACAATGGTGGAGAGAGACTATAGAAGGGATGTACTGGCTATTAAGTTTTAAATCTTCATTTTTGGATTGATCATTTGTGCTTGATTTTATCTTGCATTTCACTGAGAGATAAATCCTAGGTCAAGCATGGAAGCTTCTCAACTCTTGTTTTTCATGGAGTTTAAACGGTTGTTCTCCTTGGTTTTCTAGGTTCAGTTTTCTACTTTGTTGTATCTAAATTTAATTGAGAAAAAAGGAAAAAAAAATGCATGAGACAAAAATAAATTTAATTACCTTGCACATAATTGCACTGTAGAAATTATAGAATAATGTACAACTATAACTATTTTTAAATATGATAAATTTCAATTTATTCTCTTATCTTTTTTTCTATATACAAATTACTCATCTCATTTGAAAATAACCACATAACCCTTTATGATTTGTGAACTAAAATGAACCATTAAATATACTTAACCGTAAATGTGAAACATATGCCAAATATAAAGAGATTATATACTCATTTTCAAAATTTAAGGAGCATATGGAATAAAGGATAAGTGGTTAAAGTGTACTTCTCTTCCAAAGCAAATAACAAAAATATTCGTAGTTCAAATACTTAGATTACTTATATATAAGAATAGTTTAGTTTTTTTTTATTAAATTTCTAATTGACCTAATAGTATATTTCAATTTATAAATTATAAAAGGATTATATGATTATTTTCAAATAAGAGGATTATAATCTACATATGGATCAAAATAAAATTGGCCTTTCAAATAAAATGCATTATGGAGATTCCTAAAGAGTGATATTCATTGGAGAAGCGTGTTTGGGAAGTTTGGGTTTAGGTTTTTTTTTTTTTTTTCCATTTTTTCCACTAAAAGACAAACTTTTTGCAAAACCAAAAAAAAAAACACATCCAAACAAAATATCACATCCAACCCCATAATTATTTCACTTTTTCTCTCACAAACATCACATCCAACCACAAAAAAACCCAACTATCTTCCCAAACACAAAAAAAAATTTCTCCAATAATATCCTACAACTAAAAAAACCTACATAAAAACCCACTTGCCAAACACCCACTATAATTGGGTTCGGTGGCGTGGTTACACTTTTTCTGAAGTTTAATTACCGTGTAGATAATTACATGGTGCATATTTTTCCCTATTGAACTCTAGGAAATTATTTTTTATTGAAGACCATTCTAAATGAATAACAATAAATAAATAAAATAGTAATTTGGTGATAAATCTAATTTAAGGATGGTATAAGACATTAGGACTAGTGTATATTTTTTTATTAGTGAGAGACCATTTGTGAAATAGTTTGGTGAGAAGTCCTTTTATTTGTTTTGAAGGACATTTTGTTTTCAATTTTACCTCTTAATTTATCTGCATTTCCTGTCATTGTTCAACACCCTGCTTCTATTTGTCTAGATGTGATCCAAACGGGTTCAAGTGCTTGAAGAGCATATTTTCCAAAACAAATATGATTATTTCGATAAGATATTCCCTTCATTCTTCCTCTATGTTGTTTACGGAATCTAGTTCTTTTGCAGTTATAGTTGATGGTTTTTTTTTTTGATCTTTTCTACAGAACCAGATGTGAGAGTTTCTTCTCATCCAGCTCCTTGTGAATAAAAAAGGATTCAAAATATTTAATTTGAAGTAAGATATACATATTTAATGAATAATAAATTCAATGGGATTTTTTTTAGTCCCTGGTATTAAGATTTTATAGCATAAAAGACATCTAATATTTTCATAATGTCTAAGGTTCATCAACATCAATCCAGGGAAATTTCGATCCCAGAGAAATTCTCTTTAGAGAAATTCCCTGGACTTCTCCAGAGAAATTCTGGACTTCCCAAAGAACTTCTCTGGGTTCAAACTAGAGAAAATTGAAATTTCTCTGGCTCTGTTCACAGAGAATTTCTATGGTTTTATTCACAAATTTCTTTGTGTTTGTTCACAATTTTAAACGAAAGTAAATTGTTTTAACCAAACCAGAGAAATTTTAACACAATGATTCTAAAGCAGAGAAATTGTTTTAACCAAACTAGAGAAATTTTAATCAAGCCCCTCTTTTTATACAAGGTTATATTCCTTGAAAGATGTAAGCCCTTGGGGCTATTTTTTCTTTGAGACATGAAATTGTTTTGTAATAGTATCACTTGTTGTAGATTTAGGCTTAAGAGTTATGAATGTGTAATGCATGTGATTTATTTTGTACATCTTACTTGATGAAATGAAGAATACGAAAAGAAGATTTACTTCATTATGAATATCAGATAATATTGAATATTTTGTAGGCTTCTGCATGTATGAATTGAATGAATATATAATAGAGGAATTAAAGTGAATTTTTAATGTTAATTGGATCTATAAAAATTGGGCAGTTACAATGGGGTTTGCGGGTTTGTTTAATTCATTGTTTTTCTCTATTGTGGGACACTTTGTTGAGTTGATAGTATTGGATTTGTTAATCGTAAATTCAGTTAGGTTGTTGATTGTACATTTATAAGTTATGTTGATGTAATTTTCAAGACAATTGTAATATTGAATCTCAACAACTGACCCTCCCAATATATATATATATATATATAAATTTAATAATATCTCGTTACTTATTGTGGGTTTTTCTTTTTTTTTCCAATGTTGTGAGTAATATGTGCCCCTCTATTTTGAATTTCTAGATCCATTTGGATCTCGCCTTTGTCTTGTAATGTTTTGAATATTTTCAGCAATGTTAGTTTGCTTCTGTAGTAGTTTTTAATTCCGTTTTATTTGGCTTGTCCTTGCATAGCACTGATAGCAGTTTAAAGCTTTACATCCGTTGCAATTTTTATGGTTCAATTGAGCCAAATTTCTTCTAAATTGGTTGTTGGTGAGTTAGCCTAACTACTACAAAAAAGCTATGTTGGTTGTTGGTGAGTTAGAGTGTCTACTACAACAAAGCTAAATGATCTTAGCTTTTAACCATAATAGTATTTATCAATCTCAAATTTTCACATTACAAAAAGCGTGATCTATGCAAGTGTGATGGTTTATCCTTATTTTCCATCACTTTCTAACCGTGATAGTAAACTAAAAACACAAATTAAAATTTTAAAGTATGATTAATATTCTTATTAAGTTCTCAGTGTTTTCTATAAAATCGTAATCATATATAAAACATGCATCTCAATTTTTCAAAAATTATAATTGTAAATAGCAAAAAGTCTCAATTTTTCTACATAATTGATCATTTCTAAAACATTCATCTCAATTTTTTGAAAGTACAATTGTAAATGGCAAAATATCTCAATTTTTCTACATAACTGATCGTTTCTAAAACATACATCTCAATTTTTCAAGAAGTACAATTGTAAATGGCAAAAGATCACATTTTTTTTTCTTTTATAAAGTGTGATTATAAATGGCAAAAGATCTCAATTTTTGAATAAAACTGGGATCATTTCTAAAACATACATCTCAATTAGTGTCATTGTAAATGACAAAAGATCTCAATTCTATTTTAACCATGATTGGTATTTGATTAAAAAAAAAATCTCATTTTTAAATTTAAAAACATGATTATTTACATTTGAAAAAAATAAACAACAAATATTTTCCTAGTAAATCAAAGCATTGAACTTTAATTACACAAACTAATTTCAATTTTCAAATATCTACTGTTGCATCCATAGTAGCTCTATCAACAAAAAGATGAGTCAATCCTACAACAAAACAAAGTTTGATTGAGCGAAGAAAAATAAAGGAACCTATGGACTACTATAAGCAACCTTCAATTGGGCGACGTTTTATGCAAGTAGCACCACCGTTTTTCTCTCCCTCCATCTTTCTATATACTTCCCTCCGATTCCCTCTTGAACCCTACAAATTAACACCCAAAATGCTTCAATAAAAAATCAAATTGAAGTGAAAATTAAAGCTAAACAAGAAAAATGATTTGAGAAGAGAACAGGGGCAAAAATCACAAAACAAAGATATAACACCAGCCGTCAAATATGGTTATAGGAGCATATAGCATAACACAATTCCAATTCCTTAAATTCAATACAACAAGAAAATTGAAGTAATCCTAATTGTTAAAAAACACCAATATCTTGAAGAGGATTAAATGAACTTAATAATGTTTCCCAAAAAGTCAGTCATTCCACAAATAGCATCATATAACTATACTTGAGATCAAGCTTGTTAAAAATAGAGAATAAGAATAGACTACAAAGCCAAAAAGAGTCATAACGTAACTATAAAAAATTCGGAAGGATCAAAGGGAAAAAATATTCGGAGAGCAAAGAGGAAGTCCATATGTAAGCTAAACTAGTAGCATTTTTCTTAGAATTCCATTTGGCAATCAATAAATATTTTAGTAGAAAATAATAGATAAATGGCTTTGTCACAAGCTCTAAACTAGAAAATACATCAAAATCCACAAAGAAAAAGCTAAAAAATGAATCTAGTTTCATTACTACTATATGCAAAAAATTAAGAAATATGATATAGTCTACGATTTTTTTAAAAAAAATAATTGGGTAAATAACACTGAATCTAGTTTCATTATTACTATATGTAAAAAATTAAGAAATTTGATATAGTCCAAGATTTTTTTAAAATAATTGGGTAAATTACACTGACCTATCTATTGAGGCTTTTGACAAGATGGAGACATTCCCACAAGTTTAAATTACACTGACCTCTCTCTGCCACCTAATTACAAATCACAATCACCCCTCCATCATTGGTTTGAAACATCATACATCATCACCCAAGTCTCTAACCATCTCCAAACAAAACATTTTATGATTCTCACTCTACTCTCTGTCCTTACTCCAAACTCTCACCCACTAGCATATTTCTCTCCCACATATCTCCAGTTAGATCAATATTCCAAATCTACATTCCTTAGACTATTGCATCAAAATTTCAAATTTTGTATCACCAAGTCTAACATTCATAATTTCTAACAAACCATGAAGCTCATGCTAAAAATTTGAAAATGTAATATTCCCCACCTACCCATGTCCAAACTGTTGCACCAAAAAACACTTACAAAGAAATCTTGTTTAAAAGTGGAATTTTCATGTATCATTGAAAAAGCTCATGATATGAACTAGTTAATCACATGTTATAACTAAACCATCAATTGGGGATCCATTACCATAACTTCTGAAGAAAAGAAATGTGAATGGTTGCTACAATCCATTACAACAACAATATTCCTTTTTAGGAGGGGATCTTATCCTTGCACCCACAACTAGAAAAATGGGTATATGACAAGGAACCTTTTACGACGGTATAATTTTTCGTCGCAAAAAGTAACTTTTTGCAACAGTTAATATCCCGTTGCTAATGGTTGCTTTTTGCAACGGCAATTACTGTCTCAAAAAGAGGAAAGGGTATATTGGATAGCTTTTGCGATGACAAGCCATTAGCCGTCGCGGAAGGCCTATTTTTTGCAACAACTTTTCTTCCTGTCGCAAATAGTTTTTTTTTTTTTTTTTGGCCATGGTCTTTGTCATGCCGTCGCTAGTAGATACCAAAAAAAAAGGGGCTCCTTCTTAATCGGCAAATATGCGCTTTCAGTAACTGAAAGATATTTAGGCCTCGTTTGGGAACAGGCTAATTTAGTAACTTTTTGACTATTTGGCTAAAGTATGAGCTAAAAAAAACTAGTATGTTTGGGATGACTTTTTGACTTTTTACGAAAAAATGTGCAAAAAGTAGAGAGAAAAGAGAATCTTTGACTTTTTGGTATGGGTTGTTGGCTTTTTGGCTAATTTAGTAACTGTTTGGCTTTTTGACTAAAAAGGAGGGTTCCCAAACGGGGCCTTAGTTGATAATAAAACTCAAATCTTTTGGTGGGAAGACAAAATATTATTGCCCAATTTGAGTTTTAGGTTTAATTTCATTATATATATTTTTATTTATCTGTATCTCAGCCCAGATACATACACCAAGCACCGAACAAAGAAAAAAAGTCGCTTGCTCTCCCTCTCTCTCTCTCTCTCTCTCACCGTTGCTCACAATGTATTCCCTATTTCTCTCTTTGCTCTCTGTTTATTTCTTTTTCTCTTTGACATTCACAAAAGCACAAACCCTAGGCCACCATTCAAAATCACCACCACCAAAAATGTCTCACGCTATGGTCGTGTCGCTCTGTTTCCCCACTATGAGGTCGGCGGCGAATCAACCAAAGCAGAGAGCAAACACGAAGAAGGCGCTAACACGAAACGAAATAGGAGCAGTGGCGGAGCAGCAATGGGTTTGGCGGAGAGAGGAAGGATATTCGGTGGTAGTGTGTGGAGCCGTCCACACTCTACCATTGCTAATCCTCTCAATCTCAGACCTCTTGCATCAGATAAACACACTCTCTCTCTCTCTCTCTCTCTCTCTCTCTCTCTCTCTCTCATTTTCCCAATTTCAAACCCTAACTATAATTTTCAACTTCTCAGATCTTTGCCCCTTCATTGTCCAACCTTACCATCTCATTTTTCAAAAAACATTTCAATTTTTAAGTGGTATTGGTGGCATGGTGTTCCTATTCTCTCTCTCTCTCTCTCTCTCTCTCTCTCTCTCTATACATATATATTGTGTGCTTGTGTGTTTGATCTATCCTTACCAGGTACATATATAGTGTGTGCTTGTGTGTTTGGTCTCTCCTTACCAGGTATTGATGAACTCTACATCTGTATATATATACACACACGCAATAGATTGTTTGTATGCATCAATTATAGTAGTCATATGGTCTCTCCTTATTGTCTGGCATGCCTGTAAGGTGTTTGTTTTTTGGTCTATGTTAAAATGTTTGGAGGAAAGAAAGAAAGAAAACCGCATTGAATATCTAATTTACGGTCTCTCTCTCCCTTTTTTTCTCTTAAGTTTTAAATGATTTCTTTCTTTTGAGCTGAAGTTGTTGCTATGATTGTGTGTCTTTGTATTTTTTTTGTTTGGAAATTGTAGAGTTGATT
The DNA here is from genome assembly GCA_025200525.1 of Camellia lanceoleosa. Classification (NCBI taxonomy): domain Eukaryota; kingdom Viridiplantae; phylum Streptophyta; class Magnoliopsida; order Ericales; family Theaceae; genus Camellia; species Camellia lanceoleosa. The sequence goes on from CM045759.1 coordinate 49,186,204, forward strand.
TGGAATTCCCAAAAGTTGAGGTGTTCAAGACCTGTGTGTTGATGCTTTTGTCCTTGTTGGAAACAAAGCACCACCCACTATTCCCAATTTCATTTTTAACATGACTGAGGTAAGAAATTTTTTTTTTCCTTTCGTCCTTAACTATTTTCCAGCTATAGTCTCATTTTGTAGTATGAAATTCTTATTATGTTTCTATTCCTAAAAAATTGGAATAGATCTTTTTGGGGCAGTTGAGGATTTTTCCAGGAAGAAGAAAGAATTTTTGTTCTAATGTTGTTTTGGGAAGGTTATGTTAGCTTGGAAAAAAGAATTTTTGTCAAGGTGTTGTCTAGATAGAAGAAAGAAGTTTGATGTTGTCTGATGTTGATTTCCAGGTAGAAGAAAAAATTCTTCCGATGTTGTTTATAAGAGGGCAAAAAAATAAGTTGATTTTTCAACCAAACAAAATTTCTAATGTTGATTTGTTTGGTGGAAATTTTGATTGCATTTTGTACCATAAAATATAAGTCACAATGTAAAAAAAGGGAGTTCCATTGTAGCAACTTGTTAAGCCACCTCTCTCTCTCTATATATATATATACATACATATATATAAATTTTCTCTCTCTTTCTATGGGTTAATGGTGAGAGCTTCAGAAGTTTGTTAATGGAGGTTGTGGGTTATGGCTATGTGGACCCTAGTAAGTATATGTTATGATTAATTTTGCTGTTTTGGCTCATGTCTTATGAGTCTATTACTAGCAACTCTTGGCCATAATTCCCTTAAAAGACTTAGCTAGTCAAGGATTTTTGAACATTTTCTTTCCTTGTCTATGTGGATCATGGATAATTATGTGATTCCTGTAATTGGTTTCTCATTCAGGATTGCGTCTCCTTTTTTTCTTTTCTTTTTCTTGTTGGCTGTGTGGTGGTCTCCAAAATTTCTTTAGAGCTATAGGCATCTTGTGCTTCAACATGTGTAAAACCTTTCAACATTACCACTTGGCCTCTTGAATTGTGCTACTGCTTATTGCTTTTTTGGGGGGTTCTGCCCACATTGAAACAGACATCATTCAAGAATTATGATGCCTCATCTTAAATTCTTAAAGCACAGACTCTTACTCCTGCTGCTTTTCAGACTTCTCCTCCTTTGTCTAGTCTACCTAGTCTATGTAACTGTGAATTATGTAGTTTATATTATTCATTAAGGATAGTTTAGTACTTTAGGTTATTAGGGTTTCATTCTATTGCTTATATATTTGTACTTCTTTTGATTAATTAATACACACAAGTTTTGTCATCTATTAACATGGTATCAGAGCTAATTTTCAAACATTAGCATACCTGTCACAGTCGTTCTTTGCAAGGTTGTTGTCGCAGCTCTTTCTTCCTTTTCGCAAGGCTTCGTTGCAAGGCTTCGATGATCTATCGCATTCGTAGGTCATCACCAAAGCAGTTGGTTCTGGTTCAATCGAAACCCTAGGAAGCCGTCATCGTGGGTCTGTGGTCCTTCGTCACTGGTCTCTGGTCCATTCGAAGACCTAGGTTAGGTATCTCACTGATCTGTAGTCCTTCATCGCTCTGGTCTGTGGTCCTTCATCGCTGGTCTCTATCTTTGTCTTCATCACTGGTCCATTTGCCTTCATTGCTGGTCTCGATCTTTGTCTAGTTCAGTTGAGGACGAGGACCAAACATCACTACTCTTCACAGGTCGATCATCTCTCTCTCTCTCTTCTCTGCTGCCTTTTACTCTGTTTTGAATGCACTGTAGTTTGGGTATACAATATGGCTGATGATAAATTGCAAGTTATTACTACTAAATTAGATGGTACCAATTATTCTTACTGGTCTCATGTGATGAAAAATTTTATAATGGGTAAAGGCATGTGGAATTATGTTATTGGTATAACTATTAGACCTGTGGAATCTCAAGGCGAGGCCGATGTTGCTAAATGGGATAAGGAAAATGCACAAATTCTTACTTGGTTTCATAATTCAGTTCAAACTACCATTGGTATGAATTTTTCCAAGTATTCTACTTCTAAACAAGTTTGGGACTATTTGAAGACTATGTACCTTGAGTCTAACTTTACAAAACAGTATGAACTTGAGATGTCTATTCGCAGTGCTAGTCAGAAAGATAAGTCCATTCAGGAGTTCTACAATGAGATGACTACTTATTGGGATCAGCTTGCTTTGATGAAACCGTCCGATTTGCAGTTACTTGACAGTTATATCAAGTATCAGGAGAAACAACATCTTGTTTAATTTCTCATGGCCCTTCATGATCAATTTGAGCCACTTCGGGGAGCTATTCTTCATCGGTCTCCATTGCCTTCTGTGGATGGTGTTGTCCGTGAGCTTATTGCGGAAGAAACTCGGTTTAAGGTGGCTCATGGTACTCCTGCTTCCCAGTCAGTTTTTACCACTCCTCCGCTCTTGCCCACCCCATCTTCTCATTTATTTCAAGTTACTGGTAAGCCCAAGCCTCGGGTTTCCATGGATGAGTGCAACTTCTGTCATCAGAAAGGCCATTGGAAACATGCATGTCCTAAACTTTTGCAGCCCAAGGGTCGTTCATCTGGTTCACCATTCATTAAGCCGACATTTTCAGGATCTCGCTCATCTGCCGCCTTTTCTGCACCAGTTTCTGAAAATGATCCATCTTCCAATATGCAGTCTATGTTTGAGCAGTTCAAGTCTTTCATGGTGGCCAATCCAAATCTTTCGTCCCAAGCCTCCGCTATAACTACCACTCAGTTCGGTTTGTCTGGTTCATCCTCTTTAAGTAATATCCATGCTTCGTGGATCTTTGATTCTGGCTGTTCACATCATATGACCCCTATTGCCTCTCTCCTCAGTAATTGTGTCTCTCATTCTTCTTCTATCACTATTGCTACTGCTAATGGTTCTTCTATGCCTGTACACTCTGTTGGTTCTATTTCATGTTCCCATTTGTCTCTTTCTCCTGTATTTTATGTGCCTAACCTCTCACTCAGTCTTATTTCTATTAGTCAATTATCTGATTCCGATTTTGATGTTGTTTTCTCTTCTTCTCATTGTGTTGTACAAGACCGGGTATCCAAGAGGCAAATTGGGATCGGGCGTAGAGTTAGAGAACTATATATCTTGGACAGCTTGCATGTTCCTCTAGAAGTGTCTTCTACTGCATTGTCTTCTTTTTGTTTAAACAATAAGTCGTCTTTGTTTTATATTTGGCATTCTAGGTTAGGTCATCTGTCGAGTGATCGGTTGAGGATGTTAGTTAGGTCTGGATATTTAGGCAATTTTCCCATTAGTGATATTTCTGAGTGTCGTGGTTGTAAACTGGCTAAAATGTCTGCTCTTCCTTTTAATAAAAGTAGTTCTATTTCATCTTCTCCTTTTCAATTGGTCCACACTAATGTTTGGGGTCCTTCCCCTATAGTTACCAAGGGTGGTTCGCAATATTATGTAGCTTTTGTGGATGATTACAGTCGGTTTACTTGGGTTTATCTAATGACTCGAAAATCTGATTTTTACAAAATATATTCTAATTTTCACTTCATGATTTGCACTCAGTTTTCTACCACCATTAAAATTTTTCGTTCTGATTTGGGAAGTGAGTATTACTTGTCTGAATTTGAGGAGAATTTAGCTATTCATGGAACTATTCATCAGTCTTCGTGTTCTGACACTCCTGCACAAAATGGTCGAGCTGAGCGCAAACATCGCCATCTCCTTGATACAGCTCGCTCTTTGTTACTCTCATCTTTTGTCCCTTCTGTTTTCTAGGGAGAAGCTGTGCTCACTGCTGCATATCTTCTCAATCGGATGCCTACTCGTCTTCTCTCAGGCTCATCTCCGTATGAGCGTCTTTTTGGTGTTACTCCCAATTATTCTCTTCTTCGTATTTTTGGTTCTGCATGCTTTGTGCTCCTGCCTAAACGGGCGCGCTCTAAGCTTAGTTCTCGTTGTGTCTTATGTGTGTTTTTAGGGTATGGAATTAATCAGAAAGGTTATCGGTGCTATGATCCTGTCACCAAAAAGCTATATGTGTCTAGGCATGTCACTTTTTTAGAAAAACTACCCTACTACACTATACCTTCCACCCTTGTTCCTATTACTAAGGATGAATTGGTTCATGTTGATCCATTTCCTTCTAATGTTTCTCTTGATGAGTTTGTTTCTGACCTTGAGGTCTCTACTTTGCCTCTTACTAGCACTTCTAATACCTCTCCAGCTACCTTATCTCCAGCTCCCGCTTCTCCTGCTTCTCTTATTGTTTATCAACGCCGCAAAGCACTTCCGAGCTCACCTGTCTCTAGCTCTACTGTCCCTCCAGCTGTTTCTTTAGATCCCGCTCCTCCTGCACATCGCTTCCCCAAGCGAGATCGTCATCCTCCGAATTGGTATGGTTTTGGTAATACATGTTTTTCCCTTTCCTATCAGTCTTTTCTTTCTTGTCTTCATACATATTTTGAGCCCAGGTCTTACAAGGAAGCTTGTCATGATCCCAATTGGATTGCCGCCATGAATGATGAGTTAACTGCTTTGGCTAACACTCAGACTTGGGATTTGGTTCCATTACCTGTTGATAAGAATGTTGTAGGCTGTAAATGGGTCTATAAGGTCAAAACCCTTTCTGATGGGTCTTTGGAACGGTACAAAGCTCGTCTAGTTGCCCAAGGCTTTTCTCAGGAGTATGGGATTGATTACGATGAGACTTTTGCCCCCGTTGCCAAGATGACTACTGTTCGTACTTTTATCTCTGTTGCCGCTGCCCATCATTGGCCCCTGTTTCAACTAGATGTCAAAAATGCTTTTCTGAATGGGTATCTTGCTGAAGAAGTGTATATGCGCCCTCCACCGGGTCTCTCTCACCCTCCTGGTGTTGTTTGTCGTCTTCGCCATGCTCTATATGGTCTCAAGCAGTCTCCTCGTGCTTGGTATGAGTGATTTCACTCTGTTGCCCTTCAGCTTGGTTTTCGCCCTAGTTATCATGATTGTGCTCTCTTTGTTCAGCGCACTTCTGTTGGGCTTGTTCTCCTTCTCTTATATGTGGATGATATGATCATCACTGGCTCTGATTATAGTACTATTGAGGAGGTTAAGCATCAGTTGTTTCAGGAGTTCGAGATAAAGAATTTGGGGTTTCTTCGGTATTTTCTTGGTATTGAGGTTGCCACTTCTCCTACTGGGTATCTTCTCTCTCAGACTAAATATGCCCGTGATATTCTTTCTCGTGCCAATCTCACTGATGAGAAAATTGTTGACACTCCACTTGAGTTGCATGCTAAGTTTTCTACTTCTGATGGCGTTCCTCTTGAGGATCCCACTTTGTATCGCAAGTTGGCTGGGTGCCTTGTTTATCTCACCGTTACTCGTCTGGATATCTCCTATGATGTGCACATTCTCAGTCAGTTTGTTTCTGCTCCTCGTTCCACACCTTGGTGCCGCCTGCGCTACCTTCGTGGCACTTTGTTGCAATGTTTACTGTTATCTGCCTCTTCGGACTTGACTCTCCGTGCCTATGCTGACGTTGATTGGGCAGGTGACATCTCTGATCGCAAATCCACTTCTAGTCTTTGTGTTTTCCTTGGCGATTCCCTTATATCCTGGAATAGTAAGAAACAGTCTGTCGTTGCTCGTTCCACCGTTGAGGCTGAGTATCGTGCCATGGCTCATGCTACTTCCGAGATCATTTGGCTTCACTGGCTTCTTTCTGATATGCGTGTCTCTCTTTCTGATCCGACTCCGTTGTATTGTGATAATCAGAGTGCTGTCCAGATTGCCCATAATTCTGTCTTTCATGAGCGGACCAAGCTTGTTGAAGTAGATTGTCACTTTGTCAGACAGCATCTTCAGGCTGGCACTATTACTCTCCCTTTTGTTCCCTCATCTCTTCAGTTGGCCGATTTTTTTACGAAGACTCATACTGTTGCTCGTTTTCGTTTTCTTCTTGGCAAACTTTCGATGCTTTCTGCGCTCGCATCCTCAGTTTGAGGGGGAGTGTGAATTATGTAGTTTATATTATTCATTAAGGATAGTTTAGTACTTTAGGTTATTAGGGTTTCATTCTATTGCTTATATATTTGTACTTCTTTTGATTAATTAATATACACAAGTTTTGTCATCTGTTAACAGTAACGCCCCGAAATAAACCAACACAAGTGAGGTACATTAACCAATATTCATTAAGGAACAAAGATAGATCTCCAACCTTTTCATCATTTATCAATAAAGTGTGTATAAAAGTTCTACATGCGAATTATACATTCAACGGTATGAAAATAGATGAATCTATAGCATGTAGAGCATCAAATCCCAAAATAAACAAAATGCCCTTAAGGGCTTACATATTCCAAGGCTTGAGCCCAATTACACAAAAATAGTTTCACGAACCCATACATTTAAAGCCCTTGACTAGCAAATAATTCACAACAAAATAGTCATTTTACTCTTCACAAAAATATGTTCACACCCTTAACTCGGTGGGATTACCACATCTTTTCCTGCACCAAAATCCCATAGGGGTGAGGATAAAGCCCAGTAGAGAATCCTTACAAAGTATATAAAGTTATGCAAGATTTTTCAATATTAAATGCAAATGCCATGCAATGCCAATTTAAAGAGAATTTCATTTACATGCTCTTTTTGAAAATCACCATGTTCAACAACAGTTTGAAATCTCAACAATTCCGAAACTTATAATTTTATTCAATAGGGGCGGTAAATATGACTTAGGTAATCCTTAGGTTGGTGTCTGCAAGTAGGCTCAACTAGCACTATCAAAAACTCCACTTTACCGGTTGCTAATCGGAAGGGAAGTGGTGCCTCCTCTGCGCATGTTTTCGGTCTTTCACCCCGGACACTCAGGTCAACTTATCAATTTCATCTACACCTCCTATCCGGACTTACCAACATATTTACCCCATAAACATTTCCATGATTTCATTTCACAATATTTCATTTTTAATGAAAGTTTCAATTCCCAACCCAATGTTCATGACATGCAAGGTTTTAGAGAAGCCAATGCAACAATTATCTATACTACGTCATATTTCTCCACTTTCAACATAATTTCAACAAATATTCTATGATGATCAAAATTTCCTTTTTTTCCTTTCAATGCCATTCCACAAATAGCCAAAAGTTTGCTACCATTTATCAATAAATATAACAACATGTCCACAATTCATGCACTTCCATCATTTTCATAATTTCAAAGTTATAGAAAAATTTGGACAACAACCTCCAATCTCAATAATTCTCATGTGTAGAGGAACCCATCATCAATATATATGCATTTGTAATAAAACAAGGAAACTCTCCACTTTCTTTACTTATCATGGCACACAACTATGAATTTATATATATATATATATAATATGACCCATAAACCCTCATCTTCCTTTATTCAAGGAAACCCTCAAAATTTCTAGGTTTTCTTCTTTACAAACAACACACATACACACACACTCGAAACACTTGAAAGGGACCCTCAAGAACACACCATTTTTTTTCCTAAGATAATTTCAACCCTCAAGATGCTATCTTAGAAAGATGCTATCTTATAACTCAAGGAAGTCCCTACCTCAAGCTTGATGAAGAGATTTGATGAAACCCTAGAATCCAAAGGTGAAACTATTCAATCTCTACCGTACAAGGGGGAGTTCTTGCTTTGCTCACCAAGATTTGTGAAAGAAGATGGATCAAAACTCAATGGATTGCAAGGAATCAAAGGTTCTTGGAGTTTGGTGAGGGTTTTTAGAGAGAAGGAGTAAAATGATGTTTAGAGTGAGAAAAAATGTCCCAAAAGTCATACATACACAGCCAGATAGAGAAAAAAAAAAAGAGATTCGGACTGCCAGTGTCTTGCACGTGCTGCATGTGCCCCCTCACGTACGGAGCCTACTTCCCGCACGTGCGGCCTTCATCTCCGCACGTGTGGCCATCTCCTTCCGCCCCTCACTCTGCACCTGCATATAATGCAGTGTGCAACCCTCTCAACTCACCATTCCCCGCATGTGCGGCCTTATCCCCCGCACGTGCGGCTCTATCCCGCACGTGCGGCCCTGGCCCTCAAATCCAGAATTTTTCTAGTTCACTCCCGGACACTCCAGACTTAGCCGTGCACCCTCCGAAACAAGTGACGCTCCACCCGGAGTTAGACAATAACCGGAGTTTGAAAGAAAGCTCTCGAACACCACAAACTCAAAGAGGAGAAAAATGGAACGACACGCAATGAAACCGGTCATCACAGTCTGCCGCCAACACAGTCTCCTATTCCTGTTTAGTCCATTTTTATAGATTTACCACCTATTCCTTCCTCCTCTAACATACATCCCATGATCACTTGTTCAAAAGTTCATGGTCTTGTGGCCAGCACATCCTCATCCTTTGTTGATGTTGAGCCTTCTACTTACCAATAGGCCCTTGCCTCTCAACAGGCCCTTGTTCTTCATTATATGATGCATAGGTTTTGTTTGGCCTTCTAAAGGTGATGTCTTATTCAACCAAGCCATGGCTACCAACATCAATGGTTCTATCAGTAGTTGAGCCATTACCAATGTAATTTGCATGAACAAATCTTGTTGTGTTTACAAACGAAATCACACTCCCTTAAAAAAAAAGTGGTAACACAAGTATTAAAATTGATTTTGTGACTGTTAGTTTTTCTTAATAATTGATATTTCTTAACATAAGGAAATCACAAATGTGTCCCCGTACCTATACCCAAAAATGTTATTTTGAGTTTCATTGTACGCACTTGTTTTCCTACTAGGGTTTGTTGGGGGACTCTATACAAGGCCTTTGTGTCATCAATGTCAATTAATGTCCAGATTTTTTTTTATTTTCTTTGCTTTCTGATTTTTTTATTTTGTTTTCCTTAGTTTGTAATAATTTGACTCATTTTAGTAACCATTGGTATTAGTGCAAACATGCAAAGGATATGTCTGTGGTTGCCATGAAAATATCAAATGGTGAAAAAAAATCAGAAGTTTTTCTGATGGCATAAACATAAATGCTCTCTATAATTTGATGATTATAGGAATATTGATTAAGCATATGTTCTTTAAATCATAACTCTTTTAATTTGCATGCATCATTATACCAAACACGTGAATGATAGGACCCCACCGCAAGGGGGTGCCAGTTTCCTGATGGAAATGGCTGTATATTATGTTATACTGTCTGATTTTTACTTGCTTGTGAGAGACAGACAGCCGATCCAAAGTTAGATTTCTTATAAATTAAGGCTGAAGTTGGAGATACTCCCCCTTTTTTTTAGCTAGACCCACAACCAAGTTGCATTTTTCAACTTTCAGAATCCTTTATCTGTCATTACGAAATCTAGGATATTAGATTTGGTTGTTATGCTCTCCACTCTTTAGTTAGGGATTCTTTAGAGTTCCCACATAGTCCACACGAGCAGTTGTGCATCCTAATGGTTAACATTTTATCTGATAATGAGTCATACAAGAAATCACTAATTAGCTGAATTTGTTGGTTGATAGGACTTCTATTCTTTTAATAATAATTAGCTCAGTGCCTACTCTTGTTTTAACGTACATTTGCAAGTATTTCAGACTCAGAACTTTCTGCTAGTACCACACTGATGCTTCACATTTTGAGAGACCAATATCCACAGCAGAAACAACCATAATGCAGGGCCTGCTATTCTAGCCTTGCATTGCTATCAAGTGTTTGTTGCACTTTTATACAACATTGGGAACGTATACTGTGTTTGTTAATAGGTTGATGTTTTTTCCCCTTGCTAGACAACTTTGTCAATATCATAGATCTGTCTCATCATAGGTGTTCATAGCTTTTCTCATTGCCCTAGCCCATGTTTTTAATGTGTTCCTCTTGTCATGGTTTCCTAAACTTGAATGAAGTTTCTACACTTTTTGTTCTACCTCCTTGACAATAATATTCTGAATTGTTTTTTTTTTTTTCATAACTCGATATCCGACCCATTGGACCGAATTCTTATAGCATCATATTTGCAACTAAAACCAGGAAATTCATGCATTTCTTTACTACTGTATTTTTCTTTTTTGCATATTTGTGGCCTAATAGTTGAATGAATGACATTATTGGCAGAGAAAGCTTTTCTAAAGTTAGTGTCGTGTAATGTTCATTTTCTCATTGCTGCGATGGCTGCAGTAGTATATCAATTAAACTTCCATACAACAAATACCATAAGTACATGGTGCACTAATGTCGGACTAACTTAAATATCTTATTATTGTGTTTTCTCTATTACAGGTTTAGGGCAGTTCTGAAGTTGGTTCCAAGTACAGTTCTGCAATGGCACCTCAAGGTCCTTATGACATGCAATGGACTCGTGTATAGAGACAAGCGCTCAATGGACACCAAAATAGCATGAATTCAAAATTATATTTTGCAGTAAGGTCTCAAAAGAGCCTTTTTTAAGTTATTAGCATTGACTTGGGAACAATCCTGCTAGTAAGATTGAATCTTTTCATACAGTAAGATTGAATCTTTTCATACCATGAAGTCCATATTTTGGAAATGCAAATTTCTCCCATCTCTAAAAATTTGACAACCATGATGTTGTAGACACCCCATTTTTGACCGCCCTCAAGACTTGGGCATTACTGATGGTTTGCTCAGTGTTGAGAGGTGTGCAGGGCAAAGATTCAATTCCTTCGGCAAGGAGAGAGGAAAACCCTTCAAAACACTTTGTTTAGGGGGTTTGGAGTTGAAGAAAAGAGGAGAGGAGGGGAGAAAATAGGTTGGAGAAGAAGTTCACCATGAATCCGGGTAGAAGAAAGTCGAGCGGCCCTCGCTGAATCAGGCTTATTCCATTGCATACTTGGAGTTAAGCTATGAGGCCACCATCGTTGGAAAGAAGACTTCCGGGGCTTCACTTTGTACTCAAGAATCTCCCAAAGCCAAGTCCGGGTGGAGTAGATATGATTGGTTGAAGCTGGGCATCATCTCGGTTGGATCGAGTCTGCGCGGCTTCACCAAAAATGGCATAACTTTTTGCATAGGAGGAATTTTGATGCAAGGTTTGCGCCATTGGAAAGCTAACTTCCGGGGCTTCAATTTTCATACCCACAGGCCATTTTTTGACCTAGGAATCACCTATCGGCACTCTATTTATCCGACCGGCAGAAAATAGTGCCGACCGGCACTTTATTTTGGCCGACGACCAAATTTTCTGGCCGGTTTGCACCCTTTGCACCCTCCAAGCCTGATGCATGCCAGCTGTGCCAGCTGGGACGCACAGAACCATCTCCACGTGCATACATGTGCCTATTTTGAGCCTTTACACCACCTTTACCCCCCTTTTGGTGCACCCTTTGCTCATGGCTTCTTGAGGAAGCCTTGACCCCTTGTCTTGGCTTCCTCAAGAAGCCTACCAGCTGTCCAAGCTTCTTGAATAAGCTTTGCACCCTTTGCCCCTTCGATTTAGCTTCTTGGAGAAGCTTGGAGCTTAGTCCATTGCCTATATAAGAGAGGTTCCTTCTCCTTTGTCTAGGGTTGGAGATTCTTAAGAAAAAAACCAGAGATGGAGTAGTGGTGGTGGTGCTATAGATACATATATCCCTCCATCTCTCACTATATCTCTCTCATTCAACCTCCAAACACCCTTGTTCTTGGGCCATTTCTTCACCAATCCATAGCACCACCACCACTACTCCATCACAGCAGCTGGGAGAAGTTTTTCAGAGGCCAAAGGTGCTGCAACACAAGCCAAGAAGCAACCAAAAGGGTAGTCTTCAAGGGTGAGATCATTTTCCCTCTTTTGTAGCACATTCTTGTCACATTTTTCTACCCTATTTGCTTACTATTTTGGGATCCGACCCTAACTGAAAGGGGCACTCTTTTGAGCCATTCTTCATGTTTGTTTAAGGGCTCAACCCTGTTTGAGCTCTCCATAGTGCACTTGCTTCAATACCTCTTTGTATGCCATTATTTTGCATGCTATTTAAAGCCTATGTGTGATCTTTTTTTGAGCATAATGTAAACTGTAAGTAGGCTCATTTTGAGCCCTTCTTCAACATTGAAGAAGGGCTTAACCCTGTTTGGGACCCCTATCTTGCACTTGCTTAATAATTTCTTCTATTTACCGTAATTTTGCATGCTTTGTTAGCCTATCTTGCTTCTATTTTTGGGCCATCATCAGAACTGGAATGGGTCATATTTTGACCCCCTTGACATATTTCATTAAGGGTCTTTGCTTGTTTGATGAATGTTTGGTGTACCTCATGTTATACCCTTTTGTTATCCTAGTTCTTGCATGGCATTTCTAGCATGCTTGCATATTGATTTGGGGGCTGTCATCTACTGTGAGTAGTCATATTTTTGGTCCCTCATCAGTGTTGTAGAAGGGGATTTTCCTATTTGGGCTTTGCATCATACACTTGCCATGTAAATCATGCTAGCTAGTCAAAATCACATGCTAATTTAGCCAAGCATGCTAGCTTATTTTGGCTACATTTCATACATGTTTTAGCATTATTTTGGGCTGCATGAGGACTGTTTGTGGCTTTATTTATCATTCGGGCATCGCTTTGCATGCTTATAGTGTATTGCATCTCACTAGCTTTAGTGCTTAAGTCCTTAACAATGCATTACATGAATGTTTGCATGCTTTGGAGTCACTTTGGAGTCATTTGGCATGCCATTTCAGATCTGAAACATGCACCATTATATGCTATGTTTCATCATTTTCCATGCTTTGGTAGAGTTGCATTTTCGTGCCTTAGGTTTGGTTAATGCATTGTGCATGCATCCCATGTATTGTGTTGCCTCACTTGCCTCATTATGGCCACCGATTTTGGCATGCTTGCGAGCTATCCATGTTAGTTTAAGCCCATTGTTGCATGTTGTTGCATACCATGTTTGTTTAGATGTTTAGGTTGCGTGCCTAGCATACATTGTTCATTTGCATGCCCATGTTACATACTAGATCACATGCCTAGGTTGCATTGCATTGGCATGCATGCCTTGCCTCTTGACCAAGTGATAGAGGTTGGGCTTTACGTGTTTGTTTGGTTTGCATGACATTTGATATCAAAGTTGCTAACTTGGCTTTTGGGCCATCATGCATTGAAATGCGTGATTGATGGCCTGGGGGTCAAGGGCCATGCTCCCTTGAGTCCATTGCATGATAGGGAGTGTGTCCATGCATACATTGCCTTGAAATTCCATGCCATACACTGTCTGGCCTTGTTGCTGTCAAAACTGTCTCCTGCAGGAAGTTTCTGCCGACCGGCAACATTCAGTGCCGACCGGCCATTTATTCAGTGCCGATAGCTTTATCTCCAGCCGATGGATATTGTACACAGCCGGTGGCCATCCCTCCCAGCCGATGATGTTCTGCAATGCTCATAGAAGGTTCTCTGGGACTTTGACAGTTTTCAGAGAAGGAAAGGCAGTAAAACAGAGGCAACAGTGGCATGGTGCGGACTTTCCGGGCAAGTCGGATTCGAGCATACATCATTCGCGCATCCCGAGGCGGAGGCTGTGGCCATCTCTTCTTTGCATTTAATTTAATTAGATTAGAGGTCTTGTAATAATTTATTCGTTTATTTTTCTTGGACTGTATTATTATTTTGGTCCCTCCGAGCGAGGGCGAATCTCTAATAAGTGTGTGTGAGTGGTGTGCATGTCTTCCAACCCCCACTTCTTTCTTCCCTTTTATTTACCTGCTTATGATGGTAGATTAGGGCATATTTAATTTAGCATACCTTATGATAGCATGCGTGCATCCATACATTTGTCTAACATGCACTGGGCTCGGTACATCATACAAAGCGCATTGTATTTCAATTCCAAATTGAATCGTGATAAGTTGTAGCATTTCACATGCCATGTCTAGGATAGCCGAGCCTGCCTAGATTACATCTTTGCATGTGTTGCATTAGACATTTCAGTATGCTTAGGTCCATGCATGGACTTCTAATAACGCTTCTGTTTTGGCTTGGAGTACTAGGTGAGTTTTTATGCTTTAGCATCCTTGCATGTGTGTGAGTGTTGCCATAACAGTATGCTTACCGTGCGGCTAAGTGCTCATATGAAATAAAACTTTGAATACTGTGGGTGGAGGTTGGATTGTTTGAGTTGGAATAACTCATTGAAATCCGTGTTTTAGCCTACTTGCGGGTAGCAAATTCGAACTGTTTTCAAAACAAACGGATATGCAATGCTTATTTCCAAATTAGGCAATCTAGTCTATACTTGTTTGCTGTGTGCATAACGTAGTAATTCTAGGCTAATAACCGGAATAAGAACACATAATGTTTTCAAAATCAGATATCACGGTTAGTAGAGGCCGGTCTTGACGGGCGAAGAGTGCTCATAAATGACCTTCCCCGATCGTACCCAAGTTCCCGAGCCGAGGCAACTTTGGTGATGACGGACACGTGGCCTTTGGCACCGAGTCAGGGTTTCCTAAATTTCCCATTTTAAAAAATATTTAGGTGGCGACTCTGTAATCTGGCAAAGCAGTCCATGTTTGGCACTACTTTTCAAAATATGTTTTTCTTCAAAACGATTTGCCGGATTTGGACTCTTTGGTTCAGATTTAGAAGCAAACACAAATCGAGTCCCGTAGTGACCCCAATATGAGCAGGCAGGACTTAAACCCTCCGGGCGTTAGGGGCGTCTGATTTCTGGCGACTTTGAGGATTTTAGAGAGCTTGACTCGAACTCGTGATATCTGTTTGGCTACACTTATGTGTTTCTTTGCATTGCATGTGCATTGGTGCGCCTAGGACACCGTGTTGGCCATCTGCTATTCTGGCGGTTTCTTTGGAGGCTTGTCTTGTCAAGGCATGACCATAAGGCTGACCCGTTGCGGGCTCTGCCAGTATGGGAACACAAACCCCGGTTTTTACCGGGGCACCCTTTTTGACCATTCGACCTAGTGCATATTCGGAATCCATAGTGACCATTCCAAACTAGGACAGGTTGCTTACCCGATATAGGTTGTTTGAAGCCGCTGTGTGCGTAGTGAAACCCTAGCTCCTGACAAAATAGGACAGGGAAACCCTACCCCAACATAGGGGTGTATTGGCTCTCATTTACTTGCTATGTGCTTTTAGTATCTCTACAGGGAATGCATATACCAGTTTGCGAGTCTGGGTATCCGGCCTGCGGGCACCAGTATCAGTATTTTGAGAATCAGTTATATCTGCGGGTATCATATTCAGATTTGGGGTAATGATTTCGGGGAACAATGATCAGTAATGGAATACAGTCGTTCAGCTCTGCTCGTATCTGTTTTGGTGAAGTTGAACTGAGATGCTGTCTGTTTTCCCTTTTGCTAGGTAGTCTTGGAACCATAGCTTCAGAAGGCTCCACTATCTCCCGGGTACATCAGATTTGTGCTAATAGACTCTGTTAGGTCAGAGACTCAATTCAAGGGTGTCGAGGGCTAGAAGGCTAGTCGAGCCTGAATCACGATTCGCCGATTACGGATCGGTGGCCCTTATCCACCCTCCGGTGAACGAATCGGTCGGATGGATCGGCGAGAATACATCAGGGATGGAGGCAATGATGCGTCAGATGCAGGAAACTATGAAACTCATGCAGCAAGACGCTGTCATGGCGGAATTTTCCAGCGACAAAGGCGCAATCATGGCTCGGCGGTGAGCTCATCACCAGCTTGACAAAGCGGTGCGTCTGCTTCACAACAAGTTCCTCCCCCAGTAGGAGCTCCAGCACCTGGGGAGACGCCAAATGTCCAGGAAGGTACAGACATTCCGGTAGGGCCGGCTCCGCCCCCAATTTTACCCCAGTTATCAAAAACACCCACCAACCTACCGGACTCTCCCTTTGAGTTCGAGGCGGATCCCACAAAGATCAAGTTGAGCAAGCTTGAAAGTCGTTCAAGAAATCAGTCAAGACCATCCCGACATTGAAGTTGGATACACGGACACAGCTGTGACATTGCCGGACAGGTTCAAGATGCCTCACAACGACCGTTTTGACGGGTCAGGAGAGCCCATGGTCCACGAGTTTGTTTCAGATGTTCTGCCCGATGGGCTTGACAAGATTACATAAGCTCTCCTCTTTAGCGGGACCTGTCGGGTATATGACCATCCTGCATGCGCCAAATTAGAGGACTCGATGAAACGGCCGGAGGAGATGTCCGAGGCCTTCGTCGCACAATATTCATACAATACCCAGATCGAGATCACAACCCGTGATCTTGAGACAACCAGGCAAGAGCCGAAAGAGGGCTTCTCTGACTTTGTAACCCGTTGGTGAGCCAAAGCTTCTTCGATGACCACCGGGCGGTCGACAAGGACCAGATCTGAGATGATTGTGCGCAATCTTCAACCCAGGCTGATGCAGAAGATGATTGTCCTCCCCCTACCCACCTTTGCAGACCTCCATGAGATTGGGGTACAAATCGAGGATGCTATAAAGCAGGGCCTCATTGACCAGGAGAAGGAGCAGCCCAGGAGGGCGTTTACCCGCAGTTCGAATGTGACCACCAGTGGTGATGCAACTGCAAGACCTTCTGAAGTGGGCATGGTCACCAACACCACATCACAAAAAGCTACCCCATTCACCGGTGCGTCCGGAAGTAGCTCACAGAAAACCAAATATCCACCTCGAGTCAAGAGGGTTTTCACCCCACTTCATATGCCATTGTCAAAGGCTCTAGAGGTCTTAATCCGGAAAGGACATACAAACCATTGGAACAACGGCCTTTACCTGATCCTCTCCCTTCAAAGCATGACCGGACTAAGTACTGTGCCTACCATCAACAAACCGGTCATGAGACCGATAGTTGCTTTCGTCTGCGCCATGATGTACAAGATTTGTTTAACAACAACGTCATCGCCGCATCTACCAAGAAAGTCTATCGTCACTTTGGATCAACAAACTTGGGGATAGTACAAGTATGTGATCGGGGACAAACCACCGCGCAAGGTTTCGATTTATTTCAGATGTGGCGTATGGCACGCCTGCTTTTGAGAATTTGCGAATCTTTGGTTTTTGTATGCTCGGCTTGGGTCTTGAGTCGATTCGTAGTTTTTGCTTTTAAGCCCTCTCTTTGTCTTGAGTCAGTCTTTTTGATTAAGGGTCTGTCTTGTTGTATCGAGTCAGTCCTGTTTTGTTAGAGTCGGGTGATTTCGGGGGAGTTACCTCGGACATCACTTGCTTGTTTTGCGTCTGTCTTTTCATTTTGTTTTGAGTCTGTTTCTGCCAGGGAGTCAGTTATGCCAACAGATGTTGAATGGAACAGCAGTGATTTTTTACACTCTTGTGTTTGCTGCTGCCGTGTGCCAGTTGTGCCAGAAATTCTAAATGAGATGGAAGTATTTGACTAAGAACTCTGTCTTTTCTGTGCCTTGAAGTCATTGCATTAGCCTAAGTTTTTCAAAACTTTTTCAAACACTGTGGTGAAAACGAAGAGGAAGGAATTCCTTGGGATTTGCAAAAATTTGATCAATTGAGACAAAGAGAGGTGTGCTAAGCCCTTAATGAATGAAATCATGCTTGTTAGTGTGAGTACTAAGAAGGACCCTAGCTTTGATCCGGATTGGTCCTACACTGTCTTCAGTGCGAGCGATTTGTCGCTTTCTTAAAAACTTTCAAAAAATGTTTTGCGCGGTCCTGCGAAGATATGTGTGGAATCGCTCTTGAGATTGTGCAGCCTAGGATCGCTCTCAGCCTCGAGACTCGACCCCTCATTTTCGAACCTTGGACTCAAACTCAGAATGTTCAACGGTTAACTACAACGTGAGGCCTGTGAGACCAGATTCAAAGCAGTCCTCGAACAAGAGGCAAGAAAGTCAAATCAAGAAGATCAGATGTCGTCAAGAGAGGCTTGGGAAGCTAGATCAGAAGCCCCCCTTCAAACTAGGGGCAAAGATGTCAGATGTGCCCGAAGAGCCGAATATGAGTTCTCTTGCGAATCAACAGCCACTCTCCTGGATATGGATGGCATCAAAACCCTAAAACCATTTGGCATGGACCTGCTACACTTTTACCCTTTGAGAGGCTCGCTGGGCCGAAAACCCAGAAGGGCGACCCAGGCAAAAGTTAGAGCAAGCAAAAAATACATACAAAAGGAAAGAAAAAAAATACAAAAAAAAAAGAAGAACAAAGGAAGAAGAAAAAGAAAAGAAAAGAAAAAGAAGCTCACAAGGTCGAAAACCCGCATTGGGCGCCTTGGCAAAAGTTAGAACCTAAAAGAAAAACAAAGAGAAAAAATGAAAAAGAAAGAAAAGAAAGAAGAACAAAGCTTGCAAGGTCGAAAACCTGCAACAGGTGCCTTGGCAAAAGTTAGAGCATAAAAAGGAGAGGTTAAATACCCGAGTGTACCTTAACCCCGAACTACATAAGGCTTGATTCCCATCTTTGGGATACGTAGGCAACTTCATTCTGAAGTCCAACCCTAAAACACTTCAAATTCAATTGTGTCCATGAAATGGTTTTGATCATCTTTGCCTTCTCTATATCCGAGAGTTCGGTTGTGATCGTCGCTCTGAAGGATTGATTTCAATACGCTGCGGTGCCATTTAGACAAGGGGCAACTTTCCGTTGCCATTCAATGCACTGCGGTGTCATTTCAAACAAGGGGCAACTTTCCGTTGCCATGCGGTACCCCTTAGACAAGGGGCAATTTTCCATTGTTATGGATCTGAGGTTGCACATCTCAAGAGTAGGTTCCGTGCTTGTTGAGCATTGGCCGTTTGCAAAAATAGTTTTTGAGAATTTTTACTGAGGTTGACTAATTCTCTAAAAAAATCATTCCATTTTTCCAAAACTGGACCATTTTCTTGGACCCAAAAAAGGAAAATTTTCAGTGCTTACAACCTGACTTGCATGATTTCAAATCAAAAATCGAATAAGCATGTTAATCTAACTTTCATGTTGGTCAAAATTGTTTTAAAATAAAAAATGGTCGAAATGATGAACTAGGGGCACAGTTCAGTTAGGTGTTCTGTCTTTTCCCCATCATCAACATACTTGCCAAGAAGGGCACTCCACCTGCCAAAAGTGGGCACAACTGAAGTCAACAACAAAGGGCTGAAAGCTCTCCCGTCCTCCAAGCAGCGAGGTATCAAGCCATGTGCGAAGCATAAATTGGAATGGGGCGAGATGTTCCACTTCCTCATCTGGACAAATCTAACCACGTCCAAACTCCCCGGCAAGGCATCATCAACCGATGTTAGCTGCAGATTTGCTACACACCCAGTTGTGGCACAACCTCTCTGTGGGAAAGTTCACTACTGTGTGCAGAAGAGAAAGAATCTAGCAGAATGCTAGGGGCAAGAGCCCGCAACTTCATGTCTATCTACCAACCACTCTGGGGAGGGATAAAAAATGAGAGATTAAAGAATAGAGAGATGTGCGTTGAGAGAAAAAGTGAGAAAAGGGCTTTTTCAGAAAAATAGAGCTTGAGGGCCGAGTGATGTGAGGATCACAAATGAGAAAGGGTGGGAAAATAATACCCGGTGAAACAGGCTCCCTGTGCACATTTGAGTCTTGTGTTTTGTTTTGTCTGTTTCGATTCTTGTTTTGAGTCGTTTCGAGTGTCAATAGATGTGTTTAGGTTGTTTACCTATTGTTTTCCGTTGTTGAGTCTTTTTCGCTATGTTCAGTCGTAGGCTCAATACCCGGTTAAGAACTCATTTCTTAATTTCAAAAAAAAAAAAAATAAAATCAAATCATCTTGTGCTCAGAGTGCCGTGCCATTCTCCACATTTGTGTAAAACAGATTCGTTCTTTCATAAAACTGCAGGGCCCACCCCCGATAAGTGTGAACAGTAAAACTAGGACCTATTTGAAGCTATGTCGTTCCGGACTGCAAAGTAAAAGCAAAAGAGGAAAACGTCGGGTATCTGAGTTTGTTTCAACTTCAGTAAGTTCCGAGACTACATCCCGTGTGTACCTCTTCAGGCCTTGCCAGTGCTCCGAAGTATGAGTGTACCTCTACCTCAAGCTCAAGATCAAGTCTGCTTCAAGCCAGAATAGTGTATCAATCACACTTCATTCACTCAGTGTATCTAACACACCTTATTTGCCTTAGTGTATCAATTACACTTCATTCACTTAGTGTATCAATCACACTTCATTCACTCAGTGTATCTGACACACTTTATTTGCCTTAGTGTATCAATCACACTTCATTCACTTTGTGTATCTATCACACCATTCTTCTCTTCATATCACATGTTTACTTTAGTGTATCCATCACACCTCATTCACCCTGTTTGCCTCGTGTATCTGTCACATGTTTATTTAGTGTATCAATCACACTCTCTTCATTTTGTGTATCTATTACACGCATTCTCATTTTGCGTATCTACCACGCACATATTCACTTTTGTGTATCTATCTCACACATTCTCATTTTCTGTATCTATCACACTTCATTCATTTAGTGTATCAATCACACTTCATTCACTTAGTACATCAATTACGTTTCATTCATTTTGTGTATCTATCATACACATTCTCACTTTTGTGTATCTATCACACACATCCTCATTTTGTGTATCTATCACGCACATACCCACTTTATTCCCTTAGTGTATCAATCACACTTCATACCTTTAGTATATCCATCATACTTGTTCACTAAGTGCATCTATCACACTTCGTGTTCACCTTTAGTATATCCATCATACTTGTTCACTAAGTGCATCTATCACACTTCGTGTTCACCTTTAGTATATCCATCATACTTGTTCACTAAGTGCATCTATCACACTTTGTGTTCACCTTTAGTA
Source organism: Camellia lanceoleosa (assembly GCA_025200525.1). Taxonomy (NCBI): domain Eukaryota; kingdom Viridiplantae; phylum Streptophyta; class Magnoliopsida; order Ericales; family Theaceae; genus Camellia; species Camellia lanceoleosa. The sequence goes on from CM045759.1 coordinate 49,206,903, forward strand.
TATCAATCATACTCCTGTTCACTAAGTGCATCTATCACACTTCGTGTTCACATTCAGTATATCCATCATACTTGTTCACTAAGTGCATCTATCACACTTCGTGTTCACATTCAGTATATCCATCATACTTGTTCACTAAGTGCATCTATCACACTTCGTGTTCACATTCAGTATATCCATCATACTTATTCACTAAGTGCATCTATCACACTTCGTGTTCACATTCAGTATATCCATCATACTTTGTTCACTAAGTGCATCAATCACACTTCGTGTTCACCTATTGTGTATCCATCACACTTGTTCACTTAGTGCATCTATCACACTTTGTGTTTGCCTTTTGTGTATCCATCACGCTTTGCTCACTTCATTCATCTTGTGTATCCATCAGACTTTGCTTCATACAGTGTATCCATCACACACTTTTACTTTGTGTATCAATCACACGCTCGCTTTATGTATCAATCACGCGCTCGCTTTGTGTATCAATCACACACTTTCTCTTTATGCATCTATCACACTATGCTCATCTTGTGTATCCATCACACTGCACTCACCTTGTGTATCCATCACGCTTTGCTTCATAGAGTGCATCCATCACACTCGCTTCACTTCGTGTATCTACCACACACGTTCACCTTTTGTATCTATCACATGCTCCCTTTGTATATCCACCACACACATTCGCTTAGTGTATCTATCACATATTTGCTTAGTGTATCCATCACACTTGTTTCGCTTAGTGTATCTGTCACACTTTGCTTCACTTAGTGTATCAATCACATTTTATTCATATAGTGTATCCATCACACTCTCTTCACTTTGGTGTATCCATCACACATGTTTGTCCACTTAGTGTATCTATCACGCTTTGTTCGCTTTTGTGTATCTAACGCACATGTTCGTGAGAATTGCATAATTCTCTTACATCCTTCCGGCATGAGATGTAGTTTGGTTCATGTCTACTTGCTGGCATAGCATTCGCTTAAAATGTTGCATTTATTTTGCATAATTGCTTCATCACAGCTCCCTTTTCATGATCATAAGTTATGCACTTGCATTGTGCATCACTTTGCATCCTGCCCCTGAACTACTCTGGTTTGATTCCTTGCAAAGGGATACGTAGGCAGCCTGAGGGCACAACCATTTATTTATCAATATTTTGTTTGTTTGTCCAAGTCTTCGGCCTCGTCAAAAATGGGTCGTCTCTGGGCTTTGACACTCACTCCCATCATTGTTATGACTTACGAGTTTTTTCAAAGAGGGGCAACTGTAAACACCCCATTTTTGACCGCCCTCAAGACTTGGGCATTACTGATGGTTTGCTCGGTGTTGAGAGGTGTGCAGGGCAAAGATTCAATTCCTTCGGCAAGGAGAGAGGCAAACCCTTCAAAACACTTTGTTTAGGGGGTTTGGAGTTGAAGAAAAGAGGAGAGCAGGGGAGAAAATAGGTTGGAGAAGAAGTTCGCCATGAATCCGGGTAGAAGAAAGTCGAGCGGCCCTCGCTGAATCAGGCTTATTCAATTTCATACTTGGAGTTAAGCTATGAGGCCACCATCGTTGGAAAGAAGACTTCCAGGGCTTCACTTTGTACTCAAGAATCTCCCAAAGCCAAGTCCGGCTGGAGGAGATATGATTGGTTGAAGCTGGGCATCATCCCGGTTGGATCGAGTCTGCGCGGCTTCACCAAAAAGACCATAACTTTTTCCATAGGAGGAATTTTGATACAAGGTTTGCGCCATTGGAAAGCTAACTTCCGGGGCTTCAATTTTCATACCCACTGGCCATTTTTTGACCTAGGAATCACCTATCGGAACTCTATTTAGCCGACCGGCAGAAAATAGTGCCGACCGGCACTTTATTTTGGCCGACGACCAAATTTTCTGGCCGGTTTGCACCCTTTGCAACCTCCAAGCCTGATGCATGCCAGCTATACCAGCTGGGATGCACAGAACCATCTCCACATGCATACATGTGCCTATTTTGAGCCTTTACACCACCTTTACCCCCCTTTTGGTGCACCCTTTGCTCATGGCTTCTTGAGGAAGCCTTGACCCCTTGTCTTGGCTTCCTCAAGAAGCCTACCAGCTGTCCAAGCTTCTTGAATAAGCTTTGCACCCTTTGCCCCTTCGATTTAGCTTCTTGGAGAAGCTTGGAGCTTAGTCCATTGCCTATATAAGAGAGGTTCCTTCTCCTTTGCCTAGGGTTGGAGATTCTTAAGAAAAAAACCAGAGATATAGATACATATCTGATATAGATACATATATCCCTCCATCTCTCACTATATCTCTCTCATTCAACCTCCAAACACCCTTGTTCTTGGGCCATTTCTTCACCAATCCATAGCACCACCACCACTACTCCATCACAGCAGCTTGGAGAAGTTTTTCAGAGGCCAAAGGTGCTACAACTCAAGCCAAGAAGCAACCAAAAGGGTAGTCTTCAAGGGTGAGATCATTTTCCCTCTTTTGTAACACATTCTTGTCACATTTTTCTACCCTATTTGCTTACTATTTTGGGCTCCGACCCTAACTGAAAGGGGCACTCTTTTGAGCCATTCTTCATGTTTGTGTAAGGGTTCAACCCTGTTTGAGCCCTCCATAGTGCACTTGCTTCAATACCTCTTTGTATGCCATTATTTTGCATGCTATTTAAAGCCTATGTGTGATCTTTTTTTGAGCATAATGTAAACTGTAAGTAGGATCATTTTGAGCCCTTCTTCAACATTGAAGAAGGGCTCAACCCTGTTTGGGACCCCTATCTTGCACTTGCTTCATAATTTCTTCTATTTACCGTAATTTTGCATGCTTTGTTAGCCTATCTTGCTTCTATTTTTGGGCCATCATCAGAACTGGAATGGGTCATATTTTGACCCCCTGGACATATTTCATTAAGGGTCTTTGCTTGTTTGATGAATGTTTGGTGTACCTCATGTTATACCCTTTTGTTATCCTAGTTCTTGCATGGCATTTCTAGCATGCTTGCATATTGATTTGGGGGCTGTCATCTACTGTGAGTAGTCATATTTTTGGTCCCTCATCAGTGTTGTAGAAGGGGCTTTTCCTGTTTGGGCTTTGCATCATACACTTGCCATGTAAATCATGCTAGCTAGTCAAAATCACATGCTAATTTAGCCAAGCATGCTAGCTTATTTTGGCTACATTTCATACATGTTTTAGCATTATTTTGGGCTGCATGAGGACTGTTTGTGGCTTTCTTCATCATTCGGGCATCGCTTTGCATTCTTATAGTGTATTGCATCTCACTAGCTTTAGTGCTTAAGTCCTTAACAATGCATTACATGAATGTTTGCATGCTTTGGAATCGCTTTGGAGTCATTTGGCATGCCATTTCAGATCTGAAACATGCACCATTATATGCTATGTTTCATCATTTGCCATGCTTTGGTAGAGTTGCATTTTCGTGCCTTAGGTTTGGTTAATGCATTGTGCATGCATCCCATGTATTGTGTTGCCTCACTTGCCTCATTATGGCCACCGATTTTGGCATGCTTGCGAGCTATCCATGTTAGGTTAAGCCCATCGTTGCATGTTGTTGCATACCATGTTTGTTTACATGTTTAGGTTGCGTGCCTAGCATACATTGTTCATTTGCATGCCCATGTTGCATACTAGATCACATGCCTAGGTTGCATTGCATTGGCATGCATGCCTTGCCTCTTGACCAAGTGATAGAGGTTGGGCTTTACGTGTTTGTTTGGTTTGCATGACATTTGATATCAAAGTTGCTAACTTGGCTTTTGGGCCATCATGCATGGAAATGCGTGATTGATGGCCCGGGGGTCAAGGGCCATGCTCCCTTGAATCCATTGCATGATAGGGAGTGTGTCCATGCATACGTTGCCTTGAAATTCCATGCCATACACTGTATGGCCTTGTTGCTGTCAAAACTGTCTCCTGCAGGAAGTTTCTGCCGACCGGCAACATTCAGTGCCGACCGGCCATTTATTCAGTGCCGATAGCTTTATCTCCAGCCGATGGATATTGTACACAGCCGGTGGCCATCCCTCCCAGCCGATGATGTTCTGCAATGCTCATAGAAGGTTCTCTGGGACTTTGACAGTTTTCAGAGAAGGAAAGGCAGTAAAACAGAGGCAACAGTGGCATGGTGCGGACTTTCCGGGCAAGTCGGATTCGAGCATACATCATTCGCGCATCCCGAGGCGGAGGCTATGGCCATCTCTTCTTTGCATTTAATTTAATTAGATTAGAGGTCTTGTAATAATTTATTCATTTATTTTTCTTGGACTGTATTATTATTTTGGTCCCTCCGAGCGAGGGCGAATCTGTAATAAGTGTGTGTGAGCGGTGTGCATGTCTTCCAACCCCCACTTCTTTCTTCCCTTTTATTTACCTGCTTATGATGGTAGATTAGGGCATATTTAATTTAGCATACCTTATGATAGCATGCGTGCATCCATACATTTGTCTAACATGCACTGGGCTCGGTACATCATACAAACTGCATTGTATTTCAAATCCAAATTGAATACGTGATAAGTTGTAGCATTTCACATGCCATGTCTAGGATAGCCGAGCCTGCCTAGATTACATCTTTGTATGTGTTGCATTAGACATTTCAGTATGCTTAGGTCCATGCATGGACTTCTAATAAAGCTTCTGCTTTGGCTTGGAGTACTAGGTGAGTTTTTATGCTTTAGCATCCTTGCATGTGTGTGAGTGTTGCCATAACAGTATGCTTACCGTGCGGCTAAGTGCTTACATGAAATAAACTGTTTGAATGCCTGTGGGTGGAGGTTGGACTGTTTGAGTTGGAATAACTCATTGAAATCCGTGTTTTAGCCTACTTGCGGGTAGCAAATTCGAACTGTTTTCAAAACAAACGGATATGCAATGCTTATTTCCAAATTAGGCAATCTAGTCTATACTTGTTCTTTGTCATGCATAACGTAGTAATTCTAGGCTAATAACCGGAATAAGAACACATAATGTTTTCAAAATCAGATATCACGGTTAGTAGAGGCCGGTCTTCGGACCGGGCGAAAGGGGGTGCTCATAGCTGACCTTCCCCGATCGTACCCAAGTTCCCGAGCCGAGGCAACTTTGGTGATGACGGACACGTGGCCTTTGGCACCGAGTCAGGGTTTCCTAAATTTCCCATTTTAAAAAATATTTAGGTGGCGACTCTGTAATCTGGCAAAGCAGTCCATGTTTGGCACTACTTTTCAAAATCTGTTTTTCTTCAAAACGATTTGCGGGATTTGGACTCTTTGGTTCAGATTTAGAACCGACACAAATCGAGTCCGAACTGTAGTGACCCCAATATGAACGGAACGGGACTTAAACCCTTCCGGGGCGTTCGGGGGACGTCTACAGATGTCTATGCCCTTGAGTCAATACTGAGGTGAAAACATGGCTTTTGTCACTTTTTCCAGTTTTCTTTTTGTACAAATGTTTAGGATCTGTTTTGCTGGGTTTCCTGGCATTATTTTGTTTGGTGTGAAGGCTTATATATTTTGGAAGGTTTACCAATATCCAATTTTGCTGTACAAACCGAACTTCGGCCTTTGTTTCATTCTATGAAAATGTTATGATAAAACATGTGGATGTGGGTTAATCAGTCATCTAATCCTTTAGTCAATGCTTTGAATTCATTATGTGAACTACACGAGAAGAGATTGTCATTTTACTTTGATGATCCATTTGCATTTATCAAAAATTTCACTTGTGGTTTCATCTCAACCCTTTGCTACTACCATGTTCTTTAAAGCGCAACTCCATTGTATTTTTTGGGTCATTTTGTGTCTCATCATAGATGTTCATAGGTGTTCAATTTTTAGTGAATTTTTCTTAACATTTTTTTTTTTGGGGTTCTTTTTTGCAGATGCAACCCTTTTGAGTACGTGATGATATATTCATATCGATATTGCACCTTACAATCACATTTATTTATTTATTGAAATAAGTATAAAATGTTTTACATTTTCTGTAAACTTGAAATTAAGGATATTGTAAATGATGATTTTTTTGGGGGTTTCTTTTTGTAGATGCAACCCCCTTTTGACTACGTAATGATATCTTCGCATATCGATATTGGAGCTTACTGTTGATATTAAAACAATATGATATATATGTTTTTTTATTTGTATTGTCGATACTTTTGTTTTGTTTTAGATACACATATTTGAATTCTTGAATATCAAAAATTATTAGTATTGTTGGAGGATGTTTTATATAATTTTGTAAAGAATATTTGGTTGCCAATTGTTACAAGGTACATATGTATTATTTTTCTTATGATTTCGTGAATGTGGATGTGTGTGGATGTATTTTATTTTAGAAAATATGAATAATTTGTATAGGGAATTAATTAATAAAATATATATTAATTTTATGAAAATAATTTTATTGCGACAATAATAAACCGTCGTTAATGTAATCATCATTTCTTTACATTTTATTAGCGACGGATTAACCTATCGCATATACATATTAGTTCAAATCTTTAGCGACGATTTAAACTGTCGCAAATACGGTATTAATTTAACTCTATTTTTTTGCGACATTTTAGACTGTCGTTAATAATATTTTTCGCGACGTCAAATATCGTCGCTAAAAAAGTTTTTGGCGACGGCAACCAACATCGTCACTAAAAGTGAAGTTTTTTCTCATTTTTTTGTGTCAAGTTAAACCGTCGCAAAAACCATTGATTAGCCATCGCTACAAGAAAGCAACGGTTTGTAACCGTCGCAAATACTTTTTGTCATGCCCCCTTCTGCCACCCCCATTTCCCATCGCTACTCCGTCACAAAAAGGTTTTTGCGACGATATGCAAACCTTTTGCGACGTTTAAGACCGTCGCAAAATGTCGCAAAAGTTTTGGTTTTTAGTAGTGACCAAATGATAAAGTAATTACTAGACAATTATTATAGCGACCCCGGTCTTTTCCCATTCGATGTTTATATCCAGACTTAGGTCCCGTAGATTCTATCTTTGTGTAATGGTTGTTGTCGTCCTATATTTTTTTATTTGGAGTTATAGGATGTGTTGGGCGGGTTTGGAACAGGTTGGTTGAGCTTAGGAACCAAAACTAGTTGCCCAGATTTTGGCTTGTCCGCTCGAGCGGGGATTTTGACGCTCGAGCGGGGACTTGTTGTTGCTTGTACGCTCGAGCGGGGGTTTTGGCGCTCGAGCGGGAAAAACACCCATCTAGTATTTCTTGTGTAGGGTTGGACGCTCGAGCGGGAGTCTGTGAGTGTCCGCTCAAGCGGGGGTTTGTCCGCTCGAGCGGGTCGGCTGGGTATAAAATCGTGTTTTTGACGTTTTAAAGCAGTTTTTCATCCCCTTTTCAGATCCCAAACCCTAGATTACGAGTTCTCTCTCTCCCAACTCACCTTCTCTCCTAAGATTGGTCTATCTAGAGTGGATTTCTACCCTAATTCCTTCACAAACAAGATAGAGGAGAGCGAGGGTTTCCATTTAATCAAAACGGTTGTTGATTTGGAGCACTTTGGAGTTTGGGCTATCATCTTCATCTTCTTCTTTTTGGGTTCTTGCTTCGAGGTAGGGATTTCCTACTCCATTTATACGCTTTAATCCTAAGTGTTGGTATTTTGGTACGTGGGGGTAGTTTGTTAATTTTGGGAGAGACCTTAGGGTTTTGGCTTAGATTAATTTGTATAATTAATTTAAGGGAAAAATGTGGAATTGGGTTTAATTCATGAAGTTGGGGAAATTATGAGATTAATGATATAGTTGGGTAGTTTAAATACTTACCTATAAGAATGTTGATTTTACAGTCATTGTTGTATTTATTTCTTGTTTAGAAATAACTGTTTTGGGCTATCGGTGGAGAATAGTCGTGATTGTTGTAGACTTTGCATGTGGCTTAGGCATAACTGGAATTAAGTCACTTCTGTTGACTGTTGAATTAATACAGAACATTACTTGTATTGATTATGTGTTGTATATGGCAATTGTGTGTTTCATTGCATATGCATGTTGTTTGGAGAAGATAGGGGATGAACTCCACGGTTTAGGGGAAGATAGGGGATGTACCTCTAGACCGGATTTGTTGGGAGGAGATAGGGGATGGACTCCAGTAGCATCACTCATATGTGTGCTTATTGTTAATAGCAATATTGCTATTTGTTGTTGACATGATACATCATCATAATGTGTATCAGTTGAAAGTGTGGAAGTGTGATGGTTTGAGCTTTAGTCTCATTTATTTTTGTGACAACTGGATCACTATTATAGTAGGCCAGGTTCTGAGCCAAAATGATATCATTGGAAAGTTAAATAAATATTGGAAAGTGAAAGGTGTCATAGACATTATGTCATAGTCAATATAGACATTCGTGTCATGAAATTGGAAATTGATTATCTTGTGTTAACCATATATCGAATGCTAATGCTTTAGTTAATTCTTATGCTTGGTTTAGTATTTTTCTACTGGGCTGTGGCTCACCCTTTATGGGAACTTCATTTTCAGGTTCAGGTGGTTCATTACCTCCAAAGACTTAGCTTGTGAGGATTTGGACTTGAAGACTTGTTTTATTTGTTTTAGTTGTTTTATTTGAATTATGTAAACATTCAAGCCCAGGGCTTTATTTGTTTTGAGTTAGAACTCATGAAATTGTGTCCAAGTGTTGGCTTGGCAAGATGTAAGCCCGTAGGGCATTTATTTTGATGTTTTATTTCGTAATACTCTGATGATTTAAATAATATAATGTTTTTCTTTGAATAATGCATGCCTTGTTTTATGTTTAATGGGTTTGATTTTGAGGGCGTGACAACTTGGTATCAGAGCGTACCGGGTTTGAATACTTTGGGTACGTGGGAAGTGATTAGTATCACAATGGGTTCGTCTCGTTTGATAGAGACTTAGTGTAATTATTGCATGCTTATATGATAACATGTTTATGTGACTATGTGGGTATGGAATGTAGTTTCTAGGATGTTGATTGGACCCTTGAGTCTCTGAAAGTCTTGTTGGAAAGGCACTTGATCAATGTTGTTTCCAATCGGAACTTTAGTGACGCCTCGGGACTATCATTATCTAGGAATGAAATTCGTAGGTGCTTATGTGATTATGTGCTTACGTGGTGTGATTTATTGTTGTCCAATGTATTAGGACGCGAGTGTCATAGTTTTGGCATATTGTTTAGAGTGCTAATGTCTTAGTTTCCTTTATTAGAATGTCAGGACGAGGACGAGGTCGTGGTAGGCGTGGTAGGCAGACCAGGCAGGAAGTGCCTATACCGGAGGAAATTCCGGCAGTTCAGGAGGGTGTTGGCCAGGCCAATGTGGCCGAGCCAGTAGGACAGCAGGTTATGGGCGCTTTGGCCCAAGAGATAGCTGGAGCTTTTAGGGAATCAGTGGGCATTCTTAGGGCTCAGAATCAGGCTCAGGTTGTTGTGGCGAATCTGAGACCTTCCTTTACGAAAGAGAGTTCTTCCGGTCTCACCCGGACGAAGTTTTAGGTGATCCTAGCGAGCCGCTTAAGCGTATGAATGGCTCGAACAGCATAACGAAAAACGCGTTTGAGATGCTAGGCATCGAAGATGAGGCAATCGGAAGGTGACCTTGGCATCTTTTCACCGAAGGGATGCGGGTCAATGGTGGAAGTTCACCAAGGGTCGTATTGGAGGTACTTGGAAGGCTTTTGTTGACGCTTTTCAGGAGAAGTACCTGTCTCCAGCTGTCCAGGAGAAATTGAGAGATCAGTTCTGTCATCTTGAGCAGAACAGTTTGTCAGTGGCCGAGTTTGAGGCTGCATTCACTAGTTTGTCCAGGTTTGCACCTGAGTTGGTGGCGACTGAGGAACGCCGTTGCATTGAGTTTGAGAAGAAGTTGAGGCGTGGCCTCATGCTGAGAGTTGTCGGATCTATGATTAGGGATTTTGGGCGATTGGTTGATGCAGCAGCCCATACCGAGATTATGATGCAGGAAGAGGGGGAAAGGCAGAAAGGCTCCAAGAGGAGTCGATGGCAGTGAGGCGAAAGGCGAAGGGTTTCATTCCTCGCTGACCTCAGAGTAGTTTTTCTAGATCTACTTTTCCAGTGCCGAGTGCTAGTTCTGGGAAAGGCAGTCAGGGAGACATTACCTGTTTCAAGTGTGGCCAGCTGGGCCACAAGTCTCCAGTTTGTCCTCAGAGGGGAGGAGTTCAGAGAGCAGCATCTTCTTCGGCTCGATCTCAGAGCCAGAGTCAGGGCAGAGGTCAGCCGCTCTCTTGTTTTCAGTGCGGTCAGCCGGGGCACATGAAGAGGTTTTGCCCACAGTTAGGTGGCACATCTGGTGCTACTGGTTCGAGGCAGACTCAGAGTCACCGCCCGTCGATTCGAGCCTCGAGGCCAATCGAGGCTTCTTCGTCCCAGGTAGCGATCTTACGCTCCGAGGGGTGAGCAGGTTGATCAGAGGTCGTCTGGGCGCGTGTATGCTGTTACCGCGCAGGATCATGTACCGACTCCGTCGGTTGTGAGAGGTACCTTCTTGTTTTGCAATTCAGTTGCTAGTGTTTTGATCGATACGGGTGCATCTCATTCGTTTGTGTCTGCTGCATTTGCATCTGTTTTGGAGTTGGAGTTAGCACAGTTAGCGTCTCCTATTTGTGTAGTGTCACCTCTTGGGGGTGAATTGATTTTGAAACAAGGTGTTAGGGGTTGTGATATAGAGGTCGATGATCATAGAATCCCTTTCTCTTTTGTAGTTATGCCCATGAAGGGCTTTGATGTTATTTTGGGTATGGATTGGTTGTCGTCATACCGGGCAGTTATTGATTGCTACCGTCAGAGGGTCACTTGTTGTACCGTGAACGGGGAGTGTTTTCGTTTTCTGGGGGACCGGGTTGGTAGTGTTTTGCCACCGGGTTATGATCCGCGAGGGCGGAGTGAGCTTAGTGGTCTACTTGCTAGTCTTTCGATTAGTGAGGGTGATGAGACCCAGATTGTATTGCCGAGGGTGGTTTGTGAGTATTCGGACGTTTTTCCCGAGGATCTTGTTAGTTTGCCACCTCAGCGAGAGATTGAGTTCTCCATTGATTTAGTGCCCGGCACGGCGCCGATTTCTATGGCACCTTACCGTTTTGCCCCAGCCGAGTTAGTTGAATTGAAGGTTCAACTCCAGGAGTTGTTAGATAAGGGCTATATCCGTCCTAGTGTTTCGCCGTGGGGAGCACCGGCCCTCTTTGCTAAGAAGAAAGGTGGTGCTTTGAGATTGTGTATTGATTACAGGAAATTGAATCGGGCTACGGTTAAGAATAAGTATCCTATGCCCCGTATTGATGATTTGTTTGACCAGTTGAAGGGTTCCCGTTGTTTCTCTAAGATAGATTTGAGATAAGGTTATCATCAGTTGAGAGTCAGGGAGGAGGATATTCCGAAGACGGCATTCCGTACGCGGTATGGCCACTATGAGTTCCTGGTGATGCCGTTTGGGCTCACCAATGCACCGGCAGTGTTTATGGATTTGATGAACCGGATCTTCCGGGAATTTCTGGATCGTTTCGTAGTCGTCTTTGTGGACGACATTTTGATTTATTCACCTTCAGAGGAGGAGCACGAGGCACACTTGAGAGTGGTGCTAGAATTACTTAGAGCCCATAAGCTTTATGCTAAGTTCGGGAAGTGTGAGTTCTGGCTAAAAGAGGTGAAGTTCTTAGGCCATGTAGTTTATGGGGAAGGGGTGTCTGTTGATACATCCAAGACTGAGGCAGTGTAAGATTGGGCACAGCCTAAGAGTGTGTTTGAGATCCGCAGTTTCCTGGGATTAGCGGGGTATTACCGTCGGTTTGTGAAAGATTTCTCCAGGTTAGCTTCACCGTTGACTAGATTGACTCGGAAGGGAGTCAAATTTGTTTGGAGTGAGACTTGTGAAAAGTCGTTTCAAGAGTTGAAAGTTAGATTGACCACCGCTCCGGTCTTGATTATTCCGGAGAGAGGGTTGGGTTATGCAGTTTATTGTGACGCCTCACGAGAGGGTCTGGGTTGTGTGTTAATGCAAGAAGGGAAAGTGGTTGCCTATGGCTCTCGCTTGAAAATTCATGAGAAGAATTACCCTCATACGACTTAGAGTTAGCAGCTGTAATATTTGCCTTGAAGATTTGGAGGCATTATCTGTATGGTGAGAAATTTGAGGTATTCTCCGATCATAAGAGTCTGAAATATCTGTTTACACAGAAAGACCTGAATTTGAGGCAGAGGAGGTGGATGGAGTTCATTGAGGATTATGATTTCGAGTTGCACTATCATCCGGGGAAGGCCAATGTTGTGGCCGATGCCCTTAGTAGGAAATCTGTTGGTGACTTAGCTAGTATAGCCATCCGGGAGTGGGAAATGTTAGGTGCAGTTGGGGAGTTTGATTTGCATCTGGGCGAATCCGTAGAGGTCATGACCTTGTTTTCTGTTGTTGCACAGCCTACACTTGTGACTCGAGTGTTAGAGGCTCAGAGGGGTGATCTTGAGGTAGAATCTCTCCGAGAAAAGATTTCCATTGGAAAGGTTGAGAAGGGTTTGACGGTATATCCTGACCTGAGCGTGAGATACCGAGACCGTCTGTTTGTGCCGGAGTCTTGCCGAGAGAAGGTACTCCGAGAGTTTCATCATTCGCGCCTTGCGGTGCATCCGGGAGGTACTAAGATGTATCAGGATTTGGGTCGCCAGTTTTGGTGGCGGGGTATGAAGAGAGATGTGGCAGCTTTCGTATCTAGGTGCCTTACTTGTCAGCAAGTGAAGGCCGAGCATCAGAGGCCAGCGGGTTTGTTGCAACCCTTGCCTATTGCCGAGTGGAAGTGGGAGCATGTCACTATGGACTTTGTTGTGGGTCTCCCGAGGACTCAGCGGGGTAATGATGCTATTTGGGTGGTTGTAGACCGGTTGACGAAGTCGGCGCACTTCATTCCTATGCGCGTTAGAGATTGATGAGACCATCTTGCCGACTTATATATCCGGACATAGTGAGGTTGCACGGGTCCCAGTGACGATCGTCTCGAGATAGAGATCCTCGTTTCTTGCCGAGGTTGTGGCGAGTTTGCAAAGTGCTTTAGGCACTAAGTTGACTTTAGCAGCTTATCATCCTCGACGACGGGCATCCGGCGTACTATTGAGATCCTTGAGGATATGCTTGGGTTGTGTTCTCGACTTTAGTGGGTCGTGGAGAGGCACTTGCCATTAGTGGAGTTTGCCTACAACAACGCTTTCGCCTAGTATCGGTATGGCACCGTTTGAGGCCTTGTATGGCCGACCGTGTAGATCTCCGGTTTGTTGGGCCGAGGTGGGTGATGCACCTTTGTTGGGTCCGGAGTTGGTGAGGGAAACGACGGAGAAAGTTAAGCTTATCCGTAAGAGGCTTGTTACAGCACAGAGTCGTCAGAAATCTTATGCCGACCGTAGGAGGAGACCTTTGGCATTCGAGGTGGGTGATCATGTCTTTCTGAAGATATCACCCAAACGAGGTTTGATGAGGTTTGGGAAGAGCGGGAAGTTGTCCCCTCGATTTATTGGTCCTTTTGAAATCCTTGAGAGGATCGGCGAGGCTGCTTATCGTTTAGCTTTGCCACCGCAGTTATCCGGAGTTCATGGTGTGTTTCATGTGAGTATGCTTCGGAAGTATGAGCCAGACCCGTCACATGTGTTGGATTGGACTGATTTGGTTGTTGATGAGGATGTCTCGTATGAGGAGAGACCGGTACGGGTCTTGGATAGGCAGGATCAAGTTTTGCGAGGCAAAACCATCCCTTTGGTGAAAGTTTTGTGGAAACATCACGGAGTGGAGGAAGCCACTTGGGAACGTGAGTTGGAAGTCCGGGAGAAATATCCGGACTTGTTTGTTGATTTGTAATCTTGCATTTAGATCTTTCAATATTGTTGAACTTAAGGACTATATATATGTCTTAAGTTAGAAAACATTGAGAATGTTTTGGGTTTAATGTTAACATTTGCACTTGCCTTTTTATAGAAGTGGAGTATAACATTTATATATTGAATGTGTTGTTTATATCATGAACTTGAATAATGATATGGAATCTGTTAACATTGAAAGGAATAATGCATAATATTGATGCAAGTTGAATATATGTTGATTTATACATATTGTGAGATGCCTCTTGATAAGAGATGAAGTGACTAGTATTGGGTCAAGTGGTTGTTTATTGTTTTATAATATCATTGGGGATTGAGAAAAAAAAAAAAAACTTGTTTTTACAAACTCATGTTTAATTTCGGGGACGAAATTCTTTTAAGGGGGGGAGGTTATAGCGACCCTGGTCTTTTCCCATTCGATGTTTATATCCGGACTTAGGTCCCGTAGATTATATCTTTGTGTAATGGTTGTTGTCGTCCTATATTTTCTTATTTGGAGTTATAGGATGTGTTGGGCGGGTTTGGAACAGGTTGGTTGAGCTTAGGAACCAAAACTAGTTGCCCAGATTTTGGCTTGTCACTCGCCGAAGCGGATTTTGACGCCGGCGGGACTTGTTGTTGCTTGTACGCTCGAGCGGGGGTTTTGGCGCTCGAGCGGGAAAAACACCCATCTAGTATTTCTTGTGCAGGGTTGGACGCTCGAGCGGGAGTTGGGCCGCTTGAGCGGGAGTCTGTGAGTGTCCGCTCGAGCGGGTCGGCTGGGTATAAAATCGTGTTTTTGACGTTTTAAAGCAGTTTTTCATCCCCTTTTCAGATCCCAAACCCTAGATTACGAGTTCTCTCTCTCCCAACTCACCTTCTCTCCTAGGATTGGTCTATCTAGAGTGGATTTCTACCCTAATTCCTTCACAAACAAGATAGAGGAGAGCGAGGGTTTCCATTTAATCTAAACGGTTGTTGATTTGGAGCACTTTGGAGTTTGGGCTATCATCTTCATCTTCTTCTTTTTGGGTTCTTGCTTCGAGGTAGGGATTTCCTACTCCATTTATACGCTTTAATCCTAAGTGTTGGTATTTTGGTATGTGGGGGTAGTTTGTTAATTTTGGGAGAGACCTTAGGGTTTTGGCTTAGATTAATTTGTATAATTAATTTAAGGGAAAAATATGGAATTGGGTTTAATTCATGAAGTTGGGGAAATTATGAGATTAATGATATAGTTGGGTAGTTTAAATACTTACCTATAAGTATGTTGATTTTACAGTCATTGTTGTATTTATTTCTTGTTTAGAAACAACTGTTTTGGGCTATCGGTGGAGGATAGTCGTGATTGTTGTAGACTTTGCATGTGGCTTAGGCATAACTGGAATTAAGTCACTTATGTTGACTGTTGAATTAATACAAAACATTACTTGTATTGATTATGTGTTGTATATGGCAATTGTGTGTTTCATTGCATATGCATGTTGTTTGGAGAAGATAGGGGATGAACTCCACGGTTTAGGGGAAGATAGGGGATGTACCTCTAGACCGGATTTGTTGGGAGGAGATAGGGGATGGACTCCAGTAGCATCACTCATATGTGTGCTTATTGTTAATAGCAATATTGCTATTTGTTGTTGACATGATACATCATCATAATGTGTATCAGTTGGAAGTATGGAAGTGTGATGGTTTGAGCTTTAGTCTCATTTATTTTTGTGACAACTGGATCACTATTATAGTAGGCCAGGTTCTGAGCCAAAATGATATCATTGGAAAGTTAAATAAATATTGGAAAGTGAAAGGTGTCATAGACATTATGTCATAGTCAATATAAACATTCGTGTCATGAAATTGGAAATTGATTATCTTGTGTTAACCATATATCGAATGCTAATGCTTTAGTTAATTCTTATGCTTGGTTTAGTATTTTTCTACTGGGCTGTGGCTCACCCTTTATGGGAACTTCATTTTCAGGTTCAGGTGATTCATTACCTCCAAAGACTTAGCTTGTGAGGATTTGGACTTGAAGACTTGTTTTATTTGTTTTAGTTGTTTTATTTGAATTATGTAAACATTCAAGCCCAGGGCTTTATTTGTTTTGAGTTAGAACTCATGAAATTGTGTCCAAGTGTTGGCTTGGCAAGATGTAAGCCCGTAGGGCATTTATTTTGATGTTTTATTTCGTAATACTCTGATGATTTAAATAATATAATGTTTTTCTTTGAATAATGCATGCCTTGTTTTATGTTTAATGGGTTTGATTTTGAGGGCGTGACAATTATTGGTGGGAAATAATAATGAAACACAAAAGCCATTAATCAAGTTAAATAGAAGCTAAATTGTTTTTGCTTTTCCCTTCCTTTTTGTACTTACATATAGAAGATAATCACATGTGATCTAGGACGAAATTAATCCACTCCACATGCACTTCATCAAGTTCAAATTCCATGTAAGTCTTCTTCCCATTAAACTACAAGAGGTCATTAAGAACCAATTAGTAAATGAAAGGTCTTTCGTAAATAATTAGTAAACAACTACTTAAATTGATCTTACGTTTGTTTTTCTTAAGATGCTTTGATCTCTAATAAGGACTTTCATGTACCTCATTACATAAAATCTACATTCCATGCTTGTCAGCTGTTGTGGCCACCACATACAAATAATGTGCATTTTATTAGAAAACTACATATAACAATTATACTCAAGATGAATCATCATTAACATTAAATATATAATTCACAAAAAAAAAAAAAAAACTATATTGATTACCTCAACTACTTTCCAAATTGGCTTTCTATTCGTCCCTTTAGTTATTCCATAAATCCGAAGATCACTTTATAAAAAGAACAAAGATTAGTACATTATCATTAGAATAGGTCTATTGCAAATAAATGTAGAAAAGTAATAAACTTACATGTTTATTACAATTTTTAAACTTGTGTTGATTTCACAAGGATAAAATGAATCAACATAGTACACTATCATTGATGATGGATCAATGACTAATATAACCCAATGGTACCTAAAATTGAACAAATCACAAGTATGAGCTCAACAAGTAATTATTTCAAACACATGAAATAAATAACTCTACGACAATTACCCAATATTATAAGGAATAAATATTAGTTGGTCAGGCTTGGCATCATCTAATCTTCTAGCAATCGATGTTGATTTTGAATTTCCACCAGTCTGACATTTACCACTAACAACATATGGGTTAACAAATGCAAATCTTCTGTCCAAATTCGACGCTTTTAACACTTGATGGAAATGGCTAATAAAAGAAGAAATAATTGTCATAAGGAACTTTATAATTGATAAAAACCTCAGCTTCTCACAAACCATGTAATAATTTAGTCTTACCTTATGTACAACATGATGCATGTAATGGATAGCTCTCTCAGTTGACATACATACTCCATGCCTACTCTTTGAAGTTGTACACTGATCTCCTCCCCAAATATGTCCTTCTCTAGTGGAATCACTACAACAAAATTGAATTTTTACAGCCTGCAATGCATGTCATAAAAATTCTTTCACGGCATGCACACAAATGTCGTTATATGACATGCCGTGGAAAGTTGAACATCATTTACGACATGCAGGTAAAGTTGTGATGACCGGGTACGTAACCCGTCTTACTTTCTTTTGTGTGTGTTGGGTTCAACACTTTTGAAATCTATTTCTCAAAATTTTCGTCTCTATTAATTTCAATTCTGAGTTCCACTTGTTTCGGGAGGCTTGAGGTAGAATCCAGGGGTTTTACACATGCGCTGGAATTTTCTGGGCTGAGGGTTGCGCCACATGTGCGGGGCCTTGGGCCATACGTGCGGGAGATGAGGCCACATGTGCGGGAATCAAACTTCTGGGTTACATACTGCATTATATGTAGGTGCGGCTAGAGGTGCAGGGAAGGATCGCTGCACGTCTGGGAGTGTTTGCCGCACGTGCAGGAGGACGCTCCGCACATGTGGGCGTGGGTGCCGCACGTGCAGGACTCCGCTGAGTCCGAAAATTTTGCTTTTCTTCTCTTTTGGGGCTATGTGTATTTCACTTTTTACACATCTCTCTCTCTCTCTAAAAGTAGCATTTCCTCTCCCTTATCTCTAAAAACACCCACCAAACACTATAAACACTTGATCTCTTGCAATCCATTGGGGTTTTGATCCATCATCCTTCACAAACTTTGGAGAGCCAATCGAGGGCTTCACTTTGTGTAGTGGAGATCTAGTTTCTACACCGTTGATTTTAGGGGTTTCTTCTCTCTTCTTCTCCAAAGTTTGAGGTAGGGGATTTCTTTGAGTTATATATATGTTTTTACAAGATTATGTTGGTTTGGAACTCTTTTGGGTAGTATTAGGGATTTTGTTTTGTTTTATGTATTGTGATGATTTTCAAAATGGGTTTATTCCTTGTTTTTCTTGCAACGTTAGAGGACTTGACTATATTAAGGGAACGGGGAAAAGATTTCTTATGAAATATGGAGAAATGTTTAGTTTTGGCAAAAACCTAGAAACTTGAGATTTTGTGAAAATGTTGGGAATTGTGGGTGTTTATCGATCATCATGTTAAAATAAAAGAATGATTGAAGAAAATATAGCGATCCCGATTTTCCTTTCCTTTGTATATTGTATTCCGGACTTGGTGCCGTGGTTGTGTTGTTGTCTCATTCTCATTTCCTTCCCTTACTCTTGTATTTGAGTCTTGGGGTGTGTTGGACAGGTTTGAAACAGGTTGGTTGTGTTTTGAAACCTAGAGTTGATGCCCAGATTTTGGCCTTTACGCTCGAACGGGGCTTTTGACGCTCGAGCGGGCCCTTCATTGTTGCTTCTCCGCTCGAGCGGGCGTTTTGACGCTCGAGCGTAAATTTCCATCTCCCAGTACTTTTGTCTGCAGGTCTTCAGACGCTCGAGCAGGAGTTTTGATGCTCGAGTGTGACCCTTTGATTTTGTTCCTCCGCTCGAGCGGGGACCATGTCTGCAAAACTTCTGGAAGTGTGTAATTTACGCTCGAGCGTGAGTCTGTGTCTAACGCTCGCGCGGGGGTTTCCACGCTCGAGCGGGGTGACTTTTATATAAATCCGTAATTCGACTTTTGGATCACTTTTTCAACTCACTTTCTCACTCTTACTTTCCCAAAATCAGATTTGAGAGCTCCTCTCTCTAAAAGCTTACCTTCTCTCTAGGGATTGATCTAGTAGGAGTGGGTTCCTCATTTTTGGCCTTTGTAAAAGTTGTTGAGTTTGTCGAGGGCAATCTTTTGATCCGAAAATTTCTTGGTTTGGAGCACTTCGAGATTCTTCATCTCCTCCATTGGATTTCATCTTTTGAGCTAGGGATTCCTACTCATTTTTATGTGCTTTAACATAGACATTGAGTTATTTGTATAGATGGTTTGATTTGGAAAGTTAGGGTTTGAAATGTGTTATTTTCAAAAGAGGGGATTTGTTGTTTTTGACACATATATGTATATTTTGGGTCTAAAAAGGAGATTGTTGAGGTTGTTGTTAATATTTGAACCTTTGGGTTAATATTGGGAATTAAGGGAAAAATGCCATGTTTGGGTATATTTGGGTCATTAGTGTAATTAATGATAATTGTTGTAGAAATGTGAAATTGAGTTGGAAATAATGGAATTGGCTCATTATGAGTTAGAATGGTGGAGTTGGATTTATTAATCGCTCACTTTGAAAATGTTAAGATTTTATATCTGTTGAGACATTTATTATCTGTTTAGAAATAACTGCTTTGGGCTATCGGTGGAGGATAGTCTTGATTGTTGTAGACAATGCATGATGATTAGGCAAACTAAAACTAATCAATTGAATATGTCATTGAATATGACGGTTGGAATAATACATTGAATTTATGTATTGATTGATTATGTATATGATATGTGTTTATATACATTGTATTGTGTGGGAGGAGATAGGGGATGTACTCCACGGTTTAGGGGAAGATAGGGGATGGACTCCTAAACCGGATGTTATGTGGGAGGAGATAGGGAATGGACTCCATTGATACAGCAAATACGTGTATCTACTGAATTATTGATACAGGAAATCTGTGTATCATTTGTGAAGTATGGAAGTATTTTATGTGTTATTGATACAGTGAATCTGTGTATCTATTGTGGCTTATGGAAATGTTTTGATATGAGTTGTTATCTCATTTAAATTGTTGAAATGGAAGAGTTATTGATATGAGATATGTTCTCTTTTAAAGTATATGGCCAGGTTTTGAGCCAGGATTATTAATTGAGAAATTGGATAAGTATTGAAAATGAAATGAAACATGGACACATTTGTCATGAAATTGAAATGGGTTATGAATTTATTCATGTGAGTTAAACATCTGTCAAATGCTAATGTTTTAGTTATTGCTCATATTATGTTTAGCATATCTCTACTGGGCGTTGGCTCACTCTATATGCGACATTATTTTCAGATACAGGTAGTATGCCACCTCCAAGGACGTAGCTTGGGAGGCTTGAGGCTGTTGGATTCTTTTTGTTATTTTTGGTTGTATTACATGTATATCAAGCCAAGGGCTTCTTTTGTGAAGAGTTAGCACTCTCTGTTGTAACCAAGTGTTGACTTGGAAAGTTGTAAGCCTATAGGGCATTTACTTTTGTTGTCAACATGTAATACATTCTGTAATGAATACTCTGATGATATGTAATTATGCTTTATTCTTTTATATCTAAACATGTCAAGAATGTTTGATTTATGGGTTTATTTCGAGGGCGTTACAGAAAATGTCTTGTGTTACTTGACAAAAGGTAAATTTTCTTGGAATATGAGAATTGGGGGTTTTGGGAAGTTATTGCTCAAAATGTAATGTAGTTATGGAATGAATAAATTATTGAGGATTGTAAAAAGTATGAGTTTATTGGTTAGTCATTGAAAAACCTAGATGAATATATGGATATGATGAGGAATAGCATTGAAAAGGGAAATGAGTCTGGCGATTGTTATGAAAACCTTGCATTGAATGGTTGAAAAATAGAAATTTTACTCACAAATGGAACATTGTGTGGAAGTTTTGTGAATGAAAGGATGTTGCATTTCATGGTTAATTTTTGCATGGCATGAATATTAGTTGCATTTGGCATTTCAATACTTTGCTTCTTATAACTATTGAATTGGGGTTTGAAACCTTACATTGAGAATGAAACATTGTAAAAAAATGAATGTGAGATTTATTGAAATGTTTTGAGGTAAATACGTTGGTAAGTCCAAATAGGAGGTGTAGATGAAATTGATTAAGTTAGCCTGAGTGTCCGGGGTGAAAGACCGAAAACACGCACAGAGGAGGTACCACTTCCCTTCCGGTTAGCAACCGGTAAAGTGGGGTTTTGGTAGTACTAGTTATGCCTACTTGTAGACACCAACCTAGGGATTACCTAAGTTGTATTTACTGCCCCTTGAATTAAACTGATAATTTATGTATTTTTGAGATTTCAAGATATCATTGAGCATAAAGGATTTTCAAAAGATAATAATGTGATTTTTATGTCAAAAGCATAGCATGGCATATACATTCCTTTTTATGAGACTTGTATAAATATATATACTTTGTTAAGAATTTCTCTACTGGGCTTTATGCTCACCCCTATGGAACTTTGGTGCAGGAAAAGATATGGTGATCCCGCCGAATTAAGGGTGTGGACATATTTTGTGGAGAGCTAGTGGCTCTTATTTTGTTGTGGTTCATTTTGCTAGCCAAGAATTATAAATGTATGGGTTTGTGAAACCATTTTTGTGTAACTGGGCTTAAGCCTTGGAATTTGTAAGTCCTTGAGGGCATTTTGTTTATTTTTGGATTCGATGTTCTACATGTTATAGATTCATGTATTTGATATCATTGAATGTATAATTCGCATGTGGGACCATTTTGTACAAACTTTAATGATCAATGATATGATAATTGGAGAATTGCTATTATTCTTTAAGGAATGTTAGTTGTTGTATCTAGATTATGTTAGCAAATTTTGGGGCGTTACAACTTCGTATCAGAGCTACCGGGTTTGAATACTTAGGGCACGTAGGGAGTGGTTGTTATACCACAATGGGTTCATTCCGCATGATTAGGAGATTTTTGTATTTTGTCACTATGTGATAACCTGCTTATATCACTAGATGGGTATGAGATTGAACTTTTGGGATGTTGTTTGCGCTTATTAATTTCCTTGAGGTCTTATTAGAAGCGTACTTGATCAATACTCATTCTACTAAGAATTCTTGGTTTTTCGTGGGACGAATTTTATCGCAGCACTGCACGGCAACGAAAAGTTGCCCCTAGCCTGAATAGCGCCGCAGCACATGGCAACCACTCCTCACAGTGACAATTACGACCAAATTCTCGGATATAGAGAAGAGAAAGATGACCAGAACCATCACATCGACATAGTCGAATTTGAAGTGTTTTACGGCTGGACTTCAGAATAAAGTTGCCTACGTATCCCAAAGATGGTAATCAAGCCTTACGTAGTTCGGGGTTTAAGGTACACTCGGGTATGAACCTCTCCTTTTGCGCTCTAACTTTTGCTAAGGCCGCCCTTTCAGGTTTTCAACCTTGCAAGCTATGTTTTTCTTTTTCTTTTCAATTCTTTTCATTTCTTTCTTCTTTTCTTTCTTTTCATTTCTTTTCAGAATTTTTCATCTCTTTTTCTTCATTTCTTTTTGTTCTTTTTTCATTCTTTGCATTTTTTCTTTTTTCTTTTTTTCTTTTTTTCTTGTTCTTTTCTTTGCTCTAACTTTTGCCTGGGTCGCCCTTCCGAGTTTTCAGCCCAGTGAACCTCTCAAGGGTAAAAGTGTAGCTTTGTCCATGTTGAATGGTTTTGAGATCTCGAAGCCCTCTGAATCCAGGAGAATGGCTATTGTTCGCTGATGATATTGGAGTCCATCCAATGGGGGTTGAATTTGCCCCTAGTGTTGTGGATAGGAACTCAGTTGTTTTTCAACAAAACTTTCTTCTTTCCTCCTTCTGGGATTTGGCATTCTTGCCAATCTTCATTTTGATTCTTCGAGCACATTTGAAATTCTTTTGCCCCTAGTTTGAGGGGTGTTTTTGATCTAGCTTCGCAAGCTTCTTTTGATAACACTTGATCTTCTTGACCTTTTCTTGCCCCTAGTTCACGAGCTGCTTCTGATCCGGCCACACAGGCCTTACATTGTGGTTGGCCGTTGAACCTTTTGAATCTAAGTTCAAGGTTCGAAAGCAAAGGGGGCGAGTCTCGAGGCTGAGAGCGATCCTAGGCTGCACAATCTCAAGAGTGATTCCACACAGGTCTTCACAAGACGGCGCAAAACAATTTATTTAATTTTTTTTTTTTGAAACCTTTTAAGAAAGTGACTAATTGCTCGCGCTAAAGACAGTGTAGAACCAACTGGATCAAGCTAGGATCCTTCTCAATATTCACCTTAACAAGCATGATCTCTATCATTAAGGGCTTAGCATGCCTCTCTTTCTCTCAAATGATCAAATTTTGCAAAACCCGAGGAATTCCTCCCTCTTTGTTTTCACTGCAGTGTTCAAAAAGTTTTGAAAAACTTAGGTCAATGCAATAATTTCAAGGCACAAAAAAGTAGGTGAAATGGACTGCCGTTTCATTCAAATTTTTTGGCACAACTGGCACATGGCAGAAGCAAGCACAAAAGCATGAAAAACTACTGCTGTTTCATTCAGATCTGTTGGTGTAACTGGCTCCACGGCAGAAACAGAATCAAAAAGAAAGCAAAAAGACAAACGCAAAACAAAATAGTGATGCCCGAGGTAACATCCCCGGAATCACCCGACTCAAAACATAACAAAGGCAGACTCGTGACCGATACAAAAGGACTGACTCAATACAATATAACAAGACTAACCCAATACCCAAGTCAGAAAGTACAAAAACTAGTATCTGCATATTACTCAGAACAGTGCGTGCCATTCCCACATCTGGAGTAAATCGAGCGCCACCCATAGCTAGTTCATCCCCCGATCACATGGTCACATTATTCCCCAAGTTCTCCAATCCAGTGCCGATAGACTTTGTAGAGCTTGGCGCGGCAATGACCCCGTTTTCAATCAAATCTTGCACTTCGTGGTGAAGATGAAAGCAATTGTCAGTGCCATGACCGGTTTGTTGATGGAAGGCACAGTACTGGGCAGCATCATGCGTAGCCGGAAGAGGATTCGGGAGAGGCCGAGGCTCAAGGGGTTTGAGATGGCCTTGTCCAACAAGGATTTGTAGAGCTTTGGACAAAGGCATATAGAGGGCATGGAAGACCTTCTGACCTCGGGGTTGGTACTTCAAGGTTTGTGGATTTTTGCTGGACGCACTAGCAAAGGGATTGGCAGGTGCTGGCCTGGTTTGCTAATCTCTTCCGATGGAGGATTATAGCTAACAGGATCGTTTCTGGTTTGATGGCCCTTCTCCCGATTTTTCCCTTGGCTTGAACTGCTCTCATTCTGAGTGACGAAAGTACCCTCCACAATCTCTGCAATAATTGCAATCACTTGTTGTTTGTTCAGCCCTTCGGCTCTCAAAGCCTTCACAGCCCACTGAAGGTGTTCATGGGGACCAATGCCTGCCCCTACCTTGTTCTTACCACTGGCCTCCACTTTGCCAAGGGATTGGCCTTCTTCAAATACAGTCTGTCCCAAGATTGGGGAGCCTTTTGACATGAAATTCCCGGTATATGGTGTAGTCGATGACGGAGCCAATATCCCAAAGGCTAAATCTGCCACAGTTCTCTGAAGATCTTTGATCATTCTCATCAGCTCAGAAGTAGTGGGTTCATGGGTTTGAGATGATTGGGGTTTAGGTGCATTCATCATGCATAAGTCCATGCTTTCTGGAACAAACACCTCGGGCTTGGGTAAATGGGTTGGGGTGATGTATATACTGGGGTCATAGGTGGACAACAGTATATGGTTGAGGTTGAGATGTAGAGGTGACGAGTCAGTACTAACCTGAGGTCCTTTGGGTGGAGCTAGGGTCTCTTTGTCAATAAGATCCTGAATCTTATGACGAAGGCGGATGCAACGGTTTGTATCATGACCGTGTTGTTGATGATAGACACAGTATTTAGCTGGGTCAAATCTTGGTGGTAGAGGATTTGGAAGGGGTTGAGGTTCTAGGAGCTCGATGTGCCCTTCTTCTCACAGCTTTTCTAAAGCTTGAGAGAGACTCATGTAAAGAGGATGGAATTTTCGGGCTTGGGGCTGAGTTGAAGTGGTTGGTTTTTGGCCATTGAGGGAAGTGGTGATAGTGTCTACTTCTGAGCATTTCGCAGCTGTGCTACCATCAGTAGTAGCATTGGAATTGCGAACAACATTATTTGTCGAAGGCTCATTATCTTCCACAAAGATTCCTTGTCGGATGGCATCCTCAATTTGAACCCCCATTTCATGAAGGGCTGGAAAGGTAAACAGAGGTAGAACGACCATCTTTTGCAGCAACTTGCCATGTAGATTCCGAACAATCATCCTGATCTGATCTTTGTCGGAAGGCCTTGTCGTCATCATTGAGGCCTTTGCTCTCCATCTCGTCACGAACTCTGAGAAACCCTCATTTGGCTCTTGGCGGGTGACTTCGAGATCACGAGTTGTGACCTCGATCTGTGTATTGTAGGAGTATTGAGCAATAAAGGGCTCAGCTAGCTCTTCCCAGTTCTGTTTCACAGAGTCCTCCAATTTTGCATACCAAATTGCGGCTATCCCAGACATGGTTCAGCCAAAGAGAGACAACTTCTGGGCTGTGGTCAAACCCATTGGCCTCAGGGTATCGGAAAACAAGTGGAGGTGTACCATTGGGTCTCCAGAGCCGTCAAAGCGGTCAATATGCAGCATTTTGAATCAGTCCAGCAGAGTCACGGCCGAATCGGTGTACCCATCCTCAATATCCGGAATGGGCTTCACGCCCTGAGACTTCTTGAACAGCTTTTCTAGCTTGCTCACTTTTAGTGTTGTGGGATCCACTTCGAACTCAAAGGGAGAATTCGGCAAGCTAGTAGGTGTGGGTGCCTTGGATAGCTGGGGCAGAATTGGGGGCGGAGTGTAACACGTCCGCGGGGGATCTCATGCTACAGTTCGGACTCCCTTTTTTTTGTTTGTTGCGGTTCTAAATCTGAACCAAAGAGTCCAAATCCGGCAAATCGTTTGAGAAAACAGATTTTTTTGAAAAGTAGTGCCAAACATGGACTGCTTTGCCAGATTACAGAGTCGCCACCTAAATATTTAAAATGGGAAATTTAGGAAACCCTGACTCGATGCCGAAGGCCACATGTCCGTCATCACCAAAGTGGTCTTGGCTCGGGAGCTTGGGTACGATCGGGGAAGGTCAGCTATGAGCACCCCCTTTCGCCCGGATCAAGAAAGCCTCTACTAACCGTGATATCCGTTTTTGAAAACATTACATGCTCTTATTCCAATTATTAGCCTAGAATTACTATGTTATGCGCGCAGCAAACAAGTATAAACTAGATTGCCTAATTTGGAAATAAACATTGCATATCCGTTTGTTTTGAAAACAGTTTGAAATTGCTACTCGCAAGTAGGCTAAAATACGGATTTCAATGAGTTATTCCAACTCAAGCAATCCAACCTCCACCCACAGGCATTCAAGCAGTTTATCTCACATAACCATTTAGCCACATGGTAATTATACTGTCATGTTAACATTCACACGCATGCGATATGCTAAAGCGTAAAATACTTACATCGTACTCCGTGCCAAAAACAAAAACCCGGTTAGCAAATATGCATGACCTAGTTCATGTTAAGTGGCTAATGCAACACAGGCATAGATGCAATCTAGAGTAGGCTCGGCTAACCCTAAACATGACATGTGAAATGCGCGAGTGGCATGTATTCAATTTGGAATTGAAAATTGCTATGCAGTTTGCATGATGTACCGAGCCCGGTGCATGTAAACAAATGCATGAATGCACACATGCATTGCATAAGGTATGCTAAAATAAGTATGCCCTAATCTACCAACATAAGCGGGTAAATAAAAAGGAGAAAGAAATGGGGGTTTGGAAGACATACACCCACTCACACACACTTATTACAGTTTTGCCCTCGCTCGGAGGGACCGAAAGAATATACAAAACTGAGTAACTAATTAACTACGCAAGCTAATTAATTATTACAAATTAACTAAATTAATTAAATAAAATAATTAATCTAATTAAACAGTAAATCGCCTCGGGATGAGGGCCAAATGCAGCGCGCGCTCGGAACTGGCTCGGAATCGCACTGTCATGCATGTTTTGCCTCTGTTTCCTCTGCTCTCCTCCTCAGAAAATTACCAAAGTCCCAGGAGTGCCTCTCAGGGCACTGGGGAGTACTACCGGCTGGGGTAGAGCACCACCGGCTGAAGAGGGAGGTTACCGGCACTAGATGAAGTTATCGGCTGGCAATTGATGCGGTCGGCCTCACTAAGATGCCGTGGCACTCTTAACACTGCAGAACACGCAACTCACAAAGAAGAGAGGACAGCAACATGCATGGCAATGTGATTCAAGGTATTTATGCACTATACACACCCCTTATCATGTTATTGACTCAAAGGGGCACGCGCCTCGATTCCCGGACCACCAATCGCGCATTTCCATGCATGATGGCCCAAGGAACAAAGTGTGCAACTTTGATTTCAAATGCAATGCAACCAAATAAACACACAAAAGTGCCCAACCTCTATCACATTTCACTTCAAGAGGCCAAGCATGCATGCTCATGTGATGCAACTCTAAGCATGTTATCTAACATGCAACATGGATTATGCAAGCAAGCTAAACATGTTAAGTATGCAACCTAAGCAAAGAGGCATACAAGCCAAGCAATGGAGTGGACTAAAACATGAATTAGGCTACTCCTAATTGGCCTAAAATCAGTGGCCAAAGTGCCTAGAAATGGGGACTAAACACACACACACACATGTAAGTGTTATGATCCAAACCCAAGGCATAA
Source organism: Camellia lanceoleosa (assembly GCA_025200525.1). Lineage (NCBI taxonomy): Eukaryota > Viridiplantae > Streptophyta > Magnoliopsida > Ericales > Theaceae > Camellia > Camellia lanceoleosa. The sequence continues at coordinate 49,234,692 of CM045759.1, forward strand.
ACATGGCAACTCCCAAGCACACTTGAAGATACCAAACAAGGACAATGAGCATGCATTGTAAAGCTCTGAAAATCATGTTAAACATGGTGCCAAATCAACTAACAAAAGCAAGCCAAACAAAGCATACAAATGGTCCAAGCATTAAGGCAAGCCAATGAGGCCTTGAACCACACCTAGCACAACCACTCATGGCAATACTTAAGCAACTAAATCAGAGTTTCAACACGTAAAACTAAGTCCAAGAGACCACCTAGATGACATCTAAATGACTCAAATACAAAGGCATGCATAATGACCAAAACACGGAGCATACAAGACATGCTTTTGAGGCATTAAAGAGACAACTAAGGCAAGCATACAAGCATACCAAAGGGACTGAGATAGCATGCTAGGGGGTTCCAAACCATCAAAACGAGGTAAGCAACACATGCTACACATGCATACTCAAAGGCTAGCAAGCCTAAAATGCAAAGGGGCTATATGATGCATGCCAAGATCAACCCAAATGACTATGGACAGAGCCAAAACATGTCAAAATAAGCATAAAACATTCATAGGTCTAAGCCTAAAACATGCTCAAACTAGGGCTAACAACCTAGACATGTTAAGGGACCAAAGAGGCATTACAAAGCAACTATGCAAAGCATGCATGGAGTGCTAAAACCAACTTAAAACAGAGTTTAATCATGGCATAATAGGCATGAAAAACAGCCAAAACATGTTCAACACACAACCAAACATGGTGCTCCTTTGGAGGTCAAATCTTGCCCTTTTCAAGGACATCAAGGAGAGGGGGTGGCCCCCTCCTTTTGGAGACTTCAAGGCATCATCTTCACCACTGAAATCCCTCAAGATTTCAGTGGTGAAGAGATCCTAACACCAAAGTCTCGGATCCTTCACAAAATAGCACAAAAAGAGGCCTTTTCAAGGCCTAAGGGTGGTCAAACTTGCTCAAACCATAAAACACTCTTAATAAACAATAAAGAGGCTTAAAAAACAGAACTTTTATGTGTTATAGACTAAGCACAAAAACTATTTTAAACTAGGCAAAAATGGAATGCAAAAATGGGGTAAATAAAGCAAGTTTCTTACCCTTGATGATCTTCTTCACAAATGTTGAAGTTGTTGGTTCCTTGAGCTCCAAACCAGTCAAGAACTTCAAGAACAAGCCCTTAGCACCTCAGTTCCAAGAGGAAGGTGAAACACTAGGTGTTGGTGAGCAATAGTAAGTCACAAACACCTAGTGTCCAAAACAAGAGAGAAAGAGAGAGATAGGATAGATATACAAAACCTAACCTAAAACCAGAGCTTCTCCCTCTCCTAAAATGTCTAACCCTCCAAATCTTCTAACCCTTGAGCCAAGAGAAGAGGCTTCTCTTGTATAGGCACCAAAACTTACAAGTTAAGGCATCAAAGGGCTCATCCCTCCACACACGTGTATGGAGGGGAAACAAAAGGCATACAGCTGTCTGAAAATATCTCAGAAAACAACTGTATAGGAGTCGGCAGGGCAAAATGGTAATTTTGCCAAAAGGAGTGCCGACCGGCACAAAATAGTGCCGACCGGCACAATATAGTGCCGGTGGCAACACCAGCCAGCCGGTGGCCTCTAGCCACAGCCGGTGGTATGTGGGGATGCCTCACAAAGCATTCCCTGCCCTTCCAAGGCAGAACACAAGTGTTTGGTGCAAAACCAAACACAAAACAGTCAAGTTCGGAGGTCCTGAGGCAGGGTGCGTAGCCGAGAACACCGGGAACTCCAAACAAACACAAATATGGATAATCACCGAGTGTTCCAACGGTGACGTCGAAGTCTTGAGGACGGTCAAAAATGGGGTGTCTACAGTAGTGTTTTGCCACCAGTGTATGAACCGCGAGGGTGGAGTGAGCTTAGTGGTCTTCTCGCTAACCTTATGAGTAGTGAGTGTGATAAGATCCAGGTTGAGCTACTCAAAGTGGTTTGTGAGTACTCGAACGTCTTTCCTGAGGACCTTGTTAGTTTGCTACCCCATCGACAGATCGAGTTCTTTATTGCCTTAGTGCCTGGCACGGCACCGATTTTTATGGCACCGTATCGTTTTGCCCCGACCGAGTTGAGTGAGTTGAAGATTCAACTCCAGGAGTTGCTAGATAAGGGATTTATTCGCCCTAGTGTTTCACCGTGGGGAGCACCGGCCCTCTTTGCTAAAAAGAAAGATGGTGCCTTGAGACTTTGTATCGATTACCGGAAATTGAATCGGGCTACGGTTAAGAATAAATACCATATGCCTCGTATAGATGATTTGTTTGACCAGTTGAAGGGGTCCTGTTGTTTCTCCAAGATAGACTTGAGATCGAGTTACCATCAGTTGAGGGTTAGGGAGGAAGACATTCCGAAGACGGCATTCCGTATGCGGTATGGCCACTATGAGTTTCTGGTGATGCCTTTTGGGCTCACCAATGCACCAGCAGTGTTTATGGACCTGATAAACCGGATATTCTGAGAATTCTTAGATTGTTTTGTTGTCGTTTTCGTAGATGACATTCTGATTTATTCACCTTCTGAGGAGGAACACAAGGAACACTTGAGAGTGGTGCTTGAGTTGCTTAGAGCCCATAGGCTGTATGCCAAGTTTGGGAAGTGTGAGTTCTGGCTAAGAGAGGTCAAGTTCTTAGGCCATGTGGTCTCCGGGGAAGGGGTGTCTATTGATACATCCAAGATAGAGGCAAGGTCGAGATTGGGCACGACCTAAGAGTGTTTTGAGATCCGATTTTACGGGATTAGCTGGGTATTACCGCCGGTTTGTGAAGGATTTCTCCAGGCTAGCTTCGCCGTTGACTAGATTGACGCGAAAAGGGGCCAAGTTTGTATGGAGTGAGACTTGTGAAAAGTCGTTCCAAGAGTTGAAAGTTAGACTTACCACCGCTCCGGTTTTTGATTATTCCGGAGAGAGGTTTAGGCTATGCAGTGTATTGTGATGCTTCACGAGAGGGTTTGGGTTGTGTGTTGATGCAAGAGGGGAAAGTGGTAGCCTATGGCTCGTGACAATTGAAAATACACGAGAGAAATTACCCTACACATGACCTAGAGTTAGCAGCTGTAATTTTTTCCTTGCAGATTTGGAGGCATTATCTGTATGGTGAGAGATTCGAGGTCTTCTCGGATCATAAGAGTCTGAAATATCTGTTTACACAGAAAGACTTGAACTTAAGGTAGAGGAGGTGGATGGAGTTTATTGAGGATTACGACTTTGAGTTGCATTACCATCAGGGGAAGGCCAATGTTGTGGCTGATGCCCTTAGCAGAAAATCCATTAGTGATGTAGCTTGTATAGCCATCCGGGAGTGGGAAATGTTGGGTGCACTTGACAAGTTTGATTTTCTACTGGGCGAATTTGTTGAGTCTGCGGCCTTGTTTTTAGTAGTTGCGTAGCCTACACTTGTGAATCAAGTGTTAAAGGCACAGAGAGGTGACCTTGAGGTAGAATTCCTCCGGGAGAAGATCTCCGTTGGGAAGGTTGAGAAGGGTTTGACTATGTATCCCGACATGAGTGTGAGATACCGAGCCGTTTGTTCATGCCGGAGTCTTGCCGAGAGGAGGTACTCCGGGAGTTTCACTATTCACGCCTTGCGGTGCATCCGGAAGGCACTAGATGTATCGTGATTTGGGTCGCCAGTTTTGGTGGTGGGGTATGAAGAAGGATGTGGCAGTTTTTGTATCTAAGTGCCTTACTTGTCAGCAAGTGAAGGCCAAACATCAGAGGCCAACGGGTTTGTTACAACCCTTGCCTATTGCCAAGTGAAAGTGGGAGCATGTCACTATGGACTTCGTTGTAGGTCTTCCGAGGACTCAGCGGAGTAGTGATGCTATTTGGGTGATTGTGGACCGGTTGACTAAGTCGGTGCACTTTATCTCTATGCGCGTGAGAGATTTGGTAGATCATCTTGCCAACTTGTATATTCGGGACATAATGAGGTTGCACGGGGTCCTAGTGTCGATCGTCTCAGATAGAGATCCGCATTTTACTGCTAGGTTGTGGCAGAGTTTGCAGAGTGCCTTGGCACTAGGTTGACCTTTAGCACGACTTATCATCCTCAGGCTGACGGGCAATCCGAGCATACTATTCAGATCCTTGAGGATATGCTTCGAGGTTGTGTCCTTGACTTTAGTGGGTCGTGGGAGAGGCACTTTCCCTTGGTAGAGTTTGCCTACAACAACAGTTTCCAGTCGAGTATCGGTATGGCACCGTTCGAGGCCTTGTATGGCCGACTGTGTAGGTCTCCAGTTTGTTGGGCCAAGGTGGGTGATGCGCCTTTGTTGGGCCCGAAGTTGGTCTGGGAAATGACGGTGAAGGTTGAGCTTATCCGTAGGAGGCTTGTTACAACCCAGAGTCGTCAAAAGAGTTATGCCAACCGTAGGAGGAGGCCTTTGGCATTTGAGGTGGATGATCATGTCTTTCTGAAAATATCACCTAGACGGGGTTTGATGAGGTTTGGTAAGAGTGGGAAGTTATCCACTCAGTTTATTGGTCCCTTTGAGATCCTTGAGAGGATTGGGGAGGTTCCATACCATTTAGCTTTACTGCCGCAGTTGTCTGGAGTGCATGACGTGTTTCATGTTAGTATGCTTCGGAAGTACGAGCCGGATCCGTCACATGTATTGGATTGGACCGACTTCAAGGTAGATGAGGATGCCTCGTATGAGGAGAGACCAGTACGGGTCTTGGATAGGCGGGATCAAGTCTTGCGAGGCAAGACAATACCCTTAGTAAAGGTTTTGTGGAAACATCACGGAGTGGAAGAAGCCACTTGGGAATGTGAGTTGGATGTCCGTGAGAAATATCCGGACTTGTTTGTGAATGTTTAACCATGTATTGGGAATTTTGTTGTATTGATAAACTTTAAGAGCATTGAATATGTCTTAAGTTGTAAAACATTATGTATGTTTTGGTTATTGGAAGTATGGTAATGGTTGATCATGCCTTGAAAATGGAAGTTTAATTTAGCATTGCATATGTTAAATGTGTTGTAGAAATGCAAATATATTATTGGCATTGAATATGTTATGGAATTGTGAACCATGTACATTGAGAATGTTGGATTTGAAAAAGGGACGCATGTTAATAATGCATATTGAGTTATATGTTATGATTTACCTCTTGAATAGAGATGGAGAGACCGGTAATAAGTCAAGATATGGAACGTTATATTGTAATGTTGTTGAGAATTGAGAAAATCATGTTTTTGAAAACTTGTATCTAATTTCGGGGATGAAATTCTTTAAGGGGGGGAGGTTATAACGATCCCGGTTTTCTCTCCTTTGGTTGTTGTATTCCGGACTTGGTTCCGTGGATGTCAATCGTTGTATATGCTACTTTTCCGTCCTTTAATTCCTTGTATTTGAGCTTTAGGATGTGTTGGGCAGGTTTGTAACAGGTTGGTTGTGTTTGGGAACAAATGGCTGCTGTCCAGATTTTTGTGTCTTCGGCTTTTGTCACTCGAGCGAGCTCTGTGTTTTAGTTCCTTCGCTCGAGCCAGGGTTCCTTCGCTCAAGCGAGAGTTAGGTTTTGTGTTTGGTGGCTCGAGCGAGAAGTCTTGCGCTCGAGCGTGCGTCTGCGTCTCATTTTGACCAGAGAGTTGCATTTCTTGGCTCGAGCGAGCTTTCCTTCGCTCGAGCCAGCGAGTTGTATGTTTTGGGTTTCTTCGCTCGAGCAAGCATTCTTGCGCTCGAGCGTACTTCTGGGTTGCAGACTTGAAACTTTGAGTTGTTGGCTCGAGCGAGACTTTCTACTCTCGAGCAAGGTTTCTTTGTGTCTGGTCGCTCAAGTGACCACTCCTTCGCTCGAGCGAGCCTCGTATATATCAGTTGGCAACAGCGGGATTACACTTCACTTTTTCATCTCCTCTTTTACACAAACCCTAGATCCAACTCTTCCCCTCTCTCTACATACCTTGTCTCTAAGGTTTGATCTAATTCTTGAGTGTTTCTACCCTAATCTCCTTGTAAGAAAGATAGAGCGTGGCATGGGCTTCACTTTAATATGAAAATCTCTTGGTTTGGAGCACTTCGAGTTTTCTTCATCATCTCCTTTGGGCTCCTAATTTCGAGGTAGGGATAACCTACTCCATCTTATGAGTTTTGACATAAGTTTTATGCCTTTTGATTAGTTGGTGTTGTTTGGTAATTTTGGGAAAAGCTAGGGTTTAGTTTGTAATTTATAAAAGAGGGGTTTTTGTATTTTAAAGCCCCATGTGTATTTAAAGCCTTTGAAATGTGGGCTAGAGAGTTGAATTGATGGAATTTGATCTTAGGATCAATATTTGAGTAAAGGGGTAAATGCCCTAATTGTTGTAATAAATTAATTTGTATAATTAATTTGGGGAAATGCGAAATTGAGTTGAGATCCATAAAATTGAGAAATTATGGGATTGAATGGTGTAGTTGGATTAATTTACCACTCATCTATGAAAATGTTGAGATTATATCTATTTGATGCATTTATTATCTGTTTAGAAATAACTACTTTGGGCTATCGGTGGAGGATAGTCTTGATTGTTGTAGACACTGTATGTTGATTAGGGAAAACTGAAACTAATCAAATGTGTTATGTCATTGAATATGACAGTTGGATTAATACAACAAATATGTGTATTGATTGATTTTTTCATATAACAAGTGTTTTAATAAATTATATGTGCATATTGTTTGGGAAGAGATAGGGGATGTACTCCATGGTTTGAGGGGAGATAGGGGATGGCCTCTCAAACCTGTTTGGGGAGGAGATAGGGGATGAACTCCATTGATACAACAAATATGTGTATCATTTGAAGTATGGGAGTGTTTAAATATGAGTCGTAATCTCATGTGAATTGTGAAGCATGAAAATGTTTTATTATGAGATGTAGTCTCATTTAATTGATTGGCCAGGTTCTAAGCCACGTTTATGAATTGAATTGGTTAAGTAAAGAAAAATGGAATAAATCATGGACCTAACTGTCATGGTACTGTTTTGTGAAATAAGTTGGTTTATAAGTGTTAGCCTCATATCAAATGCTAATGTTTTAGTTATTTCTCATACTTGGTTTAGTATATCTCTATTGGGCTTTGGCTCACCCTATATGGGACATCATTTTCAGGTTCAGGTGACATGCCACCTCCAAGGACGTAGCTTGGAAGGTTTTGGGAGTTGAAGACTCTTCTGGTTGTTTTTGTGTATTTTGATATTACATGTAAATTCAAGCCAAGGGCTTAATGTGTATTTGAGTTAGTACTCTTTTTTTGTAACCAAGTGTTGACTTGGAAAGTTGTAAGCCTATAGGGCATTTACTTTTGTTGTCAACATGTAATATCTTTTGTAAAAATACTCTGATGGTTTGAATATGATATCTCCTTTTTGTATCATGAATGTATGACTTTGGGTTTATTTTTTGAGGGCGTTACAGCACCGGCTTCCTTTATGGATTTGATGAACTGAATTTTTGAGAATACTTGGATCGTTTCGTGGTCATCTTTGTGGATGACATCCTAATGTATTCAACCTCCGAGAAGGAGCACGAGGCTCACTTGCGGGTAGTGCTTGATTTGCTTAGCGAGCACCAGTTGTATGCCAAATTTGAGAAATGCGAGTTTTGGCTCACCGAGGTGAAGTTTTTGGGTCATGTGTTGTCGAGGGAGCGGGGTAACTGTAGATTCCTCGAAGATAGATGCGGTACCGGATTGGGGGCAACCCAAAAATGTTTTTAAGCTCCGGAGTTTCTTGGGATTAGCAGGGTATTATTGATGTTTTGTAAGGGACTTCTCTAGACTAGCCGCGCCTTTGACTAGGTTGACTAGAAAGGGTGTCAAGTTTGTGTAGAGTGAGACTTGTGAAAGGTCATTCCAAGAACTTAAGACTAGATTGACCACCGCACCGGTCTTGATAATTCCGGAAAGAGGCTTAGGTTACATTGTTTATTGTGATGCGTCTCGGGATGGGCTTGGTTGTGTCTTGATGCAAGGGGGAAAGGTTGTGGCCTATGGTTCACGGCAATTGAAAACTCATGAGAGGAACTACCCCACCCACGACTTAGAGTTAGCGGCGGTGATTTTTGCTTTGAAAATTTGGAGAGATTATTTGTATGGCGAGAAGTTTGAGGTTTTCTCCAATTATAAGAGTCTAAAATATTTGTTTTCCCAAAAAGACTTGAATTTACTCCAACAGATATGGATGGAATTTATGAGGGAATATGACTTTGAGTTACACTACCACTTGGGAAAAGCCAATGTGGTGGCCGATGCTTTGAGCTGGAAGTCTATGAGTATCTTGGCAAGTGTGGCCATTCGGGAATGGGTTATGCTAGGTGATATCGACGAGTTTAATTTGCACTTGGGTAAATCCGGTGAGAGTGCAACCTTGTTTACCTTGAGTGCTCAACCTACCTTGATTAGTAAAGTCATAGAGGCGCAACAAGGGGACCATAAAGTAAAGTCAATTTGTGATAGGATTTCCAAGGGGAAGGAAGAAAAGGATTTGAACATTCACTCAGATCTGAGTGTGCGCTATCTGGACCGTTTGTTTGTACCATAATCTTGTAGAGAGGACGTACTTCGGGAGTTCCATCATTCACGCCTTGCGGTACATCCGGGAGGCACCAAAATGTATCATGATCTTAGTCGTTAGTTTTGTTGGAGGGGCATGAAGTGGGATGTCGCCCTATTTGTATCAAAGTGCCTTACTTGTCAACAAGTGAAGGCCGAACACCAAAGACCAGTGGGTTTGTTACAACCCTTACCAATAGCCGAATGGAAGTGGGAACACGTTACCATGGATTTTGTAGTTGGACTTCCTAGAATGCAACGAGGCCATGATTCCATTTGGGTGATTGTTGATTGTTGATAGGTTGACTAAGTCTGCACATTTCATTCTGATATGCACCGGCGACTCAGTTGAGCACTTGGCAAAGTTGTACATTAGAGAGATGGTTCGACTTCACAGGGTTCCTGTAACCATTGTATCGGATAGAGATCCTCGTTTTGTCGCCCGATTGTGGCAAAGCCTTCAAGAGGCGTTGGGAACTATGTTGACCTTTAGCACCGCTTACCACCCTCAAACCGATGGACAGTCGGAGCGTACCATCCAGATTTTGAAGGACATGCTTAGAGCTTGCGTCCTTGATTTTAAGGGGTCTTCGGAGAGGCACTTACCGTTGATTGAATTTGCCTATAACAATAGTTACCAAGCTAGCATCAAGATGGCACTGTTTGAGGCCTTGTATGGCCAACCTTGTAGATCACTGGTTTGTTGGGCCAAGGTAGGTGATGCACCATTATTGGGCCCAAAAATTGTTAGGGAAGCAACTGAGAAAGTTTCTCTCATTTGGAAGAGGTTAGCTACGGCCCAAAGCCGACAGAAAAGTTATGCCGATGAGGGGAGACAACTTTTGTCTTTCGAAGTGGGTGACCATGTATTCCTTAAGATCTCACCTAGGTGGGGTTTAACGAGATTCGGTAAGAGTGGTAAGTTGTTTTCGAGGTTTATTGGGCCGTTGGAGATATTGGAGAGAATTAGGGAAGTGGCGTATCAGTTGGCCTTACCGCCACAACTTTCGGGGGTTCACAACGTGTTTCATGTATCTATGCTTAGGAAGCATGAGCCCGATCCTTCTCATGTACTAGATTGGGTTGAATTGGAGGTAGATGATGATGCCTCTTATGAAGAGCGACCGGTTCAAATACTAGATACCTGAGAGCAAGTGCTACGGGGCAAAACTATACCGTTGGTAAAGGTGTTGTGGAGACACCATGGGGTTAAAGAAGCAACGTGGGAGCGGGAGGCGGAAGTCCGCTCCAAGTATCCGGATTTGTTTGAAAATGTTTAAGTTGTTTCCTTGATATTGTTCCCTATTGTTGAGAGAAAAGTATTGAATTGTTAAGTACGTGTTGTTATGTACATTGTTGTTTTAAACATGAAGTTGTGGGTTGTTACTATTTTATTGAAAAGCACTATACATATGCTCGTCTTGGATGGTCATTGCTAGCGTGTATTGGGAGTTGAGAATCTATTTTGTAATTTGAAATTGTAACAGCATGATTGTGATTGCTAGAAACTTTCTGTTTGAATAGTTGATTAAATTTCGGGGACGAAATTTCCTATGGTGGGGAGGTTGTGATGACTGGGTACGTAACCCGTCTTACTTTTCTTTTGTACGTGTTGGGTTCAACACTTTTGAAGTCTATTTCTCAAAATTTTCATCTTTATTAATTTCAATTCTGAGTTCCACTTGTTTCAGGAGGTTTGAGGTTGAATCTGGGGGTTTTACACTTGTGCTGGAATTTTCTGGGCTGAGGGCTGCGCCGCACGTGCGGGGCCTTGGGCCGCACGTGCAGGATGAGGACTGCACGTGCCGGAGATGAGGCCGAACGTTCGAGAATCAGGGGGATTTCTAGGTTGCATACTGCGTTATATGCAGGTGCGGCTAGAGGTGCGGGGATGTCACACGTGCTGAAGGACACTCTGCACGTGTGGACATGGGTGCCGTACGTGCAGGACTCCGTTGAGTTCAAAAATTTTGCTTTTCTTCTCTTTTTGGGTTCTTTGCATTTCACTTTTTACGCATGTCTCTCTCTCTCTCTCTCTCTCTCTCTCTCTCTCTTTAAAAGTAGCATTTCCTCTCCCTTCTCTCTAAAAACACCCACTAAACACTATAAACACTTGATCTCTTGCAATCCATTGTGGTTTTGATCCATCATCCTTCACAAACTTTGGAGAGCTAATCGAGGGCTTCACTTTGTGCGGTGGAGATCTAGTTTCTACACCATTGATTTTGGGGGTTTCTTCTGTCTTCTTCTCCAAAATTTGAGGTAGGGGATTTCTTTGAGTTATATATATGTTTTTACAAGATTATGTTGGTTTGTAACTCTTTTGGGTAGTATTAGGAATTTTGTTTTGTTTTATGTATTGTGATGATTTTCAAAATGGGTTTATTCCTTGTTTTTCTTGCAATGTTAGAGGACTTGACTATATTATGGGAACGGGGAAAAGATTTCTTATGAAATATGGAGAAATGTGTAGTTTTGGCAAAAACCTAGAAACTTGAGATTTTGTGAAAATGTTGGGAATTGTGGGTGTTTATCGATCATCATGTTAAAATAAAAGAATGATTGAAGAAAATCTCTTGTGTTACTTGACAAAAGGTAAATTTTCTTGGAATATGAGAATTGGGGGTTTTGGGAAGTTATTGCTCAAAATGTAATGTAGTTATGGAATGAATAAATTATTGAGGATTGTAAAAAGTATGAGTTTATTGGTTGGTCATTGAAAAACCTAGATGAATATATGGCTATGATGAGGAATAGCATTGAAAAAGGAAATGAGTGTGGTGATTGTTATGAAAACCTTGCGTTGAATGGTTGAAAAATGGAAATTTTACTCACAAATGGAACATTATGTGGAAGTTTTGTGAATGAAAGGATGTTGCATTTCATGGTTAATTCTTGCATAGCATGAATATTAGTTGCATTTGGCATTTCAATACTTTGCTTCTTATAACTATTGAATTCGGGTTTGAAACCTTACATTGAGAATGAAACATTGTAAAAAAATGAAAGTGAGATTTATTGAAATGTTTTGGGGTAAATACGTTGGTTAGTCCGGATAGGAGGTGTAGATGAAATTGATTAAGTTGGCCTGAGTGTCCGGGGTGAAAGACCGAAAACACGCACGGAGGAGGTACCACTTCCCTTCCGGTTACCAACCGGTAAAGTGGGGTTTTGGTAGTGCTAGTTATGCCTACTTGCAGACACCAACCTAGGAATTACCTGAGTCGTATTTACCGCCCCTTGAATTAAACTAATAATTTATGCATTGTTGAGATTTCAAGATATCATTGAGCATAAAGGATTTTCAAAAGATAATAATGTGATTTTCATGTCAAAAGCATAGCATGGCATATACATTCCTTTTTTATGAGACTTGTATAAATGTATATAATTTGTTAAGAATTTCTCTACTGGGCTTTATGCTCACCCCTATGAGACTTTGGTGTAGGAAAATATGTGGTGATCCTACCGAATTAAGGGCATGGACATATTTTGTGGAGAGCAAGTGGCTCTTATTTTGTTGTGGTTCATTTTGCTAGTCAAGGATTATAAATGTATGGATTCGTGAAACCATTTTTGTGTAACTAGGCTTAAGCCTTGGAATTTGTAAGCCCTTGAGGGCATTTTGTTTATTTTTGGATTCGATGTTCTACATGCTATAGATTCATGTATTTGATATCATTGAATGTATAATTCGCATGTGGGACCATTTTGTACAAACTTTAATGATCAATGATATGATAATTGGAGAATTGCTATTATTCTTTAAGGAATGTTGGTTGTTGTATCTAGATTATGTTGGCAAATTTTGGGGCATTACAAAAGTTGTAAAACGTAATAATATATAATTTTTTACGACATTTTTGTCATGCCATAAATCATCATACTTTCCATGGCATAATTTTGCATGCCATAGAAGGTTATTTTGAATATATTTATGACATACTTTGTATGCCGTATATAATATTTTACGGCATTTTCTTGCATGTCATAAATCATCACGCTTTCACAACATAATGTGTATTTCTAGCATACTTCAATATGAAGTGGAAGGATTGTTCTCATCTTTTTCCTTCTACTAGTTGCATAGCCATCAAAGCTGCCCATAAAATTAAAACAATATGCAATCTTTTTCCTTCTACTATTTCCAACTTCCTTCACAATGATACTATCAAAATCATATCATAGTTCCTAGTTTACAACAATCACCCGATGTAAATACAAATGACAACTACCAATACAAAATTTGCAAAGAAAGAATTTCAAGAAAATGTTACAGCAATCATTCAACAAATAAGTTACCAAATCGTAAAAAAATAAAAAATAAAATAAAATAAAAAAAAGGGTACACAATTTGTGTGCACATACACTACTTGTTGATCCAATTTATCAGCTTACCTCGCTCAGTGTGATTGTTTCTACTTGTCAGCTCCGATTTGGATTCTTTAGGTTTGATCCTCATAGCTTCTATCCGTTCCAAGACCTCCGTGACTTCTTTCATTGACGGCCGGCTTCTAGGTTCTGGTTCAAGGCATTTTAGAGTAAGTTGAGCGGTCTGTAATGCTTCCTTTGAAGAATATTGTCCTTCCATCCGTGCATCCATAATTGTTTGCAACTTCTCATCATGCTGATTCTGCAGCAGTCTTTCACATACACTCTTGAATGCATGTGAGTTGTTTTGGATGTACTCCTCTATTGCAGCCTCTAACTTCAACCAGACTGTAGGATCAGTCTCATCCAGCTCCATGTCACAACATTCATCCACTGAATTGCAAATGATATAGAATGCTAATTAAGAAGGCAGTAATCTAACCACTTGCAGTATCTAGATTATTTGCTCGATATAAATGATGAAATGAGAAATAAGAAAGGAAGATAAGTGGATTCTTTTTTGAGGTTCGAACAAATGGCGGAACTTGTTGAATCGCATTGCTGTGTAAAGTATCAATGAGTGGAAAGAAGAAAAAACAAATAAAAGATGAAGAAGAAGAAGAAGAAGAAGAAGAAGAAGAAAAACACACTTCACCTGGATTGGAACAAAAATAATGTATTTCAGGAAGCATTGGAAGCAATGCACTTAAAGCTTCCTCCACCCGGTCCACTGAGCATGAGTCTCTATCAACACTTGCCCAGTATCCAAATAATGCCATCCACCCTTCCGGACCTAAAATACTAGGCAAATATATATATTGACAATGAAACAAATAACAACTCCACAAAGTTCAACCACAAAAACAAATAAATAAATATTTTAAGTAGTTGTTCTGTAATTATTACAAGAATAACCTTGTTTATACTGCAAATGTTTGTTTTCTAATTATGTTGCAAGGAATGTACATGATATGAATAAGTCACACACACTAATGAATATATTTGAAGCTGAAAATAATGTTGCTTTGCTAGCCATAGTAACACATACATTTGATCCATATATGACCTGATGAACATAAGGATAATTTACGGTTTCACCACAAAGCAACCAAGATCAATTGTAACAAAAACACAAAAATCCAGCTCTGAATAAATATTCAGCAAGAATTTCCAAATTTTAGTTAATGACAGTTTTTGCAACATATTAAACTTTTTGATGTCCTCTTTAAATCCTAGAAAATATTCTGACAACTTGAAAAGGATCAAATTAAAAAATAAAACATCTCTTCAGGAAACAAAGTTTGGATGATTGTGGTTACCTTGATTGGAACTGAACCACCCAATGGAAACTAAAAAGTCAATTTTTGTATCTGGCCATAAAAGTTGTGCTTCGTGTATGGAAAATATGGTAGGATTATTTGCTACAATAGCACCATCTTGCCAACAATACACATCTGCAGATATTTGGGGGCAAAAAAAAAATAAAAAATTAAGACAAAGGCACACCATACAAGAAATCAATATAAAATAAATAGTAAAAAAGCCTACTGATGAGTCCCAAAAAACACAGGAAGAGAATACCATGAGAAAAATCACCAAGATAATATGGAGCAGCTGATGATGCTCTTAGAGCTTGCCATACGTGATGCTTACTACTTCCAATAAAAGCATTGCATTTGTATCCAACTTGAGGACTGGCATTAGCATTTCCTCGACCACTGGATGGTGAACCTTCCAAAATAGCAAAAGGTATCTCTGGTGTGCCAGCAGGGTACTATTTTTTTTTTTTGATCAACCAAAACAACTTTATTGATGAGAAAAACCTTACAAGAGAGGAAGAAACACACCAATAAAGGAGGGAAGAGGGGGGGGGGAATGATGCAAAAGCCTTCATAGTGAAACAACCAATACCAAACCAAGCATCTGTTGGTGAGGGACCAACAGATACACAAATACACAACAGCAGAGCTAGCAAAAAACAATCAGCACAGATAGAGTAGAGCATAGCCATCAAGACAGCAGTGCTAGAGCAGAACAAGCACAGAGACACCAGATTTAGCAGATGCACTAGACAGAGGCAGCACCAGCACCGATACACCAGATTAACAGATGCACCAGGTCAAGCACCAAGGTAACAGCAGATACACCAGAGCAGCAGAACATAGAGCAGATACACCAGAGCAGCACACAGAAACAGAGGCAAACACACTTAACAGCAGAACATGAGTTAACTGAGGTTGTGAACAGCAGAACAAGAGTTGCCAGCAGGGTACTATACTTTGAATCAGGCAAAATTTTATCAAAGAAACGTTGACAATAATAATGTTAATTGAAACTACAGTTTCTACAGATCATAAACTAATTTAAATTTTACTAAAAGAATGACAATATGTCCATGTCAAACAAAAAAGGTAGATCTTTGTATCGAACCTGGTAATTGCGGAATATAAAAGGTTGAGCTGTTACCGTGGTGACCAGAGTTAATACTACGAAAACTTTGGGAATGTTTTTCACTGCCGACCCTATTAAGAGGTGTCCATCCTCATCAGCACACATCTCCTTCAGCAACCTCTCAAACTGATCTGAACTGGACTGCAAAGCAATAAATAACATTGTCTCATTTCATGGTATAATGACTTATCTGACTTAAGACGAGTAAGAAATAGCAAAAATGAGAGAGAGAGAGAGAGAGAGAGAGAGAGAGAGAGAGAGAATAACACAATAAATTATGTGAGATATATATTTTTTTTTCCCAGAAAATTTTAAGTTTTATATTTATGAAATGAATAACAAAAATATCATAAAGTTTCCAAGAAATAACATTTAGAGAAAACAAAGAGGGAGGAGAAAAAAGGGTTTCATACTTTATATCCATGTACAACCACCCTAAAACTTTGTGAGGAGCTTTTGTACAGCTGATCCAACTTTTCTCTCCAATTTGCTGCTTCATTATCCTTTGGCACAGGTTTAGCAAAGACAAGTCTTCCTGAGGAGTTACAGCAGAAGAAAAGAAGTGAAAATTACTGAAGAAATCATAGAGAAGTTAACTGTTCATTCCTACTGCACCATACCCACCAAGTTTGTTGTATATTTCTTCACATTTTTCCAAGTACAAATTTAGACAAATTTTACCAATTAGACTGACAATACTCACCCCAAGTTGGGGATGATATTACAACTTTTTCCCCAGGGAGATATCTTTCAATGAGTGCGACAGCAAGTCGAAGAGAGCCAGTTCCTGAAAGACCTTGAACAGTAGCAACCTGAAGAATTTTTTTGTTTAAAAATATGATTAGTTAAAAAGGCCCCTTGACTGGGTCAGAGAAATTTTAAAATCACACATACCCTTTGCTGTTCAATTACTGGGTTATCTGCTCCAAATAATAATTCTGCAGTAGCTTTGTTAAATGCAGCCAAACCCTCTATTGGAAATACTGCAGATGGTAATTTAAAAGTTAGTAAGAATTTTTTTTTAATATCACCCATTAAGCTACTCCAATATTTTTATAGGTACCCATGTTGATTCTAGTCTTTCCAATTTTTTATGCTCATTCAATCAAATATCCTCATAAATCCCTTCCACTCTTTTCCATTTTTTATTCTCTTTTGGCTACAACTCATTTCATTATATCTCATCTAACATCAATGTTTCTTGGCTTTCCAACATTTGCTCTATGGCATTTAGGTCATTCTGTCACTATTCAACATAAATTTTCTTGTTTTTTGGTAAGTATAAATTCTCGTTAAATTTGCTACTTTTATCATTACTAAAGCACTTGAGGTGAAAATCAAACTTTAACTATCCACCTAAAATCCTGGGGAATATCCTCCCTTAAGGTGCAAAATAAAACTTTAACTATCCACCTCATACCCTTGAGAAAATCCTCTTCAACTACGGTCTTCTTACACATGATTATGCTAAGGCTCCTAAGATAATAATTTACAGCATCTACATTTCAGTTAAGAAACAAATGCGGAACACAATCAAAAGAGAGGAGACAACTTCAGAATTTTAAACGAAGCAACCCTTGGAACCTTGTTTGGTCAAGTATGTTTTAATTAATTTTCATGGACTATAATTTACAGCATCTACGTACGACAAAATAATTGCTGTCTATAAATTTTATTACACTTTTAAGTTTCTTCAGCTTATAATTCTAAAAATCAAGTTAATTCCAACTTGTTTCTGTCTACAAAAACCTCCAAACTTTCCCTAACCTTCTTAAATCCTAGAACTACAAGTTCACCTTATTCAAACCAACCATGATTTCAACCATACGGAGCAGCGATCAAAGTTTCCTTTCTAGTGCAGCTTTACATAAATTTGACATCAAAGTCCACAGGAGAGTGCTTCTTGTACTTGTCCACCAACACCAACGTGGAATGCAGATCAGTAAGATTTAGTTCACCTGACCAATTGATTCATTGACCAAATAGTTCTGCAGTTCTTAGATATACCAAGAAACATCTTCATGGTAATTTAGTTTGTCTTTTTCTAGTTTCATCAAAGAACATCACAGCATATAAAAGTAAATTACCCTGCAGCATACTCATATTTTTCACTAGCCAGAACATAACGTGAAAGCAAGTGGTAAAGATTATTTGTGCTTGTGCTATGACTATGGTTGTTGACCACCAATGGAATGGAAATACAGTAAACAAAGAATAATCTAAAACTTGTTCATTCTCATAACAAGTGAACATCTCAAAACTTCCTGGATGTTCTATATTAATTTTTAAAGGCAATTCATGTGATAATGATACAGTTATTTGCTTAACAATGTCTATTGTTACACAGACAAGAGCTGACTGTTGACAAATCCATATCAAGGAAAAGCAATGGATCCAACTTCAAAAAATTAATAATAAGATCATATTGCCCGAAGAATTCCTATTGTTTTCAAACAATACTAAACTAACCAACTTGTAAGAAAATGCAAACGAGATTTACCTATGGCCGATCATGAACCGGATGATAATTCCCTTCTCTTGTTCCAATTGAAGAAGTCTCTCTCCTAATCAAACCCGAAAAGCTAGTCAGGGAAAGCCATGAAATTAACATATAATAGGACATACACACAAAGACAATATCAAATTATCACCTTGAGGCATCCAAGTTTGTCTAACCGAATCACGCCTCTTCCTACTACTAAAAGCAGTATTAATTCCAATAACTATGAAAGCCTTCTTCCTTGGCAAGCCCTCATGAGTCAATTCAGAGATGTGAGTGAACTCATCAGATCTCCTCATCTCTTGAGAACTTCGAGTAGCAGCCAGTTCCATCTGAAGCATTGAAATCGACTTGTCTAGTGATCTGCCACCTCCGAAAAAACCAAATTATCAATACAAACTTCAATTGATCCAGTAAACTTCATCATACTTGAAATGCTCGACCAATGATTCAAAAGCATGGATGGACTCCAAAAAAATTTTCAAAATCAACATTTTTTGAATTTCCCTAAGTTAGAAAATTACCAATGCAAAAATATGTCAATTTCAGTGTGAAAAAATGTAACAACACCACTAGAAAAGATAATTGTGCCTCATTGCCGACCAATGAAGCAAAAGCTAGAATGCACTCCAAACACTTTTCACAATCAACATCTTTTAAAGCTCCCTAAATTTGAAATTGTTAAGCATGTTGTTTAATTTTGATGATGTCTAATACATTAATTAAAAAATAAATAATATACATATTTAACACAAAATATTATCTATTTAAAATATACATACTTTATGATGCATTTGTTATAAATATTATTTAGATAAAAATATTTTAAAAATTTTACTATTCATGTTTTAATCACTATTCATCCTTTGACAAATTTGATGTGATTGTCTCTTTTGAGTAAATTTGTATTACATTATTTTGACATATATTGCACTAAATTCAAATTTACTTTACAATCATATTTGAATGTATTGATTATAAACATAGTTGATTTATACAGAACATCTTTTGAATATATTAAAGATTTATAAATAGTCAGTGGCCGTGTGGTGCATCAAATATATATATATATAATCAAAATCTTGAAAGTAATATACTATAATGATTGCAGGAGAAGACTTATTTAATTTTTTTCATTGTAAACAAATCCTTGAAGAAATTTTGCCTACAAAATGAAAAAGAAAAAGTTGCAAGTTGGTTTGAATTTGCTTGCAAAAAGAAAAAGAAAAAGTTGCAAAGTAGACACAATTTTCATATGGCTTTTGACTTCAAGGAACCCATAATAATGGAGCTTTGTGCTAACTTCTCATAATCCGAAGGAGCGTCTGTCTCTCCAACGGGTATATTTTTGAGTATAAATAGAAGTGATGTATATGGAGAAAAATCAAGAACTTGAAGGGAAAAAAATATGTGTGCTCCAAAATTTTTAAGTATATTGTATTCTGCTCTTTCACTTTCAGATCTAATAAGTGTAGCCTTTGTTCTTATACTTTCATATCTACTCTTTGTGAGAGAGTTGTTGTAAAAGAGGGTTTAAGCACCTTCTATTTTTATTCATTATTTTGTGAGAGATTTTTGTAAGGGTAAGGCATTTACTGTTAAGTGAGGCTCAATAGATAAAGTAAGACCTGTGCAAAATCCACAAGCTTGGTAGACTCGGTGGTGTATTGATTCATTTTGATAGTAAAGAAATTCTCAAGGAGGTTCCTTGGGGAGTGGACATAGGTCCAGTGTGCCGAATCACTATAAATCTCAGTGTTTGATTTTGTCTCCCTATCTCTCTTACTTTTATATTGATAATTATTATTATGTTTTTTTATTTGTTAAAATTGTGAATATTGTGTTTATTAATTTTCATATTGTAATTTTTTTTTAATAACCCAATTCACCCCCCCTCTTGGGTTGCCTACCTGGGATAACAATTGGTATCAAAGCCTAGACTCTAGTTTGTGTGACTTAACCGTCTTAGAGTAGATCATGACAACCCCTAGTTACTCCTTACCTGAGGGACAAGCATCCAATAGGCCACCACTGTTTAGAGGTACAAATTTTAACTATTGAAGAACTAGGATGACCATACATGTTCAATCTAATGATTATGAATGCTGGAAAATTATTTGCAATGATCCAAAAATTCCTACCAAAACCGTAGATGGCCTTAAAGTACTAAAACCTGAAGATGAGTGGAATAAATCAGGTACTAGAATGGCCCAAATTAATGTCAGAGCCACAAACATGTTGTATTGCGCCCTAGATACCAACGAATTTAACAAAATTTTCACATGTAAAACCGCAAAAGAAATTTGGGATAAGCTTATAGTGACTCATGAGGGAACCGAACAAGTTAAAGAATCTAGAGTCAGTTGGCTGGTCCATAATTATGAACTCTTTAAAATGAAGCTTGATGAAACTATTCCTCAAATGTTTACTCGCTTTACTGATATTATTAATGGTTTAACTTCTCTTGGAAAAATATATACTAATACTGAAATTGTAAGAAAAGTGCTTAGGTCATTGCCAAAAAGTTGGGAGACAAAAGTCATTGCCATTACCAAAGCCAAGGATTTATCGAAGCTAAGTCTAGATGAGTGAATGGGATCCCTCTTAACTCATGAGCTCATATTGCAAGAAGGAAAGGAAGAGAAGGATAACAACAAGAAGAAAGGAATAGCTTTCAAATCCACCTCGAAACATCAATAGGATGAGGAAGATGATTCAGATGATGATGAGGAAATGACATTCATCACTAGGAAGTTCAAAAGGTTTGTGAAAAAGAAACAAGGTGTGTGAAAATTTTTCAGAAAAGACTTCAACAACAGGGATTTTCAAAGGGGAGAAAATCACAAAAAATCTGAAGTTACCTGCTATGAATGCAACAAACCTGGATATTACAAATCAAAATGTCTGAAACTTAAGAAACAATTCAAGAAGGACAAGAAGAAAGCCATGATTGCAGCATGGGGAGAAGATAGCGATGAAAGCAACTCGAAAACCAAAGTTTGCAAAAATGAGGTTGTTAACCCATGCTTAATGGCACCTGCAAACGAAGATGAGGTAAATGACAAATCTTTTACATTTGATGAATTATAATCAGCTTTTGATGAATTACATGCTGAATTTATGAAACTTAGTTTGAAAAGTAATTGTCAAAAGAAAGTGTTTTCAAGTTTATCAAAAGAAAATGAATCATTAACTTTCAAGATAAATACTTCAAAAAATGAAGCCATGAAAATGAAAAAGGAAAATGAGATTTTAACTTAAAAAGAGTCTTCAATTTCTGAGAAAGAATTAGTTGTATTACTAGAAGAAAATGAGTCTTTAAAAAAGAAGCAAATTGTTTTGAAAGAAAATATTGAAAACTTGAAAAATATTCTTTCAAAATTCACTCAAGGTAGAGAGACTTTAGATAAAATTCTTAAAAATCAAAATCGTACTTTTGGTAGAGCCGGAATTGGATATAAGCCTTTTTCAAAAGTAAAAACTGTCAAAAATGGTTTTGTGCATACATCTTCTAGCCACTCTCATCTCACATGTCATTTTTGTGGTACAAAAGGTCATATTTCACCTTCATGTCTTGTTAAAATAAATCCTTTTGCTAAAATAAAAAAGATGTGGGTCCCTAAAGACATTTCAAGAGTGTCAAAATCTAACTTTTATGGACCCAAGAAAATATGGGTACCAATAGAAAAATCAAATTTTTGTAGGTATGTTTCAAGACAAAATCTAGTAACGATAGATGGTATTTTGACAGTGCATGTTCGAGGCACATGACCGGAAATAAAGCTATGTTCGCCACACTCCAACCAAAGGATGGTGGATATGTGACTTTCGGCGACAATAGAAAGGGTAAAATCATTGGTGTAGGTAGTATTGGTAAAAATCTTTCTCCTATTATTGAAAATGTTTTACTTGTTGAAAGTTTAAAACATAATTTGCTTAGCATTAGTGTAACGCCCTCAAAATGAACCCATAATATATATTATTAACATGCAACGTTATAAGAAAACAAAACATTATTTCATTCATCAGAGTAACCTTAATAAAAGACATTACATGTAATAATGAAAGTAAATGCCCTACGGGCTTACATCTTTCCAAGCCACCACTTGGACACAAAAGTATGAGTACTAACTCAATTACACATTAAGCCCTAGGCTTGAGTTTACATGTAACATCAAAATAAAACAAAATAAACAACTATCTAAACAGAGTCTTCAACTCCAAATCCATCCAAGCTAAGTCCTTGGAGGTAGCACATCACCTGAACCTGAAAATGATGTTCCCATATAGGGTGAGCCACAGCTCAGTAGAAATATACTAAACCAAATATAAGCATTGAATAAAGCAATAGCATTCAATAGATGGTTAACACAACTATTCACTTTACCACATACAGTTCCATGACATTAATGTGTATGACACGTTTCACTTTCCATTATTTATTCAACTTTCCATTTATATCAATATGGCTCAGAACCTGGCCAAACCATAACAGTGAACTATATATCACATTAACGTTTCTTCCAATATCAACAAAATAAATGAGACAAAGGCTCATATCAAAACACTTCCATACTTCCCGATTGATACACATTTTAGTGCTGTATCAACAACATGTAAAAACACTTCAAATCAATAAGCACACATATAATGATGCTAATGGAGTCCATCCCCTATCTCCTCCCAAACAAAATCCGGTTTAGAGGTCCATCCCCTATCTTCCCCTAAACCGTGGAGTACATCCCCTATCTCCTCCCAAACAAAATGCATATGCAACACACAATCAATACACGTATTTTCTGTATTAATTCAATAGTCAAAATCAATGACTTAACCAAAGTGATTAGTTTCAGTTTTCCCTAATCCACATGCAATGTCTACAACAATCACGACTATCCTCCACCGATAGCCCAAAAAGCTTATTTCTAACAGAAATAAATGTATCAACAAATGTAAATTTAACATTTTCATAGGTGGGTAATTAAACTAACCAGCTACACCATTAAATCACTAAATTCCCCAATTCCTTGAATTAAACTCAATTCCACATTTTTTCCTAAATTAATTATGCAAATTAATTGATTTCAACCACTAGGGTTTTTCCCAAAATTACCAAACAACCCCCAACATAGCAAAATACCATAACTTAGAACAAAACCTATAATATGGAGTAGGAAATCCCTACCTCGAAGCGAAGAACCCGAATGGAGAAGATGACGAAAATCCAAAGTGCTCCAAACCCAAGATTGTTCAGATTAAAAGGAAGCCCTCGACTCACTCTATCTTTTTAATAAAGGATCTAGGGTAGAAACACACTCCAAATAGATCAAACCTAAGAGAGAAGGTGAGTGGAAGGAGAGAGAAAACGTCCCTAGGGTTCTGAAATAAAAAAGATGCTGAAAAA
The DNA here is from genome assembly GCA_025200525.1 of Camellia lanceoleosa. NCBI lineage: Eukaryota > Viridiplantae > Streptophyta > Magnoliopsida > Ericales > Theaceae > Camellia > Camellia lanceoleosa. The sequence goes on from CM045759.1 coordinate 49,257,975, forward strand.
ATGTTTTAAAAACCGCTGCTGCCTATTTAAATAAAACAGGCTCGCTCGAGCGATGAAGTGGTCGCTCGAGCGACCAGGCACAAAGAATACTCGCTCGAGCTAAGGAAAGCTCGCTTGAGCCAACAACACGATGCTTCAGGTCTGCAACCCAGGAGCACGCTCGAGCGACAGAAAGCTCGCTCGAGCGAAGAACTCGTAACTCGCTCGAGCGAAGGAAAGCTCGCTCGAGCCAAGAAACTCTGCTTTCAGGTCTGCACTAGACGCAATCACTCGCTCGAGCGAAGAAACCCTGGATCGAGCGAAGTACCAAAAACAAATAGCTCGCTCGAGCGACTAACTTCTCGCTCGAGCGAAGGACCAAAATTATGGGCAGCAACCCTTTGCTCCCAAACACTCCCAACCTGTAACAAACCTGCCCAAAACATCCTATAACTCAAAAATAAGGAATTAAAGGATGACAACAACAAATATGTAACAACAGAATCTACGGAACATAAGTCCGGATACAACCACCAAATGGAAAGAGACCGGGGTCGCTATAATTAGTCAATTATGTGATAAAGGTTATAGAGTTATTTTTGAGAAAACTCATTACACTATTGAGAACACCCTATAAAACAAAACCTTATTTGTAGGTTATAGATATGAGAATGTATATGTGTTTGATTACATGATTTGTCTTCTCGTTTTAACATTAAATGTTTATTTGCTATAAATGAAACTAGTTGGTTATGGCATAGAAGATTATGACATGCTTATTTAGATTTAATTTCAAAACTTTCAAAAAATGAGTTAGTCATTGGTTTGCCTAAAATTAGTTTCGAAAAAGACAAACTTTGTGATGCATGCCAACTTGGAAAACAAACCAGAATTTCTTTTAAATCCAAAAAAATCGTTTCAACTAATAGACCGCTTCAACTCTTGCATATTGATTTATTCGGACCATCTAGAACATTAAGTTTAGGAGGAAAATCGTATGCTCTTGTTTGTGTTGATGATTATACTAGATATACATGGGTATTATTTTTAACACACAAAAATAATGCTTTTTATAATTTCTCAAAACTATGTAAAAGAATTCAAAATGAAAAAAGTCTTAATATTTGTAGTATTAGAAGTGATCATGGTAGAGAATTTGAAAATGATGATTTTATTATGTTTTATGATGACTTAGGAATAGGTCATAATTTCTCAGCCCCTAGAACTCCTCAACAAAATGGTGTGGTTGAGAGAAAAAATAGAACTCTTGAAGAAATGGCCCATACTAAGCTTTGTGAGAATAAGTTACCTAGATATTTTTGGGCTGAAGTCGTTTTCACTGTATGTTATGTTGTAAACCGTGCCATGATTAGACCTATTCTTAAGAAAACCCCCTATGAAATTTGGAAAGGTAGAAAGCCTAATATTAGCCACTTGCGTACTTTTGATTGTAAATGCTTTGTATTAAATAATAATAAAGATAACTTAGGAAAATTTGATGTTAAATCGGATGAAGCTGTATTTCTTGATTATTCAAATTCTAGTAAAGCTTATAGAGTATTCAATAAAAGAACCTTACTTGTTGAAGAATCTGTGCACGTTGCCTTTGACGAATCTAACAATATTGTTTCCAAGAATCTTGTAAATGATGACACTGCACAAACACATCCAAGAATAGAGAGCATTTACATAACAAATGAAAAAAAAATCCATTTCCTGAACAAAAAGAATAAATCACAGTAAAAAATCTTCAAGAAAAATATGCTCGTCCAGAAAACAAATCAAATCTACCAAAGGAATGGAAGTATGCTCATGGCCACCCTAAACACCTTATCATAGGTGATGCAGCGGAAGGTATAAAAACTCGTTCCTCTATTAAAAATGTTTATGGTAACTTAGCATTTGTTTCACAAATTGAACCAAAAATCATTTTTAGATGCAGAAAAAGATGAAAATTGGATTTTAGCAATGTAAGAAGAATTAAATCAATTTGAAAGAAATGAAATTTGGTTTTTGACTCCTCGGCCTAAGGATCATCTAGTTATTAGAACAAAATGGGTTTTTCGAAACAAAATGGATGAATCCTGAGTTGTTACTAGAAATAAAGCTAGATTGGTAGCCCAAGGTTATAATCAAGAAGAATGCATTGATTTTGATGAAACTTTTGCACCGGTTGCTAGACTTGAAGCTATTAGAATGTTACTTGCTTTCGCATGTTTTCAAGATTTCAAATTGTATCAAATGGATGTTAAAAGTGCTTTCTTAAATGGGTACATTTCAGAAGAAGTTTATGTTGAACAACCTCCCGGTTTTGAAAGTCATAAATACCCGGATCATGTTTTTAAACTTTCAAAAGCTTTATATGGTTTAAAACAAGCTTCTAGAGCGTGGTATGAAAGATTAAATAATTTTCTACTTGACAAAGGTTTAGAGGAAAATTGATACAACACTTTTTATAAAAACCAAAAAGGAGGATATACTAATTGTCAAATTTATGTTGATGATATTATATTTGGTGCTACAAATGAAAATTTGTGCAAAAAGTTTGCCGAAGATATGCAGGGTGAATTTGTGTAATGGCCGGGTTTCCTTTCTTCTCTTTTTCCTTTCCCTTTGGCTTCGTCCTCTCATGTTTCCATTGGGTTTAAAACGTCCGGAAGTTATTTCAAAATTTAAAATTCTCGTTCTTGTGTGTGTGTGTCGTTGTTGAAGTTTCTTGTTCCGGGAAGTGCGGAGTCGGGTCCGGGTCTTTGAGCAAAAGCAATTTTTCTAGGCTAGGGCACGCGTCTGTGACAAGGCTGCGTCTTTGAGTGGGGGACTTGAGTGAGTTGCACACTGCCTAAAAGGCAGGTGCGAGCTGAGGTGCAGATGGGGCACCACACGTGCGGGGGTGAGGGCCACATGTGCGGGAAGGGCACCCCGCACGTGCAAAGAAGGGCGCCACACGTGAGGGAATCTAGGCAGTTCGGGGCTCTGTTTTTCTTACACCCTAGGGCCGAATTTATTTCATTTCCTACACCTCTCTCTCACTCTAAAAGTTATGTTAACTCCCCCTTCTCTCTAGAAATCATCCCCTAGCATTAAAGACTCGTTGATTCTTGACATCCTTGAGTTTAGATCATCATCAACTCTCTTAATCTTGGAGATTCAAGGCAAGAGCTTCATTTGGATAGTGGAAATCAAGCTTCCTCTCATCTTCAAATTAGGGTTTCCCTTCTTCTTCTTCATCAAGCTTGAGGAAGGGTTATTCTGGAGTTATATATATAGTTTTGCTATTTCATGATGTTTTAGGAGTTTCTATTAGATTTAAAAACTTCAATCTTGTGGTTTTCAAAATGTAGAGATTTCCTTCAAAAGAAGGCTTTGTTCTAAACTTTAAAAATGTAAATTATCTTGAGGGATTCATCTTGTTGATCTATGAAAAATGTTTTGATGAGGGTTTCCACAAACAAAAAGGGGAAGTGATTATCTTGAGGAAAAACCCTAGAAATTGGAGGATTTTGAAAACACATGGAAATATTTGTGAATCTCTTTACTATTTTGTATTATGATGATGGGTGAGATGATATTATTGCAAAGTTGTTAAAAATGTTGAAAATGTATGTTGTTGGGAGTGATGAATGACTTTGTATCATGTATATGAAACTTCGTAAGATCTTGGAATTGTGTTGAGAACATGGTTTGCCTTGAAAGGATTATTTGTTGTAAATTGTTGTTGTGAGAAATGGTGGGCACATGGGTATTTTGTGAAATGACTTGAAGGGAAGAAATGAGAAATGGATTGATTGATATTGTTGTAGAGATATTTTGAGAATAGTAATTATTGCATCATATTTCAATTGAGTTATTATTATTGTGCACCTTGACATGTTTTGGAAAGACATTTATTTTGACAAAGAACATATTGTAATGAGAATTATGGAAATTTGAAAGGAGTAAATATGTGGTAAGTCCGGATAGGGGGTGTAGTTGAATTTGATAAGTTGGCCTGAGTGTCCTTGGTGAAAGACCAGAAAATCGCGCGAATAGGTGTCGAGCCTTCCGGTTAATACCGGTAAAAATGACAGTTTGGTAGTACTCGTAGAGTCTACTTGCAGACACCAGCCTAGGGACTATCAGTGTCGTATTTACCACCCCTATTCATTAATGATTGGAAATTTTGGGAAAAATGTTGAGATTGCAAACGATTGTTGGAAAGATAGAAACCTTTAAATGTGCATGAAATGGACTTTCTTATAAGGATGCATGGCATGGAATTAACAATTGCATTGTTTTAAAGAGTATGCATAACTGTATATACTTTGTAAGAATTCTCTACTGGGCTTTGTGCTCACCCCTATGGGATTTGGTGCAGGTAAAGATGTGGTGATCCCGCCGAACTGAGGGCGTGGATATTTTGAAAAGTGTACATCACTCTTTTATTTTGTGATATTCTTTTGAGCCAAGGGCTAATGTGTATGGGTTGCAGAAACCATTTTGTGCAACCAGGCTTATGCCTTGGAAGATGTAAGCCCATAAGGGCACTTTATTTATTTTGAGACCAGATGCTTCACATGCTATAGATTCATGTGATCTCTTTTATCATTTGAATGTGTAATCGCATGTGAACTTTTGTATAAACTCTCTCATTGACTATGTAAAGATGGAAGGTTTATTGCTATGTTTTGGTAAATATTATTTGATGTGGGTGGTTCATGTTGGAATATTTTGGGGCATTACAATTTGAAATGAGTATGATGGGGGAGTTAAATTACTTCATTGGTCTACAAAATAAACAAACTAATGATGGAATCCATTTAAATCAAACGAAATATATCAAGGATCTACTTAAAAGGTTTGAAGTGGAATCATCAAAGCCTATAGCAACTCCAATGAGCACATCAATAAAAATCGACAAAGATGAGAAGGTAAACCTGTAGATGAAAAGAAATATCGAGGTATGATTGGTTCCTTACTCTATCTTACTGCAAGTAGACCCGATATAATGCTTAATGTTTGTATGTGTGCTGTTTTCAATCCACACCGAAAGAGTCACATATCACTACAGTCAAACGTATTTTCAGATATCTTGTTGGCACTCCAAATTTGGGATTATGGTATCCTAAGGGAACCACTTTTGAACTTTTCGGTTACTCGGATGCCGACTTTGCGGGATGTAGACTTGACTGAAAAAGCACTAGTGGCACTTGTCATTTTCTTGGACATTCTCTCACTTCCTGGTTTTGCAAAAAACAAAACTCAGTGGCTCTGTCAATTGCTGAAGCAGAATATATTGCCGCCACTGGGTGTTGTGCACAATTGCTTTGGATGAAACAATAACTTTAAGATTTTGAATTTCACTATGATCATATTCCTATAAAATATGATAACACAAGTGCCATTAACCTTTCTAAAAATCCTATTTAGCACTCACGCACTAAACACATTGAAATAAGGCTTTTTTTTTCTCTAAGAGATCATGTACTCAAAGGTGACATTGAACTCAAATTTGTGCGTACAAATCATCAATTACCTAATATATTTACCAGGCCTCTTAATGAAGAACAATTTTGTTATATTAGAACTGAACTTGGTATGATGAATATTCCAATGTAATATTTATATTAAATATAAAAAAAAATAAACAAAATAAAACAACATAAAAATAATAATAATAATAAATAATTAAATAAAATAATTATAATAACTATATATATATATATATGTATATATATTCTCTCTTTCTCTCACCCACTCTGTCTCTATCTCTCACCCGCTCTCTCTCTCACTCTCTGTTTTCTCTTTCACTCTCGCTCTTTTTCTTCCTCTCATCCGCAGACACCATCTTCATCCTCACCATCGTCTACCACCAGCTCCACCATCCATAACATCATCCATCACTTTCATCACTACCATCATCCACCCAAATCCCTCACCAATCTACCGAGATCAATCACTACTCTACCCAAAATCTTTATCACCATCATTTCCGATTCATCAAGTTCCATTACTGATCCATCAAGATCCGTGACTGATCCACCAAGATCCATTGTCGATCTACAAAATTCATCACCGATCTACAAACATTCATCCTCGATCTTCTCCATTCTTTCCAATAATCAACATCATCGCTGATCAACATGTTAAAATTATTTTTGCACTATGTTATATTTTTTATATGGTTGTATGTGCTCCAAACTCTCTTGGATTTAATAATATTTGCTTCTACCTTGTCTGAAGAAATTGTTTTTATTTGTATTTTTTGTTTTTATACTAGTGCACTTAGTGTAGTTGTTTTTGGCCAGATCTTAATGGCCCTTTGTATTATAAATTGGTAATCTATATATATATATATATTTTTTACAATTTGTGTAATTTTCTTTTGTGCATTAATTCAGGGGGAGATTCGCATTATATAATCTTTTGAGATTACATGAATGAAAAAAATTAAAACATCAAAATAAGAGTAATCTTAAGAGGCTGTTTGTATATTCTGTGCATAATTTTAGGGGGAGTACATATAATTTTTACTCTATCTTCATCAATAATTTTTTTTGCAAAGATCGAAAAAAATTTCCAACATAAATGCTTGCAATTTTATTTCAGAAGGAGAAAATATTACTCGATTACATGTAAGTTTTCAAAAGGCTTCACAGTTTTTTTGCGTTTCACTTCTCCCAATAACTTTTCATGAGCCTCCTTTACATGCCTCTCTCTATTTTCGACTTTTGTGAGTCTTGGCATTATAACCATTGCATAATATTGCACCACATTCTCCAACTGCGCATTTTTCCTTTCTAGCTCTTTCTTCTTCTGACGAATATTAGCCAGTTGTTGTTTTAACAAGCACACCTTGTCTCTCCATTGCTGATTTTCTTGTATTCTTACTTGTAGTTGTCGAGTCATATTTGTAATGCCCCGAAATAATTTGACATGAACTACCCACAAGTAATCAACATTCACTCAACAATAATAATAATTTACCCATCTTTACATAATTAATAATGAGTCCTTACAAAGGTTTTACATGCAGGTATACATTCATCGATACAAAACATATGAATCTATTGCATGTAAAGCATTCATTCTCAAAATAATATAATGCCCTTAAGGGCTTACATCTTCTAAGGCATAAGCCTGCTTACACAAAAATGGTTTCTGCAATCCATACACATTAGCCCTTTGCTCAAAAGAATATCACAAAATAAAAGAGATATGTACTCTTCTCAAAATGTCCACGCCCTCAGTTCGGCGGGATCACCACATCTTTACCTGCACCAAAACCCATAGGGACGAGCACATAGCCCAGTAGAGAATCCTTAACAAAGTATGTACATTTATGCCAAATTCACAATATTTTATGTAAATGCATATGTTATGCCATGCCGTTTAAAGGAAATCTCATATTAAGCTATTCTTGAAAAAAAAAAATCACCATGCTTCCATTCAACATTTATGCAACCTCATTAATTCCCACACTTCCAATTTTAAATCATAAGGGGACGGTAAATACATCACTGGTAATCCCTAGGCTAGCGTCTGCAAGTAGGCTCAACAAGCACTACCACACTGTCATTTTTACCGGTGATAACCGGAAGGCTCGCCACCTATTCGCGCGGTTTTTTGGTCTTTCACCAAGGACACTCAGGCCATCTTATCAAATACAACTACACCCCCTATCTGGACTTACCATGTATTTACCCTCTTTAACATTCTCATAATTCTCATTACAACATAACCTTTCTCAATGTAAATGTTTTCCAAAACTCATGCCATGATGTATAGAAATGACAAAATTAACATGAAGATATGATGCAACGATGACATTTCATAGCATTTCTTCCTTTGCCTTCCTCCAATACCATCACACAATTAATCACATGTTCCACCGATGTTAATTAACATGTAGCATTAGCTCATCATTACATGTTTCATAACATTCTAGTCATTTCATGATTATGTGAGACTTTCAATATCAACCTCCAAGCTTTCAATTCTCAAGGTCAATGGTGTTCAATAACTACCATCTCACAATAAATTATTTTTCCATGCCACTAGCAACAATCTTAAAAGTAAATTCTCAATTTCATAGATCAAGGAAATTATCATTTTTCTTACCAAAATGTAAACTCTACACTCACACACCCATTTAAACACAAGAGAAGATGTTTACTCCATGGATTTCCATGGTTTCACAAAAAGCCCCAATTTCTAGGTTTTCACAAAGTCTAAACATTTTTCATCTTCTTTATGAACTCTCTCCATACATATCAATCTCAATCTACAAGGTTCCACACTTCTCAAATATTCTTTAAAACAAGATGAGATGAGTTTTTCTTTAAGCAAAAATCAACAATTTCTTGAGCCCTAGGCTCCATTTTCGAAATACATAGAGGGTTTCACAAAATCAACAAGAAACTTGTATAAATACACATGTAACTCGAAGGAAACCCTACCTCAAAGGCTTGAGAAGGAGCAAGATGAAACCCTAGAGTTAGAAGATGAGAGAGAGCCTTGGATTTGCTTCCACCAAATGAAACCCAGCTTTGATTCTTCAAAATCTTAAAAGAGATGATGATGTTCTTGACCTAAGATGAGCAAAATCAAAGAGGTGTAGATGTTTGAGGGGTTTTCTAGAGAGAAGGAGGAGAAACAGAGTTTAATGAGAGATACATTCGGTTCAAAATGATACAAAAAACAAAGTTTCAAACTTCCCAGTTGGCCACTCGTGCGGCCCATTTTCTCTGCTCGTGCGCTCTAGACAGTAGCCAATTTTTTGGGTGTCAAGCTTGGCCGCTCGTGCGACCCCTCCCACCACTAGAGCGACCCACTTCTGCACGTGCAGCCTTGGCCCAGCAGCTCACAAATTCCACTTCGACCCCGGCACCCCAAACTCACCCGTGCACCCTCCGAAACGACCGAAAATTCAACACCGAGGAAAAGTGGATAAGAAACAATCTCTGGACATTTCAATTTGACAAGAATAAAAGGAGAACGAAGCGAAAGAAAGAAAGAACAAAAGAAAAAGAAGGTCAGTCATCACAATATTGGAAACCACAATCATCACCTGTGTACTAAGAGCCATAGTGTTATTAATAGCTTTGATATCATTCCGATTACCAATAACACTAGAACCCTCATTTACAGGAATAGTGTATGACTGCACCATTGGTAACCTCTCATTTTCCTGCATTATAGGCACCTCATGCATGTCCGCACCTTTGATGGCTAAGGTCAGGAATGACATGATTACACAAGAAGATAAAACAAATTTTTCTCTAACAACACTTGACACTTTCGTATCTCTACCTATCCTCTTTGTCACTTTTTATACACTCCGCCGATCTAATATTTGATGCATATCTGCTAAAATCTATTGTTTGTCAACATTTTGGGAGCCAGAGATGCTTCAAAATCCCCACAAAGATCATGACACGACATAAGCAACATTATTATAATTTTATTTTATTTTATTTTTTTTACATCTCAGATTATTTTCTCACATATGTTTGTCTAATTTTTGTTTTGATCACTGACATTTTTTTTTTCTCTCTACCACCTTCCCATCTCCATATTTTACTTTGATGATGTCAAAGGGGAAGAAAAATATGAATTGAATTGTTTTGAATTGTGAATTTCTGTGAATTGTTGTGCATATATCAAATATCTTATGTGGCAAAATTATCAAATATTTTGTTGATTTTAATTTTGTATCAAACCCATTCATGTATTGCCATCATCAAAAAGGGGGAGATTGTTAATCATGTTGTTTAATTTTGATGATGTCTAATATATTAATTAAAAAATAAATAATATACATATTTGACACAAAATATTATTTGTTTAAATATACATACTTTATGATACATTTGTTATACATATTATTTAAATAAAAATATTTTGAAAATTTTACTATTCATGTTTTAATCACTATTCATCCTTTGACAAATCCTTGAAGATGATTTGCCTCCAGAATGAAAAAGAAAAAGTTGCAAGTTGGTTTGAATTTGCTTGAAAAAAGAAAAAGAAAAAGTTGCAAAGTAGACACAATTTTCATATGGCTTTTGACTTCAAGGAACCCATAATAATGAAGCTTTGTGCTTACTTCTCATAATCCGAAGAAGCGACTGTCTCTCTAATGGGTATATTTTTTAGTATAAATAGAAGTGATGTGTGCGGAGAAAAATCAAGAACTTGAAGAGAAAAAAAATCTGTGCGCACCAAAATTTTTGAGTATATTGTATTCTGCTCTTTCATTTTCAGATCTAAGTGTAGCCTTTGTTCTTACATTTTCATATCTACCCTTTGTGAGAGAATTATTGTAAAAGATCGTTTAAGTACCTCTTATTTTTATTCATTATTTTGTAAAAAAAATTTGTAAGGGTAAGGCATTTACTGTTGAGTGAGGCTCAATAGATAAAAGTAAGACCTATGCAAAATCCACAATCTTGGTAAAGACTTGGTGGTGTATTGATTCATTTTGATAGTAAGGAAATACTCAAGAAGGTTCCTTGGGGAGTGGACGTAGGCTCAGTGTGTCGAACCACTATAAATCTCAGTGTTTGATTTTCTCTCCCTATCTCTCTTACTTTTATATTGATAATTATTATTCTGTTTTTTATTTGTTAAAATTATGAATATTGTGTTTATTAATTTTAATATTGTAAATTTTTTTTTTAATAACCCAATTTACCTCCCTCTTGGGTTGCCTACCTGGGATAATAGAAATATTACAATGCAAAAATTCACAAGTCAATTTTAGTTGAAGGAAAATGTAATAACACTTCGAAAAAAGATATTTGTACCTCATTTACTACAAGAAATTACACTTTTGGCGACTACTTTTGGCAACGACGTCAATTTTTCATTGCCAAAAGTATATTTTTGGTGACACAGTGATCAATTTCGTTGGAAAAAGTATACCTTTACCGACGCAATTTGCTACCATCGCTAAAAAAACATAACATTCTTTTAGCGCCAAAATTTCAAAACTTTTAGCTACGAGGCTTATGTTTTAGCAACACAATGAGCGTTACTATTAGTGTGCTTACTTTTGGCGTCGACAAGTTGGCATGGGCAAAGAGTTAACCATTTAGCAACGATAACACTATTCATCGGTAAAAGTTTTGCTAGTGGAATGATGCGATTTAGTGATTTGTGTTTTTATTATAACTTTTCAAAGAGTTTTAAATATTCTAGTCACTGAATTGTAAAATTAAAATGATCATTGAATTAGATCACAAAATGAACCCATTAAGCTCAAATACACTCTTAAATTGAGATGACTAATTTGAGAAAATTTAAACTTTTTCAAAGAATATGGTTAGATTATCAATTTCAATATATTTGGTTTTATGTTCAGAAACTAGTTTCAAATTTTTTTTTTCCTAAAAAACTAAAAAAAATTGGGGGGGAAAAAAGTACTTATTATTTTTGTGTAATTTTATCTTTTAGGTCTTAAATACTTTTTAAAATTTTAAAAATATAATTTTGATTTTTATTGCTCTCAAATTATTTTTAATTTTTTCAAAAAAAAAAAATCTAAAAATTGTTTTGAAATAATTTTTTGTTTGTTTGTTTGTTTGTTTGTTTTTGGGTGATCTGCTGATCAGGCAATGGCATTTCCCTCTTAAAATTAACTCCTTTTTTTCCCTTCATCAATCTCTACGATTTCACTCTTGCACACACTTCTCTCACAATTCGTAGTTCTCTCTCCCTTATGATTTCACTCTTGATTGTAGGGTTTGTGCCGCTTGCTGTTGCCGTGCAAGATGGTCAGTGCTTTAGTCTGCCCCTACAGGTTTGTTCCCTTTTTGCTTTGTATCTCAATGTCCCTGTTTCTCTCTCTCAATTTTTTAACTGAATCTATGTTTGTCTATTTTCACTTCTTCTACTACTGCCTCTATCTACACATTTTGTAACTTCTTGTTCTGTCAAGCATCTTAGATTGTTTTCTGGGTTATTGTTGTTTCTTGTAAAGATTGAGACCCTCATGGTTGTTTTCTCTCATTTGGCTCTCAGCATCTGAAGAACATTTTTAAGTGCAAAGAGTGGCAGCAATGTTAAACAAAAGAAATATAAAGTCCCAACTTTTTTTCTGATTGTTTTTTTGTTGTTGTCGTTTTGTTTTTGTTTTTGTTTATTTTTTTTCTTGCTTTAGTATTTTTAAAAATTATCAAGTCCCCAAAAAACAAAAGAAAAGTAAAAAATCCAAACAAATTGAGGCCAAACAGGGAGTAAAAATCCAAACAAATTCAGTAAGGCACTCATAAGTGATCCAAACAGAGATTTCTTTTTTGTCCTGCTCTATGATATCTAGATGTGTTTATATGAAGGGAACAAAACTATATTGTATTTTGTAGTCACTATTATGTGTAATTAAAATTTACTAGTTTTTCTTTGATCATACTTTCACCATTGCCATGTGGCACTAGTAGGACTTATGGAATAGGATTGTTCATGGAAGCCTGGCCAACCTAGGCCTCCATGTTGATCCGCTCTAATTTTTGCTCCCAGACTTTTAATACTCTACTCTGACATATGAACAATACCAATTTTATCAAATCTGCAACTACTTTCATGTTCATTTTTCTATTTGAGTGACGAAATGCATAATTTGCTTACATTTGCTTGTTGGGATTTTTGCATGTGTAGAAGGATATACTATCTACTCTAAAAAACTGCAATCATGAATCATGATGCTTTATTGAGTTGACTTGTTCTTTTCATAACACACAGTAGTGGACTTCATGTCTCTCAATATTCCCATGTGCCTATTATATTTGATACCAGTAGAATTTGGTAAGGTCCTTAGAGTACAATTTAAAAATTTTAAAGTCTGATTCATTTAATGGAGTTAGGGCATGCTATCTCTTTTGTGTGTGTGTGTGTATCTCTCTGGATGTATGTGTGTAAAAAGTTTTTAAAGGACTTAGTGCTCATGATGTGCTATGCTATATCAACATTTACAAGTCTTGGGGGTAGAGATGGCAATCGAAACCCGGGCCGATGGGGACCCGATCCCCCGACCCCGAATTGAGTGGTGATTCCCCGAAAAATACCCCTGGCAGGCCGGGGGTGGTATTAAAAATTAAATCCCCGATGATATACGGGCCCGGGACGGGGATACATGTTTCAGCCCCGGACCCACCCCGACCCCGATCCCGATCCCGATCCCCGTCGCGTTTTTCCCGATGTAAAATTATTGTTCTACCCTTGTATATATATATATAACATATGTGTGTAGGGTTTGGTTAAACCAAACCTCAGCCTCATCTCAGTCCCTTCTATCTTCCTCTCTGTCTCTTCTCTCTCTCTCTTTCTCTCTCTCTCTCTCTTCTACTCTCACTCTCGCACCTCTCCGCCGATCGCCTCCTCTGTCGTCCTCCTCCACCGTTCGTCCTCCTCCTTCGCCGATCGTCCTCCCCCGATTGTCCTCTTCCGACAAAGATCTCAGTTGTTTTGAAACAGATTTTGTGTATGTATACAGATTTTTTTTTGTTGTTGAAACAATTTTTTATATGTGTATGTATACAATTTTTTTTTTTAATTTTTTTTGAACGAATACAGATCTGTTCAACAGATCCGTTTGTGTGTATGCATAATTTTTTTTTTTATTTTTTTTGAACGAAAACAGATCTGTTGTTGAAACAAATTAGTTTGTGTGTAATACATGTATGGTGGTGATGTTGTTGTTGATGGTGTTGTTGAACAAAACAAATCTGTTATTCTTTTTTTATCTGTTATTGATTTTTTGATCTGTTGATGATGATCTGTAATTTTTTTTTGATCTGTTGATGATTATAGCGACCCCGGTCTTTTCCCATTTGATTATTGTATCCGGACTTAGGTTCCGTAGATTCTGTCATTGTATAATTGTTGTTGTCATCCTTTATTTTCTCTTGGAGTTGTAGGATGTGTTGGGCAGGTTTGTTTCAGGTTGGTTGGGTTCGGAAACCAAGTGTTGCTGTCCAGTTTTTGGGTTGGTCGCTCGAGTGAGGACTTGGTCGCTCGAGCGAGGGTTGTATTTTGTGTCTGGTGGCTCGAGCCAGCTTTTCTTCGCTCGAGCGAGCGATTGCGTCGAGTATAGACCTGAGAGTAGTGTTTCTTCGCTTGAGCGAGCGAGGTGTATGTTTTCGAGTTCTTCGCTCGAGTGAGCATTCTGTCGCTCGAGCGTGCTTATGGATTTCAGACCTGAAGCATCGAGTTTTTGGCTTGAGCAAGCTTTTCTTCGCTCGAGCGAGTCTTTCTTGTGTCTGGTCACTCGAGCGACCATGTCTTCGCTCGAGCGAGCCTGTCAGATTTAAATAGGCAGCAGCGGGTTTTAAATCACTTTTTCACATTCTTTTGATTCCAAAACCCTAGGTCCGTCCTCTCTCTCCCTCTACACACCTTCTCCCTTAGGTTTGATCTACTTAGAGTGTGTTTCTATCCTAGATCCTTTATTAAAAAGATAGTGTGGGTCGATGGCTTCTGTTTAATCTGAACAATCTTGGATTTGGAGCACTTTGGATTTTGGGTCATCATCTCCGTCTTCTCTATTCGGGTTATTTTCTTCGAGGTAGGGATTTCCTACTCCATATTATAGGCTTTGTTCTAAGTTTTGGTATTTTGATATGTTGGGGGTTATTTGGTAATTTTGAGAAAAACCCTAAATGTTTTAATAAATTAATCTGTATAGTTAATTTAAAGAAAATTGGGGAATTTAATTGAATTCATGGAATTGGGCAATTATAAGTCTAAATGGTGTAGTTGAATAATTTAATCACCCGCCTACTGAATTATTGAGATTATAATTGTTGATATGTTTATTTCTTGTTTAGAAATAACTGTTTTGGGCTATCGGTGGAGGATAGTCGTGATTGTTGTAGACATTGCATGTGGATTAGGGAAAATTGAAACTAATCAATTTGGTTAAGTCATTAATTTTGACTATTGAATTAATACAGAAAATACGCGTATTGATTGAGCATTGCATATGCATTTGTTTGGGAGGAGATAGGGGATGTACTCCACCGCTTAGGGGAAGATAGGGGATGGACCTCTAAACCGGATTTTTGTTTGGGAGGAGATAGGGGATGGACTCCATTAGCATCACTATTATGTGTGCTTATTGATTTATAGAAGTATTTCTATATGTTGTTGATACAGCACTAAAATGTGTATCAAATGAGAAGTATGAAGTGTTTTGATATGAGCCTTAGTCTTATTTGTTTTGTTGATATTGGAAGTAATGTTAATGTGATGTGTAGTTCACTGTTATAATTTGGCCAAGTTCTGAGCCATATTGATAAAAATGAAAAGTTGAATAAATAATGGAAAGTAAAAACTGATATTTGAGTTAACCATCTATTGAATGCTATTGCTTTATTCAATGCTTATATTTGGTTTAGTATATTTCTACTGGGCTGTGGCTCACCCTGTACGGGAACATCATTTTCAGGTTCAGGTGACATGCTACCTCCAAGGAATTAGCTTGGAAGGATTTAGAGTTGAAGACTCATTTAGATTAGTTGTTATTTGCTTTATTCGTTATTACATGTAAGGACTCAAGCCAAGGGCTTAACTTGTAAATGAGTTAGTACTCATATTTTTGTGTCCAAGTATTGGCTTGGAAAGATGTAAGCCCGTAGGGCATTTACTTTCTTTATTACATGTAATGTCTTTTAATAAGTTTACTCTGATGAATGGAATAATACTCTTTGTTTTCTTATAATGACGCATGGTAATGTTATATATTATGGGTTTAATTTTGAGGGCGTGACAATGATGATCTGTAATTTTTTTGTTTTTGATCTCTGTTGTTGATGATGAGCTTCATCTATTTTTTTTTTTTTATCTGTTGATCTGTTGTTTTTTGATCTATTGATGAGGATCGGGGAATTTCGGGGTCGGGAAAACCCGATCCCCGTTGGGGATGGGGATGGGAACTGTGATTGGTTCCCCGTCGGGGATCAGGGCCGGGGACGGGGAAGTTTTGGCCATCGGGGATAGGGGACGGGGAGGGTGATCCCCGGCCCCGCCCCGCCCCGTTGCCATTCCTACTTGGGGGCTTGATATCTTAGTTTACTCGGGGATATTCCTTTCAAGTTCTTTCTGATTAATTGCTTTTATTCATTTTACTTTTAGTATGCAATTAACCCTACATTTTGAGGTAAATTTCATACATTTGGAGCTGTAGATATCTCATTGAAGTTTTGGTTGTACTTGAACAATTAGTCAGCTATTTTTTAACTGGTAGGTTGATTAACAGCTATCCAAAAATGGGGATAAAGCTGCGTATATCTTGTTCTCTCCACACCTTACTTTAGCTGAGGACCTAATATTCGATAGGTCATAAGGATTTGGCAACTATAAGATACTAGTATTTGTGTTAGATTTTAAGAAGTCTAAAATTTCTTTTGGATGCTTGTGAGGTCAAGTTCCAAAAGAGTTTGACCACAGCTTCTTTAGCATGGTATCTTGTGAGATTGTGAAGCCTAAGATTTGTAAGCCTAACATTTGTGTTTGTGATGCTGGTGCTGACTGAAAAGGGTAAAAGTTTAAAGGCTGGCTCTACCACCTGATATATAGGAAAAAGTTCTGTCAATACCGTGGTTAGGAGACAAGGTAATGTGGGCTTGATAGTGTTAAATGTTAGATGCCTCTCTTGATTGGTAGTTTGTGTGTTGGACACTTGTTGACTAGTGACCCGCTTCTCTTGATTGGAGACTTGCTAAAAAGTTGTATGTTAGTTGCCCAAGAAATATACGAAAGTATATGAGCTTGCACATTTTTCCTTGAGGTATTTGTAGTACAATTTTATCAAGCTATTTATAGTACAGTTTTATGAAGATATTATTGGAATCATGGAGTTTCATAAATCAATAGAGAAACAATACATATGCCTACTATATACCTTTCTTTTTCTATCCTTCTTGAAATTTTTCTATCCTTCTTTTAGTTGTTTGTTAAACTTTGTTAAGGTTTCATTTTTTTTGTCCACAACATAGGCTTAGGCTTGCTATTGCTATTTCACTTCCTTCTCACACTTATCCAATTCATGACTAAGTTTAGTAATGTAACATGAAATTTTATTTTATTTTTTGTTGATAAATGTAAAAAACACTTAACTTAATATATAATATATGCAGATAGAATATAATTTTAAAGGATTTGTTGGTCAAAACCTTGATACAAAATTAAAAAAGCCTATAGCTAGATGCACCTTTATTGACGATGATGTGTCACTCTACAATTATATTAACTACTTTGTCTTTATGTTTAAAAAAATAAAAAATAATAAAATAATAAAAAATAATAAATAATAATAATAATAATAATAATAATAATAATAATAATAATAATAATAATAATAAAGGTTGTGTCCTATTGGTATTAACTACTATCTTATGATCAGATATGGACAGGAGTTGGATGTTAATTTCTAACAGATTTAGTCAGCCATATGTAGATGGGGTGAACTCATTTATTGAATTTGCAAAGGTTCATTTGGGTGAGGCTAGGGAGATTAAGTGCCCATGCATCAATTGTTGTAACTTTTATAAGCAGGAGTATGATATTGTGAAGGCTCATTTGCCCATAAGTGGGATGATAGTATCATACACCACTTGGTTAGAACACGGTGAACTTCCAGAACACAATAACCTTGATGAAAGCAATGGTGAGAATGAAGAGGATCAAGATGAATATGATGAACTAATAGAGGACTATCAGAGAGCAAATTTTATGGAGGGTGATACTCTAGAAAGATAGGATGTACGACACTTTGATAAATTGTTAGATGCTTCCCAATGTTGCTTGTACCCAGGTTGCAAAAACTCAGATACTTTGTTATCATTTGTTATTTAGATGCTACATGTGAAGGTAGAAAATAGGTGGAGCAATAAGTCTTTTGACAAGGTTTTGGAGATACGAAGGCGATACCTACCAGAAGGCCACGTGGTTCCAGGGGTACGAGCCTTGATAAATGTCAATTTCTAAGTGCAAGAAGTTACTACGTGACTTGGGCTTGGGGTTCAAGCCCATCGATGCATGATTGTGTACTATTTTGGAAGGAGAATGCTCACTTGGAAAAATGTCCCACATGTTAAGCATCTAGATACAGAGTAAATGATAGCAAGGGTAAAAAGATCCCTTACAAGATATTGCGTTACTTCCCGTTGACACCTAGGTTGAGAAGATTGTACATGTCTAGGAAGGTGGCAAAAGACATGAGATGGCATAGTGATAAGCGTGTGGATGATGGTGTAGGGAGGCATCCGGCTGATTGTAAAGAGTGGAAGGAATTTGATTTGCATTATCCAGAGTTTGCCCAGGAGACTCACAATGTTAGGTTGGCCCTAGCCACCGATGGGTTCAACCCTTTTGGGAACATGAGCACTTCCTATAGCATGTGGCCTGTCATACTTATGCCCTATAACCTCCCACCTTGGAGATGTATGAAGGCCCCATTTTTCATGATGTCCTTACTTATTCCTGGACGTAATCAACCAAGGACTGATATTGATGTCTACCTAAGGCCATTGATTGATGAGTTTAAGGAGTTGTGGGAGAATAGTGTGATGACTTACGATGCCTCCACTGAACAGACCTTCTGGATGCATGCAACTGTAATGTGGACCATAAATGACTTCCCTGCATATGGTGACTTATCCGGATGGGGAACTAAAGGTTATTTGTCTTGCCCTCCTTGTAATGATAATTCGTTGTCATGCGGGTTGATCAGTAAGATTGGGTGGGTGGGTCATCAAGCTTACTTGCCTGATAACCACCATTGGAGGAAAGACAAGAAGTTTGATGGTTTAACTGAGCTTAGAAAGAAATCCTTGGATTTACCGGTGGAAAAAGTAATGGCTCAATTGGATCAATTGCGGGAAGTCAAGTTTGGAAAGGATCCTATCAACAAGAAAAGACCACGAGAGTCTGAAGAATTGAATTGGACAAAGAAAAGCATAATGTGGGAGCTACCGTATTGGAAGAAACTAAACCTCCGACACAATCTTAATGTCATGCACATTGAGAAGAATATTTGTGAAAACTTTTACGGAACGATGTTGGCCATAGATGGGAAAAACAAGGACGTACAAAGCACGTGATGATTTGCAAGAAATGGGCATAAGGCAAGAATTGCATCTACAGAGGAAAGATAACGGATCCGTTGTAAAGCCTCGGGCAGCCTACACATTGGATTCTCGACAAATAGAATGTTTTTGTGAATTCTTGAAGTCTATTAGTTATCTAGATGGCTATGCAGCAAACATCTCAAGATGTGCGACTTCTAAAAATAGAAGATTATCGGGCATGAAAAACCATGATTGTCATGTCCTGCTTCAGCGACTTCTACCAATTAGCATGCGTGGTTTTGTGAACAAGGAGATCTGTACAACACTATTTGAGTTGGGCAACTTCTTCCAAGAACTGTGCTCAAAAACATTAAGGCAGACTGATTTGGAAAAAATGGATGAACGAATTGTGCTCATACTTTGCAAGTTAGAGAAAATTTTTCCTCCTGCTTTCTTTGATGTGATGGTCCATTTGGCTATTCACTTGCCACGTGAGGCCATGTTTGCTGGACCGGTGCAATATCGATGGATGTACCCGATCGAAAGGTAATCATTATGAACATATGGTTATTTATTAATTTGTTATAACTAAACTATTGTGAAAAAATCCACCCATAAAAGACTATTGTTTAAGAAGTAATTTTCTTGCATCAAGAAGCATAATTTTCATTGTCAATTTTTTTTGAAGGTTTCTCAGGACTTTGAAAGGGTATGTCAGTAATAGAGCATGTCTAGAAGGTTCTATCGCTGAGGCTTACATTGTCAAAGAATGTCTTACTTTTTGTTCAATCTACTTAAAAGGGATTGATAAACTTGAATGAAATGATGATGATGGTGAACGTGGTCCCGAGATGGAGGTCTTCACCCAAAATGCTCGTCTATTCTCACTTATCACAAGCACTCTTGACCCTTTGTAGACTGAACGAGAAATGGCTCATTGGTTTGTGTTGTACAATAGCTCTGATGTGGAACCATATATTGAGTATGTATTTCAATTTAATTATGTTTATGCATAATCGTTCCATTTTGTTTCAAACTCTCTAAGTTAATTACGTGTATCACATTTCCTTAGGTAGGGAGCAGAAAAATATTGTACATAATCTACAAGGACGTGACATAACTCGGGTACAACGAGAAGAATTTCCAAAATGGTTCAAAAATCATGTAAGATATACTAAAGAAAATAACTGAATACAATTGTTGTAACTTTCAATTCACATTAACTTAGTACACTTGTTATATGGTGTTTATGTAGATGAATGATTTGCGAACGAAGGGTCACCTGAAGCAATTGACGAATTGTGGTCATTAGCAAATGGTCCTGGATCGGTAATTGACTTTTATTCTAGGTGCATCTACAATGGAATTCGATTCCATACTAGAAATCGTGAAAATCGTCGTACCTGCCAAAATAGTGGGTTGGTCATAGAAGGGAACCATAATGGGAACCAAATTAATTTTTACGACTACTTGTGCAAAATATGGGAATTGAAATTCTTGCATAGGGGTACAGTGGTTTTGTTCCAATGTGAATGGTATGACACCAGTCACAAGAATAGAATATACTCCGATGAACATGTCACAAGTATTGATGTTACAAGACTTTGGTATAAAGATGACCAATTTGTTCTACCTAGTCAGGTAAAACAAGTATTCTACGTCAATGATACCAACAAAGGCAAAAATTGGAGAGTCGTTAAACGGGTTAAGCATCGGGGAGTATGGGATATACCAGAGCGGGATGATGTCTCTAATGATGCTTTTCAACAGGATGAAACCACTGATGGTGTTGGGTTATGATCCAAGATAATGATGTTCAATACAGTAGGGATGATATGGATCCTGAGATCATGTTCAATGATCAACTAATGGCAGAGAATTTAGTTCACAATGATGATGAGGATGACACAATCATAGAGTGTAATGATGATGAAGATGATGAACTGCATAGACAACCTGATGTTGATGCAGATCCTAATATAGATCTTGATATAGATTATGATATGTAGTGTTTTCTTTTTTTATTATATAAGTGTTATAATTTAATAATATATTGCTTGGTTTACATTGCATGGCATTGTTTTTCAAATTTCATAGCATTGTTTCTTATTTCATTTCATTTAATTATATGCTATATCTATAGTTACAAAGATGTCCAGAAACAGTAAATCATTTCTGAAGCCCGGCGGCTTGGTCCAGAAGATGACGAAATATAAGAACGATAGAAAAAAAACAATTCAAAAAAATAAAATCAAATTTGATGCTCTAGGGATAAAGTCCCTCAAGAATTCAATGTTTGGTTCTATTGAAAAGGACAATAGTGAAAGGTGTAGGGTGGAAAAGACAAAGGTGGGTGAAACTGATAATGACGAGGACTATCAACCACTTGATGATGATGAAGGACTGAGTTCTTCAAGTGATAATGGCGAGCCTTTTGATTCTCAAGTGATTGAGGTAATAGATGTGTGTATAAAAAGTAATTTCTCTATTTTTTTTCACTTGTTATATTACTTGTGGTATGTCTAGTTATTTCAAATTTATTTTTTATTAAGAAACCTTAAATTATTGAAAATGTACTAACAATTCATTTTTATATTATGTCAGGATATTCATATGGGTCTTAGTAAGAAAACAAATAGGTGTGCAGCTCGCCTAATAGCTTCACAAACACCTAGGGAAAAGAGAAGTACTCTTGATGAAGATACACTTACTCTTCCGAGACGACCTGTAGCTGCACAAGTTAATCATTCAGAGAGCACACCTGAGGTCTCGACCCAACCTATCCATCTTCCCGCCTTATCTACTAGGCCCGATCAGCGCCCTACCTTCGCCACTCAACCTGACCACCTTTCAAGTCCATGTACTGTGACTAACAGTGAAGGTGAGAAATAAATGACCACTTAAATGAAATGATAATTTCTTATCTCAAAATTTATTTAGTGCATTCATGTTTTATGTCGACTAAATTGAATAAAATTTTGGTCATAATAGCATCAATTCCAGTTTGGGCAAGAAGCGTGCACAAGGATCGACTCGAGGAAAGAATGTGGAAAAGATTGGAAAGGAACGTGGTGATCGAATACCCGTTACACTTAACCGTTTGACCAAAGCAATAGAAGGGGATTATGCCACATCGCTAGCAGCTGCTCTTGGTCAACAAATTCGAGTTCATGCCCCAGTCCGAAATAATGGATGGCTAGAAATTGCCTTTGGGTTAAGAGAGTCCATTGTTACAAGAGTTGGGGTAATTTGAAATATATGTATTATATATTTAACATGTTATTTATGGTAATCACAATGATATATAAATATATTGAATTTTATTGTTTCCAATTGCAGCAAACTTTTGACTTTGGGGACTACAATAATGATGTAGATGTGAGATATATTATTGATCGTAAGTGCAAAACTTTATACAATGAATGGAAAAGTAGATTACACACACTACAAATTCCTTAAAGAAGAAAAAGTATCTGACCTCAAAAGTCAGACACTATATCCTTGTACAAAGGATGATTGGGAATGGATGATTGACAATCTGTGGGAAACTGATGATTGGAAGGTATTTATAAAAATATTTACTAAAGTAACATCCTCCTGTATATTAATTAATGTTACCTATTTTTGTTTTTATTTGTAGGAAAAGTCAGAGAATGCGATGAAAGCAAGAGGTTGTGTGAAGTATAATCATACGAGCGGCTCGAGATCATTTGCATCGCAAGCATCTATCCTTGTAAGTGTAGATTTACAAATTTGAACATACTAAATTATAAATACATAATTATTTTTTGACTAGAAAATCTAATGAAATGAAAGGTACAAGGAAGCAAATCGACTATTAAGAAACTATTCGAGGACACCCACAAACGTCACCGACATGGGGGAGTGCTAAGGAACATCATGTAACCATAACTATTTCAATTTCAATAATATATGTTTGCATTTTGATATTATGTTTTAAGCATATTTATATTTCATTCACAGGCCACTATGGTTTCAAAGATCGTTGAGTAATCTCAACCTAGTGTCACACATCCATTGTTCGAGGAGCAGATTTCCAGGGAAGTACTTGGGAAGAGGTCGGTCTACTTGAAGGGATACAGGATCCGCAAGGACAGTACTTCATCTTCCACACATTTTGAGGCTTCTAACTCCGAGGTGATTGTTCTTAAACAACAGTTAGTTGACGAGTGACAACAATTAGTTGACCAAGGAAAGCAATTACTTGACCAGGCTCAAAGCATGAGTACAATGCAAACTATAATTCAAATGTTGGCAGCAAAAAATGGGATAGATCTAGCAAACATTTCGGGGTTAGTTCCAAGCAACAATGTCGGGGAGGATGCATCGGGTGTAAGGGAGGATGAAAGTTCTCTCGGTTGAAATAGAGGTAAATTTGACACCTCATTAAATTGGTTTACTTTATTTAACCAATCCTAACATGTGTCAACAATATAAAATTATATAAAGTTTGTATTACAATCCTAGCATTACAACCTTTGTATACAATAGCTTGATAAAACAATAGCTTCACAACAATTTTCTGATTAATTTTGACTATATTTGTATATTATTGTTGAAGTTAATGAATTAATAAAATACTCATGTTTTTATCCTTTTGTTCACAGGTTGGTGATGGATGTTCATGGTTTAGTAGTGATATATATCGTTTTGCACGTAGGCATTCATTTAATTTTTCTTTGTTTCGTTTTATAGGTTATTTTGTTGAATGTTTATATACTTTTTGGAATTATTATATTTGGGATTGTTGGATATAGTTAGACACATTTTAGGATTCTTATGTTTAGTATTGTTGGATATTTGAATAAAATTTGGGATATTGAAATGCATTTGATATTAATTTGGTTACATTACTAATTGTTATGATGTGTTCAGTTTAGTTTTTATTATTTGTTATATAAAGGTTTTTTTCTATGTTTTACAAAGAAATACAGGTTACTGAGAAATACAGGTTCAGGAACTGGATCAATTAGGGTATAGGTGTAGTATGAATTGCTAAGTAATAATAGGTCATGGGAAGCTAAGATTGAATTTGTTTTAGATGGTTAGGCTGACAATATTTTAATCATCAGCAAAAAAGTATAAGGTGTCAATGTGTCCTATTTATCTTGCATTTTTTATGTTCATTTGCAGTAACTTGTTTTCAAATTCATTTTTTGTTCCCAAAAGAAAGAAAAAATGGCTTCATCTTTAATTCATTGGTCGCTATCGTCACGCTGGTGGTCGATGCTTGTCATCGCAATGTTGCTATGAGGGGTACACACTGCCAATCCATGTGATGAAAAACTTGCTGAATTAGCACTTGTGATATGTGAAACTTCTGCAACATGTGGTGTGCTGTGTATACAAGAAATTGTAGGAGAAGGTGAAGATTGTGTAACAGTATGCACGCTTTTCTGCAAACAATAGCTGGCAGCCATAAAAGGGACTGATCACAACTTGATCAGAGCTTAAAACCATCTTGGGCTCAGTTTCTGAACAACAGCAACAATTGGGATGTATGGAGGAACATGTCTCTTCATTTGTTGCTAGTAAATATGACGTATAAACTGAAAGATGACGTCTCTTTCATATGTTAAACTTGTCAGTCAATTTTGTTAATCTTACATCGTTTTCTCTCAGGCCACTCGGATTCTAGAATTTAGGATTAATAAATTCATGGAGATAAATACTTAAGAAGTGACAACCTTGAAGAAGCTGGCTGATTCATTACAAATCTTTAAATGCAGGTTTTGGAGTTGGGGATGAATTTTCGAACTGCAGATGATATGAGTGCAATACCTGCTGTGAAACTAAGGAAGTGAATGGGTTGCGGAATGTGGGTGAAGTTGCACCTGTCAGGCATGCATGTTGAAGGGAAGGTAACAACTAGTATGTTCATACTTTTTTACTAGACTGTGTATATAGCAACCCTGGTTTTGACTCGTCTCTTGTGGTGTTCCGGACTCGGGTTCATATGGTTTGGATGGTGGTTCATGTCTTGTTTCCCTTATCTTCCCCTTAAAGTTGGTTATTGGGTTGAAGTTGTGTGTTTGGAACAAGTTGGTTGCTTGCTTTTCCAAAGCTTTGTTGCCCAGAAATTTGCCTCTTCGCTCGAGCGAGCTCTGCGAAAATGTGTCTTCGCTCGAGCGAGATTTCCTTAGCTCGAGCGTGCGTCTGCGTCTCTATAAAACCTGAAGGTTGGTATTCTTCGCTCGAGCGAGCTTTCCTTCGCTCGAGCGTGCTTCTGCGTTGCAGACCTGAAGCTTTGCATTGTTCGCTCAAGCGAGCATTCCTTCACTCGAGCGAGGTGACCTTTTGTTTCTGGTCGCTCGAGCGAGAACTCCTTCGCTCGAGCGAGCTTGTTTATATCAGATTGTGAATGTGACATTTTAGGTCACTTTCAACAGCCCATTCTCCCTCTAAAACTCTCCATAAACGAAGATCTTCATATTCTCTCTCTAAAACTCACCTTCTCTCTAAGATTTCATCTAGATCCATTTGTTCTTGACCCTAGTGTCTTTGAGAATAAGGTAGAAGGCATCAAGAGCTTCATATTGATCTAAATAAAAGTGGGTTAAGTCATCTTTGGAGTTCCAGCTTGTTGCTTGGGTTTTCTACACTTGAGGTAGGGATTTTCTACACTCTAGTATGGTTTTTAGCTTAGTTATTTGCTATTGTGTATAGATGATGAGATTTGGTTGTGGTTTGGACAAATCTAAGATTTGGGTGTAAAATAAAAAGAGGGGTTTTTGATGTATATGAGATAAATGATGTTTGGGGTTGAATATAAACTCTTGGTGTACCAAAATAGTTGATTTTAGGTATTTGGGTTAATATTGGAAAAATGGGGATTTTTGCCCTAATTTGGTAAAATTATTATTTTGCATAAATACTTGGAATTAACATTCAATATGTTAAATTGGATGATTATTGATATAAATGGTGATATTGGATATGTATTATCTCACCTATTAAAGTTTTGAATAAACTATTAAACCCGATATTGAATATATCTTGAAAATAATTGTATTGGGCTATCGGTGGAGGATAGCTATGATTGTTGTAGAAATTGTATGAGGATTAGGCGATTTAATGCTAATCTATGGTTGATGTCATTGAATATGACCATGTTGTAAATGCATTGTTTATGTATGTTTATTGGAAGGAGAAAGGGGATATACTCCATAATATGACCATGTTATAAATACATTGTATATGTATGTTTATTGGAAGGAGAAAGGGGATATACTGCATATATGATTATGTTTATTAATACATTGCACATGTATAATTTGTTTAGGGAGGAGAAAGGAGGTGGACTCCATTTAAAGCAAGCTGCCCTGAGTGTCCTAGGTGAAAGACCCAAAAATCTATCATAAATGGGTGCCGGTTCCTTCGGACGAAATATCCGTAAAATGGCAAGTTTGAAGTGTTAATGTGTGTGTTTTGCATAATTGGAGAACCATTGAGTTGTAGTCTCATTTTGGTTGTTGAAAAATAAAGAATTTAACTCATGAATTGAGTAGTGCATATGAATTGGAAATGAATTGAAGAAAAATGGAATAAGATTGATCTTAGTGGCAGATGAATATGCAGGCCTTGTGAATGCTTCCATATCGGTATTGTTTATATACATGGTATTTATACCTTTGCTAAACTTCATAAATTGTGTTAGATTATTTCTACTGGGCTGTTGGCTCACCCTATGCGGGAATATCATTTTCAGGTGCAGGTGAGGTGTTACCTCCAAGGCAATAGCATGGATGGACTCTCGGGAAGCAAGAGTTTCCTATTTATACTTTATGTGTGTATATTTGTTATTTGTAAAGCCATGGGCTTAAGATGTAATGAGTGAGACTGAATTTGTGTAACCAAGCAATGTCTTGGAAAGATAAAAGCCTACATAGCGTTTAATTGTTTGTTAAACAGTAGACTCTGATGTATGAAAGTATATTATTTCTCATATTTATTCCGCATATGAGTTATCTTTATTGTATTATTTTGGAGGGCGTTACAACTTTGTATCAGAGCGTACCGGGTTTGAATACTTTGGGTACATGGGAAGTGGTTAGTACCACAATGGGTTTGTCTCGCTTAATTGAGACGTTAACATGTATTGTATGCTTATGTGATAATATGTTTATATGCTTATGTGGGTATGGGATTTGGTTCCTAAGATGTTAATTGGGTCTACAGGTTTGTGGAAGTCCTATTGGAAGAGCACTTGATCACTGTTATTTCTAATTGGAACTCTAGCAACGCCGTGGGAAGATCATTATCTGGGAATAAAATCCGTATGTGTTTCTATGACTATGTGCTTACATGGAATGATTTATCTTGTCCATTGAACTAGAACATAAGTGAGTTAGTGTCGTCACATGTGTGAATGTGCTAATCTCCTGTTGTTACCTTTGTTAGGATGTCTGGACGTAGACGTGGTGGTGGTAGACGTGGTAGACCTTTGAGGCATGCGATGCCGATACCCGGTGATATTCCGGCACAGGAAGAAGGAGTTGGTCAAGACAGTGTGGCTGAACCGGTTAATCAACAAGCCATGGGTGCCTTAGCCCGTGAAATGGCCAGAGCCTTGAGAGAATCTATGGATATTCTCTGAGCTGAGAATCAAGTCTAGGCCCAAGTAGCTGAAGCAGGGCCATCTTTCTTAAAGAGGGAGTTTTTCCAGTCGAATCCGGATGAGTTTTTGGGTGATCCTAAGGAGCCATTGAAGGTAGATGAGTGGCTAGAACAGTTAATGAAGACATTCGAGATGCTTAGCATCGAGGATGATCAGTTAAAAGTGACCTTGGCGTCTTTCCAATTGAAGGGGGATGCGGGTCAGTGGTGGAAGTATGCGCGTGGATGCATTGGAGGAATATGTGAGGCTTTTGTTGAGGCTTTCCAGGACAAATTTCTACCTCCCACGGTTAGGGAGAAGTTGAGAGACCAATTCTCTAAATTGTTGCAGTTGAACATGCCAGTGGCTGAGTTTGAGGCAACCTTTACTAGTCTGTCGAGGTTTGCACCTGAGTTGGTGGTGACTGAGGAACGCCGTTGTTTGGAGTTTGAAAAGAAGTTAAGGACCGGGTTAATGTATAGAGTTGCCGGTTCCATGACTAGAGATTATGGGCGCCTTGTGCAAGCTACAACCATCTTGAAACTATTATGCAGGCAGAAGACGAAAGGATGAGGGGCTCCAGGAGGAGTCAGGATAGTCAGGGAGACAGTAAGAGGCAGAGGGGTTCCTACTCTCAGCAGTCCCAAGGAACTCAGTTGAGGTCCACTTTTCCAATACCGAGTACAGGTTCTAGAAGAGGTGGGCAGGGAGATTTTACTTGCTTTAAGTGTGGTTAGTTGGGTCACAAGTCTCCAGCTTCTCCTCTGAGAGGAGGAGGACAGCGAGCAGCATCAACTTTGGCTCGTTTTTAGAGCCAGAGTCAGGGAAGAGGCCAACCGTTCACTTGTTATCAGTGCGGGCAGGCGGGGCATCTGAAAAGGTTTTGCCCACAGTTGGGTGGTACACCTAGTGCGTCTGGTTCGAGACAGACACAGAGTTACCAGCCAGCACAATCAGCACAGGCCGCAACGGCCAATCAGGGAGTCTTTTCGGCTAAGTCTGTGCATTAGGCTTATGCTCTGAGGGGTAAGCAGGTTGAGCAGAGGCCTACTGAACGTATGTATACAATTGTAGGGCCAGATCTTGTACCTGATCTTTCTGTAGCGAGAGATACCTTTTTGTTTTGCAATTCAGTTACTAAAGTGTTGATTGATACGGGTGCATCCCATTCTTTTATTTCGTATGCGTTTGCATTAATTTTGGGTTTGGAGTTGGCACAATTAGCATCTCCTATTTGTGTAGAGTCACCTATTGGTGGTCAGACTGTCTTGACACAGGGATGTCAGGGTTGTGACATAGAGGTTGCTGGTCATCGATTACCTTTTCCATTTGCATTTGTATTGATTGACATGCATAGTTTTGATGTTATTTTGGGTATGGACTGGTTATCGTCATATCGGGCTATTATAGATTGCTACCGTCAGAAGGTTACTGTATGTACCTTGAACGGTGAGTGTTTTTATTTCTTAGAAGACCGTATGGATAGAGTCTTATCACCGGTATATGATCCACGTGGGCGGAGTGAACTTAGTTGTCTCATTGCTAGCTTTTTGAGTAGTGAGTGTGATGAAATTCGGGTGGAATTACCAAGGGTAGTTTGTGAATACTCTGATGTTTTTCTCGAAGATCTTGTCAGTCTACCATCTCATTGAGAGATTGAGTTCTATATTGATTTAGTGCCTGGCACGGCACCGGTTTCTATGGCTCCATATAGATTTGCACCAGCTGAATTGAGTGAGTTGAAGATTCAACTCCAGGAATTGTTAGATAAGGGTTTTATTCACCCTAGTACTTCACCTTGGGGAGCGCCGGCCCTCTTTGATAAAAAGAAAGATAGAGCATTACGGCTTTGTATTGATTATAGAAAGTTGAACCGAGTTACTGTTAAGAATAAGTACCCAATGCCTCATATAAATGATATGTTTGATCAGCTGAAGGGGACTTGTTGTTTCTCTAAGATAGACCTGAGATCGGGTTATCATCAGTTGAGGGTAAGGGAGGAGGATATCCCGAAGACGGTATTCCGTACGCGGTATGGCCATTATAAGTTTCTTGTGATGCCTTTTGGGCTAACTAATGCTCCAGCTGTGTTTATAGATTTAATGAATCGGATCTTCCGTGAATTCTTAGATCGTTTTGTGGTTGTCTTTGTAGACGACATTTTGATTTATTCACCTTCTGATGAGGAACACGAGAAACATTTATGAATAGTACTTGAGTTACTTAGAACCCATAAGCTGTATGCTAAGTTTGGGAAATGTGACTTTTGGCTGGAAGAGGTTAAATTCCAGGGCATGTAGTGTCAAGGGAAGGGGTGACTGTAGATTCATCCAAGATAGAGGCAGTGCAAGATTGGGCACAACCTAAAAATGTTTTCGAGATTCGTAGTTTCTTGGGGTTGGCCGGGTATTACCGTCGATTTGTGAAAGATTTCTCTAGACTAGCTTCACCTTTGACTAAGTTGACGAGGAAAGAAGTCAAGTTTGTGTGGTGTGAGACTTGTGAAAGGTCATTCCAAGAGCTCAAGATTAGACTCACCACTACTCCAGTATTGATTATACCTGAGAGGGGTTTGAGTTATTCAGTTTATTGTGATGCTTCAAGGGAAGGTTTAGGTAGTGTATTGATGCAAGAGGGTAAAGTGGTAGCCTATGGCTCACGGCAGTTGAAATGACATGAGAGGAATTATCCCACCCACGACCTAGAGTTAGCAATAGTGATATTTGCCTTGAAGATTTGAAGGCACTATCTGTATGGTGAGAAATTTGAAGTGTTCTTTGATCACAAGAGTCTGAAATATCTGTTTACACATAAAGACTTAAATTTGAGGCAGAGGAGGTGGATGGAATTCATAGAGAATTATGATTTTGAGTTGCATTATCATCCTGGGAAGGCCAATGTTGTGGCTGATGCTTTGAGTAGAAAGCCAGTTAGTAGTGTGGCTTCTACCGCCATCCGAGAATGGGAAATGTTGGGTACTCTTAATGAGTTTGACTTGGAACTGGACGAGTCTGTTGAGTTTGCGGCTTTGTTTTCAGTGGTAGCACAACCTACACTTGTGAATCGAGTGTTGGAAGCGCAAAAGGGTGACCTTGAAGTGAAATCGTTCCGAGAGAAGATTTCCAATGGAAAGATAGAAAGAGGTTTGGCTGTGTATCCTGACATGAGTGTGAGATACTTTGACCGTTTGTTTGTATCGGAGTCTTGCCTAGAGGAAGTACTCCGAGAATTTCACTATTCGCGCCTTGCGGTGCATCCGAGAGGCACAAAGATGTATCATGATCTTAGTCGCCAGTTTTGGTAGAGAGGTATGAAAAAGATGTGGCTGTGTTTGTATCAAAGTGCCTTACTTGTCAACAAGTGAAGGCCGAGCATCAGAGGCCAGCAGGTTTGTTGCAACCCTTGCCTATAGCTGAGTAGAAGTGGGAGCATGTTACGATGGACTTCGTTGTGGGCCTTCCAATGACTCAACGAGGTAGTGATGCCATTTGGGTAGTCGTTGACCGGTTGACTAAATTAGCGCATTTTATTCCTATGCATGTAAGTGACTCGGTAGATTATCTTGCCGACTTGTACATTAGGGACATAGTGAGGTT
Source organism: Camellia lanceoleosa (assembly GCA_025200525.1). NCBI lineage: Eukaryota > Viridiplantae > Streptophyta > Magnoliopsida > Ericales > Theaceae > Camellia > Camellia lanceoleosa. The sequence continues at coordinate 49,289,210 of CM045759.1, forward strand.
GCACGGGGTCCCTGTGACGATTGTTTCGGATAGAGATCCGCGTTTCACTACTCGGTTGTGGCAGAGTTTGTAGAGTGCCTTGGGCACTAGATTGACTTTTAGTACTGCGTATCATCCTCAGACTGACGGGCAATCCAAGCATACTATTCAGATCCTTGAGGATATACTTAGAGGCTGTGTCCTTGATTTTAAGGGGTCGTGGGAGAGACACCTACCCTTAGTGGCGTTTGCCTACAATAATAGTTTCCAATCGAGTATTGGCATGGCACCGTTTGAGGCCTTGTATCGTTGATCGTGTAGATCTCCAGTGTGTTAGGCCGAGGTGGGTGATGCACCTTTGTTAGGTCCAAAGTTGGTTCGAGAAACTACAGAGAAAGTTGCACTTATTCGTAAGAGGCTAGCTACGGCACAGAGTCGCCAGAAAAGTTATGCCGACCGTAGGAAGCGACCTTTGTCATTTGACGTGGGTGATCATGTCTTTTTGAAAATATCACCTAGACGGGGTTTGATGAGGTTTGGGAAGAGTGGGAAGTTGTCCCCTTGGTTTATTGGCCCTTTTGAGATCCTTGAGCGGATTAGGGAAGTTGCTTATCGTTTGGCATTGCCGCCACAGATTTCTGGGGTTCATGATGTGTTTCATATTTGTATGCTTCAAAAATATGAGCCGGATCCATCGCACGTGTTGGATTGGACCGGCTTAGAGGTAGATGAGGATGCCTTGTATGAGAAGAGACTGGTAAGAGTCTTAGACAGAAGGGATCAAGTTTTGCGAGGCAAGACAATTCCCATAGTAAAAGTATTGTGGAAACATCACGGGGTCGAGGAAGCAACTTGGGAACGTGAGTTAGAAATCCGAGAGAAATATCCGGATTGTTTGTTGCTGTATGAGCATGTATTGAGAATTAATTTTGTTAATGAGAAGTATAAACATTGTATATGTTTTAACTTGTAAAAACATTATATATGTTATAATTGTTTGGGAAGAACATGGATTCAATGTAAACATTGCTTATGTTTTGAAAATTTGAAATATTGATGATGTTGTATCATTTTTGGAAGCATTGTATATGCTATGTACAATTTTTGAAAATTTAGGCTTTGATTAAACATTGTAAATGTTTTTGGGAAAATTGAAAATTTCTTTAAATTTGGTTAGATGACCGGAGAATGGGTCATGGTGTCGAACTTGTGCGAATAACATGGTTTTGAAACATGATTTGAAATTTCGGGGACGAAATTCTTTAAGGGGGAGAGGTTATAGCGACCCTGGTTTTGACCCGTCTCTTGTGGTGTTCCGGACTTGGGTTTATATGGTTTGGATGGTTGTTCACTTCTTGTTTCCCTTGTCTTCACCTTAAAGTTGGTTATTGGGTTGTAGTTGTGTGTTTGGAACAGGTTGGTTGCTTGTTTTTCCAAAGCATTGTTGCCCAGAAATTTCTCTCTTCGCTCGAGCGAGCTCTGCGAAAATGTGTCTTCGCTCGAGCGAGATTTCCTTAGCTCGAGCGTGCGTCTGCATCTCTATAAAACCTAAAGGTTGGTGTTCTTCGCTCGAGCAAGCTTTCCTTCGCTCGAGCGTGCTTCTGTATTGCAGACCTGAAGCTTTGCATTGTTCGCTCGAGCGAGCATTCCTTCGCTCGAGCGAGGCGACCTTTTCTTTCTGGTCGCTCGAGCGAGAACTCCTTTGCTCAAGCGAGCCTGTTCATATCATATCGTGAATGTGACATTTTAGGTCACCTTCAGTAGCCCATTCTCTCTCTAAAACTCTCCATAAACGAAGATCTTCATATTCTCTCTCTAAAACTTACCTTCTCTCTAAGATTTCATCTTGATCCATTGTGTTCTTGACCCTAGTGTCTTTGAGAATAAGGTGGAAGGCATCAAGTGCTTCATATTGATCTAAATAAAAGTGGGTTTTGTCATCTGTGGAGTTCCACCTTATTGCTTGGGGTTTCTACACTTGAGGTAGGGATTTTCTACACTCTAGTATGGTTTTTAGCTTAGTTATTTGTTATTGTGTATAGATGATGAGATTTGGTTGTGGTTTGGACAAATCTAAGATTTTGGTGAAAAATGAAAAGTGGGGTTTTTGATGTATGTGAGATAAATGATGTTTGGGGTTGAATATAAACTCTTGGTGTACCAAAATAGTTGATTTTAGGTATTTAGGTTAATATTGGAAAAATGGGGATTTTTGCCCTAGTTTGGTAAAATTATTATTTTGCATAAATAATTGGAATTAATATTGAATATGTTAAATTTGATGATTATTGATATAAATGGTGATATTGGATATGTATTATCTCACCTATGGAAGTTTTGAATAAACTATTAAACCTGATATTGAATATATCTTGGAAATAATTGTATTGAGCTATCAGTGGAGGATAGCTATGATTGTTGTAGAAATTGTATGAGGATTAGGCGATTTAATGCTAATCTATGGTTGGTGTCATTGAATATGACCATGTTGTAATTACATTGTACATGTATGTTTATTGAGAGGAGAAAGGGGATGTACTCCATAATATGACCATTTATAAATACATTGTATATGTATGTTTATTGGAAGGAGAAATGGGATATACTCCATATATCATTATGGTTATTAATACATTGCACATGTATAATTTGTTTAGGGAGGAGAAAGGGGATGGACTCCATTTAAAGCAAGCTGGCCTGAGTGTCCTGGGTGAAAGACCCGAAATCTATCATAAATGGGTGCAAGTTCCTTCGGACGAAATATCCGTAAAATGGCAAGTTTGAAGTGTTTATGTGTGTGTTTTGCATAATTGGAGAACCATTGAGTTGTAGTCTCATTTTGGTTGTTGAAAGATAAAGAATTTCACTCATGAATTGAGTAGTGCATATGAATTGGAAATGAATTGAAGGAAAATGGAATAAGATTGATCTTAGTGGCAGATGAATATGCAGGCATTGTGAATGCTTCCATATCGGTATTGTTTATATACATGGTATTTATACCTTTGCTAAACTTCATTAATTGTGTTAGATTATTTCTACTGGGCTGTTGGCTCACCCTATGCAGGAATATCATTTTCAGGTGCAGGTGAGGTGTTACCTCCAAGGCAATAGCATGGATGGACTCTCGGGAAGCAAGAGTTTCCTATTTATGCTTTGTGTGTGTATGTTTGTTATTTGTAAAGCCATGGGCTTAAGATGTAATGAGTGAGGCTGAATTTGTGTAACCAAGCAATGTCTTAGAAAGATGAAAGCCTACATGGCATTTAATTGTTTGTTAAACAGTAGACTTTGATGTATGAAAGTATGTTATTTCTCATATTTATTCCGCATATGAGTTATCTTTATTGTAGTATTTTGGTGGCCGTTACAATGTATGCATGGTATATTTTTTCATTTGTATTATATGTTCATAGCTTATAATGAATTTTAATATTATATGAACGTTGAAAACTCATGGATAAGATATCTGTTAGACTTGTGGTTAACAAATTAGAATAATATAGTAGTCTTTAAACATAATGGAACTCCTTATTTTCCAGGAGCAAACTAATGCTACAGTGCACTCATCCTTGTAATTTATACCTCTTAATAAGAGTATTCTTCAAATCGGGCCACTGGTCGGTATTTGGTCACCATTGGGTAGGATGAAGAATATGGGTCTGCACCAACCCACAGATTGTGGCCTATAGATCCACCACCACTACATCCTGCTGATGTGGAGCAGTCCTAGTTGGAAGAAACAAGTAAAACGAGAGAGAGACTCTGATTGACATTTGGATACTTATAGTATCAGACTACTCTGTAGTATCCTTATAGTATTGTCAATATTGACTCACTTTTGTTAAGTAATTAAAGAAATAATGAATGATGTACCTAAATAAGACCAAATGATATTTCAGAAATATTTAATCATTTCTGATCAACTGAGTTTATTTTGTCTACTTATAAAACAAGAATAACAGAAGAAAGCTCGAACTCAAAGCAAATGGCTACCAAATGGATTCAAGATTAAAAGACTAAAACTCAAAAAGAGTCATTAAACTCCTTTTCTTCTCATAATTCTAATTATCAATGTTTTTCTTCTATGTTCAAATTTTCTTTGCATAGACTGTAACCCTTGTTGTTTGGCTCAAAAAGAAAAGAGTTACCCTTTATGAAGTTTATTAATCCTTACCCTCTAGTGTTACTGCAACAACAAACAAATGACTTAGGTTGATAACAGTTTCATGTTGGATTGATGCTCTTTTCATTGTCACGTTTCTCATGCAAGATATTTGCAGGTTGGGTTGTCTAACATTCTAGACATGTACTATGAGGATTCGTACACTGTCACGCCCCAAACTTGCCCCTAAAATTTCGGGCATGACCTACTCAGAAATAAACACTTATCCTGCTATATATAATATCTGGGGCCTGAACGGAAGCGTTAATATAATAGATTAACATGCAAACACATCCATTGAGCCACTACAAATATGCCAGGATCACGACTCACAAATAGACATATAGGGATCATACATCTGAAGTAAGGTACATACATATGTATACATTTACAAGTCCAGCCCAGAAATTGGGCACATACAAAACATTAGACACAATTCAACTTGGCCGGCATGGAGTGTGAGCCAACAAAATTTAGCAAAACTGTACTAAGACACAAAAGGGCTTCTCCAAGTGCCTGGTCATACTTAGGTTGAAAAAAAGTAGATGATAACGATGCTAGGTCTGACCTCCAAGTTGGTTACCTACAGAATCAGACAAAAATTACAGAGTGAGACAAGCTCAGTGAATAACAGTACGTAAATCAATTTTGAAAAAGACCTGTGCCCCTTGTAATTGGTCAAATAAATCGTCGATCCACGGTAATGGGTACTTATTCTTGATTGTTACTTTATTAAGCTCCCGGTAGTCTATACATAATCGGAGTGTTCCGTCTTTTTTTTTTCACAAACAGAACTGGTGCACCCCACGGAGAAACACTCAGGTGGATAAACCCCTTATCCAGTAGGTCTTACAACTGAGTCTTCAATTCCCTCATTTCAGCTGGTGCCATTCGATACGGGGTTTTAGAAATGGGTTGGATTCCCGGTAACACTTCAATCGTGAACTCGATTTCACGGTCCACTAATTCTCCTGGCAATTCTTCCGGAAAGACGTCCGGAAATTCACAGACAACTGGGATCGCATCAGTATTCTCATTCATTATTGGCCCTTCCAAAACACTACATAAGTACCCTTGACACCCTTTCTGAATTAATTTACAAGCCCTTGCTGCAGAAATCACATTCGGTGGAGAAGTTACTCCCTGCCCCTGAAAAGTAGATTCTGATTGCCCTGGAGGGTGGAATTTGATTTGCTTCGTCAGACAGTCTATAGTGGCACCATATTCACCTAACCAATCCATTCCCTGAATAATATCAAAGAAGTCATATCAAGTGGTAATAGATTAGCATATACACAGATATCCCCAATTAGAAGTTCACAAGCAGAATAGACAGAAGTACAGATCATGGAATTTCCCATAGGTGAAGATACACACAGCACATAAGTCAATTCTTCTTCAGGTTTATCTAATTTTTTCGCAAATAATTTTGACACAAAGGAACAAGTAGAGCCAGAATCAAATAGGACGTAAGCAGAATGACCATGAACCATAAATGTACCTAACACCACTGTTGTTGCATTCTGTACATCTCCCGGAACCAACGCAAATACCCTGCCTTGCCTCATAGTGTCCTTATTGTTAGCAGGCTTAGCAGCTGACTTGGCATTAGGATTGAACTTGTGGCGGCCTTATTACTATTTTGTTGATTCTTTTGCGGACAGCCTTTTATCAAATGACCCGTTTTGCCACATCGAAAGCATGCTCCAGACAATCGGTGACAAATCCCACGATGCCTCCATCCACATTCTGGACAGACAGGAGCTGAATTTTGAGGAGAAGTAGTAATGCTGGAGGTCCCCGAATTTCGCTTCTTATTTGGTGGAGTAGTTGACCCCTTGACCCATTGGTTGTTCTGTCTCTTTCCTTTCCATTCAGAAATTCGAGTCCGGCAAAGAATATTCCTTCCGCTTATAATGCCTTTCTAACACATCAACGTAGGTAGGCAACTTCAACACATTAACTCGGTCCAAAATAGTACCCCGCAATCCTCCTTCGAATTTCCGCGCCTTCTTATATTCTGTATCTACCATGTGAGGTGCAAACCGAGCTAGTTCCACGAATTGAGCTTCATATTCAGCAACAGTTTTGTTTCCTTGTCTCAATGTTTCGAATTCGGTCACCTTCTTATCTCGCATACTCTGGGGAAAATATTTATCATAAAACAGCGCCAAGAACCTGTCCGATGTCAACCCCTGGTGCATTGTTCTTGTAAGCATCCACCACCTCCGTGCTTCATCTTCAAGGGTGAAAGCAGCAAGTTGCACCTTTTGGATTTCAGTACAAGGGAAAACTTCGAATAATTTTTCTATCCCTAACACCCACTCCTCAACCTTCATTGGTTCAATCCCTCCTTTAAACGATGGTGGTTTCATCTTTTTAAACTCCTTTGTAAGTGTAATGGTGCGGTCCTCAGCGTGAAAATCTTGCACTACAGGTGGGGGTACTGGTGGTGGCGGCGGCGGTTGTGGCTGTTGTTGTTGTCGTAGAGTTTCTGCCATTTCCATAATCATTCTTTCCATCCTGTCCAACCGTGCTGAGGTAGCATCTTCCTAGTCTTCGGTCCTTGTTCTCACCATAGTCTACAAAACAATCAATTACAACATACACAGAAGAATACAATAGACATTGATCATCATCATTAGCGTTAGCAGAAAACATTTAACATTGCTATCAATCTTCCTTTACTGCATGATGCCTACATCTTTCTAGACATCCTAAAGCTCAATGGATCCGTGTGTGAGATAGTAACTCGTACTCTGATACCACTTGTCATGCCCCAAACTTGCCCCTAAAATTTCGGGCATGACCTACTTAGAAATAGACACTTATCCTGCTATATATAATATCCGGGGCCTGAACGGAAGCGTTAATATAATAGATTAACATGCAAACACATCCATTGAGCCACTACAAATATGCCAGGATCACGACTCACAAATAGACATATAGGGATCATACATCTAAAGTAAGGAACATACATACGTATACATTTACAAGTCCAGCCCAGAAATTGGGCACATACAAAACATTAGACACAATTCAACTTGGCCGGCATGGAGCGTGAGCCAACAAAATTTAGCAAAACTGTACTAAGACACAAAAGGGCTTCTCCAAGTGCCTGGTCATACTTAGGTTGAAATAAAGTAGATGATAACGATGCTAGGACTGACCTCCAAGTTGGTTACCTACAGAATCAGACAAAAATTACAGAGTGAGACAAGCTTAGTGAATAACAGTACGTAAACAGTTTAATATGCAATTTAAATCATAATACAGAACAGTGCATACACAAAAATGGATTCTAATTAGTTAGTTTGATGTCGTTTATTTTCAACGCCTTGGGCCTAGTCATAACAGAACGGCCATCGCCCAAATACGTAACGACCTTTCGCCTAGAAGTATCTGAAACGACCTTCGCCCGCACATCTACGTAACAACCTCTCGGCCCAGACATATACTAAACATGACCTCTCGCCCGGACATATCTGTAACGACCTTCGCCCGTAAATATCAGAAATGTACATAATTCCATCAAACTCACATTGTCACCAAGTTCCAATCAATACATATGTTAATGTCGTGACTAGCAAAAAACAGAATGGTAATAACGGATATTAATGGTAGATAAATGTACATTCAGTGTACTATTACTCACAGTGTTGTTGTGGAGCGGTGGTTCCTCCTGTGGTGTGTCCTACACACATAGATAACACACATTAGTTCCTTTCTCCTTTTAAACCATTTCTTGTGTTATTACATTTCAATTGCATGTACAATCATCAAAAGGTATCAAACACAAATTTCGAAAAGAGCTGAGGGTTAAGCATGTAAAACAAAGCGAACGAGGTTTCCGACCTAGGCCGCACGTGCGGCCATACCCTCCGCTCATACGGACATGTACCGCACGTACGGTCCCCCTCCACCGCTCGTGCGGCCAAAAACAGTATGCTTTCCCAAATTTTTTCCTCTTCTCCGCACGTGCGGCCACGACCTCCGCACGTGCGGTCTGGCCCCTATTTGGCAGTCCGAAAATCATACAAAATCCCCTTCTTTGGTGATCATCCAAGAGGTCCAAAATAGCTTCTTTACATACCAAAACATGGTTCAAAAATTGGGTAAACAAGACTATAAACACAACCATTTGAACATGGAAAATCCATTAATCACCACCACAACCTACATACACACATGTATAGCCATATGTTTACACAAGTATCAACATGGTAATTCAAGACATAAGTTGTAGATTTCTTCTTAGATGACCCATATTAAGTTAAAATCATCAAATAGTAGCATTATTTTTACCAATAGATCAACACACCCATCCAATTTTCCATTACAACTCTAGGTTACACCATATTAAGCAATTCCTTCTCCAAATTAAAAAGAAAGGATGGAATTAGAGAAATTGAACTCACCTTAAGCTTCACTCCCTAAATGCCCCCTCAAATTTTCAATTCTCTACCTTCTTGATGATCTTGTCTTTCCCCACTTCTCAAAACCCTTCTCTAGTTTTTTTTCCTCCAGGAGATATGCATGGAGCTTCCAAGTCAAAGATGCCTAAAGACTTAATATAGATATATATGTTTATAATAAGACAAAATTCAATCGTTTAATCATCCCAAATTGAAATTACACAGAAAATCTCATTATAGCTTAAAAATCATGCAGATTTCAGATGTCAAATCAATTTCAGAAAATTAAGTCTCGAAGGCGTCCAATTTCGGATTCAAATAGTTTAAGTGCGACAGATAATTTTCTTATTCAACAGATAGGAAGCCATATTTCCAAGTTTCACTTAATTCAACGTAATTTTACATAGAGTTTCACAATAAGCATTCAAAAGCACAGAATAGAGGGCTGAAAAGATACTAGAATCATGTACGAGGGTCGAGTTATTACACACACACACTTCCAAGTAAACAACTACGTGGTACGATTGCAAAACCTGTCAACTTGTTCACTAATAAGGTATGAAAAATGAAAATGCACACTTTGTCTGATTTTACTCCTGGTTAAATGTATTGACTTTGTGTTAATTGCTTAAATTGTTTCCAATTATCATAAAGAATCACTTCACTGCTGAAATTGTTCTCCATTACTCTTGCAAGTGGATTTTTTCTTGTTATCATCAGTATTTTTGGTCAACTTTGTTTGTCTTACTTGCGTACTGGAAGAAAGTAGCCCAACGAAAATCATTCTCTTCAATCATCTGAGATTGACTACATACTGCATCCGGATATTAAATCTACTAAGGTATGCATCCCTTGTGACTATTACACTTTCTTCTATTATACCTCATTTTTGTGTGTTTGATGCACACTGCACAAATAGCTTGAAGTAGTTGTTGTGCTTGGAGAATTAGAATAAAGATGGTTTGGAAGTTCTCTTGAGGTGTAACCGCGATGCAGTAATATGTCGTTTTTCTTTGTTTATGCATAACTTGTTCATTACTCGTGGTTGGCAGGAAAAAAAAAATGAAAAAGGTTCTTTAAGTAGCAACAACGATGCCCAATGCAGATTTCTTATCAATAGATAAGCAAGTATGTTGTCCCATCCTGATGTTTAACTGAAATTTTGTGTGTGTTTATAAACATCCTCATCATTATGTCAGTGCAAATAAAGGGTTATGATTGCCTCACCAATACTTGCAAACCAAACCAAACTAAGTCTAATGTCCCAATCAAGTGGGGTTGGTTGCATGAATCATTTTTTGCTATTTTGTTCTGTCAAGGGCTATATGCTCAACTAAATTAAATAAATTTTTTTTTTTTTTTCACTACCACACACTTTGTCTATTTAGGTCTACCCTCCCCCTACCATTTCCATTTATGGTGGTCATATGACTCTTCTTTATTGTTACCATTTATAGGTCTGCATTATACATGATCAAACTATCTTAGCTTGTTTTCTCTCACTTATCTTCATTTTGTGTTACTCTTACCATTTTAGAAATATATATTTATTTCAAGATTTTATGAGAAGTCTTTATTGGCATTGCCGAATGGCATCCCTTAGGAGCTTTGGCTCAACATGAGATGTTGTAGCACTTACCAATGAGATCCTATCAATCACGAACCCCAATGCTACACTTTTTAGTTTTTGGTAAGTACTCTTTGAAATTGTAGCTTCAAAGCCAAAGAGGAAAGCTTCTTGTAATTTGAAGGTTTCATTGTAGCAGCAAAGAAAAAGGCAATTTATGCTTCTTAAAATAAGATAAGGAGGTTTCACACCTACTGGGCTCTGAAGGTATCACTAATCTGGCAGTTATAAATTTGCCAGTTTCCAAGCTCATTATAAAAGATGTGTAAATTCATTATAAATAAGTAATTGAAGTAAGACTACCAATAGATCAGGCAGGAGACATACAATCTATCTTCCCTGATCTTACCACACATCCATCTAAACATTTTTCATTTCAACTACACTCACTTTATGAATGTATTATTTTTTATTGCCCAACATTTGATCTTTCAATTTTTTTGGTATTCATCAATCACTATGATAGACACACTCTACCACTTGAGCCAACTTACTTTTATTCTATTTATCACATCATCTCCAACATCACCATCCTTATTAGTAATTGAACCTAGGTTTTCAATAATTGTTGAAAAATAATTTCAAAATTGTTGTAACAGCTATGCAAATAGCTATATAACAAGTGTGGCATGGGGGTAAGGGTAGGTTTTCATTTGATCCTTTCTAAACTTGCAACCCCCTCTACCAAACCCATCTAATTGGGGATGTGGGTGGTTTTTCCATGAAAGTGGTTCTTCTTGTGATTGTCTATTCCCTGGAAATTGAGTTTGTGGTCTGTCTTGCTGGCAGTAGGGCTGTGCGCGGTGCGGGTCGGTGCGGTTTAAGAGAAAAATAAAAACCGTATGGCGGGTGGCGGATTGATAAAAGTGTCACTAGAATTTGCCATTTTCCTTATCAAAAACCAGCGGTTCGGTTGGCAAAAAATAGCGGATTTGCCTTGGCGGTTCGGGCGGATTGGCAGTTTATAAAAAAATATAATTCAAATTACAAAACTTAAATCAAAGAGTAAAAAAAAGACGAGAGATACCGTGATGTTAAGTATCTTGCGAAACTTTCTTCTGATGCAGCAAGTGTAGCAACAACATGATAATATCAACGACTATGTCATCAGTTCATTACAAGCATCTGTGGAAGCTACAATGATCAAATACAATACATAAAATTAATATCATTCAGGGTTTACAATATATTGAAAATGTTTACTATTGAAAAGTATTTAGATTGAAAAGTGAGCTGATGCAAGTTTGCAATATGGCCAGAAAAAAAAAAAAGATTGAAAAGTGAATTGGAATCCAACTTTATTTTGGATTACTAACATCTTGATTTCCCCTCGAGCAGTAATGTAATACTATATTCTAAGGTATAGAACAACAAGCAAACTTAAGTAAAAAAGAATATTTAGAATCTTATAAAACATGATTTAATAGCGGTGCGGGTCGGTGCGGTTTGGAAGAAAAATAGAAACTAGCGGATTGATAAAAGTGTCACTAGAATTTGCCATTTTTCTTACAAAAAACCGGCGGTTCGATTGACAAATAATAACGAATTTGCCTTGGCGGTGCGGTTCGGTGCGGTTTTGGCAGTTTCAGCGGTTTCGGCGGTATTATGCACACCCCTAGCTGGCAGGGCATTGAAATGTTCTGTTGTCATAAGTTCAGAACAAATGCATCTAAAGGAGTTCCCAGTTGGATAGAGTGATGCATGATAGTGATGGCATCTTCTAATTTCCAGTAGAGGGGTTAATACATGTTATTTAATCCATGTGACACCTTCAGATATGGCACACCTTAATTTTTTGGCATGTAAAAAAGGTGCAAATAAAAGCCTAGAACTAAGCATTCAGAAAGCAAGTTGCACAACTATTTTTTCAAAGAATACTGTGTTTGCTGATGTTCTGCACTCTAGATTGCTTATGGTGCCAATCTTGAATAAATTGTGAAGTAAGGCTATTATGCATGATCCTCCAAATCCCATGGAAATTCAGCTTATTGTTATCCAGAAAAAAAGCTTGATCCTTCAAGTCCCATGGAAATTCAACTTCAGGATAGTAAGAAATGGGTGTGCTTATGTTATCTTTATGCAACGTGTGGTTTACTAAAAAAAAAAAAAAAAAAAAAAAAAAAAAAAAACTACCTTGGAAGAAATTAACAAAATAATTGTGTGAAGTCTTACACCAGTGGTACTCCTCATTAGCAAAGGGTTTTGCATTGCATATTTCTCTGACTGATGCCACTAGCCATGTGCCTACTGGTTGATAACATGATATTCAATAATTTATTTTTCGCTATTGTAAACTGTCGTTCATTGCTTTTCCTGTTTCTGTTGCCTTTCTTTAATATGCTACATCTTTATAGTTGGAAGATTTTTGCATCTCAGTTGTGAAAAAAATCAAAGACACCTTTGGTTGGCCTGGGAATATAATGACAGAAAAGAGTGTTGGTGCCTAGATTGGTGAACTTCCAGCAGTCTTAAGAAAGCTTGGTGAGGCTGATTCGAGCCTTGGAGAGATTCCATCTAGCTCTGCTCCATTAAAGGAAAATGATGAAGAATTGGGGACATCCACTCAGGATATTGCAAGTTATCAGGTATCTTTTTAAACATTTTCCCCTTTTTTTGGCAGCCAAACCTAGTTAAATATGATAGAAAACAAAGAAGAACAATGAGAGAAAATCTTTATGAAAGCAAGGTACTCCCTGATGTGTGTTTGTTGGTGTCATTCTGCTATCTGCATGTTGTGTTATGTTGACTGCTAATACATGCCCTATTTATGCAGAGTATTCCTTGCCATGCATTTTGAGCTTTCTGTCATATTTCTACGTGTACACCCCTTGGGCACATGTATGAAAGATTGCATATAAATCTATACAATCATTTACACATCTAGTTTGGAACTATTATACCTTTGTCTAAGTGGCAATCGAAAATTGAAATGTTGGAACTTGATTCTTTTGTATTTTTGCTTAAGCACACTTCTTGAATTGGAAAAGAAGAAATCTTTAATTGTTATTCTAGTCCATGCTTCTAAAGGTAATTCTATGCCACTTCTTGGTAATTTTAGCTCAACAGTTTGTTTTGGTCAAAGTCATCACTCCTACCGTTGAACTCTCTCTATCCATTGTTGTGGTTTTCTGTCATTAAAAGACCTGCACAACACCATCTTGGGGTCATCTTCTCAACAACAGCAACAATTGAGATGAATGGAGGAACATGCCCTTGTTTTGCTGTGCTAATTTGACCCTGTTTTGCTGGTGTTTTTTTTTTTTTTAATCAACAAAATAAAGAATGCCTTTATTAATGAAACCAAACATACTTGTACATACGGAGAACATCAATAAAGAAGAGGATAGTGCAAACATCACTGTATGACTTCACAATACCATCACAAGCCTCAATAGTTGGTGAGAAACCAACAGAGAAAAGAAAACAAACAATCAGCAATCCAAAGCAACACAAACCAATTAACTAATATTAGAAAAACACACCATCAGCTACAATTGGAACATTAACAAAAATTCATAGATGTAAGGCGCTAGAATTAAGTGGTCTAATGTTAGGCGACCTCTAAGTAGTGCCATAAACATAATTTTGTGCAAAAAATTCATACAAATTTACGTGGTTATTTGTGATCCTAACATTTTTAATCATGGTAACATTTGTAATCCTTTCGTTTTAAGTCAAAACATAATGTTCGTTTTGAGCTCTGTTGCTGGTGTTGTTACTTGAATGTGTATCTTTCTATCAGTTTGAGCTCTGTTACTGGTCCAGTGTAGGAAGAGGATGGCTGCAAGTCTTGTGGGTTGATATGTTGGACTAACTAGTCAAAGTCAATTTACTTTCTTCGTAGGCTTTGCATTGTACCAACATTTTTTTGCCTATAAAGCATTTGGCATCCCCTGTTAATCGTCAGCATTACAACCTTTGTTTGTGAATCTAGGAGCAAAGATGGTCTCTAACCAACTATGGCTTTCTCACAATCAACTCTTTCACCTCTTCTTCTTTCTTTACTTGTTTAGGTAGCATTACTATATAGATATAGATTGTCGTCTGTGAATAATTTTAAATCTGAATAGGCTAATGAATTGGCATATTAAGGAGTGGTCTCTTCGTCTTTCTATTATACAATCAAATGGTTAACACTGCTGCAAGTATATTGAAGGTGGAAGGGGATTTTGCTGGTCCTGATGTGGCCCCCTGTGGGGATGAGAATGATGATGTGCATAGATTGAAGCGATTTTGGTACTCAGCTCTGGTGAGTGTGTTGTTTGCGCTTTATTTCTTTCTTGCTCTCTGCTCTGCTAGACTAAAACAAACCAAGTTATTTTTTTTACATATGAAAGAGTTAGAAAAACCAAAGAGATTTTTTCAAATGATTAGTTTATTATGTGCTCCCCAATGATTGAGTAGTTTCCTTGAAACACAGAGAACAAAAGCATGAGAGAAAGAAAATAGCGAAAGAAGATGAAGTCTACAAATCACAACAACAATGGCAGCAATAGTCATAATAACAACTGGTTGGGTTTCTCTCTCTCACCCCACATGAAAATGGAGGTTTCTTCAAACCCTTATCATCAGTACAATCATCATCATCATCAACCTCAGCAAGTTCTTCCTTCTAGCTTCTATCTCTCCCCTTCTTCACACCTCAACAGCTCTGCAATCTGTTATGGGGTTGGAGAAAATGGTGGCTTTCACTCACCCTTGTCTGTAATGCCTCTCAAGTCAGATGGATCTCTCTGTATCATGGAAGCTCTCGGTAGATCACAACCACCACCACTACCACCACCACAAGGTTTGCTTTCTTTTCTCTTCTCTTTCCCTTTTTCTTTTCTTCTTTATGTTCTATGTTTTGAAATCTTTTTGGGTTTCAAAAGGGATGGTGCCAAACTCTTCCCCTAAACTTGAGGACTTTCTTGGTGGTGCAACAATGGCAGCCCACCACCAATATAGTACCCATGAGAGAGAAGCATTGGCTCTAAGCTTAGACAACATGTACTACCACCACCAAAATGCTGATCAACAAACCAACAAGCAACAATAACAACAACAGCAAGAGATGGATGAAGTTCAACAACACCACCATTATTACTATAGACTCTCATGCAATGATGGGTTGGACCAACAGACACCATTGGAGGAGCAGAGAGAAGAAGAAACTAGGGAGACCTAACTTGTAGGCTGTGATAATACCCAAATCACTGCTTGCCTAAAAAATTGGATTGTGGTGGAGGATAGTGGTGGCGCGTGTGGATCAGGTTGTGGTGCAGTTGGTGGTTGTAGGGATTTACGCTCTCTGAGCTTATCAATGAGCCCTGGTTCTCAGTCAGGCTATGTCACAGCTCCAACCCAGATCTCACCTACTGGAACTGAGTCCACAATCATGGAAACCAAGAAGAGAGGGTCTGCAAAAGTTGCTCTGAAACAACCTGTTCATCAGAAGTCCATTGACACATTTGGGCAGAGAACCTCTCAGTATAGAGGTGTTACAAGGTATGTTCGTGCCTATTTTTGTGATTTATTTCCATTTCCTACTAGTTACGTTTTTGTTTTCTCCAATAACTAGGCCTTTTATTTCTTGATTTTCTTGAAATTTCTGTTTTTTAATGCTTTCATGTTTGTTTTCTTCTTAATGTGAAAGTAACCCTTTTGTTAACAACTTTTTCTACTAGAACATAAACCAATCATGAAACTAAAACTAAACATAAATGTGGGACCCACTTCACATTACATAAGAGACTTGTGTGTGATTTTGTGATCAATTTCTATATTTATATATATATATATATATTGTTATAATAATTATGTATGTCTCCGCCAGACATAATTTTTGCAATTGTTGCTCCTTCTGTAGATCACTTATGCATCCATAGATCACTTCCTAAATAAGACAGCATGTTTTGGCCAGTACTTGCACTTGCATATCTATTAACTCACACATACACATAGACACTTGGCTAGTACTTGCACTTGCATATCTATTAACTCACACCCACACACACACACACACTTGCACAAATATGCCAGTCAATGATGGTGGCCTTTGTTTTAAAGTTGTCATTGATCAATAGAGGCTGCTACCAGATCTTCCTTTTTGCTGGTGGCTGATGGTTGTTGTTTGCTGGTCTGCTGCTACTACTAGTTTACTGCCGCTGCTGTCACTGCCCTGGTGGCTGATGCTTCCTGGGCTGTTGCTACTGCAATGTTACTGTGAGGCGGATGCTTGTAGACGCTGGTTTGCTGCATAAGTTTGTAGGTGATTGTCGTGCTGTTTTGCCTGTCTTTGTTAGTTTCATGTTTTCATTTTGTTATCTATTGTTTCTATAGTGGGTTCACAATTTGGATGTATTTGGGTATTTTAGTGAGTTTATCCTTTTAGGTTTTATACATTGCTTCTAAAAGCAGTATCAGTAGTGTTTTTTTGCCTACACATCAACTTTAGGTGATTTCATATCAATGTAATTAGTTTGTAATAGTGGTGCCTGAGAAATGCCTCTTGTAAATCTGTAAATCTTATAAAAATATATAAATTATTTTCAATTATTTTTGTCGCTAAATGTGTTGCCAAAAGTTTATTCTTGCCCACTCATATTGGGTTGCTAGAAGCGTATTTTTTGCCAATGCCAATTTGTCGTTGCCAAAAGTAAAGCTTTATAGACAAACAAATCGTCAACAAATGGCAAGATTTACTGACGTAAATGTGCTGCCAAAAGTTTACTTTTACCCACTCATATTCTGTTGCTAGAAGTGTATTTTTTGCCAATGCTAATTTGTCGTTGCCAAAAGTAAAGCTTTATCGACAAACAAATCGTCGGCAAATGGCAACATTTACTGATGTAAATGTGTCGCCAAAAGTTTACTCTTACCGACACATATTTTGTTGCTAAAAGTATATTTTTTGCCAATGCAAATTTGCATCGGGAAAAGTGCCACACAATCATCATATTTGAATTACTTTTACCGACGCAAGGTAAATTGCTGACGATGGATGAAGGCTTTTACCGACGATTATGTTTGTCGCTAAAGACATTACTTTTACCAATGCAATGACAATTTCGTCGGCAAAAACTTTTGCCGACTCACTTTTGCCTACGGGTTGCCGACGTAGCTTTGTGTGTCGGCAAAACTCTTTGCTAACAAATTTTGCCTTTTAGCAACATATTTTGTTGCGTTGCAAAAATGCAATTTCTTGTAGTGATTGTTGATCAATATGAATTTTTTGGGCCAAGCCACCTGACATCCTATCGCTTCTCCAACAATAGTCATCTCTTCTGGGATAGGAATAGGAAGAGGGGCATATTTAACTATGGCAACATCAACAGACACTTGTACATTGAATTTCCCCGATGGTACCGTATGAATAACTTCTTGAGGTCTAGTTCTTTCATATATCATACCATGGGCAACAATGTTTTCAAGAGATCCCACGATTAGGATGCATGGTTTGCTCTATAAGAAATAAAAATAAATAAATGCTTTTACAACTAAGGATACAATTCATAATTTACAAAATTGAAATAAAAACAATATACCTTTCTAATATTTAGCTTGAAAACTAAAGGTTTGATATTCTTCTTAGGATTTGGAGGTCTGATGTTCTGCTTAGGATTTGAAGATGACATGTCATTCTTGAAAAGCAGCCTACTTTCCTTTAAGTTAGGAACAAGTTGTTGACTGCCTATATTATCACTTTTCAGGTGTTTGCATCATCAAATTGCGATGTTTGGGGTCTTTGTTGTGCCATTGTATTGATTTGAGTTTGCATTTGTAACACGATTGACTCAAAAGATTTCAACTTCTCTTCACAAATTGAATTATTTCCATGTCTAGGAATGTGGAAGTAACTGTTTGGTATGATAAAATTTCCTACACCCCTTACCTGCCTTGAATATTCAACTGTACCCAATGCCATGGTAAGGATGTTGGTGCTTCCTTGGGTGGAAAAACTCCCATCCATTGTTCATTTGGTTAACTCGTCCTAGAGTATACAATGATATATAAGAAGAATGAACAATATTGTTTCAATATAAAATCATTATGATAAGTGCATGCAGATTACAACTTTCGTAACTTGTTGCATAATTTTCACATCATCTTATTCTCCTTTTTTTTATTTTGATGAGCCTTCTTCCATAGAATGCTCCTATCCAAATTCTCACTTGATCCGGCCTTTTGTTTCTATCAATCAAACATAAAATTAGAAATAGTCATACCAAATTTTGAATGTATTATTAAATTACAAAATCTACAAATACTTACAAGTTCTTCTTGAAACCAAGCATGGCCCTTTCGACCAAGCCTATGGTTATATATACTTTTGCTTTGCCTCGCTCTTTGAATATTATTTCGTACCTTTTAAATTATAACACAAAAATAAATTCAATTGTATAACATTAAATATCCACTAACAAAATAAGTAAACTGTTCTGACATATACCTCAAATTTTTCTGTCAATCTATCCCTCATAAATGAATTCCAATGTCTTTGTTCAATAAAAGGATAAATTTCTGGTTGTTTTGAAAGGAACTTAGGATTTGACTTGTATTGATAGATGTGCTTGCTAAGGTATTATTTGAATGTCCTCCATTTCTCTCCAATTGAAAACAAAGTTTTCTTTTTTCTACTTGGATCCACATTGTATGCCGACTGAGCAATTAAGAAATAAAGTTATAAACAAAAAATTTAAGTGAAATTAAAAGTATGTAGATATATGAGACCTACTTACCTCCACACAACTCCACAATTTCTCTTTCAATTCTTTTGGAACCTTATGCCAATCTTTATAGACTATTGGGACCATTGTTCGAGCCAAAACTCCAAGATAGCTTGGGTATTGTACGTCCCCTATCAGTTGACCCAACTCGTTATAGTGACTAATTTTTTTGCAGACCAGAACTTTCATCCTTTATGATCCCTGGTAGGGTTGTTGAACCTCTCTCTACCTTTCCTTTTTTTCTATTTTATTGGTGACAACCGTGCATCCTCTTCGTAAGATGAATCCATCTGTGTGATGAAATTGGAAGAAAATCACATTAGCACACTATTAGATTATAAAAAGAAAGAAAAGAAAACTATTGAATAAGGCAAAGCCATCCACAAATATAAATAGGAAAAAGCAACAATCTCATACATTCTTAGACACAAATAAACAGAAATGAGATTCACTTCATTTTATCATAAAGACAAATTAGACTTAACTTTTTCCCACTCAAAAGGAACAAGGACCAAAAAGCAAAAGAAAAGTAAAATATATATCCACTCAACAATTCATAAGTTCGATGTTACATCCAACGCAAAAAATAGAAAAATGTATCATGTATTATCAGCCCAAGTTCCCTTACAGTCTCCTCGCATGTAAGATGACATAGACTCATCAACTTCATCAAATGATTCAACTTCTGGCAATACATTTATTAATTCATGATGCTCTATAGAACAATCATTGAGCTCATCATCCCTTTCACAAGGATATTGTCTTTGAGAAGGTTCCAACACAATTGACCATCCCGAATCAAGTTGATCTTCTACATAAAAAACTTGTTTCGCCTGGGAAGCCAAAATGAGATAATCAGATTTATGGCCGATCCTTTCAAGCTCAACAAATGTAAAACCAAGTTCATCCACTTCAATTCCCTTCTTGTTGTCAACCAATCACACTTGAATACAAGAATCTTGAACATATGATAATCAAACTACCATATCTCAACAATAACCCCATAAAAACACATTTTTGCAAACACGGGATTTTTATCTTTGTAGATTGAGACTTGCATTGTCGTCGCCACTAAACTAACTCCACTGTTCCGATTGACTCACGAATTATCGTAGTTTTTGTTGTAACAACGACAACTATTTCTGATATAGCCAAAACATTTTGTAACATCATAATGAGGTCCTTGTGCTATCCACTTCAAGGTATTTGAGATATTATTCTGGGCATTTAATTCATCTGAAACCTGTTATATGGATGAACTGTTAGCTATAAGTTTATTAATGATATACAAGAAGTAAAAAATACACATTTAATTGTTTCAATACCTTTTCACGTAGCCAATAAATAAATGTGTTTCTAACTTTTTGATTGATAAGGATATTCTAGCTTCAAAAAAGCCATATTCTTCCTATCATCAAATTATAGATAAGTAAAATCTGATCAATTAGCAAATACATCACAACTATTGTGAGACAATATAGTTGTCACAAAAATGGAGATGAGTTGTTCTTACTCAATGTAAGGTTGAACAACACTTTGTGTTTTCAAACACATAACGATGTGCTTGCTCCCATTCTTCACAATCAACAACAACAAAATGACAACTTGGCAAAGCCCTTCAAATTTTTGTATCATTATCAACTGGCATGTTCCTAGTAGGAGGAATCCCAATTGTATCCACTCCAAATAAGTACTCTGTACAAAACTCAACAGCTTCTTCTACAATATAACTTTCAGCAATGCAACCTTCTGGAAAATTACGATTACAAACAAACCTTTTTAACACATTCATTAACCTCTCAAATTGGTACATCCATCTAAAGCGAATCAGTCCACAAAGTTTGACTTCTCTAACAAGATGCATTGTCAAATGAACCATGATATCAAAATGATGGTGGAAAGAATTTTCAAGTACACATAATGTGATCACAAGATCTCTATGAATTTCATCTAATTTTGGCACATCCACCACTTTGCTTCAAGTAGAATTGAAAAAGAAACATAATCTTGTAATGGCATATCTCACATGCTTAGGCAACACGGATCGTATTGCCATAAGTAACAATTGTTGCATCAATAAATGACAATCATGCAACTTCAAACTATAAAGTTTCAAATCTTGCATTGATACATGACTAATAAAATTTGAAGAGTATCCTTCTAGCACCTTGAATACAAACAATTGTGTGCATAAAAGAATGAAAAGAATTATTTGGCTTACTAATCAACGAGGTAGAGACCATGTGTATATAATATATTAATGATACAATTTAAGAAATAATATACACAAGGTAAGATTCCTATAATCAATATAATTCCTATTCTCCATATTCAAACATAATATTTTGAGATATTCAACACTCCCCCTTAAGTTAGCGTGAAGATATTCAACAAATGCAGCTTGTCAATGGAAGACTGAAGCAAAGTTGGTCTCACAGATTTTGTGAACATAACTACCAACTACTGAGAAGAAGAGACAAAGGATGGATGCACAATGCCAGACCAAACCTTTTCTCAAATGAAATGTATGTCAACCTCAATATGCTTGGTACACTCATGAAGTACAGAATCAAAGGATAATATAATGGCAGATTTGTTATCACAAAATACAGAGGAAGGAACAGTCTCCTCAAAACCTAACTCTGCATAATAGAGCGAATCCAAAGAATCTCACATGTCCCATGTGTCATAGCCCAATACTCTGCCTCTGCAGAAGACCTAGAAACCACCGCTTGCTTCTTACTTTTCCATGAGATAAGATGATCACCATAGAAAGTATAGAAGCTAAAAGTAGAATGTCGATCAGTCCTAGATCCTGCATAGTCTGCATCAGTGAAACAAGAGAGCCGAAATTGGAGACCAGCAGTAAAGAACAATCCCAAGCCAGGAGAAGTTTTTAAATACCTCAAAATACGATGAACCGCATCAAGCTACTCTTTACAAGGTCCATGCATAAACTGACCCACAACACTAACTGCAAATGTCAAATCAGGTCTAATGTTGGTCAACTAAATGAGGCGTCCAACAAAACGTTGATACATGCCTCGATCATCCAGCAACTCACCACACGCTGATGTGAGTTTGACATCAGGATCCATAGGAGTAGAAGCAAGTTTACACCCTATCATACCAGTATCCTAAAGCACGTCAAGGGTGTACTTTCTTTGAGATAAGGAGATATCCTCCCTTGAGCGAGCCACCTCAGTTTCCAAAAAATATTTAAGACATCCAGGTCCTTAATATCAAAAGTTTAGCCCAAGTCCTTCTTTACTTTACCAATGCCGACAGAGTTATCACATGTGAGAATAATATCATCCACATAAACTAACAAGACTATACATTGACCTGCAGAATTTTGGTGAATGAAACAAGTGTGATCAGAGTGGCACTAAACAAAGCCCATAGATATAATAATAGAATTGAAGCAACCAAACCATGCTCGTGGAGACTATTTTAGACCATACAAGGATTTGCATAACCGGCACACTTTTCCCAAATACTCCCCCTTAGCCCGAAAACCGAGTGGAGGGGCCATATAAATTGCCTCAAGATCTCCATGGAGAAATGCATTCTTGACATCAAGCTTATCAAGAGGCCAAGAATGAGATGCTGCAAGGGAGATAAGGAGATGTACAGAAGTAAGCTTGGCAACAGGGGCAAAAGTGGCACCAAAATCCTTGACAGGAATCTGTGTGAAACCTTTGGCCACCAAGTGGGCTTTGTAACGGTCAACTGAGCCATGAGCGAGGTACTTTATAGTGAACACCCATTTGCAACCAACTGTGCTTTCCCCAGGAGGTAAAGTTACAAGATCCCAAGTGTGATTCTGTTCTAAGGCCGTCGTCTCAGTCTGTATAGCCGCTACCCATTTGGGATTCTGAAAGGCCTCAGATACAGAACGAGGAATGAACACCGACTCAAGCTTGCCAAGAAAAGAATGGTAAGAAGGGGAAACCTTGTCATAGGAAAGATACTGGGAAATAGGATGATAAGTACTACTCAAATAACTCAAACGATTTGGAGGATGTCGATCCCGATGTGGGTTACGATGAGGAGGTGGAGGAAAAGCTAAAAGAGAAGAGTTACCTGACCTAAAGATCGGAGAGGCGTCAATGGGGGCTAAGTGCGTGGGTAACGAAAGTATACTTGCAATGGAGGAGGAGGCAAAGGTAGAAAAGGAGGAAAGGGGAAAGCCTCATTCTCAACCTCATCTAAAATGGTCACCGAGCAAACAGTGGAAGTAACAGGAGGAGGAGGAGCCTGCAAAGATGGGTTAGTACTAAAGAAAGGAAGATCCTCACAAAGCGTAACATCCAAAGTGTAGTGAAAGTGATGAGACACAGGGTCATAACATCTATACCCTTTGGACATGGAAGAGTACCCTAAGAAGATACAACGAATAGATTTGTCATCTAACTTTATGCGAGTGGGACTTCGATTTTGAACAAAACGGGTACACCCAAAGACATGAGGTAAGAGTGGAAACAGAGTGGTGGTGGGCATAAGGGTATGAAACGAAGTGAGTCCATTCAACACACGACTAGGGATCCTATTAATGAGGTAAACAGCAGTAAGGACAACCATATGCCAATTAGACTTGGGAACACCCATACCTCAAAGAAGACACCGGACAACTGTTAGGGAAAATATGTGATTCCCCACAAGTAAATCAATCAATGGGAATAAAAACTAATGCGGAAAAATTAGATCAAAAGCAACACAAGAATTTTACGTGGTTCCCTCAATGTGAGGTACGTCCACGGGATCGAAATCCGATTCCACTATCAACCAAATAAGTTCCAAACGATTACAAACGAGACACTAATGGTCTCACAAAACCACCCTTAGGTGAATTCCAAATAATCACAAATAAACAAGAGGAAAGACCTCACCAAATAGATGAACAAAAATCTTCAGAACCAGAGTTGTAGAAGATCCAAAATAACGAACCAAATCAACACCGAAAACGAAGCAAAGAACCACCCAAATTAATTCCACTGTTCACACACCCAAATAATTGATTTCACCAAAGTGGAGTATGTAGCAGCCGTTCTCTTCATCTCGGGATGAGCAAAAACAAACCCTAAAATATTGTGAATCTAGGGTTTATTATCAAACCTTAGTTGTTTCCAAATTGGATTGGGTCTCCACAAATTAAATATAATATATAAAAAATATATTATAATTAATACTAAACCAAATTAAACTCTTTTTAACAAACCAATTGGGTCCCACACTCCAATAAGGAGGTATACCCAACAATTCTCCCCCTACCGACTTAGGTGGAGACATCAACCATACCTGCCAAAGTTCGACACTTCAAATGTTTGTCTCGCGACAAAGTCTTTGTCAACATATCCGAAATATTATCATCTGTGTGAACCTTTTCGAGTTATAACAATTTCGAATCTAACACATCACGAATCCAATGTTATCTCACATCAATGTGTTTCGATCTCGAATGAAAAGTAGAATTTTTACTCAAGTGAATAGCACTTTGACTATCACAATAAAACACATACTTTTCTTGCTTCAAACCCAACTCTTGCAAAAATTTCTTCAACCATAACTCTTCTTTGCAAGCTTCTGTAATGGCAATAAATTCAGCTTCGGTAGTTGAGAGAGCAACACATTTTTGTAATTTAGATTGCCGTGCCACAGCTCCCCCTGCAAAAGTCATCAAATACCCCGAAGTAGATTTTCTAGAATCACTATCACTGGCAATGTCAGAATCTGTGAACCCATCAAGCACCGGCTTACCATCTCCAAAACACAAACATACCTTCGAAGTCCCTCGAAGATACCTCAGAATCCATTTTACTGCTGCCCAATGTTTTTTACCCGGATTAGAGAGAAACCGACTCACCACACCAATGTCGTGAGCAATATCCGGCCTTGTACAAACCATGGCATACATCAAAGAACCAACTGCTGAAGCATACGGAACTTTCAACATCTCTTTTTTGTCTTTCTCACTTGTAGGACATTGATTCGAACTAAGCTTGAAGTGACCCGCAAGTGGAAACCAACCGGCTTTGCTTTATTCATGTTGAACCTCTCAAGAACTTTCTCAATGTAGCTTTCTTGAGACAACCAAATCAGTCCCTCTTTGCGATCACGAACAACTTTCATACCAAGAATTTGCTTTGCCGATCCCAAATCTTTCATAGCAAAAGACTTGCTCAACTTCAATTTCAACCTGCTAATCATGGTAGAATCTTGACCCACAATTAACATGTCATCAACATAAAGCAAAAGAGTAATAAATTTGCCATCCGGGAATTTTTTCACAAAGACACAATTGTCCAAAGTGGTTTTAGAAAAACTATTATTCATCATGAAAGAGTCAAATTTTTTGTACCATTGCCGCGGGGCTTGCTTAAGGCCATACAAACTTTTCTTCAATTTGCAAACAAATTTCTCTTTCCCTTTTTCTACAAAACCTTCCAGTTGCTCCATGTAAATTCCTTCTTCAAGATCACCATGAAGAAATGCGGTCTTCACATTAAGTTGCTCAACTTCAAGGTTCATACTTGCAGCCATGCCAAGTACAACCCGAATAGAAGACATCTTCACAACCGGCGAGAAAATCTCATCAAAGTCAATACCTTTCTTTTGCCCAAAGCCTTTCACAACAAAACGTGCTTTGTACCTCAGATTCTTGCCATCATTCTTCAATTTGAAGAGCCACTTATTTTTCAGAATTTTCCTCCCCTTAGGCAACTTCACTAAATCATAGGTGTGATTTTCAAGTAAGGAGTTCATCTCCTCGTCCATGGCCTTTTTCCAATCACCTTTCTTTGCATGCTCAATTGCTTCTTGGTAGCTCTCAGGCTCCCTTTGATCAAAAATCAATACAAATTCATTGGGAGGATACTTTCTTGAAGGTTGTCGGTCCCTTGTAGATTTCCTCAACTCAAGTTGTGGTGGCGATTCTTGAGTTGGATGCTCTTCCTCAATTTCTGGCTCAACTTCATTAAGATTAGCATCATCCTCCACATCTTCAATAGGTGGCTGCACATCTCCCCCGTTTTCATCATCAACTGAAGATGAAGGAGATGAATCCATGTCAATGAGATCACTAGTTTTTGGCTCCGGTTGATCACCTTTGCCAAAGTCTTTAATTGTTTGGTCTTTAAGAAACACAACATC
Organism: Camellia lanceoleosa; assembly: GCA_025200525.1. Classification (NCBI taxonomy): domain Eukaryota; kingdom Viridiplantae; phylum Streptophyta; class Magnoliopsida; order Ericales; family Theaceae; genus Camellia; species Camellia lanceoleosa. Next base: position 49,315,259 of record CM045759.1, read on the forward strand.
ACGGCTTCGAATGATTTTCTTGTCGACTGGATCCCATAATCTATACCCAAATTCATCACACCCATAGCCAAGAAAAATACATTGTCTTGACTTACTATCAAGCTTGGACCTCTCATCCTTTGGAATGTGAACAAAAGCTCGGCAACCAAACACTTTCAAGTGCTCATAAGACACATCTTTGCCGGTACAAACACTTTCTGGAACATCACCATTCAAAGGACAGGAAGGAGACAAATTGATCACGTCAACCGCTGTCTTCAATGCCTCACCCCAAAAGGATCTTGGCAATTTAGCTTGTGAAAGCAAACACTTTGTTCTTTCCACAATGGTGCGGTTCATCCTCTCGGCAATGCCATTTTATTGAGGAGTCTTCTTAACTGTTTTTTGGTGCCGAATACCTTGGCTACGACAATACTCATCAAATGGCCCAATGTATTCACCACCATTATCTGATCGGATGCACTTCAATTTCTGCCCTGTTTCTCTTTCAACCATGGCCTGAAAATGCTTAAATACTTCTAGAACTTGATCTTTAGTTTTTAGTAGAAAAACCCAAACTTTCCTTGAATAATCATCAATGAAAGTAACAAAATAAAGTGCACGACCATGTGTTCTAACTTTTAAAGGACCACAAACATCCGAATGAATCAACAACAACACATTTTCTTTTCTAGAAGCAACATTTTTATGAAAAGAAACTCTATGTTGTTTACCCGCCAAACAATGAACACAAGTTTTAAGATGCGTACCTTTCAAACCTGGTAGAAGCTCTTTCTTGAACAATACTTGCATCCCCTTTTCACTCATATGGCCAAGCCGCTTGTGCCACAATTCGGTAGAAGTATCATCTTGAAGTTCATTGACAACACCTTTACAAATTTTTCCTTGCATCGAATAAAGTGTATGAGTCTTCTTGCACTTAGCCACCACCAAAGAACCCTTTGTGAGCTTCCATATTCCATCACCAAATTTGTTGTTGAAGCCTTCATCATCTAGCTTCCCAGTAGAGATCAAATTGAGGCGAATGTCAGGAACATGCCTCACATCTTTAAGCAACAACTTGCAGCCCAAATTTGTTTCCAAGCAAACATCACCCATGCCAATAATCTTGGACAAACCTTCATTACCCATTCGAACAGAACCATAATCTCCTTCGGTGTAGGTAGTGAAGAAATCAACTCGAGAAGTCACATGAAAAGAAGCACCAGAATCAATCACCTAATTGCTCTCTTGGCCCACAAAATTGATACAATCATCTTCACAAATGACCATGAGATCATCGGTAGTAACTACTGTTGTGTCTTCTTGCTTCTTATCCACACTTTTGTCACGCCTTTTCTCCTTGTTCTTGAGCTTTCGGCATTCTCGTTTCATGTGCCCTTTCTCATGGCAATAATAACACTCAATGTCTTTCTTTGAAAAAGAACCATCTTTTGATTTGTCACGGCTTTGATCACGACTATGAGGAGTCTTACTTCTCCCTCTTGTTTTGCTTCGGCCTCTCACAACAAATGCTTCTGAATGAGAGGAACCCGCTGATTTTCTTCTAGTTTCTTCATTCAACAAGCTATTAGTGACTTGGTCCATTGTGACAACTCCATCGGGCGCCGAATTACTAACTGTCACAATTAAAGTCTCCCAACTTTCGGGTAAAGAACTAAGTAGCATCAAAGCCTGCAACTCATCATCAAAAATAATTTTCATAGAAGCAAGTTGGTTAACAATACTCTTTATTTCATTCAGATGTTCCGGTATAAGGCTGCCTTCTTTATATTTTAAATTAACCAACTTACGAAACAGAAAAGCTTTATTTGTGGCTAATTTTCTATCATAAAGACTCTAATTTTTTCCATAAATCATGTGCTGAAGTTTCAGTAGCAACATGATGAAACACACTGTCATCAATCCATTGACGGATAACACCAACGGCTTTTCGATTAAGCCTCTTCTATTCATCATCTTTCATACCCTCGGGTTTGCCACTATCACCCTCAATGGGTCCATACAAATCTTTACAAAATAATAGGTCTTCCATTTTAGTTTTCCAAGTTACCCAATTGCTTCCATTGAAGCTAGACATACGACCCATATTCCCCTCCATTGATTTACACAAATAAATAAACCCAAATGAACCGTAAGCTTTGATACCAGTTGTTAGGGAAAATATGTGATTCCCCACAAGTAAATCAATCAATGGGAATAAAAACTAGTGCGGAAAAATTAAATCAAAAGCAACACAAGAATTTTACGTGGTTCCCTCAATGTGAGGTACGTCCACGGGATCGAAATCCGATTCCACTATTAACCAAATAAGTTCCAAACGATTACAAACGAGACACTAATGGTCTCACAAAACCACCCTTAGGTGAATTCCAAATAATCACAAATAAACAAAAGGAAAGACCTCACCAAATAGATGAACAAAAATCTTCAGAACCAGAGTTGTAGAAGATCCAAAATAACGAACCAAATCAACACCGAAAACGAAGCAAAAAACCACCCAAATTAATTCCACTGTTCACACACCCAAATAATTGATTTCACCAAAGTGGAGTATGTAGCAGCCGTTCTCTTCACCTCGGGATGAGCAAAAACAAACCCTAAAATATTGTGAATTTACGGTTTATTATCAAACCTTAGTTGTTTCCAAATTGAATTGGGTCTCCACAAATTAAATATAATATATAAAAAAATATATTATAATTAATACTAAATCAAATTAAACTCTTTTTAACAAACCAATTGGGTTCCACACTCCAATAAGGAGGTATACCCAACAACAACAAACATAATACATGGTTAGTAGAATCCCGATCCAGATCGTAAGATCTTACGATTCTATGATCTCAGTTGGGCCAAACGATCCGAATCACACTAGGATCTTAAATTTAGTAGGATCTTAAAGTCATTACGATCCTAGTCATAAAATGATGCAGAATCGCATACGATTCCAATTCTACTTTAATCCTAATCCTACCAAATTTTTTTTGTTACTATTTATTTCTTATATATGTCTGTATATCTATATAAAAAATTTGACTATAAACTCATTTTTCAAATGTCTTCTCTAATTTATGTTAACATAGAATATACATTATATCAAATTTATCAATTTTCTATGATCTTTTTAAAATTATGTAACAAAGTTTATCATTATCGATATTTTTTCATTTTATTTTGCATTAAAAGTAGGATCTTACAATTCTCGATCCGATTCTATGGCCTGATCCATTAGTCCCTCCCAACGATCCTACCTGGGATCCCAATTTTAACAACCTTGACATAACATGACGATTTTTACGTTCAGCAACACCATTTTGTTTAGGGGTCCGAGGACAAGTAAGTTGTTGAAGAATACCAGTTTAATTAAGATGGGAATGAAATGCATTAGAAATATATTCCCCCACCATTATCAAAACGAATAGTCCTAACAACTTCATGAAACTGAGTTTTAACCATCTATAAAAATTGGACAAAAAGTGAAAGACGTCAAACTTACGACGAATTAGATAAACCCAGGTGCACCTAGTGTGATCATCAATAAAAGTCACATAATATTTATGACCAGAGAAAGCAGTGACAGGGGAAGGGCCCCAGACATCATAATGTATAAAATCAAAAACACTAAGAGCACTCAAAAACCACACAATGAAACTTAGAATATTTGCAAGCTTTATCAAATGAAGGAAAAAGTTCACATAAATACTGAAAATTAACATGACCCATACGAGCGTACCATAATTCTAAAGTTTGAATATTAAAAACACAAGACATGGAAGTAGGCAAAACAGAGGCCTGAAAACTAGCTAAGAAAGAAGAGGAAGGTTCGTCGGTGGATCCCCAAAGTAGTATAGTTCATCACGCTCATAGCCCTTGCCAAAAATCCTCTTCAAACTCAGGCCCTGTAAAAGGCAAGAGGAGGGTAGAAGATGATAGCACAATTAAATTGTTTGGCAAGATGACTAACAAATAAGAGATTATATACAAAATTTGAAACATGTAAAACAAATGATAAAGTAATGGAAGTGGATAAAGACACTACACCCTTATGACGAACAGAGGATAATGAACCATCAGTAAGACACAGATTGGGCAATATAGTAAGAACTGACGAAGAAAGAAAAGAAAACTCACTCATCATATGATCACTAGTCCCAGAATCAAGAACCCATGAGGGACTAGCAGACCGAACATGGAAAGTAGTAGAAATACCTGTTGCAAGGATGGAAACAGTGGTAGATGATGGGCTAGGAAAACTGGCAGTAAGAGATCCAAGCTGAGCCTGAAGCTGACCAATCTGAGTCTGCAACTCCTCTAAATTAGGGAGATGAGGAGACCTAGGAGCAGGAGTAGCGGAATCCACTAGAGCCGCAATACGAGGGGTGCCACATCACGAGGGTGAAAGAAACGTTGCCTCAATTTAGGATGAAGTTTGAAGCAACGAGCCTTAACATGGCCAGAAACACCACAATGATGACAAGTAACTGGACCAATAGAACCTCGAGAACTAGGAGTGTGATGAGAAAGAGAAAAATTAGAACTAATTGGAACAAGCTAGGTGGGTATATCAGCAAAGGATGGATCAGTCATGGTGGAAGAAGAGGGGTTAAAAAAACACAAACATAGCAACACAATCCAAGAAAAAATAAGAAGCCGAAAAAAAAAAAAAAAACTTAACGGCTTACCAAAATAGATGCCACTAAATAAACTCGGTAGCCCAAAAGAATAAAAGGATAGACAAAAGGGCTTAATACATCAATCCAATCACCCCAAGAAGGGGGAAAAAACAACCACAGACCACCTAAAGAAGGCCTACCGAGGTGAAGACAAGGAAGGAGAGGGGGTGCGAAGGCTGGGTTGAGGTTGTCAGAGGGAGAAAATGAGTTGGAAAGGGCTGTCAGAGGCTAAAGAGAAGAAAAGAAAAAAAAGACAGTTGGTAGTGATAGGTGGTTGAGAGAGGGACAACTAGGAAGGCTCTAATACCAAAAAATTGGAAAGCCCAACCCACATTTCTCCTTAAAACCCAGGTATTAAGGAAAGAAAAACTGAAACCTTATAACTAGTACAAATAGAGCAACTCCACGTGATATGGGACACATTCCAACACACCCTCCTTAACCATAACATACACTAGCCGGATAAACAGCACACCAGTCACAGGCCCAACCAAGCTCTGATACCAAATTGAATGAAAAGAATTATTTGACTTACCAATCAACTAGGTAGAGGCCATGTATATATAATATATTCATGATACAATTTAGGAAACAATATACACAAGGCAAGATTCTTATAATCAAAATAATTCCTATTCTAATTTCCATATTCAAACATGATATTTTGATTTCTATATTCAACATGCATACCTTTCTTTTCTCTTCCTTAGACAATGTATAACATGTCAGAGGCAAGTATGTTCTGTTTTCTCCAATTTGTGGTGCCAAATCTTTATGTAAACCCATGTCCACAAGATCTAGGTGAGAATTAATTCCATCCTTAATTTTTCCTAGAATATGAAGCAATGTGCTAATGATGCCGATACACACATTCTTCTCAATGTGCATAAGATCCAAGTTACATCGAACATGTAAGTATTTCCAATATTTAAGATCAAAGAATATCGACTTCTTCTTCCAACAATTTGTAGTGCCAATATCCAATGATTTTTTATTCTTCTTTCCCTATTTAGGTATAATCCCTTCAACTTTCTCGAGTATCTCCTCTCCACTTAATGATAATGGAGGCAATCCAAAATCCTGCTCACCATCAAAATTTTATGTGGCTTGCATATGTGTTCTTCTTAATGCATTTCAATATATGGGAATACATTCCATCACTGCAAATTGGACACACATAATATCCCGTCACAAAACAACCACTAAAATTGCCATATACTAGAAAGTCACTTATTGTCCATAATAATACAACCTTCAGCCTAAAGTGTTGTTGTCGGTAAGTAGCATAAGCTTCAACGCCTACTTCCCATAACATCTTCAGATCATCAATCAATGGTTCCAAGAAAACATCAATATCATTACCAAGTTATTGTGGAACTGATATCAACAATGATAATATTATAAATTTTCTTTTCACACACAACCATGGTGGAAGATTGTAGGTAACTATTATGACTGGCCAATAACTATACCTACTGCTCAAGAACCCATGTGGATTTATTTCATCTGCAAAAGTAGCTAGTCGAAGGTTCCTTGGCTCTGCAGCGAAATCTGACCACTTGTGGTCTACTAACTTCTATGATGGAGATTCTATTGGGTGATTTAGTTTTCCATCAAAATCTCTTTGGTGAGTATGCCATGTCAAGTCCTTTTCTATTTGTGTTGATTGGAACATCCTTCGAAATCTCACAATAGGCGAGAAGTACCATAAAACTTGTGCTGGCACACCCTTTCTTGTTTCAGTTGAATTCTTCTTTAAATTCCATCTTGATGTTTTACATGTCAGACAAGAATTTGCATCTTTGTACTCCTTTCTACAGAGTATGCAATCATAGGGACACGCTTATATTTTCTCGTATCCCATTCCCAATGCAGTGAAGGTCTTTCTGGCCTCGTACATTGATATTGGTATTTCATTATTGATTGGTAGTATGTCACCCAACAATGTTAGTATATCTAAGAAACCTATCTGAGACAACCCACTATTAGTTTTGAAGTTAAACAGTTTGACTAATGCAGATAACTTCGTAAACTTTGTGCAGCCAAGATACATGGTTTTTCAATATCTTCAAGCAATTTTTTTAACTCTTCAAGATCAGTTGTACAATGATTGTATGCATCTTGAACCATTTCTATTGTTTCGTGTACATTGCCTAAGGGAGACAGTTAAATTCTTGATCAAAAACATCTTGTGCAAATGTTGTTGCCCCACTAGTGGCTACTTCTTCTCTATGCCATATCCATTTAAAGTAACTTTGATCAATGCCATTAACAAATAGATGATTTCTAACCTCTTAAACAAGTTGGCTTCTCAAGTTCCCACATACACTACATGGACATTGTATGGATTGAAGATCATTCTCCTGAATCATAGTCTTTTGATCTTCTATCTTTGAGAATCCAAGATTTATCCATTTTGAATGAATTTTAGTTAAACCTATTATGGCGAGCATTTTTTTAAAGTTCTTTTAAGCCAATATCATAAAGCATTGACACAATAATGTTGATAAAACAATATATCTAGGTTTTCAATAGGTTCAACCGCAACCTCTACCAATAACCCATACAACAAATATAACATATCCGAGTTTTCAACAGGCTCACCCTAAACCTCTAACACCACCATGGGTTTTCAGTAAGCTCACCCCTAACCTCATCGTGTGTGTGATTGTCTACATGTATATATATCAACGTGAAAGAGATATACCTGCTCGTCAATCTATGTCACATGAAACAACTCCTCTTCACTACCCACAAACTCCATGATTCACATGTACTAATTTGCTAAAGTGTCAAACATTTAATCAATAAAAGCACATAAATAATAATGAAGAAAAGTTTAAATTGAGTAAGAAGAAAAGTTTGTTTACTTGTTGACACGACGCTTGCCCATTCATAAATTCAACTTCATATAAAACAATGACATCATGATTTGCTCAAGCAATCAAGGGCACAAATTCTCTCTATAAACTTGGAGTGACAAAAATATAGTGGGTGTTTGGGAAGTGGGCTTTTTTGTAGGTTTTTTTAGTTGTAGGATATTATTGGAGAAAAAAAATTTTGTGTTTGGGAAGATCGTTGGGTTTTTTTGTGGTTGGATGTGATGTTTGTGACAGTAAAATTGAAATGATTATGGAGTTTGATGTGATATTTTGTTAGGATTTGTTTTTTTTTTGATTTTGTAAGCAATTTGTCTTTTAGTAAAGAAAAACAAAAACCAAAAAAAATTCATTCCCAAATAACACCATAATCAATCAAGTCAACCAAAAAACTGTCTATTTATTAAACAAAAAGAAGTGAAGCTATGATGAGTACTTATAATTTGTTATTAGAATCTTACGATTCACGATTCGATTCGCAATTTTTGTAAAATCAATACGAATCTATGAATGAATCTATTTCAGAAGTGAATCGCACGATTCACAATCGATTCACAATTCAATACACTTTTTACAATTCATGCAATTCTTGAAAGTACCGTGTCTGACATATTTTTGACTCTTTCTTTCTCTATCTTTTTATTGAAAATGACATAATACAACTTCTAATAGCATTTAGCACCAAAATAACCAATATATACATGATTTGTTCTTATTTTAGTGATCATAAAGTTTTCAATAGAATCTAATCAGATTCAATCATACCCAACATGTTTTTAACCTTTCTTCTCATTTTTTTTTCCTTTAAAAAATCATAATATATCTTTTAAAGATGTTTAAGATTAAAGTAACGTACACCATAAATTATCCATAGCTATTTTATTGAATTAAATATGGCTGAATATTACATGAGTGAGGTTAGTTATGCATTTTAAAATATTTTAGACTTTAAAATAAAAGATCCTAAATAATGTTTTCTGATTATTTGGTCATTGTTACTTGGAAAAATACATATGTTTATTATCCAAATATTAATATCGTTGTCGAATTATTATTACTTCTGAAATTGAGATTTTGTCTTTAGTTTATATTAAGAATAATTGATAAGAAATATCTAAAAATGGAAAAAGGTAAAATGGTGATCTTACATAAGAACCTTTGTTAACTTCTTACCTAGTAAATTACATGATCATCATTCAAAATAACATTTTTATTGATTTAAGTCTAAATATTTCATATTCATAAGATAAACTTAACATTCAAGTGTGTAAATATATTTTTCTAAGTAATTTAGAAAAAGTGACCGAATCTGTACGATTCACGATTCGATTTGATTCGCAACTTGGTACGAGACCATTTTAATTCACTATTCAAATCCCAATTTGACAACTGTATAACCAGTGTGATAAAGAATATGGATTGCTACTATGCATCATAAAAGAAATGAAGCCATGTTTGGTATTTAGGAGGTGTTTGGCAATAGGCTTTTTTGGCTTTTCGGGCTAAAATAACACTAAAAGACAAAATAGGCTAAAATAGTCAGTAAGACAAAATGTCACATCAAACCAATAATCATTTCACTTTTTCTTTCAAAAATATTACATCCAACTACAAAAACATTTAATCCTCTTCCCAAACATAACTATTTTAGCCTACTAAAATAGCCAACTTGTAACGCCCTCAAAATAATACTAAAAACCCAACTCATAAGAGAAATGAATATAACATAATTGGTATACTTTCACATAACAAAATTCGTATTACAAAAGGGATTACATGCCTTATACATTTATAAATGTTCATTCTGAATCTACAGCATGTCATGCAAAATAATAACAACAAATTAAATGTCCTATGGGCTTACATCTTTGCAAGACATATCTTGGTTACAATCAAAAGTGAGCTTCGCTCATTACATCTTAAGCCCTTGGCTTTACAAAAATATAAAATCAAAACGAGAAGAGAAGAAAAAATAAAGAAAAGGTTTGGAGAGGGAAGATGAGGAGATGCTTCCAAGTGAGTAGATCTAAAGATCTTTGAGCAAAAAGTGATTTTGGAGAGGAAAAGAGTGACTCGTGGTTTGAAGAGGGAAGAAGAGAAGAAAAAATAAAGAAAAGGTTGAGTAAGGGACCTATTTATAGTGCTAGGTCAAAGTAAAATGAAGTCCCAAAAGATCAAGTCAAAATTCCCAAAAAGTAAGGCCTAAACCGGACTGAAATCTGGAAAAAAGAGTTCGCAGGGGTCGACCCTTGCAGCAGAGGTGTAGACCCTTTAGATAGAAAAGTAAAGAGTGCAACAGGCAAGGTGTCAACCCATCCCAGACTGGTGTCGACACCAAATTTCAGGAAGCAACTTCCAGATTCAACAATATACAAGGGTCGACCCTTCCAGACTGGTGTCAACCCTTAAGGCCAACAACAAAAGGCAAGTGTTGACACCACCAAGATTGGTGTCGACCCCCAAACAAGATTTCTAAGTTCCCAAACAACTTTTCAACATAAACAAGCGTAAACGAATAATCCCAACAAGTTTAAATCGATTTGTACTCCTCCCAAAACCAAGATACAACAACACCAAAGATTTCCAAAATAAAATAAAGGATTCAAATACACTTCCCAAAAGCTTTGAAGGATACAGGTGCTACAACCTCTCTACCTTAGGAAATTTCGTTCCCAAAATTTGAAGTAAGTTTTAAAGCCATGATTAAACCAATCCCAATAATGATAATCAATCAATTTCATCACCATGACCAATTTCCCGGTCATCCATTCTCATCGACTCGATACACAAGTCCCATATTAAAATGAAATTTGCAATTTCCCAAAACATTTACAATGCTTAACCAGAATTCGAGTTTTCAAGAAATTAACATCGCATATTCAATGCTCCCAAAGTGATATAATACATGTGATATTCCACATTCTCAAACATATGCAATGTTTATAATAAACTCATGTTTTCAAGATGCCCATAACATATACAATGTTCTTATAATTCAAAACATATACAATGTTTATACTTTTCATCATCATAATTAAAATTCCAATACATGTTTAGATATCAACAAACAAGTCCACATATTTCTCTCGGACTTCCAATTCATGCTCCCAAGTCGCTTCCTCGACCCCGTGATGTTTCCACAATACCTTTACTAAGGGAATTGTCTGCCTCACCAAGACTTGGTCCCGTCTATCCAAGACCCTCACCGGTCTCTCCTCATACGAGGCATCTTCATCTACCTCTAAGTCGGTCCAATCCAACACGTGCAATGGATCCGGCTCGTACTTTTGAAGCATACTAATGTAAAACACATCATGAACCCCGAAAAACTATAGCAGTAACGCCAAATAGTAAGCAACTTTCCCAATCCGCTCAAGGATCTCAAAGGGGCCAATAAACCGAGGGGACAACTTCCCACTCTTTCCAAATCTCATCAAACCCCACCTAGGTGAAATTTTCAAAAAGACATGATCGCCCACCTCAAAGACAAAGGCCTCCTCCTACGGTCAGCATAGCTTTTCTAGTGACTCTGAGCCGTAATCAATCTTTTACAAACAAGGGCCACTTTCTCCGTCGTTTCCCGAACTAATTCTGGGCCTAACAAAGGTGCGTCACTCACCTCGGCCCAACACACTGGAGATCTACAAGGTCGACCATACAAGGCCTCAAACGGTGTCATGCCAATACTTGATTGGAAACTGTTGTTATAAGCAAACTCCACTAAGGGTAAGTGTCTCTCCCACGACCCCTTAAAGTCAAGGACACAGCCTTGAAGCATATCCTCAAGGATCTAAATGGTACGCTCGGACTGCCCGTCAGTCTGAGAATGATACGCCGTGCTAAAGGTCAACCTAGCACCCAAGGCACTCTGCAAGCTCTGCCACAACCGAGCTATAAAACGCGGATCTCTATCTAAAACGATCGTCACATGGACCCCGTGCAACCTCACTATGTCCCTGATATACAAGTTGGCAAGATAGTCTACCGAATCATTCACGCGCATAGGTATAAAGTGCACAGACTTGGTTAATGATCAACTACCACCCAAATGGCATCACTACCCCGTTGAGTCCTCGGAAGACCCACAACAAAATCCATCGTGACATGTTACCACTTCCATTCGGCTATAGGCAAAGGTTGCAACAAACCCGCTGGCCTCTGATGCTCGGCTTTCACATGCTGACAAGTGAGGCACTTCGATACAAATACGGCTACATCCTTCTGCATACTCCTCCACCAAAACCGGCGACTCAGATCATGATATATCTTTGTGCCTCCTAGATGCACCGCAAGGTGTGAATGGTGAAACTCTCGGTACTTCCTCTCGGCAAGACTCTAGCGCAAACAAATTGTCACGACCCCATTCCACCCCTAGTAGAATGGTGCCATGATGGCCAGTAATTCGAGATTACCAAAGGCCACTTACAAGAATTCACACACAAATCAGAGTAAACATATGGGGCTTACAAATGCAGAAGCAATAAATAAAAGCTAAGTAGTCCATAAGAGCAGTGCTTAAGTTAAATGAAATGACATACATCTTATAATAGCTTTAATACAATAAAATGGAGTACAAAAATTACATCTTGACCAAAAGGCTTCTCAGCCATCAAATACAAAATACAATGAAATAACTAAGAAGCATGATCTTCAAGATGTTGCAAAACACGAATCCAAAACACATCGGCAAACACATCTAGGCGTCACCGCCGCCCTGCTCATCACCTACATATATATAGAGAGGGTGAGCTTGGATACTCAGTGAATGGTATAAGTAATAAAAGGTTTACATGAATGATATCCGAGATCCTTTAACAAAACAATACATGAATAAGTCAAGTTTATCTATCAAATCGTTCGAAGTTTCGAGGGATGCTTACTAACATCAATGTAATACAAGAGATGACATTCCGGACAAACAAACCCACGCGGTAAAACCGTCAGTGGCAAGGCAAGACAAGACAAGAGAGATCTCTAAACAATGGTGTCGTTGCATTATAGTCCCCGGACACTAAGGACTTGTGCTACAAATGCTTATAGTCCCCTATCACATACGGACTTCCAAACTTTGTGCTACAAACGCTTATAGTCCCCTAGCACATACGGACTTCCAAACTTTGTGCTACAAACGCTTATAGTCCCCTAGCACATACGGACTTCCAAACTTTGTGCTACAAACGCTTATAGTCCCCTAGCACATACGAACTTCCCGAGAATGTCATCAAACAAGATATAGTACTTATTGCAAGTAAGAATAATCATTCATGCTTGTAAATAATTTCCGAACAAGGCAAAACAAGGTTTTATCAAAGCTTTATAACATATCTTTATTAAAATACCACTCACTTATTTCTTCAAACGTCGGGGTCGAGGCAAGTCCAAGCCCTACAAACACATGGCAAGTTTATTGAATGCACTTTCAAACAAACTTTATATGAATGCAAATGATCTCGGCATTCTCCAAAACTAAGTCAAATCAAAACAAACACTGTCTCCCATCTCGGGGAAACATGCTGGGCACCAACCAAGTCTTGGCCGAGGTCCCACACCTTCTTGCCGAGGTGTGGTCCCGAGGGCCACTTTCAAGGAAATGAAGTCGGGAAAAATCTGGGTTTTCCCTCTGCTCAAGAACATGAAGAACATGAGCATGAAGATCATGAAGAAGATGAATGCAAAGATCATAACTTGTTATTTACAAAATCTGAGATTTCATGCTATGAGTTCGAAAACATGGACCTGGGTACCCATACTGGAAGATCTTTGGGAAAACAAACACAAAAGCATGGATTTTAATGCAAGCTTTCGGATCAAACAAAGCTTTTCTTCAAGAACTCATGAACACTAACTTTCTCTTTCTAAAACCAATCTTTAAATCAATGCATGGCATGCAGAACATATTCAATCATGCAATGCAGCTAGATGATCAATAAGAACAACAAGAGTTGATCGAGATTCTAACCTCAATACTCGAATCTAACGGTTTGAATTCTAAGGATCAAGCTTGCTATCTACTCTCTCACTCTAAAACTCCTCCTTCTCCTTCTAGAGCTTCTCTCTCCTCAAGAACAAAGATATGATACAAAATGATACATTCTAGGCTTGCCGGCTGACTTAACACTCAGCCTGGACACGTGGCAACGGTTGGTTGGCTCTATTTGAAAAGGTGACTGATTGAAAAGACAAGACTATGACAAAGCGTGTTCAACAAGCTAGGCGGCAAGGGACTCCGGCAAGTAATGACATCGGCCAATAACAAGACTTCGGCAGCAAAGGGACAATGACCTCGGCTAGAAAGGTCAACACTTGGCCCAGCTGTGCCACACCTCGGCCTAGATGTGCCACACCTCGGTCTAGGTCGTACCAGTCTAGGGCAAGATCACTGGGGTTCAAGGGCAACATCTCGGCCCAGATAGTACACATCTCGGCCTTGGTGATGAACACCTCGGCCTAGATAATGATATCTCGGCCAATATGTCAGGGTGCGGATGGAGGTCAACCAAAGAAATCCCAAGATGGTCCTAAGTATAAGAGTATCAAAGGAGCGACCTAGGCTCAAGATAACCTCGGCTGAAACACACACACACCAAAGGAACATAGCATTCAAGTAACACATATGCAAGACAAGTCAAGATTTAAAATGCAAGCTTAACAGAGCAAAATCACATAAAACGCATATGAGTACGGTTAGGGCAGTGTGAGGGTCATTACACAAATAGTCCCGGTATCTTACACTCTGGTCAGGATACACATTCAAGCTCTTCTCTACCTTCCCACTTGAAATCTTCTCCCTAAGGGTTTCTACCTTAAGGTCACCCCTCTACGCTTCTAACACTCGGTTCACAAGTGTAGGTTGTGCAACCACAGAAAACAAGGCCACAGATTCAACGGACTCGCTAAGATGCAAGTCAAACTCCCCAAGAGTACCCAACATTTTCCACTCCCGGATGGCGACACAGGCCACACTACTGATAAACTTCCTACTCAAAGCATCAACCACTACATTGGCCTTTCTAAGATGATAATGCAACTCGAAGTCATAGTCCTCTATGAACTCCATCCACCTCCTCTGCCTCAAGTTCAAGTCTTTCTATGTAAACAGGTACTTCAGACTCTTGTGATCAAAAAATACTTCGAACTTCTCACCATACAAATAGTGCCTTCAGATCTTTAACGCAAAGATCACTGCCACTAACTCTAAGTCGTTCCTCTCATGTGTTTTCAATTGTCGTGAGCCATAGGCTACTACTTTCCCCTCTTGCATCAAAACACAACCCAAACCTTCCCGTAAGGCATCACAATAAACCGAATAACCCAAACCCCTCTCCAGGATAATCAAAACTAGAGCAATGGTGAGTCTAATTTTAAGTTCCTAGAACGACTTCTCACAAGTCCCATCCCACACAAATTTGACCCCCTTCCTCGTCAGCCTAGTTAAAGGTGAAGCTAATTTAAAGAAATCTTTCACAAACCTCCAGTAATACCCGACCAACCCAAGAAAACTACGAATCTCAAAGACATTCTTAGTTTGTGCCCAATCTTGCACTGCCTCAATCTTTGATGAATCTACCGTCACCCCTCCCCCGGATACCACATGGCCTAAGAACTTAACTTCTCTCAGCCAGAATTTACACTTCCCAAATTTAACATACAGCTTATGGCCTCTAAGCAATTCAAGCACTATCCGTAAGTGTTCCTGTTGTTCCTCCTCAGAAGATGAATAAATTAAAATGTCATCCACAAAGACGACCACGAAACAATCTAGGAACTCACGAAAAATCCAGTTCATCAAATCCATAAACACAGCCAGTGCATTGGTCAGCCCAAAAGGCATCACTAGAAACTCATAATGGCCATACCGCATACGGAATGCCATTTTCGGGATATCCCCCTCCCTTACCCTCAACTGATGGTAACCCGACCTTAGGTCTATCTTAGAAAAATAACAAGACCCCTTCAACTGATCAAACAGGTTATCTATACGAGGCATTGGGTACTTATTCTTAACAGTAACCCGGTTCAATTTTCGATAATCGATACAAAGTCGCAAGGCTCTATCTTTTTTTTAGCGAAGAGGGTCAATGCTCCCCAAGGTGAAGTACTAGGACGGATAAAACCTTTATCTAACAATTCTTGGAGTTGAACCTTCAACTCATTCAACTCAACGGGTGAAAACCGATACGATGCCATAGAAATCGGTGTCGTGCCAGGTACTAATCAATAGAGAACTCGATCTCTCGGTGAGGTGGTAAACTAGTAAGATCCTCGAGAAAGACATCGGGATATTCACAAACCACCCTCGGCAACTCAACCTGTACTTCATCACTCTCATTAGTCAGAAAGCCAGCAAGGAGACAACTAAGTTCGCTCCGCCTACGCGGATCATATATCGGTGATAAAACTCTATCCACCCGGTCCCCCAAGAAATAAAAGCAGTCGCCACTGGAGGTACATACAATAACCCTCTGACAATAACAACCTATAATAGCCCGATATAACGATAACCAGCCCATACCCAAAATAACATCATAACTAGTCATGTCAAGCAAAACAAATGCAAATGGAAGTCAACGACCAGCGACCTCTATGTCACAACCCCGCCACCCCTATTTTAATATAACCCCACCACCAATAGGTGACTCTACACAAATAGGAGATGCTAACTGTGCCAACTCCAACCCCAAAACCGATGCAAATGTAGATGAGATAAAAGAATGGGATGCACCCATATCAATCAACACATTAGCAACTAAATTGCAAAACAGGAAAGTACCTCTCACTACTGAAGGAGCAGGTACAAGATCTGGCACGGTAATAGCATACACATGCCTTGTTGGCCTCTAATCTATCTGCTCACCCCTCGGAGCATAGGCCTGTTGTACTGACAGAGCTGAAGAAGCTCCCTGATTGGCCCTCGAGGCCTGTGCTGACTGTGCTGGCTGGTGACTTTATGTCTGCCTCGAACCAAATGCACCAGGTGTGCCACCCAACTATGGGCAAGACCTCTTCAAGTGCCCCGCCTAGCCACACTGATAGCAAGTGGGCGGCTGTCCTTTACCCTAACTTTGGCTCTGAGAACGAGCCAAAGACAAAGCTGCTCTCTGCCCTCCTCCTCTCTGTGGGCAAGCTGGAGACTTGTGATGTGACGCCCCAAATTTTGATAATATAATACAACGATGCACCGGAGTTTAACTAGAGGATACACATCATTTTTAAGCACAAAATACAAATAATTACACTAAAATAAAATATTAATAATAGTTACATATAAAATTCTTCAAGTCTTTAAATACATATCGGTTCCTTGATACAAAAAGATTATCCAAAATACAAGAAATATACAATCTAATTTCTAAGGCAGCCACGGTTCCACAAAGCTTTTAGGGATTCTGGTCTTGGTGTGAAACTCGCCTTCACCTGGCATAAAACGCCATGAGCTTGAAATGCCCAGTAAACACACACACCCCGACCCTTTTTCCATTCCAAATACACAAGTAACATAACGGCACGGTCATAACATACAGCGAAAGCAATAATCAAGCAAAGATTATAATTAAATTTCAGTTCTCATGAATAATAGTCAATTTTAGTTAGTTCTAGGCAACTCCCCGCGGAATGCCGTTCCTACCCAACCACTAACTCTGCCCACGGGCAATTCTAACTCCCCCTTGGTTAATACAATACCAATGCGTCGCTTACCGCATAACCACCAGTGCGTCGCTTACCGCACAATTACCAATGATGCCCACGCACCTAGGTTACATACCCAAGTGGTGACATCACGGTCTGCCCCAAGGAAACGGGCTTCCAGGGATACTCTCCCTGTGTGAGACCCTCACTGCCACCCTTATGCCTTCCATTTCCGTTAAGCAGCCAGAATACCTCCCGTGCCATGTTAGGGTTCGGAAACACACTTGCGCAAGACTTCACAAAAATGGAATACATTCCACTATATCATACTCTTGAATCCATCATTCATTATCTCATAAAATTTAATATAATGATCGCAACCCATTACCATCCCATTTGATTTCCCCCTTTATTAAGTGCATTATGTTCTTAGTTATAGCAAGCATGGTCAATATAATTACGAATCCAAACTAAACAACAAGTAATTTATTCATGGTAAAGAAAATTTACAATTTATCATAGATTACATATCGAGACTAAACACATTCAAGAAACATAGAATATAAGAGTTGCAAACCAAATAAGAGCATATTAACATAAATTTCCAGATTTCCAGATTTGAACCAGTTTGAAAATAATTATGAAAAAAATACTTTTATTGGCCCTAGGTACCTGGCCTCATGTGATTTTGTAGATAAATAAGTCTAGTTTCAAACTCAATTTACGAAAGTATGATAGGTATTTTATATTTTAAGATAATTCAGAATTACCAAGATCTGTCCAGATTCGTTGATCGTTACGCAAATCGGTTTTTCTCTCAAACCCCTCACTCTCTTGAGTCCAAAAAAATTTTAGTTAAAATATAACACCAAGATTAAGATTTTGACATAAAATTGGGCTCAAGATTATTTTTCTAGAATTTTATAAAAATAGAGAAAGTTGACTGTTTTTCTGGTTCTGTGAGTAATAAACTTAGAAAAATTGTTTAGGTTATAAAAACACATCCTTAGGACCTACAAAAATTACCACATACTCTAGACATACCAAATATTAGACCATAAAAACAGATTTTGAGTTTATGGAGTTTTGTTAGAGAAATAAATTCAAGAGAGGGAAAAGATTTGCTGCTGGAAATTTAAGAAAGAAAGAGAAGCACACCATTTTTTGATTAATACACCTTTATACAAGAGTATAGGCCTAGACTACAACAAATGTATACAAATAGCATGTATTTGGAGGGGAAAAACAAGTGGTAAGAGAACTTGAGAGAAGAGATGTTGTATGTTTACCTTTGTTGTACAAGACTAACACAACTCTTCCTTTTCTTCTCCTCTTCTCTCTAACTCTCTCCCTCTCTCTTTTTTTTTTTTTTTCCAAGACCACTCTCTCTCACTCCTCTAGTGAATGGCTGAAAATGTATATAATGAGAGAGGAGAAGTGTGCATATATATATATAGAAAAGATTGGGAAGGTTTCTTAGGGACAAAGTTTTATAAGTGCAAATTGTCAAAGTTGCCATTATGGCCCTTTCATCCATCACATAGTCAACAACTTGGGCTCCAAGACATATATATATATATATATATATATGAGATATTTTTATTTATAAACATAATATAATAGCCACAAGTACATTAATTAATAAAATATTACAATTAAGGGTTGGAATGAAATAAAATAAAAGTATATAGAGACCAAGTCTAAATTTATGAAACCTTGATATTTAGCATACAATATACAAGCCTTAGAAAATACTTAAAATAATAAATTTGGATCCTGTTAAATTAAAGCGCAAACAAAGGCGAGAAACCGAGCAAAAATGGCATTACCGGGAATTAAAATTTTAGAGTGATTAATATATAATGATAGGGTCTAATAACTAATAATATGGTTTTAAAGGTGATTATTAATCTATGGGATCAATTAGGGTTTGCTCGAATTAATCCGCGATGCTTCTCGATTCTAGGGTTTAAAATGCAATTAAGCGAAAATTCAAGGGCTTTATTGAAATAAACTCAAGGTTAGGGATTTAATGGTAATTACAAAAATTAGGGTCTCTACATGTGACCCAACTGACCACACTTGAAACAAGTCACATCTGCCTGGCCACCTCTCCCAGAACCCAAGCTAGGCACTGGAAAGGTAGACCTCGACTGAACTCCCTAGGACTGCTGAGGGTTAGAACCCCTCTGTCTCTTACCGTCCCCCTGACTATCCTGACTCCTCCTAAGCCCCTCATCCTCTCCTTCTCTGCTTGCATGATGGTCTCAAGATGAGCCGTCGCCTCCACAAGGCGCCCATAATCTCTAATCATGGACCCGGCCACTCGAAACATGAGTACGGTCCTCAACCTCTTCTCGAACTCCAAACAACGGCGCTCCTTAGTGGCCACCAACTCAGGTGCAAATCTAGAGAGGCTAGTGAAAGTGGCTTCAAACTCGGCTGCAGGTGTGTTCCACTGCTTGAGGTGAGAAAACTGATCTCTTAACTTCTCCCTAACAATGGGAGACAAGTACTTGTCCTAGAAGGTGTCAACGAAAGCCTCCCAAGTCCCTCCAATGCATCCCCTTGCATACTTCCACCATTGACCCATGTCTCCTTTCAATTGGAAGGACACCAAGGTCACTCTCAAACTCCCACCTTCGATGTCAAGCATCTCAAAAGTTTTCACTATCTGTTCCAGCCATTCATTCCCAAAAACTCATCTGGATTTGACTGGAAAAACTCTCTCTTCAGAAAAGAAGGCCCTGCCTCAGCTACCTGGGCCTGGACTTGATTCTCAACTCTGAGAATGTCCATCGATTCCCTCAATGCTCCAGCCATTTCACGGACTAAGGCGCCCATGGCCTGTTGACCTACTGGCTCGGCCATGTTGGCCTGACCAACTCCCTCCTCCTGTGCTGGAATTTCATCCGGTAGAGGCATCTCGTGCCTTCTGGCCCTACCACACCTACCACCTCCACAACCACGCCCCGGGGGATGGAATTTAAGTTGCTTCGTCAGACAGTCACCATATTCACCCAACCAATCCATTCCCAGAATAATATCAAAAGAAGTCATATCAAGGGGTAATAGATTCGCATATACATGGATATCTCCAATGAGAAGTTCACAAGCAGAATAAACAGAAGTACAGATCATAGAATTTCCCATAGGTGAGGACACACAAAACACATAAGCCAATTCTTCTTCAGGTTTATCTAAATTTTTCGCAAATAATTTTGACACAAAAGAATAGGTAGAGCCAGAATCAAATAAAACGTAAGCAGAATGACCATGCACCATAATTGTACCTGACACCACTGTTGTGGCATTCTGTACATCTCCCGGAATCAACGCAAACACCCTGCCTTGCCTAGTAGTGTCTTTATTATTAGCCGGTTTAGCAGCTGTCTTAGCATTAGGAGCCGGTGTAGATCCTGCTGAGCTTGTGGCGGCCTTATTGCCAGGTTGTTGATTTTTTTGCGGACAATCTTTTATCAAATGCCCCGTTTTGCCACATCCGAAACATGCTCCAGACAATCGATGACAAACCCCACGATGCCTCCATCCGCATTCTGGACACACAGGAGCTGAATTTTGGGGTGAAGTAGTAATGCTAGAGGTCCCTGAATTTTGCTTTTTGTTTGGTCGTGGAGCAGTTGACCCCTTGAACCATTGGTTACTCTGCCTTTTTCCTTTCTATTCAGAAATTCGAGTCTGAGCAGCAATATTCCCTTCTGCTATAACAGCCCTCTCTAACACATCAATGTAAGTAGGTAACTTCAACACATTAACTCGATCCTGGATAGCACCCTGCAATCCTCCTTCGAATTTACGCGCCTTCTTATATTCTGTATCTACCATGTGAGGTGCAAATCGGGCTAGTTCCGCGAATTGAGCCTCGTATTCGGCAACAGTTTTATTTCCTTGTCTTAATGTTTCGAATTCAGTCACCTTCTTGTCGCGCATACTCTGGGAAAATATTTGTCATAAAATAGCTCTAAGAATCTATCCCATGTCAACCCTTGATGCATTGTTCTTGTGAGCATCCACCACCTTCGCGCCTCATCTTCAAGAGTAAAAGCAGCAAGTTGCACCTTTTGGATTTCAGTACAAGGGAATACTTCGAACAACTTTTCTATTCCCAATACCCATGCCTCAACTTTCATCGGTTCAATTCTGCCTTTAAACACTGGTGGTTTCATCTTTTTAAACTCCTTTGTAAGTGTAATGGTACGGTCCTCAGCGTGAAAGTCTTGTACCACAGGTGGAGGTACTGGTGGTGGTGGCGGTTGTTCTTGTGGTTGTTCTTCTTTGTGGTATTCTTGTCTTCTTTGTGGTCATTCTTTGTTGTTGTACATTCTTTGGTGTCGTTGTTGTTGTTGCCGTATGCCCTCCGCCATTTCCATAATCATCATTTCCATTCTATCCAACCGTGCGGCAGTAGCATCTTCCTACTCCTCTGCTCTTGTTCTCACCATGATCTACACAATAATCAATTACAACATATACAAAAGAATACAATAGACATTGATCATCATCGTTAGCGTTAGCGTTAGCAGAAAACATTTAGCGTTGCTATCAATCTACATGATGCCTACAACTTCCTAGACATCCTAAAGCTCAATGGATCTGTGTGTGAGATAGCAACTCGTGCTCTGATACCACTTGGCATACCCCTCACCCGCCCCTAAAAGTTTTGGGCATGACCCAGTCAGAAACAGACATCTAGCCTGCTATGTAAAATATTTGGGGCCTGAACGGAAGCGTTAAAATAACCAAATAACATGCAGACATATCCATTGAGCTACTACAATATGCCAGGATCACAATTCAGGATTAGACATATAATACACACGCATCTGAGATTAAGTTACATACATTTACAGTCCAACCCAGAGATTAGGTATCCAACAAAATGTTATATACAACCCACTTTGGCTAAGAGACATTAGTACAAAAAGACAGTGTCTAACAAAATTGCCCTAACATGCAAAGGCTTCTCCAAGTGCCTGGCTGTCCTTAGGTTGACACAAGCTAAGTGATGTCGTTGTTAGGACTGATCTCCAAGTTGATTTCCTATAGAATCAGACAAAATAACAGAATGAGACGAGCTCAATGAGTAATAATACTTAAGCAGTTTAATAACCAACTTTAATCATAATGTATAGCAGTGCATTCCCAGAAATATGGGATCCAACAATGCGTCTGAGATTATTTTACTTTCAGAGCAGCCTTTGGCCTAGTGTTACAGTTATAATAGAACGGCCTATTGGCCCAGAATCATCAGAACGGCCTTTCAGCCCAGAACAGCCTTTCGGCCCAGAACAGCCTTACGGCCCAGAACAGCCTTTCGGCCCAGAACAGCCTTACGGCCCAGAACATACAAATATGTACGTTAATCTTTTTAACATTTCTTTCCCATTAAGTTCGAATCAATACATATGTTACAAACCATAACTGACAGAGAATAGAATGTTGCTACAAACATTGACGGTAAATAAATGCGCGTTCAATGTATTATTACTCACAGCGTTGTGACGGCGTGCTAGTGCCTTCTGGAGTGTGTCCTGCACCCAATCATAACTTGTAAATTAGCTCTCTTTCTTCGTAAATCATTAAGGAACCATTCTGTGTCATCATATCTCATATGAATTTATGGCCATTTTAACATCATCAGAAAAATATTCTAAAAATACTAGGAAGTCAAGCACATAAAACTGAACAAACACATCTTGGTCTGAAAATAAGTCCCCCGCTCGAGTGCTACCTTGGCCGCTCGAGCGGACTGTACAATTCTACCAAAAATGCTGAGAGGTCGATTTTTGCGCTCCAGCGGAACTTCCTCCGCTCGAGCGGACTGAGTGATTTTGAAAAAAACTACTGAGAGGGTCATTTTCCCACTCGAGCGGCCATGACCTCCGCTCGAGCGGACGTGATCCAGATTTGGGGCAATTCGATTTCAACTCAAAATTCAGCAACAACACTTCATTTTTCATGCAATCTAAGGTTAAATTAATGTAATATTCCACCCTAACATTACCATAACATGGATTCTACCTTGAGCATGACAAATTAAACAAGATTAGAAGTGTCAACAAGCCATCTAACTCTCAAATTCCAAACTCAAACCAATTAATCTTCCCAAAATTCCCATTATTTTGAATTTACATAAATAAGCTTCTAATTCAAACACATAATTGAATCTTCTTATGGAATAACAAGGAAACAAGGTGTAAATCTCCCTCCATGACTTAATTTGGTTCATCAACATAAATCATCTCATAAACCTCTCACATCTACCTTAACTTTCCAAATAAAAGAAGGATTCCCAACCATGAGCAAGAGACAAATTAGATAAAGAATTTTCCATACCTTGAATTCACTCTAAGTGATCTTCACAAATTCCCCAAATTCTTCCCTTGGAGAGCTTCTCTCCAACACCCACGTTTCCCCTCTTCTCAAAACCTTTCTCTAGTTTTTGTTCCTCCAGGAGTTCTAAGTCAAGTGGTCAAGAACTTGATATATATATATAGATATTTATGTTTATAATAAGACGAAATTCAATCATTTAAGCATTCCAAATTGAAATTTCACAGAAAATCTCATTAGAGCTTAAAAATTATGCAGATTCCAAATATCAAATCAATTTTTGAAAATTAAGCCTCTAAGGCACCCAATTTCAGACTCAAATAGGTTAATTGTGACAGATAATGTTCCAAACCAACAGATAGAAATCCATTTTCTTCTAAGTTTTATTTAATTCAATGTAATTTTACATAGAATTTCATAATATGCATTCGAAAACACAGAATAGAGAGCTGAAAAGATACCAGAATCATGTACGAGGGTCGGGCTATTACAAGGTATGTCATCATTACTTGAAAATGTTATTCCCAAGTAGGGTGAGCCACAGCCCAATAGAAACCATCTAGCACAATATATGGAATTAGCAAAGGTAGAAGTGCACTATGCATATACAATGTCAAAGATAAAGGCATCCACATTTTGTATAGTCTTAAATTACCAAACTCAATCATTAAGCCATTTCCCTTCAATTCATTTAATTACATAAGCCAATTTCATCGTTTCTCAACAACCCAAATGAGATTACAACTCATTAGTTCTAGAATCACATTATCAACAGGTAAGCACTTCAAACTTTTCTTTCACGGATATTTCGTCCACAGGCAACCGTCAAACGGGACCCATGTATTCTTTCACGGATATTTCGTCCGCAGGCAGCTGTCAAACGGGACCCATGTAAACGTAGGCTATACAAGCACTACAATTGCCATTTTACGGATATTTCGTCTGCGAGCTAGGGACCCATGTATAATTTCGGGACTTTCACTCAGGACACTCTAGCCAACTTAATTATAATGGAGTTCATCCATTTTCTCCTCCCAGACAATCATTCATACATACGCAACGTATTTAATCACAAACTCAAACAATGGAGTACATCCTCTTTCCACTCCCAAATAACCATACATATACAATGTATATAAATATAGTCATATTCAATGACAAGCACAAGTCATTAGTTTCAATTCACCTAATCCGCATGCAATTTCTACAACAATCATAGCTATCTTCCACTGATAGCCCAATACAGTTATTTCTAAACATATATAAAATCTCATAACAAATAGTTTATTTGAAACTACCAAAGAATGAATGGAGTAACACATAACCAATCCCACCATTCTTATCAATACCCTTTCAATTTCACATTTTCAATGTCAATTTCCACTATTTATACAAAATAATAATTTGATTCAATTAGGGCAAATCCCCCCCCTCATTTTTTCCAAATATTAGCCAAGTGCCAAAATCATCAAATCATACACAATACAACATTATTTTCAAACCCCTCAAGCATTTATTTCACCTTCATCCAAAAACCCCTCTTTCCATTTTATGCCCAAACCCTAGGTTTGCCTTAAACACCTTCAAATCACATCATTGTTACACAAGATACAAATAACTAAGCTAAATATCATATGAAAGTGTATTTTATAGTGCTAGGTCAAAGTAAAATGAAGTCCCAAAGTTAACCCAAAAGATCAAGTCAATATCCCAAAAAGTAGGGCCTAAACCGGACTAAAATCTAGAAAAAAAATGTTCACAGGGGTCGACCCTTGCAACAGAGGTGTCGACCCTTTAGACAGAAAAGCAAAGAGTGCAACGGGCAAGGTGTCGACCCTTCCCAGACTGGTGTCAACGCCAAATTTCAGCAAGCAACTTCCAGATTCAGCAATATACAAGGGTCAACCCTTCCAGACTGGTGTCAACCCTTAAGGCCAACAACAAAAGGCAAGTGTCGACACCACCGAGATTGGTGTCGACCCCTGAACAAGATTTCTAAGTTCCCAAACAACTTCTCAACATAAACAAGCGTGAACGAACAATCCCAACAAGTTTAAATCGATTTGTACTCCTCCCAAAACCAAGATACAACAACACCAAAGATATCCAAAATAAAATAAAGGATTCAAATACACTTCCCAAAAGCTTTGAAGGATACAGGTTGTAACGAGTTGAATCAAATTGAATTTATACTTTAATCTCAGTTGGGAATTTATTTTAAATTATTAAACTCCTTTCATTTTGGACCCAATTGATTGAATCGTGACCCATTAGTAACCATGAAATATTGTTATGGTTTTATTATTATTATTTGATTACCATAAAAGAGTTGTGAAAATTTATGGTGTGTACCATTAAACGAAATATATTTTGTGGTGAGAAAATATTATATTTACTTTTGTCATTAAAGATGTTGAAATTTATTTTTTAATTGATATATATATATATATATAGGTGTATATATATATATATATGCTTAGATATTTGTTTATACTATATACAAATATAAAAGTGACCAAATAGGATTTTTCTTTCAACCTATGGGTTCTTGCCGTGAGAAAGAAAAGAAAAAGGGTTCCAATGTTGGTTTTTCATGGATTTGATCTAGTGTAAATCATTTTTGACCCCTAGTGCTTTGGATCAAAACGTAGAGGGCGGAAAAGGCATCGTTTGGCTCCAAACAGATTTAATTTCTGTTGTCAAAAATTTTGAAAGCTTCTTGGCTTGAGGTAAGGATTTTTCCTATACTTCTTTATGCACTTTACTTGATCATATGGAGCTTAAAGTTGTATATAATTTAATTAGAATTTTTGAAAAATTTGTGATTTATTTGCTTAAAATAGAAATTTTGAGAAAAATAAAGAGTTGATGCCCAAATTGCGAAAGTGTAAACTTAGAATATGTTTGTAAGATTATGAAAGAGCTATGTTTTAAATTTGAACAAAAACGGACTTCAATTCGATCGGTTTTGAAATTTTTACCGGTTTGCGACCAAAAGAGCATTTTTAAAGAAAACAAAGGAATTATGTTTAACTTTTGGGGCTTTTGATCAAAATAGGATGTTATCGTTGAATAATGCTTGGAGAATGAGTTTGGAAATAAAATGATATTTTCTTGGGCATTAACAGTATTATTTTGCTTAATGTATCTATAGGAATAAAACCGACACGGTTAGAAATGGACCTTAAGAGGCTACCGGACGTGATTGTGATGTGAAAACTAGTTTAGTTGTTTATATTTGATGAGACGTGGAATAGATTGTATTTATCGAAATTTTTGGAATTTAATTGTTTAAATATCTGTTTAGAAATATCTGCTTTAGGCTATCGGTGGAGGATGGCTATCGGTGGAGGATAGCCATCATTGTTGTAAAATGCATGCTTGGGAGTGGAACTGGGACATTGAGATGTGAACAGCATGTACTTGGCATTTGGGATTAAATGGAAATGGATGTATGGAATAGTTAGCTATAAATATGTGTTTGTCTATCAGGTAGATTTGTTGTATAAATAGACGTACCCTGCCCATTTTTTTTTTTGGCCGTTACACAGGTGCTACACAACTTCCCAAACACCCCCTTATAACTAATTTCTACTTTGACATAAGCAAAGAAGAGTTGAGTTTTTGGGTTTTGAATGGGAAGAATTTGTGGTGTGGCAATGTTTTTGTCTATTTTTGTTTTGATGTTATCAATGTTATATGGAGATATGGTGAGGTTTTTCTCCTTTTGCAAACCCAGATGCACAAATGAGAAACCATTTACTTAAAAATTTGATCTTTTTATTTACTTTTAGATTATTGAAAGAGGGCTGTTTTTGGTGGCTGAGAAGCTGAACAAAAAGGAAGAAGTCTAGATTTTGAACTTGACTTTCCACCCAAACTGATACTACTGACAGCTCAAACAAATTCACACACATGTAACAAAACAATTCTCGTTACCATCCATTCGGTTTTTGAGAAAATATAGGCAAACCATTGAAATTAATAGCATTAAGGATGTGAAAGAAATAAAAATGATGACAGATAAACCAAAGCCTAAAGTAGAATTGCTTCAGCTTATGCAATCTGAAATCACATGGCCTTGTCAGCCAACCAAGTGTGGAGATGGGACAAAAACAGCTTCTAAATAATTTACTATTGCTTTTAAGTTATTGTAAAGTAATCATGTTGCTGGAAGAGGACGTCTATGCAGGGGCTGTGTGCTGCCAGCAAGCAAGCTTGGGACAAATAAATGGGTCTCAAAAATAGTTTGAGTTATGGATCTTGTATTAAATTCTCATTCATGAGGTAAATATGGCCTAATTATACAATGAATTAGATCCAACGAACTTTATCTCAAGTTAGGGTCTTAACACTCAAAACCAACACAAAACTGAAATTGTAGAGCATAAAATTTTGCTATGACAATTTACTACATACCAATCGATCGGGAATTTTCTAAAATTAAATTCAAATTCTTTCACTCCGAAAATTTTATCCAATGTACTAGACTTATATGGGAACATATAAAAATTGTTATGAGAAGAGAAACTATTTTAAAAAATACAAAATCGTAACATTTTCACACGGAAAATCTGCACAGCACCCAATCCGAATGCCAATCAGTCCAAGAATTTTATAGAACTCATCTGTAAGAGTTTTGATTTGAAATTTTTAATAAGTTTATTATACTCATATATGAACCTTGTATAAAAACTTCACAAGCTTCCTAGTTATGAGACGATTTTTAAAAATTCATAAAGGTAAGATCTCTAATTCAAGAGCTACAAATTGAAATTTCAGATCATCATAAACTAAAAGTTTTGTTTCAATCATCATAAATTGTTCTACAAATGATCTTTTAAAATTAAAACAATTACTAACCACACGGTCCATTAAACCATTCAATTAATTTGTGAAATGATTTAAAACTAAATTTCGGGTCATTACAATTTGATTCAATTGAGATTGTAGGTACGATGTGAATCTACAAGAATAAAAAAGGTTGGGGGGAGAAGAGCTGCCCAACCAAAAACCAATAATGGAGTTATTCTGAAATATTATTTACATGTTTAACAAATCATAGCATAGTCTAACCACCTGATTAAGCTACAAATTCATTGCTCACAAAGTGATGATAGAATTAAACTGCATCAACTTTCATTAATGTAATATATTCACTAAGAGCAATATTAACTTCCCAAGACAAAATATTGAAAAAATACTAGAAGGGATGGCTTTCCAAATTTTGTGGGATACTTTCAGAAAGGGCTAGCCCATTCCAATGCAGCACATTAATAACTATGTCCAAAAAAATATATGTGAATACATGTCAATCACTGTCATGAAAATTTACTGAGGTCATAAGCTGGGAAAAACATGTGGTATGCAAGAAAAGCAACAGATTGAGAAAATCAAAAAGACATATCTCAATATTCAGGTTATTCAAAATGATGGAAAGCAGGAGATTAGTGTGTTATTTTTATTCAGGTCAGTTTTTTTATTTGTTTTCTATAATTTTTGAGCCAGGGTTATTTTTAATATTTATGGATTTTCTACACATGGGCTTTATTGATCACACATGGGTCATACTTTGGAATCAAGTCATGTTATTGGGTTTTAATATATGGTTTTTAGCAGTAAAAATCTAAAGTTTCAAACTTTAAAATCAAAATCCTCTTACAGCCACCAAAAACATGCTTGTTACCTCAACTCCTCCATATCATTACCATGCATACTTCCTGCCCACTAGCCACAAAAATGGGATTACAATATGCCTCTGAAAAGAGTATTCCTACTGCTTCCATATATCCATTTTGGCACCAAAACTCGTAGAAGAGTTTTCATCACACTTGTCGACATCAACCTTCCTTTAACACCTTGGCATTCAAGTTTGTATCAAATGAAAAAAATAAAAGCTAGAGACAATTACCAAAAAAATCCTCAGATTTGACCCATTATAACAAAATAAACACTGAATTTTTAATTTTGTCAATTTAAACCTTAATCTTTTGATTTGTTTTCAATATAAACAATTTGCCTATTTTTGTTAACTAAAATCGACAAAAAAAAAATAGTATTTTAATTATTAAACTGAATATAAGTATATATAAAATGTCTAAAATGCCCATTTTCATTAAGTTTAATGACTAAAATACCCGTTTTTCCATCAATTTTACTTAATAGAAAAATGGTTCATATTGAAAATAAATCAAAAGTTGAGGGCTTAAATTAACAGAATTAAAAAGTCAGGGTTTATTTTGTTACAATGGTCAAACCTTGAGGTTTTTTTTGCAATTTCCCCTAAAAACTAATATAAAAGAAGAAGAAGAAGAAGAAGAAGAAGAAGAAGAAGCAAAAATATAATATAGGATCTTACTTCTCAATCTCTTCAAATTTCAAGTACTCCAAAGCCAATTGCAAGTGGCATATTCAAGGAATTTTCAAGTCCCAACCTGTCATGCGTACATTCAAAATGTGTATTATGAACTAAACATGCAAGTACTGGAAGAAGAAGAAAAAAATTAAAACATCAATAAAAAGTAAATCTTAAAATAAGTATCAACAAAAAACAAATTTTAATTTTAGCTGTGTCTCTGTCATGGACCTAGCCAAATAGCTAATGCCCCTAAGAGCCCTATTATATAAAAAGGAAGGATATGTTCTTCCAAAACTTCCAATCTCAGTAAATCTCTCAAACACCAAAGCTGATTAAACAACCATGTCCAGCTTACCAGCAACCATCCAAGTACACTTACTCAAGCTCCAGAATGTAGAGCAGGATTTTATTGATATTGGAATTACAACTTTAACAAGTAACAGAAATTTCTATTATTCAAGATTCTGACTTTAAACTCACAAAGAAACAGTCAGTTAATGACATCGAAACAGATAAAAAAATATCCTCAACAAGTAGTTCACCTTAAATACCATGCTAATTATAAAAATAAAAATAAAAAGGAGCAATTACAAGCGGCCCAAAGTTGGAGATTACAATAACAGCAATTCAGAAAGCAATAATCAAACTTTTAACACAATGTTCTATGATTCTGAAACTAAGAATAATTAAACAATTGTAACATTACCATTCACAATAACAAGGACAATTTGATTCATGAGCAAAATCACGTAGTTGTTTAACTCTCTCCATCCCCAATTCGAATTCACGATTGCTAAGCATTTTATCTCTCTTTTTCGATTTCTAACTCTCTTTCATCAATCAATTCAACAAAACGAGGAGATTTTTTAGTTTTTCTTGCTGGAGTACCATTAACAAAAATATGATAGGATCAACTCTCTATCAATATCCGATGGTTTTTTCTTTTTGTAAAAATGAAATAGTCAACGAGCTATACATATTAAATGGCTCGGATCATCGAAATAGGACGCATTGTGAGCCCCACGAGCTCAATTGTACCGTCCAATTAGGTATAAAAATGGCCCGAAGCCCATGGATGGCCCAAAACCCGCTCACAGACCGATGTGGGACCGCCCCAATTAGGCCTGGGCCCAAGCCCAGCCCGGGACCCTAGGCCTAGGCCCCGCCAATTTGAAACCCAGCCCTGTCCGTTGGCCAAAAAATTTTTTGCCCTGCGGACGACCTGACCCAACCCAACCGTCCCCGGATCCGCCTCCTCTCCTGCGGTCTTCTATCCGGCTCCGTCCAGCAAAATAAAGGGGATTGGGACACGTAATTGGCAGATAATCTAAGAGTCTTCATATGTCCACGTCATCTAGTAGGAAGGGGATGGAATGGAATTAATTTTTTTCTTAATTTTTTTGTATTTTTTATTTTTAGTGAATATTTTTAAATTTTTAATTTTTAATTTTATTTTTTTTACTTTTTTAGATGTATCTTATTTAGATATATCTAAAGAATAAAATATTTATGAAAAAATATTTTTTAAAATTAATAAATACATAAAAATATATTGAAACTTTATGGCTCCGTTTGGTAAGACTTTTTAATTATGATTTGAGAATATGAGTTGTATTTTGAGTTTGTGTGTTTTGAAATTACGATTTGAGTGTAGAAAATTTATTTACTTTTGATTTTTGGATGGAAAATTTATTTATTCAAATTGTTATAACTCATAACAAAACATACTACTTTCACTTAAAAAAAATATTTTGAGGAACACTCATAACCAAACTGTTATAACTCATAAAAAATTTATTATTAACAGAAAATAATATTAATCAATTTTTTAATTGAAAATACCACCAAGGAAATATATTTTTTTTTTTCAAAATAAATATTCAAAAAATTTAAATCATAAATATTTAAATAATTTAAATAACCTAAGAAATTTAATAAGTAAAAATTATTTACGATTTGAGTGTAGAATTGTTTTTAAATTTTTACGATTTATAAAATTTTAAAATAAAAATTTCTTATTAAGTAAAAATTTTAAATAAATATTCAAAAAATTTTAAAAGTAAAAATTTAAAAACAATTCTACACTCAAATCGTAAATAATTTTTACTTATTAAATTTCTTAGGTTATTTAAATTATTTAAATATTTATGATTTAAATTTTTTGAATATTTATTTTGAAAAAAAAAATATATTTCTTTGGTGGTATTTTCAATTAAAAAATTGATTAATATTATTTTCTGTTAATAATAAATTTTTTATGAGTTATAAAATTGCAATTTGCCAGCAAAAAATTTCAAATATATTTTTTTAAAAAAAAATTTAGGCTACAACTTGCAACGGTTAAATATATATTTATATATATATAAGTCATTTCATTGCACAAAGACTAATGCCTGCGCTGCCTACCCCATGCCATGCCATGGCAATGGCAATGATTCAATGAATGAAAAATAAATAAATAAATTAAATGTCTATAGGTGCAAACTAAAAGTAAAAAAAAATAACAATAAAAATAAAATAATAATTTAACGGTCACATGACCATTTAATGCAGCAACTCAATTTTTTTTTTTTTTATGTGCAAATTGACGGCTACCTTTCAAACTCCTATAAATATCCCCACTCTTCCAAAATAAATCTCACAAATAATTCTCTCTCAAACTAACAAAAAGAAACTTTTATCAAAAGAAACTAATTTTTATATCTCATTTGCTAGTCGATAACATTAATTAGTTTAATTAAATTTATTAGCTACTCATTTTTTTAAATTAATTATTTATGAACATATATTAATTGTTATTGTTTACTCATTATTGTTACTCGTTATTTAAATTAATTGTTAGTTCTTATACATTATTTTACTTACATTACTATTGATCCTAATATTCCTAATGTTTATGTCGACATTGATGCATGCATACATACACAGCATGAATCTATTGATTCTCTTCCTGTTCCAACAGTTAGATCATCATCTAGGCGCACAACTAGTGGTGTTTGGAAACATTTTGAAAAAATATCTATAAATAATCTTAATGGTACAATTATATTTAAAACAAAATACAAATATTGTGCACATTTACTTAGTGTTGCATTTGCAGGAGGTACTAAGCATCTAAAAAGGCATGCTAACAGACATTTAAAAAATCAACAACCTGATATTAGAAGTCAAATGCAATTAAGAGCTTCATCAACTGGTCATTTGTAAATATTTTCATATGATCATATACATACATAAAATTTTGTAGTTGATTATATTATTTTTTTTTAAAAAAAAAAAAAACCTTTTACTACTACTGAATGTCCCGATTTTACCCAAATGATTCACGAAAGTTTTGCACCGCAATATCAAAATTTTTCAAGAAATACAATTAGAAATAGGATTTTAAAGAAGTTTGAGGATATTAAAAGTGAATTATTTGACATCTTTTAAAAATTGAATGGAAGAGTTTGTTTAATATCTGATTTGTGGTCAAATAATGGTTTAGAATATCAATGTATCACTGCACATTTTATTAATAATAATTGAAAATTAAATAAAACAATTATTTCATTTAGATTAGTTGAACTTACATATACTGGTCATTCGCTTAGTGTAGAAATACGAAATGTATTATATGAGTGGGTTTTGCAAAATAAAATATTTATCATTAGTTTAGATAATGCAACATTCTACAATCAAATTGTAGCCCATTTAAAATCAACTTTAGAATTACTTGTTAATGGTAATTTATTTCATGTTCGTTGTTGTGCTCATATTTTAAACTTGATTGTTAAAGAAGATATGCATGTGTACGAGACTTCTGTACTTGTAATAAATAAATAAAAAATACAGTTGCTACTATTATGTCTTCTCTAATCAAATTTCATAATACAGAAAAATTTGTCAACGAGAAGGTATGTCATTTAAAAAATGAATTCTAGATATAGACAGTAGGTGAAATTCAACGTATAATATGTTAAAAAGAACTTGTAAACAAAGAAAAACAATAATTTTATTTTTTGCAACAACATCAATAAAAGGAGTACTAACTCCCACAGAACTTAATTGGCGCCAAGTAGCCTTATAAAAAGATTTTTTTTTTTTAATTTTTGATACTTCAACAAAATTATTTTCTTATATTTACATATATATATATATATATTCCTATTTCACCATATGTTTTACATATGTCAGCAAAAATAATTGAAGTTTTCATAAAATATATGGGTAATGAATATTATGTAACCATTATTACTTCAATGAAAGCAAAAATTGATAAATGTTTTAATCTATTGCATCATCTTTTAGGTTTAGCCATAATAATTGATCCTAGGTGTAAAGAAATTGGTTTACAAGAATTTTTAGAACATATTTTCACTAATCAAAAACACTTTACCCTTATTATGCAAACATACAAAACATTATTTGAAGAATACAAGGCAGGTGCATCTGCAAATACACACTATACTAGCAGTCTCATCTTAAATCAGGAGATTAAGTATTTTTTCAACAATAAAAAGTATAAAAATATCTCAACATATAAGCGTAAGTAATTCTCAACTACAATGTTATTTAGAAAGTCCATCAGTGGATGATTTTAATGATTTTGACGTTTTGGATTGGTGGAAACTAAATGAAATTATATGATCTGTGGTTTCACAGATGGCCCGTGATATACTAATCGTTCCTATTTCTACAATTGCTTTGGAAACAGCTTTTAGTGCAAGTGGACGGGTGTTGAGCGATTATCGCAGTAGGCTTTCACCCCAAATGATTAAGGCACTAATGATATCCAGATATCATATGCATTCACTTGCAAGAAGACAAAATTATAGTAAATATGAGAGAATTCAAAATGATTTGGATAACATATCCTCGAGCAACGCGACTGAATTGTTTATCTACTCCAATGATTGATCAACAATTTGTTTTTTACTATTTCATTTCGTTATTTTTTTGTATTAGATTATTGAGATGGAGTATAATGCAAATGATTGGTAGGCTAATAGGTGTTAACCTAATTAGGATGTACTTAACCTATACTGATGCAATTGCTCTACCGTCATCAATAATCTACATATATTTTATTTAATGATATAAATTTTTGTAATATTTTATTTCATTTTGAAATAAAAATTATTCATTCAATAAATATTATATAATTAATTTAATGATTAAAATATTGAAAGTTTCATTTTGATATATATATATAATTATTCATTTCAAAAGAAGAAAATTACATAATTTCATACTTTTTTAGTTATAAGTTCATAACTAAAAAAACATAAATCATACATAATTAAATTTAAATACCACCACACATGAAACATTACCAAACATCTCATTCAGTTTAACTAAAATACTCTAGTACAAATTTTATTTTATTTTTTTATCCCTAATAAATAATCTACATACATAATATATTAATCATTCATTTTTTGAGGAAAAAAAAAGAGGCCCACGCAGAGCCGAGCCCAGGCCCTAGGGCTGGCCTTAGACCCTATTCTGAGTGGGCTTGGGCCTGGGCTCCACTTTCTGGCCCACAAGCTGGCCCGACCAGGCAAAAAGAGAGCCTACAAGGCCCGCACGGGTCAGCCCGAGCCCGGGTGGACCAGGCTGGGCCGGGCCATTATTACACCCCTACGTGTAATCCTATAGCAATTCTAGTTTAGACTAGACCTGTTAATGTTCTGGATCCGGGTTTTATTATTTTATGCGATTGTTCATGTCTTATTTTTCCTTATTCCTCATTGAGTTTGGTTATTGGAATGTCTTGGTTGCATTTGGAACAGGTTGGGAGTTAGTTTTTCAAAATAGTTTATGTCCAGATTTTGGTTTCTTCACTCAAGCGACACTTCTTGCACTCAAGCGGTACTTCTTGCGCTCAAGCGGTATTGGCTTGAGTAGTCATTCTTGAGCTTGAGCGATGGCCCTCTGTTTATAAAACGTCTGGGAGTTTGTATTCTTCGCTCAAGTGGTCACTTTGTGCACTCGAGTGGTCACGCTTATTGTGTTTGGTCGCTGGAGCGACACTTCTTGCGCTCGAGTGGTTTGCGTGTATATCAGTCCGTAAAAGTCACTTTTTGAGTTACTTTTTCATCTCTCTCTCTCTAAACATTCTAAAAACCCTAGATCTAGAGCTTCTCTCTCTGAAACTCACATTCTCTCTACAAATACACCCTCATCCATTGATTTTTCAACCCTAGTCCCTTTGTTAGAAAGAAAGAGCTCATCTAGAGCTTCGTTTTAATTAGAACAAAGTTGGGTTTCTGCGTTTTTTAAGTTTCTCCATTCTCTCTCTCTTCTTCTAAACTTGAGGTAATGATTCTTCTAACTTTTTATGATTTTTAACTTAGTTATTTGCTATTTCCGAAACAATATAGTGATTTGGGAATTTTTGGACAAATCTAGGGTTTTGATTAAAAATGAAAAGAGGAGTTTTAAATGGATTCTTGAAAATGGTTATGGAATTGGAAATGAGGTTGAGTTATGATAAAATGGTTGGTTTTGATACGCGGAATTGATTTTGGAAGAAAAGAGGATTTTACCCTAAATATATCAAATGTTGATTTTGTATAAATAAATGGAATTGATGTTGGAAATGTGAAATTGGAATGACATTGATAAGGATGGTAGAATTAGATATGTATTATCACTCACATCTTGTATAGCGATTTCGATTTTGACCCAATTCATTTGATATCCAAGACTCGGGTTTTATGGTTGATGAATGTTGTTCATGTCCTTTCTCCCTTGTTCTTGCTTGAGTTTGGCTTTTGGGTTGTAGTGGTTGTGTTTGGAACAGATTCGTTACTTAGTTTTCAAACCTTTTGTTGCCCAAAATTTTGCCCTTCCGCTAGAGCGGCACTTCTTGCGCTCGAGCGGGCTTCGTGACCTCTCAGTACTTTTGCAAGTCTGCAAAAAATACTAAAAGAGTGTGTTCTACGCTCGAGCGATGTTTCTTACGCTCAAGCGGGTTGGCGCTCGATCGATGGTCATCTGTTTGCAAAACTACTGAAAGTGTGTATTCTACGCTCAAGCGTCACTTCCTGTGCTTGAGCGGAACAACTTTTTGTGTCTGACGCTCGAGCGTCACTTCTTGCGCTCAAGTGAACTGTGCGTATATCAGTTCGTAAAAATGACATTTTACATCACTTTTTCACCTCTCACTCTCTTTCTCTACTTTTCAAAAACCCTAGATCTAGGGCCTCTCTCTCTCTCTAAAATTCACCTTCTCTCTACATTTTGACCTAGATCCATTGGGTTCCCTACCCTAGTGTCATTGAGAAAAAGGTAGAGCGTCTTAAGAGCTCCATTTTGGTCCGAACAAGATTTGATTTTGGCGTCTTTGAAGTTCCTTCATTGTTGTTTAGGTCTTCTAAGCTCGAGGTAGAGATTTTCTACACTCTCATATGGTTTTTAATTTAGTTATTTGATGTTGTATGGACACGATTGGGATTTGGAGGATTTTAGACAAACATAAGGTTTTGGTTTAAAGTTAAAATAATGGTTTTCAAATGATGGTATTAAAAATGGTTGTGGGTGTAAATATGAAGATGTATTGTGTAAAATTGTTGATTTTAATACATAGATTGGGTTTTGGAAGGGAATGGGGTTTTGCCCTAAATTGTCTCCAATAATGATTTTGCATAAATAATGAAATTGGTATTGAACATGTGAAATTGGAGGGTTATATATATAAATGGTGTAGTTGGATATGTATTGTCTCTCACCTATGAAAATTTGGATAATTAATCTATCTTTGAGATTGTATATCTATTTAGAAATACTTGTATTGGGCTATCGGTAGAAGATGGTGGAACTTGGAATGTTTTGATAAACTTACATTGTTACATTCATTAATGAAGAAAACATTTTGAGCACGAAATGACATCATTTGCATTCATGATCATGCACATGTTAATTTCATATAAATTGGTAATATCGTTTTTATTGGGCATTAGTGCTCATCCCTTCATGAAAAATCATTTTTTAGGTACTGTCGAGATGCTTCTGCCTCGTTGAAGGCTTGTGATTGGCATTATGGAGCAAGAAGGTTCGCTACTTTTGTTGTTATCTTTGTATGACTTTGGATCTTAATTATACAAGTAGAAACCCCTCTTTTTAGAACAAGGTTATATTCCTTGAAAGATGTAAGCCCTTGGGGCTATTTTTGTTTGAGACATGAAATTGTTTTGTAATAGTATCAGTTGTTGTAGATTCAGGCTTAAGAGTTATGAATGTGTAATGCATGTGATTTATTTTGTACATCTTACTTGATGAAACAAAGAATACGAAAAGAAGATTTACTTTCATTATGAATATCAGAGAATATTGAATATTATGTCGGCTTCCACATGTATTAATTGAATGAATATCTAATAGAGGACTTAAAGTGAATTTTTAATGTTAATAGGATCTATAGAAATTGGGCCGTTACAATGGGGTTTGCGGGTTTGCTGAATTGATTGTTTTTCTCCGTTGTGGGACACTTTGTTGAGTTGATAGTATTGGATTTGTTAATCGTAAAATCAATTAGGTTGTTAATTGTACATTTATAAGTTATGTTGATGTAATTTTCATGATAATTGTAATATTGAATCTCAACAACTGACCCTCCCAAAATATATATATATATAAATTTAATAGTATCTCATTGCTTATGGTGGGTTTTTCTTTTTTTTCAATGTTGTGAGTAATATGTGCCCCTCTGTTTTGAATTTCTAGATCCACTGGATCTACCATGTTTTGAATATTTTCAGCAATGTTAGTTTGCTTATGTAGTAGTTTTTAATTGCATTTTATTTGGCTTGTCCTTGCATAGCAGCTTGAAGCTTTACATCAGTTGCAATTTTTATGGTTTAATTGAGCTAAATTTCTTCTAAATTGGTTGTTGGTGAGTTAGCCTAACTACTACAAAAAAAGCTAAACTGGTTGTTGGTGAGTTAACAATGCCTACTACAAAAAAGCTAAACGATTTAGCTTTTAACCATAATAGTATTTATCAATCTCAATTTTTCACATTACAAAAAGCATGATCTATGCAAGTGTGATGTTTTATCCTTATTTTCCATCACACTTCTAACAGTGATAGTAAACTAAAAACACAGATTAAAATTTTAAAGTACGATTAATATTCTTATTAAGTTCTCAATGTTTTCTATAAAATTGTGATCACATAAAACATACACCTCAAATTTTCAAAAAGTGTAATTGTAAATGGCAAAAGGTCTCAGTTTTTCTACATATATGATCATTTCTAAGACAAACATCTCAATTTTTCAAAAGTACGATTGTAAATGGCAAAATATCTCAATTTTTCTACATAACCGATCATTTCTAAAACATACATCTCCATTTTTCAAGAAGTACGATTGTAAATGGCAAAAGATCACATTTTTTTATAAAGTGTGATTATAAATGGCAAAAGATCTCAGTTTTTTTTAATAAAACTGTGATCATTTCTAAAACATACATCTCAATTATTGTCATTGTAAATGACAAAAGATCTCAATTCTATTTTAACTATGATTGGTATTTGATTAAAAAAAAAAATCTCGACTTCAAAATTTTAAAAACTTGATTATTTACATTTGACAAAAATAAACAAAATATATTTTCCTAGTAAATCAAAGCATTAAACTTTAATTACACAAACTGATTTCAATTTTCAAATATATGCTGCTATATACACAATAGTTCTATCAACAAAAAATGAGTCATTCCGACGACAAAACAAAGTTTGATTGAGCAAAGAAAAATTAAGGAACCTATGGACTACTATAAGCAACCTTCAATTTGGCGACGTCGTTATGCAAGTAGTGCCACCATTTTTCTCTCCCTCCATCTTTTTATATATTTCTCTCCAAATTCCCCCTTGAACCCTACAACTTAACACCCAAAATGCTTCAATAAAAAATCAAATTAAAGTGAAAATTAAAGCTAAACAAGAAAAATGATTTGAGAAAAGAACAAGGGCAAAAATCACAAAACAAAGATATAACACCAACCATCAAATATGATGATAGGAGCATATAACACAACCAATTCGTTAAATTCAATACAACAAGAAAAATGAAGTAATCCTAATTGTTAAAAAACACCAATATCATGGAGAGGACTATATGAACTTAATAATGTTTCCCAAAAAGTCAGTCATTCCACAAATAGCATCATATAACTACACTTGAGATCAAGCTTTTTAAAAATAGAGAATAAGAATGGACTACAGAGCCAAAAAGAGTCATAGCATAACTCTCAAAAATTTGGAAGGATCAAAGGGAAAAATATCTGTGGAGAGCAAAGAGGAAGTCCATATGTAAGCTAAACTAGCAGCATTTTTCTTAGAATTCCATTTGGCAATCAATAAATATTTTAGTAGAAAATAATAGATAAATGGCTTTGTCACAAGCTCTAAACTAGAAAATACTTCAAAATCCACAAACAAAAAGCTGAAAACTGAATCTAGTTTCATTACTACTATATGCAAAATGTAATGCCCTCAAAATAATAACATTAAACCCATCAATATTGACATGCATTGATATATAAAAGTTCCACATTTTTCTATTCACCAGAGTTTCATTACAAAAGTATTACATGTTAACAACAAAAGCAAAATGCCCTACGGGCTTACAGCTTTCCAAGTTAACACTTGGTTACAACAAAAGAGTGCTAACTCATTTACACATTAAGCCCTTGGCTTGAATATACATGTAATACATCAAAAGGAACTAAATAACAAAAGTCTGCCCGCCTCTAGCCTCCCAAGCTATGTCCTTGGAGGTGGCATTCTACCTGTACCTGAAAATGATATTCCCATATAGGGTGAGCCACAGCCCAGTAGGAATACACTAAACCAAATATGAACAATGACTAAAAGATTAACAGTTGATAGATGGCCAATACTGATACTTCCACTTACAACACTTTATAGTTTCATTTTCTATTTCCTTTCAATTCTCAATTTATAACCATGGCTCAGAACCTGGCCAAACAACTTATGTGAGATGGTAACTCATATTAAGCCTTTTCCCATTTCATATTAGACAAGCATACTAGCTATATCAACACATCAACAGATATGCATAAGAGCACTATCACACTTCCATAGACAAGCATATGAGCTGTGTCAACACATCACTAGATAAGCATATGAGCCCTATCTATGGAGTCCATCCACTACAAGAAAAATCACATTTGGCGACTAAAGTATTAGTCGCCAAAGGTCCAGTTTTTAGTCGCCAAAAGTAGGTTTTATACCTTCGCCGACTGATTTTTTTGGTCGCCAGTTTTGTCGGGAATAATTGGTCGCCCAAGGTTTTGGCGACTAAAAACTGTTTAGTCGGGAAAAAGGCAGGTATTCAGCGACCAAACTTTTGGTCGCCAATGCTCAATTCCAGTTTTTCAAATTATACATTTAGCGACAACTATTTTAGTCGCCAATAGGTCATGAATCGCCGACCAAACTCATTAGTCGCCCAAACCAGCACATTTGGCGACGAAATGGTTTAGTCGCCAAAAGCACTTTTTCAAAAAAAAAAAATTGACCTCCGCTTCTCGAGGTTTCAATCTGCTGACGTCCCATCGTGTGCACCACTGTGCACCTTTACCAACACTCTCCCCACTACGCCACAAGAACATCACATGAAAAGAAATGCAACATATATTATTTATATACTATATTGACCGACATTAATACAAAACAATATTTATAAATAAAATTATTTTCATTAAATATAATTTATGTAAAAAATAAATGATTTATTAAAAAAAATTTTGGCCCACTTTTGGCGACTAAAATTAATTTTTAGTCGCCAATGCTATAAATTTCGGCTACTAATTCTTATTTCGTCGCTAAAAATCGTGACTTAGGCCTATACGGACGCTGTTTTGGCGACTAAACTGAATTTTTGTCGCCAAAACACTGCTTTCAGCTACTATTTTTTTTTTTTGTAGCCAAAAAAGTCCACTTTCAGCGACGAAACAGGTTTTAGTCGCCAAAACACCTATAATCGGCGACGAAACTGAAGTTTAGTAGCCAAAAACGTGACTTTTGGCTACTAAATCATTTTAGTCGCCAAAAACCGTGACTTTTGGCTACTAAACAACCATTAGTCGCTAAAAGCCCTACATGTGACGACTAAATTGCTTTTTAGTCGCTAAAAGCATTATATTTGGCGACCAAAAGAGTTTAGTCGGCGAAAGTGCGCACTTTTGGCGACGAAATCCAATTTAGTCGCCATTTCCCCTACTTTTAGCGACGAAAAACGAAATTTTGGTTGCCGAAAGTGTTTTTTGTTGTAGTGATCCCCTATCTCCTCCCAAACAACATCCGGTTTAGAGGTCCATCCCCTATCATCCCCTAAACCGTGGAGTACATCCCCTATCTCCTCCAACACAACACCATGCATATAAACAATTATTATACACAACATCAATCAATACATAAAGTTAATGTATTCCTTTAACCGTCATACTCAATGACACATTTCGGTGATTAGTTTTAGTTTGCCTAATCATCATGCATTGTCTACAACAATCAAGACTATCCTCCACCGATAGCCCAAAGCAGTTATTTCTATACAGAAAATAAATGCACAAATAGGTATTAAATCAACATTTCAATTCGGTGAGTGATAAGTAATTCAACTACACCCTTTAAACCCACATACTCCCAATCTCAACATTTCCACTTCAATTCCTCATTTCTCACAATTAATCATCCCCATTTAATTAATCAATGTAATTAGGACATTTTCCACAATTAACATTTCAACCCTTAGGTTCCATCTCTCTATGCCAAACATGCATCTAGGTTTATTATACTTGAAGCCCAACTTTTGTAAAATTACACAAAGGCCCAAAGTTTTCCCCAAATTTACACAACAACTCCCAATATATCAAAATGCTAAAATTTAAAGACAAAGCTCATAAAGAGGAGTAGGGTATCCCTACCTCGAAGTTTGGGCTCAAAAGGAGATGAAGACCCAACGACCAACGTGCTCCAAATCCAAGGATTTTCATATTAAATCGAAGCCCTCAACACCCTCTATCTTTTTAACAAAGGACTTAGGATGAGAAATCACCCTAGGTAGATCAAATCTTAAAGAGAGAGTAAGTTTAGAGTGAGAGGGTCTCGGATTTTGGGATTTGAAAACGAAAAGTGGATGAAAAAGTGATTTTGAAATCCCTACTGCCCGCTGATATAAACAGGCTCGCTCGAGCGAAGACTTGGTCGCTCGAGCGACCAGACACAGAAAACCCATGCTCGAGCCAATAAAGTCTCGCTCGAGCCAAAAACTAAAGAGCACGCTCGAGCGACAGAATTCTCGCTCGAGCGAAAGACAACTAGACCGCTCGAGCAAAGGAAATCTCGCTCGAGCCAAAAATCACAGTGTTCAGGTCCAGCACTAGACGCAATCGTTCGCTCGAGCGAAGAAACCCTGGCTCGAGCGAAGGATTTAAAACACTGATCCCGCTCGAGCGAAACAAAGCTTGCTCGAGCCAAAAACTACCGCTCTCAGGTCCAACTGAGACGCAGACGCATGCTCGAGCGAAGGATACCTGGCTCGAGCCACCAGACACAAAACTCAACTCTCGCTCGAGCGACCGACTCCTCGCTCGAGCGAAGGCCCAAAATTCTGGGCAACTACACTTGGTTCCCAAGCACACCCAACCTGTAACAAACCTGCTCAACACATCCTATAACTCAAATACAAAGTGGGAAAGGATGCAAACAAGATAATAATCAACTACTATCATCCACGAACACATGTCCGGATCACTGTACAACAAGGAGTAAACCCGGGATCGCTATACAAAAAATTAAGAAATATGATAATAGTCCAAAAAAAAATTTAAATAATTGGGTAAACTACACTGAATCTAGTTTTGTTACTACTATATGTAAAAAATTAAGAAATATGATATAGTCCAAGATTTTTTTTAAAAAATAATTGGGTGAATTACATTGACC
Source organism: Camellia lanceoleosa (assembly GCA_025200525.1). NCBI lineage: Eukaryota > Viridiplantae > Streptophyta > Magnoliopsida > Ericales > Theaceae > Camellia > Camellia lanceoleosa. Next base: position 49,359,113 of record CM045759.1, read on the forward strand.
TATCTATTGAGGGTTTTGACAAGATGGGTTGTTTGAGATGACCTAAATAAGTGTACTTTTTGTCTTTTTACGAAAAGATGTGCAGAAAAGTACAGAGGTGATGTGATGAAAAAAAGATAAAAAGATAAAAAGATGGATTATTTTTGGGTTGCCAAACTTGGCCTAAATTACACTGACTTCTCTCTGCCACCTAATTACAAATTACAATCACCCCTCCCTCATTGGTTTGAACCATCATAACCATCTCCAATAAATTTATAAATTATATTTTTCAAATGATTTAACTTATAAATTTTTGGTTAATTCTTTTGCGGCAGAAAAATCATATGATGTTCATAAATTCAAACAACGTCAACAAAATCATATCATCAATATTCAATAGTCATAATACGGGTAACAAATCGTATCTATCTGAGTAATCCATCAAAAAACATATAGGATTTCAATACACAAATCCTCTTTGGTAGAGGAGAAAATCAAGCAAAACAACAGAAAATCTGACAATAGTAAAAAAAAATTATGAAGAAAATAAGGGGGGAAAACAGATGAGATCGTAAAGAAAAAGTAAATAAAAAAACCAAATCAAAGAAAACTATTAAGTTTAGATTCACAAAAAAAACAGAGAGACGAAAAAGAAATATGGAATGTAGCGATTTGTTCGAGGCCATAATCAAAATGAAAGTTTATGTTTGAAAGGCACGGAGAATCGCAATGTTTCTACTGTTGCCAACCTTCAATGCAAGTGGTTTGTCATTGATTCATTGACGCCCTTGCTCTGCAAATTGGCTTTTCTCTCTTTTATATCACAAACCCTAATACATAATACATATATTTACATAAACATGTAAAAGAGAGAACGAAAACAAAGAAAGAATTGGGTACGATAAACATTTGGGGCTTTTTACTCAAATATCAAAAGGTGTTGTCTATGCCATATTCTAAGACTTTTAATGTAAAGAACATAATTTTTGGACAACTTTAGAATTGTGTGAAATCTTAGAAGTGTTGAAAATTTGAGAAAAATAATGTAGTTAGACTAATCATGGGGTTAAATAGCCTAATTAAAAACATGGTTTGATTTCGTTGAGTTTTGCTATTTTTTTCAAAATTTTCAAACTAGTTTTGCTTGCTAGTTTCTTGAGTAAATATGTTCTTATGATTATTTTAAGGTTTAAGTTACTTTTGTGGATTTGTTGGGTTATTTAATGAATTTAGAGACTATAAGGGCTAAATGGTGATTTTGGCCACTTAAGGGTAAAATAATCCATTAAAAGTAATTTGGGTGAAATTCTTGAATTTATCGTATAAGAAATTAACTTGTGGTTAATTGGGATATTATGGTAAATGATGCCTTGAAGGCATTTTGATAATTTATGCCTTGAGGGAAATTTGGTAATTTTGTCCTTGAGAGCATCTTAGTGATTTGTGCCTTAGGAGCATTTAGGTCAATTATGCCTTGGGGGCATAATTGAGATTGGACCCTTGAGGGTATTGGCCAAGGAGAACATTTTTGAGAAAATGGCCAAGTGTCGAAAAATATTCCAACTGTAAAAGTAAATTTGTGACTGAGTGTTAAACAACCAAGTTTGGAGTTTTATTTGTACTCGGTTGATTTTCGGTCGAGTCCCGGTATTATTGATTTTACAGGTGTGGCCCGAGTTATAGGCTTATAGCCGGTATTGCCAATAAGCTTCAAGAGATAGTGGATCGAACTATTTGAGAGTTAGAACCCTGGACACTGCGCAATTGATAGCAATAGTAGCTTCTGTGGAGAGGGTGGTGTGGATTTTCTAACATGCAGCTCAAAGGGAGCATCGGGTGAGATCAATGTAGGACCTAGTAAGGGAGCATCGGGTGAGATCAACGTAGGACCTAGTATGTACTTATTTATAGCTTGGATATGGTATGTGTTGGCGAGGCTAAAATTTTTTGCCCTGTTGGCAGGTTATTGAAGCCCTATTGGCGGTTATTGATTTCGGATTCTTTCCATTATTTAATTATCTCTAGTGAGTAAATTAAATAAGACGGACTTAATAAAATTAAGTTAATCCAGAAATTGGACATTCCTTTACATAATTTATTTGTCACAACACTAACATGTTTACTTAGTAAGAAATGAGATTACTGTTGGGTGAGTGTCAATACTAACCCCCCCCCCCCCTTGCATTCTGTAGGTACTAATGGACACCCGCCGGCATGAGCGTTGGGACGTAGTTTGTCATGTTAAGTTCAAACCCTACATTAATTGGGCTTGAGTGCCCTTACATCTTTTGTTGGATTATTATATTAATTAATTTCGGATCTGTAACTTAAACATTTATTTCCGTTATTGCATGATGTACTTCATTTTATTAGTTTGGGCGCCAAGTGAGAATGTGTTTAGTACATGAGAGAACACTAGAGTTTTTGAACTTAAAGGGCAAATTATTTCAAAAACTATCAAATGGCACGCTTCCTAATACAAGCTGAATTTTATCAAAACATTTGTTTTGTCACCTAAAGTTCAGTTAGGCTCTTATAAAGGAAAAATGGACATTTTTCCAGCCTCATACAATTTAAGGCCATTGGGCACATTTTATGAGACAAACCTAAATTTCATAATTGAATGAGAATTGGCTATGGAAAGGGATTTTGAGAATGAACTATGTAATAAAGGGAGTTTTTAATTAAAACCTTGTGCTTAGATCTTTTTTTTTTTTTTTTTTATTGGCACGGAAGTGTCTAGATCAAAACCCGACTAATGTCCCAGAAGTGCACAAGTCCTCGGCAAGGAGTTTCCCACAAGTGCACCATGGTTAATTCAAGGGTTTCCCCCCAGTCCAATGGCCCCAAGGAATTGTTAGCACCTAAGAAGTTTCGATCCCTAAACCTTGGAAAGAGTACACCCCCAAGACTCAAGGCTTTGTCACCAAGTTAATTTGTTTCCGCCTAATTGATCTTTAAAAATCGGGGGCGTGACAATCTATGTTGTCCAACATACTACATAAAGCATCCATTTTGCCTTTACTACATATTAGGCAATTTTGAAATTTGCAAAGTTCTTCACATAACATGTCACGCAAAAACAAAATCCTTTTTAGGATCGTAACAAGTGAAAGGGGTTTCGAAACGAATTTGAACCCTAGAGGTCTATTAAGGCTCGATTGGTCTAGAAAAAGGTCGGTTAAGGTGTTTGACTAGGCTAAAGTATATATAAGTGCATCCAATTTCGAATAAAAGCGGGCAATTCAGAAGTTTCAAACAATCTCTCATGTTCATCATCTGGCAATATTCTCAAACCCACTTAAAAGATAAAAGTATAGTCAATTTCAAGCATAGAGACAAGGCTACTATGTATCATTCCATCTTAACATTGTGTCCGACAAAACTTAAAAGATAAAAGTGTAGTCAATTTTTTCATACTCATTCAAAGTTCAAAGTACCATTTGTACAAGAAAGAATCCCCTTGGTCATGAGTTCTTCTTCACAAAAATAGAAATAGGATCCATGAAATAATTGAGAGTTCATTTTGTGCAATAGCCATTCCCATCAAATAGGTAGTGGCTTTGATTAAGGGAACCCACCAGAGCCATAGCAAAGCGAATCTGCATAGGGTAACTGTCACTGTTGGTGGATGTGAAGTTAGGTTATCTATCCATGACCAGATTGAAGCTTGGGTGAAACTAAGTGGAGGTATGAATCGGCTGATGCTTTAGAATCAACAAATAAAGTTGTGGTTAGGGTAACGTTGTGGCAACATTGCAATTTAATGTCCTGCCAAATCATATTTCTAGGAAATCATTAAAAAACTCAACCAAGTGTAGTAAGGTTACGCCAAAGTAAATCATTTTATCAAGGGAGTGTTGCTAATAGCCTCACCAAATTTCTTAGAGCACCCACCAACAAATTTTGATTTTTTTTTTCTTTAGACACCCCACTTAATACCAAAAGTGTCATCCACTAGCAAACCGTAATCCTACCCACCCCACACACAACCCACTACCACCAGCTCCAACAACCATCCCCCTGCCCCTCAGCAGCTTCGACCGCCACTCCACAACCCTTTCCCACCTCTAGCACCACCATTAGCATCCCTTCCTTATCCCCCCTCAGCCTCTTTCAACTCCCCGCCACCTCCGTAGCCCCCACCCTCCATGTGCCACCCTAGTCCTCTCCACCCTCTGACGGCCTCCCGTCTAACTAAGAGAGAGAGAGAGAGAGAGAGAGAGAGAGAGAGTGGGAAAGTGGTGGGGTAGGTGCCAAGGATGGGCTGGGAAAGGGTGGGTAAAGGTGGGGAAGAGCTGGGATGGGCGGGAGATGGTTGCTAAAGCAAGGGACAGGGCAGGAGAAAGGCCAGAGCAAGTAATGGATGATGTGGGAATGAGGTAGAGGTAGAGTTTGAGTGGTTAGGGATAAAGATAAAATAGGTATTTTGTGCTAGGGCAAAATGGTAATAAAAATATAAATAAGTGGGGTCTAAAGAAATTGGCGGGGCATATAGCAACAATCTTATCAAGGTGGCTAGTTTGAGACACATATGTATTATGCAATGTTGTTAGAATCGTACAATAATTATATGTATTGTTCAATTTATCTCATTGTATGGCTTAAGATATAGTGTGTCGACATTGGCTTGTAACTAGAATCGTGTGATACTTTTTTATATTGTTCAATTTTGCATCTTGCCATAATTCCATGAGTATCGCACGATGAGTTAAGAGAGAGAATTTGAATGATCTAACTTTAAGCATCTTCCTAAATTAATTTTGCATGATCACCAAACTCAAATGATGTTAGAAAATCATAATCAACAAATTAATAATAGAAAACCGAGAGATGAAAAATTTTTCTTCAAACACATGGAAAAAAGGGATCTATAAAGAGAAAAGAAGAATTTATTTATAAACACAAACGGTGCGGGTAGTAAGCCCATGGCTGTTGTGTTATGAGCCCAGAAGGGGTTTTCAGATTGCCTAGTAACTGTTAGATTTGGCTTCGTCCTGAGATTTGAACCAAAGGCATGGTGGTTAAAACTGCAATAATAAAACAATAAGGACAAGTTGTTTCTAGTTCATAGATCCAAAGAGTTATGTATTCCTCAGCTATTGGTGGCATAGTTAATATCCACTATATGGCTTGTCTGAGAGAAAGATCTATTTTATCAATTTTTTTATTTTTTTTATAAAATAAGAATTCCACAGTTCTGTATTGGGACACTGTTAATCAAAGCAATGGGTAATCTTCCTAGTCTAGCAACATAAATTGTACACAAAGGGACCTAAGCTAACCGGAGGATCAAGTAAGCTTGTATCATACCATCTATGAGTTGAAGAAAGGTAAAGTACGTAAAAATGGTCTATTGGCTGCAAACAAATATCTTGATACAACATGATAGCTAGTTTATATCCTAATTGATGCCACATGACCTTGTAAGGTCTAGCAAAACAAATCTAGGAAACATGGCAATAAAAATATATCCCTTTTCGACCAATACAGCATTTTAAAGAACAAGTTCACCGTTTAAAGTGAAACCATTAAGAGATGAAAGCTCCAGATTGTCATGAGTATGTCCAAACAAACTTTCAAAAGACACCAACAGACAGATAGAACTAATACCTGATGATCATCAAGGGAGTACCACATGCCATTTGATATGCGAACAAAGCAGTAATAATGGCCAGAATGTGTGCTCCAACCGGCATGAACAAGAACACCATAAAGAGTATACTTTAAATCTCCATCCTGTCAAGTACAATCAAAGAATTAGCCATGGCACAAAACACATGGGGTATCAATCTCTCATCAAATTGGTAGTAATGCTACCTAAGAGATTTACCGAGCATATACAACAGATTTAGTTTCTAGATCAATAAAAGTTGTAGGTCCATCAGGAATTTTTATCCAACTGGCTATTTATAAAAATCTGGTTACCAGATTTTTTTAATTATTAGCAATTTATCATTCATCCTTTGCTAACTCAAGTGTTACATGTGTGGATGAGTTTTGAGCATAATAAATCTATCATCTGAGATTGAACATGGCAGAAAGTCACCACACCCAATACATGTTCCAGATGCCACTGTCACATTGCTTGCCCTGCCATAAAACCAACACAACATGTAGGTAACTGGAATAAAATGTTGGCAAGAAAATGTATCAAAAACCAGGTGAAAATGCCTGGTAAATGCATAACCAGGTGAAAGTTTTCAAGTCATTCCCCATTATGCTTCTAATTTGGTTCATGTTTCCACATTTGCCAATGTTCCATACAAAAAGTTAAATCCTGTTATGTATGTGTAATATCCTCTCAAGCCCGTTTTCTATTGGTAGCTAGTATACTTGAAACCATTCCAATTTTTGTTAATTTCAAAAACTTAAAATCCATCTGATTGTCAATGAAAATATCAAATTTGTGGACATAACATGTTCAAATTAATGAACTTTCCAGATTAATAGAAAATGGAGGCATTGAAAATTCAAAATTTGGAAATTTGGTTACAAATAAACAAAATTGGTTCCCCACTATACCTATACAAGCTATGAGTATTATAGCAGGCATCAATAAAAAGTTCACTTACATAGGGTGCAATGACAAAAGGTTTTAAGTCCAATGTGGGACCAAACAGAACTTTCTTGTCAATCTTTTGCCCAGGTTGATATGTACCAAACCGCTTTAGGTGGATGGCAAGAACATAAGGGGCCTTGTGAATTGAAAGCTGTTTGAGAGCCTTTACTTTTTGCTTGCACCTTTGACATTGATACTGTCTCTCTCCTCCATCTAAATATTCCTTGGCAGCAAAATGCATGAGTGTGTTGCATTGTGCAACGATTCTGCCTTGTTGATTTCAAGACTGAAATCTAAGAATGGATTGAACTTGTTGGAGCAGAAAGAGCATTGCATGCATTTCACCTGAAAATAAAAACAAGACTATTAATGAAGAAAACAGCTGGAGTCTCAAATGCTAATAGATTTCTCTATTATTGTGAGCAAATCCATCAAAAACTTGTTCTAGATTATTGTCAGTAATTATATAACAATGAAATTCGTGGTAGAAACAGGCATACAAGAAGAAATGTTTGCCTGGCTACGGAGGCGACCACCAAAGATCTTGTGAACCAAGCTTTTCTCGTAAGCACTAGGTGATTCACTTGGTGTAACGATCCAGAATTTTTCCCTCCGCTCGAGCGGGGGAGTTGATGCTCAAGCGGACTTGAAAGGTTTTCAGTATTTTTGCAGACGGTCCGAAATTCTGAGAGTTGTGAATTCCCACTCGAGCAAAGGAGACCGTGGAAAGCGACGCTTGAGCGTGGAAAGTGAGATTGCCCTTGACATTTTTATTAGTATATTTGGAACCTCCTTATTTTATCTTGGGGTATTGATCGAAGTGGCAGCATGATGGCAAAGTAAGAGTGAACCAAGAATTTAATTCGGATAACTTTTCTTACGAACAGCCGTCACTCTTTTTTCTTTTTCTTTTTCCACACTTTGAATTTGGATGTGAGGCTAGAACCATTGAAAAGCTTATTTCCGAGGCTTCGATTTGGAGACAAGAATGACCTAGAACGGAGTCCAGCTTAAATACCCTCCATTCTTCTAAGATTTAGGCAAGATCCCTTACAAGAAAGTGAAGAGGCTGGAAGATCTTACTTTTCTACCGATTGGAATTCGGATTTGCGAATGATTTTTTTCAAAGCTTTGCTCTTTTGCTCGATTCTTGAGGTAGGGGTCCTAGTTCTTCTTCAATACTTGCATTAATAGATAGATTTGTGGTATTTTGATTATATAAATACAAAATCTCCATTTTTTAGCATATAGTGTTATATCATGGAATTTGGGGGTTTAGGGTTTGATTCTTCAATACTTGCATTAATACATAGATTTGTGGTATTTTGATTATATAAATACAAAATCTCCATTTTTGAGCATATAGTGTTATATCATGGAATTTGGGGGTTTAGGGTTTGAAATGTTGGGGGTTCAATTGTTCGGTTAATATGGTGGATTATTAACCTTAGGTGTGTAATCAAGGGAAAAATTAGAATTAAAAGTAATTGTGAGAAAAGTTTTAATTTTTCTTGAAAGTCTTGATTTTTCTTGAAAACCCTAGGTTGATTCATAATGATAATTAATGATTTTGCCCAAATTGAAAGTAGAATCATGAAATTAAAAGGTTGAATTGTATATATACAAGTTTAATTGGATTTTGGATGTGTTTGAAAATTATGTTAAAAATTAGCGATTGAACCTTTGTTACGGATATTGTAAATTATGCTATAATGTGAAATGAAGACTGAGGAAATGATTTATTAATGATATGGATGACATGAGCCTTGGGGTGAAATGATGAAATAAAGGTTTAAAAGTTCACCTTGAATTATGTTGAATAGTGTTGATTATGTTGAGTTGTGTTGAATAATGTTGAACCGAATTGTGTTGGACTATGATGAATTGTGTTTGAATCATGTTGAATTGTGTTGAGTTGAGTTGTGTTGGGTGTGTTAAGTTTGAGTTGTGTTGTGTTGGGTCATGTTGAGTTTGAGATGAGTTGGGTTGGGTGGTGTTGTGTTGGTACTCGCGGGGGGAGTTAAAAGATGATACGGAATTTGTGATAAGATGATGAAGTGAAGATTTAAGAATTTTATTGTGTAATTAGAAAGTGATTTTATACCTCAAAACTAAAAGCCCAACTTTATATTTAACTCTAGTTATGAAGTTTTATTTTGGAAAATGAGGATACTTCAATCAGCATTAAATTTATGAAATTGAGTCTATGTTGGGTTAAGATGAGTGTGAATAATGATAAATGGGAGATTGTGAAATACGGCGATATTATATGAAGGAGTTGTATCAAAGAAAATTAAATGTTGGAGATTTAATTTATAACCAATGTGTTTTAAAAATTGAATTTGAAGACTTGATGATAATATGGAAAAGTAAAGAAATAGTTTGAACCCAAGAATTGAGAACACTTTAAAGATGAATCTTTGCCTCTATGGATGTGTTGTTATATTTTTGTGTGACAAAACAATGAATGATTTAATGGATAATGAAGAAGGTCGTGGAACATATTTATACTTGTTATGTGAATGAAATTTTAATATATGGTGAATGCAATGTTGTGAAAGGCGTGCCTAGGCGCCAGGCGAGGCAAGGCGCAGTTGGCGCAACTTGAGGAGGCCCAAGCGAGGCGCAGTATAACGGTCGCACGCCTTGGATGCACTTGAAAGAGGCGCAAGTCGCACGCCTAGTCGGGCTTCTCTATTTGAACACAATATTCAGATCTGACGGCTAAAAATTGTGTTCCTATAGCCTCCAACACATACGATTACAACTCAGATGCAATACAATACACACGAAATCAGAAGAGGACTCAAATCGACTCAAATCGAAGCCCTAATCTGTGTTCTCCTTCGACAAAGCTCCTTCGACTCCTTCCGACTGGGCTCTTCTCTCTCTCGAACCAGGTACTCCTCCTCCTCTTCTTCTTCTTCTTCTTCTTCTTCGAACCTCTGTCGCAAACCTCTGTCAAACCTCCTTCGACTCCTTCAGACTGGGCTCTTCTTCTTCAACAAAGCTTCGATCGATTTTTTTTTTTTTTGTTCTCTTCTGCTTCGCTCGTTGGGTTGCTGGGTTGTTGGGCACTTCTCTTCTTCTTCCGACTGGGCTCTTCTCTTCTTCTTCTCCTCCTTATTCTGTCGAAGCTCTGTTTTTCTTTTTTCTTTTTTTTTTCTTTTTTTTCCCTTCTTATTATTCTGCTAGTTAGCTTTGTTCTTCTTATATATTCTGCTAGTTATTCTGATGCTTATATATAATAATTTTAGTTACTTATATATAATAATTTTAATTCTATTATGCTATAAAAATATAATTATTATATAATGATTTCATATGCTATATATTAAATTATATGATAGTAAATTCAACACTCATTTTAATATTAAAAATAATAATTAAATTAGAAAGAGAATTGATAATATAAAATTAAAATTGATTCTAATTATTTAATTTTCTTTTATATTCACTAGTGGTTGGACACGTGCGTTGTACGTGGTACATGATTTTTCATCAACTATTAATATTATAATTATACATGTCTTTTAAATTGATATGTGATATGCATATAAAATATGGAGACTTGTATTTTGCCATTTCTTCCCAAAATGTCCTACTTTTGTGTTTTAATTACAAACTAACCATTAAGGCTGGGAATTGTGCCTATTATAATTTTCTTTGTTTTTGAGGTTTTTTAAACACATTTTGGCTCATTTTGGAAAGTAAGTTGAAAGTCACTTTATGACTTTTAACCCACTTCATCCTCTCACAAACATGGTAAAAAAAATCAAAAAATAACTTTTAGCCACCTTTTCAAAATATTCTTTTGTTTCATAAATTTACTAGTTGAACCTATTGATAGTTGTATCTTGCACCTCATGCATACTATATGTGGACCTTATGCAATACAATGTACAAATATAATCATTATAATATTATTGATGGTGCAAAATCAAATATTATTTGGAAAATAAAATTTTAATTGAAATACTTAGCATTGTCAAAATGCTATTATTTAGATTGTTATCTAAGAAATGACATCTTATATTTTTAGATCTTTTTGGATTTTTTTAATCTAACTATTACAGCAACAACAATAACAACAAAAAACATTTTTTTATCTCATCCTAATAAAAATAAGGTAAATTATAAATACACTCCTAAAATTTGTTTAAAATACGAATTGTCTTTTGAATTTTGAAAAATACATCTCACCCTTTCAAGTTTCTAATTATATAACAAATGACATATTTTATTAATAAATCATCAAGTCAATACATAGTTTTCAAAAATTTCATAAATATATTTCAATTAATAATTCAAATAATTTTATCATTGTATAGGGGAATAGTTAGAAATTTTATTTTTTTGGCTAATTCTATTAAATAAAAAATTCTGATAAAAAAGTATTTGTAAGTTTTTAAAACAAATAGGGCAGTTTGTAATTTAAAGAAATCTCAGGAGATATATTTATAATTTATCTTAAAAAATAAGAAAATAAAATCTATTCATTTTATTTATTTATTTTTCTATAATATAATTTGTCTCTTGTGATTCTACCTATAATTCTATCATAAATCATTTATCATTTACTTTTGTAAGAGAAACACTTCATATATTAAAAATCCAAATATAATATATATATATATATATAATTAAAAATAGTGTTCACCTGAATTCTCTCCTATGTTATGCGTCACTCATCTCTCTTACTTTTTAAAAAATGTCACAATAATATACCCTTATATTGGATTAATGCTAAAATCTAATAGGTAAATTACATAAAATTAATACTTTACAAATTAATTTTCTTCTATTAAATATTAAAGATATTTTTTTATATTTTCTCCTACCTTATTAATATCTTCATATTAATTTATATTGAGTTTTTTTTATTTAAATGAAATTATATAGATTTTTTAACGTAACATGAAATTCTTTATTATGAAATATTTGTATTTAGTTTAAATTTTGTATATCTATATAAAATACATATGAATAATTCGAAAATAATATTAAAAAAAAAATCAATACTCTACAAAATTAATTCATGTATTTTTTTTTCTTAATTCAATTACAACATATTTATATTTAATTTTTTTTAAAAAAAATTGTATAACTTTTATTTCTACATATTTTTACTTTCCAAATGAATATGAAATGAAATTAAATAATTATGAAATTAAATAATTAGAATCATTTTTAATTTTATATTAGTATTTTTTTTCAATTTAACTATTATTTTTAATATCAAAATGAGTGTTTATTTTACTATCTTATAATTTAATATATATATATATATTATGTAAAATCATTATATTATAATTACACTTTTATAGCATGATAGGATTCAAATTATCAAAATATACAAATAATTTAACCAAAATTGTTATATATAAGTATTCAAGTAACACTTTTATGGAATGAGAGAGCTAAGATTATGAAAATAAGGGGTGATTTGGGATGTTTTAAAGTGTACTTTTTGACTTTTTATGTTAAAAAAATGTGTCGAAAAGTAGAGAAAATGAATAGAAAAATAGAGATGAGATATTGATTGATGTGACTCAAATAAATGTATGTATAAATAAAAAATAAAAGTGCACTTTTTTAATGAATGTCAAACCCTTAGAGGCACTCGGTGTATAAGTCCAAATCTCAATTTTGTTTAGCCCAAAATTCAGTCCAAAAAGATAAACTCTGTAAAATGACCAAACAACCCACTCAAAGCATCTCCAACGGTGAACTTCTTTTTTCACCAAATCTGAGTAAAAAATGACTCATTTCACCAAATCTAATATCACTAGCTCCAACGGTGCATCAAATCCCGTGGGGAAACGACCAGTGGGTCGACCGGTAAGTGTAATTTTTTTTTTTTTTTACCCTTTTGAACTGTTTGAACCCACCTTTGTGAACCGGGAAAAGGAGCGACCGGTTGGTCGACCGGTCAGCCAATTTTTTTTTTTTTTTTCTTTTTGTTTCCCTCCATTTCTTTTTCCTATTTCTGTTTCCCTCCATTACATATATGTCTGGCATATGGATTATGTTCTCATATAAACCCATTATCCATATGCCAGACAACTCCACACAACTGATAAGTTCATAGCTTAAACAAAACAGAGCATAATGAATACCTTCAAATTCAAATCCATGATATTGACTTCATTTTCATCCTCTTCTTCTTCCTCTTCCTCTGATGATGAGTCTGATGATGATAAATATATCGTCACACTTTTAGGAGCTTATGAGTAGAATAATACTAGTATGCTTCAGATTCTTAAGTCAAGTGATAGCTCAAAGAAAATAGGTGGTTCTGTTGTAGGTCATAGATATATACACAGAGATAGAAGGCAGGGACATGACAGATTGTTTGCAGATTATTTTGCTGCAAATCCAATGTATTCACCTACAATATTTCGAAGACGTTTTCGAATGCGTTGCCCTTTGTATCTACGCATTTTGAATGCAATCCAAGCACACAATTCATATTTTGTTCAAAAACAAGATGTAGCTTATTTACTTTGGATTATCTCCCCTATAAAAAATGACTTCAGCGATGAAAATATTATCATATGGTGTCGCAGCAGATGCAGTTGATGATTACATTCGTATTGGGGAAAACACTACAATTCAAAGTTTGCAACAATTTTGTAATTCAGTGATTGAAATTTTTGGAGAAGAATATCTGAGATCTCCGACGCCAACTGACATTGCTAGATTACTTGCTATTGGGGAGGTTCGGGGGTTTCCTGGCATGTTGGGAAGTTTAGATTGCATGCATTGGGAGTGGAAAAATTGTCCAAAGGCATGGCAAGGTCAATATGTAGGCCATCAAAAAAAGCCAACCATTATTCTTGAAGCAGTAGCATCTTATGACTTATGGATTTGGCATGCATTTTTTGGAATGCCTGGCTCACACAATGACTTGAATGTGTTGGACCGATCGCCTTTGTTTTCTAATCTTGCGCAAGGTAAAGCTCTCCCTATCCATTACACAATTAATGGACATAGTTACGATATGGGTTATTACCTTGCTGATGGTATATACCCTCAATGGGCAACATTGGTTCAAACAATTTCTTCTCCCCAAGGAGCAAAGAGACAACATTTTGCAATGATGCAAGAGTCTGCCAGGAAAGATATAAAGCGGGCATTCGGACTTCTTCAATCTCGATTCGCAATTAAAAGTGGTGTTGTACGTTATTGGGATTCGAAAATGCTTGCCAACATAATGAAGAGTTGCATCATGTCACATAATATGATTGTCGAAGATGAGAGGGAGGAGTACCTTGATTTCAATTATGATATTTCATCAACCAACACACCAGTGCAACTTTTCTCTACTCCTACCAATGACTTCCAGTCATTTTTGTCTCGTTATTTAGGTACTAGAGATAAGGATGCATATCATGCCCTCCGTAATGATTTAGTAGAACATATGTGGCATCTTCATGGTGAACACTAAATTCACCACATCAATACATGTAATTTTGTTTATAATTTTGGAATGAAAGATTCTCTTGTTTGTAATCTTCATTATGATGCACTATATTAACTAAGTAATTCAGAAGTTATGTGATGATGTGTTGTTGTAATATTCAATCTTTAATATTCAGAATTGTGCAGTGTTCAGTTCATGACAATTACAAATGATAATATACATAACTTAATCAGTTACAAATGATAATTTCACATAAAATTAATATGATTTTCTTAAATTATGTGTTGATGTGCCACAAATGATAATACCACATCCATTTATGCACATTTCATAATCATGTCTTAAATGATAATTTAATAATAATATATTAAATTGCTGATGTTCATGTGCATAATCATAATGTCTTCAATTACTGATGTTGAAGTGCATAATCATAATGTCTTCTTTTACTGATGTTGATCTGCATAATCATAATTTAATAATAATGTCTTAAATTAGTATTCTTAATTCAAGGTCAATTCTTAAATTACTACATAATCATTATTTTTGCATATACAAATTTATACAAATTTATTGATGTGGCATTGATTTACTGATGTTATAGCGACTCTGGTTTTCCCTTCATTGTTTTATTGTATTTCAGACTCGGTTCCGTGGATATGTTGTTGTCTTTTCCCCGTTTCCATCCTTTACTCTATGTATATGAGTCTTGGGTCGTGTTGGGTAGGTTTAAAACAGGTTGGTTGTGTTTGGAAACCAAGGGTTAGTGTCCATTTAATTCCAACTAGTGTCTATTAAATTTTCATAATGGTTCATTCAATTCCAATTAGTGATCCATTCATATTCCATTAGTGGGATTTTATGACAAACTTGTCCATTTATATTTCTAACTAGTGTTCATTTAATTCTAGTTAGTGTTCATTTAATGCTAGTTAGTGTTCATTTAATTTCAATTAGTGTTCATTTAATTCTAACTTGTCCTTTCATTTTCCAATTAATGGGCTTTAATAACAACCTTTCAATATCACTTGTTCATCCCCCTTTTGATTTCAAAACCTTAGAATCGTCTTCTCTCTCTCTCCCTACAAACCTTTTCTCTAGGTTTTCATCTCTCTCTAGTGTAAATCTATACTAAGTCCTTTGTAAGAAAGGTAGAGTGGGTTGAGGGCTTCATTTTAATCTGAAAATAGTGGATTTGGAGCACTTGGATTTCGGGTCATCTTCTCCATTTGTGTTCTTCGTTCGAGGTAGGGATTCTCCTTGTTTCTTTTCAATACTTCGTCTATAGATAGACATGTGGTAGTTTTTGTATTGCATAAAAATTGTATCATGTTGGATTTGTGAAAATCATGGGACTGAACCTTGGGTTGGTTGTTGAATTTGGGTTTATTATCATTAGTTGTGGTTTGGGCTAATTGGAGTGTTAATTAGCATGTGGTTGTTGAAAGGAGAGGAAACCCTAATTTTTTTTATTTGATTTAATAAATTAATTGAGGGGTTTTGATCTTTGGGCAAATACTTAGGTATTTTGAGTCTTAATTGTGGTTATTGTTGTTTGTTGATGTTAATTGAGCCTTTTTGGTCAATATTGAGAAAGAGGGAGGAAAACCCTAATTTAATGATTATGACTTAATTTGCATAATTAATTTGGAATGGCTTTGAAAAGAATGAAGTGGATTAAGATGGGTTATGGTTTTATTGTCCATGGAATTGATTTTGTGAAAACAAAAGGTATGGAGTTGGTTTTGTGAAAAACAAGAGAAAAATGGAATTTGTTTTGTGAAATGGAAAAGATACTTTTGAATGAAGTATGAGAATTAGAATGTTGTATCTTGAGTGTTGAACACACTTGTGTGGGGTATAGCTTTAACTACCATGTTCATGTTGTTGTTGAGTTTTGTAATCCCATGTTAGTTGGGTCTGTTAATAGATGTACAATATGCATGCATCTAGAGATGTTGTCTTGGTCATCGGTGGAGGATGATACGGTTGCGTTGAATTGTTGTGTATGTATTACACCATTGTTGATTGAACATTATATGTGATGAAATGCTGAATTACATTATATTTGTATACTGGTTGGGAAGAAGAGAGGGGTTGTACTCCAGTGTGTGTGAGAAGATAGGGGATGGACTCCACACACCTATGTGTTCATATATATATACTCTGCGCTTATAATCAGAGGTATCATACCCTTCGACTAAGCGCTGGAGAAGCGACGTCGATAATCTAAGGTACCATACCCTTCCAGCTAGCGCCTGGTAAACTGGTAGTTTGTTGTGAGAAGTGTATCTTTGGATTACTACACACATAGCTAGTAGAGCAAAGTTTTGTTGTTATTGTTTCAGTGTATCTGGAAACATTGTGGATTGTGTTGGTTATAGTTTTGGAGGGCCGAGTTGCCTCATTGGTTTATCTTATGCATGTAGTTGAGTTGTTATCTTCCTTTTATAAAGGTATGCATGTATAGTTATGATAGAATTGGAATTAAACCGAAATGACCTTTTGTCTGTTGGAAGTGTAAAGAAAATCGAACATTTTAGAAATATGTTTTGAAAAGGCACATCTGTTGTATGTGTGGAAAATGTAAGAGAGTAATGGGCTTAATGAATTTATGTCCTAAATATTTGTTAATGTTATGAAAGAATAGGAATGGGGGTTAATGAAAGGAAAAGAAAGATAAATCGCTTATAACGTTGAATGTAATGGTTGTTTTCGAGAAAAGCTCATACATATATATATATTTTGTATAAACTGTCACATTACTAATCTAGTACGAGAATGAGTGTTCATGATCATAGCTATCTGTAAGTTGTTATTGTTGAGGATCATGTTGAGATCCCTACTGGACTATATGTTCATCCCATGTTGTTGAATCTTTTTTCAGGTGTTTAGCAGGGTGTGCTACAAGATTTGGATCTTGTTATTTGTTGGCCACGGGGCCTCTTTGTTGTAGGCAGAATGCCATATATGTAAAAAGGTTGCACCCTTCATTTGGTTATTTATTGTTGTAAGCCTAAGGGCAATTTATTTAGAATGCTCATGTTGTATTTAACTTTCATTCGAATGAGAGAATTGTTGTTCATCACTTTTAATTGAACATTTGAGTTTATTTCCGCATGTTATCTCTGAAATTGAATTAAGTTAAGGAACTTGGTAATGACTTCGAGTAATAAAAATTGGGGCGTGACAGATGTTGATCTTGCCATTCATTTATTACCTCACTTAAAATGCATTCAACATACATAGTTAAAAAATACATAATAAGCCATTCATTTAGTCAGTAGATAAATGCATTCCACCTACAAATCATAATGTCTTCAATTATTTATGCACACACTGCATACATTTGAACCACCTACCATTCATTTTACACACACCACCAACCATTCATTGAATGCATTCCATCTACCATGCCTCATTTTATACACTGCATACGGTTGTTGGGTATTAATTTCCTCACCACCTACCTCAAGAATGGAGCCTTTATATCAGCTTAAAATTATATACAAACCTGCCATCAAAAAATTAACAACCTTCACTGAATACCTCTACCCACAGATTGCTTGTCTGTCCACAGATTACCTCTAAGAACACAGTCAGTATATTCCCTCAACCACTACCTTCAAATTCGGCTTACCCAAAATCTAATCCCAAACTCTACATATTTAGTGTAGTGTAAGTGTGAATCCACAGACTGAGCAAGGGAAACCATTTGAATCAAGAAAGGCAGGAACAGAAACAAGAAGGCAGCATCCAAGAGGTAGTATGTTGCATGGTGAAAGGCACGGATCAACCGGTTGGTCAACCGGCCCTGTGTTTTTTTTTTTTTTTTTTTTCTTTCAGTGTGTATGCTGTATTTGTTCAATTTTATGTTTTATTTGTTCAAGTTTAACTTTCTCAAGAGCATGAAATTCATGTTTGAATCAAACTTTATGTTCAATATTTGAAAACATAAAATTGTTCAATATTTTAAAAATTAACAGAACTGTATGTTCAATTACTGATGTTGTTCAACTTTAACTTTCTCAATATTTTAATCAAACTTTCTGTGGTACTGGCATATGATGATTTTTAGGATTATTCATACGGAACTGTAATTCATACAGAATAGAGAATATGTTGAAAGTCAACATAGAATATGAAAATGAACTCCCTATTGATTTTAAGGCAACACGGAACTGTAATACAGCAAATGAATAACAAATGAATAGAGAATGTGCTGTATGAATTTTCAACTCCCTATTGACTTTCATAGCATATTAAGGCAACACATTCATACAGAACTGTAATTCATACAGCATATTCACTATTGACTTTTAGGGTAATTAAAAAAACATGTAATATGAAAATAACATGTAATTAGTATGCATACTGAAATATGGTGATGTTTTTCCATTTTAATATGCATTGTAATATTAAAACTATATTCATTTGAAATTCAACAGATTTTGACATCATGCCTAGAACTAAAAGAGCGAGAGCACAAGTTGGTGAAAGTTCCAACCCTCTACGACGCGAAGAACAACAGCCTCAAATTCAGTCATATCCTACTTATGATTTTCTCAGTGAAAGTCATACACTAGCCTTTCCAAACTTCTCTAGCCGACCGATTGTAACAGGGAGGAGGATAAATCTTCCATCTCAATATGATGCACTATTAATTAGTAAACTTGAAGCAATGGGATGGCTAAACTTAATTAATTTTCCCCAAAAGGTATATCCACTGGCTGGTATCTCTATTTTATGTTCACCTAAGAGGTACTCAGGAAGAAGATGGGAAATTTTACTCTTTTGTCATATGTGAAAGGAAAGGGTATACAGTTTGATATTCCTACTTTGGCAAGCATTATTGGAGTTAAGTTAGGTGATGAAAATATTCATTTTCAGACTGAGGCTGAGTTAGCTAATATCGTTGGTAATGCTACTGATGTCTATACTACTATTTGTCAAAACAAATTTACTGGGACTAGTTTACATGCAAGACATTTAAAACCTTATCTTCGGATTCTCCACCGGTGGATTGTAGAAAATGTCACTCCAAAAAAAGGACATCATGATGCGGTCCCATATTTTAATGCCTATTTGTTATACTGTTTTGAAGTTGGTCAGAAGTTAGATTTGTGTTACATAATTATGAAAGAAATGATACTGGCAAATCAAGGTCAATCCACGGGTAGGTCATTATTGTTTGGGGCACTCTTAACAAAAATTTTCAAACATTTTAAGGTTCACCTTGTAGATGAAATGGATATCAAAATCCGTTTACCAATTAATCAGTATACAGTGACCCGTGCTGGTGCAACCTCCAATTTAATGAGAAGCGTTAATGCTCCAGAAGATGATGCTCCAGAAGATCCTCATGCCAATGTGATGCCATCAACTGAACAACCTCAATATTGGACTGAGTTTTTGGCCATGGAAGAACAATGTTATAATCAACGTGTTCAATGGGAACATCAAATGGCTAATCAGGTCAATTCATTGGGTACTCAGTTTGATACATTTGCCACTGCACAGAACTCATTAATTCAACAATTTGGTGATTTCCATGTGGACATTGAGCATCACGTACATACGATTGAGTATCGCGTAAATGACATATACCATCACTACTACCCTTCTCCACCACCACCACCACCAGATAATGACTGTTGATGTGTTTCACATTATGTATTTGTATTGTTTTGTATTTTGTTATTTTAACAACCTTTTGTTGGGTCATTTTGTTAAAGAGTACGACATTAATTAAAACCTATTCAGTTATGACCATTGGCCTATGCAGTTATTATCACTTTATATTGTAGTTTTTCATTTTAATGCCTAGTTGACAAAGGACATGATTATGTACATCCTGAAAATGCTACAAAAAAGTCATTATCCAGTTATGATTCCTCTGGTACAAATCATGTTATAGTAGTCAATGACTTCACTTTAAATATCATTTTAAAGAAGGCAAGGTTAATTAAAAAAAAAAAAAAAAAACACATTGAACTACAGGCCAAAGATCTCCCTATGCAAAAAACATGGCAATAATTAGATATTGAACTTGAAATATGGCAAAAATACGTATCGGGGGAAATTCATAAAACCAATAAAACTAACCAGTACAAGTTAGACGTAATATTTTAAATAATAAAACCAATAGATGAAACCCACAAATACGGAACCTTTCAACGCAATCTATTAGTTGTTCGAAATAAAATCTGTCGTTGAAGATCTTCGTAGTATGCCCTTTGCATAGGATTTAAAATTGTCATGTCCATTGACATAATTTTATGATCTTCATTTCGTTGTTCTCTTTCATTCATCATAGATAGGAGTTTTAGTTGTTCCTCTCTATCTTCGGCCCTTCTTCGACCCTCTGCAGCCTTCTGCTCACGGTCTATCGCCTTTTGTTCATCTCGCTGAATAGTTCTAGCGGAGATAGTTGATAACACTTCAACAATTTTGGATTGGTTGGCAGCCATTTCATCAAATCTACTATCGTGCGTTGTTTGATTCTTTAACTTCTCTTTCGCTGCCTTTGTACCAATTGGTCGTGTTGATGTATTAGATGGTTGTTCGTGCACCGCATTATTCTGGTTGGATTGAGAAGCCTCATATTCACTTGGTGGATTCGAACATGGATCAGCATGTTGCGTGCTTCTTTTTGATCGAAATTCACCCCACTTACAACTTTGGCGCAAAATCTCCCAACATGTATCAAATGTGAAGTGTTTTTTCTGTATTGCATAATACATCCTCTTCGCTTCAGTGACCTACAAAAAAAAATTACAAAGATTTCAATAACAAGTATACATTTAAAAAAGAAAATTGATATTTAATAACACAAATAAATTTTACCATATCTGCCTCAGTTGTTCCATTTTGTTGCCTCAGTTGAATTTGTTCAAGAAAACCACAGAATTTATTAATTGCCTTTTATATGGCAGACCAACGGTGAGTCAAAGAAATACAATTTCGATTTGATTCACTGCTCAATTGTGAATTAAAATAAACAAGTACTCGTTCCCAAAATATAGCCATAGTCTGACTATTACCAGTAATGGGATCTTGAGAGACTGCTAACCAAGATCTACAAAAAAGTTTCATCTTCTATAATTGTGAATGCTTTACCACGAGAAACACGAGAAGTTTCTGAAATAAAATGATTATCACTGTTCTGCGTGTTCTGTTCTCGTGAAGATTCCGACATAAAATTAATATGAGTGTTGTGCTCAAACATTTGTGATTCCTCAAACATTTCGAAATCTTCCATAGTTTAGAAAAAATACAATACACTTACTGAAAAATATTATAATGATATAAAGTTCAAACTCAGAATCAGATAATTTAATCAGATAATATTAATTAAAATTTCAAGGGAAACAAATATCTGATGACACAAAAGAAAAAAAATTCACAACATATAAATGCTATTTTGAAAATGAAATACTCTGTCAGCTTGATATAGAAATCAGATCTATTTTATAGAGCACATCATCAACGGTAAATTTTCAAAATACTCTGTCCATCTAACGATAAATTATTGTAACGGCTAGTTGTGAAATATGTATGTCAAATATATAGGGAATTTAAATTTATATCACCCTTCAAATTATTCATAATCCACAAATTAACCTATGTCCAAATAAACTAGCTCAAACAAGTTGAAACCAACCAGTTCAAGCCTGTTCTTGCTAGTTGTGCACTTTAGCTGAATTGCCCAACCCGGTTGACCGGTTGGTCAACCGGGTGGTTGACCGGTTGCTCTCCAACGGTCACGCGAGGCAGCAGTTCAAACCAACCAGCTGAGGATTCAAACAAACTGGTGGCTTAAATGGTGCACCGGTCGACTGGTTGGTCAACCGGCCAGGCAATGGGCTGGTTGACCGGTTCCTCCCTCTAACGGTCACACACAGTGTTTTGGTGAAATCTGTATGTTGTCCTCTATTTGATGAATTGTTTGGTGAAATCTCAATTTGATATCGATTTGGTGCAACCGTTGGAGCACCAAACAGTAACTTTTTTATCAAAATTTAAATTTGATGTCAACTTTGGTGAACCGTTAGAGATGGTCTCATATATATGTTATATGGTCTCAGTCTCGAACACGATTACATGCTCTCTTTCTCTATCATCTCCGTTTCTCTCACTCTAAACCTTCGCCAGAACTCTAACCTTGAGCTACTCTGTCGCCGCTACTATTTATCAAGGCGAAGCTGGCTTTAATCGCCGCCACCATCTCCTCCGCTTGAAGCAGGCGTTTCAACCGACTCAACGACAGCATGAAGTACAGCTGGCCGAGACGCCGTCATTGAAGTCCATTTCGTCAGAGTTACAAATGAAACTCGAAAGTACTTCAATCCGTCTCAATTGGCGGATATCGCAGTGGTTCACGGCGGCGATGATACGATCTGACAAACCCTTCCATTCTCTCTCTCTCTCTCTCTCTCTCTTTCTACCAACTGCACCACCGACGAACAACCACCTCCGTCGCAACCAATCTACAACCATCGCCTCATCTCTCTCATCTTCTTTAGATCTTTTTCTCTCTCACTCTCTCTCTTTTCTATCTCTTTCTCTCCTCAAATCTCACCATCCTCTACTTCGAGCTGTCATCCTTTACTCTGCTGTCAACGAGGTCGCCGTCTTCAACGTTGCCTTTGCTGTTGAATTGCAAATCCAAATCTGTCGTCGCTGCTGCTCAGCCACGAGATCTAGATCCATTGTTTCCAGATCTAGATCCACTACCACTACTGGGCTTGAGAACTAATCTGAAGTTTCAAATATCCAGATCATCATCGTCAAGCCATCCGATGTACGGACCATCATCCCTCTACCCTCAGCCACGCCTCTTCATTTCTTTCTTCTTCATCTTCTTCTTCTAAGTCTCTCTACTATACTATGTTCGTTGGATATTTGTATGTAACATGAATGATTAGTTTATATGCATTTGACTTGTTATCGAAACCGTTTAAATTTCAAGTCTTAATTTGAATTTATCGTTTGCATCTTTGGTTTGTCGATGAATTTGATGTTTGAGTATAATGCTTGAGTATTAGTAGAGATTATGTGATCAATGGTTGGATTTTGCCTAATTAGGGTTTCTCTTTTGATTGATTCTTTTTCAATTGAAGATCTTTTTGCTAGGGTTTTGGAAATCTAAAGAGTTTCCAACTGATTGTGTTAGAATGAAATATAAACTTGGGTTTGAAAGATGAGTGACAATTTTATGGAGAAATTTAGCTCTTTCAATGGGCCCTTGAAGATTGGTGGAGCCGAGGTTGGTCAGAATATGATTGTTGGCATGAGCTCTATGAGTTTCAAGATGAAAGAGTTGGCAAAAGTTAAACAGATAGAATCAAAAAAAAAAAAAAAATCTACATTATCTATGTTATGTTTGAGAATTTTTGAATAGATAGGTTTAAAAAAAATTGTACGGATAAAAATTTGAGCAAAGAGGTGTAAAAGTCAAGTAAATCAAGCGGTAAAATTTCAACAGACAGTAAAAAATTGAGCATGTAGGAGAAAATTTTGAATACATATATAGTCAAAAATTTGAACAAAAAAAGGAAAAATTTGAACAGATAAGGAAAAAATTTGAATAGATAGTTAACGAAAATCAACATATAAAAAAAGTCAGGGGTACATTGGAGACAAAATGTCCTTCAAAATAAATAAAAGGATTTCTAACCAAACTATTTCAGAAATATATGGACCTTTCACCAACAAAAAATATTCACTGGACCTAATGTCTTATACCCTCCTTAACTTAGACTTTTTAACAATTATCTCAATAAATAATTAGAATTACACTTTAATTTTATATTAAAATTAATATTATTTTTTTGTAAGACATACATTGTAATCTAAATTATTATTTTGAAACAAATAAAAATTTGCTTGTGCTGTCTTGAAGTCATCCATCTCCTTAATGCCAAGTGGAAGAAATTTAGAACAAATTTTGTATATGCCATTGAAATTTGAAATTATTTGTTAAAATGCCACCATTAGGAGAAAAGTAGACGAATTGTAAATTAATTAAAAAAATATTAAAAACACCAAAAGGTATGTAAAAAAAGTTTAAATAAAATAAGTAGTCGCAATTGTTTTATAAGTGAAAATTTATCTTTTATAAGTGATAAAAAAAAATTATTTTATTCCGTATATCACACGAGTCAACTGCTAATAATTATTGATTATCGAGTTGATTTGATTTTTTATAACAACGTATATAAATTTTAATAAATATAATAAAAATATGTGATTATGATTATTAAATTAAGTTAATATTTTTAAAAAAATTATATATACATAAAAATTTGGAAAAATTATAATAAAAATTTCATGATTTAACCCTAGTAACAAGGTAAATTTTGAGTTTTTTTAATTTTATCAATTTAAATTTAAATTTTTTGATTTGTTTTTTTATCTAAACCAAATGCCTATTTTCGTTAAATGAAAATAATAGCAAAATAGTATTTTAATTATTAAATTCAATGTAAATTAGACATTTTCCATGCACCAACATTAAGTATAATCAATAACAAATATTCTTTCCGGCAATTTTACTTAACGAAGATAAATGAATGGTTTAAATTAAAAATAAATTGGACATGATAGCTAGCCCAGTGGTCTATGTAACTGTTTCTTGAAACAATGAAAATATCAAAGGTTCAGGATTCGAGTCGATGGATTGACTGCGACAATTTCGTTGTAATCTGACTTCACTAACCCCTTAATATCCTATTGTATGACAAAAATAAAGAGTTGGCATAGTGGTTAAGGCTTGGGTACTTGCAGTACGTTCCTTCTAAGATTTTAGGTTCGAAACCTCTTAGGTGTAAAATTTCTTGATTTTAATTGGAGTCCTTAGTGGATGATAAAATTAATTCTATTTTAGGTTCGAAACCTCTTAGGTGTAAAATTTCTTGATTTTAATTGGAGTCCTTAGTGGATGATAAAATTAGTTCTTGAATTAATTGATCTAATGAATCGAATTCTGAGTAATTTAAAATTTTGTTTTACAAACCACCTTACATACACGCCAACTTATGTATAATCTATTGTGTAGATTAGACCGATTTAAATCAAGCCAGTGAATTCTATCTAAAAATAAATAAAAACAAATCAAGCTAGTGAATTATCTATATATTTTATTTTAATAATCACCTAATTTATTTCACAAAATTTTAGGGAAATTATAAAATAAATAAAACTCAATATTTGACCTTAATAAATTCTAAATTAATAATCTTATCAATTTAAATTTTAATGTGTTGATTTGGAGGAATTGGACTCCATATTAAATATTTCACATAATCCTTTGTTTGGTTGAGAAATTATAATTTGGACTAATAGTGCGACCAAACTTTTGAGCATGTATCGTTTTTCATAATATTCCAACCAAACATAGAATTCAATAAGATAATCATTTCCTCACATCTAATTCCATGACTAAATAAACATGAATAAATATAATTTCCAACGAAATAGTTCAGGAATTATGCATCTCAGAATTTGTACAAGCACGAAATAATGTTCTCGTATAATCCTGTTGACCAAGTCTGCGCTCCTCCAAACGTCGTCGCTTTACTCCTTGAAAACACAAACATGAGCTAGCCGGCGGGTGTGTGCCGGATACCTCTCCGATGCCTAAGTCAGCAAAATAGACAAATAGACAAAAGCTCTGTGTATTCGAGAATTAAAGTTGTGTTACCTCTCCATAGGTTCTGTTGTGAGCTTTTATAACTTTTGTCTGGCACAATCCTAGTAGGACTCTTATTTCTCCATGTAGAGTCCTCTTAGGAATCACATTCCTGAAAGATAATGCCTATCCTTCAACACTCTCCTCACTGCTTAAACCAAGTGAGATGGTTTTACCTCGGTAAGATGACAGTATGACCGAACTAACCTTTGTCATACTTAATCCAGTGCCTTCACTGTAACACATAGCTTGGTACCTCGATTTTGTCTGTTGAGACCGCGCTAACAACAGCAAGTCTTAACCGAGCTAACAAGAACAAACTCTACCACCAGAAGCCCAAATCTCGGCTCCAAATACTATGACCGAGCTAATGATCACCATTCTAACCGTAATGACTGTAATCACTTGGACCGGGCTAACCACAATCGAGCTAACCCCTCTAATGCAATGGTCTACTTCACTAAGCCCTTTTTACCTCGGCCCACAAAACGGCCCATCACTACGCTTGGGCCTAGCTCGGCCCTAATGCACTTAAAAGCTCCCTCTCAATTGCCCTTTAATTCTGTCTGCCAAGCATGATCTGGGATTACCTTTCTATCTGCCGAGCTGAAAATTTGCCTTCAACTGAGCTAAATTTACACTGGGCTATAATTTGTCCGGTCAAAACATCTTTTCAGTCGTTGTAATTGAATCGCTTTCTATTCCATGGACACGTGGCTAGCTCTCATTGGCCCAGTGTAGCTGTCACCGCCGACTTCGTATCTCGCGAATTTTGAACAGTCTCGCCTTTTTCACTCTCTTTACACAAAAACCATACTTTTTGAACCTACCATTCTCACTATTCATCTTCTCTCTCTCTCTCTCTCTCTCTCTCTCTCTCTCTTTCCTTCTGAATCTCCATTCTTGCAACCCTAGCACCTGCCAAGCTCGTGTTTTTGCTGATATCGTTTCCATCTTCAGTTCCTTCATTCTGAACAGATATGTAGCTCAAATCTGTTTCCTTTCCGTTTATTTCGCACTGTTTTGTAATACATAGCATAGTACGTATGTTTCTCAAAACACTTTGTAGTCTCCATGGGAAATGATCACTTTTTCCCAAGATCCATGTAATAGTTCCACTAGATTCATCACCAATCTGAGAAATAATGCTTTTCATCCAAAATAATATTTCAACCGAACTAGGAACCTGTTTGTACTCAAGGTGTGCACTCAGTTGAACTAGATTAGGTTTCAATAGGTTTAAGAACCTTCTGTTTCACCTAACCGAGCTAGGGAGCGATATTAGGCATGCGCATTACCGAACTAGAATGTCTTATCCAATGACCGGGCTATTATTTAAGGCCAAACCAGCTCTCTGACTTAATCAAAACTGAACCAAGAATGTCATACTCTAAGCTTCAATCGAGCTATGAACCTCTCGTTCCACTTAACCGAGCTAAAGTCCCTCTCTTCAACCGAGCTAAGAATGGACAGTATCCCACGTAGCCGAGCTAGGACTCCATTTATTATGCCTTTGATTCTTTTAGCACGACCCAACGACCTGTGCTTAACACTTTTCCTTTTCACTTTGCAGACTGACTAGGTTGGCCAGGCACATCTTTGCATGCTCAACCAAGATACTGAAGGTCATCTCAACACCGAGCTAAATTATACATAATTTAAGGCCACATGGGGAAGTACCGATTTTTAGTGAACTCTCCAAGGGCCATAGCCGAGTTCCGAAAGGATTACCAAATTCCAGACAACGTCCACCTCTCACTAGTCGAACTAGACACCATTCCCTGGAGAAAACCGGGCTTCGTCCCTTTCAACGTCATTTCCATTGTAGAGGCTGGTCTCTGTTTTCCCGTTCAGCCTCTTCTTTGTGAATTCCTTAGACAAACAAGACTTTGCCCTGCCCAGCTTTCCACTAATTCGTACAGGATAATAAATGGCATCACTGAGCTAAACCGCCGGCTTGGCCTTAACCTCGGTTTAGCCGAGCTATTTCACCAGTATTCACTTGGCTAGAACGAAGATGGTTGGGTATACTATTTAAGAATAAGAAGACACCGAGAGAAGATAATAAAAAACACCCCGGACAAAGATGTAAATGATGATGATTTTTTCTGGGTCTCGGGCAACTTCGAAGACTAAGAAGCCCAAATACTAGGAGACCAGATTAACTGGAATAAAGGAGTAGCCGGTATAAATACCTCGGCTCAGTTTTGTGCTTTCTTTACTCCATTGGTCTCATTTTCAACCGTACTAGCCGTTGTCTTTTTCCTTTATGCAGACTTGAACCATCTGAAGTCCCAATACAGTTACCCCAATCTTGACGCACTCCGTGCCACACTAAGATATCCCGATCGAGGTTGGGCCGAGCTACTCAACTTTGAGCCGACGTATAAATACAGCAGTAGGAGGAAGACTAGGGTGACAGATTTCCTTCTAGAGCCATCATCAGAACCTGATCCAACCCTTCCACAAATCAACCTCATTCCATTAATAGTGGAACAAGAAATGGCCAAAAAGAGAGCAGTTAGGGCCCTTATCACCGAAGCAAATCAAGCCAAGGTACCACAAGCCGGCCAATCACAAGAGGCCGTGGTAGCCCTTTCAACCGCCCAGCCTTCATCATCTTTGCCAAGCAAGCGCACTCAGACTTCCACAACCGAGCCATGCCTTTTTGATGAAGAAGACACCACCATATTTCCTCAATCCACCCAGCTGAGCCCAGAACCAGTACGTTCAAACTAAGCTAGCCCTTCAGAATGGGTGCCCAAGGTCACATACAAGAACCGAGCTATCATTGACTCTGACTCAGTGGTCGCAGAAAAAGACCATTCGCTGGCTTTTAACCTTGCCAAGAGTGTTTGCCTTCCAGCCGATATGAAGCACCACGACCATCTCACCGAGCTGAAGGCCATTCGCTCGGCAACAAAATCAATGGTGTTGGTAAGTTCTCCCTTTTCTTGTCCTAATTTGTACATCTGTTTGCTCGATTTTGCTCAAAATTGTTTCTCTCCTTTTGCAGGCCCTATAGAAATACCATGTCGCTCACAAGCGCAGATTGGAACTGCACAAAACAACAAGCAGGCCGTGGTAGAGGCCAATGCTAAATCAGCCGAGCTAGAAGAGTCCAAGAAGCAAATAGCCGAGCTACATGCCGAGATGGCCTGCCTGACTAGTCTTGTCAGCTCGGCTGAAGCAGATAAGCAAAAGGCTGCGACCGAGTTAAAAGACAAATATCTGCGCGAACTAGCCAAGCTCGAGAGAAAGAAGAATACTGAGATCGCCTAGTTGGAGAAGAGCATGGAAGACGCTGAAGACCGGGGTTACAAGGAGGGGGAGGCCACTTACATCCAACAATGTGAAGCCGCCAAAGATATATTCTTCAAATGTGAATGGAAGGTGGCGGTGGCCAAGCTTGGTCATGGCCAAGAGACTGAGGTCTTCCAAAACCCTCCTCCATATTTCATACCGAGCTACATGGTGGAGTATGCTACTGTCATTCAACAAAAATTTCTTCAAGAATGGGAGGACGACGAGGATCCTGCTCTTGAAGACAACGCCCAGTCTGGTCGCCAGTCTACCTCTCCCACTCCAGTGGTCTCCATCTCACCTTCACCTGTTGCGACTATCGTGGTGCCTTCGACCGAGCTCAACTAAGGTGTGCTTGCCATAACCGAGCTACCTCTGGGTGAAGCCCGGGTTGATTTGGACGCCGATTTGAAAGACCTTTTCTCCTGATTTTTCTTGTCCTTGTTTAACAAAAAAGTTTGTAACCACACTGAGGCCCCATCTTTTATACTTCTGATTTGGATTTTGAATGAAAATCTTCTTCTTTTTGTTCGGTCTGTTCCATACCTGCGCTTATTTTTCAACTGTAATTTGTATTTAGTATAACATTTTCTAGCCGAGATACCTATCTCGGTCCTAACCTTCTAATCTATTTGGTCAAACCTGCCAACCTCTTCAGCCTAGGTTTTTATCTCGGCTGAAGAGTACTAGAAGTTGGTTATTCTAGCCAACCAGTGTTCAGCCTTGATCCTTATCTCGACTGAAGAGTACTAAGTGTTGGTTTTTCCAGTCAACCACTCTTCAATGTAAATCCTTATCTCGGCTGAAGAGTACTAAAAGTTGGTTATTCCAGCGAACCACTCTTCAGTCCAGATCCTGATCTTGGCTGAAGAGAAATAAGTGTTGGTTTTTCCAGCCAACCTCTTTAGTCCAGATCCTTATCTTGACTGAAGAGAGCTCAGTGTTGGTTATTCCGACCAACCTAGAGCCAAGTGTTTGGTTATTCCTGCCAAACTTCCTGTAGCCTAGATCCTTATCTCGGCTTAGGAGAAGTAAGTGTTGGTTTTTCCAGCCAACCACTCTTCAGCCTAAATCCTTATCTTGGCTAAAGAGTACTAAAAGTTGGTTATTCCAGCCAACCACTCTTCAGCCCAGATCCTTATCTTGACTGAGGAGAGCTCAGCGTTGGTTATTCCGACCAATCTAGAGCCAAGTGTTTGGTTATTCCTGCCAAACTTCCTGCAGCCTAGATCCTTATCTTGGCTTAGGAGAAGTAAGTGTTGATTTTTCCAGCCAACCTCTTTAGCCTAGATCCTGATCTCGGCTGAAAAGAGCTCAAAGTTGGTTATTCCTGCCAACCTAGAGCCAAGTGCTGGTTATTCCGGCCAACATTGCTTTCATTGCCCCTAGTTCACTAAAACAACTTTTACAAAAGAAAACAATTATGTTGAAAAGAGAACTACTTGCTTTATTGAAAAAAGAAAAATTACAAGTACTTTAAAGAAAAGCTAAATATAAAATAGTTTGAGATTGACAGTGTTTCATGGCCTGGGAATGGCCTTGTTGTCTCCATCTTCCAAGTGGTATGCCCATTTTCCTGCTAATCCAACCACTTTGTAAGGTCCTTGCCAATTAGGCCCTAATTTTCCAGCCCCTGGTACTAGAGTTTTGCCTATTACTTTGCGTAGTACCCAATCTCCAATCTTGAATTGCCTTGGATGTACTGTCTTGTTATATTTTCTGGATAACTCTTGCTGATATGAAACGATGTGGACCAGTGCTATTTCTCTTCTTTCTTCAGCTAGGTCAAGTTCCAAGGTTATGGCTTCTCCATTCAAGTCTGGGTCAAAATTTTCACTTCTGATTGTGGGGAGGCCGACTTCCAGTGGGATTACTGCCACCATGACGTAGGCTAAGGAGAATGGTGTTTCTCCGGTGGATCACCGAGGTGTGGTACAGTAAGCCCATAAAACATGGGGAAGCTCCTCAGCCCACTTGCCTTTTGCTTTCTCCAACCTTTTCTTCAATCCATCCAAGACGACTTTGTTTGATGCTTCCGCCTAGCCATTTGCTTGGGGGTATGCTGGTGTAGAATTGTAGAATTCTATCTTGTACTCTTCACAAAAGTCTCTAAAAAGTTTTCCGTCGAACTGAGTGTCGTTGTCAGATATTAGAGCCTTGGGTATGCCGAATCGAGTGATGATATTCTGCCAGACGAACTTCTTCACATCTTTCTCCTTTACTGATGCGAGTGCTTCTGTCTCCACCCACTTTATGAAGTAGTTTGTTGATGTAAGAAAGAACTTTCTGTTGCCGGGTGCTGTTAGAAGTGGTCCTACTATGTCCAAGCCCCACATTGCGAAGGGCCACGGGCTAGTTAATGGTAGAAGTTCTCTGGCTGGCTAATGTATTTGGTGTGCGAACTTCTGACATTTCTCGCACTTCTTCACATACTTCTCTGAATCTGCTTACATGTAAGACCACAATATCCTTGTGAAATTGCTTTTTAGGCTAAAGATCTTTCCTCTTAGTGGCTTCCGCATACGCCTTCGTATATCTCGAACAAGAATGTTTCGACCTTGCTAGGATGGACACATTTCAAGTAGGGTCCTGTGAGGGATTTCTTGTATAAGGCCATTGATGGAGAGAGCCAAAATCGTTGTGATTTTGCTCTTATTTTGTTGGCATCTTTATTCTCTTCGGGTAAGACGTCGTCTTTTAAGAATACTATAGTGGGATCCATCCATAAAGGGCCTAGTTCAGCATAACATACCTCAGCTACTTTGGGTTCTTCAATGCTTGGTCGAGGTAGGAAGTCGATCGGTAATGGATATGGGATGGATGTATCTGCCATCGAAGCGAAGCCTGCTAATTCGCCTGCTCCGCTGTTTTCTTCTCAGTCGATCTGCTTTATTCGCACCACTTCGAATTTCTTGATTTCCCTTTTGACTAACTCTTGATACTTTGCCATCCTCTCATCTTTTGCTTCGTATTCGCTTGAAATCTGGTTTACTACCAGCTGGAAGTCACTGTAAACCATTAGCTCGGTGGCCTGTATGAAGAGTGCTGATTTTAGGCCTGCTAAGAGTGCTTCATACTCCGCTTCATTGTTTGATGCTGGAAAGCCAAGGTTGACTGCTTGTTCTATGATCAGGCCATCTGGTGAGATAAGGACTATGCCAAGTCCTGCACTGTGCCTGTTGGATGCTCCGTCCACAAAGAGCTTCCATATTTCTCCAACGAATAGCTTCCAACAAGTGGAGGGGTCGGATGATGTCTTGGGGTCATGCGTGCTGGTTATGTTTTCTTCCAAGTCCCTGCCTGCTGTTGGGTTTTGCTCTTCACTGTCTGATTACCCCAAGTTTTTACTTGCGGATGAATCCTCACTAGGAATGGCATGGTTTATTTCTTCTTTCTGATCCTCGAGCCTGTATGGTTTGCAATGTGGTGGGGTATCTTATATTAGGGGTTGCGCATTTCCTGCGACACTTTCCGTCCCCATTTCGGTTGTACCAGTCAAGTCAACTGGGCATATGTGATGACTTCCTAGTGTGAACTCTGCCACAAAGTCTGCCAAAGCTTAGGCTTTTATTGCAGTTCTGGGTTGAAACTTCATATCATACTGTCCCAATTCTACTGCCCACTTCAAGATTTGCCCAGAAAAGTTCGCCCTCTCAAATAAAGCTTTTAGGGGGAAAAGCTGTTAGGACGATTATAGTGTGGGCGTGGAAGTAATGCGACAGCTTCCTTAAGGCCATCATCAAGGCTAAGGCCAGTTTTTCCAATGGTAGGTACATGGTTTCTGCGCCCAGCAAGGTTTTACTTACATAAAAGATGGGCAGGTGTTGAATTCCTTCCGCTCTGACCAACACTGCACTGACTGCATGCTGTGAAACTGCTAGGTACAAAAAGAGCTTTTCTCTAGGTACTGGGGTTATTAGCAAAGGTGGAGAAGACATGTACTCTTTCAAGCTTTCTAGAGCGCGATCGCATTCTTCATCCCACTCAAACTTGGCCTTTAATGCTTGGAAAAATGGTCGACATCTGTCTGACAACCGACTTATGAACTGGTTTAGCGCGGCTGCTAGGCCAGTGAGATGCTGCACCTCTTTTACTGTGTTGGGCCTCTCAAGATCCTAGATTTCTTTGATCTGTGAAGGGTCTGCTTCTATACCTCGGTTGGTCACCAAAAAACCTAGGAATTTGCCTGATCCTACGCCGAATGCACACTTGGATGCATTTAGGCGGAACTTGTTCTTCTTCAGAATTTGGAACATTTCATCTAGGTCCCTGAGATGGTCCTTCTCATCCTTGCTCTTGACCACCATGTCGTCTATGTAAGCCTCCATTGTTCTGCCTAACAATGGTTCAAACATCTTGGTGACCATCCGTTGGAATATTGCCCCTGTATTTTTTAAGCCAAAGGGCATGACCTTGTAACAATACAATCCTCTAGGCATTGTAAAGGATGTGACCTCCTGGTCTGGTTCATACATGGCGATTTGATGGTAACCTCTGTACGCATCGAGGAAGCTAAGTCGATTGTGTCTTACCGTTAGGTCTACCAGTTGGTCTATCCGTGGTAGGGGAAAGTTGTCCTTTGGGCATGCCTTGTTGACTATTTTGTAGTCCACGCAGACACGTCATTTTCCATTCTTCTTTGGCACTACTACAGTATTGGAGATCCATCTAGGGTAGTGCACTTCTCTGATAGCTCCTACCTCCAGCAAGTTTCCCACTTCTTCCACCACTATCTCAGCATGGTGGAGTGCTGATCTGCGAGTGCACTATATAATTGGTCTGGCAGTTAGGTGGACGTTCAGTTGGTGACAGATGAAGTTTGGGTCAATGCCAGGCATGTCATACGGTGTCCAGGCAAACACTTTGATGTTAGAGGTTAAGAATTCCATGACCTCTATTCTCTCGGTGCTGGACAAAGACGAGCCGAGCAAAAAGAACTTTTCTGAGTCTTTTTCATCTATCCTTACTTGTACCAAGTCTTCCACTGCCTTCTTATCAGCTGCCTTGCCGACATCCGCAAATAATTCATTGCTTTCGGGCTTTTCGACCATCTGTACAAACCCTTTCGCAGCGCAGCTGCCATTTACTGTAACGAAGCACTGTTTTGACATAATTTGGTCTTCAAAGACCTAGCCAATTTTTTGGTTAGGAAACCGGTTTTCTTGGTCTTTAGGCCACATTTTCTGGTTTCCCACCCCACCATTGGTTTGCTTTCAGTGTGGAGACCACCAATTGCACTTGCCGACCACTTTTTATCTGGGAAACCACTTTGGGTGGTCAGCCGACCACTAAAAGTAGCAGGCCGACCACCTTTTCTGGTCGGCAGGTTTCCTCCTATTTTGTCTGACTGAATGGATACCAGCACTGCCAACTGGAGGGCACAGATTGTATCCTCCATACACGTGTATGGAGGGATTGCATCCAAGTTTAGCTTCTCCAAGAAGCTTGAACCCTTTGTTTCTTCTATAAGAGAGGCTCTCCCTCTCCTTGAACCAAGTTCAGAAAATTTCCTAAGGCACAAACACATATCTCTCTCTATATCTCTATTTTGAGCCAAAAGTGTGTATTGTTCTTGACCTTTAACACCCCAACTCTTAGTCATACATCATTACCATTGAACTGAGGTTCCTAGAGGATATTTTTGGAGGTTAAAATGGTGGTTTTTGGCTGAGGAACTTACTGGTTTTGCTGAGTTTCAAGGGTAATCTCTTTTCTTTTTTTTTAAGCTTTGTCTTGATCACTCTCTTAGCCATACTTGCATGCTTATTTGAGCTTTGTTGTAAACTAAAAAAAGCTCCATATTTAAGTGTTTTTCATGTTTGTTTAAGGCTCTTTTGGTGCTGAGGGTCATCTTCCCTCTTGTATGCCCTATTTGGCCTTGTTTTGTGCCATGCCATAAGGCCTTTGAGTTAATCCTTGCATGGCCTTTTGGCCATTGAAATCCAGTGGATTTTTAGTGGTTTTGAGGCCCTAAATCAGAGAGGAGTGACCCTCTCTCTTTTGGTCTTGTTTGCTTGCATTTTTGGCCTATCAAAGGAGCATATGTTTTCATACTTTCAAGGCTCAGTTTAGGCACTTTTTGGTGATTTTTAGGGCCTTCCTAGACTATGTCTATGGCTGGTTTGGTCACCTTGGGTTTGTCTCTTGCATGTGTAGAGTAATCCCTTTTGTGGCTTATCAAAGTAGCATGTCATTCTTGCATGTATTGGTCATATTTCAGTGGGTTTTTGGTCATCATTTGGCATGCCATGACTCTGTTTTCATTTGGTTTGGTAGCCTCTCACATGCTTCATATGCTTGTAGTGTAAATCATGTTTACTAGCTTAGAATGCATGATGTTTTGGCCCTCTATTCTAGCATATTTTGGCCATGCTCCAACCTAGTTTTGTTCATATTTTGGGCTCCCTTAGCTCTTTTTTGAGGCCTCTTGGTCGAAAGATGCTTGCCATGCACGCTTGTAGTGTAATAGCCTTGACTAGCTTCGAGTTTTAAAGTCCCTTGCATACTTAACTTGAGGTATTTTCATGTTTTGGCATCATTGAGCATGATATTTCAGAGCATATAGGGCTGTCATACTTCCATGTTTTCCACTCTTTAAGTGCCCTTGAGAGTTGTGCTTTTATATCCTATTTTGTGAGTCATTGCATGAGCTTCATTTTTGTCCCTTTCAAGCCATTATCCCAACTCATTTTGCTATTGTTTTGGGCCTGCATAGGGTCTGTTTGGAGTTGGTTTGGCCATTTGAGCATTGTCTTGCATGCCTATAGTGTAATACACTTCACTAGTTTCGATGCTTGAGCCATTCAACATGCATTACATGAGTTGTTTGCATAATTCGAAGTCATTTTGTATGCCATTTCAGAGCTGAAACATTTGTCATTGCACTCCATATTTCATCCTTTCAATGCGTTTGGAAAGTTGTGTTTTGTGCCTTAGACTTAGGGTCGTTGCATTGTGCATGATCGTATGTGTTTTGATGCCTCATTTCCATAATCTATTGGCCACTGATTTGGGTGTGGCTGAGGCCCATCCATTTTGGTTTAAGTCCATTTTGCATTGTGTATGCCATTGTAGTTCATAGCATTGAGTATGCCATGTTGTCGCATGATTGATCATTGCATTGTGCATGCCTTGTTCATCTCATTGTGTATGTTAGTTTCTACGTGCATTGTGTATGCTAAGTGTCATGTGCATTGTGTATGCCATTGTTAGTTCATAGCATTGTGTATGCTAGTTGCATGTTTGCATGTTATCCCTTGCATGTTTGCATGACTTAGTTGCATTACATTAAGATTGCATGCTAGAGTTGCATTGGTGCATGCCTTGTTTGTTGCATTGTGTTTGGAATAGGGGTTAGTCCAAACACGGGGAACGAGGGACGTTTCATGCTTGAAGTGGTGAAATGTGCCTCGATTCCTGATCGCTGACACTCTTGACTACTCATGACGGAGTTGTTGGCTTGAGGTGCTTGTATGTATATTCATTTCACATTGAGTCATGCAATTCGACTTCTCGGCCATCATGCATCGAGATGCGTGATTGGTGGCCCAAGGGTCAAGGACTACACTCCCTTGAGCTTATGCAATGATAGGGAGAGTGGTCGTGCACACATGTGTTATGAATACCTTGCCATCTCTCTCTCTTGCCTTCTGTTGCAGAAAACCAGAAACCAGGGGCAGAAACTGGTCGACCGACCAGATTTAGTGGCTGGCCGACCACTTTTTCTGGTTTTTCACCACAAAAGTGGTTAGCAGGTGGTCTCCAAGGCCAATAGCTAGTCGGCAGCCTTCCCACAGATTCCCAGGGTAGAGTTTCAGCCTTCTGGAGCTTTGTGCAGTGTTCTGAGGTTAATTGCAAACAGAGGCAAGTCGGGGCATCGCGAGGGATTTTCGAACAAGGCAATTCAAGCATGCATGCATCCTTTGTTATTCAAAGCAGAGCTGGGGCAGCCCACATTCAGTTAGTTTGCATGCTCATTTAGATTTCTTACTTAGTTAATGTTGTGTTATAAGTAGTTGTAACTTGTTATTCATTTCGTCGTGTAATAATTAGTTTAATTAGATTAGCTTAGATTAGCTAGCTGGTTCTGTATTATTCATTCGGACCCTCCGTTGAGAGGGCACAACTGTTGTAAATAAGTGTGCGTGTGTGTGATGCATGTCTTCCAACCCCCATTTCTTTCTCCCTTTTATTTACCAACTTTCGATGGTTAGTTTTAGGGCATGTTTCAATTAGCATCCTTATGCTCGCATGTTTGCATCCATTCATTTGTCTTGCATGCACTGGGCTCGACGCATCATACTAACTGCATTATATTTCAATTCCTGCTTGAATACATGTATCAAATTGCATTTCACATGACATTTTAGAATTGCCAAGCCTATCTTAGTTGGATTTTGCATGTGTTGCATTAGCCATCTTAAACATGAACTAGGATCATGCATTGATTTCTAACATAGCTTTTGTTTTGGCTCGGAGTACTCGGTAAGTGTTTATGCTTTAGCATCTTTGAATGTGTGTGAAAGACTGCCATGATAGCATGCTTACCATGAGGCTATTTACTTATGTGATATAACTGCTTGATTGCCTGTGGGTGAAGGTTGGATTACTTGAATTGGAATAATTCATTGATTGCGAGTTTTAAGCCCACTTGAGAGTGGCAAATCACCATATTTTCTAAGCCCACTTGAGGGTGGCAAAATCCGCATTTTAGCCTACTTGCGAGTAGCAAACTGCTTTAAAAAACAAACATGAGATGTTTTGTTCCAAATTAGGTGATCCAGTCTATACTTGTATGCTGTGTACATCACATAGCAATTCTAGGTTTAATAACCGGAATAAGAACACACGTATTTTAAAAAACAAGATATCATGCTTAGTACAGGCCGATCTTTGATCGGGCGAGCGAGGGTGCTCATAGATGACCTTCCCCAATCGTACCCAAGTTCCCGAGCCGAGGCAACTTTGGTGATGACGGACACGTAGCCTTAGGCAACGAGTCAGGGTTTCCTAAATTTCCCCAAAATAAATATTTAGGTAGCGACTTTACATCTGGCAAAGCAATCCATGTTTGGCACTTCTTTCTAAAAAATCAATTTTTCAAAACGATTTGCCGGATTTGGACTCTTTGGTGATTTATCAATCTCGCATTGCACTTTGCAAGATCAGATTAAAAACCGTGACATGGAGTCCGAGCTGTAGTGAGCCCAATGAACAAAACGGAATTTTCCCGAGACGTTCGGCCGCGTTTACAATGTTGAGTTTTTTTTTTTTTTTAATAAGAAATATAGAAAATTCAAATTGGGATATTGAATCTCCTGCAGGCCTTGGGGTTAAAAACCCCCTTTTGCTTAATATATAGTATAGATAGATACTAGCCTATCACCCGTGCTATACACGAGATAATTATAGATATTTATATTTGTTTTAGATTTTTTTTAATATATAAATTATCTTTTTTTAGATTTTTTATAAAAATAATTTAACAATCTTATCACTAACCATAGTGTATGAGAAAAGTTGAAAAGGGTACTACAATAACTATACACAGATTGTATCTATAATTATTTGTATGATGAGATTTTAAATGCTGATCAGGGGATTTTGACCAAATCAATAAATGCAGGCATGTGGAAAGACATGTGGATCGAAAAAAAGCTAATAAATGCTGATTAGGGGATTTGATCAAATCCATAAATGCTGAGTTTTTTTTTTAATAAAAAATTAAAAAAATTCAGATTGGGATATTGAAACTCCCACAGGCCTTGGGGTTAAAAACCCTCCTTTTGCTTAATAAATAGATAGATAGATAGATAGATAGATAGATAGATAGATAGATAGATATAGATATAGATATATAGATATAGATTATATTATTGGGATTTTATAAACTTTTTTAAAAATATTATAAATATGTTGAAATAATTCAATATTTTGTCTCGATACATGAAATTTATAAGTTAATTTTTATGTTTATAACTTTTTAAATTATTGGTTTAAAAAATTAAAAAATATAAATAGTATAATTTTGATAATTTGTAATTAAAAAAAAGTTAAACCTAATTAAATGAGGTTACATGAGTTAATATATAATTGTTCTTATTAAGAAAATATACAAATTTAAAAGTTAGAATTAAGATAAATATACAATTTTATTATTAAATGTGAAGTGAAGTGATATTTAACAATAATTGATATGATATTTCTGTTACTAATCCAATAATTTAAGTTACATTTTTTTTTTGTTTTAATTTCATAGCTAAAAATACAATATGAATATAATACACACAGATTTCTAATCTTTAAAGAAGGTTTTAGAATATTTCCAACATTTCATTGTTTTATTTTAATTTTTTTTAATCTAATTGGATTTTAAATTTGAATAAAAAATTTGATTTGATATGAATTACTTTAAATTTTTCATTAAATTCTATTAATTTTTAAAAGAACTTTCATTCTTATCCTATTTTTTTTTTTCCATCAATTTTGTTGGAAAAAACAATAATTTCCAACGCTTCATCTTTTAAATTTTTTATCAAATTATAATTTGATTAAAAAAATATTAAGGGTTGAAAATTCTGTTAATTGGAATTATAGTGAAATAACATCTTGAAATAATGAAAGTTTAAGTATGTGGTTGGTTGAAATGTATAATTTGCTTAATTCTCTTATCTTATTTGTATAAAAATTAACATTTATGACCACATCATTATAAGTTATATTATGAAAAAAAATTATTTGTAAATATCCTACCTATTAAAAAAAGAAAAAATAAAAGAAAATGAAAAAAAAAAATATGTAACTTTTGGATATGTGTTTATCAATTTTATTTTGTGGACATAAACAACTGATGTTTCAATTTAAAAAATTCAAAAGTATAAAAAAATAAATAAATAAATAAAATTGATTGTGTTTTTTTGGGATAAAAGAAGCTATCTAACTCCTCTGTATACTATTTTAAGATAGACTATTTTAATTACATACACAAATAGAAATTAGTTTTAGAGATTATTGCTATATATTATGCTATTATATACAAATATAGTTATAACAAATTAATTAATATATATGAAAAATTATACTAAACTTTCATTTTCAATTAATTGAATTATGATTAACAAACTAACAAATAGCAATAATGGTATGATATGATAGAAAGAGGATAAAAATAAAAAACACTATGGTATTTAAAAGTTTTAAATTTACCTAGTTATACAAAAATCTAATGTTATAGTACATTATTGAATTCCCACTAAATTTTCACATTTTCTATAAAATAAAATGACAATAAAAAAAAAAAATTTGATACCCATTTTTTTTTTACTTCAATTTTATGGTTTTCATTGAAAAAAAATAAAATCCGATCAAAATTCTTACCACAGAATGGGCAT
Source organism: Camellia lanceoleosa (assembly GCA_025200525.1). Lineage (NCBI taxonomy): Eukaryota > Viridiplantae > Streptophyta > Magnoliopsida > Ericales > Theaceae > Camellia > Camellia lanceoleosa. Next base: position 49,399,468 of record CM045759.1, read on the forward strand.
AGATACTTCGATTGCAACCATCATCACTAATAATTATTCTCTACCATGTAAACCTGTAAACAAACACATAAATCTCACTAAAACCAAAACCAAAACAAAAACAAAACCACCAACAGAGAAAGAAAATCACATTGGAAAAAAAAAATTAAAAAAAAAATTTATGGAGTGGTAGGATATTATCCCCAACAATTTAGACCTCGCCCCGCCAAATCTGTCAGCTCCTCTGCTAGTGCCCGTGAAGTCTAGGAGTTGGGATGACTAATCAGATTATTTTTTAAATAAGACTTGAAAATTGATTAATTTGTCACATTAACTGATTTAAAATTTTAATAGATATACATAAAAAAAAAAATTGATAATCATATTATTAAATTTAAATATTGTCATATCTTTTTGAAGATCCATATCTAAATTCTTATCGTCTTTATTTTTATATGGTTTCTATATTTTTTTTTTCTTCAATTTATTTAAGATGAAGATGTGAGTTTCTATTTTTTTAAAAATTTAATTTATCTATGGTTTCTATTTGTTTTTAATTATTATTATTTAGGTAAATTATGCTATGTGTTAGATATGTGATAGACATGTGAGTTTTATTGATTTAAAGAATGATGGTGTGAGATATTTTCAAATTAGATTCATTTAGGTAGATTTTAAAGATTTTTAAAATTTGAAATTGGATATTGAGAGGCAAAAGAAAGATTTTAACTGAACAAATAAAAATCATATTTATGAATTTTATCTGTCTGTATATCTGATTTTTAATTTTTTTTTGTTATGTTATAATATAATATATAAGATATAGATATTATCTAATAAGAAATGCAAGTTTTAATATATTTTTTTTTTTTTGAAAATTGATGAGAGAGATTAGGATTGAGAGATTGTGAAATGTTTTTGTTATTTTTCCATTTGAAATTTATACATTAAGGGATAATTATTATTTCTAAAATAATTAAGTAGGTATGAGAGAAGTTAAAAATGGTGTGCATAAGAGAAGTCTAAAAGGCTTGAGAGAAGTCAATAAGTGCTGAATTTTTTTTTTTAAATTCAAAAATTAAGCAATTAAGATTAAGATATTGGAACTCTTATAAGTCCTTCTGGGCCAAAAACCCTTTTTCTCTCATCTAATATATAGATTTAACCCATGGGTGACGTGTCATACAAGAGAGGATCCAAGGCTTGGCAGAAAACACATCCTAACCACGTTGTTTTGGTTGTAAGATTAACGAAACAATGTTAACGGAGCACAAACAAATTTTTCTCCATCTGTTCTCTCTCTCTCTTCTCTCTCACTCAAATCATTTTTGATCAAAATCATTCTGCCAAAATTTATCTCATCCCTTTCTTCTCTAGTTTGGGATCAAAATCACTCCTCTTTTGAGTAATCTCTCTTGTCTCTCAACTAAAATTCAAGCACTTACGAAGCAGGGGCGATATGTGTATAGGTATTGGTACGATAGGGGTTTTTTGGGAAGGAAAAAAAAGAGTCAATTTTTAGCTTTTTACTCATTTTGGATCTTACCATCTCACATTTTTTACCTACAAAAAGGCAAAATAGACTAAAAAGCCAAAAAGCCAGCTTTTTACCAATTTTTCAAAATACCATGATATGAATATATCGGTATGATAAAATTTAAAAAATAAGATATAAGTACGGTTTGGTACGTTTGTAAGAAAAATATTTATTTTTAATTTAAAGTAATGTAATAATTAATTAAATTGTTTGATTTGTCAAGATCTAACCTACAATCAATATTTAATGCTAAAAGTAAAAGTATAAACTAAAATTAAATGTTGGCTTGGTATTGCACAAATAGAATTTATTTATTTATTTTTTTTTAATAGATGCGATTTGGTTTGTGTATTTCAATAGATAGAAAAAAAAAATTTTAAAATTGAACAGGTAGAATTTTGACAGATAAAATTCAGGAAAAAAATTAAACAGATAATAAAATTTGGACAAATATTTGGATAAATAAGAAAAAAAAAATTGAATAGATAGTCAAAACAATTGAATAAATATATATAAATTTAAACAGATAGTCAAACAAAATTAAATAGATTAAAAAAACTCAATAGATAAATTAACAGATAAAATTGAAAACAAAATGTCTTCCAACAATAAAAGGATTTCTCACCAAATTATTTCACAAAAAGTTGATTTCAACATGGAGATTTGGGAAATAAATAACAAACAAAAGTTTTAAAAATAAATAAAAATAAAAAAACACAACGCATAAAGCCAGCTTTGGGGCTAGGAAATGAGATTTTAGCTTAATTTAGGCTAAAATTTATAAAAAAAAAAAAAAGATAAAATAGGTTAAAATAATTAATAAGAAAAAATGTCACATTAAATTTATAATTATTTTACTTTTTCTCTCACAAATATCACATCCAACTACAAAAAAATACAATTATCTTCCCAAATATAAAAATGTTGGCATACTAAAATAACCTACTAAAATAGCAACTTCTCAAACACCCATTGAGAACAACACTGGTTTCTTCCTTCCTGCTTCAAAAAAAGCACTTCCTTCTATTTATTTTATTTTTAATTTTTGGGTGAGTGGGTACATATACTGGATTAATAAATAAATTGCACTTTATCGCTTCACTAAACAAGTATTATAATTTTTTTTCATAATTTTTAATTTATTTTAATCTCAACTATCTATTAACATTCTATTATGAAAAAGAAGAAGAAGAAATAACACATGAATTTTACACGTATATATCTTTCCTCTCACATATTTTTCATAAGATATGAAAAATATGTATATATCTCCTACATATATGTAAAATAAATTAGCTCCTAATTGAGCATTTTAATCATAAAATTAGTAACTCACATGTTACTTTTCTATTCTGTTAATAGAATGTCAACAATAGGGGTTGGATTGAAATAAATCAAAAAAATTAATAGCAAAAATAATAATTACCCATAAGTAAGGGATAAAGTGTAATTTGTCAAATATTTAACTTTATCCAGCTTTCTAAGTTAGTATTATTCCATATTTTCTCTCATTCATAGAGAGAGAAAGAAACAAAAACAAAAACAAAACAAAACAAAAACGAAGGGAGAAGAGAGAAAGAAGAGTTTTCAGTTTCACTCTGTTATTTTTGGTGCTCTCTCTCTCTCTCTCTCTCTCCAAAGTAAACTCTTCCAAATTTTTTTTTCCCAGAGCCTATAGTCATATATTCCATTCTATTTGTAATCTCATTTGAGAACAGAGAGGAAGTTGAATTGGTAGATTAAGCTGATGAAGACGATGATAATGATAATGAAGTGGTGAAGCTGAATTCTATCTGTAATCGCTGGTGGAGAGCAAAGTAAGAAATTGGTTCCTTCTTCTCTTCCGATTCAAGTTCCCTAAGTGGTATAGCAGCTAGAAATCTCTTCATGAACTCTCTGCAACACTCTTTGCCAGTGCAAATTTCGTCCTCACTTGCCTAATCGGAACTGACCCCTTCTTTCTCTACATTTCCGCATATCAAAGCTGAGTCATCAAACCTCAAAATGTATGCTTGGTTGCAACCCTCAAAGTGCCGCTCACCAAATGTGTCAATGATGTCGTAAGCGTTGACGCTCACCTTCAACACGAAGAAATGATCATTCCAGCTTACTATGTAAATCCTAGGCATGTCATTGTCACCCTTTACACTCTTCTTGATCTCATCCCATATCTGATCAAAAGACCTGACTCCTTTCAATATCTTGAACTTTTTCGGGCCGAAGAATCCGATGAAGGACTTCTTATACAAGACCAATATTGGGTAGAGTCCAGCTTGTAGGACGGTCTGGATGTCAAAATGCTTGTTGGGGAATTGGTTTATCAAGTCTTGATTGTCACAGAGCTTTCTCCATTTAGAGGAGCCTTCGACTATGAGCCTGTCGAATTGGGCCCTTATTGGAGTGTTGTCTTGGTTGGATTGAAGCCAATTGGCAATGACTGCAGCCAGTGCTGTACATGCGCTTTCTCCGACAGCTTTGTCGCTGCGTTGGTCGAAGGAAGCGAAGAAGACATTCGCTTTGAGCTTTGCTTGGCCATCTCTGCTGACTAGCTCATTCTTCCCAATGACCAGTGGTGCTAGGTTCCGTTTGCTCACGAGAAGGTTCATTGACATCTAAGTTTTGCAAAAAAAAAAAAAAATAGTTATGAAGAAAGGTTAGATTACAATTTTCAGCCTCACTAGTAGCAAAATATGTATTGATATTGACAGTACAGTTATATATTAGTTGATATCAGACAATATCAGTAAATATATCGAAAGTTTAAAATCTCGATACATATTAGTCCGTATGTTATATATGGGGCACTATTTAAAATCTTGCAAAAGACCCCCCCTAACCCATGTTGGAATAGTAGCCCAAACACAAGCTTATACGAACTTTATGTATGGGGCACTATTTAAAATCCTGTAAAAGAAAAAATTGTTAGTTCTTGCATATTCATTTGTCTCAATATATGTGTAAAAACTGCACTACAATGTGTAAGAAATTATATGGAGGTATCTGGGAATATGTGAAAGGAACATTAAAATTCTAAATATTCTGGCATTTTCTCTACCTTATTGCATAGGGTTGCCATTAGCATGATCTATGATTAAATAGCACAACATATGAATTTTACCTCATTATAAAGCCGAGCAATTTCCAAGCGATCAGGTTTATCATCACAGGCAGCAGCTGAAATTTCTTCTGAAGCTGCACAAGAACAGGTCAGATCATATTAACAATCTAAACAAGCCCTGGCTCTTTTGACATGTTAAGAATCAACGGTCCATCAATATGCAATGAAATAACAACAAAGCACGAAGGAATCCAATATACTAGTGGTTTTAATAACTGAGAGTTGCCAAACATTGTTCTTGATTTACCATAACTAAACTTAAAGAAACATTGGGTGCACTTACTGATCACTTGTGGTAACTGATTATTAGTTTGAGAATCAATATCCATGAAGCATGGGCTTGGTATATCGAAAACCTTGGCTCCAGTCTTCGACTCTTCAATAGAAGTCTCATTTTCTTTTGCATCACCCTACAATGACATCAAATAATAAAGAGAAACCATATGAGTTAAGTATTGCTTCATTGTAGTTAACTAAGAATGCAATTTATGTAGTCTATTTCACTGGCAATTCTTTTATATAGAACCATATTAAGAGTTCGTAGTGATTAAGTCACATAGAAAGTTGAAATAAACAAACCATCAAACAAGAATTAGGATGGTATGCTTTTGATTTTTGGTCAATAGAATAATCAAAAAGAAAATAAACCTAAACAGAAGATAAATTGCTTCATTTTTCTTTGGCTGGTCAAAAAGTATTTTAGAAATCCCAACCAAAGAGTGCCAAAATATTTTTTTCAACATTAACACACCAAGGAGACTAATGTTCACTAACCTTGCAGTAGCTAATGGCAGATGTCAGCTTCTCATTCCTCTTCTCTTCATTCATTTCGCTGTAATCCATTCTCATCTTCCCCTTGTATTTTTCTTTGGTTCCTAGCTCTATCGGCTTGTAACATGTCAAGTACCTCTTGAACTTCTGCATCAACGATGTCCTGAGCCTCTAGTGATTACGCCTTGTTAGGTCCACAAGTTGAGGTTGAGACATAGATGAAATAGAGCTAGGTTTGTGTGATGAGTTTGAATTTGAGGGCTTTAAGGAGAGAGAGAGAGAGAGAGAGATTAAATTTAAGGGCTTCATAGAGAGAGAGGGGGGGGTGGAACTTTGTAATCTAAAACCCAAAATGTTGAAAATTTGAGATTGAATTTTATTATATATATATATATAAATATTCCCTATTCAACTCTTTTTTTCTCAGCAACAATCAGTGTTATAATTTGTTGATGACTTGTGTACTTCTTGTTGTGAGAATATATTGTATATATGACATAATTGGTTATATTAGGAATTAGCATAAATAGGAATCTTTGTATATATGGCATAATTGGTTATATTAGGAATTAGTCCTAAATCTATTATTGAAAAAGGAAATACAAACTAATTCCTAATATAACCAATTATGCCATATATACAATATATTCTCACAGTTGTTTGCAGTTGTTGGCTTTGGAAAGAAGAAGGGACCCAACTCTTCTGAGAAGTAAGCTCACTCTAATGAGAATTAAGCTCAAGATCATGAAAAAATCAAAACTGCTAGATGGAATCTTCACATCCATATACAACATTAAATGACATGTTAAAAGATATAAAAAGCATTGCTCAGTGTAAATCCAATTCTGAGATGGAAGACATATCAAAAGAATTCACCTTCTGTTGACACAAACCACCATAAAAATTGAAGTTCAAAGATTGAATATATATTTGAAACACAAGCACTAAGAAAAGGTCAAATTCAGGAAAGGTTAAGAAAGAATCGGAAATAGCAAAAACTACAGCAACTGCAATTACAAGGATAAATAGCTAGGACGAGAAGAACTCCTACTACTCCATAAACAATAAAGAATATTAAATCTGCAATCTAATAAACTGGAATTCAGCAAAAAGTTTAAGACTATCAAGTGCCACTTAATAAGAAGTGAGTGCTCAAAAAATTGAGAAAGACCTTGGGTAAATATTCTGTCACAATCATCATTGGGGTACTTTGTGTTACAACACCCAGAAATTGAACTACATTTGGATGTCGTATCTTCTGAAGCAATTCAAGCTCATCTCTGAAAGCCCTCTTGAGCAAAATCAACAAAAAGCAAAATGAAAAACCAAAAGTTCAGAAAATAATGTAAACAAAATGAAAATGCCATCATATGGACAACTCACATTTTATCCTCATCAACAGTCACTTCCTTCCCAAGTTTTTTCACAACAACTTCTATTTCTTGCCATGATGCTACACAGAAGGTTCCCTGGGATATGTTTCAATTAGTCTATAAAAGATGATATAGCGACTTTGGTTTTGACCCGTCTTTTGTGGTGTTCCGGACTCTGGTTTCGTGATAATATACTGTTGTCTATGTCTTGTTTCTTTCCTTTAATTCTTTGAATTTGAGTTTTAGGACTTGTTGGGTGAGTTGGGAACAGGTTAGTTGTCTTTTGGGTTAAAATGTTGTTGCCCAAAATTTTGCTTATTCGCTCGAGCGAGCATTCCTTTGCTCGAGTAAGCTCTGTGAAAATGTTTCTTCGCTTGAGCAAGCTTTCCTTCACTCGAGCGTGCGTCTGCGTCTCTGTAAAACCTGAAGATTGGTGTTCTTCACTCGAGCGAGCTTTCTTTCGCTCGAGCGTGTTTCTGCATTGCAGACCTGAAGCTTTGCATTTTTTGCTCGAGCGAGGCGACCTTTTTGTGTCTGGTTGCTCGAGCGAGCCTGTTCATATCAAATCGTGAATGTGACATTTTAGGTCACTTTCAGCAGCCCATTCTCTCACTAAAACTCTTCATAAATGAAGATCTTCATACTATCTCTCTAAAACTCACATTCTCTCTAAGATTTCATCTAGATCCATTGTGTTCTTGACCCTAGTGTCTTTGAAAATAAGGTAGAAGGCTTCAAGAGCTTCATATTGATCTAAATAAAAGTGGATTTCATCATCTTTGGAGTTCCACCTTGTTGCTTGGGTTTTCTACACTTCAGGTAGGGATTTTCTACACTATAGTATGATTTTTAGCTTAGTTATTTGCTATTGTGTATAGATGATGAGATTTGGTTGTGGTTTGGCCAAATCTAAGATTTGGGTGTAAAATGAAAAGAGGGGTTTTTGATGTATATGAGATAAATGATGTTTGGGGTTAAATATAAACTCTTGGTGTACCAAAATAGTTGATTTTGGGTATTTGGGTTAATATTGGAAAAAAGGGCATTTTTGCCCTCATTTGATAAAATGATTATTTTGTATAAATAATTGGAATTAGCATTGAGTATATTAAATTGGATGATTATTGATATAAATGGTGATATTGGATATGTATTATCTCACCTATGGAAGTTTTGAATTAAACTATTAAACCCGATATTGAATATATCTTGGAAATAATTGTATTGGGCTATCGGTGGAGGATAGCTATGATTGTTGTAGAAATTATATGAGGGTTAGGCGATTTAATGCTAATCTACGGTTAGTGTCATTGAATATGACCATGTTGTAAATACATTGTATATGTATGTTTATTGGGATGAGAAAGGGGATGTACTCCATCATATGACCATGTTATAAATACATTGTATATGTATGCTTATTAGGAGGAGAAAGGGGATGTACTCCATATATGATTATGTTTATAAATACATTGCATATGTATATTTGTTTGAGGAGGAGAAGAGGGATGGAGTCCATTTAAAGCAAGCTGGCCTAAGTGTCCTAGGTGAAAGACCCAAAATCTATTATAAATGGGTGCCGGTTCCCTCGGACGAAATATCCATAAAATGGCAAGTTTGAAGTGTTTATGTGTATGTTTGTATAATTGGAAGACCATTGAGTTGTAGTCACATTTTGGTTGTTGAAAAATAATGAATTTAACTCATGAATTGAGTAGTGTATATGAATTGGAAATAAATTGATGGAACATGGAATAAGATTGGCCTCAGTGGCAAATGGATATGTAGGCCTTGTGGATGCTTCCATATCGGTATTGTTTATATACGTGGTATTTATACATTTGGTAAACTTCATAAATTGTGTTAGATTATCTCTATTGGGCTGTTAGCTCACCCTATACAGGAATATCATTTTCAGGTGCAGGTTAGGTGCTACTTCCAAGGCAATAGTATGGATGGACTTTTGGGAAGCAAGAGCTTCATATTTATGCTTGATGTGTGTATGTTTCTGTAAACACCCCATTTTTGACCGTCCTCAAGACTTGGACGTCACCGTTTGAACACTCAGTGGTCATCCATGTTCGTGTTCGTCCTGAGTTCTCGGAGGTCTCGGCCACGCGCCTTGCCTCAAGACCTTTCAACTCGACTGTTTTGTGTTTGGTTTTGCACCAAACACTTGTGTTTTGCTTTTGAGGGGCAAGGAATGGCTTGTTGGCTATCCCTACACCTCACCGGCCATGGCTTGAGGCCACCGGCCATTGTTTTGTTGCCATCAGCCAAATGTTTGGCCGGTCGACACTCTTTGTGGTCGGTCGATCATTTATTTGGTCAATTTTTCATTTTTGGCTGGCCGATCACTGTGCATCTGCTTTTGGCAGATATTTTGTGCTAGCTGGCATCCACTTTGCACCCCCTCCATACACGTGTATGGAGGGATTTCACTCTTACTTAGCTTGTTTTGTAAGCTTTGCAAGAGTGAATCTCTATAAAGGGAGGCCTTCTCCTCCCTTCTCAAGGGTTACAAAAAAGTTCCAGAGAGCTCTGAGATTAGGGTTTGCATAGTGTATCTATCCATCTCTATATCTCTCTTTTTGCCTTTGTGTGTGTTTGTTCTTAGTTTTGCACTAAGGCACCTACCATTACACTATACCTTGGTGGCTGAGGAGCCAAAGGGGTGTTCTTGAAGTTCTTGAGTGGATTCAAGCTAAGGAAGGTTGCTGGAGCATTGTTCTTGAAGAGGTCTACAAGGGTAAGAACTTTCCCTTTAAATACCCCCTTTTTGCATAGACTTTTAGCCATCCTTGCATCTGTTTTTAGACTTTGTGTATAACTAATAAAATTCTTGTTTTTAAGTGCTTAAAATAGTTGTTTAGGTTGCTTTGGTGTTTGGGGTTGTTTGACCCCTCTTAGGCCTTGTTTGGCCCCATTTTTGTGCTATTTTGGTGAGCTCCGAGACCACCTTGTTTTGGCCTCCTCACCACTGAAATCCAGAGGGATTTCAATGGTAGGGATGGTGCTTTAAGGTCCTAAGAAGGAGAGGGTCATCCCCTCTCCTTGTTGCCTTGAATGTTGGCCATTTTAGCCTCATGTGTGAGCGTCTTGTTTAAGTGCATGTTGGCCATGTCTTAAGTGTTATTTGTGCTTATTTTGCCATGATTTAGCATTGTTTTTAATTGGTTTAGACACACCATGCTTGCCTTGCATACTTGTCTTGTAATGCCATTATTTGCCTTAACATGTACTTAGCATCTAGACCACTATGCTTACTTGTTTTGGCTTAGCTTTGTGAAGATTTTATGCATGTTTTGATGTGCTTGAGGTTTGATTTTGGTCATTTGAGCCATCCATGACATGCTTTGTATAGCCACCTTGCATTTTGGCTTGTTAGCCTTAGGTGTATGAGTCTTGAGCATGCATTACTTGGCTTGTTTCAATGGTTTGGCACCACTTATAACATCATTTCAGTCCTTGTGGTGTGCTTGTATGCTTGCATTTGATGCCCCTTTAATGCTTTAAAAGGCTTGTGTCATATGTTCCATGTTTGGACCCTTTTGCATGCCTTTAGACTTAGGCCATTTAGATGCCATCTAGGTATGCCTTGGACCTTGTTTTGGTCTGCCTTGGGGTGGTTTTGAGTCCTCATGGCCCTTTGGGACTTGCTTCATATAGCCATGGTTTTAGCCCTTTGGCTTGCCGTGAGTTTTGGGCTTGGTTGCATGCCTTGCTTGCATTGATAGGTTGATTTGGCATCATCCCTCATGTATTTTCAGAGTTTAATATGCTTGCCATATGCCCATGTTTATCCTCTTTTAAGTGTGCTTAAAAGTTGCTATTTGATGCATAAGTGTTGGACTTTGTGTGCATGCATGTTTGTATGTGTTTTGGCCCTCATTTCCATAGCATTTGGCTACTGATTTGGACATGGTTGAGACTTGTCCATATTAGTCTAAATCCCCCTTTGCATGTTGCTCAAATGTTGTTACATTGCTTCATGTTTGCATGTTTTGATTGCATAAGTGTTTCGCATGCTCATTGCTTGCATTGTTGACACATGCTTAGCCATATTGCATTGTGTTGCATTGCTCGAGATATATGACACATTGTTGCATGCTTAGGTTGTAATGCATTAGGCATGCATTCTCTCTTTTGGTTGCCTAACATGTTGTCGCATGTTTTTCCATTGATATGTTGTTTGCATGTTTGCATGCTTGTTAGCATTCTCATATTGCATACTTAGCTTGCATGCCTAGGTTGCATTGCATTTGGCATGCATGCCTTGCCTCTTGAATCACCATGATTGAGGTTGGTTTCCTTATGTGTTTGTGTGCATTACATTTTACATTAAAATGCACAACTTGGCTTCTTGGGCCATCATGCATTGAAATGCGCGATTGGTGGTCCGAGAATCGAGTACCATCCCCTTTTGAGTCATAAACATGATAAGGGGTGTGGTGGTGCCAACATTGCTTTGAAATGTATTGCCATACCTTGCTTGTCCTCTGTTGTTGTCAAAACAGGATTCTGCAGGCATAGATGGCCGACCGACCACATTCAGTGCCGACCGGCCATGAATTGGTGGCCGAGAGCTCAATATATGGTCGATGGCCACTTCTCCATGGCTGGTGACCATTCCTCATAGCCGGTGGCATCCCACAGTGTTCAGAGAGTGTTCCCTGGGATTTGTACAATTTTTAAAGGAGGAAAACAGTGGAAACAGAGGCAACTTGTACAAGGCATTGGATTTCCGAGCGGAGTCGAGCATGCGTGCATTGGGCCCTCTTCCCGAGGCTGTTTTACCGCTTTATTAGCTTAGTTAATTTGCTTAACTAGTTAATTGGTCTGTAATTATTTAATTAGCTTGATTAGTTAATTAAATTGTATTATTCTTTTGGTCCCTCCGAGCGAGGGCAAATTTGTAATAAGTGTGGGTGCGTGTGTGCATGTCTTCCAACCCCCACCTCTTTCTCCCTTTTACTTACCTACTTTGGATGGTTAGTATTAGGGCATGTTCAATTTAGCATACCTTATGCTATGCATGCGTGCATCATTCATCAGAATTGCATGCACCAGGGCTCGGCGCATCATACTAACTGCATAGTATTTCAAATCTAACTTGAACACATGCTATCTGTAGCATTTCACTTGCCATCCGTAGATTAGCCGAGCCTATTCTAGCGACATTCTGTATGCGATGCATTAGCCATTCAACATGAACTAGGATCATGCATGATTGCTAACTAGTTTCTTGTTTTGGCTGGGAGTACACTGTAAGTGTTTTCTTTTGCTTTAGCATCTTGCATGTATGCGAGTGTTAACATGAAAGCATGCTTACCATGAGGCTAACTCCTTAGTTGATTTACTGCCTGAATGCCTGTGGGTAAAGGTTGGATTGGTTGAGTTAGGACAACTCGTTGAAATCCGTGTTTTAGCCTACTCGCGAGTAGCAAATTTCAAACCATTTTCCAAACAAACGGATATGCGATGCTTTGTTCCAAATTAGGCGATCTAGTCTATACTTTTGTGTTGTGCGCATCACATAGTAATTCTAGGCTAATTAATTGGAATAAGAACACATAACGTTTTCAAAACTAGATATCATGGTTAGTAAAGGCCGATCTTCGGATCGGGCGAGAGGGGGTGCTCATAGCTGGCCTTCCCCAATCGTACCCAAGTTCCCAAGCCGAGGCAACTTTGGTGATGACGGACACGTGGTCTTAGGCAAACGAGTCAGGGTTTCCTAAATTCTCCCAAAATAAAATATTTAGGTGGCGACTCTGTATCTGGCAAAGCAGTCCATGTTTGGCACTTCTTTCTAAAAATCTATTTTCTCAAAACGATTCGCCGGATTTGGACTCTTTGGTGATTTATCAGTCTTGCATTGCACTTTGCAAGATCAGATTAAGAACCGACACAAATCGAGTCTGAATTGTGGTGGGGCCCCAATGAGGGCGCGTCCACAATTTGCTAATTGTAAAGCCAAGGGCTTAAGTTGTAATGAGCGAGACTCTAATTGTGTAACCAAGTAATGACTTGGAAAGATGTAACCCTTCATGGTATTTAATTGTTTGTTAAACAGTGGACTCTGATATATGAATGTATGTTGTTACTTATATTTATTCCGCATATGAGTTATATTTATTGTATTATTTTGGGGGCGTTACAACTTAGTATCAGAGCGTACCGGGTTTGAATACTTTGGGTATGTGGGAAGTGGTTAGTACCACAATGGGTTTGTCTCGCTTAATTGAGATGTTAGCATGTATTGTATACCTATGTGATAACATGCTTATGTGATTATGTGGGTATGGAATTTAGTTTCTAAGATATTGATTGGGTCTACGGGTTTATGGAAGTCCTATTGGAAGAGCACTTGATCACTGCTATTTCTAATTGGAACTCTAGCAACGCCGTGAGACGGTCATTATCTAGGAAGGAAATTCGTATGTGTTTATGTGATTACATGTCGATGTGGAGTGACTTATTGTTGTCTAATGTATTAGGCCGTAAGTGAGTTAAATTTGGCACATTTATAAATGTGCTAATCTTGTTGTTACTTTTATTAGGATGTCAGGACGTAGATGTGGTGGTAATTGGCGTGGTAGGCCTAGGAGGCATGAGGTGCCTTTACCAGATCATATTCCGACACAGGAGGAAGGAGTTGGTCAAACTAATGTGGCCGAACCGGTAAATCAACAGGCCATGGGTGCCTTAGCCCATTAAATGGCCGGAGCATTGAGAGAATCTATGGATATTCTCCGAGCTAAGAATCAAGTCCAAGCCCAAGAAGCTGAAACAGACCATTTTCTTGAAGAGAGAGTTCTTCCGGTCGAATCCGGATGAGTTTTTGGGTGATCCTAAGGAGCCACTGAAGGCAGATGAGTGGCTAGAACAGTTAGTGAAAACATTCGAGATGCTCGGCATCGAGGATGATCAGTTGAAAGTGACCTTGGCATCTTTCCAGTTGAAAGGGGATGCGGGTCAGTGGTGGAAGTATGCGCGTGGGTGCATTGGTGGAACTTGGGAGGCTTTCATTGAGGCTTTCCAGGATAAGTTTCTACCTCCCACGGTTAGGGAGAAGTTGAGAGATCAATTCTCTAAACTGTTGCAGTTGAATGTGCCAGTGGCTAAGTTTGAGGCAACCTTTACTAGTCTGTTGAGGTTTGCACCTAAGTTGGTGGCGACTGAGGAGCACCATTGTTTGAAGTTTGAAAAGAGGTTAAGGATCGAGCTAATGTATAAAGTTGCCGGTTCCATGACTAGAGATTATGGGCGCTTAGTGCAGTCTACAGCCCACTTTGAAACTATTATGCAGGTAGAAGAAAAAAGGATGAGGGGTTCTAGGAGGAGTCAGGATAGTCAGGAGGGACAGTAAGAGGCAGAGGGGTTCCTACCCTCAGCAGTCCCAGGGAACTTAGTCGAGGTCCACTTTTCCAATACCGAGTTCAGGTTCTGGGAGAGGTGGGCAAGGAGATTTTACTTGCTATAAGTGTGGTCAGTTGGGCCACAAGTCTCCAGCTTGTCCTCAGAGAGGAGGAGGACAACAAGCAACATCATCTTCGGCTCATTTTCAGAGCCAGAGTCAGGAAAGAGGCCAGCGGCTCACTTGTTATCAGTGTGGGCAGGCGGGGCACCTGAAGAGGTTTTGCCCACGATTGGGTGGTACACCTGGTGCGTCTGGTTCAAGACAGACACAGAGTCACCAGCCAGCACAGTCAGCACAGGCCTCAAGGGCCAATCAGGGAGTCTCTTCGGCTCAGCCTGTGCATCAGGCTTATGCTCCGAGGGGTGAGCAGGTTGAACAGAGGCCTACTGGACGCATGTATACAGTTGTAGGGCAAGATCTCGTACCTGATCCTTCTGTAGCGAGAGGTACCTTTTGTTTTGCAATTCAGTTGCTCATGTGTTGATTGATACGGGTACATCTCATTCTTTTGTTTCGTATGCGTTTGCATCAGTTTTAGGTTTGGAGTTTGCACAGTTAGCATCTGCTATTTGTGTAGAGTCACCTATTGGTGGTCAGACTGTCTTGAGACAGGGATGTCGGGGTTGTGACATCGAGGTTGCTGGTCGTTGATTACCTTTTGCATTTGTATTGATTGACATGCTTAGTTTTGATGTCATATTGGGTATGGACTGGTTATCGTCATACCGGGTTATTATAGACTGCTACCGTTAGAAGGTTACTGTATGTACCTTGAGTGGTGATTGCTTTTATTTCTTGGGGGACCGGGTGGATAGAGTCTTATCACCGGTATATGATCTGCGTGGACGGAGTGAACTTAGTTGTCTCCTTGTTAGCTTTTTGAGTGGTGAGTGTGATGAAATTCGGATTGAATTGCTGAGTGTAGTTTGTGATTACTTGGATGTTTTTCCCAAGGATCTTGTTAGTTTACCATCTCACTGAGAGATCGAGTTCTCTATTGATTTAGTGCCTGGCACGGCACCGGTTTCTATGGCTCCATATAGATTTGCACCTGCTAAATTGAGTGAGTTGAAGATTCAACTCCAAGAATTGTTAGATAAGGGTTTTATTCGCCCTAGTGCTTCACCTTGCGGAGCACCAGCTCTCTTTTGCTAAAAAGAAAGATGGGGCATTACGGCTTTGTATTGATTACAGAAAGTTGAACCGGGTTACTATTAAGAATAAGTACCTAATGCCTCGTATAGATGATCTGTTTGATCAGTTGAAGGGGTCTCGTTGTTTCTCTAAGATAGACCTGAGATCGGGTTATCATCAGTTGAGGGTAAAGGAGGAGGATATCCCAAAGACGGCATTCCGTACGTAGTATGGCCATTATGAGTTTCTTGTGATGCCTTTTGGGCTAACTAATGCTCCAGCCGTATTTATGGATTTAATGAATCGAATCTTCCGTGAATTCTTAGATCGTTTTGTGGTTGTCTTTGTGGACAACATTTTGATTTATTCACCTTCTGAGTAGGAACACGAGGAACATTTACGAGTAATACTTGAGTTATTTAGAGCCCATAAGCTGTATGTTAAGTTTGGAAAATGTGACTTTTGGCTGGAAAAGGTTAAATTCCTAGGGCATGTGGTGTCAAGGGAAGGGGTGACTGTAGATTCATCCAGGATAGAGGCAGTGCAAGATTGGGCACAACCGAAGAATGCTTTCGAGATTCGTAGTTTCTTGGGGTTGGCCAGGTATTACCGTCAGTTTGTGAAGGATTTCTCTAGACTAGCTTCACCTTTGACTAAGTTGACTAGAAAGGAAATCAAGTTTGTGTAGAGTGAGACTTGTGAAAAGTCGTTCCAAGAGCTCAAGATTAGACTCACCACTGCTCCAGTATTGATTATATCGGAGAGGGGCTTGAGTTATTCAGTTTATTGTGATGCTTCACGGGAAGGTTTAGGTTGTGTATTGATGCAAGAGGATAAAGTGGTAGCCTATGGCTCACGGCAGTTAAAAACACATGAGAGGAATTATCCTACCCATGACCTAGAGTTAGCAACAGTGATATTTGCCTTGAAGATTTGGAGGCACTTTCTGTATGGTGAGAAATTTGAAGTGTTCTCTGATCACAAGAGTCTGAAATATCTGTTTACACAGAAAGACTTGAATTTGAGACAGAGGATGTGGATAGAATTCATAAAGGATTATGATTTTGAGTTATATTATCATCCCGAAAAGGCCAATATTGTGGCCGACGCTTTGAGTAGAAAGCTAATTAACAGTGTGGCTTCTATCGCCATCCGAGAATGGGAAATGTTGAGTACTCTTAATGAGTTTGACTTGCAACTGGGTGAGTCTGTTGAATTCGCAGCTTTGTTCTCAGTAGTTGCACAACCTACACTTGTGAATCGAGTGTTGGAAGCACAAAAGAGTGACCTTGAGGTGGAATCGTTCTGAGAGAAGATTTCCAATGGGAAGGTAGAAAGAGGTTTGACTGTGTATCCCGACCTAAGTGTGAGATACCATGACCATTTGTTTGTGCCGAAGTCTTGCCGAGAGGAAGTACTCCGAGAGTTTCATCATTCGCGCCTTGCGGTGCATCCGAGAGGCACAAAGATGTATCATGATCTTAGTCGCCAGTTTTGGTGGAGAGGCATGAAAAAGGATGTGGCTATGTTTGTATCGAAATGTCTTACTTGTCAACAAGTGAAGGCTGAGCATCAGAGGCCAGCGGGTTTGTTATAACCCTTGCCTATAGCTAAATGGAAGTGGTAACATGTTACAATGGACTTCGTTGTGGGCCTTCCGAGGACTCAACAGGGTAGTGATGCCATCTAGTTGGTCGTTGACTGGTTGACTAAATCGGCGCATTTTATTCCCATGTTCGTAAGTGACTCGGTAGATTATCTTGCCGACTTGTATATTAAGGACATAGTGAGGTTGCACGGGGTCCCTGTGACGATTGTTTCGGATAGAGATCTACGTTTCACTGCTCGGTTGTGGCAAAGTTTGCAGAGTGCGTTGCGCACTAGATTGACTTTTAGTATTGCATATCATCCTCAGACTGACAGACAGTCCGAGCATACTATTCAGATTCTTGAGGATATGCTTCGAGGCTGTGTCCTTGATTTTAAGGGCTTATGGGAGAGACACCTACCCTTAGTGGAATTTGCCTACAATAATAGTTTCCAATCGAGTATTGGTATGGCACCATTTGAGGCCTTGTATGGTCGACCATGTAGATCGCCAGTGTGTTGGGCCGAGGTGGGTGATGCACCTTTGTTAGGTCCAGAGTTGGTTCGGGAAACTACGGAGAAAGTGGCACTTATTCGTAAGAGGCTAGTTACGGCTCAGCGTCGCCAGAAAAGCTATGTCGACCGTAGGATGAGACCTTTGTCATTTGAGATGGGTGATCATGTTTTTTTGAAAATATCACCTAGATAGGGTTTGATGAGGTTTGAGAAGAGTGGGAAGTTGTCCCCTCGGTTTATTGGCCCTTTTGAAATCTTTGAACGAATTGGGGAGGTTGCTTACCGTTTGGCGTTACCGCCACAAATTTTTGGGGTTCATGACGTGTTTCATATTTGTATGCTTCGCAAATATGAGCCGGATCCATCGTATGTATTAGATTGGACCGACTTCGAGGTAGACGAGGATGCCTTGTATGAGGAGAGGCCGGTGAGAGTCTTGGATAGACGGGATCAAGTTTTGCTAGGCAAGACAATTCCCTTGGTAAAAGTACTGTGGAAACATCACGGAGTCGAGGAAGCGACTTGGGAACATGAGTTAGAAGTCCGAGGGAAATATCCGGATTTTTTTGTTGATGCATGAGCATGTATTGAGAATTAATTTTGTTAATGAAAAGTATAAACATTGTATATATTTTGAGAATTTGGAATATTGATGATGTTGTATCATTTTTGGAAGCATTGTCTATGCTATGTACGATTTTTTTTGAAAATTTGGACTTTGGTTACACATTGTAAATTTTTTGGGAAATTGAAAATTTCATTTTAATTTGGGACTTGTGAATTGAGTTGGTGGGAATAGATGATCGGAGAATGGGTCTTGGTGTTGAAATTGTGGGAATAACATGGTTTTGAAACATGATTTGTAATTTCAGGAACGAAATTCTTTAAGGGGGGGAGGTTATAGCGACCCTGGTTTTGACCCGTCTTTTGTGGTGTTCCGGACTTTGGTTCCGTGATATATACTGTTGTCTATGTCTTGTTTCTTTCCTTTAATTCTTTGAATTTGAGTTTTAGGACTTATTGGGTGAGTTTGGAACAGGTTGGCTATCTTTTGGGTTAGAATGTTATTGCCCAGAATTTTGCTTATTCGCTCGAGCAAGCATTCTTTCGCTCGAGCGAGCTCTGTGAAAATGTTTCTTTGCTCGAGCGTGCGTCTGCATCTCTGTAAAACCTGAAGGTTGGTGTTCTTCGCTCGAGCGAGCTTTCCTTCGCTCGAGCGTGCTTCTGCGTTACAGACCTGAAGCTTTGTATTTTTCGCTCGAGCAAGCATTCCTCCGCTTGAGCAAGGCGACCTTTTTGTGTCTGGTCGCTCGAGCAAGCCTGTTCATATCAGATCGTGAATGTGACATTTTAGGTCACTTTCAGCAGCCCATTCTCTCACTAAAACTCTCCATAAACGAAGATCTTCATACTCTCTCTCTAAAACTCACATTCTTTCTAAGATTTCATCTAGATCCATTGTGTTCTTGACCCTAGTGTCTTTGAGAATAAGGTAGAAGGCTTCAAGAGCTTCATATTGATCTAAATAAAAGTGGGTTTCGTCATCTTTGGAGTTCCACCTTGTTGCTTGGGTTTTCTACACTTGAGGTAGGGATTTTCTACACTATAGTATGATTTTTAGCTTATCATTTGCTATTGTCTATAGATGATGAGATTTGGTTGTGGTTTGGACAAATCTAAGATTTGGGTGTAAAATGAAAAGAGGGGTTTTTGATGTATATGAGATAAATGATGTTTGGGGTTAACAATAAACTCTTGGTGTATCAAAATAGTTGATTTTGGGTATTTGGGTTAATATTGGAAAAATGGGAGTTTTTGCCCTAATTTGATAAAACGATTATTTTGTATAAATAATTGCAATTAGCATTGAGTATATTAAATTGGATGATTATTGATATAAATGGTGATATTGGATATGTATTATCTCACCTATGGAAGTTTTGAATTAAACTATTAAACCTGATATTGAATATATCTTGGAAATAATTGTATTGGGCTATCGGTGGAGGATAGCTATGATTGTTGTAGAAATTGTATGAGGATTAGGCGATTTAATGCTAATCTACGGTTGGTTTCATTGAATATGACCATGTTGTAAATACATTGTATATGTATGTTTATTGGGAGGAGAAAGAGGATGTACTCCATATATAATTATGTTTATAAATACATTGCATATGTATATTTGTTTGAGGAGGAGAAAGGGGATGGACTCCATTTAAAGCAAGCTGGCCTGAGTGTCCTGGGTGAAAGACCCAAAATCTATTATAAATGGGTGTCGGTTCCCTCGGAAGAAATATTCATAAAATGGCAAGTTTGAAGTGTTTATGTGTATGTTTGTATAATTAGAAAACCATTGAGTTGTAGTCACATTTTGGTTGTTGAAAGATAATGAATTTAACTCATGAATTGAATAGTGTATATGAATTGGAAATGAATTGATGGAACATGGAATAAGATTGGCTTCAGTGGCAAATGGATATGTAGGCCTTGTAGATGCTTCCATATCGGTATTATTTATATACGTGGTATTTATACATTTGCTAAACTTCATAAATTGTGTTAGATTATCTCTACTGGGCTGTTGGCTCACCCTATACAGGAATATCATTTTCAGGTGCAGGTGAGGTGTTACCTCCAAGGCAATAGCATGGATGGACTTTTGGGAAGCAAGAGCTTCATATTTATGCTTGATATGTGTATGTTTGCTAATTGTAAAGCCAAGGGCTTAAGTTGTAATGAGCGAGACTCTAATTGTGTAACCAAGTAATGACTTGGGAAGATGTAAGCCTTCATGGCATTTAATTGTTTGTTAAACAGTGGACTCTAATATATGAATGTATGTTGTTACTCATATTTATTCCGCATATGAGTTATCTTTATTGTATTATTTTGGAGGCATTACAGATGAATTACTACTTTCAAGACAAAAAAGAAGCAGAAGTATGATTGCTGCAACATAAAGTAATCAAATCGACAACCTAAGTTTACCAATTAAAACTACACTTATGACTCAGTCAGCACAGAGGCCAAGTTTGGCATCCTCAAAAAAATTCAAAAAGTCAAAAAGTCACTATCCTATTTAAGTCACATCATCCTATTTAAGTCACACCACCTCTCTAACACATCACTTCAAACCCAACCCAAATTCAACCCATATTTCATAAAAAGTCAAAAAGTACACTTATTTAATCTTCCCAAACTTGGCCTAAGAAACATTAATTTTAGGCAATGTTTCACCAAAATATAAGAGGTTAGACACTTTAAATTCTTGAAACTAATGTTTTTCTTGTTTTAAATATAATTGGTTAATAAAATCGCTAATGTTTTTCTTGTTGAGGTTTTTTAATATAAAAAACACAATCCAATGACAAAAACAAAAATAAAAGATTAGCTTGTCACCCATTTAAAGTTTTTATTTATTTTTTATTATGTCTCATAGGGCATACAAATTAAAGCACCAAAGTGTTACATAACCACTTCCAAAAGAGTTGAAATTACCTTTCTGCTTTGCCCATGGCCTCGAACCATTTTCTTTGCAAAGCTTCATTGGTGCTGGAAATGGCTTTCGATCACGACCCAAAATAAAACCAAAACCAACATGGAAAAGGCGGCCATCAATACATGCGCCATTTTATGAAACTGTCCCAAAAGCTAAATTGCCTCAACTGAGTGCTTGTTGAGTTGTTTTTAGCCACCTTAAAATTTCATTTTTGTCGTAGCGACAATTACATTACACCATTTATAACTAAAATATAAGTCTAATTTTAAACAAGAAACAAATGGCATATGCATTAAAACGCATATTACATGACAAGAAGGTATTAGATTTCCTAGTGACTATTCAAGTAGAGAAATTTCGAGGACATGCTGACATACTGAGGACCTAGTGACATGCAAAACTCATACAATAATACATCAAAATGAGACAAAAAAAGACATGGTTTAAATAAGTCCACTCCCCTGCTCTAAACGAACTATTGAAATTGTATAAAACAAGGGGTAAATTTCAATTCCCCTCTCAATGACTATATAACCACCCTTCAACCCTTTATGAAGACACATAATATTGTTTCTATTACTTGTTAGGCCCATATCTTTTGACATTATGTCAAATGCAACAAATGTTGCTACCAACCACTTTCCCACCACTAGCGCACACAAGAAGAAAAAGTTAATTTTGCTTTAAATAGTTGCGATTTGGGGTAAACAGTTTTATTATTAAATAGGAAGTGAAGGATATTTAACAATAATTGATATGATGTTTCTGTTATTAATCCAATAATTTAAGTTACATTTGTTTTGGTTTTAATTTCATAACTAAAAATACAATATGTAACGCACTCAAAATAAACCCATAAAACATACAATATTGACATGCTTAGACATAAGGGAATAAAGCATGATTACATTTCATCAGAGTAATTTTTACAAATGTATAACATGTTGACAACAAAAGTAAATGCTTTACGGGCTTACAACTTTCTAAGTCAACACTTAGTTACAAAAGGAGAGTACTAACTCTACATAAAATAAGCCCTTGGCTTGATGTACATGTAATACAACAAAAATAAACAAAAGAGTCTTCAACTCCCACAGCCATCCAAGCTAAGATCTCGGAGGCGGCATAATACCTGAACCTGAAAATGATATCCCATATAGGGTGAGCCAACGCCCAGCAGAGATATACTAAACATAATATGAGCAATAACTAAAACATTAGCATTTGATTAATATTGAACTCACACAAATCAATTCATAACCCATTTCAATTACATGACAAATGTGTCCATGTTTTATTCCATTTTCCATTTCTTATCCAATTCTCAATTCATAACTATGGCTCAGAACCTGGCCAAACAATTAAATGAAATTACGTCTCATATCAACCGTACTTTTATTTCAATTGAGATAACAACTCATATTAGACACTTCATACGTCACAATGGATACACATAATTGTTGTATCAATCTCAAACAAAACACTTCCATACTTCATAGATGATACACAGATTTGCTATATCAATACTTCAATAGATACACATAATTGTTGTATCAACACTTCAATAGATATACATAATTACTGTATCAATGGAGTACATCCCCTATCTCCTCCCAAACAATATCCGATTTAGGAGTCCATCCCCTATCTTCTCCTAAACCGTGGAGTACATCCCATATCTCCTCCCACACAACACAATGTATATAAACACATATCATATACATGAGCAAGCAATCAATACATAAAATTAATGTATTATTCCAACCGTCATATTCGATGACATATTCAATTGATTAGTTTTAGTTCGCCTAATCATCATGCATTGTCTAAAACAATCAACACTATCTTCCACCAATAGCCCAAAGCAATTATTTCTAAACAGATAATAAATGCCTCAATAGATATATAATCGACATTTTCAAAAGTGAGCGATTAATAAATCCAACTCCACCATTCTATCTCATATTATGCCAATTTTATCATTTCCAACTCAAATTCATATTTCCATATCATTCCCAAATTAATTGTATAAATTAATTCATAACAAAAATTAGGGCTTTCTCCCCTTTTTCTCAACTTTGACCCAAAGGCTCAAATATCAACAACAACACCAATAATCTCATTTCTAGACCCAAATACACATGTATAGGCTCAAAATACAAAACCTCTCTTTATACATTTTGAAACCCTAATACCCAAAATCACCCAACTTCAACATTAAATCAAAATTACTAAAAGTTTAAGCCAAAGATCATAATAATTAGTAGTTATCCCTACCTCAAATTCAGAGCTCAAAGGAAGAAAATGAAGAAACTCAAAGTGCTCTAAACTAAGAAATTTTCGGATTGATAGATAGCCCACAACAAACTCCACACTTTTTATAAAGGGAGAAAGGTGGGAGATCACTTTAACTAGATCAATACCTAGAGAGAAGTTGGGTTTTAGAGAGAGGAGCTCTCCAATGGAGGTTTTGAAAAGTAAGAGAGAGGAAAGGAGTTGAAAAAGTGATCAAAAAGGGCGAACTTCGGACTGATATACTGCACTCCCCGCTCGAGCGTAGAACGCCCCGCTCAAGCATCAGACACAGACTCATGCTCGAGTGTGAAAAGCGCCGCTCAAGCGTCGATTGCACACTTGCAGAAGTTCTGCAGACCATGGTCCCCGCTCGAGCGTCAGACTCCCCCGCTCTAGCGGAAGAACAAAAACGAAAACTCCCACTCGAGCGTCAAAACTCCCGCTCGAGCGTACGATAACCTGTAGAGGAAAATACTGGGAGGTGACAAATCACGCTCGAGCATCAAAACACCCGCTCGAGCGGAGAAGCAAAAACATAGGCCCCGCTCGAGCGTGAAGGCCAAAATCTGGGCATCAACTATTGGTTTCAAAACATAACCAACCTGTAACAAACTTACCCAACACATCCTATAACTCAAATACGAAGTATTGAAGGACGGAAACAAGATATATACAACAACCAACATCCATGGAACCAAGTCCGGATTACACTAATCATTGGAGGGAAAATCAGGATCGCTATAGCCTCCCCCCTTAAAGAATTTCGTCCCCGAAATTAGGTACAAGTATTTCAAAAACATGATTTCTCAATTACCAACATTATTACAATGCAAAATTCAACAACTTGACCTATTACCGGTCATTCCATCTCTATTCAAGAGGCAACTGCCATAGTCTCCAACATGCATTATCAACATGCATCACAAAATAGATTCAATGCCAATATTATATTTGCATTTCTAAAACAGAGTTAACATATGCAATGTTAAAATAAACTTCCATTACAAGGCAAGTTCCACAATATTTCCATAAACCAAAACATTCACAATGTTTTACAACTTAAGACATATTTAATGCTTTTAAAGTTTATCAATATTACAAAATTCCCAGCACATGATTATGTATTAACAAACAAGTCCGGATATTTCTCGTGGACCTCCAACTCATGTTCCCAAGTGGCTTCCTCCACTCCATGATGTTTCCACAAAACCTTTACCAAGGGAATGGTCTTGCCTCGCAAGACTTGATCCCGCCTATCCAAGACCCGTATTGGCCTCTCCTCATACGAGGCATCCTCGTCAACCTCTAAGTCGGTCCAGTCTAATACATGCGATGGATCCGGCTCGTACTTCCGAAGCATACTAACATGAAACACGTCATGCACCCCGAACAACTGTGGCGGTAAAGCTAAGCGGTACGCAACCTCCCCAATCCTCTCAAGGATCTCAAAGGAACCAATAAACCAAGGGGACAACTTCCCACTCTTCCCAAACCTCATCAAACCCCGCCTAGGTGATATTTTCAGAAAAACATGATCACTCGTCTCAAATGCCAAAGGCCTCCTCCTACGGTCAGCATAACTCTTTTGGCGACTCTGGGCTGTAACAAGCCTTCTACGGATAAACTCAACTTTCTCCGTCATTTCCCTCACCAAATCCGGGCCCAGCAAAGGTGCATCACCCACCTCGGCCCAACATACTGGAGATCTACATGGTCGGCCATACAAGGCCTCAAACGGTGCCATACCGATACTCGACTGGAAACTATTGTTATTGGCAAACTCCACCAAGGGCAAGTGCCTCTCCCATGACCCACTAAAGTCAAGGACACAACCTCGAAGCATATCCTCAAGGATCTGAATAGTAAGCTCGGACTGCCCGTTAGTCTGAGGATGATAAGCCGTGCTAAAGGTCAACCTAGTGCCCAAGGCACTCTGCAAACTCTACCATAACCTAGCAGTAAAATGAGGATCTCTATCAGAGACGATCAACATTGGGACCCCGTGCAACCTCACTATGTCCCGAACATATAAGTCGGCCAGATGATCTACTGAATCTCTCACGCCCATAGGGATAAAGTGCACCGACTTAGTCAACCAGTCTACAACCACCCAAATAGCATCACTACCCCGCTGAGTCCTCGGAAGACCTACAACGAAGTCCATAGTGACATGCTCCTACTTCCACTCGGTAATAGGCAAGGGTTGCAACAAACCCGCTGGCCTCTGATGCTCGGCCTTCACTTGCTAACAAGTAAGGCATCTAGACACAAACGCTGCCACATCTTTCTTCATACCCTGCCACCAAAACTGGCGACCCAAATCTCGATACATCTTAGTGCCTCCCAGATGCACCGCAAGGCATGAATGGTGAAACTCTCGGAGTACCTTCTCTCCACAAGACTCCGGCACAAACAAACGGTCTCGGTATCTCACACTCAGGTCGGGATACACAGCCAAACCCTTCTCAACCTTCCCACTAGAGATTTTCTCTCGGAGGAATTCTACCTCAAGGTCACCTCTCTGTGCCTCTAACACTTGAGTGACAAGTGTGGGCTGCGTAACAACAGAAAACAAGGCCGCAGCCTCAATAGATTCGCCTAGAAGCAAGTCAAACTCGCCAAGTGCACCTAACATCTCCCACTCCCGGATGGCTATACAAACAACATCACTAATGGATTTTCTACTAAGGGCATCAGCCACAACATTGGCCTTTCCCAGGTGATAGTGCAACTCGAAATCGTAATCCTCAATAAACTCCATCCATCTTCTCTGCCTCAAATTCAAGTCTCTCTATGTAAACAAATACTTCAAACTCTTATGATCTGAGAACACCTCGAATCTCTCACCATACAAGTAGTGCCTCCAAATCTTCAAGGCAAAAATTACTGCTGCTAGTTTTAGGTCGTGAGTAGGGTCATTCCTCTCGTGAATCTTTAACTGATGTGAGCCATAGGCTACCACTTTCCCCTCTTGCATCAACACACAACCCAAACCCTCTCGTGAGGCATCACAATAAACCGCATAACCCAAACCTCTCTTCGAAATAATCAAAACCGGAGCGGTGGTCAATCTAACTTTCAACTCTTGGAATGACTTTTCATAAGTCTCACTCCATACAAATTTGACCCTTTTCCACGTCAATCTAGTCAACGGTGAAGCTAGCCTGGAGAAATCTTTCACAAACCGATGGTAATACCCAGCTAATCCCAGAAAGCTGCGGATCTCAAAAACACTCTTAGGCTGTGCCCAATCTTGCACTGCCTCAATCTTGGATGTATCAACAGACACTCCTTCCCCAGAAACTACATGGCCTAAGAACTTGACCTCTCTTAGTCAGAACTCACACTTCCCAAACTTGGCATACAGCCTGTGGGCTCTAAGCAACTCAAGCACCACTCTCAAGTGTTCCTCATGCTCCTCCTCAGATGGCAAATAAATCAGAATGTCGTCTACGAAAATGACTACAAAATGATCTAAGAATTCCCGGAAGATCCGGTTCATCAAATCCATAAACACTGCCGGTGCATTGGTGAGCCCAAATGGCATCACTAGAAACTCATAGTGGCCATACCGCGTATGGAATGCCGTCTTTGGAATATCCTCCTCCCTAACCCTCAACTGATGGTAACCCGATCTCAAGTCTATCTTAGAGAAACAACAGGACCCTTTCAACTGGTCAAACAAATCATCTATACGGGGTATAGGGTATTTATTCTTAACCGTAGCCCGATTCAATTTCCGGTAATCGTTACAAAGTCTCAAGGCACCATCTTTCTTTTTAGCAAAGAGGGCCGGTGCTCCCCATGGTGAAACACTAGGGCGAACAAAACCCTTATCTAACAACTTCTGGAGTTGAATCTTCAACTCACTCAACTCGGCTGGGGCAAAACGATAAGGTGCCATGGAAATCAGTGTCGTACCAAGCACTAAGTCGATGGAGAACTCAATCTCTCGATGAGGTGGTAAACTAACAAGGTCCTCGGGAAAAACATCTGAATACTCGCAAACCACTCTCGACAACTCAACCCCGGTCTCATCATACTCACTACTCAAATGGCTTGTGAGAAAACCACTAAGCTCACTCCGTCCTCGTGGATCATACACCGGTGGCAACACACTACCAACCTAATCTCCCAAGAAATGGAAACAATCCCTACTCACGGTACATACAATGACCCTCTGGCGGTAACAATCAATAACTGCCCGGTATGACGATAACTAGTCCATATCCAAAATAACATCAAAACCCGACACAGCCATAACTACAAATGAAAATGGAAGTCGGCGGTCGGCGACCTCTATATCGCACCCTCTACACCCTTGTTTCAAAATCAATTCACTCCCAACAGGTGATACTACACAAATAGGAGATGCTAACTGTGCCAACTCTAGCCCCAAAATAGATGCAAATGCAGCAGATATAAAGGAATGACATGCACCTGTATCAATCAACACATTGGCAACCGAGTTGCAAAACAAAAAGGTATCTCTCACAACAGATGGAGCCGGTACTAGATCATGTGCAGTAACAGCATACACACGCCCTATAGGCCCCTGATCTACCTGCTCACCCCTAGGAGCAAAAGACTGTTGAATAGACTGGGACGATGAAGCCCCCTGATTGGCCCTCGAGGCCTATACTAACTGTGCTGGCTGAAAACTCTACGTCTGTCTAGAACCAGACGCACCCGACGTGGCACTCAACTGCGGGCAGAACCTCTTCAGGTGCCCCGCTTCACCACACTGATAACAAGACAGCAGCTGGCCTCTGCCCTGACCTTGGCTCTGAGGTCAAGCCGAAGATGAAGCTGCTCTCTGACCTCCTCCCCTCTGTGGGCAAGCTGGAGACTTGTGGCCCAGCTGACCACATTTGTAACAAGTGATGTCTCCCTGACTGCCTCTCCCCGAGCCTGCACTCGGCACTGGAAAGGTCGATCTAGCAAAAGCCCCCTGGGACTGTTGAGGGGTAGGACCCCTCTGCCTCCTGCCGTCCCCCTAGCCATCCTGACTCCTCTTGGAACCCTTTTGCCTCTCCTCCTCCTTCTGCATCATAATTTCCATAAGGGCGGCAGCATCCACAAGACGCCCATAGTCTTGGGTCATAGACCCTCCAACTCTTATCTTGAGCCCATGCCTCAACTTTCGCTCAAACTCAATACAACGGTATTCCTCGGACGCCACAAGCTCAGGTGCAAACCTAGATAAGCTAGTAAATGCGGCCTCAAACTCGGCCACTGATAAACTCAGCTGCTTGAGCTGACAAAACTGGTCCCTCAACTTCTCCCTGACAGCTGGAGATAAGAACTTCTCCTGGAAAGCATCTACAAAAGCCTCCCATGTACCACAAATACGGCCCCTCATGAACTTCCACCACTGACCCGCATCCCCCTTAAGTTGGAAAGATGCCTGTAACAAGCCCGCGAGGGACCTCGCTACAGTTCGGACTCGATTTTGTTGCGGTTCTCAATCTTGAACCAAAGAGTCCAAATCCGGCAAATCGTTTTTGAAGGAAAACAGATTTTTTGAAAAGAAGTGCCAAACATGGACTGCTTTGCCAGATAACAGAGTCGCCACCTAAATATTTTTTAAATGGGAAATTTAGGAAACCCTAACTCGGTGCCAAAAGGCCACGTGTCCGTCATTACCAAAGTTGGCTCGGGAACTTGGGTACGATTAGGGAAGGTCACATCGTGAGCACCCCCTCTCGCCCGGTCAAAGACCGGCCTCTACTAACCATGATATCTGTTTTTGAAAACTTTGTGCATTCTTATTCCGGTTATTAGCCTAGGTTACTATGTGATGCACACAGCATACAAGTATAGACTGAATCGCCTGAATTGGAACTAAACATTTCATGTTTGTTTGTTTGGAAAATGGTTTGATGGTGCTACTCGAAAGCAGGCTAAGACGCGGATTTGCCACCCTCAGGTGGGCTTAAGAAAACATGATTTTGCCACTATCTAGTGGGCTTAAAACAAACGGTCAATGAATTGTCCCAAGTCAGATAACTCAACCTCCACCCACAGGCATTCAAGGTAGTTATATCACATAAGCATTTAGCCTCATGATAAGCATGCTATTCATGGCAACACTCACACGCATGCAAGGATGCTAAAGCATAAAACTCACCGAGTACTCCAAGCCAAAACAGAAAACCGATTAGAAATTTATGCATGGTCCTAGGTACACAGAATTGCCTAATGCAACACATGCAAAGATGCAACTATAGCAGGCTCGGCTATTCTAAATATGGCATATGAGATGCAACAGCTATCAAGTACTCAACTTGGAATTGAAATACTGATCACGGTTTGTATGATCGCTAGGAGTCTTGCGTGCAAAACAGATGAATGATGCAAACATGCTGTCATACTGTATGCTAATTGAAATATGCCCTAATCTAACCATCATAAGCAGATAAATAAAAGGGAGAAAGACGTGGGGTTGGAAGACATACATCACACTCACCCACACTTATTACAATTATGCCCTCGCGCAGAGGGTCCGAATAAATAATACAGTCCGGAAATGAAAGAATAATACAGATTAACAAATTAAATTAGGAAAGCGGTAAAAACTGGCATGCAAGCCAGGGACTGCCTTGCTTCTAATGGATTATGCATGTTGGACTGCCTGGCGCGGAAATCCACTGGGATGCCCCAATTAGCCTCTGTTTGCGCTGTTTCTCGAAATGCGTGTCAGGTTCCGAAAATTTGCTGATTCTTCAATTTGCTGCAACAGAGAGCAGGAAAAGGGCATAGCAATGTATCTTCACAAATATATGCATGCCTCGATTCTCGTGCCACCAATCACGCATACCGATGCATGATGGCCGAGGAGTCGGATTGCACAATTCAATATAGGATGAATGCACATGAAAACCTAACTCCATCATGGGTAATCCGGAGTGTCGATGACTTGGGAATTGAGATACGTTCCGTCACTCGGAGTACGGAACGGACCTCGTTTCCCGTGCCCGGGCTAACTCCTATTCCGAACACAATGCACTATGTATGATATGCATGGAATGCAACTGAGATACAGTCTAGTATGCACTATACTGGGAAAATGAGATGAAAATGAGATGCCTCGAAAAACGTGCACTCGGGCACGCAAACCGAGGCCATGATGTGATATGCAAATCGGATAAAACCGAAGTGCCTCGAAATACGTGCACACCGGCACGTAAATCGAGGCGATGATGTAAAATGCAAATCGGATAAAACCGAAGTGCCTCGAAATGCGTGCCCACAGGCACGTAAACTGAGGCAATGATGAAATGAGACGGAAATGCAAATTGGGCTTATACTGACATGAGTGGACCTCAGCCACACTCATATCAGATGCCGTCGGATAAAACGGAGGTGCCTCGAAGTGCGTATCCGTGGGCACGCAAATCGAGGCATGGCCCGAAGGCATGAAATGGCACGAAATACAATGATGGGCTTACGCCAACATGAGAGAGCCTCAGCCGCACTCACATAGGCTGCCGAAATGATAAAAATGAGGTGCCTCGAAATGCGCGCCCGCTGGCACGCAAACCGAGGCAATGCACTAAGGCATGAAATGACATGGGAAATGATATGCAAGCATGCAAACCAAATTTCAGCAGCTAAATAAAGGGGAAAACAGCCCCGAAAATGATACGAAATGACAATCAATGCATGAAATCATCCCGAAATGCGATATTAAGCCCCCGAAATGGCCTACGGCTATGCTAAACATGCAAAATTGGCACATGACAGAAAAAACAGTAGCAAGGCAGCCCCAAAAATAGCATCTTTTCAGTACAAAACATGGCCAAATTGTGAGCATAGATATGGCAACAATGGCATGCAAAAATGGGGGAAAAGAGGGGATTTACAAAGCAAGTGGTATCTAGAAAATTCAAACCACAAAATTTCCTTCTACAAATTTGAAGAGGAGCCCAAAATATGCATATTTAAAGTGAAGGACAACTCCAAAATCAGTATGTAGATAGGCTCAAAATAGCATGCAATATATGGACCAAAAGAAGGCTATAATGATAGATCATGCATGGAAGCACCAAACAACTTTGGACCCTTAATAAAACTTGAAGAATAGAAGAAAAAAAGACACTTTATAAGCCTGATGGAGGCTGAAAACAGAAGCTAAGCCAGCCTAACAAAGCATGCAATTTTACGAAAAAAAAGGAGGAATACAAAGGAAGTGCCAAAAGAAATCACCAAATGGCTTAAGACCATTAATAAAGCATGAAGGATAGATCAAAATAAGGCACTTTCTAAGCCTGATGAAGGCTCAAAACAGTGACCAAATAGGCTCAAAGAGGTATGCAAAACATGGCCAAAGAGAGGTACAAAGGGAGGCCATTCATGGAGGCACCAAACAAGATTGGTCCCTTCTACAATGTTGTAGAGGGACACAAAATAAGCCCATAATCAGTTTATAGCATGCTCCAAAAATAAATTCATATAGGCTAAAAAGTAGCATGCAAGTTTACGGTAAAATGGAAGAATTTCAAAGGAAGTGCATGCTAGAATCACCAAACATGGTTGAGCCCTTCTTCAATGTTGAAGAGGGGCTCAAGATAAGCCCACTCACAGTATATAGTATGCTCGAAATCAGATCACTCAAAAGCCAAACAAAGCATGCAAATTAATGGCCTAAAGAGTGGTATTGAAAGAAGTGTATGATAGAGGCACCAAATGAGGTTGAGCCCTTCTACAATGTTGTAGAGGGGCTCAAAATAAGCACAAAACCAGTAGGGGTCAAAGCCCAAAACAAAAGGGAAATAGGGTAAAGAATTGATGCAAGAAAATGCTAGAAAAAAGGATTTAGTGACTTACCCTTGAAGAGCCAACTTTTGTTGCTTCTTGGCTTCAATTTGTTGCTTGTTGGCCTCTGAAAATCACTCCCTTGCTGCTGAAATGGAGTTGTTGATGGTGGTGCTTAGGGTTGATGAAGGATTGGCCTAGATGCTTGAGGGTTTTTTGAGCTTTTGAAGATGGAAATGGAGGTTTTGGGAGAGGGACTCTTGAGACCAATTTTTGTAACCCTAGCAAAGGAGGAGGGCAGCCCTTTAAATAGGCAAGAAAGGGTGTAAAAGGGAAGGGAAATGAAGGCAAGATTTCCCTCCCAAAATATCCCCCGGAGGGGGAGATATTTTGCAAAAAAAATCCGGACAGCTGGAAAGAGCTGGAAAGCAGAAAGCTGGCCGGCCAGGTAATTTTCTGGAAGGTGGCCGGCCGGCCACCCCAACTGGTCGGCCAGCCACTCCCCCTGGCCGGCCGGCCATGGCCAAAAATTGAAGTCCAAATTTTCTGGCCGACCACCACTCCTTGGTGTCCTCCCAGGTGTGTAGAATAAGGCCCCAGGGTTGGAATCTGGCAACACTGAAACAGGATTCACAACATAGAACTTGAAGGAGGGGCTCAAAAATGAAACTCTGAATTGCTGGCCGACCACCACTCCTTGGTGTCCTCCCATGTGTGTAGAACAAGGTTCCAAGGTTGGAATTTAGCAACATTGAAGCAGGATTCACAACATTGCACTTGAAGAAGAGGCTCAAAAATGAAAATAAGAATTGCTGGCCGACCATGCACTTTTAGGGTCCTCCCATGTACCCTCATCACAAATATGTAGCTTTGGTTGGAAGAAAATATCCCCAGGGTGTTCAACATTGGCCCGGAAGTGAGCAAAACGGGCGGAGGAGGCCCAAACTGGTTATCTGGGATAATTGCTGGCCTCCCACCCCCCAGTGATCTTCCCGGTGTTGAAACAGAGGTACCTGTCAAATTTGAACAAAAACTAATGAGAAATGAACGTTCGGGGCCCAAACCGCGCAGTTCGGGGTCCCGAAAATGGGCTGCAGGCACCGAAAGTGGCATACGGCAGCGAAGCGGGTATCTGTGACCCCAGTGTCCCTCGGAATGACAAAACAGAGGTTCCTGCCAAAAATCAGAGAAAACCGATGCAAAATGAATGCTTGGGGCCCAAACCGCGAGGTTCGGGGTCCCGAAAACCGGCTACAGGCACCGAAAGTGGCATTCGGCCACGAAGTGGGCATCAGAGGCCCCAGTGTCTCTCGGTATGATAAAACAGAGGTTCCTACCAAAAACCAGAGAAATCGGAGATGGTTGAGCGGTCCCGAGCCGAGGCACACTGGCTCAGCAACCGGAGCTCTGAAATGGGCAAAAATGGCCTACGGCCACGAAACGTAGCCCACGGCCACCGAGAGATAGCCTACAGGACCACACCCTTCCCTCAGGAAAGAAAACAGAGAAAACCGAGTCTGGTTCGCAAACCGAGACAAGGCACGAAAGAGAGTTCGGAAGTCCGGAGGCAGGGCGCACGGCCGCGACTCTGAGACTCCTGAACGAGCACAATATGCAACATCACCAAGTGCTCAACCGGTGACGTCTGAGTCTTAAGGTCGGTCAAAAATGGGGTGTCTACAATGCCAAGGTCACCTTCAATGCCCCATCTTCGATGCCAATCATCTCAAACGTCTTCGTCATCTGCTCCAACCACTCGTCAGCCTTAAGTGGCTCCTTTGGATCCCCAACAAACTCATCTGGATTAGACCGGAAGAACTCCCTCTTCTGAAAGGAAGGCCATGCATCAACAACCTGGGCCTGCACTGGATTCTCAGCTCTGAAAATGCCTATGGATTCCCTCATGGCTCCTGCTATCTCGCAGGCTAAGGCACTCATGGCCTGCTGACCCACTGGCTCGGCCACATTGGCCTGACCAACACCCTCCTGCTGCGCCGGAATCTTATCTGTTATAGGCATCTCCTGCCTCCTAGGCCTACCTCGCCTACCACCACGTCCTCGTCCTGACATCCTAATAAAGGTAACAAAGAACATTACCACATTCACAAATGTGCCGAAGCTATAACACTCACGTCCTAATGCAATGGACAACAGTAATTCACTCCACGTAAGCACATAATCACATAAGCACCTACGAATTTCATTTCCGGATAATGATAGTCCCGAGGCATTACTAGAGTTCCGGTTAGAAACAGCATTGATCAAGTGCTTTTCCAACAAGACTCACAGAAAGCCAAGGATCCAATCAACATCCTAGAAACTAAATCTCATACCCAAATAGTCACATAAACATGTTATCACATAAGTATATAACACTACATCTAAGTCTCTAATAAGCGAGACGAACCCATTGTGGTACTAACCACTTCCCGCGTATCTAAAGTATTCGAACCCGGTACGCTCTGATACCAAGTTAAAATGCACTCAAAATAAACCCATAAAACGTACAATATTGACATGCTTAGACATAAGGGAATAAAGCATGATTACATTTCATCAGATTAATTCTCACAAATGTATTACATGTTGACAACAAAAGTAAATGCCCTACGGGATTACAACTTTCCAAGTAAACACTTGGTCACAAAAGGAGAGTACTAACTCTACATAAAATAAACCCTTGGCTTGATGTACATGTAATACAACAAAAATAAACAAAAGAGTCTTCAACTTCCACAGCCATCCAAGCTAAGATCTCGGAGGCGGCATAATACCTGAACCTGAAAATGATGTTCCATATAGGGTGAGCCAACGCCCAGTAGAAATATGCTAAACATAATATAAGCAATAACTAAAACATTAGCATTTGATTAATGTTGAACTCACACAAATCAATTCATAACCCATTTCAATTACATGACAAATGTGTTCATGTTTCATTCCATTTTCCATTTCTTATCCAATTCTCAATTCATAACTATGGCTCAGAACCTGGCCAAACAATTTAAATGAGATTACATCTCATATCAACCGTACTTCTATTTCAATTGAGATAACAACTCATATTAGACACTTCATATGTCACAACGGATACACGTAATTGTTGTATCAATCTCAAACAAAACACTTCCATACTTCATAGATGATACACAGATTTGCTATATCAATACTTCAATAGATACACATAATTGTTGTATCAACACTTCAATAGATACACATAATTGCTGTATTAATGGAGTACATCCCCTATCTCCTCCCAAACAATATCTGGTTTAGGAGTCCATTCCCTATCTTTCCCTAAACCGTGGAGTACATCCCCTATCTCCGCCCACACAACACAATGTATATAAACACATATCATATACATGAGCAAGCAATCAATACATAAAATTGATGTATTATTCCAACCGTCATATTCGATGACATATTCAATTGATTAGTTTTAGTTCGCCTAATCATCATGCATTGTCTACAACAATCAACACTATCCTCTACCGATAGCCCAAAGCAATTATTTCTAAAGATATAATAAATGCCTCAATAGATATATAATCGACATTTTCAAAAGTGAGCGATTAATAAATCCAACTCCACAATTCTATCTCATATTATGCCAATTTTATCATTTCCAACTCAAATTCATATTTCCATATCATTCCCAAATTAATTGTATAAATTAATTCATAACAAAAATTAGGGCTTTCTCCCCTTTTTCTCAACTTTGACCCAAAGTCTCAAATATCAACAACACCACCAATAATCTCATTTCTAGACCCAAATACACATGTATAGGCTCAAAATACAAAACCCCTCTTTATACATTTTGAAACCCTAACACCCAAAATCACCTAACTTCTACATTAAATCAAAATGACTAAAAGTTTAAGCCAACGATCATAACAATGAGTAGTTATCCCTACCTCAAATTCGGAGCTCAAAGAAAGAAGATGAAGAAAACTCAAAGTGCTCCAAACCAAGAAATTTTCGGATTGATAGATAGCCCACAACAAACTCCACACTTTTTATAAAGGGAGAAAGGTGGGAGATCACTCTAACTAGATCAATACCTAGAGAGAAGTTGGGTTTTAGAGAGAGGAGCTCTCCAATGGAGGTTTTGAAAAGTAAGAGAGAGGAAAGGGGTTGAAAAAGTGATCAAAAAGGGCGAACTTCGGACTGATATACTGCCCTCCCCGCTCGAGAGTGGAACGCCCCGCTCGAGCGTCAGACACAGACTCACGCTCAAGCGTGAAAAGCGCCGCTTGAGCGTTGATTGCACACTTGCAGAAGTTCTGCAGACCACGGTCTCCACTCGAGCGTCAAACTCCCCCGCTCGAGCGGAAGAACAAAAACTAAAACTCCCGGTTGAACGTCAAAACTCCCGCTCAAGCGTACGATGACCTGTAGAGGAAAATACTGGGAGATGACAAATCACACTCGAGCGTCAAAATGCCCGCTCGAGCGGAGAAGCAAAAACATAGGCCCCGCTCGAGGGTGAAGGCCAAAATATGGGCATCAACTATTGGTTTCAAAACACAACCAACCTGTAACATACCTGCCCAACACATCCTATAACTCAAATACAAAGTATTGAAGGACGGAAACAAGATATATACAACAACCAACATCCACGGAACTAAGTCCGGATTACACTAATCATTGGAGGAAAAATCAGGATCGCTATACAATATGAAAATAATATGTACATGGATTTCTAGTCTTCAAGAATAAGAAGGTTTTAGAATATTTTTAACCTTTCATCTTTTTCTTTTAATTTTTTTTTATCTAATTTGATTTTAAATTTGAATAAAAAAATTGATTTGATATGAATTATTTTAACTTTTTCATTAAATTTTTATCATTTTTTTTAAAAAAAACTTTCATTCTTATCCCATTTTTTTTTTATTTTCATCAATTTTGATGGAAAAAAACAATAATTTCCAACGCTTCATCTTTTTAAATTTTTATCAAGTTATAATTCGATAAAAAAATATTAAGGGTTGAAGATTCTATTAATTGGAATTATAGTGAAATAACATCTTGAAGTAGTGAAAGTTTGAGTATGTGGTTAGTTGAAATGTATAATTTGATTAATTCTCTTCTCATATTTGTATAAAAATTGATAGTTATAATCACATCATTATAAGTCGGATTATGGAAAGTTTTTTGAGGTGTCAAATATTTTTCATTTGTAACTATCCTATCTATTAAAAAAAATAAAAGAAAAAGGAAAAAAAATAATGCAACTTTTTTATATGTGTTTATCAATTTTGTTTTGTGGACATAAACAACTAATGTTTCAATTTAAAAAATTAAAATGTATAGAAAAAATAGATTCGATTTTTTGGGGATAAAAGAAGCCATATAACTCCTCTATATACTATTTTAAGATGGACTATTGTAATCATAAAAAAAAAAATATAAATTATATTTAGAGATTATCCCTATATATTATGCTATTATATACAAATATAGCGGTAACAAATTAATTAATATATATGAAAAGTTATATTAAGCTTTCATTTTCAATTAATTGAATTATGATTAACAAACTAACAAATAGCAGTAATGGTACAATAGAATATAAAGAGGATAAAAATTAAAAAAAATGCAATGATATTTAAAATTTTAAAATTTATTTAGTTATACAAAAATCTAATATTATAGTACAATCTTGAATTCTCGATAAATTTTCACATTTTCTATAAAATAAAATGACAATAAAAAATAAAAAAATAGATATCCATTTTTTCACTTCAAATTATGATTTTCATTAAAAAAATCGAAATTCGATCAAAATCCTTGGCACATAATGGACATAGATATTTCGAATACCACCATCATCACCAATAATTCTTCTTCACCATATAAACCTATAAACAAACACATAAATCTCCCTAAAATCGAAATCAAAACCAAAACCAAAACCAAAACCGAAACCAAAACCGAAACCAAACCAATAACAGAGAAAGATAATCACACAAAGAAAAAAAAAATTAAAAAACAAATAAATTTATGGAATGGTAGGATATTATCCCTCAACAACTTAGACCTCGTCTCGCCTAATTCGTCAACTCTTCCGGCAGTGCCTGTGAAGTCTAGGAATTGGGATGGCTAATCAGATTATTCTTTAAATAAGACTTGAAAATTGATTAATTTGTCCCATTATGTGATTTAAAATTGGGTGAATTACACTAACGATCTCTATAGTTTGGGGTTTGTGTCATTTTGGTCCCTGACCATTCAATTGTGACACATTTGACCCTGAATTTTGAATCTTGTTCCAAATAAGGACAATTGAAGATGCTATTGGATTTTTCAAGAACAAAATCGTCAGTTTGATAAAATATAAATTAATTTGACAAAAATAAATGTCAAAAATTATTTTTGAATTTTTAAAAATTATTTCTACCTACTAAAGATAAAATTATATAAAATTGATAAATCTTTTAGACATTTATTTTTTTTACCAAATTAATTTTTATTATGTATTTGGATGATGATCATGTAAAATTAATTTTTAAAAATTAATCATGTAATTTTTATTAATTTTTATCAATTTTACATAATTTTATTTTTGGTAGGTAGAAATAATTTTTAAAAATTTAAAAATATTGTTTTGACATTTATTTTTGTCAAATTAGATTATATTTTATCAAATTGACAATTTTGCCCTTGAAATTAAGCAATAGTATGTTCAATTGTCCTTATTTGGAACAAGATTCAAAATTCAGAGTCAAATGTGTCACAATTGAAAAGTCAGGTACTAAAGTGACACAAGCCCCAAACTATAAAGACTGTTAGTATAATTTGCCCATACAATTATAACAATATAATTATGGTCAAGTATCACATTAATTAATCAGTAATGAAAATTACAATTCGGACGAATACGACATTTAGGTGAAGTGATTTGAACCACTAATCTCCTAGTGTGTTTTTGTTAAAAAAAAAAAAAAAAAAAGGGATTCTGACCAAACAAATTAGATCTATATTGATTGTTTTCCTACCTATTCAAGTTCCATTTGTTTTGTTTTGTTTCATTTTGTTTATGGGTAAGTTACATTTGTTTTGATTATGAATTGACGTGAAATGAGCTTTCAATGAGTTAAATATTAATTGAGTTTGAATAGTTCATTTTGTAATTGAATTTTTAAATAGTTTGATTCATTTTAAGCCTTTAGAGGTGGTGTCCCAACTAGTTTGGATTGGAAGTGTGGATTGTGTATTGTAGGATTGGTTTGATTTTTCTACTTTTCCTGTGGCTAAAGATTAAACCAGAAAAAAAATGGTGGTATGTGAACATAGCAGCAGAGAGGAAACAGGGAATTCAATGGTATATGATCGCCTAAGAGCAACTTCAACAAGTTCATAAAATAGTAATTCAAAATTTTATTTTCTTGATTTTACCTAGTCACTATGTTAATATACAGTTCAACAAAATTCTCTATTTAGATATCATCCTTTAAAATATTCTTCCTTTATTTTATTTTATTTTTCTTAGAAGGTTATAGTATTTGCATCACATGTGTATAATATAATCTAGGGGAGGAGGATGAGTCTCAAAACTCAAACCTTACGTCTAGTAAAGAGGGCTTTTACCACTTGGACTACAATTTGTCTCAAATATTCTTTCTTATCCTCTTGACTTTTTCAAACAATAATAAGAGAGTAATTTATTAGGAATAAATTATTAAGGTTGCTACTGAAGACTGGCTCAAGAAACTATAGTTTAAGTTATTCTAAGGGTAAATTATATTTAATACCCTTTTAGTTTCAACAGTGTTCACTTTATTCTCTTCACTTTCAATTATAATAGTTAATCTTTTACATTCTAAGTCAAGTTTTAATTTTATAATTTTGTTCATCTACTGTTAATAAGGCTAATGAAAATTAAATATGAGAGACTAAAGTGAGATTTTGGTTTTAGTGTAAGAATTACAGTGAAATTTTAGCATAAGGATATTGATAAGATGAGAAAAGAAAATGCCACATATGCTTCGGATAACAAGTGTTTTGTCAAACCTTGTTAACAATAAATGGAAGGGTAACATTGGAATTTTACTTAAAAGTGTAGGGATTATTGTACAATTGAAAGTGAAAGAATCAAAAAGTGAGATTTTGGTGTGTATTTAACCCTTATTTTAAGTAACACTTTACCGAGTATGTTGAAGTTATTTTTGTAGTGATTTGCTCGTTGTTTTAGCTAAAAAACCAATTTAACTACTCTATTGGAGTTGCTTTAATAGTTTAACAATTTTAAGAAGTTTGTTTAGTGAAAATTCTTACAAGTTACAAAGTTAATTATTAAAAAGTAAAAGTTAAAATCATTATTTAATAATTAATTTAAGTGTTTTTTTTTCATGAATTTTAAGTAGAAATGATACTAAAAACACTTGCATGAATTTTTAGAATAATATATATATATATAAACAACCCTATTAATATCTTACAAGAATTTGAAGCATTATAAGAAGTTTGCTTTTTAACAAATGAGCCTTTTGTGTGTTTTATTTTTAATTGATCCTCTCATCCAATTTATTGTCTTTTTGTATTCTATTTGTTGAAAAATTTGCAACTTTTCATATTATAGCGATCTCGGTTTTTCCCTGTCATTTATTGTATTCCGGACTCGGGTTTCGTGGTTGTTTGTTGTTGTCTATATCTGGTTTACATCCTTTGATTCCTTGTATTTGAGTTGTGGGATGTGTTGATTAAGTTTGGAACAAGTTGGTTGTAAGTTGAAACAAATGGTTGCTGCGTAGGTTTTGCCTTCCTCACTCGAGCGAGCCCTGGGTATTTGTTTCTTCACTCGAGCGAGGTTTCTTGCGCTCGAGCGAGTATTGTGGGTTCTCAGGTTTCTTTTCAGGCGCAGTTTCCGCTCGAGCGAGCCTCCTTGCGCTCAAGCAAACCTTGCGTGGTATGTCTCTTCACTCGAGCAAGAACTCTTGCACTCGAGCATGCGTCTACGTCTACGTAAGACCTGAAGGTTTGTATTCTTCGCTCGAGCAAGCTTTCTTGCGCACGAGCGAGCCTTATGTTATTTGTTCCTTCGCTCGAGCGAGAACTCTTGCGCTCGAGCGTGCTTCTGTGTTGCAGACTTGAAGCTTTACATTGTTTGTTCGAGGGACGCTTCTCGCGCTCGAGCAAGGTTCTTTTGTGTCTGGTCGCTTGAGCGACAACGCATACGCTCGAGCGAGCCTCGTGTATATCAATTCACAGCAGAGGTGAAATACGCCATTTTTGATCCTTTTCTTCTTCCAAAACCCTAGATCGGCTGTCTCTCTCTCTAAAATACCCCTTTTTTCTACAAATACATTTGATCTGGAGTGTCTATACCTTACTTCCTTTGTAAAAAAGGTAGGGCATCGCGTGGGCTATCTTTTGATACGAAAAAAGTTTAAATTTGGAGCATCTTGGGTTCTTCCTCTTCTTCTCCTTTGAGCTTCTCCATTCGAGGTAGGGATAATCTACTCATTTCTATGAGCTTTAACATAAATGTCAGTCATTTTGTATAAATGGTGGGATTTGAGAATTTTGGGTAAAGTTAGGGTTTGAGTTTGAATGTTTAAAAAAGGGGTTCCCTGTTGTTGGGTTCCATTTGTATGTGAGGTCTTGAAAATGGGGTTGTTTGTGTGTAATGGGTGAGATTTGACCTTAGGGGCAATATTTGAGAAAAATGGGAAAATGCCCTAATTTGAATTATAAAAGTTATTTGCATAAATAATGAAAATGATGTGGAAATATGAAATTGGTTTGAGAATCATGAAATTGGAGTAAATTGTGATTAAATGGTGTAGTTGGATTGATGAATCGCTCACCTATGGAGAATATGACAAATTATCTGTTGATAAAAGTTATTTATCTGTTTGATAAATTTATTTATTTGTTTAGATATATCTGTCTTGGGCTATCAGTGGAGGATAACCATGATTGTTGTAGAAACTGCATGATGATTAGGTAAATTGAAACTAATCAATTGGATTATGTCATTGAATGTGACGGTTGGATGAAAACATTGTATATATGATTAAATTGGTCATTGTATATGACAACTTATTTAAATACATTGTATATGTATGTTGTTTGGGAGGAGATAGGGGATGGACTCCATGGATAATGAAGTTGGCCGGAGTGTCCAGGGTGAAAGTCCCGAAATCTTATATATATTTGGGTGTCGGTTCTCTCGGACGTAGTTCCATAAAATGGCAAGTGAATGGAAATGTATGAATGATGTTTATGATTGAAGTGTTGACAATATGAGTTGTAGTCTCATTTTGAAATGTTTAGATATCAATGAACTATGTTAATGAATTGATTTGGATAAATAAATGGAAATGGATTGAAATATAGATGTGAATGTTGATTGGTTGTGGAAATGATGTATGTAGTTTACAAATGTTACACATTTATCGAATGCTAATGTTTTAGTTAATTCTCATATACTGTTTAGTATATCTCTACTGGGCATTGGCTCACCCTACTTGGGACATCATTTTTCAGGTACAAGTGATATGTCACCTCCAAGGTCTTAGCTTGGGAGGTTTAGGAGTTGAAGACTCCATTTTGTTACTTATATTTTGTGTTAAATGTAAATCCAAGCCGAGGGTTTTTTGTGTATAGAGTTAGAACTCTTCTTTTGTTGTAACCAAGTGATAACTTGGAAAGCTGTAAGCTCGTAGGGCATTTACTTTGTTGTTAACATGTAATATCTTTTGTAAAGAAGACTTTGATGAATGAAAAGTTAATATTTCTCCTATGCTTATGGATCTTGTCAATGTTTGACTTATATTGTAATTTGTGGGCGTTACACATATCTTCATTCCTTTTTGCATTTGTTCCCTTTCTAATGGAGATCTAGACATATAAGTCGAAGAGATATATGTTGAATATATGTATAGCAGCCTTGGTTTTGACTCGTCTCTTGTGGTGTTCCGGACTCGGGTTTGTATGGTTTGGATAGTGGTTTATGTCTTGCTTCCCTTATCTTCCCTTTAATGTTGGTTATCGGGTTGTAGTTGTGTGTTTGGAATAGGTTAGTTGCTTGTTTTTCCAAGCCTTTGTTGCCCAGAATTTGGCTTTTTCGCTCGAGCGGGCATTCTTGCGCTCAAGCGGGCTTCACAAATTTCGCTCCACGCTCAAGCGGGAATTCGGGCGCTGGAGCGGGAACGGTGTCTGCAAAAATATTGAGAGAGCGTATTTCACGCTCGAGCGCAGGGTTTCACGCTCGAGTGGGAGTCTGTGTCTTACGCTCAAGCGGGACTTTCCACGCTCGAGCGGACCATGTTATAACAGATCGTGAAAGTGACATTTCAGATCATTTTCTGCTTTCTCTTTCTCTCTAAAAGTCTCCAAATTCCCGGATCTTGAGTTTCTCTCTCTAGAAACTCACCGTCTCTCTAAGATTTTATCTAAATCCATTGAGTTCTTGGCCATAGTGTCTTTGAGAATAAGGTAAAGGGCTTCAAGAGTTTCGTATTGATCTAAGTAAAAGAGGGTTTCGTCATTTTTGGAGTTCAATCTTGCTTTGCTCGTCTTCTCTTCTTCAGGTAGGGATTTTCTACACTCTAATATGGTTTTTAGCTTAGTTATTTGCTATTGTGTATAGATGATGAGATTTGGTTGTGGTTTGGACAAATCTAAAATTTGGGTGTTATATGGAAAAGAGGGGTTTTGGATGAATTTGAGGTAAATGAATATGAGGCTTGAATATAAGATCATGTTGTACCAAAATAGTTGTTTTTGGTGTTTGGGTTGAGAATTGGTAAAAGGGAGATTTTTGCCCTCATTCAATTAAATCATTATCTTGCATAAATAATTGGGATTAACATCGAAAATGTGAAATTGGAAGGTTGTGGTTATAAATGGTGATATTGGATATGTATTATCTCACCTATGGAAGTTT
The DNA here is from genome assembly GCA_025200525.1 of Camellia lanceoleosa. NCBI lineage: Eukaryota > Viridiplantae > Streptophyta > Magnoliopsida > Ericales > Theaceae > Camellia > Camellia lanceoleosa. Next base: position 49,443,362 of record CM045759.1, read on the forward strand.
TGAATAGACTATCTATTTTGATATTGAACATCTCTTTTGAAATAATTGCATTGAGCTATTTGTGGAGAATAGCTATGATTGTTGTAGAAATTACATGAGAATTAGGCGATTTAATGCTAATCCATTGTTGGTGTCATTGAATATGACTATGTTATAAATACATTGTATATGTATGTTTATTGGGAGGATAAAGGGGATGTACTCCATATGTGATTATGTTTATAAATACATTTCATATGTATATTTGTTTGGAAGGAGAAAGGGGTTGGACTCCATTTAAAGCAAGTTGGCTGGAGTGCCCTAGGTGAAAGACCCGAAAACTTATATATAAATAAGTGTCGATTCCTTCGGACGAAATATCCGTAAAATGGCAGGTTTGAAGTGTTTATGTGAGTTTTGCATAGTTGGAAAACCATCGAGTTGTAGTCTCATTTTGGTTGTTGAAAGATAATGAATTTAACTCATGAATTGAGTAGCATATATGAACTAAAACTGAATTGAAGGAAAATGGAATAAGATTGGTCTTAGTGGCCTATGGATATGCAGGCCTAGTGGATACTTCCGTATCGGTATTGTTTATGTATGTGGTGTTTATACTTTTGCTAAACCTCATAAATTGTGTTAAGATTATTTCTACTGGGCTGTTGGCTCACCCTATACGGGAATACCATTTTCAGGTGCAGGTGAGATGTTTCCTCCAAGGCAATAGCGTGGATGGACTTTCAGGAAGCAAGAGCTTATTAATTATGCCTTACGTGTGTATGTTTGTTATTTATAAAGCTAAGGGCTTAAGATGTAATGAGCGAGACTCAATTTGTGTAACCAAGCAATGACTTGGAAAGATGTAAGCCTTCATGGCATTTAACTGGTTGTTAAACAGTGAACTCTGATATATGAAAGTATGTTGTTTCTCATATTTATTCTGCATATAAATTATCTTTATTGTATTATTTTGGGGGCGTGACAATATCTTATTGACAAGGATGGATTTAGGGGGTGTTGAGGGCGGCCACAACACCCTCAAAAGTTTGAAAAATCATATGTTATAGGGGTTTTTACTTATAAGTCATGTTGTGGGAACTTGTTTGGCGTGAGATCCTATGGAATTTCTTATGGACTCAGAAGTCCTATTTAAATAGAAATGTATTCTATGGGATCCTATTAGGTCTAAATCAACGTCAATATTGAACTATTGCACCCCTAATTTGTAGCGCTCTCAAAATACTACATATAAACCCACATTCTTGACATGCATAAATATAAGAGAATAAAACATATTTCTATATATCAGAGTATTCATTACAAAAGTATTACATGTTGACAACAAAAGTAAATGTCCTACGGGTTTACAACTTTCCAAGCCAACACTTGGTTACAAAAAGAGAGTACTAACTCAAATATACATTAAGCCCTTGGCCCGAATTTACATGTAATACCCAAAAGATAACAAACAACCAAAAGAGTCTTCACTCCCAAACCATCCAAGCTATGTCCTTGGAGGTGGCATATCACCTGAACCTGAAAATGATGTCCCATATAGGGTGAGTCAATGCCCAGTAGAGATATACTAAACCAAGTATGAGAAATGACTAAAACATTAGCATTTGATAAATGATTAAAACTTGTAAATCAACTTACATCACATTCTAGTTGCATGACAAATATGTCCATGTTTCATTTCACTATCCTTTACTTATCAAATTTTGATTTCATAAACATGGCTTAGAACCTGGCCAAACAATTAAATGACACTACAACTCATATTGAAACACTTCCAATACTTCAATTATCTACGTTATGCAAACGTAATCAGAATTTCGGGACTTTCACCTTGGACACTCTGGCCAACTTAGTTATCAATGGAGTCCATCCCCTATCTCCTTCCAAACAGGTTTGAGAGTCCATCCCCTATCTCCTCCCAAACCATGGAGTATATAGCGATCCCGGGTTTACCCCTTGTTGTATAGAGATCCGGACGTGTGTCCGTGGATGTTGGTAGTGGATTGTTGTCCTGTTTACGTCCTTTCATATATTGTATTTGAGTTATAGGATGTGTTGGGCAGGTTTGTTTCAGGTTGGTTGTATTCGGGAGCCAAGGGTTACTGCCCAGAATTTTTGTCCTTCGCCGGCGAGAGTTGGTCGCCGAGCGGCGTTGAGTTTATGTCGGTGGGTCGAGCCAGGCGGCTTCGCGGCGGCTATCGTCTGGCTGAACTGAACACCATGATTCTGGCTCGGCGGTGATTCTTCGCTTCGAGCGATCTGGTTCGATCTTCGCTCGGCGGCGGTTAAATCGCTTCAGCGTCGTCTAGTGCAGAACTGAAGGTCGAGCTCCTGCTCGGCGAGCTTTTCGCCGCTCGGCGAGCTTCTAGGATGTTGGCTCGGCGAGACCTTCTTGGCTCGAGCTACGGTTTCGTATGCAGTCGCTCGGCGACCAAGTCTTCGCCGGCGAGCTTTGTTTATATCAATTGACGGCAATGATCTAAACTTCACTTTTTGAAGCTTTTACTTTTTAAAACCCTAAATTTGAGAGCCTCTCTCTAGACTTGCCTTCTCTAAGAAATCATCTCTCCTAGAGGGTGAATCTTCCCTAAGTGCTTTGTTAAAAAGGTAGAGGTGACTTGGGCTTCGATATAATCTGAAAATATTAGGTTTTGGAGCAAGTTGGGTGTTGGGTCTTCATCTCCTTTTGAGCTCAAACTTTGAGGTAGGGATATCCTACTCCTCTTTATGGATTTTGTCTTTGAATTTTAGCATTTTGATATGTTGGTAGTTGTTGTGTAATTTCGAAACTTTGGGCCATTGTGTAATTTTATAAAAGTTTGGGGTTTTGTCTATAATAAACCTAGAAGCATGTTTGGTATAGAAACATGGAATTAATGTTGAAACATTAGTGAAATTGGAACCTAAGGGTTGTAATGTTAATTATGGAAACGTCCTAATTACATTGATTAATTAATGTGAATAATTAATTGTGGAAAATGAGGAATTGAAATAGAATTGGGTCATGGGTTATGACGATGGAAAGAATACATTGATTTTATGTATTGATATGTGATGTGTATAATTGTGATATATATGCATTGTGTTGTGTTGGAGGAGATAGGGGATGTACTCATGCGGTTTAGGGAAGATAGGGGATGAACCTCTAAACCGGATTTTGTTTGGGAGGAGATAGGGGATGAACTCCGTAGATAGAGCATGTATGCTTATCTAGAAATATATTGGCAGAGCATGTATGCTTGTCATGGAAAGTATGAATGTAACTGTTTTGTTTATATTTGTTGAAGTGATGAAAGAATGTAAAAGAATTGACCATCTATCAATTGTTAATCTTTTAGTCATTATTTATAACTGGCTTAGTATATTTCTACTGGGCTGTGGCTCACCCTATATGGGAACATCATTTTCAGGTACTGGTAGCATGCCACCTCCAAGGACTTAGCTTGGGAGGCTAGTGGCGGACGGACTTTTTGGTTGTCCTTCCTTTTGCAGTGTTACATGTAAATTCAAGCCTAGGGCTTAATGTGTAAATGAGTTAGCACTCTACTTTCTTGTAACCAAGTGTTAACTTGGAAAGCTGTAAGCCCGTAGGGCATTTGCTTTTGTTGTTAACATGTAATACCTTTTGTAATAGCACTCTGATGAATGGAAGGACGTGGATCTTTTATATATCATAGCATGTTAATATTGTTGGTTTAATATCATTATTTTGAGGGCGTTCCAACTTGGTATCAGAGCGTACCGGGTTCGAATACTTTGGGTACGTGGGAAGTGATTAGGATCACAATGGGTTTGTCTCGCTTGATAGAGACTTAGTGTAGTGTCATATGCTATGTGTTTAATTGATAACGTGCTTATGTGATTATTTGGGTATGGGATTTAGTTTCTAGGATGTTGACTGGATCTTTGGGTTTCTGAGAGTCCCGTTGGAAAGACACTTGATCAATGCTGTTTCTAACCGGTACTCTAGTAACGCCTTGGGACTGACATCATCCGGAAATGAAATTCGTAAGTGCTTATGTGTTTATGTGCTTACGTGGAATGAATTACAGTTATTCATGTATTAGGACGTGAGTGTTTAGTTTTGGCACGTTGATAAATGTGCTAATGTTCTGTGTTACCTTTATTAGGATGTCAGGACGAGCAAGAGGTGGTAGGCGTGGTAGGCCTAGGAGGCAGGAAGTGCCATTACCGGATGAAGTTCCGCAGATTCGAGAAGGGGTTGGTCGGCCAATGTGGCCGAGCTGGGGTCAAGAGCTATGGGTGCCTTGGCCCGAGAGATAGCAGGGCCTTAGGTATTCTCGGAGCAGAAATCGTGCAACCGAGGCGGGACCTTCTTTCTTGAAGAGGAGTTCTTCCGGTCTAACCCGCTGGAGTTTGTTGTGTCTCCTATGCAGCCACTGGAGGCTGCCGAGGGGCTAGAACAGATGAGTAAAACGTTCAAATGCTAGGCATTGAGGACGAGCATTGAAAGTGACCTTGGCATCCTTCGGTGAAGGAGATGCGGGTCAATGGTGGAAGTATGAGAAAGTTCGTGTGGGTACTTGGGAGGCGTTTGTGAATGCTTTCGAGGAGAGGTTTTTATCCGCAGTGGCTAGAGAGAGACTAAGGGATCAGTTTACCAAGCTTAAGCAGGAGGGTTTGTCTGTGGCCGAGTTTGAGGCTACATTTACTAGCTTGTCCAAGTTTGCACCTGAACTTGTGGCGACAGAGGAGCGCCGTTGCTATGAGTTTGAGCGGAATTTGAGGTGGGACCTCAAGTTGAAAGTTGGTGGACCTTACATTCGAGTCTGAGCATTTGGTGGATCTTGCAGCTCATATGGAGTGATGATGAGGAGGAGAATAAGAGAAATATGGGGCTCCAAGAGGGGCCAAGAGGGACAGGAGTGATGGTAGGAGGCGGAGGGTTATAATCCTCGGCCCGTCCCAGTGGTTGGCCAGTCGACTTTCCCAAGATGAGTGCAGCTCGGGAGGCGATCGGAGAGTTCACCTCTTACAAGTGTGGCCAGCCGGGTCACAAGGCTTCTGTTTGCCCACTGAAGGGCGGGGTCGAGAGTCGCTTCACGTCGGCCAGACCACGAGTCGAGTTCGGGCGGGACCCCGTGTCGTGTTACCAGGTGGACAGGCGGGCACATGAAGAGGTATTGCCCACGGTTGAGTGCCACTTGAGCGTCTGGTTCTAGACAGACGCAGGATTTCGATTTCCAGGATTTCAACCGGCCTCGAGGCCAATCCGGGCTTCGTCCCCGGTCAAGATAAAGCGATCCTATGCTCAGAGGCGGCAGGTAGATCGAGGGCCTCTGAGTGCGTGTATCTTTATCACAGACCTAGTACCGACTCCATCAAGAGTGAGAGGTATTTTTTGTTTTGCAACTTCGGTTGCTAGAGTGTTGATTGACACGGGTGCATCTCATTCTTTTGTATCTGCCGCATTTGCATCTGTGTTGGAACCGGAGTTAGCACTTTTAGCATCTCCTATTTGCGTTGTGTCACCTATTGGGGTGAGTTAATTTTGAGGCACGGATGTAGAGGTTGTGATATAGAGGTCGCGATCATCGACTTCCTTTTCCATTTGTAGTTATGCCCATGAAGGGCTTTGATGTTATTTTGGGTATGGATCGGTTATCGTCATACCGGCGGTTATTGATTGCTACCGCCAGAGGGTTACCTCATTGCATGATGAACGGGAGTTTTTCCACTTTTAGGAGACCGGTTGGTAGTATTGTGCCACAGTGCGGTCCATGGCGGAATGAGCTTAGTAGTTTACTTGCTAGTTTTGAGAATGGTGAGTGTGATGAGACCCAGTTGAGTCGAGGGTAGTTTGTGAATACGCAGATGTCTTTCCCGAGGATCTTATTGATTTGCCACCCCACCGAGACGAGTTCTCTATTGATTTAGTGCAAGACGGCGCGATTTCTATGGCACCTTATCGCTTTTGCACGTGAGTTGATTGAGTTGAAAGTTCAGCTCAAGAATTGCTAGATAAGGGCTTCGTTAAGCCTAGTGTATCGTAGTGGGGAGCACCGCCCTCTTTGCTAAAAAAAGAAAGACGGTGCCTTGAGGTTGTGTATCGATTACCGGAAGTTGAATCAGGCTACAGTTAAGAATAAGTACCCTATGCCCCGTATAGATGACTTGTTTGACCAGTTGAAGGGTTCCCGTTGTTTCTCTAAGATAGACTTGAGATCGGGTTACCACCAGTTGAGGGTCAGAGAGGAGGATATTCCGAAGACGGCATTCCGTACGCGGTATGGCCATTATGAGTTTCTGGTGATGCCATTTGGGCTTACCAACGCACCGGCAGTCTTTATGGACTTGATGAACCGGATTTTCCGGGAATTCTTGGATCGTTTTGTGGTCGTTTTTGTGGATGATATTCTTATCTATTCACCCTCAGAGCAAGAGCACGAGGAACACTTGAGAGTGGTGCTTGAATTGCTTAGAGCCCATAGGCTGTATGCCAAGTTTGGGAAGTGCGAGTTCTGGCTAAGAGAAGTCAAGTTCTTAGGCCATGTAGTTTCCGGGGAAGGGGTGTCTGTTGATACATCCAAGACTGAGGCAGTGCAAGACTGGGCACAGCCTAAGAGTGTGTTTGAGATCCGCAGTTTTCTGGGATTAGCTGGGTACTACCGTCGATTTGTGAAAGATTTCTCCAGGTTAGCTTCGCCGTTGACTAGGTTGACTCGCCAGGGAGTCAAATTTGTATGGAGTGAGACTTGTGAAAAGTCGTTCAGAGTTGAAAGTTAGATTGACCACCGCTCAGCCTTGATTATTCCTAGAGAGGGTTGGGTTATGCAGTCTATTGTGATGCCTCACGAGAGGGTTTGGGTTGTGTGTTGATGCAGGGAGGGAAAGTGGTAGCTTATGGCTCACGTCAGTTAAAAATACACGAGAAGAATTACCCTACACACGACCTAGAGTTGGCGGCTGTGATCTTTGCCTTGAAAATCTGGAGGCACTACCTTTATGGTGAGAGATTCGAGGTGTTCTCGGATCATAAAAGTCTGAAGTATCTGTTTTCACAGAAAGACTTGAACTTGAGGCAGAGGAGGTGGATGGAGTTTATAGAAGATTACGACTTCGAGTTGCATTATCACCCAGGGAAGGCCAATGTTGTGGCCGATGCTCTTAGTAGGAAATCCATTAGTGATGTAGCTTGTGTAGCCATCCGAGAGTGGGAGATGTTGGGGGCACTTGGCGAGTTTGACTTGCTTCTGGGCGAATCCGTTGAGGCTGCGGCCTTGTTATCTACGTGGTTGCTTGCCCTACACTTGTGACTCGAGTGTTAGAGGCACGAGAGGTGATCTTGAGGTAGAATCCTCGAGAGAAGATCTCCAGGGAAAGTTGAGAAAGGTTTGACGGCGTATCCCGACTGAGTTTGAGATACCGAGACCGTCTGTTTGTGCCGAGTCTGTCGAGAGGAGGTACTCAGAGTTCCATCATTCGCGCCTTGCGGTGCATCCGGAGGTACTAAGATGCATCGGATTTGGGTCGTCAGTTTTGGTGGCGGGGTATGAAGAGAGATGTGGCAGTCTTCGTGTCTAAGTGCCTTACTTGTCAGCAAGTGAAGGCCGAGCATCAGAGGCCGGCGGGTTTGTTACAACCCTTGCCTATTGCCGAGTGGAAGTGGGAGCATGTCACCATGGACTTCGTTGTAGGTCTTCCGAAGACTCAGCGGGGTAGTGACACTATTTGGGTGGTTGTAGACCGGTTGACCAAGTCGGCGCATTTCATTCCAATGCGTGAGAGATTCAAGAGATCATCTTGCCGACTTGTATGTTCGGGACATAGTAAAATTGCAGGGGTCCCGATGATCGTTCAGATAGAGATCCTCGTTTCTTTGCTAGGTTGTGGCGAGTTTGCAAAGTGCTTTAGGTACTAAGTCGACCTTTAATCTGACTTATCATCCTCGGTGATGGGCGTCCGGCGTACCATTCAGATCCTTGAGGATATGCTTGAGGTTGTGTCCTTGATTTGATGGGACATGGGAGAGGCACTTATCACGGTGAGTTTGCCTACAATAACGTTTTCGATCTAGTATCGGTATGGCACCGTTTGAGGCCTTGTATGGCCGACCTTGTAGGTCTCCGGTTTGTTGGGCGAGGTGGGTGACACACCTTTGTTGGGTCCGGAGTTGGTTAGGGAGACGACGGAGAAAGTTGAGCTTATCGTAGGAGGCTTATTCTGACCAGTAAGTCGCCGAAGTCCTATCTTGACGTAGGAGGAGACCGTTGGAGTTTGAGGTGGGTGATCACGTCTTTACGAAGATATCACCTAGGCGGGGTTTGTTGAGATTTGGGAAGAGTGGGAAGTTATCCTCGGTTTATTGGTCCTTTTGAGATCCTTGGCGGATTGGCGAGGTTGCTTATCGTTTAGCTTTGCCGCCACAGGTTGGCCGGAGTTCATGACGTGTTTCATGTGAGTATGCTTGAGTATGAGCGGATCCATCACACGTGTTGGATTGGACCGACTTAGAGGTAGATGAGGATGCCTCGTATGAGGAGAGACCGGTTCAGTCTTGGATAGGCGGGATCAAGTCTGCGTGGTAAGACCATCCCTTTGGTTAAGGTTTTGTGGAAACATCACTTGGTGGAGGAGGCCACTTGGGAGCGTGAGTTGGGAGTCCGTGAGAAATATCCGGACTTATTTGTTGATGTGTAATCAAGTGTTGCAACTTTGTAATTGTAATGAACTTTAAGAACATTTGAAATGTCTTAAGTTGTAAAACATGGTGTATGTTTTGGTTAATGTAAATGTTGTAGAACTTGCCTTGTTATGGGAGTTGATTATAATATTGCATATGTTGGCTATATTATAGAAATAAAATTGTATCATGATTATTGCTTATGATATAAATTGTAAACCATATATGTGGGAAATGGTTGAAACGGAAAGAAATTGCATGTTGAAATGTACATGTTGAGAAATGCCTCTTAATAGGAGATGGATGACCGAATGGGTCGAATTGTTAAATGTTGTGTTATGACATTGTTTAAAATGGAGAAAAGGCACCTTTTCAAAAACTTGTTTTAATTTCGGGACGAAATTCTTTAAGGGAGGTTATAGCGATCCGGGTTTACCTTGTTGTATAGAGATCCTGACGTGTGTCCGTGGATGTTGGTAGTGGATTGTTGTCTGTTTACGTCCTTTCATATATTGTATTTGAGTTATAGGATGTGTTGGGCGTTTGTTTGAGTTGGTTGTATTCGGAGCCAAGGGTTCTTTGCCCGAAATTTTTGTCCTTCGCCGAAGCGAGAGTTGGTCGCTGGAGTGGGTCGAGCCAGGCGGCTTCGAGCGGCGGCTGCGTCTGGCTGGACTGAACACCATGATTCTGGCTCGAGCGGTGATTCTTCGCCGAGCGATCTGGTTCGATCTTCGCCGGCGGCGGTTCGTCGCTTCAGCGTCGTCTAGTTGCAGAACTGAAGGGTCGAGCTCTGGCTCGAGCGAGCTTTTCTTCGCCGGCGAGCTTCTAGGATGTTGGCTCGGCGAGACCTTCTTGGCTCGAGCTACGGTTTTACGTTGCAGTCGCTCGGCGACCAAGTCTTCGCCGAGCGAGCCTGTTTATATCAATTGACCACGATCTAAACTTCACTTTTTGAAGCTTTTACTTTTTAAAACCCTAAATTTGAGAGCCTCTCTCTAGACTTGCCTTCTCTCTAAGAAATCATCTCCTAGAGGGTGAATCTTCCCTAAGTGCTTTGTTAAAAGGTAGAGGTGACTTGGGCTTCGATTTAATCTGAAAATATTCAGTTTTGGAGCAAGTTGGGTGTTGGGTCTTCATCTCCTTTTGAGCTCAAACTTTGAGGTAGGGATATCCTACTCCTCTTTATGGATTTTGTCTTTGAATTTTAGCATTTTGATATGTTGGTAGTTGTTGTGTAATTTCGGGAAACTTCGGGCCATTGTGTAATTTTATAAAAGTTTGCGGTTTTGTCTATAATAAACCTAGAAGCATGTTTGGTATAGAAACATGGAATTAATGTTGAAACATTAGTGAAATTGGAACCTAAGGGTTGTAATGTTAATTATGGAAACGTCCTAATTACATTGATTAATTAATGTGAATAATTAATTGTGGAAAATGAGGAATTGAAATAGAATTGGGTCATGGGTTATGACGATGGAAAGAATACATTGATTTTATGTATTGATATGTGATGTGTATAATTGTGATATATATGCATTGTGTTGTGTTGGAGGAGATAGGGGATGTACTCGCGGTTTAGGGAAGATAGGGATGGACCTCTAAACCGGATGTTACCGAGGAGATAGGGGATGAACTCGTAGATAGAGCATGTATGCTTATCTAGAAATATATTAGCGAGCATGTATGCTTGTCATGGAAAGTATGAATGTAATCTGTTTTGTTTATATTTGTTGAAGTGATGAAAGAATGTAAAAGAATTGACCATCTATCAATTGTTAATCTTTTAGTCATTATTTATAAGCGGCTTAGTATATTTCTACTGGGCTGTGGCTCACCCTATATGGGAACATCATTTTCAGGTACTGGTAGCATGCCACCTCCAAGGACTTAGCTTGGGAGGCTAGTGGCGGACGGACTTTTTGGTTGTCCTTCCTTTTGCAGTGTTACATGTAAATTCAAGCCTAGGGCTTAATGTGTAAATGAGGTAGGACTCTACTTTCTTGTAACCAAGTGTTAACTTGAAAGTCAGAAGTCTGTAGGGCATTTGCTTTTGTTGTTAACATGTAATACCTTTTGTAATAGCACTCTGATGAATGGAAGGACGTGGATCTTTTATATATCATAGCATGTTAATATTGTTGGTTTAATATCATTATTTTGAGGGCGTTACAGAGTACATCCCCTATCTCCTCCCACACAACATACATAAACAATGTATTTAAACACTTATCATATACAATGATCAATCAATACACATATTCGATGTATTATTCCAACCGTCATATTCAATGACATATATAATGTGATTAGTTTCAGTTTTTCCTAATCAACATACAATGTCTACAACAATCAAGACTATTCTCCACCGATAGCCCAAAGCAGTTATCTCTAAACAGATAATAAATTTATCAATAGATAAAATATCAACATTTTCATAGGTGAGTGATTAGTTAATCCAACTACACCATTCATTCCCGTAATTCCCCAATTTCGTGCTTTTCATCTCAATTTTACATTCTCATACTTTCTCAAATTAATTAAACAAATTAACTAATCATAATAAATTAGGGCTTTTCCCTCTTTTCTCAAATATTGATCTTAAGACCAAATTCCACCAATTTCACCCACAAATTCACAATTCCAAGGCTTTATATGCACATGGAGCTTTAAAACTCAAAACTCCTCTTTATATAAATTACACATCAAACGCTAACTTTTCCCAAAATTACCCAACAACACCATCTAATCAAAATGACTAAATTTATGTCAAAACCCATAAGAAAGAATAGGATATCCCTACATCAAATAGAGAGACCAAATGGAGAAGATGATGAAACTCGAAATGCTTCAAACCCAAGGATTTTCAGATTGAAATGCAGCCCACACCAAGCTCCACACTTTATACAAAGAGGCTAAGGTAGAAACACACTGGAGCTAGATGGATTTGTAGAGAGAAGGTATGTAGAGAGAGAGGGAGCAGCCGGATCTAGGGTTTGAAATGTAAAGAGGATCAAAAAAGTGAAGTGTATCTCGCTGCTGCCAACTGATATATTCGAGGCTCGCTCGAGCGAAGGAATGTCGCTCGAGCGACCAAACACAAAGAAACCTCGCTCGAGCGTAGAAAGTCTTGCTCGAGCCAACAATTCGAAGCTTCAGGTCTACAACCCAGAAGCACGCCCGAGCAAAGAAAAGCTCGCTCGAGCGAAGAAACCCAAAACATAGTCCTTGCTCGCTCGAGCGAAGGAAAGCTCGCTCGAGCCAAGAAATGCAACTCTCAGGTCCAGAACTAGATGCAAACGCAAGCTCGAGCGCAAGACTTCTCGCTCGAGCCACCAGACACAACACTCAACTCTCACTCGAGCGAAGGAACCCTGGCTTGAGCGAAGGAACTAAAACACAGAGCTCGCTCGAGCGACAAAAGGCTCGCTCAAGCGAAGACACAAAAATCTGGGCAACAACCATTTGTTCTCAATCACAACCAACCTATTACAAACCTGCCCAACACATCCTAAAACTCAAATATAAGGAATTGAAGGATGGAAACAAGATACATACAACAACCAACACCACGGAACCTAAGTCCGGAATGCAACAACCAAAGGAGAGAAAACCGGGATCGCTATAACTTTGTTTCCATTTTCCACGTTGCATTGTGTGCTGCCCATACATGTATTAAGATTTGTGGCTGTCACATTTTAATACAAATAAAGTCCAATGTTCCACTTACACAATGTGTCCATACGAGTGTGACATTGGATAAACATCTAGTCCTTGATACATGTGTTAAGATTTGTGGCTATCACATTTCAATACAAATAAAGTCCAATGTTCCACTTCCACAATGTGTCCATACATGTGTGACATTGGGTACATTGTTATGAACCCACCATAGTTGACATCACGTACGGACCACGTCACACTCATGTATAATGTAACCACACATTTACATTGGGCTAATTCGTATGGGATCCAAAATTGGTCCACAATCTAAGCGTTACATTGTTTCATTGTTCAAATGGCATCATTCGTCTAGATGGCATGTTTACATTATAAACATCTATTCGCTGATGCGAGCATTAAAATGTTTGGTCATCACATTCAATACTAGAAGATTCCAAAGTTTGGCTTACACAATGTGTCCATACATTTTACATTGGGAACCTTAGTTGACATCGCGTAATGATCATGTCACACTCGTATTTAATGTGATCACACATTTACATTGGCATATTTAGTATGGAACCACAAAATTGGTCAACAATCTGAGTACTACATTGTTTTGTTGCCTAATTGCCATTGTCCGTTTGGATGTCTCGTAAACGTTGGAATCACCTATTTGTCGTTACGAGTGTTAAAATGTCTGGCAGTCATATTCTGACAATAGATGATTCCAATGTTTGACTTGCACAATGTGTCCATCCGAGTATGACATTAGGTTCATTGTTATGAACCCACCTTAGTTCACATCACGTAACGACCATGTCATACCCATATATAATGTAATCACACATTTACATTGAGCCAATTTGTATGGAATCGAAAATTGGTTGACGATCCGAGTATTACATTATTTCGTTGTCTAATTGACCACGACCATGTAGATGTCACGTTTATATTATAAACATCTACTCGCCGATATGAGCGTTAAGATGTCAGGCCATCATATTTCAATACTAGATGACTCCAAGGGTAGCCTTACACAATGTGTCGAATGAGTTAAGTATTAAGAATCCACCTTAGTTGACATCACGCCACGATCATGTCACACCCATATTCAATGTCATTGCGCATTTATATTAGGCTACTTAGCCTTGGTTATACTTTTGGTGTTAGTGTGACAATGGTTTGATTTGTGGTAACGATTGATTCCCCTATAATATTGTAGCCTTATCAAGATCTGATCACCCAAAATAATGCCAATTTTGAAATTCAAATCCCCAACCATATAGATGCAATGTCAATATATGGTATTATTATCAATTAGTTCCTTACATAGTAACATTGAGGGTAAATGAGTCCATAAGAAATACACAGGACTCATCGAAATATAAGATTTTTTTACAGGATTAGATGGAGTCTAAGTAGTCTAAATAGGCCTTACAAATCAAAATTCCTATATTATATCAGAAAATTTTAAATATTTAAAAATTATAAGGACTTACACCCCCAAACTTACTTTCACACCTCAATAGTGATAATTCTAGATCCAACAATAATATGAAATGTGTGATTCTAGCCATAAATGACATTTTTATTTAACATTTTAATAAGAAAATAGAAAAAAATTGTGTTTGCACCATTAGAGAAATAATGGTAAAATTTTGCAACTGCATTATAGCTCATATTTTGTACAAATTACTATATTATAACTATGAGCTTCTACTCTCTCTAGGAGATTTTCGGTGGGACTCCGGCGATGGTCCAATGACCTCCTTTAAATTTCTAAAATGTAGAGTGTAGATTTGGGTCTTTTATGTATGAAATAGGGGTTTTGAGTGTTTTTCTCCCGATTTTAGTATAGATTTTTAAATTTTCGACACCCATAATGGTTCTCTCTTCTCTCAAGCATTTTCCTATATCAGTGTGAGTATTCTTCCTCGTTAACTCTAATGTCTGGCAGTGTTCAAAGTACAGCAGCAGCAGTGGCGACAGGAACAATGTCAACGATGGGTTTTGATGCGGATCTTACTTTCCAAACCACATTTATAAGAATATTGATGGTTCTCCTTTAATTGTAACCGGGTTTTTTTTGGGCAAATTTGCATCTTCTTCTTCTTCTTTTTTTTTTTTTTTTTTTTTTTTTTGTATGGTTATTTGTTTGACCCTTTAAGGTCTTGTAATTTTTTTTTTATTGATTTGTATATTGTTTGTTTTTATTTTAATATAACTATTTTTCATATTCTCAAAAAACAAATTATGAGTAATGCTACTAGACACAACTCTTTTAGCATGTGTACACAAATGTCATAGTTAAATTTTTTTTTCAATCATAACAAAAATAATAATAAATCATAATCAAACATCAAATAAAATATAATTAAAATAATAATCATAATATATTATAATTAAAATCACAATAAATTATAACTAATTATAAATATCATAATTAAAGTATATGATACACAACTCACACCTATAGCTATAGCTGCATCAAATAAAAAAAATAAAAAAACTATAGTTGCATGAGAGCTGCTCTATGTATTGAAAAATATTTGGTCAAAGGGTGGGTGCTAAAAATTTAAGTCGTCTTGATCTTGGTATGAGGCAGATGAATATATATATATATATATATTTATATCTTAAAAATGCTAAAGATTTTAAATATTTTATTAAAATTTCTATTCACATACTGTAGGCTCCACTCACGGGAGTGATGTGTGATCCAAACTCATGTGAGTGTTTGGTTAAATATTTGATAAAATATTTTGTAACCCTAGCATTGTTCTATCTGGTAATGCTCCAAAATCATATTTAAAAAAAACAAAGAAGAGGTTCACATATATTAGACTAAATGGGTGAGTTTAAAATTTAAAAGTTACTTTAATATTGGACTTGAAATCACTGAATTAGACCTGATGTTTGGTCAAATAGAATTTGAGATGACAAATATATTCTTAATGTGTTATACAAACTTTGTGCGGCCAAATCTTTGCTCACTTCTAGTATAAACAAAATATGAAAAATATTTGAGATTCTTAAAAAT
Source organism: Camellia lanceoleosa (assembly GCA_025200525.1). Lineage (NCBI taxonomy): Eukaryota > Viridiplantae > Streptophyta > Magnoliopsida > Ericales > Theaceae > Camellia > Camellia lanceoleosa. Next base: position 49,458,712 of record CM045759.1, read on the forward strand.
GTCTTAATTTAACAAACGATGACGTGACATGATAGGTGTACATTTAATTTATCATACCCTCAATTATATTGGGCTCAACATCTTTACCATGTATCTAAAATTTTGAGCGCTTCCTAGATGACCAAGTGTTTGGAAATAACTTAACATGTCAAACGAACCCTTAATCTAAATTTTTTAAATTAACAAAATAAAAAATTATGCCATATAAAAAAACACTAATCAATATATCAATTTAAATATTTTTTTTAATAATTTAAGAGGTCTATTTATATGATTTTATAATTTAGATAATCAAAATGATATTTTTTAATAAGTTAAAGAATCTCCATGTAAATAACTCCTAAAAATAAAAGTGAACAAACAAAATGGCAGGACTATTTTCCTCATCAATCCTTCCGCTGTAATATGCTTCCCATTGCAGCAACTCTAACTTTCTTTTTTTTTTTTTTTTATTTATGTATTTCAATGTTATTTATTTTTTTTATCTTCTTTTATTTATACACACAAGCTGTTTAAAGAATCTCTTATGTTTTTTCAAATATAGCCAATCTTGAATTTTTTTATTAAAATAATTATTGTAATAATTAATCCATTAAAGTGATTAAAATATGATAATATTAACTACAATAACTAACAAATCTCAATTAAATAATGCCTTGGAGATGCTCTTATACCAAAAAAAAGAGGAAAAAAGTAATATGCTTTGCCAATGTCTAAAATACCCTTCACCCTCACAACCTGCACCTTTGAACATCTCCAACAAACTAGTTATTTTTATTTTTTTAGCCAAAATAATGATTTTGGCATCTTCAACAATGACAAAATTTCAACTCCATTAAACTAGTTACCAAGTTAGCTATTTTAGCTTTGGGAAAATTACAGTGACATCCCTTAAAGTTTTGTTTAATACATAATTCCTCCTCACGTTTGAAAAATTACATTCATATTCATTAGATTTGTAATCTCATTACAAATTGGCTTTTAAATTGCTGATGTCATGCCTTAAAATTTTCTAAATGACTATTTTGTCCTTTTTTCCCAACCATTTCTTCTTGCTACCATTATGACTATATTCTATAACATTTCATCATTAAATTATACCTAAACATATTTTTATTGAATGATGATATAGAAATATAAATTTTATATAAAATTTTCAAACACAATGATATAGCTTAATCACATTTCACTTTAAAACAAAACACCCATAAACATGATTTATATTTACAAAAATATCACTATCATAATATTTTTATGATATTTTTTATATAAATTTTTATATACGAATAGAATTTTTCATTTTTATTTTCACCATCATTTTTCTTTCTCGTCTATTCACCCACATTTATTATAGTATTATCAAACACCTTCATTCATATTTATTACAGTATTACTGAATTTTTATATTTTTGTAGTTGGTGAATTTTAAAAACAAAATTACAAAATATTATACTTCTTAAGTATATATGGATGAGGTGTATCTAAGAAATAAAAAAAGTACTTAAAATATTAAAAAATTCAGTAAAAATAAAAAAACACAAAAATAAAAAATTTAATTTTTTGTGTGAGTTAAACCACAAAGATGATTGTTATATCTCTTGAAATGACATGAACAAAATATTAGTATTATTTTATTATTTTATACGTATAAAGACTAAGGAGTAAATATGCCATTTTAATTCGACAGGAGGGTAAATGTAATTTTTTAAACGTGAGGGATAATCTGTATTAAACAGAAACCTCAGAGGGTGTCCGTGTAATTTACCCTTTAGTTTTTGTTATTTTGACTCACCAAATGTAGGTAATAATTTTAACTAGTCAAACATTAAAAAATTAATATTTTTATTATTTTAAAATTACTTGTGTTGAGTTTATAAAAGATAATTAAAAATAAAAATAATATCTGAATAATATTGACAAAAAAAAAATATAGTTGGAATATATATTGAAAAAATGTATAACTAAAATAGAAAAATTAACTTTTGAATTAAAATATAACAAAATTTAAATAATTTGATGGAGAAGCTCCTACACATTATGTAAATATAAGTGGTCAAAAAAGGGTAGAAAAGTAATCTTAAATGATGCACTACAAATAAATGGCATTGAGACATCAATTAGGGTTTAGGCTCAAAGAATGAATGAGGCTCCCAGCAGAGAGATTGGGATTTTTTGAGGGTGGTTGCCCCTCTCTGCAACACAGAAGATGATCGGATCAAAGACCATCGGAGCCGATGATTTCACCTCCCAAATCAACAGCCCTCCTCTCTCTCTCTCTCTCTCTCTCTCTCTGTGTGTGTTTGCGTGTTTGCGAGTGGAAGTTTGGATCTTCTCCATCTTCTTCTCGCAGGAAATTCTATTTCAACCACAAACCTTTTCCCTTTACATTTTCAAATCCCTCCGTAAATTCCCAACCAAACACAGCATAAAGAAATGAAAGAAGAAAAAGAAAATGTTTTGACAGTCCTTCCGATAGGGTTAGAGGCTGTTGATTGCAGCACAAAAACTCAACCCTCCGGAAGCGCTGTCTTCGGCGAATCAATCGGAGGCTGTGACGATGTACTGTATTTTCTTCCGAGCACATGAGTCGGGCAATGAGAACCCGACCCGTTAATTGGCGGGGCAACTCGGAGGCTCTGTGAGAAATAAAGAGAGATAGATGGGTTACCATTTGTTTCTTTCTCCCACGGGCAATTGTTGTTGCAGCCATGGCGTTTTCGGATTCTCACCTGTTCATTCATAGATCTGAGCCTCAACTTTTTGGTTTTTTTTTTTTCACGATCCTGTGTTTGTGTTTGGTTGGGATTTAAAAATGTGTTTGCGTTTGGTTGGGGATTTAAAAATGAATTTAGAAAGAGAAAATGAAAACATTTCTGAAATTAGATGAAATTAATAAAAGATTTTTGAAATTTGGTAAAATTTATATTTCATTTATTTATTTTTATTTTTTTTTTTAAATTTTTTTTTCAAATTTTTCAATCAAATAAAACGTGAGTGTTAAGATTTATATATAGTTGATTTTATAGTAAAATCTTGTTATTTGTGTTGAGATTTGATTAGAAATTTTACCAGATTTAAAAAATTTGAAGGTTATTTTGTTTTGATATTGAACCGAGTTTACTGGGTATAAAAATTTATGGAACGGAGACCCAAATTATGGGTCTTCTTTTTCATAATTTCTTCTGATGTTAATAATTTGGGAAACTTTAACGGATAGTGTTATTAGCTGAATTTATTTATTTACAAATTTTTATTAATAAATTTATCACTATAAATTTATTGATTATATTAGTAAGTTTATTATTGTAAATTTATTTATCAATATCTATCATTTTTACTAATCACTTATTTATAAGAATTCAATCATCATCTTTCATATACACAAAGAATAAGAAAGATTAATAAATTTATCACTACAAAATAAATCTGAATATGAAATAAAGGAGGTAGTGGTGATATGGTGGTTGTATGCATGTGCATATGAAATAAAGGAGGTAGTGGTGATATGGTGAAGTGTAGATTGGTAAAAATAAGTCTTATTTAATAAAATTGAGAATATTATAAGTTTTTCTTAATTTTTAAAATTAAGAATATTATCAATTTTGCATAGTAATATTTCAGATAATTATTTCATTAATTGATAATAAAAAAAAATAGAGCATGAGATAAAACGTTTTTATCTTTTTATTTATTGGTTTGATTCAAATATTTAATACCACCGAAAATATTATCAGTTTTTTTTTTTTTTTTTTTTTTAGTTTGAAAACTAAGAATATTATCAGTTTTTTTATTTTCAAAAGTTTTTTTTTCTTTTTAGTTTTGTACACATGTTCTATTCTCATGTTCCTTTATAACCACAAAATTTTCAGTTTTGTACAAAAAAATAATTTAGTTTTTTTAATTCTGTCAAAAAAAATATTAGTTTTTTTTTTCACATAATTTTTTGTTTTAGTTTTTCAATTTGAAAGTTGATATTTTAAAATTTTAAAAATCAAAATAAATGTCAAATCATCATGTTCCTATACAGATAATTATAAATAATGAACAATCATTGTTTAAAGGGCAATTTCGACTATTAAAAATTTAATGAGACTTGAAGGACTAAAAAATTTTAGGTAAGACTAACTTCATAAATTAAAACTTGTGTGTAAATACAAAAAAAAAAAAAAAAAAAAAAAAAGTATTTCTATGTGAAAATTTCACTTATGTAGTTTTGAAAATTAATTATAAATAAGTGGTAAATTTTATTAATATTAATAATTAAAAAATAAAATTCATAAATGTATAATTTTTCCTATTTATATCCCAATTTATTTGGAAAATTTAGCCAAAATCCCTTAATTGGACCCTTATTTAATGAAAAAGAGAGCACAATTTATTTTGTTTCATAAACCGCCTAAGGAGAAAATACATAATTGAACAAAGACAACGTAAAATATATATTTTTTTCTTTAGACAATATTGTCAAAGTAACATATTACTATCAAACAGAGTAACATGTTACTGTGAGACAGAGTAACATATTACTGTCAAACAGAATAACTGTTAAACAGAGTAACATGTTTATGTTATTGTTACTGTTTATATCAATTTCGCGATAAAAATAATAATAATTTTTTTTTAAAGAATTTCATAGTCAATACGGATCGTATTTGATAGATCTTGATGAAAAGATTTTAAAAATACTAATTTTATTAAAAACCAACATTTATATCAAAAGTTATATTATTTTAAAGTTTAATATTTTAATAATGGTGGTATGTATTGGATTTTTCAAGAAAAACTTTTTCTGTATGTCCTTAATGCATTAAAATTTCATTATGAGGGGGTTTTGACCAAATCTCCTAATTTATTTTGTCCATTTATGAAATATTAATAGGGTGAAATACCAATAAATCTCAAAATGTGATTTTTTGAATTGTTTAATCCTCTATTTTTTCATGAACTCAAAGGTCCTATTGAAGTGGAAATTACAAAAAATAGTAGTCACTTGCACATTTGGGTTTAATTTTTGATGGATAAAAGTAAATTTTTTCAAATGTAAAATTACACATTTGGATAATTCGTACTATAGAGGTTTTGCATTTTCTCTCAGTCTAGAACAAATCTCACGTTACAAATAAGAACGTAACACTCTAATATAACACTCCAATATAGTACATTAGGAGGTTGTTTGGAATGATCTAAATAAGTGTATATTTTAACTTTTTACGAAAAGATGTGCAAAAAAGTAGAAATGTGACTCAAAAAGATAAAAATATAAAAATGTGCCCTAATATAGGGGATGGCAAACAACTTTTAAAAAACTCCTTAGTGTATTTTTTCCAAACGTAACACTCCAATCAATATAATTCCAAATATAACACTCCAATGTAACATACAAAAATACTAAAAAAACTCTTATTGTACTTTTTTCAAACGTAATACTCACAGTTTGAAATTATACACTCGTCAAAGCTTACTAAGAAATTTTTGTACTCCTTTTGGAATGGTTTGAAGAATCCTACATCTTTTATTGGAGTGTTACGTTTGAAAAAAATACATTTAAGAGTTTTTTTTGTGTGTTACATTGGAGTGTTACGTTTGAGTGTTAGATTGGAGTGTTATAGTTTGACATTATACACTTGTCCAAAACTTACTAAGGAGTTTTCGTACTCCTTTTGAAATGTTTGAAAAATCTCAAATCCTTTTGGATTGTTTGAAGAATCCCATATTTTAAGTCATTTTTATACTCCTTTTAGAATGTTTGAAGAATCTCACATTTCATGTCATTCCAAATAAAAAGATCATTATATAAAAATCCATCACAAATTTTATCCTCATAGGTTGTGTATCTTACTGTAACATCGCCCGGGGGTACCTGTATACGGTAAATAGTTTGGACCCTCGATTTATTTGATCTAGTCTCACGAGGGTAATATGAAACATAGATGAGAGTCCAAATCCGAGAACTTTTTATAAAAATTCCATTTTATCGCCAAAAATAGTTTGCGTCATCAGATCTCATAGTTGTCACATAATATTTTGGGAAATTAGGAAACCCGTGACTCGTGCTAAAGTCCCTGTTTGTCGTAACCAAAGATGTCTCAGTTTCGGAACCTTAGATATGAGAGGGGAAGATCTTTAATTGAGCACCCCCGCTCACCCAATCAAAGATTGGCGTATATTAAACCATGATATGAGTTTTATTTACTTTATATGTTCATATTCCAATTTATTTAAAAAATCCTAAAATTTACTATATGAAAGTGTGGGGATATATTTTCTAAGTACCAACACGTGGCATGGTGATGCCGACATGTCAGCCGAGGTGCCACGTGTCGTAGTAGTTATGCCGAGGTGATCTCGGAGTGCCGTGGTTATCTCCGAGGATATCGAAATCCGGGATAAGTGGATAAGGGACAAGAGTCCTAGGATGAAGGAAGACTTCATGATAGATAAAGATAATACTCTTAGGGGGTTTATCCTTATCTCTTAAGGAATCCAAAGTAAGCACTGAATTAGAGTCCATAGAAGTCAGGCTTCTAGTGGGACTAGGATTGAATAAACTATAAAAGAGAGGCACCCCCATGAGTCTAAGGTACGCAATTTATACTTTGAGTATTAAGTTTGGCACTATTGATTATCTTTGAGAAATATACTGACTTGAACGTCGGAGTGCCCCCGGGTGGAAGAACCACCGCCGGAGCCTTCTCTTTCTGTGCAGGACAACCAGGTGCCATCTATTCTGCCTGTGTTCTACAGCTGAATTACTAAGGAGGGCAGTGTGGTCGGAAAATTACTCACACAATTTGGCGTCGTCCGTGGGAACGTAAGACGAATAGATGGCCAGTAACGCACAAAAAGAAAAGGTTGGGGACAATGCTCCCGCTGGGAGTGGCAGGCCTATCGACCTTGACATTGAAGGAGACAACCACAACGAAGAAGCCTGTGACCAGGGGCACGAAGGAAAAGACGTCGGCCAGGAGGGCGACACTTCAAAAAAGACAGACCAAAGCAGGTACTATAACGAAGATAACCTCCAAGTATGGAGGGATAGGTGTCTACGGAGAGATGAGGAAGTAAAAGATTTGGCAGACAAGTTGGCAGACCGACAGTCGGTCATTAACTTCATGATGCAAAACAATGTCATGCAAATGCCAGACCCACCGCAGACACGATCCCAAAGAATTAATACCCAGAAGGGAGGAAGGAAAATAATTCCCGAAGCACCTCAGCACACCAGGAGCGGAAGGCACTCTCACCCGCCTTCCAGGGAAGTCGGACGAGAGGAGCCGAGACAAGAGAAGTCCCAAAGGACATATCACACGAAGGACCCAGAACACAGAGAACATCGGCATGTCCAAAGGCAGGCGCTCTGCTTTGACACAACCCATGGAGAAAGATCAAAGCGGGCCCACCACGAGGCCGAAAGTAGTGTGCCAAAAAGACTGAAGTCAAAAGATAGCCGAGCTCCAGGGAGGAGCAAAGAAGACTTGAGAAATTACCTCAAGAGGAAGGAACATAATGCTGAAGCTGAGGTTACATCACCCTTGCCGACGCAGAAGGCTGTTTATTATGTAAGTAAAACTTTGGCCGATGCAGAAACAAGGTATCTACCACTAAAGAAATTAATGCTGGCCTTAGTAATGGCCTCAAAGAAGTTGAACCATTACTTTCAGGCACACAAGATTGTGGTGCTAACAGAGCACCCACTGAAGTCCTTATTGCAACAAGGATACTTAACAGGAAGAATAGCAAGATGTGCAGTTGCCTTGGGCCAATATGACCTGGAGTTCAGGCCCAGAACAGCAATTAAGGGCCAAGTTTTGGCCGACTTCATGGCAGAATTCACGCCTGAATCCTTCGAACATCGGGCTCTGTTGAGCCAAGATGAACGTTGTCCCAGCAAGCAAGGAGAATCCCAGCCTAAGGCAAAAGAGCAAAGGAAGGAAAAACTCAGACCACTACTACAAAAATAGTTAAAGATCACACTTTGATAAAAAAAAAGATCTCACTTTTATTGGAAGTGTGATAAAAAAAATTAGATTGATATTTTAATCACACTTAATTTGATTGAGTGTGATAATATTTATTTTTTATGTCACTTTTCAATTAAGTGTGATTATATATATATTTTTTAATCACACTTTCTAATTAAAAGTGTGATTATATATACACTACTACTTTTTAATCACACTTTTTAAACAAGTGTGATTATATATATATTTTTTAATCACACATTCTAATTAAAGTGTGATTGTTTATATATTTTTTAATCACACCTTTTAATTAAAGTGTGATTATATATACACTACTACTTTTTAATCACACTTTTTAAGTAAGTGTGATTGTATATATATATTTTAATCACACATTCTAATTAAAGTGTGATTGTTTATATATTTTTTAATCACACCTTTTAATTAAAGTGTGATTATATATACACTACTACTTTTTAATCACACTTTTTAAGTAAGTGTGATTGTATATATATATTTTAATCACACATTCTAATTAAAGTGTGATTGTTTATATATTTTTTAATCACACCTTTTAATTAAAGTGTGATTATATATATACTACTACTTTTTAATCACACTTTTTAAGTAAGTGTGATTGTATATATATATTTTAATCACACATTCTAATTAAAGTGTGATTGTTTATATATTTTTTAATCACACCTTTTAATTAAAGTATGATTATATATACACTACTACTTTTTAATCACACTTTTTAAGTAAGTGTGATTATATATATATTTTTTAATCACACATTCTAATTAAAGTGTGATTATTTATATATTTTTTAATCACACATTTTTAATTAAAGTGTGATTATATATACACTACTACTTTTTAATCACACTTTTAAAGTAAGTGTGATTATATATATATTTTTTAATCACACATTCTAATTAAAGTGTGATTATTTATATATTTTTTAATCACACATTCTAATTAAAGTGTGATTACATATACACTATTACTTTTTAATCACACTTTTTAAATAAGTGTGATTATTTTTATATTTTTTAATCATACATTCTAATTAAAGTGTGCTTATTTATTTATTTTTTAATCACACAATGTAATTAAAATGTGATTATATATACATTACTACTTTTTAATCACACTTTTAAAATAAGTGTAATTATATATATATATATATTTAATCACACTTCCTAAATAGGTGTGATTGTATAAAATATTTCAAATTTATTTTTATATAAAATATACAATTCTCAAATTTTTAATCACACTTAGTCTGATTGAGTGTGATAATATTAATTTTTTATGGTACTTTCTAATTAAGTGCGATTATATATATATATATATATGGTAAATTACACTGACACCCCCTAAGGTTTATGTTTATTACAGTTCCCCCTTCACGTTTTAGAAATTACATCTCCCTTCCTGAGGTTTAAAGTTTCATTACAGATTCCCCCTTAGAAATTTAATTTTTTTAAATACTAATTTTGCCCTTACTGGGTAAATTACATTGACACTCCTTACATTTTGAAAATTACAATCCCCTTCCTAAGGTTTAAAGTAGCATTACCAATTGCCCCCCTCGGTTAGTATTAGTTGGAAAAAAAATTCATTGAAAAAAATTAATTGGAAAAAAAATTATTTGAAAAAAAAATTGTTAGTAAAATTTTTAAATTTCTGTTTAAAAACCAACATAAACTTATTTTTTGAACTTACGTTTTTTTCTCAAATTTACAAACTGAAACAACCATTTATAAATCAAAAAAATTATCAAATAAGTTTTTATGACAATTTTTAAAATTTTTGTAAATATAAATTGAAAACTGAAAACGAAAGGTTACCAAACAGGCTTCAGACGGTGAAAATATCATAAAATTAACAAATAATTAAATAAGCTACCAACATAAGAAATGACTTATCAAAAGATTATTAGGCTATGTATGGTTTGATTTTTATAAAAAAAAAATTAAAATTAAAAATTAATTTGGTTAAGAAATAAAAAATAAAAAATAATTATCATTTTTATATAATTTTTATCTTTCGAGTGGTTAGAAATAATTTTTTATAAATTAAATTGAAACGGTCATACGTATGTATATAACCTGTCCAAAAGTTAAAATGATAATTATTTTTTACCCTTAAATGATAATTATTTTTTAGTTTTTATTTCTTAATCAAATTAATTTTTAATTTTTAAATTTTTTTTCTAAAAATCAAACCATATATGGCCTAAGAATCTTTTGATAAGTCATTTCTTACGTTGGTAACATATTTAATTATTTGTTAATTTTACAACATTTTTACCATCTAAAGCCTGTTTGTTAAGGTGCCATTTGGTAACTCTTACGTTTTCAGTTTTCTATTTATATTTACAAACATATAAAAAACTCAAATAAAAATTTGTTTGATAAATTTTTTATTTATAAATCAGTGGTCTCAGTTTATAAATTTGGCCAAAAAATGTGTTTCCGTTTTGAGTTTTGAGTTTTTTTTTTTTTTTTTTTTTTTTTTTCACCCAACACTAGCTACCACCCGCCACCATTTTCCACCACCGTCTTCCGCCACCACCACCCACCACTCATCCCCACCCACACCTGCTACCACCACTCACCACCCACCTGCCACCACCACCCACCACCAACACCCACCTGCCAGCCACCATCACCCACCACCCACCGCCCACCTACCACCCACTCGCCACCACCACCCACCTGCAATCTACCCGCTGCCCACCACTACCATCCACCGCCCGCCACCTATCCGCTGCCACCACTCAGCACCCATCTACCACCACCATCCACCACTCGCTACCACCCGCCACCCACCATCACTACCCACTAGTCACCTACCGCCCACCCGCCACCACCACCACCACCACCCACTACTACCCACCACCACCACTACCACTCACTCGCTATCACCTGCCACCTTCACCTACCCACAACCACCACCACCCGCCATCCGCCACCTAACTGCCACAACCACCCAACACCCGTCACAACTACCCACCACCTGTCGCCACCATCCACCACCCGTTACCACCACCACCACCACCACACATTTGCTACCACCAGCCACCGTCACCCATCCACCCACCATCACCACCCGCCGCTTACCTGCCACCACCACCCACTCACTACTACCCACCACCGTCATCCACCCATCCACCACCACCATCGTCATCCATCCACCCACCACCACCACCCGCTATCCGCCACCCATCTGCCACCATCGCCCACCACCACCACCTACTCGCTACCACCCACCACTCGTCACCATCACCGACCTATCCACCCACCCACTCGCCACCACCCGCTACCCTCCACCCACCGTCACCACTTTCCACTACCGTCTTCCGCCGCCACTTGCCATCACTTGCCATTTCTCACTCTTTTTTATATTTTTAATTTTTTTAAAACATTTTGTAAATTACCAAACGCGTTTGTAGTTTATGTTTTTCTAAAAATAAACAAAAACCAGTTTATAAATTTTTTGTAAATATAAACTGAAAACGTAAACGTTACCAAACAGATCCTAACCATTTCATTTTTAGTTTTCAATTTATATTTACAAAAATTTAAAAAACCGTCATAAAAACTTGTTTGATAATTTTTTTGATTTATAAATGGTTGTCTCAGTTTGTAAATTTGAGAAAAAAATGTAAATTCAAAAAATAAATTTACGTTTGTTTTTAAATAGAAATTTAAAAATTTTACTAGCAAAAATTTTTTTCAATTAATTTTTTTCCCAATTAATTTTTTTTGGATAAATTACACTAACACTCCCTAAGGTTTATGTTTATTACGGTTCCCCCCTCACCTTTTGGAAATTACATTTCCCCTCTAAGGTTTAAAGTTTCATTACAGATTTTTCTCTTTAGCAATTTAATTTTTTTAAATACTAATTTTGCCATCACTGGGTAAATTACATTGACACCCCTCACATTTTAGAAATTACCATCACCCACGCATCCACCATGACCATCCGCCACCTACCCGCCACCACTTGCCATCTTCCACTACCACCCACCACCCACTACCCGCCACCACCCACTCGTTACCACCCACCAGCACCACCACCACCCGCCACCGTCACCTACCCACCCACTACCACCACCCACCACTGCCGCCACTTGCCACCCCTTGCCATTTCTCACTCTTTTTTATATTTTAAATTTTTTTAAAACATTTTGTCAATTACTAAACGCGTTTGGAGTTTATGTTTTTTTAAAAATAAACAAAAACCAGTTTATAAAATTTTTGTAAATATAAACTGAAAATGTAAACGTTACCAAACAGACCCTAACCATTTCATTTTCAGTTTTCAATTTATATTTACAAAAATTTTAAAAACTGTCATAAAAACTTGCTTGACAATTTTTCTTATTTATAAATGGTTGTCTCAATTTGTAAATTTGAGAAAAAAAAGTAAATTAAAAAAATAAGTTTACATTGGTTTTTAATCAGAAATTTAAAAATTTTACTATCAAAATTTTTTTTTAATTAATTTTTTTTCTAATTATTTTTTTTTCAATGGAATTTTTTTTTCAACTAATACTAACAGATGGGACAATGATACTTTAAACCTTAGGGAGGAGATTGTAGTTTCTAAAATGTGAGAGGTGTCAATATAATTTACTAGTGAGGGTAAAATTAGTATTTAAAAAAATCAAATTGCTGAGGAGAATCTGTAATGAAACTTTAAACCTTCAGAAGGGAGATGTAATTTCCAAAACGCGTTTGATATTTTAATCACATTTAATTTGATTGAGTGTAATAATATTTATTTTTTATGTCAGTTTTTAATTAAATGTGATTATATATATTTTTTAATTTCATCTTCTAAATAAATGTGATTATATATAATTTTTTTAATCATAACTTCTAAATAAGTGTGATCTATGTGATCAAAAAAATTTGGAGGGAATATTTACCGCCTAATTTTATTATTTTTAATTATTTATTATTTCTCTGTACATACCCCTCTTTTCCACTCTCTTATTGTCTTGAACCCTAACCCCGTCAAATAGAAAGCAGGGAAGCTTGAGCGAAATCAGAGGGCAACGGTGAGCTAGCGGGGGCTGCGACGACGACTGTACTTCACTCTCACGCTCATTCTCACGACAGAGGTATGTCTTCTCTTCCTCTCTCTCTCCCTCTTGCTATCTTGCTCTCTTGTGCCGCCAACTACACTCCCTCGAACAGCAATGCCTCTTCGTGTCCCTCTTTCGCAGGGTATGTACTCTACATCCTTTTATCAATTTTTGAGGCTCATAACACTTAAGGGATGTTATTTAAGCCCATCATTAGGACACCATTTTGGTGCACAAATTTGAATATCATCAAGCTTCATTGATGAGATTGTCTGTGTTTTGTAGGTGGAGATCGATTGATCTGTCCTAGTGGATTTAACTGATAATATCAAATAAATAATATGGATTGGTGCTATATGGACAGGGATAGTAGTTCTCATTGTGTTTGTTTTTATGTATAGTGCATATTGCAAAGAATTCGCTGGATGCGTTTTTGTGTTCTGTTCTAAACTAATATGGAATGCTATTTGATCTTTTTTCTTCTTTGAAAGGTACTGAGTCTTCTATAATTTGCCTACAGATTGTGGGACAGTTGAAATCCTTGCAGCTTGCAAGCCTAACAGCAGAACGAGATGGTGAAATTCGGAAGGCTGCTTTAAATACTCTAGCTACAGGTTATAAGATCTTTGGTGAGTTCTGCTCTTATCAAGCTGTAGACTTTATTTGGTGTTTGGTTTCTTGGAATACACAAGGGCTTGAAGTTTTAAATCCTGCTTAATTTTTGATTGATTGCTTCTAGGTCTTGTGTTTGTTTTAATCTTTTTTCCATTAATTTTAACTTTGGGAAGAAATGCCAATGCTTACGGAAAATTATTTATTTAGTAGTTTTCTTAGAATGTTTATTGTATTCTTTAGTGTCAGCTGCTTAGGCTGTCTGATTCAATTTTTTCTTAGGTGATGACATATGGAGATATGTTGGAAAGTTGACAGAAGCTCAAAGGAGCGTGTTAGATGATAGATTTAAATGGACTAAGAAAAAATGACTATAACTGGTCAAATTCGGTGCAGATCGATACATTTTTCCCAATTGACTCCCTGAGCAATAATGACTATAAACTGCCAGAGAAAATCATGAAGCATGCTGTTAAACCACTGAATGCTAGTCTTCCCTTGCAATACTACTTGGACCAGGGTGGTACAAATTCCATTAGTTTCTATGTCTACTTGCACTTCTGTGAACTAGAGAAACTCCAGGATAATGCGATAAGGGAATTTGACATTTTATTGGATTGGAACTCTTGGGCCAAATCTGTTGTTCCTAGTTACCTGAAGACAAATACCAGCAGCAAAGAAAGTCCTGTTAAAGGAGGTGCGAATGGAGAACTATGGCTAAGTATTGAAAGAACAAAAAGATCAACACTTCCCCCCATCCTCAATGCCATGGAGTTTTACGTGGAAAAAGATATGTCAGAATTACCTACAGACGCAGAAGATTGTACGTTTTAATTCCATATTTTCCTATTTTAGTGAAAATATAAACCTTACAGATTCACCTTCTTTTCATTTTCTCGCATATATTTCTGTATTGCGTTCAACTGTTACAACTAGTAATAGCATGATGAGTGGTTTGGGATTCAAGGTAATGCAGCCATTAACAAAGGTGATGATCACTCAAAAAGAACTATGAAAAGGTTTAATTTATTCTTTCTTTCTATTAAGATTTCCAGATTTGATAGTAATTTGGTTGGTACTAATTATGGATTATTATGATTTGAGACTTTTGTTAATTTGTTGCCAAGGTAGTTCTCAACTGGGTTCTTATGCATTTTCCATTTGAGTTATAGGGTATTATTCTAGTACTGGAAAAACTTCTATGGTCTCATTATTTCTGGACGTGGCCCTGATGTAGACAAGCATACAGGTTTCTTTGTTTTGCAGAATTTTATTGCTTGTAATACCTTCTCCATGTCGAGTTCTTAATTTTTACAAATCAACACTCCTTTGAAATTAATTTGCACAAACACCATGTTTATTTTTCTCATTTATACTGCTTTTCATCTGTTCTTGTTTCATTCTCCTCTATTCGGCTTAACTTGTTTCATATCATTCTCTTTTTACCTTCTAAAATATTAGTTGATGCTATGGTGAATATCTCATTGACGTATCGGGTGAAGAAAAATTGGCAAGGAGATCCGTGCAAGCCAATGAATTCTTCATGGAATAATGTAAATTGCAGCTACAATGGTTAACAATTCACCAAAAATTACGTCATTGTGAGTATCCTACCATCTTTATGCCTATATATCAACACTGACCATAACCATTTAATCTCTAAATGGAGTTGCATTTCTTTCATTCAGGAACCTTTCCTCTAGTGATTTGACTGGGGAAATAGCTCCTGCTCTGTTTGGTCTCAAATCATTGAAGTATTTGTAAGTATTTTCTTCTTCACCAATGCAACTCTAACTATCTAAGCATTTTAAAATTACCTGTTCCAGTTTTGGCAACAACAGGAGGAAAACTTATGGCATTCCCTAAAAGAAAAAATAAATTAACTTCTACTTTATTTCTCATTTCTCTTTCATTTTCTTTGCCCTCTACAAATTTAGTATCCAAAAAAAAAAAAAAAAAAAAAACACCCTAATAAGAACAAAAAGATTTATATGGGAAGGATTCCCTCTCATGATACTGGTAACCAGCAGTATAGCTTGTTTGTTTGCAGGGATTTATCATACAATAGCCAACTGGACCTGTGCCAGAGTCGTATTTAAAAGGACATCTTTGCAAGAAACTTAGAACAATGCATAAGAACAGAATGCTTTGCAACAAATTTAAGCCATAGTAGAGCTTGAATTCATTGTTGGGCAATGACTAAATTGGCCTTGGAAATTTTCTTTCCATTGTACTTGTAGGTGAATGGAAAAGCACTTATGCTTGATGAAATTATAAACTATGTGCAGTCATTGCAACGACAAGTCGAGGTAAATTAGGACTTGTTCTATACCATGGGGTTTCATTTTGATTGCATAATTGAGTTCTATGACTTAATGGGTGTTGTGTATTCATTTTGTATTTTGTAGTTTCTGTCAATGAAGTTAGCTTCTGTGAATCCAAGGTTGGAATTTTGTTTGTTGCCCACTGATACTATATTTCTTGACAGATTGATCGTATTGCTCGTGTTGCATTTGAGACTATTCGGAAACGGGGTAGGAAACTCTGTTCTGTTGATAAAGCAAATGTTTATTTAATGCAACTTGTGCCCACTGATACTATATATATGAACAAACAATGCATTTAAAAATATGCATAAACAATGTGATTAAAGAATATGGAAGCCTTATTTCTTATTATTTTTTTTAAATACCTCCTTTTCGTCATCTTTATTTAAACCCACTGAACTGTTAAAAGAAAAGCCACACTCACAATTGTAAGAAATTTCACATTTTTTGTTGTCTTTATTTCCTTCATTTTCAGGGGGTTTGCTGTCAAGACTGACCTTTCAACCATTCAAAGTTCTCTTTTTTGTTCTCATGTAAAAAAACCTTTCATTTGTGTTTTGAACTTTATCTCAAATCAAGATTCAAGAATCATTTTTGCATCGCAGCCAGCCATGTCTAGTTTGTTCCCCCAGAATTCAAGTTTCTCACCTGTAAGAACTGCTTCTCCACATATAAGGACCAACCCAGATGTTGATAGGTATATTATATGACCCTTTTTTATTCGATTTCGATTCTAATGATTGGGTAGTTTTTGATGAGTTTATAGCTTTGATTGAATTGTGTTTTATATGTTTCCGGGTATTCTTAATTTCTTGTAGTCAGTACTTGGCATGGCTCTTAGCAGAGCACCAGAAGCTTGAACTTTTCGTGCAAGTCGTTCCCATATGCGGCCGACTGTTGAATCAAGGTTGGCAACTACCTTTGGTTTTGGATCTTGTCTTTCTATGTTTCTATTGGGTTATCTTGTTTTTTGACTAATTTCTATAATGGTTCTGTTATATTATGAGAGAGAGAGAGAGAGAGAGAGAGAGATAGGAAGAGGGGACTGGGATTGTGCATAAACCAAATTGGCTTCCAATTGGTTTTCTTGTTTTCAATTTTTTTCTAGTTGAAGTTTGAAGGGATATTAATTTAAATTAAGGTTATGATTTGTGTTGCATATGTATTTAGAATTAGAGATTCTTGAATATTTATCACAAAAAAAAAAAAAAAAAAAGAATTATAGATTCTTGAATGATGTTGGGATTGAACTTATTGGATTTTTTTCTTGAAAGATGTATTGGGTACTATTATAGATGTGAGGGAATAGTAATCTCACATAAATATTTATGTACAAAGTTTTATTCATTATTGCTATTTTATAGCTATATTAATTTATTTTTTTTATTTTTCAGGTCAGAAATTTCTTGGAAAAATGCAAAATATGGTCAAAGAATTCAAGAATTTCGTTTTTTCAATTTTTTTTTTAAATATATGTAATCACAGTTAAAAACTTTTTATTAATTTCTTTGTACATACTTTTGAATATTTAATTTTTATTTATGAAAATATATGATGTTATTCTATTTAATATATGGTTGTGATTCAAAATATAGTATATAGTGTGTAGTATATTCTTCAAATGCACGTACAAAAACAATATTGATTATTCTTTAAATATGTCGATTTTTTTTTAATTATAAATTTTATTAGTTATTAATCACACTTAAAAGATGTGATCTAAATGTTATTAATCACACTATCTAAATGATTTTAATCACACTTAAAAGGTGTGATCTAAATGTTTTTAATCACACTTAAAAGGTGTGATCTAAATATTTTTAATCACAATTAAAAGATGATCTAAATGTTTTTAATCACACTTAAAAGGTGTGATCTAAATGTTTTTAATCACACTTAGAAGGTGTGATTGAATTTTTTTTAATCACACTTAAAAAGTGTGATGTAAATGTTTTTAATCACACTTAAAAGGTGTGATCCAAATGTTTTTAATCACACTTAAAAGGTGTGATCTTAATATTTATAATCACACTTAAAAGGTGTGATCTTAATATTTTTAATCACACTTAAAAGGTGTGATGAAAGCATTTTTTAATGACACTTAAAAAGTGTGATTAAAAATGACCCTTTTTAATCACACTCCCAAAGACCACACTTTAATAAAATTTAAAAGGTGTGATTAAAAATCATACATCACACCAAAAAAGTGATCTTTATCTATATTTGTAGTAGTGGACCCTGCAGCATCTACATTGGCGACTCCTTCAAACTGTTTGTCGATGGAAGTTCAAACTGGCAAGGAGCAGGGGCAAGGGTACTACTGATATCTCCAGATAGAGAAATAATAGAACAGTCTATCTGTTTGGGGTTCAAAGCCTCAAACAATGAGGCGGAATACGAAGCCTTAATTGCAGGGCTAAAGCTGGCGACAGCAGCAGAAGCAGATGAGGTAATAGTTTTTTATGATTCACAGCTTATTGTTAACCAGTCAACAGGAGAATTTGCAGCCAGAGACGAAAGGATGTTGGCATATGTAAAAGAGGTCATCAGATTGGTAGCCTTATTTCAGAACTGCCGACTACTCCAAGTAAGCCGGGATGATAATAGCCACGCCGACGCGTTGGCCAACCTGGCAAGTTCAATGTAGACTGGAAAAACAAGGACAATTATGATTGACTATATGTCGGGCCCGAGCATAGAACCACAGAACACAGAGCAGGAAGCAATGTGTGTGGACATGGGGCCAAGCTGGATGGATTCAATTGTTGCATTCCTAAAAGAAGAAAAGCTGCCAGAAGACCGCAAGGAGGCACACAAAGTCAGATTGAAGTCGGCAAGATTCAGTCTGACTGCGGACGGACATCTCTACAGAAGGTCCTTCACTGGACCCCTTTTAAGGTGTGTACACCCTTTGCAGGTTGGAGATTTTTTATATGAAATTCATGAAGGAGTTTGTGGAAGCCACATTGGGGACAGATCACTAGCCCATAGGGCCATTACCCAGGGGTATTGGTGGCCCTACATGCAAAAAGATGCAGAGGCATACGTGAAGAAGTGCGAACAATGCCAAAGGTTTGCACCTTTGATACACCAGCCAGCTGCTGACCTGAATCCAGTGTCCAGCCCTTGGCCGTTTGCCTAGTGGGGCATGGATCTTGTTAGACAACTTCCCCAGGCAACTGGGCAGAGAAAATACTTGCTGGTAGCAACAGATTACTTCACGAAGTGGATAGAAGCAGAACCTCTTGCCAAAATCTGAGATGTGGACGTCAAGAACTTCATATGAAGGAACATCATCACCAGATTTGGCATTCCAAGAGCCATAGTTGCCGACAACGGAACGCAGTTTGACAGCAAACTCATCAAGAACTTTTGTGCGAAATTCAAGATCAAGAATTACTTTTCAACACCAAGTTTTCCCCAAAGTAATGGGCAAGCAGAAGCATCCAACAAAGTAATTTTGGATGGAATAAAGAAGAGGCTGCAGGCAGCAAAAGGAAAGTGGGTAGACGAATTGCCCAACGTACTTTGGGCATATCAGACTACGCCAAGAAGATCAACAGGGGAATCCCCTTTTGCCATGGCCTATGGCACAGAAGCAGTCATTCCACTGGAAGTCGGCATCCCAGGGATCCGAACCCAGGGAGTTGAGAATGGGACTAATGATATACTCTTAGCTCGAGATCTGGATCTTTTAGAAGAACGAAGAGAGAAAGCTGCAATTCAGCTCGCAATATACCAGCAACAGCTTGCCAGAGCTTACAACAAGAAGGTCAATCCAAGGGATTTTCAAGTCGGCGACCTAGTCCTGAGAAAAGTCATCGGCAACAAGAAGGATCCCAGAGAGGGCAAGCTTGGCCCAAACTGGAAAGGACCCTACAGAATCACTTCGGTATTAGGCAATGGAGCCTATCGACTTGAAGATAATGAGGGCAAAGCATTGCCTAGACCATGGAACACTTGTAATCTGAAATTTTTCTATCATTAGATGTTCCTTGTTATTTTTTCAACATAATCAATAAAATCATAGCAGAATTCCTCTACACTGATAAAAGATGCGCAATATTGTTTCTGAACAATGAGAACCCAAGTGGAACTCAGGTTCACATTGGGGGTAAAGAGAAGAAGAATATGCTTAACACTTGTTGAAATTTGTAGCAATTTACAAGTTGAAGTTAAGCTGAGATTATTCCTTATCTTTACTTGTTGAAATTTGTAGCAATTTACAAGTTGAAGTTAAGCCGAGATTATTCCTTATCTTCACTTGTTGAAATTTGTAGCAATTTACAAGTTGAAGTTAAACTGATTCCTTATCTTCACTTGTTGAAATTTGTAGCAATTTACAAGTTGAAGTTAAGCCAAGATTATTCCTTATCTTCACTTGTTGAAATTTGTAGCAATTTACAAGTTGAAGTTAAGCCGAGATTATTCCTTATCTTCACTTGTTGAAATTTGTAGCAATTTACAAGATGACGTTAAGCCGACATATGATCATCTATTGAAATTTGCAGCAATTTACAAGAAAATCTAAGTATATTGTTTAAACACTTGTTGAAATTTGTAGCAATTTACAAGTAGATCATTGTTTAGCACTTGTTATAACTTGAGAAAGGTTTATAGTATATGTTAATCCTTGTTGAAATTTGTAGCAATTTACAAGTAGGTTAGACCGAGGTCACTGTTTAAACACTCGTTGAAATTCATGAAAAGTATGCAGGTGTAGACACCCCATTTTTGACCGTCCTCAAGACTTGGACGTCACCGCTTGAACACTCGATGATTACCCATGTTTGTGTTTGTTTGGAGTTCCCGGAGTTCTCGGCTACGCGCCTTGCCTCAGGATCTCCGAACTCGACTGTTTTGTGTTTGGTTTTGCACCAAACACTTGTGCTTTGCCTTGGAGGGGCAGGGAATGCTTTGTGAGGCATCCCCACACACCACCGGCAGTGGCTAGAGGCCACCGGCTGATTGGTGTTGCCATCGGCACTATATTGTGCCGGTCGGCACTATTTTGTGCCGGTCGGCACTCTTTTTGGCAAAATGATCATTTTGCCCTGCCGATCACTTTACAGCTGTTTTTGAAGATATTTTCAAACAGCTTTCTGGCGCTTGTTTCCCCTCCATACACGTGTATGGAGGGATGAGCCCTTTGATGCCTTAACTTGTAAGTTTTGGTTGCCTATAAGGAGAGGCTTCTTCTCTTGGCTCAAGGGTTAGAAGATTTGGAGAATTAGACATTTTAGGAGAGGGAGAAGCTCTGGTTTTAGGTTAGGTTTTGTGTATCTATCCTATTTCTCTCTTTCTCTCTTGTTTTGTACACTAGGTGTTTGTGACTTACTATTGCTAACCAACACCTAGTGTTTCACCTTCCTCTTGGAACTGAGGTGCTAAGGGCTTGTTCTTGGTGTTCTTGGCTGGTTTGAAGCTTAAAGAGGCATCAAGGTCACCATTGTTGGAGTTGATCATCAAGGGTAAGAAACTACCCCTTTTTCCCCCATTCTTGCACTCCATTTTTGCCTAGTTTAAAACAGTTTTTGTGCTTAGTCTATAACACATAAAAGTTCTGTTTTTTAAGCCTCTTTATTGTTTATTAAGAGTGCTTGGTGGTTTGGGTAGGTTTGACCACCCTTAGGCCTTGAAAAGGCCTCATTTTGTGCTATTTTGTTGAGATCCGAGACCTTGGTGCTTGGGCCTCTTCACCACTGAAATCTTGAGGGATTTCAATGGTGAAGAGGGTGCCTTGAGGTCCCAAGAAGGAGAGGGCCACCCCCTCTCCTTGATGTCCTTGAAAAGGGCAAATTTTGGCCTCTTGAGGGAGCATAGTTTTGATTGTTTGTTGAGCATGTCTTGGCTGGATTTTATGTTTATTATGCCCTAATATGACATTGCTAAATGTTGGTTTTAGCACTCCTTGCATACTTTGCATAGTTGCTTTGTAATGCCTTAATAGTCCCTTAACATGCCTAGGTTGTATGCCTTTATTTCTAGCATGTTTTAGGCTTAGATTCATGAAGCTTGTATGCTTATTTTGCCATGTATGAGGTCTGTCCATGCTTGTTTTGGTCGACCATAACTTATATTTCATAGTCTCTTTGTATTTGGCTTGTTGGCCTTAAGAGCATGAATGTGTAGCATGCCTTTGTTTGCATCTTTTCAATGGTTTGGAACCATTTAGCATGTCATTTCAGACCCTTTGGTGTGCTTGTATGCTTACCTTAGTTGCCTCTTTAATGCTTTGAAAGCATGTGTTGCATGCTCCATGTTTTGGCCTTAATGCATGCCTTTGATTTCAAGCCTCTTAGATGCCATCTAAGTAGCCATTTGGCTTTGTTTTAACATGCTAAAAACCTATTTTTAGTTGTTTAATGCATGCCATATTTGTTTTGTATAAGTATAGTTCAATGCCCCATTGACTTACTTTGAATGTTGGACCTATGTGTGCATGCTTTGTGTACTTTGTTGCTTGGTTTGGCACCATGTTTAGCATGATTTTCAGAGCTTTATATGCATGCTAGTAGTCCATTGTTGTACCCCTTTAAGTGTGCTTAAGGGTTGTTTGTTATGCTCAAGTGTTGGTGCCTTAGCTTGTGCATGTGTGCATGTGTGTTTGGCCCTCATGACTTAGCATCTTGGCCATTGGTTTTAGGCCTATTTGGAGCTGCCTAATCCATGTTTAAGTCCACCCCATTGACTAGTTTGCATGCTTGTTTTGTATGTGTGTTTTCATGCTAGCATCCTTGCATTGCATTGCCATGTTGCATGCCTAGGTAACATGCTTAGGGCTTCATTGCATTGACATGCATGCTAAGCCTCTTGAAGTGAGTGTGATAGAGGTTTAGCACCCTTGTTTGTTTGTTTGCATTACATGCATTTGAAATCAAAATTGCACTCTTGGTTCTTTGAGCCATCATGCATCGAAATGCATGATTGGTGGTCCGAGAATCGAGGCACATCTTCCTTTGAGTCATTAGTATGATAAGGAGTGTGTTTGGTGCATACATGCTTTGAATTACATTGCCATGCAAGTTGTGCCCTCTGCTGCTATGAGTTGCAGGTTCTGCAGGCATTTTGTGCCGATCGGCACTTTTTAGTGCCGACCGGCAGTATACTGGCAGCCGATGGATGAATTCAGTGCCGGTGGCCACATCCTTCAGCCGGTGGTGTTCTACCCCAGCCGGTGATGATCTCCAGTGCCCAAAGAAGTATTCCTGAAGTTTTGACAGTCTTCAGAGGAGGAAAGCAGGGAAAACAGAGGCAATCATGCATGGCAGTGCGATTCTGAGCGAGTTCCGGGCGTGTGATGCATCTTGCCCTCTTCCCGAGGCATTTACTGCTTTAATTAACTTAGTTAGTTTGTTAATTAATTTAGTTAATTTGTAATATTTAATTAGCTAGCGTAGTTAATTATTTGTATTATTCTTTCGGTCCCTCCGAGCGAGGGCGTAATTGTAATAAGTGTGGGTGTGTGGGTGTATGTCTTCCAACCCCCATTTCTTTCTACCCTTTTATTTACCTGCTTATGATGGTAGATTAGGGCATATTTATCTTAGCATACCTTATGCTATGCATGCGTGCATCCATGCATTTGTTTACATGCACCGGGCTCGGTACATCATACAAACCGCATTGTATTTTCAATTCCAATTTGAATACGTGCGTCGAATAAAGTGCATTTCACATGCCATCTTTAGGGTTAGCCGAGCTTATCCTAATTACATGTCGTATGCGATGCATTAGACACTCTAACATGAACTAGGGCATGCATGTTTGCTAACTAGTTTATTGTTTTGGCACGGAGTACGATGTAAGTGTTTATGCTTTAGCATATCGCATGCGTGTGAATGCTAAACATGACAGTATGATCACCATGTGGCTAACTGCTTATGTGAGATAAACTGTTTGAATGCCTGTGGGTGGAGGTTGGATTGCCTGAGTTGGAAAAACTCGTTGAAATCCGTGTTTTAGCCTACTTGCGAGTAGCAAATTCCAAAGCATTTTCAAAACGAACGGATATGCAATGTTTATTTCCAAATTAGGCAATCTAGTCTATACTTGTTTGCTGTGCGCATAACATAGTAATTCTAGGTTAATAATTGGAATAAGAATACATAACGTTTTCAAAATCGGATATCACGGTTAGTAGAGGCCGGTCTTCGGACCGGGCGAAAGGGGGTGCTCATAGCTGACCTTCCCCGATCGTACCCAAGCTCCCGAGCCAAGACCACTTTGGTGATGACGGACATGTGGCCTTCGGCACCGAGTCAGGGTTTCCTAAATTTCCCATTTAAAAATATTTAGGTGGCGACTCTGTAATCTGGCAAAGCAGTCCATGTTTGGCACTATTTTTTCAAAATCGGTTTTTCTTCAAAACGATTTGCCGGATTTGGACTCTTTGGTTCAGATTTAGAACCGACACAAATTGAGTCCGAACTGTAGCGCGTGAGTTCCCTCGCGGACGTGTTACAGTTTCTGGCGACTCTGCTGGGTAATTTAGAGAGTTTGACTTGAACGCGTGATATCCTGTTTAGACTACGCTTATTTGTTTCTTTGCATTGCATGTGCATTGGTGCGCCTAGGACACAGTGTTTGCCATCTGCCATTCCTGAACGGTTTGCCGGAGGCTTGTCTTGTCAAGGCATGACCATAAGGCTGACCGGTTATGGGGTCTGACAGCATGGGAACACAAACCCCGGTTTTACCGGGGCACCCCTTTTGACCATTCGACCTAGTGCATAGTCGGAATCCATAGTGACCATTCCAAACTAGGACAGGTTGCTTACCCGATGTAGGTTGTTTGAAACCGCTGTGTGCGTAGTGAAACCCTAACTCCTGACAAAATAGGACAGGGAAAACCTACCCCAACATAGGGGTGTACTGGCTCTCATTTATCTGCTATGTGCTTTTAGAGTGTATCTCTACAGGAACACATATATCAGTTTGCAAGATTCAGGTATCCGGCCCGAGGGCACCGGTATCAGTGTTGTTGAGAATCAGTTGTGTCTGCGGGTATCATTTCAGTTTTGAACAGTGGTTCTGGGGAACAGTGATCAGTGGTAGAGTGCAGTTGATTGGCTACACCCGTGTTTGATCTGTTTGGGGCTGAAATGCTGCTTGTTTTTTCGTTTCAAGGCTCAGGGAAATTCAGAGAGTTGATCCAGAACAGCTAGTGTCTCCCCCTTGTTGAGGCAAGACTGAACATGACGCAAAACTCGGAAGAGATTGTGGTCATGACGGCCGCGTTGAGTTAGGGAATTCCCTTACAGGATGAGACTACTGTTGATATGCCGCATTCGTCCTGGTCGCCTGCCGCACATCCAATTTGGACCCCTCAACTATATCAGGCTCGCGAGCCCACCACATTTGAATTAATGGGAATGATAGGTGATCTTCAAAGATCTGTGGCGGATCTCGCCTATGGGATGTCTGTTTCGCCGCCAGCTGCACCATATGCCGGAGGCTTTATGCCCCAAGAGCCCCGCCATCGGGGCGAATTGTAATTGAACTCAGCCAACCAGAGATGACCTCCAGCTATGGCAACGACGCAGCAACCCAAGTCCTAGAGCAGGCTGAGGCGGGAGACAAGGGTAAGATGAAGGCGGATGCCGACTCTATCGAACAACCGGCGAGGATAGAGGCTTTGAAAGCCGGGAATGAACAAGCAACAGATATCCGCGATTCGACAAAAGTCATGGAGGATGCTTTCCCCTCACTTTGAGGCGATTCGATCAATCAGAGAATCGGGATAGGCCCCGTCATGCCAAAACAGTTCTTCCCGCTCCCAATCTCGCATCTGGGAAGGATCAGAAACCCAAGGCCGCACCCGCCGATCCGTTCGCTAGTACATCTAGTAAGAGTGCTCAGGCCCCAAAATACCTGCCCCGGGGACGCAGGGTCTTCCATGCTCTCTACATGCCATTGTCCAAGGCACTTCAGATTCTTGCCGAGAAGGGACACCTTAAACCTCTGGAGCCTCGGCCTCTCCCAAAGAATCTCCCTACCACGCATGATGCTTCCCTGTACTGTGCGTACCATCAGCAAACTGGCCATGCCACTGATAATTGCTTCCGCCTCCGTCATGAGGTACAAGACTTGATTGACAACGAGGTTATCCTCCCGCCTACCTCAGCGAAGTCCGTCACCACTCAGTTGTTGGATTTCGAGGACACGGATACTGCAAGTATGTAATCAGAAGGTGAACCGCCTGCGGGCAGTGTCTGGTACATTTTTGGATGTGGCGTTTGGCACACATTTTTGAGCACCTGCCAATGCTAGTTCTTTTAAATCTTGACTTGGGTGTCGAGTCAGTCTTTTGTTTTGTTTTTGAGTCTGTCTCTCTGTATTGAGTTAGTCTTTTGCTTACAAAGTCTGTCTTGCTGTAACAAGTCAGTCCATTTTGTATAGTATACCAGGTGATTTCGGGGTTGTTGCCTCAAACACCGTTTTGTCTTTCAATTAGTTGCTTTTGCTTTTTGAGCCTGTTTGCTGCCGAGGAGCCAGTTATGCCAACAAATCTGAATGAAATAGCTGTGACTATCACGTTCCGTACTTGTTGCTATTTGAGTTAACCGTGCCAGAGGATGTGAATGGAACGACAGTGCATTCCGCCTACTCTCTTGTGCCTTAAACATCGTCATAATGACCTAAGCTTTTCATAAAACCCTTTTCGAACACTGCGGTGGTAAAAACAAAGAGGAAGGAATTCCTCGGGTTTTTGCAAAATTTTGATCATCTTGAGAGAAAGAGAGGCCTGCTAAGCTTTTAATGAATGAAATCATGCTTGTCGGTGTGAGTACTGAGAAGGACCCTGGCCTGATCCAGACTGGTTCCACACTATCTTCAACACGAGCGATTCGTCGCTTTCTTAAAAACTTTCAAAAAAAAAAAAAAAAACATTTTGCGCGGTCTCGCGAAGACCCGTGTGGAATCGCTCTTGAGATAGTACAGCCCAGGATCACTCCCAGTCTCGAGATTTGATTCATCTGTTGCAAACTGGAATCCGTTCGAAACGATCAGTATCATGAAATGCCTGTGTGGCCCAATTCGAAGCAGCCCTCGAGCAAGAGGCATCAAAGTCCGATCAGGAAGATCAGATCCCACTAAGCAAAGCTCGAGAAGTAGCCGTGATGGATTTTTCCTGCAAGTCAATACAACAGTCGCTCTCCTGGATACGGAGAGGCTTCAATCTCAAAACCATTTGGCATGGGCTTGCTACACTTTACCCTTTGAGAGGCTCGCTGGGCCGAAAACCCGGAAGGGCGGCCCAGGCAAAAGTTAGAGCAAAGA
Source organism: Camellia lanceoleosa (assembly GCA_025200525.1). Classification (NCBI taxonomy): domain Eukaryota; kingdom Viridiplantae; phylum Streptophyta; class Magnoliopsida; order Ericales; family Theaceae; genus Camellia; species Camellia lanceoleosa. The sequence continues at coordinate 49,486,002 of CM045759.1, forward strand.
AAAGAAAAGAAAAAAAAGAAAAATACAAAAGAAGCAAAAAGAGAAAAGAAAAATACAAAAGAGAAAAGAAAATGCAAAAAAATAATAAAAGATGAAAATGCAAAAGAAAAGAAAAAAAAATGAAAAAAAGAAAAAACATAGCTCGCAAGGTCGAAAACCCGCATTGGGCGCCTTGGCAAAAGTTAGAGCCTAAACAATGGAGGTTAATACCCGAGTGTACCTTAACCGGAACTACGTAAGGCTTGATTCCCATGTTCGATAGGATCGAGGCAACTTCATCCGAAGTCCAAATTTCAACGCTTCCATAGCGTCTCAGTCCATGTCATGGTTTTGATCACTTTTTGCCTTCCCCGAATCCGATGTCTCGATTGCAGCAACTTACGGCTACGTGATCAGCTTTCTCTCGAGATCCAATCATCAACGCCTTCCAGGTGACTGTGTCCATATATTGATTCAAACCGTCTTCGTCTCCTCTGCGTCCGAAGGTCCGACCCTCGCTCAGAGGACTGGCTTATGACGTGCCGCGGCATCATCCAAACAAGGGGCAACTTTCCGTTGCCATCCATTGCCATAAGTTGCCCTGAGTTACCGTCCAAACCAGGGGCAACTTTCCGTTGCCTTCCCCCCTTTAGCCAGGGGCAATTTTCCATCGTCTCCGATCCAATGTTGCGCGTCTCGAGGGAAAGTTCCGCGCTCGTTGAGCGTTGATTATTTGCAAAAAAATAGTTTTTGAAAATTTTCACTGAGGTTGACTTATTTTCTCGAAAACTGTTTCATTTTCAAAATTGGACCATGTTTGGACCCAAAAGGGAGAATTTTCAGTGCTCACAACCTGATTCGTATGATTTTCAAATCAAAAATTGAATAAGTGTGCTCATCCAACTCTCATTTTTTATCAGAACTGTTTTAGAAAACAACAAAAAATGGTCAAAGTGACAAACTAGGGGCACAATTGAGTCAGGTCTTCTGTCTTTCCCCCGTTAACATACTTGCCAGAAAGGCACTCCATCCACCGGAAGGAATAGCCGTGAGCTAACAGTGTTGGGCGTGAACTCGCGACGTCTTATTCATCTGTCATTCACCCCGGGAGGGATGAAAAATGAGAGAATGAAGAATAGAGAGGTGTAAGCTGAGAGAAGAGTGAAGAAAAGGGTTTTTGAGAGAAAAACCGAGCCTGAGGGCTGAGCGATGCGAGTATCACAAATCAGAAAGGGTGGGAAATAATACCCGGAGGAATTGGCTTCTCGAGATCTGAGGTCCTTGTGTAAACATGTCTGTGTGCCGTGTCTTTTGATTTGTCGACCTTGATTTTCGCTTTGAGTCTTTTCCAAGTGTGTCTCGTTGTGTTAGGTCGTGTGCCTTTTGTTTCTTTGTTTGAGTTTGTCTCGCCGTGTTCTGTGTTAGGCTCGATACCCTGGCTGAAAACCCATCCTCTTCCAAAAGGGAATCGCTTGTGCTCAGAATGCTGTGCCATTCTCTACATCCGTGCAAAGCAAGAGAAGGAAATAGAAAATTTGGGACATCCGAGTGTGTTTCAACTGCAACCGTGTCAGCTTTGTGATCCGTCTTGTCAGATTGGGGCTATTTGTTCGTGGGTTTCTTTGTGTGCGTAATGAACCAAATCTTTGTGTTATGGGATATATCGCATCAATCCCGATGAGATTAGTCCCCAGCCAGTATGGGTCGTGTGTTCGGATTGAGCAGGATTTGTATGAGCTTTTTTTCTTTGTTTAGTCGGCTATCTGATTAGTACAGTGCGAGTGCTCAGTTTTCAAACAACAGATCAATATCATTTACATTTGAGGTGTAATATGACGCCATGCGGTGCAAAGTATGAAATGTGCAGATATAACATTCTTTTTCAGATAAAAAGTTTGTTCCATTTCATAATCTTTTCAAGTACATAAGTTTTAAGGAAAACAAAATCTGCCTGCGGCAGTACATAGTACTCTATCTACCAAAAAGAGAAAAGTACAAGAAAAGAAAATGAAAGAAAAACAGCAGAAGTCTGTAATCATCATCAATGGCCTCACCGGGATCCGTCCTCGCCCTCTTCTGCGTAAGCAGAGCATCGTCGAGTGTCATTGTCCGGGCCCGACCTGAGCCCAGCCGCCTCCTCCTCCTCAGAGGCCTCCGCCTCCGTCTCCGACTCGCCATCCTCGCAAATCGAGCTCGCGAGCCCCCCATACACCACGCCTCGGTGCGGGGAATATCCGGCCATCCCGAGTAGAAATGGGAGGTCCAGATGGAGCGCCGCCACCCACGGGAGAATCGGGAAGGAGGTGAAAAGTACAAAAAGGCAAATGCATCAAGATACATGAAGCGGTTTATCAATCTGAAAGTCTGAGTGTGAATGCCGTGAGCAGTTTATCGGTCACGAGAATGCAGGTATGAATACTGAGTGTGAATGCCGTAGCGCTTTATCGCGTAATGCGATGTATGAATCTGAGTGTGAATGCCGTGAGCGATTTACGGCGTAATGCGATGTATGAATACAGAGTGTGAATGCCGTGGCGGTTTATCGGTCACGAATGCGATGTATGAATCTGATGTTTGAATGCCGTGAGCGGTTTATCGGTCGAGTGCGATATATGAATCTGATATATCAAAAGCGTGAAATTTGGGTATCAGGTGTTGTGTTATGCATCAGATTATGCGAGGCAGTTTGTATATGGTTTGAAGCTATGCGTAGACGTCCCCGAACGCATCCGGGAGGGTTAAGTCCCGTTCCGTTCATATTGGGGTCACTACAGTTCGGACTCGATCTGTGTCGGTTCTAAATCTGAACCAAAGAGTCCAAATCCGGCAAATCGTTTTGAAGAAAAACAGATTTTGAAAAGTAGTGCCAAACATGGACAGTTTTGCCAGATTACAGAGTCGCCACCTAAATATTTAAAATGGAAAATTTAGGAAACCATGACTCGGTGCCGAAGGCCACATGTCCGTCATCACCAAAGTGGTCTTGGCTCAGGAGCTTGGGTACGATCGGGGAAGGTCAGCTATGAGCACCCCCTTTCGCCCGGTCCGAAGACCGGCCTCTACTAACCGTGATATCCGTTTTTGAAAACATTACATGCTCTTATTCCAATTATTAGCCTAGAATTACTATGTTATGCGCACAGCAAACAAGTATAGACTAGATTGCCTAACTTGGAAATAAACATTGCATATCCGTTTGTTTTGAAAGTGTTTCGGAATTTGCTACTCGCAAGTAGGCTAAAACACGAATTTCAATGAGTTTTCCCAACTCAAGCAATCCAACCTCCACCCACAGGCATTCAAACAGTTTATCTCATATAAGCACTTAGCCGCATGGTAAGCATACTGTTATGGCAACATTCACACGCATGTGGTATGCTAAAGCGTAAAATACTTACATCGTACTCCGTGCCAAAAACAAAAACCCGGTTAGCAAACATGCATGACCTAGTTCATGTTAAGTGGCTAATGCAACACAGGCATAGATGCAATCTAGAGTAGGCTCGGCTAACCCTAAGCGTGGCACATGAAATGCAGCAACTACCACATATTCAATTTGGAATTGAAAATTGCAATGCAGTTTGTATGATGTATCGAGCCTGGTGCATGTAAACAAATGCATGAATGCACGCATGCGTAGCATAAGGTATGCTAAAATAGACGTGCCCTAATCTACCATTGTAAGCAGGTAAATAAAAGGGATAGAAAGAAATGGGGGTTTGGAAGACATACACCCACTCACACACACTTATTACAAATTTGCCCTCACTCAGAGGGACCGAAAGAATATACAAATTAATTAACTACGCAAGCTAATTAAATATTACAAATCAACTAAATTAATTAAATAGAATAATTAATCTAATTAAACAGTAAACTGCCTCGGGATGAGGGCCAAATGCAGCACGCGCTCGGGACTGGCTCGGAACCGCACTGCCATGCACGGATTGCCTCTGTTTCCTCTGCTCTCCTCCTCTGAAAATTGCCAAAGTCCCGGGAGTGCCTCTCAGGGCACTGGGGAGTACCACCGGCTGGGGTAGAGCACCACCGGCTGAAGAAGGAGGCCACCGGCACTAGATGAAGTTATCGGCTGGCAATTGACTGCCGGTCGGCACTAAATAGTGCTTAGGCACTTAACACCTCTGTAACACGCAACCCACAAAGAATAGAGGACAACAACATGCATGGCAATGTGATTCAAGGTATTTATGCATTATACACACCCCTTATCATGTTAGTGACTCAAAGGGGGCATGTGCCTCGATTCCTGACCACCAATCGCGCATTTCCATGCATGATGGCCCTAAGAACCAAGAATGCAACTTTGATTTCAAATGCATGCAATGCAAACAAGCAAACAAGGGCGCCAACCTCCATCATACTTCACTTCAAGAGGCCAAACATGCACAATACAAATGCAACCCTAAACATGTCAACTAGGCATGCAACATGGACTATGCAATATGTTGATGCAAAGGGTTCAAGCAAGCATGCAAGGTAAGCATGCGAACCAATGGAACGATGGTCTTATACATGAATTAGGCAACTCAAATAGTCCTAAAATCAGGCCAAAGTGCTAAGTCAAGAGGGCTAAACACACATGCACACATGCACAAGTCAAGGCACCAACACTTAAGCATAATTAAGCAACCCTTAAGCACACTTAAAGGGGCATAACAATGGACACCTAGCATGCAATTTAGGCTCAAAATCATGCTATGAAATGATGCCAAATCATGTTAAGCAAGATAAACAAATGCATGCAACATAGGTTCAACACTTGAGGCAAGTCATGGAAGCATTGAACTACACTTATGCAAAACAAATATGGCATGCATTGAACGACCTAAAAGCAGAGTTTTAGCATGTTAAAACAAAGCCAAATGGCTACTTAGATGGCATCTAAGAGGCTTAAGCACCAAGGCATGCAACATGACCAATGAATGAAGCATTCAACACGTGCTTTTAAAGCACTAAAGGAGCAACTAAGGTAAGCATACAAGCACACCAAAAGGTCTGAAATAATATGCTAAATGATTCCAAACCATCAAAGCGAGGTAAGCAACACATGCTACACATGCATACTCAAAGGCTAGCAAGCCTAAAATGCAAAGGGGCTATATGATGCATGCCAAGATCAACCCAAATGACTATGGACAGAGCTAAAACATGTCAAAATAAGCATAAAACATTCATAAGTCTAAGCCTAAAACATGCTCAAACTAGGGCTAACAACCTAGACATGTTAAGGGACCAAAGAGGCATTACAAAGCAACTATGCAAAGCATGCATGGAGTGCTAAAACCAACTTAGAAACATGTTATATCATGGCAATATAAGCATGAAAAACAAACCAAACATGCTCAATACACACTTAAGCACAAGCTCCCTCAAGAAGCCAAATCTTGCCCTTTTCAAGGACATCAAGGAGAGGGGGTGGTCCTCTCCTTCTTGAGACTCTAAGGCATCATCTTCACCACTGAAATCCCTCAAGATTTCAGTGGTGAAGAGATCCTAACACCAAAGTCTCGGATCTCTCACAAAATGGCACAAAATGAGGCCCTTTTCAAGGCCTAAGGGTGGTCAAACCTACCCAAACCACCAAGCACTCTTAATAAACAATGAAGAGGCTTAAAAAAAAGAACTTTTATGTGTTATAGACTAAGCACAAAAACTGTTTTAAACTAGGCAAAAATGGAGTGCAAGAATGGGGAAAAAAAAGACTAGTTGGCTCACCCTTGTAGACCTCTTCAACAATGGTGATGTGGTTGCCTCCTTGAGCACCAAACCAGCTCCAAAGCTCCAAAACAAACCTCTGGACCCTCAAGAACTCAAGGAAGGTGAAACACTAGGTGTTGGTGAGCAAAAGTATGACACAAACACCTAGTGTACAAAACAAGAGAGAAAAAGAGAGATAGGATGTATATCTATCCTAACCCTAAAAACCAGAGCTTGGCCTGTCTAAAATGTCTAAAATCTGTAACCCTAAGCCAAGAAGAGGAGTGGTCTTCTTATAGGCAAGCAAAGCTTGCAAAGCTTACAAGCTAAGCTAACTAAGAGGGTCATCCCTCCATACACGTATGGAGGGGAACCAAAACTATACAACTGTCTGAAAATATCTCAAAAAGCAACTGCACAGTGTCCGGCCGGCAAAGAGTGTCATTTTGACAAAACTTAGTGCCGGTTGGCACAATAAAGTGCCGATGGCAACACCAGCCAGCCGGTGGCCTCTAGCCACTGCCGGTGGTGTGTGGGGATGCCTCAAAAAGCATTCCCTGCCCCTCCAAGGCAAAACACCAGTGTTTGGTGCAAAACCAAACACAAAACAGTCAAGTTCGGAGGTCCTGAGGCAAGGCGCGTAGCCGAGAACTCCGGGAACTCCAAACAAACACGAACATGGATAATCACCGAGTGTTCCAACGGTGACGTCCAAGTCTTGAGGACGGTCAAAAATGGGGTGTCTACAGTTGCCCCTCTTTGACAAAACTCGGAAGTCATAACCATGACGGGAGTGAATGTCAAAGCCCAGAGACGACCCATTTTTGACAAGGCCGAAGACTTAGACAAACATGCAAGACAAAACAAGGTATGCGCCCGAAGGCAGGGGCAAAATGCAAGACGATGCAAGAAGCCGAGCATAACTTATGATCATGCAAAGGAAGCTGTAATGAAGCACGCATGCAACAGTTATAAGCTAGAATATGCCAATCTACACTACAATCCAGAAAGGATGTAAGAGAATTATGTAATTCTTAATACGTCTCACTCGGAGGATACAATACATGTGCGGCTCGTCCGGTTGCACCGGCCTCAAATGAGCCGTACATACAATATCATGCCTGTAAAGAAAGTAAACTTAACAGGTACAATATTGTTAGCCATATGCATGGCAATGCGAAATGCAAAATGATATGCAATATATACAAAATGATGTATGAATAATGCAAATGATAATGCAATGCAATTGAAACTATGCAAACTACATGCAAAGCAATTGAATCATGATTCAATCATGAGCAGTTCGAAACCACACATATGTCAAGTAGATTGATGGAAGTAGCAAGTCCGTCTACCATAGAACGATGTCTGAACTATGAGTGATGCAGACGGACACGAGAACAAGTATTGGGTGGATTGACATAAGTGGGGTGACGACCCGCTGAGGAAAGAACAATGATCCTAAAGCTGGATGCAACAATTATACTACAATGTAATATGCGATTATGGCGCGCGGGCCAAACCGTATCTCGCTTAGGAAAGGCATGCACACATACAAGCCATGTCTAACACAGAAAAGGTGCCGCAACCTCAAACCAAGTTCATTAAGGAATAGGCGCGATGCACATGAACCATGCTTTGACGTGAAAAGTAAGGGCACATACCAGACCAAACTCAACAAGGAAAGACGCAAGCCATAGATGGAAGATGATGCAGTGGATGCATGCAACTACAATGCAATAGAAATGGATATTTACGGAAAATGCATGACATATGGACTATACTACAATGATGATGCATGACATATGCATGCGCTTTTTGATTTTTTGAAATGCATGACATATGTAATATTTACAATGATGCATGACAATGCACGTGTTTTTTTTTTTTGTATTTTTGAATTTTTTGAAATGCATGACATATGCAATATTTACAAATGATGCATGACAATGCAATATGATGCAATGGCTGCGATTGCGATTTTCCCTATTCTCCCAACAGGGCGATATACTAGGTTGACTCGGTATCCAGAATTGAGGCGTAAACATGCCGCCTCAACCTATGGGGTTTCCATACAGATTTCAAGCCGAGGGTACACCCCCCGGGTATTTAAACCAGACTTTAGTCTCGGAAATCTCGAACCTTTGCGTTCTAGGCATAAGCCGTTCAAACTCTAGTTTTCACCGTCCCCATTGGTCTCCTAGGAACTCACCGCAAACACAGACAGGTGGCTTTACCAGACCACCGAAAGTCGTTCAGGCACGACAAACACCGAAGGAATTGCACCTTCAGAGGATTTAAGGTCTCCTAGACCGGAATGCAAATATGGTGAAGGTTTCGCACCCTCCAAGGATTTAAGGTCTCCTAGACCGTGCGTGTTTAAGGTCTCGCCAGGCCCGGGGGGCAATGATGAGGTGCGCGGAATAGTGCGATGGAATGCATGCCAAATGCAATGAGGTGCACACCTTAATGCACCGAAGGTCTTGCACCTCCCGATGATTTAAGGTCTCCTAGACCGCGCGTGTTTAAGGTCTCGCCAGACCCGGGTGGCGTGGTTTCAAAATCTTGGAATGCAATCTTGTATTTGTTGAGATGATGACAATGCATGCGCCAAAGGTTTTGCACCTTCGAAGGATTTAAGGTCTCCTAGACCGCACGTGTTTAAGGTCTCGCCAGACAGGGGTGAAAACAATGAGGTGTGCGAAATAGCGCGATGGAATGCGAAATGCAAAACGAAATGCAAATGAAATGCAAAGTGAGGCACGCGTACCTCAAGATGCAAGACTGCAAAATGAGGCACACGTACCTCATTGAATGGAAAACGAAATGCAAAACGAGGCACACGTACCTCGAAATGCAATGGAAATGCGAAATGAAGCACACGTACCTCATTGAATGGAAAATGAAATGCAAATCTGGCACGCATGCCACATGAAAATGCAAAACGGTGCAAGTCGCAAGGGACGTGCAAGATGGCGCGATGCGACGCACCGGACAACGTGATGGATGCATGCAACGCTCACGGGGCAACTTTTGAATCTTATAAAAGACAAAAGGATACAAAAGGATACAATCTTTGCTTGAATTTGAGTGTTACGCACAGTAGAAATGGTCCGAAGTCAAAACGGAGGCCGGTTGAGCATCGGGGGTGCATTTTCTTGCACTTTCTTGAGCTATGAAGACCAAAAACCCCTTACTTTGCCTAAACAAGACCTTGGGAACACCACCGCGGGTGGTGGTCAATTGGTCGCCATAGTGCGAAACCATTCATCGGCACAATGTTGTGCCGACCGGCACAAAACAGTGCCGACCGGCCAAAAGTTGCTGATCGAGGGTAGATTCGGCATTTCGCTATGGGTCCTTTAAAATAGGACTTGAAACCCTATTTTCCTCACTTTGCCTCCGCCGAAAACACCCTCTCTCTCTCCAAAGAGCTTTGTTCTCTCACTTTTTCGCCGTTTCTTTGAGTTTTCGCGCCATTTTCGTCGTCCGATTCGCGAAGTTCACCGCGTTTCAGACATTTCCAACTGATTGAAATCTCATTTCGGCGCTCCCTTTGCTATTTCCGCTTTTTCGGGATTTGTTCCCCTCGATTTCCTCTATATTTCCGCGTATTTTCATCTCCCGACCTTTCCGGCCATTTTTGACCCGCTCGGGGTTGACTTTTCCCAGTTGACTTTTCGTATTCCGCCCCGGTTTTCCTTTTCGGCTATTTTTTCACTACCACTACTATGGCTGACGATGTTCCACATGTCAGGACTCCCCTGGATCACGAGATGGATCCCGGGGTTGAGCTCCTTCCGTTGAGCGAGCGCCCATTCGACCCGGCGACCTACCGCCCGGCCATTCACGTGCTTCCGCCAGATGGACTCCGCCACTTCCGCGGTTTTGACAGGACTCTGGACCCGGAGCTTCTGCCATGAGCCCTCTCACTTGTCCTTCGGCGCTTCCGAGGTAACATTCTTGTCTTTGCTTTATTTTCCGCAATGTAGAACTGTTAACTGCCATAGTTGCTTTCGTTCTTTAACTGCTTAATCCTGATACACTGTGCACTGTAGTTGATCGCAATCATACTTACAACTGATATCTGTTTGGGACCGACACACATGCACACACACTACACTAGCCTCAATCACCCAAACACACGGCACACACCGTTCTTCACTGCGGACCTACCGACACCCGGCACTTATTTGAATCTGAAAGCAATATTGTATGCTGTATTTAAACTGAACCACACAAAACACGCTGACACATCATACGTTGTAGTCCACCGTAGGTGCACTATAACCCGATATCTGCTTGAATCTGAAAAACGTGCACACATGCACCATATCCGTATGCTGATCCTCACAAACACACTGACACATCACAGGCCGTAGTCCACCTACTGGTACACTGAAACCTGACATTTGCTTGCATCTGAAAAACGTACACACGTGCACCATGTTTACACTGCACCACTCAAAAACACACTGACGCATCACATATGGTAGTTTCTTTGTAAGCACTGCGGCACCGGTTTACGCTTGAATTTGAAAAACGTGCACGCATGCTAGATTTGTATCGACTTTAACATGTTTCCTCAGAACTGTACATTTCATATTGCTTTGCAACCATTTGTTTGTAAACAGGAGATTCCCATACCATCCCTGGGTATGGGAACGTCCGCAACGAGATTGGTACTTGGAGCTTCGAGGCGGTTCGACACATCGTGGATGGCGGGCCGGTTCCTTTTTGCGGTCGACCCGGGCTTCTTTCTGCGAGCCTCTTTTAGCTGCCTTGGCGGAGAGGTGGTGGGACACCACCGATTCATTTCACCTATCTGCGGCGGGGGACATGACGATGACTCCCTTCGATTTCACGGTGCTCACCGGCATCGGGGTAGGTGGTGATCCGATCCCTGACACCGACATGGATGAGTGGACCGCCGAATCCATTTACTTGGCGGCTCCGCCTCTTGCACGTCGAGTTTCGTCGCTATTCTGGTTTGAGGTGCGATTCGGGTGATCTCTTCTTGTTGACGACTCAGATGGCGACCTTGGAAGCGATATCTGTGGCTTTTCGATGTTCTTGCTAGGGCGACCCTTTTCGCCGACCGGCGAACAGTGCCTCTCTGCCTACTCGGCGCCGGTGGACGTCAGGACATCTTCGCTATGATCGGGTGGCGACTCGCCACTCTTCTGGTATATGAGCTCGGTCTCCGTGGCGTGAGCGATTGCTCGGAGGCTATTGGCGAGCTTGGGAATCGTCTTCTTTTCGCTTACATTTACATTCAGTACTTTACATACTGCACACTGCACACACTGTAGTCTGCTTTACACTTGATGTATACTGTACACACAGCACACATACTCTGCTTTACCTTGTTGTACCTTTATTCTGCTTCACTGCTCAATACCTTGCACCTGCAGCTCTGCTATTTACGCTTTATTCTTCATTTTTCTTTGTCGATGATCATCTTGACATCATTTTGCGGTTGTGGGTCTATGCCTACTTTCAGTGAGCCAGTGCGAGAGAGACTCATTGGTCATTCCCTTCTCACGCCGTTATGATGGGAGGTGCGCCCGGCGGCCACGGGAGACTTTTAGCTTCTTCCGTCGCTACCTTGACACCATCACCCCCGCCGAGGTATGTTTTACTTGCAGTTCATTTAAGTTTCGCTTTTCCACTGTATATTTGCAATACCAGTAGGCAATAAACTGTATTTCAATTTCAGATCACTTGGCAGCCATGGGCTCCTCTGCTAGCGATGGTGCGGGATCGGTTTGCCGGCGCGATCGAGACCTCGCGTTACCGGATTTTGCTAGAGGGCGATGCAGCCGGGCTTGTACTGGTGGCGCTTCTTGCGTCGGACCTCGTGGTTACTGGCGAATAGTCGGTGCATCCTCCCGAGCATATGAGGACACCGAGCGTTCACGGTGGCAGATGGCGGACTACACCATCGGTGGGAGGCGAGCAACCCGGCGAGGCGACTACTCGAGTCGTCCGGACCTTCATCATGCGGCCGAGTGGTGGTCGCCGTGAGAGAGAGACTGCGGCCGTGCCGGGCGAAGTGGAAGCAGAGGCGGGATCGTCCTGAAGCTCGAGCTCGTGGCGGGGAGTCTGAGAGGGGCGAGGATGGTGGCCGCTCTGCCTACCATCTTGACGTCTGAGGCGAGTGGGAGACCTAGATCCCTTTGCTCCTCCCATTTGGTCATGAGCTTGTTGGCATTCCTGACTTGCCTCCGGTATGTACCACTTTATTTCTGCATCTTGTATTGTCATTTCAGTTCAGTTCATTCGATATTCCATGTATTGATGCATATAATACTTTTGCGAGCTTCCTCCGAGTACACCCAGCATCATTGAGCCGAATGCCTCCATGGCGGGATGTTGCAATGACCTTTGAGTTCTTAGCCTTCTATGGCCTTCCGGTATGTTTTCTCTGACATAGTTCCAAACTATATACAAACTGCTCCGCATAACCTGATGCACGACACAACATCTGGTAAACTGTTCACGGCATTCACACACTGTATTCATACACTGCATTCTGCACTGATAAACTGCTCACGGCATTCACACACTGTATTCATATTAATCGCATTCTACATCGATAAACCGCCACCGGCATTCAAACATCAGATTCATACATCGTGCATTCTACATCGATAAATTGCTCACGGCATTCACACATCAGATTCATACATCGATTCTCGCAGACTGATAAACTGCTTCATGTGTACTGATGCATTTGCCTTTTGTACTTTTCAGCCTCCCTTCCCGATTCCTCCCGTGGGTGGCGGCGCTCCATCTGGACCTCCCATTTCTACTCGGGATGGCAGGATATTCCCCCGCACCAGAGGGGGGCGTGGCCATGTGGGGAGCAGCTCGCAGGCTCCAGTTGCAGGGGATGGCGAGTCGGAGGCGGAGGCCTCTGAGGAGGAGGCCGGGCGGCTTCGGGCCCGACAAATGACACTTCTGACGATGGTCCTGTGCTTCTGCCCAGGAAGAGGGCGAGGACGGATCCCCCGGCACGAGGCCATTGATGACGATTACAGACTTCTGCTGTTTTTCTTTCATTTTCTTTTCTTGCACTTTTCTCTTTTTGGTAGATAGAATACTATGTACTGCCGCAGGCAGGTTTTTGTATTTCTCAAACGTTGTACTTGAAAAGATTATATGGGATGAAACAAACTTTTGGTCTAAAAAAAGAGTGTTACATTTGTATATATATGCATATTTCATATCCTACACTGCATTGCATCATATTACACCTCAAATGTAAATGATATTGATCTGTTGTCTGACAATTGAACACTTGCACTGTAATAATCAGATAACAAACCAACTAAACAGCAATACAACACATACGAACCAGTGCTCAACCTGAACACACAGCCCATACTCCGCTAGGGACTAATCTGCTGGGGATTGATCTGCATATAGCCCATAACACAGCATTTGGTTCATTCTGCACACAGCAAACCCTGAACAAATAGCCCCAATCTGACGAGACGGATCACAAAGCTGACACGGTTGCAGTTGAAACATACTCGGATGTCCCAAATTTTCCCTTTCCTTCTCTTGCTTTGCACGGATGTAGAGAATGGCACAGCATTCTGAGCACAAGCGATTACCTTTTGGAAGAAGATGGGTTTTCCACCGGGGTATCGAGCTTACCACAGAACACGGCGAGACAGACTCAAACAAAGAAACAAAAGGCACACGACCTAACACAACGAGACATGCTCGGAAAAGACTCGAAGCCAAGAGCAAGACCGACAAATCAGAAGACACGACACACGGACATATTTACAAAGCCCTCAGATCTCGAGGAGCAAGTTCCTCCGGGTGTTATTTCCCACCCTTTCTTATTTGCGATACTCACATCACTCGGCCCTCAGGCTCGGTTTTTCTCTTAAACCCTTCTTCTTACTTTTCTCTCCGCTTACTCCTCTCTATTCTTTATTCTCTCATTTTTCATCCCTCCCCAGGGTGATAGACGAGTAAACAAGAGGTTGTGGGTTCACGCCTGATACAGCTAGCTTGCAGCCATTTCTTCTGGTAGATAAAGTGCTTCTTGGGCAAGTGCGTTGGCGACAAGGAGGAAGACGGAACATCCGACTCAACTGTGCCCCTAGTTCGTCATTTTGACCATTTTTTTGTTTTCTAAAACAGTTTTGATAAAAAATGAGAGTTGGATAGACACACTTATTCAATTTTTGATTTGAAAATCATGCGAATCAGGCTGTGAGCACTGAAAATTCTCCTTTTTGGGTCCAAACATGGTCCAATTTTGAAAATGAAACAATTTTCGAGAAAATAAGTCAACCTTAGTGAAAATTTTCAAAAACTATTTTTGCAAACAATCAACACTCAACGAGCGCGGAACTTACCCTCGAGATGCGCAACCTCAAATTGGAGACGATGGAAAATTGCCCCTGGCTTAAAGGGGGGGAAGGCAATGGAAAGTTGCCCCTGGTTTGGACGGCAACTCAGGGCAACTTATGGCAATGGATGGCAACGGAAAGTTGCCCCTTGTTTGGATGATGCCGCGGCACTTTTGTAAGTCAGTCCTTGTTGATGACGATCGGACCCTCGGACGTGGAGGAGGCGAAGACGGCTTGAATCAATATGTGGACACAGTCACCTGGAAGGTGTTGGTGGTTTGGCTTCAAGAGGAAGTTAATCACGTATTTCCGGGTTGCTGCAATCGAGACATTGGATTCGGAGAGGGCAAAAGTGATCAAAACCATGACATGGACTGAGACGCTATGGAAGCGTTGGGGGCTGGACTTCAAGATGAAGTTGCCTACGTATCCCAAACATGGGAATCAAGCCTTACGTAGTTTTGGTTAAGGTACACTCGGGTATTTTAACCTTCACTGTTTAGGCTCTAATTTTTGCCAAGGCGCCTGTTGCAGGTTTTCGACCTTGCGAGCTTTGTTTTTCTTTTCTTCTTTTTTTTATATATATATATATATATATTTTCCTTTTTCTTCTTATTTTTTGCATTTTTCTTTTCTTTTCTTTTTTGCTTCTTTTGTATTTTTCTTTTTTCTTTTCTTTGCTCTAACTTTTGCCTGGGCCGCCCTTCCGGGTTTTCGGTCCAGCGAGCCTCTCAAAGGGTAAAAGTGTAGCAAGCCCATGCCAAATGGTTTTGAAATTGAAGCCCCTCCATATCCAGGAGAACGACTGTTGTGTTGATTTGCAGGGAAGTCCATCACGGTTGCTTCTCGAGCTTTGCTTGGTGGGATCTGATCTCCTTGATCTAACTTTGACGCCTCTTGCTCGAGGACTGCCTCGAAATGGGCCACACAGGCGTTTCATGGCACTGATCGTTTCGAACGGATTCCGGTTTGCAATAGATGAATCAAATCTCGAGACTGGAAGCGATCCTGGGCTGCACTATCTCAAGAGCGGTTCCACACGGGTCTTCGCGAGACCGCGCAAAATGTTTTGTGTTTGTTTTTTTTGAATGTTTTTAAGAAAGCGACGAATCGCTCGTGTTGAAGATAGTGTGGAACGATTGCCGATCGAGCCAGGTCCTTCTCAAGACTACGCCGACAAGCATGATTTCATTCATTAAGGGATTAGCAGGCCTCTCTTTCTCTCAAGATGATCAAAAATTTTGCAAAAACCCGAGGAATTCCTTCCTCTTTGTTTTTATCACCACAGTGTTCGAAAAGGGTTTTATGAAAAGCTTAGGTCATTGTGACGATGTTTAGGGCACAAGAGAGTGGGCGAAATGCACCTTTGCTCCATTCACATTCTCGCACTACCGACTCAAATAGCAACAAGTACGAACGGTAGCCACAAATGTTTATCTGGATTTGTTGGCATAATCGCTCTTCGGCAAAGAAACAAAGCTCAAAAAGCAAAAGCAACTAATTACAAGACAAAACGGTGTTCGAGGCAACAACCCCGAAATCACCTGGTATACTATACAAGAGGGACTGACTCTTTACAACAAGACAGACCCCGTAAGCAAAAAGACTGACTCAATACAGAGAGACAGATTCAAAAACAAAACAAAAGACTGACTCGACACCCAAGTCAGGATTTACAAAACTAGCATTGGCAGGAGCTCAAAAATGCGTGCCAAACGCCACATCCAAAAATGTACCAGACACTGCCTGCAGGCGGTTCACTTTCCGATTACATACTTGCAGTATCTGTGTCCTCGAAATCCAACAACTGAGTGGTGACGGACTTTGCTGAGGTGGGGGGGAGGATAACTTCGTTATCAATCAAATCTTGCACCTCGTGCCGAAGGCGGAAACAATTGTCAGTGGCATGGCCGGTCTGCTGATGGTACGCACAGTACAGGGAAGCATCATGTGTGGCCGGGAGATTCTTCGGGAGCGGCCGAGGCTCCAGGGGCTTAAGGTGTCCCCTTTCAGCAAGGATCTGCAATGCCTTGGACAATGGCATATAGAGAGCATGAAAGACCCTGCGCCCTCGGGGCAGGTATTTTGGAGTCTGAGCACTCTTGCTAGACGCACTAGCAAATGGGTCGGCGGGTGCGGCCTTGGGTTTTTGATCCTTTCCGGATGCAAGGTTGGGAGTGGGAAGAACTGTCTTGGCATGACGGGGCCTATCCCGATTCTCTGATTGATCGAATCGCCTCAAAGTGAGTAGGAAAGCATCCTCCATTTTTTGTCGTGAATCATAGATATCTGCTTGTTCATTCCCGGCTTTCAAAGCCTCTCGCCACAGTTAGCTTGTTCGATAGGGTCGGCATCCGCTTCATCTTACCTTTGTCTCGGCCTCGGCTGTTTCTAGAACTTGGTTTGTCGCTGCGTTGCATAGTCAGGCCATCTCCGGTTGGCTGAGTTCAATTACAATTCGTCCCAGTAGTAGGGGCTCCTGGGGTATAAAGCCTCCGACGTATGATGCAGCTGGCGGTGAAACAGACATTCCATATGCAAGATCCGCCACAGATCTTTGGAGATCGCCTATCATCCCCATTAGTTCAAAAGTAGTAGGCTCACGAGCCTGATATAGCTGAGGAGTCCAAATTGGATGTGCGGCAAAGCGACCTAGGTGGATGCGCATGTCAACATGAGTTTCATCTGTGGGGTGGTTCTTGACTTGCGTCGTCATGACCACAATTTCTTCTCGAAGTTACAGGTCATGTTCTGCCTCGGAGAAAAGGACACTAGCTATTCGCTCAACTTCTCAATTTCGAATCAAACGGAAAACAAGCAAGATTTCAAATTTAAATCGATCAAACACGGTGTAGCCGACAATCAGACTCTATTATCAACACTGCTCCCCAAAACCATCTGTTCAAAATATCAATCGATACCCACAGATACAATCGATTCTCAACAATACCACTACTAGTGCCCTCAGTTCGATACTCAAACTTTGCAAACCGATATATGTTTCTCGCAGAGATACACTCTAAAAGCACATAGTGTAAATGAGAGCCAATACACCCCTATGTTGGGGTAGGGTTTCGCCCTATTTTGTCGAGCTAGAGTTTCACTATGCACGGCGGTTTCAAACAACCTAACATCGGGTAAGCAACCTGTCCTAGTTTGGAATGGTCACTATGGATCCGAATATGCACTAGGTCGAATGGTCGAAAAGGGTGCCCTAGTAAAACCGGGGTTTGTGTTCCCATGTCGAGCCCATAACCGTTAGCCTTATGGTCATGCCTTGACAAGACAAGCCTCCCAAGAAACCGCTCAGAATGGTAGATGGCAAACATCGTGTCCTAGGCGCACCAATGCATATGCAATGCAAAGAAACACATAAGTGTAGTCAAAACAGATATCACGAAGTTCGAGTCAAGCTCTCTAAAACTCCCAAATAGAGTCGCCAGAATCAGACGCATCCGGAGGGTTAAGTCCTGCCTGCTCATATTAGGGTCACTACAGCCGGACTCGACTGTCGGTTTGTCTAAATCAACCAAAGAGTCCAAATCCGCAAATCGCTTTGAAGAAAACAGATTTTGAAAAGTAGTGCCAAACATGGACTGTTTTGCCAGATTACAGAGTCGCCACCTAAATATTTAAAATGGAAAATTTAGGAAACCCTGACTCGGTGCCGAGGGCCACATGTCCCTCATCACCAAAGAGGTCTTGGCTCGAGCTTGGGTACGATCGGAAGGTCACTATGAGCACCCTTTCGCCCATTCAAGACCGCCCTCTACTAAGCGTGATATCCGTTTTTGAAAACATTACATGCTCTTATTCCAATTATTAGCCTAGAATTACTATGTTATGCGCACAGCAAACAAGTATAGACTAGATTGCCTAACTTGGAAATAAACATTGCATATCCGTTTGTTTTGAAAGTGTTTGAATTTGCTACTGCAAGTAGGCTAAAACACATTTCAATGAGTTTTCCCAACTCAAGCAATCCAACCTCCACCCACAGCATTCAAACAGTTTATCTCATATAAGCACTTAGCCGCATGGTAAGCATACCGTTATGGCAACATTCACACGCATGTGGTATGCTAAAGCGTAAAATACTTACATCAGACTGTGCAAAACAAAAACCCTTAGCAAACATGCATGACCTAGTTCATGTTAAGTGGCTAATGCAACACAGCATAGATGCAATCTAGAGTAGGCTCGGCTAACCCTAAGCGTGGCACATGAAATGCAGCAACTACCACATATTCAATTTGGAATTGAAAATTGCAATGCAGTTTGTATGATGTATCGAGCCTGGTGCATGTAAACAAATGCATGAATGCACGCATGCGTAGCATAAGGTATGCTAAAATAGACGTGCCCTAATCTACCATTGTAAGCAGGTAAATAAAAGGGATAGAAAGAAATGGGGGTTTGGAAGACATACACCCACTCACACACACTTATTACAAATTTGCCCTCACTCAGAGGGACCGAAAGAATATACAAATTAATTAACTACGCAAGCTAATTAAATATTACAAATCAACTAAATTAATTAAATAGAATAATTAATCTAATTAAACAGTAAACTGCCTCGGGATGAGGGCCAAATGCAAGACGCTCGGATCGCTTTAATCGACCGCCATGCACGGATTGCCTCTGCTTCTCTGCTCTCCTCCTCTCAAAATTGCCAAAGTCCCGGAGTGCCTCTCGGGCACTCGGGAGTACCACCCGGGGTAGAGCACCACCGGCTGAAGAAGGAGGCCACCGGCACTAGATGAAGTTATCGGCTGGCAATTGACTGCCGGTCGGCACTAAATAGTGCCGGCTGGCACTTAACACCTACAGAACCTGCAACCCACAGCAGCAGAGGACAACAACATGCATGGCAATGTGATTCAAGGTATTTATGCACTATACACACCCCTTATCATGTTATTGACTCAAAGGGGCATGTGCCTCGATTCCCGGACCACCAATCGCGCATTTCCATGCATGATGGCCCTAAGAACCAAGAATGCAACTTTGATTTCAAATGCATGCAATGCAAACAAGCAAACAAGGGCGCTCAACCTCCATCATACTTCACTTCAAGAGGCCAAACATGCACAATACAAATGCAACCCTAAACATGTCAACTAGGCATGCAACATGGACTATGCAATATGTTCATGCAAAGGGTTCAAGCAAGCATGCAAGGTAAGCATGCGAACCAATGGAAGGATGGTCTTATACATGAATTAGGCAACTCAAATAGTCCTAAAATCAGTGGCCAAAGTGCTAAGTCAAGAGGGCCAAACACACATGCACACATGCACAAGTCAAGGCACCAACACTTAAGCATAATTAAGCAACCCTTAAGCACACTTAAAGGGGCATAACAATGGACACCTAGCATGCAATTTAGGCTCTGAAAATCATGCTATGAAATGATGCCAAATCATGTTAAGCAAGATAAACAAATGCATGCAACATAGGTTCAACACTTGAGGCAAGTCATGGAAGCATTGAACTACACTTATGCAAAACAAATATGGCATGCATTGAACGACCTAAAACAGAGTTTTAGCATGTTAAAACAAAGCCAAATGGCTACTTAGATGGCATCTAAGAGGCTTAAGCACCAAGGCATGCAACATGACCAATGAATGAAGCATTCAACACGTGCTTTTAAAGCACTAAAGGAGCAACTAAGGTAAGCATACAAGCACACCAAAAGGTCTGAAATAATATGCTAAATGATTCCAAACCATCAAAGCGAGGTAAGCAACACATGCTACACATGCATACTCAAAGGCTAGCAAGCCTAAAATGCAAAGGGGCTATATGATGCATGCCAAGATCAACCCAAATGACTATGGACAGAGCTAAAACATGTCAAAATAAGCATAAAACATTCATAAGTCTAAGCCTAAAACATGCTCAAACTAGGGCTAACAACCTAGACATGTTAAGGGACCAAAGAGGCATTACAAAGCAACTATGCAAAGCATGCATGGAGTGCTAAAACCAACTTAGAAACATGTTATATCATGGCAATATAAGCATGAAAAACAAACCAAACATGCTCAATACACACTTAAGCACAAGCTCCTCAAGAAGCCAAATCTTGCCCTTTTCAAGGACATCAAGGAGAGGGTGGTCCTCTCCTTCTTGAGACTCTAAGGCATCATCTTCACCACTGAAATCCCTCAAGATTTCAGTGGTGAAGAGATCCTAACACCAAAGTCTCGGATCTCTCACAAAATGGCACAAAATGAGGCCCTTTTCAAGGCCTAAGGGTGGTCAAACCTACCCAAACCACCAAGCACTCTTAATAAACAATGAAGAGGCTTAAAAAAAAGAACTTTTATGTGTTATAGACTAAGCACAAAAACTGTTTTAAACTAGGCAAAAATGGAGTGCAAGAATGGGGAAAAAAAAGACTAGTTGGCTCACCCTTGTAGACCTCTTCAACAATGGTGATGTGGTTGCCTCCTTGAGCACCAAACCAGCTCCAAAGCTCCAAAACAAACCTCTGGACCCTCAAGAACTCAAGGAAGGTGAAACACTAGGTGTTGGTGAGCAAAAGTATGACACAAACACCTAGTGTACAAAACAAGAGAGAAAAAGAGAGATAGGATGTGTATCTATCCTAACCCTAAAAACCAGAGCTTGGCTTGTCTAAAATGTCTAAAATCTGTAACCCTAAGCCAAGAAGAGGAGTGGTCTTCTTATAGGCAAGCAAAGCTTGCAAAGCTTACAAGCTAAGCTAACTAAGAGGGTCATCCCTCCATATGGAGGGGAACCAAAACTATACAGCTGTCTGAAAATATCTCAAAAAGCAACTGCACAGTGTCCGGCCGGCAAAGAGTGTCATTTTGACAAAACTTAGTGCCGGTCGGCACAAAAGAGTGCTGGTCGGCACAATAAAGTGCCGATGGCAACACCAGCCAGCCGGTGGCCTCTAGCCACTGCCGGTGGTGTGTGGGGATGCCTCAAAAAGCATTCCCTGCCCCTCCAAGGAAAAACACCAATGTTTGGTGCAAAACCAAACACAAAACAGTCAAGTTCGGAGGTCCTGAGGCACGGCGCGTAGCCGAGAACTCCGGGAACTCCAAACAAACACGAACATGGATAATCACCGAGTGTTCCAACGGTGACGTCCAAGTCTTGAGGACGGTCAAAAATGGGGTGTCTACACTATGTCAGAGGAAACATACCGGAAGGCCGTAGAAGGCTAGGAACTCGAAGGTCCGCTGTAACATCCCCGCCATGGTGGCATTCAGCTCCAATGACTGCCGGGTGTACTCAGAGGAAGCCTGCAAAAGTATTAGATGCATCAATATTCTGTGGAATATCGAATGAACTGAACTGAAATGACAATGCAAGATGCAGAAATAAAGTGATACATACCGAAGGCAAGTCGGGGATACCGACAAACTCATGACCAAATGGGAGGAGCAAAGGGATCTGGTAGGTCTCCCCACTCGCCTCAGATGTGTCGTGGTAGGCCGAGCGAGCCACCATCCTCGCCCCTCTCAGACTTCTCCTGCCACGAGCTCGAGCTCTCGGTGACGATCCCGCTCCTGCTCCCACCTCTGCCCTAGCCGTCGGCGTCGCAGGTCTCTCTGGCCCACCTCGGGAGCCCCCGCTCAGAGGCCGCATAAGGAAGGTCCGGACGTACTCTGAGTAGTCGCCCTCGCCCCTGTAGCCGTCTGCCTCCCAGCCGAGGGTGTAGTCCTCCATCTGCTGCACAGAAAACCTCTCGGTGTCCCTCATGTGCTCAGGAGGGTGAACCGGGACTATCTGCTCTGGCAACCCTAGGGTCTGGCGTAGGAAACGCTCACCCAGGTACCAAGCTCGACAGACCGGGCCCTCCAGCAAAATCCGGTAGCGAGAGGTCTCCTCCGCACCGGCGAACCGATCCTGAATATCTGCCGACACCGCAGCCCACGGCCGCCAGGTGACCTGAATTGAAACAGTTGGTTATTTGCTGGTTATCAAAATACACAAATGCAAAGCAAAGTTTGAATGAACTGTAAGTAAAACATACCTCGACAGAGGTGATAGTGTCGAAGAATCGACAGAAGAAGCTGAAGGTATCACGAGGCCGCCGTGTGCACCTCCCGTCATAGCGGCGTAAAAAGGGGACGACCAGAGGAGTCTCCGTCTCCGGTACTGGCTCTAGCCTGGGAAAGTAGGCATAGACCCACAACTGCAAAACAGATGTCAGTATGATCATCAGATAAAGCAAAAATGAAGAATAAAGCAGAAATAGCAGAGCCGTGTGTTGTGCAGTGTATTGAACAGAGTGTACAGTGTGAGTAGTGTACAGTCAGTGTAAAGCAGAGTATGTGTGTGCCGTGTGTACAGTATACAGTCAGCGCGAAACAGACTACAGTGTGTGCAGTACAGAGTACAGAAAATGTAGAGCAGAAATGTAAAGAAGAGAAGAAGACATACCTCCCAAGCTACTTGATAGCCCCGAGCAATGCCACGCCACGGAGACAGAGCTCATGTAGCCATAAAGGGTGGCCAGAGCCGCACCACCCCGATCCATATCAAGACAATCCGTCGGACGTCCACACCAAGGCGAGGAGGCAGAGAGGCACGGTATTCGCCCGGTCAGCGAATAGGGTGGTCCCAAGCAAAAACATCAAGAAGCCGCGTGCGTACTGCTCCACGGCCTCCTGGGTCATCGAGCATCGATGAGAGGTATCTTTGGACCTGAACTGCACCTCGAACCAGGAGTAGCGAACAAATCCCGGACGAGCAAGAGGTGGCGCCTCGCCAAGCAGATAAATCTGAGCGGCGGTCCACTCATCCATATCGGTGTCGAAGGGGATCGGATCACCCTCCACCCCGATGCTGGTGAGCATCGAGAAGTCGTAAGGGGTCATCGTCATGTCCCCGGTCGTTGACAGATGAAATGAATCGGTGGTGTCCCACCACCTCTCTGCCAGAGCAGCAAGAAGAGGTCTGCAGGTAGTAAGTCGGGACAGCCCCCTGCAGAAAGCGCCGAAGCCGGCCCGGTCCACGATCTGGCAAACCGCCTCGGGAAGCTTCGCGTACCAATCTCGCGCAGCAACATTCCCATACCCGCGGATGGTATGGGAATCTCCCTGTTTTCAAACAAATAATTGCGAAGCAACATAAAATGTACAGTTTTTTAAGAAACAGTTAAGGTTGGTACAAATCTAGCATGTGTGCAGATTTTCAGATTCTAACAGATATCGGTGCGGTGTGCCTCAAAGGATCTCTGACATGTGATGCGTCAGCATGTTTGAGTGGTTCAATTCAGTATAAATCTAGCATGTGTGCAGGTTTTCAGATTCAAATAAGTACCGGGTATCGGTGAGTTTGCAGTGAAATACGGTGTGCCGTGTATATGGGTGATTAAGGCTAGTGCGGTGTGTGTGCACGTGTCGGTCCTAAAATAGATATCAGTTGTGAGTTTGTCTACGATCAACTACAGTATAGTATATCAGAGCTAAGCAATTAAAGGTTGTAATCAGCTATGGCAGTTGACAGTTTACAGTTCTACATTGCAGAAAGTAAAACAGAGAAAAGGGTTACCTCGGAAGCGCCGAATGAGAGGTGAGAGGCAGGCTCGCGTAGCAGAAGCTCCGGGTCCAGTGCCCTGTCGAAACTCCTGAACTGGCGAAGTCCATCGGGTGGTAGCACGTGAATTGCCGGGCGGTAGGTAGCCGGGTCGAAAGGACGCTCACTCAAAGGGAGGAGCTCGACCCTGGGGTCCATCTCATGGTCCGGAGGAGTCCCGACATGTGGAATGTCGTCAGCCATGGCAATGGTGGTGAGGAAATGGCCAGAAAAGCCGGAATATGAAAAGTCAACCGAGAAGGTCAACCCCGAGAGGGCCGGAAATGGCCGGAAAAGCTGGAAGGTGAAAAGGCACGGAAAGGAAGATGAAATCGAGGGGAACAAGTCCCGAAAAGGAGGAAATGGCAAGGGATGCACCGAAATGAGATTATGTTCGGTTGAAAGTGTCCGAAACGCGATGAACTACGCGAATCCGACGACGAAACGGGCTTAGAACGCGAAGAAAACGGCGAAAGAATGAAGGAAGAATGCTCTGGAGAGAGAGAGGGTTGGATTTCGGCAGTAGAGGAATGAAAAAATAGGGTTTGAGAACCCTATTTTATAAGACCCGGAGCAAAATGGCAAAACTGCCCCCGATCAGCGACTTTTGGCCGGTCGGCACTATTTTGTGCCGGTCGGCACAATATTGTGCCGATGAACATTTTCTGCAGCCGGTGGCCAGCCGGTGGTGTTCCCAAGGCCTTGTTTAGGCAAAATGAGTAGTTGTTGGTCTTCATAGCACAAGAAAGTGCAAGAAAATGCACCCCCAATGCTCAACCGGCCTCCGTTTTGACTTCGGACCGTGTCTACTGTGCGTAACACTCAAATTCAAGCAAAGATTGTATCCTTTTGTATCCTTTTGTCTTTTATAAGATTCAAAAGTTTCCCCGTGTGCGTTGCATGCATCCATCCTTTTGTCTAGTGCGTCGCGTCGTGCCGTCTTGCACGTCCCTTGTGACTTGCACTGTCTTGCATTTTTCGTGTGGCATGCGTGTCACACTTGCATCATTTTCCATCAAATGAGGCATGTGTGCCTCATTTTTCATTTCATTGCATTTCGAGGTACGTGTGCCTCGTTTTGCATTTCTTTTTTCGTCAAATGAGGTATGTGTGCCTCATTTTGCATTTCATTGCATCTCGAGGTACGTGTGCCTCGTTTTGCATTCCATTTTCCATTCAATGAGGTATGCGTGCCTCATTTTGCATTTCATTGCATCTCGAGGTACGTGTGCCTCGTTTTGCATTCCATTTTCCATTCAATGAGGTATGCGTGCCTCATCTTGTGCTTCGTTGCATCTCGAGGTACGTGTGCCTCGTTTTGCATTCCACTTCTCATTTGTATTGGCATACGCATCCCATGTGCGTTACCTCATTGTTGCCAATGGTCTGACGAGACCTTAAACACGTACGGTCTAGGAGACCTTAAATCCTTGGAGGGTGCGAAACCTTCACCATATGTGCGCGGTCTAGGAGACCTTAAATCCTCTGAAGGTGCAATTCCTTCGGTGTTTGTCGTGCCCGAACGACTTTCGGTGGTCTGAGGAGACCTTAAACACGTACGGTCTAGGAGACCTTAAATCCTTGGAGGGTGCGAAACCTTCACCATATGTGCGCGGTCTAGGAGACCTTAAATCCTCTGAAGGTGCAATTCCTTCGGTGTTTGTCGTGCCCGAACGACTTTCGGTGGTCTAACGAGACCTTAAACACGTACGGTCTAGGAGACCTTAAATCCTTGGAGGGTGCGAAACCTTCACCATATGTGCGCGGTCTAGGAGACCTTAGATCCTCTGAAGGTGCAATTCCTTCGGTGTTTGTCGTGCCCGAACGACTTTCGGTGGTCTGACGAGACCTTAAACACGTACGGTCTAGGAGACCTTAAATCCTTGGAGGGTGCGAAACCTTCACCATATGTGTGCGGTCTAGGAGACCTTAAATCCTCGGGAGGTGCGAGACCTTCGGTGCATTAAGGTGTGCACCTCATCGCATTTGGCATGCATCGTATCGCACTGTTTTGTGCACTCGCGTTGTCTAACGCATCGCGCTATTTTGCGCATCGCGCCATTTGGCGCACCCTCATTGCACTTCATTTTCCATCCTTTGAGGCACGCGTACCTCATTGCACGCACGTCTCATTTGCCCCATTTGCATCGCATTCACCTAAAGTGTTGTGTAATCGTTGCCCCACCCGGGTCTGGCGAGACCTTAAACACGCACGGTCTAGGAGACCTTAAATCCTCGGGAGGTGCAAGACCTTCGGTGCATTAAGGTGCACACCTCATTGCATTTGGCATGCATCGCATCGCGCAATTCCACACATCGCACTGTCTTGCGCACCGCATCTCAATTCATGCATTGTCATGCATTCGTGAAACCGCGCGTTGCCGCGCATTTCAAAAAAAAACATGCGTTGTCATGCATACATTTTGCATACGGTCTAGGAGACCTTAAATCCTCTGAAGGTGCAATTCCTTCGGTGTTTGTCGTGCCCGAACGACTTTCGGTGGTCTGGTAAAGCCACCTGTCTGTGTTTGCGGTGAGTTCTTAGGAGACCAATGGGGACGGTGAAAACTAGAGTTTGAATGGCTTATGCCTAGAACGTAAAGGTTCGGAATTTCCGAGACTAAAGTCTGGTTTAAATACCCAGGGGGTGTACCCTCGGCTTGAAATCTGTATGGAAGCCCCATAGGTTGAGGCGGCGTGTTTACACCTCAATCCTGGATACTGAACCAACCTAGTATATCGCCCTGTTGGTAAGATAGGGAAAACTGCAATCGCAGCCATTGCATCATACTGCATTGTCATGCATCATTGTAAATATTGCATATGTCATGCATTTCAAAAAATCAAAACAAAAAAAAAAGCATACTGCATTGTCATGCATCATTGTGAATATTGCATATGTCATGCATTTCAAAAAAAAAAAACAAAAAAAAAAAACATGCATATATCATGCATTTCATTGTAATATAGTGCATATGTCGTGCATCCTTTGTAAATATCCATTCCATTGCATATTATACATATTGCATTGTAGCTTGCATGCATCCACTGCATCATCCTCCATCCATGGCTTGTGCCTTTCCTTGTTGAGCTTGGTCTGGTATGTGCTCATACTTTTTACGTCAAAACACAGTTCTGCATGTGTACGCGCCTATTCCATGTTGGTATGTTGGTTTGAGGGTAACGGCACCTTTTCTATGCTAGACATGGCTTGTACGTGTACATGCCCTTCCTAGGCAAAACTTGGTTTGGCCTGCGTACCATATCCATTGTATCCATTTCTTTTGCATGCATCCACTGCATCCCCTTCCATTTATGGCTTGCACCTTTCCTTGTTGAGCTTGGTCTGGTATGTGTCCATACTTTTCACGTCAAAGCACAGTTCTGCATGTGCATCGCGCCTACTCCACGTTGGTATGTTGGTTTGAGGTTGTGGCACCTTTTCTGTGTTAGACATGGCTTGTATGTCTGCATGCCTTTCCTAAGCAAGATACGGTTTGGCCCGCGCGCCATAATCACATATTGCATTGTAGTGTAATTATTGCATCCGGCATTAGGATCATTGTTCTTTCCTCAGCGGGTCGTCACCCCACTTATGTCAATCCACCCAATACTTGTTCTTGTGTCCGTCTACATCACTCATAGTTCAGACATCGTTCTATGGTAGACGGACTCGTTACTTCCATCAACCTATTTGACATATGTGTGGTTTCGAACTGGTCATGATTGAATCATGATTCAATTGCTTTGCATGTAGTTTGCATAGTTTCAATTGCATTGCATTATCATTTGCATTGTTCATACATCATTTTGTATATAATGCACATCATTTTGCATTCATCATTGCATTGTCATGCATATGGCTAACAATATTGTACCTGTTAAGTTTACTTTCTTTGCAGGCACGATATTGTATGTACGGCTCATTTGAGGCCGGCGCAACCGGACGAGCTGCACAGGTATTGTATCCTCCGTGTGAGACGTTTTGAGAATTACATGATTCTCTTACATCCTTTCTGCATTGTAGTGTAGATTGGCATATGCTAGCTTATAACTGTTGCATGTGTGCTTCATTACAGTTTTCTTTGCATGATCATAAGTTATGCTCGGCTTCTTGCATCGTCTTGCATTTTGCCCCTGCCTTCGGGCGCATACCTTGTTTCGTCTTGCATTTTTCCCTTGCCTTCGGGCGCATACCTTGTTTTCTCTTGCATGTTTGTCCAAGTCTTCGGCCTTGTCAAAAATGGGTCGTCTCTGGGCTTTGACATTCACTCCCGTCATCGTTATGACTTCCGAGTTCTGTCAAAGAGGGGCAACTGTAGACATCCCATTTTTTACCGTCCTCAAGACTTGGACGTCACCGCTTGAACACTCGGTGATTACCCATGTTTGTGTTTGTTTGGAGTTCCCGGAGTTCTCGGCTACGCGTCTTGCCTCAGGATCTCCGAACTCGACTGTTTTGTGTTTGGTTTTGCACCAAACACTTGTGCTTTGCCTTGGAGGGGCAGGGAATGCTTTGTGAGGCATCCCCACACACCACCGGCAGTGGCTAGAGGCCACCGGCTGATTGGTGTTGCCATCGGCACTATATTGTGCCAGTCGGCACTATTTTGTGCCAGTCGGCACTCTTTTTGGCAAAATGACCATTTTGCCCTGCCGATCACTTTACAGCTGTTTTTGGAGATATTTTCAAATAGCTTTCTGGCACTTGTTTCCCCTCCATACACGTGTATGGAGGGATGAGCCCTTTGATGTCTTAACTTGTAAGTTTTGGTTGCCTATAAGGAGAGGCTTCTTCTCTTGGCTCAAGGGTTAGAAGATTTGGAGAATTAGACATTTTAGGAGAGGGAGAAGCTCTGGTTTTAGGTTAGGTTTTGTGTATCTATCCTATTTCTCTCTTTCTCTCTTGTTTTGTACACTAGGTGTTTGTGACTTACTATTGCTCACCAACACCTAGTGTTTCACCTTCCTCTTGGAACTGAGGTGCTAAGGGCTTGTTCTTGGTGTTCTTGGCTGGTTTGAAGCTTAAAGAGGCATCAAGGTCACCATTGTTGGAGTTGATCATCAAGGGTAAGAAACTACCCCTTTTTCCCCCATTCTTGCACTCCATTTTTGCCTAGTTTAAAACAGTTTTTGTACTTAGTCTATAACACATAAAAGTTTTTTTTTTAAGCCTCTTTATTGTTTATTAAGAGTGCTTGGTGGTTTGGGTAGGTTTGACCACCCTTAGGCCTTGAAAAGGCCTCATTTTGTGCTATTTTGTTGAGATCCGAGACCTTGGTGCTTGGGCCTCTTCACCACTGAAATCTTGAGGGATTTCAGTGGTGAAGAGGGTGCCTTGAGGTCCCAAGAAGGAGAGGGCCACCCCCTCTCCTTGATGTCCTTGAAAAGGGAAAATTTTGGCCTCTTGAAGGAGCATAGTTTTGATTGTTTGTTGAGCATGTCTTGGCTGCATTTTATGTTTATTATGCCCTAATATGACATTGCTAAATTTTGGTTTTAGCACTCCTTGCATGCTTTGCATAGTTGCTTTGTAATGCCTTAATAGTCCCTTAACATGCCTAGGTTGTATGCCTTTATTTCTAGCATGTTTTAGGCTTAGATTCATGAAGCTTGTATGCTTATTTTGCCATGTATGAGGTCTGTCCATGCTTGTTTTGGTCGACCATAACTTATATTTCATAGCCTCTTTGTATTTGGCTTGTTGGCCTTAAGAGCATGAATGTGTAGCATGCCTTTGTTTGCATCTTTTCAATGGTTTGGAACCATTTAGCATGTCATTTCAGACCCTTTGGTGTGCTTGTATGCTTACCTTAGTTGCCTCTTTAATGCTTTGAAAGCATGTGTTGCATGCTCCATGTTTTGGCCTTAATGCATGCCTTTGATTTCAAGCCTCTTAGATGCCATCTAAGTAGCCATTTGGCTTTGTTTTAACATGCTAAAAACCTATTTTTAGTTGTTTAATGCATGCTATATTTGTTTTGTATAAGTATAGTTCAATGCCCCATTGACTTGTTTTGAATGTTGGACCTATGTGTGCATGCTTTGTGTACTTTGTTGCTTGGTTTGGCACCATGTTTAGCATGATTTTCAGAGCTTTATATGCATGCTAGTAGTCCATTGTTGTACCCCTTTAAGTGTGCTTAAGGGTTGTTTGTTATGCTCAAGTGTTGGTGCCTTAGCTTGTGCATGTGTGCATGTGTGTTTGGCCCTCATGACTTAGCATCTTGGCCATTGGTTTTAGGCCTATTTGGAGCTGCCTAATCCATGTTTAAGTCCACCCCATTGACTAGTTTGCATGCTTGTTTTGTATGTGTGTTTTCATGCTAGCATCCTTGCATTGCATTGCCATGTTGCATGCCTAGGTAACATGCTTAGGGCTTCATTGCATTGACATGCATGCTAAGCCTCTTGAAGTGAGTGTGATAGAGGTTTAGCACCCTTGTTTGTTTGTTTGCATTACATGCATTTGAAATCAAAATTGCACTCTTGGTTCTTTGGGCCATCATGCATCGAAATGCGTGATTGGTGGTCCGAGAATCGAGGCACATCTTCCTTTGAGTCATTAGTATGATAAGGAGTGTGTTTGGTGCATACATGCTTTGAATTACATTGCCATGCAAGTTGTGCCCTCTGCTGCTGTGAGTTGCAGGTTCTGCAGGCATTTTGTGCCGACCGGCACTGTTTAGTGCCGACCGTGATATCTTGGCACCGATGGATGAATTGATGCGGTGTACATCCTTCAGCCGGTGGTGTTCTACCCCAGCCGGTGATGATCTCCAGTGCCCAAAGAAGTATCCCTGAAGTTTTGACAGTCTTCAGAGGAGGAAAGCAGGGAAAACAGAGGCAATCATGCATGGCAATGCGATTCCGAGCGAGTTCCGGGCGTGTGATGCATCTTGCCCTCTTCCCGAGGCATTTACTGCTTTAATTAACTTAGTTAATTTGTTAATTAATTTAGTTAATTTGTAATATTTAATTAGCTAGCGTAGTTAATTATTTGTATTATTCTTTCGGTCCCTCCGAGCGAGGGCGTAATTGTAATAAGTGTGGGTGTGTGGGTGTATGTCTTCCAACCCCCATTTCTTTCTACCCTTTTATTTACCTGCTTATGATGGTAGATTAGGGCATATTTATCTTAGCATACCTTATGCTATGCATGCGTGCATCCATGCATTTGTTTACATGCACCGGGCTCGGTACATCATACAAACCGCATTGTATTTTCAATTCCAATTTGAATACGTGCGTCGAATAAAGTGCATTTCACATGCCATCTTTAGGGTTAGCCGAGCCTATCCTAATTACATGTCATATGCGATGCATTAGACACTCTAACATGAACTAGGGCATGCATGTTTGCTAACTAGTTTATTGTTTTGGCACGGAGTACGATGTAAGTGTTTATGCTTTAGCATATCGCATGCGTGTGAATGCTAAACATGACAGTATGATCACCATGTGGCTAACTGCTTATGTGAGATAAAATGTTTGAATGCCTGTGGGTGGAGGTTGGATTGCCTGAGTTGGAAAAACTCGTTGAAATCCGTGTTTTAGCCTACTTGCGAGTAGCAAATTCCAAAGCATTTTCAAAACGAACGGATATGCAATGTTTATTTCCAAATTAGGCAATCTAGTCTATACTTGTTTGCTGTGCGCATAACATAGTAATTCTAGGTTAATAATTGGAATAAGAATACATAACGTTTTCAAAATCGGATATCACGGTTAGTAGAGGCCGGTCTTCGAACCGGGCGAAAGGGGGTGCTCATAGCTGACCTTCCCCGATCGTACCCAAGCTCCCGAGCCAAGACCACTTTGGTGATGACGGACATGTGGCCTTCGGCACCGAGTCAGGGTTTCCTAAATTCCCCATTTAAAAATATTTAGGTGACGACTCTGTAATCTGGCAAAGCAGTCCATGTTTGGCACTACTTTTTCAAAATCTGTTTTTCTTCAAAACGATTTGCCGGATTTGGACTCTTTGGTTCAGATTTAGAACCGACACAAATTGAGTCCGAACTATAGCGCGTGAGTTCCCTCGCGGACGTGTTACAGCAGGTTAGTATCTTGCCGAAGTAAAGCTTGTAGTTATTATACCCGAGGTATGTAACGCTGAGAAGATTGCACAAAGGAGGCAAAATATGGAAGGCATGCAAAAATATTCTAAGTATAGAACCATGCAGAGGCAATCAAAAGAAGATAAGTTTGAAGCATTCAGGAAAAACAGTTACAGTTGTACACAAAAGAAGGCACTACGGCCTACCAAAAGTAATTGTTCAGGAGTTACAAAGAAGGCACATCGGCCATGTAAAGAACTCATACTATTTTCAGAAGAAAATAAAACTTAAAGCTAAGATTCCTCAACGGTGGTTGTTGGCTAAGTCTGAGGATCAGATGATTGCTGGGTAGATGCCTCGGCTTCCTTTTCTGCCGCGATCTCGGCATCAATTTGAGCAAGGGTTTCATCAATTTGAGCAAGGCTTTTGTCGGCAACAGGAACGTCGGAGGAAGCCTGCTCCGGGGTAGTTTCATTGGCAACTTCGTCACCATCATCATCCTTAGTCAGGTCCAGGACCTGCTCATTCAAAGAAGGAGACTGTAACAACCCTCGTCACTGTTTACCGATTAATTATTGATCACTGTTAAATTGAGACTGAATATGATTGGTAATTGAACTGACTGAGTTATTACCTTGTTGATCAAACTGAAGCCCGATTAATTAATCAGATCTGTTTGAATTGCATGTTATTTGTTTATGTGTTTCTGTTTAAACTGCAAATTGAAGGCCTTATCGGCGGCCGGACCAGAAATTGATTAGAGATTTATGATCACCATAATTTATGTGAATGTATGGTATAATTACTTGAAAAGTGATTAGGTATGATTAAATTAAATTAATTAGTGATAAATTGCAATTTTGACCTTATTTACCAAACTAGCCCTTAGTGGGCCACTTAGTCTAATATATGTTAAGCCTTACATGACAACACAACATTTCTTCTCCCATTTCTTGCACACAACCGACTCTAGAGAGAGAGAGTGAGGGACTAGAGTGAACTCACCTTGTATCCTTGGAATTTGAGGGAGATTTTGACTACACTTTGGTGAACTTGAAGAATTGGAGTGTAGAATGTCAAAATAAGCTTCCTCACTTTGTAATTGAAACTCTAGGTAAGGAATTCATCTTCTTATTGTTGTCATTAAGCTAAGTCTTGCATGGTTCATGCTTCATTGTAGAATTAAGTCATGTTTTAGTGCAAATAAGTTGAATTATAGCTTAATTCTTACATGCATGGTTGAAATGTTGGAAGTTTGAGTTGATTTCACGGCAAAAGGTTGCATGCATGTCCACATTTATGTATAAGTCCATGTTTTCATCTTGTTTTGAAAGGATTGAGCTCATTAGAGCAAGAATTGAAGCTTTGAAATGGTTTTGACCCATGCATGTCATGTTTGAAGATTGTTCTTGAAAATGGGTTTGAAACTTGGATTTAATTGACTCACTCTTGGGCTTTAAATCCACAAATTGAGCTTTGAAACTTGTTATATATTGAGTTGTGATGTGTTTGTAGACACCCCATTTTTGACCGTCCTCAAGACTTGGACGTCACCATTGGAACACTCGGTGATTATCCATGTTTGTGTTCGTTTGGAGTTCCCGGAGTTCTCGGCTGTGCGAGCCTTGCCTCAGGACCTCCGAACTCGACTGTTTGTGTTTGGTTTTGCACCAAACACTTGTGTTTTGCCTTGGAAGGGAAGAGAATGCTTTGTGAGGCATCCCCACACACCACCGGCTGGGGCTAGAGGCCACCGGCTGGCTGTAGTTGTCACCGGCACTATATTGTGCCGGTCGGCACTATTTTGTGCCGGTCGGCACTATTTTGGGCGAAATGACCAATTTGCCCAGCCGACCACTGTGCACTTGCTTTCTGAGATATTTTCAGACAGCTTTTGAGCATTTGCTTCCCCTCCATACACGTGTATGGAGGGATGAGGTCTTGTTTGCTTAGCTTGTAAGTTTACAAGTTCTATAAGAGGAAAGCTCTCCCTCTTGACTTAGGGTTAGCATTTTTCAGAGCATTAGACATTGTTAGAGAGCTGGAGCTCTGGTTTTTAGGGTTAAGTTAGATACATATATCATATCTCTCTTTTTCTCTTAGTACACTAGGTGCTTTAGTTCACACTATTGTACTAAAATACCTAGTGTTTCACCCTCTCCTTGCAACTGAGGTCCCCGAGGCTGTTCTTGGAGGTTCTTGACTGGATTTGAGCTCAAGGAAGCATCACCAACAACTCTTGTGAAGGTAGTCATCAAGGGTGAGAAACTTGCACTTTTTTTCCCCATTTTTGCAACTCATTTCTACCTAATTTAGAACTGTTTTTGAGCTTAGTGTTTGGCACATAAAAGTTCTGATTTTTGACCCTCTTTATTGTATATTAAGAGTGTTTTGTGGTTTGAGGAACTTTGACCACCTTTAGGCCTTGAAAAGGCCACCTTTTGTGCCATTTTGTGAGAGATCCGAGACTTTGGTCTTAGGATCTCTTCACCACTGAAATCTTGAGGGATTTCAGTGGTGAAGAGCATGCCTTGAAGTCCCAAGAAGGAGAGGGCCACCCCCTCTCCTTGATGTCCTTGAAAAGGGCAAGTTTTGCTTCCTTAAGGAGATCTATGCTTGAGTGTGTGTTGAGCTTGTTTGACTTGTTTTCTATGCTTATATTACTATCATATAACATGTTTTCAAGTTGGTTATGGTCTCCTATACATGCTTAGTATAGTTGCCTTGTAATGCCCCTTTTATGCCTTAACATGTCTAGGTTGTTTGCCCTATTTTCTAGCATGTTTTAAGCTTAGATTTGTGAAGCTTGTAAGCTCATTTTGCCATGATTCAGCTCTGTCCATAGCTATTTTGGCTAATCTCGGCATGTATTTGGTAGCCTCTTTGTATTTGGCTTGTTGGCCTCAAAAGCATGAATATGTGGTATGCTATTCTAGCTTTATTTTTGATGATTGGAACCATCTAGCATGCCATTTCAGTCCTTCATACATGCTTGTTTGATTGCCTTAGTGGCCTTGTTAATGCTTTAAGAGTATGTCTTGTATGCTCTATGTTTAGGCCTTATTGCATGCCTTAGATTCCATGCTTCCTAGATGCCATCTAGGTGGTCATTTAGGCTTAGTTTTATGTGTTAAAACTTTGTCTTTAAGTGCTTGAATATTGCCATGTATGATTGCGCTAAGTGTGGTTTAATGCCCTATTGACTTGCTTTAAGCCTAGGCCATTTACATGCTTTGTTTGGAATGCTCTATCGCATGATTTGGCATCATGTTTAACATGAATTTCAGAGCTTTAAATGCATGCTATTAGTCCATGTTTGGCCTCTTTAAGTATGCATGAGAATCGCTTTGGTTTGCCTAAGTCTTGGGCCTTAACACTTGCATATGTGTGTGTGCATTTAGTCTCATTTTCTAGGCATTTTGGCCACTGTTTTGAGCCTTATTAGAGCTGCCCAATTCATGTTTAAGCCCAATCTACAATCGGTTTGCATGCTTGGTTCATGTGCTTGCTTGTATGCTTGCATAAATGCCATGCCATTGTCCATGTGTGCATAATAGATAACATGCTTAGGACCTCATTGCATTGGCATGTACGCTAGGCCTCTTGACTAAGTCATGATGGAGGTTTAGCACCCCTTATGTGCTTGCTTGGTTTGTATGCATTTTAAATCAAATTTGTATCCTTGGTTCTTAGGATCATCACGCATGGAAATGCGCGATTGGTGGTCCGGGAATCGAGGCACATGCCCTCTTGAGTCCATAGCATGATGAGGGATGTGCTTGGTGCATACATGCTTTGATTTGCATTGCCTTGCCTTTGGTTTCTCTCTGCTCTTTGTCGGTTTCGGATCTGAGGATAAAGGGCCGATCGGCACTCTTTAGTGCCGACTGCCTCTTCTTGGCACCGATAATGAAATTCAGAGCCGTGGCTTCCTTCCTCGGCCGGTGGCCCTCGCCTCACCGGTGATGCTCCCTGATGCTCGAGAGGCACTCCTGAAGTTTTGGGAATTTTCAGAGAAGGAGAGCAGAGAAACAGAGCACACTGCAGCAGTCTGATTCACGAAGTCCGGGCACCTGGCACACCCTCCTTCCGAGGCATTTATCGCTTAAATAGATTAATTAGTTTATTTATTTAATTTAATTGATTTGTAATATTTAATTAGCTAGAATAGTTAATTATTTATTCGGTTCTGTATACTATTATTTTGGGTCCCTCCGAGTGAGGGCGCAATTGTAATAAGTGTGTGTGAGTGGGTGCATGTCTTCCAATCCCCACTTCTTTCTAACCCTTTTATTTACCCGCTTTCAGTGGTAGATTAGGGCATTTTAAATTAGCATACCTTATGCAATGCATGCGTGCATCCATGCATTTGTTTACATGCACCGGCTCAGACACCATACAAATCGCGCATGATTTTCAAATTCCAAAATTGAATACGTGCTATGTGATAGCATTTCATATGCCATGCTTAGGATAGCGAACTGTCTAACTGCATTCTTGCCTGTGTTGCATTAGTCATTTAACATGAACTAGGTCATGCATTGTTTTGCTAACTAGTTTACTGTTTTGGCACGGAGTACGAGGTGAGCTTTTATGCTTTAGCATACCGCATGCGTGTAAGTGTTGCCATGACAGTAGGATTGCCATGCGGCTAAATGCTTATATGATAAACTGTTTGAATGCCTGTGGGTGGAGGTTGGATTGCCTGAGTTGGAACGACTCATTGAAATCCGCATTTTAGCCTACTTGCGAGTAGCAAAAGAAAACAACACGTTTTTCGAGACAAAACGGATATGCAATGTTTATTTCCAAGTTAGACAATCTAGTCTATACTTTTGTGTTGTGCGCATCACATAGTAATTCTAGGTTAATAACCGGAATAAGAACGCATAAAGTTTTCAAAAACGGATATCACGGTTAGTAGAGGCCGGTCTTGACCGGCGAAAGGGGTGCTCATAGTCGACCTTCCCCGATCGTACCCAAGCTCGAGCCAAGACCACTTTGGTGATGACGGACATGTGGCCTTCGACCGAGTCGTGGTTTCTAAATTTCCCATTTTAAAATATTTAGGTGGCGACTCAGAATCCGCAAAGCAGTCCATGTTTGGCACTACTTTTTCAAAAATCTGTTTTCTCAAACGATTTGCCGGATTTGGACTCTTTGGTTCAGATTTAGAACCGACACAAGAGGGAGTCCGAACTGTTAGCGCGAGGTCCCCCGCGGGACGTGCTACAGTGTTTTCCAGAATTTGGGCCCAAGAGGTCGAGTATGGAGTGGGAGAATGCTTGGTTTGAGCTTGGGAGACAAATCTGGAAATTCCAGAATTTGGCTCCTTCGCTCGATCGAAGGATTCCTCGCTCGAGCGACCAACCTTTACTTTGAGCCACGCTCGAGCGAAGAATTGGTGGCTCGAGTGTAAATTTGCAACATCCAGTACTTTTGCGATTTTTACAGACCGCTCGAGCGAAGTATTCCTCGCTCGAGCGAACTCTTTGATTTTGTAGGCTCGCTCGAGCGAAGGAAGGCTCGCTCGAGCGAGACCCCTATTTTCAGCAAATTTTGTAAAGTGTTTTCTATGTACATCTTTGCATCCTCATCCCATCCTAGGCATTCTTAGGCCTAGTTTAAGACATCTTAATGAGGATATAGATGTAGAACACACCGAGGCAATTAGGGATTAAGTTATTGATCTTCCCCAACTGTATAGCTTAGTGTGTGTTCATCCTGTATACTGTGTAGGGTTGGCTTACCGAGGGGACGCTCTAGCTTCATCAGAGCCCGTAACTCTATGAGTAACAATCTGTGTAAAGATATGTTCAAAAATGATTATCTTCGAATGCTTACTATATTGAATTGTTTACCTTATTGAGTCAGTCTACTTTATTGAATCAATTGTCAACCGCTTCACCGAATCAAATGTTTACTAAATTGAATCAAGTATCAATGGAATCGTTATCGAATGCTTATTGAATGGAATCAAGCTTGAATTGAGAGATCATTTATTGAATCGAGGCATCAAGCATTTTAATTGAACTGTTCACTAAATCGACATCAGGTAATCTTGAATGAACGTATGTCTTATATTCTCAATCTGCATCAGGGCATCCTTGGCACTCATCGTTATCTTATCGTGACAGAGAGATCTCTGTCGGTTCCCAAGTTTGGAACCACTACTGTTTACTGTTATGATGGCCATACTGTATTTCTGATATGGAACAAAGTGCTATACGGAACTAAGTGCTACACTGTGAGCCACCTCTAGAATCTACGGAACTAAGTGCTACAGTGTGAACCACCTCTAGAATCTGTGCGAGACACCTCTTGAATCCACAAGTCTCAGCATCGTTTTCTCAATTAGTATTCAATTCTTTATCGCATCGCCATCGATGGCCATCATTTACTGTTTGGTCTGTTAAGACCCGGTCTGTTAAGACCTACTGTTTACTGTACTGTTATGCCAATGGATGTACCACACATTACTGCTTTAACAGAATGACTGTTATGACCTGAAATATGAGCCACAAACTGAATGACTGATAAATTGACTGAAATGACTGTTTTCAATATTGAAAGGACATTTATTCTTAACCCCTTTACGCATTGTGTTATTCGTCGGGCTTTAGCTCACTGCTCATATGTATATGTAGGTGTACAGGCACCAGACCGCAGCTAGGAGCGTCAGGCAAACTTTAATTTTGTCAAGCCAACCACTGTGCCTCACTGCGAGGTTCCGAGCCTATCAAGCTATGGCTTAGGGGCTTAGGGGTGTTTTATTTCCCCGTTTGTCTTTGTAGCTGTTTTGTTTATCAGATAGATCATTATCTACTTTATCGCATCGTTATCAAGGGATTAGGTCCTCGTCTTGTGTGGATCAGAATTTTGTATAGACTGTACTATTCTACACGTGTGAATGCATGAAAAATCTTTTTGGCATACAGCTCAATGGACATTATTTATTTATCAGATATTCCGCCAGTTCAGACTCAGTTTTTTATCAGACATCATGAGCCTTGTAATCTCTTGACATCGCGATTCTGATGCTAAACCCATAGGGCCGGGTTTGGGTCGTGACAGAGACTTAGCCCCAACAGCCTCCCTGGGTTTCCTAACCAGAACATCATCCTCACCCTCCTCCTCATCTTCAGACTCAGATTCAGATTCTCCTTCAGGTTGACTTGGAGGAGAAGGTGGGGGGAATGGAAGAGGAATAGCGTCAGTATTACGGAAAGGTGAATCAGCAGGGAGGTCAAGTTTCTTTATCAGGGACATCCAACCAAGGGAGAAGCCCTTGTTGCATGCCTGCCTGACTTGCAGCTTGTAGTCCTCAGTGACGTCGGCCATGCCCTGGGCATAAGCCTTCTCATCAGCTTCTTTTATTTCAGCTTCTTTAGTTGCCAAGGCCTCCTGAAGCTCCTTCTCGGCCTGGGCCGCTTTTTCCTCGGCCTCTTTTTTCTGCGCTTTGGTAACCTTTTTTATAGCTTTAGCAGCATCAGCCTTTTCTTCGGCCAAGGTTTGGGCTTTAGTGGTAGCCTCGGCCTGATCTTCTAGCTTCTTCATTTTTGATTGAAGACTTTTGTTGGCCTTTTGAAGGGAAGAAAACTCCCTCTTCATCTCGGTCAACTTCTCTCGATTCTTGAAAGATTGCATTGAAAACGAATGGGCATGCTGGATGGCCTGAAAGAAAACAAAAGTGTTAGAAAATATTTTAAGTGCAAAACAGAATGGAAGAAAAAGTACCGAGCAGGAACACTTACTTGAACGGAGTGCTGGAGCATTAGGGCATAGTTCTCATACTCACTATACCCGACATTCTGCTCCAGATCACCAGGAAGGAGCAGTGCTGTACTGAGGGCAACGCCGACGTTAATATCATCGGTACTTTCACTTGTCATTATGGGCCTATCTTCCAGAGTAATCTGAGGAGCCCAAGGAACATCAGATTTTTTGGATCCCGAGGTCGTCGCAGATGATGACCTCGGCTTCTTCGATTGTGTGGACTCTGATGGCTGTGCTTCAGCAGACCTTTTTGTGGGAACGGAAGCAGTCTTCCCGCTCCCAGCCAATTGTGAAATTGGCAGGGCATCCTCAGTCTCAACTATAGTGGCTTTGGTCTTTGGTTGAGCCTTTTTGGTTCTCTTTGGCTTTGGTGGGGGCATGCTCTGTGTTGGCTGAGCGTCAACATCAGTGGGGAGGTCGGCTAAGAGATCTGCGACAATCGGCTTTGGGCGACCAATCTCAGCAGTTTTGACAAGTCTTCGACGACGTTTTCGTTCAGGTATGAGGATCAAGTATGGCGCCGAAGTAGATGGCTGATTGGCTGGGTCAGATGTTGACCCTTGATCTGTTCAAGATGTAGAAGTGGTTTGAGTTGTAGCAGTAGGAGGAGAAAAGCTTTTCTTTTTTCTTTTGGGGACATCGGGCAAAATCGATTTATATGTTGGAATAAAGTTGAGAAGAAGAGGCGCTTTCCTTTTGTGGACTGGCAAGTCCAGGAGTTTTTTTAGGTCCTTGCTGGGAACGTAAGATTGGCGAAAGTTTTTCGGTGGCTTGTGAACGTCTGCAAGAAGAAAACTGACATTAGAAACAGATAAGATATTGAAGACTTGAGAAGAAACAACTAAGTATTAACACTGGGCTCTTACCCTTGCCCTCTTTAACTAACCGAGGAAGAGGGTAGAGATGGGCATCCTCGTCTGGGGCAAATTTCCAATTTCCAGAAGCAATAACATAGTCATCTCCGGCCCCCTTGTTGGAGTCTGGAAGGTCAGCTACGATTTTAAATTCAGTAGACCTCGGCTTGAGGTAATAGACGAAACCTTTTTCTTTCAGGTTAAGGGCACACATGGTATAACAAAATTGGATGTCGGCAAGGGTGATCCTAACGTTCTCCTGCCTAGCTAAGGCTATAATACCGTTAATCACTCGATAAGAGTTGATGGTAAGTTGCATAGGGTTCAACTTATAGTAATGAAGAACTTCACGAAAAAGGGGATTGAGTGGAAGCCGAAGTCCACATTCAGTAAAAGCGACAATGGAAAAGGGCATCGTATCGTCTGTGGGCATGATTGAGTCGTCATCCCCAACCAGTCTCAGATGGACGTCGGCAAGAATTTCGAACTCTTCCCT
Organism: Camellia lanceoleosa; assembly: GCA_025200525.1. Taxonomy (NCBI): domain Eukaryota; kingdom Viridiplantae; phylum Streptophyta; class Magnoliopsida; order Ericales; family Theaceae; genus Camellia; species Camellia lanceoleosa. The sequence goes on from CM045759.1 coordinate 49,526,827, forward strand.
AAAGTATTCAAGTTTGGTCGGGGTATCTACCCTATGTCTCCACATACCCATGATATCGGCGTAGAGGTATTCGACTTCAGAAAGAGGATGTTCTTAAAGGGTTTTTGGGACCTCGGCTCTAACCTAGGTGAATACTGGAAAGGATTGTTTCAGTTTTTTCCTAAGAATTGGTAGGTTCTATAGACAAATCCCAAACCTAAATCTATGAAAGTAAAGATTGGGGGCACAGATCTGGAAGAAAACACAGAAAACAAGAAACAAAGAACGAAGTTTCAGAATCAGGAACAGAGGTAGGGTTCTAAAAAACATAAAGAATACAGGCGATATAGGGTCAAAAACAGTGGCAGAAAAATGGTGAAATAGTGCAAGTGTTCAAAACATGGGCAAAAGCATAATCAAAGCATTCAGATATATGGTTCGCAAGATAAATGTTTGAAAAAGACAGTAACAGCAAGAAAATAGAAGAGCATCAATGAACTGAAAACGAAAAGAATAGTGGCTTACCAGAAAGATTGAAGCCGAAATGAGGGTCGCCGACAAGACGGAATGGCGAAAGCTTCGCTGGAATGGAAGAAAGAGATCAGTTGCAGAGCCTGGAGCTTGAACAATGGCAGATTCAAGAAGAAGAGCTTAGAGAGAGAAAGAGCAAGTAGAAACGAATGCAAAAGTGAAGAAACAGAGGAAAGAGGGAAGAGTTTTGTCAAAAACTTGAAACGGCGGCAAAACAGGGCATTTAATGCACCTGGAGCAACGCACACGTCAGACGGCGCAGATAGATGAAAGACGGCTTACAAGCACGTCACAAACACGAGCCAATAAAGATGAAATGCGTAAGTGGAACGATTGAGAAGAGATGCATGACAGCTCATGCGCGTGGGAGAGTTCATTTGAATTCTTGTTTTTGAAAGAAGACATGTCGGCCTAAAGTGAATGACCTCGGCTGAGGAGTTCATAGCCAATGTAAAGAAAGAAAGTACCGATATAGGTTCCATCACCTCAGGATGCCGAGGTAATAGAACCTAGGGGGCAGTTGTGGGGATATATTTTCTAAGTACCAACACGTGGCATGGTGACGCCGACGTGTCAGCCGAGGTGCCACGTGTCGTAGTAGTTATGCCAAGGTGATCTCAGAGTGCCGAGGTTATCTCCGAGGATATCGGAATCCGGGATAAGCGGATAAGGGACAAGAGTCCTAGGATGAAGGAAGACTTCAGGACAGATAAAGATAATACTCTTAGGGGGTTTATCCTTATCTCTTAAGGAATCCAAAGTAAGCACTGAATTGGAGTCCATAGAAGTCAGGCTTCTAGTGGGACTAGGATTGAATAAACTATAAAAGAGAGGCACCCCCATGGGTCTAAGGTACGCAATTTATACTTTGAGTATTAAGTTTAGCACTATTAATTATCTTTGAGAGATATACTGACTTGAACGTCGGAGTGCCCCCGGGTGGAAGAACCACCGCCGGAGCCTTCTCTTTCTATGTAGGACAACCAGGTGCCATCTATTCTGCCTGTGTTCTACAGCTGAATTACTAAGGAGGGCAGTGTGGTCGGAAAATCACTCATACAGAAAGTAAGCAAGTATAGATTGTGTCATTCATTTTGGAACAACTTGATTTCATGTGTTTTGAAAGAGTTTTAAGAATGTGCAACTCAATAGAAATTGAGTTTACAAATATGAAAATCGATATTATTCCAAATTGAACAATACAACCTCTATCCATTGGTATTTATAGAGATATATCAAACAAGCAAGTAGCCACATACTAGGATGCTTAAACATAGTAATAAAAACACATACAAGCGGGATGCAAACCATAAAAATTTATATATTTACCGATGTCCCACGAATAGTTACAAAACAAAGTTAGTAAAATATGCATGATCTTATATACAAAATCCTAATGCAATTCACTCATGAAATGCAATTAAAGATTCGGCTTCTAACATATGACATGTGAATCATCTCAATAATATGAGGTAGCACACATAATTATATAGAAATTGATTAAATCCATAAATGCAAATTTAGCCGAATCAAGATGCATGAAATATAGATACAAAGCATGGATATGATATATATTTACAAATAAGAAAAGCAAGTAAAAGAACGGGATAGCAAGAAACAGGGCAAGGAGGGAAATTATTACAACACTTGAATAATTACATATCCAAATAAGGGTGGAGAGGAAGAAAATATTACAACAAAATAAAACCTCGCAAATCTCTCAACTTAAAAGAAAGACAGAAACTTCATGTGCCTCGAAGACTGCCAAAAACTGTTCTGCTCATCATTGGAAGACTGCTTTGTTCTATCCCAAAAGAAGTTGGCCGGCCGGCCAATTAGGCTTGGCAAAACCTGTTTTGTTGCAACTCCGAAACAAAACACACAAGGGATATGTAGGTAGCTCAACTAACCACTTCTAGTTAGCTTACAACAGTTTATAATATGCAATCAAAGTCAAAAAAATTAACATAAGAAAGAAAGTACAAGAAAATGAAAAAGATTGAAAATTCACCTTCCAAAGAAATGATGAATTTCTTGATTTCCAAACTTCCTTTTGATCACCCTCAAGGTTGTGAATTATGTTCTCAATCCTCAATTCGAAAACTTGAAATTTTAGCTATAATGGTGTTTTGGGATTGTTTAACAATATGTGTGGTGGAAAATGGTTAACTCAATTATTTTCTCAAACTTGACAAAGATTACTCTTTCTTTAATCAAAGCTCTATAATTTGATTATAATGAGTTTATGGATGGTTTTGGTAATGAAAGATGAGCCATAATAGTGTGTAGGTACAAGAATGGAAGTTTTGGCCAACTCTCAACTCAAGCCAGACTTTTTCTTTTATCCTATCCTCCTTACCCCTTTCAATGATCTAATCTCTTGTGTAGGCAATGGTGGAAGACTTAGTCAAAAAGATGGTGGGAGATAAGTGGAAGACAACAATGGAGGACAAACCATAATGAAAAATAAAGAGAGATGATGGGTTATTGCTTTAACTCTCTCTTTTTTAAAGGGGCAAGCCCTGTAGGCAATGGAGGCTGAGTGTGTATGCATTTCGTACATGAATGTATCAGAAATATCTAAGGTGGCATGTCCTACATGCATTAAACAAGAATTATGCTGAAATTGCCCTGTTCCTAGACAAATTAGTCGACCGGCCAAAAAGTTGGATGGCTAGCCAATGAATTAGTTGGTCAGCCAAAAAAGTTGGCTGGACGGTAAAAATATTGGCCTTGGCTTGACTATTTTGCATGAAATAGGATTTTTTGACAAAATTATCATCCTTTCCTCATATTTCCACTATGTTCTTTGCTCATTTCCTAAGAAAATATTTTATTTCAAAGTTTAAAAATGAGCCTCGGTACACTACGGAAATGCTCAGAACAAAGCGCGGAAAGAAAGTTTTGAAAGAGAGTTTTGAATGGGTTTCAAGTACTTGGCCAAAACAGGCTTAGGGTTGGGAAAGGTCGATCAAAATAGGGTGTTTACACTTACCTTTCTAGCACAAAAGAAAAGGGAAAAAAAAAAAAGAAGCAAAAGAAACATAATAGATATAAGGGGATAATTGTTAACCCAAATTCCAAATAATATATTAAATATGCATTTTCAAAATTAATGGGACTAATTGGTCTATAAAAAAATTCTTTGTACTAAACAAATCACTATTTCTCAAGATGAAATTTATAGGTAAATTTTTCATAATAATATTATTTTTGTATTATATAACTAACTAATAAATTAAAAAAATGATAAACATATGAAAAAGTTTGTATATATATATATGTAGACACCCCATTTTTGACCGCCCTTAAGACTTGGGCGCTTTATTTTGATACACTCGATGATGAAAGTTGAATTGTGTGCTTTGAATTAATAGCGATTCAGATTCAGTCAGGCTCTCGAAATAACCTCAAATCGTCACCATTTACCTTGTTTGAATCTCTAAGTCTCATTTTTGGACCTTTTGCCACCTTGAGCTGAGTTTGAACAAAAAAAATAGGGGAGGGCATCAAGGCCCGGCCGTGCATCAGTGATGGCCTGCCAGGTCTTAGTGACGATAAATACTGTTTTGGGTGGGATCCCGCCAGCTATCTTTTATTGAAGATATTTATCACCTTTTAAGCTCAAATTCTATAAAAACAAAGTTGTGGTATTGTTTTAAGGGTTGGACAAAATTTAGAAAGCCTATATACACCTTGAGAGCACCTCCCTCCTCCTTCTTCCATGGCAAACAACCTTTGAGCTAACCTAGCTCCCTTGTGTCTTCTCCATACACCATACACAACCTTGTCTCACCATCTTAGAGCTTTGGTTGATCTTTGAGAAGCATAATTCAAGATTGAGAATGGGTTGAGACTAAGCTTATAGCAATCCCGGTTTTCCCTTCCTTATTTACTGTATTCCGGACTCGTTTCCGCTGAGGATTGTTGTCGTCTGTATTTCATTTCCGTCCCTTAATGCTTTGGATTGGAGTTTAGAAATGTGTTGGGCGTGCTTCGAATTGGTTGGTTGAGCTTTAGTCCTATTTCTTGTTGCCCAGATTTTTGGTGGTCCGCTCGAGCGGATACCTTCACGCTCGAGCGGAGTTTGCACACTTTCAGCATCTCGTGCGTCTGCAAAAATACTGCACATGTGTTTTTCACGATCGAGCGGTTTTCCTTACGCTCGAGCTGGTCAAGCTCAAGCGGGTATCCTTGCGCTCGAGCGGGTGTTCGTTGTCTGTAAAAATACTGGAAGAGTGTAATCTACGCTCGAGCGAGTTCCTTTTTGCGCTCGAGCGGGTGGTGTCTTGTTTTGTGCCTTGGCGCTCGAGCGGGTTAAGTTTTTGTGTTTGACACTCGAGCGGGTCATACGTATATTAGATCTAGACTGTGTTATTTCAGATCATTTTTCACACACTCTCTCTCTCTCTCTCTCTCTCTCTCTCACACACACACACACTTTTCAAAACCTATTTTGAGAGCCTCTCTCTCTAGAATACAACTTCTCTCTAAGGTTTGATCTAGTTTGAATGATCTTCCACCCTTGTCCCTTTGTAAAAAGTGTAGAGCTTGGCTTGGGCTACCTATCAATCCGAAAATCTTGGGATTTGGAGCACTTTTGATTTTCTTCACCTTCTCTTTTGGGCTCCGAACTTGAGGTAGGGATAACTACTCATATTTATGGTCTTTGACATAAACTTGTGTTCATTTTGATGTCATGTTGTAGTTGGGAAAGTTTGGGAGTTGGGGTTTCAAACCTCAAAATATAAAAAGAGGGTTTTTCATTCCATTGAGCTATACATGTGTATTTGAGCCTTAAAATGGAGTTATTGAGGCCTAATGATGATATTTTGACCGTTGGGTCAATATTGGGAGAAATGGGGGAAAATGCCATATTTGGGTTTTGTTGGGTCATTAGTGTAATTGATGACTTTCATTGTGAAATAGTAGAATTGGAAACTTATGAGAAAGAATGGTGGAGTTGGATTGATTAATCACTCACTTTTGAAAATATTGATAATTTATCTGTTGATGCATTTATTATCTATTTAGAAATAATTGCTTTGGGCTATCGGTGGAGGATAGTCGTGATTGTTGTAAACACTGTATGTTGATTAGGGAAAACTGAAACTAATCACGTTGAATATGTCATTGAATATGGCGGTTGGAATAATACATCGAATCTGTGTATTGATTGATCGTGTATATGATAATTGTTTATATACATTGTTTTGTGTGGAAGGAGATAGGGGATGTACTCCACGGTTGAGGGGGAAGATAGGGGATGGACTCCTAAATCGGATGTTATTTGGGAGGAGATAGGGGATGGACTCCTAAATCGGATGTTATTTGGGAGGAGATAGGGGATGGACTCCTAAACTGGATGTTATTTGGGAGGAGATAGGGAATGGACTCCATTGATATAGCAAATCTGTGTATCATTTATGAAGTCGAGAAGTGTTTTAATATGATATTGATACAGCAAATATGTATATCTATTATGAAGTATAGAAGTGTTTTGATATGAGTTGTTATCCCATTTGAAATAGAAGTATCGTTGATATGAGTTGTAATCTCATTTAAATTGTTGGCCAGGTTCTGAGTCATGTTTATGAATTAAAAACTTGTTAAGTAAAGGAAAGTAAAATGAACATGGACATATTTGTCATGGGATTGGATGGTGTTGTAAGTTGGTTGACCAGTGTTAACATTTATCGAATGTTCATGTTTTAGTCATTGTTCATATTGTGTTTAGCATATCTCTACTAGGCGTTGGCTCACCCTATATGGGACATCATTTTTAGGTGCAGGTGATATGCCGCCTCCAAGGACTTAGCTTGGGAGGTTTTAGAAGCTGAAGGCTTACTTTTGTAAATATTTTGTGTATTACATGTGATTCAAGCCGAGGGCTTATTTTTGTGTTTTGAGTTAGTACTCTCCTTTTTGTAACCAAGTGTTGGCTTGGAAAGTTGTAAGCCCGTAGGGCATTTACTTTTGTTGTTAACATGTAATACCTTTGGATTAAATACTCTGATGAATGGAAATATGTTTATTTCTCTTATGTTTATGGATGTCACGAATGCATGATTTATGGGTTTATTTTGAGGGCGTTACAACTTGGTATCAGAGCGTACCGGGTTCGAATACTTTGGGTACGCGGGAAGTGGTTAGTACCACAATGGGTTTGTCTCGCTTGTTAGAGACTTAAGTGTAATGTTATATACTTATGTGATAGCATGTTTATGTGACTATATGGGTATGGGATTTAGTTTCTAGGATGTTGATTGGATCCTTGGGTTTCTGTGAGTCTTGTTGGAAAAGCACTTGACCAATGCTGTTTCTAACCGGAACTCTAGTAATGCCTCGGGACTATCATTATTCGGAAATGAAATTCCTAAGTGCTTATGTGATTATGTGCTTACGTGGAATGAATTACAGTTGTCCATGTATTAGGACATGAGTGTTATAGCTTCGGCACATTTATGAATGTGCTAATGTTCTTTGTTACCTTTATTAGGATGTCAGGACGAGGACGTGGTAGTTGGCGAGGTAGGCCTAGGAGGCAGGAGATGCCTATACTAGATGAGATTCTGGCGCAGCAGGAGGGTGTTGGTCAGGCCAATGTGGCCGAGCCGGTAGGTCAACAGGCCATGGGTGCCTTTGCCCGCGATATGGCAGGAGCTTTGAGGGAATCTATGGACATTCTCAGGGCTGAGAATCAAGCCTAAGCCCATGCAGTTGAGGCAGGGCCTTCCTTTCTGAAGAGGGAGTTCTTTCGGTCTAATTCGGACGAGTTTGTTGGCGATCCCAAAGAGCCACTGAAGGCTAATGAGTGGCTTGAGCAAATGACGAAGACGTTTGAGATGCTTAGCATCGAAGACGGGGCTTTAAAGGTGACCTTGGCGTCTTTCCAATTGAAGGGAGATGCGGGTCAATGGTGGAAGTTCATGAGGGGTCGTGTTGGTGATACATGGGAGGCCTTTGTAGATGCTTTCCAGGAGAAGTTTTGTCTCCAGCTGTTAGGGAGAAGTTGAGGACCAGCCTGGCTCACCAAGCGATTGAGTATGCGATGGCGAGTTTGAGGCCGCATTACCGGCTTTATCGAGTTCGCACCTGAGCTAGTGGGGTCTGAGGAACGCCGTTGCATTGAGTTTGAGAGGAAGTTGAGACATGGGCTCAGGACCAGAGTTGGGGGATTCATGTGTCACGACCCGAACCCGCCCCCATGGGTTAAGGACGTAACCGGCCAGTAATCATAAGATTACCTACGGCCTCAAACCAAACCAAACGTAACTCGTCAGAGTATAGGGGCCAACGGAAGCAAAAATTTTAAACTTTGTCCATAGACCCGTGCTTATATGCACATCAAAACAAACCATACATATGCATGTTAATAACTCACAACAAAAACATAGTACCAAAAAGTTCTGCGCAACAGGATCATTCGAGTCTAAGTCAACCCATCTTAACTATATACAGATATACACAAAGTCCTCGCCCACATGACAAAATATAATACATAACAAAATGGCAAAGACGGGTCTCGTACGTGAGACACAAGGGCTGACTCTCCAAAACCTTTGTTGTTCCTGACAGACTTCACTGGGGCTGGGTTTGGACTTCTCTTGGCTCACCTACAAACACATGAATGAGCGTGAGCGATAGCCTAGTGAATAATATCAAATACAGAAGTTATACAAACGATATGTAGAACAACATGCTCCAAACCGCCTTGGGCCCAATTCATATTTCTATTTAACATATATGTATACATAATTTAGGTCAAGTGACTGTGGTTCCAAACATACTGGCCTTTGGCCCATTTATCTTTCCATAACGAACTGGCCCTTGGCCCATTCAGACTTTCGTTCATGTCAAAACGGCCTCTGACCCATTCTTTCATGTCAAAACGGCCTTTGGCCGATTCATTCTATTATTCAGATCGAACTGTTATTCGTGTCAAACTATTACTTATATCAAACTATCATTTGTGTCAAACTATTATTTGTGTCAAACTGGCCTTTGGCCCACTCAAATGACAAACTAGCCTTTGGCCCATCTAAATGACAAACTGGCCTTTGGCCCATTCAGACTTTCATTCATGACAGAACGGCCTCTGGCCTATTCATTCATGTCAAAACGGCCTTTGGCCCATTCATTTGTGTCAAAACAGCCTTCGGCCCACTCATTCATGTCGAAACGACCTTCGGTCTATTTATTCATGTCAAAACGACCTTCGGTCCATTCGTTCATGTCAAAATGACCTTCAGTCCATTCATTTATGCCAAAACAACCTTAGGTCCATTCATTTATGTCAAAATGACCTTCGGTCCATTCATTTATGCCAAAACGACCTTCAGTCCATTCATTTATGCCAAAACGACCTTCGGTCCATTCATTTATATCAAACTAGCTCATAGGCCTTTCATATCAAACTGTGTCCACCATTCAAATTAATGAACTTTACAAAACCTACATAGAAGTAGCCATTGGACAATAACATATGTTAGATATTACTTACAGTGATCGGCTTGTGAATTTGCCCTGGAGCTTGACCCTACACATCACATAGCACATATGGGTCACAAATAATTCAATCCGTTCTTTAATTCACATATTCCTCTTTAGGCTTCATTCTTATCTATTTAATTCAATTACAATGTTTAATGTATGCCTAAGAGTGTTTAGAAGTGAAAGGGAATGGAAAAACAGAACACAGAATACATTTTCAGATTTTCAGAAAACAGGGTCCCCGCCCGAGCGTGGACTTCTCCGCTTGAGCGGACCCTTAAGGCCCGCAAAAGTACTGGTTGCATGAAAAATACGCTCAAGCGTGTGATAGGGCGCTCGAGCGGAAGGCCTGTCAAAATAGCTCCCCCGCTCGAGCGGACATCAAGTTTGCAAAAAGTACTGGGAGCACGCATTTCCCGCTCGAGCGTCAGGTTTCCCACTCGAGTGGACCTCAAAATCCTGGAAAACCCAGAATTGTGTTCTTGAGCTTCATTTCAACTTTCAACCAACAATTCATGCATGGTATGACTCAAATTACTCATAGACATGTACTAACATGGTACAAGCATAAATTACAACATATTGAAGCTCAATTTCATAATTAAATCACATGGATGGCTCAATTTAACTCAAAACCAATTCATCATACACACTCATGCATTCAAAGCTCCTACCCTTTAATTATTCAAACATGTATGCTAATCTTGACTTCATTTCTATTCCAAATAATGCAAATGGTGTTCATCCTCATGGAACACAACAAAAACATGCTTGCATGTATGATTCAACACTCATATTTCCATATTCAACTTCATACATGCTTGATTATGCAAAATCATGGTGATCCTACATATGCATGTGCACATTAGCTTCAAATTCATCAATTATAGCACAACTCTTGTTCTTGATCACCAATTAATCTTTAATTCACAAAATCACAAGTTCAAACTCATGAATTTACTCACCTAGGAGCCTTAAACATCCAAGCTCTAGCCAAATCTTGAGCTTAATCCCCAAATTCCCAAGCTTGAGCCAAAAATTACACAATTCTCTCATTCTCTCTCTTTATAGCCGGTTCTCTCTCTCTATTTTGAGTCCCAAATTCAGCCAAATAAAGTGAAGAAGAGAGGATGGAGAGTGTAGTGACTTAACAACAAAACCCACTAAGGCCAATATAATATTAATAAGGTAATTGGGCTCTAATTCATCAATTAATCGATTAAATCTGACCCGAATCAACTTTCAATTAAATTTTACTGTAGGTTCTAAAAATTATGCCAATTACAATGGCGTAATCAATTTCGGGTTCTGTGGCCGATAAGGCCTTCAATTTAATTTCCAAAGCAGATAATCAAACAGATATTCCTACGGTAAACAGATAGAAATTCAAAAACCACATATTTTCACATAATGGCACACAAAATTATATTAACCACATAATCATACTCATTTTAAGGACCAATTAACATATTACGAAATAGGGGTATTACATCATGACTCGGGAGTATGGGCGCCTTGTGGATGCCGCGGCCTATATGGAGATTATGATGCAGGAGGAGGAGGAGAGGATGAGGGGCTCTAAGAGGAGTCAGGATGGCTAGGGGGATGGTCGGAGGCAGAAGGGTTCTAATCCTCAGCAGTACCAGGGTGCTTTTGCGAGATCTACCTTTCTAGTGCCGAGTGCAGGCTCTGGAAGAGGCAGTCAGGGAGACATCACTTGTTACAAGTGTGGTAAGCTAGGCCACAAGTCTCCAGCTTGCCCGCAGAGGGGAGGAGGTCAGAGAGCAGCTTCATCTTCGGCTCGACCTCAGAGCCAGAGTCAAGGCAGAGGCCAGCCGCTCTCTTGCTACCAGTGTGGTCAGGCGGGGCACCTGAAGAGGTATTGCCCGCAGTTGAGTGGCACATCTGGTGCATCTGGTTTGAGGCAGACGCATAGTTTTCAGCTAGCACAGTCAATTCAGGCCTCGAGGGCCAATCAGGGGGCTTCATCGTCTCAATCTGTGCAGCAGTCTTTTGCTCCGAGGGGTGAGCAGTAGACGAAGACCTTCAGTATGCGTGTATCTTTATCAAGACAGGATCTTGTACCGGCTCCATCTGTTGTGAGAGGTACCTTTTTGTTTTGCAACTTGATTGCCAATGTGTTGATTGATACGGGTGCATCCCATTCCTTTATATCTGCTGCATTTGCATCTGTTTTGGGGTTGGAGTTGGCACAGTTAGCATCTCCTATTTGTGTTGTATCACCTATTGGGGGTGAGTTGATTTTGAAGCAGGGGTGTAGAGGCTGTGATATAGAGCTCACTGACCGCCGGCTTCCATTTTCTTTTGTAGTTATGGCTATGTCGGGTTTTGATGTGATTTTGGGTATGGACTGGCTATCATCATACCAGGCTGTTATTGATTGTTACCGCCAGAGGGTCACTGTATGTACCTTGAGCGGGGATTGTTTCCATTTCTTGGGGGATTGGGTTGGTAGTGCGTTGCCACCGGTGTATGATCCGCAAGGGCAGAGTGAGCTTAGTTGTCTTCTCGCTAGCTGTATGAGTAGTGAGTGTGATGAGACCCAGATTGTATTGCCGAGACTGGTTTGTGAGTACTCGGACGTCTTCCTCGAGAGGTAGAGTTTTCCATTGATTTAGTGCCCGGTACGGCACCGATTTCCATGGCACCTTATCGTTTTGCCCCAGCCGAGTTGAGTGAGTTGAAGATTCAGCTCCAGGAATTGCTAGATAAGGGCTTTATTCGCCCTAGTACTTCGCCGTGGGGAGCACCGGCCCTCTTTGCTAAAAAGAAAGATGGTGCCTTGAGACTTTGTATCGATTACCGGAAATTGAATCGGGCTATGGTTAAGAATAAGTACCCTATGCCCCGTATAGATGATCTGTTTGACCAGTTGAAGGAGTCCCGTTGTTTCTCTAAGATAGATTTGAGATTGGGTTACCACCAGTTGAGGGTCAGGGAGGAGGATATTCCGAAGACGACATTCTGTACGCAGTATGGCCATTATGAGTTTCTAGTGATGCCTTTTGGGCTCACCAATACACCGGCAGTGTTTATGGACTTGATGAACCGGATCTTCCGGGAATTCTTAGATCGTTTCGTGGTTGTTTTCATGGACGACATTCTAATTTATTCACCTACGGAGGAGGAGCATGAGGAACACTTGAGAGTGGTGCTTGAGTTGCTTAGGGCCCATAAGCTGTATGCCAAATTTGGGAAGTGTGAGTTCTGGCTAAGAGATATTAAATTCTTAGGCCATGTAGTCTCCGGGGAAGGGGTGTCTGTTGATACATCCAAGATAGAGGCAGTGTAGGATTGGGCACAGCCTAAGAGTGTTTTTGAGATCCGCAGTTTTCTGGGATTAGCTGGGTATTACCACCGGTTTGTGAAAGATTTTTCCAGGCTAGCTTCGCCATTGACTAGATTGATACGGAAAGGGTTCAAGTTTGTATGGAGTGAGACTTGTGAAAAGTCGTTCCACGAGTTGAAAGTTTGATTGACCACAGCTTCAATTTTGATTATCCCGAAGAGAGGTTTGGGTTATGTGGTTTATTGTGATGCCTCACGAGAGAGTTTGGGTTGTGTGTTGATGCAAGAGGGGAAAGTGGTAGCCTATGGCTCGCGGCAGTTGAAAATACACGAGAGAAATTACCCAATACATGACCTAGAGTTAACAGCTGTGATTTTTGCCTTGAAAATTTGGAGGCACTACCTTTACGGTGAGATATTCGAGGTGTTCTCGGATCATAAGAGTTTGAAGTATCTGTTTACACAGAGAGATTTGAATTTAAGGCAGAGAAGGTGGATGGAGTTTATTGAGGATTATGACTTTGAGTTGCACTATCACCCGGGAAAGGCCAATGTTATGGCCGATGCCCTTAGTAGGAAATCCATTAGTGATGTAGCTTGTATAGCCATCTAGGAGTAGGAGATGTTGGGTGCACTTGGCGAGTTTGATTTGCTTCTGGGCAAATCTGTTGAGGCTGCGGCCTTGTTTTCCGTTGTTACGTAGCCCATACTTGTGACTCGAGTGTTAGAGGCACAGAGAGGTGACCTTGAGGTAGAATCCCTCCGAGAGAAGATCTCCAATGGGAAGGTTGAGAAGGGTTTGACTGTGTATCTCGACCTGAGTGTGAGATACCAACACCGTCTGTTTGTGCCAAAGTCTTGCCGAAAGGAAGTACTCCGAGAGTTTCACCATTCACGCCTTGCGGTGCATCCGGGAGGCACTAAGATTTATCGTGATTTGGGTCACCAGTTTTGGTGGCGGGGTATGAAGAAAGATGTGGCAGTTTTTGTGTCTAAGTGCCTTACTTGTCAGCAAGTGAAGGCCGAACATCAGAGGCCAGCGGGTTTGTTGCAACCCTTGCTTATTGCCGAGTGGAAGTGGGAGCATGTAACTATGGACTTCGTTGTAGGTCTTCCGAGGACTCAGCAGGGTAGTGATGCTATTTGGGTGGTTGTAGACTGGTTGACTAAGTCGGCGCACTTTATCCCTATGCGCGTGAGAGATTCGGTAGATCATCTTGCCGACTTGTATATTCGGGACATAGTGAGGTTGCACGGGATCCCAGTGTCGATCATCTCTGATAAAGATCCACGTTTTACTGCTAGGTTGTGGCAGAGTTTGCAGAGTGCCTTGGGCACTAGGTTGACCTTTAGCACGGCTTATCATCCTCAGATTGATGGGCAGTCCGAGCGTACTATTCAGATCCTTGATAATATGCTTCGAGGTTGTGTCCTTGACTTTAGTAGGACGTGGGAGAGGCACTTGCCCTTGGTGGAGTTTGCCTACAACAACAGTTTCCAGTCGAGTATTGGTATGGCACCGTTCGAGGCCTTGTATGGCCGACCTTGTAGGTCTCCAGTGTGTTGGGCCGAGGTGGGTGATGCACCTTTGTTGGGCCCGGAGTTGGTGAGGGAAACGACGGAGAAAGTTGAGCTTATTCGTAGGAGGCTTATTACAGCCCAGAGTTGCCAAAAGTGTTATGCCGACCGCAGGAGGAGGCCTTTGGCATTTGAGGCGGGTGATCATGTCTTCTTGAAAATATCACCTAGACGGGGTTTGATGAGATTTGGAAAGAGTGGGAAGTTGTCCCCTCAGTTTATTGGCCCTTTCGAGATCCTTGAGAGGATTGGCGAGGTTGACTACCGTTTAGCTTTACCGCCGCAGTTGTCCGGGGTACATGACGTGTTTCATGTTAGTATGTGTAGACGTCCCCGAACGCCCTGGGAGGGTTAAGTCCCGTTCCGTTCATATTGGGGTCACTACAGTTCAAGGACTCAAATGTCACGGTTCTTAATCTTGAACCAAAGAGTCCAAATCTGGCAAATCGTTTGAGAAAACAGATTTTTGAAAAGTAGTGCCAAACATGGACTGCTTTGCCAGATTACAGAGTCACCACCTAAATATTTTAAAATGGGAAATTTAGGAAACCCTGACTCGGTACCGAAGGCCACGTATCCGTCATCACCAAAGTGGTCTTGGCTCGAGAGCTTGGGTACGATCGGGGAAGGTCAGCTATGAGCACCCCCTTTCGCCCGGTCCGAAGACCGGCCTCAACTAACCGTGATATCCGATTTTGAAAACATTACATGCTCTTATTCCAATTATTAGTCTAGAATTACTATGTTATGCGCGCAGCAAACAAGTATAGACTAGATTTGCCTAATTTGGAAACAAACATTGCATATCCGTTTGTTTGGAAAACAATTTGAAATTGCTACTCGCAAGTAGGCTAAAATACGGATTTCAACGAGTTTTCCAACTCAAGCAATCCAACCTCCACCCACAGACATTCAAACAGTTTATCTCATATAAGCATTTAGCCGCATGGTTAACATTCACACGCATGCAATATGCTAAAGCGTAAATACTTACATCGTACTCCGTGCCAAAACAATAAACTAGTTAGCAAACATGCATGTCCCTAGCTCATGTTAAGTGGCTAATGCAACACATGCAGAGATGTAGTTTAGGATAGGCTCGGCTAACCCTAAAATGGCATGTGAAATGTGATCATTCGGTGCACGTATTCAAGTTAGCTTTGAAAATACAATGCGGTTTGTATGATGTACCGAGCCTGGTGCATGTAAACAAATGCATGGATGCACGCATGCATTGCATAAGGTATGCTAAAAATAAACGTGCCCTAATCTACCATCATAAGCAGGTAAATAAAAGGGAGAAAGAAATGGGGGTTGGAAGACATACACACACCCACACACACTTATTACAGATTTTCCCTCGCTCGGAGGGACCAAAAGAATAATACAGATAATTAACTACGCAAGCTAATTAAATATTACAAATAGCCTAATTAGTTGACAAACTAACTAAACTAAGAAAAACAGTAAACCGCCTCGGGAGGAGAGCCAAATGCAGCACGTGCTCGGGCCTTGCTCGGAATTGCACTGCCATGCCTAGATTGCCTCTGTTTTCCCTGCTTTGCATCTCAGAAGACTGCCAAAGTCTCAGAACTACTTCCTTGGATGCTGGGGATCACCACCGGCTAAACAGAATAGCCACCGGCTGCTATATGTGGCCACCGGCACAGAATTCATCCATCGGCTGATAATTGATTACCGGTCAGCACTAAACATTGCCGGCCGGCAATGAATTCCTGCAGAACCTGCAACTCACAGCAGCAGAGGGCAAAATCTTGCATGGCAATGTTATTCAAGCAATGTATGCACCAAACACATTCCTTATCATGTTTATGACTCAAAGGAGGATGTGCCTCAGTTCTCGGGCCACCAATCACGCATTCCCATGCATGATGGCCCGAAGGATCAAGTGTGCAATTTTCATGTCAAATGAAATGCAATGCCAACAACAAAACCAAAGGGTCCTAACCTCTATCACACTCACTTCAAGAGGCCAAGTATGCACAATGCAATGCAATCCTAGACATGTTGGCTAGCATGTGGTATGGACGATGCAAGGCACTTATACAAACATACAAACAAGCATGCAAGGCAAGCATGCAAACCAAGTAGAAGAGGGACTTAAACATGACTTAGGCGACTCCAAAATAGGCCCAAAATCAGTAACCAAAACCAAGGAAGTGAAGGCCAAAATGCACACACACATGCAAGCACTCATGGTCCAATACTTAGGCACAAACAAGGCAACTCTTAAGCACACTTAAGGAGACCGAGAAATAGACAATTGGCATGCAAAGTGAGTTCTGAAAATCATGTAAACCATGGTGCCAAACCAAGTATCAAAGCAAGCTAAACATGCAATTAAGGTCCAAGCACTTAAAAGCAAGCCAAGGGGCTTAAACCAAGGTCAAACCCACCAAGCCTCACAAGGCCAAGGGGACTCAAAATAGGTCTAAGGCAGCCCTAGACCATGCAAAAGGGACCTCCTAGATGGCATCTAAGTGGCTCTAGAGCAAGGCACACACAATGACCAAATCATTAGGCATACAACATATGCTTTCAAAGCAATAAAGAAGGGACTTAGGCAAGCATATGAGCATGCCAAAGGGACTGAAATTACATATTAGGTGGTTCCAAACCTTTGAAATGATAGCAAGGCACACACAATGAACAAATCATTAGGCATACAACATATGCTTTCAAAGCAATAAAGAGGCGACTTAGGCAAGCATATGAGCATGCCAAAGGGACTGAAATTACATGTTAGGTGGTTCCAAACCTTTGAAATGATGCAAACAAGGCATGCTACACACTCATGCTCAAGGCTAGCAAGCCTAAAATGCAAAGAGGCTATATGGTGCAAGCTAAGATCAACCAAAGTAATCATGGACAGACCTTATTCATGGAAAAATAAGCATACAAGCTTCATGAATCTAAGCCTAAAACATGTTAGAATAGAGGCACACAACCTAATGCATGTTAAAGGACTAAAGAGGCATTACAAAGCATCTATGCAAAACATGCAAGGAGTACTAAAACCAACATGATACAAAGTTATAATATGGCAATATGAGCACAAAATACAGCCATGGCATAACCAACAAACAACCAAACATGGGGCTCCCTCAAGAGGCAAAATAGGTCCTTTTCAAGGACAACAAGGGGAGGGGGTGGCCCTCTCCTTCTTGGGACTTCAAGGCATCATCTTACCACTGAAATCCCTCAAGATTTCAGTGGTGAAGAGACCCCAACACGAAAATCCCGGAGCTCTCACAAAATAGCACAAAATGAGGCCTTTTCAAGGCCTAAGAGGGGTCAAACCTCCCCAAAGCACAAAACACTCTTAACAAACAATCAAGAGGACTAAAAAACAAAACTTTTTTGTATTAAACACCAAGCACAAAAATAGTTCAAAGATAGGTAAAAATGGAGTGCAAGAATGGGGTAAAAAGAGGACTAGTGTCTTACCCTTGTAGACCTCTTCACCAAAGATGATGTTCTTGCTTCCTTGAGCTCAAATCCAACCAAAAACTCTAAGAACCAGCCCTTAGAACCTCAGTAACCAAAGGAAGGTGAAACACTAGGTGCTTGTGTACAATAATGTGGACTAAAGCACCTAGTGTACAAACAAGAGAGAAAAAGAGAGATAGGATAGATATAGAACTCAAACCCTAAAACCAGAGCTTCTTCTCTGTCTTTTCTCTCTAAAAAAGTCTAATTTTGCTAACCTTTGAGCCAAGAGAAGAGAGCCTTCTCTTATAGGCAACAAAGCTTACAAACTAAGCCAAACAAAGGCTCATCCCTCCATACACGTGTATGGAGGGGAAACAAATGCTATACAGCTGCTTCAAAATATCTCAAAAAGCAACTGAACAGTAGTCGGCAGGGCAAAATTGTCATTTTGACAAAATTGACTGCCGACCGGCACAAAAGAGTGCCGACCGGCACAATATAGTGCCGATGGCAACACCAACCAGCCGGTGGCCTCTAGCCACTGCCGGTGGTGTGTGGGGATGCCTCACAAGGCATTCCCTCCCCCTCCAAGGCAAAGCACAAGTGTTTTGTGCAAAACCAAACACAAAACGGTCAAGTTCGGAGGTCTTGAGGCAAGGCGCGTAGCCGAGAACTCCGGGAACTCCAAACGAACACTAACATGGATAATCACCGAGTGTTCAAGCGGTGACGTCCAAGTCTTGAGGACGGTCAAAAATGGGGTGTCTACAGTTGCCCCTCTTTGACAGAACTCGGAAGTCATAACAATGACGGGAGTGAATGTCAAAGCCCAGAGACGACCCATTTTTGACAAGGCCGAAGGCTTGGACAAACATGCAAGACAAACAAGGTATGTGCCCGAAGGCAGGGGCAAAATGCAAGACAATGCAAGAAGCCAAGCATAACTTATGATCATGCAAAGAAAGCTGTAATGAAGCACGCATGCAACAGTTGTAAGCTAGCATATGCCAATCTACACTACAGTGTAGAAAGGATTTGAGAGAATTATGCAATTCTCAAAACGTCTCACGCGGAGGATACAATACCTGTGCGGCTCGTCCGGTTGCACCGGCCTCAAATGAACCGTACATACAATATCGTGCCTGAAAAGAAAGCAAACTTAACAGGTACAATATCGTTAGCAATATGCATGACAATGCAATGATGAGTGCAAAATGATGTGCATTATATACAAAACTAAGTATAAACAATGCAAATGATAATGCAATGCAATTGAAACAATGCAAACTACATGCAGAGCAATTGAATCATGATCCAATCATGAGCGGTTCGAAACCACACATATGTCAAATAGATTGATGGAAGTAACGAGTCCGCCTACCATAGAACGATGTCTGAACTATGAGTGATGTAGACGGATACAAGAACAAGTATTGGGTGGAATGACATAAGTGGGGTGACAACTCGCTGAGGAAAGAATAATGATCCTAATGCTGGATGCAATAATTACACTACAATGTAATAGAAATGGATATGGCCTGTAGCCAAAACCATATTTTTCCTAGGAAAGGCATGTACACGTACAAGCCATGTTTAACACAGAAAAGGTGCCGCCACCCTCAAACCAAGTTCATCAAGGAATAGGCGCGTACACATGCAGAACTGTGCTTCAACGTGAAAAGTAAGGGCACATACCAGACCAAGCTCAACAAGGAAAGGTGCAAGCCATAGATGGAAGATGATGCGGTAGATGCATACAACTAAAATGCAATATGTACAATATGCAATGGAATGTGCATGTTTACAGAAAATGCATGACATATGCGCTATATTACAATGAAATGCATGACATATGCATGGTTTTTTTTTTTTTGTTTTTTTTTTTTTTTGAAATGCATGACATATGCAATATTTACAATGATGCATGACAATGCAGTATGTTTTTTTTTTCTTGTTTTTTTTTTTTTTTTTTTTGAAATGCATGACATATGCAATATTTACAATGATGCATGACAATGCAGTATGATGCAATGGCTGCGATTGCAGTTTTTCCTATTCTCCCAACAGGGTGATACACTAGGTTGGTTCAGTATCCAGAACTGAGGCGTAGACACGCCGCCTCAACCTATGGGGCTTCCATACAGATTTCAAGCCGAGGGTACTGGGTATTTAAACTAGACTTTAGTCTCGGAAATCCCGAACCTTTGCATTCTAGGCATGAGCCGTTCGAACTCTAGTTTTCACCGTCCCCATTGGTCTCCTAGGAACTCACTGGAAACACAGGCTGGTGGCTTTACCAGACCACCGGAAGTCGTTCGAGCACGACAAACACCGAAGGAATTGCACCTTCAGAGGATTTAAGGTCTCCTAGACCGGGATGCAATGCATGACAATGCATGTTTTCTTCTTTTTTTTGAAATGCACATGATGCGTGATGTTTCTTTTGAAATGCGCGCCAACGCGCGACTTTTGGATGCATGACAATGCATGAATTTGAAATGCGCGGCAACGCGCGGCTTTACGAATGCATGACAATGCATGAATTGTGTGTGCCGAAGCAACGAAGGTCTTGCACCTTCTGAGGATTTAAGGTCTCCTAGACCGTGCGTGTTTAAGGTCTCGCCAGACCCGGGGCGAAAAACAATGAGGTGCGCAAAATAGCGCGATGGAATGCAAAATGAGATGCAAGATGAGGCACGCATACCTCATGGATGCAAAATGCAAAATGAAATGCAAATGAAATGCAAAGTGAGGCACGCGTACCTCAAGATGCAAAACTGAAATGGACATGAGGCATGCATACCTCATTAGACGAAAAATAAAATGCAAAATGAAGCACGTGTACCTCGAGATGCAATGAAATGTAAAATGAGGCACGCATACCTCATTTGAATGGAAAATGAAATGCAAAACGAGGCACGCATACCTCGAGATGCAATGAAATGTAAAATGAGGCACGCATACCTCATTTGAATGGAAAATGAAATGCAAAACGAGGCACGCGTACCTCGAGATGCAATGAAATGCAAAATGAGACACGCGTACCTCGAGATGCAATGAAATGTAAAATGAGGCACGCATACCTCATTTGAATGGAAAATGAAATGCAAAACGAGGCACACGTACCTCGAGATGCAATGAAATGTAAAATGAGGCACGCATACCTCATTTGAATGGAAAATGAAATGCAAAACGAGGCACGCGTACCTCGAGATGCAATGAAATGTAAAATGAGGCACACATACCTCATTTGAATGGAAAATGAAATGCAAGTATGACACGCATGCCACACGACAATGCAAAACGGTGTAAGTCGCAAGGAATGTGCAAGACGGTGCGATGCGACGCACTGGACATTGTGATGGATGCGTGCAACGCACACGGGGCAATTTTGAATCTTGTAAAAGACAAAGGATACAAAAGGATACAATCTTTGCTTGAATCTGGGTGCCACGCACAGAAGACACGGTCCGAGGTCAAAACGGAGGCCGGTTGAGCATCGGGGATTCACTTTCTTGCACTTTCTTGAGCTATAAGACCAGAAACTACCTACATGGCCTAAAAAAGGCTGTGGGAACATCACCGGCTGGACTAGGTGGCCACCGACTGGCCACCGGCTGCATAAAAGTTCCATCGGCACAATATTGTGCCGACCGGCACATAATAGTGCCGACCGGCCAAAAGTTGCTGATCGGGGACAGTTTTGACATTTCACCTCAGGCTTTTTAAAACTATTCTTTCACTTCCCTTGCGCCAAAAATTCCTCCCCCTTCTCTCTAGAGTATTTTCGGCCCTCGATCCTCGCATTTTCTCGCGTTTTAGGCTCGGTTTCGTCGTTCGATTCGCGAATACCTTCGCGTTTCGCACATTTTCGACCGATCAAAATTTCATTTCAGCACATCCTTTGCCATTTTCACCTTTTTGGGACTTGTTCCCCTTGATCTCTTCTCGATACCCGTGCCTTTTCACACTTCGACCTTCCCGGCCTTTCCCGACCCTCTCGGGGTTGACTTTTTGGTTGACCCTTCACATTCCGAGCCTATTTTCATTCCTCGACCATTTTTCCCATCATTCTTGACATGGCCGACGATGTTCCACGCGGCGGGACTCCCTCGGATCACGAGATGGATCCCGAGGTCGAGCTCCTCCCATTGAGCGAGCGTCCTTTCGACCCGGTGACATACCGCCCAGCGATTCATGTGCTACCACCGGATGGACTCCGCCACTTTCGCAGTTTTGACCGAGCACTGGACCTGGAGCTCCTCCTACGCGAACCGACCTCTCACCTATCCTTTGGCGCTTCCGAGGTAACACTCTTCCCTGTTTTACTTTCTGCAATGTAGAACTGTTAACTGTCAAAGTTGTTTTCGTTCTTTAACTGTTTGATTCTGATACACTGTTCACTGTAGTCGATTGCAATCATGCTTACAATTGATATCTATTTAAGACGGACACATGCACACACACTGCACTAGCCTCAATCACCCAAACACACGGCACACACCGCATTTCACTACAAACTCACCAACACCCAACATCTGCTTGAATCTGAAAATATGCACGCATGCCATATCTATCTTGAACCACTCAAACATACTGACGCATCACACGTTGTAGTTCACTGTAAGCACACCGATACCCAGCACTTATTTGAATCTAAAAAGCTTGCATACATGCCATATTTGCACTGAACCCGTCAAACACGCTGACGCATCACACGTTGTAGTTCACTGTAAGCACACCGATACCCAGCACTTATTTGAATCTAAAAAAAGCTTGCACACATGCCAGATTGGCACTGAACCACTGCTTCTTCAAGATTGTACATTTCATATTGCTTTGCTGCCATTTGTTTGAAAACAGGGAGATTCCCATACCATCCGCGGGAATGGGAATGTCGCGGCTCGAGATTGGTACGCGGAGCTTCCTAAGGCGGTTCGACGTATCGTGGACCAGGCCGGCGCTTCGCAGGGTCGACCCGCCATCGCTTGTAGGCCTCTTCTCGCTGCCCTGGCAGAGAGGTGGTGGGACACCACCGATTCATGCCACCTATCCATGGCGGGAGACATGACGATGACTCTCTACAACTTCTCGATGCTCACAGGCATCGGGGTGGGGGGTGATCCGATCCCCTTCGACATCGATATGGATGAGTGGACCGCCGCTCAGATCTATTTGCTTGGCGAGGCGCCACCTCTTGTGCGTCCAGGTTTCGTCCGCTACTCCTGGTTCGAGGTGCAGTTCAGGGTCCAGCCTACCCTCGTTGACGCAGCCCCGATGACTCAGGAGGCCGTAGATAGATACGCACGCGGCTTCCTCATGTTCCTGTTTGGGACGACGATTTTCGCCGATCGGGCGAACACAGTGCCTCTCTGCCTTCTTAGCGCACTGGTGGATGTCAGAGATATCCTGCGTTTCGATTGGGGTGGTGCGGCTCTGGCCACCCTCTACGGCTATATGAGCTCGCGGCAAATGACAGCTGTTTCGAGGCTCTTGGCGTGCTTGGGAGGTACATTTCTTACGCTTTTATTTTCGTTACACTTTACGTACTACACATTGCACACACTGTAGTCTATTTTACACTTCATCAGATAATCGTATACATCGGCACACACATATACGCTTATAATCGACCAGACACTACTACATCAGACACTCCGCACAATACACAATACACGGCTCTGTTATTTCTGCTTTATTCTGTATTCTACTTGATCCGATAGTCATACTGACATCTGTCTTGCAGTTGTGGGTCTATGCATACTTTCCTAGGCTGGAGCCAGTGCCGGAGACGGAGACTCCTCTAGTCATCCCCTTCTCACGCCGCTATGACGGGAGGTGCACGCGGAGGCCGCGGGAGACTTTCAGCTTCTTCCGCCGCTACTTCGACACCATCACCCCTACCGAGGTATGTTTTACTTGCAGTCCATTTAAGCTTCACTTTTCCATCAGATATTTGCAATACCAAGAGGGTAACAATCAGATTTCCATTTCAGATCACCGCGGTAGTGGGCTCTTTTGCCGATGATGCGGATCGGTTTGCGGTGCCGCCGAGACCTCGCGTTCGGATTCTCGCCGAGGGCCCGGTCTCGGGCTTGGTACTGGCGGCGCTTCTTGCGCTGACCACTGGCTTACCTGAGCAGATAGTCCCGGTGCACCCTCCTGAGCATATGAGGGACACCGAGCGTTTCACCGCTGAGCAGATGGCGGACTACACCATCGGCTGGGAGGCGAGTGGCTACAGAGGCGAGGGCGATTACTCGGAGTATGTCCGGACGTTCATCATGCCGCCTTTGAGCGGTGGTCGTCGAGCTGAGAGAGAGAGACCAGCGGCGCCAGCGGCCGGAGCAGGAGTAGGAGGAGGAGCGCCGAGGAGGGCTCGAGTCCGCGGCAGGGGCGGAGTCCAGAGAGGACGGGAGGCCAGTTGGCCCGCTTTGCCTTCTTCGCTATCTTTCCGGGGGTCGGATGGGGCGACCTATCAGATCCCCTTCGCCCCTCCGCCGGCTGATCACGAGTTTGTCGGTGTCCCCGACTTACCTCCGGTATGTGTTACTGCATTGCATGCTTATTTCATTTCGATTTATTTGATATTCCACTAATATTGATGCATCCGATTCCCTTTGCGCGTCTCGGATACACCGGCGATTCTCGGAGATGAATGCCTCCATGACGGGGATGCTGCAGCAGACCTTCGAGTTCCTAGCCTTTTACGGCCTTCCGGTATGTTCTCTCTGACATAGCTTCAAACCATACACAAACTACTTTACATATTCTGATGCACAACACAACATCTGATGAACTGCTCACGATCTCGATACATCAGACTCACACATCGTATTTTGCATCGATTAAACCGCCACGGCACTCACAAATCAGTACTCATACATCGACTCTGACCGATAAAACTGTTTCACGACATTCATACATCAGATATGCACTGATAAACTGCTCTCGGCATTCATGTACTGTACTCATACTCTGCATTCTGCACTGATAAACTGCTCTCGGCATTCATGTATACTGATGCATTTGCCTTTTGTACTTTTCAGCCTCTCTTCCCGATTCCTCTAGTGAGTGGTGGCGCTCCATTTGGACCTCCCATTTCTACTCGGGATGGCAGGATATTCCCCCGCACCAAAGGAGGGCGTACTTACGCCGGGAGCAGCTCGCGGGCTCCAGTTCCCGACGACGAGTCTGAGGAGGAGGCGCAGTTATCTGAGGAGGAGGCCGGGGGCAGCTCGGGCTCGAGCTCAGATAGTGACACTTCTGGTGATGCTCCTGGACTTCTGCCCAGGAAGAGGGCGAGGACAGATCCCCCAGCACGAGGCCATTGATGATACTGATGACCCAGACTTTTGCTGTTTCTTTTATTTCTTCTTTTTTTTTTTTTGTACTTTTCCCTTTTTTGGTAGATAGAGTACTTTGTACTACCGTAGGCAGGTTTTTGTTTCCAAAACTATGTACTTGAAAAAGAGGATATGAAATGAAACAAACTTTTTGTCTGAAAAGAATGTTATATCTATTCATATCTGCATCTTTCATACTTTGCACTGCATTGCGTCATGTTACACCTCAAATGTAAATGATATTGATCTGTTGTCTGAAAATTGAGCAATTGTACTGTGATAATCGGATAACCAACCAATTAACAGCAAAACAACTCATACAAACCACTGCTCAAACTGGATATACAGCCCATACTCTACTGGGGATTGACCTGCATATAGCCCATAACACAAAGATTCGTTCATTCACAAGACAAAGAAACCTTGAACAAATAGCCCCAATCTGACAAGACGGATCACAAAACTGATACGGTTGCAGTTGAAGCACACTCGGATGTCCCAAATTTTCCCTCTCCTTCTCTTGCTTCGTATGAATGTAGAGAATGGCACAGCATTCTGAGCACAAACGAGTTTTTTTTTTTTTTGAAATAAGGAAGGGTTTTCAACCAGGGTATCGAGCCTACCACAGAACACAGTGAGACAGGCTCAAACAAAGAAATAAAAGGCACACAACCTAAAAGAACGAGACATGTACGGACAAGACTCAAAGCCAAAATCAAGACCGACAAATCAAAAAGGCACGACGCACAGACATGTTTACAAAAAGACCTCAAATCTTGAGGAGCCACTTCCTCCGGATATTATTCCCGCCCTTTCTGATTTGTGATACTCACATCACTTGGCCCTCATGCTTGGTTTTTCTCTCAAAATCCTTTTCTCACTTTTCGCTCAACTTGCTCCTCTCTATTCTTTATTCTCTCATTTTTCATCCCTCCCCAGGTGTGGTTAATGGATGAATAGGAAATCGCAGATTTACACCCAACACTGTTAGCTCACAGCTATTTCTTCTGGTGAATAGGGTGCCCTGTTGGCAAGCATGTTAGCGGGGGAAAGACAGAAGACCTGACTCAATCGTGCCACTGGTTCGTCATTTTGACCATTTTTTGTTTTCTAAAACAGTTTTGATCAAAAGTGAGAGTTGGATTAACACACTTATTCGATTCTTGATTTGAAAATCATGTGAATCAGGCTGCGAGCACTGAAAATTCTTCTTTTTTTGGGTCCAAACATGGTCCAATTTTGAAAATGAAATATTTTTCGAGAAAACAGTCAACTTTAGTAAAAATTTTCAAAAACTATTTTTGCAAACAGTCGATACTTGACGAGCATAGAACTTACCCTCGAGATATGCAACCTCGGATCGGAGGCAGTGGAAAATTGCCCCTGGCTTAAAGGGGGATAAGGCAACGGAAAGTTGCCCTTGGTTTGGACGGTAACTCAGGGCGACTTATGGCAATGCATGGCAACGGAAAGTTGCCCCTTGTTTGGATGATGCCGCGGCATGTTATAAGCCAATCCTTGTTGATGACGATCGGACCCTCGGACGCGGAGGAGTCGAAGACGGTTTGAATCAATATGTGGACACAGTCACCTGGAAGGTGTTGGTGGTTTGGCTTCAAGAGGAAGTTAATCACGTAGTCCCGGGTTGCTGCAATCGAGACATTGGATTCGGAAGAGGCACAAGTGATCAAAACCATGACATGGACTGAGACGCTATGGAAGCGTTGGGGGCTGGACTTCAGGATGAAGTTGCCTACGTATCCCAAACATGGGAATCAAGCCTTACGTAGTTCCGGTTAAGGTACACTCGGGTATTTTAACCTTCACTGTTTAGGCTCTAACTTCTGCCAAGGTGCCCAATGCGGGTTTTCGACCTTGCGAGCTATGTTTTTCTTTTTCATTCTTTTTCTTTTCTTTTGCATTTTCATTTTTTATTTCTTTTGCTATATATTTTTTCTTTTCTTTTCTCTTTTTTTTTGTTTTCTTTTCCTTTGCTCTAACTTTTGCCTGAGCCGCCCTTCTGGGTTTTCGGCCCAGCGAGCCTCTCAAAGGGTAAAAGTGTAGCAAGCCCATGCCAAATGGTTTTGAGATTGAAGCCTCTCCATATCCAGGAGAGCGACTGTTGTATTGATTTGCAGGAAAAGTCCATCACGGTTGATTCTCGAGCTTTGTTTGGTGGGATTTGATCTCCTTGATCTAACTTTGACGCCTCTTGCTCGAAGGCTGCCTCAAAATGGGCCACACAGGCGTTTCATGGTACTGAACGTTTTGAACGGATCCCAGGTTTGAAACAGATGAATTGAAACTTGAGACCGAGAGCGATCCTGGGCTGTACAATCTCAAGAGCGGTTCCACACCGGTCTTCGCAAGACTGCACAAGACATTTCGTTTTTGAAAGTTTTTAATAAAGCGACAAATCATTCGCGTTGAAGATAGTGTGGAACCAGTCTGGATCGGACCAGGATCCTTCTCAGTACTCACGCCGACGAGCATGATTTCATTCATTAAAAGCTTAGCAGGCCTTTCTTTCTCTCAAAATGATCAAAATTTTACAAAACCCGAGGAATTACTTCCTCTTCGTTTTTCATCACCGTAGTGTTCGAAAAAGGGGTTTTATGAAAAGCTTAGGTCATTACGACGATGTTTATGGCACAAGAGAGTAGGCGAAATACACTGTCGTTCCATTCACATCTTCTGGCACGGCTAACTCAAATAGCAACAGATACGGCACATGATAGCCGCAGCTGTTTCATTCAGATTTACTGGTATAACCGGCTCCTCGGCAGCAAACAGGCTCAAAAAGCAAAAGCAACTAATTACAAGACAAAACGGTGTTTGAGGCAACAACCCCGAAATCACCTGGCGTTTTATACAAGAGGGACTGACTCATTACAAAAGACAGACCCATAAGCAAAAGGACTGACTCAAGACAATGAGACAGACTCAAAACAAAATAAAAGACTGACTCGACACCCAAGTCAGGATTTTACAAAGCTAACATTAACAGATGCCCAAAAATGCATGCCAAACGCCACATCCAAAAACGTGCCAGGCCCTGCCCACAGGCGGTCCACCTTTTGATTACATACTTGCAGTGTCTGTATCCTCAAAATCCAACAACTGAGTGGTGACGGACTTTGCTGAGGTGGGGGGAAGGATAACCTCGTTGTCAATCAAATCTTGCACCTCATGCCAGAGGCGGAAACAATTGTCGGTAGCATGGCCAGTCTGCTGGTGGTACGCACAGTACTGAGCAGGGTCATGAGTATCAGGGAGATTCTTCGGGAGAGGCCGAGGCTCCAAGGGTTTAAGGTGTCCCCTCTCGGCAAGGATTTGAAGTGCCTTGGATAATGGCATGTAGAGAGCATGGAAGACCCTGCGCCCTCGGGGCAGGTACTTTGGAGCCTGAGCACTTTTGCTAGACGCACTAGCAAACGGATCGGCGGGTGCAGCCTTGGGTTTCTGATCCTTTCCGGATGCAAGGTTGGGAGGGGGAAGAACTGTCCTGGCATGACGGGGCCTATCCCGATTCTCTGATTGACTGGGATTGCCCTCAGGCGGAGTGGGGAAAGCATCCTCCACAGCTTTTGATGTAACTGCGGATATCTGTTGCTTGTTCATTCCCCCGGCTTTCAAAGCCTCTACTGCCCACAGCAGTTGTTCGATAGGGTCGGCATCTGCCTTCATTTTGCCTTTGTCTCTGGCCTCAGCTTGATCTGAAATTTGGTTTGCTGCGTCGTTGCCATAGTTGGAGGCCATCTCCGGTTGGCTGAGTTCAATTACAATTCGTCCCAGTAGCGGGGGCTCTTGGGGTATAAAGCCTCCGGCATATGGTGCAGCTGGTGGCGAAACAGACATCCCATAGGCGAGACCCGCCACAGATCTTTGAAGATCACCTATCATTCCCATTAGTTCAAATGTAGTAGGCTCGCGAGCCTGATATAGTTGAGGGGTCCAAATTGGATGTGCAGCAGGCGACCTGGGTGGATGCGGCATGTCAACAGTAGTCTCATCCTGTGTGGTAATTCCTTGACTCAATGCGGCCGTCATGACCACGATCTCTTCTGAATTCTGCGTCATGTTCAGTCTTGCCTCAGCAAGGAGAAGACACTAGCTATTCTAGATCGACCCTCTGGATTTCTGAACTGAAACGGAAAACAAGCAGTATTTCAGCCCCAAACAAATCAAACACGGGTGCAGTCGAACAACTGCACTCTACTACTGAACATTGTTCCCCAGAATCACTATTCAAAACTGAACTGATACCCGCGGACACAGCTGATTCTCAACAACACTGATACTGGTGCCCTCGGGCCTAATATCCAATCTTGCAAACTGATATGTGTGTTCCTGTAGAGATACACTCTAAAAGCACATAACAGGTAAAAGAGAGCCAATACACCCCTATGTTGGGGTAGGGTTTCCCTGTCCTATTTCGTCAGGAGCTAGGGGTTCACTACGCCTTGACGGTTTCAAACAACCTATATCGGGTAACTTTGTCCTAGTTTGGAATGGTCACTATGGATCCGAATATGCACTAGGTCGAATGGTCAAAGAAGGTGCCCCGGTAAAACCGGGGTTTGTGTTCCCATACTGGCAGAGCCCGCAACCGGTCAGCCTTATGGACATGCCTTGACAAGACAAGCCTCCGGCAAACCGCTCAAGAATAGCAGATGACCAACACAGTGTCCTAGGCGCACCAATGCACATGCAATGCAAAGAAACACATAAGTGTAGTCAAAACAGGATATCACGAGTTCGAGTCAAGCTCTCTAAAATCCCAAAGAGTTGCGAAGCGTAGACGTCCCGACGCCCGTGAGGGTTAAGTCCGTTCCTGTTCATATTGGGGTCACTACAGTTCAAGGACTCAAATGTCACGGTTCTTAATCTTGTACCAAAGAGTCCAAATCTGGCAAATCGTTTGAGAAAACAGATTTTTGAAAAGAAGTGCCAAACATCGACTGCTTTGCCAGATTACAGAGTCACCACCTAAATATTTTAAAATGGGAAAATTAGGAAACCACGACTCGGTGTGCGAAATACGTATCCGTCATCACCAAAGTGGTCTTGGCTCGGGAGCTTGGGTACGATCGGGGAAGGTCAGCTATGAGCACCCCCTTTCGCCCGGTCCGAAGACCGGCCTCTACTAACCGTGATATCCGATTTTGAAAACATTACATGCTCTTATTCCAATTATTAGTCTAGAATTACTATGTTATGCGCGCAGCAAACAAGTATAGACTAGATTTGCCTAATTTGGAAACAAACATTGCATATCCGTTTGTTTGGAAAACAATTTGAAATTGCTACTCGCAAGTAGGCTAAAATACGGATTTCAACGAGTTTTCCAACTCAAGCAATCCAACCTCCACCCACAGACATTCAAACAGTTTATCTCATATAAGCATTTAGCCGCATGGTTAACATTCACACGCATGCAATATGCTAAAGCGTAAATACTTACATCGTACTCCGTGCCAAAACAATAAACTAGTTAGCAAACATGCATGTCCCTAGCTCATGTTAAGTGGCTAATGCAACACATGCAGAGATGTAGTTTAGGATAGGCTCGGCTAACCCTAAAATGGCATGTGAAATCGATCATTGATTGCGTATTCAAGTTAGCTTTGAAAATACAATGCAGTTTGTATGATGTTCCGAGCCCAGTGCATGTAAACAAATGCATGGATGCACGCATGCATTGCATAAGGTATGCTAAAATAAACATGCCCTAATCTACCATCATAAGCAGGTAAATAAAAGGGAGAAAGAAATGGGGGTTGGAAGACATACACACACCCACACACACTTATGCAATTTGCCCTCGCTCGGAGGGACCAAAAGAATAATACAGATAATTAACTACGCAAGCTAATTAAATATTACAAATAGCCTAATTAGTTGACAAACTAACTAAACTAAGAAAAATAGTAAACCGCCTCGGGAGGAGAGCCAAATGCAGCACGTGCTCGGGCCTTGCTCGGAATTGCACTGCCATGCCTAGATTGCCTCTGTTTTCCCTGCTTTGCATCTCAGAAGACTGCCAAAGTCTCAGAACTACTTCCTTGGATGCTGGGGATCACCACCGGCTAAACAGAATAGCCACCGGCTGCTATATGTGGCCACCGGCACAGAATTCATCCATCGGCTGATAATTGATTGCTGGTCGGCACTAAACATTGCCGGCCGGCAATGAATTCCTGCAGAACCTGCAACTCACAGCAGCAGAGGGCAAAATCTTGCATGGCAATGTTATTCAAGCAATGTATGCACCAAACACATTCCTTATCATGTTTATGACTCAAAGGAGGATGTGCCTCAGTTCTCGGGCCACCAATCACGCATTCCCATGCATGATGGCCCGAAGGATCAAGTGTGCAATTTTCATGTCAAATGAAATGCAATGCCAACAACAAAACCAAAGGGTCCTAACCTCTATCACACTCACTTCAAGAGGCCAAGTATGCACAATGCAATGCAATCCTAGACATGTTGGCTAGCATGTGGTATGGACGATGCAAGGCACTTATACAAACATACAAACAAGCATGCAAGGCAAGCATGCAAACCAAGTAGAAGAGGGACTTAAACATGACTTAGGCGACTCCAAAATAGGCCCAAAATCAGTAACCAAAACCAAGGAAGTGAAGGCCAAAATGCACACACACATGCAAGCACTCATGGTCCAATACTTAGGCACAAACAAGGCAACTCTTAAGCACACTTAAGGAGACCGAGAAATAGACAATTGGCATGCAAAGTGAGTTCTGAAAATCATGTAAACCATGGTGCCAAACCAAGTATCAAAGCAAGCTAAACATGCAATTAAGGTCCAAGCACTTAAAGCAAGCCAAGGGGCTTAAACCAAGGTCAAACCCACCAAGCCTCACAAGGCCAAGGGGACTCAAAATAGGTCTAAGGCAGCCCTAGACCATGCAAAAGGGACCTCCTAGATGGCATCTAAGTGGCTCTAGAGCAAGGCACACACAATGACCAAATCATTAGGCATACAACATATGCTTTCAAAGCAATAAAGAGGCGACTTAGGCAAGCATATGAGCATGCCAAAGGGACTGAAATTACATATTAGGTGGTTCCAAACCTTTGAAATGATAGCAAGGCACACACAATGAACAAATCATTAGGCATACAACATATGCTTTCAAAGCAATAAAGAGGCGACTTAGGCAAGCATATGAGCATGCCAAAGGGACTGAAATTACATGTTAGGTGGTTCCAAACCTTTGAAATGATGCAAACAAGGCATGCTACACACTCATGCTCAAGGCTAGCAAGCCTAAAATGCAAAGAGGCTATATGGTGCAAGCTAAGATCAACCAAAGTAATCATGGACAGACCTTATTCATGGAAAAATAAGCATACAAGCTTCATGAATCTAAGCCTAAAACATGTTAGAATAGAGGCACACAACCTAATGCATGTTAAAGGACTAAAGAGGCATTACAAAGCATCTATGCAAAACATGCAAGGAGTACTAAAACCAACATGATACAAAGTTATAATATGGAAATATGAGCACAAAATACAGCCATGGCATAACCAACAAACAACCAAACATGGGGCTCCCTCAAGAGGCAAAATAGGTCCTTTTCAAGGACAACAAGGGGAGGGGGTGGCCCTCTCCTTCTTGGGACTTCAAGGCATCATCTTCACCACTGAAATCCCTCAAGATTTCAGTGGTGAAGAGACCCCAACACCAAAATCCCGGAGCTCTCACAAAATAGCACAAAATGAGGCCTTTTCAAGGCCTAAGAGGGGTCAAACCTCCCCAAAACACAAAACACTCTTAACAAACAATCAAGAGGACTAAAAAATAGAACTTTTTTGTATTAAACACCAAGCACAAAAACAGTTCAAGGATAGGTAAAAATGGAGTGCAAAAATGGGGTAAAAAGAGGACTAGTGTCTTACCCTTGTAGACCTCTTCACCAAAGATGATGTTCTTGCTTCCTTGAGCTCAAATCCAACCAAAAACTCTAAGAACCAGCCCTTAGAACCTCAGTAACCAAAGGAAGATGAAACACTAGGTGCTTGTCTGCAATAATGTGGACTAAAGCACCTAGTGTACAAACAAGAGAGAAAAAGAGAGATAGGATAGATATAGAACTCAAACCCTAAAACTAGAGCTTCTTCTCTGTCTTTTCTCTCTAAAAAAGTCTAATTTTGCTAACCTTTGAGCCAAGAGAAGAGAGCCTTTTCTTATAGGCAACAAAGCTTACAAACTAAGCCAAACAAAGGCTCATCCCTCCATACACGTGTATGGAGGGTAAACAAATGCTATACAGCTGCTTCAAAATATCTCAAAAAGCAACTGAACAGTAGTCGGCAGGGCAAAATTGTCATTTTGACAAAATTGACTGCCGGCCAAGCAAAAAGTGCCGGCCCGGCATAATATAGTGCCGATGGCAACACCAACCAGCCGGTGGCCTCTAGCCACTGCCGGTGGTGTGTGGGGATGCCTCACAAGGCATTCCCTCCCCTTCCAAGGCAAAGCACAAGTGTTTTGTGCAAAACCAGACACAAAACGGTCAAGTTCGGAGGTCCTGAGGCAAGGAGCGTAGCCGAGAACTCCGGGAACTCCAAACGAACACGAACATGGATAATCACCGAGTGTTCAAGCAGTGACGTCCAAGTCTTGAGGACGGTCAAAAATGGGGTGTCTACAGTATGCTTCGGAAGTACGAGCCGGATTCGTCCCATGTGTTGGATTGGACTGACTTGGAGGTAGATGAGGATGCCTCGTATGAGGAGAGACCGGTTCGGGTCTTGGATAGGCGGGATCAAGTCTTGTAAGGCAAGACCATTCCCTTGGTAAAAGTTTTATGGAAACATCACGGAGTGGAAGAAGCCACTTGGGAACGTGAATTGGAGATCCGAGAGAAGTATCCGGATCTATTTATGGATATTTGAGCATATGTTGTATATTTTGCTGTAATGATGAACTTTAAGAGCATTG
This sequence comes from Camellia lanceoleosa, assembly GCA_025200525.1. NCBI lineage: Eukaryota > Viridiplantae > Streptophyta > Magnoliopsida > Ericales > Theaceae > Camellia > Camellia lanceoleosa. Next base: position 49,560,493 of record CM045759.1, read on the forward strand.
AATATGTCTTAAGTTGTAAAACATTGTAAATGTTTCGGTTTATGGAAGTATTATGGAACTTGCCTCGAAATGGAAGTTTATTTTAACATTGCATATTTTAATTCTGTTTTAGAAATGCAAATATATTCTTGGCATTGAATATGTAATTGAATGGTGGAATATGTGATGAAATTGATAAATTTCAAGAGAAAGCATGTTGATAATGCATGTTGTAACATATGTTGTATTTGGCCTCTTGAAAAGAGATGAGATGACCGGTAATGGGTCAAGTTGTTGAGTATTAAATTGTAATATTGTTAAGAATTGAGAAAACTTGTTTTTTGAAAACTTGTATCTAATTTCGGGGACGAAAGAGGTTATAGTGATCCCGGTTTTCCCTTCCTTATTTACTGTATTCCGGACTCGTTTCCACTAAGGATTGTTGTCGTCTGTATTTCATTTTCGTCCCTTAATACTTTGGATTGGAGTTTAGAAATGTCTTGGGCGTGCTTCAAACAGGTTGGTTGAGCTTTAGTCCCATTTCTTGTTGCCCATATTTTTGGTGGTCCGCTCGAGCGGATACCTTCGCGCTCGAGCGGAGTTTGCACACTTTTAGCATCCCGTGCGTCTGCAAAAATACTGCAGATGTGTTTTTCACGCTCGAGCGATTTTCCTTACGCTCAAGCGGGTCGAGCTCGAGCGGGTATCCTTGCGCTCGAGCGGGTATTCGTTGTCTGTAAAAATACTGGAAGAGTGTAATCTACGCTCGAGCGGGTTCCTTTTTGCGCTCGAGTGGGTGGTGTCTTGTTTTGTGCCTTGGCGCTCGAGCGGGTTAAGTTTTTGTGTTTGACGCTCAAGCGTCCTATTCTTCGCTCGAGCGGGTCATACGTATATCAGATCTGGACTGCGTTATTTTAGATCACTTTTCACTCTCTCTCTCTCACTCTCTCTCTCTCTCTCTCTTACTTTTCAAAACCTATTTTGAGACCCTCTCTCTCTAGAATACAACTTCTCTCTAAGGTTTGATCTAGTTTGAATGATCTTCCACCCTTGTCCCTTTGTAAAAAGTGTAGAGCTTGGCTTGGGCTACCTATCAATCCGAAAATCTTGGGATTTGGAGCACTTTTGATTTTCTTCACCTTCTCTTTTGGGCTACGAACTTGAGGTAGGGATAACTACTCATATTTATGGTCTTTGACATAAACTTGTGTTCATTTTGATGTAATGTTGTAATTGGGAAAGTTTAGGAGTTAGGATTTCAAACCTCAAAATATAAAAAGAGGGTTTTTCATTCCATTGAGCTATACATGTGTATTTGAGCCTTAAAATGGAGTTATTGAGGTCTAGTGATGATATTTGGACCGTTGGGTCAATATTGGGAGAAATGGAGGAAAATGCCATATTTGGGTTTTGTTGGGTCATTAGTGTAATTAATGACTTTCATTGTGAAATAGTGGAATTGGGAACTTATGAGACAGAATGGTGGAGTTGATTGATTAATCGCTCACTTTTGAAAACATTGATAATTTATCTGTTGATGCATTTATTATCTGTTTAGAAATAATTGCTTTGGGCTATCGGTGGAGGATAGTCGTGATTGTTGTAAACACTGTATGTTGATTAGGGAAAACTGAAACTAATCACGTTGAATATGTCATTGAATATGACGGTTGGAATAATACATCGAATCTGTGTATTGATTGATCGTGTATATGATAATTGTTTATATACATTGTTTTCTGTGGGAGGAGATAGGGGATGTACTCCACGATTGAGGGGAAGATAGGGGATGGACTCCTAAACCGGATGTTATTTGGGAAGAGATAGGGGATGGACTCCATTGATATAACAAATCTGTGTATCATTTATGAAGTATAAAAGTGTTTTAATATGATATTGATACAGCAAATATGTGTATTTATTATGAAGTATGGAAGTGTTTTGATATGAGTTGTTATCTCATTTGAAATGGAAGTATTGTTAATATGAGTTGTAATCTCATTTAAATTGTTGGCCAGGTTCTGAGCCATGTTTATGAATTGAAAACTTGTTAAGTAAAGGAAAGTAAAATGAACATGGACATATTTGTCATGGGATTGAATGGTGTTGTAAGTTGGTTTACCAATGTTAACATTTATCGAATGTTCATGTTTTAGTCATTGTTCATATTGTGTTTAGCATATCTCTACTGGGCGTTGGCTCACCCTATATGGGACATCATTTTCAGGTGTAGGTGATATGCCGCCTCCAAGGACTTAGCTTGGGAGGTTTTAGAAGCTGAAGGCTTACTTTTGTAAATATTTTGTGTATTACATGTGATTTAAGCCAAGGGCTTATTTTTGTGTTTTGAGTTAGTACTCTCCTTTTTGTAACCAAGTGTTGGCTTGGAAAGTTGTAAGCCCGTAGGGCATTTACTTTTGTTGTCAACATGTAATACCGTTGGATTAAATACTCTGATGAATGGAAATATGTTTATTTCTCTTATGTTTATGGATGTCACGAATGCATGATTTATGGGTTTATTTTGAGGGCGTTACAAAGCTTGGATCATAATCAAAAGCTAACTTTTTTGCAAGGTATAAGCTTTTTATCTTCCTTCTTGCTTTCATATCTTTCATTTCCTACCTAGTTTTTCTTGTTTTGTATTGCTTTGAGTCTATTTTAAGTGTTTAAGATTGGGTTTGAAGAGCTACCAAAAGAGTAGAGAGAGTTTACACTCTTTCTATATCTTTACCTATAGCTCAAACCTTTCTTTTACGCTCTTTTTCTTTGCTCCTTGCACTGATTTTCAGAGTTAAAAAAAGGGCTAAAAATCATGTTTTGAGGTTTCAAAAGTGGAGGGGTTAGCCACCCCTCCTTGTTCTTGCTTACTGGCCTTGTTTCCTCTCTTTATTATTTAGTGTTTTAGGCTCTTTTCATTTACTTTGAGCCCCTGTTTTCATCTAATAAGGACTGTTTGAGGGCTGTTCTAAGTTGTTTAATTAGTTCAAGCTTTGACTAATTCATTTGTTGTCTCATGAGTTTGCATACATAACATGTTATATATTGTTCTAGGCTTTTCTTCAATTTATTTCCATGTCTAAAAGTCTAATTTTAACAATCAATCCACCATCTATCTCTTTAATTCTTGAGAATGATTTCAATCAATTGAGGTTGCTCAAAACATGTAAGTAAGACCTATACTTAATGGCTTAATTTCTTCGGAGATTCATTGTCAACGGTATAGTCTCTCTCTCATGTTTTTAGAAGAACCTCTCTTTTGACGTTATTTCTCGTTTAGAGGACTTAAATATCACTTTGGGACAAATGAACTAAAAAATGGCAAGGCTTCATAAAATTGGCTTAAAACTTGGAACAACCCATATAAAGAAAGTGGTTAGAATTGCTTGAACTTGCCCAGACGTTATGCCAAGTTCCTAGTGTCAAGAGTCAGCACATGCTAATTCATGGCATTTTGATGATTCTTGAAGTGTTGTAACCTCCCTTTTTGAGCTTACCCCATGATAGGAGGGAGGGTGGTTATTGATTCATTGCATTCATTCATTTTTGTCCAAAATCATGCCCTAACTCATCAAGCAATCAATTTTCTCATTGATGATTTCGAAAATGACTTTGTCCTTCTGTAGACATCCCATTTTTGACCGATCTTAAGACTCAGATGTCATCGTTTGTGCATGTGATGATTGCGCATGTTTGTGCTTGTTTTGAGCGCCCGAAGGTCTCAGTTGGGTGCCTTGTCTTTGAGCCTCTTAACTCTTTGTGTTTTGGCCTTGGTTTTTGGGCCAAACCTTGTTGCCTCTTGCCTTGAGGAGAAAAGGGCCTTGCTGGCCACTTTTGGCATCTGCTGGCCACTTTTCCCTCTTGTAGGCCACTTCAAGTGGCCGGCCGGTTAGTAAAAGTGGCCGGCCGGCCACCTTAACTGGCCGGCAGCCACTTTTTCTCATTTTTAGATATTTTCAGATCTTTTGGGCCAACTGTGGCTCACTGAATCATCATCCATACACGTGTATGGAAGGATGGAGGCAAGTTTCAAGCTTGTCAAGCAAGCTTTTTGCTTGCATTGCATATATAAGGGGAGCTCCCTCCCCCTCTAGAGAGGTTCAGACTTTTTAGAGACAAAAAATTTCTCTCTCTCTCTAGAATTCTCACACTCTCTCTCTATATTGTGCTCTATTGTGTCTTAAAGTGTGTTTTCTTCACATATTTGCACTATAACACCTAGTGAAACACCATTATCTTGTTACTGAGGTACTTGAGGGTCTTGTTTGGACTCGAAAAGCTGGTTTTAGCTTAGAGAAGTTGCTGTGTTAAAGCTGTGCTTCAAGGGTGAGTGTCTTCCCTCTCTAAGCTTTATTTTGATCAAGTGTTTGGCCACCTTTGCATGCTTGTTTTGGCCTAGTTGTCAACTACAAAAACCTTTGTTTTTGAGTGCTAAAATGGTTGTTTAAAGCCTTGTTTGAGTTAGGGGTGGTTTACCCCCTTTTGTGGCTTATTTTGCTTTGCTTTGCTTTGCTTTGGTAGCAGTGGTGATATAGTGATATGGTGGTTGTATACATGTGCAATGGTGAAGTGTAGATTGGTAAAAATAAGTCTTATTTAATAAAATTGATAATATTATCAGTTTTTCTTAATTTTTAAAATTAAGAACACTATCAATTTTACATAGTAATATTTTAGATAATTATTTCATTAATTGATAACAAAAAAAAAAAAATAGAGCATGAGATAAAATATTTTTGCCTTTTTACTTATTGGTTTGATTCAAATATTTAATACCATCGAAAATATTATTAGTTTTTCTTTTTTTAGTTTTAAAACTAAAAATATTATTAGTTTTTTCATTTTTAAAAGTTTTTTTTTTTTTCTTTTTAGCTTTGTACACATGTTCTATTCTCACGTTCCTTTATAAGCACAAAATTTTCAGTTTTGCACAAAAAAATAATTTAGTTTTTTCAATTTTGTCAAAAAAAATATTAGTTTTTTTCACAAAATTTTTTTTTTTTTTAGTTTTTCAATTTGAAAGTTGATATTTTAAAATTTTAAAAATTAACATAAATGTCAAATCATCATGTTCCTTTACAGATAATTATAAATAATGAACAACATTGTTTAAAGGGCAATTTCGACTATTAAAAATTTAATGGGACTTGAAGGACTAAAAAATCTTAGGTAAGACTTAATAGAGTATAACTTCATAAATTAAAACTTGTGTGTAAATACAAAAAAAAAAAAAAAAAAAAAGTATTTCTATGTGAAAATTTCACTTATGTAGCTTTGAAAATTAATTATAAATAAGTGGTAAATTTTATTAATATTAATAATTAAAAAATAAAATTCATAAATGTATACTTTTTCCTATTTCCCAATTTACTTGGAAAATTTAGCCAAAATCCCTCAATTGGACCCTTAGTTGGTGAAAAAGACAGCACAATTTATTTTGTTTCATAAGTCCCCTAAGGGGAAAATACATAATTGAACAAAGACAAAGTAAAGTATATATTTTTTTTCTTTGGACAATATTGTCAGAGTAACATATTACTATCAAACAGAGTAACATATTACTGTCAAACAGAATAACTGTTAAACAAAGTAACATGTTCGTGTTACTGTTACTGTTTATATCAATTTCGACGATAAAAATAATAATAATTTTTTAAAAAAAGAAGTTCATAATCAATACGAATCGTATTTGATACATTTTGATGAAAAGATTTTAAAAATACTAATTTTATTAAAAACTAACATTTATATCAAGAGTCAGATTATTTTAAAGTTTAATATTTTAATAATAGTGGTATGTATTGGATTTTTTAAGAAAAACTTTTTCTGGATGTCCTTAATGCATTAAAATTTTATTATGAGGGGGTTTTGACCAAAGCTGTAACAACCCTCACTTTGATTTAGTCATACTTGCATACCTTCATGTGTGATTTTGTCTTGTTACGTGGTGCCTGCAAATTTTGTCTTGTCTTGTTTTGTTTAAGTATTGCTCGCATGATTTTGTTCCTTGCTTGGTGTGTAGCCGAGGTCATCTTGAACCTAGTTCTCCGCTGAACCTTTGTACTTAGAACCATTTCGGAACCACTTGGTTGACCTCCATCTTCACCCCGGCATGTTAGCCGAGATGTCGCTATTTAGGCCGAGATGTTTTGCATTTAGTGATCTTCGTTCCTGGGCAGGTACGGCCTAGACCGAGGTGTGGCACAGCTTAGTCAAGTGTCGCCCTCCCTAGCTGATGTCTTTGTTACCCTGTTGCCGAAGATTTGACTTTAGCCGATATCATTAATTGTCGATGTGTCTTGCCATCTAGCTTGTTGAATACGCTTTGTCATAGACTTGTCTTATCAATCAGTCACCTTTTTGAGTTGAACCAACCCGGTAGTGCCACGTGTTCGAGCTGAGTGTTAAGACAGCCGGCAGACCTAGAAACAAATCATTTTGTCTCAAATCTTTGCCTTTAAAGAGAGAAGCTCTAGAGGAAGAAGGAGGAGCTCTTGAGTGAGAATAGATCTTCCAAGCTTGATCTTTGGAGTCTGAGCCGTTAGATTCGTGTCTTGAGGTTAGAATATTAACCTACTCTGGTTATTCTTATTGGTTATCAAGCTACATTGCATGATCGAATCTGTTTTGCATGCCATGCATTGATTTGAAGTTGGTTTTGGAAGAGGAAATAATGTTCATGTGTTCTTGAAGAAAAGTTTTGTTTTGATTCGGAAGTTTATGTCAAGAACCATGTTTTTGTGTTTGTTTTCACATGATTTCCTTGTATGGGTACCCAGGTCCTTGTTTTTGAACTCTTAGCATGGAATCTCAGATTTCTTTTGTATAAACAAGTTGTGATTTTAGCATGCAGGTTCTTGATGTTGTTGATTCTTCATGTTCTTCAAAGGAAAACTTAGGCTTTCCTGACTTCACTTTTGAATGTGGCCATCGGGACCACACCTCGGCAAGGAGGTGCGGGACCTCAGCAAAGACCTGGTTGGTACCCAGTGTGTTTTCATGAGATGAAAAATAGTGTTTTAACTCCCAGCAAGTTCTGCTTTGTTATTGACATAGATTTGGTGTGAATGCCAAGATCATTTGCATGCATGTAAAGCTCGTTTTGAGAATGTATTTGCCATGTGATTGTAGGTCCTTGATCTTTGCTTTGAGCCTACACCTGAGAAGATCTATGTGAGTGGTATTTTTAATAAAGCTATGTTATAAAGTTTTGATAAATCTTGCTTTGCTTCGTTTTGATGAAAGTATTTGATAAGCATGAATGGTTAGCCTTATTTTGATGTATCGAGTATAAGCTTTGTTTTGATGCCATCTTTGAGAAGTCCCTTGTGCTGGAGGACTCTAAACTTTCGTAGCATTAAGTAATAAAAAGTCCCTTGTGCTGGAGGACTCTAAACTTTCGCAGCACTAAGTAATAAAAAGTCCCTTGTGCTGGAGGACTCTAAACTTTCACAGCACTAAGTAATAAAAAGTCCCTTGTGCTGGAGGACTCTAAACTTTCGCAGCACTAAGTAATAAAAAGTCCCTTGTACTGGAGGACTCTAAACTTGTGCAGTACCCTCGTGTTAAAAGGATACGGTCCTTTCTTGGAAAGACTATCGTGTTAAAGCGGGCTACGGGCCTAAGTAACACAAGTCCCTCATGCTGGAGGACTCTAAACTTTCGCAGCACCTTTGACTAATCGATTACGGATCGTGCAGTCCCTCGTTTTGCCACCGACGGTTTACCGCGTGGTTTGGTTTGTTCGGAAAGTTATTGATTTGTGTTTTGCTGATGCCAATAAGCATCCCTTGGGGCTCGTAAGACTTGTTAGATGAATTCGGTTCATCCCTTGAATTGTGAAGTTCGGATGTGTTTTGCTTTGAAAGGATCTCGGCTAATACTTGCATAGTTTGGATATGTTTTGTCCTGGAAAGACTTCGGCTATTATTCATGCAAAACCTTTATTACTTGTACCATTCACTGAGTATCCAAGCTCACCCTCTCTATATATATATATGTAGGTGATGATGAGGAGGACGGCGGCGACGCCTAGATATGTTTGCAAGCTTGTTTTGGATTCTTGTCATGTCGGCTTGACTTATGTTTATGTCGGCAATGCTGTGTTTATGTCAGCAATGTTGTGTTTACGTCGGCAAATCTTGAAAATCATGCTTCTTGGCTTGTACTCGTCGTATTTTGTGTATGTCGGCTTGAGAAGCCTTTTGATCAAGATGTATCATGTATTTTGTTTATCTGTAACCGAATGTAAAACCATATCATGTATGCCATTTCATTTGATCTATGCACAGCTCTTATGGACCACTTGTACTTTATGTTTTGCTTCCGCGCTGGTAAGCCCCTATGTATACTCTGTTTGTGTGTGAATCTTGAAAAGAGGCCTTTGGTAATCTCGAATTACTGGCCATCATGGCACCATCCTACTAGGGGCGGGTTTGGGTCGTGACAGAATGGTATCAGAGCACAAGTTCCTTAGTATACGTTATTCACACACTTTGAGTCCTAAAGAGCATAAGATTTTCCCTTAGAAAGATGTTAGGACTGCATCATAGTGCTTGCTATTTGAACAAGGTGTACATTGTCTTGACATGCCTATTTGTTACTTGCCCATGTGGTTATTTACTTATTTTGTTTTAAAGTCACACTTTGCATACTCATAGCATCATGAGGAGAGGTAGACCTCCAATTGGCCGAGATCGGTCTGAAGACAGATTAGACAGGCTGGAAAGATTAGTTGAAGGTTTGACCCGCGAGTTGAGGCAAACAAGACAGCAGTACGCTAGTGCTACTTCGACTCAGGCCGAGCAGACCAACGGCCGAAATGCAGTTCCGCCTCCACCTCCTCCAGTGCCGCAAGTTCCTCCGCAGCCAACCTTGTATGGGGACGGCACGATCGCCTTGATTAGGGAGTTTAAGAAGATAAAACCGCCGAGATTCTCCGGGGGTATAGAGCCGATGAAGGTTGAGGCGTGGGTTTTGGAAATGAAAAATTTGTTCGAGATCTTCCCCAGCACTGACACTCAGAAGGTAACATTGGCAACATTCACATTAGATGATGACGCTCGCAGATGGTGGGTGATGGTTCGAGAAAGCAATCCAGACTTGACCTGGACCCGATTTTTGGAGTTGTTCTACAACAAACACTTTTCTCTAAGTGTTCGAAACCGCAAGGCTACTGAGTTTCAGACTTTGACGCAGGGCAATCGAACAGTGGCAGAATACGACCGCGCTTTTACTGAATTTGCGAGGTTTGCACCACACATGGTCAACGATGAATATATGAAGGCTAGGAAGTTTGAGAGTGGGCTTCGCGGACCGATACAAGACCGGGTTAACCTGCACAATATGTCGACTTACGCCGAAGTGTTGGACAAAGCCATTCAGGCCGAGGCTAACTTGAACAGATACCAGAGTCCGGGAGAGAACCAGAGAAAGAGGCAGAATTATGACAGTCGCCGAGCACAGTTTGGCACCAAGAAGAAAGTGAATGCCGACAGTTCAAGCAACCTAAGGCAGGAAGGTGGTACTAAGCCGACATGTTCCAGTTGTGGGAAGCCACATTTCGGGGTCTATCGTCAGGCATCTGGAGCTTGTTATGAATGTGGTGAAATGGGTCACTATGTGAGAGACTGCCCTAAGACAAAGGCTGATGACAGCAAGAAAGGTGAGAATACCTCGGGTTCCGTTCAGAAGAGTAATACTGGGAAAGGACAGATGAGGCAGGGCAGAGTGTTCGCACTAGTGCCAGGAGACACTCGGAATGCTGAGACGGTAGTGTCAGGTATACTCCCAATTTGCTCTCAAGATGCTTATGTATTGATTGATTCAGGTTCTACGCATTCGTTTGCGTCTACTAAGTTTGTGGGAAAGCTTGATAGGAAACTAGAACCCCTTGATTATGTGTTATCTGTGTCTACTCCATCTGGGAGATCCATGATTGTTGCATCCATTCATAGAGCATGTGTTATTGTGATTGAGAATGTTGAATTGTTAGTTGATTTAATGCCATTGGACATAGCTTATTTTGATGTTATACTGGGAATGGATGGGTTAGTAGCGAATCATGCATCTATTAATTGTGTTTCGGAGAGTGTCACACTGAAACCCCCAAACCAAGTCGAGGTTATTTTCCAAGGTAAAGGGGTAGTGTCCCCACCTTACTTGATTTCGTCCATTAAGGCCTATAAGCTAATTCAGAAAGGGTGTCGAGGCTACTCTTGTAGTATACTGAGCGATCAGAATGGAAATGTTAATTTAGCTGACATTCCAGTTGTTAATGAGTTCCCCGACGTCTTTCCGAACGAATTGCTTGGCCACCTAGTCGATAGAGAAATAGAGTTTACCGTTGATATCATGTCGGGAACACAGCCGATTTCCAAAACACCCTATAGAATGGCCCCAGCTGAACTTAGGGAATTGAAACTGCAATTACAAGAATTGTTGGATAAGAGATTTATTAGGCCGAGCACTTCACCATGGGGAGCACCCATTTTATTTGTCAAGAAAAAGGATGGCACACTCCGTCTTTGCATTGATTATAGAGAACTTAATAAGGTCACCATTAAGAACAAGTACCCATTACCTAGGATTGATGATTTGCTTGATCAACTACAAGGGGCGCGAGTCTTTTCTAAGATTGACCTTAGGTCGGGTTACCATCAGCTTAAAGTTAAAGCCGAGGATGTTGAGAAGACGGCCTTCCGGACAAGATATGGCCACTACGAATTTTTAGTAATGCCCTTTTGGGTGACCAATGCCCCTGCTGCATTTATGGATTTAATGAACAGAGTCTTCAAGCCATATTTAGATGAGTTTGTAGTTGTCTTCATTGATGATATATTAATCTATTCCAAGAGTAAAGCTGAACATGAAAGTCATTTGAGACTCGCCTTACAGATTTTAAGAGACTGGAAACTGTATGCTAAGTTTAACAAGTGTGAGTTTTGGCTTTCTACTATCTCATTCTTGGGTCATGTGATTAATGAAGAGGGCATCTCGGTTGATCCTAGTAAAATTGAAGCCGTAGTGAATTGGCCGAGGCCGACTAATGTGTCCGTGGTTTGTAGTTTTCTGGGTTTGGCAGGTTATTACAGGAAGTTTGTGAAGGATTTCTCAAGGATTGCAATTCCATTGACGCAATTGACTAAGAAGGGAGCACCGTATGAATGGACTGAAGATCGGGAGTCAGCTTTCCAGGCTGGCGAGGTTAGTTCTGACAGTACTTGTACTTCCATCAGGTAATGAAGAGTTTCATATCTATAGTGATGCATCGCATAAGGGTTTGGGTTGTGTATTAATGCAATGGGGTAAAGTCATAGCATATGCATCCCGTCAGTTGAAGCCACATGAAAAGAACTATCCTACCCATGATTTAGAACTAGCAGCAGTAGTATTTGCCTTGAAGATTTGGCCTCACTACTTGTATGGAGCTTCTTGTCAAGTTTTTATAGATCACAAGAGCCTAAAGTACTTGTTCACTCAGAAGGAATTGAATATGAGGCAGAGAAGATGGCTTGAGTTGTTGAAAGACTACGACATGCAGATTCAGTATCACCCAGGAAGGGCTAACACCGTAGCCGACGCTTTGAGCAGAAAGATAATGGGAAATTTGGCGTGTTTGACCATGATAGCAGTGGAGCCGACTATTGTTGATGAGGTAAAGACAAGACAGATGGAGGATAAATTCTTCAAGAAAGTAGCCGAGGAGATTGTCACAAAGCCGAGATCAGGGTATACCATCGAAAATCAAGTGCTTAAGTTTGAAGGAAGGTTATGTGTGGCCGACATTCCGGAGTTGAAAAAGAGAATTTTGTAGGAAGCTCACGGTTCCAAGTTTGCTATTCATCCAGGGAACACTAAGATGTATCAAGATGTGAAGCAGACATTTTGGTGGCCGAATATGAAAGGAGAAATAGCCGAGTTCGTGTCTCAGTGTTTGCATTGTCAACAAGTGAAAGCATAACAACAAAGGCCAGCAGGACTTCTTCAACCTTTACCGATTCCTGAGTGGAAATGGGAACACATCTCCATGGATTTTGTGATTGGTTTGCCGAAAACACAGAAAGGTATGGATTCGATTTGGGTTGTTGTTGATAGGTTAACCAAGTCAGCACACTTTTTGCCTGTTAAGACTACCTTCAACGCCGATCAACTTGCCTTGCTATATGTGAATGAGATTGTTAGACTTCATGGAGTACCGATGTCAATTGTGTCGGACCGAGATCCGAAGTTTGTTTCCAGATTTTGGCAGAGTCTACAAAGAGCTTTCGGAGCCGAGTTGAGGTTTAACACAGCTTTTCATCCCCAGACCGATGGGCAAACAGAGAGAACAATTCAGACACTCAAAGATATGCTTAGACTATGTGTTTTGGACTTCCAAGGAAGTTGGGGAGTGCATTTACCCTTAGTAGAATTCGCTTACAACAACAGTTATCAGGCCAACATTGGCATGGCGCCATATGAAGCTTTGTATGGAAGAAAGTGCAGATCGCCGATATGTTGGACCAAAGTTGGAGACAAAACTCTGCTTGGTCCCGAGCTAATTCAAGTGACAACGGAGAAGATTAAACTTATTCAACAGAGGATTAGGACTGCTCAGAGTCGACAGAAGAGCTACGCCGATCAGAGAAGGAATGAGTTAGAATTCGAAGTTGGGGATCATGTATTCCTAAAGGTTTCGCCGATGAAAGGAGTTTCCAGATTTGGGAGGAAAGGTAAGTTAGCACCCCGTTATATTGGGCCGTTTGAAATTCTTGACAAGGTTAACTCCGTTGCCTACAGACTTCCGTTGCCACCAGACTTAAGCCAAGTCCATAATGTGTTTCATGTTTCAATGTTGAGAAAGTATATTCGGGATCACCTGCATGTGATTGACTATTCTGGGATTGAAGTTAATGAGAATTTGAGCTATGAAGAGAAGCCGATGTCTATTATTGACAGACAAGTTAGGCAGTTGAGAAACAAGTCGATGCCAATGGTAAAGATTGAATGAAAAGAGCATTACGGCAAGGATGCCACCTGGGAAATGGAAGGGGAAATGAGAATTCGCCATCCAGAATTGTTCGTGGAACAAGGTAACTTAAGTTTGGGGACCAAACTTCTTTAAGGGGGTTAGGATGTAACAACCCTCACTTTGATTTAGTCATACTTGCATACCTTCATGTGTGATTTTGTCTTGTTACGTGGTGCCTGCAAATTTTGTCTTGTCTTGTTTTGTTTAAGTATTGCTCGCATGATTTTGTTCCTTGCTTGGTGTGTAGCCGAGGTCATCTTGAACCTAGTTCTCCGCTGAACCTTTGTACTTAGAACCATTTCGGAACCACTTGGTTGACCTCCATCTTCACCCCGGCATGTTAGCCGAGATGTCGCTATTTAGGCCGAGATGTTTTGCATTTAGTGATCTTCGTTCCTGGGCAGGTACGACCTAGACCGAGGTGTGGCACATCCAGGCCAAGGTGTCGCACAGCTTAGTCAAGTGTCGCCCTCCGTAGCCGATGTCTTTGTTACCCTGTTGCCAAAGATTTGACTTTAGCCGATATCATTAATTGCCGATGTGTCTTGCCATCTAGCTTGTTGAATACGCTTTGTCATAGACTTGTCTTATCAATCAGTCACCTTTTTGAGTTGAACCAACTCGGTAGTGCCACGTGTCCGAGCTGAGTGTTAAGACAGCCGACAGACCTAGAAACAAATCATTTTGTCTCAAATCTTTGCCTTTAAAGAGAGAAGCTCTAGAGGAAGAAGGAAGAGCTCTTGAGTAAGAATAGATCTTCCAAGCTTGATCTTTGGAGTCTGAGCCGTTAGATTCGTGTCTTGAGGTTAGAATCTTAACCTACTCTGGTTATTCTTATTGGTTATCAAGCTGCATTGCATGATCGAATCTGTTTTGCATGCCATGCATTGATTTGAAGTTGGTTTTGGAAGAGGAAATAAAGTTCATGTGTTCTTGAAGAAAAGTTTTGTTGTGATCCGGAAGTTTATGTCAAGAACCATGTTTTTGTGTTTGTTTTCACATGATTTCCTTGTGTGGGTACCCAGGTCCATGTTTTTGAACTCTTAGCATGGAATCTCATATTTCTTTTGTATAAACAAGTTGTGATTTTAGCATGCATGTTCTTGATGTTCTTGATTCTTCATGTTCTTCAAAGGGAAACTTAGGCTTTCCTGACTTCGCTTTTGAATGTGGCCATCGGGACCACACCTCGGCAAGGAGGTGCGGAACCTCGGCAAAGACCTGGTTGGTACCCAGTGTGTTTTCATGAGATAAAAAACAGTGTTTTAACTCCCAACAAGTTCTGCTTTGTTATTGACATAGATTTGGTGTGAATGCCGAGATCATTTGCATGCATGTAAAGCTCGTTTTGAGAATGTATTTGCCATGTGATTGTAGGTCCTTGATCTTTGCTTTGAGCCAACACCCGAGAAGATCTATGTGAGTGGTATTTTTAATAAAGCTATATTATAAAGTTTTGATAAATCTTGCTTTGCTTCGTTTTGATGAAAGTATTTGATAAGCATGAATGGTTAGCCTTATTTTGATGTATCGAGTATAAGCTTTGTTTTGATGCCATCTTTGAGAAGTCCCTTGTGCTGGAGGACTCTAAACTTTCGTAGCATTAAGTAATAAAAAGTCCCTTGTGCTGGAGGACTCTAAACTTTCGCAGCACTAAGTAATAAAAAGTCCCTTGTGCTGGAGGACTCTAAACTTTCGCAGCACTAAGTAATAAAAAGTCCCTTGTACTGGAGGACTCTAAACTTGTGTAGTACCCTCGTGTTGAAAGGATACGGTCCTTTCTTGGAAAGACTATCGTGTTAAAGCGGGCTACGGGCCTAAGTAACACAAGTCCCTCATGCTGGAGGACTGTAAACTTTCGCAGCACCTTTGACTAATCGATTACGGATCGTGCAGTCCCTTATTTTGCCACCGACGGTTTACCGCGTGGTTTGGTTTGTTCGGAAAGCTATTGATTTGTGTTTTGCTGATGCCAGTAAGCATCCCTTGGGGCTCGTAAGACTTGTTAGATGAATACGGTTCGTCCCTTGAATTGTAAAGTTCGGATGTGTTTTGCTTTGAAAGGATCTCGGCTAATACTTGCATTGTTTGGATATGTTTTGTCCTGGAAAGACTTCGGCTATTATTCATGCAAAACCTTTATTACTTGTACCATTCACTGAGTATCCAAGCTCACCCTCTCTATATATATGTAGGTGATGAGCAGGACAGCGGCGACGCCTAGATATGTTTTCAAGCTTGTTTTGGATTCTTGTCATGTCGGCTTGACTTATGTTTATGTCGGCAATGCTGTGTTTATGTCGGCAATGCTGTGTTTACGTCGGCAAATCTTGAAAATCATGCTTCTTGGCTTGTACTCGTCGTATTTTGTGTATGTCGGCTTGAGAAGCCTTTTGATCAAGATGTATCATGTATTTTGTTTATCTGTAACCGAATGTAAAACCATATCATGTATGCCATTTTATTTGATCTATGCACAGCTCTTATGGACCACTTGTACTTTATGTTTTGCTTCCGCGCTGGTAAGCCCCTATGTATACTCTGTTTGTGTGTGAATCTTGGAAAGAGGCCTTTGGTAATCTCGGATTACTGGCCATCATGGCACCATCCTACTAGGGGCGGGTTGGGGTCGTGACAAAAGCTCCTAATTTACTTTGTCCATTTATGAAATATTAATAGGGTGAAATACCAATAAATCTCAAAATGTGATTTTTTGAATTGTTTAATCCTCCATTTTTTTCATGAACTCAAAGGTCCTATTGAAGTGGAAATTACATAAAATAGTAGTCACTTTCACATTTGGGTTTAATTTTTGGTGGATAAAAGCGAATTTTTTCAAATGTAAAATTACACATTTGGATAATTCGCACTATAGAGGTTTTGCATTTTCTCTCAGTCTAGAACAAATCTCACATTGCAAATAAGAACGTAACACTCTAATACAACACTCCAATATAGCACATTAGGAGGTTGTTTGGGATGATCTAAATAAGTGTACATTTTAACTTTTTACGAAAAGACATGCAAAAAAGTAGAAATGTGACTAAAAAAGATAAAAATATAAAAATGTGCCCTAATATAGGGGATGCCAAACAACTCTTAAAAAACTCCTTAGTGTATTTTTTTCAAACGTAATATTCCAATCAATATAATCCTAAAAGTAACACTCCAATGTAACATACAAAAACACTAAAAAAACTCTTATTGTACTTTTTCCAAACGTAATACTCACAGTTTGAAATTATACATTTGTCAAAGCTTACTAAGAAATTTTGTACTCATTTTGGAATGGTTTGAAGAATCCTACATCTTTTATTGGAGTGTTACGTTTGAAAAATATACATTTAAGAGTTTTTTTTTTTGTGTTACATTGAAGTGTTATGTTTGAGTGTTAAATTGGAGTGTTATAGTTTGACATTATACACTTCTCCAAAACTTACTAATGAGTTTTCGTACTCTTTTTGAAATGTTTGAAAAATCTCAAATCCTTTTGGATTGTTTGAAAAAGCCCATATTTTAAGTTATTTTTAGGATTATTTACCAATAAATCCTACTTTACAAACTGTTATACCAAATAGTCCCACTTTTATTCTATTATACAAAATAATCCTGCTGGTGGGTTGATTTGGTCCTTTTTATTTTTTTTTCCATTTTTGTTTAACTGTGTGGACGAGAGTGCCCTTGGTACTGTGTGCGTTGTGTGTGCTGTGTGTGTGTATCATTGTGTGTGTGTGTGTGTTTGTGTGTGTGTGTTGAAGCCAGCACTGTGTGTGTGTGTGTGTAACAGTGCTGTGTGTGTGTATCACTCCTTCGTCTCTCTCTCTCTCTCTCATCACATCAGTTATCAGCTACATCAATGGCGACCGCGACCCCGATCCCAACCACGCAGAAAGAGGAAAACCATAGTAAAATCCCTGACCCAGAACAACTACAGGACCAGCCACCCTTTGATCCTCCTAGCAACGACGCTTCGATCGATGAATCTAAGACCATTGAAGACTCCCCTGTCACCAAAGCTTCAACCGACGTCAAGAACAACGACGAAGTCCAAACGTACCTCCATCGTTTTGATAGCGCGGAGGTCTGAACTGCCGATTTGAGGTCGTCCATGGAAGAGAGGATTTCGTGAAGAATTGAGTCTGGTAAAGTGCTGATTCTGTCTTCTTCTTCTTCTTCGCCATCAATTTCTTGCTTTTTCTTGTGATTTCTCGAATCCCCACGGTGCACCACCACCCTCCACGACGACGACGACGACGCTGTGTGTAATCCTCTCCCTCCCTCAACCATGTGTGTGTCAAGGGTCCCTTGGGTGTGTGTCCAAATCCATCGATGTGTATGCATCTCGGTCTTGATTGTGTGTTGTGAATGTGTGTGTGTCTGCCTGTGTAAACCCCCAAACACACCAACCCAGCCCAAAATGAAAACCCCTTACAGCGCTTTGCCATTCTGTGACACCCTCACAATGTATCATATGCAACACACCACACATCTATTCACTAATTATGCACGTGAGACACACATGTACCACACCCAATTTTCCCCTAACAGCCTTATCAATAACGATTAAATGAGGGTAATTACGTCCCTCACAATTGAATGGGACTAAACGGTGTAGTAGAATAAAAATGGGACCAACTGGTTCATAAGTTCAAATTTTGGGATTTATTAGTAAATCTCCCTTATTTTTATACCCCTTTTGGAATGTTTGAAGAATCTCACATTTCATGTCATTCCAAATAAAAAAGATCATCATATAAAAATCCGTCACAAATTTTATCCTCATAGGTTGTGTATCTTACTGTTACATCGCCCGGGGGTACCTATATACGGTAAATAGTTTGGACCCTTGATTTATTTGATCTAGTCTCACGAGGGTAATATGAAACATAGATGAGAGTCCAAATCCGACAACTTTTTATAAAAAATCCATTTTATCGCCAAAAATAGTCTGCGTCATCAGATCTCATAATCGCTACCTAATATTTTGGGAAATTAGGAAACCCGTGACTCATGCTAAAGTCCCTGTTCGTCGTAACCGAAGATTTCTCAGTTCGAAATCTTAGATATGAGAGGGGAAGATCTTTAATTGAGCACCCTCTCTCACCCAATTAAAGATTGGCTTCTATTAAACCATGATATGAGTTTTATTTACTTTATATGTTCATATTCCAATTTATTTAATAAATCCTAAAATTTACTATATGAAAGTAAGCAAGTATAAATTGTGTCATTCATTTTTGGAACAACTTGATTTCATGTGTTTTGAAAGAGTTTTAAGAATGTGCAACTCAATAGAAATTGAGTTTACAAATATGAAAATCGATATTATTCCAAATTGAATAACACAACCTCCATCTACTGGCATTCATAGAGATATATCAAACAAGCAAGTGGCCACATGGTAGAATGCTTAAACATAGTAATAAAAACACATACAAGCGGGATGCAAAGCATAAAAATTTATATATTTACCGATGTCCCGCAAACAATTACAAAACAAAGTTAGTAAAATATGCATGATCTTATATACAAAATTCTAATGCAATTCACTCATGAAATGTAATTAAAGATTCAGCTTCTAACATATGACATGTGAATCATCTCAATAATATGAGGTAGCACACATAATTATATAGAAATTGATTAAATCCATAAATGCAAATTTAGCCGAATCAAGATGCATGAAATATAGATACAAAGCATGGATATGATATATATTTACAAATAAGAAAAGCAAGTAAAAGAATGGGATAGCAAGAAATGGGGCGAGGAGGGAAATTATTACAACACTTGAATAATTACATATCCAGATAAGGGATGAGAGGAAGAAAATATTACAACAAAATAAAACCTCACAAATCTCTCAACTTAAAAGAAACACAGAAACTTCATGTGCCTCGGAGACTGCCAGAAATTGTTATGCTCATCATTGGAAGACTGCTTTGTTCTATCCTAGAAGAAGTTGGCCGGCCAACCAATTAGGCTTGGCAAAACTTGTTTTGTTGCAACTCCGAAACAGAACAAACAAGGGATATGTAGGTAGCTCAACTAACCACTTCTAGTTAGCTTACAACAGTTTATAATATGCAATCAAAGTCAAAAAATTAACATAAGAAAGAAAGTACAAGAAAATGAAAAAGATTGAAAATTCACCTTCCAAAGAAAATGATGAATTTCTTGATTTCCAAACTTTCTTTTGATCACTCTCAAGGTTGTGAATTATGTTCTCAATCCTCAATTCAAAAACTTAAAATTTTAGCTATAATGGTGTTTTGGGATTGTTTAACAATATGTGTGGTGGAAAATGGTTAACTCACTGATTTTCTCAAACTTGACAAAGATTACTCTTTCTTTAATCAAAGCTCTAGAATTTGATTATAATGAGTTTTTAGATGGTTTTGGTAATGAAAGATGAGCCATAATAGTGTGTAGGTACAAGAAGGGAAGTTTTGGCCAACTCTCAACTCAAGCCAGACTTTTTCTTTTATCCTATCCTCCTTACCCATTTCAACAATCTAATCTCTTGTGTAGGCAATGGTGGAAGACTTAGTCAAAAAGATGGTGGGAGATAAGTGGAAGACAACAATGGAGGACAAACCATAATGATAAATAAAGAGAGATGATGGGTTATTGCTTTAACTCTCTCTTTTTTAAAGGGTCAAGCCCTTTAGGCAATGGAGGCTGAGTGTGTATGCATTTCGTGCATGAATGCATCAGAAGTATCTAAGGTGGCATGTCCTACATGCATTAAACAAGAATTATGCTGAAATTGCCCTGTTCCTGGACAAATTAGTTGACCGGCCAAAAAGTTGGATGGCCAGCCAATGAATTAGTTAGTCAGCCAAAAAAGTTGGCTAGACGGCAAACATATTGGCCTTGGCTTGACTATTTTGCATGAAATACGATTTTTTGACAAAATTATCATCCTTTCCTCATATTTCCACTATGTTCTTTGCTCATTTTCTAAGAAAATATTTTATTTCAAAGTTTAAAAATGAGACTCGGTACACTACGGAAATGCTCAAAACAAAGCGCGGAAAGAAAGTTTTGAAAGAGAGTTTTGAATGGGTTTCAAGTACTTGGCCAAAACAGGCTTAGGGTTGGGAATGAAGCTCGAATTCCATCTTTCTTAATGAGGATGCTATGAGAAACACATTCTTGTTTTTATCATCGAGTAATAAAAAAAAAGTGTCCAAGTCTTAAGGTCGGTCAAAATAGGGTGTCTACACTTACCTTTCTAGCACAAAAGAAAAGGGGAAAAAAAAAAAAAAAAAAGCAAATGAAACATAATAGATATAAGGGGATAACCGTAACCCAAATTCCAAATAATATATTAAATATGCATTTTCAAAATTAATGGGACTAATTGGTCTATAAAAAAATTCTTTGTACTAAACAAATCACCATTTCTCAAGATGAAATTTATAGGTAAATTTTTCATATTAATATTATTTTTGTATTATATAACTAACTAATAAATAAAAAAAAATGATAAACATACGAAAAAGTTTGTATATATATATGTAGACACCCCATTTTTGACCGCCCTTAAGACTTGGGCGCTTTATTTCGATACATTCGATGATGAAAGTTGAATTGTGTGCTTTGAATTCATAGCAATTCGGATTCAGTCAGGCTCTCGAAATAACCTCAGATCATCACCATTTACCTTGTTTGAATCTCTGAGTCTCATTTTTGGACCTTTTTCCACCTTGAGTTGAGTTTGAACCAAAAAAATAGGGGAGGGCATCAAGGCCCGGCCGTGCATCAATGATGGCCAGCCGAGTCTCGGTGACGATAAATATTGTTCTGGGCGGGATCCCGCCAGCTATCTTTTTTTGAAGATATTTATCACATTTTAAGCTCAAATTCTATAAAAACGAAGCTATGTTATTGTTTTGAGGGTTGAACAAAATTTAGAAAGCCTATATACACCTTGAGAGCACCTCCCTCATCCTTCTTCCATGGCAAGCAACCTTTGAGCTAACCTAGCTCCCTTGTGTCATCTCCATACACCATACACAACCTTGTCTCACCATCTTAGAGCCTTGGTTAATCTTTGATAAGCATAATTCAAGCTTGAGAGTGGGTTGAGACTAAGCTTGGATCATAATCAAATGCTAACTTTTTTGCAAGGTATAAGCTTTTTATCTTCCTTCTTGCTTTCATATCTTTCATTTCCTACCTAGTTTTTCTTGTTTTTTATTGCTTTGAATCTATTTTAAGTGTTTAAGATTGGGTTTGAAGAGCTACCAAAAGAGTAGAGAGAGTTTACACTCTTTCTATGTCTTTACCTATAGCTCAAACCTTTCTTTTACGCTCTTTTTCTTTGCTCCTTGCACTGATTTTCAGAGTTAAAAAAGGGCTAAAAATCATGTTTTGAGGTTTCAAAAGTAGAGGGGTTAGCCACCTTTCCTTGTTCTTGCTTACTGACCTTGTTCCCTCTCTTTGTTGTTTAGTTTTTTAGGCACTTTTCATTAACTTTGAGCCCTTGTTTTTCATCTAATAAGGACTGTTTGAGGGTTGTCCTAAGTTGTTTAATTAGTTCAAGCTTTAATTAATTCATTTGTTGTCTCATGAGTTTGCATACATAACATGTTATATATTGTTCTAAGCTTTTCTTCAATTTATTTCCATGTCTAAAAGTCTAATTTTAACAATCAATCCACCATCTATCTCTTTTATTCTTGAGAATGATTTCAACCGATTGAGGTTGCTCAAAACATGTAAGTAAGACTTATACTTAATGGCTTTATTTCTTCGGAGATTCATTGTCAACGGTATAGTCTCTCTCTCATGTTTTTAGAAGAACCTCTCTTTTGACGTTATTTCTCGTTTAGAGGACTTAAATACCACTTTGGGACAAATGGACTAAAAAATGGCAAGGCTTCATAAAATTGGCTTAAAACTTCGAACAACCCATATAAAGAAAATGGTTAGAATTGCTTGAACTTGGCCGAATGTTATGCCAAGTTCCTTGTGTCAAGAGTTGTCACATGCTAATTCATGGCATTTTGATGATTCTTGAAGCGTTGCAACCTCCCTCTTTGAGCTTACCCCATGATAGGAGGAAGGGGTGGTTATTGATTCATTGCATTCATTAATTTTTGTCCAAAATCATGCCCTAACTCATCAAGCAATCAATTTGCTCATTGATGATTTCGAAAATGACTTTGTCCATCTCTTGAGGCTTTCCATGACAGAGAAGGGTGAGAGGGACACACAGAGTTAAAAACACTTTTTCTGCACTGTTTTCACTTCAGAGCACAAAACAAAATTTTGCATGACATTGAGGCACGACTGGCCTTTTGTAGGCCAGGCCGGACATCATTGAGGGTCGGCCAGTCATCAATGTTGGGTCAGCAGTGTATTTTGCAGAAAACAAAAGGCAGTGGCTGAAGGTGAAACAAAGCAAAACCTAGGCAGACAGTGCTGTTCTTAGACCTTGTGCATGCAGCCCTTGTGCATTAATGCTCCGTGCATTGTTGTAATTAATTTATTTATTAGTCTTGTTATAATTAATCCTGTTAATTTGTAATTGTTATAGCTAGTTAGCTTAGATAGTTAATTTTGCTTATCATTATTATCCTTGTTGTAATAGAGTAATTAGCTAGTTTATTCTTTACCCATTTATTCGTCCGGTTTTGTAATAAATAGTTTAATTCGGACTCTCAGACATTGATTCGAACCCTCTTAAGCCAATATGTAATAACATGTATGTTTTTCAAGCCCACATCTTTCTCTCTTTTACTTATTTGCTTACGATGGTTAGTTTAGAACATCATGTTTCTCTTAGCATTTTCCATCTTTGCATACACTTGTCTCGCATGCATCGAGGCTCTTTTCATTATTCTAACAAGCATTGCTGTTTATTACTTCGTTGAATACGTGAGTTATTGCATGCTATCAAATTGATTCGCATGCCATGTTAATAGCCGAGCCTATTTAAAATGGCATATTGCATGTGTCGTATTAGTCGTTTTGCATCCTTAGGATCATGTATTTTTTCTAACTCTTTTATTTCTTTTGGCTTGTCTTGGAGTACTAGGTGAGCACTTATTGCTTTAGTATAACCGTATGCGCATGATTGTTGCCATGATAAGCATAAATACCATAAGGCTAAGTGCTTAAATGATATATCTGCTTGAATGCTTGTAGATGAAGGCAAATTGTTTGAATTTGGATGATTTGAGTAAATGTGCATATGGGATCACTTTTTCAAGTGATACATATTCGAAACAATTTTCAAAAACAAACATGAAATCAAAGTGTTCCAATCTTTGCAAATTAGTCTATATTTGTATGTGCGTCACATAGTAAAAATAACTAATAATTAGAATAAGAGCATATAATGTAAATAAAAATCACATCATGATTAGTAGAGGCCGATCTTTGATCAGGTGAGTGGGGTGATTAATTCATGACCTTCCCCTCTTATACCTAAGTTCTCGAGTCGAGACACTTTGGTGATGACGGACTAATGGCCTTTGGCATGAGTCTTAGGTTTCCTAAATTTTCCAAAAATATTTAGTTGGCGACTTTGAAATCTGGCAAAGCAATCCATTTTTTTGGCGTTTGATTCAAACATCAATTTTCCAAAAAGAATTGTCGGATTTGGACTTTTTTTGTGTTTTCACTATTTCACATTGCACTTGTGAAATCAGATTTAGAATCACACGTGGAGTCCGAACTGTAGGGCTATTCGCCTTCCGAAAGGAGCGCAGAAAGTCGGGCTACAATATATATATTTCTTTTTATAACTTAAATAAATTGAAATATTTGTTAATATGCCCAATTTATATAGTAATTAAAAAAAAAGTTCATATATATTGGTGGACAAAATGGGCGAGTTTAGAATTAAGAATTTTTTAATAATGGATTTGAAATGATTTGATTAGACTTAGGGGTTATTTGGTATGATCTAAATGACTGCATTTTTCTAAATTTTTATGAAAAAATGTGTAAAAAAGTAAAGAGGTAATGTGACTTAAAAAAGATAAAAAGATAAAAAAAAAAATGTGTTAATATCCAACTTCCACTACAACAAAAAGCAGATTTGGTGACTAAAATTGGATTTTTCGTCGCTGAAAGTAGTAGAATTGGCGACTAAAATGGAATTAGTCGCCAAAATTGGTCACTTTTGCCGACTAAAAGAGTTTAGTTGCCGAATATAAGGGTTTTAGCGACTAAAAAAATTTTAGTAGCCAAAGGTTAAGGTTTTTGGCGACTAAAAACATTTAGTAGCCAAAAGTATAGGTTTTGCCGACTAAAAAATAGTTTGGTCGCCGATTCTACGTGTTTTGGTGACTAAAACCAATTTGGTCGCTGAAAGTCAAGCTTTTTGGCTACTAAAAAAAAAAAATTAGTAGCTAAAAACAGTCAATTGGCGACAAAAATTCACTTTAGTAGCCAAAAAGGAACATTTTTGGCGACTAAAAACAGGTTTAGTCGCCAAAAGGGAACGTCTTTAGGCAGAACATATTTTTTTAGCGACTGAAAATTAATTAGTAGCCCAAAATTATAGAATTAGCGACTAAATAATGGATTTAGTCGCCAAAAGTGATCTAAATTTTTTTTACTAAATAATTTATTTTTTACATAAATTATATTGAATATATATAATTATATTTATATATATAGTTTTGTGTTAATACCGGTCAAAGTAATATATAAATAATATATGTTGCATTTTATATTCATGTGATGTTGTAGTGGTATAGTGGGGAGAGTGTGCTGGTAAATGTTTGGAATGTTGGGAGGTCTCAGGTTCGAAACTTGGGAACAACAGAGGGTAATTTTTTTTTTTTTCAAATATGCTTTTGGCAACTAAACTCTGTGGTCGCCAAAAGATTGACTATTGGCGACGAAAAAAATAGTCGGCAAATGTATAAATAAATAAAAATTCACTATTGGCGACTAAAAGTTTAGTCGCTAAATGTATAATTTCTAAAAATGGAATTGACTATTGGCGACAAATTCTTTGGTCGCTGAAGACTTGTATATTGCCGACTAACCCTTTTTTAGTCGCCAAAGGTATTCGCGACAAAACCAGCGACTCAAATATTTAGTCGGGGAAAGTGAAAATTCAACTTTTGGCGACTAAAAAAGGACTTTTGGCGACTAAAAATTTAGTCGCCAAAGGTGTGTTTTCTTGTAGTGTTCCCAAATAACCTCTTAATGTTTTTGAAAAATATATTTTTAATATGTAATATGAGCTTTGTCTGTTCACCCTATAAACAATATATGAGAAAGATTTGAGATTTTTTTTAAAAAAATCTCAATTTAATCTTTGTTACGTTATTGTCCATTTAAAATTGTGAGTTTCTAACATTTTCTCTTTTCACATCTCTATTGATCCAAATACAACCTTAGAGAATGTTTTTTATAAGCTAAAAAATTAAGAGTAATGTTAGGGACCCCAAATATTTTACCAAATATTCTATCAAATATCTCGCATGGGTGTAGGACCCACATGGTGTAGGTCCTACACCCATGCGAGACATTTGATAAATTATTTGGGATCTCTAGCATTTTTCAAAAATTAATTTTTTGGCTAAATAAGTTATATATATATATATATGTGTGTGTGTGTGTGTGTGTGTGTGTGTGTATAAATAAACTATAATTTGATTGGGAAGAGATAAAAAACAAAAGGGTACAGCACCAATAAATCTCACATTTTGATCTTATGCACTATTTAGTCCTACCTTTTTTCTTGTAGACTAATAAGTCCTATTTCAATGTTAATGACAGTTTTGGACATTATTGCACTGCTTGTTTCTCTTAGATGTAAGGGGTAAAAAGGGAGTTTGGTTAATGTAAAAATTACAAATCTATCCAAAAGCTTACTAAGGAGTTTTTTGGTTTCCCTCCCACTCGATCAAACCGAAAGAGATGAAGATGGCAAATTCTA
Source organism: Camellia lanceoleosa (assembly GCA_025200525.1). Lineage (NCBI taxonomy): Eukaryota > Viridiplantae > Streptophyta > Magnoliopsida > Ericales > Theaceae > Camellia > Camellia lanceoleosa. Next base: position 49,586,397 of record CM045759.1, read on the forward strand.
TGTTTGCAATGTTAGTGCTGTGAAAACTCTACATTTCTGCAGAAAATGTTTTAGGTAATGTTAACTCATCATTACAACCTACACAAATTAACATTCGTTTTTCCTCCCAAACCCTAGAAATAAAAAAAAACCCTCTTCTATGAGTGAAATTGCGTCGTCAATACATAGCGGAAGTGAATAATTTTGTGTCGTGCTTGACTTTAACAACGTCACTCCAGTGAGATTCGAAGCTTCATTCACTACTCATCGGCTTTTGTGACTGTGTTAGTGAATGATGGCGTTAGTTATGTGGCCCCCAATGTCGATTTCCTTCTTGTTGTAGTTGATTCAGTTTGTGTATTCAATGTTAGAGTGTGTGTTTGTTCTTGATGATATGTAGTAGTGTTAGTTACTAAATAGTGATTTAGTATATGTTAATGGTTGGGTGGGTTTCAAATTGCATTGAGGATATGGTCATGTAATGGCTAATCTCTTTTGTGGTTGGTGTTCTGGTAGTGTAAATTTATGTCTGAAATTGGATTGTTGTGGTGTATTTTGGCATCAGTTTAATTGTAATGCCATTTGTTGTATTGTTATTTCCCCTGTTTGTCAGTGGTATATATGGTGGAGGTGATGTGGAATGATAATGACATCAATGTTAGTTAAGTATAATGTTGATGATTTACATATTAATGGCATTACAATATAACTGATGCCACAACAATGCAATGTCAGACATAAATTTACACTATCAAAACACCAACCACAAAAGAAATTAGCCATTACATGACCATATCCTCAATGCAGTTTGAAACCCACCCAACCATTAACATCTACTAAATCATTATTTAGTAACTAACACTACTATATATCATCAAGAACAAACATACACTCTAACATTGAACACACAAACCGAATCAACTACAACAAGAAGGAAATCGACATTGGAGGCCACATAACTAACGCCATCGTTCACTAACACAGTCGTGAAAGTTGACGATGAGTAAATGAAACCTCGAATCTCATTGGAGTGACGTCATTAAAGTCAACCACGACCACAAAATTATTCACTTTCTGCTATGTATCAACGATGCAATTTCACTCCAACCATTCAGCAAAAAAACAACAAAATCCAATGAACAAATGCGACTAACATTGCATTTCATTAACATGTAAATCATCAACATTACATTTAACTAAGTGAAATTGCATTTCATTTACATGCAGTGGTGTTGTAAGTCAAATTGTTATGTAAATGTTAAATCTTTATATTTGTTTAGTATTTGAAAATGTATTTTCTTGTAACACCACAAACGGCGTGACGTCGTCCACCTACAAATCACTTTACTAAATCCCCACAAAAAAATAGTAACATAAAAACCTACCTCATTCACACACACTTAACATGAAGAAAAAAATCCAAACAAAATCACATACAAGAGCAAACAAGTAAACTCCCAAACGTCCAAATCAAAAAAATACAACATATCCAAAATAAAAAGAACTAATTGGTTTGAAAGAAAACTTTTAAGACTAAATGAAACAATTTTTCTTCAAATGGGATTTATGAGTAATTTTTTCAAAAAAAAAAAAGGTTTGAAATTCATCATTTTCACTGATAAAAATTATTTTTTTTTTAACAATTCTCAAAGTAATCAAATTATTTTACTTTCAAAAAATCCAAAAAAACAAAAAAAAACACACACACACGAAAATTTACTAATTCCAAACTTCACCTTCTTCAATATTTCATTTATCATATATATTTAAAATTTAAAATTTTGTCTTATATCTAATAGAAAAAACCTATACAAAATTATTAATATGTCACAAAATTCAACACCTTTAGAATTCGTTTGGGAAGTGATATTTTAGTAATTTTTTATTATAGATAAAAATATGATAAATCCAATCTAAAGAGAGTATAAGACATTAGGTCCTGTGAATATTTTTTGTTGATGAGAGGTTTACACTTTGTAAAATAATTTGGTAAAAAATCCTTAAGGACAATTTGTTTCTAAGGCCTTGTTTGGGAAGTGATTGGTTTAGCCAAAAAGTCAAAAAGTTATTAAAAAAGCCTAAAAATCAACAACTCATACCAAAAAGTCACAGATTCTATTTTCTCTCTACTTTTTACATATCTTTTCGTAAAAAGTCGAAAAGTCATCCCAAACATACTAATTTTTTTTAACTCATATTTTAGTCAAATAGCCAAAAAATTACTAAATTAGTCTGTTTCCAAATGAGACCTAATTTTAACCCTTGACTTTTTTTGTTTTATCTATTTGACTTTTTATTAACTATCTGTTAAAATTTATATATATCTGCTAAATTTTTTTTTCTATCTGTACAATTTTTTCCCTATTTGTTCAAAATTTTTCCTATCTATTTAAAAAAATTTCCTTATCTGTTCAAAATTTTCAAATTATATTTTTTATCTTTTTAATTTTGTAACTATTTTTTCAATTTTTTGCTCTTTTCTATTTAAATTTATATTTATTTGCTCAAAATTTTCAACTATGTGCTACGATTTTTCAACTACATTTTTTCTGTTCAATTTTGTAACTAACTATTAAAATTCACCAAACTTATTTTTTTTTATCTGTTGAAATTTGGTAAACATATTTCCCTTACCTGTTGAAATTTATCATCATCATCATCATCAACATCAACAACAACAACAAAACAACCTATCTGTCCTTCACTTTCTTTCGAACCAAACAAAAAGAAATGAAATCTTATCAACAACAACAACAATAATAAAACAATATATCTATTCAAAAATTTCAAAAAAACAAAACAAAATAACCAGATCAATTTTTTAAAGATGTTTACCCATGAACTTAACACATCAGGTAAAGGATCTCAATCTCTCGAGACAAAGGCCAAGTGATCCATTTCAACTGCATCCGTATTAGAACCGAGTGAAAGTAGGGCATCAATGGTGGTTAATCTGCTACAAAAATGCCTTAAATCAAAGAGAACCGTCATTGCTAAGCTTTCTTCTGCACATTCATTTTCCAAATCGGAACCATAGAGTCTGAACAACACTGAACCATGAAATCAAGAAACCTCCTTCGATTACTCGACTTCTGAAGAAGACAAGCCTCCATGAGAGACTTTTCGCCTTACGATGCTCAATATCATTGCTTTTGATCTCTTAACACTGCTTTCAAAATTAAAAGAGCTCACAAATGTCAATTAACTTGTAATTCATGAAGAATTGTACAAATCACAAACATACATATGAGAAACAGAGAAATGTCAACATTGAAATAGATCTCAGAGGAATTAATCGAGAGCAAATTGAATTCATAGGTTTCACTTAGTTGAAGAAGGCTATGATTCTTCAAATACGATAGATCAAAATCGTAGGGTTTTGAGGTCGCCTCTGTATATCTATATAAGAGAGAAAATCTCTGGTGGTAATGATGTAAAGGAGACTAGTTGAATCTCCACAGTTTGATGCCGAACAGAGTCAAGAAGACTCTGGAACTCATCGCCATGATTCAGGAAAATAACATTAGATTCACCGGTGGTGACGAGAGAGAGAGAGAGAGAGAGAGAGAGAGAGAGAGAGAGATGAACCCTAGCTTTTGGAGGCTTCTAGCGGTGACACATAGACGATCTGACAACGGAGACGATCTAACAATGACGTCGGCGGCGGAGGTCAGGTTCTATCACCGATCGCAGTTCTAGTTCGCGGCCGTCGATGACGAAACCCTAGGGGAGATCGAGTGAGACCACGGCGGAAGAAGAAGCGGAGGGTGAGGCGGAAGCTGTTGGATTGAGTGGCCAAATAACTCTCTACGTTTTATTTATTAATTTGTTCATATATATAATGTTGCAATTTATTATTATATTTAATATCGTTGGTAACACTTATGTTTTTAATTTTTTATTTATATTTATAAAAATTTCAAAAATTTGAATAAAAACTTGTTTGTTAATTTTTTATTTATAAATCAGTGATTTCAATTTATAAATTTGACCAAAAAATGTAAACTCAAAAAATGTGTTTCTGTTTTGAGTTTTGAGTTTTGAGTTTTTTTTTTTTTAACCACCCAACACTAGCCACCACCCGCCACCATTTTCCACCGCCACCGTCACCACACCACCCACCACCACCACCACCATTCGCTATCACCTGCACTTGTCACCTCACCCACCCGCCACCTACCACCACCACCACCCGCCACTACTACCCACCACCACATACCACCACAACCACCACCCACTGCTCACTCACCCACCGCCACATCACCACCCACCCACCACCACCCACCACCACCCTCATTACCACACACGTCATCACTTTCCACCACCATCTTCTGCCGCCACTTGCCACAACTTGTCATTTCTCACTTTTTTTTATATTTTTAAATTTTTTAAAACATTTTGTCAATTAGCAAACGCGTTTGTAGTTTATGTTTTTCTAAAAATAAACAAAAACCAGTTTATAAATTTTTTGTAAATATAAACTGAAAACGTAAAATTTGTAAACTAATTTTGTTTATTTTTAGAAAAACATAAACTACAAACGCGTTTGGTAATTGACAAAATGTTTGAAAAAATTTAAAAATATAAAAAAGAGTGAGAAATGGCAAGTTATGGCAAGTGGTAGAAGATGGCGAAAGTGGTGAAATTGAGTGAGTGGTGGATAGCGGTGGTGGTGGTGGTGGCAGTGGTGGCGGATGGTGGTAGGTGGTGGTGGAGTGTGAGCGGTGAGTGGCGTGTGGTGGTGGTGGTGGTGGGTGGTGCGGTGGTGGTGGTGGTGGTGGGTGAGGTGTGGTGGTGGTGGTGGTGGTGGTGGTGGCGTGTGTGGTGGTGGTAGTGGTGGCGGGTGGTGGTGGTGGTGGTGGTAGGGTGGTGGTGGTGGTGGGTAGTGGTGGCAGGTGGGTGGTGAGTGGTGGTGGCAGGTAGTGGTGGGGGGTAGGTGGTAATGGCGGAAGACAGTGGTGGAAAATGGTAGCGGGTGGTGGCTAGTGTTGGGTGGTAAAAAAAAAAAAACTCAAAACTCAAAACGGAAATACATTTTTTGAGTTCACATTTTTTGGCCAAATTTATAAACTGAGACTACTGATTTATAAATCAAAAATTTACCAAACAAGTTTTTATTTGAGTTTTTAAAATTTTTGTAAATATAAACAGAAAACTGAAAACGTAAGTGTTACTAAACGACACCAACATTTGGTTGTTTAGTTTTTTTTTTCTTTTATTTACAGAAAAGATAGTGGAAGTGATTGACCAAGTTGACTAAGCAGTTTGATTTGGTCAAACCACTATTAAGTGTTCTCCTACTTCATATGAGATATGTATGTGGATGGGGGTAGTGTGGTTATTATCTCCTAATAATAGGAGTTGTTATAATATGGATAAATAGTTAAAGATTTGGGTGAGTGAAACAACTCCCATAATCTGAGGGAATCTGTTTTCTAACGTGTATACAGATATGGGTGTGTGAAACAACCCCTTTCAATCTAATTTTTAGGAAGACAGTTTCTAACGTATACTTTTGCATACTTATACATATGTGATTCCCAACTATGAAAAAAACATACACTGCAACCCAAGCACAATATTTACAGTATCTCTCCATTATCTATGACTTTTGCACTCATTTTATTTTTCCAGATATCAATTCAATTTTTGTTGTTGTTGCTGAACATCACGGTGCCATTACAATTTAAGAATTCCGGCGTGGCTTCATTTGTTAACTATCATTGGTATCAGAGTAACCGAAAGTTGAAGCCTATTGCCGAAGCCCATAAGATTACTTTAATTGGCCATAGACAAGCAGCAACAATTCCATCAGTGTTGACTTTGTAAACAACCAACATTGCATATTGTTCCTTGTGAGGGTCCATGCAAAGTTTTCCATCATTAACATACCAATTAGTGCTGGTATCATTAGTGCTGCTTTGATTCAACACCTTCAAGCATTGTCCATTTATTTTTTTTGGAGATCAAGATAGTGGAAGCAATTCTGGCAAAGCAGTGTTGCCAAGGAGATTCGGTATACAACAATATTTTTGTGCGCGTTTATGGTCAGTCTATCTGAACTTATAATTAATTGATAATTTATATTATGGCTAGTAAAGCAGTCGGTCAAGAACTCAGCAAAACTGAAAAATTGAATGGCACTAATTTTTCTACTTGGAAACGTCGTATCTGTCACATTCTTTTCCAAGACAAGGTTGAGTATGTGATTGATATTGATGTACCAGATCCACCTCCTGAAAATTGTAGTGCTGCCAATAGGAGAATGTATGAAAAATTTATTGAAGATGATAAGATTGCTAGAGACATCATGCTCACTTTCATGGAACCAGATATTGAAATTTTATTTGAAGACCATGTGCATGCTAAACCCATGTTTGATGCTGTTAATGATGCTTATCGCGCTTCATCTGAATCATATGTTCAATTGTTAATTGAAAGATTTAATGGGACTTCAATGAAGGAAGATGGGAGTGTAATTGAACATGTTAATAAATTATCTGTCATTGCTAAAGAACTAGCGGCTTTAGGGAACCCTATTCCTAATTGAATGCAAGTGTCCACAATTTTACATAGTTTACCTGATTCTTGGGAGCCTGTCGTTATTGCTCTTAATTTGTCTTCAACTCTTGTGACCATAAAAAATTTACCTATTTTATTAGGAGTAGAGGCTGAAAGGTGCCAAAAAGAAAACCACTAAATCTTTTTTAACCGTTACCTCTGTTGGTCCATCTGAGTCACCACAATTTGAAAAGAAAAAATTCTCTGCTTTTTCCTCAGAAGCTTCAAATTTTGGAAAGAAAATTTTTTCTAAGAATTTTAAAGGAAAAGGTAAAAAGTTTAAAAATAGTGGCAATAATAATAGTGGCTATAACAAATGGAACACACGAGTCTGTTTTAATTGTGGAAACCTGGACATCATCAAGTTGATTGTCATGTGAATAAAAATAAGAAGAAACCTTATTCTGGAAGCTCCAAAGATATTGTTTGTGTTGTGACTGAATCTCTTTTGACTGATTCTGACATTGGAGCTTGGTGGGTGGATTCTGCTTCTTCTCGCCATGTGGCAAAGACTAGAGAGTCTTTTGTGGAGTTAAGAGAGGTGAAAATCGGTGATTATCGAATATACATGGGAAATAACAATTATGGTGATGTTGTTAGTATTGGTACTGTAAAGATCATGATACCTGGGCAAAGAAACCTCTACTTGACTAACATATTTTATTCACCCACCATGAGGTGTAACCTTATCTCAGTCCCTCGTTTGGATGAAAAGGGTTTTGAGGTGCGCTTCCATTCTGGAAAAGTGTCTATTGGAAAACATGGTAGGATTCTTATGTGGGGTAGTAAGGTTGATGGTTTGTATCACTTGAACGTGGTTTCTAGTGTTAACAATAATGCATTTGCTAGTTCTTTTGCTTGTATTGATTCTTCTTTGTATGTTGATGATCCTTATATTTGGCATTTAAGATTAGGACATATAAACAAAAATAAAATGAAAAGGATGATAAATATGGAATTAATTTCCAAAATAAATATAGATTTATCTATTTGTGAATCATGTTTATCCGGAAAAATGACTAGATGACCTTTCCCTAAAGGACAAAGAGCAAGCGAATTATTAGCTATAATACATTCAGATGTTTGTGGACCATTAAATATTAAAACACATAGAGGCATGGAGTATTTTGTAACGTTTATTGATGATTACTCTAGACATGTTTATTTATATTTAATGCGTAAAAAATTTGAAGTATTTGAAAATTTTCACGAATATAAAAAGAAAGTTGAAAAACAATTAGGAAGAGACATTAAAATGTTTAGGTCTGATCGAGATGGTGAATATATATCAAATTTATTTGGGAATTTTTTAAAGAAAATGGAATTATACATCAAGCCACTATGATTTATACACCACAACAAAATGGCGTTGCCGAACGCCGCAACAGAACATTATTAGATATGGTTAGATCCATGTTAAATCATTTTTCACTTGGATGAGAATTTTGGGGGGAAGCTATTGTTATTGCAATGTATTTATTAAATTTAGTTCTTACAAAAATTATTGATAAAACTCCACATGAATTATGGACTGGTAGAAAGCTTATTTTGGATAACTTAAAAGTTTGGGATTATTCTACTCATATATTAATTCCAGCTCAACAAAGAGACAAACTAGATAGTACAACTATCAAAGGAATTTTTATAGGATATCCTGAAAATTCATAAGGTTATAGATTTGCTATTCATCATAGTGATGGTACTATTAGTGTAATGGAAAGTAGAGATTCAAGATTTTTAGAAGAGGAAATTGACACAAGAAATCCTACAAAGCTAGTAGAATTATTTGAGATTCCTAGAGGAAAAGAAATTTTAAATGATAATGATATTAGAACACCTAATATAGAAATTATTTCAAAACCAATGGAAACATTTCATGACACTATTGGAAAAATTCAAGAGAAAGAAACCCATCCACAAGGTTAAAAGACTATCTTACATTTATTAGTGAAGAAAATAATGATGATCCTTTAACCGTCAAAAAAGCTTTATCGTCCCTTGATTCGAACAAATGGGTAGAAGCAATTGAAGATGAATTGGATTCTATAATTAAAAATAATGTGTGCGAATTAGTGGATTTACCAAAAGATAGAAAACCAATTGGGAATAAATGGATTTTAAAAAGAAAATATAAATCTGATGGTACTATTGATAAATATAAGGCAAGATTAGTGGCTAAAGGTTTCACACAAAAACCAGGAATAGACTATGAGGAAACATATTCTCCGGTTGCTAAGTTCACTTCAATAAGGATTTTAATGTCAATTGTAGCTTCATTAGATTTAGAATTATTTCAAATGGATGTTAAAACGCCATTTTTGAATGGAGAATTAAAACAAGAAATTTATGTGGTACAACCAAATGGTTATAAAGTTGAAGGTGAAGACCATAAAGTGTACAAACTTAAGAAATCATTATATGGACTTAAACAATCATCTAGACAGTGGTATTACACTTTCCATATTGCTATAACATACGGATTTAAAGCAAATGAATATGATCATTGTGTATATTATTGGAATAGTGTGAGTAATTTTATTATTTTATCTTTGTATGTGGATGATATTTTAATTGCTAGTAATAATATTGCATCGATTGAAGAGATTAAGAATTTTCTAAGTAGTCAATTTGAAATGAAAGACATGGGTGAGGCATCCTTTGTATTAGGAATACAAATAATTAGAGATAGAAAATCAAAGACATTAAAATTATCTCAAGAACAATATTGTGAAATTTTTTGGAAAAGATTTAATATGGAAAGTTCAAATCCCATTGATTCACCTATCCATAAGCAAACAATCTTATCAAAAAAAAAATGTGCCCAAAAAGTGAAGAAGAAAAACAAAATATTGAAAATAAGCCTTTTGCTCAAGTTGTTGGAAGTATTATGTATGCAATGTTATGTACTAGGCCTAATCTTAGTTATGCTATAAGTGTGGTTAGTAGATACTAAAGTAATCCCGGAGAATTGCATTGGGCAGCTGTTAAAAGAATTTTAAGATATATTCAAGGCACTAAGATTACAAACTAACCTATCAATGTAATAATGAAAATTTAGAAGTCATTGGTTATTCAGATGTTGATTTTTCTAGAGACATTGATGATGGAAAATCCACATCAAGTTATGTATTCCTCTTAGGTGGAGGTTCAATTTCATGGTGTAGTAGAAAACAATCATGTGTGGCTAAAAGTACAATGGAAGCTGAATACATGACATGTAGTAATGCAACTTCAGAAGCTGTTTGGATTAAGAGATTTCTTGATGATTTAAAAATAAAAGAAATATCTAAGAAGCCCATAGCTATAATGTGTGACAACCAAGCTGCTATAAATACCATGAAAAATGGTGAGATTGGCTTAAGAGGATAACACATAGATCGTCAATACCATTATGTTGTTGATATGTTTCAAAAAAATGAGATTGTTATACATTATATTTATTCTAAAGAAATGATTGCAAATCCCCTAACAAAAGCTATTTCAGAAAATGATTTTAGAAAACATGTGAATGCGAAGGGGATTAAAAATGATTGAGAATATCTCGGTCTATTGGCCAAGTGGGAGATGTTGGATTGAGTGGCTAAATAGCTCTCAATATTTTATTTATTAATTTGTTCATATATATAATGTTATAATTTATTATTATATTTGATTAACATTGGTTGTTTAGTTTTTTTTCTTTTATGTACAGAAAGGATAATGGGTGCGATTGACCAAGTTGACTAAGTAGTTTGATTTGGTTAAACCACTATTAAGTGTTTTCCTACTTAATATGAGATATGTATGTGGATGGGGGTAGTGTGGTTATTATCTCCTAATAAAAAGGAGTTGTTATAATATAGATAAATGGTTAAAAATTTGGGTGAGTGAAACAACCCTCATAATCTGAGTGAATCTGTTTTCTAACGTGTATACAGATATGGGTGTGTGAAACAACCCCCACAATTTGGTTTTTAGGAAGACAGTTTCTAATGTATACTTTTGTATACTTACATATATGTGATTCCCAACCATGAAAAAAACATATAGTGCAACCCAAGCACAATATTTACAATATTTCTCCATTATCTATTACTTTTGCACACCTTTTATTTTTCCAGATATCAATTCAATTTTTGCTGCTGCTGCTGAACATCACGGTGCCATTACAATTCAAGAATTCCAGCGTGGCGTAATTTGTTAACTATCAGAAGTGACAGGTGAGGCGGATGCACAGACAGAGTGGAGGTTGAGAGGTGGACAATGCTTATCAGTGCGAGAGAGTGACGAAACGAAGAGTGGAGCGAGAGAGTAGACGGCTTGTGGGGGTTGTGAGGGTTTGGTTTGTGTATATAGCATATATATAAATATATATAGACAGAGTATTTTGTTCATTTTATTTACGTTTGTCCTTATGAACAAAATATTTGAGCGGCTAGACTTCTAGTCAAACAAAATTTAAAATTGGATTTACGGACCGAGTACCCTATTTTTTATAGCTAAAATATGAGATAAAAGTTTAGAAAGTGTTTAAGAATAACTTCTTAATTTTTTTACGAAAATACATGCAAAAAGTAAAGGGGCATTTATACATAAATCTTAATTTATGAACTTATACTCCATTAAGTTTTAATTACGATTTTTTGGACCTTCAAGTTCATTAAATTTTTAATAGTTGAAATTACTCTTCAAACAATGATTGTTCATCATTTATGATTATCTATAAAGAAACATAATGATTTGACATTTATTTTGATTTTCAAAACTTTAAAATATCAACTTTCAAATTGAAAAAACTAAAAAAAAAAAAATTATGTGCAAAAAAAAAAAAAAAACTAATTTTTTGAAAAAATCGAATTATTTATTTGTGCAAAACTGAAAATCTTGTGTTTATAAAGGAGCATGATGATGGAACATTGATGTGAAAAACTAAAGAAAAAAATTTAAAAATGAAAAAACTAATAATGTTCTCAGTTTTAAAATTGGAAAAAAATTGATAATGTTATCAATTTTATTAGATAGTTGAATCAAACTAATAAGTAGAAGAGCAAAAATATTTAATCTCATCTTCTATTTTTTTATTAGTTAATGAAACAATTATCCAAAACATTACCATTTAAAATTTATAATGTTCATTTTTAAAAATTGAAAAAAGCTAATAATATTCTTAATTTTACTAAATATAACTTATTGGTTCCAAAAATGTTAGATAAGACCTAAGTTATATAATATTTGTAAATAGGACTTTTTGATGATTAACTCAAAAGTAAATAGGTAAATTTTTTTTGAATTTTTTATATGATTTTTTTGTCTTCTTTAGTAATGCTTTTACATTAACATGCCAAATGAACTCTTAAGCTAAATTTTTTAAATTAACAAAATAAGAAAAAAAAAATTATGCCGTATAAAAAAAACACTAACAAAAATATCAATTAAAACACAAAACTTGAACATTGATTCCATCACTTTTACCTCGTTAGTGCTTTCTCTTTTACCATTTTCCTCCTTGAAAAATGCTAGAAATTCTAAGAAAATTATTAAATCTCTTACTAAATTTTTATATGGGTATAGGATAATATGAGTATAAATCCCATATCTGTATGAATGTTTAATAAAAAATTTAATAATTTTTTTAAAGTTCCTAGCTTTGCTGTAAGCCCTTTTGTAGTAGTATGCTTACCCAATGTCTATATTATCCTACACCTTCACAACATTCACCTCATCACAATTGGTCCCCCAAAAACATAAAGGATAATTAAATGAGTGGTTGTGTAGTAGAAATTAAATGGGAGTGGCTTGTGTCCAGTTAGAGATCAGACTAGACAGTGTTGTTGGGTCTGTGGAGGCTTACTACGGGTCCCGTTTTAATAATCCGAATCGTTGAATGTGTAAAACTCATTAAGTACTATATGTCTGTAAAAAATCACGTTGATCGGATATTGATAGCTATCTGATCAAATCAGTTTTGTATAAAAAAATAGACAGTAACGGTTGAAAAAAACTATTTTGATCACATAACTATCGATATCCGATCAATGTGATTTTTTACAGCCATATAATATTCAGCGATTTCTACACATTCAACGGTTTAAATTATCAAAACGGGACCCGTAGTGAGCCCTCACGAGCCCAACAACAGGGTCCAGTTTGATCTCGAACAGGACACAAGTTGATCCCAAATTAAATTTATATATTATGAAATCATATCTATACTATATATTAAACAAAATAAAGTTTTTAACCCCAAGCCTTGTGGGAGCTGCAATCTTTCAATCTAAATTTTTTGATTTTTTAATTTTTTTTAAAAAATCTTAACATTTATTAATTTCTTCCAACTTCCAAACCTTACTATCATAATAACATTTTAATGCATTAAGAATAAGTATAAAAAAATTCTTTAAAATCCAACACATGAATTCCTTGAAAAGTCCTAATACATATAATTATTATCTTTCATAATAACACTTTAATACACTAAGAACAAGCATAAAAAAAATTTTAAAAAAATCCAACACATATAATTATTATCAAAATATTAAACTTTAATATAATATAATAAATAAAAAAAAGACATTTAATTTCTTGAAAAGTCCAACACATATGATTATTATCAAAATATTAAACTTTAATATAATATAAAAAAGAAAAAAATATATTTAAAAATCACAATTCATATATATAAATAATTGTAAATACAATTCGTGCATGGCACGGGTGATATGCTAATATAAAATAAATCTAAATTACGAAGTTATAATTATGAGTAATTTTTGAATAATTGAGTCGAATTTGTAATATTGCTAAAAATTGAATAAAAATATAAAATTAATCTTTGATGATGATGCACTACAAATACATGGCATTGAGACATGCTAGGGTTTACGCTCGAAGAATGAATGAGGCTCCCAGCAGAGAGATTGGGATGTTTTTCAGGGTGGTTGCCCCTCTCTGCAACCCCAAAAGATGATCTCTCTTTCTCTCACACAGATCAAAGAACATTGGAGCCGATGATTTCACCTCCCAAATCAACAACCCTCTCTCTCTCTCTCTCTCTCTCTCTCTGTGTTTGCGAGTGGAAGATTGGATCTTCTCCATCTTCTTCTCGCAGGTAATTCTATTTGCACCCAAAAAAATCCAAAAAAAATAAAATAATAATCATTGGCAGTCCTTCCGATGGGGTTTGAGGCTGTTGATGACAGCACAAAAACTCAACCCTCCGGGAGCGCTGTCTCCGGCGAAACAAAGAGAGGCTGTGACGATTAATTTCTTCTGAGCACATGAGTCGGGCACTGAGAATCCGACCCGTTTCTTGGCGGGGCAACTCGGTGGGTCTGTGAGAGATAGAGATATGGGTTCCCATTTCTTTCTTCTCTCACGGGTAACCGTTGTTGCAGCCATGGCGAATCCGGATTCTCGCCTGATCATATACATAGATCTGAGCCTCATATATATATATATATATATTATTGTAGAAATTTGGGTCAATCTTAATTTGTAATCTGGTTTGAGTGTTGTTGTGAATTAGGCGATTGAGTCGTTAGGTTGAGATTTGATTTGAAATTTTATCGGAATTAAAAACTTTGAATGTTTAATTGTTTATATATTGACATGTTTCTAATGGAGTTTTAATCTAATTGATATTGATATGGGTCCGTCTGGGAAGAGCTATTACGAGTTTTTTTTTTATTATTATTATTTTAATCACAAAAGATAAAGAATAATGATAAAGATCATTAAAAATGATGTTTTAAAACATTTATTAATGATGTGACATCTACTTTTTATAAATAAAAAAAAAAATAGCCACAACAACATTGTGCTAGTGGATCCCTAAGTAGATGGGATCCACCACCACATCATTAGTGATGGCACTAATTAGTACTCCTATACATTTTTCAAAGGCTCTAAAATAAGTTATTTTAGTCACAAAAAATAAAATATCACATTAAACCTGTAATCATTACACTCTTCTTCTACAAAAAAATCAAATACGTTAAAAATACAAAAAGTCCTTCCAAAACAAAGCTTTTTAGTCCAGACCAAAATAGTCCAAAAAAATCAAAAAGTCCAAAAAATCCAACTCACTTCCCAAACGGAGGCTATAAAATATTAACATGTTTCTAATGGAGTTTTAGGCCAGGTTTGACATCTTTAATAAAAGTCAAAAAGTCACTATCCTATTTAAATCACATCATCTTATTTAAGTCACATCACCTCTCTATCACATCACTTTAAATTCAATTCATATTTTATAAAAAAATCAAAAAATATATTTATTTAAAATATTCCAAACAATCCTTTAATTTAATTGATATTGATATAAAAATTTATGAGACTAATGGAACAGGACCCAAATTATGGGTCTTCCTTTTCATAGTTTCTTTTGATGTTTAACGATGACTCTACATAAATCAATTAATGGACATATTAATATATTAATTAATATTATAATATTATTATTGATCACATTTATTATATAAGTTATAAATATTTAAAATTATACAAATGATATTATATCATTTATTAATATATTAATATTTACATTAATTAATATATATAATATTATTTGGTGTTTAATAATTTCAATTCAAGGCTTTTTAGAAATTTTCAAAGATATTTCAAAAGCCTACTAAAGGTTGTGCCAGTAGTTGGACATTATTTTATTGAACAAATTACCAACACTATTTTTAGATTTGTCTAGTTTTGAAAATTATCACTTCTTTTGTGTTGTTGTTAGTTCAATGATTTAAAAGTTGTTTGAGATGATCTAAATAAATATATTTTTTATTTTTTTATAAAAAGATATATAAAAAAATAGAGAGGTAATGTGATGAAAAAAAATAAAAATATCGATTATTTAAGAGATGCCAAACCACTCCTTAGTTTGTATTTGATTTAAGAATTTTTTTAAAAAAATAGTCAAATATAAATAAAGTATAATTATATTTTACATATTTTTTTTATAATTTTATATTTTAAATTTCTTTTCAAACCAATGAATCAAACATAGCAATACATTGTGAATACCACCACTCCAGGTCTCCTTGATTAGGGATTGATGGTAATTCTATTTTTATCCATCAGTTCTACTTTGGTCTCTTTAGGGTTGGTTTGGAATGTCCTAAAAAGTGCACTTTTTGACTTATTGGTGGGTTTGGGTTGGGTTTGATGTGATATGTTAGAGAGGTGATGTGATTTAAATAAGATGATGTGACTTAAATAAGATAGTGACTTTTTGACTTTTTGACTTATTTAGGTTATGTCAAACTAGCCCTTAATAAGAGTTTGTCAGTAATCATATTTTCACACATCAATTCTATTTCGGTCTCCTTGATTAGCGACTTTCGTCTCCTTCATAATTTGCCTCATAGAGGGTTATTTTAAAAAGATGGTTAAAAGTTATATTTCAATTTTTAATTCTTTTTGAGTCATATTAACTCTCACATTTTTTGCATATTTTTTTTAAAAAAAGCCAAAAAAAAACTAAAAAGTTAACTTTTAACCACCTTCTCAAAATAACTCAAAGAATTAATCGAAATAAAATCACGTTGTTAACTTCACTCTTGAAAAAAAATTACATAATTATTAGAGTAAATTATAATAAACTCCCCTTAACTATAACTTAATTTTGAGTTGCCCCTTTAATGTTTATAACTTGACACTCAATTCTTTTTTAGTTCTATTTTGCTACTCTAAACTCCTTATGTTGTGAGATCGTAAGGGATTTGGATTGAATTTCATTTACTGCTCCCATCTTTCACACAATCGAACATCTTTGATCATTCTCTTTATTAGTAAGGAGCTCATTGCAGTTTCGTGAGACTGACCTTGTAACGTCAGCCAAACCATCATTCTATGTTGCCATTTGGCAATTGGGTTTTTTAATGGACTTTTTGACTTTTTAACTATTTTAGTTTATAATTAATAGTTTGTTTGATTTGACTTTTTTTTTTTTTTGACTTTTGTGAGAGAAAAAAATAAAATAATTATGGTTTAAATATAATATTTTGTTTTATTGACTTATTTAGCCTATTTTATCTTTTGTGTTTTTTTAGCCAAAAAGTACTAACCAAACAACCCCTATAGTGAATTAATGATTGTCATCTTGTTGCCGATGTGTTAAGAAATTTATTGAATAAGTCCTCACGACTTGCTCTCCTTTCAACATGTTCTCTTTTTACATTGGATATACTTGTACTATGTTTGGTTGATAAATTTAAAAAAGGATTTGGAAACTATAGGTAAAATGTAAATATAAAATACCTACATTTTACTTAATTTTACACTTTTTTCTTTTTCCTTTTCAAATTTCTTACTAAATTTGTCAACCAAATACAATGTTAGAGTCTTTAAAAAGACCAAGATACCCTTTTTATATGTTGGAACCAAACATAACCATATATATATATATATATCTATCTATTACATTGTAATAAGCATAACCAAAACATCTACAAACAAAGTTTCGGAAGTCGAGTCATCAAAATTCACTGTGGGGAAGTATTTTGAGAATGATGCGCACATGGCTAAAAGTGCCTTCGAGATGTTGGCCGATGTGCCATGTGGACGGGTCATGTTTGCTGAGGTGATTGCAGTATTGCCGAGGTTTGGTGTGGTAATTTTAGAATCCGAGATATCTGAATAGAGGACAAGAGTCTTAGATAAAAAAAGGCACTTAGTCTGCATAAGGATAAGACTGTTGAAGAGTTTATCCCTATCTAGCTGAGAGTTCGAGATAAGCATTGTGCTTGAGTTATATGAAGTGAGACTTTTAGGGGACTAGGGCACTGTTGGCTATAAAAGTAAACCCCCTTGGGTCTAAAGTATGCTTTTATTCTATGCATTGAGTACTTGTTTGATATCTTTGAGAGATAAGTTGATTGACTTGATCGTCAGAGTGCCTCCGAGTGGATGAGCCATTGTGGTATTCTCATCTTCTTGTTGATAGGTGGTTGAATTAATCTATTTTGCTGCATGCTCTCCAGCTAAGTTCCCTGTTTGGTTGTGAGGTCAGAAATCAACACCCATGATTTTGGCGCCATCGGTGGAAACTTAGTAAGGATAGATGGCGAACAACAGACATGAAGTGAGGATCGGGAATGACATTCACAGTGAGGAGAAGGAACACATGGATCCCAATGCTGGAGGAGGAAGCAATGATGAAAAAGTTCAGGAAGTGAATCCCAAGGCAAACAATGTCACTAGGGACCAAAATGGCCCGAAAAGAGGTAGCCAAGATGAATACTGCCATGAGAGCAATCTTCAGTTATGGAAGGACAGATGCCTGAGAAGAGATGAGGAATTTAAGGATATGAAAAACAAGTTGACAGACTTATAGACGGTAGTCAACTTTATGACGCAGAATAATGTGATGCAACCAGCGTTTCTGTTATAGGATACACCGGCCCCAGTAGCCAAAGCCGGTGTCCAAAGGGGAAGACAGAAGATAGTACCAATTGTCTCACAGCATGCTAAGGGATAGGGAAATTCACATCGGTAATCACGAGATATTGGGTGGATAGAGTCATAGCGAGGGAGTCATAGAGGACACCACGGACTAAGGGGACCTATGTTAGAGGATCTCAGCAGATCCAAGGGCAGGGCCTTTGTTTTGATGATGCAAGGGACGTGGAGAAGTCCAAAAGGACACATCTTAACACAGGAAGTAGCGCGTCGAAAAGGTTGAAGTTGACTAACAACCGAGCTCTTGGACAAATAAAGGAGGACCTGAGAGATTACCTCCAAAGGAAAAGGCACGATACTGAGATCATATCCAACGTCCAGCCAAAGATACTATTATCAGTGAAATTGGATGCGTTCAAAGTGTCGAAAAGATTCAATATACCAAGGTTTCAAATCTATAATGGTAAGTCTGACCTAAACTTTCATGTTACTTTATACTTAAATTCAATGGCTTTGTGGAGTGGGAATGAGCAGCTATTGTGTAAGGTGTTCCCATCATCATTTGGAGAAATAACATTCGATTGGTTCCACAAATTGCCGAAAGAATGTGTGAAGAATTGGGAAGGCCTGGCCGAGATATTTGTGGCCAGGTTTGTTACAAACAGATTACAGCCATTGAGAGTAGATTCCCTACTGGCTTTAAAGATCACCGATAGCAAAGGTCTTAGGGCCTACGCCAAGAGGTATTATGAGGTTTACAACCGAATTCCAACTTGTAACCAGTAACTTGTAGTCGTATCTTTTAAGAACAACATAGATGATAATTGCCCACTTCGACAATCGCTTGCGAAGACACTCCCGAACAACATGGAGGAATTAATGGTGCGGATCGAAAAATACACTAGGGCAGAAGAAAATAGAAATACAAAGAAGACGAATGCATTGAAACAAGAAAAAAGAAACAGCTCGCCGAAGCAAGGCCGAGAAAATACCAGTGTTGACAGGTTGTAGTTAGGATTGAGATCCATGCAAGCAGTGAGTACAGTTTTCAAGATCCCCATATATAAGATCTTGGAGAGAATCAGGAATTAACCATACTACAAGGCACCATAGAAGGACTCGGGAGAATACATGGGCAGGAACCCTGGGAAGCACTGTGCCTACCACGAGGAAAGCGGACACATGACCTAGGGATGCTAGGCTTTGAAGTCGCACTTGGAAGATTTGGTCAGACAAGGACACCTGAGGGACCTAATTGACAAAACGAAAATAAGAGAGGAACAAACGAAGTTAGTCTAGGCGCTGGCAGCACCAAGCGGATGGACCATGGGTCGTCAACGTAATCCATACGAAGGTTAATGAGAATGAGATCTGAGGTGAGACTCAGAGGGTAAGGTATCTGCAGCATGTCTATCAGATCTAGCAGAAGAAGCCCAGGATAGATGGATGTCGGGGGCCGATGATATCTTTCATAGAGGTGGACTTAGATATGGTACAACATCCATATAACGATGCTCTGGTGGTAACATTGAAAGTTGGAGACTAACAAGTGAGGCGTATCTTAATTGATCAAGGTAGCTTTTGTGACATCATGTACGTCAAATGTTATAAGGAGCTCAGCCTCCATAAGCATGATCTAAAGCAATCTGACAGCCCTATGGTTGAATTCAATGGGATGCCAACATGGCTACTAGGAACCATGAGTCTGAAGGTGTAGGCAGGGACCAAGAAGGTAACTATAGAGTTTACCATGATAGATATCCCATCCTCATATAACGTCATTCTGGAAAGACCTTGGCAGCATGTAATGAGGGCTATTCTCTCAATGCTGCACCAACTGTTGTGATTCCCAACTGAACATAGGATAGAAGAGGTGAGGGGAGACTAAGTGCAGCTGAAAAATTACTCCATGGTAGCAATGAAGTACACTTACAATGTGAGGGAAACAGAGACATCAGAGATTGATGGCGAAGATAGGGAGGTCTTGGATGATGTTGGCAAAGAACTTGCCGATAAGAGTGAAGAACCCTTGGAAAAGGTTCTAGTACAGGAAGACAATGATGAGCGATTCTTCCTCCTCGGCTCTAGTTTAACCGAGGAAGATGAGAGAAAGCTGGAGAATTTTTTGAGAGTAAACATAGAGGTGTTTGCCAAAACATCCTACGAGATGTCAAGGGTTAGCCTCGAGGTCACCTGCTACAAACTCAACATGGATAGGTCGACAAAACTCATGATTCAGAGAGCAAGGAGACTAACTTTGGCCCAGGTACAAGCAATTGAAGAAAGAAGAGAAAGAGCAACAATCCGATTTAGGGCATACTAACAGCAACTTCCCAGGGCATATAACAAAAAGATCAATCCTAGGGAGTTTCAGATTGGAGATCTCATCCTAAGGAAGGAAGTCGGCAATAAGAAGGATCTCAGGGAAGGCAAGCTTGGCTCGAACTGGGAGGACCATATCGCATCATCTCAGTCATTAACAATGGTGATTACTGGCTTGAAGACACTGATGGCAAGGAGTTGCAAAAACCATGGAATACCAGCAATTTGAATTTTTTTTACCATTGATTTGTGTTTTTCAAAATTCCTCTCTATGTAATGGATGTTAGCTGAAGTATTAATGAAATACTAGTATTGATTTTGTTATTACAAAATGTTGTTTATGATTATGAGATAAGACTTGTAGACGTCCCTGAACGTCCCGGGAGGGAATCATGTTTTGTTCATTTTGGGGTTCACTACAGTTCAGGACTCAAATGTCACGGTCCTGTATCTAATCTCGCAGAGTGCAATGCAAGATCGATGAATCATCAAAGAGTCCAAATCCGGCAAATTGTTTTGAAAAATAGATTTTTAGAAAGAAGTGACAAACATGGACTGCTTTGCCAGATACAGAGTCGCCACCTAAATATTTTTTTTGGGGGAATTTAGGAAACCCTGACTCGTTGCCTAAGGCCACGTGTCCGTTATCACCAAAGTTGTCTCGGCTCGGGAACTTGGGTACGATTGGGGAAGGTCAGCTATGAGCACCCCCGCTCGCCCGATCAAAGATCGGCCACGATTAAACATGATATCTTGTTTTTGAAAACACATGTGTTCTTATTCCGATTAATTAGCTAATCTTTACTACGTGATGTGCACAGCAAAACAAGTATAGAATAGATTGCCTAATTTGGAACAAAACATCGCATATCCGTTTGTTTGGAAAATGTTTTGAGGTTTGCTACTCGCAAGTAGGCTAAAACACGAGTTTCGATGAATTGTTCCAATTCAAGCAACCCAACCTTCACCCACAGGCATTCAGGCAGTTATATCACATAAACAATTAGCCTCATGGCAAGCATGCTGTCATGGCAACACTCATACACATGCAAGGATGCTAAAGCATAAGCACTTACAGAGTACTCCGAGCCAAAACAGAAACTAGTTAGTAATCAAATGCATGATCTTAGTTCATGTTAAGATGACGAATGCAGCACATACAAAGATGCGACTAGAATAGGCTCGGCTACCCTAAGAATGGCATATGAAATGCTACAACTCGATACACGTATTCAAGTTGGAATTGAAATGCTATGCAATTAGTATGATGCGTCGAGCCCGGTGCGTGCAATACGAATGAATGTATGCAAACATGCTATCATAAGGATGCTAAATTAAATATGCCCTAATACTAACCATCAAAAGCAGGTAAGTAAGAGGGAGAAATAAGTGGGGATTGGAAGACATGCACACACGCACCCACACTTATTACAAATTCACCCTCGCTCGGAGGGGCCAAAAGAATAATACAATTTAATTAATTAACAAGCCAATTAATTATTACATAACACTTAACTAATTAAATGAATTAATTAAGCTAAGAAAGCAGTAAAGAGGCCTCGGGAAGAGGGATGAATGCATGCGTGCTCGGCTCCGCTCGGAAATCCAACGCCATGCACAAGCTGCTTCTGTTTTTATTGTTTTATGCCTCTGAAAATTGCACAAGTTCCAAGGAACACTCTCTGAACACTGTGGGATGCCACCGGTTATGAGGAATGGTCACTGGCCATGGGAAGTGGTCATCAACCATCTATTGAGCTCTCGGCCACCAATGCATGGCCGGTCGGCACTGAATGTGGTCGGTCGACCATCTATGCCTGCAGAGTCCTGTTTTGACAGCAGCAGAGGGCAAACATGGCAAGACAATGCATTTCAAGCAAATGTGTGCACCAACACCCTCCATATCATGTCATAAACTCTAGGGAGTATGGTTCTCGACCTTTGGGCCACCAATCACGCATTTCAATGCATGATAGCCAAAGGAGCCAAGTTGTGCATTTTGATGTCAAATGTAATGCACACCAAACAAACACATAAGGCCCAACCTCAATCATGGTGATTTCAAGAGGTAAGGCATGCATGCAAAATGCAATGCAACCTAGGCATGCAAGCTAAGTATGCACCATGAACATGAGGGCAAGCAATGCAAACATGCAACATGGACAACACACAAACATGTAACAACATGTTAAGTGGCTAAAAGAGAGAATACATGCCAAATGCATTACAACCTAAGCATGCAACAACATGTCATATAGCTCAAGCAATGCAACAAAATGCAATATGGCTAAGCATGTGACAACAATGCAAGTAATGAGCATGCAAAACATCATGCAACCAAAGCATGCAAACATGAAGCAATGTAACAACATTTGAGCAACATGCAAAAGGTGGACTTAAACTAATATGGACAAGCCTCAGCCATGTCTAAAATCAGTGGCGAAATGTGCTAAAATGATGGCTTGACATGCACCAAAATGAAGCTCATGTAATGGTCCAAAAATGAGGTATTCATGCATAACTCTCAAACGCATTTAAAGAGTGGAAAACATGGGAATATGACATACATATAAGCTCTGAAATATGATGCACAATGATGCCAAAACATAGAAAAACACCTCAACATAGGCATGCAATAGGCTCAAAAACTCAAAACTAGGCAAGGGTATTGAACTACAACCATGCATAGCAAGAAACATTCGACCATGAGGCCCCAAAACAGAGCTAGGGCAGCCCAAAATACGGACAAAATCAGTTTATGGCATGGTCAAAAAGTGCTAGAATCAAGGGTCACCAATGCATGCAAAGTAAGCTAGTGAACCATGATTTGCACTACAACTATATGAAGCATATGAGAGGTCACCAAACCAGCCAAAAATAGAAGTATGCCATGCCAAAATATGCCCAAACAACCACTGAAACTCAGTCAATACATGTTAGAATGAAGTGCTCCTTTGGAAGGCCATGCAAAGGGTTGTCCTACACATACATGATAGACATACAAAATGGCAAAACCACCTCTGAAAAGAGGTTATGACAGCCCTAAAACTCACTGAAAAGGGCCTGGAATGAGCCAAGGAAGCATACAAGTAAAGACCCCTTTGAAAGGCCTTGAGGAGGATTACTCTACACATGCATAATAGACACTTTATATGGCAAAATGGGCTCTGGACAGAGCCTATGCAGACCTTAAAACTCACCAAAATAGGCCTGAAATATGGCTTTGAAACATGAAAATAGGAGGCCCTTTGCATGCAAAAATGTTAGAAAACAAGACAACAAGGGAGAGGGTCACCCCTCTCCTTCTTAGGACCTCAAAACACCATCTCCACCACTGAAATCCCTCTAGATTTCAGTGGTGAGAAGGCCAATACAAGGTGGTCCCAAAGCTCACAAAAAAGACACAAAAATGAGGCCAAACAAGGCCTAAGAGGGGATAAACAACCCCAAACACAAAAGTGATCTTAAACAAACTTAAAAAGGAGCTCAAAATAAGACTTTTTTTAGTTTATGACAAAGCTCAAAAATGCTTACAAGTAAGGCTAAAATATGAAGCAAAATAAAGACCAAAAGAGGGTAAAGTGTGTTATCCTTGTAGCCAAAAGGGGACAGCAGCTTCTTGGTCCAGAAAACCAGTCCCTTAGCCTCTGAAAATGGCTTCCAAGATCCTTAGGTTGATGATGGAGGTGTTAGGCTAAGAGTTGGTGTGCAAAGGGGCCAAGAACTATGGACTTTGGAGCTCAAAGTAGTGAGATATGTATGGTTTTTGCTTTGGCAAAATTTTTGGAACCCTTGCAATGGAAGAGGAGCTCTTCTTTTATAGAGGAACAAGGGTGCAAGCTTCTCTTAGAAGCTTGGAGCAAAAGGGCCAAGCTTCTTGAGGAAGCTAGAGCAAAGGGGTCAAGCTTCTTGGAGAAGCTAAAAAGGTTCAAGCTTCTTGGAGAAGCTAGAACAAAGGTTCAAAAGGTTCAAGCTTTCTCAAGAAGCTAAAACCAAGGTTCAAAAGGTTCAAACCTCCCCAAGAAAAGGTCTCGGCCAGAAAAAGTGGCCGATTGACCAAAATCAGTGGCCGACCGACCAAACACAATGCCGACCGGCCAATACCTTTGGCCGGTAGCAAGAAAACAGGGCCGGTGGCCTCAAGCCATGGCCGGTGATGTGAGGGGATGGCCAACAAGCCATTTCCCACCCTCAGAAGCAAAACAACAAGTGTTTGGTGCAAAACCAAACACAAAACAAACAAGTCGAGAGGTCTTGAGGCAAGGCGCGCGGCCGAAACCTCTGAGAACTCAAGATGAACACGAACATGGATGATCATCAAGTGTTCAAACGATGACTCCAAGTCTTGAGGACAGTCAAAAATGGGGTGTCTACAAGACTGAAAAAGTCTTAAGGTGATGTTCTTGTGGTGAACACGACGATTAGCTTAGACTTGCCATGATGGCAAAGTTGAACTAAGTAAAAGCAATGTTCCCATGGTGAATAAGGAGATTAACTTAGACTTGCCATGATGGAAGAGTTGAACTAAGTATAAGGCGATGTTCCTGTGGTGAACAAGGCGATTAACTTAGACTTACCATGATGACAGAGTTGAACTAAGTTTAAGGTGATGTTTTAGTATGAAACAAGGCGAAACTTGTAACGTTTTGGTTAGTTTGTGCGAAAAGCCGAGGTAGATAGTACTCTCAGTACACTAAGGTCAAGCCTTAAGTGTTTAGTTTGGGCGAGCCAAATGCAATGACCTTGGTCATGGATGTCTAAGTTGGACTCAGGCAAGAACCAGGCGACGCATCCTTAATGTGAACATAAGTGATACTTAGGTTCACAATAGGGGGGGCAAGAAGCATGAATAAGTTAAAAAAAGCACAACACTTGTAAAAAGGCGATGTTTCAATGTGAGAGAAGGCACGTTCTGGTCGGTTTGTGCGAAAAGCCGAGGTAGATAGTACTCTCAATACACTGAGGTCAAGCCTCAAGTGTTTAGTTTGGGTGAGCCAAACGTAATGACCTCGGTGATGGATGTCTAAGATAGACTTAGGCAAGAATCAAGTGATGCATCCTTAATGTGAACATAAGTGATACTTAGGTCCACATTAGAGGGCATGAAGCATGAATAAGTATAACACTTGTGAAAAGTTATTGAGAAAAATGAAAAAATTTACAAGTTGAAGTTATCCGAGACAAATATTAAAGATACTATCCGAGATAATCGATTAGTGGTAATCCAAGATAAAGTACCCAAAGTATTCTGATCCGAGGTAAGGAACCAAGTTGTTAGACTTGGAAAGATAAGAAAAAGTCTAAGTATGGAAACATACAACACAGAGAAGATAGCAAAGCATACATAAAGCAATTATGAAAGGCAAATATTTAACACTTGGAAAAAAAGGAAGAAAGACATGCATTAAAGGAGGAGCTTGTTCAGCTACAAAATGAGGCACTTCGGCCTGACAAAAATAGAAGTTCTTCAAAAGAAAAGTTACAATTGCCTAAAGAAGAAGAAAAAGTACAACCAAAAAGAAAAGGAAAAAATTCTAAGTATCAACATGGTTCTCTGGCTAGTTCATCTCCGCGGTTGGTGTCGAGTTGGCCTCGGTGACCAATGTGTTATTCTTAGCTGCTAACTTGGCATCGATTTCCAAGGGAGTTTGATCTAGGTTTTTCTCAGTGGCGATAACTTCGGCATCAGAGGTGGCCTTCTTGGGAGAAGTGCTCTTAGAAACCTTGCCCTCCTCCTCTCCGGTCAGGTCTAGGACCTAATTGTTGAGAGTTAGGGACTTGGTTCCAACAGTGACTTCGGCATCATCACCCTCTGTAGACCCGACTTTCTCCACGCACCCCCCTTTTCGGAGAGGGCGCGAATTGGTCTTACTACAATTCGGATTCCTGTCACGGTTTTGAATCTAATCCCACAAAGTGCAATGTGAGACTGATAAACACCAAAGAGTCCAAATCTAGAAAAATCAATTTTGAATAAAAAATCGCCAAACATGGACTGCTTTGCTAGTTTACAGAGTCGCCACCTAAATATTTTATTTTTGTAAAATTTAGGAAACCCTGACTCATGCCAAAGGCCACGTGTCCGTCATCACCAAAGTTGCCTCGGCTCGGGAACTTGGGTACGAGAGGGGAAGGTCATGACATAAGCACCCCCGCTTGCCCGATCAAAGGATCGGCCTCTACTAAGCATGATATGTTGTTTTATAAACACATGTGTTCTTATTTCGATTATTAGCTAGCTTACTATGTGATGCGCACAGCATACAAGTATAGACTCAATCACGAGAATTGGAACAAAACAACTCATGTTTGTTTTTTTGAAAATGGTTTAGAAGTGCTACTCGCAAGTAGGCAAAAGTGCGGATTTGCCACCCTTAAGTGGGCTTTAAAACATGATGTTGCCACTTCGCAAAGTAGGCTTAAAATTTACATTTGATGAATTGTCCCAATTCAAGCAATCTAGCCTTCATCCACAGGCATACATACAGTTAAACATATAAGCAAATAGCCTCATGGCAAGCATGCTATCATGGCAACACTCACACTCATGCAAGGATGCTAAAGCGTAAACAGTGTACTTCGAGCTAAAACAGAAGCTAGTTAGAAATCAATGCATGATCCTAACTATATAAGATGCCTAATGCAACACATGCAATAATGCAACTAAATAGGCTCGGCTATCTAAGATGGCATACGAAGCAACAATTGATACACGTATTCAAATAGGTATTGAAATACAATGTAGTTTGAACGATGCGCCGAGCCCGGTGCAAGCAAGACAAATGAATGATGCACGCATGTAAACATAAGGATGCTAATCGAGAAACGCCCTAAATGAACCATCGAAAAAGGTTAAATAAAAGGGAGAAGACGTGGGGTTGGAAGACATGCACACACACACGCATGCTTATTACAACATTGCGCCCTCTTGAAGGAGGGTCCGAATAAATAAGCTAAGCTACACTAAGCTAAGCTAACTAACTAATCTAATTAAACTAATTAGACTAATTATTACAAAACAATCAAATAACTAGCAAACTACTTACTAATTATTACAACAATTTTAACTAATTAACAAATTAATTAAATTACACATCAAGCTAACAAGTAAAGCTCTAAATTTCTACTGCCTCAACTCTATTTGAAGAAGTTGAACATGCATGCCTCGGTTTTCGTCCCAAAAATTTCTCCGATTTTCTCTTTAAAGGCTCTGTTTACAGGGTGTCTCCAAGAACTTTATGCTAAAACTTACCAAAACAATACTGAGGAGTGCACCAGTGGTTTGTCGACCATGAATGGTGGCTGCCGGCCATCTGCCGGCCAAGGATGTAAGGGTGACGGCCAACAATGAAACGGTGTCGGCCACTGGTGTGTTGTGACACTAAACTGCAACAGAGCACAAAACAGAGGAAAATGGAGGTTCTCCCAAGGACATGTTTGTACTATGCCACTCCTTATCATTTCAAAACATCAAGGGAGAGACACCATTGGATCCAAAACCATTAATCAAGCATTTCAATGCATGATGGCCAAGGATCCAACTTGCACAAATTCAATAAATGCACAACAAACAAGACTCTAGGACCACTACCTGGAGACAAAGGGAATTGGCTCATTTTCATCACTTTGAGTATGAAATGGGCTAATCCACCTTGTGTTCAATATAACGTCCGATTGAACACAATGCAATGCACACATAACATGCTTATCTTGGCATGTTTTACTTAATTCAATTCTTGTTTACACATTTTAAGTTACAAAGCCATTCACTAACCAATTTGTCCAATGTCAAAGTCCTCTAATGAGAGAAAGGTCAATCAAAAGATGACTTAAGACATGGGAAAGACCATGCCTTTGACTAGGAGGAACCCTCAAAAGAGGGTTAAAGCCATTTAAGCATAAGCCTCAATCCCATAGCTTAAGCACAACTTAAGACTAACCAACCCTCAAAACAAATCAAAAGTGGAGAAATAAGGAAGGTGGCAAATTTTTTAGTGTTGAAATGGCATGCTAAAGACACCAAACCATGCAAGCAAGGCATGCAAGACATGTTCAAAAGCCATAATCATTAAGACTAGTGAGGGGCATTACGCTAGAGGCATGCAATATCAAACCCGAATGGCCAAACCAACTATGGATAGACCTTAAACATGCCAAAACAGTGGCCAAAATGTGCTGAGATGGTGGTATGAAAAGCAAGAAAATCATGCTCACTCATTGGCTCACAAACAAGGCATAAGGCACAACTCTCAAACACAATGAAAGAGTGGAATATGTGAGAGTGTGACAATGATGTATGCTCTGAAATTGTAACAACCCTCGTACCGATTATCGATAAACTGCTGAATTAGCTACTGATTACCGTTAAACTGAACCGATAATGACTGATAATTGGATTAACTGAAGTACTGCATGGACTGATTGAAATTGAAACTGAATTGATCGAGTTTATCTATTGTGTTGCATTACTATCTGTCTGATCTATTTGATTATCTGTTCATGTTTTGTGTTTAAACTGTTAATTGAAGGCCTTATCGGCGGCCGAATTAGGAACCGTTTAGTGTTTTATAATCAGTAGAATATTTGTGATTTAATGATATATTTATCTGAAAATTGATTTGGAATGATTAGATCAGATTAAAAACGAGTTAATTATCAAGATTGACTTATTTACCACATTGCCACCCACAGTGGACATTTTGTTATTGTGATCATTGTGCCTTATACACCTAGAGACACACTTGATCAGCCATTTTCCTTCACTCATAGCCGACCATAGAAGAGGTTTGGAGAGAGAGTGAGAGTTTTGACTTAATCTTGAGGATATTACTTGAAGAACTTGTAGGAAATTGGCAAAATTGACCTCTCACACCTTGAATACAAGACTTAGGTGAGTGACTTCATCTCCATCTTGTTGTCTTTGAGCCTCATTTTGAATGGTTCATGCCCAATTAGAGAGCTAGGCCATGCTTTAGTGCAAACATGTTGAATTGGACCTTAATTGTTGCATGCATGTTGAGTTTAGTGAGTTTGGAGTTGAGTTCTTGGCTAATTGCCACATGCATGTCCATGTTTTTATATTAGTCCATGTTTTCAAGTGGTTTTGAAAGATTGGAGCTCAATAGAGCAAGATTTGAACCTTGAATTTGGTTTAAAGTTCATGCATTGCATGTTTGAAATTGTTCTTGAAATTGGGTTTGAAAAATGGTTTTAATTGACTCACCTTTGGGGCTTGAATTCATAAATTGGCTTTTGAAACTTGTTATACATTGTTTTGGGATGTATTTTCCAGAATTTGGGCCCAAGAGGTCGAGAATTGAGTTGAGAATGCTTGGTTTGAGCTTGGAAGGCAAATCTGGAAATTCCAGATTTGGCTTCTTCGCTCGAGCGAAGGATTCCTCGCTCGAGCGACCACCGTTTTCTCTGAGCCACGCTCGAGTGAAGGATTGGTGGCTCGAGCGTAAAAATCGAAAGCATCCAAGACTTTATCGTTTCATCGCACCGCCGAGCGAGGATTGAGCCTTTGATTTTGCAACCTCGCTGGAGCAAAGGAAGGCTCGCTCGAGCGAGACCCCTGTTCAAAGAACTTTTGAAAAATGCCTTCCAACTGTATTTTTGCATCCTCATCCCATCCTAGGCATTCTTAGGCCTAGTTTAAGGCATCTTAATGAGGATTTAGACATAGAACCACACCGAGGAAATTTAGGGATTTAATTATCATCCTTCCCGACTGTGAACTTAGTGTGTGTTCTATTTGTTAACTATTTAGGGTTGGCTCTCGGGGACGCGCTCTAGCTGCTATTAGCCCAATCTCTGTGAGTAACGATTGTGTAAAGATATGTTCAAAATGTTTATCTTTTGAATACTGAACTGAACTGCCTATTGAACTGATATTGTTTACTGAATGAATGTATGTCCTGTATTCTGAACTGTACTGTGGCATCCTTAGCACTTCTTATCGTTATCAAGAGCTCTGTCGGTTCCTTGTGGGACCATCTGCATCGATTGATGGCCATCATTCTTTGTTGTTCTGTAAGACCCGGTCCTTTTGGACCTACTGTTTATAGGCTAATGGGTGTAACACATATGACTGATTGACTGAAATACTAAAAGACTGAAACACCGTTTAATGAACTGATTTCATTACTGTAAGGACATTCATTCATAACCCCTTTACGCATTATGTTATTCACTAGGCTTTAGCTCACTGTTTATATATATATGTAGGTTCTCAGCAGCCAGATCGGAGCTAGGAGCGTGGGTTGGTCCCCAGTTTTGTCAAGCCAGCCTATGTGCCTCACTGCGAGGTTCCGAGTTGCCATGCTATGGCTTGGGGTGTTTTTGTGTCCCCTATCGGTCTCCTTACTGTTTTGTACTATTGCATAGGCATCTCATCGCTTTTATCTTGTCTTATTCTTGAGAGATTAGGTCCCCGTACTGAATGGTTGTATATGATTGTATAGACTGTACCGTTCTGAACTGTATGAATGCATAAAAAATGTTTTTGGCATTCAGATTTTCACAGCTCAATGGACACTAGTTACTTATCAGATATTGGCTTCCGCCACATACTCAGATTGCTTAATCAGACATCGTTCAAAGAGCCTTCGTAATCTCAGACATCTTGGCGATTCTGATGCTAAACCCATAGGGCCGGGTTTGGGTCGTGACAGAAATCACATGTAAAATGATGCCATATCATGTAAACAACTCAAACAAAGCATGCTAAGGACCTTGAAACACAAAGCTAGTCAAGGTCAACTACACTATAGCTATACAAAGCAAGTCTCAAGGGACCAAGAACACTCAAAATAGAGCTTAAGCATGTCAAAGCAAGGCCAAATACATACTGGAATGGAGCCAACACGTGCTAGAATGATAGGCTAAAACATCAAGCACACCAGGCTAGCCAACAAGATTGCACTACAAGTGTAAGAAGCAAGCAAGAGTTGACGAATCCAGCCCAAAATAGAGTTATAGCATGTCAAAAAAGTCACAAAAACATGCTGAGAACAAGCCATGAGATGGTAGAAAAACATGCTCAACCACTAATCCAATAACACATGCAAACAAGATGTGAAGAGGAGGGACCACCCCCCTATTTTGGTCCTCAAAACTAGCTTTCTACCACTGAAAAACCTCTGAGTTTTAGTGGCAGAAAGGCCACAAAAGAATTGTTTTAAAAGCTTTAAAGGATGGCACAAAGCTTAGAAAATAAAGCTACAAGGAGGGTAGATCACCCCTAACTCCAAAAGAGCCTCAAACAACCATTTTTAACACTTAAAAATAGAGGTTTTTTCAGTTGATAACTAAGCCAAAACAGCATGCAAAGGTGGCCCAAACTAGCATACAAAAACAAGCTTCAAAGGGGTAAATGCTTACCCTTGAAGCACAGCAGCCAAACAAGCAACTTCTGAGCCAAAAACCAGCTTTTTGAGCTCCAAACAAGCCTTCAAGAACCTCAGCTCCAAGGTAGTGGTGTTTGACTAGGTGTCTTAGTGCAAATATGTGAAGAAAATACACTTTCAAGCATAATATAGCGCAATATATATATATATATATAGAGAGAGAGAGAGAGAGAGAGAGAGAGAGAGAGAAAGGGAAATTTCAGCTCTGAAATTTTGTAACCCTTTGCATGTATATAGATGAGTTCTATATATAGGAGACACAAAGAAGCCTTGAAGAGATCCAGCCATCCACATGGGTGCAGATGAGCTTACCTGTGCAAACAGTTGTCAAAATATCTGCAAAAATATCTACTAAAGCAATAGTGGCCTGCCGGCCATCAGTGGTGGCCGGTAGTGCCTCATTGGTGGTCGACAGGGCCTATTGATGGCCGGCATACCCAAATGCATGGCTGGAAGGCTATCAAGGACATCAGTCTGCAAAGACCAACACATGGTCCAAATATAAGATATAATGGAAATAGGGTTTGGAAAGAGCAAACCTGGTGCGTTCTGCCGCGGAATTCGAGTGCTCGACAAACAATCAAACTTGTCACTGGATGTACCTGCAAGAACATCCAAGTCTTGAGGATGGTCAAAAATGGGGTGTCTATATCCTCCTCGGCGTCGGTCTCTTCTTTTTCGTCGTCTTCCTCGAACTGGTTAGACGGGGGATGAAAGGGCACGTTAAGTTGGTTGATGTCACAAAGAGGCAAGTCCTTGGGGACGAACAGCTCCTTGAAGGCCGCCATCCAACCGAGGTAATAGACTTTATTATAGGCCAGATTAACTTGCGGTTTATACTAGTCCCGAATATCGGCTTGCCCCTCCTCATAGGCCTTCTCATCAGTGGCCTTGACCTCGGCCTCCTTGGTTTCCAACGCCTCTTTGAGCTTGCCCTCGGCCTCACTCAGCAGCCTTAGCCTCAGTCTTGGCGTATTTCACCTCGGCTGCCTTGGTCGCATCCTCGGCTTCCTTTGCAGTGGCCTCTGTCTTGTTTTGAGTGGTCTTGGCAGCGTTGGCTTTGTCTATTAAACGCCTAATGCAGGTCTTGACTTTGTTGAGTGAAGTCAGGAGACCTGTAGCTTCTTGCATCTTTTTCGTGAGATCCTTTTTTACCAACTCGACCTTGACCGCATGGCTGGATGGCCTACAAGAGAAGAAGCAAGTTAGAAAAATATTGGCTAAGTACAAATGACTGAAATAAAAGTTGAAAGAAGGACAAAAGGTCAGAAACTTACCAAGACAGAGTGCCGTACAATCATGGTAAAGTTTTCTTATTGGTTGAAGCTAGTGAGCTAGTTTATGTCGGCCGGAAGAAGAACGGTCGTGGATAGGGTAGCGCTGACTTTGAGGCTCTCTATGGCACTGTCGTCGGCTTTGAGAGGTCGGTTACCAACCAGGACCTCGGGGGCCCAGGTTTCCTTAGGGTGAAAACCACTCTCACCCTCTGGGCCTTCAGATCTTAGCTTTTTTGTTAAAGGCACATCAGATGACTCAGCCTCGGCAGGCCTCTTCTCGGTGTCGGCTAGTTTGGATATTGTGAGAGAATCCTTTGGATCCTTTTCAGAATCAAAGGGGATTTTGGTGATTGTAGCCTTGGCCTTAGCCTTCTTTACCCTCTTTTGCTTTCGCTTGGGCTGGGGAGATGGCGTAGATTGCAAGGACACAACATCAGGCAGACCAACTAATAGGTCCTTGACAATTGTCGGTTTGCAAGCTATCTCTTCGGAGGTGGCCGCGACGGTTACTTTGATGCCGAGTTTAAGTGCCAAAAGGGCCAGTGGAGGATTCGCTGGATCATAACTTAGTGCATCTGACCCTCGACGCTTTCGGCTGTGCGTTCTGCTGGCAGGAGTGTTCAAAGGTCAGCGACGGCATTGACGTTGCGATGGAGGAATAAGTTGGGCTGGAGCATAAATGAATGGCTCATTCACTGGATCAGGCGTTGATACCTAATCTGGCCTTGGCGAAGAAGTGACTTGTTGAGTTGAAGCAGATAATGGAGTTTTGCTTCTTCTAGGGACGTCGAGAAGTGGTGATCTGTAGGTCGGCACGTAATTTAACAAGACTGAGGCCTTACAATCTTCAATGGCAAGTCTAGGAGCCATTTGAGTTCTCAGCTCAGGACGTAGGACTTTCGAAAAGATTTGCTTGGCTAAGGAAGAACTACAAAATGAAAGAAAACATTAGAACCAGAAAGAGATATATGCATGAATGTTAAGAATATGGGACCTTGGGATGACTAAGTTCTTACCCTCATCTGCCCTAAAGACTCCACGATGCAAGGGGTGTAGATGAAGGTCATCATTTGGCACAAACTCCTAGTTGCCCGAGACAATGATATAGTCTTCACTAACACCTTTGTTGGAGTCTGGGAGGTTGGTTATCAATTTGTATGCAATGGATCTGGGTTTGAGGTAATAAGTGTAGCCACTGGTGGACTTGAGGCCACACATGGTATAGCAGTATTGGATATCAAAGAGGGTGATCCTAGCGTTTTCTAGGCAAGACAACTCAGCTATGCCGTTGATAGCCCTAAACGTATTAATGGCTAATTGCATGGGGTTAATTTTGTAGAAGTGCAAAACTTCTCGAAAAAGAATGTCAATGGGGAATCTAACTCCGTTCTCGATTATGGACACAATTGGAAATGGCATGTAGGTTTCTCCAGGCATAATAGAAGCCTCTTCACCAGCTAGCCTAAGGTGGACGTCAGCCGAAATGTTAAACTCTTGGCAAAAGTGTTCTAATTTATTGGGTGAATCTAGCCCCCACTTAAACATTCTCATGACCTCAGTTTAATGGATTATGGTAGTGGTTTATGTCGAGGAAGGTTCTTAGTACCTTGGCGAGACCCTAATCAGCACTAAGGCAGGGATTCTAAAGATCTAAGGAAGGTTTTGTTTCAATTTTTCCTAAGAATGGTTTCTAACAAATCCCAATCCTAAATCTATGTAAGAATTACCAATATGAACAAGACTCATGGGGCAAGAATCTGGAAACAAGCCAGAAAAACAAAAGAAAAACATGATTCAAAACCAAGGTAAAGGAAGAAAAGAACACAGATATGGCAAGTGTAGTGCTATGTATTTAAGAACACACTTGAAGCGAGAAATGATGATTCAAACTTAGAACATTGAACTAATCAAGGCAAAAAATGTGTAGAACAGAGGATTTGAATCAAGATACAAATTCAATAACAACATAAGTGTAGGCACAGATGTGTATAACAGCACAAAAAAGAAATGTACTTGAGAACAGTAAGGAGAGTGTGAAAGAAATAGGGTACTTACAGGGAGAAGTAGAGAAGTAGACGTCGGAATGAAGTTCGCCGGAGTCAAACGATGAAGATGACAAGAACCAAATGGTGAAAGGCTTGCCGAAGGTGATGAACAGACGGTTGCAGATAGCTCGAAGGAATGAAAATAGATGATTGATAGAAATTTTGTAGAGAAAGAAAGTCTGACAAGAGAGAGGGTTTGCGTTTGCAAAGTGAAGAGACGAAGAGAGAGGGAAGAAAGTTTTGTCAAAAAATAAAAAGGTCAAAAAACATGATGAAACTGCCTTGGACGACATACCTGACAGGCTGCGTGGGTAGAATTGATATGACATAATGACGCGTGACAGGTACGGACCAATAAGGTTGTGACATGTGGATGAAACAGTTGGAGTAATGGAGTGTGACAGCTCATGCGCAGTTGAGATTCTTAGAATTCTTGGGGGGTAATGACCTTGGCTAGTGAAGCGATTTTGGTTGAGACGTTGAAAGAACTTGGTTCTTGGTTCTTTATGAAGTGGGCATCTGAGTCTGGGTTACCTAAAACTGACGAGTCATGATCTTGGTCGAAGAAGTACATTTATCTGCCCGACTATCACGACCCAAACCCACCCCTGTAGGTTTAGTGTCGTAATCGACCAATAATCTTGGGATTACCCATGGCCTCTGAACAGAATAACAAAATATAAGGGGCTAGTGGAAGTAAATATAAACATACAACATCTATAGAGCTGTGGAGACATACATGGGATTGAAAATTTAAACTTAAATATATACATATGACGTCAAAGTTTCATACATCATACGTTACTATACAGATAGTATCATAAAGGACTTAGCCCAGGATACAGATAAACAAAACAAAGCCTAAATGGCCTTGACATGATTCACAAAACTAGGCTTCTTCAAATAGAACCTCCTTGGGAGGCACTGAGGCTGGCTGACAAAATCGAACTCTAGGGCATCAACTTTGGGCCTGGTTACTCGTCTGGTCACCTACATACATAATATAAATAGTGAGCAGAAGCCCAGTGAATAATAGCAGAGTAAAGGGTTAAATGAATGTTGTCCCATAGCAGATTCAAAAAGCATAAATAGATTTATAATTCTTATTCAAAGTTTAGAAGCATATGCTTATTCATTTCACAGATGATCATACGTGGTACATCCATTAGCGCTAACAGATCAGATACAAAGCATTATACTTGATTAGTTCCATGAAGGAACCTCCGGTACCAGGAACAAATAACATACTTAAGCCACGGTATTGTTACCCCCGGGCGAGGGCCATGAGACCACGGTATTATTGCCCCCGAGCAAGGGTCATGAGCTAACGATGCCACGAATACTTGTCAAAAATTTGACAATCATTCATTGTACAAAATATAACATTTCATAAAATAGATTTTATTGCATCATATAAAAAATAACTAAAGTTGAGCAGAGCT
Organism: Camellia lanceoleosa; assembly: GCA_025200525.1. Classification (NCBI taxonomy): domain Eukaryota; kingdom Viridiplantae; phylum Streptophyta; class Magnoliopsida; order Ericales; family Theaceae; genus Camellia; species Camellia lanceoleosa. The sequence goes on from CM045759.1 coordinate 49,622,813, forward strand.
TTACTAAGTTACTACTCACAGATGGCTCCAGAGCAGACAGACAGAGTAGACAAATCAGATAACTTGCGGCGCGTGACCTACAAAAACATAATAGACACACAAATTGAAACACACACTCGGATAGTACTTAACTCATTATGCTCAATTCTTAGTATATTTCTAATTCTTATCCTCATTATTATGTCCTAATCATGGCCTAGGAATGCATAGGATGCAATGAAGATGCCAAAATGTTCTTGGAAACACTTAGTCATATTTGCTGAAAATAGGGGCTTCACTTGAGCGCAACTTCCTTTGCTCAAGCAGAGGTTCACAAATAAGGGTTGTCGCTCGAGGACAACTTCGGTCACTCGAGCGGTGTGTAAACTCTGCAAAAATACTAGTTGATTGATTTTTCCACTCGATGGCTCCTCAACGGTCGCTCGAGCATGTGACTGAGGTCTTCGCTCGAGCGCAACTCTGGTCGCTCGAGCGATCTGCAAAAATGGTAAACTTCTGGGAGCATGCATTTTATGCTCGAGCGGAAGTGCAAAACTAAGAGTAGTTGCTCGAGTGCATAATCTGTCGCTCGAGCGGAGAGACAAAATTATGAAATTTCAATATTTGCTTTCAAGCTTCAAAACTCAACTCAAAGCTGCAAATCATATTTGTTGGGGACAAAAACTCAAGGAAACTTGTATAAACTTGCCAAACATCATGAATTCAAAACCATTTTGCAAAATCAAGGCCCAAGAGTAAGTCAATTATTCAACCCAAGTTTAAAACTTACATGTATATGACATGTATGCAATGCTATGAACTAAAACTTGTCCAAAACATGATTAGTTTAGATAAAATGGTGAGAAACTTGATAAATTCTCAAAACAAAGCCAAGATAGACACATGCATATGAGATTTGTTTGAAATTCAAACTCAAAATGTGATGAAAATGCATGCATGTATGAATCTTGCTTAAATTCATCAATTCTAGCTCAATTCTTGCATTACACCACTTAATTCTCTAGAGCTCATGTCCTAGATATTATAATTACATAATCTAAAGGTTGAATTCTTACCTTGAGGGTGAATCCTAGTGAGTTCTTGTTCAATTCTTCCAATCCCCTCTAGTTCTCTAGCAAATCCTCCATTTCCTTCTTGAATTCAACTCTCTCACTCTAATTCTCCCTCTCTCACATTTTGAGTTCTCAAAGATGAGTCTAAATGGTGTATAAGCCTTATATAGGCTCACTTAATGAAGCTTAATTAACTTGAGTTAAAGATAACTAATTAACATCATTTTATTCTAATTATTTGGTTCCAAATCGAATTTCAATTCAACCTACCATAAATTCCCAAAAATTTCAAATAACACATAAACTAAGTCAATTTCATGATCGGATGCCAATAAGGCCTTCAATTAGCAGAACAGAATAGAAATACACACAACTATTCCTAACATGAACAGATATAAACACAAATAATGCAATTCACATGCAATTAATTCAGAATTTCATCTTAATTACTGATTAGGAATCCTTAATCATGGATTAATAGTTAATCACAGGTCGGGTTTGTTACACCGACGTGGTTAGAAATCAGATGATATGGGTTCCATCACCTCAGGTTGTCGAGGTAATAGAACTTAGGGGTAGTTATGGAAAAGTATTTTGAGAATGACGCCACATGGCCGGGTGCCTTCGAGATGTCGGCCGAAGTGCCACGTGGGTTGGTCATGTTTGCTGAGGTGATTGCGGTATTGCCGAGGTTTGGTGCGGTAATATGAAATCCAAGATATCTGGATAAAGGACAAAAGTCCTAGATCAAAGAAAGCACTTAGTTTGGATAAGGATAAGGCTCTTGGGGAGTTTATCCCTATCTAGCTGAGAGTTTGAGATAAGCATTGTGCTTGAGTCCTATAAAGTGAGACTTCTAGGGAACTAGGGCAATGTTGGCTATAAAAGTGAGGCACCCCCGTGGGTCTAAGGTATGCTTTTATTCTGTGCATTGAGTACTTGTTTAATATCTTTGAGAGATAAATTAATTGACTTGATCGTTGGAGTGCCTCCTAGTGGACGAGCTACCGTGGTATTCTCATCTTCTTGTTGGCAGGTGGTTGGCTTGATCTATTCTACCGCATGCTCTCCAGCTAAGTTTCCTGTTTGGTTGCGAGGTTAGAAATCAACACCCACATTCACCATTTTTAAGTGATTTGAGCATATCATAGCAAAGGACAAGAAAAAGGTTTTTTTATGGTGCGATAGGTTGAATTGATATAGGGCTTTCGATGGTGGGTTTTTTTATTATTTTATTCTATGGTTTTGGTTGTTTGATTTGAGTGATTTTGATTGTGGAGTGAGGTTATGGGAAATAGCAATTACAAAGAGATGAGTTTTACATTCTTCATTCTTGATTTTTTATTTTAATATTTTTTTTCATCTTTGTCCTTGATCCCTAATGAGAACCAATTTTATATCACCACCTCACCCTTAACAGGGTTCGATTTTTCCGGGTTTGGTTTTTCCTGCACCACACATCCCTGCCTTGTTCTCCTCGTCTATTATTACTGCTTCAGTTTAGGAGTACTACTCATTACAAATAAAAATAAAAAAATTAAGAAGAGAAGAAAGTGAAGGAAAGGGATAAATCAATTAAAATAAATAATTTTTAAATTATTGGGTGGATCTCACACTAGGAGACATAAATTAAAAATTAAACAAAAATTGTGTAGATTAAGTTTCATTTGTTTTGACGTAGTCTATGTTACACACACACACACACACAAAATTGTGTAAATTAATTTTGTACAAAAATATATATAATTTTTAACGTTTGATTGACAATTAAAACAACAAATAAAAGTATTTTTTATTTCTTATAATTTTTTACCAAATCATTTCATTCAAACGAAGTGCTTCAAAATTTGTACTGACAAGTCGTTTTGGGGACTATGATAAAATATCTTACTTAGTTTTTGTTTAATCAAATAATAAAAAAATAAGTAAATAAAGAAAGCGTCCTTAGGCAAACTCCAATGCTGTATCAAATGATTTATCAAATTTAAATTTGATAAAGAAGCAGTCATTTTTCAGCTCCAATAGTTTCACCAAATTGATATCAAATCGAGAATATAAATAATCTTTCACAAAATAGAGGATTTTTGGCAGCCTTCACTATTTCACTGTTAAGTGCCGTTGGTTTGGACAACCGGCCGAATGTTCGGTTGGTTGTCCTCCTAGTCACCCAGTTAGTAGATAACTTCCCACAACAATGCATGTCCTCGAAGAACCAAGCAGATGTCCTCCTAGACATCCTCTGTGTATATAGGCTTGCAAAATTGTGTGACTTGTATGCCAGCAATACCAAATTTCTGACCAACAATTGTGGGAAGTGTAGTAGAGCGTTGGAGGATGCATGAAGATACAAAAATGCTATCTAAGATTAGTCGTTGCTTTTGCAAGGTGTCTGGCCTGTAAGGTTATCGTTGGTATTGTAGAGGGTTTATCAAAGTTGGTTTTGCAGAGGGTTTATCAAAGTTACCTTTAATGTGGTATCTATAAAATATGAGCTGATTTATATTTTACTTTTACAATATCATTAAAGTTTTTATTTTCTTTGTTATAATTTCCTTCAATATTCTTGTGGTCTCTAATTTTTCAGTTGTTCCTTTTATGTGCTAGTTATTGTTAATTTAAATCTTCAGGTTTTCTTTAATTTGTCACTTTTTTCTTGTACAATCTGTTTCACTATCAACTTCAATTTTCGATCATATTGATTTTTTTTGAACTAGTTTAGTTCTATAAATTTTACCTTCAAACAATGGAAGATTTTGAAACGTTTGACGAATAACAAATTTTTTTCTAGAGCAATGATACAAGTATTATTTCCAAAACATTTTGTATTCCTCGTGGTAAAGCATTCACCATTATAGAAGATGAAACTTTATGTAAATCTTGGTTGGCCGTCTCTCAAGATCCCATTGCAGGTAATAGTTTGACCATGGCAATATTTTGGGAATGGGTACTCGTTTATTTTAATTCACAATTGAATGGTCAATCAAATCAAAACCGTATTTATTTATCTCACCGTTGGTCTGTGATGCAAAAGGAAATTAATAAGTTTAGTGGTTTTTCTTGAACAAATTCAATTGAGGCAACAAAATGGAACAAATGAGGCAGACAAGGTAATTTTTATTGGTTGTTATACTATATATATTTTCTGATTTTTATCTACTTGTTATACTTACTATGTATTTTGTTTTTAAGTTGTTGAAGCTAAGCGCATGTATCATGCAATTCAAAAAAAAAAAAAAAAACACTTCACATTTGATACAAGTTGGAAAATTTTGCGCCAAAGTTATAAGTGAGATGAAATTAGTACACAAGGCAATAAACCCACACCACTAGCAAATCCATATTCGACTCCAACAACTGAAGGTGAGGCGTCGGAACCCAACAACAATATATAGTTGGACCAACAACGAAGTAGTACATCAACACGACCAATTGGTACTAAGGCTGCGAAAGAAAAGTTGAAGAAATAAGCAAGCCACGAGGTTAGGTTTGATGAAATGGCAACCAACCAACCTAAAATTGTTGAAGTGTTGTCAACTATGTCCTCTAGAAGTGTTGATCGAGATGAACAAAAGGCGATAGAACGTGAACAAAAGGCTGCAGAACGTCGAAGAAGGGTCGAGGACAGGGAGGAACAACTGAAAATATTATCTATGATGAATGAAAGAGAACAACGAAATGAGGAGTATAAAATAATGTTAATGGATATGATCAATTTAAATCCTATGCAAAGGTCCTACTATAAAGAGCTTCAACGACAAATCTTATTTCGATCAATAAATAGATTTGCTTGACTATTTTATGAAGACGGCTTTTTTTAGCCCAGTTAGTTTCATATCAATTTTCATATTTGTTTGTTTAATTTATTATTGTTTTAGTAATTGATTTTAGTCATGATCTTCTTATAGTAATGATGTGAAATTTATTTTACTATTGATTTGCCCATAGTAAGGATATTTCTTGACTTTTTGTTTTATTTTAGAAATAAATAATGATGAAAAATAGTTACTACTGATAACAACTTGTCTCATAAAATATAGGAAGTTATTTAAAATATTTAGCTTTGTAAATTTTGAGACACATGATAATATATGAAAATTTTCACATGTTTTTGCAGTTGAGGCCTAAAGCCATTGTAGGATATTGTAGGATATTGAGGCCTAAAGCCATATTTCATATTGTAGATTTTTTATTTTCATATTTTTTCGCAATTGAGTCCTAAAGCCCTGTTTCATATTGTAGGATATTGTGGTTCCTATTGCTATTGCTATCTATTGCAACTGTTTTGAAAAATAAACATTTATTATTATTTTATTTTCCAAGTGACAGTGTTTTTGTGAGGAAACAATGTGTATCACTTGCAAAATGTCATCCATTACAACAGTGTGAGAGGTTTTTTTTTAAGGGTTGTCAAGACACATTTGAAGTTCACCATTCACAAATAATACATCCATTCAAAAATTAAAAATCGCATAGTACTAATACATCAAAAAAAAAAAAAAAACCACACTCATAGTACATCCACACACTCAAAAAAAAAAAAAAAAAAAAAAAAAACCACACATTGAAACTACATCCAGTTTCTCTATCAATAACTTCAAAGGTCAGTGTCAGGTGGTGGTAGAGGGAAGTAGTGATGGTAGATGTCAGTCACTCGGTGCTCAATTTGCTCAATGCGATTGGTTGCTTGTTCATGATGTCTTTCAGTGTCCACACGAAACTCACTAAATTGTCGAATTAATGTGTTCTGAGTGGTGCCAAATGCATCAAACTAATTCGCCATGTGTTTTTCCCATTGAACGCGCTGATTGTGTCGTTCTTGTTCCATAGACAAAAAATCAGTCTAGTATCGAGGTTGTTGAGGTGGTGGCATGGCATTCTCATCATGTTGGGGATCATCTGTTGGTGCATTTAGACTTTGTAATAACAAATCACCACCGCCAGCTCGGGTGAGTGTGTACTCTGAAATCATAGTTGATATTTTTGTTTCTATTTCACCTATAAGTTTGATCTTGAAAGCTTTGAAAATTTTTGTAAGCAAAGCTCCAAAAACTAATGACCGGCCACTGATATTAAGATTTGCAACTACTATTTCTTTCATGAGTATATAGCATAAATCTAATTTGTGGCCAACTTCAAAATAGTAGAGCAAATAAGTATTAAAAACTAGAACTACATCAAAATGTCCTCCTTTTGGAGTGACATTTTCTATTATGTATTGGTGGAGAATACGAATGTGGGGTTTCAAAGGTTTTGCTTGCAAATTACTTCCAGTAAATTTACTATCACAAATAATAAAATATACTTCAGTTATGTTGCCAACAATATCAATCATTTCATAGTCATTGTGAAAGTAGACTTGCGTCTTCCTTTGCTCAACTCCAATAATTCATGCCAAAGTGGGGATATTAAATTCTATGTGTTTACCTTTCACATAAGACTTAATAGTATAGTTTCCATCATCTTTAGATATACGTTCCAAATGAACATAAAAAAGAGAAACAAGATGAGGATATACCTTCTGTGGTAAATTGATCAAATTTATCCACCTCATAGTTTTAAGTTTGAAAACCAACAGAGTATCATATTGAAGAGAAAGATTTAGCCTTATACCAGTGACACTAGGTTGGCTGTAGAAGTTTGGAAAGGCTTGTTTATGACTGTAAGTTAGGAAATCTTGAGTTGGATACTATTGTTGAGGTGCTTGTTGACATGGAACAGGGTTGGAGGACGGTCCAGGTTCGTTTTTTGTTCTTTTGGTTCTACGTATGACTATTTGAAAATGTCAAGGAACAGAATAGTTACAAAATGGTGTGAAAATGTAAGCAATAGAAAAAGGAATAGAGAGGTTGAACCCTCAACTCTGGAGCCTGTCTATAGTTGAAGTGGAGACTGAAGCCACCGATTGACTGGCCGGTCGTCCCGCCAGATGTCCCTTCGGTCGACCAGTTGTGTGCAGCTTCTTGTTCTGCTTTTTGCTTTCGGTTTGCAATTGTGGTGCTACTTCTTGTTTTTGTCCACACCACAAACATGCATAGTGATGTTGCTTTATAGATAAGTGAGGCAGTATATGATAATCAATGAGGTAGATATACATATTGAATGAGGTGGTTGATCATGAATGAGGTAGGTGTGGCCTTGAATGGTTTTGAGCCTTCTCATGCCAATTTAATGTTTTGAGTCTTGTAGAACATGACAATGTATACATTGATGTTCCCATCAACTTCAAAATGCATGGCTGATGTACATTCAAAAAAAAAAAAAAAAAAATAGCATCAACTACTGTCAAATTGTAATTTGGAGATGCTAACTATTTGACAGTAGTTTTTTTTTTTTTCTTTTCTGGCTATGAACCAATAGATCACAATGGAAAAAAAGTGCTATTTTCAAGATCAAAGTGATAACAAATAATAGTTTTGTAGAGGGTAAACAAATTACACACTATTATCATCATATAAATGAAAAAGGTCAATGTCATTTTAGATCAATAAATTGTATATTGACAATAAAGTGGATTTTAAGTATTATTGAAGGACCAATAATACTTTAGATACAAAGTATAATTTCTTTAAATAAAATTTCAGTAATTGTCTTGTTCCCATAATTAAATTGGAAATGCAAAGTCAATTGTTATGCATTACAAATAAAAGTTAGATAACAGTAAAATGTCAATATAGTAAAATAATGAAATCCAATAATCATCTAGAATAAGATAAGACCATATTCAAAAACATTATATATTCATTTCATACATTTAGTTGCAAAACTGATATATGTGTGCAAGTGTAAGACAATCTTTACTACCAAAACAACAACAAACACTGACAAATCGATCACCCTAAACACCTCCTAATCAAAAAAGCCAACAAATAGTTCATTCTCTTGTCCACATGGTCAAGTTACTTTTCACCATGAAGTAGTCATATACATTCAATTAAATCATTGCGAATGGCATGATATGTATTCTTATCTCTAATACCTAAATGATGGGATATAAACAATTCAAAGGCATTGTTACTGGTAGTAGATAGTACTACTGCTAAGGTGCTTGATGATATTTCATATTCCAAATCAAGATAGGAGTCTCTCTCATCTTCGACAATCATATTGTGCAATATAATGCTAGTTTTCATTATGTTACCAAGGATTTTGGGATCTTAAAAATGTACTAGACCACCTACAATTGCAAATAGGGATTGGAGCACTCCGAATGCCTGCTCTACATCCTTCCTTGCTGACTTTTGCATCATAGAAAAATGTTGCTTCGTTGCTCTTTGGGGAGAAGAGATTGTTTGCACCAATGTTGCCCATGGAGGGCATATACCATTAGCAAGATAACAACCCATATTGTAAGTGTGTCCATTAACTGTACAATTAGTAGGCAGAGCTTTCCCTTGGGCAAGATCAGAAAATAAGGGCGAACGATCCAAGACATTCAAGTCATTGTGTGATCTAGGCATTCCAAAAAATGCATGCCAAATCCATAAGTCATAAAAAGCTACTACTTCAAGAATTATGGTTGACTTTTTCTGATGGCCTACATATTGACCTTGCCATGCCATCGAATAATTTTTTCACTCCCAATGCATGCAATCTAAACTTCCCAACATACCCGGAAACCCACGAACATCCCCAACAGCAAGTAATCTAGCAATATCAGTTGGTGATGGAGATCTAAGATATTCAGGTCCAAAGATTTCGACAATTGAATTGCAAAAGTGTTTCAAACTTTCAATTGTTGTGCTTTCCTTAATTCGCATATAATCATCAACTGCATTTGTTGCCACTCCATATGCGAGCATTCTAACTGCTAACGTCATCTTTTGAAGTGCAGACAATCCGAGAATATGATCTGTATCTTTTTTTTGAATAAAATATGTGTCGTATGCTTCAATAGCATGCAAAATTTGCAGATATAGATCACGACACATTCTAAAACGTCTCCGAAATGTTGAAGATGAATAAACTAGATTTACAGCAAAATAATTCGCAACCAATCAATCATGATCCTTTCTTCTTTTGTGACGTATGTACTTATGTCCTACAACAGAGCGACATTTTTTTCTTTGGTTGATCACTTCTTGTTAGCATCTATATCATACTAGCATTATTTATCTCGTAAAGACCCACAAGTGAAACAATTTTTGCATTATCACTTTCATCATTAGAGGATGAAGAAGAACAGGAGGATGAAAAATTAGTGAACAAATAAGAAGTTGAAGAAGTCATTATGCTCTGTTTTTCAGTGATAGGTTGGTTCTAGATACAACGTTGTTTGCTGGGTATATTCAATTGGTTTAATCTATTTATATATATATTTTTTGAGGGAAATAATTAATGGAGGGAAAACAAATAGCAAAGAAATTAAGAGAAACAGAAATAGATGGAAAAATAATTTTCGAAACTGGTGGATTGCCCTTGTCGGTCAACTAGCCGACCGTCCCCCTGGTTGACCTGTTTGTTGATGATAGCCAAAATTGCTCCATTAGAGAGTTGGATATCAGATGGAGTTTTTACTCAAATTTTTACTCAAATTTAGTGAACTAAATGATTCACCATTGAAGATGCTCTTATAAAAATAGTTTCCAAAGTGTGTATGTGAAAAACATAAAGAGAAAAATAATGCTCCTTCCATTCCAAAATAATAGTCTCTTTTGGAAAATTTAACTTTTTTTGGTAGTACAATTATTATACTTTAAAAATATTAGTTTTTCAAAATTACGCTTTGATAGTACATTTTTTGAGAATATCAATTGCCATAATTGTACTTTTTGTATTGTTAATGGATTTAAAAGAAAGGCAAAATAGGAAATTCATATTATTTTAATCATTGATTTTTGAAAAGGGATTAATATTTTGGGACAATGAAAAATGGAATAAGAGACTAATATTTTGGCATCGAGGAAGTATATATATATATATATATTATTTCATTAGTTAATATTAGCAATTTGAGAAAGCATGATTAGTTGGAATATTCTTTTACCTATATCAAAAGCTTTGCTTGTTTCTTCTATTTTATAATGAAAGAAGAAAAAGTAAATAGGGATTCACCAAATTGACCTGATATTCACCTACCCCACCCCAAAACTAATGGGGATTCACCAAACCAATACTATAACCAATCTATAGGGAAAAGAATTGAAGAAAAACTGCACCTATAAGTGCGGGGTGGGGTGGGTCCCTATCGGGTCGGAGCGTCGTTTGTCATTGGGAAATGCGTTTCTACTATTGAAAATCGAAATAGGAGGGGTTTTAGTGGTGTGGGACGTAAAGTGGAGTTGGAAAAATAAAAGAAAAAGAAGGAAAGAAATGAGAGAGAGTTGATGGTTAAAGAGGAAAAGAAGTAGGTTGATGTGGGTTAGAAAATAAGGTGGAGGTGGAGGTGGAGGTGGAGGTGGTGGGTAGTAATGGAATTGAAGTAGAAATGAGGTGGAGGTAGAGATGGTGAGTGAAAGGAAAGACAAGTGCTGGTGGCCGCAGAGAAAAAACAGGTGCTGGTGGGGGAAGTCTAGGTTGGTGAATAGTTTAGAAATGTGGTTGGTAGAGAAAGTTGTTGTTGTTGTTGTTGTTGTTGTTATTTTTTTTTTTTTTTTTTTTTTGCAAATGATATTATTATTATTATTTCAAAATGTAGGGTCATTATTGAAGGATAGAAATGTAAATTACTTTTTCCAATTAACTGTGACCTCAAAATTTATGGGCATCATAATAAGATCTAAACTTGAAAATTAATTTAATAAAGGGTTTCTAATCGTCGTTTCTAAAATATTCATCATAACTCGTCAATTATAAAAATAGAAATTACTATTATCAAATTAAAATCTAAGATAAATTTAAAGCTTTGTCTTAAAATATTCATGATAAGAAAAGTAGCTTAAAACTAAATACTTAGGGAAATATTGATGGGACTTGAGCACGTTGCAGGATAGCCCAGATTAGCCATCACCTTTATATGTCTCAGCATTTTCTTCAGCTTCCTTGGTAACTAACATAATACGCCATGGGTTACGAAACCCAATAGGATTTTTTGGTAGAGCATGAAATGTTGGGGAGGCATTTATGGCCAAGAGCAATAACCTTCGACAGATTTAGTTTTAAAATTTTAGAAAGAAATGAGTTATCACTACTACAAAAACAGTTAAAGATCACACTTTGACAAATGAAAATATCTCACTTTTATTGGAAGTGTGATAAAAAAAAATTAGATTGATATTTTAATCACACTTGATAATATTTATTTTTTAGTCACTTTTCAATTAAGTGTGATTATATATATATATATATATTTTTAATCACACCTTCTAATTAATATGTGATTGTAGATCACATAAGAAAAATTAAAAATATCTCACATTTATTAGACGTGTGATTAAAAAAATTAAAATGATTTTTTAATCACACTTAATTTAATGAGTGAGATTATATTTTTTTTTTAATCACGCATGTTAAATAAGTCTGATTATATATATTTATTTTCATCACAGTTTTAGGTGTGATTATATATAATTTTTTAATTTAATTTGTATATAAAATAATTATTCACATATTCGCGCCTCTTCTACGCGATTGAGATGGCAAAGACTCTTTGAAACATCCACCAAGATTGCATTTGCTAAATACGTACAGGCATTATTATAACAATGTAAAAATCACACGAAAGAAATTTAAAATAGTTCACTTTTATTAGAAGTCTAACTAAAAAAATTAAAATCATATTTTAATCCAATCAATTTAATTGAATGTGATAGTATTTATTTTTAATCACACTTTTATTAGAAGTGTGGCTATATCTTTTTTCTAGTGGTAGTTGCTAAGGCCTGGTTTGGGGTGTTGCAAAAAGTTACAAAAAAATAAAAAAATTATCACTATTCACAAATTAAAAATATTAAAAAATTAATATACATAATATTTTAATCAAACAAAATTTACACAATTTTCGGGGTTGAATTGACCCTTTAGTACCGTGAGAGGGAAAAAAAAAGAATTACATATATAAAATAACTAAGTTGGACGGAAATGTTGGGCCCGTGGAGACCCACCATAGGTCCCGCTTTTATAATCCGAACCGTTCAATATGTAGAACTCGTCCAGAACTATATGTTTGTAAAAAATTACGTTGATCGGAAATCGGTAACTACATGATCAAATCAGTTTTGTATAAAAAATGGATTATGTCATAGTTAACAGTTGACAAGAAAAACTAACATGATCAGATAGCTATTGATATCCAATCAATATAATTTTTTACAAACATATAGTACTCGATGAGTTCTACACATTGAATGGTTCCGATTAGCAAAACGGGACCCGTGGTGGCCCCCATGGACCGAACAACACCGTCCAATTTATGTCCGAAAAGGAGAGAATCAATCTCCTACCCCTACCCTCTGTCGCGTTGCCCCTTACGCTTCCAACCGTACGACATATTCCATCACTAACTTCTCCTATACACTTATTTATACAATTTTTAATACAGATTTTTTCATAAAAAGTCAAAAAATTAACACAAACATTCATATTTTTTTTCTCAACTTTTTAGTTCAAAAAGACAAAAAGTACACTTATTTAGGACATCCCAAACAACCCCTAAATAAGTGTTACAATGTGTTTCATTTCAGTTTTCTGAATTTAGTTATCTGAAAATTGAGTTTTTTATTTTTCGTGTTTTTTTTTATTTTTAGTGAATATCTTTTAAATTTTAAGCAATTTTTTACTTTTTTAGATGGACCTTACTGATGTATCTAAATAATAAATTATTTTTTCAAAATATTTAAAAAAATTAATAAATACATAAACATATGAAAAATGTATTGAATTTTTATATTTTTTTTGTATTTTTGGTATTTGGTGAATTTTTTAAAGATTTTTTTTCACAAATATTACACTTTCTAAGTGTATTTATGTTAACTGTGTTTAAAAATTAGAAAAATTGTTTAAAATATTAAAAAAATTCAATGAAAACAAAAAACAACAGAAAATGAAATAATAAAATTTTTTGAAAAGTGAATTCTGCAAACAAACAGTGTGATTTTTTTTTCTTGTTTTTCTTTTTTTTTCTCATCTATATAACAAAAGAAAACAGTTTTTGAAAATGTCTTAAGAGTTACATTTGAGTAGAACGACTAGGATTAATTTTGTATTAGATCCAACGGTCAGATTTACTCCTCCAACTTTCAACATCCCGCCCAAACATTTCTCCTCACTCTTCCTTCCTTTCAATAGTTTGAAACCATCTCTCTCTTTCTCTCTCTCTTTCTCTCTCTCTCTGGAGATGAACCATCCCATGGCCAAGGAATTCAATGTCCCTCCGGTGGTGTTCCTCCCATGAACACTGCAACAATGCTGGCGGCTTTCGACGGTACCGTTCTAGTTGCCATAGTCCACAAACCCTAGCATCCCATTTATAGCGACCCCGGTCTTTTTCCCATTTGATTATCGTATCCGGACTTATGTTCCGTGGATTCCGTTGCCATATTATTGTCATTGTTGTCCTTGATTCCTTATTCTTTGGTTATAGGATGTTTTGGGCAGGTTGATTACAGGTTGGTTGAGTCTAGAAACAAATTCTTGATGATCAGTTTTTGGCTTGGTCGCTCGAGCGAGCTTCTCTTCGCTCGAGCGAGGTCCTTCTTGGTTCGAGCTCGAGCGAGCCTTTCTTGGCTCGAGCGAGGGTTGCGTCCAGTGCTAGACCTGAGGGCAATGTTTGTTGGCTCGAGCGAGCTTTCCTTCGCTCGAGCGAGATGGTTTGTCTTTGGCTCGAGCGAGCTTCTTTTCGCTCGAGCGAGGTCTGTTTTTTTGTGTCTGGTCGCTCGAGCGACCAGGTCTTCGCTCGAGCGAGCCTGTCCAGTATTTAAACGCAGCAGCAGTTTTAAAACGTCCTTTTTCACAATTTTTGATCCAGAAACCCTAGTTCCGAGTTTCTTTTCTCTCAACTCATCTTTTCCTTGGGTTTGATCTATCTAGAGGGCGCTTCTAACCTAGTTCCTTCATTAAAAAGGTAGAGGAGAGTGAGGGCTTTCATTTAATCGGAGCAATTGTTGATTTGGAGCACTTTGGGGTTTTGAGCATCATCTTCTTCTTCTCCTTTTGGGCTCTTCTGTTTAAGGTAGGGATTTCCTACTCCATTTATACGCTTTAATCATAAGTGTTGGTATTTTGGTATATGGGGGGGTAGTTTGGTGATTTTGGGAGAAACCCTAGGTTTTGACTTAGATTAATTTGTGTAATTAATTTAAGGGAAGTATGTGGAATTGAGTTTAATTCATGAAATTGAGGGATTATGATATAAATTGATGTAGTCGGATATTTAATTACTTATCTGTGGAATTAGGATTATATGTATTGTATATTTATTTCTGCTTAGAAATAATTGTTTGGGCTATCGGTGGAGGATAGCCAGTGATTGTTGTAGACCTTGCATGTGGCTTAGGTATAACTGGAATTGAGTCAGCTATTTGACTGTTGAATTAATACAGAACATTACTTGTATTGATTATGTGTTGTATATGGCAAGTATTGATTATGTTGCATATGCATTTGGTTTTGGAGGAGATAGGGGATGAACTCCCGGTTTAGGGGAAGAAAGGGGATGGACTTCTAAACCGAAATTGTTGGAGGGTTTAGGGGAAGAAAGGGGATGGACCTCTAAACCAGATGTGTTGGGAGGAGAAAAGGGGATGGACCCCACTTGCATCACATACATGTGTGCCTATTGTTAATAGAAGTATTTCTATTTATTGTTGATATGATACATCACCACCATGTGTATCAGTTGAGAAGTATGGAAGTGAATGTGGTTATGATTGATACAATACCAAAGATGTGTATTTGTTATGTTATAGAGAGGTTTAACTTAACTTGTTATCCCTGTTCAATTATTGTTAACAAGAGATGAAATTCCCGTTGAGTTATTTGGCCAGGTTCTGAGCCATAGGTGGAAGGTAAGATATGCCATAGACAACGTGTCATAGGCAATATAGATATTCGTGTCATGAGAATTGTAATCGGAATATAGTGTGTTAACCATATATCAGATGCTAATACTTTAGTTAATTCTTATGCTTGGTTTAGTATTTCTCTACTGGGCTGTGGCTCACCCTATATGGGAACTTCATTTTCAGGTGCAGATGGTTCACTGCCTCCAAGGACTTAGCTTGTGAGGGATTGAAACTCGAAGATTTGTTTTTAGTTTATTTGTTTTTTTATATGTAAAACACTCAAGCCTAGGGCTTTATTTGTTTTTGAGTTAGAACTCGTGGATTTGTGTCCAAGTATTGGCTTGGCGAGATGTAAGCCCGTAGGGCATTTATTTTGATGTTTATTTCTTAATACTCTGATGAATGGAATTATATTCTTGTTTAATATAATGATGCATGTTAATATTATTTATTATGGGTATGCATGTTAATATTATTTATTATGGGTTTAATTTTGAGGGCGTTACACCATTCATGTCCTTCGACATCGTTCTTGGCTCCGCAATTCGGTGGTAATATTTCAGGAATCGAAACCGGGTTGGATGACAAACCACCTCTACTCAAAAGTTTGGAATTAATACGAGACAAATTTGGAGCAAAACTGCATCGATTGTGAACCTGTTTAGAGTGAACACGAATCTACAAGAATATGCTAATTTGTCAGGTATGTTTCTATTCGTGATGGCTTTTGGGTTGTTTCAATTGCTTGCTTGGAAGCTACATTGTGGGATTTTATTGGGTTGGGCCACTGTTTCAGCTTTGTTTCTTTACGTTGTGTTCAATAAAGTATTGGGATTATGTGTGTTTTGATGTTTGTGCTTTTAGTTACAATAACTATTATGTGTGCACAAATGTTTATTTTTCTGTGGATTTTGATATCTTTTAGGCTGTGATTGAATCATGAATTTGGATAGTAATTTGGATTTCCCTTTCTCTTTTTATATCCCTATCCAAATCTATGATCCAAACACTTCAATAAGAATTAAACATAAATGTATACAACACCTTACATCTTTAATTAATTTAAATTATATGACAATATATACATCATATGTGAGATTGTCTTGCCCTATGCCAAGTTTCATTGGAGAAAAACATTTTTTTTTTTTTGGAGTTATTAGAGAAAAACATGCAGTAGATCTTAAATGACACTAGCAATAGATCTTTGTAGTTATGATTTCTTTTTCTTTTTGAATTTTCCCCCTTGACATATATTGGTAGTAAAATGGTAGCTTATTTGTGCGTCATGGTTGGCTATTCATTGACCTGACAATCTGTAAATCTATATAGTTTGTCATTGTAGTCTATTTGTTGTTGCAATCTGTGTGCTTAAATTTTTTCCAATACAAATTTAGATTCATAATAATAATAATAATAATAATAATAATAATAATAATAATAATAATAATAATAATAATAATAATAATAAATTTTATGGTTGCTTGAAGACCTACCTATGTATTGATTTTGATTGATCAACTGATTTTAGCATGAGTTATTGATTGTCACTGGTATGCTAGGGGACATATTTGAGCATTTAAGAGGCCTTTGTGGAAATACCTACGATTAGCATTGATGTGTCATTATTGGGGGCTAATTGGAAATATTGTTTTCAGTAACACACATAAATTGCTGTACTATTTTGTTTATTATTATGATGAAAATTCCATATTAATTTGACTATCAATATCATTCTTACATGGATTTTTCCCTGATTAGTGGTTAATTATACCCATATGACATGGATGAGTTTTGTAAATTGGTGCTAACATTTACCCACAAATAGGGCATGTATCTTTCCTTGGTGTGATGTCTTCCTTTATATCTTTAGTCATGTTATGTTTCACTAGGATTGTGTTATGCATGGATTTTTGAATGGTGAAGTCTGAGCACATTCTCTTTCATGTCTTTTACTTTTTTTCCCTGACCAATATTTATTTTCATTTTTCCTTTCCTTTCCTTTCCTTGGTGCATGTTTTCATTTGATTGTTGTTTTGGACCTTAAGCAAAAGAACCCAAAGTTTGCAAGGCAATGATTAGACATTCTTCCGATTATCTACCTTCCATGCATTTAGATCTTTCTTGTTGGGTGCATGAAATTTTTTCTCTTTGTAAGTAACATTTTCAATTAAGGTTTTGTTATTCTTGCTAAATCTTTGACTTTTTAGTGTTATGGGTTCACTAAGAGACATCGACCATCACATTTTAACTGTGTCTACAAGCTATGTTACTATTGTATCCTTGAAATTTTGAACAACAGAGGTTCTGTACTAGCCCTTTTCTTCTTGTTCTTCGTTTCCTTTTTAAATACTAAATTAAGTTAGTCGTGCTTACCAGTTCTATTTACTAATTGGCATTGTCAAATAGCACGGTTCATATATTGTCATACTGCATGCCCATAAGAATCCTTATATAGAAAGAAGAGCATTGTGAATAATGCTGATTTTCTTTTTCTTTTCCAATAGAAATAATGCTAATTTGATTTCTTTTGAATAGATGACCTAATGTGTTCGCATGTTAACTTCCCTCCTATGCTAGGTCCCCTAGATTTCTAGCTTTTGGTGTAGCTTTCCTCAAACTTGTGGAGTCCAACTAATCAACTTGCCTATTTGAGGCAAACTAGGTTGCCAAATCTGCTGTATTTCGCATGTTAGTATTTTCACAAGCAAGCCAAACTAGTAGCGTGTACTTCCCAACACAGTCAGGACGATCATTTTGAAGTGGCATCTCATATTATGCATTTGGCTAATTAGAGGCACATGGAGTCAATAACATGTCCAATGACTTTTAAGATTTAACCCTCAATTGGTGAATGGGTTGTGTCAGTTATTGGGTGACCATTAAATGGCGCAATAATTAGTTACTTTGGAACATGAGCAACTAGTACTCTTTGTTGTATAAAGTTTTGGTAGTAATTAAGGGAATAATTTCTAGTGTTCATTATGTCTGTTTTGATATTTGTGCTTTTAGTTACAATAACTATTATGTGTGCACAAATGTTTATTTTTCTGTGGATTTTGATATCTTTTAGGTTGTGATTGAATCATGGGTTTGGGTACTAATTTGGATTTCCCTTTCTCTTTTTAAATCTCTATCCAAATCTATGATCCAAACACTTCAATAAGAATTAATCATAAATGTATACAAAACCTTAAATCCTTAATTAATTTAAATTATCTGACAATATATACATCATATGTGAGATTGTCTTGCCCTATGCCAAGTTTCTTTGGAGTTGTTTAATCCTCAATTAATTGAAATTTGGAACCCCATTTTCTGTCTTTCTGATTTCTATACATGTTTTTGATCTGTGTATTTGTTCCTGATTGTTTTGAGAGAGAGAGAGAGAGAGAGAGAGAGAGAGAGAGAGAGAGGTTAAAGATTAAAAGGAAAAAAATTGAAGCTTGCCTGGAACTAGTATGTTCTGGTTTTTTTCAAACCTTGAAGTGTTCTTTTGTTTTTATTTTCTTTATTTTTTTTGAGGAGAAATTTTTCTATAGTTTTGTGTTTATGAATGGACACTGATTTTATTTTTTATTTTTTATTTTTAATCTTGAGTTGGTTATTGATTTGAATTACATGCGTGTGCCTGTGTCGATGATGAGCTCAAGACTTGGGACACTGAGTTGGTTATTATTTAGTGTCATTGAGAAAATGTGAGAAAGAATAAAAACAAATTGAGGTTTTGAGATCACTGAACTTCTGAATGTGGTGTTTATGCATGAAGGTGTAGTTTTGCTTTGATCTTTTTTTTTTTTTTTTCGTCAGTTCTCTTGGAAGCTAAATAAGGTTAAATAGATTTAAGAGATCTCGAAATTTTAAAAAGCTTACTATAGATTCTACATTCTTTTGGTAGATTACATATGGTATAGTACTTAAGTTGATGCATAAGAAGACAAAGGTCCACCTGCATTCACATGAAGTTCCATATGGATCTGGAAGCAGGCACCAGTTGATTCTAGGTTTTTCTATTGTTGATGATTCAAATAGCTACTGGGTACTCTCTATATCTCTTTCTTATTTTCAAGGCAAGGTCACGATTGTCATGACCTCCACTCAGGGAATCGGCTCTAGCATCACTGAGCGTCTTGACTTCGCAAACAAGTTCATTTTTATTTTTGTCCCAATCTTTTTAGTCTTCTTTTTTAGGATATTAAAACTTCAATTTATCTCTCAAATTTTTCTAGGTTTGTGTCCTTCAATCTTAAAACATCAATTTCTCGATATCTTTTTCATACTTTGATTTTGAGTTGAGTTCATTTTGTGTGCTAGGTTTTGATTGTTCTGCAGAAAAATGTAGATAAGGCAGTGGAGCAACTTAAATCAAGAGGAATTGAAGTGTTTGGAGTGGTTTGTCATGTGTCTGTAGCTCAACAAAGGAAGAATCTGATAGAAAGACTGTTCAGGTGAGCAAACCCATCTTATTTGTTATCTTCTGAGAGTAGCTACACAAAGGGGAAAATGGAAACCTGGGCTTTGATTTTTCTTGAGTATTTGTATTTCTATCTTTAAGTTAATTGATTTTGAAATTCATGACTTAATTGGTTTGAATTTGTAGTATCATATTGTTCAAGCTTTAATTAATCTCATTAGCAAAAGTCTTTGTATTTTCTTATAATTCTCTTATTGATTGTTGAGAGTTTCATCGTTCTAGGTTAGTTTAACTGGATATCTTTATGTATTCAAATTCAAATTATTAGTTACTAAATTTGATATTTTAAATTGAAGTGGGTCATAATTTATAGATGAAAATGGGTTAGAGAGATGAAAATTGATGAACCATTATGAGATACAGAGAAGTTAGTTTTTAATTGCTAAACCATTTGGCGAAAATTGATGAAAATTGTTGAATCATTTGGCGAGATGACTTGTTTTTTAGAGAAAGAAATAGAAAGGCAGAGCTTTAATTTCTATGTTGTTTAATTTGTATATAAATATTCACGCAATTTGTTATCCTACCATACAACATAACATGTCATGTATAGGACACAAAACAATATACATACTATCAACCATGCTTCCATAGGAATTTAATTTAATATTCACTCAATTTGTTATCCTTTCTATTGTTATGCTTTTCTTAATGTGGACATTGATACATGTTTAGGAATGTAGGATTAGGTGTAATATGAGTTTCGCCATGGACTACGAGATTTGTCATGTCATCAAAAAATAAGAAATTTTTTTAGTTTACTTGTCATGCCCATCATTTTCGGCATGGACTACTAAATTTGTTTTTGCATTTGGGAGATTTTTTTCCCCTGCATGTGGATAAGTGGATATAGACCCATGGGCACAACAAGATGGATGATTTGATACTCATGGATTTTCTTTGTTATGTTTCATTTTTTTATTGGTTTAAATGCATTTGTAATTTCTAAAGAAGAGGCAAATTTTGCCTCTTAATTAATTTGTATTTTTATTTTTCAGGTTAGAAATTACTTGGAGAGATGCAAAATATGGTCAAAGAACTCGAAGACTTTGTGCTTCAAGTTTTTTCATTTTTTTAATATATGTAATCACAGTTAATTTTTTTTTATTAATTCCTTTGTATATACTTTTGAACATTCAACTTTCATTTTTGAAATATGTGACGTTATTTCATTCAATATATGGTTGTGATTCAAATGATAGTATATATTGTGTATTATATTATTCAAATGCGTACAAAAATAATATTGATTATTCTTCAAATATGTCGAACCATTTTTTTTTATCACACGTATTAACTGTGATGAGAAATGCATATAACGTGTGATTTTATCTCATTATTAATCACATGCTAAAGTGTGATCTAAATGTTTATTATTACACGTAAAAAGTGTGATCTAAATATTTATTATCACACGTATAACATATGATGGAATCATCTTTTAATGACACTTTAAATGTGATTAAAAATGACCATTTTTAATCATTCCTAAAAATCACACTTTGACAAAATTTAAAACGTATGATTCATATATCACACATAAAAAATGTATAGTGCATGAATACTTTGTTTTAGCTATATTGATTTAGACTTGGGTATTTGAAGGATGTTGAAACTTGATTGTTCTTGTTAGAATGTTCTGTTTGAATTACTTTCTTCGTTCGGAGATGAGTTTTGAGATAATTGCTATTTGCTTTATTTTGGTATGTTTCATGATATTGATAATATGTTGTTTTGATTTTTTTTAGGTTAATTTTATAACTTTATCACTGATCTTTGTGATTTTATTGTTCTAAAATTAGTGGCATTAGATAATGTATTCAATAGAAATAATGTGTTGGAGTTGGTTGTGTTTGGCATGGTTGTCTCTTGTACATGTTTGTGGTTGGTCTTGAATATGGATTCAACTGCTTGCATGCTTTGTTGATTGACTCTGCTTAAGTGTTTGGAGGAACTAGGGTTGTTTTGTTGTTCTTGAAAACAGAGAGGTAATTGTAGGGGCTGATTTTTAGTGGTTGGGTGTATAATTGTAGTGGCTAATGTTGGAACTGTTGATGTTTGTTGTCATATTGAGGCTTGATTGTTCTATGCTATTACTTTGTTGTATCTTTTTCGTATGTTTTGTATGATTGTCATCTTGTGAACCTGCTACTGGTGTGTCACGACCCAAACCCGCCTCTATAGGTTTAGCATCGTAACCGGCCAGTAATCCTGGGATTACCGAAGGCCTCTGAGACAAATTAACATAATATAAGGGGCTAGCGGAAGCAAATAACAAATATACAACGTCCATTGAACTGTGCAGACTTATATGAGACAGAAAAATTTTAAACTTTTTATATGCATATATACACAACATCCCCACGTCATAATATATATACAGAACAGACAAAAAGACTTAGCCCCTTTTTCAAAATACACAAGACTTGTTTAACCAAAAAAAAAAAAAAAAAAAACAGAACTTAAACTTTAAATCACATAGCGATAAACACTTGACATATCCGGAACCTCCACGGGAGGCACATAGGTTGGTTGACAAAATAGATTCTAGGCAGATGCCTCTAAGCCTGGTCATGCGCCTGAGCACTTACATACATAAATAATACAGTGAGCTAAAACCCAATGAATAATAACAGAGTAAAGGGTTTTAATGAATGATGTCCGTATCGAATTCAGAAATCAGATTTCAAATCTCTTATCAAATCAGAAACATAGTCATATTCATGTTCATATTTATATTCGTATCAGAAATAGAGTCATATTCATATTCATACTCAAATCATGTGTGGCACATTTTCCTTAGCATAACATATCATGTTGGTCAAGCATAGTAAGTCTCATAATGGAACCTCCGGTACCGGGTAACATATCTGTGCCACGGTATTGTTTCCCCCGGGCGAGGGCCTGTGCCACGGTATTCATTTCCCCCGGGCGAGGGCCTCATGACCATGTGCCTCAGTATTATATCCCCTGGGCGAGAGCCTCTGCTAAGGATGCCACAATTACATTCAAGAAAGTTCGGCAATCATTCATTTATACAAACATTACATTTTGGAAAGCTTGTTGTTACATATCATCATTAGAAAGTAAATAAAGTTAAACATAACTTTACGAAGTTATTACTCACAGATGGCTGCAGAAGCAATCAGACAGACTAGACATATCAAATAAATCAAGCAAACAATGGCGCGTGACCTACACAAGCACATAACATATACACATTGAAATACAACATTACTCCATCGATCAAACTTGACTTTCCTAATCTTTTTCGTCTATCTAAATAGTCTGAAGTTCTACTACGCTTATTGTAACGCCCTCAAAATAATAACATTAAAATCCATCAATTTAGACATGCATTGATACAAAGATAAATATTCTTCTATTCATTTGAGTAGTTCATTACAATGAGTATTACATGTTAACAACAAAAGCAAATGCCCTACAGGCTTACAGCTTTCCTAGTTAACACTTGGTTACAAAAAGGAGAGTACTAACTCAAATACACATTAAGCCCTTGGCTTGGATTTACATGTAATACATCCAAAAGATAACAAAACGACAAAAGTCTGTCTGCCCCTTGCCTCCCAAGCTATGTCCTTGAAGGTGGCATACTACCTGTATCTAAAAATGGTGTCCCATAAAGGGTGAGCCACAACCCAGTAGAAATACACTAAACCAGCTATGAACAATGGCTAAAAGATTAGCAGTTGATAAATGGTCAACACAGATACATCCACATATATCACACTCGGGTTTCATGACATTAAGTCCATGTTACATTTCATTTCCCATTTCTTGTTCAACTTTGAGTTTGAAAACAAGGCTCAACACCTAGCCAAATAACTTAATGAGATTGAGACTCATCTTTAAAACACTTTCAAAATTCATGATGGATACACATTCTAATACTGTATCGATAACACATAAACCATTCCCACACTTTACGAAAGATACACATTTCGGTGATGTATCAACATAACATAGAATCACTTCTATATTTCACAATTGATAACGATATACATTTTAGTGCTATATCAAATCAATTCGAATACTTCCATAATCAACACTTGATACACATTGTAGTGCTGTATCAATGTCACACAAAATCCGGTTTAGAGGTTCATCTCCTATCTTTCCCTAAACCGTGGAGTACATCCCCTATCTCCTCCCACACAACACATGTATATAAACATAGATCATATACAATCAATCAATACATAAAGTCAATGTATTATTCCAATCGCTATATTCGATAGCATACTCAATTGATCATTAGTTTCAGTTTGCCTAATCATCATGCATTGTCTACAACAATCAAGACTATCCTCCATCGATAGCCCAAAGCAGTTATTTCTATACCGAAAATAAATGCACCAAATGGATATATAATCAACATTTCAACTAGGTGAACGATGAATGAATCTAACTCCACCCTTTAATCCCATACACATCCAATCCCAACATTCTCAATTCAATCACTCTTTTCTTTAAATTAATTATACCAATTAATTTATCAATGTAATTAGGGCATTTCCCACAATTAGCATCACAACCCCAAGGTTCCATTTTCACTAATAATCCAATATTGATCTCAATTATCTATGCTAAACATGCATATAGGTTTATATAAACAAAACCCCAACTTTTGTAAAATTACACAAAAGGCCTAAACTTCCTCATAATTACACAACAACCCCCGACATATCAAAATACTAAAATTCAAAGACAAAGCTCATAAAGAGGAGTAGGATATCCCTACCTCGAAGTTAGAGCTCAAACGGAGAAGAGACCAAGACCAAAGTGCTCCAAACTCCAAACTTTTCGGATCAAAACGACGCCCTCGACGATCAACACAACTTTTACAAAGGCCGACAGAAAGGGAAGCACTCTAACTAGATCAAACCCTAGAGAGAAGGGAGTTTCTAGAGAGAGGAGCTCTCAAAATGGCTTTTTGAAAAGTAAGAGAGAGAGGAATTGTAGAAAGTGATTCAAAAATGCCCAACTGCTATCTGATATACGACAGGTCCATTCGAGTGGAAGACACAACGCTCGAGCGTCAAGAACAAGAAACATGGTCCGCTTGAGCGCAAAAAGGCCCGCTCGAGCGCGAAAACCAGTCCGCCTGAGCGTAGATTCCTCCATTCCAGAACTTTCATAGACAAAACACTACTTGCTCGAGCGCCAAAAGGTCCACTTGAGTGCAACCCGCTCGAGCGTGAAAAACACACCTGTAGAAGTTTTGCAGAGGCACAAAATATTGAGAGTGTGTAAACTCCGCTCGACCGCAAGAAGACCCGCTCGAGCGTACAACCAAAAGGGAAACTCCGCTCGAGCATACAACCAAAAGGGAAACTCCGCTCAAGCGCAGAATTGCCCGCTTGAGCGTAACACCAAAACTCTAGGCAATAACACTTGAGACCAAGACTCAACCTACCTGCTCGAAACACGCCCAACACATCCTAAAATTCAAACATAGGGAATTAAAGGACAACAACAAGATACACAACTACAAACTCCACGAAACCAAAGTCCGGAGTACAACAAATACAGAAAAGAAAAACCGGGATCGCTTATTCTTTCTCATTCAAATAAACCGAGTTCTTATTTCACATATTCTTTCATTACTAAGCCCTTCCTTTCCAAATAGATTGATCTTTTACTTGACTTCTTAAACAATTACCATTAGATCAATGATTCATTCTCCAACTAATTAATCTATGTTGATTGGTAGCTTATTAATTTTTATTAAGTCATAAATCATGTCTAGAATGCCTTGGGAAGAGATGAGAATAAAAATGTGAACTAAATAAAATTTTCAAAATATGCTGAAAATAGGTCTTCGCTCGAGCGCCACATTGGTTGCTCGAGCGGACTGTAAAATTTGAAAAACTACTGGGAGGTCGATTTTCACGCTTGAGCGAGACTTCCCTCGCTCGAGCAGACAGTGTAAATTCTGCAATTTTCAGAATTGTAATTGAAGTTCAAATTTGATATTCAAAGCCCCAAAACCTGTAATTGTGGTGCACAAAATGGAGAACCATTGTATGATTTGGTAAACACTTTTATTTAGAAAACATTCATTCAAAATCATGTTCCAATTGTCCAAATTTAGTTTTAAATCATCTTATTAATATCAACCCACAATTCTAAAATATAAATTAAACTTCCCAACCTCTTGAAATTCCATGATGTATGCAATACAAATAGATCCAATTTTTATTATTGATAACAAAATCAACTTAACTATGAATTACACAAATCAATTTCTTAGAAATTCAACTTAACTCAATTTCTAACCAAAACTTAATTTATAATCATGGGTGTTCTAAAATGCATCTAAATTGGATAAAATTCTTAAATTAAATCACATGCATGGATTAAATATAAAAAAAATCCAATTATAAAATTAAAACTTTAGGATTAGTTCCAAATTTCCATAAACTTGATTTTAGCTTCAAAATCATCATTTCCTTATCAATTTCCTTCTAATCCCATAAAACCGATTTCTAACTCTTTTCTATCCCCTTAAATTATGAAATTGAAATTATAAAACTCTTAGAAAGTATTTGCATGTGTGAAATTATAATCAAAATCAAACCACCTACATCAAATCCCTTTAATTCAAAATAAAGCCCAAATGTTCATGAATTTATAATTTACCACAACTTGTTCTTCTTATATCCAAACATGAAATTAATTCTTCAAATCTCCTAAAATTTCATTGATGCATGCAAAGATGAAGCCCAAATTTATGAGGAAAATACAAATTAAACTTAAAATAATTAATTTCTAATTTATTTTCCATAATCATGAATCTAATTTAATTCCATCATCTTCTTGCTAATTTCTTTCCAATTACATGAAATTGAACCAAAATCCCTTTTGATTTCAAGTATTAGGTGTAGAAGAATTAAACAAGAAATTTACCTCAACTTGTTGAATTTTTGAGCTCTCCCTCAATCTTTTATTTTTCCTTAAGCTTTCTTTTCCTTATTTCTCCTTTGCTTTCTTAGTTGTTCATCTTGCATTTCACTCTCCAGCAGCTCTTTTCCAGATGAGTTCTCTCTCCCTCTCCCAGTTTTCTTTCTTCCTCGGTTTTCATCTCTTTTTCTTTTTGAGTTCATTGACTCTTTCATCACATTTTCTATAATGCGATAAGATCCTCTAGAGTGCATTCTCTAGAGTGATCTTCTAGAGTGATCGATCAAGGGCTGAGATTAAGTCTCACCAAAACGACGTCGTTTTGGTGAGTAATTTCAAAAAAAAAAAAAAATCAGATTTCAAAACATCCCATACGTTCCCGTTCCTGTGAAGCAAGAGAGAGAGAGAGAGAGAGAAGGTAAAAGAATTCCTAGAACTTATTGGTTTGGTTGATGAATTCAGGGGCTTTGGTTGATGCAACAAAGAGAGATTTGCAGAGAAAGATTGAGTAGGACTTACTTGGATTTGGGTGGATTGGAGATGTTGGATCTGGAATTAGAAGATTGGGTTTGTTGGATGAAGTCTGGTTCCTCCATTGATGAACTGAACTCCTCCTCTTCAATTGAAACTCAAACCCAGTTCCTCCATTAATGAACTGAGCTCATCCTCTTCAATTGAAAATCAAACCCAATTTATCCAACTTAAACTCAATTACTCAAACCCAGTTTATGCAACTCAAACTCAATTTTTCCTCTTCGATCTTCAATTTATCAAACCCCATCCAACCATAACTCCCAAATCAAGAAAAACTTATTAATATAAAAATTAAAAAATCCAAATCCAAACACAACAATAATTTTCAACCTTTCCTACAAACCCACAGGAAAATAATCTGTAGCGACCCTAATTTTCTTTAGTCATTATTTATTATTATTATGGTTATTATTATCTTATTTTATTTTTGACTTTATTAATTGTGTGGTCACATGAGAGTTAATGTAATATTTAATGGATTTAATGTTGTAATTATTAATTGTGTGGGTTACATGAGAATTTATTGTGATATTTAATGAATTTAATGTGGTGATTAATTAATTTAATGTGTTATTTAATTATATATAATTAATCTAAATCTTTAAATATTTATGTTTGTTATATAAAAAAAAAAGGGTGTTATATATACATATATAATCTTATATTTATATATATTATAATCATGTGTATTATATTATATTATATTATATGATAGTCATATTAGATTGTATTAGGAAATTAGGTTAATATATATATAATAAATTATAAGAATTCAACTAGGTTTAGGCTTATGAGTTTACACGGAATCATAGCAGCCACGGAAAAAAAAAAAAAAAAAGAGAGAGAGAGACGGCTGGTGAGAGGGAGAGAAAAGAAGAAAGGAGAAAAAGTTAGGGTTTTGTTTTGGTGGCTCCATTAGTTTTCCAAATCATTGTTTGAACTTCAAAATAATATTGTGAGTACAAACCCTATTTTTCTTGATTATGTTTGATTCGTTAGTTTATTTATTTATTTATTTTATTAGGTTGATGTGATTTGATATTTTTGTATGTGGATGTAGAGGATGAATTAACTTAATTATTTTGATTAGTGTCTATGAGATGTTTAGGGTTTTTAGATGAGTGATTAATTTTATTTAATTTGATTAGTGGAACGTGTAAAATTTAGGGTTCTCAGATGATTGATTTATTTTAATTAATTTGATTAGTGATATATATTAGGTTTAGGGTGTTTAAATGATTATTGATTTTATTACTTTTTTTTAGATGATTGATTAATCTAATTATTTTGATTAGTGTATATGCGATATTTAGAGTTCTTAGATGATTTATTTATTTTAATTAATTTGATTAGTGGTACGTGAAAGGTTTAGGGTTCTTAGAGGTTTGATTAATCTTAATTAATTTGATTAGTGATAGTTGCAAGGTTTAGGGTTCTTAGATGAGTGATTAATTTTAATTAATTTGGTTAGTGGTACGTGTAAGGTGTAAGATTTTTAGATAATTAATTGATCGTAATTATTTTGATTAATTGGGTATGTAAGGTTTGAAATTTTTAGATGATTGATTAATTTTAATTATGTTGATTAGATGTATAGGTAAGGTTTAAGATTTTTAGATAATTAATTGATCGTAATCATTTTAATTAGTTGGGTATGTAAGGTTTGGAATTTTTTTAGATGATTGATTAATTTTAATTATGTTGATTAGACGGATATGTAAGGTTTAGGATTTTTAGATGATTAATTGATTGTAGTAATTTTAATTAGTTGAGTATGTAAGGTTTGAGATTTTTAGATGATTGATTAATTTTAATTATGTTGATTAGATGTATAGGTAAGGTTTAAGATTTTTAGATAATTAATTGATCGTAATTATTTTGATTAGTTGGGTATGTAAGGTTTAGAATTTTTAGATGATTGACTAATTTTTAAATTATTTTGATTAGACGTGTATGTAAGGTTTAGAGTTTTTGGATGATTGTTTGATTTTAATTATTTGAATTAGTTGAGTATGTAAGGTTTGGGGTTTTTATTTTGGGTGACTTTATTAATTCTTTGAGTGATTCTTTGATCTTCAAAAATAATTTTAAGTACAAAACCCACTTCCCTTGATTTATGTTTAATTCGTTGTATTTATTTTTATTTGTTTGATGTTAGTTTGATTTTGTTTTTACATAAAGATGATAGATTAATTTTAATTATTTTGATTAGTTGTGGATATAAGATTTAGGGTTATAGATGATAGATTGATTTTAATTATTTTGACTAGTGGTGTATGTAAAGTTTAGGGTTCTTAGATAAGTAATTGATTTTAATTACTTTGATTAGTTGTGTAGGTAAAGTTTAGGGTTTTTAGATGATTAATTAATTTTAATTATTTTTATTAGTTGTGTATGTAAGATTTAGGATTTTTAGATGATTGATTGATTTTAATTATTTTGATTAGTTGTATATGTAAAGTTTAAGATTTTTAGAAGATTGATTGATTTCACTTATTTTAATTAGTTGTATATGCAAGGTTTATGTTTTTTTTTTTTATGTATTTATTTTATGGATTTAATCACCCTCATAATTATGTGAAATTGGAATAAAGTTAGAATCCATAAATATTGGTTAGAGGATGGATTGATTCGTTGTTTTTATTTATTTATTTTTAATTGATTTTGTATTTGCATGTAGATGATGGATTTATTTTAATTATTTTGATTAGTAGTGTATGCCATGTTTAGGGTTTTTATATGGATTTATTCTATGGTTGTAATCATATTCACGGTCATATGAAATTTAATAAATTAAGAATTCATAAATAAATTCCTTGTATTCCACCATGACTCCATGGATTGTTATTTTATTTGAGTGATGGTGAGAAAAAGTGTATAAAAAAAGTGAGGATTATGAGAGTTGTTTGATGCCTTATGCCCGGCATTGTTATATTTGTCTCATGATGTCGATGAGATGTTTATATATATTGTTGCCTCGTTCTCATGAGTAGACGAGTGCTTTGATTTGCGCGCGTACATATATGCTAACCATCCGGGGAGTGTGAGTCAAACTCAGGACGATATCCCCGTGCAAGTTTGGCTTCGGAGTGGGTTAGGTATACGGGAGGCACATGGGATATATGTAGGCCGAAGGAGGGCCAGTTGTGGAGTCAAGGTACAAAGAATTAATTATGAACTTGTATGTTAGTTCGAATTGTCTTAATTGAGTTAAGGTACAAGGTAGTAATTATGAACTTATATGTATAGTTCGAATTATATTGATGGAGTTAAGGTACAAAAATTGAATTATGAGTTTATTGATTTGTACATCTTGAAAAATAGTAATCGGCCTCAATAAATTATGAAATTTGAGTAGAGGCATGTATACGTGATTTTGGACAACTTTTGTGTTGTAGCTTTTTATTAAAAAGATCGATTAGAATTTATAATCGGATGACTTTGGTTATTGTCGGTTTGATTCATTTTGGTAATGCAGATTTTATAGGCTGTTTTAACCCACGAAACGAGCTTATTTTTATTGGTTTCGCGTAAACTGAAGTAAAACATTATTCTGCACACTTTTCATGTTTTGAACTTTTTCAAAAAAAATCATCTTAGGGCAGTTTTGGTTCGTTTTCATATTCAGATTTTTCGATTGAATTTTGTCTAGATTTTCATATCAAGTTTTTCTCTTAACTTGTTCGGTTTCTGTTAAATTCGTTCGCGTTGTCTTATAGGAAATTTGATTCTGTACAACTTTCATTCTTTGAGTTTTGATCAATTCGAATTATTTAAGTGTGAAACGGTGTAACTTTATATTTGTTTTAATAAGTTACTTATGATTAAATTATACTAACTTTATTTGTTTTGCAGGATGGTGGGTCTTACTAATTTTTTTATGCAGGGCTGACCCACCATATTTTTATTTCTATTTTGTCTATTTTATAATCAATTTATATTTCGTTGTGTACGGACAAGAAACTAAATGCCACCGTATCTCGAGAAACTACCCATTCGTCTCGGTGCGGTTAGAATTACTTGTCTTGTCCCATGATATGAATTAAATGTATTTTTGTTTGTGTCTGGTGGACACGTGGGTGTTGATTCTTGTACTCATACCAGTATACCTGTATACTGACCCGTTTTGTCTCTTGGCAACTCGGGTGCGTTCTGTTTGAGCGCAGCTGAGCTTCCTTTGCAGGATTAGTAGAGGCTTTGGTGGTGACAAGAAATAACTATGATCGTAGGACATGTCGATTGGATTTCTTTTATTTTCTCATGTTTATGGTGTTAGTAGTTTATGTATTTTTATTTTCTTTTATGACCTTAGTATTTTGAAAATTTGGCATGGGTTGTAACCTTACTTCATTTAAGTTGTTTTGGTTAGTTGTTGCTACCTTAAAGTTGAGGTATTTATTAGTTATGAGATTATGGTGGATGGTTTTGTTGGTGTTTTATTGTTACTTTAATGTTGAAGGTATTGGTTAGTTATAGAATTATGGTGAATGGTTTAGTTTGTGTTTAGTATTTTTGTTTCACCCCTAGAATTTGGATGATGGAATATTGATTGGGGTTTAATCCTAAGTTAATATTTAATTGTCCAAATTTTGGGGGCGTGACATAATCCCAAAGAAAAAAAGAGCATTTGGCCAAATTTCGTCAAAATTAGTTTTTTTTTAGCGAATATTGTTTGATTTATTCGTGCATATTCGTTGGGATTGTTTGGTCGGTGAATTCGACAATCTCGATCGATTCAGGGAAATTCAATAATGGGTTTCCGTAACAAAGTTGATCGCCTCCGTGAAGTTTCCGGCGGTGAAGGCAGAAATCGATGAGCACGGAGAGAGGAAAAAGGAGAGCAGAAAATGAAAGAATTTTCTTTTTCTTCACCAAAGTAATCTCAACCTTTAATTTTATTAATGGGACACGTGTCAAGCCCTAAAAAATCACTCTAGAGGATCACTTCACCCATATCACTCTAGAGGATCCTTGCGCTTCTATAATACTCACATCCCTTGTTTTTGGCCTTATTACATGTGCACACACACACTCTCATAGCACTTCCAGCACAACACTTAACATGCACACACCCACAGGATTTTCTTTGCACACCCACACCTAAATACACCCTCAAATTTAGATTGTTTCATAAGACAATTTATGCTTAGGATTTATTTAATTAAGCAACACTTAGTCTTAATAAATTTCAATTAGCACATCAGTAAATTAATTATGACAAATCATAGATCTCTCATAATTTAATTAATCTAATTGATTTCCATTAGAGCCTAATTAATTATATTTAATTTTATTAATCCGAATCAGATTTTTAGTCAGACTCCCAAAAGGCTCCAAATATTAAATTAAACTTATTATCATCCTCAATTTTGATTTCCCACATCATTTAGACCTTCAATTTTTGATCAGACACCAAATCTTTGTCAATAAATTACACATTCAAATTGGACCTCCCATAAATGAATTTAATTCACAATAATCATAATTCTCAATCCTCATAATTTAATTAACTTGATCAACCCCAATTAGGATCTAATTTATCGAATCTCAATTTTACTAAATTGAAACGAATATTTAATTAAACTTCCAAATGGGTCCATAATTAAGATTAACTTGATTCAACTTTTTAATTTCACTTCCTTAAGCTATTTGGACCCTCAATATTTAATTCCAAAATAAACCTTTAATAGAACCATATATGAGTCAGATCCCACAATTCTCATAAATCTCAAATTAAATTATAATACTCAGCAATTAAATTTCAAATCCTCATAATTAATCCAGTACTAATCATTATACATGATGGAGTCGTTACATGGTGGGTTGAAAGTGTTTGCACATGATTTTTGTGATTTTGCTATGATGTAATTTTTTGCACTTCTTTTTTCCTTTATTGATGTAATGCTTTGATTTCATTAATAAAAGGTTTTGTTTGCTGATAAAAAAAAATTAAAAAAAAAGATTATCTTTCGTAATTTTAAAAATTACATGCTACCCCCTACACATTTTTAATTGCATAATAAATTACTCATTTTATTAATAAATTATTAAATCAATTGACAATTTTTAATGATATCAAAAATTTATTCTTGATAATTTTATTGTTATATCGGAAGGTAATTAAGAATTTTATTTTATTTTGGTTAATTTTGTAAAAAAAAATTCTAACAATGAGATATTTGTAATTTTCAAAATCACAAGGGATAATTTGTATTTTAAATAAATCTCAAGAGGTGTATTTATAATTTATCCAAAAAATACTAGTGGGATGTCATTTTCAAAGTTAAGATTTTTTTTTTTTTGAAAAATATTTTGTTTGTTCCAAACAAAGAAAAATATTTTTTTGAAGGGTAAATTACATAAACACTCCTTGAGGTTTGCTTAAAATACGAATTGCCCCCTGTGGTTTGGAAAATTACAAATACCTCTCTATTAAAAATTTTTATTTAACAGAATTAATTGAAAAAATAAAATTTCTAACTGTTCAGCTATACAATAATAAAATTATCTGAATTATTAATTGAAATCAAATTTTAACATTATTAAAAATTGTTAATTAACTTGGTGATTTATTAATAAAAATACCTATTTGTTATGAAATTAAAAATTTTAGAAGGCATAATGTAATTTTTAGAATCAAAAGGGGTAATTTATAATTTAATTGAACCTCAAAGAATGTGTTTGTTATTTACCCTTTTTTGAAAATATTTTTTGGTGTTAACAAAACACCGAAAATTTAAACGTAAAAAAGAAATTTTGCAAAAACATTTTATATGAAAACTATTTTATGATGTCAAATGTTTTATATCGAAATAAACAGAGCCGAGTAAATTATAAATACACTTTCTAAGATTTGATTAAAATATGAATCACGTTCAGTGGTTTTGAAAATTACATTCCACCCTTTGATATTTTTAATTTTATAACAAATTATTTATTTTATTAATAAATCATCAAGTTAGTTAATAGTTTTTAATAATATTATAAATATATTTCAATTAATAATTTAAATAATTTTATTATTATATAAAAAAAATTATAAATTTTATTTTGAGTCATGATAGAGACCCTCTCCAATCATCACCTCATAACTCTACACACACGTAACGGGTGGTGATTGGAAAAATAAAATAAAAAAAAAAATATAACCAATGAAAAAGAGAGTCAAAGGAGCGGAGAGAAAATGGGGCATGAAACAGTTTTGTAACCTATATTTTAAGTAAACATCCAGCGCTTATATCAAACCCGTTTAATTGATCGTGTCTATACCTCATACCATTCAACCTCCCACAAAATGTAAATAAGTGGTCAAAATGAGGTAGAAAAGTAAATTGGATGCACCATAAATAGAGGGCTTTGAGACAGCAACTAGGGTTAGGCTCAAAGAATGAATGAGGCTCCTAGCAGAGAGATTGGGAAGTTTCTGAAGGTGGTTGACCCTCTCTGCAAAAACAAGATGATCGATCAAAGATCATCAGGGCCGATGATTTCACTCCAAAATCAACAGACCTCTCTCTCTCTCTCTCTCTCTGCGTGTGTGTGTGCGCAAGTGGAAGGTTGGATCATATCCACCTTTTTCTTGATAAAAAACAAAAACCAAACCATAAATAAATAAATAAAACAAATAAAACTTTCAATGGGGTTTGAGGCTGTGATGGCACTACCCTCTTGGAGCATTGAAATGAATAATTTCTCCTGGGAAAAATTAGAGGCAGTGACGATGGATTTCTTGAGCGGGGCATTGAGAACCCGACCCGTTTCTTGGCTGGGCAACTCGGAGGGTTTGTGTGAGATTTCTTCTCTCTGTTACAGGCAACTGTTGTTGCAGCCATGGCGTAGTCGCGTTCTCTCCTGATACCGGTCTGAGCCTCACTTTTTTGTTTTGTTTTTTTTTTTTTTTAATTTTTCATTATAATATTGGGGTACTTACGTGTAGGTCCTATTCACTAGACTTATTTACCTACAGGTCCTAATTAATAAATTTAACATTATAAAAACAAAAGATTGATAAATTTATCACTATAAATTTATTCATAAAAATAAAAAGACTGATAAATTTATCACTATAAATTTTTTCATAAAAAAAAAAGACTGATAAATTTATCTTTATCACTTAATAAATTTATCAAATAGGACTTAATGGGTAATAAGTCTCTAAAGTAGGACCTATTGGGTAATAAGTCTCCAAAGTAGGACCTATTGGTAGTTTACCCTATAATATTCAGATTTATTAGGGTTCGTTTAGGAGGTAGATTGGTTTTTTTTTTGGACGATTTGGTTATTTTAATTTGGGCTTCACAAAGTTTGTTTGTGACAGGGATAGGCCCACAAGGACCACGGCCCACCATGAGTAAACCCAAGCCCACCATTTAGACCTCATTACACAACCTTGCCTGAGATGGAACCGAAGCAGAGAAAGGCCAATGATGCTTTCGGACACGTGGCGGGGTGCGAAGCGATCCATGTCGGCAGACAAAGATCTCGCAGTTATTGTCACAAAGACATCACCATTAATGCAACCCATCACCGCATTTATTGCGACAACACCCTCAGTAGGAATAGCGCCTCCTCACCCGAACAAGGCGAACCACAGTATAAGCTTTTCGGGGAAGGTCGAGCAGACAAATAAATGATTACCAAAGGATATAAGCAAAGCTCGAAGACAAGAAGAATGTTAAGTTTTCCATCCCCTCTCTCTCTCTCTCTCTCTCTCTCTCTCTCTCTCTACATTTTGTCCATCACCTTTTCTAATTCATACACCGGAGGGTTCGCCGGGGGACTACTCCGTTCCCCGATTGGACTTGTTTGCAGGTTATCCAGTGGGCTTGAGGAGCTTGGATCAGTCCAACCCATTCACGAGGACTCACTGCATCATCAGTTGGCGCCGTCTGTGGGAAACCGGTTTGTCCGTGCGCCAGTTGTGTTCATTGCCGCCGGAGACCCTTTCCCAGCAACCTATTTCACCTCATCCGTTACGTGCATGGTAACGACCAGATCCATGGCTTCCCACCATAACGCTGCCGATCACCAGACCGACCCTCTCAATCCGAACAACCCACCACAGTACTTCATCGAGCTCACCAGTAGCATCAACCGTATGGCCGAACAAAACCAGGCCTTAATCAACGCTCTGCTCCAACGAAACCTCCCTGTTCCTCCACCACCTCCAGATATTCCACCCCATCCAGAACAAGTTCCAGGCCATGCTGCCCAACAACCCAATCCTCCCAACTCGGGGGGCTTGCAACCCCCTCACCCACATATACATCCTCCTCCTCCACCCCCACGTCCATCAGTCATAGCCCGGCTCAGGAGAAGCTAGCAGCGTCCAGCATCTATCTCCCTCTGGTGGTGACAACATTCCCCTTTGGGACACTGAACTCCGAGCCATGAAACTCCAACTCCAAGGGGTCATGCAAAGCATCCAACATAAGCCCTCCACCACAGCAAACTCCCTTTTCGTCGCCTCCATCCAAGACAAACCCCTACCCCCCAAGTTCAAAATGCCTACCATCGACCCCTTTGACGGAACAACCGACCCCATCGACCACCTGGAGACCTACCGTACCCTCATGATCCTCCATGCTTTCCCTGACGAAATCATGTGCCGAGCCTTTCCCGTGACACTGAAGGGGTCGGCTCGGCTATGGTTCAGCCAGTTGCCACCAGATTCGATCTCCACATTCCAACACCTCAGTGACTCCTTCCTGAGCCACTTCATCGGGGCCCAACGCCAGCGACGTCCGGCGACCCAACTCCTCAACATCCGTCAGACCGAGGGGGAATCACTGCGCAGCTTTGTCACTCGCTTCAACACCGAAGCCTTACAAGTCGCTGAAAATGACGATAAAGTCATCCTCACAGCCTTCATGGCTGGTCTGCGGTCATCCGATTTTCTCTTCTCCCTCTCCAAGAACCCCCCGACATCCATGGCAGCCTTGCTCTCCAAAGCCCAAAAGTATATGAACGCCGAAGATTCTCTAGCCGCTCGGCAAGACTCCACAACTAAATATCTGGCCCCCAGAGAAAAGAGAAAAGACCAAGAACCCAAAGAACACCCTAAGATCATAACCAAACATCCCGCTATGCCGACCGAACCCCTCATTTGACCGGTCGGCCAGACTTCCGGTCGGTTCGAGCGATATACACCCCTCAATACTCCCATGGAACAATTTCTTAACCAGATCCAACGGGACTACCCCCTCAAGTGGCCTCTTCCTCCACGGAACCCTTCAAACCGTAAAGACCAGTCCAAATATTGCCGTTTCCACCAGGATCATGGCCATAACACCGACGACTGCATCAGCCTCAAAGATCAAGTGGAGACCCTCATTCGCCAGGGGCGCCTGAGCCGATTCACAGATACCCGCCCTCAGCAGAGGCAAAGGACCGAGCCCCACAGAGACAATCACAGGCATACCCCTCCACGGCGACCAGTTCAACCAGACTAGGGGCATGACCGACCCCACCAACAACCTCGGCCTCAAGGTAATCCGCCTCCGCCAGTTGGTGAAATCAGAGTTATTTCAGGTGGTCTTGCTTGCGGCGGACCATCTCGCTCAGCTCAGAGGGCAGAGCTTAGAAAGATACGACAGGGCTCAGACAAGACAGTTGCCACGGTCGACCGACCTCCCAAGCAACCCAAGCGATGGATGAGCCCATTACCTTCATGGGCGCCGATCGCAGCATCCGTTATCCTCACGATGATCATCTTGTCATCTCCATCCCTGTCAATTATAAGGTCGACGAGTCCTCATTGACAATGGCGGCTCGTCGGACATCATTTTCCTCAATCGCTTCGCCAACGAAGATCGGGAAGAAAGCTCGCCCCACTCCAAACCCTCTGGTTGGTTTCACTTGGACCGGTGACCTCTATCGGCTCCATTGATCTCCCCATCACCATTGGAGAGTACCCACGAAGTTGCTTACTTTCCTTGTCGTCGATTGCCTCGACACAACATCATCCTCGGCCGCACCGCCTCAATGCCTTCAAGCCATCACATCCACCTACCACCTTGCCCTCAAGTTCCTCGATTTTCGGGTCGAACGGTGAGAGGAGAATGCATCGTCGCCAGAGAATGTTATGTGGCCTCACTTAAAGAGGTCAAACTGAAGGAGGCAATGATCATTGAAGGACTTGACGTCCGAGATGAGGACGAACTGATCAGAGGCGAACCTGTGGAGGAACTCGTCGAAGTTAACATCGATCCCACCAACCCACTCAAAACTGCTAAAATCGGCAGTTAACTGCCTTCCCAAGCCAAGGCCGACCTTACCGCTCTCCTGACCGAACACAGAGACGTCTTCGCCTGGACTCATGCAGACATGCCAGGCATCGACCCTTCTTTCATAACCCACCGCCTCAGTATCGAGCCTCATTTCCGACCTTATCGACAAAGGCAGCGTATTTTCTATCCAGAGCGCAACAATCTCATAGCTGCAAAGGTGGACAAACTTCTCGAGGCCCAGTTTATCCGAAATGTGGATCATCCTAAGTGGCTGTCTAACGTGGTCCTGGTCCACAAAAACAATGGCAAGTGGCGTCTCTGCGTCGACTACTCCGACTTGAACCGAGCTTGTCCCAAGGATAGCTATCCTCTCCCCCGCATTGATCTACTGGTCGACGCCACGGCCGATCATCAAATGCTCAGCTTCATGGATGCTTTCTCAGGATACAACCAAATCGTGATGCACTCATCCGACCAGGAACACACATCTTTCATAACCGACCGGGGCACCTACCACTACCGTGTCATGCTGTTCGGACTAAAGAATGCTGGGGCCACCTACCAACGTTTAGTCAATACAGTCTTCCACCATCAGATCGGACGGAACATGGAAGTGTATGTGGATGACATGCTGGTTAAGAGCAAACTCTCCACCGACCACCTCGCCGACCTACGAGAGACTTTTGCCACACTTCGCAAATATCAGATGAAACTCAACCCAGAGAAGTGCGCCTTTGGCGTAGGATCTGGCAAGTTCCTGGGTTTCATGGTCAGCCAGCGCGGCATCGAGGCCAACCCTGAGAAGATCAAGGCCCTGATTGAGATGCAGTCACCCAAAACCGTTAAAGAGGTCCAGAGGCTCAGAGGCCGTGAGTGGCGACCCTCAACCGTTTCATCTCCAAGAAGCGGATAAGTGCCTACCATTTTTCAAAGTCCTGCGGCAAACTTTTGAATGAACAAGCGAATCGAAGAAGCCTTTCAACAGCTTGAAATAAAGCATGGCCAATCCTCCCCTTCTCACAGCAATCACCGTGAGCCCTCTTCCTCTACCTAGCGAGATCAAGCACCGCAATCGGCAAAGACTCATCGAGAGGCGGCTCACCAACGGCCGGTCTACTACATCGGCCGACTGCTCTCGAGGCGGAGCGAGAACTACCCCTTTTAGAAAAGCTGTCCTCGGCCTTGGTCACTTGCCTCCAGACGACTCGCCCCTACTTCCAAGCCCATTCCATAGTGGTTCTCACCGACCACGAAGAAAGTCATGCAAAGAACCCGAGCTCGGGAAGACTAATGCACGGTGGTCAAGAGAACTAAGCCGATTCGACATCTCTTATCGCCCCGGACAAAGAATCAAGGGCAAGCCGTAGCCGACTTCATCTTGGAATTTACCAATCCACCCCAACCACTAACCTGCACCCCACCGACTCCACCAAAGCCGAAGATCCTCATTGTTGGACACTCAATGTTGTTGACGGCTCGTCTCAAGGAGGAAGGGCTGGCCTCATCCTCACATCCCCGGCGTTACTTCAAATGTGCCCTCCGCTCTTGTTCATGCGGCAACAATGAGGCCGAATCTGGCATTGATAGCAGGACTTCGTCTAGCCAAAGACATTGGTGTTAGCCACATCCACATGTTCAGTGACTCCCAACTTATCGTCGGCCAGATCACGGGTGAATTTGATGCCAAGGATACCACAATGCGGACTTACAGAGACATGGCACTCACCCTTGTTCGTCTCTTCAACACCTTCCAGATCAGACACATACCTAGGGCGGAAAACTCCAAAGCAGATGAGATGGCTCACCGCCTCACGCCAATCCGACCTCAGCCATGGAGTTCGCCTCGAATACCTGACTCACCCGGCCATCTCACCCGACCTGCAAGAAGTGCAATTCCTTCAGACGGAACCCATCCCTTGGGCATCCGACATCTTCCTCTTCTTGACCACTAGAGAACTCCCAGATGACCAACAGCAGGCTGCCAAGGTCAGAGCTTGGTCGGCTAACTACATTCTGGTCGACGGCGTCCTTTACAAGCGTGGTTTCTCACGACCGTACCTGCGATGCCTCAGCCCCGCCCAAGCAACCTATGTAATGCAAGAGATCCATGAAGGAATCTGTGGCAATCATTCGGGTGGCAGGTCTCTCGCACACAAAGTACTCCGTACAGGCTATTTCTGGCCGACCCTCAATAAAGACGCCTCTGATTTCGTGCTGAAATGCGACAAGTGTCAGCGCTTCGCCAACATCCCCCATACTCCTCCCACTGAGCTGATCACCCTTTGCAGCCCTTACCCGTTCGCCAAATGGGGTATCGACCTGATTGGTCAACTTCCCACTAGTCGAGGCCAGACCAAGTTCGCAATTGTTGCCATTGATTACTTCACCAAGTTGGTCGAGGCAGAACCTCTCGCCACAATCACCGAACGGAACACCACCAAGTTTATCTAGCAATCGATTGTCTGCAGATTTGGCATCCCTCAGGCCATCGTCTCCGACAACGGCAAACAGTTCGACAATGCTAAATACCGGAAATTTTGTGCAGATCTCCAAATTCAACCATGCTTCTCTTCCCCCGGTCACCCCCAAGCAAACGGCCAAGTTGAGGTCACCAACCGCTCTCTCCTGAAGATCATCAAAACTAAGCTCGAAGCTGCTAAAGGACTCTGGGCTGAGGAACTACCGCATGTACTCTGGGCTTACCGAACCACTGCCCGGACTCCTACTGGGGAAACCCCTTTTCGCTTAACATATGGTACCGAGGCGGTCATTCTGTAGAAGTCGATCCGCCCACCCCGGTCTTACATCCAGATCTCGCCTCGGTAGAAGAACTCCGTCGGCACTGGATCTCATCGAGGAGCTCGAGAGGCTATCTTTGTCAGATTGGCTTCGTACTAGCAGAAAATGAGAACACACTACAACCGCAGAGTCCGACCACGGGAGTTCTCTACTGGCGACCTTGTCTTGAGAGAAGCAACTCTTGCAACAAAGAATCCAACCGAGGGCAAATTGGCAGCCAAATGGGAGGGGCCCTACGTGGTGAAGGCCCGACCACGGCCAGGCACTTTCCGACTTCAAGACATGGATGGCCGAGACCTTCCCCATTCCTGGAATGCTGAACATCTGAAGCGTTACTATCAATGAATCCTTACTTTTGTATTGTCAAAATTATTGTATTTTCCTTTTTCAGTACATAATACAAAAATCGACTGGAGTTCCCACTTTCTATAATTCAACTGTCTGAATGTAGCTTCCATGAAACTTTTATTTGCAGCGCCACCTTTAAAAGCCTCAGTCCGACCTGAGCGCCTACAAAAGCCTCGGCTAGACCTGAGCACTTTCAAAAGCCTCAGTCCGACCTGAGCACCTTCAAAAGCCGCGGCCAGACCGAGCACTCAAAGCCTCAGTCAGAGCCAGACCTGAGCACTTTCAAAAGCCTCAGCCAGACCTGAGCACCTACAAAAGTCTCGGCTAGATCGAGCACTCAAAGCCTCGGCCAGACTGAGCACTCAAAGCCTCGGCCAAACCGAGCACTTTCAAAAGCCTCAGCCAGACCTGAGCACTTTCCAAAGCCTCAGTCAGAGCCAGACTTGAGCACTTGCAAAAGCCTCGGCCTGACCGAGCACTCAAAGCCTCAGCCAGACCTGAGCACTCAAAGCCTCAGCCAGACCTGAGCACCTACAAAAGCTTCGGCCAGATCGAGCACTCAAAGCCTCGGCCAAATCGAGCACTTTCAAAAGCCTCAACCAGACCTGAGCACTTTCCAAAGCCTAAGTCAGCGCCAGACCTGAGCACTTGCAAAAGCCTCGGCCTGACCGAGCACTTAAAGCCTCAGCCAGACCTGAGCACTTTCCAAAGCCCCAGTCAGAACCAGACCCGAGCATTTTCACAAGCCCCAGTCAGACCTATGAAGGAAAGCTCATAAAGCAAAACACTTAGTCATGATCTGACGCTTAACCACAATTTCAAAATAATTTGACACTTAGTCATATTTTAAAGATGTTCTCCCACATTTCATTTGCAAATCACATCTTCAACCTCACATTTCAGTCTACTTTTTCAAGGTAATTTGACACTTAGTCAATATTTTAAAGATGTTCTCCCATATTTCATTTGCCAATCACATCTTCAACATCACATTTCAGTCTACTTTTTCAAGGTAATTTGACACTTAGTCAATATTTTAAAGATGTTCTCCCATATTTCATTTGCCAATCACATCTCCAACATCACATTTCAGTCTACTTTTTCAAGGTAATTTGACACTTAGTCAATATTTCAAAGATGTTCTCCCATATTTCATTTGCCAATCACATCTTCAACATCACATTTCAGTCTACTTTTTCAAGGTAAATTGACACGTAGTCATATATTAAAGATGCCCTCCCACATTTCAAGTCTACTTTTTCAAGTTTCACCTCGCTCTACTGCCTGGCACAAGCATTTGCTGAAAACATCAGTGCACAAAATAATCACAAGAAAAACAAACCAAGACCAAACCAACACAAGGGGAAATATACTGAAATCATCAACTAGAACCATAAGTGCCATTTTATTCATTCAAAAATGTGTGTACAAATTACTTACATCCCTTCTAAAAAAAAAAAAAAAAAAAAAAAAAAAAAACAACAACAAAACAATAAACCAAAACTCTTAAGTCTATTCATCATGCAGATCACCCCTCATCCTCGCTCGAAATGAGGTCAGCTTCTTCAATCCCCTCGTCCAGTGGGGTCTGGGCCACATCATCTTCCCCAATTGTTACACCACTAAAATCAAGTTCTGAGAACAGCTCCTCAGCCCTCCGTTTGAACATTTTCCACCCACTGTCCCAGTACTCTGACATTTCATGTTTATAGAAGTCCGACTGCTGGAAACTTGCAATAACATCAGACTCAGGTCTTCCCTCAGCAGTCGTCTTCGATGGGCCAGCCCCTCCAGATTCCTCCCTAGCCAAACTGGCGGCAACCGCAGCATCAACCGCTACCTGAAATTCAGGCGACCCCTTGAACTGAGCAACTGCTGCAATG
The DNA here is from genome assembly GCA_025200525.1 of Camellia lanceoleosa. Taxonomy (NCBI): domain Eukaryota; kingdom Viridiplantae; phylum Streptophyta; class Magnoliopsida; order Ericales; family Theaceae; genus Camellia; species Camellia lanceoleosa. The sequence continues at coordinate 49,665,989 of CM045759.1, forward strand.
CACAGATCGGGATAGGCAGCCCTTTCAGAGGCTGCCTTCGCCCTTTCTTCATCCAGCTCCTTCTGAAGGATAGCCTTCTCACTAGCAGCTTTGACCCTCTCAGTTTCCAACTCTTTTTGCAGAGCCTCCCTCTCAACGGTCCCCCTGCTCCTCTCTCCCTCCACCTCTTTCTGTAGCTTCTCTTTTTCCTCCTCCGCTCTGGCGCACACGGTTTCTAACTCTTTTTGCAGGGCCTCAACCTTGGCATCTGCCTCATCCTTTTGCCTAACGAGCTCTTCGTTGTTGCTCATGGCCTCCTCATGCCGATCGACCGCAACGGCGCACGCTCTTTGGGCCTCCTCCACCTTCTTTTGCTCTCCAGAAAGTTGGAATTCCAGCGACACCACCCGGCGGCGTGTGTCCTCTAGATCCGCTTTGACTGTTTGCAGCTCAGCATGGGCAGTTTTCCACTCTGCACTATCCTTTTTCAATTTGGCCAGCTCTACCTTGGTCTGTTCAGTCTTCGCCTTGGCTGCCCCAGCCTTCCTCAGCAGAGTCTCTGCTAGGGTAGTTACCTCCATTTGGGCGGAGCATAACCCCCTGAACAGGTCGGCCTCGTTGAATCCAGAGGCTGATCGCAGAGCCGTTTCTTCCACAATCTTGACTAGGCAGTGCTGTCGGTACTGGGATCTCTTCCTCCGGCCTTCTCGCCCACAATAGCGTGCATGATAAATGGCCGCTCCCAGACCAACTCCTCCTTCCAGGGGTGCGACCCCCTTTTGGATCTGCTCTCTCCCACTTGGCTCCGTCGCAGTCGGCCCAACTCCTACTTGCATCGTTGGGGCGACCTTCACAGCCTCCAGTGTGGGAGTGACCCCAACTACTTCTGGGGTATCTTTGACTGCAGGAGTCTCCACCACAACTGGGGTCTCCTTCAACTTCTTGGGCCCAGACTGCTCTGCCGCTCCTTCTAAGGCACTCCTCTTCTTTTTCTTCCTCTTCAGAGCTTCTCCCTCTTTTCTGGCCTTCTCCTTTAAAGGATCCACAGGGGCCCTCCGCGGCTCAAAAGTACTCAAGTCCTTTCCTCCCAACGGCTTTGGCCGAGGCCTGATCCTCTCCTTCGCAATTGGCTGGGCAGGTCGGTCGTCCTGAGCTTTCTTGAACCTACTAGCTCTGGCAAGAAGGGCTTGATCCTCAACCTCCTGCGCCTCCCTCCTCGCTTCCAACTCTGCTCGGTCCAGATCTCCTCCGGTCGGCTGAGGACCCAACCCTGCCTCAAACAGTGCAGACGGATGTACGAGTTCATCCCACCTAACCTTCTCCTTTTCCCTCCATTCTTTCACCCTTTTCACCCTCTCCTCTGCCTCAGCCCCCAACCTTGCCTCCACCGTCTTGATTGGCACCTTCCAAATGATGCGCACCCCAACCCCTCCGTTGCCAGAAACATAGAACCACCGTGCACGCCAACCCTTAATCGACGTAGGTAGACCAGCCACCAGCCCCTTCCCCACCACCGCCTGAAGTGTGACCCACGTTTCTTGCTGACCAGAGGCTTTGTAGCATGCGAAGAACTCCTCCACTGCCATTCCCCTCCCCTCATTCGCCTTCCCCACGCTTTTCGCCAAAGCAGGATTTTCCAGGCGTTGGGCATCAACTGGCCCGGCGCTACTTCCAGGTGGTTGAGCACGTCCACCACTATTTGAGGCAGCGGCAGCCTCAATCCCCCCTTCAGAGCCTCCTCGTACAGGGAGAACTCCCCTGGCCTGCTGTCCGATGGCCTCTCCGTTGATGTTGGCAACAGCAACTCCACTTCTGCTGGAATCTGGTACTTCTCGCGGATAGCTTCCAACTCCGCCTCTGTTACCGTCGATTTGTCCGCCTTTGTGTGCCAATGATCTGGCCCCACCTCACTAATCGGCGTCGGAGCTGCCACCAAGGTGGAACCATGGAAACGCATCGTCGATTCCCCCACCCTCTCCGTCCTGTATTGTGCAGCTAATTCCTCCGCATCGTCATCTCCCAGTGGATCTACCCTGACAATTGCGGTCTCTTCGTGAGCCATTTCTATGCAGTGTTTGCGAATAGCTTCTGATGCAGGTGCTAAAAAGTTGAAGAAATGCCTCAATGGAGTATCGTGAGCAACGAAGGAACTGATACTTGGAGCGTTTTCAGTTTTTGTAAAGAAGTAGGTGAATCGTATGATACCAAAAGCCCACGGTTTGCCCGTATTTCAAGGATCCAAATTAATGTTCGCCAGTTTGAAAACTCTTTCAAATCATCCGCCAAAACTGTATCATCAATGCCCATAATAATGCCCTGACGTTTCACTCCTGATCTAACGCTTGACCCTTCCCCTCCCCCGAAATTCAGCCACATGTATGGTCCAGATACACTGACTTCTGCCCTCACCTTGTCTTTTCCACTTTACCCCTCACGTGACACGCCGCCTCTTGAGCCCCGCACCCTCCTACTCGGTCGCCCTCACGGTCGGCCTCACACCCCGCCCTCACGCCTCACGCTCCACCACGCCTGCCCTCACCCCTCTCGGCCTCATGGTCGGCCTCTCCCGCTCGGCCACCTCATGATCGGCCTCCCGCCTCGGCCACCCTCGCGGTCGGCCACCACCTGCTCGCCGCCTCACACTCGGCCTCACCACGCCTGGCCTCACCCCGCTCGGCCTCCCTCACGCCAAGCTCTCCGCCGGCCACCCTCGCGGTCGGCCCCCACTCACGCCGCTCACCACGCCCTCACCTCACCTCGGCCGTCGGCCTCACCCGCTCGACCTCTCCCGCTCGGTCACCCTCACGGTCGGCCTCACCACGGCCTCCCTCACGCCTCCTCACGGTCGGTCTCCCCTGTGCCTGATTCATCTCCACTATTATTATTCCCTTCGTTGGACTAAAGCTGCACTCGGGAATGGGGGACTACTGACAGGGATAGGCCCACGAGGACCACGGCCCACCATGAGTAAACCCAAGCCCACCATTTAGACCTCATTGCACAACCCGGCACAGCTGGAGGCCAACTGAGCAGGAAAGGCCAATGATGCTCGGACACGTGGCGGGTGCAGAATAGCCCATGTCAGCAGACAAAGATCTGCAAAGTTATTGCCACAGCACATCACCATTAATGCAACCCATCACCGCATTTATTGCGACAACACCCCTCAAATTTAATGACGCCTCACCTCGAACAAGGCGATTTAACCACGGCGCAAGCTTTCGGCGGGGGGGAAGGTTAGAACGGCTGAGACAGCGAAATGATTACCAAAGGATATAAGCAAAGCTTGAAGACAAGAAGAAGGTTAAGTTTTCCATCCCCTCTCTCTCTCTCTTTCTACATTTTGTCCATCACCTTTTCTAATTCATACACCGGAGGGTTCGCCGGGGGACTACCCCGTTCCCCGATTGGACTTGCTTGCAGGTTATCCAGTGGGCTTGAGGAGCTTGGATCAGTCCAACCCATTCACGAGGACTCACTGCATCATCAGTTTGGATTGATTTTTTTGATTTTTTTGAATTTTTTTTTTTTGGAAGAAGAAATAAAATAATTATAATTTAAATGTAATATTTTATTTTATTAATTTTGTATTTTTTTTATTAATTTAATTAAAATGTTGGAAAAAAAAATTCACTTGGCAAAAGGGGATATATACTGTTGATTTTGTGATATAAAGTTTGTTTTAACCTTAATTTTTTCATTATTTTTGAGAGCTCCATTTATATATATATATATATATTTGGGAGATTTATTTATAAGTCATTTTTCAGACACTTATGGTAGGTTAAGTCCTGTGTAATTTCTTATAGAGTTTCAAGTCATATTTAAATAGCAATGTATTCCACAAGATCCTACATCAACGTAACGTGATGTGATATTTACACAAACGTAACGTAACGTGATACTTATATAAACGTAACGTGACGTGACACTTACGTAAACGTAACGTAACGTGTCACGTTACGTTTTGCAAATTTAATAAGTTTTTATTTTTTAAATTGAATGTGAAAATGTTGCTGGTTTATATTTGTGTTACGTTACGTTTCATATAAATATGATCTATGATAACATTCAATTTCCTATATAAGAAATTGAATGTTGCCATAAATCATAGGTGTCACTTTACGTTTATGTAGGTGTCACGTTACGTTATGTTTATGTAGATATGATCTATGGTAACATGCAATTTCTTACCATAGATCATAGGTGTCACGTAACGTTTATACAGGTGTTACGTTACGTATAGGTGTCAAGTTATGTTTATATAAGTGTCACGTTACGTTATGTTTATATAGATATGATCTATGGTAACATTCAATTTTCTATATATAGTTTTACTATTATTTATAATATTAACAATTAATATTGAGGGTAAATGTGTCAACAAACTTTTCACAGGATTTATGGGAATATAAATTTTTTAGTAGGACCATATATAACATAAGTCTCTCTAATAGGATTTATAAATAATTTTTCCTATATATTTTTATAATTAAAACTAAGAGGAAATGAGTATTTTAATCTAATTATTATCAATTTCATTGTATATTTTGTATATATATAATGTATATGTATTGTATATGCATAAATTTACCGTAACTATATTAAATCCATTTTTGGTAAATACCCCTTAAGTATTTTTTTAAAAATTTAATAATTTTTTTATTGTCACTATTGGAGTAAGCTATATTAAATCAATTTTTTAGTCTAAAATATTGAATAAATTTAATTTTAAAAAAAATATAAGTACAAAAAGAGGGAAAAAAAAAGTTTAATTTATTTTATTGGCAAATGTTGGGGAGTTTTTTGCACTAGTTGTGAAATTAATGGTTTAATTTATAGAATAATGCTTGGGAGCGCGAATCCGCGCCCCCCGAATCCCCCGAAATTTGCAAACGACGAGAGAGAGAGAGAGAGAGAGAGAAGAGGGGAGAAGCTCGGAGCTCGTCGCAGAGGAGGAGCTCGTCGCCGCCGCCGTCGCGTCCGATCGTCTCGGAGCTCGTCGCAGAGGAGCTCGTCGCCGTCGCCTCCGATCGTCGCCCCTGCCCCCGCCTCCGCCCTCCGCCCCCCGCCTCCGCCCCCACCCCGATTCTGTGAGCCCCCTCCAGTCCCTCCTCCTCCTCCTCCTACTCCCCCTCCCCCTCCTCCTCCTCCTCCTCCCTTCTTCTCCCTTCTTCTTCTCCCTCTTCTCCCTTCTTCTGATCTGCAAAAAAAAAAAAAAATTTCAGACGTCAAAACGACGTCGTTTTTAGATTTAGGGGGATTCGGGGAAGGGAAATTCGAGTTACGTAGCATTACTGTAATTTATATCAAACTTTCATTGAATTAATATTCTAAATTTTGATTATCATAAGGGCAATTGCATAAAAAATATTAACAATTATAATCATTTAGATTAATTCGAGAAAAAAAAATATAAAATTAATGTCAAAATCGAATCCATTAAAATTATAAAAATCAAAATAACGTAAATGTCAAAGTACATAAACTAACAATCTAATTTACACTCAACCAAAGTGGAGAAAGTAGTTTTAGGATTAGGAAATGAAGAAATGTGCTGCCAATCAATAGCATTGGCAATGGCAATAGGAGAATTAAGGGAGAATTAATGGCCTGGTGATGAGAAGTGTTGAGACAAACTAAGTTCCTATTTTCTTTTATATGTATTTCCAGTTTGGATAATGGGGAAATGAAACAGTAGTGAGCCAAAAAAGTAGTGAAAACTATATGATAAAGGCAATTTGAGTTTGACCCAAGATTTTGAGAGAAAGATGGTAAAGGAGTAGGTGGTATACCCACCACATTGTAGAACAATCTGGTCAATCTACAATCCTTAAGAGCATGAATCGTTGTTTTAGGCTCAAGATTACAAAGTGTCATTAGTAACATACGTTATCTTACTAAAAATAAAAAAACAACATCCATTATAAATTGGATTTGGATTCTTGTAAATTGGTTACTTAATTTGAGAGAGCATTTGGATTTAATAGATTCATTTTGAAACTAAGTAAAATTATCATGTAAAAAAATTAAAATAATTAAATATCAGTAGTTATATGTTTAAATCATATTTGTTTTAAAAAATTAAACAACATACATAATTTGAAAAATAATAATTTATTTTTTATTACATAAATTTGAGTCAAGCATATAAATTTGAAAAAAAAAGATTGACTAAGATTGGCTTGTGAGGTAGTGAGATTGACGTTGCTGAGAGAAACGGTGAAGAAGAGAGGAAGAGAGATAGAGGAGAGGTGAGAAATAGTGAGGAAAAGAGAGAAACAAAAGAGAAGAAAGAGGGGCGTAGAGACTCTTTGATTGTTAGGGTTTGAAATCAAAGCATCATAGACAGATAGGTATATATAGATACTTTGGTCATTTTGTATAAGCTTCTCCTTATAGACATAATATTTTAACGCGTGAATTTTAGATAAAAAAAAAAAAATTAATTTGAATTTATTACTCGAGTGCCTTGTATATATATATATAGGCGTTGTTTGGAAAGTGCCTAAAGAGGCTATTATAGCCTAAAGAAAAATTTTAGCCAAAAAGCCCACTTTTGCAAGCTTTTTTTTAAAAAAAAAAAAAAAAATAGGACTACACAGCCGACAGTGTAGGCACAGCCTACACTGTCAGCTAGAGAAGTTGTTTCATCAATGAATAAATTACGATTTTACCCCTTGATAGCAATTTAAAAAAATATTTTTTTAAGAACAAATTTGTCATTTTAATTTCAAACATCATTTCAACACATTTTTCAATACAACAACTCAAATAAAATCCATCTCATCTTCCCAAACACAAAAACTAAAATAGCCTACTACAATAGCCAAAAAACCAAATAACCTACTAAAATAGCCAAAAAACCAAATAACCTACTAAAATAGTCACTTTTCAAACGAGGCCATATTTCAAAAATGTAATCATGACAAATAGACTAAGAACCACCCACAAAAATGAAAAAAAGTATCTAAATAATTGTTCGTAGTCACTTTAGTTTCGAGTTATCTTCTAATGGGATGTCATGGAGCTCATTTCTTTTTCTTTTCTTCTTTATTATTATTATTATTATTATTATTTTTAAATTCTAATTCATAACTACTTATGCATCGCACCTTCTATTTTCAATCATATCAATAACACCATGTCACTTGATTAGGTTGAGACTAATATATCAATAACACCATCTCATTTAAATGTCCTATCTCAATGAACTGATCAAAATGTACTCAAATCATGTTTTAAAATTGTCGAGAAATTTTATATACCTGTAATTTTTTTATACTGTGGATATAATTAAGAATGTGCATAGGTCAATTTTAAAATTTTAGATTTAGAATTAACTTGATCAAGTGTATAACTGGATTAACTTGATCCAAGAAAAATTGAATTGATTTGATATCGACACGTAAGTTTAATTTTATTATATTAAATTTGACTTATTAATTAAAAAATTATTGCTATAATAAAAAATGATAAAAACCTATTATATACATGTATGAGACCATCTCCAACGGTTAACCAAACCCAGCATCAAATTTAAATTTTGATGAAAAAGTCCCATTTTCATGCTCTAACCGTTTCATCAGATTGATATCAAAATGAGATTTCAGCAAAAAAATTATCAAACTGAGAACCAGACCCAGATTTGGTGAAATCACTGTTACTGACCGTTAAAAGTGGGACACCGGTCAACCAACCGGTTGCCCGGCCGGTTGACCAACCGGTCGCCCGGTTTCCTTTAAATTAGGTAGGTTCAAACCGGTCAAAAAAGATTCAAACAGGTAAAAAAAAAATTATTTTTGCCTACCCGGTTGACCGGCCGGTCGACCAACCGGTCAACCGTTTCAATTGAGAATCTGTACAACTTGCTGTTGCTGTTGGGTGCATGTAATTGGAGTCATTAAAGAATGGCTGTTGGGTGCATGTAATTGGAGTCATTAAAGAATAAAAAAGAAGCATTTCTTGTCAAAGTATTTCTTGGAAAAGGAAGTTGAACATTGTCAAAGCTTATATACATTGTCACAGGAAGTTGAACATCTTATATACAGAAGCATTCCTGACGCTCAAGGAAGAAAGGGAATAGTGAAAGAAAAAAAGTTCAGGATGGGATAAATCACCTGATTTGTAGTGAAAGAAGAAAGAAATTCTTGTCGGTGCAGATAATAAACAACCTTATCTTCCTCCTCCTCTGCCACAGAGAAGAACATAAAAAAAAAAAAAATGGCCTTACGGGTTGACCAACCGGTCGCTTCTCCCCCTTTTGATGCTCACCGTTGGAGCGAGTGGTATCAAATTGAGGAAAGAGTGATTTTTTTACTCAAATTTGGTGAAAAGTTTGATAAACCGTTGGAGATGCTCTGAGTGGGTACATAAAAAGTAATCAAAATCAAATACATTTAGACATGTTAGTAAATTATACAAGTTATAAAATTTTGTCAAAAAAAATATCAAATCTTAAGTTGTTAAAACTACCCAAGAATCATATTGAACCAATGTGAAAATTGAGTTAACCCCAAATCAAGAAAGCTGAATTAATCTAATACGTGAATTATTTGATTCATTTGTACACCTCTAGGTATAATTAAGGCGCTTCAATCATGGATATGCGAGCTTTTGAAGAGTATTGATATCTGATATAAAAGTATTTCACGTACAAAATCTAACAAAAATTTTAGAATAAATTACACTGATCTTCCTAGAGTTTAGAAAAAAAAAATATATAGTCTCATAAGTTTGGCATAATTATATTGAACTATGTGAAGGTTTTAATTCATATAATATTTAACCCTCTTTTCATTGAAAATTCGTAGTCGTATAAATGAAAAAATAATGTTGCTATATTTTTTACATTAGAATATTAATTTTGCCTTGTATATATTGCATCTGTATTAGTTTTGATCTCTTTAACTTAACTAAAAAGAAACTCAAGATAATTATATCAAAATTATAGAATTTTTTGTAATTTTTTTAAACTTCAAAAGAGATATCAGTGTAATTTATTTAAAATTTTAGTAAAAGAATATTAATTGGTAGGAGTAACTTTGAATTCAAGGCAACCCTTTAAATGATGATATGATAGATTTGATTTGAGTTAGGGTGACTTTGAATTTCCCTCTAGGAGGAGGATATCCTCTCATCTAAACTGGATTGAAGGTACCGTTTGAGAAGGGTTAGAAGAAAGAAAGAAGTCTACCCATCAATTGTTTTACGGTCCATAATAACCACCAATTTAATTCACTTGAAATAATAATTACACATCACTAATTATGCAATTTTTTCACAATAATTCTACAAATCGCAAAATGCATGTCATGATTTCTAGCTTTTGTTATCACTTTTGGACATGTTTATTATTATTATTTTTTTGAGAAATTCAATTCTTACAATTCTTTTTTATACAAAATAATCTACAAAAATAATGCAATAGTTATAATTTTGTATTTAAAAGTCACATTGGTGGATTTTTTTATTTTCAAATGATAGGGCCAATTTCAATCACTTCATTTTGGAGGTATTATTAGTATTAGATATTTGGTGACAGTGTCAATTTAAAATGAAAAATTGCTTCAATGGAGTTGTAAGATAGTGGGCTCGTTTACAGCCCATTAGTGTCAGAATATTAGTCAGTTAGATTAATTGGATATTTATAATTCTATAATAAGGTCATATTTAAAAAAAAAAAAAAATTAAACCACTATCATAATTTTGATAATATTTTTTAAAAATAATTAGAACTCGATCATGGAGTCATGAATATCTTATTAACCTAATTTGTTACATGAATAATATATTCGACAAACTTTATGATATGAATGATTTAAATTAAAACAATCCCTCACAAGACATCACAACAATATCCCCGATTTTGCTTCACCGTACAAAACACATATTTTAACACTTTTATTGGAGCACTCGTACACCTATTAAAAAATAATAAAAACTTAAGGCCCAAAATCAAGTATAATTTTTTTTTTTATATATTTTTTGTCATATAATATAAGTTAACAAATGTTTTTAACGTTTCTATTGGAGATGCTCTTAAAAGATTTGTCAGTGGAGTTGTCTGTTAGTGTTGGTGTTAATGGTGTAAAGTGTTTGCCTATAGAATTTCTGAAACTCATAAACAAACAAGGTAAATGCGAAATGACACATGCTCGGAATAATTTGAGATTTGGTCGAGACATGAAAAATCGCGTCACAACCAATACTCATTGCTTTGCTATGTTGTACGATAGATTTCAGCCAAATTTCACTGTTTAGGCCTTCAATTGCACGATTTTGCCATTTTAGAAAATATTTATTTCTTTAATTACTTAGTCTAAATAAATCTGTTTGAGACTAGGTTATTTTCCAGTATATTTAGTTTTTATTATATTTTTGAAGATTTGAGCTTGGTATTTTCTTTTATTTAGACTTGATTAGCAAGAATTGTCTTTTTAATTTATTTCCTATTGTAATTAAACCTCTCTTTTCACTATAAATAGGAGGTGTAAGCCTTAGGACAAATCAAATTATTTTTGAAAAATTAATATATTTTACGAGAGAGTATTTCTTTATCAAATTTGTGGTTCATATTTGTACTTGATTTTCGTTTCATTAATCAGCACTGCATCAGTTAAGTTCGAACTTGGTAAGCAAACATGAAATTTATCTCTCAAGGAAAAAATTATCACTTGAGTCTAGAAAAGTGCGTGATTATAGTTGTGGTTGTGGTTATGATTAAAAAAAACTCTTGAAAAAAAATGTATACAAAAAATATTTCAAAAGTAATGTGATATTAATAAAGCAATATTTATGGCTATTTTGTTTTAAAATAAAAAATCATCTTTAAAATATATCTTTTTACATAAATTTTTTTTATGTAACTTCATAATATTTTTTATTTTTTAAATTATACAAGCATTTAATGCCTTGTTATCGGAATGAGACGTACTAGTATAATGCTTCAAAATGCATAATAACAACTCGCTCAAGTGGGCTCACTCTTAGCTATTCTCCACTAGAATTCTGAATGAATTATGTACCCCACCCAAAAATAGAAATTCAACCAATTTTTCTAAAGGGTGGTGATAGAGACCCCCTTTTTTAGACCCTCTTTTGACCCCTCTCTTCTCTCATTGGTCCACTTTCCTGCACATCCAATCACCCCTGACACATGGCAAAAGGGGGTGAGGGGGTGCCCCCAAAAGGGGTCCCAAGTATTATCCTTTTCGAAATTACAAAAACACATGACAAGTGACAAGTGACAAGTCAAAACTCGCACCACCCAAATCTGAACGCACACGAAATTAAACTCCCACAATTGGGGGTGTTTAGTAACGTTTGTAATTATAGTTTTTAATTTTTTTTAAATTAAAAAATTTCTATAATCATAAAAAAATTATCACTTGTAGGGTGATTATTCAGTAATCTCGAATTATGAATATATAATATTTCATAATTTTATGATTAATAGAGAAGGTAGATAAGTGAGATGTTGTGTTGAGTGATTGAAAAATATAAAAAGACATATTAAATGATGATTGGTTAGAAAATACAAATAAATAATACTCCAAAAATATTAAATAATTTCCCTCACTAATCGCCCCACTTCAATAACCATATTTGCCCATAATATGCGATAATCATCATTGGCCACCATCTCCCGTGTAACCATCCATTTCATTTATTTTTTAAATAAAATTTTAAAAAACCATATATATATATCAAATATGTTTTTATTTTTATTTTAACCAATAAACAAGTATAAACATATTTAATAATAAACTGTAAACAAACGACACTTAAACTTTCATGTTATGTTTAAAATTTATTTTTAGAAAATTACAAAAAGAAATTCCAAGGGTTGACCATTGTAATAAAATAAATTTTGAGTTTTTTATTTTGTCAATTTAAACCTAATATTTTGATTTGTTTTCAATCTAAACCATCCGCCTATTTTCGTTAAGTAAAACTGGCAGAAAAAAAAATATATTAGTTATTAAACTCAACATAAATGTTCATAAAATGTTTAAAATACCATTTTTCATTGAGTTTAATATGTCATTTTTTTTTTTATTTTTGCTAGTTTTAGTTGATGAACATAAACAGATAGTTTATATTGAAAACAAATCAAAAAATTAAAGTTTAAATTGACAAAATAAAAAATTTAGAGTTTATTTCGTTATAAGGTCAAATCGTGCTTTTTTATTATGTATAATTTTCCCTTTATTTTCCTTTATTTTATTTGACAGGGATAGGCCCACAAGGGCCACGGCCCACCATGAGTAAACCCAAGCCCACCATTTAGATCTCATTGCACAACCCGGTCAGTAAAACCCAGATGCAATGGAGGCCCGGCGAAAAAGGCCAATGATGCTCGGACACGTGGTGCAGAAAGCACGCGTCGGCAGACAAAGATCTGCAAAGTTATTGCCAGACATCACCATTAATGCAACCCATCACAAAGATTTATTGCGACAACACCCCTCGGAGCAGCGCCCACCCTCGAACAAGGCGAACCACGGCGTAAGCTTTTCAGGGAGGTCGAGGCCGAGACAAATGAAATGATTACCAAAGGATATAAGCAAAGCTCAAAGACAAGAAGAAGGTTAAGTTTTCTATCCTCTCTCTCTCTCTCTACATTTTGTCCATCACCTTTTCTAATTCATACACCGGAGGGTTCGCCGGGGGACTACCCCGTTCCTCGATTGAACTTGTTTGCAGGTTACCCAGTGGGCTTGAGGAGCTTGGATCGGTCTAGCCCATTCACCAGGATGCTCTGTATTATCAGTTGGCGCCGTCTGTGGGAATCCGTGCGCCAGTTGTGTTCATTGCCGCCGGAGACCCTTTTCCAGCAACCTTTTTCACCTCATCCGTCACGTGTATGGTAACGACCAGATCCATGGCTTCCCACCATAATGCTGCCGATCACCAGACCGACCCTCTCAATCCAAACAACCCACCACAGTACTTCATTGAGCTCACCAACAGTATCAACCGTATGGCCGAACAAAACCAGGCCTTAATCAATGCTCTGCTCCAGCGGAACCTCCCTATTCCTCCACCACCCCCAGATATTCCACCCCATCCAGAACAAGTTCCAGGCCATACTGTCCCACAACCCAATCCTCCCAACTCGGGGGGCCTGCAACCCCCTCACCCACATATACATCCACCTCCTCCACCCCCACGCCCGTCAATCATAGCTCCAGCTCCCGAGGGTGAAGCTAGCAGCGTCCAACATCTGTCTCCCTCTGGCGGCGACAACATTCCCCTTTGGGACGCTGAACTCCGAGCCTTGAAACTCTAACTCCAAGGGGTCATGCAGAACATCCAATATAAGCCCTCCACTACAGCAAACTCCCCGTTTGTCGCCTCCATCCGAGACAAACCCCTACCCCCCAAGTTCAAAATGCCTACCATCGATCCCTTTGACGGAACAACCGACCCCGTCGACCACCTGGAGACCTACCGTACCCTTATGATCCTCCATGCTTTCCCCGACGAAATCATGTGCCGAGCCTTTCCCGTGACTCTGAAGGGGTCGGCTCGGCTATGGTTCAGCCAGTTGCCACCAGATTCGGTCTCCACATTTCAACACCTCAGTGACTCCTTCCTGAGCTACTTCATCGGGGCCCAACGCCAGCGACGTCCGGCGACCCAACTCCTCAACATCCGTCAGACCGAGGGGGAGTCACTGCGCAGCTTTGTCACTCGCTTCAACACCGAAGCCTTACAAGTTGCTGAAAATGACGATAAAGTCATCCTCACAGCCTTCATGGCTGGTCTACGGTCATCCGATTTCCTCTTCTCCCTCTCCAAGAACCCTCCGGCATCCATGGCAGCCTTGCTCTCCAAAGCCCAAAAGTACATGAACGCCGAGGACTCTCTAGCCGCTCAGCAAAACTCCACAACTAAATATCTGGCCCCCAGAGAAAAGAGGAAAGACCAAGAACCCAGTAACACCCGGCATCATAACCAAACATCCCGCTATGCCGACCGACCTCAAGCGCCCTGACCGGTCGGTTCGAGCGATATACCCCCTCAATACTCCCATGGAACAAGTTCTTAACCAGATCCAACGGGACTACCCCCTCAAGTGGCCTCTTCCTCCACGGAACCCTTCCATCCGTAAAGACCAGTCCAAATATTGCTGTTTCCACCAGGATCATGGCCATAACACGACGACTGCATCAGCCTCAAAGATCAAGTGGAGACCCTCATTTGCCAGGGACGCCTGAGCTGATTCACAGACACCCGCCCTCAGCAGAGGCAAAGGACAGAGCCCCACAGAGATAATCACAGGCATACCCCTCTACGGCGACCAGCTCAACCAGACCAGGGGCATGATCGACCCCCCCAACAACCTCGGCCTCAAGGTAATCCACCTCCGCCAGTTGGTGAGATCAGAGTTATTTCAGGCGGTCTTGCTTATGGGGGACCATCTCGCTCAGCTCAGAGGGCGGAGCTTAGAAAGATACGACAGGGCTCAGACAAGACAGTTGCCACGGTCGACCGACCCCCCAAGCAACCCAAGTAGTGGACGGAGCCCATTACTTTCACGGACGCCGACTGTGCAGGCATCCGTTATCCCCACGATGATCCCCTTGTCATCTCCACCGTCCTCTCCAATTATAAGGTCAGACGGGTCCTCATCGACAATGGCAGCTCGTCGGACATCATTTTCCTCAACTGCTTCCGCCAACTGAAGATCGGGGAAGAAAGCCTGTCCCCACTCCAAACTCCTCTGGTTGGTTTCACCGGCAACCGGGTGACCTCTATCGGCTCCATTGATCTCCCCATCACCATTGGAGAGTACCCACGACAGACCACGAGGTTGCTTACTTTCCTTGTTGTCGATTGCCCCTCTGCTTACAACATCATCCTCGGGCGCACCGCCCTCAATGCCTTCCAAGCCATCACATCCACCTACCACCTTGCCCTCAAGTTCCCTACTGATTTCGAGGTCGGAACGGTGAGAGGAGAACAGACCGTCGCTAGAGAATGTTATGTGGCCTCACTTAAAGAGGTCAAACTGAAGGAGGCAATGATCATTGAAGGACTTGACGTCCGAGATGAGGACGAACTAATCAGAGGCGAACCTGTGGAGGAACTCGTCGAAGTTAACATCGATCCTACCAACCCACTCAAAACTGCCAAAGTCGGCAGTCAATTACCTCCCCAAACCAAGGCCGACCTCACCGCTCTCCTGACCAAACACAGGGACGTCTTTTCCTGGACTCATGCAGACATGCCAGGCATCGACCCCTCTTTTATAACCCACCGCCTCAGTATCGAGCCTCATTTCCGACCTTATCGACAAAGGCAGCGTATTTTCCATCCAGAGCGCAACAATCTCATAGCTGCAGAGGTTGACAAACTTCTCGAGGCCCAGTTCATCCGAAATGTGGATTATCCTAAGTGGCTGTCCAACGTGGTCCTGGTTCGCAAAAACAATGGCAAGTGGCGTCTCTGCGTCGACTACTCCGACTTGAACCGAGCTTGCCCCAAAGATAGCTATCATCTCCCTCGCATTGATCTACTGGTCGACGCCACGGCGGGTCATCAAATGCTCAGCTTCATGGATGCTTTTTCCGAGTACAACCAAATCGTGATGCACTCGTCCGACCAGGAACACACATCTTTCATCACCGACTGGGGCACCTACCACTACCGTGTCATGCCTTTCGGACTAAAGAATGCTGGGGCCACCTACCAACGGTTGGTCAATACAGTCTTCCACCATCAGATCGGACGGAACATGGAAGTGTATGTGGATGACATGCTAGTTAAAAGCAAACTCTCCACTGACCACCTCTCCGACCTACGAGAAACTTTTGCCACCCTTCGCAAATATCAGATGAAACTCAACCCAGAGAAGTGCGCCTTTGGCGTAGGATCTGGCAAGTTCCTGGGTTTCATGGTCAGTCAGCGCGGCATCGAGGCCAATCCTGAAAAGATCAAGGCCTTGGTTGAGATGCAGTCACCCAAAACCGTTAAAGAGGTCCAGAGGCTCACCGGCAGAGTGGCAGCCCTCAACCGTTTCATCTCCCGCGCAACGGATAAGTGCCTACCATTTTTCAAAGTCCTGCGGCAGACTTTTGAATGGACAACTGAATCAGAAGAAGCCTTTCAACAATTAAAACAGTGCATGGCCAATCTTCCCCTCCTCTCATAGGCAATTACCGGTGAGCCCCTCTTCCTCTACCTAGCAGTATCAAGCACCGCAATCTGTGCAACCCTCGTCAGAGAGGACGGCTCAGTCCAACGGCCGGTCTACTACATCAGCCGGGCTCTCAGGGGAGCGGAGCAGAACTACCCCCTATTAGAAAAGCTGTCCCTGGCCTTGGTCACCGCCTCCAGACGACTCTGCCCCTACTTCCAAGCCCATTCCATAGTGGTTCTCACCGACCAGCCCCTGAAGAAGGTCATGCAGCAACCCGAGCTCTCAGGAAGACTAATGCAGTGGTCAGTAGAACTAAGCCAGTTCGACATCTCTTATCGCCCCCGGACAGCAATCAAGGGGCAAGCCGTAGCCGACTTCATCTTGGAATTCACCAATCCAGCCCCAACAACTAATCCTCCACCCCCACCAACTCCGCCAGAGCCTGAAGACCCTCATTGTTGGATACTCAATGTTGACGGCTCGTCTCGCAGGGAAGGAAACGGGGCTGGCCTCATCCTCACATCCCCCGAAGGGGGTTATTTCAAATGTGCCCTCCGCCTCTTGTTTGCGGCCAGTAACAATGAGGCCGAATACGAAGCATTG
This sequence comes from Camellia lanceoleosa, assembly GCA_025200525.1. NCBI lineage: Eukaryota > Viridiplantae > Streptophyta > Magnoliopsida > Ericales > Theaceae > Camellia > Camellia lanceoleosa. The sequence goes on from CM045759.1 coordinate 49,682,721, forward strand.
ATAGCAGGACTTCGTCTAGCCAAAGACATTGGTGTTAGCCACATTCGCGTGTTCAATGACTCCCAACTTATCGTCGGCCAGATCACGGGTGAATTCGATGTTAAGGATACCACAATGCGGACTTATAGGGACATGGCACTCACCCTTGTTCGTCTCTTCAACACTTTCCAGATCAGACACATACCTAGGGCGGAAAACTCCAAAGCAGATGAGATGGCCCAGCTGGCCTCCGCCGACCAATCCGACCTCAGCCATGGAGTTCGCCTCGAATACCTGACTCACCCGGCCATCTCACCCAACCTGCAAAAAGTGCAATTCCTCCAGACGGAACCCATCCCTTGGGCATCCGACATCTTCCTCTTCTTGACCACTGGAGCACTCTCAGATGACCAACAGCAGGCTGCCAAGGTCAGAGCCCGGTCGGCTAACTATATTCTAGTCGACGGCGTCCTTTACAAGCGCGGTTTCTCACGACCGTACCTGCGATGTCTCGGCCCCGCCCAAGCAACCTATGTAATGCAAGAGATCCATGAAGGAATCTGTGGCAATCATTCGGGTGGCAGATCTCTCGCATACAAAGTACTCCGTACAGGCTACTTCTGGCCGACCCTCAACAAAGATGCCTCCGATTTCGTGCTGAAATGCGACAAGTGTCAGCTCTTCGCCAACATCCCCCATGCCCCTCCCACTGAGCTGATCACTCTCTGCAGCTCTTACCCGTTCGCCAAATAGGGTATCGACCTGGTTGGTCCACTTCCCACTGGTCGAGGCCAGACCAAGTTCGCAATTGTTGCCATTGATTACTTCACCAAGTGGGTCGAGGCAGAACCTCTCGCCACAATCACCGAGCGGAACACCACCAAGTTTATCTGGCAATCGATTGTCTGCAGATTTGGCATCCCTCAGGCCATCGTCTCCGACAACGGCAAACAGTTCGACAATGCTAAATACAGGAAATTTTGTGAGGATCTCCAAATTCAACCATGCTTCTCTTCCCCCGGTCATCCCCAAGCAAACGGCCAAGTCGAGGTCACCAACCGTTCTCTCCTGAAGATCATCAAAACTAAGCTCGAAGCTGCTAAAGGCCTCTGGGCTGAGGAACTACCACATGTACTGGGCTTCTAACCACCGCCGGACTCCTACTGGGGAAACCCCTTTTCGTTTAACATATGGCGCTGAGGCGGTCATTCCGGTAGAAGTCGGTCTGCCCACCCCCAGGGTCTTACATCCGGATCTCGCCTCAACCGAAGAACTCCGTCGAGCAGACCTGGACCTCATCAAAGAACTCAGAGAGACTGCTGCTGTCCGATTGGCTTCCTACCAGCAGAAAATGAGAACACACTACAACCGCAGAGTCCGACCACGGGAGTTTTCGGTAGGGGACCTTGTCTTGAGAGAAGCAACTCTCGCCACCAAGAATCCGACCGAGGGCAAACTAGCAGCCAAGTGGGAGGGACCTTACGTTGTGAAGGCCCGCCCACGGCCAGGCACTTACCGACTTCAAGATATGGATGGCCGAGACCTTCCCCATCCCTGGAATGCTGAACATCTGAAGCGTTACTATCAATGAATCCTTACTTTTGTATCGCCAAACTTGTTGTATTTTCCTTTCTCAATACATAATACAAATATCAACTGGAGTTCCAACTTTCTATAATTCAACTGTCTGAATGTCGCTTCCATGAAACTTTTATTTGCAGCACCACTTTCAAAAGCCTCAGTCCGACCTGAGCACTTTCAAAAGCCTCAGCCCGACCTGAGCACTTTCCAAAGCCTCAGTCCGACCTGAGCACTTTCAAAAGCCTCAGTCCGACCTGAGCACTTTCAAAAGCCTCAGTCCGACCTGAGCACTTTCAAAAGCCTCAGTCCGACCTGAGCACTTTCAAAAGCCTCAGTCCGACCTGAGCACTTTCAAAAGCCTCAGTCCGACCTGAGCACTTTCAAAAGCCTCAGTCCGACCTGAGCACTTTCCAAAGCCTCAGTCCGACCTGAGCACTTTCAAAAGCCTCAGTCCGAGCGAGCACTTTCAAAAGCCTTAGTCCGAGCGAGCACTTTCGAACATCAGAAGACCCAGCGAAACAAGTACTGGCACAGCCTTGGGAGAACACTCAGTCACAAGTTGAGGTCACAAAAATTTACAACATCTCCACTTAGTTAAATTAAAACCCACTTTCCTACCCTCATTCATTGAATTTTTACACCGGTACAATCTCACTCTGCATAAAGGGATTTTATCAGTTCACCCTTACTCTGCATGATGGAATTTTTAATTTAACAAGTTCAAATTCAAATTCACAAGTTCACCCTCTTTAATTCATCGGTCCAATTTTATCAATCCAATCTCACAAGTTCAAGTTCACCTGGCTCACTTATCTCAAGTTCATCCTGTCATGAAGTTGAATTTTTCCACAAGTTCATTACTCATTTTTATTCCGAGCTGCATTTTTCATAAGTTGAATTTTTCCACAAGTTCATTACCTATCTTCATTACAAGCTGAATTTTTCATAAGTTCACTACTCTTTTTCATAAGTTCATTGTGTCATGCAGGCAAATTTTCCACTCTCCATTTCAAACCCACCAAACAAGTAAACACAGTTAATTACAAAACATAAATGTAGTTTTATTCATATGCAAAGTGTGTACATCAGTTTGACATAATACTTCAAAAACAAAACAAAACAAAAAATGTGTATACAAGGACGAAACAAAATTTTTTCAAAAACACCCATTCTTCAGATCACTCCTCCCCCTCACTGGAGATAAGATCTGCTTCTTCTATCCCCTCGTCCAGGGGGGTCTGGGCCACATCATCCTCTTCAACCACCACACTGCTAAAATCGAGCTCTGGGAACAGTTCTTCAGCCTTGCGCTTGAACATTTTCCACCCGTTGTCCCAGTACTCTGCCATTTCATGCTTATAGAAGTCCGACTGCTGGAAGCTCGCAATCACTTCAGACTCAGCCCTCCCAGCAGTCGTCTTTGATAGGCCAGCCCCCTCAATCTCCTCTCTCGCTAAGCTATTGGCCACCGCAGCATCAATAGCCACCTGAAAATCTGGCGACGCCTTGAACTGTTCCACAGCTGCGATGCACAGATCAGGGTAAGCAGCCCTCTCTGAGGCCGCCTTCGCCCTCTCCTCGCCCAACTCCTTCATCAAGGCCTCCTTCTCCGCGGCAGCCTTCTCCCTCTCAGCCTCCAACCCCTTTTCCAAGGCCTCTACTTCAGCGATCAACCTCCCCCTCTCAGCTTCAAACTGCTTCTGCAGAGTCTCCCTCTCCACAACACCACCCCTACTTAGCTCGCCCCAACCTCATGCAGACTTCTCCTCTGCTCCGCCGCTCGACACGCTCATCTTCCATCTCCTTTGCAGCGCCTAACTTAGCATCTACCTCGCTCTCGCTCGACAAGATCCTCGTTATTATTCATGGCCTCCTCATGCCGCCAACCGCCACATCACAAGCCTTTTGGCCTCCTCCAACTTCGCCGCCAAAGAAGTTGGAACTCGAGCGACACGACTTGGCGGCGTGCACCTCCAAATCTCAACTTGACCGCTTGGTACTCAATGTGGGCGGTCTTCCATTCAAGACTCTCCTTCAGAACCGCTAACTGGGTCTTGGTCTCTCACTTTTAGCTTGGCCTCGCTTCTTAGAAGAGCCCCGCCAAGGTGGTCACCTCCATTTGAGCGGAGTATAACCCCCTCAGCAGGTCGGCCTCATTAAATCCACATGCCGAACGCAGGGCTGTTTCATCCACCATCTTCACTAGGCGGTCCGCAACCGACCTTGCCGGGCCCCCATCCCCCCCTAGTTTCCCAGCCACAGCACGAGCGAGGTAAGTCGTGGCACCTGCATCAGCCTCTTTCAAGCGCAGAGCCCCTTTGAGTCTACTCCCTCCCACTTGGCTCAACCCCAGCCAACCCAACTTCTGTTTGCACCACTGAGGTCTTCTCCAACCTCACACTTGGCTCAAATTTCACCAACCCAAATTTCTACTTGTACTGGCTGAGCCTTCTCCACAAGGTCCACCGTTGGGCTGGCCATCACCATCCCTGGGGTATCTTCTGTCACAGGGACCTCTCCCCCAGTGGGGACGTCCACCCTTTCTGGGCCCTGCCCCACCTCCCCACCCTCCACTTGCTTGGCCAGGTTGGCTCCTTCCATCCTTACCTCCTTTCTTCTTTTTTGGGCTGGCTCCTCCCCACCCCGCCTCAACCTCTTCTTTTTATTCCCTACCCCCAGAGCCTCCATCTCCTTCAACGACCTCTCCTTCAGAGGATCTTTTGGAAGCAGTCGTGGAACAGACTCGCCCAAACTCTTCTCTCCCAAGGGTTTGGGACGAGGACGAATCCTCTCCCTCGCCACTGGCTGAGGAGGTCGGTCGGCTTGGGCCTCCTTAAACTTCTGGGCTTTCACCAGCATGGCTTGATCTTCCGCCTCTTGTGACTTTCTTCTTACCTCTAGCTCTGATCGATCGAGGTCTCCACCGATCGATTTTGGGCCCAACCCAGCTTCGTCTCCACCGACTTTTTCCTTTTCCTCCACTCCTTCACCTTCTTTACCCTCTCCTCCGCCTCAACTTTAGCTCTGCATACTTGGTTGGCACCTTCCACACGGTGCGCACACCGGCCCCTCCAGAGATGGACACATAGAACCACCGCGGCCTCCAACCTTTGATGGACGTTGGTAAACCAGCCACCAAACCCTTCCCTACCGACGCCTGAAGGGTGATCCAGGTCTCCTGCTGTCCTGAAGCCTTGTAGCAGCCAAAGAACTCCTCCACCGTCATGGCCACCCCTCCGTTCGCCTTCGGCCAAGCACTTGCACAAGCCAGCAGGATTTTCCATGCATTGGGCATCAGTTGCCCTGGTGCTACCTCCAGGTGGTTGAGCACACCTACCACGATTTGCGGCAGAGGCAACTTCAGCCCACCTTTTAGAGCTTCCTCGTAGAGGGAAAACGCTCCCGCCTTGACGTCAGATGGTCTCTCCGTCGATTTTGGCACCCATAATTCCACCTCCACCGGAATCTGGTACTTCTCGCGGATAGCCCCCAATTCCGCCGCTGTAATAATGGATCTATCAGCCCTCGAATGCCAGTGGTCTGGTTCCACCTGGCTGATTGGCTGTGCCGTTTCCACCGATTCCCCTCCCCTGTTGGACCTATACTGAATCGCTAGTTCCTCTGCATCATCTTCCCCCAGTGGATCTACCCTGACAATTGCAGTCTCTTCGTGGGCCATTTTCTAAGCTGTGTTTGCGAATAGCCTCTGATGCAGGTGCTAAAAAATCGAAGAAATGTTTCAACGGAGTATCGTGAGCAACGAAGGAACTGATACTTCGAATGTTTTGAGTTTTTGTAAAGAAGTAGGTGAATCGTATGATACTAAAAGCCCACGGTTTGCCCTGTATTCCAAGGATCCAAATTAATGTTCGTCAGTTTGAAAACTTTTCAAATCATCCGCCAAAACTGTCTCATTAATGCCCATAATAATGCCCTGACGCTTCACTCCTAATCCAACGCTTGACCTTTCCTCTCCCCCGAAATCCTGCCACGTGTATGGTCCTGATGCGCTGACTTCTGCCCTTACCTTGTCTTTTAAACTTTAACTATCACGTGATACGCACGTGACACGCCGCCTCTTGAGCCCCACGCTTCGCCGCCTCACGCCGACCTCTCCCGCTGTCACCCTCACGGCCGGGCCTCTCCCGCTCGGCCACCTCCTCGTCGGCCTCACCCGCCGCCTCCCTCACGGTCGGCCTCTCACGGTCACCTTTCATGTCGGCCTCACCCCGCTCGGCCTCCCTCATGCTCGGCCTCACGCCGCCGCCACGCTCGGCCTCACCTGCTCGGCCGCCTCACGCTCACTCCGCCGCCGCCCTCACGCTCGGCCTCTCACGGTCGGTCTCCCCCTCCCGGTCGAATTCATCTTCCTTATTACTATTCCCTTCGTTGGACTAAAGCTGCACTCGGGAATGGGGGACTACTGACAGGGATAGGCCCACAAGGGCCACGACCCACCATGAGTAAACCCAAGCCCACCATTTAGATCCCATTGCACAACCCGGTCAGTAAAACCCGGTATAGCTGGAGGCCAACTGAGCAGAAAAGGCCAATGATGCTCGGACACGTGGCGGGTGCGTATCAGCACGCCACAGACAAAGATCTGCAAAGTTATTGCCACAGCACATCACCATTAATGCAACCCATTACAGCATTTATTGCGACAACACCCCTCAGCCGGAACGGCGCCCCCTCACCCTGAACAAGACGAACCACGGCGTAAGCTTTCGGCGGGGAGGTCAGAACGGCTGAGACAGCGAAATGATTACCAAAGGATATAAGCAAAGCTCAAAGACAAGAAGAAGGTTAAGTTTTCTATCCTCTCTCTCTCTCTCTCTCTCTACATTTTGTCCATCACCTTTTCTAATTCATACACCGGAGGGTTCGCCGGGGGACTACCCCGTTCCCCGATTGAACTTGCTTGCAGGTTACCCAGTGAGCTTGAGGAGCTTGGATCGGTCTAGCCCATTCACCAGGACGCTCTGTATTATCATTATTAATAAAAAAAAATGAGAAATAAATTAAACTTCTTTCATTTTATTTTATTCGTGTCTTTTTTTAACAAATCATGATTACAAATATTAAAATTAGAAACATGCTTTAATTGGTCGTGGCAAAAAATCATACCACTTCGCATGCCTATATGAAAATAAAATAGAGAGAATTCAAATCTATTTAAATGCCGTGCCTATCTTTCAATTTCTTTTTCCTTTTTTTTTTTCTTCTTTATTTTATTTTATTTTTGTTGAAAAAATAGCAAAAAGGTTTATTGCATTGCACATCCGATTATAATCAATCAATTAAGTACATTGGAATACAGTAGAAGTTCCAAAAGTTAGGGAAAACCCTACACAACAGGGTTGAAACTTGCACATAAGAATGAAAAATGAACCTTTGCATAGAGGGAAGCATAATAACACCAACAAACAAAATGCATAAAAATTAATGAAAATCAAACACACCAAATGAAATCCTACCATAACCTTCTACAAACCCCCTCTTGGAACTGCCATTAGCTTGGAATGCTGCAATCCCTAATAGAGAAGAACAATTGACCCTAATGGACCATGGATGGTTGCATAGCGTGGATCAACATGTTAAAAAGGGCATTAGATAATTGTGTGTAGCAGATCTGAGTCTAGATTTGGAAGATCTAAGTCCAGACCAGGAAGCTTTGGCAGTAATGAGTTGAGGAAGACTAATAAGAGGAGACAGTTGAGGTGGTAAAGAAGCACAAAGTGATCAGTGCAAATATTGGAAAATAATCTACTTGTTTGGTTATGGTTTCCAGAAAATAGTATTAAGAAAATTTTATTTTTTTATTTTTCGTGTTTAATGTTTTCAATGAATTTTTTTAATATTTTAAACATTTTTTTTTATATATAATTTTTAGAAATACTCTTAAAAAGTATAATATTTATAAAAGAAATCTTTAAAAAAATTCACTAAATACCATAAAATACAAAAAAAAAAAAAAAAAAGAAAATTTAGTACATTTTTCATATTTTTGTGTATTTATTAATTTTTTAAAATATTTTTTCACAAATATTTTACTATTTAAATACATCTAATAAGTAAGGTGCATTTAAAAAAGTACAAAAATTGCTTAAAATTTTAAAAATATTCACTAAAAACAAAAAAATTACGAAAAACAAAAAACTCAATTTCTAGAAAATTAAATTCAGAAAACTGAAACCAATCACACTGAAAAGTTTTTTTAGCAAATTTAGGCCAAGTTTGGCATATTGTAAAAATGTGAAAAAGTTACTTAAAAAGTTAAAAAGTTAACACTATTCACCAAAAGTCAATAATTACGGCTGTGCAACTCCCAATTCTAATTTTTCCTTACAAATTAATTTTTACAATTTTTTATTACACATTTTGCTATAAAAAGTCAAAAAGTTAATCCAAACGTCCATATTTTCTTCCTCAATTTTTTAGTCAAAAAAGACAAAAAGTGCATTTATTTAAGACACCCCAAACAACCCCTTAATGTTAAATTAAAGTGGGACTCAATCGCCGATTGAGGTGATCTAAGTGGTTTTGTATTATCTTATGTGAGAAAGTTACAACTCAAAAAGTATGACCCGAAAGCAATGAGTTTTGAATAAAAAATTCTCTCATAATAAAGTGGTCATTAATACAAGTTAAACGTGGACTTGGACTTAGACTTAGTTTTGGTTTAGATTGAGCCCAGTCTTGTACTTGCGTTTGGTTTGGACTTAGACCTAATTTTGAGCTTGGGTTAGGTTGGACTATGTTGAATTTAGCTTTTGCATGTGTTTGAGATTGGACTTAGATCGGGTTATGAGCCAATACTCATATCCGTTTTGCGATCCATCTTTTTGAATTATTCAAACATCACTATATACAAATTTATTTGTATATATTAAACATATATGAGTTTTTGAACTTTTGTAACTCTAACTCTAATGACTAGAGTTGATGGCCTTAATGATAATAGCCTTCATGGCTTAGGTTTCCATTATAAGTATAAAAAAATGCATTTCCCCTCAAACTTTGATAGGAGGTTTTAGAGTTGAAAAAATGGAGATGGTTTTTTTTTTGGTGGAAAGATGGAGATGATTTTTAGACCAAAAATTGCTAGAACTTTTTATCTTCTTTTTGCTAGTCCTCTTCTTTGGTTTTGTAAAAGAGTGTTGTTATTATTTTGTTCACCGAAACTACTCAGAAGGTGTCGTTGCAGTAATTGGTCTCAACTGTCGTATTTTAGGAGACAGACGCTAACATTTCTCCAACACCTATTGGTATAGGCTTCGGTTTGCTTTTCTTTGTTTTTCATTTTTTATTTTTTATTTTGGGCAAATTACCAACGACCTCCTCGAGGTTTGACTAAAATACAGATTCTCTCCTAGAGTTTGGAAAATTATGACAATATGAACAGATTATGACGGAAGAGCAGTGCAGCTAGCTGGCAGCGAAGAGCTTTGTTGGGGTAGGGGAGGGTTTTGCATACATAGACGGAGAGCATTGCACAAAGAGAGACATAACACCTAGCTTTTACTCTAATGATTCAATCTATTTATTAAAAAAAATAGATTGATTTGATAATTATAACCACCTAATTTTAATATGATTAAATCATATTATTACATTTTTACACAAAGACGCCTATAAGATAAATAAATTGGATCATTAGACTAACAATTGTGGTTGGTCCAATAATCTAAATTGTACGAGTCTACATACTGGACTTGGGATGAACTCTACCATAATATTATCTATGATGACACAAATGTCAAATTTTTATTGAATTGTTATTATTGAATGAGAAATTGTACTGTATACACTTCAAAAATGGTGCATATCCTTGCATCATCATTTATAGATCTAAAGAAGTAAACACAACTCCTTGATTATAATAAAATGGGGTCATATAACTAATATGACTTTGTAGCACAATGAAAACACACTTTAAGTTGGGATTGAGATTATTTTCATTGTATGATTATATTAAAAGATTTTCGTTACATCATTTAAGAATTGTTAAATAATCATAGAACTTTATTATTATTTTAAATATAAAAAGAATCATTACTGTAATCAAAACTATTACAATAAATAGTAAGTAACATCATTTTGGGACATACCAAACACAATAATGACATATAATAGACTTTGATTTAATAATTTAGCTAATAACCAAATAACACAGAAGTTATAACTAATACTATTTTAAATAATAATATATACCATGTATATTATAGCATGAGGTTTGTTGAATGTGATGGGTAAGTCGTGGTGTATCCAGTGGGATACAATATTTGATGTGTATGTGTATCATGATCTGAGGTTGGTTACAAACACTAATTGGTAATCATGATTTGAAGGGCTTTTAAAAAAAAAAAAAATTAAATTAAATTAAACCATATCTTAAAAGAGTGTGAGTAGTAGTTTCAAAATAAATTAAAATACACTGAAAATACAAACAACACACTATAGGACGCCTTTTATTATTCCATATTTTTGAAGTAATATTTCATTCTATTGACCATTCTGTTTATGGATTAATATTTTACATTTTTTTTTTCCTTTTAAAATTGTAATATAAAAGTGGGGATGAGCCTATAATTTGAACTAATATTAATTAAGAATATTACTTAAATTTTCTTTAAGAATATTAAATAATTTCTCTCTCGATTGATGAAACACATTAATTGCCTGCTCAAGAACCATTACATTTAGAATACTGCTATATGTACCAATTGCTATACCAATTAGTGTACTAATAGATAATGTGGCATAATTCTTGAGGTTTTGGATATTTGTAATTCATTTAATGAGTGGGTCAATAATAATGTCATATAAGCCATATTGGTACACTAGTTAGTATACTAATTGGTACATGTAACATCACCGTTACATTTATTTTGATTTTTAAATCAATTATAAGTCACATAAGAATAAGTGACATTTATAATATTGTCTTTGGGCCATATTTAGTTAGGGCGGCAAACAAATCGAACTACTCATAAACAGTTCGAACTTGGCTCATTTGAGCTCAGTTTATTTATAATAAACGAGTTCAAACTTAATTTTTAAACTTGTTTATTAATCAAGCTGAGCTTGAGTAGCCTTAAGCTTGGCTTGATAAGGCTTGTGAACATAAAGAAAATAAATTTGTATTTATTAGTAATAATATATCAGGTAAATTTTCATTAATTTATTTTATTTTATATTTGTGTTTCGTGTTTGTGTAAATTTATATATTTGATTGATGAAATTGATTATTAATATTCTTGTATATTTTGCTTATATATATATATATATATATCTTTTTATCTTATTAAATAAATTGATAAGTTTAATTTTTTTTCAAGCTTAAGCTTGAGCTCAAACTCAACTCATTTATATATTCCAGCTGGCTTGAGCTGAACTTAAGTTTCTCAAATATTTGACAAGCTGAGCTCGAACTTGATTATTTAAAAGCTTGAACACTCAAAAATTCAACTCAATTTGACTCGTTTGCAACACTAAATTTAGTAGACCAGTTCAAGCTAGTGGAATGAGGTTTGATTTTTTAAGTTGAGTTTAGTAGACCAATTCAAGCTAGTTTTATTAGTTCAACTTAGTAAAAGACCTTAAGAATCTTAATTTTTTTAAAATTAATTTTGTCTTTGAAAAGTGGACGCCAATTCTTCAGGTGAATTTCTTTTATAGGGGAAAGTAATTATCTATAGTAGTTTCTTACTTATTTTCTACAATGGCTACTTACTTGTCATTATTTAGTATTATATGTCGGATTTTGTTTATAATTTATAATTGATTCTCTTTAAAATCTTCGTTAAGTTCTTTTTATAAATAAATTAATGTATTATTTTGTTCCATTATTATTTGTAGCGAAATGTTATTATTTAAATTATTTAATATTACTTCTTTAGTTTATCCAATACTCGCATAAATTTATTGGCAATGCTAAGAAATCAGAGTTCTACTACTAATTTAAAGACACAGCGAAAAAAAACACATTTTAAAAATAAAATAGAAATTTAAGATTTTCTAGAATAAAATCTTTATGGAGAAATACCCAAAAAAAAAAAAAAAAAATCTGAGTTTGAACCTGATAATAAAATAAACCCTAAGTTTTTAATTTTGTCATTTAAACCCTAAATTTCTTATTTGTTTTTAATTGAAACCATTTTTCTATTTCCGTTAAGTAAAATTGATAAAAAAAATAAGTATTTTAGTTATTAAACTCAATAAATATTTTAGACATGTTATGAATACCTACATCTAGTTTAATGATTAAACCACTATTTTTTGTCAACTTTACTTAACAAAAATAGGCAAATAGTTTAATTGAAAAAAAATCAAAAGATTAAGATTTAAATTAATAAAATTAAAAATTCAGAATTTATTTTGTTGGATGGAGTTTTTTAGGTAATTGCGCCAATCTTTATTAGATAGTGTCTTTTACTAATTTATAATACTTATACTAATATTCTATTTTTGTAATCGTTTAAGAGATAAATAAGTTTGAATTTATTACTTTAGAAATTTAATAGATAATTGATAGTTCAAAAAGTAAGCAAACTTTGATTTATATATTTTTATGAATTAAATAGATAATTTGATTATAGTTTAAAAGGAGAAAGGGAAATAAACTCTAAAAAGAAAAATAGAAGTGAGGTATAATTTAAAACAAAATTATTTATTTTAAAATAATAAATATAATTAGATAATATAATTATAATTATGAAAGGAAATTTTTTTTTAAGATCCCTGATATTAAAATTTTATAAGATAAAAGATATATAAAATTTTGGTAATAATTAGGATCTCTCAATATTTTTATACAAAAAATTCAACACAGTGAAATTTTTCTCCGACACAAAAAAATTTCAATGATCACAGAGAGATTTTAAAATTTCTCTCATATCACAGAAAAATAAAATAAATAAATAAAACTTGAATTTGAATTTGAGAGAGAGCATCCAATCCAAACAGAGAGGACTATAAATTGCAAAAGTGGACCCTACCACACAGCATTGATTTTTAAAAGCTAGCTGTGTCCGGAGCAAGACTAACGCCTTGTTTGGAAATATATTTTTTTAATAATTTTTTGTCTAAAATATAAAATAAAAAAATTAATATATTTAAGATAATTTTTTAACTTTTTATAAAAAGATGTATAAAAAATAGGAAAAAAAATTAAATATTTAACCTTTTAATTTTTTTGGATAAGTTTTTAGGGTATGTTTGGTTTGCATTTGGGAGATGAATTTTATAAAAAAATTTCTAAAAAATTGTTTAATTTGAGTTTTTTTCAAAAAATTTCCAAACTCACTTTATCTCTCTTGCATATCAATCAATCACTTTTTCTCTCTCCTCTCTCATTCTCAATCACTTTTTCTCTCACACACATCTATTCAAATTTTCCCAAAATATCAAATCATCCCAAACTCCCAAAAAAATAACTCTCCCAAAATATACAACTAAACAAACTAAAAAATTTCTAAACTCTCTCTCTAAATTTTTTTTCAAAAACAACTCTCCTAAAAACAAACCAAACAAACCCTTAATTTTTAAAGTAAAACGGTTATTTGTCAAAGTACGGAGAGATATGGAAAAAGCAAGGGAAGAAGAGGAATCCGGATCCTCCGTCGCCCTTTCCTGCGGCGGATCCCTGTCGCCCTCCAAAACGACGTCGTTTTGGAGGGGTTTTTTTTTCTTCGATAACAGAGGAAGGGGAGGGGAAGAAAAGAGAGAGAAAAGGAGAAGATCTTCAAACCCATATCAATGATCTTCGCTATCTTCTTCTTACCCATATCAATGATCTTCAAACTCTTTGCAGACATGGAAATCATCAATTACAGATGACCCACAAAGGGTTTTAGAGACATGGGTTGGGTCAAATGTGTGTTCTTACAAAGGAATCTTCTGTGCAGATCTTCAAAATGAGTTTCATGAGCTAAGAACAGCCATTGTTGGGATAGATCTAAACTCTGCAAATCTCCAAGGCACACTTGTCAAAGAACTCTCTTTCCTCACTGATCTATCTCTTCTTCACTTAAACAGTAATAGATTCACAGGCACAGTCCCAAACACTTTCCAATACCTCTCATCACTCAAAGAGTTGGACCTAAGCAACAACCACTTCTCTGGCTCATTCCCAACCCCAACTCTGTTCATCCCTAACCTCCTCTACCTAAATTGGCCTGCAATTTGCAAAGAAATCAACTGATTGATTGCCAAAAAAAAAAAATATTATTTTTTTGCGACATAATTGTTGATCTATTGATTCGAAGAGTATATTACTTTAAATATGATTTTTATTATTTTTGAATGATAGATCTGAATAGTTTTTGCCTTAATTTTAAAGTTCATTGATTATTTTTTTGGATCTGAACTGTTCCATTCTCTCAGATCTGTTCATAAAATCATTTAATTATTGATTATTTTTTTGGATCGAGTCATCTGGATCTAAGCTTAATTTTGATGGGTTTTCCATTGATGGTCTGAAGAAAAAAGGGTTAAAAGAGGAAGAAAGGGTGAGAGGGTCAAAGAGGAAGAAAGGGTGAGAGGGACAGAACCTGTTCGGTTTCACCACAAATAATCTGTCTTCTGTTGATCTATCATAGAAGAGGCATAGAAGATCATTCATTTCAACAGACTGAACAGGCATAGAAGACGCCCCCTTAATCTGTCTTGTTTTTTTTTTTTTTAAATTAAAATTTCCCCCATTTCTGAATCCCTCTTCGACGCAAGATTTGATGCGATCTTTCTCAACAACAACAATTTTGATGGTCCATTGCCTTCAAATCTAGGGAATTCACTAGCCTCTGTGATCAATTTGGCAAACAACAAGTTTACTGGTTCAATCCCATTTCTGTCACTCTCTCTCTGCTTTCTCTCTCTAAATTTGGCAAGAAGAAGAAGAAAAGAAAAAAAAAACCCTCAGAATCATCTCTCTCTCCCCCTTTCTCTCCCACTCCCTACTTAAAATACAAACCCTCCTATTGAACAAAATCAATAATACTAAAAAAACACATCAACCACAACTTTCCTTTTCTTTGTCTACGCATCTATCCATCTCTATACAAAGGGTATATATATATATGTAGCAATCTATTATTTTGTTGGAGTAGTTGTTGTTGTGCAGAAGAAAAGACGGGGGAGAGGAAATAGGTTGGAAAAGGGTGTGTGTGTGAAGAGAGCGGAAATAAGCTTAACTCTCTCTAGAAAAAAAAAATTTCTGGGACATTGTAAATTGATTGGGAAGTTATAATCAACAACAAACCCAGAAAAAAAAAAAAAAAAAAAAACAGAGAGAGAGAAGTGGCCATGAGCATGAGATCCGGCCATCTCCTTCTCCGATGGATCTTTTGGAAAACTCAAACCCAAAACCTGTATCTTCAGACTCCGGTTCTGATGAACCCAACTACTTCTAATATTGACGAGCGGAAGCTCAGGCGGATCATATCAAATCGGGAATCAGCGAGGCGGTCCCGCTGATTCTGAGGAGGGTTTGAGCCTGAGAACCGAAATGCCTCTGGAGGGTCTGCCATTGAAAGAAGAAGAAGAAAAGCAAAAAAAAAAAAAAAAAAAAAAAATCCCCTCCAAAACGACATCGTTTTGGAGGGCGACAGGGATCCGCCGCAGGAAAGGGCGACGGAGGATCCGGATTCGAAGAAGAGAGGGAAGGTGAGAGAATAAAAAAACATGGTCATCAATTGTTGTTTTGAAAATTCTAACTGTTGCAAATTCTCCAATTCCTTACCAAATACCTCAAGAATAAAACCCACCTCCCAAACCCTTCATCCTTCAATACCCAGATCTCATTTTCCTCTGATTTCTATCAAATTGCCTTTGGATCCGATCCATCTCTCATGCCTTTCCAATGGTATTTTTGGCCTTTTTTTGCAACGAGAACACATCAAATTCTTCACTTGTTTGTATAAAAATCTGCTCTTATCAGTCTTGTTGTAGCCTTTAATTCTTCTCTTTTTCTCTCTCTCACAATTTTATTCTGATTGTTTTAATTACCCCTTCCCTTCTTTAAAGTCTCCCGGTTCAATTTCAAATTTTCAAACCCATGTCATTAAATTCAGCTCCTTTCACAACCCAACTATTTTCCCACACTTTCCACGAAAAACAAATAATTTTCTCCACAAGTGGACTCTTCCTGTTTCTCTGAGCCTCCCAACTTCAAATTCCCATCTTGATCTACCTAACTTGTTGGCAATTGAGCCATGGGAATTCAAAAAGACACAGTCAAATTCAATGTTGGAGGCAAGATCTTCGAAACCATAGCAACAACACTTGCCAATGGCGGCCGAAATTCCCTCTTCGGTGCAATGTTTGACGAGAATTGGAACCTCCAAACCCACAATTTCGATGAATACTTCATCGATCGAAACCCGAATTGCGTTGCAATCCTCCTACACCTACTCGTAAGCAGGAGCTCAGATCCCTCCAACATCCCCGAAAAGCTCATCCATAGAGAAGCCCTATTTACCTCCTCGACCATGTCCGAATCGCGAAATGGGGCCAATTCGATGGAAACAGTTCGCTGCATGAGTGATGGGCCAAGCACTGGTGACGCATCGCCATCCGGCCGCCTGTGGCGGTGTCAGGCAAGACATGGTAGTATGGTACATGTCTATGATTGGATGCTAGAAGAGCACCCCCCAATCAATCTTGACTACCAGAAAGTTAATGATGTTGGTTGGATCGATTCGGAGACTGTCGTGGTCACCACGTGTGGGTTAGTCGCGGCGGTGACGGGATGGGTTTGTTTAGTACAGGAACAGGGGAGCTCAGGCATAGATTTCAAGTCACTCATGATGATCAAGTGAAAAGCTACACTGCTGGTGCTTTGAGTATTAGCTCAGATTACAAGATTTTTAGTAGTTGTAAAGGTAGGAGCAATGAGTATGGGATTGGTGTTTGGGACCAAATCACTGGAAAACAGATTGATTTTTACTATGAGCCAATTGGGTAGTCACTTGGTGAGGCTGATAGGCTGCAATTTTTACATGGCACTAACTGTTTGTTAGTTGCAACTCTATTTCCTAGGAAGGACAATTGTTACATTAGTCTGTTGGATTTTAGGGATAAAAGTATGGTTTGGTCTTGGTCTGATGTTGGAGCTCCGGCAATCGACGAGAGACGGGTCCGAGATGCCATAGCAATGGAGGAGACCGGATCGATATGCGTGGTGAACGAGTACGAGGATTTGGGGTTCATGGACTTGAGGAGTAGTGGTGGGAGTGTGAGGTGGTGCTCGAGGAGCCAGTTGATGAAGAGGAAGATGCCTGAGGAACCGTGTTACCCTAAACTCGCATTGCATGATGGGCAGCTTTTTTCGTTGATGAATGATAGTATTTCAGTGTTTTGTGGTCCGGATTGGGTGTTAACATCAAGGCTTCGCCAGAGTTATGGTGGTTCAATTTGTGATTTTTCGGTTGGTGGTGATAGGCTTTTTGCTCTTCATAGTGAGGAGAATGTGTTTGACATATGGGAGACGTCGCCAGCGCCGATCACTTAAATGTGTGTTTTTTTATTTGATCTTAATTGGTTTTCTAGCCTTTTTTTTATTTAATTTTGTAAAAGATGGATTTGGAGATGATGCTTATAGGTTAGAAGTTTAGAGTATGTGTTGTGTGTAAATGACA
Source organism: Camellia lanceoleosa (assembly GCA_025200525.1). Taxonomy (NCBI): domain Eukaryota; kingdom Viridiplantae; phylum Streptophyta; class Magnoliopsida; order Ericales; family Theaceae; genus Camellia; species Camellia lanceoleosa. Next base: position 49,699,919 of record CM045759.1, read on the forward strand.
AAGTAATGAAACTGATTGCTCAACTATCATAATTTGAAATCTTTGTTTCCCTCCACAAATGCATTTACAGATTAAGGATCTACTTGCACAGTTGCATTTATTGTCATGTATTTTTCTTCCTTATTTTGCTTTTTTTTTTGTTTTGTTTTGTGTAGTACAAGGCACTCTCATTCTCTTTTGGACCTTATTTTCTTTTGACCCCTAGCTTTTACAAAGTTGATTCCTCTTCTTATTTGTCACGACCCAAACCCGCCCCTATAGGTTTAGCATCGTAACCGGCCAGTAATCCTTGGATTACCGAAGGCTTCTAAACAGATTAACATATAATAAGGGGCTGTGGAAGCAATAACATAAATATAAATGTCTAATAAGCTGTGTTGACTTACATGAAACAGAATATTTTAAAACTTTATTTACATAGCCGTAAGTCAACCATTAACATATTATACCACACACATTTCAGTATCTTAAGTACAACCAACATAATTAGATTAAGTCTCATACATAAATAGAACTAATCAAAACTTGAACCCAAGACACTTCGGAAACCTCCTCGTGAGGCACAAAGGTTGGCTGACAACAGAACAAAACTCCAGGCAAAAGCCTTCGGGCTCGAACTCCAGAATGCTCACCTATATACATATATATACAAACAGTGAGCTAAAGCCCACTGAATAACATTAAGGTAAAGGGGTTAGTGAACGAATTCCGAACATTTCATACGTATGAAACAGATCATAGCATAATCATAGTCATATCAGAACATAATAATGGCATATCCTATAGAACATATCGACCATATCACAAAACATCTTTTGACTAGAGTAACCGGTCCTGGACACCGATTAAACACATATCATCACAATGAAGTGGCTAACGAGATCTCGTAAATGTCATGGACCCGCATTTTCATGCCATCCCCCATGACTTGAGACTATTTATGGATGCCATAATAGATTTCAAACTTGGAATGTTCGTTCACAGAAGCATATATCATTTCAGAAAACATAACATATCATATCTCGTTTGGAACATAATTTCATATAAACGTATCTTTACGATAACGTTACTCACAGTGGTTCCGTAGGTGATCAATCAATCCTCGGACGTTGACCTACAATCACAAATGCACATAACACAACGTATCTTATCATTACACATCCAAGTGGCCAACACGGCTTAGCTTACATTACTCTGGTTCATGTTCATTCTTATCACATAGCTTAGAACACACACACACCCTTGCATTCTCTTAACTTAACACATTCATTCATTAGTGTGTTTCTAACCCATAACCTTATTACTATAGCTTAATTAAGGCTTAGAAATGCCTAAGATGCAATGAGGATGTCAAAACATGCCTTGGAATACTTAGGCAAAATTTTAGAATTTTAGGCCCTCGCTCGAGCGTAGGTTTCCTCGCTCGAGCGGACATCCAGAAATGAAACTCCGCTTAAGCGTAGCCTTCCTCGCTCGAGCGGACATGCAAAACAATGTGAACTGTCGCTCGAGCGCATATACCTTCGCTCGAGCGATCTGCAAATGGCATGAAACTTCGGGGAGCTTGCAATTCACGCTCGAGCGTACTTTTGGTCGCTCGAGCGGAGTGCACGCTCGCAGAGTGGTTGCTCGAGCGGGAAATCCTTCGCTCGAGCGTAGATGCGATTTCTGAAATTTCCAGATTGCATCTCCAAGTTCAAAATCGACATGCAACCCTTCAAAACTCATTTTTCTGGACCCCAAGTTAAGGAAACACATGAAGACTCATAAAACAACATGCTCTAAGAATTAAAACAAGAAATCACGGCCCAAAGACTTGTCATTTATGCAAAACTCCAACCCAAAATATGATGGATGTTCAAGGACACAACATGCATGGATTTCTTTGAGTTCAAACCCTCCAAAACATATTTAAACTTGATAATTGATGGAAGACAAGATGATTGACCATCATATAGGTGAAATTAACACATGCATGGAAGAAAATCCTTTGAAATTAAACCCAAATCATGGAAATTTATGCATGCATGCATGGAGTGTAACTCAATTCAACACTTCCAACTTAAATCTTGACTTTAAACCTCAAATCTTCATGAACCATGTAAGATGACACTGAAATACATAAATGAATGGATGAATATTGTCACGACCCAAAACCCGTCCCTAAAGGTTTGGGCATGACCCATTCAAAATCAGACACTAAACCTGTTATACATATAATACGGGGCCTGAACGGAAGCATTTAATGATATAAAATACATAAAATAACATCCATTGAGCTATTACTAACATGCCAGGATCACATACACGTACTCAGCTCCTTTACTGAGCGTATAACTAAACATTATTAAAGAATAGAGGTCATATACATACATTCTCACTTGGATAGACAATAACCAAATATTCTAACAAAATCATTACAGAGATGCATGGGCTTGGTCTGGGTGCCTGGACACACTGAGGTTGACAAATGAAATGCGAGTACCAAGGGTTAAGACTGACCTCCAAGGTGACTACCTACAGAACAGACATAACACAAAGTAAGCCAGGCTCAGTGAATAATAGTACATAACAAAACGATGTTTAACTTGAAATATAATGTATCAACGAGTGTGAAATTACAGAGTTCACATAGTTAGTCTGATTCTGTACTAATTTCATAATGGCCTTAGGCCCAGTCTTAAAATATAATAGCTTGAGACATAATAGCTTGAATCATAACGGCTTTAAGCCCTTGAATATCATAGCATTAAACTTTTAAACATGTTGGCATATAGCCCTTGAAACATATGGCATAAAGCCCTTGAACATGTGGCACAAAGCCCTTGTAACTTGTAATGGCATAAAGCCCTTGTAACTTGTAATGGCCTAAAAGCCTCATAACTTGTAATGACATAAAGCCCTTGTAACTTGTAATGGCATAAAGCCCTTGTAAACATGTTGGCATTAAAGCCCTTGAAAATGGCATGAAGCCCTTGTAAACATGTTGGCATTATAGCCCTTGAAAATGGCATAAAGCCCTTGTAAACATGTTGGCATGAAAGCCCTTGAAAATGGCATGAAGCCCTTGTAAACATGTTGGCATTAAAGCCCTTGAAAATGTATCTAACTTTGTAGCATACTTAGACTTGTAACATATTTAAAATATACCTGAAACATGCTTGAGCTCGTAACTTACTTGAAGCATACCTGTAACATACTTGAACTTGTAATATACTGGGAACCATATTTGAAACATGTGTTGAACTATACTTGAAACCATACTTGAACTATCCTTGAAATATACTTGAAACCATACTTGAACTTGCAATATGCGTGACTTAGAACATACATGAACTTGTATCATACATAAACTTGTAACATTTTTAAGCTTGTATCGTACTTAAACTTGTAATATACTTGAATTTCTAACATACGTGAACTTGTAATAGACATGAGCTTGTAACATACGTAAAACTGGTAACATACTTTAACTTGTATATACTTGAACTTGTAAATTTACTTAAACTTGTATGTACTTGAATTTGCCACATAAATAAACTTGTAACGTTCTTGAGCTTATAGCATATGCAAACTTGTAACGGACTTAACTTATAAACTTGTAACACAACAAAATAACTTCCAATTCACATGGAGTCACATAACTTTCCAATTTTCATAATATTCGTAGAATACTCACAAAGAACAGAGCATTAATGACAATAATTATCAACAATAAATAACATGTACATTTTTGTACTACTACTCACAGTGTTTAGATGCTAGGTCCGTCCCTGCAGATAACCCTACACAATTCAATTCAACAACATTTAACACAATTTGACATAATCGATATAACCCCACATAATTATCACTATCCAATATAATCCACACTATTTAACATTATTTAACTCAATACTACCAATATAATTCCACATAAATCAAATTAAATTGCTAAGACTCAATTCAATATTCCGTAGCCAAGTTTACATCATTCACATCGTCAACAAACCCTTCCCCCCAATCTCCTTTCTCATTAAGACATGATTCCCAGTGCTCATAACAAAGTTCATTCGCAAATTCTAAACATAATTTCCAAGTATCTCCAAATTCCAATTAAACTTGTATATACATAATTCAATACCTCAATTTTATTATTTTACTTTCAATTTGGGTTAAATTTTTGGTTACCATCTTTAATCAACCTAGGGTTTCAAGAAAATATGGAGATTTCAAGAAATAAACAAACTTATTAACCCAACACTTTTATTCTAATTTTTCCATTGATTATACACCTAGGACTCATAATTCACCATTTTAACCCATTAATTAACTCCCAACATCTTCAAACCATAAAACCCCCAATGTTCAAACCCAAAATTCCCAAAATCTCATAATTTCTTCTATATACATAACATGGATGAAAATTGTACCATCATACAATGAAAATACCTCAAATCTATCTATGGATGTAAATATTGAAGAGTGTTAAAACCCTTACCTCCATAATCTAGCAAAAGGGTGAGCTTGAGAAGAAGCCTTCACAAATCCAAGTTCTAATCGGGTAAAGACATTGATCCTCCCTTGTTCTCCATTCTTGATGCCAAAAACCATGGTGGATCGTGATCAAAGTAAAGGAATTCAAGGGTTTGGGGCTAGGGTTTCGGACTTAGGCGAAGAGGAAGGAAGAGGGAAGAAGAAAAATATGAGAAATGATCCAAAATCCCGTTTTTAAAGTTGCTGTCCCGTAATTCCCGCTCGAGCGGAGGAATTCCCGCTCGAGCGTACCTGTTTTCAGCACAGACTTCAAAACTTTGAACATGTATAACTCTCCCATCCGGACTCCGTTTTAGGTCGTTCTTGTGTCCAAATTGAAGCCCCGGAAATAAGCTTTCCAATGGTTCCAACCCCACATTCAAATTCAAACTGTGGACAAAGATATGGGCAAAATAGTGATGGCTGATCATAAAATAACTATCCGAATTACATTCTAGGGTCCAACCTTACTTTACCATCAAATTACCACCTCAAGCAACATCCCAAAATAAAATGAGGAGGTTCTAAACATACCAATAAAAATATCAAAACGAGCCCATGAGCCCCAGAAATTCAACTCAACCTAGTGACCCGCTCGAGCGTCCAACTTTGCGCTCGAGCGCTCAGACCAACAAAGCCTTCCGCCGAAAGTTAATCCGCCCGAGCGGAAAAACACAACTCCCAGAATCTCAGGCCATCTGCAAAATTGCTGGGAACCCCAAAAGTCCGCTCGAGCGTCAACTCCTTCGCTCGAGCGGAGGGAAAAATTCTGGGTCGTCACAAATATTCTACCTTAGATCTTGTTCTTGCTAAAAACTTGCTTAATCTTGAAGAGTACATGCAAATCCTTGAGTTCCTTCTTTAGTTTCTCCCTCTCTATCTCTAGAATTGCTCTCCCTCTCTCTCTAAAATGTTTTCTCCAGATTTTCCTACTAATGAGGTGTAACAAGATGAGCTCAAAATGAGCTAAAGTGGTCCACTATATAATCAAAATGATATAATGTATTAATTGGGACATAAGGTGTGCCAAACGCGATTTAACGAATCAGACTGAATCAATTTTTAATAAAATTTGCCATAAGGTTCTAAAAATTCCAAATAACACAATGGTACAATCAATTTCGTTTTCGGATGCCGATAAGGCTTTCAATTTTCATTTAAAAGCGGCATTTCGAACATATATTTTTATAAGTAACAGATAGAAGGCCAATTATGATGCAAATTACATATTAATCCCGTAATTAATCTTATTCACTCATTATCATTCTTAATTACCGATTAATAGCTAATTACGGGTCAGGGTTATTATATTATTCCCCACAGAGAGAGAGAGAGAGAGAGAGAGCAGTTCAACTGCTTGGGTGGTGAACAGATTTTGAGGTAGCTCACTTGGAAAAAAGTTGGTAGGGTTTGCTTTGCTTTCATTCCAGTTTGATGTCTCAGTTTGTGAACTATATGCAAGATCACATATACATTGAATCTTTCTCTTGAGCGTTTTGGGGGCACCAAATCTGCATGTGATCACAACCACATCAACAAATCATGACTACTTTCTTTTTAATGTCTTTACCATTCAAGCAGTCATCCTTTGTTTAAGGGTCCCTTTGCTTTTGTCAATTTTTTATGACACTAAACTAAGAGGACTACTACTTAGAGTTGGCCTAGTGGATAAAACGCTCCCTTATCAGCTGTGATGCTCAAATTGGAGTTTGACCACATCACTAAGGGTTGACCTAATAGATGAAGTGCTCTTTTATCAACTGTGATGCCCAAATTCGAGTCTTACCATTATGTAAATTACTTAGTGCACGAGACTTATACTATAGTGAGATTTGAGAAATATAATATGTACACAATGTTACTTCAAATTTTGGACATACTGTGTTATTTCTGTGACTCAAACCCACATTATGAGTGACATTAACGACAAGTTTTACTGTTGGGCCAAGCTGTCCTTTTGTTATATTTAAAAATAAAAAATAAAAAATTAAAACTAATAGGGCTCCCTCTATCCTTGTGCAACTTTGAAATATTCATCAAATTGCAGTAGATTAAAGTTTGGCATCCTCAAGAAAATTTAAAAAGTCAAAAAGTCACTAAAAAAGCAAAAAAGTTCATACTATTTACCTCTTTTGGAGGAAAATCTCTCAATTAAAAAAAAAAGAAAAAAAAAGAAAAGAGGGAAAACAGCGTTGCACAGGTATGGTGAAGCCACACATCCCAGTCAAAAAGTTACGTGGCACGATGTGTAGCCACACATGCCATTAAAAAAATTTTTTTTTTTTGAAAAGAGACATAAAGTGTACTGCCAATACTACACTCTCTTGTCAGCGAGGGCAATTTAGTAATTTTACAATTTTGTACAATATTTTAATACACATTTTTTCATAAAAAGTTAAAAAGTTAACCCAAATATCCATATTTTTTTCCTCAACTTTTTAGTCTAAAAAGACAAAAACTGCACTTATTTAGGACACCCCAAACAACCCCAGAACTCCTACAAAAGAAACAAATCCCAATTTAATCAGAGCCACACGAAGAAATATAAAACTCATTTTGCATTGACTTTCTCAAAGGCCAGCAGTTTTTCAACTAAACAATAGAAAAACAAGCCAATGAATTTTTTAAAATTTCTATCATTAATGTTGATAATAAATTATGCTAAAATATGATTGGCTTAGTTCAAGTCAAAAGATTTGTTAGCATTGCACCTATATACAAGTCAATAGCATGAATATTTTAATAAAAAAAAATAACTCTGGAAGGAGAAATCATTGTCTCATAGCAAATGGTTCCAAACAATGTATCTTACATTTTGTATATATATAAATTCATAAGCTGAGAGTTCTGACACCAGATCAATTTTTGCAGAAAACAATATTAAAATCCAACATTTACCGATAATGTCGCAAGAAAGTTTTGTTAATCCAACAAATAATCAACGCTCAACGTGCAAAATTCAGAAGTTGTGCCCGAATCACAACACGAAGCTTCCTACAATGCTTCTTTTTTTTTTTTTTTTTTGAAGCATGCAGTTAATTTGAACTAGAAAGGAGAAGAACAGCAGACAAGAAAGAATGAATGGACAACATGAGGCACATCAACGAATCAAGCATAATCAGGCATTGTAATTTTGCTCGAAGGCAAGTTCGTTGAAAGGCGATGTAATTTGCTCCTTGTTGTAAGCGTGGCATATCATCAATATGGTCTTCACTAGACGCCAATTCCAAGTAGGCTAATTCAGATACTACTGTTGGTGACAAGAAAAACCAGATAGATGAAAAGAACAAGTTTGTCAGCATCATTAGGGAACTTATGGACACCATTGTGATTATTTGTAATTATTTATTTTTTGTGTGTGCGCGCATTTGTGTATGGAGAAGGGAGTGCTTCATGATTCATTCAAAGGATGGAATGTGCTTTTTAATGTTAACAGAAATAAAAAGGAGCAAGTTCAAACTTGAAATAAAGAAATGGAAATGTAACATAATATTCAGGCATAGAGCTGTATTTTGAGAAAGAATTTCAAGAGATTCATTTGTGTCGAAATATCAAACAAATAAAAAATTTGACGAATTTAAAATTGACACAAATGCGTATAGAAGCATTCAAAATAGACAAGGAAGTAGATTTTTACCCACCCAAAAGTGAAAACCCAACCATGGCATTATCCAGAACTAGATTCATCGTATGATCCCCATCTGATAGACAATCAACAGCGTTCCAAAGGTGATGAATGCAAAAACACAAGCCAAGATTATCTTCATCCTCTAAACTTCATTTGGCCTGAACTTTGTTTTTGTATTGAAGTGCCATGTCAGCTTATTAACATGCTTAGTAATGTTAATGTAAACATATCATGAAATTGGACTGCTTAAAAAAATCAGTAATAATACACTAGAAGACAAGTAGCAATTCTAGTAATATCATAATGCTTCATTCATTTGCTTTAACAGTGAGCTATAGACATCCAAGGCCGAAATGGGACATAGCCACATATGATGGCCTTCTGTAAAACTGGAGATGAATCAAACTCCTCTGTCCAAACAAGTTGCCAAGCTGTATCTTCAAACAACATAGAATGCTAAGATACAAATGTGAATTTATAGAATGTAGAAGTGAAGATGAATAAAGGATACATGCATAAATGTGCACATGGACTGTATGCATTATACACATTTAAGTGCAAGTAAATGTATGGTTCCAAACACAATCATTTCAGGGAAAGAGAATAACAACCAACGCCTTTGCTTAGCTACTATAACTTCTTGATTAAATCCTGCTTTCATCCACAGTTTCAAGAATGATTTGTGTGCACAATCATGGCCTATAACAACGAACTTAACAATGGAGAGAAGAAAAAAAAAATTAGAGATTTGGATGGATGTACAGAAGGACATGTTACTCATGGAAAGCAATGCGGTGACAATTTCAGTCCCCGTCCATGCCCAAGCTAGAGGTAGTAGAAACCATGGGGCTTTGGAGATCATGGAAAGCCCCAAGATATTAAGAAGTGGTAGATATTAAAAAAGACTTCCATGCTTTCACATCATCAATCTCGAACACTATAAACAAATTTTGAGCAGAAAAAAGACTTTAGAAAGCCACAAAAACTAAATACTGAACAGCTTTGCGTTTGCAAACTAGCATGTACATGAGACGGGTATCTTTTGTAATAGGTGTAATTATTAGCAATTAAAAGTTTGTTGTAGAAACCAACTCTCAGTTTCAACATTCAAGATTTGATTTGGTTTGCTAATAATTAAAGTGAACGAGTCTTTTTAATTTATATGAATTAGAAAACAAAATATTTTGCTAAGGAATGAAATTGACTTAGGGGAAGGATCAAGATTGAATTTTAGCCAAATCAATTTGTGGGAAAGGAAATATAAGCTTTATATTCACTTCATTTTTCAAAATCAATGAAGATATTACAATGTGACATTATCAACGTGGTGCTCCCAATAAATGAGGAATCCTAAAACACGCTAAGGTGGGTCATTCTTTGTCTCCCAACTACCTAATCAAGGAGATGTAGATCTTTCATGGATATTTATAGAAATTTTATAATTTTATTTATTTATTTTAATTTATAGTTTGTTTAGAATTTTAGTATATTTAGTTTCTTACTCTAGGGACTCTAATTACAAAATAATTTTATGATTTAGTTTCCCACTGTGAATTAGTATTTCTAGCCTATAAATATTAGGTCTTTGCATTGTAATTATTAACTTTGAATTATTGATATTGAGTATTATGTTGTGGCAGTTTTTGTTTGGAAAAGTCTGGGAACCCACACATATCGATCTAGAATTTTTTGATGAAGATTAAATTTGTGTAGTGTAGTGTCTATATGTAAAATAAATTTGAACCACAAGATAATAATTATAGATAATTTTTGAATAGTTAAGTTTGGGTTTGTAATATGGTTTTGTTAGGGATGTAGCCTTGTTCTTCTTTTTCCTCTGCTTCTCTCTCTGCTCTTTTCTTAAGGTGTTCTACATGACAAGGTAGGCCAACATTGTCCCATTCGTTAGGTTTTCCGTAATGTCATTGGTTAGGAGCACCATGTGGACAATATCACATGATTCTTTAGGTTTATTGAATAATTACACCTATTATTTTGGCACTATTTTAAGATTTGTTTAAAATGCAACAGTTTGCTCTCTTTAGTGTGATTCAATGAATTCTTCATCCGGATGTTGATAATTATCTTTCGTTTGTTTTGATCATGTTCAATATTTTAGTTCCAATGTGTTTCTGTAACTATTATCAGTTTTGCTTAACCTACTTATTTAGCAGTCCAACATCATTCATTTGATTTTAATATCTTGCAAAATATTTAACTAGAAATCTTAGCCTCTATTTTTCCCTCGAAATCGACATCAACTGGAATAAAATTGTCCATTTACCCATCATGCCATTTTTATTTTAAAATTGTCCAACTCATTTGTAATTTTTCCACCAAAAAAAAAAAAAAAAAAAAAGACACCACCAATTGATTTTTCTTGAATAAAAGCTTACTAAACTGTCCATTTTTACCCATCATGCCATTTTTGTCCAAAACCTTGTCCACCAAATACCATATCTCCCTTATCATCCTTTAATTGAAATTGAAAATACATCTACAGTTGTCTTAATCAATAAGCTTGTAAGTTGCCAATTAATTTCAATACATCATAGGCCTCTGCAGTAAGCTGCAGCATGTCACCCCACATTCAATCCCATTGTGAACTATCTCAATAAAATTGCAGATCCACCTTTCCCAATGTAACACAAAAGGTCACTGTAGTACAACCAATTTGAAACAACTGATACCATAACATAACTACTTTTTTTCTTCAAATTTAAAAACAATCTGATACATGCTAACTAATTGAATACAAAAGCAGCTTGAGTAATTTGTTTGAGCAAAAATAGTTCAAATTTGATGTAAGGATGGCTATTTCCCCCCACCCCCACATCTCTTGCCTACCTTGCCCCAATGAAGAAGTAGGGCAGGGGACAAGTTTTGCTTCCCCACCTTGTTCTAACCCATCCTTGCCTTGTTTATATTTACTAAATAAATATATTTATATGTATCTAATATATATATATATATAAATGGGCAAATTACAAAAATATATATATATTTAAACCCCACTGATGTTACTTCTATATCACAATTTAGCCTCTCCATCCATTTCTGTTTGATTGAACTAACAAAAATCTGGGCAAAATTTTTAAATTCAAACCCACATGTTCAAACCCTTGTATCTCTCTCGTCATAACTCCATTTCACTTCATTTTTGCGTCGTTAGATTCACCTCATGGCCTAGTTTTGATTCCACTTGTTCCACCTCTTTTTGCATGTCGTTGGAGCTCTAAAAGTTGGCCAAAAATAAGATTTTTCTCTTCTTTTTTTTAATATTCAAACCTTTGTATCTTCCTCGTCATAACTCCAGTTCGTCTCATTTTTGCGTTGTTGGATTCACCTCATGGCCTAATTTTCATTCCAATTGTTCCGCCTCTTTTTGCAAGTCGTTGGAGCTCCAAAAGTTGGCCACAAATATGATTTTTCTAATTTTTTTTTTTTAGATTCAAACTCACATGTTCATGCCCTTATATCCCCCTCGTCAAAACTCTGTTTTGCCTTATTGTCACTTCGTTAGATTCACCTTATGGCCTAGTTTTTATTCCATCCCTCATACGCCTTGTTCCATCTCTTTTTACGTGTCATTGAAGCTCCGAAATTTAGCCAAAAATAAGATTTTTCTTTCTTTTTTCCGATTTCAAACTTACATGTTCATGCCCTTATATCTTCCTCGTCGTAACTCCGTTTTGCCTCATTTTCAAGTCATTGGATTCACCTCATGACCTAGTTTTCGTTTCACCCCTCATACACCTTATTCTACCTCTTTTTACGTGTCGTCTTAACTTTGAAAATTGGCCAAAAATAAAATTTTTCTCTTCTTTTTTTTTGTCGCCAAATTTGGGAGCTCCGATGGCATACAAAAAGAGATAGAACAAGGGTATGAAGGGTGGAATGAAAACTAGGCCATGAGATGAATCCAACGATGTAAAAATGAGACGAAACGGAGCTACAACGAGGGAGATACAAGAATTTGAACATGTGGGTTTGAATGGGAAAAAAAATGGGAAGAGAATCTTTTTTTTGGCCAACTTTTTGAGCTCCGACGACACGCAAAAAGAGGTGGAATAAGGCGTATAAGGGGTACAATGATGCGAAAATGAGGTGAAACAAAGTTTTAATGAGGGAGATATAAAGGCTTGAACATGTGGGCTTGAATCTAAAATTTTGTTTAGATTTCCGTTAGTTCAATCAGACGGAGATGGACGGAGGAGGGGCTAAATTGTGACATAGAAATAACATCAGGGTTTTAATTGTTACAATTAAAATCTTCAGATTTAAATTGAAAAACATGTAAAATCTTGAGATTTTTTTTTTTTTTTTTTGTAATTTTCCCTATATATATATTACTTAATTTTTTATAGTATGATAAAATCAAAACTTAAAATATTTTACCTAGTATTCAATTTTACTCATTTATTTTTCATCTTACATATTAAGTTTTATTATTTATAAATCACTATCCATAACATATTATATTATCTATCATTTTTATTAATATTTTAATTTTTAAATTATAAAATTAAGAGTTAATACCTAAAAGTCCTATTTACAAATGTTATGGTAATTCAAGTCCTATTTAAGATTTTTTGAACCAATAAGTCATTTTTAATAAAATTGAGAATAAAATTTTAAAACTAAAAACATTATCAATTTTGCATAGTAATGTTCTAGATAATTGTTTCACTAATTGATGAAAAAAACAGAGTATGATATTAAACGTTTTTGCTCTTCTATTTATTTGTTTGATTCAACAATATAATAAAACTGACAACATTAATAGTTTTTTTTTTCAGTTTTAAAACAGAGAACATTGTCATTTTTTTTTTAAAGTTTTGCACATCAATGTTCCATCATCGTGCTCCTTTATAGACACAAAATTTCAAATTTTGCACAAAAATAAAATCTGTTTTTTTTTTAAAAAAAAAAAATTTTAAAAAACATTAGTTTTTTTTTTTTTTTTTTTTTTTTTACACACAATATTTTTTTTTTTAGTTTTTTTTTTTGTTTGAAAGTTGATGTTTTAAAGTTTTGAAAATCAAAATAAATGTTAAATCTTCATATTCCTTTATAGATAATCATAAAAATTTAAAAATTTAATGGGATTTGAAGATCCAAAAAATCTTATTTATAAGTCCATAAATTAGAACATGTGTAAATATTCCTAAAATTAACTTGCCTCCGCCCTGCCCCCGCCATCAGCCAGATTTCCATTTCAACATGTTGAGCCTGATCCATGTTTGTTGGGCTTCTTTTTTTGAGAATTTCTTTATATTAATTATGCACTGTTTTTAATATTCAAACACACAAATGAGTCAATAAATAAATAAATAAATAATAATTCTACACAAAAACACCTTTTAACCTGTTGCACGCATCATATGCAACTTCAGCTTCTACAAATTTTAAAAAACAAACTGAAAACGAATTAGATCAAAATGAAAGACACCCAGTTGCAAACTAGAACACCACTAAGGTATGTTTGAGAACCTACTTAAATTAGTCAAAATAAGTTACTAACAAAAATTACAAAAAAAAAAAAAAAACAAAAAACATAAAGGTTCCTTCCCATTCTCTTTTGGTAAAAAAATAAAAAATCATTCCTAAACATTTCAATTTTTTTTCACCTCATATTATAGCGAGAAACTAAAAGCATCACTTCCCAAACAAAGCCTAAGCAAACAACTAGCAGATTGACTTTTGTGGCGTCTCCCATATATCAAACACATTCTGCTCATAGTGAAGAGCAAAAAGCCTATCACCACCAACTGAAAAATCATAGATTGAACCTCCATTGTCACGCCCCAAGTTCCGTGACAACGCCGCACACTCATTTAAGTGAGCATGCAAGGCTAAGAGTCCAATCACATAACCCACAATGTATAATACTCAAATTAAATCCTTAATTATCATAATGCTAAAATCCATAAAAATAAATAATTCTTATCATATGAAATTGTCCACCAAGTCCACTAATATAATCCACTAACAAAATAATAATCCAAGTACTTAAATCATAGTCCTACTCTCAGCACTCCCACAAGTAAAAACCCCGCGCAGCTCTACTCGTCAAAATCTGAAAAAAAAAAAAATAAAAATAAAATAAGGGTAAGCTAGACAGCCTAGTAAATAACCAACCATCACTGCTAGCTGGATCAAGTATACAATAAATAAATAAATAAATCGATAACCAATAAATATAATTTTTTCTACAGTTCAATAAATGAACAATTATTTGTAAGATGGTTTCATAGCTAAAAATAAACAATGTACAATACATTTTAAATGAAAAGCTAACAAGATAATTCAAAGTAATTCGTTGTTCAAATCGATGGTTCGATATTCAGATAGTTCAATGATTTGATTCACAAAACCCAAGTCTTGGTGATTATGGTCACTTAGCCCGTGACAAGGCCCAGAACCACACATAGGTCGGTGGTAAAGCCCCAAAAGAAACTAGTTTCTGTGCCAATAAATAACTCCCATTGGTTAGGGTCCAAATCATAGTCAGACTAGAGTGATGTTCAGAATTCAAACAATACATAACTTTTAAATAAAAATTCGATATTTTCATAAGAAACATTTGGTACAATTTTTAGAATAGTTTCACAAAATATTCAAATACTTTTCATAATAATATTTGATGTTATTTTATACTTGACCCATATTTTATTTTAAGAGAACATGAAGGCTATAAATAAATACTTATAATTTCAAACGATTTAGTAGGAATAAAAATGAACCAACAGTGATAGAGGGTTACTTACCTCAAACGCTTAGAAATAATATTCCAACACTAACTCCAAACACCCAGCTCCACCACTTCAATCACACAAACCTAATAAATAAAACCTCAAATAAATTAATATTTTTACGTGTTACATACACCCACAAAAACCCCTCCATATTAGATTAATGTATTGCTTTAATAACCAAGTGATCAAACCATTCAACCCAACTTAAAGCCAAACACACCCTTACCCATGATACAAAACTCCATTGTTTTTATTTTCCACCCAAAGTTACACTTACACATTGCACCCAATTCTCAAAACCTAAGTAGGCACCTATAGATCTTCCAAATCTCCTTAATGCATTGATTGTTTAATTCCTCAACATAAACTTAGTAATCAACAGTAAAGACAGATTTTACCTCAACCAATGGGTGTCCCAAAATCACCCAAAGTACTGCCTCCAATCCCTATTGCAGCCTCACTTGAACCTCTCTTCTCTTTTTCTTTTCTTCTTTTTTCTTTTACCTTCTCAAACCCTTGCCGCCTATGGAGCAATTCCCAGCCTCTGTTGTGTTTGTTTCCCAAGACCTAAAGCCACAACAAGTGGGCTTATTAACCTAATTTCTCAAAGTTACAAAATTACCCATCTAAGTAATAGAAAATATAATGCCATCTCATAACTAATTCTTTGATATTAATAAATGACCCATATAAATTGATTTAATTACTAATCTATCCAAAAATAATTATGTACAAAACTTGGATTTTACATCCATTGCTTCTACCAAGCCTGGATGTCAGCACCCAATCTGGACCACAATACACCCAAATACTATGATTCATAGACAAGAAGAGCTGCCCATTATGAAATACCAATTTTGGGTAACATGGTTCCTTCATCTTGAACTTCACTGTGGAGTTGTTTAAGCACCACCTCACACTTATGTCAATACTCCTCAAATCCAAGAACCCAAAATCCCCATATTCATTCACTAGGCATATAGAATTAGTCTCCTCCATAGCTATGGCATCTCTAAACTGCCACTGGGTTGTCAGATAATCATCTTCATCGTCTTCATTTTTCGGCCAATGAGACCAGAGCTCGATCATGTTTTTAACTCTAAAATCCAACAAATTATTGAAAGAGGAGCTCTGCTTCCTAGGTGACAGAGTAGCAACCATCAAACAATTGGTACCATGTAACCATTGCAGCCTGTTTGCTTCACCAAGTGACCACCCATATTAGTCATAGTAAAACTCAATCTACTTGCCAGTTAATTGATCCCAAACACCAATCCCATACTCTTTGTTGTTCTCACCTTTACAACTAGAAAAAATCTTGTAGTCTGAGTTAAAACTTAAAGCACCAGCAGTGTAGCTGTTCACTTAATGATCCTCATTAGTGACCAAACACATGCTGAGCTCCCCTCGTTGTCGCCGAATAGACCCATCCCACCATCGCCAGCGCTAACAACGATGGTCTCTGAATCGACCCAACCGATGTCATAAACTCTCTGGTAATCGAGATTGATTGGTGGGTGTTCTTCGAGCATCCAATCATAAACGTGTACCATACTATCATGCACTACACAGCAGCCACCGTCAGGGCTGCTGTGGATGGCGGTGCCATCGCTGGGTGCTTGGCCCGTTACGGAGTGTGAAAATCGGAGTCTGTTGCCATCAAATTGGCCGCATTTGGCAGAGCGGACGTTTTCGTGGAGGCCGTAGAACAGGGCTTCTCTGTGAAGAGATTTTCAGGGATGTTGGAGGGAATATAGAGCTCCTCTGTTCTGAGGAGGTCGAGGAGTACTGCGAAACAATCTGGGTTCCGATCGATGAAGTAATTACCATCATCATCATTAGGGATGTTGGAGGTTCCAATTCTTGTCGAACATTTTCCCAAAGAAGGAATTATCGCCGGCGTTGGCGAGGGTGGAGATGGTGGTTTTGAATATTTTGCCACCAACGTTGAATTTTACTAGTATGTTATTGTGAATTGCCATTGTTGAAACAAGAAAAAAATTGGGCAGACCTAGATAGGAATTTGAAAATAGGCTCGGCATTAAATTTATATTTTAGTTTGTCCTTTCGAATTTTTGTATCAAGCTTCAACACTTAGCTTCCCTTTTGTTAGTGTTATGAGTATGAGAAAAGTTAGGGATCATGAAAAAATTTTCATGAAAATGATCATGAAAGATTTATGATCTTTGGATTACCTTGATTAGTGTGTGGTGCTTTATTCTAAGTATAATTCAAGAGTCACAAAGCTTTCATGATTATTTTCATGATACCTAACATTGTTGTATTAGTATAATATAGCAATAATGTAATATTAGTGTGCAATATCTAGCTGTCCAGCTGTCCCACTAATGATAATATTTCTGCTTTCGGTGTTAGTTAGTTAGTATCCTATGTGTACCACATTTCCTCTCTATAAATGAGAGTGTTGTAAATCACTGAAAACATCAATCATAATACATACAATTTATTCTCTCTCTATCAATTTATCTTACATGGTATCAGAGCTAGGTTAAGAACCTAGTATTTTCGTTTCACCGGCGGGCGACAACCTCAACTTGGCCGCCCACCGAACCTCAACCTATTCCGTTGTCATCTCTATCAATACATATAGCTTCCAATTCGCCGCCACCAGAGGCGACTTCTCCACATACAAAGATCAACCTCTCTCATGGGGTAACAAAGATACATGGTCTCCCTCTCTCTCTGTGTCTCGGGTTGGAGGGGGAGAGCATTTCTTTGGAAAACATACACACAAGCTCTCTCACTCTCTCTTTTGCATGGACTGTCTCTGTCTTAATCTTCTTCCTTCAATATCCATCACTTTGATCTGTTTCCACTACCTCA
Organism: Camellia lanceoleosa; assembly: GCA_025200525.1. NCBI lineage: Eukaryota > Viridiplantae > Streptophyta > Magnoliopsida > Ericales > Theaceae > Camellia > Camellia lanceoleosa. The sequence continues at coordinate 49,717,664 of CM045759.1, forward strand.
ACCATAGCGATTTGCTTCCCCTTCTTCACATCGCAACAGTGCTGAAATCTGTTATGGGGTTGGCAAAAATGGTGGTTGTATTGACATCGGTGGGCCGCCGTTTTACATGGCAGTTTATGATCCATGCATGAGCTTGACTCCAACTAGACAACCACAATCTCTTTCTATCTCTAACAGAAACGGCCATGGCGAACTACGACCAACACCACCATCATCGCCGCTTACCAGCACCACCTTCACGCCCAACTCCTTCGAGTCGCTGTCCTTGACTCGCTGTCCTTGACTCACCCAGTCAACCCATCACCACCAATTGTCTCGTCGGCGAGCTTCCACGCCTCCGCCGCTCTCCCGTCGAGATCGGCGTTTCATCCTTTGGTCTATGGTGGCGATCTGCGTTTCACCCTTGCCATGCTGCTACCAAAACACACCATTAATTTGCGGGAGGAGGGTCTCTTCTCTCTCATGGCGATGAACACCACCGAAGCTCCCTCTCATGGGCTTTCTCTCTCTCAAACGCGGCCTTGTAGAACTCTACAGCATCGTTGGCCTTCGGTGCTTCCACGAATAGCTGAGACTTCATCGCCAAGAAGGTGGTGCCTTCGAGACTCCAACCTGACCTCACTTCTCTCTCCATGGACCCAACTTCTTAATATAATATCACCCACTCACTTCTTTTTTTTATGATGAAAACATTTTTAATATTTTTACTCAACCCACTCTCTCTCTCTCTTTCTCCCTTTTGGCAATTTGAAAACACACTTCTCACTCTCTCTCTCTCTCTCTCTCTCTCTCTCTTTACTCAAGGACATCCACCACTTTGTCAACTTTCCAACCCTTTCCTTCACCTTTTTCACTCCACTCACCGACTCCCTCACCACAAAATAGAATGCCTTTATTTATTTTATCCTATCTTTCATGTGTCCTGTGTGTTCTGTGTGTGTCCAGCGTGTGTCTCTCTCCCATACCACCATACCCTTTTATTTTATCCTATTTAATTTTGTTTTATCACAAGCACAACAATAGCCAATACTCAAAGTGCCAGCATACCATCACAGACTATTATTCACAACACCACGAAATTCAAGTCCTACATTTCCATTGCAATTCCAGTTCCGCATTACACCCACACCACCAACTTTATTTATTTTATTTTTTATCTTCCTTTTTTTTCATTCCAAAAAAAAAAAAAAAAACTCAAATCCATCATCCCTTTTCTCTCTCAAGATTTCATTATTTTAACACTCAGTTGGTGACCCTTTCCAGTTTCCTCTTCCCGCTACCTTCATTTTATTTTATTTTTTCTATCTTTCTTTTTCCATCAATATTTCGTTATTATACAACTCAGTTGGTGAGCATAAACCCTTTTTCCATTATCTTATTATTTTTTATATTCCACCTAAAAAAAAAAAAAACCTTTCTACCAATTTTTTATTTATTTATAACATCTCTACTCTGTGTTGAGCCGTTCCGCTCCACTTTATCAATCCCTTTGTTTCAACCTCCAATAGGTTTCTCTCTTCAAACCTATTTGAGTTTGCGGGGGGATATTATACATATATCATGTTGAGCATGGTTACATACCATGCGAACGACCCAAGCTGGTGAGCATGGTTATACACCATGGGAACCACCCAAGCCACCCCATGGCGCACTCCCTAAGTAGCCTCCTCGGTGCACCACCAAAGTCTTCTACAATCGGTCTGGCATGACCCTGTAAACTGTCCCGACATTGATTCTGGTTAGCTTCTACATCAGTCCAGCATGACCCCATAAACTGTCCCGACATTTATTCCGGTTAGCTTCTACAACGGTCCGGTATGACCCCGTTAACTATCCCGACATTGATTCCGGTTAGCTTCTACATCGGTTCGGCATGACCCCATAAACTATCCCGACATTGATTCCGATTAGCTTCTACATCGGTCCGGCATGACCCCGTAAACTGTCCCGACATTGATTCTGGTTAGCTTCTACAACGGTTCAACACGACCATACAGTGTCTTCTATCCACTTTTATTTTATTTGTCAGTTTATTTTTTTGTTTTGCTACTCTCTCCAAACTCAAGTTGGTTAGTGCCTATCCTCCTTGAGTTTGAGGGGGGCTGTTAGTGTTATTAGTATAATATAGCAATAATGTAATATTAGTGTGCAATATCTAGCTGTCCAGCTGTCCCACTAATGATAATGTTTCTGCTTTCGGTGTTAGTTAGTTAGTATCCTATGTGTACCACCTTTCCTCTCTATAAATGAGAGTGTTGTAAATCACTAAAAACATCAATCATAATACATACAATTTATTCTCTCTCTATCAATTTATCTTACACCTTCAAACCCTTCATCTGTGTTTCCTTATAGAGTTTTCCACCAAAAGCCTTCACAATTATTGAGGGATCATTACCCCATACTATACATTGACAAGTTATGGCACAAATTGAACTTCTTCTTGATTTCAGTAAAATAAAATAAAAATAAAAGGGTAAATTAAAAAATACAATTCAGTGTGTTTGGTTTCAATTTTCTGAATTCATTTTTCTGAAAATTGAGTTTTTTATTTTTTATTTTTTTTAGTGAATATTTTTAAAATTTCAAGTATTTTTTTTTTTTTTTTACTTTTTTAGATACACATTACTTAGATATATCTAAATAGTAAAATATTTGTAAAAAAATATTTTAAAAAATTAATAAATACACAAAAATATGAAATATGTACTAATTTTCTTATTTTTTAATTTTTTTTTTCATATTTAGTAAATTTTTTTAAAGATTTTTTTTCATAAATATTATACTTCTTTTTTTTTTTTTTTTTTTTTTTTTTGAGTAGAACACAGCAATATAAACATTAACTAAGCAGAATATCTTACAGCAATAGCAAGGTGATGAGCAACGTGAACCACATCACGGTCCACCTTTTCTAAAACAACATGATAAAAAGGTTTACAAGAAGACAAAATATCAGCTAGAATGGATTGAAGACTCCAATCGTATTCTTGAGCATGGTGTTGGAGCAGCAGAATGAGTACTAAGCAGTCCGTTTGTAGAAGCACATTGCTGATGCCGTAATGGGATGCCTAACGCAGAGCATGGAGAACAGCAACTGCTTCGGTTTGTTGAGGAGATAACATTGAAGGCCCCAATATAGCTTCCTCATAGACTCGCTGATTATCATAATCGAAGCAGACCCAGGCCAAACCAGTTCGCTCACCAACAGTAACCCAAGAGCCATCCACTACAATGTGCATGCGCGGACTAGCAGCAGTACATCGCTCAGCATACTGTAAAACAACCTGATGAGCAAAATTGGGTGGAGGAGAAAAACTAGAGTGAGAAATCTCATAGGGAACATTGTGCTGAGGTGAAAGAAATAATGTTAATAACTCGGAAGCATGCATGACCGATCGTTCTGTGGATATCTCAACTTTATGAAATTCCACAGAGTTACGTTGCAACCAAATGACCCATAATAAGGCAATAGAGTGAATTAAAATGTCCGGGTCATGAATTTGTTGCACCCAGCCTTGGAACCATGAGAAAAAAGACAGAGGTCTTCCCACTCCAAAATCTAAACCCAAAACCGACCTACGCCAAATCCGTTGCGAAATGGGGCAATCAAAAAATAGATGTTCAAGGGATTCCTCATGCTGAAGACACCTGGAGCAAACTGGATCAATTGGCAGCCCCCTTTTATGTAATTCACTTTTTACTGGAAGAATATTATGAAGACATTTCCACACAAACAAGATCCATTTGGGTGGGATCTTGACCTGCCATAATCGTTTCCAAACTTGCCAGTCCGGATCAGGCCTAGAATGATCAGGAAAATGACGGGTCAACGCCTGCCTATAACCCGATTTGACTGAATACTCTCCACTTTTAGTCGGGCCCCACACCAATTTGTCTTCAATATCAATTTGAGAGATGTGCATGGATAAAATATAAGAGATAACATGTGCAGGAAAAAACAATTTCAACAACTCAAGACACCAAGAACGAGACAAGGGATCATTGAAGTGTGCAACCCTCAAACCAGGAAAAATAACACTCCAGCCTCGGCCTCTACAAGGATTTGAAATGATCGGAATCCATTGATCCTCAAATGGATTAAGTGTATTTATGTTAAGTGTGTCAAAAAAAAATTTTAAAAAATTGCTTAAAATATTAAAAAAATTCATTGAAAACAAAAAAAAAAAATACGAAAAATAAAAAAATTTGAATTTTTTGAAAAGTGTTTTTTGGAAACCAAAACCAAACAAACTGATTAGTGATGTAGATGAAAAACATAGTGTTTTTCTGAAATGACCTGGAAATCAAGTTGCTCGAAATCGACTTTTAAGCATACCAGGAGGAAGGTCTCAAAGAGAGGAGTCCAGACCCAGAAAAATAAGCCCAAACAAAGACTGGGGTGGAGCTTACGCGCCCTCTGAAATTAGCGAGTGAGGACCACTCTTGGATACATACCACACGATCGTCTAAAGAGTGAAAATGAGCAACTTTCACCAAAGCCGAAGCGTTTAAATATTATTTGAGGGATAATAAATACAAGGTGTGCGTTTGGCAGAGTGGATAAGGTGTTGTAGTTTGTATTTGGTCAGGGATTTAAAGCCCCCCAACTGCGCCCTAAAAATTAATATTTTTGAGTGAAGGATTACGCAGTGGTGGCATTAGTGTTGACGCAGGTAGACAGTGGTTGACGGATGAACGAAATATTCCTTTGTATAAATGGAATATTCCCTGAGTTTCTAGAAATTGTAGAGAGTCCCAAATTTTTAGAAATTTGTGGTGTGACCCAATTTTTGGGAAGTTTTTCAGTGAGGACCCCGAAAGTCCAGCGAAGGTTGGTTCTAGCTAAACTAACCGCTCCAGACGCAACCACGAGGTCAGAATTGTGAGATTTTGAAGGGTTTTTTGAAGATTGCCAAAACATGGGAGTTTGCCATTTTTAATAGTCGAAGGAAAGTTATTGGATGTTGTGGAATACTGCAAATTCATTGAAGAGGTTAGAATAGGTAGATTCTGATCGGATTGGACAACCATATGCAGATCGAGAGATAGATTGTAACAACGCCCGCGAGGGACCTCGCTACAGTTCGGACTCGATTTTGTTGCGGTTCTAAATCTTGAACCAAAGAGTCCAAATCCGGCAAATCGTTTTGAGAAAAACAGATTTTTTTGAAAGAAGTGCCAAACATGGACTGCTTTGCCAGATAACAGAGTCGCCACCTAAATATTTTTAAAATGGGAAATTTAGGAAACCCTAACTCGGTGCCAAAGGCCACGTGTCCGTCATCACCAAAGTTGGCTCGGGAACTTGGGTACGATTGGGGAAGGTCACATCGTGAGCACCCCCGCTCGCCCGGTCAAAGACCGGCCTCTACTAACCATGATATCTGTTTTTGAAAACTTTGTGCGTTCTTATTCCGGTTATTAGCCTAGGTTACTATGTGATGCGCACAGCATACAAGTATAGACTGAATCGCCTGAATTGGAACTAAACATTTCATGTTTGTTTGTTTGGAAAATGGTTTGATGGTGCTACCCGCAGGTAGGCTAAAATGCGGATTTGCCACCCTTGGGTGGGCTTAGAAAACATGATTTTGCCACTATCTGGTGGGCTTAAAACGAACAGTTGATGAATTGTCCCAATTCAGATAACTCAACCTCCACCCACAGGCATTCAAGGCAGTTATATCACATAAGCATATAGCCTCATGGTAAGCATGCAATCATGGCAACACTCACACGCATGCAAGTATGCTAAAGCATAACAACTCACCAAGTACTCCAAGCCAAAACAGAAAACTCATTAGAAATCATGCATGATCCTAGATATACAGAATTGCCTAATGCAACACATGCAAAATGCAACTATAGCAGGCTCGGCTATTCTAAATATGGCATATGAGATGCAACAGCTATCAAGTACTCAACTTGGAATTGAAATACAGATGCAGTTTGTATGATGCGCCGAGCCCGGTGCGTGCAAAACAGATGAATGATGCAAACATGCTGTCATGCTGTATGCTAATTGAAATATGCCCTATATCTAACCATTGTAAGCGGATAAATAAAAGGGAGAAAGAAGTGGGGGTTGGAAGACATACATCACACTCACACACCCTTATTACAGTTGTGCCCTCGCGCAGAGGGTCCGAATAAATATACAGTCCGAATAAAAGAATATACAGTCCGGAAATAAATATACAAATTCTAATTAATTGACAAATTAATTAATAAAAGCGGTAAAACTGGCGTGCAAGCCAGGGACTGCCTTGCTTCTGATAGATGCGCTGTTGGTCGCTGGCGAAAATCCATCGATGCCCCGATTAGCCTCTGTTTGCAGTGTTTCTCGAAATGCGCGCCGGATTCTGAAAAGTTGCTAATTCTTCATTTTTGCTGCAACGGAGAGCAGGAAAAGGGCATAGCAGTGTATTTCACAAATGTATGCATGCCTCGATCCTCGCGCCACCAATCAAGCATATCGATGCATGATGGCCGAGGAGCCGATTTGCACAACTCAATATTGGGATGAATATAGATGGATGCCACATCAAAACCTAACTCCATCATGGATAATCCGGAGTGTCGGTGACTTGGGAATTGAGACCCGTTCACATTTACTGAAACGCGTGCCTCGCTTCCGTAATATGCATGATATGCATGAAATGCAACTAACATATGATATAGCATGCACAATGCTATGAAAATGAGATGTCTCGAAATGCGTGCCCACGGGCACGCAAATCGAGAAAAATGACATACAAGCATGAGATGATATGAAATACAATGTGTAATGAGACTAAAATAAAATGCATCGAAATGCGCGCCCACAGGCACGCAATCCGAGGAAATAGCATACGGAATGCAAATCAGATAAAACAGAGTGTGCCTCGAAATGCGTGCATATGGGCACGCAAACCGAGGCGATGATGAAAGATGAAAAATCGGATAAAATCGAAGTGCCTCGAAGTGCGTGCCCACAGGCGCGCAAACCGAGGCGATGATGAAAGATGAAAATTGGATAAAACCGAAGTGCCTCGAAATGCGTGCCCACAGGCGCGCAAACCGAGGCGATGATGAAAGATGAAAATCGGATAAAACCGAAGTGCCTCGAAGTGCGTGCCCACAGGCGCCCAAACCGAGGCGATGATGAAAGATGAAAATCGGATAAAACCGAAGTGCCTCGAAGTGCGTGCCCACAGGCGCACAAATCGAGACGATGATGAAAGATGAAAATCGGATAAAATCGAAGTGCCTCGAAGTGCGTGCCCACAGGCGCGCAAACCGAGGCGATGATGAAAGATGAAAATTGGATAAAACCAAAGTGCCTCGAAGTGCGTGCCCACAGGCGCGCAAACCGAGGCGATGATGAAAGATGAAAATCGGATAAAACCGAAGTGCCTCGAAGTGCGTGCCCACAGGCGCGCAAACCGAGGCGATGATGAAATGCAATGAAATGGCACACGGAATGACACGATGGACTTACACCAACATGGGAGAGCCTCAGCTCACTCACATAGGAGGCCGTCGGGTAAAAACAAAGCTGTCTCGAAACGCGTGCCCGCGGACACGCAAATCGAGGAATGCACAAAATGGCATACAGAATGCAGTGATGGGCTTATGCCAACATGAGAGAGCCTCAGCCGCACTCACATAGGCTGCCGTCGGATAAAACGGAGGGGCCTCGGCTGCGTGCCACAGCACGCATAACCGAGGCAATGCATTAAGGCATAAAATGATATGGGAAATGATATGCAAGCATGCAAACCATATTTCAGCCACTAAAATAAAGGGGAAACAGCCCCGAAACAATTCGAAATGACAAACGAAGCATGCAATCATCCCGAAAATGTGAAATTAAGCCCCGAAATGGCCTATAGCCATGCTATACATGCAAAATATGATCATGGCAGCAAGGAAAGTAGCAAGGCAGTCCCAAATATAGCATATTTCAGTAACAATCATGGCCAAAAAGGAGACATAGATATGGCAACAAAATCATACAAGATTAATGGCCAAAAGAGCATTACAATGGGAAGTGGTATATACAAACACCAAATGGACAAACTTTCTTCTACAACATGAAAGAGGGCCCAAAAATAAGCATATATTCAGTTTATGGCAGCCTCTAAATCATAAGATAAACATGCTAGAAATGGAAGGCAAAATGGAGCCACAAAAGGGTATAACATAAGACATGCAATCTATACATCAAATGACCAAACCTTCTTCATGAAACATGTAAAGGGGGTCAAAAAAAGGCTAAAACCAGTATGGGTCGAAGTCCCAAAAACAAACACAAGTAGGTCAAAGGTTGCATGCAAAAATGGGCACACTTGGTGAATATTGAAGGAGGTGGTGGATACAATGGCCAAATGAAGTTGAGCTCCTCTACAATGTTGTAGAGGGGCTCAAAATAAGCAATAAAGCAGTAGGGGTCGGACCCCTAAAAATCAACACAAATAGATTAATTTTAGCATGCAAAAATGTGACAAACTTGGTGAATATTGAAGGAACTAGTATATAGAAACACCAAATGAAGTTGAGCCCTTCTACAATGTTGTAGAGGGGCTCAATATGAGCACAAAAGAAGTAGGGGTCGGAGCCCCAATTCTCAACCAATTAGAGTATAAAAATGAATCAAGAAAAAGCCCTAAAAGTTGGTTTTGAATACTTTCCCTTGAAGACTTGTCTTTCTTTGCTTCTTGGCTTTGATTTGTAGCTTCTCAACCTCTGAAATTCACTTCCTAGCTGCTGGAATCAAGGTTGGAATGGTGAGGCTAGGTGTTGGTGAAGGAATCAAGCAACACTTGAAGCTTTTTTGAAGGTTTTGGCTATGGAGATTAGGGTTTTTGCCTAGGTGTTCTTGAAGACAAATTTTGTAACCTTGAGGAAGGAGATGATGGTCCCTTTAAATAGGCAAAACAAGGTGTAAAAGGGGAGGGTAAAGCATCCAAGCTTTCCCTCCCAAAATATCCCCCGGATGGGGGAGATATTTCAAGAAAATATCCAGGACAAGCATCTTGAAAGGGGAAGCGAGCCGGCGGTGGTTTTTGCAAGGTGGCGGTCGGCCACCCCTGTCGACCACTCGGCCACTAACCTAGCCGGCCACCCCAAAAAATGAACTGAAGATTTTCTGGCCGACCAGTATACCAAAGTGTCCTCCCAGATGTGTAGAACAAGGTTCCAAGGTTGGAATTTGGCAACACTGAAGCAGGAACCACAACATAGAGCTTGAAGAAGAGGCCCAAAAATGAACTTCACAATTTCTGGCCGACCACCATACCAAAGTGTCCTCCCAGATGTGTAGAACAAGGTTCCAAGGTTGGAATTTGGCAACACTGAAGCAGGAGCCACAACATAGAGCTTGAAGAAGAGGCCCAAAAATGAACTTCACAATTTCTGGCCGACCACCATACCAAAGTGTCCTCCCATGTCTCCTGATCACAGATATGTAACTTTGGTTGGAAGAAAATACCCCCAAGGTGTTCAACATTGGCCCGGAAGTGAGAAAAACGGGCTCCGGAAGAGCGAAACTGGTTATCTGGGATAATTGCTGGCCTCCCACCCCCCAGTGATCTTCCTAGTGTTGAAACAGAGGTACCTGCCAAGTTTGAACAAAAACTAATGAGAAATGAACGTTCGGGGCCAAAACCGAGCAATTCGGGATCCCGAAAATGAAGTGCCGGAAGTGGTGTTCGGCAGCGAAGTGGGTATCTGCGACCCCAGTGTCCCTCGGAATGACACAACAGAGGTTCCTGCCAAAAATCAGAGAAAACTGATGCAAAATGAATGCTCGGGACCAAAACCGCGATTCCAGTCTGAGCACCGGAAGTGGCATACGGCCACGAAGTGGGCATCAGGGGCCCCAGGGTTCTTCGGAGTGCTAAAACAGAGGTCTCTGCCAAAAACCGGAGAAAACGGATGCGAAATGAATGCTCGGGACCCAAACCGCGCAGTTCAGGGTCCCGAAAACCGGCTGCCGGGCACCGGAAGTGGTGTTCGGCTACGAAGTGGGCATCAGAGGCCCCAGTGTTCCTCGGAACTATAAAACAGAGGTGCAATCCAAAAACCGGAGATATCGGAGATGGTTGGACGGTCCCGAGCCGAGGCACACGGCCTAACGGTCCCGAAAACCGGGAACCGGGCTCCGAAATGGGCAGAATGGCCTACGGCCACGAAAAGTAGCTCACGGCCACCGGGAGATAATCTGAGACCACTCTTCCTCGTGAAAGAAAAGAGAAAACCGAGTCTGTTCGCAAACCGAGACGAGGCACGAAGAGAATTCTAAGTCCGGAGGCGGGCGCCTGGCCGCGACTCGAGACTTCGAGCAAAGCACTGATATGCAACATCACCAAGCGCTCAATCGGTGACGTCTGAGTCTTGAGGACGGTCAAAAATGGGGTGTCTACATAGATCATTGGAGATTAGGCTTGATCAAGTGGCGGATCAAGGGGTATCATGATTGGTCATGGGCGATTAGAGGATTGTAGATGATTATCTCAGAATCGATCGGAAGATCTAGTTCAATTAGAGAGGAAGTCCACTTCATTGACGGACATATGATTTGGCAACCAGTACAGGGTCAAGGGAATGTTGTGACAGTTGGAGCTACTGTCAAACAGAATATGAGCACTACTGGTAGTATGTAGACATGTAGAACAATAGTTGTAGAGGAGCATACTAAATGCAAGAGCATAAATGCAGATGTGCAACAGTGTAATAATATGCTAAAGTGTCGTACAGAGTCATGAGAAGAGTGTGTAGTAACAAGTTGTTGAAAGTTCACTGGTAAAAACTCCAAGCAAAGAAGACAGAGGAAGTTGACCAGGAAAAGCGCATTGCTTGGAACACGAAAGGTGTTTTATTTTGCTCCTGTGTTGGCTATGCAAGGTGATGCATGGCAATGGACATCCCAGGCAGGGGGTGCAGGGCATCCAATTAAGGAGTGTCAGATATCTTGGTTACACAAGTTCAAGAATAACAGGTGAAAACATCTGAGACAAGGAAGCGTGGAAGAGATTTGTAGGAGATATGAGCAAAGGCTCTCTAAAAATGAGTGGTCTGACTTGAGTTGAGGATGTAAGATTCCCTTCTCCTCTTATATCTATGTATTTTCCCCGGTGTATTATCTCTACTTACAGGGGATGCAGGCGTCTTAGTGAGGAGATGCAAACTATGTTGGATTTTGCGCGTGACAGGATTAGCAGTAGTTTTTGCTACGGCTCACTTAACATAGGTTGAGAGAGTGATTTGTTGGATATCAACCCATGTGAGGGGTGGTCTTCTTTCTCTTCTACTCATGTAAAACCAAGTTCGAGTTTGGATGAAGAAGTTAGGAATGACACAGACAATTGTTAGAGGTGTTGGATTTGGTACAACAAATTTGGAGTGATTTGCGGGATAGTGTTGGCCAACCTTCTTTTTCTTTGGTGTATAACTAGAGAAGTTGAGGAATGAACTCAGTGTAAGGGTGGAAACCATTGAGACAGTTCAGTGTGAGTGAGTTAAGTCTCCTTCTGTGTGAGAGAGGGAGGCGTACGATTATCATGAGAGAGTGAGGCAGAGAGAGGCTTCCTCTATGTGAGAGGGGAGCCTAGTGAGAGTAGAGTGAAGATGTGGATTCCCTCATCCTCCATTGTAATCTCTTTGTAATCTCCATTTATAATGAATCTCCGATTACTTTCCTGTGGACATAGGCATTAAGTCGAATCACATTAAATATTGTGTCTCCTTTGGGTGTGTGTGTGTTGTTTTTATACTTCATATGATTTTTGGAACTTGGGTGGGATCTCGAATCCCTAACACAGACGTTGTCGAGGAGGCCGTAGAACAGGGCTTCTCTGTGAAAGAGATTTTCAGGGATGTTCGAAGGGATATAGAGCTCCCTTGTTCTGAGGAGGTCGAGGAGTACTACGAAACAATCCGGGTTCCAATCAATTAAGTAATCACCATCATCATTAGCAGCATAATTATGTGTTTAGAGATTCCAAATGTTGTCAAACATGGCTACGAAGAAGGAATTACAGCCACCGTTGGTGAGGGTGGTGGTTGTGGTCTCGAATATTTTGCCACCAACGTTGAATTTTACTCTTTTTGTGAATTACCATTGTTGAAACAAGAAAAAAATTGGGTAGACCCAGATGTGAATGTGAATTGCCATTGTTGACACAAGAAAAAATTTGGGTAGACCCCTATGGGATTTGAAAATAGGCTAGGCATTGAATTGATATATTTTAGTTTGTCCTTTCGAATTCTTGTATCAAGCTTGAACACTTCATTTGATTAGGTTAGTTGGCTCCTCTTCAATCCGTTATTGGACTGAAGGGTAGTGTTGTGCTATTTTGGGCTCTAATTTGGGCGAATCTCGATAATCCAAACTGTTGAATGCGTAGAACCCATCAAATACATCACCCATGCAAAAAATCACGATGATTGGATATTGATAGCTACTTGATCAGATCACATTTCTATCACAATTTATTTTGAAAATTATGCCATTAACGGAAATGTGATCTAATAAAATGTTTATCGATATCCAATCAACGTGATTTTTTACAGAGATGATATACTGGACTAGTTTTACAGATTGAATGGTTTGGATTATTATGATGGGCCTAAATCAAAACTCACAACAATCAAACAGTATCCTCTAATATGATAGAGAAGCTAATTCCTTCTAAATTTTACTGTCTTTTTGAATTCCTGTTTCAAACACTTCATCTGTGTTTCCTTCTATGGTTTCTCACCAAAAGCGTTCACAATTATTGTGGGATCATCACCCCGCCATATAGTATACCAATGAGAAGTTATGGCACAAATTGAACTTCTTGTTTATTTTGGTAGAATAAAATAAAAAATAAAAGGGTACATTCACTGCTGGAAATGAGGCTTTTAGAGGCGTTTAAAAAACGCCGCTATAACTATCAAAAGCGCCGCTAATTCTTTTTGCGACGTTTAATACTAAACGTCGAAGATACGGCCGTCGCTGTATCTTTATGGCGCTTCAAAAGCGTCGTTATATGAGAATAGGCGGCGTTTTTAAAAACGCCGCTAAATGTGTTACATAACAGTGACGTCAACATTTAACGACGTTTTAAAAACGTCGTGGTACCTTTTTTCTATTTTAAAAATATAACACTATAGTGGCGTTTATAAAACGCCGTTACAGCTTCATTTTTCTTTTTTCTTTTTTTTCCCTTTTTTTTTTTAAATTGTGCTAATTCTATGATGCATAAGCCCTCATATACACTTTGGCAAGTACAGTAGCATAAGGAAAATAGGCCTTCAACTACAAACACAAATACAAAAAAGAAAAAAAAAATCAAATGTATCTATTTCGAGAGAACACACATAAATATGGTACTAAGTAAATTCTGACCGTGACACAACACAATCCATCACATAGCCATTCAAGAAGAACAAACAAAATTTCATGCCAATGTATTACACAATACATTCCTGTCTTGCAGGTAACGAGATTGAAGCATCATCTTTAGAGTGCAGGGAACAAAATTCCCCCCACAAAAATGTCGTCATCTTCAGCTCTGGAAACTTTAGGGCCTTGGTTCTCTCTTGAATCAGGATGTCCCTGCTTCGGTGGTGGGGGAGGTGGAGGTAGGTTTTCTCTGTAAGTTCTATTCTTTAAAATTTCACCGTCAGGCTTTGACACCCTCTTATCTTCAGCATATTCATTACCAATAATTGCTATCCTTCCTGTTGATTTGACAATGTGTTACATGCAGATGGAAATTACAGAGGTCAAGAACAAAGAAAAAGTAAAGCTAAAAACACTAACTAGTGTACCAACAAACATATCAACTAAGACACAAGACATACATGTGCGATCCACCACTTGACCTAGGACTCACTTAACATTGTGTCTAGTTGGTACATTAGTTATGTTTGTTGGTACATTAGTTAGTGTTTTTAACATTATTGGAGGGGGGGGGGGGGGAAAGGATACTGCATTCATTACAAAACAGAATCAAATAACCACCACACAGAAATGCACATATGCAGAAAACAAAATAAGACAACAAGTGTGGAAATCCGAAAAAGTAGAAACCTCTCACCCTCCCTAGGAAATCGAAACTAACCAATCTGATACCAAATGGCTGACACTATAGCATTACAATCCATGCATGCATTGCATGAATGGTCACATGAATTCTCTAGAAACTTACCCCTGATAAGAATTAATTAAATCACTGCAGAATTTCCTTTCTGAGAAGAATTTTGAATTCATACCAGTTTGTTAAGAGCAATTATATTCATGCTAATCAGGGTGGCTATGTTCCCATTTACCCATTAGACCAGAGTTAACGTTTTCGTCATGTTCTAAAGCAGATGTCTTTGAATATGATCTGAAAAGTCTCATGGATTTGGAATTAAATAGTTACTTGGAATATCATGCAAAAATACAAACCAAAGTGACAAGTGGCCAACAAGTTTTTTCAAAAACAAGATAGCATACCTTTCACTTCTCTTTCTTTCTTCTTTTCTTGAGAACCTTCCCAGATGATCCAAGGCGAAGATATGACATAATTTTAGCAATTCGATCTAGCACGTAACCATCAACACCGACAAGAACCATTTCTGCAATATACGTAAAGATGAAAATTAAATAACCGGAATAACACCTAAGAAAATTTGCAATAAAGAGGAAATAAAATACAAACCTCGGGACCAGGCGATACTTTACTTCTATGCAGAGTGGTTGGAATATCATGGGAAAACCCACCTCCTACCATACATGAAAGATAATTTAGATTGAAAATTTTGCTCAAAAGGTGCGTTCTTTGTTTGAGTCCAAAGACTTTTTCTCCAATAGTGTAGATGCACAAAATCATAGTCATAAATAAACAAATAAAATGAAAAATCATAGCAACTACTAGATAGTACCGAGCAAATTTGATATGCATATAGCATAACACCTTCATCTTATAGATTATCGCTTTCAAAAACCAAATCATCTATACTAGCCCTGTGCTCAACCTCATGAGTCACAGTCTGGCCCGACACTGCCAACCCTAAAGTCCAAAGCAGATGATAATTAGAGTACAGTCCATAACTCATGAATATGATGGTAAGACTTGGGAGTTATAACTTCTAGGTCTCAAGTTCAACTCTTGGTGAAGCCAAGGCTCTTGTTTTTCGGCCCAAAGGATGAGGAGTGGTGCATCTCATTAACCCCAAGATAGGAATTTTGTTACATACATAAATATGGTGCCAAGTAAATTCTCGACGTGACAGGTGTAATACATCGCATAGCCATTCAAGAAGAACAAACAAAATTTCATGCCAATGTATTACACAATACATTCTTGTCTTGCAGTAACGAGATTGAAGCATCATCTTTAGAGTGCAACTCTCTAAAGTGCTTGACTTCATTCTGTCTTGTTCTGTAGGGCGTAAATCACTTGAGATGTTAAATTGCCGACATTCTCTTCTTATGTTCGAGAGAATAATAGACAGGATGGGCTCCGTAGTAGTGTTTCTCCGAGACAGAACCTTTAACATGAAAATATTATTGCACAGTAAAACTCACATAATCGCATATTTTTTAATGTGAAGTGATCCTTTAAATATTTATAAGACTAGCTCATGCCACTTTCTGGTGCAACATTTAGTGACGTCATACACTCCATCTTTTGCAAAAGCAATTACATAATTCAAATTCTTTTTCCACCTTCAAAGAAAAAAAACATTTGCAAACAACATAGATGAAAGTCAAAAAGTCAAAAAAAAAAAAAAAAAAGAAGAGAGAAAAGGAAATCTTTGACTTTTAGTATATGTTATAGGCTTTTTGATTTTTTTTAACAACTTTTTAATTTTTAAGCTAAAACTAAACCTATCTATTTTTTTACTAAGAAAAGATGACCATTAAAAAAAAGAAGAAAAGTGTGAGATGCACCTCACATAGGATTGCTGTCTTTTTTTTTAAAAGTGTGAGATTAAAAAAAAGAAGAAAACTAAACCTGTCTTTTTTTTTACCATTCTCCTATCACATAAGCATTAGACAGAACCTTCCCACTATCACAAACCCTCATTGGTGGTTGAAGAGTCATCTAGGTGTGATGGTGGGACACACAACAAAGACTTGAAAGAGTGAACCATGAGTGATGACACAGAGCATAAAATGTACTTGGGAGGAGATATATTGGCTTTGATGGTTATTGTGAGAGGGATATGTCTTAGTCAATCAGCTTTAAAGCATCTAAGCAGCATCTCATGCTGTGAAAAGGATTTTTTTACCTTTGCCTCTGTTAGGCCCTTTTCTCTAGTTAGATAGATTTTTTTTTTTTGACTTGCATGTGTATGAGAGAGAGAGAGAGAGAGAGAGAGAGAGAGAGAGAGGGAAAGAGAGAGAGAGAGAGAGAGAGAGAATAGAAGAAGTATGAAGCATAAAAAGAAGGAAAAGAGAGGAGAAGATGAGATAAAAAAGGGTGTCAGACTATTACCATGTTTAGGTTCAAAACAAAAAAACATTGAAGAATGTTTCTAGATTTATATATACATGAACTAATGCAGTAACTACTTATCACCTCTATTTCAAGATGAAAGCACACTTTTTTTTTGGTCACAAAAGTGTTTGGGACTTCGCATTACAGTTTTGTTACTTGCACAGAAACCAAATACAAAACTGGAGAGATACAATACAACCCTCTAGAATCACAATAATATAAGACTCATGTGAGAAGATTGTCTAGCTCTCTGATTAATTTATCTGTCCCTAACTTTTTGGCCCTTGTTAATCCCGAGTACATAAAGTCCATGCTTCATATGTATCAAGTAATTACCGAGCATAAGCATTGAATGGCTCTAGAGTTATGGTGAATTGGTTGCCAACAGGAGAGAATGGTTTGAGCTGCTCTGCCATTGACATTTGTGTTGTTGATCTATGAACTCTCAAGTTTGTGCATTGAATTTTGCTCTGTTCTCTCTTCTCTTAGTGCGTTTTCATTTTCATTGTCATCAATTACTTATATGCTGAGTAGAGAAAAGAGATAAGTTAGAGAGAAAAATGTTATGCTCTTCGAATGTAGAGAGTTTGCAGTGGATGAATCAAAATAACATGCTTTCAAAGAATGTTGGAAGACTACAACTGAATCAATGCTAGCCAAAATTCCTAATTT
Organism: Camellia lanceoleosa; assembly: GCA_025200525.1. Lineage (NCBI taxonomy): Eukaryota > Viridiplantae > Streptophyta > Magnoliopsida > Ericales > Theaceae > Camellia > Camellia lanceoleosa. Next base: position 49,734,796 of record CM045759.1, read on the forward strand.
AAGCTTTTTTAAAGAATCTGTTAGAGATGCTCTTATGCTATTTTTAATAACTACTATAATTTTTTTGTAAATTTAAATAAAATCATAATTTCATACATTTCTCCTCTAATCCGACCAAAGGTATAATTCTACATCCAAGTTAAATATCATACATGATGAAACAGATCTTTCACATTTAGATTCTCTCCATTACTAGAGTTCCATATATTAATGTTCCTTCCATAATCTTTAATTGCTTATTGATTGCATTTCTTATCCCAAAAATAGAAATTGAAAAAAAATAAAGTCCAATGAAAGGGGAAAAAGAAACATATTTGTTGAGTTATAATTAATAAGATCCTATGCTATTCCGAATACTGAAGCAACATAGCTGTTGAGTTATATTAATATTTTAAGTAATTGAGAAGCAATGAGCCTAATCCTAATTTCTTTCTTCACAAAAATTACCTTGCTGTGGCGAAACAAATTTCTCCATGTCAACGACCAACATATTGGGCTGCAAATATTGTGAAGACTCAGAATCAAAAGTCTATCTAACTAAATAATCAACTGCTAATGTCTTTGAGAAAATACAAAAAGAGAGCCCAAACTGTCTCAATGGGATAAGGAAAACACTAAAACACTACAAGGGAGTATCAAAGTCTAGAGAAATTCACCTCAGCTAGTGTTCGCTCCAAACGCTTCTGATGAGAAGCTTATCCTAATCAACAAGAAAGATTTAATAATAAAAAGAAATTAGTAAGAGATAATGAGAGAGACGTCGAAGTAATCGTTGCACATGAAACATGACAATAACTTACCAACCATCCAAAGAATGCACGGAAGTTCTGTAACATCAAGCCCATGAGTGAAAATAGGTTTCACTGTCATCTGAAAATATGGTGGCTCGACAAAGCATACTCTCAAAAGGCCAAGGAAAGGCCAGTGATGAAGGAACTTTACCCCAACCAAGACCTAGTAGAGACAAAGAAAGACATTTTCTGTTAAATGCAAGAAGAAATTACTAAGCATTAGTCATTTTTTCACAATCAATGGCACATGACAACTATTCCAATTTTAAAAATCATTACAAAACATTCTAGATCGATTCTGTACTCTACAGATTACACATTTCAGATGCAGGGAGAAAACATGAAATTAAGAACAGTATAACAACGGATAACTCATTATAGATGTGTGATGTAAAAGTAAATTTAAATTTAACAATAATTTATTACCTTCCCTTCAACATGCATGCCCATCAAATGCAACTTTGCCCGCATTCTAAAACCCAATCTCTTAATTTCACAGCAAGTATTGCACTCATATCATCTGCAGTCCGAAAATTCATTTCCAACTCCAAAACCTGCATTTAATGAATTTCAACTATAATTCTGGCTATGAAACAGATTATGACTAGAAGTAATGCATTATTGACATGAATCCACCATGACTAAGACAGTATTACATACCAAGTGGTCGTCATCAGTGGTTTGATGAAGAACCCTCATTTCTGTAAACACAGGAAGTGATCGTCCCATATACAGATGCTGAACCACAGCGTCTTTCTGTGTGTATACCCAAATAATTCTCAAAACTAATCATCAACACATTAAAAATGATTTAAAAACACAATTTTCATACATAAAACTCATCCAAAATGATGTGGTGTAATTAATGCCATTTTTCAAATTATAAGTCATAACATTGGGTGTTTTAGTTTGAAATTAATATAACCCCCAAAAAGCCGCATTATTTGTATACGAATTTTGTACAAAATTTCCATTCGTGTAGAATAGGAAATCCCTCAAAGACGAAGGCATTTTGAACCAGAAAAATGGAACAAGGACAGCAATTAATCGTATTTAGGAGGGTAGACTCGTACCACAGTCGATGGTTTGTACTTCTCCAAGAACCAAGGTATGATAGGGAGGAGAATTTTCCGTGAAACAATGGGCTCCATACAAACAGGCCAAATCTTTTCAACCACATGGTTTAACCACCGCACAGTTTCAGAATCAAAGAGTACCTTTAGAAAAGCAAAAAAAAAAAAAAAAGTTGAAATTATAAACATTTATACATATTCATACGGGCAAGAAAGTAAATTCTCAGAAGGAATCTCAATATCTAACTGCATACATATATATACATAGCAACATACATACATAGAGATAATAAAAAAGATGCAAAGAAAAAATGCCACATATTTGTTCGAGAAGTTAACTTGCACTCCACTATGAACAAAAACAAATTTTGTGGAGAAGTTAATAGGATAACTATTCTATTAAAAAAAACTCATTGATACCTAAGTTTATTAAATAGTCCTAACAAATTATTGAACAACTCGATCCACGATGCAGGTTCTTAACTTTTTATCCCCAAATTATAAAGTTGTTAATACAACTTCAAAAGATGTCTTCCAATCAAATTTAATCGTAAAAGCAGTTCAAAACAAAGATTTTAGTCTCATCAATGATAGCCTTACTCGTAAATACAACCAAAATAAATATGAAAAAGAAAAGAAAAGAGAAAGTCCGCCAAAAAGAATATCACATACCGCAAGTTAAAACATGTAAGAGCAACTATATAACACTTCAGAGACTAAAAGATTTATTAAGTCGATATACAAGATATTATAATTTTTGGCAATAACAATGTTATCAATGAAGTCGCACAAACTCGCCATAACAAAAGTTCTCCAACCATTCAAGAACCCTCACTAACATACTTCAACCAACTCGAGCGAAACCCTTATAAAGGTACAAGCGATGAGATCTAGAGATAGAGTGAGTGAGAGACGGTGGAGCTCACTACCTTCTTTGGTGCAAATGACGGTGGCACGGAGACTTGAAATCGATCTGAATCTTCAAATCGCTTCAAATCACTGAGCAACCCGATGGAGCTTGTGTTCTTTGAAGCTCTCCTCAAGAACAGTCGATTTATCTTTTGAGAGACGAAGCTTCTTCGTAGAGTTATCTCCTCCGTCTTCTTCGTCGCTGAGAGAGAGAGAGAGAGAGAGAGAGAGATGTCTGCCTATAAGATAAGAGAGTATAAAAGAGAGAGGGCTCAGATTAAAAAATAGGGTTTCAAAAAAGGGGCGCGTGAATCTACCGCATTTGGAGGCGGTTTTAAACGCCTTTAAATAGAAAACGGTGCCGTTTTGGTTAAACAAATACGCGACGGTTATAAAACGTCGTTAAAAATAAAAAAAAAAAGTGACGTTTAATAAAACGCCGTTAATTAAACGCCGTTAAATCCCTAATTTCCTGTAGTGATTAGAAAATACAATTAGCCCCGACTTTTAAAATTGGTTTTTGTTATCAAGTGTCTTAGGCACTTGTTAAGAATTCATTAAATATACTTAATTACCTCCACTATCATAGAAAAGATAAAATATAATAAATATATTTTGTTAAAGACTAAACTACCTTTTTATTTAATTCCTTCTATTTTAAAATTATATACTTTTATAATGGAGTTTTTATTTATTTATTTATTTATTTTTATACTTTTGTTTTATCATAAAAACAAAATAAATACCTTTATTTTTAAATAACATTTCGTGGATTTTTTTTAAAATTTTAAATGTCATCTATTTTTAATCATAATTAAATTATATGGTGTAATAAAAATAAAGGATATATAATTTTCGTATTTTTTTATAAAAAAAATTCATGTCCTTTATTTTTATAAAAAAAATTCATGTCCTTTATTTTTATAAAAATATAAAAAAATTATATGCTCTTTATTTATTTATTTTTTTCAATTTTTAGATTCATTTTCTTTACACCGTATAGTTTAATTATGATTAAAAATAGATGGCATTTTAAAATTTCTTAAAAAATCCATGAAATGTTATTTAAAAATAATGGCATTTATGTTGTTTTTATGATTAAAAAAAAAGAACTCCATTATAAAAGTGTGTAATGTTAAAATAGAAGGAATTAAATAAAAGAGTAATTTAGTCTCTAACAAAATATATTTGTTTTGGTTTATCTTTTTTATGATAGTGGAGATTGTAAGTGTATTTAATGAATCCTTACCAAAACCCTTTAATATAATTACACTAATATCTTTTTTAGTATAGTTACGAGGCCAAAACTAATGTCAATGTGAGTAGATACTAAAATAAATAAAGATAAATATAAATTTTAGTAAAAAATATATGATAACGTCATTTTTTTAATCCATATAACTAATGTATTACTAATAAAAAATATGCCTAAGTGTTATATAAATTAAAAACATGAGAAAAATTAGTGTAATTATGTTAAAATTATGAAACTAATTATATATTTTTTTCAATCTTAGGGGAGGTGATTGTAATTTACCCAACATAAAAAGTAAAGCGGATATTTGTTTTAAGCCAAAAACATTCCAACCATTTGGTTGCAATTTATTTAGATTTCATTTGGCATTCAGTTAAAAATTTTATATACGTATTTTAATTTTTTTTCTTGTTAGCAATATTTTTAAATTTGTATTAAAATTTTGTATTATTTTTTATTTTTTTATTTTTTTTAGTTGGTCTATTGAAGAATAATTTTAAAAAGGTAAGAAAAAGTATGCCATGCTTGGTTTGATTTTTAAAATTTTATTTTAATTTTTTTTTTGTTAAAAAACAAAAAATGAATTTGTTGAAAGAAACAAAAAAATTAAAAAATATGTAACATTTTTATATAATTTTATCTTTTGAGAGGCCAAAAATAATTTAAAAATTTTGAAATTATATTTTAAATATTTTTTTTATCAAATTAGTTTATACTTTTTCAAACAAATTTCTTATTATTATTATTTTTTTTAAACACAAACCAAACATGGACTTTAATTTCTTTTAAAAAGTTTACCAAATAAAAAATAAATAAAAATAAATTAAAAAAAAAAACAACAACAACAACAAAAATCGAATTGGCCTTGGATTTTGTTTTTGTTTTTATCTTTAAAGAATTTTTTAAATTTTTTTATTTATTACTTTTTTAGTTCATCTAGTTAAGTAAATTTTAAAAGTGTAAATTGTTTTTGAATTTTTTCATAAAAAGTTCAATAAAGAACCAACGAAAAAACACTCCCTATTTAACAATTTTTTTTTTTTTTTTTATCATTTTTTTCTAACATGATCTACATACCATTTGACAAAGTTGTCTTTCAATGAATTTTAAATTTCTTTTTTTAAACTTAGTATAAAAGAATTTAACGAGTAATTTTTTTTTAAAATTTTTTTTGTTTTTAATTCACAGAGTGCTACATACTAGCAAGGAATAGGTCAGTACAAAAGGAATAAAAAGCCTAACCACATAGAGGTGATCTTTGGGTTAGACCCTAAAGCTCAATTTGTTTAGAATAAAATTGGAAAAAAATATTCACCCAAAGAAATTGGTAAAAAGTGAAAGAAAGAGAAAAAAAATTAACTTCTATAAGTTTGTTTAGCTTGACAATAGGGGAAAGTATAAGAAAATTAATTATTTTGTACAACCTATATTAGCATTGTAACTAATTTTTATTTCTTAAAAAAAAAAAAAAACACAACACAAGAAAAATTGAGGTTATTTGGAATGATCTATATAAGTGCAATTTTTGACTTTTTGGCTAAAAAAGTAGAGAAAAAAAGATGTATGTTTGAGATAATTTTTCTATTTTTTACGAAAAAATATGTATTAAAATATTATACCAAATAGGAAAATTACATTGTTACCATTTTGATTTGAGAGCTACTTTCCATACATGTCAGTCAACTTGTACTTATTTCCGAAGTCGTGGCTTACATTGTGCCACGTCATTGTACTAAGCTGTAGTTTTTTTTTTTTTTTTTTTTTTAAATTTCTTTTTGCACCCCACTGAGCTACACGAAGAACCTGTTGGGTAATAACCTTTGAAAATAAGACTAGCCTGTAAAAATTCCTTTTAATATTTGGAGAGTAAGAGACCTATCGAAAGGAAATAGACTATACTCCCAAAGGTTAAAACGTACAACAATACAACCATTTAATATATTGTTCTATTTGAGAATTGATTTTTTAATATTTTTAGATACGAAAATATGGTTAAAAAAAAAAAGGAAAATTTATATTAATTTTTTTTTACTAAAATTCTAAATTTCCGAACATAGTGTTAGTGGATTCAAATATTGAGACAATCATTTTGTGCGCTATGCTAAAAGTTAAGTATTTATCCAATCTTTTTTCTCTCAAATACACATTAATGTGTACTAAGAGCATCCACAATGGACACACTAAGTTGTGTGTTAGTGTCAGGTGTTGGAAAAATTGGTTTATTAGGATTATTTTGGGCCGACTTTGAGCCCAAAATTGAGTGGGTCCCGAACGTCTTTTGGGACGGGTTTGAAGAGGTGAAGTGTTCCTTGCCGCGTGGCAAGTCACACGGTGAAGACGGTTCGTCAAAACCATTTATGAGTGAATAGAAATATGATGTCATTTTCAGGTTCGTGGAATAGGTATTTTAAGGAAGTAAATGTGGGTTTCTTTGGAAAGGATTGTCCCACATTGAAACTTTAAGAGAGTTTATTTGTGTATATAATCTCTAGCCTATAACACTTGGGTTGGGCCCCAAGGGGAACCCCAAGTTTGTAGAAGGAAAGAGTTATGAACAAAGTGAACCTTAGCCCAAACCACCACACACGCAGGCGCGCCGCCAGCCGTATCGGGTCCAGGTGTGGGTTGTGGGTCGGGTCAGTTCTAATATTAATTTTTTGGACAAAATTTATTTGAATTTTAAATGAAATTAAATTCAAAGTTTGTGCCAAATATTTGAATTAATTTTCTGTCCATGTTTTATGCCTCTTCCAGTCCGAATTCTGTTTTCTAAGCTGTTTGAACAATGCTAAATAACTGCCCAACAATTACTGATTTGTAACTGCTGAACATATTCAAAAATCTGGCTGCAAATCTGTTTGTTTTATAACTGCATCTGTTCAAAAATAGTTTACACCTGTTCACTTCAAATTTGTACCTATTCGGGACTATATATTGTAGACTTGTTTCTACAGATTAGGGTTGATAAAAACATCCATAATTCTGTCCAGAGGTTTGAAGAAATTCGGACAGATTCAAGATCTGTCCAGTTTACATTTTGAATCATGCAACGGTTATATCTCAGACTGTTTGTTTACACACCTGATCGGACAGATTTATTTGCCAATAAATACCAGCCATTTTCCAGCAGTCTTGAGGCCCAGAAAAATTCAGTCTGAAATATTTTCTTGTTGTCCAGTTTTTATCTTTGGTGCATTATTCTTCATTTTAGTTTTAGAATAAAATTCAGAGAGTTAGAACACAGGTTTGGTTCGCCGAACAAATTGTTTGGAGTGCTACTACAATTTGTGAAGATCGTTGTATCTTGGGAGATAGACGCCGCTCAACCGTAAGCACCATAGCGGGGTGAATCTGTCTTCAGGATAGAATGTCACACACTCGACTTGGTCTTTTATTTTAATTCGGTTCGATAAATAAATTCAGTACGTTATTTATTTATTTGTTTGACTTTGTTTTAATTTATTTTATTTATACAGAAGATTGTTCCAACAATCTTAAGACAGAATCGAATTATTCTGTTTACAGAATTTTTCGTTTGTTTCCTTTTTCTCTTTCTTCTTTTAAGAAAATTATTTTATGTGGATTTACAAAATAATATTCTGGTTAGAAAAACAAATAGTGATTATATGCTATTTGACAGATAGCAGTAATATACTGTCTATTTTCCTTGACAACTAGCAGTATGATACTGGTGTCATTAACAATTCAGAATATATTTTTGTGGAATTTTGTCAGAAAATTAATTTTGTTTTATAGAAATTATTTTCTGAGTTTTCATTAATTAAAATTCTGTTTTAGTATTTTAATTATTGAAGTGAAATAGAAATTTAATTTTCTGTGTGGAATTAATTTGATTAAATAAAAATTAATTGGAAAATAAAAGTTACATTCTTGTTTCTTTTATTTTTACAAAATTTAATTCTATGAATTTGGATTAGTTTTCTGTGTGGAATTAATTTGGTTAAATAAAATTTTATTTTATTTTATTTCCAAATTAATTGAAAATAAAAGTTACGTTTTGTTTTGTTTCTTTTATTTTAACAGAATTTATTTCTGTAGTTTTGGTTTAATTTGTTTAAATAAAATTTTATTTTATTTTCAAATTAATTGGAAATAAAAGATACATTGTTTCTTTTATTTTTACAGAATTTAAAATTCTGTGTTTATGGTTTAATTTTCTGTGTAGTATTAAATTCTAATTATAATTGTGGTTTATAATTTAGAATTTATGGCTACTAAAACTGGTCAAACTAATGTTCAAACCAGTACTGGTATGGTGATTGCCATTACACCAACCCCTCCTTATGTTGGGACTGTGCTAGTGAATCATGGTGAAAAACCAGAGAAGTTCTTAGGAACTGTTTTCAAAAGATGGCCGAAGAGAACGCTATCTAAAGAAGGGGAAACTAAGAAATGCAAGTTTAATGGCATGTGTTACATTTGTAACAAAGAAGGACATCGGACCAAAGATCGCCGTTACAAATGCAAAGGCAAAGGAAGATCAAGTAAAAAGATTGCTAAAACCAAAATGACCGAAATGGATAAAATTTCCAATGGTGTAGATGTCATAAATCTTTTTGCAGTTGTTTCCGAGGAAAATATTGTCGAAAATCCTAAAGAATGGTGGGTGGACACTGGTGCTACTCGCCATATCTGTGCCGACAAAGGAAGAATGTTCCAAAGTTGAACAAGGGAAGATTGTTCTGAAGATAACATCTGGAAAGGAACTCACTCTCAACAATGTGCTGTATGTACCGGACATTCGCAAGAATTTAGTTTCCGGATCTTTGTTGAGTAAGAATGGGTTTAGGCTAGTTTTTGAAAGTGACAAGGTTGTACTTACCAAAAACGGGATGTATGTAGGAAAATGTTACATGTCTGATGGTCTTTTCAAGATGAATGTAATGACCGTTGTACCCTCAGTCATTAATAAAAATATATCTTCTTCTTACTTGCTTGAATCTTCAAATTTATGGCATGGTAGACTAGGACATGTTAATTATGGATCTTTGCGTAGATTAATTAATATGGAATGTTTACCTAAATTTGACATTGATTCAAATCATAAATGTGAAATTTGCGTTGAGGCAAAATTATCTAAAACTCCATTTCATTCAATTGAAAGAAGTACGAAACCACTTGAATTAATTCATAGTGATATTTGTGATTTTAAATCAATTCAAACAAGAGGTGGGAAAAAATATTTTATCACTTTTATAGATGACTATACTAGATATAGTTATGTTTATTTAATTCGAACCAAGGATGAAGCTTTGGAAACTTTCATTCAATATAAGAATGAAGTTGAAAATCAATTTGGTAAGAAAATCAAAAAACTAAGAAGTGATAGAGGTGGTGAATATGAATCACCTTTTGGTGAATTTTGTAAAGAACATGGAATAATTCATCAAACCACCGCTCCTTACTCACCTCAGCAAAATGGATTTGCTGAAAGGAAAAATAGGACTTTAAAAGAGATGATGAATGCCATGTTAATAAGTTCTGGATTACCTCAGAACTTGTGGGGGGAAGCAATACTTTCTGCTAATTATATACTTAATAAAGTACCCCGAAAGAAAGTGAATCAAACACCTTATGAATTGTCGCATGGAAGAGTACCATCCTACAAATACTTAAAAGTGCGGGGGTATTTGGCTAAAGTGGCTATTCCTAGTCATAAAAAGACAAAGATAGGTCCTAAGACCATTGATTGTATTTTCATTGGTTATGCCAAGAATAGTAGTGCATATCGGTTTTTGATTCATAAATCAGAACATTCCGAAATGCATGTAAATACTATTATTGAATCTCGGAATGCATCTTTCTTTGAACATGTGTTTCCAAATAATACTGGACAAGAGACTAGTAACAATAAAAGATCTCATGATGCTATTACTAGTCAGGATCAAGAACATGATCAAGAACAAGAGTTAGATCAAAATGAGGAAGAGGAACCTAGGCGTAGTAAACGTGCTAGAACCTCAAAATTTTTTGGTCCAGATTTTCTAATATATTTGTTAGAAAATGAGCCTTTAACTTTTAAAGAGGCAATGTCCAGTCCTGAGGCTCTTTTTTTGAAAGAAGCTGTCAATAGTGAAGTTAAATCCATTTTGCAAAATCACACTTGGGAATTGGTGAATTTGCCACTAGGTTGTAAACCTCTTGGGTACAAGTGGATTTTCAAAAGAAAATTGAAAGCGGATGGATCAATAGACAAATACAAGGCAAGACTTGTGGTCAAAGGTTTTAGACAAAAAGAAGGTCTTGATTACTTTGACACATACTCACCGGTTACTAGAATAACATCCATTAGAATGCTAATTGCCATTGCATCTCTATACAATCTAGAAATTCATCAAATGGATGTTAAAACTGCTTTCTTTAATGGTGAGTTAAATGAAGAAATTTACATGGAACAACCAGAAGGTTTTTCTGTTCCGGGAAAAGAAAAGAAAAGTATGTAAATTAGTTAAATCATTATATGGTTTAAAACAAGCGCTAAAGCAATGGCATGAGAAATTTGACAAGACAATGATGTCAAATGGATTTAAAATTAATGAGTGTGACAAATGTGTTTATATTAAAAACACAGACAAATGTTATGTTATTGTATGTCTTTATGTAGATGATATGCTCATCATAGGTAGTAATAATGATATGATTAAAACTACTAAGAAAATGTTGAATAAACATCTTGACATAAAGGACATGGGCATTGCTGATGTAATTCTTGGTATGAAAATTATCAAAATATCAAAAGGATTTGCTTTATCACAATCTCATTACATTGAGAAAATACTTGACAAATTCAGCAAAGATGATGATCATCTTGCTAGAACACCTGTAGATGTTAATTTGTATCTTTCTAAGAATGTATAGGAAAGTATTTCTCAATTAGAGTATGCCCAAATTATTGGAAGCTTAATGTACTTGATGAACTACACTCGCCCAGATATAGCTTATGCAGTAAGTAAATTAAGTAGATATACGAGTAACCCGGGAGTAGAACACTGGAAAGCAATTATAAGGGTTCTAAGATATCTCCAATTCACTCGTAACATTGGGCTGAATTATACTAGATATCCAACAGTACTTGAAAGATACTGTGATGCAAATTGGATATCAGATACTAGAGACTCGAAGTCCACCAGTGGGTATGTCTTTACTCTTGGTAGGGCAGCTGTATCTTGGAAATCTTCCAAACAGACTTGTATTGCTAGGTATAGTGATCTCGATTTTACCTTTTCTGTTTAATTGTATCCCGGACTCAGTTCCGTGGTTGATGGTTGTTGTCTGTGTTGCATTTCCATCCTTTAACTCTTAGTAATTGAGTTTAGAAATGTTTTGGGCGTGTTTCGAACAGGTTGGTTGAGTTTTGGTCTCAAGTGTTGTTGCCCAGGTTTTAGGTGATTCGCTCGAGCGAGTCCCTGTGTGCTCGAGCGGAGTTCCTTATGCTCGAGCAGGTCGCACTCAAGCGGGTCTTTTTGCGCTCGAGCGGGTGTTCAATGTTTGTAAAAATACTAGAAGAAGGTAATCTACGCTCGAGCGGGTTTCCCTTTGCGCTCAAGCAAGTGTGTTTTGCAGTTGTGTCTTGGTGCTCGAGCGGGTTCAGTTTTTGTGTTTGACGCTCGAGCGTCCTATTATCCGCTCAAGCGGGTCATACGTATATCAGATTTGGACTGTGATATTTTAAATCACTTTTCACACACACTCTCTCTCTCTCTCTTACTTTTCAAAACCCTATTTTGAGAGCCTCTCTCTCTAAAATACAACTTCTCTCTAAGGTTTGATCTAATTTGAGTGATCTTCTACCTTGGTCCCTTTATATAAAGTGTAAAGCTTGGCTTGGGCTACATTTTCATCCGAAAATCTTGAGTTTTGGAGCATTTCGAAATTCTTCATCTTCTCCTTTTGGTCTCATATTTTGAGGTAGGGATTTCCTTGTTCTTTTTCAATACTCTGTCTATAGATAGATATGTGGTAGTTTTGTATTGCATGAAAATCATATTCATGTTGGATTTGTTTCAAAATCATGAGAAGGAACCTAGGGTTGGTTGTTTGAAAATGGGTTTGTTATCATTGATTGTGGTTTGGACTTATTGGGGAGTATACTAGCATGTTATTGCTGAAAGAAGAAAAAGCTCTAAATTATATTTTGATTTGGTAAGTTAAAATAGTGGGTAGTTGATCAATGTTTATAAATCTCTACTGTTAATATGAGTTGTGTAAAAGTGGTAATGGCTAGAGGTTTAATTATGGCATTGGGGTATGTCGAAATGAATGTAGTGGACTAATATGAGTTATGGCTTTATTATCCATGGAATTGGTTTTGTGAAAACGAAAGGAATGGAATTTGTTTTGTGAAATGGGAAAATTATTTTTTGAAATAAGTGGTGGAACATGTTGACTTGGAAAGTTATGAAAATTGATCTTAAAAAATGGGGACTGAAATGATAACTCAATGTGAGTCTCGAAAAATAGATATGAGAATTGAACTGTTGCATCATGAGTGTTGAATATACACATTTGTGGTTTTACCTTTCCCTATCGTACGGGCATTGTTGTTGAGTTTAAGGTCTCATGATGGTTGAGTCTTCTAATAGGTGTACTGAATTCATGCATCTAGAGGTTTTGTCCTTGGTCATTGGTGGAGGATGGCATTGTTATATTGAATTGTTGTGTTTGCATTACACCGGTGTTGATTGAACACTGTATGTGATGAAGTGCTATGATACATTATATATGTGTAATTGTTAGGGAGGAGATAGGTGATGTACTCCAGTGTGTGGGAAGAGATAGGGGATGTACTCCACACACCTATGTGTTCATATACTTTAACACATTGCTTATGTATCTTGATAGTTCATGTGTATGTATTACACTTGTTGGTTATGCTCTATTGTATTGTGATTATTGGTGTTATACACTGCGCTTATAATCAGAGGTACCGTTATCTTCTAGCTAGCGCCTGGAGAACAGACTTAGCCAGTAGAGCAGAGCTTTATTGTTATTGTCTCAGTGTATCTGAGTATATCATGGATTGCGATGGTTACAGTTTTGCAGAGCCAAGTTGCCTCATTTGTTGATCATATACATGTTGATGATTTGTTATCTCCTTTCTATTAAAGGCATGCATGTATAGATATGAATGTATTGGGAATAAACCAAAATACCATTTCTAGATTTTGGAAAGTGTGAAGGAAATTGAGTATTTGAAAAGAAGTGTTGAAAAAGGCAAGTCTGTTGTAAATATGGAAAATAGGAGAAAAGTAATGGGCTTAGTGGAATTGTTTTCTAAGTTGTTATTGTTATAAAAGTTTAACAAGGGGTAATGAAAAGAAAAGAAAGATGAATCGCTTATAACGTTGAATGAAATGGCTGTTTTCGAGAAAAGTTCATACTTATGTATATTTTGTATAAACTGCCGCATTACTATTGTAGTATGATATTAAGTATTCATGATCATAGCTATCTGTAAGTTGTTATTGTTAAGGATCATGTTGAGATCCCTACTGGACTATATGTTCATCTCACGTTGTTGAATCCTTTTCAGGTATTAAGCAGGATGTGCTACAAGATTTGGATCTTCTTATTTGTTGGCCACGGGGCCTCTTTTGTGTTGGCGGAATGCCATATATGTAAAAGGGTTACACCCTTCTTCTTGATTCTTTAATGATGTAAGCCCTCGGGCAGTTTATTTAGAATGCTCATGTTGTATTTAATTTGCATTCGGATGAGAGAATTGTTATTTATTCCTACTAGTCGAACTTTTGAGTTTATTTCCACATGTTATCTCTGAAATTGAATTAAGTAATGAATTTGGTAATACTTCTGAGTAATAAAAAGTGGGGCGTGACAACTTGGTGTCAGAGTGAGCCGGGTTTGAATACTTTGGACTCGTGGGAAGTGGTTTTTACCATAGTGGGTGTACTACGTATGGTGAGGACGTTGCATATAGTTAACATGAATGTTAGGACTTGTGTGTTGCATTTATGTGAGCATGGGATTAAGTTTCTTGGATTGTATTTGTAGGAAATTTATGTATTTGATAATATTCTTACAAGAGCTCTCTTTTATAGAGAGAAATGGGATACAATGGAGCCATAATGGAGCACTATACCATAATGGATCACTAACTATATGGGGCACTAACTATAGCACTAACTAATGGAGCACTAACTAATGTGGAGTAGGTAGAAATTGTAGGTGGAGTAGGTAGAATTTGTTACATAGAAATTGTTACATTCAACAGCCCCCCTCAAACTCAAGGGGGTTAGGAACTAACCAACTTGAGTTTGGAGAGAGTAACAAAACAAGAAAAAATAATCTGACAAATAAAATAAAAGTGGATAGGAGACACTGTATGGTCGTGTCAGACCGTTGTAGAAGACCGTATGGTTATGGCAGACCAAGGTAGAAGACAGTTTATGGGGTCATGTCGGACCGTTGCAGAAGATAGTTTATGGCTGTGTCGAACCGGTGTAGCAGAGAACCGAAATCAATGTCGGAACAGTTTACCGAGTCTTGTCGGACCCATATAAGAGCTAACCGGAATCAATGTCGGGACAGTTTACAGAGTCTTGTCGGACCCATATAGGAGCTAACCGGAATCAATGTCGGGACAGTTTACAGAGTCTTGTCGGACCCATATAAGAGCTAACCGGAATCAAAGTCGGGACAGTTTACAGAGTCTTGTCGGACCCATATAAGAGCTAACCGGAATCAATGTCGGGACAGTTTACCGAGTCTTGTCGGACCCATATAGAAGCTAACCGGAATCAAAGTCGGGACAGTTTACCGAATCTTGTCGGACCCTCAAAAGGCGTTCCCAATCTTATCAAAAGGCGTGCCATCAAAAAGGCGTGCCATCAAAAGGCGTGCCATCAAAAGATATGCCCGACAGCCATCAAAAGGCGAGCCATCAAAAGGCGCGCCGATTTGTCGTCTGGCGGTGAGAGGCACGTAAGGCGCGTGTCTGCCTTGCCTATTTAAACCAAGGCGAGGCTGCCGCTGATGCAGAACAAACCAGCTGAAAAGCTTCTGAAAAAAGACTCTTCGTTCGCTGAGAGCTGTTATCTCTGAAACACTCTACAACCAACCCTGAATATGGCCTCTTCTTCCCGTTCAGCGACCCAGAACATAGCCTCTTCGTCCCGCGGTCTCACTCTCTTTCCCGACCTCAACGAGGCCACAAGAGAGATAACCGGGGCAGTTGCCCTTGAACCTCAACCAGGTGCCCCTGAACCAAGCGCTCCTGGTTTTACGCCGTTGAACTTTCCAATGTTGTCAGTTGAGCAGATAATGGCTGCTCAATCTGATATTGAGGCCAATCATTATACTCTGAAGTCATGTGTTGAGACAATGACGGCGGTCAACAACCTGTCGCACCGGCTTCAGAGTAGAACAAATGAGGTGCAACAGGTAAAAGCCCAACTGGCCCTGCTCCAGAGCATGTATACAGATGCCCGAGCAGAGATATGTGTGCTAAAGGCAGAAAACAAGGAACTGAAGCGGAAGGCCACCGTGATGCTAAGATTTGGAGGGCCGCCATATGTGACGGTTGAGGAGCAACGGGAAATGAACGTACTCGGCGGCGTGGGAAACACGGAGGCAGCACCGGCAAGGGACGTCCAAGACAAAGGCAAGAAGAAAAGAACAACTGAAGAGGTGAAAAAGTATGGCTGGTTGATGTGGTGGTTGTAGGTTGGAGATTGTTTGGGTTTTTTTTTTTTTTTTTTGATGTAAAATGGTGATCGAGTTTGATCCCTGGCATGAATAAAATAAAGTTGGTGTGCAAATCTAAATGGTATGAATTTGATTTGAAAAAGATTAAAAATAATGTGAAAGAAAATATATTGAGAAATCAAAACGAAAGGTGGAGAGTGGTTGACATGGTTTTGGGGCCCACAGTTTTGGTCCACGGACGGCCCACTCCAATTCACAGTGACCATTACCCAGAAAATATCACCATTCCACAAAATTTAAAGTGAATAGCGCTGGTGGTGAACAAAACCGTGGCTAAGAAAGGTGGCCCACGGAAAAGCTGGTGGCTGGTGGAGAGAAAAAGGAACCAGAGAAAGAATCATTTGTCTAGAGAGAGTGGGTAGTGGGAAAAGAAAATAATATAAATAAAAAGAAAGTTGGTTGGTGGGTGGAGCAAAAAGGATGTAAAAGAAAATAAAGAAAGTGGGGTAGATCCAGCAAATAGGATCATGCTTGCAGGATAACGTAGAAGCAGATCGAGCAATCAGGTCAAACCCCAATAGTCATTCTGGCTCTTCTTTTCTGGAGCTACTACAAAGTGTAGAACTTTATTCTCAGTGTTCTGGTGGTTCCTCTCAAAACTCTGTGGACTCATCAATGGCTCACATCCGAAGCGAATAGGATCATGCTCACAGACAACTCGAAGTAGATCGGCAACCGTGTCAAGCCCCACCCGCCTTGTTGGCTCTTGAAAGCCTCCGTAAGGCCCATCATCCCTTCCAAGAACTATCCTTTGCAAATGACCCCGTTACGGAATACTTGAAGTTGAATCCTTTGAGGCGTTAGGAGAAGAAATCTGTTTTCGATATTTCCAAGAAAATTGAAGAAAATTGTACCGGAACATAGTGGAATAACGGAGAATCTGTTAGCAAAGCTATGGTTCAAAAGGTCATGACGCAAGTTCCCAAGAAGCACCAAAATCTCCCAGTGAAAGTAATCATGCATGCAGTAGCCCTCAAGAAGAGGTGAATAAGATCTTCCAATCTCAAAACAGGCCAGTTGGGAATCTCAAGGATAACGTTCAATCACAGACTCAAGAACATAATTGTAGAATGCAGCGCATTCTCGAGGTTCCAAACCTTTCAAGAGAGGCCTCAGATGTCACAGAGAGCACTAGTGTGATTAATAACCCAAAAAACAATGAGCATAAGGAAGTTGAGTCAAGCTTGAAGGACCATGGGTATCTTCCTAGTAAGGCAATCAATGGAACAAGTCTCGACAGTTCCAATGTGAAGAGGGGAAGGACTGCAAAGCAGAAACAGGACCAGTTGACTGGGATAGCTTAGGTTGAGGTCTGGCGGGCGGCCAAGGAAAGGTTGCCGCCCGCCAGAAGGCAAAGAACACTAAGAGCTTAACCTATAGCTCTGATACCATGTAGGAAATTTATGTATTGATATTATTGATTGATTGATAATGTTCTTACAAGAGCTCTCTTTTATAGAGAGAAATGGGATACAATGGAGCCATAATGGAGCACTATACCATAATGGATCACTAACTATATGGGGCACTAACTATAGCACTAACTAATGGAGCACTAACTAATGTGGAGTAGGTAGAAATTGTAGGTGGAGTAGGTAGAATTTGTTACATAGAAATTGTTACATTCAACAGTATTCATAGCCGGTGAACTTGCTTTGAGGTCCTCTTGGAAACACGCCTGATCAACGTGGTTTCTGATAAGAGTTCCTTGAGAGTTCCGGGATGAGTGGCTATCTTTGCAGACTTGATTCGGTTATGTGTTTAAATGTTTAGATGTTTATATGCAATCGTAATATATGTCTTGAGACTAAGTGTGTCTTGTGACTTAAGAGTAGTAAGTGTGTGCCTCGGGGAAGGCTATTGTGTTCAGCACTTAGTGTGGTTTTATTTTTGGGTTTTATAGGATGTCTACACGAGGGAGTGAAGGACGGTTGAGTAGCAGGAGTGTCGGTAGAGGCATAGCAGTTCCTTTAGCACCCGCCGTCGCAGCATCGGCTGTCGGCGAGGATGTTGCACGCAAGATTGTGAGAGTAGTGCAGGACGCTCTAGCTCGCACTGAGGGTGATAGAGGGCGTACCCTCAAGCTTACTAAAGAGTTTTTTTCGCTCCAGTCCACCAGAGTTTGTGGGGGAGGCTAAACCGTTGGAGGCAGAGAGTTGGTTAGAGCAGATTACCAAGACTCTTGATATGCTCAAAGTCGAAGATGTAGAGTTGAGGGTTTCTTTGGCGACTTTTCAATTGAAGGGAGATGCGAGTTATTGGTGGAAGTATGCTAAGAATGCTGTAGGTAGCACGTGGGTTGCTTTTACCGAGGCCTTTTGGGCCAAGTATTTCCCTCCTTCTACTCGGGAAAGGTTGAGGGAACAGTTTATTGAGTTGCGTTAGGATGCTACTCCTGTGGCACAGTTTGAGACACGATTTACCAATTTGTCAAGGTTTGCTCCAGAGTTGGTGGCAACAGAGGAGCGTCGTTGCTATGAGTTTGAAAGTCGATTGTGTTTCGATATTCGGGAGAAGGTAGCTGGATCCTTTTGGAAGGATTATTATAGTCTAGTTGAGGCAGCGGCCCATGTGGAGGCCATGGTTGTGAGTGCTGGTCAAGTTAGGGAGAAGGCCATCTCGATAACTCCTATGGTTCATAAGCACTCTAGGCTCAGTAAGGGGTGGAGGCGAAAAAATGCTCAGTCCTAGGCTAAACCCTTTTCTTCGCCAGGGGTTTCAGACTCTTCTGTTGGGAGGTCCAGGGAGGTTCAGATTTCAAACCAGTCCCAAAGTAGGGGGTCTGTTGGTTGTTTTGTTTGTGGTCAGCTAGGCCATGGTAGACGTTTTTGCCTTTTGCGTGTGAATTTTGCAAGTGTTTCAAAGCCTAGTCAGACTCAGTTGTACCCGTCCAGTCGGGAACGTTATCGATACCAGAAACGGGCAGGCTAGGCTTCGAGGGCCTCGCGAGGGGCAACTTATTAGCTAGCCCTATAATATTACCCGGGAGAGGGACTTTTGTATTGTTGGCCGGTGATGTATTATGTGAATCATTTTGTTGTTGACCGGTGTATTGTTGGATGTTAAGACATCATGATTATGTATTGCTTATGTATGCATATTGTTGTTTGCTTAATCCTCAGGTATTGGAGGCATGCATGGAATCTCGAACCCTCTTTTATATATATTGAGAAGTTGTCAATGGGTCGATAATCCTAGTGTTGTTGTATGCTTGGTACTGAATTATGAGACAGTTATGTGACGGCCTATGAGCCTTGTTCACTTTTAAAGTTATTTGTTGAGAATGGGGAACCCGAGGGTGAATGTGATTGATGTGATGGTTTCGAGAGTTGCGTGGTATTGGCAAAGTTATGTGAGAATGTTTGTGTTACTAGTTAATGAGTTCGTTGTGATCCCATCAGTTATGTATATGGGTAGTGTTCGTATTGTGACTTGTTGTTGGTTTTGGGTATGGTTTGTGAGAAGAAAGAGAATTTCTTGAGTGGATGCTGGCGGCATTCTTTGAAAGGAAGAACAGTTTGTGTTCTCGGGTAACGAGAGTAGTATTGGTCAAATTGTCCTTTGTGTTAGGGACTGTGTGATTGAGGTTGACCATGTCGGTCTTGAGTTGAGGAGATGGGCAGGTTTGCCATGTAGGCGTAGGGGGTGATGATTCCCTTTGAAGCAGTGATGGTGTGGTCCGATCTTAAGAAGTTCGGTGAGATTCCAAAATTTTGGGGTTTGTGTAGGGAACTCCGTGTTTGGGGTTAGTGGTTTGAGTGGCACATCAGTGTTTAGTTTACTGAGTGTGGAGGTTTAATGAGTTGATTAGTCAGCTTGTTGGTATTGGGTTTTGGGTTGGCATTGGTCACCTTGAGGATAGTCTTGATTGTTGTAGACATCGTATGTTGATTAGGGAAAATTGAAACTAATCACCCGGAATGTGTCATTGAATATGATGGTTGGAATAATACATCAAATATGTGTATTGGTTGATCATTGTGTATGATAAGCATTTTAATACATTGTATATATATATATTGTTTTGGAGGAGATACGGGATGGACTCCACTGATACAGCAAATTTGTGTATCAATTGAAGTATGGAAGTGTTTTTAATATAAGTTGTAATTTCATTTGAACTGTTGATATTGGAAATGTTTTTATATGAGCTGTAGTCTCATGGAATTTGGTTGGCTAGATAATGCACCATGTTTATGATTCTAAATTGATTAAGGAAGGTGGAATGAAATTGCAAAATCATGAATTTCTTATGCCTTATGTGTTGATAGCAAAGTTGTTATTTCTATTAACTATCATTATAGAAATGTTATGTTTTGTGTTGGTTGTGTCATCATCGTGCGAGTGATGGGTATTATTGGAAAAGGGATTGAAAAATAAATTCTTCCTAGTGTTATGGCCTTTTAAGGGCATTGTTAAAAGGGAAATGTTGAGGATTTGATTTAATTTGAATGTCATGAGAATTTCCAAACGAGTTGTTTTTGGCAAATAAACTGAGGATGTTTATATTTTATGGGTAGCACCGTGTTTGTGACAAATGTTTACAAAACTTTTGAGTTTCACTTGGAAAATGCAAAATTTATTTCGAAATATCAACTTTGAAAATTTGACTGCCTTTGAGAAATGTCTCATGAACAAGAAAATGATTTTTCTTATATTTATACAAAAGATTTGCCTTGGTTGTCTTTTTGGGAATTATGTTGCTGATTAGTGACTTAGCTTGAAGCGCTAGTCAGATGTTGGTGAATTGTTTCGGGATGGGTTTGGTTTTGTTGAAGCTTTTTGTGCTTGAGTGTTGTCTTTTGGAACGTGTTTCCTTGGTAAGCCTTTCTTTTGGTGAGAGCTAACCGGAGGTTTGTTGCGAGAATAGTTTCTTTCCTAGTACTCGGGTGTTAGGTGCTGTGTGATCAGTTGGCCTTGTTCTTTTGGCGTGTTCTTAATTTCGGGGACGAAATTCTTTAAGGGGGGGAGGTTATAGCGATCCTGGTTTTTCCTTTTTTATTTAATTGTATCCCGGATTCAGTTCCGTGGTTGATGGTTGTTGTCTGTGTTGCATTTCCATCCTTTAACTCTTAGTAATTGAGTTTAGATATGTTTTGGGCGTGTTTCGAACAGGTTGGTTGAGTTTTGGTCTCAAGTGTTGTTGCCCAGGTTTTAGGTGATCCGCTCGAGCGGGTCCCTGTGCGCTCAAGTGGAGTTTGCACACTTCCAGCATTTGTGCCTCTACAAAAGTACTGCAGGTTTGTTTTTCACGCTCGAGCGGAGTTCCTTACGCTCGAGCGGGTCACGCTTGAGCAGGCCTTATTACGCTCGAGTGGGTGTTCAATGTCTATAAAAATACTAGAAGAAGGTAATCTACGCTGGAGCGAGTTTCCCTTTGCGCTCGAGCGGGTGTGTTTTGCAGTTGTGTCTTGGCGCTCGAGCGGGTCTTTTTGCACTCGAGCAGGTTCAATTTTTGTGTTTGACACTCGAGCATCCTATTGTCCGCTCGAGCGGGTCATACGTATATCAGATCTGGACTGTGATATTTTAAATCACTTTTCACACACACTCTCTCTCTCTTACTTTTCAAAACCCTAATTTGAGAGCCCCTCTCTCTAAAATACAACTTCTCTCTAAAGTTTGATCTAGTTTGAGTGATCTTCTACCTTGGTCCCTTTATATAAAGTGTAGAGCTTGGCTTGGGCTACATTTTCATTCGAAAATCTTGGTGGGCTACATTTTCATCCGAAAATCTTGGGTTTTGGAGCATTTCGAAATTCTTCATCTTCTCCTTTTGGTCTTATATTTTGAGGTAGGGATTTCCTTTTTCTTTTTCAATACTCTGTCTATAGATAGATATGTGGTAGTTTTGTATTGCATGAAAATCATATTCATATTGGATTTGTTTGAAAATCATGAGAAAGAACTTAGGGTTGGTTGTTTGAAAATGGGTTTGTTATCATTGATTGTGGTTTGGACTTATTGGGGAGTATACTAGCATGTTATTGCTGAAAGAAGAAAAAGCTCTAAATTATATTTTCATTTGGTAAGTTAAAATGAAGGGTAGTTGATCAATGTTTGTAAATCTCTACTGTTAATATGAGTTGTGTAAAAGTGGTAATGGCTAGAGGTTTAATTATGGCATTGGGGTATGTCGAAATGAATGTAGTGGACTAATATGAGTTATGGCTTTATTATCCATGGAATTGGTTTCGTGAAAACGAAAGGAATGGAATTTGTTTTGTGAAATGGGAAAAGTATTTTTTGAAATAAGTGGTGGAACATGTTGACTTGGAAAGTTATGAAAATTGATCTTAAAAAATAGGGACTGAAATGATAACTCAATGTGAGTCTCGGAAAATAGATACGAGAATTGAACTGTTGCATCATGAGTGTTGAATATACACATTTGGGGTTTTACCTTTCCCTATCGTACGAGCGTTGTTGTTGAGTTTAAGGTCTCATGATGGTTGAGTCTTCTAATAGGTGTACTGAATTCATGAATCCAGAGGTTTTGTCCTTGGTCATTGGTGGAGGATGGCATTGTTATATTGAATTGTTGTGTTTGCATTACACCGGTGTTGATTGAACACTGTATGTGATGAAGTGCTATGATACATTATATATGTGTAATTGTTAGGGAGGAGATAGGTGATGTACTCCAGTGTGTAGGAGGAGATAGGAGATGTACTCCACACACCTATGTGTTCATATACTTTAACACATTGCTTATGTATCTTGATAGTTCATGTGTATGTATTACACTTGTTGGTTATGCTCTATTGTATTGTGATTATTGGTGTTATACACTGCGCTTATAATCAGAGGTACCGTTACCTTCCAGCTAGCGCCTGGAGAACTGACTTAGCCAGTAGAGCAGAGCTTTATTGTTATTGTCTCAGTGTATCTGAGTATATCATGGATTGCGATGGTTACAGTTTTGCAGAGCGAGCTGCCTCATTTGTTGATCATATACATGTTGATGATTTGTTATCTCCTTTCTATTAAAGGCATGCATGTATAGATATGAATGTATTGGGAATAAACCAAAATGCCATTTCTAGATTTTGGAAAGTGTGAAGGAAATTGAGTATTTGAAAAGAAGTGTTGAAAAAGGCAAGTCTGTTGTAAATATGGAAAATAGGAGAAAAGTAATGGGCTTAGTGGAATTGTTTTCTAAGTTGTTATTGTTATGAAAGTTTGGGAACAAGGGGTAATGAAAAGAAAAGAAAGATGAATCGCTTATAACGTTGAATGAAATGGCTGTTTTCAAGAAAAATTCATACTTATGTATATTTTGTATAAACTGTCACATTACTATTGTAGCATGATATTAAGCATTCATGATCATAGCTATCTGTAAGTTGTTATTGTTAAGGATCATGTTGAGATCCCTACTGGACTATATGTTCATCTCACGTTGTTGAATCTTTTTCAGGTATTAAGCAGGATGTGCTACAAGATTTGGATCTTCTTATTTGTTGGCCACGGGGCCTCTTTTGTGTTGGCAGAATGCCATATATGTAAAAGGGTTACACCCTTCTTCTTGATTCTTTAATGATGTAAGCCCTTGGGCAGTTTATTTAGAATGTTCATGTTGTATTTAATTTGCATTCGGATGAGAGAATTGTTATTTATTCCTACTAGTCGAACTTTTGAGTTTATTTCTGCATGTTATCTCTGAAATTGAATTAAGTAATGAATTTGGTAATACTTCCGAGTAATAAAAAGTGGGGCGTGACACTAGGTCTACTATGGAATTAGAATTCATACCTTTAGACAAAGCTGGAGATGAAGTAGAATGGCTTCGCCACTTCCTTGAAGATATTCCAATATGGCCAAAATCGGTGCCTGCTATATGCATACATTACGATAGTCAATCAGCTATAGGTAGAGCACAAAGTCATATGTATAATGGTAAGTCACGACACATTCGTCGTCGACATAACACCGTGAAACAACTACTCTCTAATGGAATTATTTCCATAGAATATGTTAAGTCTAAAGACAACATAGCGGATCCACTAACCAAAGGGTTAGCAAGAGAGTTAGTTGAGAATTCATCGAGGGAAATGGGACTTAAGCCTATTAAATAAGAGTTACCACAACGGCAACCCAACCTAGTTGACTGGAGATCCCAAGATCTAGGTTCAAAGGGACAACCGAGTTGTGTATGACTCTGAAGGATCACTGGGGAGTCTAACTCCTACCCATTTCTATAATGAAATAAGTGATGTCTGCAGCGTTTTAGGTTAAGTAAAATTTTAATGATTCTTATATCTAAGTAACCCTAGTGGAGTATGGCAGGATACTCTTCATAAGAATTACCTATATGAGTGTGAATTGGGCCAGTTCTATGAAATTTGTGAAGGGCTACAATTCTTTAGAGCACTCATGAAATACCAAGTTATTCAGGGCCAAAATGAACACAATAGTGAGAACAAAACTGTGTCTGGGGATATATTGTGTGAGTTCTATTGTCTTGGTTTACACAAACGGTTGAACAGTTCAAGACATCATGTTCATTGGTTAGCTAGTAAATCCGATAGTGTCTCACAAGGGAAGGTTCAAAGCCAAAAGCTACCTATCCTTTGCAGAATATTTCCAATTTCTGTACTCTTTGTAATTAGATCATGTTGTTGCATTTTCTCTCCGTGCATTTTCTCTCCGTCAAATTCCATTCATGTGGGGGATTGTTGGAAAAATTGGTTTATTAGGATTATTTTGGGCCGACCTCGAGCCCAAAATTGAGTGGGCCCCGAACGTCTTTTGGGGCGGGTCCGAAGAGGTAAAGTGTTCCTTGCCGCGTGGTAAGTCACACGGTGAAGACGGTTTTTCAAAACCATTTATGAGTGAATGGAAACATGACGTCGTTTTCGGGTTCATGGAATAGGTATTTTAAGGAAGTAAACGTGGGTTTCTTTGGGAAGGATTGTCCCACATTGAAACTTTAAGAGAATTTATTTGTGTATATAAGTTCTAGCCTACAACACTTGGGTTGGGCCCCAAGGGGCACCCCAAGTTTGTAGAAGGGAGGAGTTATGGACAAAGTGAACCTTAGTACAAACAACCACACGCGCGCACGTGCGCCGCCGCCGCCGGCCGTCCAACCGGGCGCGGGTGTGGGTTGGGTCGGTTCTAATATTAATTTTTTGGATAAAATTTATTTGAATTTTAAATGAAATTAAATTCAAAGTTTGTGCCAAATATTTGAATTAATTTTCTGTCCATGTTTTATGCCTCTTCCCGTCCGAATTCTGTTTTCTAAACTGTTTGAACAGTGCTAAATAACTACCCAGTAGTTACTGATTTATAACTGCAGAACATATTCAAAAATCTGGCTGCAAATCTGTTTGTTTTATAACTGCATCTGTTCAAAAATAGTTTACACCTGTTCGCTTCAAATGTGTTCCTATTTGGGTTTATATATTGTAGACTTGTTTCTACAGACTGGGATTGATAAAAACATCCATAATTCTGTCCAGAGGTTTGAAGAAATTCGGACAAATGCAAGATCTGTCCAGTTTACATTTTGAATCTGTATAGAACAATTTCATATCTGTACAGGCTGTTTACACACCTGATCGGACAGATTTATTTGCCAATAAATACTAGCCATTTTCCAGCAGTCTTGAGGCCCAGAAAAATTCAGTCTGAAATATTTTCTTGTTGTCCAGTTTTTATCTTTGGTGCATTATTCTTCATTTTAGTTTTAGAATAAAATTCAGAGAGTTCAAACACAGGTTTGGTTCGCCGAACAAATTGTTTGGAGTGCTACTATAATTTGTGAAGATCATTGTATCCTGGGAGATAGACGCCACTCAACCGTAAGCACCGTAGTGGGGCGAATCTGTCTTAAGGACAGAGTGTTACACACTCGACTTGGTCTTTCATTTTAATTCGGTTCGATAAATAAATTCGGTATGTTATTTATTTATTTGTTTGACTTTGTTTTAATTTATTTTATTTACACAGAAGATTGTTCCAACATCAGGTGCCAACTTTTGGCTAGCTGAGGGTAATGTTTGGTGCTGCAGTGGATGTGTTAACGTGTGTGTTAGTGGTGTGTGTTACCTTGTTTGTTATCTGCAGCGATGGTTTTAGCTAGCGAAGGGGGCGTGTTTTTGGTCTTACGGGTTGACCGACCGGTTGACCGGTCGACGACAAATTTTTTTTTAATACTTGTTGGGATTTTTTTTTGGACTTGAAATTTAATTTTGGGCTTGAAATTTTTGATTAAATTAATTTATTTATTTATTTTATTTATTATATACACAAACACACACACATATATATATATATATATATTTAACACACACATTGACACACCCCTTAACACATCCATTACATCACCACTCACTTTCTAAAATTAACAAACTCTTAACACATTTTAACAAATATTTTTTAGCCCCACTTTTATTATTTTTTGTCATGTAACACATACCTTAATACACTTTTTTTAGCCATTCCATTGTAGATGCGGGTATTATTTTTTTAGTGTTAGTGTTTATATGTTATCATAAGGGAAAATGATTTGGAGCCCTAAAAACACTCCCCCTAATTCCCCTAATTTCCAATTTGGGCAACTGTTTCTTTTTTTTTTTTTTTTTTTTTTACTTGATATGGAAATTAGGGGGATTAGGGGATGTAGCAAGGTCCTATCATAAGTGACCTCTACCGGCCAACGTTACAACATTAACAGTGTGTGGTCAGACTCTGGCTAGCTTTATAATCTGTTATTTTCATCATCCGTTTTTTATTATTGTCTTCCAAGGGGAGAGGGGTATCAATTCAACCTCCCTCTATCTTTTTCCTCTCACCCCTGTTTTTTTTATCTTTCTTACACTTGTTGAGCAGGTATTTCTTTCTCTCACTTCCTCCTCTAGTTCGATCTAGACCTTTTGCACCTCATCTAGCAAGGCATTAGCAATATTTTTATATTTTGATGAGGTTGATCGACGATCGAAACAGATTTGTTGCGAGAGAGGTTGAGTTCTGATCTATTCTTTTTTATTACTGTTTGTGAGTGGGTTTCCTTTTAGATTGTTGCAGTGGTAGTGGCTGTGGGTGCTGTGTGTTTGTGCAATATTATTCGGTTGTTGTCGTGGTTGTTGGTTATGTGCTTCTTGTTTTTTGGGATTGCAAATATATTGAAAAAGACATTTTCTCCTCAACTTTACATCATTTTCGTTGAATCTATCAACATTTAGATATAGATTTTTTTGCCACCATAGTATGGGACTCGGGTGGCTGCTGTGCATTTTGTACAATAGTCACTGTTGTCTAGTTGTTTGAGTTTTTGGGTTCTATTTTGACTGGAACAATTTTTTTTTTTTTTTTTTTTTTTTTGGGCAATTGCCACCTTTTATTTGAAAAAAAAAAATTTGTTTTTGATAATTTTTAAATATAAAAATTATTTTTTTTAGACCAAAATGACAAACTATTTGGCCATTTATTTAAATTAACAAAAAAAATTTAAAATAAAAATTAATTTGT
Organism: Camellia lanceoleosa; assembly: GCA_025200525.1. Taxonomy (NCBI): domain Eukaryota; kingdom Viridiplantae; phylum Streptophyta; class Magnoliopsida; order Ericales; family Theaceae; genus Camellia; species Camellia lanceoleosa. The sequence goes on from CM045759.1 coordinate 49,762,047, forward strand.
CACAGCAATTTTTAAAAAATAAAATAACATTTTTAAACAAAACAATCAAAAGTAATTTTAAAACATTAGCTGAATTTTTTTTTTAACAAAAAATAATAGGGTTTTTTTTTAAGGTCCCTGGTATTATGATTTTATAGCATAAAGGACACCAAATATTTTCATAATGTCTAAGGTCCCTCAACAATATTTTCATAATGTCTAAGGTCCCTCAACCTTGATCCAGAGAAATTTCAGTCCAGAGAAAATTCAGTCAAGAGAAAATTAGTCCAGAGAAATTCTGGCCCAGAGAAATTTTAAATTTCTCTGGACCAAATTTTTCTGGAAAGTCTACAGCAATTCTGAATTTCTCAGAATTTCTCTGGCCCAATTCTTCCTACAATTTCTCAACATTTCTCTAATGCATTGGCTGAGTCTAGAGAAATTTTGAATTTCTCTGGTCCAATTCCCTGGCCTCTTTAGCCTTTCATGGACATTGCCAGAGAAATTTCCTTAGCCTTTCATGGACTCCAGAGAAATTTCAAATTTCTCTGCCGTGGGTTTGATCCTCCACCATTGTTGCTACTGTTGTTACCATCTCCACTGCCACTCGACTCCCGAGACCCAAATGCCCCAACTGGGGCACAAGTCTTTAAGTAGGAATGCTTCCATATATTAAAACTATGAAGCTTTTTATCATATTCCAAATCAAATTTCCAGAGAAAATTCTGTTCAGAAAATTTCTCTAGACATCACAGAGAAAATTTCAAATTTCTCTGAACAAATCACATCAAAAATTTCTGAAAAAATTCCAAAATTCTCTGAAAACATCACAGAGAAAATTCTAAATTTCTCTGGTTTTGACATGAGAAATGTGTACAAAATACCTGAATTGGTGAATTTACTGGCCATTTGAAGGTGGATGAAGCATCTATATTGGTGTTGTTTGGAAATAGAATTACATTCTGCTCTGGTCATAGAAGAAGAAAGATTGGTCTATTTTGACAATTCAGTTGCATCACTGTGTCCTAAGACTTGAAGAGTTGATCAATTGTTGGTGAAAACTGAACTACATATTTCTGCAGGTGCCACGTTCCCCAAAACAAATATTTCCAGAGAATTTCTCTGATTTGCTATGTATTTTTTTTGGTGAGAAATCGAACCTTGGGGGCAGCCATTGGGTATTCTTCAGGAAAAAACAATTCCAGCTTGAAAACCCCTCCTTCATAAGGAGACTGTGTTGGACCAAGAATCATGACACCTACACTCTCATATTGTGGACCTAATCCATCCGATTTGCTAAAATTCTCTCTTATCCTTTTTATAATCTGCAGAAATAAGGTTTGTATTGTGAATGCTGGTGCCCTAGAACCAATCATCAGTTTCCTTCAATTGGGGAGTTCAAATCTGCAGGACCATGCAACTACATCTCTACTCACATTGTCCGCTTCCTCTGTCAACAAACCAATCATTGGTGCTTCTGGTGCCATCCTCCTCCTTATTCCCGGCGTAGGTTCGTTAAGGAGACGCTGAGTTTCCTTGATGATTCTTCGAGGTAGATTGCTGTTAGCCATTGAAGAAGAAAGTTCGATTGCAGAGTACACAAGGGTTTCAGAGAGAGAGAGGGGGAGAGAGACTTTCAGAAACTCAAAAAATGCGAAATCGGTCGGAGAGAGCGAGGCGGCAACCAGAGGAGGTCGGATCAAGCTCAGGACAACGTGGATGAAGAGGGGAGAGAAAGACGAGGTTCGAGGCAAAAATGGGTTTTGAACTTGTAGTTGAGATCAATGAGAGAGAGAGAGAGAGAGAGAGAGAGAGAGAGAGTAGCAGAAGAAAGATATCAAATTTATCTGCGAGGGACCTTAGACATCAAATAATAATATTGTGGATCTCTTCCATTACTAAAATTGAGAGAGGGACCCTATACCGATTTTCCCAAAATAATATATATTTTCAATATTTTAAATAAAAAATATTTTTGGAATTTTTTAAATAAAAAATTTATTTTTTTCAATAATTATTTTTTAAAATTGAATTTTAAAAAGAGTTTGATCGTCAGTTTTGAATAGAATTTTAAATAGAGTTTGAGTTGTATTTTTGGTTATGAGTTATAAGCTTTTGAATTGAGTTTTGAAAACATAACCAAACAACTTTTCTTATTTTAAAACTCATTTCAAAAATTCAAAACATTTTTCAAAACTCATAACCAAACAAATTTTCTCTTTTCAAATCATGATTCAACAACTCATAAACTCAAAATATAATTCCATTCTCAAATTATGATTCTAAAACTAAACCAAACGCTACCTACAATTCTCTAGAAATAGAACGGGAGTCTTAGATTATTCAATGGTAGCCATATAAGAACTCAATAGAAGAAGATAACGGAAGATAAGAGGTTGGGTGAAGAAGAAGACAAAGAGATTAGAGAGAGAACAATGGCAAAGCTCCCATATAATCTCCCACTTTCACTCTCTCAAGAACTAAGAATTTTGAAGAGTTATCTAAGTGAATTCTCATTCTCTTTTGAAAGCTATGGGTGAGTGCTTTATATGGCAACTCAAAAGCTACCCCTCTGAGGGAGAGGTAATCGATCAAGATTGAGTCCAAGCTCTAGGTTTTTTTAGAACCCTTTTGAGAATAATGTTCCACATCGCCTGAGAGGGACTCGTACTTCCATCTTATAAGTGCACTGGCTCTCTCCACCTGTTATGAGGCCTTTTCCCCAGAGGAAAAACAAAGTTGTGAGGGCCGACCCCCAGAGGGCTACCCAAAGCAGACAATATCGTGGCACAATGCCAGAGGACAGACGTCGCGAATTAGGCGCTAGAAGGAGAGCCGTTCGACAAACTCTCCCGCTATTGCGGTCCAGTACACTAGGGGGTTATGATGAGGACAATGTCCCACATCGCTTGGGAGGGACTCCCACTTCTACCTTATAAGCGCACTAGCCCCTCTACCTGTTACGAGGACTTTTCCCCAAATGAAAAACAAAGCCGTGAGGGCCGACCCCCAGAGGGCTGCCCAAAGCGAATAATATCGTGGCAGGGCGCGAGAGGACAGACGTCGTGAATTTGGGGTTAAGGGACAGATCTTGTCATCCCTCCCTCATGGCATTGTTCCTCCTTGGGGGAGAAGACGTTCAGAATGTCTGTCCTCTCACGCCCTGCCACGATATTGTCCTCTTTGGACAGCCCTCTGGGGGTCGGGCCTCGTGGCTTTGTTTTTCCTCTGGGGAAAAAGGCCTCGTGATAGGTGGAGGGGGGCAGTGCGCTTATAAATGTAACAACCCCATACTGTTTACCAAAAATTTACTGAATTACGTACTAATTACTGCTAAACTGGGCTGTTTATGACCGATGATTGAACTAACTGAAGTACTGAACGAACTGATTGAAAATTTAAACTGAACTGACTGAGCATGTTTATTGTATTGCATTCTTATCTGTTTGATTATTTGATTATTTGTTCGTGTTTTATGTTTAAACCGTAAATTGAAGGCCTTATCGGCGGCCGAACTAAAAATCGTTTAGTGCCCCATGATCAGTAGGATTTTTGTGATTTAATGATATATTTACCCAAAATGTGATTAGGTACGATTAAATTAGATTAAATATTGTTTTATCGCTAACTTTGATTTATTTACCAAAATGCCACCTAGTGGCCACTACCTTGCACACTTAGAGGCTTGCATACATTGAATCAAAACATTCATCAGCTTCATTTCCTTGCTTCCACCGAAATTAGAGTGAGAAGGAGAGAATTGAGGGAGACTTTGGGTTCAACTTGTAGAATTGCTTGGAAATTGAAGATTGAATTCAAAATTGTGCTTCCATTCTTGAAATACAAGACTTAGGTATGAATTTCAACCCCTCATTGATGTCCTTAAGGTTGATTCTTGCTAGATTCTTGGCAAATTATAGAGTTAAGACATAAATTGGTTCTATAGAGTTGAATTAGAGCTCATCTCATGCATGCATGCTCATATAGTCAAGTTTTGAGGTTTGATTTCATGGAAATCTCACATGCATGCTCAAATTTATGTATGAGTCCATGTTTCAACTTGTTTTTGGTATAAATGGCTCACTAGAACATCAAATTGGAGCTTTGAAATGGTTTAATTTCATGCATGGCATGTTTGAAGTTTATTCTTGAAAATGGGTTTGAAAATTGGTTTTAATTGACTCACTCTTGGGCTTTGAATTCACAAATTGAGCTTTGAAACTTGTTATACATTGGATTTGGATGTGTTTCCCAGAATTTGGGCCCAAGAGGTCGAGTTTTGAGTGAGAGAATGCTTGGTTTGAGCTAGGAAGACAAATCTGGAAATTCCAGATTTGGCTTCTTCGCTCGAGCGAAGGATTCCTCGCTTGAGCGACCAACGTTTACTCTGAGCCACGCTCGAGCGAAGGATTGGTGGCTCGAGCGTAAAATTCGAGCATCCAGTACTTTTACTGTTTCATCAGACCGCTCGAGCGAAGGATTCCTCGCTCGAACGAAGCCTTTGATTTTGGAAGCTCGCTCGAGCGACGGAAGGCTCGCTCGAGCGAGGGTCCTATTTTCAGCAAACTTTGCAAAATGTTTTCTAAGTGTATTTTTGCATCCTCATCCCATTCTAGGCATTCTTAGGCCTAGTTTAAGGCATCTTAATGAGGATATTGACGGAGAACACACCGAGGCAAATTAGGGATTAAATTATGATATCTCCCAACTGTGTAGCTTAGTGTGTGTTCAACCTGTGAACTGTGTAGGGCTGGCGACTGGGGAGACACGCTCTAGCATATTGTAGCCCGAACTCTGTGAGTAACAATTGTGTAAAGATATGTTCAAATGATTATCTTTCTGAACACTGAACTAAACTGTTTACTGAACTGATATCGATTACTGAATGAATGTATGTCCTTTATTTCTGAAATGTACTGTGGCATCCTTAGCACCCATCACATCTTATCGCTACAGAGATCTCTGTCGGTTCCTCGTGGAACCATTATCAAGCATCGATTGATGGCCATCATTACTGTTCGGTCTTTAAGACTTACTGTTTACTGCTATGCTAATGGATGTACCACATATGACTGAATAACTGTTCTGACTGAAAGACTGAAATACTGTTTAATGAACTGTTTTCATTACTGTAAGGACATTTCATTCTTAACCTCTTTACGCATTATGTTATTCACTGGGCTTTAGCTCACTGTTTATATATATATGTAGGTGCTCAGCCACCAGACCGGAGCTAGGAGCGTGGGTTAGACTCCAGTTTTGTCAAGCCAGCCTACGTGCCTCACTGCGAGGTTCCAAGCCTATCATGCCAGGGCTTAGGGGTGTCTTAGCATTCCCCCTTCTGTACTGTCCCACTGTTTTGTATAACCTGAATGCTTACTGTACTGTTATCAAGGGATTAGGTCCCTGCACTGTTTGACTGTAAATGTTGTATAGACTGAATGTTTACTGTGCTGTAATAGGGATTAAGTCCATGTTTCGCTAAATGATATGTATGTATTTGTACTGTTCTGTAAATATGCATGAAAAATCTTTTGGCATACAGACTGTCACAGCTCATTGGACATTATTCATTTACTGTATTGGCTTCCGCCAGGCCCTGAACTCTGTTTTACTGTACTACTATTAAGCAGGCCTTCGGTAATCTCGGATTACTGGCCGGTTACGGTGCTAAACCCATAGGGCCGGGTTTGGGTCATGATAATAAGGTAGAAGTGGTAATCCAATGGCCTATGTTTAAAGTTAAGCAAAACTATGTCGTTTTAGGATGTATGGTTTTAATGTCATTTTACTTCAGTTTTAACTCAAATTGTTAAATTATGTACTTTGCTAATGTGTCTTGATTTGATAAAAAAACACAAGAAGATCATTGCAAAAGGAAGAAGTAGGCTTAAAAAGTCCAAAGAACCATGACATTACATATGGAAATCCTTCTAATGTTCGCTTATTTGACTTTTTGATAGCTGTAGGCTCAAAACGTTCAATCTCAAATGACATTTTTGGGGACAGTTAAGAGTGCACCTTGAGCTACTAACATTTGAAGTATGATTCATGAACATGCTGCAAATTTTTCCTTCTATTCAAGAGCAGCATTTGTCTTATGGGCTCATGCGTTGAATGCCTTTATCTCTTTATTTATATACTTTTTCTACTTGTGTAGCTGGAGAAGGAGATGATAGATCTGACTATTCAACAAGACTTAGCTCAATCTCAGGTTCAGGATTTGCTACAACTCGTTGGGGATGAGGAACATTCAATGACACGGGTAACTATAGTTAAATTGTTATACCGAAGCATCCATTCCATCTAGGTGTGCCTTGTTTAGTTGAGTTTATTTATTTTTTCCTTTTCTACTTCTCCAGGTAGGTTTTAATAACTACCCACACTTGCAAGTTCGGAAGTCACCTGAATGTGAAAATCCAGTACCAGATACATCCCCTTTGGCAAGTCCTCACTCCTTGGACATTGGTGTTAGATCAGTCAACAGATATCTTTATTCTTATGGACATAGTGGGCGAAGCTCTGATGATCACTACATACAAATTCTTCCTGAATTTGAGGAGAACTTTGTGCCAAATGATACTTCTCCACAGCTGTTGGCCGGTGCTTCTATGTTTATCTGAAGCAATTTTGGACAGAGTTGGTACATGATTGAAGAAAAAACCAAATCAGTGTGTTTGGTTTTAGTTTTCTAAATTCAGTTTTTTTTAAAAGAGTTTTTTGTTTTTCGTGTTTTTTTTATTTTTAGTGAATATTTTTAAAATTTTAAGTATTTTTTTTTACTTTTTTAGATGCACCTTATTTAGATGTATCAAAAAAGTAAAATATTTGTGAAAAAAATATTTTTTAAAATTAATAAATACACAGAAAGACAAAAAAATATACTGAATTTTTTTTTGCTTTTTTGGTATTTAGTGATTTTTTTTAAAAGAATTTTTTTACAAAAATTATACTTTTTAAGTGTATTTGTGTTAGGTGTGTCTAAAAATTAAAAAAATCTCTTAAAATATTAAAAAAAATTAGTAAAAACAAAAAAATATGAAAAACAAGAAAGTAAAATTTTCCGAAAAGTGTTTTCAAAAAACTAAAAACAAACATGATGAATGGAACTTCGGAGGATTTATGCAGGGAAGTTCGATGCATAGAGGCAGAAGGATCGAACAGATCATCATCTCCTGAGCAAAACACTGAAATCTCTGAATCGATGGTGGCTAGGAACGGAGATGCAACAGATCACAGATCAGGATAGTTCGTGTTACCGCCACTAAAGGAAGATAGTATGTTAAGTTACATCCCCCATTTCGTTGCTCATTCTCATGAAAAACCATCTCCATGGCCATTAACAGAGTACATGTCTGGCTCTCAAAGCTTGAAGTTAACTAAAAGTAGAAGCTGTAAAGCAAGCCTGATGACTAGCCCATATTCACCATGGTTTGAGAAGGTGGAAAATAATGATAATGAGCACACACCACCAAATGGGTTCTAGAAAGAATTCAGTGGAAGACCTGAGGATATCCGAAGGAGGCTTTATGAATTGAACTATGGTACTGACATTGAAAGGCTATCAAGAAAAGGTTCTCAATCTTTTATCAAGAGTGTTGCTGCCATTGATCTTGAAGCACACAGAGGCAGACTTCAACTGATGATAATATTACTAGTGTTAATACATGCATTGTATGAATGGAGGAAAAAGCTGAGCTTCAGCAAGAGAAGCAAGTTGCTGATAATCCAGTGAGTTTTATTTGTATTTCCGGCTTTTATTTTAAATATTTCTGTGAAAAACTATGGATCAACAGAGTTTATGCTGATGCCAAAGCAGGAATTTGTTAACAAGTTCTCGAGAAACTTTTATGTGTTCTTTTCATTTATCAGTTATATATGACATCATTATTAATTAAGCACAGTGAGAACAATCGACACCTATTATGCTATGGGGATTCATAATAAATGCACTTTATGATTTACAGCAGTCATTTAGCTAAGCCTGAGTGGCTGAGATTCATGGCTTTGTTCTTCTTGTTGTATCAATAACTTGAGTAGCATAAACACGAACAAGAGACACAATGAAAATGCCAACATGGCGAAGTGTAGGGCATGGACACAACGGTACATGGAAAGGTAATTATGAATATTTTCATATAAAAAATATACTCTTTTTATTAGTTTGTGCATATAAGGCTCATCAAAAAGTTCATAGCCCACAGTCCGGCCCGAGCTGGTCCTTGGCCTAGTCCTGAAATATGAGCTGGGCTTGGGCAAAAGGGTAAGGCCCATGGATTGGCCCATAAGTCCAGCCCGATGGACTACCTAAAACCTAGACCAAAAGCCCATGCACAAGGTAGCTGGTTGTTGTCATGCGTGGCACACCCTGGTTAAAATTTTGACAATTGCCATTTAGGACCCAACTTTGTAACAATCACTCATTTACACTTCCAAACACACACCCATGACTCTTTCTATGGGTGTGTTAATGTATATTATATAATGTAGTGTAGCATTAGTAATATAATATGTAGAATTAGATTAGTGTAGCATTTGCTTTCGGTTAGTGGATTACTTTCGGCGCCACTTAGCCACTTTTGACATGATGATGTTTGTAATGTTCTCTCCTATATAACGGAGAGTGTACCTCTTTCTTCACACCATCAATCCAATCAATAATACAATCAATATACATACAATTCTCTATTTCACTATGCATTAATTATTTTTACATGGTATCAAAGCAAGGTTGAGAACCTAGTCATTCTGCTTCACCGGCGGGCGGTAACCTCACCTTGGCCGCCCGTCGGACCTCTACACATACTTTCATTCCGCTGCCACAAATTCCATAACTGAACTAAACTCTTGTCTCTCTGAGGGAATAATCAATACCTTCACCCCAGTGAGGCCGTGGATATGGATCGCAGGTCCGTCTATGTTGTAGCTTTTATCTATAGTGTCGTCGCCGGCGTTGGAGGTCAATCTCTGGCCACACCTCCTGTGGTGTCCGCTCTGCCAGTTTCAGCTCCACCACCGGCCACTCTCTCTCTCAAACAAGTTCTTTCACTGCCTTCATGAGTGATGACTTCGTCTCTGCTAATTCTTTCCCAAGTTTCTTGTTCAAACTCTCAAATCGCCTCCTAAGCTTCCTCTCTACCTCAAGTTCACCTCCTAGTAATTCCGCCGGACCTCAACCTATTCCGTCGGACCTCTATACATACCTTCACCAACAATTGGTCCTGATGCATCTTCTCCAGGTTGGCGTGCTAACCCATGAGTTGATTCCATCGGTGTTCAGCAACAAACAAGAACAAAAACAAAATCCACACTAACCCAGATCTGCGGCGGAACGCATGCTCGGCAAAGAAAATCAACTATATCATCAGTCCAAGATACATGCCGCCAACAAGTTGGCTTGGAGGCACGCGCGCGTGTGGATGTGCGATGTCTGCGAACAAGCTCCGGCAAGCTTCACCTACAAGGCCGACGCTGCCTCTCTGTAGACGCGCTCGTGGGCTTCACTCTACAGTTCGGACTCAATTTTGTTGCGGTTCTAAATCTGAACCAAAGAGTCCAACTCTGGCAAATCGTTTTGAGAAAAACTGATTTTTGAAAAGAAGTGCCAAACATGGACTGCTTTGCCAGATTACAGAGTCGCCACCTAAATATTTTTTTTAAAATGGGAAATTTAGAAAACCCTGACTCGGTGCCGAAGGCCACGTGTCCGTCATAACCAAAGTTGACTTGGCTCGGGAGCTTGGGTACGATCGGGGAAGGTCAGCTATGAGCACCCCCTCTCGCCCGGTCCGAAAACCGGCCTCTACTAACCGTGATATCCGATTTTGAAAACATTACGTGTTCTTATTCCGGTTATTAGCCTAGATTTACTATGTTATGCGCAAAGCAAACAAGTATAGACCAAATCGCCTAAGTTGGAACGAAACATTACGTGTTTGTTTTGAAAAATGATTTGCTACTCATAAGTAGGCTAAAATGCAGGTTTTGCCACTCTCAAGCGGGCTTTTAGAAAAGACGGTTTTGCCACTATCTAGTGGGCTTTAAAACTCACAGTTTTAATGTGTTGTCCCAATTTAGGTAATTCAACCTCCATCCACAGGCATTCATGCAGTTATATCACATAAGCACTTAGCCTCATGGTAAGCATGCTATCATGTTAACATTCACACGCATGCGATATGCTAAAGCATAAAAACTCACCTAGTACTCCAAGCCAAAATGAAGCTTATTAGAAATCCATGCATGGACCTAAGCATCTTGAAATGTCTAATGCAACACATGCAAAGATGTAATCTAGGGGCTCGGCTATCCTAAACATGGCATATGGAATGATACAAATAACACGTATTCAATTTGGAATTGAAAGTACGATGCAGTTTGTATGATGTGCCGAGCCCGATGCGTGTCAACAAATGCATGGATGCACGCATGCATTGCATAAGGTATGCTAAAATAAGTATGCCCTAATCTACCATCAAAGCAGGTAAATAAAAGGGTTAGAAAGAAGTGGGGATTGGAAGACATGCACCCACTCACACACACTTATTACAATTCGCCCTCGCTCGGAGGGACCAAAATAATAATACAGTCCAAAATAATAAATCAACTATCCTAGCTAATTAATTATTACAGACCCTTAATTAATTAACAAATTAATTAAACTACTGAAAGCAGTAAAAGGCCTCGGGAAGAGAGATGCACACATGCTCGGATCCGACTCGCCCGGAAAGTCCGCACCATGCCATTCTTTGCCTGTTTTTACTGCCCTGCTTCTCCAAAAATTACCAAAGTCTCAGGAAACCTTCCTTGTGTGCTGCTGAGTGCCACCGGCTGGAAGACATTCCCACCGGCTGCTTGTGGTGACCACCGGCTGCAATGGAAGTTATCGGCACAAACAATGTGCCGGTCGGCACTAAAGAGTGCCGGTCGGCACTAAATTCCTGCAGGAGACAGTTTTGACAGCAACAGACAGCAGCAGTGCATGGTATGGAATTTTGGGACAAATGTTTGCACCAACCATACTCCTTATCATATTTGTGACTCAAGGGAGTATAGTCCTTGGTTCTCGGACCACCAATCGCGCATTTCGATGCGTGATGGCCTAAGAGCCAAGTTGTGCACTTTCAATGGGATGAAATGCAATGCATACAATCAAATCAAGGGGCTTCTACCTCCATCATGATTTGGTCAAGAGGTAGAGCATGCATGCTAATGCAATGCAATCCTAGGCATGCAAGCTAAGGATGCAAAATGGGCAATATAACACACTTATGCAAAACATACAAGTAAGCATGCAAGTCAAGCATGCAAACCAAATGAAGGATGGACTTACACATGGATTAGGCAGCCCTAAGTAGGCCTAAAACAGTGGCCAAATGGACCAAAAAGGTAGACAAACATCCATGCAAACATGCAAGCCAAAAGGCCTAAGGCTAAGGCACAAAGTAGAGCATTCAACCACCCCCATACATGACCATTCATGGCACATATCAAGCAACCAAAAACAGATTTTCAGCATGCTAAAATACACCTACGACTCACACACATGGCATCCCAAAAGCTCTAAACACACAAGCATGCATAAGGGGCATTTCGAGGCATAAAAGGGCGCACCTTTAAAGCATGAAAGAGATAACAAATACAAACATGTGAGCATGGATTAAGGTCTAAAATAACATGTTGGGTGGTTCCAAACCACTAAAATGATGCAAGCAACATATGCTATATACTCATGCACTTAAGGCTAGCAAGCCAAAATGCAAAGTGGCTATATAAGGCATGTCATGGATGGCCTAAACAACGAAAAACAGATATTATACATGACAAAATAAGCACATTTTCAGTGTATGACCAGCCACAAAAACAGAAGCAAGGTAGGCTAAGAAAGCATGCAAGATTACGGTAAATCACATGGATTTCAAAGCAAGTAGCACATGGAGTATGCAAACAATGTTGAGCCCTTCAACAATGTTGAAGAAGGGCTCAAAATAAGCCTATTCTTAGCTTACATCATGCTCTGAAACAGATCATACACAAGCCAAATATTCTATGCAAGAAACATGGCATACAAGAGGATATTGAGATAGGTGCTAGATGCAGCCACCAAACAGCAAGGAGTCCTCAATCAAACATGAAGAGGACCCCAAAATAAGACTATTTGAAGTTTGGGTCGGAGCCCAAAAGTGCTTGCAACTAGGGCTAAGAGATGATGCAAGAAAATGCTAGTTTGAAGGAAATAGACACTTACCCTTGAAGACCAATGAACCAGCAGGTTTTGATCCAAGTTTAGATGCTCCTAAGCTCTGAAAATGTCCCCCAAGTCGTTGGTATGGAGTGTGTATGAGTTGTGCTATGGGTTGATGAAGGAATGGCCCAAGAACTATGGAGTTTGGAGGTTGAATGAGATAGATATAGGGTTGTAGATATATATGTTAGATATATATATCTATTCTCTGGTTTTTTTTTTTGTTTTGAATCACCAACCTTAGCAATGGAGAGGAAGGCCTCTCTTATATAGGCCAAGAACCAAGCTTCTAAGGCAAGTTTCAAAGGGGCAAAGGGTGCAAGGCTTGTTGGAGAAGCTTGGACAGCTGGTAAGGCTTCTTGAGGAAGCCAAGACAAAAGGGTCAAGGCTTCCTCAAGAAGCCATGAGCAAAGGGTGCAAAATAATGGCCAAAAGGTGCAAAATGGTGCAAAATAGGCACATGGATGCACGTGGGTCTGGTTCTGTGCGTCCCAGCTGGCACAGCTGGCATGCACTAAGCTTGGGGGGTGCAAAGGGTTCAGGTCGGCCAGAAGGTTTGATCATCGGCCAAGATAAAGTGCCGGTCGGCACTCTTTTCTGCCGGTCGGCTAAATAGAGTGCCGATGGATGATTCCTTGGTCAAAACATGGCCGGTGGGTATGCAAATCGAAGCCCCGGAAGTTAGCTTTCCAATGGCGCAAACCTTGCATCAAAATTTCTCCTGTGCAAAAAGTTATGCCCTTTTCCGTGAAGTCGCGCAGACTCGATCCAACCAGGATGATGCCCAGCTTCAACCAATCATATCTCCTTCACCCGGACTTGGCTTTGGGAGATTCTTGAGTGCAAAGTGAAGCCCCGGAAGTCTTCTTTTCAACGATGGTGGCCTCATAGCTTAACTCCAAGCATGCAATTGAATAAGCCCGATTTAGCGAGGGCTGCGCGATTCCCTTCTACCCGGATCTTTGCCAATCTTCTTCTTCAACCTATTTTCTCCCCTCCTCTCCTCTTTTCTTCAACTCCAAACCCCTAAACAAAGTGTTTTGAAGGGTTTGCCTCTCTCCTTTCCGAAGGAATTGAATCTTTGGCCTGCACATCTCTCAATACCGAGCAAACCATCAGTAATGCCCAAGTCTCGAGGGCGGTCAAAAATGGGGTGTCTACAGTTGCCCCTCTTTGACAGAACTCGAAAGTCATAACAATGACGGGAGTGAATGTCAAAGCCCAGTGACGACCCATTTTTGACAAGGCCGAAGACTTGGACAAATAAACAAAATATCGATAAATAAATGGTTGTGCCCGGAGGCTGCCTACGTATCCCTTTGCAAGGAATCAAACCAGCGTAGTTCGGGGGCAAGATGCAAAGTGATGCACAATGCAAGTGCATAACTTATGATCATGTAAAGGATGCTGTAACGAAGCACACATGCAACAGTTTTAAGCTAGCATACACCAGACTACACTACAATGCAGAAAGGATGTAAGAGAATTATGCGATTCTCACGAACATGTGCGTTAGATACACAAAAGTGAACGAAGTGTGATAGATACACTAAGTGGACAAACACGTGTGATGGATACACCAAAGTGAAGAGAGTGTGATGGATACACTATATGACTAAAGTGTGGTTGATACACTAAGTGAAGCAAAGTGTGACAGATACACAAAGCAAAACGAGTGTGATGGATACACTAAGCAAATATGTGGTAGATACACTAAGCGAATGTGTGTGATGGATACACAAAGGGGCATGTGATAGATACAAAAAGTGAATTTGTGTGGTAGATCCACAAAGGGAGCATTTGATAGATACAAAAAGTGAATGTGTGTGGTAGATACACAAGCGAAAGTGTGTGATTGATACACAAGCGAGCGTGTGATTGATACACAAAGCGAGTATGGTGAGCACAGTGTGTGTGATTGATACACTAAAAACGAACACAGAGTGTGATAGATGCACTGAGTGAACAGAGTGTGATTGATACACTAAAAGTGAACACAAAGTGTGATAGATGCACTTAGTGAACAAGTATGATGGATATACTAAATGTGAACACGAAGTGTGATAGATGCACTTAGTGAACAGGAGTATGATTGATGTACTAAGGGTGAACGAAGTGTGATAGATGCACTTAATGAGCAGAGGAGTATGATTGATATACTAAGGGTGAACACGAAGTGTGATAGATGCACTTAATGAACAGGAGTATGATTGATATACTAAGGGTGAACACGAAGTGTGATAGATGCACTTAGTGAACAAGTATGATTGATATACTAAAGGTGAACACAAAGTGTGATAGATGCACTTAGTGAACAGGAGTATGATGGATATACTAAAGGTGAACACGAAGTGGGATAGATGCACTTAGTGAACAGGAGTATGATTGATATACTAAGGGTGAACACGAAGTGTGATAGATGCACTTAGTGAACAAGTATGATTGATATACTAAGGGTGTGTGATGGATAGACAAAAGGTGAACACGAAGTGTGATAGATGCACTTAGTGAACAGGAGTATGATTGATATACTAAAAGTGAACACGAAGTGTGATAGATGCACTTAGTGAACAGGAGCATGATTGATATACTGAATGTGAATGAAGTGTATGATTGATACACTGGATGCAATGAAGTGTGTGATTGATACACTAGATGCAATGAAGTGTGTGATTGATAAACTGAATGAAATGAAGTGTGTGATTGATACACTAAATGCAATAAAGTGTGTGATTGATACACTAAATGAAAATGAAGTGTGTGATTGATACACTAAATGAGGATGTGTGTGATAGATACACAAAATGAGTGAAGTGTGATGAGAGTGTGATTGATACACTAAATAAACATGTGAGAGATACATGAAGTAAACGGAAGTAAATGAGGTGTGATGGATACACTAAAGTGAACATGTGATAAGTACATGAAGCAAACAGAGTGTGATTGATACACAAAGCAAGCATGTGATATGAAGGGAAGAATAGTGTGATAGATACACAAAGCGAAATATGTGTGATAGATACACAAAGTGAACGAAGTGTGATTGATACACTAAGTCAAATAAAATGTGTTAGATACACTAAGTGAAGCAAATGAGTGTGTGTGATAGATACACAAAATGAATGAAGTGTGATTGATACACTAAGGCAAATAAGAGTGTAATTGATACACTATTGTGGCTTGAAGTAGACTTGATCTTGAGCTTGAAGTAGAGGTACACTCATACTTCGGAGCACTGGCAAGGCCTGAAGAGGTACACACGGGATGCAGTCTCGGAACTTACTGAAGTTGAAACAAACTCAGATACCCGACGTTTTCCTCTTTTGCTTTTATTTTGCAGTCCGGAACCATATAGCTTCAAATAGGCCCCGGTTTTACTGTTCACACTTATCGGGGGTGGGCCCTGCAGTTTTATGAAAGAACGAATCTGTTTTGCACAAATGTGGAGAATGGCACAGCACTCTGAGCACAAAACGATTTTATTTTGAAATTGAAATTGAGTTCTCAACTGGGTATTGAGTCTACGACTGGACACAGCGCACCACGACTCAACACGGAAATAAAAGGCACATAACCTAGACACATCGAGTGACACTCGAGACGACTCAAAACAAGAATCGAGACAAACAAAAGGACACGACACTCAAACGTGCACAGGGAGCCTGTTTCACCGGGTAGTATTTCCCACCCTTTCTCATTTGTGATTCTCACATCACTCGGCCCTCAAGCTCTGTTTTTCTGAAAAAGCCCTTTTTCTCACTTTTTCTCTCATCGCGCACCTCTCTATTATTCAATCTCTCATTTTTCATCCCTCCCCTGGATGGTTGATGGATAAACAGCAAGTTATGGGCTCGTGCCCCTAGCATTCTGCTAGATTCTCATTCTGGTTCACAACAATGAATTTCTCCCACAGAGGGGGCCGTGCTACAATTGGGTGTGTAGCAAATCTGCAGCTAACATCGGTTGATGATGCCCTGCTGGGGAGTTTGGACGTGGTTAGATCTGTCCAGATGAGGAAGTGGAACATCTTGATCCATTCCAATTCGTGCTTCGCACTTGACTTAATACCTCGCTGCTTGGAGGGTTAGAGAGCTTTCAAATTTCTTTGTTGTTGACTTCAGTTGTGCCCTTTCTGGCAAGTATGCTGGCGACGGGGGAAAGACAGGAAGCCTGACTCAATTGTGCCCCTAGTTCATCATTTTGACCATTTTTTTATTTTAAAACAATTTTGACCAACATGAAAGTTAGATTAACATGCTTATTCGATTTTTGATTTGAAATCATACAAGTCAGGTTGTAAGCACTGAAAATTTTCCTTTTTCGGGTCCAAGAAATGGTCCAGTTTTGGAAAAATGGAGTGGTTTTTGAGAGAGTAGTCAACCTCAGTAAAAATTCTCAAAAACTATTTTTGCAAACGGTCACTGCTCAACGAGCACGGAACCTACTCTTGAGATGCACAACCTCGGATCCATAAGCAATGGAAAATTGCCCCTTGTCTGAAGGACATTGCATGGCAACGGAAAGTTGCCCCTTGTTTGGAGTGACACCGCGGCGTTTTAAATGGCAACGGAAAGTTGCCCCTTGTTTGAACGGTACCGCAGCGCATTGAATGGCAACGGAAAGTTGCCCCTTGTTTGGATAGCGCCGTGGCATACTGCAATCAATCTTCAGAGTGACGATGACAACCAAACTCTCAGATACAGAGAAGGCAAAGATGATCAAAACCATTACATGGACACAATCAATTTGGAAGTGTTTATGGCTGGACTTCAGGATGAAGTTGCCTACGTATCCCAAACATGGGAATCAAGCCTTACGTAGTTCGAGGTTAAGGTACACTCGGGTATTTAACCTCTCCTTTTTATGCTCTAACTTTTGCCAAGGCGCCCGATGCAGGTTTTCGACCTTGCGAGCTTCTTTTTCTTCTTTTTCAATTCTTTTTCATTTTTTCTTTTTCTTTTTTTTTCTCTTTTTTTTTTTTTTTAGGCTCTAACTTTTGCCAAGGCGCCCGATGCGGGTTTTCGACCTTGCGAGCTTCTTTTTCTTCTTCTTTTTTCTGTATATTTTTTTTTCTTTTTGCATTTTTTGTTTGCTCTAACTTTTGCCTGGGTTGCGCTTTTGGGTTTTCGGGCCCAGGGAGCCTCAAAGGGTAAAAAGTGTAACAAGTCCATGCCAAATGGTTTTTGAGATTGAAGCCATCCGTATCCAAGAGAGTGGCTGTTGCATCGATTTGCAGAAGGATCCATCTTCGGCTCTTCGAGCACATCGGACATTTTTTTGCCCCTAGTTCGAGGGGTGCTTCTGATCTAGCTTTGCAAACTTCTTCTGACGACATCTGATCCTCTTGATCTAACTTTGGTGCCTCTTGTCTGAGGGCTGCTTCAAATCTGGCCACACAGGCCTCACGTTGTAGTTAACCGTTGAACATTCTGAGTTTGAGTCCAAGGTTCGAAAATGAGGGGTCGAGTCTCGAGGCTGAGAGCGATCCTAGGCTGCACAATCTCAAGAGCGATTCCACACATGTCTTTGCAGGACCGCACAAAACATTTTTTGAAAGTTTTTAAGAAAGCGACAAATCGCTCGTGCTGAAGACAGTGTAGGACCAATCTGGATCAAAGCTAGGGTCCTTCTCAGTACTCACACTAACAAGCATGATTTCATTCATTAAGGGCTTAGCACGCCTCTCTTTCTCTCAATTTGATCAAAGTTTTGCAAATCCCGAGGAATTCCTTCCTCTTTGTTTTTATCACAATATTTCGAAAAAAAGTTTTTGGAAAACTTAGGTCGATGCAATGAATTCAAGGCACATAAAAGACATAGCTTCTAGTCAAATCGCCATCTCATTTAGAAATTTCGCACAACTGCACACGGAAGCAAACACAAGAGTGTGAAAATCATCGCTGTTCCATTCAGAATCATATACGGCTAGCTCCTGGCGTAAACAGACTCAAAACAAAATGAAAAGACAGACGAAAACAAGCAAGTGATGTCCGAGGTAACACCTCAAATCACCCGACTCGACAAAACAGATCGACTCGATACAACAAGATGCAGACCGACTCGAAGATAAAAGATCGACCCAACACAAAACGACAAGACCGACCCAATACCCAAGTCAGAAAGTATAAAACTAGCATTCAAAATGCTCAAAACAGTGCATGCCATACGCCACATCTGGAGTAAACTGAGTGCCGCCCGCAGGTGGTTCATCCCCTGATCACATATTCGTACTATCCCCAAAGTTCACTGACCCAGTGACGATAGACCTTACTGAGCTGGTGCGGTGATGACGTTGTTGTCAAACAAATCTTGTACATCATGGCGCAGACGAAAGCAGCTATCGGTCTCATGACCGGTTTGTTGATGGTACGCACAGTACTTAGTCCTGTCATGCTTTGGAGGGAGAGGATCAGGTAAAGGCCGTTGTTCCAACGGTTTCAGATGTCCTTTCCGGATTAGGACCTCTAGAGCCTTTGACAAAGGCATATGAAGTGGGGTGAAAACCCTCTTGACTCGAGGTGGATATTTGGTTTTCTATGAGCTACTTCCGGACGCACCGGTAAATGGGGTAGCTGTTTTTGATGCGGTGTTGGTGACCATGCCCACTTCAGAAGATCTTGCAGCTGCATCACCATTGGTGGTCGCATTCGAACTGCGGGTAAATGTCCTCCTGGGCTGCTCCTTTTCTTGGTCGATAAGGCCCTGCTTTATAGCGTCCTCGATTTGTACCCCAATCTCATGGAGGTCTGCAAAGGTGGGTAGGGGGAGGACAATCATCTTCTGCATCAGCCTGGGTTGGAGATTGCGCACAATCATCCGTATCTAGTCCTTGTCGATTGGCCTGGTGGTCATCGAAGAAGCTTTGGCCCTCCAACGGGTTACAAAGTCAGAGAAGCCCTCTTTCGGCTCTTGCCTGGTCGTCTCGAGATCACGAGTTGTGATCTCGATCTGGGTATTGTATGAATATTGTGCGACGAAGGCCTCGGACATCTCCTCCCAGCTTCGTTTCACTGAGTCCTCTAATTTGGCGTACCAGATGGCTGCGATACCCGACAGGGTCCTGCTAAAAAGGGAGAGCTTCTGCAATCTTGTCAAGCCCATCGGGCGCAGAACATCTGAAAACAAACTCAAGTGGACCATGGGATCTCCCGACCCGTCAAAACGGTCGATGTGAGGCATCTTGAACTCGTTCGCAATGTCACACGTGGTTCGTGTATCCATCTTCAATGTCGGGATGGTCTTGACTCACAGGATCTCTTGAACAACTTTTCAAGCTTGCTCAACTTCGGTCGTGGGATCCGTCTCGAACTCAAAGGGAGAGTCCGGTAGGTTGGTGGGTGTTTTTGATAACTGGGGTAAAATTGGGGGCGGAGCCGGTCCTACCGGAATGTCTGTACCTTCCTGGACATTTGGCGTCTCCCCAGGTGCTGGAGCTCCTGCTGGTAGAGGAACTTGTTGTGAAGCAGACGCACCACTTTGCTGTTGTAGAAGTTCGGTGATGAGCTCACCGCCGAGCCATGATTGCAACTTCTTTGCTGAAAATTCCGCTTGGCGGACAGCGTCTTCTTTGCATGAGTTTCATAGTTTCTCGCATCCGACGATCATTGCCTCCACCCCTGACGTATTCTGTTGATCCATCTGACTGGCCGGTATATCTATCCCTGTGGTGTAAACTGAGACCTCGGCCTGACAATTCACTGGTGGGGGGATAAGGACCATCGATCCGTAATCGCCGAACCGTGATCCGTGCCTTTTACTCCGCCTAGCAAAGGAAAACCGATTGCCCTTGAGTCAATCTCGACCGACAAAGTCTACCAACGAAATCCAATGTACCCAAGGATAGTGGAGCCTTCGGGCTATGGTTCCAAGACTACCTAGCAAAAGGGAAAACAGACAAAGATCTCAACTTCACCAAAACAGATACGAAAGCAGAAATGAACGATCAGTTCTATTATCGATCATCGTTCTGAAATCATTGCCCCAAATCAACTGACGATTCGCAGATATAATCGATTCTCAAAATATCGACATCTTGGTGCTGCAGTCGGATACCCAGACTTGCAACCGGTATATGCATTCCTCAGGGATATACTCTAAAAGCACATAGCAAGTAAATGAGAACCAATACACCCCCTACGTTGGGGTAGGGTTTCGCCCTATTTTGTCGAGCTAGGGTTTCACTACGCACTTGGCAGGTTTCAAACAACCTATATCGGGTAACCCCGTCCTAGTTTGGAATGGTCACTATGGATTTCGATATGCACTAGGTCGAATGGTCAAAAAGGGTGCCCCGGTAAAACCGGGGTTTGTGTTCCCATACTGGCAGAGCCCGCAACCGGTCAGCCTTATGGTCATGCCTTGACAAGACAAGCCTCCGGCAAACCGCTCAGGAATAGCAGATGGCCAACACGGTGTCCTAGGCGCACCAATGCACATGCAATGCAAAGAAACACATAAGTGTAGTCAAAAACGGATATCACGAGTTCGAGTCAAGCTCTCTAAATCCCCAGCGGAGTCGCCAGAAACTGTAGACGCGCCCGTGGGCTTCACTCTACAGTTCGGACTCAATTTTGTTGCGGTTCTAAATCTGAACCAAAGAGTCCAACTCTGGCAAATCGTTTTGAGAAAAACTGATTTTTGAAAAGAAGTGCCAAACATGGACTGCTTTGCGGACAGAGTCGCCACCTAAATATTTTTTTAAAATGGGAAATTTAGGAAACCCTGACTCGGTGCCGAAGGCCACGTGTCCGTCATAACCAAAGTTGACTTGGCTCGGGAGCTTGGGTACGATCGGGGAAGGTCAGCTATGAGCACCCCCTCTCGCCCGGTCCGGAGGCCGGCCTCTACTAACCGTGATATCCGATTTTGGAAACACTATGTGGTCTTATTCGGTTATTAGCCTAGATT
The DNA here is from genome assembly GCA_025200525.1 of Camellia lanceoleosa. Taxonomy (NCBI): domain Eukaryota; kingdom Viridiplantae; phylum Streptophyta; class Magnoliopsida; order Ericales; family Theaceae; genus Camellia; species Camellia lanceoleosa. The sequence continues at coordinate 49,783,177 of CM045759.1, forward strand.
TACTATGTTATGCAAAGCAAGCAAGTATAGACCAAACCGCCTAAGTTGAACCAAAACATTACGTGTTTGTTTTGAAAAATGATTTGCTACTCATAAGTAGGCTAAAATGCAGGTTTTGCCACTCTCAAGCGGGCTTTTAGAAAAGACGGTTTTGCCACTATCTAGTGGGCTTTAAAACTCACAGTTTTAATGTGTTGTCCCAATTTAGGTAATTCAACCTCCATCCACAGGCATTCATGCAGTTATATCACATAAGCACTTAGCCTCATGGTAAGCATGCTATCATGTTAACATTCACACGCATGCGATATGCTAAAGCATAAAAACTCACCTAGTACTCCAAGCCAAAACAGAAGCTTATTAGAAATCCATGCATGGACCTAAGCATACTGAAATGTCTAATGCAACACATGCAAAGATGTAATCTAGGCAGGCTCGGCTATCCTAAACATGGCATATGGAATGCTACAAATAACACGTATTCAATTTGGAATTGAAAGTACGATGCAGTTTGTATGATGTGCCGAGCCCGATGCGTGTCAACAAATGCATGGATGCACGCATGCATTGCATAAGGTATGCTAAAATAAGTATGCCCTAATCTACCATCAAAGCAGGTAAATAAAAGGGTTAGAAAGAAGTGGGGATTGGAAGACATGCACCCACTCACACACACTTATTACAATTCGCCCTCGCTCGGAGGGACCAAAATAATAATACAGTCCAAAATAATAAATCAACTATCCTAGCTAATTAATTATTACAGACCCTTAATTAATTAACAAATTAATTAAACTACTGAAAGCAGTAAAAGGCCTCGGGAAGAGGGATGCACACATGCTCGGATCCGACTCGCCCGGAAAGTCCGCACCATGCCATTGCTGCCTCTGTTTTTACTGCCCTGCTTCTCCAAAAATTACCAAAGTCTCAGGAAACCTTCCTTGTGTGCTGCTGAGTGCCACCGGCTGGAAGACATTCCCACCGGCTGCTTGTGGTGACCACCGGCTGCAATGGAAGTTATCGGCACAAACAATGTGCCGGTCGGCACTAAAGAGTGCCGGTCGGCACTAAATTCTGAGAGACAGTTTTGTGACAAAGAAGAAGGCATGGTATGGAATTTTGGGACAAATGTTTGCACCAACCATACTCCTTATCATATTTGTGACTCAAGGGAGTATAGTCCTTGGTTCTCGGACCAATCGCGCATTTCGATGCGTGATGGCCTAAGAGCCAAGTTGTGCACTTTCAATGGGATGAAATGCAATGCATACAATCAAATCAAGGGGCTTCTACCTCCATCATGATTTGGTCAAGAGGTAGAGCATGCATGCTAATGCAATGCAATCCTAGGCATGCAAGCTAAGGATGCAAAATGGGCAATATAACACACTTATGCAAAACATACAAGTAAGCATGCAAGTCAAGCATGCAAACCAAATGAAGGATGGACTTACACATGGATTAGGCAGCCCTAAGTAGGCCTAAAAGCAGTGGCCAAATGGACCAAAAAGGTAGACAAACATCCATGCAAACATGCAAGCCAAAAGGCCTAAGGCTAAGGCACAAAGTAGAGCATTCAACCACCCCATACATGACCATTCATGGCACATATCAAGCAACCAAAAACAGATTTTCAGCATGCTAAAATACACCTACGACTCACACACATGGCATCCCAAAAGCTCTAAACACACAAGCATGCATAAGGGGCATTTCGAGGCATAAAAGGGCGCACCTTTAAAGCATGAAAGAGATAACAAATACAAACATGTGAGCATGGATTAAGGTCTGAAATAACATGTTGGGTGGTTCCAAACCACTAAAATGATGCAAGCAACATATGCTATATACTCATGCACTTAAGGCTAGCAAGCCAAAATGCAAAGTGGCTATATAAGGCATGTCATGGATGGCCTAAACAATGAAAAACAGATATTATACATGACAAAATAAGCACATTTTCAGTGTATGACCAGCCACAAAAACAGAAGCAAGGTAGGCTAAGAAAGCATGCAAGATTACGGTAAATCACATGGATTTCAAAGCAAGTAGCACATGGAGTATGCAAACAATGTTGAGCCCTTCAACAATGTTGAAGAAGGGCTCAAAATAAGCCTATTCTTAGCTTACATCATGCTCTGAAACAGATCATACACAAGCCAAATATTCTATGCAAGAAACATGGCATACAAGAGGATATTGAGATAGGTGCTAGATGCAGCCACCAAACAGCAAGGAGTCCTCAATCAAACATGAAGAGGACCCCAAAATAAGACTATTTGAAGTTTGGGTCGGAGCCCAAAAGTGCTTGCAACTAGGGCTAAGAGATGATGCAAGAAAATGCTAGTTTGAAGGAAATAGACACTTACCCTTGAAGACCAATGAACCAGCAGGTTTTGATCCAAGTTTAGATGCTCCTAAGCTCTGAAAATGTCCCCCAAGTCGTTGGTATGGAGTGTGTATGAGTTGTGCTATGGGTTGATGAAGGAATGGCCCAAGAACTATGGAGTTTGGAGGTTGAATGAGATAGATATAGGGTTGTAGATATATATGTTAGATATATATATCTATTCTCTGGTTTTTTTTTTGTTTTGAATCACCAACCTTAGCAATGGAGAGGAAGGCCTCTCTTATATAGGCCAAGAACCAAGCTTCTAAGGCAAGTTTCAAAGGGGCAAAGGGTGCAAGGCTTGTTGGAGAAGCTTGGATAGCTGGTAAGGCTTCTTGAGGAAGCCAAGACAAAAGGGTCAAGGCTTCCTCAAGAAGCCATGAGCAAAGGGTGCAAAATAATGGCCAAAAGGTGCAAAATGGTGCAAAATAGGCACATGGATGCACGTGGGTCTGGTTCTGTGCGTCCCAGCTGGCACAGCTGGCATGCACTAAGCTTGGGGGGTGCAAAGGGTTCAGGTCGGCCAGAAGGTTTGATCATCGGCCAAGATAAAGTGCCGGTCGGCACTCTTTTCTGCCGGTCGGCTAAATAGAGTGCCGATGGATGATTCCTTGGTCAAAACATGGCCGGTGGGTATGAAAATCGAAGCCCCGGAAGTTAGCTTTCCAATGGCGCAAACCTTGCATCAAAATTCCTCCTATGCAAAAAGTTATGCCCTTTTCCGTGAAGTCGCGCAGACTCGATCCAACCAGGATGATGCCCAGCTTCAACCAATCATATCTCCTTCACCCGGACTTGGCTTTGGGAGATTCTTGAGTGCAAAGTGAAGCCCCGGAAGTCTTCTTTTCAACGATGGTGGCCTCATAGCTTAACTCCAAGTATGCAATTGAATAAGCCCGATTTAGCGAGGGCTGCGCGATTCCCTTCTACCCGGATCTTTGCCAATCTTCTTCTTCAACCTATTTTCTCCCCTCCTCTCCTCTTTTCTTCAACTCCAAACCCCTAAACAAAGTGTTTTGAAGGGTTTGCCTCTCTCCTTTCCGAAGGAATTGAATCTTTGGCCTGCACATCTCTCAATACCGAGCAAACCATCAGTAATGCCCAAGTCTCGAGGGCGGTCAAAAATGGGGTGTCTACACTCTCTCTGCGTCCCCTACAACCGCAACATCCACTCGGCCAACCCCCTCGCCCGCCGGCACGAGCGCTTCCATGTCCCTTCCTTTTACGAGCCCGCAGAGCAGAAACCGTCACCGCCCAGTCATCCGCCGTCCACGACGGCACCGACGACCGCTACTGTCCATTACAATGTCTCCTTGCTACAACGTAGACTACTATGGATCTAAGCCTTTTCTGTACAAAATGGGCTCTCTCCCTCACTCCATTCATGGATCTCTGCCTTGACAAGCGCGCGATTTTGGCAAATCAAATCCCAAACCGGGTAGTTCTTCCTTGGCATCACATAGTCTCCTTCTCTCAGTTTTAAGCTCGGGCAAAAAAGTCGCCTTTTCCATCACCAAGATAGATGAATTTCTTCTTCCCCTCTACAGAAACTTGAATTCTCTCCCTCACTCTCTCTTTCTACTCTCCCTCAGAGGCGCCACCTCACTGGACATAGTGCCTCCACAATGGACAACAACCCACATGCCTTCTCTCTCTCTAATAATAATTTTCCACCACCCAACTTTCTTTTTATTTTCTTTTACATGGCTATGAACTCAAATTGAGACTCAAATGTCAACTTTATCACCATACTCAACAAAAGCAGATTCCACCCTCACATGTTCCCCACTTTTCTGCTTTAATCACACTCTTCCCAATTTTCTTTTTTATTTTATTTTATCACACTCTTTCACACCATTAGCACCCTTTTTCTTTTATTTATTTATTTTACTTTTTTATTCTCTTTGCTCCCACGGCAGCACCCTTTTTTATTCTTATTATTATTATTAAACAAAATAAAACAAAAACAACACTTTTCTTTTATTTTATATATATATATATATTTTTTTATCCTATTATCCCAACACAGCAGATTTCAGAAACCTCTGATTTTTCATATCTTTATTTTATTTCATTTTACACACAAAAAAAAAAAAAACAACCAAAACAACCACAAAAAATAAATAAATAAATAAATAAAATAAAATAAAAAAACACAAAACAATCCAACTACCACACATTTTTCGTTTCACTTCTTCGCCTCTTCAGTTGTTCTCTTCTTCTTGCCTCGGTCTTGGGCATCCCTTGACGGCACTGCCTCTGTGTTTCTCATGACGCCGAGCACGTTCACTTCCCATTGCTCCTCAAATGCCACATATGGCAGACCTCCGAATCGGAGCATAACGATGGCTTTCCGCTTCAGCTCCTTGTTTTCCGCCTTCAGCACACATATCTCTGCTCGAGCATCCTTATACATGCCCTGGAGCAGAGCCAGTTGGGCGTTTAACTGATGCACCTCAATTGTCCTACTCTGAAGCCGGTGCGACAAGTTTGTGACTGCCGTCATAGTCTCAACACATGACTTCAATGTATAATAATTGGCCTCAATATCATATTGAGCAGCCATTATCTGCTCAACTGACAACATCGGGACGTTCAACGGTGCAAAACCAGGGGCGCTTGGTTGAGGTTCAAGAGCAACTGCCCCGGTTATCTCTCTTGTGGACTCGTTGAGGTCGGGAAAGAGAGTAAGCAGACCACGGGAAGAAGAGGCCATGTTCTGGGTAACTAAACGGGAAGAAGAGGCCATATTCTGAGTTGCTATGTGTTTCAGAGCAACAGAGTGTTACAGAGTATCTCTCTCAGAGAACGAAGCGGTTTTTAGAGATTTTCAGCAGGTGTTTTGTTTTGCCTCAGCCTCAGCCTCAGCCTCAGCCTCAGCCTCAGTCTTGGTTTCAATAACCAAGGCGGACACGCACATCGCGCGCCTCTCGACGCCAGACGACAAACCGGGCGCACAAGCCAAGGCGGGCACGTGCATCGCCGCGTGTCCAGCGCGCCTTTTGATGGCTCGCCGCTCGAAGATTTCTGTCGGGCACACCTTTTGATAGATTGGGCATGCCTTTTGAGGGCGCAACTTTTGAGGGCTCGATATATATATACATGTATATCTTTTGGGCAACCTATATACACGATCATACAGTGTATTCTATCACGGTCTGACACGACCACACAGTGTCTTCTACATCGGTCCGACATGACCCCATAAACTGTCCCGACATTGATTCCGGTCAGCCTCTACAACAACGGTCTAACACGACCACACAGTGTCTGCTATATCGGTCCGACATGACCCCGTAAACTGTCGGTCTGACACGACCACACAATGTCTTCTACATCGGTCCGACATGACCCCATAAACTGTCCCGACATTGATTCCGGTCAGCCTCTACAACAACGGTCTGACACGACCACACAGTGTCTTCTACATCTGTCACGCCCCACTTTTTATTACTCGAAATCATTACCAAATTCATTAGTTTAATTCAATATTAGAGATAACATGCGGAAAAACTCTTTGGTTCAACAAATGGAAATAAATAACGGTTCTCTCATTTGTATGCAAATTATATACAACATGAGCACACTAAATAAATTGCCCTTCGGCTTACATCATTAAAAAGTCAAGAAGAAGGGTATAACCCTTTTACATAAATGGCATTCCGCCAACACAAAAGAGGCCCCGTGGCCAACAAATAAGAAGATCCAAAACCTTGTAGCACATCCTGGCTATCACCTGAAAAAGATTCAACAACGTGGGATGAACATATAGTCCAGTAGAGATCTCAACATGATCCTCAACAATAACAACTTACAGATAGCTATGATCATGAATGCCCAATCTCATACTAGAATAGTAATGTAACAGTTTATACAAAATATACATAAGTATGAACTTTTCTTGAAAACAGCCATTTCATTCAACGCTATAAGCGGTTCACCTTTCTTTCCTTTTCATTACCCATTTTTCCAAACTTTCATGACTATAACAGTTTTAGAAAAAAAACAATTTCACCAAGCCCATTACTCTTCCCTCATTTTCCGTACTTACAACAAAATGACCTTTTTTGAAAACATGTTCACAAATACCCCATTTTCCTTCACACTTTCCAAAATCTCAAAATGGCATTTTGGTTTGTTCCCAATACATTCATATCAATACATGCATGCCTTAAATAAAAGGGAAATAACAAATCATCAATCATGTATATAATCCACAAATGAGGCAGCTCGGCCTTTCAAAACTGTAACCATCGCAACCCATAACATACTCAGATACACTGACGATAACAATTAAAACTCTGCTCTACCGGCTATATGCACAATAAGCTAAGGATATGCCAAAGCGATAAGCGAGATAATAACTCATTTTAAACATTTCATACCTCATAATAGATACACATTTTAGTACTGTATCAATCTCAGACAAAAACACTTCCATACTTCACAAATGATACACATTTTAGTGTTGTATCAATATCAAACAAAAACACTTCTATACTTCACAAATGATACACATTTTAGTGTTGAATAGTTTATGTGTATGTATTACACTTGTTATTTATGCTTTGTTGTATTGAAGAATTTGTATATGATAATCTCTTATATACATTGTATTGTGTGGGAGAAGATAGGGGATGTACTCCACGGTTTAGGGGAAGATAAGGGATGGACCTCTAAACCGGATTTTGTTTGGAAGGAGATAGGGGATGGACTCCATTGATACAGCACTAAAATGTGTATCATTTGTGAAGTATAGAAGTGTTTTTGTTTGATAAGCCCTCAACCCACTCTACCTTTCTTACAAAGGACTTAGTATAGATTTACACTAGAGGGAGATGAAAACCTAGAGAGAAGGTGTGTAGGGAGAGAGAAGATGGTTCTAGGGTTTTGAAATCAAAAGGGAGATGAACAAGTGATATTGAAAGGTTGTTATTAAAGCCCATTAATTGGAAAATGAAAGGACAAGTTAGAATTAAATGAACATTAACTAGCATTAAATGAACACTAACTAAAATTAAATGAACACTAGTTAGAAATATGAATGGACAAGTTTGTCATAAAATCCCACTAATGGAATATGAATGGATCACTAATTGGAATTGAATGAACCATTATGAAAATTTAATAGACACTAACCCTTGGTTTCCAAACACAACCAACCTGTTTCAAACCCTGCCCAACACGACCCAAGACTCATATACAAAGAGTAAAGGACAGAAACGGGAAAAAGACAACAGCACATCCACGGAACCGAGTCCGGAATACAATTAAACATTGAAGGGAAAACCGGGATCGCTATAACATCGGTCCGACATGACCCCGTAAACTGTCCCGACATTGATTCCGATTAGCTTCTCCAACGGTCTGACACGACCACACAGTGTCTGCTACAATGGTCCGACCTGACCCCATAAACTGTCTCGACATTGATTCCGCTTAGCTCCTACAACGGTTCGACACGCCTATACAGTGTCTTCTACAACGGTCTGACATGACCATACAGTGTCTTCTATCCTATTTTATTTATTTGTCATTTTATTTTCACGTTTTGTTACTCTCTCCAAACTCAAGTTGGTTAATGTTTATCCTCCTTGCGTTTGAGGGGGGCTGTTAATGTATATTATATAATGTAGTGTAGCATTAGTAATATAATATGTAGAATTAGATTAGTGTAGCATTTGCTTTCGGTTAGTGGATTACTTTCGGCGCCACTTAGCCACTTTTGACATGATGATGTTTGTAATGTTCTCTCCAATATAACGGAGAGTGTACCTCTTTCTTCACACCATCAATCCAATCAATAATACAATCAATATACATACAATTCTCTATTTCTCTATGCATTAATTATTTTTACAGGGTGTGTTCCTATCTTTTCCCCCTTTAGGACCTGCATATATATGGGTATGTATATATATACTAGCGGTGGATGCAAAGGCAATGTGTTTGCAATTTTATATTCAAATTCTTGGATGGTTCGAAGAGTCTTTCGAATTGGCCCTCAGAATTCAAGACGCTCCAAAAGGAAATTGTTGAACTTTGGGATGCTTGCAATGTGTCATTGTCCACAGAACTTACTTCTTCCTGCTATTTAAAGGCGGCCCAACAGACTCTATTTATGTGGAAGTGGAGCTCAGGAGGCTATCATTCTTCAAGGATATGTTTTCTCAAGGTAGCAAGAGGGTCATACTCTCTTGCCTGCTTCGAGAGGTAAAATTTATATTCATCTAGTAGGTTGCAGGACCCAAAAAGAAAAATGATCTACTACTAATGTAGGATTCATTTTCTTGCAACTCTCCTTTTGTCATTGTTTGGCCAAACAAAAGAAAAAAGGAAATAGAAGGTTAATTATTCAATAGACCTAGACCACCATGTGGCATTATTTACGTGGTGCTCCAAACCAATCATGTAGCAAAAAAAATTATAGGCAAGACATACTGACTTACTTTTGTTAAGTAGTTAGGATGACCTACTTAAATGTGTGCTGACAATGTCATATAGTACTTTGGGAGTATCTAATAAGTTTCTAAAGAAAAGAGCCCCAATCTGGTATTTGTTGCAATCATCAAATTGCTTCTTCGCCATGTCGGCATTGACGAATGTCTCCCATTTTTCCTGTGAACATACATTGTTTCATTTTAGTATTGTGATGGGATTTTCTGCAAGGGATAGGAGATTGATACATGGAGGTGTGAGTGGGTTTGTGTCCGGTGCAAGTGAAAGTTGTGGCATAGGATACAGCTCTCCTTGCAGCCATTTACACCTTCATTAAAGTATAATTATTTTGAATGGTCTCTACTTCTCTTCTATTTGTCTTTATACCTTTATGCTCAACTAGTTAATGCAACATGGAGACCTCCCATTCAGTTTGATAGGACAAACATGTAGGGCCCATATTGGAATTAAATAATTTCAAATATTTTTTTGATATGCGTTTGGCTTGTGGTTGGTTTGGCAAAGGGATTGGGACATGATATTTTTAAGAATTTGTTTGAAAAGTGATTTTTTTAATGAAATAATTATTATTTTTATTATCACACTTGAGTCATTTATATAGATATATTATATTTCTTAAATAATTGTACATCACCAACTCAAAATGAAGTGGGTCCCACATTATCGGGTTTATTTTCATTGTAAATTCGTAGTATAAAATAATGTGAAAAATGATGCATTTATAATTTAATTTTATAGTATTCATTAAATTTATACTGATTATCGAACATAATATCAATAATAAAGGTTTTTGTTGCTCCTACAACACGACAAAAAGAGTTTCAAACTTTTTTCATCAATTATAAAATCCTTTTTAACACTTATTTATAAAACATTTTTCACCAACCCATAATCAAAAGAATTGTTAGCATTTTCCTAACAACTAGAATAGTTAAATCTAAAAGCGAGTGGATTAGTAGTACTTAACTAGTTCTATTCAATAGCCATCCCTCTTTGAAAATTATTTAATTACTACTCAACACAACAACCTGATTTTGAAAGCCCCCTTCGTGTGTTTTTAAATTTTTGGACCTCCTTTAAAGACTTTTCTTATTAGTTTGAAAATCCAAACATAGCCCCCACTAATCTAACTAGTCAGCTTTGTGGAGTTCTACATATTCACTCCACACCAACCTTAGATACTGAAAATGTTATGAATTCTAAATACTTTATTAAATTTTTTATTGAATTTTTTACATGGGTGTAGGACCCACACAAATGGGTCCCACACTGTGAGAGATTTGATAAAAAAAACTTGATAGATTATTTGAAGTTTCTAATATTACTCGCCTTATATATTATTATTGTGTCATTTGTATTTATGATTAGACAAAGTGGGTGTTTGGAAAGTTGTTATTTTAGTAGGTTTTTTTAGTTTATGATTATTTTAGGAGGTTAAAATTTGTGTTTGGGAAGATAGTTAGGTTTTTTTGTAGTTGGATGAGATATTTGTGAGAGAAAAAGTGAAATGATTATAGGTTTGATGTGAAACATTTTGTCTGGATTTGTTTTTTTATATTTTTTTAACCAATTTTGTCTTTTAGTGTTTTTTTAGCAAAAAAAAAAAACACTTCCCAAACACCACCAAATTGACATCCAAACATGTCACCGAAATTATGAGTAAATATTACATGAAAATATTGTGAAATACTTAAAATAAATTTTTTTTTATTTATATATATATATATATATATATATTTGCCTCATTAGCAATCATAGTTGCTTACCCTAGGAGTATCATGACTGCTATCATGAACATGAATAGAAGAAAATAAAGTTATTTCAGATATTTTGTAATATTTGAGATATTCTTAACAAAAAATTTATATTTTTAGTTATGGAATAAAGTAAGTGATAGTTCAAAAGATAAAATGTAATTTGCCTTATCGTCATACCAATCTTATTTGGTACATTATACCAGTCATTCATGTTCTAGTTTTAATAGAAGTCATGAGCCATTTAATAAGTGATTTTGGTGAGCAATTATTCACTATTACATATGATGGTAACATAGTCATGCCATAAATAAATTCAAGTTGTTTATTGATGTGAGATTTATATGAAATTCATATAAATAAACGATTAAGATTTATTTATGACAGGATAAAATACATTTTTCATTCTTATAATTTGATTTAAATTTCACTTTGGTCCTATTATTTTAATTTGAATAATTTAGTTCTTACACTTTAAGGCCAGTTTCAGATGGTCCTTTGATCTAAATTTTTGTTAATTTTTTGTACATGTACACCTCAGAAGATAGTGTTCTAAAATCATTAATTTTAACTTGTAATTTAAACCCCCCAAAAAAAAATCAAAGTGAAACTAAATTTAAAATGTAGGGACTAAAATAAAATTTGAATCAAATTATAGAAATTAAAAATATACTTTAGAGGCGCACACGATAGATTTACCACAAAGTGGCATAACACACCACAAACATTTATAACTTTCACCACAAAACTTTCTTATTGTGAGGCATTTTTTAGGGGTGCACGCTATAGATTTCTCCAACATAGGTAAAGGTTACAGGTGTTTTTATTTATTTATTTATTCATATATGATATTACAATGAAACTCAATGAATTACAATTACAATAATATATATCAAATACAACACAATCAATACAAAGAAACTCCCAAAGTGGGACAGAGAGCAAGACCCACCTCTAGGTGTGGACATTCAAATCATTGACCTCCTAGTGAGTTCAACATCACAACCAAAGCTAACAATATTAGATGTATATATATAATGCAGCAATATCAAACTAGCAAAGATATTAGAAACCACAAAAATATATGGTGGAATCTAAAATGTGAGAAATTAGAGATTAAATGTTTGAAGAAGCAGTATGATATTTCGAAGTGACACTAATAATATGTAGAGTACAATTGATGAAATGCATTAAAAATAGATCGAATTCACAGCATTACATTGTAGAAATCATTCCCAGCTAAATTAGACAACCCCACACAGAAATAGCTTCTCATAACCAAGTAAAGGACATACATCTAATGCTTTGATTGCTAAAAGACTTGGGCCTAAATATAAAAAATATATTTATAGATATTGAAACCTTGAATCTCAAAACTTCTGTCATTTGGAAACCAAGAAAAGACAATATCCAGCAGTGGAGATCATTTCAATTGTCAATATAAGAAACAACAAAACACAATTTTTTTTATTTCATTTTTGTTTCTTTTCCTTTTATCAGCGATCAACCCCCACAATAAATGAGGTGTGAGGATGCATTGGAAAAACTAAGAACAGATATTGGAGCTCTCTTATGCATATATCATTAAACACTAAATACTGATGTTAATAAAACTAACAACATAGGCATAAGAATGGAACTTACAGTCCAGATTATCCATCTGTGCTGCTACAAGTAAAATTTGGACAGAAACAATGTCACGCCCTCAAAATAAACCCATAAATCAACCAACAATAGCATGCTTAGACATAAAAGAATAAAGCATAAATATATTCCATCAGAGTAATCATTACAAAATGTATTGCATGTTGACAACAAAAGTAAATTCCCTATGGGCTTACAACTTTCCAAGTCAACACTTGGTCACAAAAGAGAGTGCTAACTCTATACAAAGAAAGCCCCTGGCTTGATATACATGTAATACATCAAAACAACAAAAAAAGAAATCCAACAGCCTCAAGCCTCCCAAGCTACGTCCTTGGAGGTGACATGCTACCTGTACCTGAAAATGATGTCCCATATAGGGTGAGCCACAACCCAGTAGAAATATATTAAACCAACTATAAACAATGACAAAAATAATAGCATTCAATAGATGGTCCACACTTATATTCCAACTCATGCCATATTACAGTTTCATGGCAATCATATCCATGTTACAATCCATCTTCCATTTCTTATTCGACTCTAAGTTTGAAAACAAGACTCGGAACTTGGCCAAACAATTTCGTGAGATTATAACTCATCACTAAAATTCTTTCGAAATTCATGATGGATACACATTTTGGTGCTGTATCAATAACACATAAAATCAATTCCATACTTCACAAATGATATACATTGTAGTGCTGTACCAATAAAGCAAGAACACTTCACAAATGATACACATTTTGGTGCTGTATCAATATATGATAGAAACACTTCTATACTTCACAAATGATAATGATATACATTTTAGTGCTATATCAAATCAACAAACACTTCCATACTTCACAAATGATAATGATATACATTTTAGTACTATATCAAATCAAACAAACACTTCCATACTTCACAAATGATAATGATATACATTTTAGTGCTATATCAACGGAGTCCATCCCCTATCTCCTCCCAAACAATATCCGGTTTAGAGGTCCATCCCCTATCTTTCCCAAAACCGTGGAATACATCCCCTATCTCCTCTCACACAACACAATGCATATAAACACAGATCATATATATAATTAATCAATACATAAAGTTAATGCATTCTTTCAACCGTCATTTTCATGACACATTCAATTGATTAGGTTTAGTTTGCCTAATCATCATGCATTGTCTACAACAATCAAGACTATCCTCCACCGATAGCCCAAAGCAGTTATTTCTAAACAGAAAATAAATGTACCCAATGGATAAAATGTCAACTTTATGTCTAGGTGAGCGATAAATTAATCCAACTATACTCTTTAATCCCATACCTTTCCAATTTGAATATTTCCTATTCAATTTCTCATTTCACAAAATTAATTACACAAATTAATTTATCATAACAATTAGGGCTTTTTCCCATAATCTCAATACCAACCCTAAGGTTCCACTTTCATCAATAAACCAACATATAACTCCACTTTCCAATGTATTACATACATATGGGTTTTAAACTTGAAAACCCCTCTTTTGAAAATTACACTAAGACCCCAAACTTTCTCGAAATTACCCAACAACCCCCAACATATCGAAATACCAAAATTTAAAGACAAAGCTCATAAGATGGAGTAGGATACCCCTACCTCGAAGTTAGAGCTCGAATGGAGAAGAAAACCAAAACGAAAGTGCTCCAAACTCCAAACTTTTCGGATCAAAATGTAGCCCTCAACAATCAATACACTTTTTGTAAAGGCCAAAGGGTAGGAAAACACTCTAACTAGATCAATCCTAAGAGAGAAGTTGAGGTTTTAGTGAGAGAAGCTCTCAAAATGGCTTTTCGGAAAAGTAAGAGAGAGAGTGGAGGTTGAAAAGTGATTCAAAAATGCCCAGCTGCCATCTGATATACGACACTCCCGCTCGAGCGGAGAATAGAACGCTCGAGCGTTAGGCACAAAAATCTGGACACGCTCGAGCGCAAGAAGGCCCGCTCGAGCGCCAAGACACAAGAATAAAGTACATCCGCTCGAGCGCGAAAACCAGTCCGCTCGAGCGTAGATTTCCCCCTACCAGAACTTTCACAGACAAAGTACTACCCGCTCGAGCGCCAACATACCCGCTCGAGCGTAGAGAAACCTGATCGAGCGTCAAAAACACACCTGCAGAAGTTTTGCAAAGGCACTAAATACTGAGAGCATGCAAACTCCGCTCGAGCGCAAATGTACCCGCTCGAGCGGACAACCAACAAAACAACTCCGATCGAGCGCAAGAAGGCCCGCTCGAGCGTACTACCAAAAACCTGGGCAACAAGGAATGGGACCAAGGCTCAACCAACCTGTAACAACTCAGCCCGAAACATCCTAAAACTCAAATACAAAGTATTGAAGGACGGAAACAAGATATAATCAACTGTCAATACTAAAGATCCTAAGTCCGGAACACTGTACATAAAGGGGAAAAACACAGGATCACTATAAACAACCAACAGACAGACATGAATTCTTGAACCCATTATTGAAGCAAGAACCACATAGATTCTTCAACTCACTGAATGACAATGAAACACTTCGAAGCCACCTAGTTCTTTCCTTCGGTTCCAGTTGTTCAGTATAACTCTTTAAGATAAGAAAGTTTCTTCATGACTGTAGTCAACATATGCATAGCTGCAATTAGAACAATATGAAAGCACATTGACATAAAAATTATTTGTTCAAGTAATTACAATACAACAACTGCACACCATGATCTAATTTCCTTCACAACAGAACAGAAAGAAAAAGAAATCCATTGTTGCACCAGAGTCAATATGAACTAATTGTAAATATGAGGGGTTTGTAAGAGGAAACCTGCTAGTCTTGTAGATTCCTCATGAAGAAGAAAGATTCAAGGCATTTACAAAATTAAAGGCCCATGGACAAGTTTGATTTTTGAGTTAGATTAGTCATTAGGGACATGAGTACTAGCATCTTTTCTGGGGAACAAATTTCCACTTGGGTCATTTTCCAGTCAAGCTGTCAAACAAGTTGCTAATTGTGCATCATGATAATCACAAGATGCTAGAGACTTTTTTGACTAGGGGGTTGTAAATGTAACATGAGAAGAAGGTAAATGAAAGCCTAAACACATTACTTCTACACTTAAATCTCTGTTTTCTTATCTCAATGCACTTCCATCCGCACAATTTTGTATGAGTCCCAAGACACCAAGTTGGTATTTTGTGTAACAGGTATATACAGTGTGTATCTTCTCTTTCACCTATGGGTCAACGTTTCAAATTTTTCTTGCCACATCATTTGGGAATTTAGGGAGGAGAAATTAGTGGATAAATCATTTTTTTTAAAATGAATGCTCATTTAAAGATTGGAGATGTAGGTCATAAGTCCAATTTCAAAACATCTAGGCTAATAGTCTCAAACTCTATTCTTTTGGGGTCGAAAAGACAAAATAATTTAAAAGACCATATTGCCTCTACCTATTTGTCCACGTCACATATATGTCCATTTGTCATCTCCCTACTTATTCACAAGTCATCTATTAGTCTACCTAGTCTATCTATCTGATCACATCACCACTATCACCAATCACCGCTGCCATTGCCATCACCGGCGTCGACGGTGGTCTAGCTACGATCTAGCGGCAATGGAGTAAAAATAGAAAAAAAAAAAAAAAAAAAAAAGGATCTTTAAAACAATAATTTGTTCTTCTTGTTAGATAATTTTATTGATCATGTCATTACGTCCATAAAAGATCAATTGTTAAACCTAATGTCATATCTCATAGAAAATAGATTTATCACCAATAAAACCTTAAGGATTAAAATTTTCTGTATTACTGAGAATCTTTTTCCAATAATTAAGTTCATTGACATCCACATTGACATATTAATTTCCATCAATTTATTGGTTGGTTATACTAAACCCCATCAACTATTAGCAAATATCATTTTGACTCCCTCATTTACGAAAAATATCTAAAACGTGAGTTCCAATCCTTTCATCAAACTCATATCAAATAGAGGTAGAATTACTTTTTTCATCAAATCAAGAGAACTTTATCCTTTTATCAAAATTTGTGGGTGACTGCTGGATCGAACATCCTCCCAGACATCCTCCCGGACAACCTCTTCCTTGCAGAATTGCCCATAAAGGTGTTGGTCAATTTACACAAACTGGTTGACCGGCTGGACATCCGCCCGGTCGTCCACCCAGTCGACTAGTGTTTTGACGAAAAATGCAAATTGTCCGTTGGAACGCTCAACATCAGATGAAACTTTTACTCAAATTTAATGAAAAAAAAAATGTTGAAGATACTCTAAGGCTACGCATCTTGAAAAATCTTCCACCTAAAAGCCAAGTTGGTGTCTTCATTTAAATGAAAATACCAATAGCAGGTAGTATGGTAAAGGAGTCAAATCGAGTTGAGTAAAATTATTTAAAAATATTTTAAAATTAAAAAAAAAATTAAATATATTTAAATTTAATTTATTTATGTTTTGAAATAAATTCATATGAACTTTAATCTTATCACTAACAGAAAGCAACTTGTTTTTTTTTTAAATATATATAATCGAATCGAATCGAATCGAATCGAGCCGAGTAATATCACGTTTAAGTTTGAACCAAAAACTTAATAAATTTCGAAATATGTTTAAACTTTACTTATATAATGAACCAATCTCCAACAAATTTTTAATGAGCTGAGTCCCAATAGCTTATTTTTTTTACAACCTACAGCTAATTAAGATAACCTAATTTTTAGGTCGTTTATCTCAAAAAAAAAATTCTTATTGTTACATGCCTAAATCATCTAAAGTCATAATAAAATAAATCTCATTTTGATGTTAGGTCCTCATCCTCAAAAAATTTTGGCCCCTTAGCAAACAAACATATAATTTTGTACGAAAATTTTACAAAAAAATTTATTTGTAGATTATTATTATTGTTATCCATGTCTCCCAAATTTTGAAAAATCTCATCATTCCATGCACTTTTAAGACTTTACAAGATAAAATTAGCATTTTGATCATTAAAATTTAGGACGAATTACACTAACGGTCCTTGTAGTTTGAGATTTGTGTCACTTTAGTTCCTGATCTTTCAATTATAATACAATTGACTCTAAATTTTGAATCTCGTGCTAAAAAAGGACAATTGAAGACACAAACTCCTTTGCAAACAAAAAATGCTCCATTTCAAGGGCAAAATCGTCAATTTGATAAAAATATAAAATAGTTTGACAAAAATAAATGTTAAAAAGTTATTTTTGAATTTTTAAAAATTATTTTTACCCACCAAAGATAAAATTATATAAAAATGATAAATCTTTTACATTTACATTTTTTATTTTTTATTTTTACCAAATTAATTTTTAGTATGTATTTGGATGATGATCATGTAATGGGTGGTTGTTTTGTTGATGTTTTTGGAATGGTTATCATGTAATAGGTGGCTGTTTTGTTGATGTTTTTGGATGGTTATCATGTAATAGATGGTTGTTTTGTTGTTATTTTTGCATGTTTATCATGTAATGAATGGTTATAAGACTTTTAATACGTAACCGATATGTTTAATATATAAAATGTTTTTAGTTTTGAATTTTTTGATTTAATAGATTACTTTAATAATGACATAAAAGTTGTCACCATATTTGACTTTTGAAAAAATTAAAACTAATTTAACGAAAATAAATATAAAAAAAAATTAATTGTAAAAATTATTTCTACCCTCCCAACAGATAAAATTATATAAATATGGTGTGTTTTTAATTTTTTTTTTCACCAATTTAATTTTTAGTTTCTTAGAAAAAAAAAATTTGAAAATAGATTGTGAAAACCAAACCAAATAGAATTTTATAACCAAGAAAGTGTCATTATTATTCATTAAAAAAATGCCATTACATTTTAAACAACATACAAGTTAACCAATACAAAAGAAGTTATACGGTGACTTTACTCTTAAAATGGACCGTTGGCAAAAGAAATATCTTTGATTGTTCTTGTTTTGAATAAGATTCAAAATTCAGGGTCAAATATATTACAATTGAAATATCAAAGATCAAAGTAACACAAGTTCCAAATTACCGGACTGCAATGTAATTTGGCCTAAAAATCATATAATTTTTTTTTGGTTATTTACATGAAGACCTCCTAAACTATTAAAAAGTATCACTTTTACCCCCCCCCCCCCCAAAAAAAAAAACTATAAAAGGGTAGATATAGGCCCCTAAACTATTGAGAAGTATCACTTTACCCTCTAAATTATAAAAGCATACAGATGTCCATAAATTATAAAACGTACAAATTGGACTGTTAAAGAAAGGGCTCAAAATGAAACACGTCAATAGTGTAAGTGGTTTATTTCCATGTTTTTAAAGTTTAGGGGGTCTATTTATATGTTTTTATCTTATAAGGGATTAAAATAATACTTCTTAATAGTTTAGAGAGTCACTAGGTAAATAACTCAATTTTATAGTAAGATAATTTAACTAGCCAATTTGTTAATTTCTGGGTCCCCCACCAGCTGTCAAATATAGGCATAGGTTGCCCTGATTAGAATGCATCCGTATTTAATTTCCAACCGTGTAATGTTTGAGATTTTAAAAATTTTATTAAATATTTTATATGGGTGTAGAGCCTACACCATGTGGGTCCCACATAAATCCTATATCTATATGAGACATTTAATAAAATTTTTAACGTCTCTAACATTTTTTTTCCCAACCAACCCAACTGTGTGGGGAAGCCTGAAAAGGGTCCACCCCACTTCAATATGCTTGAGGTTTGTTTGGTAATTTTCTATATATATATATATATATCTATTTTTAAATAAAACTAGGGGATAAGATCACTTGATGGGTGTGCTATTAAATTTATAAAATATAAATTTTAATTTTAAATTAAAAATATATATAGTGTTTGTTGATCAAGTGGTAAGGGTGTTGTTTTCCATACCCAAGATAACTACCAGGTTATCTCGTGCACTTCAATTTAAATTTTTTTTCTTTCCTTTTTTGATATAAAAAAATCCACTAGACAAAAAGAGAGAGTAGGCTTAAGGAGTCTAAAATGAGTTGTTCACGTATATAATAATTAGTGGGTGGCACACGCGATGTGTGTGCAATTCAGATAACTAATAATAAAAACAAATAATAAAGAATTTAATATTATAATATGTGTATTACTTAAGTGATCAGTATGTTCTTAATAAAACCCAAGGTCTTGGGTTCAGGGTTCAAAACTTACTTATGTTGTGTATAATATTTTTTATTTTTTTATTTTAGCATATATAAAGTTGCCACATGGCATGAAGAGAAAAATGTTTCACTAAACCAATTTAGACCTTCACTTAATAATAGTATAGATAATAATAATAATAACTAGTGCATATGCGATGCATAATCAATTAAAATAAATAAAAATAAAACTAAACTTTTACTATATATATGGGGTATGTCATGCAAGTGGTAAGAGTCTTATTTATTAATTCAAAGGTTTAAGGTTTGAGTCTTACGCTTGTTAACTATCTAATTTTTATTTTATTTTATATTTCAAATAGGAAAATGAGGACATGTGACATAAGGAGAAGTCACCAAAGTTTGGACACCATGTAGCAATCCCGGTTTCAATCCCTCTTTTATGTTTAGCCACTTCGATTTGGGGTCGAGGCAGCATTTGGGTCGAGTCGAGCGCCCTCAAAACAAAAATTCATAATGCATTCAAAGTTACAGGATGAGTGTGTTGGGAGCTTAGTGTTGCTGCCCAGATTTTTGGGTCTTCGCTCGGCGAGGTTTGGTCGCTCGGCGAGGATCTTGTCTGGTGGACTGAAGGTGGCGTTCCTTGGCCCGAGCGAGCTTTTCTTCGCTCGAGCGAGGTTTTCTGTGTCTGGTCGCTCGAGCGACCAAGTCTTCGCTCGAGCGAGCCTGTTTATATCAGCAGACAGCAACGTTTTGAACATCATTTTTTTCATCTCTTTTGTTTTGAAACCCTAGCAGCCGACTCTCTCTCTCTCTAGACTTGTCTTCTCTCTAAGAAATCATCTCTTTCTAGTGTGAATCTACCCTAAGTGCTTTGTTAAAAAGATAGAGGGTGTTGAGATCTTCGTTTTAATCTGAAAATCTTTGGATTTGGAGCACGTTGGGTTTTGGTCTTCATCTCCATTTCGGTTCTAACTTTGAGGTAGGGATAACCTACTCCTCCTTATGAGCTTTGTCTTTAAATTTTGGTATTTTGAGATGTTGGAAATTATTGTGTAATTCTTGAGAAAGTTTGGGGCTTTTATGTAATTTTCATAAAAGAGGGGTTTTAACTAAACTGAATCTATGGTTGTGTGTAACACTGAAAATGGTAAATTTTGTTATCAAATTGGTGGTTATGAGGCCGTAGGGTCGGTATTGACAATTTTGGGAAATTGCCCTAATTGATTGAATAAATTAATTTGTATAATTAATTTAGGAAATGAGGATTTGAGTTGGAAATGTTGAGAATGGGAAGGTATGGGATTAAAGGGTGTAGTTGAACTATTTATCACTCACCAAGTTGAAATGTTGATATATGTATCCATTTGTGCATTTATTTCCTGTTTAGAGATAATTGCTTTGGGCTATCGGTGGAGGATAGTCGTGATTGTTGTAGACAATGCATGATGATTAGGCAAACTGAAACTAATCAATTGGTTAAGTCACAGAGTATGACGGATAAAAGAATACATTATTGTTATGTATTGATTGAATATGTATATGACTTGTGTATATATATATATGTTGTGTTGTATTGGAGGAGATAGGGGATGTACTCCACGGTTTAGGGGAAGATAGGGGATGGACCTCTAAACCGGCGGTTTAGGGGAAGATAGGGGATGGACCTCTAAACCGGATAGTGTTTGGGAGGAGATAGGGGATGGACTCCATTGATACAGCTTGTATGCTTATCTAGTGATGTGTTGACACAGCTTGTATGCTTGTCTTTGGAAGTGTGATATATGGAAGTGTTGATATAGCTTGTATGCTTGTCTTTGAAAGTGTGGTATATGGAAGTGTTGATATAGCTTGTATGCTTATCTGTTGATGAATTGATATAGCTAGTATGCTTATATATTGTGAAAGGGAAAATGTCTAATGTTGCTTGGCCAGGTTCTGAGCCATGGTTTGAATTGAGAAATGAATGAGAAATGGAAAATTAAAGAATACTATGGACTTGTATGTCATAAAACAATAATGTGACCTAAGGGAATGAAACAGTGATGACCATCTATCAACTGCTAATATTTTAGTCATTGTTCATAGTTGGTTTAGTGTATTTCTACTGGGCTGTTAGCTCACCCTATACGGGAAGATCATTTTCAGGTGCAGATGGGACGTTACCACCAAGGCAATAGCAAGGGTGGATCATTGGGAAGCAAGAGTTTCCTTATTATGCTTTATGTGTGTATAAGTGTTGTTTGTAAAGCCAAGGGCTTAATATGTAATGGGCGAGACCCTATTTGTGTAACCAAGCAAGGTCTTGGAAAGATGTAAGCCTATATGGCATTTAGTTGCTTATTAAATTGTGAACTCTGATGTATGACCTTATATTTATTCCTGACATGAGTCATCTTTAATGTTATTATTTTGAGGGCGTTACACACCAAGTGAATTGTTCACTTTTAATAATAGTATAGATAGATAGATAGATAAAAAATTTAATATATTTGAAAATAATTTTTTTGATTTTTTTATAGAAAAACGTCAAAAAGTAGTATGAATAGGAATTAATTTTAACAAAAATGTTTCGTAGCTCGAATTTGTGTGACACGAATGGCTTGAATGTATTAAAATGACGTCATTTTACCCCCAAAACGACATTATTTTACCCCCAAAACGACGTCATTTTGAGACATTCGAGTCATTCGGGCCATGAAAATTCGGGCTACTAATCATTGTTGTTTAATTTTAAATATGTCCAATCTATAAAAATATTGAAAAAAATCATTTTTTTTTAATAAATAAAACAAGCTTTGATGTAATGTACAAAAGAATGGGAACACCAAATAGAACTCTAACCTTTGTTATTGTTGTTGTTGTTGTTTTTTTTTTTTTTTTTTTTTTCAAGTTAAATTTGACAATATTATTACATTAACCATATTTTTTAGTCACATTTTATTCGCCACGATAAGAACTCACAAATATTCGACCTAAGAGTTTATCTCGTAGAGTGGTGTCTTTTATAAGACTCAAGTTTCTTATACTAATCTATATCTATCTATCTATATATTATATAAGGAAAATGATCTTTTTAGTAGGGAGTCTTGTGAGAGTTTCAATATCTCATACTAATTTTCTTGATTTTCTTAACTTTAAATAATTAAGAAAATTTCTATTAGCTAGCTTTATTTGATAATCTCACATCGAGAAAATAATAGAAAAAAATGAGTTGTTTTACTCATATAAAAAGAATCTTTTACTTTCATCCCATTTAATGAGGAGCGTTGTGAGAGTTTCAATATCTCATACTCATTTTCTTAATTTTCTTAATTTTAAACAATTAAGAAAATTTCCATTGACTAGCTTTTATTTGATAATCCCACATCGGGAAAAGAAGAAAAAAAAAGAGTTATTTTACTCATATAAAGTGAATCTTATACTTCCATCCCATTTAATATTGTAGTGTTGTGCATGTTTCAATTCAATATAGTTTAAATTTTAAAAGTTTTAATTAATTAATTATGACCTAGCCGATTAGGCTAAATCACTTTTTATTTGATTGATTTGTTGGTTTAACCGCGATTTTAGCGGTTTTATCAAAATATATTGATTAGATTTGTTTGATTTGAAATAAACTAAAGATTGATCTAATTAAAGATTGAAAGACTGAGATTGCTTAATCAAAAATAAACTTTTTGTTCAAATAATTGTTAACTTTTATTTTATAATCTCACATCAGAAAAAGAAAAAAAAGAAAGTGAATTGTTTCACTTATATAAGATGAATCTTAATAGTGTAGTATTGTGTATACTTCAATTCCAAACAGTTTAAATTTTAAAATTAAAATAACATTTAAAAGTTTTAATTAATTAATTTTTGTATAAGTTTGTTGGTTATTTGACCTAACCGATTAGGCTGAACCATTTTGGGTTTGACTATAGCGATCCCGATTTTCCCTTTCTTTATTTTATTGTATTCCGGACTCGGTTCCGTGGATGTGTTGTTGTCGTATTCTCATTTCCATCCTTTACTCGTTGTATTTGAGTTTTGGGTTGTATTGGGCGTGTTTCGAACAGGTTGGTTGAGCTTTAGTCCCATTCCTTATTGCCCGGATTTTTGGTGTTCCGCTCGAGCGGACCCTTTCGTGCTCGAGCGGAGTTTGCATACTTTCAGTATCGTGTGCGTCTGCAAAACTACTGCAGATATATTTTTCACACTCGAGCGGATTTCGTTACGCTCGAGTAGGTCGCGCTCGAGCGGGCCTCTTGGTGTTCGAGCGGGTGTTCGATGTCTGCAAAAAATACTAGAGTGTAATCTCGCCGGCGGGCTTTCGCCAGCTCGGCGGGCTTTCGCCAGCTCGGCGGATGTAATTCTTGATTGTGTCTTGGCACTCGAGCGGGTATTCTTGCGCTCGAGCGGGTCCAATTTTTGTGTTTGACGCTCAAGCGTCCTATTCTCCGCTCGAGCGGGTCATACATATATCAATTGGCAGCTGGGTGATTTTAAATCACTTTTCACATTTCCTTTCTCTCTCTTACTTTTCTAAACCCTCTTTTGAGAGCTCCTCTCTCTAGAATACACATTCTCTCTAGGGTTTGATCTAGTTTGAGTGATCTTCCACCCTAGTGCTTTTGTAAAAAGTGTAGAGCTTGGTGTCGGCTTCCTATCAATCCGAAAATCTTGAGGTTTGGAGCATTTTGAAATTCTTCATCTTCTCCATTTGAGCTCCGAATTTGAAGTAGGGATTTCCTTGTTCTTTTACAATGTTTCGTCTATAGATAGACATATGGTAGTTTTGTATTGCATGAAAATCATATCCATGTTGGGTTTGTTTAAAAATCATGAGGGTGAACCTAGGGTTGGTTGTTTGAAAATGGGTTTGTTATCATTGATTGTGGTTTGGACTAATTGGGGTGTAAATTAGTATATCATTGTTGAAAGAAGAAAAAGCACTAATTTATATTTGATTTCATAAACTAAAAGAGGGGTTTTGTTCTTTGGGCCAATACATATGTATTTTGGGTCTCAAATGAGGTTATTGCTGTTTGTTGTTGGTATTTGAGCCTTTTTGGTCAATATTGAGAAAGAGGGAGAAAAGCCCTAATTTACTGTTATGAATTAATTTGCATAATTGATTTGGAAAGTTATGAAAGAATGAAATTGGTTTTGTGAAATGAGAGGAATGATATTGGTTTTGTGAAATGGGAAAAGTGTTTTTGGAATAAGTGGTGGAACAAGCTGATTTTGAAAATGGAAAATGAATTTGGGAATTGAAATATTGTATCTTGAGTATTGAATACACACATTTGGGGTTTTACCTTTACTTATCATACTAGCGTTGTTGTTGGGTTTAAGATCTCACGATAGTTGAGTCTTTTAATAGATGTACTGAATACATGCATCTAGAGGTTTTGTCCTTAGTCATCGGTGGAGGATGACATTGTTGTATTGAATTGTTGTATATGCATTACATTTGTGTCAATTGAACATTATATGTAATGAAGTGCTAAGATTCATTATATATGTATAATGGTTGGGGAGGAGATAGGAGATGTACTCCAGTGTGTGGGAGGAGATAGGGGATGTACTCCACACGCCTATGTGTTCATATACTTTAACACATTGCTTATGTATCTTGATAGTTTATGTGTGTGCATTACACTTGTTGGTTATGCCCTGTTGTATTGTGACTTTTGGTGTTATACCCTGCGCTTATAATCAGAGGTACCGTTACCTTCCAGCTAGCGCCTGGAGAACTGACTACGCTTATAATCAGAGGTACCGTTACCTTCCAGCTTAGCGCTTGGAGAACTGATTTAGCCGATAGAGCAGAGTTTTTATTGTTGTTATCTCAGTGTAGCTGAGTATATTATGGATTGCGATGGTTACAGTTTTGGAGGGCCAAGTTGCCTCATTTGTTGATTATATACATGTTGATGATTTGTTGTCTCCCTTTTATTAAAGGCATGCATGTAGAGATATGAATGTATTGGAAACAAACCAAAATGCCATTTTCAGGATTTTGGGAAATGTGAAGGAAATTGAGTATTTGAAAATATGTTTTGAGAAAGGCAAATCTGTTGTAAGTATGGAAAACGGGAGAAAAATAACGAGCTTAGTAAAATTGTTTTTCTAAGAAAGGTTATTGTCACGAAAGTTCGGGAACAAGGGATAATGAAATGAAATGAAAGATGAATCGCTTATAGCGCTGAATGGATTGACTGTTTTGAGAAAAGTTTATACTTATGTATATTTTTGTATAAACTGCCACATTATTATTCTAGTACAAGATTGAGCATTTATGATCATAGCTATCTGTAAGTTGTTATTGTTGAAGATCATGTAGAGATCCCTACTAGACTATATGTTCATCCCACATTGTTGAATCTTTTTCAGATATTAAGCAGGATGTGCTACAAGATTTGGATCTTCTTATTTGTTGGCCACGAGACCTCTTTTGTGTTGGCGGAATGCCATATATGTAAAAGGGTTACACCCTTCTTCTTGATTCCTTAATGATGTAAGCCCTCGGGCAGTTTATTTAGAATGCTCATGTTGTATTTAATTTGCATTCGGATGAGAGGATTGTTATTCATTTCTACTAGTTGAGCATTTGAGTTTATTTCCGCATGTAATCTCTGAAATTGAAAGTAATTCATGAATCTGGTAATGACTTCGTGTAATAAAAAGTGGGGCGTGACATTGACCGATTCGCTGATTTAATTGCGATTTCTCATATTGATTTTATTAATTTTAAACAATTAAAAAAATTTCCATTGACTAACTTCCATTTAACCATATAAAAATAAAACTCTAATTAGTTTATAATTTATTTTATAATCCCACATCAAGAGAAGAAGAAAAAGCAAAGTTTGTTCCACTGTCTATCTATATATTATACAAGAAAATTGGGGTTTTAGGAAGAAGCCTTCTAGGAGCTCCAAACTCTTATTCTAAAATTATTGAATTTTCTTAATTTTAAACAATTAAGAAAATTCTTGTTGGCTAGCTTCCATTTACCTTTTATTTTACAATCCCACATTGAAAAGAAGAAGAGAGTAAATTGTTTCACTTACATAAAGTGAATTTTATGCTCTCATTTATATAAACAAAAGGAGATTTTTAATAAGAAGCCCTATGATCAATATATCATACTCATATTTTTTTGATTTTCTTAATTTTAAACAATTAAGAAAATCCCCATTGGCTAGCTTCTATTTAACTTTTATTTTACAGTCCCACATAGTTTTGATTTTAAAAATTGTAACAACCCAGATTTTTTAATTATTCTGTAGAATTTATACTAATATTATTTAATCTCAGTTAAGAAAATATATAATTTATTATATATTATTATGCGTAATTTTGTAAAATAATATAATTATTAAAAGTTTAGGGGTTAAAATATAAATGATAATAATATAGATAATAATAAATAACAATAATAATAGGTGTGATAGTAAAATAAATAATTAATTTTATGTTAATATAAGATAAAGTGTAATTTAATTAGAAATTAAATTATTTATATAATTATATTAAAATATTGGGTCAAAGGGTAATTATCTTAAATATCTATTAGGGATAAGAACGAATCTATATAATTATTAATCGAATCTTGATTTGAGCCACGTATGCGCCTATTCCCTATAAATAGAGGCGCTGATCTAGGCAAAGGAGGAGAGAAAGAAGAAAGAAAAGGAAAGAAAGGGAAGAAAGAAAAGAGAAAAAGAAGGAAAGAATAGTGGAAGGTGAAAGGGTTTTTGGCAGTTGAAAGAAAGGATGAGGTATTAAAGTTAAGGTGAGTTATATTATACCTTGAGTCACCAAAATGTATTTTACGTATGTTTTGACTTACCAAATCTATTTTATACAAGTTATGTTTTTAATGAAAGTTATGTTTTATAAAGGTTTCAATTACGTGGTTTATCTTCTGAACCCTATTTTCTTAAAAGGAAACTCATGGATATGTTTGTTTATATTTTAAAGAATATTTGGCTATGACCTTATAAACAATTATGTTTTGTAAGTATCACCACGGGAGTCCCACGCTTTGGGGGACTTAAATAACCATCGGCCTCTGTTTGACCACTTTGTGGTCCTCTGTTTGTCATGGATCTATTGATCTCTGTTCTGTGCGGACCAAAGTACTGTGCGGAGCTAAGTGCTACACTATTGTGGGAGCCACCTCTAGAATCCGTACGAGCCACCTCTTGAATCCATACATCTGTTATGTGCGGACCAAAGTGCTGTGCGGAACTAAGTGCTACACTATTGTGGGAGCCACCTCTAGAATCCGTACGAGCCACCTCTTGAATCCATGCCTCTGCTCGATTACATTTGTCATACATGACCTCTATTACTGATACATGCCGTGGTTATGATTATTTACTTACATAATTTATGTATTTCAGTTCTGCAACTTAAATGATTTCTGCTACTCAAATGATTTGTTTATATAAATGTTTTGACCTAACTAACGATCCATAGTTATTTCGTGTCCCTTATACTCTTGGTATAATATTTCTCACTCTACCATGTGCTTATAGTTGTTTACAAATTTTCAAGAAACAATGCAATTCAGAAATAGCTTTTAGAAAATCTTAGATGCGGGGCTGCGAAATAGACACACACACAGTATTTTTACGATAGTCCTCTATGTAAATATCGGCTTTTTTGGTCAATATATTTTGTAATAAAAATAGAAGCTCCAATGATTATTTTGGTACCCTTATTTAAATATTACTTCCGCTCGCGTTTATTGATTTGTTTAAGAATTGGCCGTAGGTAACTTCAGTTATTGGCCATCACAATGCTTAACCCTTGGGTACAAAGAGCGGGTCGTGACAAAAATAATTTTGTATGAGATTTTGAAACTCTCATAATATTTGACTTTTAAATACTTACAATCCCATATCGAAAAAAGAAACAAAAAAGTGAGTTGTTTCACTTATATAAAGTATTGCAATCCCACATCGAAAAAAGAAAAGAAAAAGTGAGTTGTTTCACTTGTATAAAAAGAATTTTATAAATGGAGTTTTACGAGAGAAGCGTTCTAGAAGCTCCAATTCTAAAATTATTGAATTTTCTTAACTTTAAACAATTAAGAAGATTTTCATTAGCTAGCTTCCATTTACCTTTTATTTTATAATCCCAAATTTTTTTTTTGGGGGGGGGGGGAAGAAGGAAAAAGTGAATTGTTTCATTTATATAAAGTGAATCTTATGCTCCAATTTATATAAATTATTGAAATTTCTTAATTTTAAACAATTAAGAAAATCCCCATGGTT
Organism: Camellia lanceoleosa; assembly: GCA_025200525.1. Lineage (NCBI taxonomy): Eukaryota > Viridiplantae > Streptophyta > Magnoliopsida > Ericales > Theaceae > Camellia > Camellia lanceoleosa. Next base: position 49,811,874 of record CM045759.1, read on the forward strand.
AGTTTTCATTTAACTTTTATTTTACAATCCCATATTGGGAAAAAAAGAAAAAAGTAAATTATTTCACTTAGATAAAGTGAATCTTATGCTCTCATTTATATAAGCAAAAAAAGATTTTTAGTTGGAATCCCTCTAATCAATTTCATTTTTTTTTTATTTTCTGAAATTTAAACAATTAAGAAAATCTCCATTGGTTAGCTTCCATTTATCCTTTATTTTATAATCTCACATAAATGTTTTGATTTTAAAAATAATTTTGTATAAGATTTTGAAACTCTCATAATATTTAACTTTAAAATAATTACAATCTCACATCGAGAAAAGAAATAAAAAGTGAATTGTTTCACTTATATAAAGTGAATCTTATACTCTAATTTAATATTTTAGTATTGTGCATGTTTCAGTTCAAGATGGTTTAAATGTTAAAATAAAATTTAAAGGTTTTAATTAATTAATTTTGTTGTAAATTGATTGGTCTTTTGACTTAGCCGATAAGGCTTAATTGTTTTCGGTTTGACTGATTCACTGGTTTAACCACGGATTTAACTGTTTTTATCAAAATATATTGCTTAGATTTGTTTAATTTCAAATAAACTAAGACTGACCTTATTATAAATTGAACAACTGAGATTGCTTGATTAGAAATGAACTTTCAGTCTAAACAACTGTTAACTTTTATTTTACAATCCCACATTAGTAAAAGGAAGAAAAAATGAGTTGTTTCATTATATAAACCTTTTGCTTCCATTTAATATTGTAGTGTTGTGTATCTTTCAGTTCAAGACACTTTAAATTTTAAAATTAAAATAAAATTTAAAAGTTTTAATTAATTAATTTTTGTATAAGTTGGTTAGTCTTTTGACTTAGCCGATAGGGTGAATCATTTTCGGTTTGATTGATTCACTAGTTTAACTACGATTTTAGCAGTTTTATCAAAATATATTGGTTAAATTTGTTTGATTCGAAATAAATTAAAGATTGACCAAATTAAAGATTAAGCCGCTAAGATTGCTTGATTCAAAATAAATTTCCCGCCAAAACAATTGTTAACTTTTAAATAATTAAGAAAATCTCCATTGACTAACTTTTATTTTATATTTCCACATCGAGAAAAGAAGAAAAAAGTGAATCGTTTCACTTATATAAAGTGAATCTTATGCTCCCATTAATATAAGCAAAATAATATTTTTAGTGAGAAACCTTATGATTAATATCTTATACTAATTTTTTTAATTTTCTTAATTTTAAACAATTAAGAAAATTCCTATTGACCAACTTCTATTTAACTTTTATTTTACAAATATAAGAAAATTAAATATGATTATTATATTTTTATTAAATAATATATTATTTTATTCCGTACGTAGCACAGGTGATATACTAGTCGGATATTAATGAGATTCATACAAGATCCATTAAAAACTTTGTTTCACTTTAATAGATAATTGAGTTGATAGATACCAAAAAAAAAAAAAAATCAATTAATTTATGATTTCTCTTTTATTTATATGTTAAAATTGAATGAATGTGACATTTCTTCTGTTTATGTTAAAACTAAATAAATATATATACATATATATTGTATTAATTTAGTATAAATGTTGGTTTATTTCTCATTTTTAAATTAAAATATGACAAGATATGTGAACATAGAGTAGTTCCGTCCATATCTTGTTATCATCATTTGCATTGTTATCACCAAAGGGTGGGGGGGCCACGGCCACCCTTAGTCCATGAGTAGTTCTGTCCCGGTCCATACTCCTAAACTACCTTTCAAAGACACGATAGATGACTTTGTGCCTCTTTGGAATTTTATGCATTTATTTTCTTCAATATCATTTTCAATTATTTTGTTGCATTCATAAAGTTTTCAACGAATACGGCTTGAATTATATCCATTTGACTCCGAACCGGTCTTTACGCCCCTGGTTCACCATCCGCAGTATTAATAGTGTAACAACCCTCACTTTGAATCAGTCTTGCTTGCATGTATTTTGTATGATCTTGAATTGTCAAGTTTGTAATCTTGATACTTGCCTTGTTTTGCTTTGTTTTATTGTAAGTTGCTGGAATTCGTGTTTTGTTTGGAGCGTAGCCGAGGTCAGCTCAGCATAGTCTGCCTTTGAGCCTTTGCGTTTTGGCGATTTGGAACCTTAGCCGACCTCCATCTTCACCCGGCATGTTTGCCGAGATGTTACCTTTGGGCGAAGTGTGTATCGCCGAGGTCGTGATGTTTTGTGCTTGTAATCTTTGTCCTTGGCGGTATGGCCTAGGCCGAGATGTGGTACACCAGGCCAAGGTGTGGCACAGCTTAGTCAAGTGTCGTCCTCCTAACCTTTGTCTTTGTTGACTTTGTTGCGAAGTCTTGTCTTTGGCGAGGTCATTCTAACTCACGTGCTTAGCCGCCAAGCGTGTTGTGTACGCTTTGTCAGAGACTTGTCTTGTCTAGAGTCACTTTCTTAACTGCACCAATCCGGTGATGCCACGTGTCCGAGCTGGAGGCTATGACCGCCGACAGGCCTATAATGCATCATTGTGTATCTTTTGATTATGATTTGGTCTCAAATCTTTGTCTTGTTTAGAGAGAGAAGCTCTAGAACTTAGAGTTAGAATTTTAGTGTGAGAGTTGAGCTCCGAGCTTGATCGTGGAAGATCGAACCGTTGGATTTCAGTTTTGAGGTTAGATTCTTGTTCTACATCGATTGTTCCTATTGATCATCTAGATGCATTGCATGATTGGATCTGTTTTGCATGTCATGCGTTGATTTGAACTTGGTTTTGAAAGAGAAAAATGTTGTTCTTGTGTTCTTAAAGGAGAACCTTGTTTTGATCAAAGTTTGGAACAAGAATCATGTTTTGTGTTTGTTCTTGCATAATTTTCTCGAATGAGTACCCTAGTCCACGTTTTTGATCTCTTAGCTTGAAAACCCCAGTTTTCGTATTTGTGAGTTGGATTTCAACATGCATGTTCTTGTTCTTAGTGTCCTTTGAAATGAAACTCAGGTTTCCCTAACTTTGCCTTGTTTTGGCTTTCGAGTCCACACCTCGGCGGGGAGGTGTAGGACCTCGGCTAGACAGATGGTACCAGTGCACTTCCTGTGATGGAAAATAATGTTTTGATTCCTTGCATGTATGTGAAGCTCGTTTTGAGAGTATGGTTTGCTATGTGATTGTAGGACTTTGATCTTTGCTTGAGCCTACACCTGAAGACCGAGGTGAGTGGTGCTTTTAATAAAGCTATGTTATAAAGCTTTTGATAAATCTTGCTTGTTTTGCTTTGGAAAAAGTAATTGCTAAGCATGAATGATTAGCCTATTTTGATGTTTTGTATATGAGCTTGTTTTGATGGTATTCTTGAAAGTCCCCTGTGCTGGAGGACTCTAAACTTTAGCAGCACTAGAGGAAAGGTAAGTATGAACTTCGTCTTGATGATGTCCTTGTAATGGGTTGAGCGTTGTTTCGGTATCTTTGGAAAGTCCCTTGTCTTTGGAGGACTCTAAACTTTCATGATACCATCTTGTCAAAAGATACGGTCCTTTCTTTGGAAAGTCCCTTGTCTTTGGAGGACTCTAAACTTTCCTTGATACTTCTTGTTAAAAGGATCTGCCCTTTCTTTGGAAAGTCCCTTGTCTTTGGAGGACTCTAAACTTTCCATGATACTTCTTGTTAAGAGGATACGGTCCTATCTTGCTAAGATAAATGTTAAAGCGGGCTACGGGCCTAAGTAACACAAGTCCCTTGTGCTAGAGGACTTTAAACTTTTGTAGCACCACTTGGTGAAAAAGGGCTACGGGCCTAAGTCACAAACTTCGGTGAAAAAGGGCTACGGGCCTAAGTCACAAACTTCGGTGAAAAAGGGCTGCGGGCCTAAGTCATATAAGCTTGATATGTTTTGTCTTGAAGATTACCTCGGCTACTACTTGTGCTATCTCGGCAAATGTTTTGACTTGTAAGACTTGTTGGATGAATACGGTTCATCACTTGATTCGATACAACTTGATTTGTTTTGTTTTGGAAGGAACCTCGGCTACTACTTGTTTAACCTTTGTATTGCTTTGTCTGGTAGGATTTGACAGATGAATACGGTTCATCTCTTGTTACAGTATGCTTGATATTTTTGCTTGGCGGGAACCTCGGCTATTGTTTGAATGGTTTTGATATGCTTTGTTTTGGCGGACTCGGCTATTATTCATGCAAACCTTTATTTCTAGTACCATTCATCGAGTTTCCAAGCTCACCCCTCTCTATATATATGTAGGTGATGGCGGGGGCGGCGGCGCCTAGAAGTATTGTCTGACTTGTTTTGGGATTTTTGTTATGCCGACTTGACTTGCTTACATCGGTTGTTTTGTAATTACCTCGGCATATGTGTTACTTGGCAGATTCTTGAAAATCATGCTTCTTTGCTCGTAACATTTGTATTTGTATCGTCGGTGAGAAGCCTTTTGATCGAGGATGTAACTTGTATTTGTTTTGTTATCTGCCGAGGTGCGATTCATTATGTATGCATTTACATTTGATTTATGCACCTGACTCTCAAGGACCATTTGTATTTAGTTTATTAAACCGCATATGTGAGCCCCTATGATTACTCGATGTGTGTGAAATTTTGTAAGCGGCCTTTGGTAATTACGGATTCTTGGCCATCTCGGCACCAGCCTACTAGGGGCGAGGTTGGGGTCGTGACAGTGGTATCGAGCACAAGTTCCTCATAGTACGTTGATTCACACACTCGAGTCCTAAAGAGCATAGGATTCCATTTAGGAAGATGCTAGGGTTGCATCATATTGCTTGCTATTTGAACAAGGTGTGCATTGTCTTGACTTGCTTAATTGTTACTTACTGCGGAGTTATTTGTTTACTTGCTTTAAAGTCACACTTTGTATACTCATAGTATCATGAGGAGAGGTAGACCTCCACTTGCCCGAGATCGGTCTGAAGACAGTTGGACAGAATGGAAAGATTAATGGAAGGATTGACCCGTGAGTTAAGGCAAATAAGACAGCGATGCGCTAGTACTACATCGACCAGGCGAAGCGGGCGAATGGCGAAATGTAGTCCCTCCTCCACCTCCCCGATTGCCACAAGTCGCTCCACACCGGCCTTATATGGAGATGGCACAATAGCTTTGATCGGGGAGTTCAAGAAGATGAGACCACCAAGGTTTTACGGAGGTATTGAGCCAATGAAGGCGAGGCATGGGTTTTGGAAATGGAGAAAGCTGTTTGAGATTTTCCCGGCACCGATGTTCAGAAGGTGACTTTAGCTGCATTCACCCTGGACGACGATGCACGGAGATGGTGGATGATGACCAGAGAAACTAACCTGGTTTAACAGGCAAGGTTTTTGGAACTATTTTACAAAAGCATTTTCCTCGGCGTTCGGAATCGCAAGGCTACAATTTGAGACCTTGACACAGGCGGTGAGCGATGGCGAGAATATGATCGCGCTTTTACTGAATTGGTAAGGTTTGTACCTCACATGATCAACGATGAATACATGAAGGCTAGGAAGTTTGAAAGTGGGCTTCGCGGACCGATTCAAGACGGGTTAGCCTGCTCGATTTGCCGACCTTTGCCGAAGTGCTGAACAAAGCCGTTTTGGCCGAAACTAACTTGAACAGGTATCAGAACTCGGGAGAGAATCAGCGAAAGAGGCAGAACTATGACACTCGCCGAACCCAGTTGAACACCAATAAGAAGATGAACAAGAGGCGGTCTTTGGTTATCCAAGCGGGAAGGTAATACTAAGCGACATGTTCAGATTGGGAAGCAACATTTTGGGGTTTGTCGTCGGACATCTGGAGCTTGCTATGAATGTGGAGAAGTGGGTCATTTTGTGAGAGATTGTCCTAAGACAAAATTTGAAACCAGAAGAAAGGTGAGAATACCTCAGTGCGGTTCAAAAGAATAATCTTTGGGAAAGAACAGATGAGGCGGGCAGTATTTGCACTAGTGCCGGGGATACTCGAGAATCTTTGGCGATAGTGTCGGTATACTTTTAATTTGCTCGAAATGCTTATGTGTTAGTTGATTAAGACTCTACGCACTCGTTTGTTTCTATTAAGTTTGCGAGAAGATTAATAGGAAATTAGAATCTCTTGATTATGTGCTATCTGTGTCTACTCGTGCAGGAGATCCATGATTGTTGCATCCATTTATAGAGCATGTGTTGTTGTCATTGAGCATGTTGAAGCGCTAGTTGATTTAATGCCCTTGAATATAGATCAATTCGATGTTATATTGGGAATGGATTGGTTAGTAGCAAACCACGCACTCATTGATTGTGTTTCGAAGAGTGTCACATTGAAACCCCCAAACCTAGCCGTAGTCATTTTTCGGGGTAAAGGAGTAATTCCCCCACCTTATTTAATCTCATCCATGAAGGCACGTAAGTTGATCCAAAAAAGGTAAGGGTTATTTGTGTAGTATATTGAAAGATCGGGATGGAAATGTTAGTTTAGCCGACATCCCGATTGTTCATGAGTTCGCCGACGTCTTTCCTAATGATTTACACGGCCATTTGGTCGATAGAGAAATAGAGTTCTTGTTGATGTTATATCGGGAACACGGTAGATCTCCAAAACACCATATAGAATGGCCCCGAACTTAGAGAATTGAAACTACAATTGCAAGAGTTGTTGGACAAAGGGATTTATTAGGCCGAGCACATCACCATGGGGAGCACTGTGTTATTTGTTAAGAAGAAGGATGGCACACTTCGCCTTTGTATTGATTATAGAGAACTCAATAAGGTCACCATTAAGAATAAGTACCCACTACCTAGGATTGATGATTTACTTGATCGGTTACAAGGAGCACGAGTCTTTTCAAGATTGACCTTAGGTCGGGCTACCATCGACTTAAGGTTAAGGCGAGAGGATGTTGAGAAGAAGGCGCCTTCGGACTAGATATGGCCACTCAATTTTTAGTGATGCCTTTCGGATTGACCAATGCCCTCTTTGCATTTATGGATTTAATGAGCAGAGTCTTCAAGCCCCACTTAGATGAGTTTGTGGTCGTCTTCATCGATGATATATTGATTTATTCCAAGAGTGAAGTTGAACATGAAAACCATCTCGAGAATTTCTTTGCGGATATTGAGAGACGGAAACTATATGCTAAATTTAACAAGTGTGAGTTTTGGCTTTCTACTATTTCATTTTACGGGTCATGTAATAAATGAAGAAGGTATTTCAGTTGATCCGAGCAAAATAGAAGCCGTGGTAAATTGGCGAGGCCGACCAATGTGTCCGAGGTTCAAGTTTTTACGGGTTTGGCGAGGTTACTACAGAAGTTCGTAAAAGAATTCTCCGAGATTGCAACTCCATTGACACAATTGACTAGGAAGGGAACCGTATGAATGGATGAAGATCGAGTCGACTTTTAGAGCTAAAGACGAGGTTGGTTCTGACACCGATCTTTGGTACTTCCATCGTAATGAGGAGTTTCATGTTTACAGTGATGCGTCGCATAAGGGTTTGGGTTGTGTCTTAATGCAGGGAGGTAAGGTAATAGCATATGCATCTCGGAAATTGAAGCCACATGAGAAGAACTATCCTACCATTGACTTGGAGCTAGCAGCCGTGGTTTTTGCTTTGAAGATTTGGCGTCATTACTTGTATGGAGCTTCTTGTCGGGTTTTCTGAGATCATCGAGCTTGAAGTATCTATTCACTCGGAAGGAATTGAACTTGAGACAAAGAAGATGGCTCGAGTTGTTGAAGGACTACGATATCTTGATTCAATATCACCCGAGGAAAATAGCAGCGTGGCCGACGCTCTGGCGTAAAATCGGTTGGAAATTTGGCATGCCTAACATTGATTTCGGAGAACCAACCATTGTTGAAGAAGTAAAGGCAAGACAAATGGAGGATGAATTCTTCGAAAAAGTAGCCGATGAGATTGTTACCAAGCCGAGATCGGGTACACCTTTGAAAACCAAGTGCTTAAGTTTGAAGGAAATTGTGTGTGGCCGATGTTCCGAGGTGAAAAGGAAGATTTTCTTTGGAAGCCCATAATTCCAAGTTTCTTTGTTCATCCAGAAATACCAAGATGTACCATGATGTAAAAGCAGATGTTTTGGTGGCGAACATGAAGAGAGAGATAGCGAATTTGTGTCCCGTGTTTGCATTGCCCGGCAAGTAAAAGCGAGAACATCGAGAGACGGAGGACTTCTACAACCTTTGCCGATCCACGAGTGGAAGTGGGAACACATCTCTATGGATTTTGTGGTGAATGCCGAGAACGAAGGTATGGATTCGATTTGGGTTGTGGTAGATAGACTAACCAAGTCGACACACTTTTTGCTGTTAAGACTACTTTCAACGCCGATCAACTTGCCCTACTTTATGTGAATGAGATTGTTAGACTTCATGGAGTGCCGATGTCAATAGTGTCGGACGGAGATCCTAAATTTGTTTCAGTTTTGGCGAGTCTCTGAAGAGCCTTTGGAGCCGAACCGAGATTTAGCATGACTTTTCATCCCCGCACGGATGGGCAAGCAGAAAAACGATTCGGACACTTGAAGATATGCTTAGACTCGTGTATTGGATTTCCAAGGAAATTGGGGAATGCATTTGCCATTAGTGGAATTCGCTTACAACAACAGTTATCACGAGTATTGGTATGGCACCGTATGATGCTCTATATGGAAGAAAATCAGATCGCCGATATGTTGGACGAAGTCGGAGATAAGGCTCGCTTGGTCCCGAACTCATTCAAGTAACAACAGAGAAGATTAAACTTATTCAAGAGAGAATTAAAAGCGCGAGCCGACAAAAGAGTTATGCCGACCGGAGAAGAAATGAGCTAGAATTGAAGTTGGGGATCACGTATTCCTAAAGGTTTCACCAATGAAAGGAGTTTCAGTTGGGAAGAGAGGTAAGTTAGCACCCGTTATATTGGTCCATTTGAAGTCCTTGACAAGGTTAACTCCGTTGCCTCTGAGACTTGCTTTGCCACGAAATTGAGCCAAGTCCATAACGTGTTTCATGTTTCGATGTTAAGGAAGTATATTAGGATCCACCGCATGTAATTAAGCATTCGGAATCGAAGTTAATGAGAATTTGGGCTATGAAGAGAAGCCGGCGTCTATTGTGACAGAACAAGTTAAGCAATTGAGAAACAAGTCGATACCAATGGTAAAGGTGGAATGGAAAGAGCACTATGGCAAGGGCGCCACATGGGAATTGGAAGAGGAAATGAGAATTCGACATCCGAGTTATTCTTGGACCAAGGTATAGTAAGTTTGGGGTCCAAACTTCCTTAAGGGGTAGGATGTAACAACCCTCACTTTGAATCGATCTTGCTTGCATGTATTTTGTATGATCTTGAATTGTCAAGTTTGTAATCTTGATACTTGCCTTGTTTTGCTTTGTTTTATTGTAAGTTCTTTGGAATTCGTGTTTTGTTTGGAGGCGTAGCGAGGTCACCAAAGATAGTCCGCCTTTGAGCCTTTGCGTTTTGGCGATTTGGAACCTTAGCCGACCTCCATCTTCACCCGGCATGTTTGCGAGATGTTACCTTTGGGCGAAGTGTGTATCGCCGAGGTTGTGATGTTTGTGCTTGTAATCTTTGTCCTTGGCGGTATGGCCTAGGCGAGATGTGGTACACCGAGCCAAGGTGTGTACAGCTTAGTCAAGTGTCGTCCTCCTAACCTTTGTCTTTGTTGACTGTTGCGAAGTCTTGTCTTTGGCGAGGTCATTCTAGCTGCGTGCTTAGCCGCCAAGCGTGTTGTGTACGCTTTGTCGAGACTTGTCTTGTCTAGCGTCACCTTTCTAATCGCACCAATCCGGTGATGCCACGTGTCCGGATTTGGAGGCTATGACCGACAGACCTATAATGCATCATTGTGTATCTTTTGATTATGATTTGGTCTCAAATCTTTGTCTTGTTTAGAGAGAAGCTCTAGAACTTAGAGTTAGAATTTTAGTGTGGGAGTTGAGCTCGAGCTTGATCGTGGAAGATCGAACCGTTGGATTTCGGTTTGAGGTTAGATTCTTGTTCTACATCGATTGTTCCTATTGATCATCTAGATGCATTGCATGATTGGATCTGTTTTGCATGTCATGCATTGATTTGAACTTGGTTTTGAAAGAGAAAAATGTTGTTCTTGTGTTCTTAAAGGAGAACCTTGTTTTGATCCGAAAGTTTGGAACAAGAATCATGTTTTGTGTTTGTTCTTGCATAATTTTCTCGAATGAGTACCCTAGTCCACGTTTTTGAACTCTTAGCTTGAAAACCCCAGATTTCGTATATGTGAGTTGGATTTCAGCATGCATGATCTTGTTCTTCGTGTCCTTTGAAAGGAAACTCAGGTTTTCCTAACTTTGCCTTGTTTTGGCTTTCGAGTCCACACCTCGGCGGGGAGGTGTAGGACCTCGGCTAGACCTGGATGGTACCCAGTGCACTTCCCTGTGATGGAAAATAATGTTTTGATTCCTTGCATGTATGTGAAGCTCGTTTTGAGAGTATGGTTTGCTATGTGATTGTAGGACTTTGATCTTTGCTTGAGCCTACACCTGAAGACCGAGGTGAGTGGTGCTTTTAATAAAGCTATGTTATAAAGCTTTTGATAAATCTTGCTTGTTTCGCTTTGGTAAAAGTAATTGCTAAGCATGAATGATTAGCCTATTTTGATGTTTTGTATATGAGCTTGTTTTGATGGTATTCTTGAAAGTCCCCTGTGCTGGAGGACTCTAAACTTTAGCAGCACTAGAGGAAAGGTAAGTATGAACTTCGTCTTGATGATGTCCTTGTAATGGGTTGAGCGTTGTTTCGGTATCTTTGGAAAGTCCCTTGTCTTTGGAGGACTCTAAACTTCATGATACCATCTTGTCAAAAGGATCTGATCCTTTCTTTGGAAAGTCCCTTATCTTTGGAGGACTCTAAACTTTCGATACTTCTTGTTAAAAGGATCTGGCCCTTTCTTTGGAAAGTCCCTTGTCTTTGGAGGACTCTAAACTTTGTGATACTTCTTGTTAAGAGGATACGGTCCTATCTTGCTAAGATAAATGTTAAAAGCGACTCACGGGCCTAAGTAACACAAGTCCCTTGTGCTAGGTGACTTTAAACTTTTGTAGCACCACTTGGTGAAAAAGGGCTTCCGGCCTAAGTCACAAACTTCGTGAAAAAGGGCTACGGGCCTAAGTCACAAACTTGGTGAAAAAGGGTCGGGCCTAACTCACATAAGCTTGCTATGCTTTGTCTTGAAGATTACCTCGGCTACTACTTGTGCTATCTCGGCTACTGTATTTACTGGTAAGATTTGTAGGATGAATAGGGTACATCTCATGATTCGATACTACTTGATATGTTTTGTTTTGGAAGGAAACTCGGCTACTACTTGTTTAACCTTTGTATTGCTTTATGCGGTAGGATTTGAGATGAATACGGTTCATCTCTTGTTACGCAATGACTTGATATTTTTGCTTGGCGGGAACCTCGGCTATTGTTTGAATGGTTTTGATATGCTTTGTTTTGGCGGACTCGGCTATTATTCATGCAAACCTTTATTTCTAGTACCATTCACTGAGTTTCCAAGCTCACCCTCTCTATATATATGTAGGTGATGAGCGGGGCCGGCGGCGGCGCCTAGAAGTATTTGTACTGACTTGTTTTGGGATTTTTGTTATGCCGACTTGACTTGCTTACATCGGCTGTTTTGTGATTACCTCGGCATATGTGTTACTTGGTCGCGATTCTTGAAAATCATGCTTCTTTGCTCGTAACATTGTATTTGTATACGTCGGTGAGAAGCCTTTGATCGAGGATGTAACTTGTATTTGTTTTGTTATCTGCCGAGGTGCGATTCATTATGTATGCATTTACATTTGATTTATGCCTGACTCTCAAGGACCATTTGTATTTAGTTTATTCGCTTCCGCATATGTGAGCCCCTATGATTACTCTGATGTGTGTGAAATTTTGTAAGCCGGCCTTTGGTAATTACGGATTACTGGCCATCTCGGCACCCAGCCTACTAGGGGCAGGTTGGGGTCGTGACAAATAGGAACTAATTAGTAGCAACCAACTAATAGTAAAAATGAGACTTAATTTTCTATGGTAAATATTTGTTAAAGTTGAGAGTGAGATTCACTTGTGTTAAATATAAGACATAATTGGAAAATTTTATTACACATAATTTTTAAAAAGCATGTACTATACTATCATATATCTTAACTATATTTTTTGTGGCCTTTGATTATGACTCGTTTGGGATGCAAATTTGAGACATTTTTTTTTTAACACAATTTGTGACTAATTAGTTAATAAAGATAAAATATACTATTTTAGCTAATAAGATAAAATATCATATTCAAACTATAATCAATTTATTTTTTCTCTAACAACCATTAAATCAATTACAAAAAAAAGTCAATTATCATCCCCAACACAAATTTTTTAGCTAGAATAAAATAATCAAATTGCCAAAAAGTCAAATTAAAAAAGTTCATGCCAAACATTTTTATTTCCTATGATTACTCAAATTTATGATCTAAACAGAACCATAATGATCCTCTTCCACCATTTCTGATTGAGCACATGCGAAGGGATATGAGCTTAATCAATATTGTAATAATTATTTTTTAATTAAGTTATTTAAACGGTAGAAAAAATATTCTAAATATGTCTCAATCGGACCTTCCCTCATGTGGAAACCACCTTAATACCTTTCTATCGGCCCCCCCAACAATGAAACCCTGGTTTCGCCCTTGCAGCATAGGAGTAGTTTATTCTCTTTAGTAGTTTTAATTTAATGGTTCTGTAATCGTTTTTTGGTTCTTGTAATCAGTAAAAAAAATTCTGGTTCTTTTGTATTTTTGTTATTGTTATTGTTCAAATCTTTGTAACAAGTAATAATTTCAGCAATACAATATCAATTTTTAGTTTGTTTCTCTCTGTTGACAACCTTCAAAAAGGTTCTTGATTCTATCAAAACATAGGACACCAACCACAATTGCTGGATCTGTTTGTTATTTGTGAAATTTTGGTTTTCCAATTGAATCCATTTTGTTGATTTGATCGAAACTAGATTTTTGCTAACAAAGGGGCATAATGAATGGTAATTGGTGAAGGAGTATGAGCACGTGATATTCCGGAACTATTGTATAATTTTCCTATGGGGGTTTTACGAAATCAAAAATAAATAAATAAATAAAAGTAAGTGTGTTTATATATTTATTTGGACAAAATTATCATTTGGCAAGTGACGAAAATAGCCAAAATATTAAAAAGTCACTACAAGTTGTCACATCAATCTTCTTACTTTTTAGCACATCTTAAAAAGTTAATTAAAATAGTCAATTCTCAAACCAATCCTTAGTGAAAAGCTCCTAATGTAAAAGGCATAAATTCATAAATTCTTTTCAAATAAGTTTTGATGTATGGCAAATTACACTTTTTATCCTTGAATTTTCATTCAAATTTTTACTTTTTATTCTTTCTCTTCTAATTGGAACAATTAAGTTTTCAAATTTCAACATGTATTTTAATATGGGCCTTCTTTTATTTCATCGTTTAAAATTTGAGTGAAAATTAAAACAAGAGGACTCAAATAAAATTTTAATAAAAGTTAAAAGATGAATGATGGAATTTTTCATCCTTTGCATTGTTATCACCAAAGGGTGGGGGGCCACTGCCACCCTTAGTCCATGAGTAGTTCTGTCCCGGTCCTTACTCCTAAACTACCGTTCAAAGACATGATAGATGACTTTGTGCCCCTTTGGAATTTTATGCATTTATTTTCTTCAATATCATTTTCAATTATTTTGTTGCATTCATAAAGTTTTCAATGAATATGGCTTGAATTATATCCATTTGACTCCGAACCGGTCTTTACGCCATCGGTTCACCATCCGCCGTATTAATAGGAACTTATTAATAGCATCCAACTAATAATAAAAATGAGACTTATTTTTCTATGATAAATATTTGTTAATTTAGTAAATATATGAATATTTCAATAAAAAAAAAAGTTGTAGAGTGTGTTACGACTTACATGTGTGTTAGTTGAGAGTGAGATTCACTTGTGTTAAATATAAGACATAATTGGAAAATTTTATAACACATATTTTTAAAAAGCGTGTACCATACTATCATATATCTTAATTATAATTTTTGTGGCCTTTCATTATGACTCATTTGGGATGCAAATTTGAGACATTTTTTTTTTAACACAATTTGTGACTAATTAGTTAATAAAGATAAAATATGCTATTTTAGTTAATAAGATAAAATATCATATCCAAATTATAATCAATTTATTTTTTCTCTAACAACCATTAAATCAATTACAAAAAAAGTCAATTATCATCCCAAACATAAATTTTTTAGCCAGAATAAAATAATCAAATAGCCAAAAAGTTAGATTAAAAAAGTTCATGTCAAACATTTTTATTTCCTATCATTGCTCAAATTTATGATCTAAACCCAACCATAATGATCCTCTTCCACCATTTCTGATTGAGCACATGCGAAGGGATATATCAGCTTAATCAATATTGTAATGATTATTTTTTAATTAAGTTATTTAAACAGTAGAAAAAATATTTTAAATATGTCTCAATCGGACCTTCCCTCATGTGGAAAGCATCTTAATACCTTCCTATTGCCCCCCCCCCACCCCCAACAATGAAACCCTGGTTCCGCCAGCATAGGAGTAGTTTATTCTCTTTATGAGTAGTTTTAATTTAATGGTTCTGTAATTGTTTTTTTGTTCTTGTAATCAGTAAAAAAAAAATTCCTGGTTCTTTTGTATTTTTTATTTTGTTATTCTTCAAATCTTTGTAACAAGTAATAATTTCAACAATACAACATCAGCTTTTAGTTTGTTTCTCTCTGTTGATAACCTCCAAAAAGGTTCTTGAATCTATCAAAACATAGGACATGAACCACAATTGCATGATCTGTTTGTTATTGTGAAATTTTGGGTTTCCTATTGAATCCATTTTGTCGATTTGATCGAAACCAGATTTTTGCTAACAAAGGGGCATAATGAATGGTGATTGGTGAGGGAGTATGAGCACGTGATACTCCGGGACTATTGTATAATTTTCCTGTAGGGATTTGACGAAATCAAAATAAGTAAATAAATTAAAATAAGTGTGTTTATATATATTTATTTGGACAAAATTATCATTTGGCAAGTGACGAAAATAGCCAAAATATTAAAAAATCACTATAAATTGTCACATCAATCTTCTTACTTTTTAGCACATCTTAAAAAGTTAAAAAGTTAATTAAAATAGTCAATTCTCAAACCAATCCTTAGTGAAAAGCTCCTAATGTAAAAGGCATAAATTCATAAATTCTTTTCAAATAAGTTTTGATGTATGGCATATTACACTTTTTATCCTTGAATTTTCATTCAAATTTTTACTTTTTATTCTTCCTCTTCTAATTGCAACAATTAAGTTTTCAAATTTCAACATGTATTTTAATATGGGCCTTCTTTTATTCCATCGTTTAAAATTTGAGTGAAAATTAAAACAAGAGGACTCAAATAAAATTTTAATAAAAGTTAAAAGATGAATGATGGAATTTTTCATACTTTTTTTTTTTCATTTTAATGTTCCTAAGATGCGCTCTTGCAACTCTTGCATGATCACTTTATGTTCAATTTTTAACAATAGGTGACAGAATTTAAAGTTCGAGGAATTAATTATACTGAAAGACTAAAGCAAAATTTATGTAAAAAATTGAGGATAAAAACTATAGGCTATGGTTTCTTTCTAGTTGTCTATTGGATTGGAGAGGTATTGTTGGGTTTTGTGGGCTCACATTTGGGCCCTGTTTGGATGATCCGAACCATTCACATTTTAGGATTCGTTGAACACATCATCCCTATAAAAAAATCAATTTGATCGGAAAATGACAATCATGTGTCAAGATCAGTTTTGTATGGAAAAACAAACAGTGAAGAAATAAATGGTTCATACAAAATTGATCTGAACATGGGATTTCTACTATCTAATCGAATTGATTTTTTGCAGGGATAATATACTCGATGAACCTTAAAATATGAACGGTTCGGATTATTGAAATGTGACCTATAAATGGACCCACTGAATCGGACTGAAAGGTCCAATCCTATTACAGACCAGAGACAATCGAATCCCAAAAGTATAATCAATCCTTCAATCACACCACTTATTTTAGTTTTCTTAAAACCTGAATGACAAGCGACCTAAATGACAAGCGAACTGAGGGAGCATCTAAATGCATCCCAAAATAATTGTTTGATACCTTATTTTTTAACACCATTTTAAATGATGAAAAGTAACAAAACCATAGTTACAACCAATTCTTTGGGAGTGCTGCTATTAGCACCCCATCAATTATTTTTCAAAAAAATATAAGTTTACCAATCCACAAATAAAAGCCACCTGATCAAATGAAGCTGCAGCGATTGGTTCCTCTGAGGTGGCTAAAATATGTTTCTATAGGGGAATCTAATTCTTCCTCAATGATCTTCATTGCCATCATCCTGGAAAAAGAAGGATTTGACTAGGGACGAAACTAAGAGATTTCAATTTCGGGGGCCAAGATATGTATTATTTTTTTATTTATCAATTGTATAAATTGTCATATTTTAATTTAAAAAATGAGAAATAAACCAATATTTAATACTAAACTAATACCAAAAAAAAAAAATATAGTTTTAACATGAACAAAAGAAATGTTACATCCATTCAACTTTAACATATAAATAAAAGAGAAATCATAATTTTTTTTTTTTGGGGGGGGGGGGGGGACGGGTACCTATCAACTCAATTATCTATTAAAGTGAAACAAAGTCTTTAATGGATTTTGTATGAATCTCATTAATATCCAATTAGTATAAGAAACTTGAGTCTTATAAAAGACACCACTCTACGAGAGAAACTCTTAGATCGAATATTTGTGAGTTCTTATTATGGCGAATAAAATGTGATTAAAAAATATGATTAATGTAATAATATTGTTAAATTTAACTTTAAAAAAAATAAACAAAGGTTAGAGGTCTATTTGGTGTTCCCATTCTTTTGTACATCACATAAAGAAAGGGTTTTTATTGAGAAGGAAAGTGGAGTTGAGAATGCATTGAGCTTAGTATATATGTATGTATTGCATTCATGATCATTTACACTAGTGGAGCATAGTTAGTTTTTGAAATATTTCCTACTGGACTTTATGCTCACCCTACGTAGCTGAAAATATTTTTCAAGTATGCTTATGCAAATGTGGACTGAGACGTTGAAGTTGTGTTTGGAACCGTGTAGGGTGTGGTTCCTTTATTTGTCGGCCAAGGTCCATTTATGTATTTGTTGGTCTTGTGCAATTCTTGTAAGGGTTACGCCCTTTGTATATGATATAAGCCTTTGGGCATCTTAATTCGATTTATAACATCTTTGTATTTTTTTGTTACAGAGCATCCATTTGACTTAGATGTTGTATCTAAGAATGTATAAAATTGGAATAACACATGTACTATGTGCTTATATTATATACATCTGCATGAGTGTTGTTAGTGATCGTCTATCGTCGGGTGGTTTACTCACGTGGGCCAGACCACGTAAATCCAGAGCGTGACAATTCAGGCTTTAAGAAAACTAAAATGAGTGGTGTGATACATTGAAGGATTGATTATACTTTTGGGATTCGACTGTCTCCGGTTCGTAATAGAATTGGACCGTTCAGTCCGATCCAGTGGGTCCACTTTTAGGTCGCATTTCAATAATCTGAACCGTTCACATTTTAGGATTCGTTGAGTATATCATCCTGCGAAAAATCAAGTCGACCGGATGATTTCCATTATCTGATCGACTTGATTTTTTTATACAAATGATGTGTTCGACAAATCCTAAAATGTGAACGGTCATGGTGAGGATAACATTGCCACTACCCAATGGTGAGGATAACAATAATACGTATATTGTACATAATTTGTATAGATAATGTCTAACCCAAGAAAAATATGTGTTTGTCCTTATGACCCAAACAAAAGGCGCTTGAATCTATCCCCTTAAAGTCTATAAAATGGACCTATGGCATGATCACTCATGATAAATTTGATATAATGTATCTTTTATGATAATATAAATTAGATGAGATGTTTAAAAAATAATTTATTTTTTATATAAATATTGAGAGGGTAATTTGTGTAGCCAAACTGGGCCCATCTAGGTTAGAGTGGCGATCAAAGATGTTTGACCGAACTAATAAATGCCCATATTTCTGGACCTAGCTACAGGACCTAGCTATGGGACCTAGCTACGAGACCCAACTACGGGACCTAGCTAGGGGACCGAGCTACAGGACCTAGCTATGGGCCCTAGCTATGAGACCTAACTACGAGGCCTAGCTACGATGCCTAGCTATAGGACCTAGCTACGAGACCTAGCTACGGAACCTGGCTCTTTCCTAGTGGCGGTTAAAGATGTTTGATTGAACTAGTAAATGCCCATATTTTTAGACCTAGCTACTTCCTAGTGGCGGTCAATGCTATGGCCGAGCTACCAAGCAAGGTAGTCAAACAGAGAGGAGAACCGAGCTAGGAGGAAAGCCATGCAATGTCGGCTTTCACGCTGCGTGTTGCATGACTAAGCCATTGTTGGACAGAGCAAATGTAGTCCGGTTGCACGGCAGAAAGCCGAGCAAAGACTTATGCCATCTCACTTGGCTTGCAGTGAGGATGGTGTTAAAGGATAAGCATTATCTTTTGGGAATGTGATTCCTAGGAGGACTCTAAATTGGAGAGTTAGAGTCCTATTAGGATTGTGCCATGCAGAATCTACAAAAGCTCTAACCAAACCTTAATCTCATGTATTGCAATTCTGACTCTCGAATATACAGAGCTTTTTGTCTATTGTCTACTTGCTGACTTAGGCATCAAAGGGGTTTCCAGCATACACCAGCCGGCTAACTCACGTTTATGTTTTCAGGTGATAAGACGACGACATTTGGAGGAATGCAAACTTGATCAATAGGATTATACGAGACAGATTATTTCTTGCTTGTACAGATATACACATATATATAAATATATAAGAAATAACTAACAAGAAAAAAAATTGATAGGATCGACATCATAATAGATTCAGGATCCTCGTGTAATTCTATATGATTTTATAACTACAATTGTAATAATTTTAAGATTCTATAATATTTAAAATCTTAGTATGATTCGAATCATTTGATCTAACTAATTCTACTAACAAAATTCGAATTCTAATAACCATACTGTAGATATCGGTGAAGACTAGCTCGTCAACGTCATTTAGTATCATAATTGAAATTTTGATAAGACATTCGTGAAGACTAGCTAGTCAAAGTCACTTGTCGGCCTGCATTGCATCAATCTTAGAATTTTAAAATCCTACTAGTAAAATTGGAATTTTGATAGCCATACTGTATATACCAGTGAAGACTAGCTAGTCAAAATCATTTAGCATCATAATTGGAATTTTGATAATCATGATGTAGACATCAGTGAAGACTAGTCAGTCAAAGTCACTTGTTGGTTTGCATTGCATCAATCGTAGAATTTTAAAATCCTACTAGTGAAATTGGAATTCTGATAACTATATTGCATATACCGGTGAAAACTAACTAGTCAAAGTCATTTAGTAGCATAATTGAAATTTTGATAATCATGATGTAGACATCAGTGAAGCCTAGTTAGTCAAAGTCATTTGTCGATTTGCATTGTATCAATCGTAGAATTTTAAAATCCTACTAGTAAAATTGGAATTCTAATAACCATATTGTATATATCAATGAAAACTAGCTAGTCAAAGTCATTTATTATCATAATTGGAATTTTGATAATCATGATGTAAGCATAAGTGAAGACTAGCTAGTCAAAGTCACTTGTTGGTTTTGCATTGCATCAATATTTTGGTGGAAAATCATGTGTGTACTATTTTAGGGGTGTATACCATATGTGTTTTATCATAAAAATATATAATTTTATTATAAAATTCATAATATCAACTACAAAATGTATAATCTCATCATAAATTAATATAATAAAATGTTCAAAATTTTGTGGTTCATATTGCAATAGTTTATGGCTTGGTTACGATATTTTTTGTTACGCTAATTTGCGACAAGATTATACATTTTATAATTAATGTTACAAAATTTTAAAATAAAATTATACATTTTACAGGGTGCATATGGTATACACCTCTAAAGGAGTGCACACCATAGCATTTTCCATATTGGGTATAAGACATTCTGCTTTCTCCATTATTCACATTATGGGGTCTCAAATGCTCTATGAAAAAAAAAAAAAAAAAATTCGTAATTATATCCAAATGATTTTATCATATTTGTTTTAAGAAAATAAATGTTAATGACATTTATTTTTGTAAATAAATATCATAAAGTCATGTGGTCAATTATCAAATTAATTTAATTTTTAAAATTAATATGTACAAAATAAATAATGCAAATCACCAAAATTTGACCCATTAAAATCTCACATATCCAAACATCTTTCAACGTAAAAAGTGGACTAGACAGGATTTTGCCGCTCGAGCTTATCTTTTACCAGTCATCGCTCACTTAATGCATGCTATATATAATATACGTATTATTGTTACATATTTTTGTTATGTATGTTATATATCTTTATGGTCATGTTACGCAATTTTTTAATAAAGCTACTACTAGTTCAAAAATAATATTATGAATTTCGTGATAATGTTACGTATTTTTGTGATAATGTTACATATTTGTTTGCTAAAAAATGTGTAGCATTACCATAAAATACATAACTTCATTTTTGAATCACAAATTATCGTAACTCTACTAAAAAATTACATTATATTTACTACAAAAATTACGTAACATACACCACAAAAATGCGTAACAAGATGCATATGGGTCTGTATTATAGAATTCCCTTGGGGTTATTCTACATCACAAATGTCATAACAAAATAATTTTAAGTCATGATTAAAAATAATAATAGGTCATAACCAAACACTACTTGAGGTATAGGAAAACACATCTTCGATTGTAACCAAAATAATAACCATAATAAGTAATAACTAACATTCCGATGAGTTATGACCAAAGATTATAATCAAAATCACTTGAGGCATAACAAAAAAAACTCTTTAGTAATAACCAAAAAAAAAGAAGAGATTAACACAACAATGAGTTATAACTAGGTTATAACTACGTTATAACCAACACCACTACAGATCAAAATAAAAAATCACAAAAGTTATAACTAGACATGAGTTACATACCCAAAAATGAGTGTGTATTATAGAATTTTCTAGGTCATGGTGTATGTCTTTTAAGGATGAGGTTGTCATAAAAAAGCCTCAATTTTTTTTTTTTTTTTTTTTTTTTTTTTTTTTTTTTTTTTTTTTGTCTTTAATAACTTTTTGGGCGAATTACACTAACAACCTTTATAGTTTGGGACTTTTATTATTTTGGTCATTGACTTTTCAATTGTGATACATTTAATCCTGAATTTTAAATATCATTCCAAATCAGGACAATTGAAGACATTGTTGCTCAATTTGAAGAATAAAGTAGTCATACAACTTATTTTGTATTACTTAACTTATATGTTGTTTGAAATATAATCACTTTGCTTCATTTGGGTTTTTTAAAAACACTTTTCAAAAAATTTTAATTTCTTGTTTTCTGTATTTTTTTTGTTTTTATTGAATTTTTTTAATTTTTAGACACACCTAATATAAATACACTTAAAAAGTATAATTTTCGTGAAAAACAAATTCACTAAATACCAAAAATACAAAAACAAAATGAAAATTCTATATAGTTCCGTATTTTTGTGTATTTATTAATTTTTTGAAATATTTTTTCACAAATATTTTACGTTTTAGATACATCTAAGTAAGGTGCATCTAAAATAGTAAAAAAAATTCGTAAAATTTTAAAAATATTCACTAAAAAAAAAAAAACACAATAAACAAAAAACTCAATTTTCAAAAAACTGAATTCAAAAAACTGTAACCAAACACACTTAATGGCATTTTTTTAATGAATAATGTTGCAACTTTTTTGGTTATAAAGTTTTGTTTAGTTTGGTTTTCAAAATCTATTTTCAGAAAATTTTTCTAAGAAACTAAAAATTAAATTATTGAAATTTTTTTAGAACACATCACTTTATATAATTTTATCTTTTGGGAGAGTATAAATAATTTTTTAAAATAAATTTTTTTGATATTTATTTTCATTAAATTTGTTTTATTTTTTCAAAAATCAAATATAGCGACAACTTTTGTATCATTATTAAACCAATCCATCAAATAAAAAAATCTAAAATTAAAAATATTTCATATATTAAACATATCGATTATACATTAAAAATCTAATAACCTTTCATTACACGATAACCATCCAAAAATATCAACAAAAATAACCACGTATTACATGATCATCATCCAAACACA
This sequence comes from Camellia lanceoleosa, assembly GCA_025200525.1. Taxonomy (NCBI): domain Eukaryota; kingdom Viridiplantae; phylum Streptophyta; class Magnoliopsida; order Ericales; family Theaceae; genus Camellia; species Camellia lanceoleosa. Next base: position 49,834,296 of record CM045759.1, read on the forward strand.
TACTAAAAATTAATTTGGTAAAAAAATAAAAAATAAAAATGTAAAAGATTTATTATTTTTATATAATTTTATCTTTGGAGAGTAGAAATAATTTTTAAAAATTTAAAATAAATTTTGACATTTATTTTTGTTAAATTGGTTTATGTTGTGATGTATTGTCTTTTTAAGTATATACGCCGCAGATGTGTGAAACTTTATTTCGTATAGCATTTTAAGCGGTTGATTATGATCCATATTTATGAAGTCAAGTCTTCCTTGATGAGTGAAAAACACGTTATGGGGGTCCAGCTCTGTAGGCATCAATGAAAGACTGACCAGTCAAAGTCACTTTACTTGTTTGTAGGCTTTGCATTGCACCTACATTTGCCTATAAAGCATTTGGCCTCTCCCCTGTTAATAGTCAGCAAGCATTACAACCTTTGTTTTTTAATCTAGGAGCAAAGATGGTCTCTAACAATCAACTCTTTCACCTCTTTTTGTTTCTTTGTTTTTTCCAAATTACTTGTTTGCATGCCCAACTCTGCACTCAAGAACAGACCTCTGCATTGCTCCAATTTAAGCAACAATTTTCCTTCAATAAATCTCCTTACGGCGATTACTGTGATTCTGTCGGAATCCTTTCTTACCCGAAGATGGAGTCGTGGAAGGAGGGTTCTGATTGTTGCTCATGGGATGGGGTCGAGTGTGACAACAACACAAGTCAAGTAATTGGCCTCGACCTCAGTTGCAGCTGGCTCAACGGCACCATCCACCCCAATAGCACCATCTTCTACTACGTTCCTCACCTCCAAAGCCTCAACCTTGCTTTCAATTACTTTGGTATGTCTCCAATCTCATCTGAATTTAGTCAATTCACCAGATTGACACACCTCAACCTCTCTGGCTCTTTTTTTTCTGGCAAAGTCCCTATAGAAGTCTCCTTTCTGAGCAAATTGGTCTCGCTTGATCTCTCTGGAAATTATGATTTGAGGTTGGAAGAACCTGGATTTGAATTACTTGTTCAAAACTTAACCAAGGTAAGAGAACTTAATCTTGGAAATGTAAACATATCTTCAGTGGTTTCCAATTCCTTGCTCAATCTGACTTCTTTAACACATCTCGATCTTGGTTCGTGTGGATTGCTTGGAAAATTTCCTGACGGAATATTCCATTTACCACATCTGAATAAGCTGAGAATATTTGATAATCTTGCTCTCACTGGTTATTTTCCCGAGTTTATAAACTCGAGCAGTCCTCTCCAGTACTTGAACCTTGCATACACTAATTTCTCTGGAGAACTACCTGACTCAATTGGGAATTTGAAGTCCTTGAAAATGTTGGATGCCTATTATTGTAAATTTTATGGATCCATCCGTACGTCACTCGGAAACCTTACGGAAATGACTGATTTAGCCATCGGAGATAATAATTTCACTGGCATGCTCCCATCTTCGCTTTCAAACCTTGGAAATCTCGTCTACTTGGGAGTTTGGGGTAATAATTTTGAAGGTAAAATCGCAGATTTTTTACCTAATGTAAAAAGTCTTCTTTCTTTATTTGTTGATTCAAATAGCTTCAGCGGTCCATTTCCATCATTGGGTGCAAACCTAACAAAACTTGTTGCGTTAGGTTTGTCGAACAATCAGCTAAGAGGACCTCTTCCATCACAAATAATTGGACTTCCAAATCTAACGCGGTTAAGTTTAGATGATAACTTATTCAACGGTACAATTCCATCTTGGGTCTTCAGCTTACCAGCATTGGATTACTTCAACCTCAGTAATAACAAATTTACTGGCCATGTAAAAGAGTTCAAAGCCACTCATTTAACTGTTGTTGATTTGAGCAATAACAACCTACATGGTAGGTTTCCAAGTACAACCTTCAAACTCGTGAACCTTTCTAATCTCATTCTTTCATCAAATAACTTCAGTGGTGAGCTAGACATGCTCTGTCATGCAATTTCCCTTCAAATTCTTGTCCTATCTAGTAATAGCTTTAATGGTGCTCTTCCACAATGTTTAGGAAATTTCAGCATAGGTTTCTCTGTACTCGATCTGCGGAAGAATAATTTTTCTGGCACCATTCCTGATACATTTGCGAAGGAAAATTCCTTCGGAACTATCAACCTTGATAGCAATGGATTTGAGGGACCAGTACCAAAATCTTTAGAGAATTGCAAAATGCTACAAGTGCTAGACCCTGGACATAACAAGTTCTCCGATAAATTTCCATATTGGTTGGGAAATTTAACTTCGCTACAAGTTTTAATTTTGAGATCTAACAAATTCCATGGACCTATACTGAATTCCAAGTTCAAATTTCCCTTCCCCAACTTGCGAGTTATGGATTTATCAAACAATTATTTTACTGGTCCATTGCCAAGAAAATATTTCAAGAATCTCAATGCTATGATGAATGTCGACGAAGCTAGTTTTAAATTGAACTACTTGGGGACGTTTGGTAGTGCAACAACAGCATACTACTATAATGATTGTTTGACTATGGTAATCAAAGGATCAACCATAGAAATGGTAAAAGTCCTAACCATTTTCATTGCAATTGATTTATCGAAAAACAATTTCGAAGGTGAAATTCCACAGATCATTGGAAAGCTAAATTCAATCCGAGGGCTCAACTTGTCTCACAATAGCCTCACAGGCCATATACCAGCATCTCTTGCTAATTTGACAATGCTCGAAGGGTTAGACCTCTCTTCCAACAAACTCACTGGGGAGATCCCTCAACAACTAAGGAATTTGAAATCCCTTGAAGTCTTAAACCTTTCGTGGAATCAACTAATAGGACCGATACCACAAGGCAACCAATTTGATACATTTTCAAATGATTCCTACATTGACAACTTGGCATTATGTGGACCTCCATTGTTAAATGCATGCAATCCAAGGACAACACCCTTGATGTTTCAGCAAGAAGACAATACTTCAAGTGGATTCAATTGGGAAGTCATATTACCCGGTTATATATGTGGGCTGGTGTGGGGACTTGTTATGGGACATTTTATGTTCTCTAGAGGAAAACCTCAATGGCTTGTGAGGATCATTGAAGGTGAACGAAGCAAAAGCGGAAAGAGATTTAAAAAGTGTTCTCACAGTAACAGAGCAAGGTGAAATTAGCCAATGCAAGTGATGTCCTTTGGTAAGTATTTATTACAATCAATTTCTGCATTCTTTTGCTTGATCATGAAAAACTATAGCTTATGGTTGCTATCTAGTCTTTTTTCAGTTTCATAGCACTTTATTTGTATCATACAAAATAAAACTATTTTATTTCCTTTGATGTTTATACAAAGCACTTGATTTAAATCATCTTGCGAAAAAAAATAAAAAATAAAGTCATGGAAGTAATAACTGAGTAGTGAAAATAAAGGTTTGCTATTGACTCTAATGGCTGCAATTGAAAGAGGTGTAAGAATTGGGCACTTTTTCAGTAGTCTTCTTTTTTTTTTTTTTCTTGAAATTTACTTTTATACCCTAAAATGTACTCACTTTTTCTACTTCATTCTTAAATTATTAATTGCATATATTTAGTCTTTATTGTTTATGATTTTAGTTCATATGGTCTGATTATTGGAGACAATCTGTCCAAATCATTAATGAGAAAAATCTAATCTAATGGTTAAAAAAATAATTTTATAATTTAGACAACTTAAATTGTATAAGTAAACATCTATTTTCTTACTGACACAAAATTAGACAACTTACCCTCTACAACCAAACACCCATATTTCTCTATACTTCAAATAATGAATAAAAGAATGAGTGCTTGGCTAGGTAAATTTACACCAACCTCTCCTAATTACCGTGCATGTTATACTTAGCTTATTTGCATCAATATTCGTTAGTTATATGGATGAAAAAATTATATTTACCTTGTTTGGTTTAATTTATTTTTTAGAAATTTGAGTTTTTTTTTGTTTTCCTTTTTAGTGATTTTTTTAATATTTTACGAAATTTTTTTATTTCTTATGTACACCTAATCTATATACACTCAAAAAAAGTAATATTTGCGAAAATAAAAACTTTAAAAATTCACCAAATAATAAAAAAAATATAAAAATTCAGTATATCTTCGTATTTTGTTGTATTTAACGAAATTTTTTAAAATTGTCATATTTTGTTACACCCTAAACTATAGTCACATTTTTTACTTCATTCCTAAATTAATAGATGCATCTATTTGGTCCGTGTTGTTTTTTATTTCAGTTCATATAGTCTAATTGAAGACAATCTCTGCAAATCAATAATAGTGAAAATTTAATCTAATGTGTAAAAATAGTAATTTAAGAATTTAGAATATTTAAATCGTACAACTAAACCCCTATTTTCTTATTCACACTGTATTAGACAGCTCGCACGCTACAACCAAACACCTATATTTCCCCTCTACCCCTCTTCTCAAATAATGAATAAAACAAATATGTGTTTGGTTATACAGTTTAGAGTAATTGTATAGACCTCTCTTAAAATTTGAAGAAAACAAGCCCTCTTTCATGTTTTTACTTTCTATTATTAATATGGGAAGGAGTTCTATCTAACTATTGTTGAAATACAAATGTGATAATTGGTTCGTCAGATACATTATAAATCTCATTTCGATGATTTGAATCATATAATTTGTATGATTTTTTTTGTCTAGATCATACACGATAAAATTTAGATTGATGCCATATTTTTATCCATATAAATTTTTCCAAATTGGTCTTTAAAAAAATGAATGGATAATTTCAAAATTATACCTATTATTCATTTTCTTTAAACAAATGTAATGAAAACATATAATATGATTATCGAATAAATCTTTCTTTTTTTTTTTAATTATATATCAAAATAAGATATGTGGTGGCTCTCTAAACCCCAACAAACACCCCTCTAGTAAAACAACCCTCTAGTAAAACAGTGGATGGAAGAAAATCCTTCCCCATTAAAATTGAGAAACACCAGACGTGTTTTCATTGTTTTCATTTTTTTTTTCATCATTTTCATACATCAATTGAAGCTATCTAATAAGCATGTATGGTTTTCAAAATATATTTGGGTGACATGCATATCAAATCCAGCATGTTCACGGAATTCAGTAACTGTAGCTATCTTTGATTTGTGTGTTGTAATTGTGATGCATTTCAATCTGATAGTGGCGGCGCAGCTTTCGGAGTCATGGCGAATTGTGGTCAAGCTAATGTATTACGTAATGCTGGGAAGTTGAAGATACGGTATCAAAGGTTAGAATGTATACGTATATATATATATTAGTGGGTGTGTAACTATCGATGAGTGTGCTGTCAAATCTATAAAGTATAAATTTTCATTTTCATTTAAAAATAAATGTTATGTGCTGCTCGAGTAGTAAAGATGTTTCTCATATTGAAGATTTTGGGTTCGAGTCTTTTGCTTGGTCCGTATTTACTGACGTTTGATATAATGAAAAACAAAAGTCAACAAAAAATATTCTTCATGATCAACAAAAAACAAGCTTATTTGGGGATGAAATGTTTCCTTTTTAAAACGTAGCAAATATTTTTCATACTAAAATCTTATTAATATCACTACACTACCACCGCCAGTCTCACCTTCACCACCACACTGCCATCACCAGGGCCACCACCACCAGCAAATATAGAAAAATATGTCTATAGATCTAATATACCTTAGTGCTATATATGTTTATATATACCTGATTTGTTGATTAGTTGTTTGTGTATTTGAATAATCAGTAAGCAATAGATAAAATTGATAAACTTGTAATTTATGCATTGTTTTAGAAAGCTCTCAAGGGAATACACCCCTATATGATAAAATCACTCATTTTTAGTTCTTAATAGTAGTTGCTTGGAGCCTTAAAACTCTTGAGATTCATTGATTTTTTATATTTTGTTTTCTGGCTTTGTAATTGAAACGAGGTGATAATAGTGTTTCATGATTCTTTCTACCGTTGTTTTGATGTAGATAAATTTACCCCTCTCTCTCTCTCTCTCTCTCTCTCTGGTGGCTAAGGAAGAATGAAACGGTCAATTTTATTTTAGATAAAACTTATTTGCAAATTGACAGAGATGAAACAGAAAGCTTGTTAGAGATGTTTTAGGATTTTTTTTTTTTTGGTCAATGGAGGTCTCTGACTCACAATTAGCCAGATCTAAATATGAAAGCGAAAGATTTCTTTGGTGATGATCTGATGTTTGAACAGATAGAAAATTTCAACAAATAAAAAATTCCAACAGATAATAATTTTAATAGATAAAAAATTTCAACAGATAATCAATGACAAGTCAAAAAGATAAAAAAAAGTCAAAGGATAAAATTTGAAACAAAATGTTCTCCACCAAACGATTACACAAAGTGTGGACCTCTCATCAACAAAAAAATCTCTCTCAGATCTAATGCTTTATACCCTTCTTATGTTGGATTTATCACCAATTAACTCCCTTTTTTATATTTTTTTGACAATCTACCTAAATGGATAATGTTTATTAGTAGGAAAATTATATGGTATATCATATGCAATTCTAATTATGACATTTGTGTTATTTGATTATGACCTATTGTTGGGTTAATTATGACTTATCATTGTAATTTTTTTTTTTTTAGATATGACTCATTGTAATTTGAAAGGCAACTTCAGCAGTGTATTATATATTTTAGGGTTTATTACATTTTTCAGTCTTGTAATTTGATTTAAATTTTATTTTAATCCGTACAATTTTAATTTAAATAATTTAGTTCTTAAATTTTAAATTTAGTTTTAAGTTGGTCATTTCGTCTAAATTGAAGATTAAAATTAACAATTTTGGAACACTTGTCAATTTTTTAAGGTTTCAATTTGGTTCTTCCGTTTAAATTGAATGTTAAAAGTAATAATTTTGGAACATTTATTAGATTTCTAAGTTGTACATGTGGACAAAATTATCAAAAATTTAGATGGAATAACCAAATTAAAACTAGACTTAAAGTGTAGAGATCAAATTGTTCAAATTGAAACTAGGGCAAACTTCACTTTTCCCCCTTGTGATTTTTGGACTATATGCGGCTTGCCCTCTAACATTTGGAAATGACAACATAATCCTCTTGTGATTTGTGGACTAAAGTGCACAATTAGGACCGTTAACGATTTAATAAAAAAGCTAAAATACCCTTGTATTTTCGACATTTGTTTGGAAGATAAAGTGTACTCTAACCTCTTGTGCTTATTTTATGTGCAATTTACCCCTTTGAAATTTGTTTATTTTATATGCAATTTACTCCCTTGAAATTTGAAAATGAGTAAGCAATTTGCCTCCTTTGAAATTTGAAAATGAATATATAACTCCCTTATGTTATATGTTTCACATTTGCTGTTAAGTTGGATGAAATGTTTAATAGTGTTTAATGATATACGTCAGCCCACAAATCACGTGAGAGTTATGTGGTCATTTCCAAATGTTAGAGGTAAACAACACATAACCCAAACTACAGGGGGTAAAGTAAAGCTTGCAGACTATAGGAATTAAAGTGAAATTTGAATCAAACTATTAGGATGAAAAGTGTAATTAACCCTATATTTTATTATTGTTGAAATTTAGTATGGTAAACATAAAAATTAGGATAAAATTAATTTTATTCCCTTGTGGTTAATAGGGGTAGACAGACATAAGGCCGGGCCGATTTCGGGCCAGAACGACACTACATAATAAGAGATTTTGTATTTGTTCAAGTCTGACCCAGTTCTAACATCGGGCCTTTATGATCTGTCCAAACCCGGTCCTAAAAATAATTATAAATCCTGAACTCACCCATCGGGCTATATGTTAAAAAGAAGGTTAAATATTTCATAAGCAAATTCAATCACACATTATATTTCTTAAATAAATATATTGACATCATTATAAATTGAAAGATTTTGTGTAGTATAAATTGAAGGATTTTTTAAATAAATTCAATCACACATCACCATAAATGTGAGTTTCAATAAAATCAATAAAAATAAAGTCTAGATCCTAACAAAAAATATATATTTTTTAATGTATTATAAATAATTAATTAATTAATCCCAAGCCTAACCCATTGATATTTCGGGCTGAAAATGTCGGTACAGCCTGGCCTCATGGGTTAAAACAACCTTACTAAGCCCTAGAAAAATAGGGCTGAGCAGAGCGGGTTAGGCAGACTAATGAGTCGATGTCCACCCCTAATGGTTAAAGGCTTGAACAGTTTACCCTTTTATTATTCAAATATAAGTATAGACTTTTCCCTATAAACTAGAGCAAAATTGCAAAATTAACTTCGTTAAAGTTAACAAGAAAAAACCGTTTATATCCTCCTTCGTCTTCTTTTACATTATTCTTGCATATATATATATACGTATAATTTTAAACCTTACAAGTATCAATTAACTCCAATTTACTACCTTTTAAACTTAATTTGAAACACTTACTAATTTTCTAAACTTAATTGGAAATTATATTCATTTAACTCTTAAACTAAATTCAAATTTAATGGTGTTTAATTCCACTAATTTTGGTGGTCAATTAGAATCTAGGTTGGAGATATGTGAGTCCATATCTACAAGACAATCACATATGTGCTGATCCTCTGCTAGCTAATCGATTACAAAAAACAAATAAATAAACATGCAAATGAACTGAAAACTTAAAAATTTTCAATTTTGTTTGACGTTCCATCTCCTCGAGGCAGGGTTGGTTTAGGGGAGAGTGGTTTAGGAGGTAAGATGTGGTGGCAATGGTGGAGAGAGACTAGAGAAGGGATGTACTTGCTATTAAGTTTTAAATCTTCATTTTTGGATTTTTCATTTGTGCTTGATTTTATCTTGCATTTCACTGGTAGATAAATCCTAGGTCAAGCATGGAAGCTTCTCAACTCTTGGTTTTCATGGAGTTTAAACGGTTGTTCTCCTTCAGTTTTCTACTTTGTTGTATCTAAATTTAATTGAGAAAAAAGAAAAAAAAAAAAAAAAGGCATGAGAGAAAAATAAATTTAATTATCTTGCACATAATTCAACTGTAGAAATTATTGAATAATGTACAACTATAACTATTTTTAAGTGTGATAAATCTCACTTTATTCTCTTATCTTTTTGTCTATGTGCAAATTACTCATCTCATTTGAAAATAACCACATAACCCTTTATAATTTGTAAACTAAAATGAACCATTAAATACACTTAATAGTAAATGTGAAACATATGCCAAATATAAAGAAATTATATACTCATTTTCAAAATTTAAGGAGCATATGGAATAAAGGATAAGTGGTTAAGGTGTATTTTGCTTCCAAAGCAAATAACAAAAATATTCACAGTTCAGATACTTAGATAGATTTCTTGTATATAAGAATATTTTAGTGTTTTTTTTAATTAAATGTTTAATTGACTTAATAGTATATTTCAGTTTTCAAATTATGAAAGGACTATATGATTATTTTAAAATAAGAGGAGTATAATCTGCATATGGATCAAAATAAAATTTGGCCTTTCAAATAAAATGCATTATGGAGATTCCCAAAGGGTGATATTCATTGGAGGGAAACTATAATTGGGTTCGGTGGTGTGGTTACATTTTTCCTGAAGTTTAATTACCGTGTAGATAATTACATGGTGCATATTTTTCCCTATTGAACTCTAGGAAATTATTTTTTATTGAAGACCATTCTAAATGAATAATAATAAATAAATAAAATAGTAATTTGGTGATAAATCTAATCTAAGGACGTTATAAGACATTAGGTCCACTGTATATTTTTTACAGAAAAGCTTGCTACACCCAGTTTTGGGTGACACCCAGTGACACCCAGTGAGGTGTCACTGGGTGATTGGTCCAAAAACAGTTTTTTTTTTTTTTTTTCGGCCAATCCCACGCCGCCACATCACTGGGGTGGGGGTGGGGGTCTTCAAAACTGGGTGTATGTAGCATTGTTGTATTTTTTATTGGTGAGAGATCCACCCTTTGTGAAATAGTTTGGTGAGAAGTTATTTTATTTGTTTTGAATGACATTTTGTTTTCAATTTTACCCCTTAATTTATCTGCATTTCGTGTCATTGTTCGATGTGATCCAAGCGGGTTCAAGTGCTTGAAGAGCAAATTTTCCAAAACAAATACGATTACCTCGATAAATATGATTACCTCGATAAGATATTCCTTTTATTCATGCTCTATGTTGTTTACAGAATCTAGTTCTTTTGGGGTTATAGTTGATGGTTTTTTTCTAAATTTCATCTCTTCTACAGAACCGGATGTGAGAGTTTCTTCTCATCCAGCTCCTTGAGAATAAAAAGGATTCAAAATATTTAATTTGAATTAAGATATACATATTTAATGAATAATAGATTCAAGGGGATTTTTTTTTAGGGTCCCTGGTATTAAGATTTTATAGCATAAAGAGCATCTAATATTTTCATAATGTCTAAGGTCCCTCAATATTAATCTAAAGAAATTTCGATCCCAGAGAAATTCTAATTTCTCTGGACTCCAGAGAAATTCTAGACTTCCCAAAGAATTTCTCTAGGTTCAAACCAGAGAAAATTGAAATTTCTCTGGCTTTGTTCACAGAGAATTGAAATTTCTCTGGCTATGTTCACAAAGAATTTCTATGACTTTGTTCACAAATTTCTCTGTGTTTGTTCACAAATTTCTCCGTATTTATCAATCTCAATTTTTCACATTACAAAAAGCGTGCTCTATGCAAGTGTGATGGTTTATCCTTATTTTCCATCACACTTTCTAACCGTGATAGTAAACTAAAAACACAGATTAAAATTTTAAAGTATGCTTAATGTTCTTATTAAGTTGCCAGTGTTTTCTATTAAAATTGTGATCATATATAAAACATAAATCTTAGTTTTTCAAAAATTGTAATTGTAAATGGCAATGTCTCAGTTTTTCTACTTAATTGATCATTTCTAAAACATACATCTCAATTTTTCGAAAGTATATATGATTGTAAATGGCAAAAGACCTCAATTTTTCTACATAACTGATCATTTCTAAAACATACATCTCAATTTTTCAAGAACGGTTATAAATGGCAAAAGATCACATTTTTTTTAATAAGTGTGAATATAAATGGCAAAAGATCTTAGTTTTTGAATAAAACTGTGATCATTTCTAAAACATACATCTCAATTAGTGTCATTGTAAATGACAAAAGATCTCAATTCTATTTTAACCATGATTGGTATTTGATAAAAAAAAATCTCAGACTTTTTAAATTTAAAAACATGATTATTTACATTTGAAAAAAAAATAAACAACAAATATTTTCCTAGTAAATCAAAGCATTAAACTTTAATTACACAAACTGATTTTAATTTTCAAATATCTGCTGCTACACACATAGTAGCTCTATCAACAAAAAATGAGTCATTCCTACGACAAAACAAAGTTTGATTGAGCAAAGAAAAATAAAGGAACCTATGGACTACTATAAGCAACCTTCAATTTGGCGACGTCGTTATGCAAGTAGCGCCACCGTTTTTCTCTCCGTCCGTCTTTCTATATATTTCCCTCCAGATTCCCTCTTGAACCCTACAAATTAACACCCAAAATGCTTCAATAAAAAATCAAATTAAAGTGAAAATTAAAGCTAAACAAGAAAAATGATTTGAGAAAAGATCAGGGGCAAAAATCACAAAACAAAGATATAACACCAACCATCAAATATGATGATGGGAACATATAGCACAACCAATTCCTTAAATTCAATAAAACAAGAAAAATGAAGTAATCCTAATTGCTAAAAAACACTAATATCATGGAGAGGATTAAATTAACTTAATATTGTTTCCCAAAAAGTCAATCATTCCACAAATAGCATCATATAACTATACTTGAGATCAAGCTTGTTAAAAATAGAGAATAAGAATGGACTACAAAGCCAAAAGACTCATAACATAACTCTAAAAAATTCGGAAGGATCAAAGGGAAAAAATATTTGGAGAGCAAAGAGGAAGTCCATATGTAAGCTAAACTAGCAGCATTTTTCTTAGAATTCCATTTGGCAATCAATAAATATTTTAGTAGAAAATAATAGATAAATGGCTCTGTCACAAGCTCTAAACTAGAAAATACATCAAAATCCACAAACAAAAAGCTGAAAACTGAATCTAGTTTCGTTACTACTATATGCAAAAAATTAAAAAATATGATATAATCCAAGATTTTTTTAAAATAATTGGGTAAATTACACTGAATCTAGTTTTAAAACTAAACCATCAATTGGGGATCCATTACCATAACTTCTAAAGAAAAGAAATGTGAATGGTTTCTACAATCCATTACAACAACAATATTTTTTTTTAGGAGGTGATCTTATCCTTGCACCAAATGATAAAGTAATTACTAGACAATTATTGATGGGAAATAACAATGAAACACAAAAACCATTAATCAAGTTAAATAGAAGCTAAATTATTTTTACTTTTCCCTTCTTTTTTATACTTACATATAGAAGATAATCACATGTTATCTAGGATGAAATTAATCCACTCCACACGCACTTCATCAAGTTCAGATTCCATGCAAGTCTTCTTTCCATTAAACTACAAGAGGTCATTAAGAACCAATTAGTAAATGAAAAGTCATTCGTAAATAATTAGTAAACAACTACTAAAATTGATCTCACGTTTGTTTTTCTTAGGATGCTTTGATCTCTAATAAGGTCTTTCATGTACCTCATTACGTAAAATCCACATTCCACGCTTGTCAATTGTTGTGGACACTACATACAAATAATGTGCTTTTTATTAGAAAACTACATATAACAATTATACTCAAGATGAATCATCATTAACATTAAATATATAGCTAAAAAAAAACAACTATATTGATTACCTCAACTACTTGCCAAATTGGCTTTCTATTCATCCCTTTAGTTATTCCATAAATCCAAAGACCTCTTTATGAAAAGAACAAAGATTAGTACATTATCATTAGAATAGCTCCATTGCAAAGAAATGTACAAAAGTAATAAACTTACATGTTGATTACAATTTTTAAACTTGTGTTGATTTCACCATGATAAAATGAATCAAGCTAGTACACTATCATCGATGATAGATCAATGACTAATACCCAATGGTACCTAAAATTGAACAAATCACAAGTATGAGCTCAACAAGTAATTATTGTTCAAACACATGAAATGAATAACACTACGACAATTACCCAATATTGTAAGGAACAAATATTAGTTGGTCAGGCTTGGCATCATCTAATCTTCTAGCAATCAATGTTGATTTTGAATTTCCACCAGTCTGACATTTCCCACTAACAACATATGGTTAACAAATGCAAATCTTCTGTCCAAATTCGACGCTTTTAACACTTGATGGAAATGACTAATAAAAGAAGAAATAATTGTCATAAGAAACTTTGTAATTGATAAAAACCTCAGCTTCTCACAAAGCATGCAATAATTTAGTCTTACCTTGTGTACAACATGATGCCTGTAATGGATAGCTCTTTCATTTGACATATATACTCCATGTCTACTCTTTGAAGTTGTATACTGATCTCTCCAAATATGTCCTTCTCAAGTGGAATGTTAATGGCTTCATCATACTTGAAATGCTCGACCAATGATTCAAAAGCATGGATGGACTCCAAATTTTCTTCAAAATCAACATTTTTTGAATTTCCCTAAGTTAGAAAATTCCCAATGCAAAAATATGTCAATTTCAGTGTAAGAAAATGTAACAACACCACTAGAAAAGATAGTTGTACCTCATTGCCGACCAATGAAGCAAAAGCTGGAATGCACTCCAAACGTTTTTCACAATCAACATCTTTTAAAGCTCCCTAAATTTGAAATGTTACAATGCAAAAATACACAAGTCAATTTCACTTCTAGAAAAGATATTTGTAACTCATTGTTGACCAATATGAATTTTTTGGGCCAAGCCACCTGACATCCTATTGCCTCTCCAACGATAGTCATCTCTTCTGGGATAGGAATGGGAAGAGGGACATCTTCAACTATGGCAACATCAACAGACACTCGTTCATTGAATTTCCCCAATGGTACCGTATGAATAACTTCTTGAGGTCCAGTTCTTTCATACATCGTACCATGGGCAACAATGTTTTCAAGAGATCCCACCACTAGTTTGCATGGTTTGCTCTATAAGAAATAAAAAATAAAAAAATGCTTTTACAACTAAGGATTCAATTCATAATTTACAAAATAATATAACTTCAAATTGAAATAAAAACAATCTACCTTTCTAATAGTTAGCTTGAAAACTAGAGGTTTGATATTCTTCTTAGGATTTGGAGGTCTAATATTCTGCTTAGGATTTGAAGATGACATGTCATTCTTGAAAAGCAGCCTACTTTCCTTTGAGTTAGGTACAAGTTGTGGATTGCCTATATTATCGCTTTTCAAGGTGTTTTGAGTTTGCATCATCAAATTGCGATGTTTGGGGTCTTTGTTGTGCCATTGTATTGATTTGAGCTTGCATTTGTAACACAATTGACTCAAAAGATTTCAGCTTCTATTCACAAATTGAATGATTTCCATGTCTAGGAATGTGGAAGTAACTGTTTGGTGTGATAAAATTTCCTACACCCCTTGCCCCGAATGTTCAACCGTACCCAATGCCATGGTAAGGATGTCGGTGCTTCCTTGGGTGGACAAACTCCCATCCATTGTTTGTTTGGTCAACTCGTCCTATAGTATACAATGATATATAAGAAGAATGAACAATTGTTTCAATATAAAATCATTATGATAGGTGCACGGAGATTACAATTTTCGCAACTTGTTGCATAATTTTCACATCATCATACTCTCCTTGAGGAGCCATAGAACGCTCCTATCCAAATTCTCACTTGATCCAGTCTTTTGTTTCTATCAATCAAACATAAAATTAGAAATAGGAATACCAAATTTTGAATGTATTATTAAATTACAAAATCTACAAATACTTACAAGTTCTTGAAACCGAGCATAGCCCTTTCTACCAAGCCTGTGGTTAGATATACTTTTCCTTTGCCTCGCTCTCTGAATATTACTTTGTACCTTTTAAATTATAACACAAAATTAAATTCAATTGTATAACATTAAATATCCACTTACAAAATAAGTAAATTGTTCTGACATGTACCTCAAATTTTTCTGTCAGTCTATTCCTCATAAATGAATTCCAATGTCTTTGATCAATAAAAGGATAAATTTCCGGTGGTTTTGAAAGGAACTTAGGATTTGACTTGTATTGACGAATGTGCTTGCTAAGGTATTTTTTGAATGTCCTCCATTTCTCTCCGATTGAAGACAAAGTCTTCTTTTTTCTAGTTGGATCCACATTGTATGCCGACTGAGCAATTAAGATATAAAGTTATAAACAAAAAATTTAAGTGAAATTAAAAGTATGTAGATATATGAGGCCTACTTACCTCCACACAACTCCACAATTTCTCTTTTAGTTCTTTTGGAACCTTATGCCAATCTTCATAGACTATTGGGCACATTGTTCGAGCCAAAACTCCAAGATAGCTCGGCTATGAAGCATGGACACGTCAAATTTGATGCCGTTGCGGTGTCGGACACGGGGACACGCCGGGGATACGTACGGGACACGCCAGTTGGCGTCTCCCTTTAATTTAATTACTTTTTTGCAGGGGACACAGCGGAGACACGGTGGGGACACGCATGTCCACCAAATCTGGACACACGTGTCCAAATCTGGACACAAACGGAAAAGAAGAAGAAGAGTAAAGGAGAAGAGAAAGGAAACCTGGTCAGCTTGTCCTTCGAACGGAAGAGAAGACGATGACCTTCGAACCAGTCGAACCAGATCGCGTCTCTCACTCGATCCAATCGCGTCTCTCCGTCGAACCAGATCGTGTCGAACCTTCGAACCAGATCACGTCGAACCTTCGAACCAGTCAACAATGACCTTCGAACCAAACGATGACCTCCATCCAGTCACGTCTCTCACTCGATCACGTCTTCGACCAGATCGCGTCTCTCGCCTTCTCTCTCTCTCTCTCTCTCTCTCTCTCTCTCGCCTTTTCGTCAGTCATATCTTATACATCTGTATATATGAGATATTCTTATAATATATATATATATATAAGATATAATCCTTATATAACAGATATTCTTATAATATATATATAAGATATAATCCTTATAATATATATAAGATATAATACTTACAATATATATGTATTAATAAAAAAAAAAACATATTTTGTATCTTATATATTTATATATATTAATAAAAAAAAAACACATATATAATATAAAATAAAATAAAATAATTAATAAGCACACATTATTTAAAAAATAAATAAAATAATTGATGTATTAAAATAAAAATATTTATAAAAAAAAATTAAAAAATTTGCCATGTCGCCCGCCGTGTCCGTGTCCCCATTTTTTGAAAGTTGCCGTATCACGTGTCCGTATCCGTGTCCGTGTCCGTGTTTCATATTGTACGTCCCCTATCAGTTGACCCAACTCATTCTAGTGAATGATTTTTTGCACACCATAACTTTAATCCTTTATGATCCCTGGTAGGGTTGTTGAACCTCTACCTTTCCTTTTTTTCAATTTTATTGGTGACAACCTTGCATCCTCTTCATAAGATGAATCCATCTGTGTCATGCAATTGGAAGAAAATCACATCAGCACACTATTAGATTATGAAAAGAAAGAAAAGAAAAGAAAACTATTGAATAATGCAAAGCCATCCACAAATATAAATAGAAAAAAGCAACAATCTCGTACATTCTTAGATACAAATAAATAGAAATGAGATTCACTTCATTTTATCATAAAGACAAATTAGACTTAACTTCTTCCCACTCAAAAGGAACAAGGACCAAAAAGCAAAAAGAAAAGCAAAAAATATGTCCACTCAACAATGCATAAGTTCAATGTTACATCCAACGCAAAAAATAAAAAAATATATCATGTATTATCAACCCAAGTTCCCTTGCAGTCTCCTCGCATGTAAGATGACATAGACTCATCAAATTCATCAAATGATTCAACTTCTAGCAATACATTTATTAATCCTTGATGCTCTATAGAACAATCATTGAGCTCATCATCCCTTTCACAAAGATATTGTCTTTGAGGAGGTTCCAGCACAATTGACCATCTTGGGTCAAGTTGATCTTCTACATAAAAAACTTTTTTCGCTTGGGAAGCCAAAATGAAATAATCAGATTTGCAGCCTATCCTTCCAAGCTCAACTAATGTAAAACCAAGTTCATCCACTTTAATTCCCTTCTTGTTGTCAACCAATCACACTTGAATACAAGAATCTTGAACATATGATAATCAAGCTACCATATCTCAACAATAACCCCATAAAAATTCATTTCTGCAAACGCAGGATTCTTATCTTCGTAGATTGAAACTTGCATTGCCGTCACCACTAAACTAACTCCACTGTTCTAATTGACTCACGAATTATTGCAGTTTTTGTTGTAATAACGACAACTATTTATGATATAGCCAGAATATTTTGTAACATCAAAACGAGGTCCTTGTGCCACTTCAAGGTATGAGATATTATTCTAGAAATTTAATTCATCTGAAACCTGTTATATGGCTGAACTGTTCGCTATAAGTTTATTAATGATATACAAGAAGTAACAAATACACATTTAATTGTTTCAATACCTTTTCGCATAGCCAATAAATAAATGTGTTATTGTGTTGAATTTGTAACCATTTCTAACTTTTTGATTGATAATGATATTCTAGCTTCAAAAAAGCCACACTCTCGCTATCATCAAATTATAGATGAGTAAAATATGATCAGTTAGCAAATACATCACAACTATTGTGAGACAATACAGTTGTCACAAAAATGGAGATGAGTAGTTCTTACTCAATGTAAGGTTGAACAACACTGTTTTCAAACACATAATGATGTGCTTGCTCCCATTCTTCACGATCAACAACAACAACAACATGACCTAGTAAAGCCCTTCCAATTTTTTTTATCATTATCAACTGTCATGTTCCAAGTAGGAGGAATCCCAATTGTATCCACTCCAAATAAGTACTCTGCACAAAACTCAATAGCTTCTTCTACAATATAACTTTCAACAATGCAACCTTCTAGAAAATTATGATTACAAACATACCCTTTTAACACATTCATGAACCTCTCAAATTGGTATATCCATCTAAAGTGAATCAGTCCACAAAGTTTGACTTCTCTAACAAGATGCACTGTCAAATAAACCATGATATCAGAATATGATGGTGGAAAGAATTTTCAAGTACACATAATGTGATCACAAGATCTTTATGAATTTCATCTAATTTTGGCACATCCACCACTTTGCTTCAAATAGCATTGAAAAAGAAACATAATCTTGTAATGGCATATCTCACATGCTTAGGCATCACGGATCGAATTGCCATAGGTAACAATTGTTGCATCAATATATGACAATCATGCAACTTCAAACCATAAAGTTTCAAATCTTGCATTGATACATGACTAATACAATTTGAAGAGTATCCTTCCAGAACCTTGAGTACGAACAATTGTGTATATAAAAGAATAAAAATAATTATTTGGCTTACCAATCAAGGAGGGTAGAGACTATGTATATATAATATATTCATGATACAATTTAAGAAACAATACACATAAGAAAAGATTCTTATAATCAAAATAATTCATATTCTAATTCATATTCTAATTTCTATATTCAAACATAATATTCTGATTTCTATCTTCAACACTCCCCCTCAAGCTAGCGTGAAGATATTCAACAAATACAGCTTGTCAATGGAAGACTAGAGCAAAGTTGGTCCCACAGATTTTGTGAACATATTTGCCAACTGCTGAGAAGAATAGACAAAGGATGGACGCACAATGCCAATCCGAACCTTTTCTCGAATGAAATGTATGTCAACCTCGATATGCTTGGTATGCTCATGAAGTACAGAATCAGAGGATAATATAATGGCAGATTTGTTATCGCAATATAAAGAGGAAGGAACAGTCTCCTCAAAACCTAACTCTGTCAGAATAGAGCAAATCCAAAGAATCTCACATGTCCCATGAACCATAGCCCAATACTTAACTTCTGCAGAAGACCTAGAAACCACCGCTTGCTTCTTACTTTTCCATGAGATAAGATAATCACCATAGAAAGTACAGAAGCTAAAAGTGGAATGTCGATCAATCCTAGATCTAGCGTAGTCTGCATCGGTGAAACAAGAGAGCCCAGATTGGAGACCAGCGGTAAAGAACAATCCCAAGCCAGGAGAAGTTTTTAAATACCTCAAAATTTGATGAACCGCGTCGAGGTGCTCTTTACGAGGTGCATGCATGAACTGACTCACAACACTAACTGCAAATGTCAAATCAGGTCTAGTGTTGGTCAAATAAATGAGGCGTCCAACAAGACACTAATACATGCCTGGGTCATCTAGCACCTCACCAAACTCTGATGTGAGTTTGACATTAGGATCCATAGAAATAGAAGCAGGTTTACTCCCTAACATACCTGTAACGAGCCCAAAATGTGTATAAGGAATTATCTTTACTTACCTATGGGTTAATGTGCTTTAATGTGATTATACCTTTTGAATTGAGGCCTTATATGTTGAGCTACGACTTTAAAACTGGAATTAACGATCTTTATGGGTTCAGAAATCGGAATTGAGTACATAGATATGTTAAAGGGAATTTTTAGATCTATTTGGGAAAATTAATTGGGAATTTATTCCGTCAAATTCACTAAGGTATGGTTGGGTGGTTAACTTTGCACTGCAAATTGAAAGCCTTAGAGACTTTAGAAACCAAAACAAAATACATATTTATGATCAGCATAATTTTTAGAGTCATCTGGAAAGTTTAATTGAAATTTGATTCCGTACGATTCGTAAGGGTGCGTTTAGCTCTCCCTATTGTGATAAGCTTATGTGTGTAATATATATATATATATAGGTATGCCATATGAGTGGTGGAACTCATCATTTTGGAGTCAAAACAAAATATCTGAGGAAGAGAACAGAGAGAGAGAGGGCAAAGGAGAGAGGAAGCTTCTCTAAGAGAGAGAGAGAGAGAGAGCTCACCATTCATGGGATCTTGAAGACAAACTTGAAGAGATTGAAGAGAGAGAAAGAAGATCAGCCATGGAAGCTTGGGGAAATTGAAGAGAACTAAGAGAAAGACAAAGATTGAACTAAGGTATGACAATCTATCTTGAATCCTTATGTTTAAAGCACCAATTTCATGAAATCATAATGATATTGGAAGATTTGAACCCATTTGGGTTAGGGTTTTATGTGAGTATTTACTTGATCTAAATTTAAAGAATTAGAATTTGAGTTATATAATTTTGTTTATGATTGGAGCTCAACCTTGTAAATACCACATGAAATGAACTTTAGAATTGTCCAAAGATTAAGATCATGCAAGAATCAAGTGTAATTGTAGGTTGTGTTTTGAGAACTTTGAAGATCATGAAAAATAAAGCATTGATCTTGAACATTGAGGCAAGATTGGTTTGTTTGAAATGAAATTACACTTGATTGATGTTAGTTTTATTATATTGTGGTGTAATTTTACATGTTTTTGGATGATTAGAGTTGAAATCTAGCTTAAAAAGTGGAAAAACAAGTATTAGAGCCAACAAACTTTTTCGGACAGCAAAACTGACCCAGAGCCGCACGTGCGGCGGGTCTTCCCGCACGTGCGGCAGTCCATTTCCAACACCAAGTTTGATTCTGCTAAAAAAGCACGTGGTCCCGCACGTGCGGCCCTATTTCCCACACGTGCGGGACAGCTCTGTTTCAGCCAACTTCAAATAAGCATCTCTCTCACATCCGGACTCCATTTTGAATGATTCTTGAGCCTAAATTCAAGCCCCGGAAGTTTAGTTTCTAATAGTGGTGGTCTCACTCTCAAATTCTTAGTACACAAATAGTTATGCCCAAATTAGTGAAAGTTGTTCACTTCCTGTCTACCGTTTTATACCATTTCTTCATCTAAACCATTTTCCTATCAATTTGTCCTATTTTCTGAGACATGGATTATAACCTATTGAGGACTAATACGTTTAGAATCACATGACTAATTGATTAAAGAGCAAAGAAATGGATCGGTTATATTCATATATTGTTCTATGTGCATTGTGTTTGTAGGTCAAGACGTGGACATCGTCCCACCGCTACCAGAAGCCCATCATTGTGAGTAATAGTAGTGTAACGATATGTTTTACTTACTTTCTGTGACTATGATTTATGTATTGTTGTTTGTGAATGGCATTGATATGGACCTAAGGTCGTTCTGTTCCTCTTAATAAAAGTGGGCCCGAGGCCGTTATGATGTGAATCGATTATGACTCATGGCCTTAAGGCCGAGGGAGAGGGAGACATGCCGATGTTCCGTCTACCCTATAATGGTATGAATTGTACATGAATAATGGCTCTATGCCAAGAGAGATGGAGACATGCCGATGTTCCATCTTCCTTATATTGCTCTGGACAACTGTCGTTATGTTGGGCCCAAGGCCATTTTGTACCATACGTGGGCCTGAGGCCGTTTTGAAATATGGTTATGGATAAGACTTGTATATGGTTGGTTTGTTATATGTATATTTGCATTCTTCAAGGCTATGCTCATTCACCTAACCTCCTTACATTGCTATTATTCACTGAGCCTTGCTCACTCCGTTTTTATATATGTTTATGTAGGTGAGCCATCGGGGACCGACACCAAAATTGTATCGAGGTCCGTCTCTTTGTCAAGCCACCGGGTTACGCCTCCGCGTTGAGGCTTTAATTTTGAATTGGAAAATTTTGTGGCTCATTGAGTCTTATGTAAGTGTGTGTGAGATCTATATAAATTCTGTGATTGTACATGTAAATATGGAAGTGTATTTAAATGCTTAAATCTATTTAAGCCAGCATATATGCACAAGCTCAATAGTTGTTATCTTATATTGATATTTGCTTCCGCAAAGGCCCCGTATTTCAATAAATATTCGTGGAATTTTGTTTTGAGGCCTATATACAGGCCGGTCATGGACCAAATTTTTAGGGACGGTTTAGGTTGTGACAATACTAGTATCTTGAAACAAGTCAAAGATGTACTTTCTTTGAGATAAAGAGATCCCCTCCCTTGAGTGAGCCACCTCAATTCCCAGAAAATATTTGAGACATCCCAAATTCTTAATGTCAAAAGTGTAGCCCAAGTCCTTCTTTACTTAACCAATGCCGACAGAGTCATCACCTATGAGAATAATATCATCCACATAAACTAACAAGACCTATGAAGCACAAACACGTCTCTGGAGGGAGCGTATGGGTGTCGGACAAGTGTCGGACACGGACACGCGGTGGACGCGCGGTAGACACGTATCCGACACTCGACCTAACATGTCCCTGTTTTTTTTTTTTTTTTTTTGAATTTTTGCAGGCGGACACTCTTTCGGACACGCTTGACACGTTGTGGACACGTTGGAAACAGAAAGAAACCCTAACCAGGAGACATAGAGAAACCCTAACCCATTGAAGATAGGGAGAGATAGAGAGAGAGAAAGAGAGAGAAATAGAGAAAGGAAGAACCTGTTGAAGCCTAGATCGAGGTTAGATCAAGTCCTCTTCGTCTCTGATCGAGATGTTTCTTTCGCGTCTCTGTTCGTCTCCTCTCTCTCTCTCTGTTCATCTCTCATCGTCTTCATCTCCTCTCTCTCTGTTCATCTCTCTGTGTTCTCGCCTCTCTCTTTGATTGTCGCCGTCGCCTCTTGTTTGGTCTCTCCCTTTTTTTGTTTGACTCTCACTTTCTCTTCCCTCTTCCTTACCATGTCTCTCCCTCTTTATTCTTTTTATTCTTCTTTTTTTTTTTTTTTACCTTTTTTTGTAAATAAATACAAGTAATATATTTATTTTTTAATTTTACATATAATAAATAAAATAAATAAATAAAAATAGCATATATTTTTTTAATTTTACATATAATAAATAAATAAATAAAGTATATATTTTTTAATTTTACATATAATATATAAAAAAAAATTATATATATTCAACGTGTCCCCCAGCGTGTCGTGTCCCCTATTTTTAAAAAATTTGCGTGTCTACGTATCCGTGTCGTGTCCCGTGTCCGTATCTGTGCTACATAGAACAAGACTACACTGACCTGCTGAATTCCAGCAAATGAAACAAGTGTGATCAAACAAAGCCCATAGACATAATAACAGAACTGAAGTGACTAAACCATGCTTGTGGAGACTGTTTCAGACCATACAAGGATTTGTGTAACCGGCACACTTTTCCCGAATACTCCCCCTCAGCCCAAAAATCGGGTGGAGCCGCCATATAAATTGTCTCAAGATCTCCATGGAGAAATGCATTCTTGAAATCATATTGATTAAGCGGCCAAGAATGAGATGCTACAAGGGAGATAAGGAGACGTACAGAAATAAGCTTGGCGACAGAGGCAAAAGTGGCACCAAAATCCTTGTTAGGAATCTGTGTGAAACCTTTGGCCACCAAACGGGTTTCGTAATGGTCAACTAAGCTATCAGCGAGGTACTTTATAGTAAACACCCATTTGCAACCAACTGTGCTTTCCTCAGGAGGTAAAGGTAGAAGATCCTAGGTGTGATTCTGTTCTAAGGCCGCCGTCTCAATCTGCATAGCTGCTATCCATTTGGGATTCTGAAAGGCCTCAGATACACAACGAGGAATGGACTCCGACTTAAGCTTGCCAAGAAAAGAACGGTAAGAAGGGAAAACCTTGTCATAGGAAAGACACTGGGAAATAGTATGATAAGTACTACTCAGATAACTCGAACGATTTGGAGGATGTCGATCCCAATGTGGGTTACGACGAGGAGGTGGAGGAGAAGCAAAAGAAGAAGAGTTACCTGATCTAGAGATCGGAGAGGCGGCAAGGAGGGCTAAGTGCGTGGGTAACGGGAGTATATTTGCAATGGAGGAAGAGGCGAAGGTGGAGAAGGAGGAAAGGGAACGGCCACATTCTCAACCTCATCCAAAATAGTCATCGGGCGAACAGTGGAAGTAATAGGAGGAGCCTGCAAAGATTGGTTAGTACTAAAGAAAGGAAAATCCTCACAAAACGTAACATCTAAAGGGTGGTGAAAGTGACGAGACGCAGGACCATGACACCTATACCCTTTGGACATGGAAGAGTACCCTAAGAAGATACAACGAATAGATTTGTTATCTAACTTTGTGCGAGTGGGACTTTGATTTTGAACAAAACAGGTACACCCAAAGACACGAGGAAATAATGGAAACAGAGTGGTGGTGGGCATAAGGGTATGAAACGGAGTGAGTCCATCCAACACCGACTAAGGGTTCTATTACTGAGGTAAACAACAGTAAGGACAGTCATATGCCAATAAGACTTGGGAACACTCATACCTCGAAGAAAACACCGGACAACAGACATAATAATATGACAATTTTTGCGTTCAACAACACCATTTTGTTCAGGGGTCCGAAGACAAGTTGAGTTATACTAGTTTAATTAAGATGGGGACGAAATGCATTAGAAATATATTCCCCACCATTATCATAACGGATAGTCCTAACAACTGTATAAAACTGAGTTTTAACCATCTATAAAAATTGGACAAAAAGGGAAAGAATCAGACTTACAATGAATTAGATAAACTCAAGTGCACCCAATTTGATCACCAATAAAAGTCACATAATATCTATGACCAGAAAAAGCTGTGACTGAGGAAGGGCCCTATACATCAGAATGTATAAGATCAAAAACACTAGGAGCACGAGTCATATGAGAAATATAGCTAGTACAGGTATGCTTAGACAACTCACAAAACCACACAATGAAACTTAAAATCTTTGCAAGCTATATCAAATAAAGGAAAAAATTGGCATAAATACTGAAAATTAATATGACCCATACGAGCGTACCATAATTCTAAAGTTTGAATATTAAAAACACAAGACATGAAAGTAGACAAAACAGAGGCCTGAAAACTAGCTAAGGAAGAAGAGGAAAGCTCATCCGGTGGATCCTCAAAGTAGTACAACCCATCACGCTCATAGCCCTTGCCAAAAATCTTCTTCAAACTCAAGCCCTGTAAAAGGCAAGAGGAGGCAGAAGATGATAGCACAATTAAATTGTTTGGCAAGACAACTAACAGATAAAAGATTATATGCAAAATTTGAAACATGAAAAATAAATGATAAAGTAATTGTAGGGGATAAAGACACTACACTCTTATGACGAACAGAGGATAACAAACCATTAGCAAGACACACAGATTGGGCAATAGTAGTAGGGACTGACAAAGAAAGAAAGAAAAACTTACCTGTCATATGATCAAATCCAGAACCCACGAGGGATTAGCATACCGAACATGGAAAGCAGTAGAAATACCTATTGCAAGGGTGGCAACAGTGGTAAATGATGGGCCAGGAGAACTGGCGTAAGAGATCCAAGCTGAGCCTAAAGTTGACCAATCTGAGTCTATAACTCCTGTAAATTAGGGAGATGAGGAGACCCAGAGTAGCGAAATCCACTAGAGCCGCAGTGCGAGGAGTGCCAGCACCACGAGGGCAAAAGGAACGTTGCCTCAACTTAGGATGAAGTTTGAAGCAACTAGCCTTAACATGACCAGAAACGCCACAATGATGACAAGTAACTGGACTAGTAGAACCCTGAGAACCAAGAGTGTGATGAGAGAGAAAAATCAGAACTAATTGGAATAGGCTAGGTGGGTATATTAGCAAAGGATGGATCAGTTATGGTGGAAGAAGAGGGGCTAAAAAACACAAACATAGGAACACAATCCAAGAAAAAATAAGAAGCCGAAAAAAAAAACTCAACGATTTATCTAAATAGATGCTACCAAATAAACTCGGTAGCCCAAAAGAATAAAAGGCAAAGGGGCTTAATATATCAGTCCAATCACCCCAAGAAGGGGAAAAGAACAGCCACGGACCACCTAAAGAAGGCCTATCGAGGTGAAGACAAGGAAGGAAAGGGGCTGCGAAGGCTGGGTTGAGGCTAGACAGAAGTTGTCAGAAGGAGAAAAGGAGTTAGAAAGGGCTGTCGAAGGCTAGAGAGAAGGGGGAAAAAAAAAAGGCAGTCAGTAGTGATGGGTGGAGGCTCTGATACCAAAAAATTGGAAAGCCCAGCCTGCATTTCTCCTTAAAACCCAGGTATTAAGGAAAGGGAAACTGAAACCTTATAACTAGCATAGATGAGGCAATTGCAGGCGACATAAGACACATTCCAACACATCCTCCTAAACCACAACGTACACTAGCCGGACAAACGACACACCAATCACAGGTCCAACCAAGCTTTAATACCAAATTGAATGAAAAGAATTATTTAGCTTACCAATCAACTAGGTAAAGGCCATGTATATATAATATATTCATAATACAATTTAGGAAAAAATATACACAAGATAAGATTCCTATAATCAAAATAATTCCTATTCTAATTTCCATATTCAAACATAACATTTTGATTTCTATATTCAACATGCATACCTTTCTTTTTTTTTATTTCTATAACATGTCATAGGCAAATGTGTTCTCTTCTCTCCAATTTGTGTTCTCTTCTCTCCAATTTGTGGTGCCAAATCTTTATGTAAACCCATGTCCACAAGATCTAGGCAAGAATTAATTCCATCCTTCGTTTTTCCTAGAATATGAAGCAATGTGCCAATGATGCCGACACACACATTCTTCTCAATGTGCATAAGATCCAAGTTATATCGAACATGCAAGTATTTCCAATATTTAAGATCAAAGAATATCGACTTCTTTTTCCAACAATTTGTAATGCCAACATCCAATGATTTTTTATTCTTCTTTCCCCATTTAGGTATAATCCCTTCAACTTTCTCAAGTATCTCCTCTCCACTTAATGATAATGGAGGCAATCCAAAATCCTGCTTACCATTAAAAGCCTTCTTTTGCTTTCAATGTGGATGGTAGCATGGAAGAAATTTCATGTGGCTTGCATATGTGTTCTTCTTAATGCATTTCAATATATGGGAATACGTTCCATCATTGCAAATTGGACACACATAATATCCCTTCACAGAACAACCACTAAAATTGCCATATGCTGGAAAGTCACTTATCGTCCACAATAATACAACCTTCAACCTAAAGTGTTGTTGTCGGTAAGCATCATAAGCTTCAACGCCCACTTCCCATAACATCTTCAAATCATCAATCAATGGTGCCAAGAAAACATCAATATCAGTACCAGGTTATTGTGGACCTGATATCAACAATGATAATATTATAAATTTTCTCTTCATACACAAACATGGTAGAAGATTGTAGGTAACCATTATGACTGGCCAACAACTATACCTATTGCTCAAGAACCCATGTGGATTTATTCCATTTGGAGAAATAGCTAGTCGAAGGTTCCTTGGCTCTACAGAGAAATCAAGCCACTTGTGGTCTACTAACTTCTATGATGGAGATTCTATTGGGTGATTTAGTTTGCCATCAAAATCTCTTTGGTGAGTGTGCCATGTCAAGTCCTTTGCTATTTGTGTTGATTGGAATATCCTTCTAAATCTCAGGATAGGCAAGAAGTACCATAAAACTTTTGCTGGCACACCCTTTCTTGTTTCAGTTGAATTCTTCTTTAACTTCCATCTTGAAGTTTTACATGTCGGACAAGAATTTGCATCTTTGTACTCCTTTCTATAGAGTATGCAATCATAGGGACATGCATATATTTTCTCGTATCCCATTCCCAATGCAGCAAAGGTCTTTCCGGCCTCGTACATGGATACTGGTATTTCATTATTGATTTGTAGTATGTCACCCAACAATGTTAGTATATCTGACAAACCCATCTGAGACAACCCACTACTAGTTTTGAAGTTAAATAGTTTAACTAATGCAGATAACTTCGTAAACTTTGTGCAGCCAAGATACAATGGCTTTTCGGCATCTTCAAGCAATTTTTTAAACTCTTCAAGATCAGTTGCACAATGATTGTATGCATCTTGAACCATTTCTATTGTTTCATGTGCATTGCCTAAGGGAGACGGTTAAATTGTTGATCAAAAGCATCTTGTGCAAATGTCATTGCCCCACTAGTGGCTGCTTCTTCTCCATGCCATATCCATTTGAAGTAACTTTGATCAATGCCATATCCTTTTGATCTTCTATCTTTGAGAATTCAAGATTTATCCATTTTGAATGAATTTTAGTTAAACCTATTATGGCAGGCCTTTTTCTAAAGTTCTTTTAAACCAATATCATAACGCATTGGTACAATAATGTTGATAAAACAAAATATATTTGGGTTTTCAATAGGTTCAAACGCAACCTCTACCAGTAACCCATACAACAAATATAACACATTCGAGTTTTCAGTAGGCTCACCCTAAACCTCTAACACCACTATGGGTTTTTAGTAGGCTCACCCCTAACCTCATCGTGTGTGTGATTGTCTACATGTATATATATATATATCAATGTGAGAGATATACCTGCTCATCAACCTATGTCGCATGCAACAACTCCTCTTCACTGCCCACAGACTCCCTGATTCACATGTACCAATTTGCTAAAGTGTCAAACATTTAATCAATAAAAGAACATAAATAATAATGAAGAAGAGTTTAAATTGAGTAAGAAGAAAAGTTTGTTTACCTATTGGCACGACGTTTGCCCATTGATAAATTCAACTTCATATAAAACAATGACATCATGATTAGCTCAAGCAATCAAGGGCACCAATTCTCTCTATAAACTTGGAGTGACAAAAATATAATCAATCAAGTCAACCAAAAAACTATCTATTTATTAAAAAAAAAGAAGTGAACCTATGATGAGTACTTATAATCTGTTATCAGAATCTTACGATTCGCAATTCGATTCGCAAAATCAATATGAATATATGGATGAATCTATTTCGGAAGCGAATCTCTAGTGAATTGCACGATTCACAATCAATTCACAATTCAATACACTTTTTACAATTCATGCAATTCTTAAAATTATCGTGTCTGACATATTTTTAACTCTTTCTTTCTCTATCTTTTTATTGAAAATGACATAATACAACTTCTAATAGCATTTAGCACCAGAATAACCAATATATATATGATTTATTGTTATTTTAGTGATCATAGAATTTTCAATAGGATCCAATCAGATTCAGTTATACCCAACATGTTTTTAACCTTTCTTCTCATTTTTTTCCTTTAAAAAATCATAATATATCTTTTAGAGATGTTTAAGATTAAAGTAATGTACACCATAAATTATCTATTGCTATTTTATTGAATTAAATATAACTGAATATTACATGAGTGAGGTCAGTTATACATTTTAAAATATTTTAGACTTTAAAATAAAAGATCCTAAATAATATTTTCTTATGATTTGGTCATTGTTACTTGGAAAAATACATATGCTTATTGTCCAAATATTAATATCATTGTCAAATTATTATTACTTCGGAAATTGAGATTTTGTCTTTAGTTTATATTAAGAATGATTGATAAGAAATATCTAAAAAAGGAAAAAGGTAAGATTGTGATCTTACATAAGAACCTTTGTTAACTTCTTACCTATTAAATTACATGATCATCATTCAAAATAACATTTTCATTGATTTAAGTCTAAATATTTCATATTTATAAGATATACTTAACATTCAAGTGTGTAAATATATTTTTTTAAGTAATTTAGAAAAAATGACCGAATCTTTATGATTCACGATTCGATTCAATTCGCGACTCAGTAAGAGACCATTTTAATTCACGATTCGAATCCCAATTTAACAACTATATAACCAATGTGATAAAGAATATGGATTGCTATTGTGCACCATAAAAGAAATGAAGCTATGTTTGGTATTTTGGAGGTGTTTGGCAATAGGCTTTTTTGGCTTTTTGGGCTAAAATAACACTAAAAGACAAAATAGGCTAAAATGGTCAATAAGACAAAATCTCACATCAAACGCATAATCATTTCACTTTTTTTCTCACAAACATTACATCCAACTACAAAAAAATCCAACCATCTTCCCAAACACAACTATTTTAGTCTACTAAAATAGCCAAAAACTAAAATAGCCAACTTCCCAAACACCCCATTACTACTAATTTCTACTTTGACATATATGCAGCAAAGAAGAGTTGAGTTTTTGGGTTTTGAATGGGAAGGATTTGTAGTGTGGCAATGTTTTTGTCTATTTTTATTTTGATGTTATCAACGTTATATGGAGATATGGTGAGGTTTTTCTCCTTTTGCAAACCCAGATGCACAAATGAGAAACCATTTACTTAAAAATTTGATCTTTTTATTTACTTTTAGATTATTGAAAGAGGGCTGTTCTTGGTGGCTGAGTAACTGAACAAAAAGGAAGAAGTCTAGATTTTGAACTTGACTTTCCACCCAAACTGATACTACTGACAGCTCAAACAAATTCACATACACATGTAACAAAACAATTCTCGTTACCATCCATTTGATTTTTGAGAAAATATAGGCAAACCATTGAAATCAATAGCATTAAGGGTGTGAAAGAAATAAAAATGATGACAGATAAACCAAAGCCTAAAGTAGAATTGCTTCAGCTTATGCAATCTGAAATCACATGGCCTTGTCAGCCAACCAAGTGTGGAGATGGGACAAAAACAGCTTCTAAATAATTTACTATTCCTTTTAAGTTATTGTAAAGTAATCATATTGCTGGAAGAGGACGTCTATGCAGGGGCTGTGTGCTGCCAGCAAACAAGATTGGGAAAAAGGACAAGTTTCTTTCTTTCATTTTCTAAGTGATTGACAAATAAATGGGTCTCAAAAATAGTTTTTGAGTTATGGATCTTGTATTAAATTCTCATTCATGAGGTAAATATGGCCTATATATACATTAAATTAGATCCAACGAACTTTATCTCAAGTTAGGGTCTTAACACACAAAACCAACACAAAACCAAAATTGTAGAGCATAGAATTTTGCTATGACAATTTAGTAAGCATCAATCAGTCGGGATTTTCTAAAATTAAATACAAATTCTTTCACTCTGAAAATTTTATCCAATGTACTAGACTTACATGGGAAAAACACATAAAAATTTACCAATTTTCTGAGAAGAGAAACTATTCTAAAAAATACAAAATCGTAGCATTTTCACACAGAAAATCTGCACAGCACCCAATCCGAATGCCAATCAGTCCAAGAATTTTATAGAATTCATCTGTAAGAGTTTTGATCTGAAATTTTTAATAAGTTTATTATACTCATATATGAACCTTGTATAAAAACTTCATAAGCTTCTTAGTTATGAGACTATTTTTAAAAATTCATAAAGGTAAGATCTCTAATTCAAGAGATACAAATTGAAATTTCAGATCATCATAAACTAAAAGTTTTGTTTCAATCATCATGAACTATTCTACAAATGATCTTTTAAAATTAAAACAACTACTCACCACATGGTCCCTTAAACCATTCAATTAATTTGTGAAATGATTTAAAACTAAATTTCGGGGTCATTACAATTTGATTCAATTGACATTGTAGGTACAATGTGAATCTACAAGAATAAAAAAGGTTGGGGGGAGAAGGGCTGCCCAACCAGAAACCAATAATGGAGTTATTCTGAAATATTATTTACATGTTTAACAAATCATAGCATAGTCTAACCACATGATCAAGCTACAAATTCATTGCTCACAAAGTGATGATAGAATTAAACTGCATCAACTTTCATTAATGTAATATATTCACTAAGAACAATATTAACTTCCCAAGACAAAATATTGAAAAAATACTTGAAGGGATAGCTTTCCAAATTTTGTGGGATACTCTCAAAAAGGGCTAGCCCATTCCAATGCAGCACATTAATAACTATGTCCAAACAAATATGTGTGAATACATGTCAGTCACTGTCATGAAAATTTACTGAGGTCATAAGCTGGGAAAAACATGTGGTATGCAAGAAAAGCAACAGATTGAGAAAATCAAAAGGACATATCTCAATATTCAGGTTATTCAAAATGATGGAAAGTAGGAGATTAATGTGTTACTTTTATTGAGGTCAGTTTTTTATTTGTTTTCTAAAATTTTTGAGCCAGGGTTATTTTCAATATTTATGGATTTTCTACACATGGGCTTTATTGATCACACATGGATCATACTTTGGATCAAGTCATGTTATTGGGTTTTAATATATGGTTTTTAGCAGTAAAAATCTAAAGTTCCAAACTTTAAAATCAAAATCCTCTTACAGCCACCAAAACATGTCTTGTTACCTCAACTCCTCCATATCATTACCATGCATACTTCCTGCCCACTAGCCACAAAAATGGGATTACAATAACCCTCTAAAAAGTGTATTCCTACTGCTTCCATATATCCATTTTGGCACCAAAACTCATAGAAGAGTTTTCCTCACACTTGTCGACATCAACCTTCCTTTAACACCTTGGCATTCAAGTTTGTATCGAATGAAAAAAATAAAAGCTAGAGACAATTACCAAAAAAATCCTCAGATTTGACCCATTATAACAAAATAAACCTTGAATTTTTAATTTTGTCAATTTAAACCTTAATCTGTTGATTTGTTTTCAATATAAACAATTTGCCTATTTTTGTTAACTAAAATCGACGAAAAGAATAGTATTTTAATTATTAAACTCAATATGAGTATATATAAAATGTCTAAAATACCCATTTTCATTAAGTTTAATGACTAAAATACTCGTTTTTCCATCAATTTTACTTAATAGAAAAATGGTTCAGATTGAAAATAAATCAAAAGTTGAGGGCTTAAATTAACAAAATTAAAAAGTCAGGGTTTATTTTGTTACAATGGTCAAACCTTGAGGTTTTTTTTGTAATTTCCCCTAAAAACTAATATAGAAGAAGAAGAAGAAGCAAAAATATAATATAGGATCTTACTTCTCAATCTCCTCAAATTTCAAGTACTCCAAAGCCCATTGCAAGAGGCATATTCGAGAAATTTTCAAGTCCCACCCTGTCATGCGTACATTCAAAATGTGTATTATGAACTAAATATGCAAGTACTGAAAGAAGAAAAAAAAATTAAAACATCAATAAAAAGTAAATCTTAAAATAAGTATCAACAAAAAACAAATTTTAATTTTAGCTGTGTCTCTGTCATGGACCTAGCCAAATAGCTAATGCCCTAAGAGCCCTATTATATAAAAAGGAAGGATATGTTCTTCCAAAACTTCCAATCTGAGTAAACCTCTTAAACACCAAAGCTGATTAAACAACCATATCCAGCTTACCAGCAACCATCCAAGTACTCTTACTCAAGCTCCAGAATGCAGAGCAGGATTTTATTGATATTGGAATTACAACTTTAACAAGTAACAGAAATTTCTATTATTCAAGATTCTGACTTTAAACTCACAAAGTAACAGTCAGTTTAGAAGTCTAATGACATCGAAACAGATAAAAAAAAATATCCTCAACAAGTAGTTCACCTTAAATTCCATGCTAATTATAAAAATAAAAATAAAAAGGAGCAATTACAAGCAGCCCAAAGTTGGAGATTACAATACCAGCAATTCAGAAAGCAATAATCAAACTTTTAACACAATGTTCTACGATTCTGAAACTAAGAATAATTAAACAATTGTAACATTGCCATTCACAATAACAAGGACAACTCGATTCATGAGCAAAATACGAAGAATTTTGAGTAAATGAATCTATACAGTCCTTAATCTATAGCCCTTTAATTGAATCTAGAGAGAGATAGAAATCGAGCCAAGAGAAGGAAACCAAGCCGTAACCCGTAACCCTAGCAAGAAAAACTAAAAAATCTCCTCGTTTTGTTGAATCGATTGATAAAATAGAGAGTTAGAAATCGAAAAAGAGAGATAAAACGCTTACCGTGAATATATCGAAATCTTCTACTCGAATTGGGGATGGAGAGAGTTAAACGACTACGTGATTTTCATCAATCAACCCACCATTGTTGCAAGAAGTCGTGGAGTAGAGAGTCGACAGTCTGAGTCGAGTAGAATCTATCAAAAAAATGTGATGGATAAGAATTAAACAATATATCTCGCGTCGTTTGGGAAGTGGATTGGTTTTTAATTTTTTTGCTTATTTTAGTTTGGGCTAAAATTTTTGATTTGGGAAAGTTTTTTTGATTTTTTTTTTTTTTTAGTAAGGGAAGAGTGTAATGATTATAGATTGGATGTGATGTTTTGTTTGTTGTGACTAAAATAGTCTATTTTGTTTTTTGTGGCTATTTTAGCCCCAAACCAAGTTCCCAAACAATGCCTTTGGTTTGAGTTTTCTGGATTAAATTTTTTGAAAATTAATTTTTTTAGTTTTCGTGTTTTTTTATTTTTAGTGAATATTTTTTAAATTTTAAATATTTTTTTACTTTTTTAGATGCACCTTACTTAGATGTATCTAAAAAGTAAAAAATTTGTGAAAAAATATTTTAAAAAATTAATAAATACATAAAAATATAAAAAATATACTGAATTCTTGTATTTTTTTATATTTTTGATATTTAGTGAATTTTTAAAAGATTTTTTTTACAATTTTTAACTTTTTAGGTGTATTTATGTTAGGTGTGTTTAAAAAGTAAAAAAAATTGCTTAAAATATTAAAAAAATTTAGTAAAAACAAAAAAAATATAGAAAATAAGAATGTAAAATTTTCTGAAAAGTGTTTTTTGAAAAGGGAAAACAAGCAAGGTTACTTTTCAAAACAATATGTTGTACACAAAAATATAAAAAATATATTGAATTTATATATATATATATTGCATTTTTCGTATCTAGTAAATTTTTTAAAGATTTTTTTCACAAATATTATATTTTTTAAGTCTATTTATATAAGGTGTGTTTAAAAATTTTAAAAAATTAAATTTTTTTTAAAAAATCAATAAAAACAAAAAAATATAGAAAATAAGAAAGTATAATTTTCTGAAAAATATTTTCAAAAAACTAGAAACAAACATGGTGAATAATTTTAATTTTTTAAGTCATAATTAAAAAAATATATCATAATTAAATAAGGTATAACTAAAAAATTTATGAATCATTACTAAAATAATATTATAATTAATGAAAAAAATTAATCATAATTAAAAAAGAAAATGATGGAACTATGATGCATATGATACACCATTTTTAAGCAGTGTATATTAAAATTTCTCTAAAAAAATAAACATTATATTTTCAATTATATGTTTCATAAAAACTGAGATTAAAAAAGGAAATTGATTTTTTTGACTTTCTTAAAAAATAGAAAAGAGTAATATTTTTAATCACCCTTTGATATAAACTGAGATCTTTTTATATCTTTTTATTTGTATGGGTTGTTGTTTGGTGAAAGATCAATTGATTTATGATTAATTGATGCGTCGACGGTGATAAAGCAAGGGCAAGAGAGAGTGGAGAGTTTGAGGGAGAGAAGAGAGGAGAGCATAAAAGAGAGCGAAGAATCTCACAAAAGGAGAGAGAGAGCGTGGGGTCTTCATTCATTGTGCCAAGCCAGGTCATTTTGGGGGTCGGGAATTGTTTTTGTGTGAATGAATCATTTATTAAAAAAATTTACATAAATAAATCACATTTATTTTGAGTATGATTTATATCATATCAATTTTGAATGGAAAAGATTTTCCTCCAACTCTTTGTGTATCTCAAGTAATGTAACAATTTATAATTAGCCACTTGTTACTCAAATCAATAACTATTTAATTCCTTAGCAATGTTGTTGTGCTTCCCCTTAATGTTAGAACCATGTGTGTAGGAATCCTAAATATTTTAGCTGACTTATGTATTTTCTTTAATTTAAATCTTTTTTCTAAAAGTATATTCTTTGACTTTTTAATAGAATTTTATATTTGGTCAATTAACTATTACTGATTGTTTGTGGAGTACAATTACAGCAAAATTCATCCTTTTAAAATAAATAAATACTATATAAATAAATAAATAAAAATAGATTATTTCAATTGAAATAAGTCATCCAAAATAATTTATTTAACTTTTTATCTTCTTAAAATCATTTACCATCACATTCTTGCGACCATAATAAATCAATTATTCAAGAAAAATAATTTGTCCAATAATTATAATGTAAAGGTGAGTTGAAAAAATGGTCCCTATGGGACTGTGTCACTTTTTCTTTTCTTTTTTTTTTTTTTTTTTTTTTTTTTTGATCAGGCAAAATAGCAGAACAACTACATAGAAATGGAAGATAAGCACCTAACAAGTCCCATAAGTGGTTGGGCAACCCAATTAGGGGTTAAAACATTTCGAAAAAAAGCAGAAGCAACCCAATGGGCAGCCCTATTGCTGTTTCTAGGACACCATCGAAAGACCCACTGCTTGTGCGAGGCCATCGATCAAAAAAGCAGTAGCAACCCAATTAGGGACTGTGTCACTTTAATTCTTAACTTTTTAATTGTGATACATTTGATCCTGAATTTCGAATCTTATTTTAAAAAATGATAATTGAAGATACCATTGCTCAATTTCAAGGGCAAAATCGTCAATTTGATAAAATATAAACTAATTTAACAAAAATAAATGTCAAAAAAATATGTTTGAATTTTTAAAAATTATTTCTACTCACTAAAGATAAAATTATGTAAAATTGATAAATCTTTTACACATTTATTTATTTATTTTACCAAATTAATTTTTATTATGTGTTTGGATTATGATCATGTAATGGTGGTTGTTTTTATTTTCATTAAATTAGTTTATATTTTTTCAAAAATCAAATATAGCAACAACTTTGATATTATTATTAAATCAATCCATTACATCAAAAAATCTAAAAATAAATGTATTTCATATATTAAATATATCAATTACACATTAAAAGCCTAACAACCACCCACTACATGATCATCATCCAAACACATAATAAAATTAATTTCGTAAAAATAAATAAATAAATGTATAAAAGATTTATTAATTTTACATAATTTTATCTTTGGTGGGTAGAAAAAAAATTAAAAATTCAAAAATATTTTTTTGATATTTATTTTTATCAAATTAGTTTATATTTATCAAATTGACGACTTTGTCCTTGAAATTGAGTAATATTATCTTTAATTGTCCTTATTTGAAATAAAATTCAAAATTCAAAATCAAATGTATCACAATTAAAAAATAAATAACCAAAATGACACGAATCTCAAACTATAAAAACTATTAATATAATTCACCGTAACAAAAAAATATTACATTAGAATTTATTTATTTACTATTGGAAATAGTACACTAGAATCAAGAGGTTATATACCACCTCGGTTTTTGTTTCACAGGAAATGGAATTGGTACCAAAGTAATACGTAGAGAACTATAAGATTTTACCCAATGTATATCATGATATATTGAAGTAAATTAACTTTATTATATTTAAATTGGTTTCATAATCTAGAGACGATAAAAATAAAATTAAATTAAAAATTAAAAAATTGGAAAAAAATTTAAAAGGAGTAGAATTTTTTTTTGAAAATTGAGTTTCATAATAACAAAAAATACACCACGTAATTTTTCAACCGGAGTAAAAATAAATACATTAAAGATTTTACAAACCCAAGTCTACTAAAATTATTTTAGAAAGTTATAGAATATAATTTTAGACAAAGATTTAAATTAATAAAAGATTATATAAGTTACCGAAAATAATTAGAATTATTAAATAAATCGTTGACCAACAAAAATCTATTAAAAAATTGAATAGATCAATTATAAAATATCACATCGCTTGAGACGTAAGAGTTCCTCCATAATGGATTGGAGGAAAACCTTCTCATTTTAAATTTATGCCATACATCTCAATTTTGAGATTACTTTTAAAGTACAAACCTTCTCCATTTTAAATTTATATCATATACCTCAATTTTGAGATAATTTTTAAGATACAAATTCTAGTACATATTACCCTCACTATCATATAACCCAACACCCTCATAAGTGGCTATAATAATAGTCAAAAAGTTTTAAAAAAACCTACTACAAATTGTCATATTACTTTTATGGAAAAAGATTGTCTCCAGTCCACCTTGTGGACCAGACGGTATTGTTGGACCTATGGGACCCATCATAGGTCTCATTTCGTTAATTTGAACCGTTCAATGTGTAAAACTCTTCGAGTAGTTTGTCCCTGCAAAAAATCACATTAATCGAATATTGATATTTTCTTAATCAGATCGTATTTTTGTTAATGGTAAGTAAGATTTTAAAATAAATTATCAATAAAAATGTATTCTGATCAAGGGTTTATTGATATCCGATTATCGAGATTTTTTTGTACAAATGAAATACTCAATAAACTCTACATATTGAATGGCTCGAATCATCAAAATGGGACCCATTGTGAGCCCCATGGACTCAATTGTACTATCCAATTAGGAGTGTAAAAATAGCTCGAGGCCTGTGAGCGGCTCAAAGCCTACCCGCGGCCCGAGGTGGTCCCGTCCCAATTAGGCTCTAACCCAAACCCAACCCGAGACCTTGAGCCTAGGTCTGCGCCGTCAATTTGAAATCTAGTCCGACCCGTAAGAATTTTTTTTTTCCTACAGCCGGCTCGACCCAGCCCAGTCGCCCCCTCCCTTTCTGCCAAATTGATTGCCTGCCAACAGTCAAATTTCAAACAAAAAAAGGCTGCAACTTGAAACGATAAAAAAAAAATTATATATATATAAGTTATTTCATTGCCTAGAGACTGATGTCTACGTTACCTGCCCCCTGCCATGGCAATGATTCAATGAATGGAAAAAAAATAAAACAAAATAAATGTCTGCAGGAGTAGACTAAAAGTAATGCAGGAGTAGACTAAAAGTAAATAAAATAATAATATAAATAAAATAACAATTTAACGGCCACATGACCATTTAACACAACAGCTCAATTTTATTTTATTTTTTAATTTACAAATTGATCTCTAACCTTACAAATTCCTATAAATATTTCTCCTCTTTCAAAACAAATCTCACAAACAATTCTCTCTCTCAAACTAACAAAAAAAATTTTTTATCAAAAGAAATTAATTTTTGTATTACATTCGCTAGTCGATAACATTAATTAGTTTAATTAAATTTATTAACCACTCATTTTTTTACATTAATTATTTCTGAACATATGTTAATTATTATTGTTTACTCATTATTGTTACTCATTATTTAAATTAATTGTTAGTTCTTATATATTATTTTACTTACATTACTACAGATCTTAATATTCCTAATGTTTATGTCGATATTAATGCATATACTACACAACATGAATCTTTTAATTCTCCTTCTACTATCCCTTTTCCAACAGTTGGATCATCATCTAGGGGCACAACTAGTGGTGTTTAGAAACATTTTGAAAAAAGGGCAAATTACCTACACCTCCCTTAAGGTTTAGCTAAATTAAAGATTTCCCCTGAGATTTCAGAAATTATATCTCGCCCCCCGAGATTTATGTACGCATAACAATTTAACCCTTATCGTTAACTAAACGTTAAGAATAGTTAAATGACATCACCAAAATATAAATTAATGGACGATATGGCCCCTGCTAAAATCCCTTTGATAAATCAACAAAATTTACAAAAGAATTAGTTAGATAAAAAAAAAATTAAGTTTTTGGAACCATGTTTGATTTGTTGTTTAGAAAAAAAAAATTCAGAATTTAAAAAAAAAAATAAAAACTAATTTAATAAAAATAAATATGAAAAAATATATATAATTTGTAAAAATTATTTCTAACCACTCAAAAGATAAAATTATATAAAAAATAATAAATATTTTTTTAGTTTTTATTTCTTAACCAAATTAATTTATAATTTTTTTTAAAAAATTATAAATAAATTTCTAAAAATCAAACCAAACATATTCTAAGAATTTTTTGACAAGCCATTTCTTGTATTTTTAACTTATTTAATTATTTGTTAATTTTATGATATTTTCACCATCTGACACTACAACATATAAGAGTTTTAGAGATCAATTTTTTTGATCTCTAAAAGTGAAAATTTTGTTGCAAAAGATATTTAGGGATTAATTTCTATCGTCGTGAGAACAGTCCCTAAAAGGTCGCCCTGAAAAGTCAAAAATAAGACTTTTAGCGATAAAATTTCAAAAATGTCAATAATAAATAGACTTTTAGGAACAAAATAATTTGGTCTCAAAATGATTTATTTTTTTAGAGAAAAAATTTGATACCAAAAAGATAATAATTAATCACTAATTTTCAATTTTCGTTGCTAAAAATATAATAACGACACTTTTCACAACAAAACTATTTGGTCCCCTAAAAATAATTTTGGTCTCTAAATTTTGGTCTCCAAAACCTTAATTTTTTGTAGTGTGATAAGTGTTTTTTCCATTTTAATTTTGCATTTTAAAAATGATAATTTAGCTAAACCTCAAGGGGGAATCTGTAATTTAGCTAAACCTCAAGGGGGTGTAGGTAATTTGCCCTTATTTGTCAAAATGGCATTTTACCCAATTTATGATATCCGTTAACAACGTTTATTGCGATGGGGCGGGATGTAATTTTTGAAACTTCAGGAGGAATCTGTAATTTCATTAAACCTCAAGGGAGGTGTAGGTAATTTTCCCTTTGAAAAAATATCTATAAATAATTTTGATGGTACAATTACATTTAAAGCAAAATGTAAATATTGTGCACATTTACTGCATGTTACATCTATGGAAGAGTTTGTTTAACATCTGATCTGTGATCAAATAATGGTTTAGAATATCAATGTATCACTGCACATTTTATTGATAATGACTAGAAATTAAATAAAAGAATTATTTCATTTAGATTAGTTGAACTTCCATATATTAGTCATTCGTTTGGTGTAGAAATAAGAAATGAATTATATGAGTAGACTTTGCAAAATAAAATATTTACCATTAGTTTAGATAATGCAACATATTACAATCAAATTGTAGTCCATTTAAAATCAATTTTAGAATTACTTGTTGATGGTGATTTATTTCATAGTGATTTATTTCATCAAAAGTGGGTCTTAAACTCAATACATATAAAGCCCTAGGCTAGTACAAAATTAAATACAAAATACAACACTGAGCCTTCAGCTCCAATGTGTGACACCCGAATGTTTTAAATTTAACATTACGATAAAATAAATAAATAAATAAATAATAATAATAATAATAATAAAAGAAGTATATATATATTCGTGTAGTGATAATAATAATAATAAATAAATGATAATAAATAAATGCATAATTTAGGAGATTGGGAATTTTATGGTTAAAGAAATACGTTGTGAAATATTATACATTAAATATTTTAGTAAGTAGTAAGTGGTGATTTATAGTTGAGTAGTGAGGTTTTTAGACATGAACCTAAATTATTATTATACGGAGTCATCTTGAATTACCAAAGAAGGTAATAACTCTTAAATTAAAAAAATGGTCAAAAACATGTCTAAGTTAGATGGATTAGTCATAGTCATGGGATTCAAACATTCAAACCAGTTAATAAATAATATGGATAAGGGCGGACTCAGTCAAAGTTTTGGAAATTTCCGAGGCTGGCCACCCACGATTCACCTCCTATAAATAGTAGAATAGTGAGTTAAGGCAGCGGTAAGAAAAAAAAAAGTATAAGAGATGACGCACGAGTGTTGGTGAAAAGAAAGGACAAAGGAATTAATTTTAGGTGAGTTATATTATACCTTGAGTTACCAAAATGTATTTTACTTATGTTTTGACTTACCAAAATCTGTTTTACACAAGTTATGTTTTATTAGTATATTAATAAAAGTTATGTTTTATAAAGATTTCAGTTACGTGGT
The DNA here is from genome assembly GCA_025200525.1 of Camellia lanceoleosa. Taxonomy (NCBI): domain Eukaryota; kingdom Viridiplantae; phylum Streptophyta; class Magnoliopsida; order Ericales; family Theaceae; genus Camellia; species Camellia lanceoleosa. Next base: position 49,876,047 of record CM045759.1, read on the forward strand.
TTTATGTTCTGAACCATATTTGTTTAAAAGGAAACACATGGATATGTTTGGTTATATTTTAAAGAATATTTGGTTATGACCTTATATGAAAATATGTTTTGTGAATACCACCACGGGAGTCCCATGCCTTGGGGGACTTAAATAACCATTGGCTTAGTGATTGACCACTCTGTGGTCCAGTGTTTGTTGTGGATCCATTGACCAGTGTAGTGCTTGTCACTTAGTGATGTACCGTGGTTATAGTGATTATTTCAGTTTCTGGCACTTAATTAATTTGTGAATTCAACTCAACTCAATTTATAATGTTTTAGCTTACATAAATATCCATGACCATTTTGTGCCCCTCATAGTATAATATTTCTCACTCTGCTATGTGCTTATAGCTGTTACCCCTTTCAGGTGACGAGGTTTAGCGGGATCAAGATGGAAAATGAATCGCTATGTTATTTTGTTTTTTATCTTTTATTATTAAACTCTTGTAATACAGTGAAGCTCAAATGACTATGTTTTATCACCTTTTAAATAAACAGTTGGTGCCCAGTTATTTATTTTAATTTATTTAATTTATCCGCTTGCGCTGTGACTACAGAATTATCCGAATTATTTTATTTTTTTTATCTTGTTACAACATTGAACCTTTGGGTACCAAGTTTGGGTCGTGACACAATGTCCTCCCAAGCTAAGTCCTTGGTGGAGATATATCACTAGCACCTGAAAATGGTTTCCCACATAGGGTGAGCCAAAGCTCAATAGAAATACTACTACACAATGTATAAATCTTAACAAAGCCATAAGGTTTTTATGCATATGTAATGCCAGTGCCAAAACATTTTACATTTCTTTCCAAAACCATGACATGCCAAGTTTATATCACAATTCTCGAATTATGTCCTTTACAATAGAAAACAATGGGGATTCTTAAATTGTTACAACCTTTCACGGATATTTCATCCGCGGAAAACCGTCAAACGGCACCCATGTAAACGTATTCTTTACAAGCGCTACTATTTCCATTTTATGGATATTTCTTCCGTAGGAACCGACACTCACGTATACATGCGTTTTTCGGGACTTTCACCATGGACACACAAGCCAACTTATTTTGGTGATATAGACTTCTTTCCAACGTTTACTCCTTTTTCTCAAAATTATATACATTTTCAATGTATTAAACGAGCAACAATGTTCAATGCATATGGATGAGAAATTAGTTTTAGTTCACCTAATTCTCATACAATTTCTACAACACTCATAGTTATTCTCCACCGATAGCCCAAAATAGATATCTCTAAAAAAGTAAATAAATTTCATTAAAGATACACTTTTCCAAAATCTCAAAATGAGAGTGATAATACATATCCAACTCCGCTATCATCATCAACATTATTTCAATTCCATAATTCTCAACATCAATTCCATTTTCTCTTTACAATCTCAAACATTCACATTTTTAGGGTAAAATCCCTTTCTCTTTGAAAATCAATTTCAATGTAGAAAATACCTCATTTCAACATATATCAACTTCACTTTCATACTTACAAACTTTTCTAAGAGACCATTTGAAAAACCCTCTTTTTTTATTTTTGATTTCAAACGCTAGGTTTTACCAAAAACCCTCAAACCACTATAATCTTTTGAAATAGCAAATAACTAAGGTAAAACTTATACAAGAGTGTGGAGAATCCCTACCTCAAGCTTAGAAGAGGAAGAAGGAAGAAAAGACTAAAAGTTGACGTGACGAAACAACAATTTGCTCTGATCAAAACGAAGCTCTCGATAAGCTCTACACTTAATCTCAAAGGAGTAAGGTGAGAAGATACTTCTAAGTAAGTAGATCTGAAGATCTTTGACCGAAAAAAGTGAGTTTAGAAAGAGAGAAGAGTGGCTCACGGTTTAAAGAGGGAAATGAGAAGATAAAGTGAAGAAAATGGTAAGTGAGGGTCCTATTTATAGTGCTAGGTTAAAGTGAAATAAAGTCCCAAAGTCATTCCAAAAGAACGAGTCAAAATCCCCAAGAAGTAGGGTCCAAAACCAAACTAAAATCTGGAAAAAAAAACTCATAGGGGTCGACCCTTGTGTCGGTGGTGTCGACCCTTCAGGAAGAATTGACAAAAAGACAATGCTGGCAGCACACAAGGTGTCGACCCTTAGATCCAAGGTGTTGACCCTTGGATCCATAGTGTCAACACTAAATTTCAGTAACTAAACCTAGATTCTGCAGTAGACAAGGGTAAATTCTTTTCAGACTAGTGTCGACCCTTGAGGCCAACAACAAAAGACAAGTGTCAACACCACCAAGGCTGGTGTCAACCCTAAATTTCAGTAGCTATTCTAAGAACATAACAGTAAGATGGTGTCAACACCTCCAAGACTGGTGTTGACCCTTGGAGCAGAACAAGGCAAGGAAAAGAAGGTAGTGTCGACACCAACAATGATGGTGTCGACCCCTAAAGCCAAAACCAAACATGAAAAAAAGGGAACGAACATCACGAATATGATTTCCCGGATTCAAAAGTAATAAATGGGTCGGGTCTAAATCAGGATTGCTATATTTCTGGTTCTCAGTACAATTCACCATTTAATTCAAAACAAAGAAACTTTAACCGAATTAAATTTTCAAATTTTAAATAATTAAATGTTCAAATTCATAAATCAAGGCTTTAGTCCTCGTGCCTTTCTTGAATCACAAATTGACCCCAAATTAGTACCATTATATATATACACATGTACTAATTCTCTTAAATATATACTTTGTACATGAGATCTTTGTAGAATATTTAATTGTACATTAAATAGATCATCTTTGTCCCTTCAAAATCTAGGATGACCGGCCACCCCTTTACCCGTAGGATACTATTTGGATCCTGTAGGATATATCTATTACCAAAAATCCCCTAAATCATGGATGGAATAGTAATCAAGGTACAATATAAGATTTGCTATATATATATATATATATATGTACTTGTAACTAGAAGTGTTTAATTAGTCCTAAACCTAACTAAATTTTAATTAAGTATATAATTAAGGTACTAATCATCCTTCATTCCATTACATTAAAACTTGTGGTGGCCGAATAATTAGGCGAGGATAAGGGAGGTATATTTTAGAAGCTGCACGCTAGACGGCATATTTCCCACAAGAATATGGGGCCGAATAGGATAGATAGGCCGTACTTGGACCCCTCCCTAGAGCCGAATATAAGAAGAAATAATTATTAAAAAAAAAAGCAGGCCCAGGCCCCGAGGCCCAGAGAATGGATATAAATACAAGAGCTTCAGATTTGTAAAGGTATGTAAGAATCACTTCTAAAAACTTAGCAAACAAGTTTTCTTGAGCAGAGGAACTGACTTGCCGTTGAGTGCTAATTCCTAGATCCCGACCGGAGTGTTCTTATCTTTTCAGGTGACTAGCTGAGGATCATTGGCGTCTTTCAGGATTTAAAGAGTATTTCCAAACCCGTTCACCACAATTGGCGCCGTCTGTGGGAAATACTCAAACACATCCATGGAAGGCGTGACCGAAGATCCCCCGATAGCCACCAACGAGATAACGCAGGAAGACGACCTCACCCCAGCTAACATGCTCGGAAAAGAAACCATCCCAAGACGACGCTACGAACTTCGATTCACCAACAACTTCAAAGACAAGAAACAATGCAGGCTATCATAGAACAAGCAAAGCAGAATGAACATAGGCTCGAGAACATGATCGCTGAGAACGAGCGACTCCGTCAAGATTTGGCCCTGGAGGTAGCAAAGTCTAGAGAGGCCATGCGCCAGGAACCAGAGCGACCCCCGAGGGCAGACGGACAAAGACCTCGGGCTCGCCCGAAGGATACCGATAGCAGCTCCAACTCATCATCCACGGAGCTCGACACAAGGGGACGCTCCGAGACCTCCAGCTCCTCCGGAAAAGATCTGAGAACGAGGAACAAACGAAGGAGAAGCTGCTCACGCGAGGAAGACCAGCATGATCCTTTTGTTCGGCGGATCGCAAGGGCGTCCCTACCTAAGAAATTCAAAGCTCCCTCGTTCACTCTATACGACGGAAAATCAGACCCCACTGATCATATCCGTCATTACAAACAGGCCATGACGCTGCACGCAGACAATGAAGCCCTCATGTGTCGAATATTCCCTAGCAGCCTAGGTCCACTAGCCGTTAGATGGTATTACAAGTTGGAGCCAGCTTCGATTAAAAGCTTCCGACAGTTGCAGAAATCCTTCAGGGCCAGGTTCATCACCAACGAGGTACAACCGAAACAGGCCGACTCTCCGGGCTATGCAGATCCATCCAGAGAAACGCCAGAGCGCATTTCCGGACGATATTGGGAATGCTTCAACCTCGTTGACGACGCCTGCAACGACTCCATGGCCATCACCGCCTTCAAAATGGGTTTACATCCGACGATTGCTCGCGGTTCCTCGACGTAAGGCCCCCAAAACAGTCTGGGCATTGATGAAAAAAGTTGAAGAATATTGTAAAGTCGAAGATGACGCCCTGAGGATAAAAGCCGGACAAACCCCCACCAAAACGGCCTTCCCCGAAACCGCTTGACCAATAAGTTCCGTGCCGCCCTCGAGCCCTGAGAACCGACAACCACAGCGGGATAAAGGCGAGACTCTCACGATCATCGCGATCCCCATCGAATCTAATGAACAACTACAAGTCGACAGCAGACGCTCGAGGCGAACAGATAAGAAATATACGGAGTTGACAGAGCCGATCGCGGCAATAATGACCAAAGTCCAGCACCTTCCATTTTTCAAGTGGCCGGCGAAGATGGTGGGGCCTCCTGACACACGGAGGAGGGACAGACGATGCGAATACCACAAAGATCACGGCCACGAAACCGAGAGTTGTTATGCGCTAAAGGATCATCTTGAGGAACTCGCGCAAGATGGTCGATTGCAGCAATACGTGAGCAAGGGAAGGCCAACCAAAGCTCTAGCCTTGAGGCAGGATTCACCTCCGCTAGGCGTGATCCACGTAATCTACGCCAAAGATCTCCGATGCAGCATACCGCCCCGATGACTCGATCCCCCGAAAACATAACACGTCGACCGGCCGGCCCAAAGAAGCTCCGACAATTAAGTTCGATGACTCCGACCTCGCCGGAACAGCGGCTAGCCACGTCGATCCTTTGGTCGTCAAATTACGCGTATGACAGTTCGGCATTGAACGCATTCTCATAGATCCAGGAAGCCTTCGGAAATCCTGTTTTACAGAACTTTTGTTGAACTCGGCCTCAACGAATCAGACCTATCACCGTCGTCTCAAGCGCTAATCGGCTTCAACGCGAATCCCGAGTATCCGTTGGGGAGGGTCGTGCTACCTGTTCGAGCGGGTTCAAAAACAGTTGACGTGGATTTCTTGGTTGTAAAGCTTCCGTCGCCATATAATGCCATCATGGGGCGCCCCTGGTTGCATGTCATGAAGGCCGTCCCAAGCACCTACCATCAGCTTATGCGCTTCCCAACAGCCCGTGGCATTGAGGAGATCCGCGGCTCACCGCAGTCTGCGCGTACGTAGACTATGAACATACACTCCATTCACGGACCAGAATAGAGTGTATGTTCCCTGTTTGTACTGGTCCGATGTTTGTACTGGTCCCACGTTTTAATGAAAATTGATTCCCTCTGTCGTTTTCCTTCAAGCCCCTTCGCGGATATCACAACCAGAATAAGTCTCCGGATTCGGAGCCCCCTTTGGTGCATGACACCTTAGGGCCGAATAAGTCTCCGGATTCGGAGCCCCCTTTGGTGCATGATACCTTAGGGCCGAATAAGTCTCCGGATTCGGAGCGCCCTTTGTGGATATCACGATTGGCCAAATCAAGTCTCCGGATTCGGAGCGCCCTTCGTGGATATCACGATTGGCCGAATAAGTCTCCGGATTCGGAGCCCCCTTTGGTGCATGACACCTTAGGGCCGAATAAGTCTCCGGATTTGGAGCGCCCTTCGTGGATATCACGATTGGCCAAATCAAGTCTCCGGATTCGGAGCCCCCTTTGGTGCAAGACACCTTAGGGCCGAATAAGTCTCCGGATTCGGAGTCCCCTTTGGTGCATGACACCTTAGGGCCGAATAAGTCTCCGGATTCGGAGCGCCCTTCGTGGATATCACGATTGGCCAAATCAAGTCTCCGGATTCGGAGCCCCCTTTGGTGCAAGACACCTTAGGGCCGAATAAGTCTCCGGATTCGGAGCCCCCTTTGGTGCATGACACCTTAGGGCCGAATAAGTCTCCGGATTCGGAGCGCCCTTCGTGGATATCACGATTGGCCAAATCAAGTCTCCGGATTCGGAGCCCCCTTTGGTGCAAGACACCTTAGGGCCGAATAAGTCTCCGGATTCGGAGCCCCCTTTGGTGCATGACACTTTAGGGCCGAATAAGTCTCCGGATTCGAAGCGCCCTTCGTGGATATCACGATTGGCCAAATCAAGTCTCCGGATTCGGAGCCCCCTTTGGTGCAAGACACCTTAGAGCCGAATAAGTCTCCGGATTCGGAGCGCCCTTCGTGGATATCACGATTGGCCAAATCAAGTCTCCGGATTCGGAGCCCCCTTTGGTGCATGACATCTTAGGGCCGATTAAGTCTCCGGATTCGGAGCCCCCTTTGGTGCAAGACACCTTAGGGCCGAATAAGTCTCCGGATTCGGAGCGCCCTTCGTGGATATCACGATTGGCCAAATCAAGTCTCCGGATTCGGAGCCCCCTTTGGTGCAAGACACCTTAGGGCCGAATAAGTCTCCGGATTCGGAGCGCCCTTCGTGGATATCACGATTGGCCAAATCAAGTCTCCGGATTCGGAGCCCCTTTTGGTGCACGACACCTTAGGGCCGAATAAGTCTTCAGAGTCGGAGCCCGTTTTAACCAACTAATATGGTCCATGGGACAAGCCGCCCATTTAGCAAGACCCGTTCCAGCCAAACTCGCACCCTGCCTAAGGCAAGGGCCGATCCACGAGTACGGGAACAATATTTAAGCTAAAATATCTAAGCCACACCAAAGTTCCACTAGCAAACTATTGAACCATACGAAACGAGGTACTTAACCGGGATCAGGAACATTCATTCGGCATTGCTAAAACAAATTTTCAGAATAAAACTCAACTATATGAAATAACACTTTTTATTTCATTAAACAGGTGTTACATAGACGCAATCCGCGTTCGAACATTACAATATCTACAGGTGTTACATAGACGCAATCCGCGTTCGAACATTACAATATCTACCTCTAACTTCTAAGACAAACCAACCCATCGATTCGACCCTTGTCATCAGAACAACCATGCTGCCAGGCCTCTGACACCATTGACAATGTCAAGGCCAAGATCCAAGACAAGGGGGGTTAGGAGTAACGGTCGTTGTGCTTCCTTTCGGAGCGATCTGCTTCGACGACTTGGAGATTGACGTGTTTCCAGTTTCTCCTCTCAGCGGTCCACCTCCCACACCGGAGAATCCTCCGCCGCAAACCATCCGAGCGCCAAGTTCGGCCGGAATTTGAGCTTCCGCAACTATCATCACCATCCGATGGTAAGAACTGTTGGTCATCCCACGCAATAGATGCTGGAGAACCAAATATGCTTGACTGCATGAGGCGCCTGCCGCTTTTATTCTCAGTAATGGCCGCGATCTCGAGGCCCAAGTCCCGAAGTGATTTTATTAACACTAAACTCCACGAACACAATCGTCGGTCAACATTCTCCACGACCTAATTAACCCAACAATTGGCTAAAACGTGCACGCATAGGTTGCGCAAAGGTAAAAAATTACCTAGCCCAATCGGCTAGACATCTGGCATTCAAGCCAACCCAAAGCACCGTAGCCCCTCCGATCCCTGACTCACGGCTAGACACCTTAGGCTTTGTTCAAAAGATTAAACGACCATTATATGGAGGCCGATCACGTACAACGAATCGGCGCCTTGACATGCAATCAAATTAAACACGCACACGCCGAATGCGGGACACAATTTGACATTTTCAATAAAGCATCTTTTATTTAAAGAATCGAGAAATTACATAATTGCGAACGCGACCAGCGTTCGAACCTTACAATAATTAAAGTCATACCAAGACGCCTCATCCTCACTCTTCTCAACCTCGAAAGCGTAAAACGGAAAGTCCTTATCAGGATAGAGAGGTGACGCCGAATCGATGCCTGACAAGCGAAGAGATTCGGCGGCCTGAGATGCCTTGATCCAACCATGCCTGAACCCACGATTTTCACATCGGCAAACCTCTTCGGCAAGCTTCTCCTGGGTCTTCTGAATTCCAACCAAGCGGCCTTCGTGAAAACCTTTCTCATAAGACCTCCACTTGGCGGACTCCAATGCGAACATGCTCGCCGTTTCACGGTCGGCAATGGCAGCGCTTATAAGCCGACTGGCAACCCTCTCTTCCACGACTGGGTTCACATGCCCTGCTGGTTGAACTTGAGCCGTTTTGATCTTCCTTAATTCACGTTCAGCCACCTCCACGCGAGCCTCCAAACTGCGGATATGCTCATACTTTTTCTCCATTTCTCGGCGGGCGGCGTGCAATCGCATCCCGACTTCATAAGCCGTATAGAGCCCTTTCACCGCCCCATGAATGCCCTCGCGAAACACTTCGTAGTCCTGACGACCGACCATTGACTGCTGAACTTCCGGAGGAAATATTTGTCGAGCAAACTCGACCGCGACGTCTGGATCTCGTACGATCGAGTCCACTTCCGTCATGGGCTTGTTCTTCACAAATACTGCAAAACTTAACGGGCACGGATTCGCCTCTGATCTCCTTTCAACTTGGGCGTGTGGCGATCTCCCATGAGACTGCCTGTCCCGTTTGGGCGACCTACTACGACGTCGAGGAGATTGACGCCTCTCTCGACCCATAGAACTCTTGCTCCCAGCACGCAAGGGCGCACCGCGGTGTTCACTTCGATCCATATCACCGCCAAGCTCAGCCAATGTCTTAGCTTCCCCTTTGCTGTTAAAGAAGAGTTTGTTCGACATACGCACAATAGATTTTCTCCCACGAGTCTGAATCAGATACCTACCACTCTTAAAAGTTGCGTCCTTAATCATTTAACACTCGCAGAGGCAGCACGATCGAGGCAAGTTCATTAGTCGCGAAACCCAATCGCCCGACGCCGAATAGGCCAACGACAGGACAAGCTGTTGGCTCAAGATATTCAGCCAAAGTTCGTAGTAATCCAGCCGGCTCACGAATTGATCCCTCGCAGCCAGGGTTCCTATCATGAACCCACTAGGGCAAGGGCAGACGCAGCAATCCAGGGACACAAGATCAGTAGGCAGTGAAATTGCAAATGGTGATTTTGATGAGATATGTATGAAATCTGCAGACACAAGATCAGTAGGCAATGAAATTGCGAATGGTGATTTTGATGAGATACATATGAAACCTGCAGGAACCCAGATATTGACCAATCTTTTCCCCTCTACCTTCAGTGGTTTTATGAAATTGCAAATGGTGTTTGGAAGAGTTCTAGATAAAATCATTCGTGCCACAGCAAAATCATCCGGCTCATAAGTTGATTCAGTGCTAGAATTCGGACCAAGTACCCCAGCCGGCTCACAAGTTGATTCAGCGCTAGAATTCTTTTTATGAACCCACTGGGGCAGGGGCAGATTCACAAATCAGGGTTTCCCCACAGTATATGCAATTCCATTTTACCAAAATGCATTGACAAACACAGAACTCTTTCATTAAAAGTAAAATTACAAGAATTCTTTCATACAAAATGTGCGATAGTAGCAAAAATTACAAGGAAATTTTCATCAATAAATTGCGCGCCGATGCTAACCAATTTATACATGAAAACTACCCTGAACCAACAAATCACTATCCAAAAAGTAAAATAAAAACAAAAAGATGCCTACACGGCTCCCAGATCATTCATCGGTATCGGACTCAAGTGGCTGAACGTCCACCTGCTCATAAGGAATTGGCACATCCAAGGTAACCTCAGTGGCAGCAAGGGCTTTGAGCCACCCGTGTTTGAACCCGCGATTCTCAAATTTGGACACCTCTTCAACATATTTCGTCAGAGCGGCGCCTCTCCCTGCCTCAAAGGCCTCCGATTCGGCTTTATCGCGGGCGGCCTTAAGCTCCTCTAACTAAGCTTCCGCTTCAGCAAGTGCTTCCTTTGAGAGTTTGAGCGATTCCTCGCTCGCGTTTGCCCTACCCTCAGCATCAACGCGAAGCTGTTCGGCGACGCGAGCCCTCTCTTTCTCCGCTTCGGCTCGCGCGCTCTCCATTTCAGCTCTCATAAGTTCAAACTCGGCCCGACTTTTCTGACCCTGCAACTCTGTTTCCAAATGGTCAATTCTCCCGAGCGCATCACGCAAGCGACGACCCAAGTCGGTGATCCTTCCGATCGTCTGCAAAACAATTCGGTCCGATTAGACACCTTTAAACAAACAAGAGCGAGATTAAGGCAACCTACCAGGAGTGCCGATTGAGCAGTTAGGGCAATGGCCATAACGTCGTGCACGGCAAAGGCTTTGTTGTCGTGACGGCGAAATTGAAGCCGCCAGGCTCAAAGCCTGTTGGATCCTCGGCAAAAGCGTCGGATAAAATCGGCACGTCCCTGATTCTCGGCTGAATAACAAACCGCGCGATCTCGTCCGGTTCTTCAGCCGAGGCCGTTATCGGGGCCAATTTTCGAGCTCGTCTCTCCCTCGACACCACACTTTTGGCCATGATCCAGAATTAGCCGTTCCCCATCGGCCTGCTCTCCACCCTCTTTCTCCGCATCGGACGCAGCAACCTCAACCGTCCCATCGGAAACGGGTACGAAGGGCTTGATCAAGCTAGAATCCGATGCGGCCCATTCGACCTTCTTCCGGGCAGCCATCCGCTCGGCATTTCTTCTACGTGCCATCTGCGTTAGGCTTTCCTTCGCCATGCCCTCCAAGAAATCGCCGGGTAGATCCCCCAGATTCACAAAAATATCCCCGGAGGAGAAATCCGTTCGTCCTGAGGCGGATGGCTCGGCGCCCTCAGATGCCGAGCGTGTGGCCTTGTCGCCCTCTACAACCCCCTCAGCAGACCTTCCACCCGGATCGGCGATCACCTCTACAACCGGCTCGGCGTCTTCCCCCGAATCAGAATCCGCGAGACCGATCTGCCTGAGGTTTTTGAAGCGGGGGAAGATTAGAGTCGCTGGAGCATTGAACCGGATGTTATCTGCGGTAGAAGGTAGTGTAAGTGGGTTCGTATTGAAGGAGAATATGGGCAGCTCTTCCTTGCCGTTGTACGTTTGGGCGGCCGAAATATCTGAGTGCAGTCTTGATTTCCCCAAGAATCACATCGTCAACCGAAGTCAAGATTTTCTTCAACCTATTACCTGCAGAAGAGAAAAAATGATTTAGGGAAAGGAGCCGAATAAGAGATAGTCCAGCAAACAAGACATTGCGTGGCAACCTGGGTCACCCTTATGTCTGGGAATAGGGTCCAGGCGATCCTCCCCATCAGCGAACTCCCAATTGCCTCGGATGTTGACCATCACGTCGTCAACCCGTTTACCAGAACTAGCAAGCATGGTCACCAAGTGATGGTCAGTATCTTTGGCCCTGAGAAAATATCGCCCCAGCCGACCGGAGGATTTGGCTAAGGCGTAGCAATGCCGAATGGCCGGAATCCCGAGGTTGATCCTAAGGCGTCGATTCAACTCTACTACCCCCATGATGATTCGAAAGAAATTTACATTGGGTTGAGAAGGAATCAAACCCCAATGGCGGAGAACGGCCCTCAGAAGTGGGTGTAGGGGGAAACGAACTCCGCCCTCAGCGATGGATAAAAGAGGGAATACTATAGTGTTTTGGTCTTCCCTCTCCATGTCGAGAGCGTTGTCCGTTACAAGGGATAAATGGACGTTATCAGGAATAGAGAAGTGCTGCCGGAAACCAGAGATACGACCCTCGGAAAGGAGGTCTTTCAAATGCTTGGCCATCTTAACAGAGAACTAAGTGTTCGCCGGAGCCAAAATAACAAACGGAAAACAGGATTACAAAGAAGGGATAAGGAAACTTACGAGCGAGATGAGACAAGGGAAGACGGGAAGAAGTTGCGTAAAACACGAGTCATGGAGGATATGCACCGACGATCCAAAAGTCTCACAAAATCGATTTAAACGAGAATTTGAAAAGACCAAAGTTTCAAATCGCAATAAATCTTTGAGATACACATGAATAGGCGGAAAGCGTAATGATGAGCAAAAAGGTCTTGCGCCTCGACATATATTGGGGCACGCGAAGCCGCCGACGAACTTCTCATTCAACCAAACTCATGGTTAACTGCCGTCAACAGGGAGTTTGGAGGGCAATTGTGGTGGCCGAATAATTAGGCGAGGATAAGGGAGGTATATTTTAGAAGCTGCACGCTAGACGGCATATTTCCCACAAGAATATGGGGCCGAATAGGATAGATAGGCCGTATTTGGACCCCTCCCTAGAGCCGAATATAAGAAGAAATAATTATTAAAAAAAAAAGCAGGCCCAGGCCCCGAGGCCCAGAGAATGGATATAAATACAAGAGCTTCAGATTTGTAAAGGTATGTAAGAATCACTTCTAAAAACTTAGCAAACAAGTTTTCTTGAGCAGAGGAACTGACTTGCCCGTCGGAGTGCTAATTCCGGCATCCCCGACCGGAGTGTTCTTATCTTTTCAGGTGACTAGCTGAGGATCATTGGCGTCTTTCAGGATTTAAAGAGTATTTCCAAACCCTTTCACCACAAAACTAAATTGAGGTACTATTCAATTGAATTGGAACCAAAGGGCATTTTGGACCTTTCACACCAAATTCTGTATAAATATACTATCCCTCCTCATTTGTTGAACACAAAAAGAGAGAGAGAGAGAGAGAGAGAGAGAGAGAGCTTGGTGGTGGCGAAAAAGAACGAAGAATAGTGCAAACCTCTTATCTAGGCAACAAGTAAGCCACATCACCATCCCTCCTTCTATTTCCTTTTTCAAATACATAATTTTAGAAGTCCTTAGTATCATTTATGTTCTAAAAATTTTGATGTTTATGTATTTAAAGTTGATGAGTTGAGCTTTGATCCTTCTTCTACTTGTATTTATCTTAATAGATGCAAAACTATCTTTTTCTTTCCATATCTCACATTATTTTCAAAGGCAAAAATTGAGTTACTGGTACATTATTTAGTATGTTTTCATCACAATAGAAGTGAAAAATTTCCCTTAGTTGTCCTCTTTTCTCACCAATCTTCTTATTTTGAGTATTATGCAGAAGAACCAGTTTTTACAGCCAAATTCCGAAATTTCTAGAAAAAAGTATAAAAATTCCCTTGACCTCATTGTGGCTCAAAAACTTCTTTAAAGAGTTAGCTTTCAAGTAAAATTGGTTTCATTGAAAAAGAGTGAGTGGTTTGAAAGAAAATCCGATTTTCGTAACAATTAATAAATCTAAATAGCGCTGGAGTGTTTCTTGAATAACTAAAAATCTAGAAAAGCTATCCCACTTCCGAAAAATGTTTTGAAAACTAGATAAAATTCTCTACGAACCATAGTAAGGCCAGTCTCGTGAAAAATCTGAAATGGTTCTTTTGATTTTAATCTTTAAATGGTACCGAATCTGAAAATTTATTTTTGCACTGGTGTTCTATGCTCTTATCTTCGTGAATGTGCTTATTAGTATATGATCATGTCTTGATATGATATTATATATGTCATGGTTATATACCTTTTATTTTAGTAATTTGATGATGCTCATATTTATGCAATTTTTTTTTTAATTGCTTGTGCTAACTAACTTAAAACATTAATCTAAACGAAAAACTTAATGGGGTGGCTAATGGGGTTTTGATCACGTGTGTATTGTTATGAGATAAGGTTATGTTTAAATTGAATTGGTTAGCAGGACATGTTCCCTTTTGAGAGCCAAAGTCTTGCGCAAGTGGTTGTTTCGGAACCCTTGAACGGAACGGTTGTATTCGGACCCTAGGTGGTTTTGGTGTAAGGAGGGATTGGGTGAGGCCCATATTTTACTCTCTTTTGAGGTCCTCAGTTGGTGCAACACAGCATATAACTGTTAGTAGACATCCGGAGTAAGGTTTGCAAAGTAGCAAAAGATGGGGCATACCAAATAATCTGTGTCCGATTCTTGTAATTGAGAGGACGAAATCTCTTGAGGGATTTCTAGACTACGAACAACTAACCTTGTAACCCCTGTTATTTACTTGAATATCATGTTTTTATTTACTTGAATATCATGTTTCTTTCCCTATTGTTGTAATTGCTTTTGTGTATTGAATTTAGAAAAATGGACGGGGTGTGTGTGTGTTTACTGGGCATTCAAAGCTCATGGCGTTTCATGCGACGTATCGAAGAAACATATGAGGCCGACGAAGAGCCAGAGACATTTGAAGACTTATGTCTGTCTTAGAGAAAGTTAGAAGCCATTTTGCTTATGAGTCTATTCGTGCTTTTATTTTTCTTATTGGATTGTAATAGTAATGGAACTTGTTTTGTAATTTAAGATTTAAAACACTGCAATTATTATTTCCTTATATATATATATATATTGTAATCCTATGTCTATCTCTACGTTACTTATGAGACCATGTGTTAATACCTCTTAAGATCTTCAAAAGTGTAGCTTGCTATCTAAGGTGGTTGGACTTAGAAGGGAGGCTATATTGATTCCTTCGACCTTCTTGGGATTTTACTTAGTTATTGACCAAAGGACTCTTTAATGACATTACCCTAACCCTTAAAATAGAAATTGGGGCGTCACACACAAGCAACATCCTTTGATATATTAGTCAATGTTTCCAACATTACTATATTTATTTTTTTATCCCTACACAAATTTGAGATGCCAACATAACATGAATAAGTAACTGGTGTAACACAAGGATTATGATTCTATTAGTAAAAATTTTGTTCATCCCTAATTCACAGGAACCGTTAAATATGGTAACTATATATTTTATTTATTATACATACTATATTATATCTATTATCATACTTAGAATTATCGTACTTAGGTCTCTCTCCTCCTAAATAAAAAAGTCTGGTATACACTATTATAAATTCAATATAATATTCTCTTTCTCTCTTTCTCCTCCTAGCTATAAAATTTAAGCATGTATTTCTTTCTTACTGACGGATAACTAGCCAACAACCTTACGGATAACTAGCCGATAACCTTGCCTTTGCTGCTTGCTGAAGTATTCTTCACATACCTATGATGCACCATTTTTTTATTTTATTTTATTTTTTTCTAGCACCATAGTCGCCTAACCTTCTTCATCCTTTTGTCAACATTATCGCCTTCACTTTGCTACATCTCCCAACTTAAACATCTGCATCGGTTTTCTTCCGGCCTTTGTCTTCTTCTACACTGGTTATGTCCCGACCATTGTCTTCTTCCCAGCCTTGATTCGCTGGTGCTTTCTCCACTCGTCAATTTACCTAGTTCTCTCTCATAAGCACAAACCCAAATCTTCAAACTCATCTTTTCTCTCTCTCTCTCTCTCTTAGGCAATCTGTACTTCAATTATTATTATTATTTTTTTCTTCCAATCCAAGCCTGTGTCTTACCTCTTCATATATATAATATATTCTTTTTTTTTTTTTTTTTGTCCTTTTCCACCAACTTTCACCAATTTTTTTTTTCTTTTTTCAAACGCCCACATGGGCATGTCTCCTCCACTTTGCTAATTTCAAACAAAACATTGTTTCTTTTCCTTTTCCATAACCTAAGCTTGTTCCCACTCAACCTAAAAAGAACATAAGGGGTGTTTGGGAACTTGGTTTTCAAATTTTTATTTTTATTTTTTTTATTAAAAGACAAAAGTTTTGCAAAATAAAAAAAAAAAACACATCCAAACAAAATATCACATCTAACCCCATAATCATTTTACTTTTTTTCTCACAAACATCACATCCAACCACAAAAAAATCTAACTATCTTCCCAAACACTAAAATTTTTTTATCCAATAATATCCTATAACTAAAAAAACCTACATAAAAACCTACTTTCCAAACACCCACAAACAAACAAACAAACAAAAATAAAATTGTACCCAATAATAATAATATTATTATTAACATGTCTTTCCATTTCGATCCACTTCATTTTTCCTTCTGCTTCAATATCAAATGGATTTTTATCTTCATACTTATTTGAGTTTAAGAGGGGGGATATTACACCTATATCATAGTGAGCATAATTATACACCATGCAAATCACCCAAGTCGTACCCTTGGCGCATCAAAATCACTCAAGCCACCCCCTTGGCGCACTTCCTAAGTCGTTTTCTTGGGGGACCACCTAAATCGCCCCCTTAGCGCACTCCCTAAACCACCCCTTGGCGCATTTTGTTCCTTTCCAAACAACCTCTTGGTGCACATGGTTCCTTTCCAAGTTGTCCCTAGAGCACATAGTTCCCTTCAAAGTCATCCCCGTGACACTTCTTCATCTGTTGCCATCATCATTCAACACCATGTCATAAGTTACGTACATGCCACATTTACTGGTTCAACACTCGTTCTTTTTCTACAACAGTTCAACACCACCCTAAATTGTCTCCTGGCATTAGCTCTGTTAGCTTCAACCCTATTTCTACAATGATCCGACATTACCATAAACTATCTCCAAGCATTAGCTCCAGCCTCTGATCTATCTCAAGCATTTCTATGCTCTCATTTGGACTTTGCAATCTACTTGCCTTGGATCTATCCATGTTTTATTTTATTTTATTATTTTATTTCATGTTTTAATTTCTCTCTCCAAACTCAAGTTGCTATCCCTACTTGAGTTTGAGGAGAAGCTAACTATAGTAATTATACATTTTATCTATCATACATATCGTATTATATTTATTACCATACTTAGGATTACTATACTTATGTTTCTCTCCTCTTATATAAAGGAGTCTTGTATACACTGTTATAACATTCAATATAATATTCTTTTCTCTCTCTCTTAGATATTATAACAGGAACAAAACAAAGATTTTAGACAAACAACCAAATAAAATGCTATACGACTGTATAAAAGTTCTAATGCCTTGAAAGTGTTGAGATATTTTTAACAAAAATAAAATAATATATTATTTTAATAAATTCAATCAATTGTGAGTTACAAAAGAAACTAAGGCTTCCTAGTAGGTATGAGACCACTGGCCACATAGATGGAAATGGCTGTTCCTAGTAGTAAAGAGACTACTGGCCATAATGTATAATTCCTAAGAGTAGGCTACTGATTACAAAAATTTGTGATTCGTAGTAGTAAGGCTATTGACTACTAAAAGTTGGATCAAATATATTCGATGAATCCAATACGCCTTGATTCAATGTTGTCCTGATTTGAAAAATAGAAGGATCATATTTGCTCGATAGGTCCATGCTACCATGGTGAAAAATTATATATACTTGTACAATGAGTCTAATTAAAAGTATTTACATGTGAGTCTCTAAGAAAATTGTGGCATGTCATGAATAAAAAAGCCTTATTATGGAGCTAGGTGTGGAGTTTCTCCAGCCTTGGAGCTATTGGCTATGGAGTTTTCCGGCCAAGGAACTGTCTCGGTAGAGTGTTGTCAGGTGTGGGCTGCTGAAAAGCTTTGGTTTGGGTGGTGCAGAGTGCTTTTCATGCCTTGGTAGAGTGTTGTCAGGTGGGCTATTGAAAAGATTTGATTTTGGTGGCGTGGGTCTTGGTTTTGGTGGGTAGCAGGATGGGTGAATAAAATATTCGGGTTGATTAGTAGTGTGTGGTTTGTTGTTAAGAGGAGTTAGCTGCTTAGGTGTTGTTAAAAGGAGTGTAGCAGCTTGGGTGTTTGGTGTTGGTTTTTTATTTTTTGGGTTGTGTGGGTTGTTTTTGTGGGGATTTATGTTTTTTTTTTTTTAGTTAAGTCCTTCTTAACTTTTTTGTTTAAAAGAAAAAATAGTGAGGCCAAGGGGTTGGTTGTATGAGTGCGAATAGTAGTAGTAGGTGTATTTTATACTTTCCGAATCTCTCTCGATGCATGTCATCTTCCTGTACCTTTAATTTCATGCTGTTAATGAAATTTTTCTTTGCTGATAAAAAAAAAAAAAAAAAAAGCCTTATTATGAGATATCCCATATGATGGAGAAATATGTGTGTTTTTTAGTTTAACCATACTAGCCTATCACCCGTGCTATGCACGGGATAATTATAGATATTTATATTTGTTTTAATTTTTTTTTAATATATAAATTATGTTTTTTAAGATTTTTTATAAAAATAATTTAACAATCTTATCACTAACCATAGTGTAAAGGAGAAATTAAAAAAGCTACTGCAATAACTATGCACATGCTATATCTATAATTATTTGTATGATGGAATTTTAAATGCTAATCAGAGATTTTGACCAAATCAATAAATGCAGATATGTGGATTGGAAAAAGTTAATAAATGCTAATCAGGGAATTTTGACCAAATTAATAAATGCTAAGGTTTTTTTTTTTAAATAAAAAATTTAGAAAATTAAGATTGAGAGATTGGAGCTCCCACAAGGCTTGGTGTTTAGAAACCCCATTTTTCTTAATATATTTACAATTATCTATATATGTGAATTGCGATTTTTAAATGTCTTTTTTTTTTTAAATGTCTTTTTTTTTTCTTTTTTATATTATATTAAAATTTAATATTTTAATAATAATTATATGTGTTAGACTTTTTAAGGAATTAAATGCCTTCTTTTTTTTATTATATTATATTAAAGTTTAATATTTTGATAATAATTATATTTGTTGGACTTTTCAAGAATTTTTTTTAATGCTTGTTCTTAATGTATTAAAGTGTTATTATGAGGGATAATAATCATATGTATTGAGACTTTTCAAAGAATTCATATGTGTTGGATTTCAAAGAATTTTTTTTATGCTTGTTCTTAATGTATTAAAGTGTTATTATGAGGGTAAGACTTAGAGGTTTGGAGAAATTAATAAATGCTAAGGTTTTTTTTTTTTTTTTAAATCGAAAAATCAGAAAATTTAGATTGGGAGATTAGAGCTCCCACAAGACTTGGGGTTAAAAACCCCATTTTGCTTAATATATAGTATAGATACGTGCACAATTATAAATAATAAATGATTTTTAGAATTAAACACGATAAGTATCAATTTTAATTTTGTAATAATGTTAATAATAATAGATAAATTAGGTATGATATTATTTTTATTAAAATATCCCAACATAGACTACATTCACAACAATATAAATACACATTAATTAATTAATACCAAACAAAGTAAGGTTTTATTTAAATTAAAATGCAAACCACATTCACAACCATACTACACATTAAAACCAAACTAATGTTGGTTTTAAATTACACTGCAAATTACATTCACAACCATATATAAATTCTCTTAATTAATACCAAACAAACTATGTGATTTTAAACTAATAGGTATCGATTATATATTTTAGAGATTTAGTTGGGAAGCCAGACAATACTATCTTGACTAAGAGCATGGCAAATAGGAACAGTTCCTGGTTTAACCTTGAGAATTTGAAAGGCCAAGTGCTTGGGATTCCATGCCGATGTATTTTTATGACACACCACTGCACCTTTTGCTTTCGTCCCATCTGTACCTTCCAACGAAAGCATATATGTCTCGGTGGAGCGAATATTGTGGCAATAAAAGACCGCATACGGGTAATTTTGCATATGACACACTGCTGGGTCATCTGGTCCTCCTCTTCCAATCTTTTTGAATCCTGAAATACGATACTCCTGCAATTTTTCTAACTCAGTAGAGAGTGCCTGGATATTTTTGCCAAACATGGAAGTGCAGAAATCGATCATGGACTCCAATGAAGTTGCACAATATTTCTGCTCTCCTTGAAAGCTAGACCTCTCACAGCGTTTGATTGTTTCCTTGATAATCTCAGCTTCAACTGAATTGGGTTTTATCAAAAATCGGTTCAGAATTTCGAGAAATTTGTTCGAGGAAAAAGGAATCATCTGAGCAACTTGTCTGGGTAAGAAAGTAACTCCATTTGTTTGTGTCATTGTGGAGAGGTCTAATTTCCTCTTTGTGCCTTGTTTGAAGTCCTCCTCCAAAAAAAAAGTTGAGCCGTAGTGTACTGGTGGCTCATACCCATTAGTAAAGCTAATATCATAGCACAGATCAAAAGGCGGCCTTACTGGATAGTCGCGACCTTGACCAGCAACAACATTGCCTTCTGCACACAGTCAAAAAAAATTACGATTTTTATAGTAAAAGTTACAAAATTTTGTGATAGAAATTACGATTTTTATGAGAAAAATTATGAATGAAAAAATTATAGTGTGTGCATCTTTAAAGTTAGGACAAAATCTGTTTTACTTCTCTGTGATATGACGAATAGGTCTTTGCCACATGTTTTTTAAAAATAATTATATACCCCTATGTGATTTTAGAGTAAAATGCAACATTAACTCCATTAATGTTAGCAATAAAAAGAGAATTATACCCTTCTATATCTTCTTCTACTTTTGCTCCTTTTTGTAAGTAAATAAATAAATTTATCTCCGTTACTAGAAAAAAAAAAAAAAAAATGCTATACAAAAATCATTAAAGAAACTAGGGCTGTGTTTGGTACAGCTTTGGAATGATAGTTCCAGAACTTAATTTGAACACGGCGTTTGTTTACGAATTTCAAAATTTAATTCTACGCTCACTTTTGAAAATGCGGTCGAAAGCGGGAAATTTAGACTAACCGATCATTCCACCGGTCATCCGGCCGGTTGACCGGAGCAGTGCAATTTTTTTTTTCAATTGACATATATTAATTTTTATATATTCGAAAAAAATATTTTTTGAATTTTTAATTTTTTTTATGTGTTTTAATAGAATTTTGAGTTGTAAGTTTTTGTATCAAATATCATATGTCACATCAAAAATTCTCCACTCAATTCAAAATTTTTTTCAAAACTCTTTCACCAAACAAATTTTTCACACTTAAATCATAATTCCAAAACTCACAAACTCAAAATACAACTCCTACTTTCAAATCATAGTTAGAAAACTCTACCAAACGCAACCTGGAGTTTTTCAAATATTTTTTTAACAAACTTAAATTTTAATTTTAATATATATTATGATATACACGTAGATAACACTTATATATATAGACATTGTAATTAATTTATAATTTAATTTGTTAAATATATATACATGTTTAATTTAAAATGTTATTAAAAAATATAATTTTATGATAATAAATTAGGGTATTTAGTTTAATTTATGAGTTAATTTTTGATATATATGTTTATGTTTATTTTAAAATGTTATTAAAAGAATTGGGTTAAAAATTAAAAGTTAGATTAACATAGTTTGATGATTAATTTATAATAATAAATTAAGGTATTTAGGTTAATTTAATTTTTTTTTATATATAATCAAGTAAAGTGCATCAAGAGTGAGGATTCTAAGGTATTGGTGAAGGATGATGAGATTAAGGAAAGATGGAAGAATTATTTTGAGAAACTATTAAATGAGGAACATGGGGGTACGACAATAAGGGAAGAAATAGCCAATAATACGATAAACCAAGACTATAGGTTCTATCGCAGGATTAGGAACTTTGAAGTGGAGTTTGCACTTAAGAAGATGAAATCTAATAAGGCTTTAGGACCTGATGATATCCCTATTGAAGCTTGGAAGTGTTTGGGCAAAAAGGGAGTTGCTTGGTTGACTAAGTTGTTTAGCAAAATTTTGTTGACTAGGAACATGCCAGATGAGTGGAGGAAGAGTATTTTAGTGCCAATCTATAAGAATAAAGGTGATGTCCAGAATTGTAACAAACTATAGAGGAATCAAGCTAATGTGTCATATAATGAAAGTGTGGGAGGGGGTTGGAACGCCGATTGCGAGATATAACAGAGGTGTCAGAGAATCAATTTGGGTTTATGCCTGGTAGGTCAACAATGGAAGCGATCTATCTTTTGAGGAGAGTAATAGAAAAGTATAAAGAAAAGAAAAGAGACATTCATATGGTGTTTATTGACCTTGAGAAAGCATATGACAGAGTGCCCGGGATATAATATGGTGGGTGTTAGAGAAGAAAGGGTGACAAAAGGTTACATTGACGTGATTAGGGACATGTATGAGGGGGTGGTGACCACTATTAGATCGCCAGCTGGAGAGACAAATGAATTTCCTATCACTGTAGGGTTACACCAAGGATCTACCTTAAGTCCTTATCTTTTTGCTTTAGTTATGGACGAGTTGACGATAAATATTCAGGATGACGTGCCATGGTGCATGCTTTTTGCGATTTATATTGTGCTAGTGGATGAGACTAGAGAAGGAGTTAACACAAAGCTAGAGATTTGGAGAAAAGCTCTTGAAGCTAAAGGATTAGGATAAGCAGAACTAAGACAGAGTACATGGAGTGTAAATTTAGTAACAGTAATAATGAAAGTAGAGGAGAAGTGAAGATTGAGAACCAAGAACTGCCTAAAAGTGAACATTTTCGTTATTTAGGGTCGATTATCACAACAACGGGAGAGATTGATGCAGATGTGGTCCATAGGATTAAGGCGGGATGGTGTAAGTGGAGAAGTGCGTCTGGGGTTTTGTGCGATAAACGAATACCCACTAGACTAAAAGGTAAGTTTTATAGAACGGCTATTAGACCGGCTATGTTGTATGGAGAGTGTTGGGCGACCAAGAAACAACATGTAGATAAGATGAGTGTGGTGAGATGAGGATGCTAAGGTGGATGTGTGGTAAGACTAGACAAGACAGGATTAGGAATGAGTGTATTCGGGAATGGGTAGGAGTAGCACCGATAGAAGATAAGTTGAGAGAGAATCGTTTGAGATGGTTTGGTCATATTCAACGGAGACCAACAGAGGGAGTAGTGAAGAGGTGCGATGCTGTAACAGTAGATGGTAGTGGTAGGGGACGGGGTAGGCCTAGATTAACGTTGACTAGTGCTATAAATAGAGATATGAATCTACTTAATTTGACTAATGAAATGGCCTTTGATAGGGCCGCGTGGAGAAGAAGGATTCATGTAGCCGACCCCATTTGATGGGACTTAAGGCTTGGTTTGGTTTGGTTATAATATGCATGTTTAATTTAAAATGTTATTAAGTAAGGAATTCAGATAAAAATGTAAATATGACTAGTTTTGTCCTTTTACATTAAAATTTAATTTTGACTAATTTTTTTTCTTCCCCACTTTCAAAATAGGAATGTGAGACACACTCTTCATTAGTATACATGGAAATTGGAACTATAACATTCTAGTAAGCTACATGGGCAATATGTTTCTATTTTTAAAAGACAAGAAAGTAAAGTGCTATCGAGTTATATCACAATGGATTTTACCCTAAACCAATTAGGCCAAACTTACTTGGCCACTATCACGCTTCTAAGGACTTAGTTCTAAAAGGGAAGTCGTGAGTTCAACTCTCTTTAAGGGGAATTGAATTAGGTGGATGTGGAAGCTAACTCCCATATGTGCTAATTTAGTAACTAACAACTGATTTTTGTTGATAAAAAAAATGAATAAGAAAGTCATATATATTTTATAAAAGTTAAATTTTTTGCAATAAAGGTTATATATTTTGTGATATAAGTTATTCTTTTTTTTTGTACACGGTGCATATCATATGCATCATTTTGGGTGCACATTTTAACTTTTCTCTAAATACTACATGTGTGCTCCGAAAAAGATGCTACAATGGTATAAATTACCATCGGTTTTGTTGTTTTTTTGTATACAGGTGGCAGAAAAAGATGCTACAATGGTATAAATTACCATCGGTTTTGTTGTTTTTTTGTATACAGGTGGCAGAATAGTTTTTTCACGTTTCAATCTCACCCTCACCATGAGAATGCTAATCCCACCCTTGAATGAGATTAGTAGCTCCATAGGATTAACAAACTCGTGGTATTTTAACACAACCAAAAACATGAATTTGGTAAGCCCACAAATGTTTAGTCCAATTCTTTATCTTTTAATGTTGTTTTTAGATTATGGATTTAGATAGATATTTAAAAAAATATAAAAGGAAAAAATATATGTATGAAGAAGATATGAATGAAACATAAGTTCCTTTTTTTTTTTTTTTTTTCATTTTCCTTTTCAAATTTATATCCAAATCCATAATTAAAACATAACCTAAAATTCCAAACAAACATTTAGACATAAGGGAGTGTTTGGCTGACTTTGAAGACCAACCTGAGGGTAGAAGATTCTTGACAGTCCTAGGCATGGGAGTGTTTTGCAAAACCATGTTCCAGTATGCTTCGGGAGATACTGCTGCATGCCCCGTCACCAGTGTCAACTGAAAAAAAAAAAAGAAAAGGAAATTTTTATTACCAAAATAGAGAAGGAAAAAAAAAAAATACATTGCAAACTTCTTGTAATAATAAATTATCTAGTTGGTTCAGTATATATGTTTATGTGATGTGTCTTTACAATTGTATGGGGTGATATAAATTTTTTTTTTTTAACTCTCTTATGTTTTAGACAAATTAATTACGTGTTCTTTTAGGTTCCATTTGATTAGAAAAATAAATAAATGAGTGAAAATGATATAAAGTGAAGTGAAAGGAGGAAAATGAAGTGAAGTGAAGTGAAAGAAAAGGAAAAGAAAATATACTTTGTCTTTTATGAATTTGATTATGACGAAAATTTTGAAAGAAAATAAGAAATGTAATTTTAAGTAACTGCTTTTATAATAAATTAATTTTTTTTATAATGTTTTGCAATATTTTTTTACAAAAAAACAAGAACTTTAGTTATCATATTATTATGAGTTGTGCATGAAAATTAATTTTTTTTAACTTTCACCACTTTAATGCTAAACAAACTTAGAAATTTTTTTTTTATTTTTATCTTATTTTTTTTAATATTTTCATCACTTTCTACCATTGCTATACTTTCTACCATTTTCATCCTAACTAAACTTTGCTTTAGCTATAAGGTGAACGCACACTCACTAGATAGGTCCAATTTATCGTATAACATTTCATAAGATAAGTACGATTTTAAAAATCGGTCGGTTAGATGACAGAAAGTATATATCCCTCATATATTTCATGATGAGTAATGTTATTGAGGCCTAAAATTAAACTTGCTTTTCAAACACAATGATGGGGTGTTTGGGAACCCATTTTTGGGCTTCTTTCTTCTTCTTCCTTTTTCTTCTTTTTTTTTTTTTTTTAAATAGTACTAAAAGACAAAATAAACTAAAATAAAATAAGACAAAATATCATATCAAATTCATAATCATTTCATTTTTTTCTTACAAACATCACATCCAACTACAAAAAAAATTCAATTCTCGCCCCAAACACAACTATTTTAGCCTATTAAAATAACTAACTTCCCAAACACCCACAATCTTCAATCTATTAGAATATTTAAGTTAACTTTTTATAATATTTTCTCTAATCATTAATCAATTATATGTTTTACATATCATTGAGTCTAAAAGGTGAGTTATATATTATTTTTCTTCTATGATTCCATCATCAATGTTTAAGAAACAAATACAGAAGTTGGAGAAAATGGTTTCTTTGATTTGAGGAATTTGGAAATTTAAGCCCTTAACGGAAAGAAATGTGAATTTGGAAATTTAAGCACTTAACTGAAAGAAATGTGAAGATGGGAAGGAAATTGAACTCCATTGAAGCTGAAAATGTTTGAAAGAACTGCAAAATGTAAGAGATTGGATTATGGATAGTAAACTACAAAAATATGTTGGAATATTTATAAGCGGAAATTTGTACCCTTAAAATATTGCTTGTATACCAATCAATGGCAAAGGATTATATGAATATATGATCTTAATTACAAGAAAATAGTGAATAAACTATAACTTATCATTGGTCGAGCATATGAACACCTACTAAATCATTTTTGCTTAAAAAGGCACATTTAAAAAAATTTACTGTTTTTATGGGGAAAGTTTTCAACATTTGTGATTTGTGTTATGTTAATTTGTATTAAAAGTTATACATGACAAACTTATCATGTGATGATGCAGTTTGGTCAGTAGGAGATGGGTTGGACAGGATCCAGATGCTCTATAGGTCAGCCAACCTTCATCTTCCCAACAACACTTGAGCCAAGTCCAACAGGAAGGTTCCAAAGTAGGAGAGGTTCCCTCCTGAGGACCCTTCGATGATCAAGTTAGTTAAGTATATGGAGAGAGGGAAGAGACTTAGAAAGAATTGAGAGCAGAGTGAGAGAGTATGTGTGTGATTTTTTTACCAAATGTCCTTCAATTTCCTTATATCTCTTACCAATCATTCCTTTGTCCATTCATGCTGTCCAATTGGTCGAAAGTCTATAGCCTACTTGTCACCAGCCATGGCGGTTTAACCATGCCTCAAGGGAAGACGGCCTTATTACATTTAATGTTTGACAATCTCATTTAATGCTTGGCACGTGGGGCCCAATGGCTTGTAAGGTTTTTGTATTCCATGTGGCCAATTCCCTACTTGACATGTACCCAGTTGGTAGTTGGGTTTGACTGCCATGGGTTCTTTGATTGAGCCCACTATTGGGCCTTATGATGATAATTAATCAAATGGTTATCTGGGCGGCCCATGTAGATTACGAGTTGGGCCCTCCTAAGCCGTACCCATTAGTAGTCCCCCATTCTTGAGTACAACTTTAGTCCAACGAAGGGAATGAGAACAGTAATAGTAGTTCCCGAAGTCATGAAGAAGGGACCGACCAATCGCCTTATGACGAGAGAGCGAAGAAACCGACCGCGAGGGCCGACTGCGAATGAAGGCCAAAAGGGTAGGTCGTCGAAGTACGATAGGTCGCTGAAGTACGGTAGATCTCTGAAGATGGTTGACTGCTAAATATGATTGACCACTAAAACTGGCCGATCATTGATAAATTTGAATCTGGTTGACTGATAGATCTGGCTAACTGGCAGACTTGGTTGACCGATGGGATTGACTGAACGACGGATTTGGCCGGTAGCCCCCCCAGAATGTAGTCTGATCGCTGAGCACTTGAGTGCTTCTGTTATGCGTGGGACTTGAGGAATGGCAATCCACGTGATGACTTGATTCGTGGGCCCATATTCAATGATAGATTAGATGTAGGGCGAAAAAAGATGAACAGTGGATAAGATGACTAATCTAGCCTGTCCACGTGGAAGAATCTGGCCCGCTGATGTAGAGTTGAATTGTTTTGAATGTGGAGGGCTTTTTGAAGCGCGTGAATTTGAAGAGTTTGGCCATTAACCAACTGGCTTTCCTCTTTCCTTCTACACTTAGCAATTTTTCAAACTGGCAAACTTCGACTGAAATCCTTGGAATACTGGCAAACCCTGGGCCTTCTCACTTGTGCGATTTACACACTTAATCTCAAAGTACCAAATCATTCTGGACTTCTCTTTCTTTGTCTTGCATAACTCCCCTCTCTACCATATTTTCGATTTCTTAGCCCTTGCATCCGAAACCATATACCTAAATGTGAGACAGATGGAACAAAAGAATCCTCCTCCCCTAGTTATCGACCCACTGGGTGACGACGACAGAGTGGTCCTGGCAGAAAAGTACAGGGTGAAGAAAATGGTAGAAGGGAGAGTAAAGAGGTAGTCTCACCCAATCCATTCGATAATAATTTTGGCCGGTCAACCCATCAGCTAGGTAGCCCTTGACCACTGGCATATGAAGTGAATAAATCAACGTTGACGGCCTTGGATCTGGAGAAGATTCGAACAAAGTTCTAAATTCCTGAAGATATTGAGTTGAGGTTCCCTACAATAGAGGAAAAAACTTCTGACGCTAGGCCAATGGAGTTCTCCTTGTATGAGAAGGCATTACATGGGGGTCTGAGGCTGCCACTCTCCCAACTCGCCATCGATGTCTTGAACCGGCTAGAGGTGGCACCAAGCCCGTTAGTGTTGAATGCCTGAAAAATCTTGTTCGCGAGTGCAATTTCGTGGCCGCAGGCAACTGAAAGGGAGAACATGACAATAAATGAGTTCTTCTCCTACTATAAGGCATCTAGCCAGGAAAAGACTCGGGTAGCCCCACAAGCAGTTTTCTGGTAAGAAACTGGTAACTAGGCTATCCTCCTCAGTAGACGGAGGACCAAGTGGTTTTACGTATCCGTAAATGGTGGTAGGGGAGTTCGAACAATGTAGAAGATTGCCACCAAGTCGGTAGAGCCAACCTTGACCACTGCAAAAGAGAAGAGAGTGCAGATGGTCAAGAAGTTCAAGGACAAGGAAGGGCTGAAGTGGGTTAACCTAGTAAGACCCTCTGCCTTGTTTGTCCTTGGGTTGGGTCATGAGCATGTTGATGAAGGCCCTACTCCTGAAGAAGTAGAGACAAGGAGGAAGGCTTAAGAAGTTGAAAATCGGCGAGCGTTTATTGCGGCTACCATGTGAAAAGAGAAGAAATTGAGCCCTGCTCCAAAACGATATGCCCATAGAGTTGCTTGCCTCCGTCCAAAGGCCTTGGCTGAGTAGGACTTGAAGAATTTCATCCCTTTTGAGCCCTTAGTTAATTCCATTAAGCAGAAAAATAAAGCTAAGTTGGAGCGGCTGAAGAAGAAGAGGACTACTTCAAAAGATAAGGAAGAAAGGAAAAAGTCCAAGAGGGCAAGGGAGGTGGTTGCTGAGCCAAGTGGGGTGGCAGAGTAGAGGTAGGAAGCTGAGGCTCTGAGGCCTAAAGCAGAAGCGGAGAGGATTGAGGCTGAACCCCTGTTGCTGAACTGGTTGATTTGGGCTAGTTTGAAGAAAAAGAGTCTGACCAAGTGGCTAACCCTCCGCAGTCAGAAAAAGCAAATACTGCAAAGGAAGAAGCAACCGGGGTTGAGCAAATGGCAGAGACTGAGTACATAGTTGAGATAGTGAGCACCACTGCTCGGCACTTGAGCGTAGTGGTCGGCATGCCCCTAACTAACCCTGGCGAGCCTTCTAATGTATTGGCAATGTGAAGATTGCCTATAACAGAATACTGGG
The DNA here is from genome assembly GCA_025200525.1 of Camellia lanceoleosa. Lineage (NCBI taxonomy): Eukaryota > Viridiplantae > Streptophyta > Magnoliopsida > Ericales > Theaceae > Camellia > Camellia lanceoleosa. Next base: position 49,905,006 of record CM045759.1, read on the forward strand.
GGCGATTGACGATGCAGCCGTTAGGGATGTGTCTCGATTTGGGGAGGCAGAGCTGATGAGAGCATTCGGCTCTGCACACATGGAGTCTCTGACCCTAGTGGTCGCTTTATTAGAAAAAGGATTGATGGCAAGGCTAGATCTAGGGTAGACTAGAGCCCAAGCAGAGCAAGTTAGGTCTAAGCTACAGATGGCGGAGTCGGAAATCAAACGCTGGCGTAAACTGGCACAGAATACCAGCACCAAAAGAATCTTGCATGCTCAAAACTATAAGAAAATTTGAAGTCCTGGCCATTGTGTAAAGTCATGTAGCCAATCGTACAAAAATTGAGCAGGCTACGACGGCTGCAAAGTTGGAGAAGGTGAGAGGAGAACTCTTGACTTAGAAGTTGCTCGCCACAAAATAGTGGCCTTAGGGTTTGAAGCAGCTGTTGAGCAAAAGAAGATGATAGAAGCCCAGCAGGCTTGTACTATAGTCAGAGAGCAATTGGAAGAAGCGTTGAGCAACAATGAGGAATTACTTGATCTATTTCTGAAGGAGAAGGGAGAAAAAGACATGCAAATTGCTAATTTGATGAAGAGTCTGGCTGCTGAGAGGCCTACTTTGGAGGCAAAGAGGGCTAAGAATGCAGAGCTTACAACGTCCTTAGCTTCCGAGCGTGCCACCTACCCTGACTTTTGTTGCTGTTGAACAGTTTAAGCAGTTCTTCGAGTTTCAAATGACGGTAGATACAGCTGTGGCAGCAAGCATAGTACAGGAGATGGATGATAGAGGTGGTAGCTCTAGAGGTGGTGAATTAGTGGAAGGTCAGACTAAGGCCTAGATTATCGAAAGCTTCCAACAGTCGGACTACTTCAAACATCTGTTGAGTGAGTACTGAGACAATAACTAGGTAAAATTCAGGCAAAGGGCTGAGTTGACTTCCCTGACATCGACTTCGATGTTGTTCAACCTGGAGATAGAGATACTCTTTTCACTCCGCTAGATAAAGGGGTAGATAAAGAAGGAGATGAAGGGGGGAAATCGTAAGTTCTGCCTTATATTGTTATTTATTTATTTATTTATTTTTACCTTGTAAAATTTTATGTTATGTAATGAATTTTGAGATGTATACAATACAACTTTTTGCCTTGTAATGAATGTTGAGATGTATATAATACAGCTTTTTGCCTCACATGTTACAATTTGCATTGTTGTTTGAATGATCTTTCTTCCTTTGACTTTGGATTTAAATTGGCTAACAATGCTAGATCATCACTTGTAAAAATTTGACATTTGGAAATTAGTGAAAACTAAAATTAAACTTGTAAAAATTGGTTGTGCTGATCACAAAGCTTTTAATTAATACTCAATAATTGCAAAGGTTTCATACTTAACTTTAAGGAGTTGAACTGGACTGGCCACAAATCAATCAAGGTTAGCCAATAAAATTTGAACAACATTAGTGCCCTGACTTGTGAAAACCTTGTTTAAAAAGGAAAATTTAACTTGCAAAAGAGGATTCTAGCCTAAGAAGCTATTTTTTCATTCTTATCTTGCTTTTACTATGTTGACTTTGACAGACCAAATTCAGGCCACATTCGGGCTCGTTTGATAACCTTGTGAGGTCAACTGGTGCTTAGTCTTGCTGAGCTCCTTGGTCGGTCGGCTGACTTGATTTGGACTTAAACTTGCTGAGTGTTTGAGCCTGTAAGCTCTAACTCGGTTTGGCTGAGCTTCTAGAATAGTCGGATTGGTCTGGACTCAATCTTGTTGAGGTTCTGGACTTAGTCTTGCTAAGATTTCTTTCTGGACTTAGTCTTGCTGAGATTTATTTCTAGACTCAGTTTTGCTGAGCGCCTCAGTCGGTCGGATTAATTTAGAATATTCGAGATTTGTAACACAGATAAAGGATGTGAAGATTTTTTCTCATTGATGCTTGGCCCTGCCAAAGTTAACTTGTACAATTATTTGAAAAGAATAGCAAAATACAGTAGAAATTTGGGCCAGATATAACAATAACATAAATGAATACATGAGGAAAAGTCTTCACATTTTACTGAAAATACTGCCAAAGGTGTTCAGCATTCCATGGGTGAGGAATATCACCACCTTCCATGTCTTATAAGCGGTAAGTGCCTAGCCGTGATCTAGACTTGACAATGTATGACCTTTCCCATTTGGCTGCTAACTTGCCCTCAGCTGGGTTCTTGGTTGCCAAAGTTGCTTTCCTCAAAACTAAGTCCCCCACAACAAATTCTTTGTGTCTGACCTTGTTATTATAATGCTTTCTCATTCTTTGCTAGTATGAGGCTAGTCTAACGGTAGCAGACTCCCGCAATTCCTCAATAAGGTCTAGTTCTGCCCGTTACAAGTCTTCATTCAATTCTAGGTCTGGATGCATCACTCGAGGGGCCAGCAAGACGATCTCCACAGGGATGGCCGCCTCAGTGCCATTTGTCTTGTGAAAAGGGGTCTCTCCTATAGGGGTTCCTGCTGTCGTCTTATAAGCCCAGAGCCCTTAGCAGCCTCTAACTTGGTCTTGATAATTTTCAACAGTTTGGAACTTGAACTTGCCCATTAGCTTGTGGGTGACCTAGAGAGGAAAAACATGTCTTCATACTAAGTCCCTCGCAGAACTCCTTGAACTTGGCGTTGCCAAATTGTTTCCCATTATTTGACACAATGGCCTGTGGAACTCCAAATCTGCATACAATGGATTACCAGATGAACTTGGTGGTGTTACGCTCGGTGATCTTGGCGAAGGGCTCTACTTCCACCAATTTAATGAAGTAATCAATGGTAACTACGGCGAACTTGACTTGCCCTTTACTAGTCGGCAGAGGGCCTATGAGATCGATCTCCCACTTGGCAAAGGGATAGGGGTTGCTGAGTGTGATTAGTTCTGATGGAGCGTGAGGTATGTTGGCAAAGCGCTGGCACTTATCACATTTTAACACAAAATCATTGGCATTCTGACTAAGCATAAGCCAGAAGTAGCCCATGCGGAGAATCTTATGGGCCAACGATCGTCCCCTAGAATGGTTGCCACAAATTCCCGTATGGATTTCCCTCATAACATAAGTTGCCTGCTTCGCATTAACACATTTGAGATATGGTCGTGAAAATCCTCATTTGTACAATATCCCTTCAACAATGATATATTTAGCCGACCGAGCTCTGATCTTTTTGGTTTCCTTTGTATCATCTGATAGTACCCTTTGTTCCAAGAACTGCACTATGTCCTGCGCCCATGGGATGTGTTCGTTCTCAAGTAAATGAACTTCTTGTTGGTTTTGAGAAATTGCTAGGTGTTCTAGATATTTAACTCTAACTCCTTGGTTGATGTCAGACTGATCAGTTGAGGCTAACTGAACCATCTTATCTGCTTGGGCATTTTCTAACCTTGGAATATGCCTGATTTGAAATCTGTTAAAGAGACACGTGAAAGGTAAAGCAGCATCTCTGAACAATTTCATTTTTTCCTCCTTTACGTCGAATTCTCCATTGATCTGACCAACTACCAACTGTGAGTCACTGAAGACTCGAATCCGGTCTACTCCAATATCTTTAGCCAACCAGAGGCCTGTTATCAAAGCTTCATACTCTGCTTCATTGTTACTTGCCTCAAATTGAAATCGAAGTGCGCATTTGAAGTCCACACCTTCAGGAGTGGTATGGATTAGTCCAGCTCCACTCCCTTCCTTCTTGGAAGAACCATCAACGTTCAAAGTCTAGGAGTGGGGGCTGGTCTTCTTAGGAGTTGTCTCAACTGGTTGAGAAGGTGTGTTTGGAGCAACGTTTGTGAATTCCAGTATGAAGTTTGCTATAACTTGCCCCTTAACAGTTGTCCAAGGTCGATAAGAAATTTCATACTGACCCAACTCGACAAACCATTGCATAAGTCTACCAGATCACTCAGGTTGTTACTCAACCTTTTTCAGTGATTGGTCAGTGAGGACCACAATAGAATGAGCTTGAAAGTATGGTCAGGGTCGTCTGGAAGCTGTGACGAGAGCTAATGCTAATTTTTCCAACAAGGGATACTTATGTTTTGCTCGCTTGAGTGCTCAGTTAATATTGTAGACTGGGCGTTGGACTGAATTCTCATCTCTAATTAGGGCCACACTGACTGCCATATTAGAGACGGCCATATAAAGAAAAAGTACTTCTCCTAGGGCCGTTTGAGAAAGGAGAGGAAAGTTCGCCATACATTGCTTCAACTGCTGAAAAGCATCCTCACACTCATCATTCCAAGTAAAGGCCTTTCTGAGCACCTTGAAAAATGGAAGGCATCTGTCCGTTGCCCTGGAAATGAATCGATTAAGGGTGGCCACTCTGGCAGTGAGCCGTTGAACTTCTTTCACAGTCTTGGGAGACTTCATTTCCACCAACACCTTGATCTTTTCTGGATTGGCTTCGATTCCTTTGTGGCTGACCATAAGCCCAAAAACTTGTCGATCCCTACGCCAAAAGCACACTTCTCAGGATTCAACTTCATCTTGTACTTTCATAGGGTCTAGAAGTTCTCCATCAGGTCAGATAGATGGTTGAAAGCAACTTTGCTTTCAACTAGCATGTCATCTACATACAATTCCATATTCCTGCCGATTTGATCCTTGAACATTGCGTTGACCAGCCTCTGATAAGTGACCCTTGCATTCTTCAGGCCAAATGGCATGACTCAGTAGTGGTAAGTCCCTCGATCAATGATAAAAGGCGTATGTTCTTGGTCTATTGCATGCATGAGGATTTGATTATAGCCTGAGAAGGCGTCCATAAAGCTAAGCATCTGATGGCTTGCAGTCGCATCAACTAGCAAGTCTATCATGGGGAGAGGATAGTTATCTTTTGGACATGCTCTATTAAGGTTTGATTAGTCGACACAAAGTCTCCACTTTCCATTACTCTTGCGAACCAAGACTACGCTAGGCAACCACTTAGGATAATCTACATTCTCGATAAATTTGGCTTTTAACAATTTGTCTACTTCTTTAACAATGAGATTGTTACGCTCTGGATGAAAGATGCACTGCTTTTAGCGAACTGGTCTAAACTGAGGCTAAATGCTAAGGCAATGAGTGGTAATAGAAGAGTTGACTCCTAGCATGTCCTCATGGGTACAAGCAAAGATGTCCTTATGTTAGGTGAAGAGGGCTGTGAGATCAGCCTTGGCTTGAGGGCTCAGCTGGCTGCCTATTCTAGCTGTCTTCTTAAGGTATGAAGGATTAATGGATACTTCAATTAATTCTTTAACCGGCTTGCCCCGAATCACTTCTTCTTCATCTCTAATGTCGAGGCCTCAATGATCATGGCCTCCTTTAATTTAACCTCCTTCAACGAGGTAACATAACATTCTCTGGCGATGGCCTGCTCTCCTCTTACGGTGCAAACCCCATGGTCAGTCGGAAACTTCATTGCCAAGTGGTAGGTGGATGTCGCTACCTGAAAGGTGTTGAGAGCCGTTAGCCCAAGTATAACATTGTAGGCAGAGGGACAATCTACGACCAAGAAAGTGATGAGCTTTGTAGCCTGCTTGGGGTACTCCCCGATAGCGACTAGGAGGTCAATCAACCCTAGGGAAGTCACTCGATCGCTTGTAAAACCCACCAAAGGGGTCAACAAGGGTGATAGTTTCTCTTATTTAATCTTAAGTCACTTGAAAGCGCTAAGGAAAATGATGTCGAATGAACTGTCATTGTCCACAAGTGCTCTCCGAATATTGTCGTTAAAGATGAGAGAAGAGATAACAAACAAATCATCATGGGGGTCTTTAACCCCTACACAGTCTACATCAGTGAAGGTGATGGGCTTTGACCACTGCTTGGGCTATTTATAGGGTCAATCCATGGTCGTCACTTCTTTATCTGACCCTTTTCGAAACTTCCTGAGCTCAGCTCACAGTGCTAACTGCGAGGGTCTGCTGCACACGAGTTCTCTTGCTGTGACTCTAATTTCCCCCAAAGGTGGTGGTGGCCCGCTGTGAGCTAGATGTTGTTATTGGGCTCTATTATCATCCTGCCTAGGTGGGTTAACTTGCCTAGGAGGTGTTCGTCTGTCATTCCGCCGTGGAAGGTCAGCTCTAAGCCTCTGATGTGGTCGGGCCGTGGTAAATCGGCTTAAGCGGACCTGGCGGATTAACTGCTCCAATTGATCTTTAAGATTGACACAATCCTCAGTGTTGTGGCCGTGGTCGCGGTGAAAGTGACAATACTTGGACTGGTCCTGTTCGGTAGAGGGGGTTCTCAAACACTAGGGCCATTTGAGGTTGCAACCATGTTGGATTTTGTTACGCCCCAAAATTCATGATTGTAAAAAAAATGTTCAAAATACAAATCAAACAGGATAGACAACCAAAACATTTTAATATACACATATAAGCAGAGTTAATAGTATAGCTAATTCATTTGGGTTCCATAATAGAATTACAAAACACTATCACGCCAAAAGTGAAAGAAAAAAAAAACTGCTAGTCTAAGTCTTCAAGTGAACCACGACTCCAATACTTCATCTTGATTGCCTTCGGGATAACCTTCACCATCGTAAACTGCTTCCTCACCTGGCATGACACGCCATGAGATTGGAATGCTCAGTAAAAACACACACACTCCCATACCTTCTATCAACCAATCAACCATATACAGAACAAATCGGGTAACATAACATACAATACTACAATTAGGTTCTATGAATTAGTAGTTAGGCTAGACATCTAGAATCCCCCAAAGAGATCCTTCTACCCAACTACAAGGATTGAACACTGGACTATTTAGAACTCTCCCTTTTGCTGCTTTGCAAACCTTACCACCTATGCCTACTTTCTGGTTACTTACCGGTCAGCGACACTGATGGACCTCAAAAGGGATGGCCAAATAAGTGGGCTCACTTACACCCAAATCGTGCCTAGGGCTTGCTTACACCATGCACATACCATACCAAAGGGCTCGCTTACATCTTGAGACCACCGCATAGAGTTTGAATACATCTGTGTCATCTTAGGGGTTCGCTTAGACCGCTTGCGCAAGACTTAACTCATTTGGTATTACTCCCATCATAATTCATGTCATTCATATGTATAAATTATTTCAAAACACTAGTGTGAACGTCACCCATTGCCAACCCCTTATCATTTCCCGTTTATTAGATATTTTGATAAGTAAGTCACATTTGGCAATATAAGAGAGTATGAGACAACATAAGAGAGGAAATATAGCCCACGATCATCATTTATAAGTATGGTAAAGCAAGCAAAGAACATTAGGCATGTTTTGAAATACTTAGAGACAAATAACACAATAAGACACAATTTCCAGCACTTTTCAGAATTGCAGAGTTAAAAAGAATGCTTTGGTAAAAATACTTGCAGGTCATATTAGGGGCTAAAATTGCACAAAAACAATAAACAACATGTCTATTTTCAGTTCCAATTTTCAAAATTTGCACAGCACATCCAGAAATTCATCTACAAGCTCTATTCAAAAACCTGTCCAGATTTGTCACCCTTTGGGAAAACTAGTTTTCCTCTTAATCTACCCAATGATTTTTATCCAAATAAATTATGTTGGAAAAAGGACTCAGAATTATAAATTTTGACAGAAGAACCAACATGAGAAGATATTTCTCAAATTTTATAAAATTGCAAGAAGTGGATTGTTTTCAGAGACTTATGGCCAGATTTTTAAAACAAAATATCCAAGCCCTAAAAACACACAAGGAGGGGCTAATAAAACTATCACAAGCTCTAAACACACCAAACATCCTACATTAAATTCATATTTGAGAAATAAATAAATTTGATATTTCTTTTAAATTGGAAAAGTTGCACCAGTGCCTAGTTTGACAAAATTGCAGGACAAAGTCACTAGATCATACCCACATTTTCATACACACCAAAAGCCCTATTCACCATTAATATGCAACACAAAAGGGCATACTAGACAATAGGCTGAGATGGGTGAAAGAATTGGAGAAGACAAGGAAGAGAAGTGTTCTTACCTTAACTCAAGAAAGCACCCTTTTCTTCCTTTCCCCCCCCATCCCTCTGTTCTTCTCTACTTCCCCCTAATCACACTCTCCTTCTCTCACCCTCTCCTTGGCTACTGAAATGTGTGTGTGTAAGGAATTGAGGCAATGCTCTCAATTTATATGAAATGAGCTTGGTTCTAGCTTAATGACTAAGGAACGAAATAAATATCTAAATATTTTTCTCAACTAATTTTCCCCAAAATTAAATAATTTATGTTCAAATAAATAATAAATACTCAAATAACTAATAAATAAGCTTAAAAAAATAATAAAATATATGAACTAATTTAGAAACTAGAAGGTAAAATAAATAAAAACCAAGTTTTAGGGTATTTCCAATTATAAAGTGTTATAGGATTTAATTATGATAATATACGGGAAAATTATTCTTTATTGGGCCATTTTGTAGACTTTTACAAAACTAAGGGCTAAAATGCTATTAATCTAAGGCTCAGGGTTTCATGTGTAATTACCAAAAATTAGGGTCTCTACAACCTATCCCCCTTAAATAAATTTCATCCTCGAAATTAAATCATATCTCACGCCTCAAATAGTTGTGGATAATTTGCCTGCGTCGCGTCTTCACATTCCTACGTGAACTCTTCAATACCATGGTGATGCCATAGTATCTTAAGAAGTTAAATTGTCTTTCCTCGCAAGTTCTTTTCTTGTCTATCCATAATTGCTACTGGTCCTTCCTCAAAGGTAGCGTCTTCGTTGAGTTGGATTTCTTCCTAGTTGATGATGTGAGAAGGGTGCATTATGTACTTCCGCATCATAGATACGTGGAAAACATCATGTACTCCAACCAACTGCGGGGGTAAAGCCAATTTGTATGCAACCTCTCCAATTTTCTGAAGTATCTCGAAAGGTCCGATATATCGAGGTGATAATTTTTCTTTCTTTCCAAAACGAATGATCTCTCAGCGGGGTTGAATTTTCAAGAAAACATGATCACCGACAGCGAAAGTTAGAGGTATTCTCCTTTTTTAAACATAACTCTTTTGACGATCTTAAGCTACCACCAATCTTTGTTGAATAAGTTTCACATTTTTTGTAGTTTCTTGCACGATCTCTAGGCCCAATAGGCTCGCTTCTCTAATTTCAGTCCAACAAACTGGTGATCTACAGGTCGACCGTACAGTGCTTCGAATGGAGCCACGCTAATGCTAGACTATAAACTGTTGTTGTACGAGAACTCTGCCAACGATAGGTGTCGCTCCCAACTCCCTTTGAAATCCATCACACAAGCTCTCAATATGTCCTCTAAAGTCTAAATGGTGTGTTCTGATTGTCCTTCAGTTTGAGGATGAAAGGTGGTACTAAAGCATAATTTAGTCCCCAATGCTTCTTGTACGCTTCCCCAGAATCGAGAGGTGAAACGCGGGTCTCGGTTTGACATAATTGATACAGGAATTTCGTGTAGTCAGATAATTTCTTTAATGTAGAGATGACTCAGCGATGTCAAAGTGTTTGAGATTTTATATGGCAAAAAGTGTGCAATTTTCGTCAAACAATCAACTATGACCCATATAGCATCGTGTCCCCTAGGTGACCTGGGTAATCCAGTGACGAAGTCCATTATTACATGCTCCCATTTCCATTATGATATCGGCAAAGGCTGAAGCATCCCTTCAAGTCACTGGTGTTCTGCCTTTACTTGCTGACACGTAAGGCATCTGGCTACGAATTGAGCGACATCTTTCTTTATTCCATTCCACCAGTATTGGTGTTTTAAGTCTTGGTACATTTTCGTCCCTCCTGGGTGTACTACGAACACCGAATGATGGAACTTTTTCAGAACTTTTTCTCTAAGCGACTCATCTTGTGGTATAAACACTCTACCCTGATGTCTTAAACTTCCACTAAGTGAATCGTCCAATCAGGTATAGGATCGTCAGATGCTATTCATGCTTTTATGAACGCCACCTCCTGATCATACTTCTGTGACTCTATTACCTCGTTTAGTAATTTAGGTGTAACTATTTGAGCACCAAGGTATACCTTCTCGTCCTGAGCTTTCATTTGTACTCCAAACTCATTAAGTGTTCCAACCATGTTCCATTCCTTGAGTGCCAGGCTAGCAATAATTCCCTGATTCTTGCGGCTTAGGGCATCCCCCACCACGTTAGCTTTGCTAGGATGGTAAGATGGAGTAAAATGGTAATCTTTGAGATATTCTAGCCACCGTCTTTGTCTCATGTTCAAGTCCTTTTGCATGAACAAATACTTCAAGCTTTTATGGTCTGTGAAAATCTCAAATTGTTCACCATACAGATAATGACGCCATTGCTTTAATGCAAAAACCATCGCTGCCAACTCTAGATCGTGTGCTAGATAATTCTTTTCATGTGGTTTTAGTTGCCTGGAGCCGTATGCCACCACTTTCCCTTTTTGCATTAACACACAGCCTAGCCCATCCTTAGACACGTCGCAATACACTGTATATCCTACGTCTCGCTCTGGAATGATGAGTATTGGGGCACTAGTCAATCTCCTCTTGAGTTCTTGAAAGGATTGTTCACATGCTCTATCCCAATCGTATTTTACCCTTTTTTTTTTTTTTTTTTGTGTTAAACGAGTCATCGGCTTGGCCAGTTTGGAAAAGTTTTGAATAAACCGTCGGTAATGGCGGACTAACCCTAAGAAACTGCGAACTTCAAATAATGAGGTCGGCTGCTTCCATTCTAATACTGCTTCTACCTTAGCCGAGTCTACTGCGATCCAGTGCTCCGACATAACATGTCCCAAAAATTTGACTTCATTAAACCAGAACTCGCATTTACTTGCTTTTGCATACAGATGGTTGTCTCTTAAAACCTGGAGAACCACTCTCAAGTGTTGCTCGTGTTCTTCTTCAAACACTGAATAGACTAGAATGTCATCAATAAACACCATTACAAACTGGTCCAAGTATGGAGTAAAAATCTTATTCATCAAGCTCATGAACACAGTCGGTGCATTGGTTAATCCAAAGGGCATTACCACAAATTCGTAGTGGCCCTATTGGGTTTGGAAAGCAGTCTTTGGTATATCATCATCCGTGACCTCGTGACCTGCAATTGGTGATAGCCAGATCTAAGATCAATCTTTGAATCACACTTTGAACCTCAAAGCTGGTCAAATAGGTCATCAATCCGTGGAAATGGATATCGGTTCTAGATCGTCACCCGATTGAGTTGCCGATAATCTATGCACAATCTCAATGTTCTGTCCTTTTTCTTTGCAAAGGGAACTGGTGCTCCCCACGGTGAGGTACTTGGTCAGATAAATCCTTTTTCTAGTAATTCTTGCAGTTGCGTCTTCAATTCCCGAAGTTCGATAAGAGCCATAAGGTGGGGCATAATGGATATTGGTGAAGTACCCGCTTGTAACTTGATCCTAAAATCTACATCATGATGTGGCGGGAATCCTGGCAATTCCTCGGGAAAAACATCAGCGTATTCACAAACTACACGCGGAAGATTTAATTCTGAACGAGCTTCTTCATTAATGATCAAACTTGCTAACCACCCAGCAAATTGATTATGCCACTGCATTTTATGATTTGTCATGCTCAGGGAATCTTCTCTATCCCCCTTAAATTGGAAACACGTTCCACTAGGTGTGCAAGCCGTCACCTTCTTCTGGTAGCAATCAATCAATGCTCGATGGACGGATGACCAATCCATACCCAAGATTATGTCAAAATCAGACATGTTCATGACCCAAAGGTCGCAACTCAAGTGCAACCCTAACACTTCTAATTCACACCCTTGATACATTAATCCTACCCTAATGCTTCCTCCCAAGTGTGATGCAACACGTAAAGTAGTTTCTAAAGGTTCACATTCAAGAATTAACTATTTAACACATGATGTTGATATAAAAGAATGTGATGCACCAAAATCGAAGAGAACGTGAACCCAAGAATTACAGAGTACCATGTTACCTCTAATTATTGACGTGTCTTCATCTTCTTCCTCTTGGAGAGCAAAAATTTTGCCTGTGGCTTTTTGATTGCTGGTTGGTCCAACCTTTCGGTTTCCTGTTATTGCCCCTCCTGACTTGTTCATCCATGGCCTTCGTCTACTAATAGCTTGAGCATTCGCATCAAAACCCCCTGCTTGATCTTCTATCCTAGTAAGTTGGGGACATTCCGACTTCTTATGCCCTATCTGATGACAGTGAAAACATTGGATTTGTGCAATAGGCTTGGTTTGTAAATTTTTTTTTTTTTGGATTTGTTGTTGCGGTTGTTGCGATGGCCTGGTATATGGTGTCCGTGCCACATATCTTTGGTTATTTCTTTTTGGCCCTACAATGGACTGAACCCCTTTCTTCGTCATCGTCATCGTCATCCAGGTCCATTTTGAGTCTGCCCACTCCCTTTTGACATCCAATGCCGTATCCACTACATCGGCAAATGTAGAAAGGTGCAAGGGTAACACTTTGCCTCTAATAATAGGGTCTAAACCCCACTCAAATTTTTGTGCTTTCCCTCCCTCGTCTGCGACGTATCGGGTCACATATCGTGCTAGCTCTTCAAACTTGGCCACATACTGAGTCACTGTCATCTCACCTTGTTTCAAAGTTGGAAATTTCCAAATTCGTTCCTCCCTAACTGTATTTGGGAAATACTTTCTTAAAAATAGCTATTTGAACTGAGCCCAAGTCATGTTTGTCGTGTCCTGAGAATCTTTCATCAAGGACCACCAATGATCTGCTTCTCCTTCTAACTGGTAACTTGCCAAAGTGATCTTGTATGTATGCACAGTAATACCCATGGTTTCCAACATCTTTTATATTTGACGGATCCAGCTCTCAGCGATTCTCGGGTCCAGTTCACTTGTGAACACCGGCGGTCTTTGCTTTCTGAACTCAGATAACAAATATATCCGCTCGTTTGGTTGCGTTCTTCTAAGCCTTCCTAACTCTTCAAAAATTTGGTTTCTGACTGGTCTTGGTAACTCCTCAGCAAGTACAGGTGCAAGTCCACTGCAATTAATGCCTTGATTGCGAGCTGGACGTCCACGTCCGCATCTTACTTGATCGTTTGCTTCCACATTGTCCTCCACCTGCCAAGTATGTGGGTAATATAAGCTTAAGGTTGTTATGAAGGCAACGAGGTATTCAATAAGTAGGCTAATTTACTGTGGTCTGAGGTGTAATTTTTCTAATGGGACAATGCAATTAACACAAGCAAAATAAAATACACTAGAATAACCAACTAGATATTCTATAAATATATATATATATATATAACAACTTCTTACAAAAAGGTTACACTATTTAGGTTAGCGTGTATACACCAAAACAAAACACACTTCAGCCACACAAAACAGTATTTACAAAAGTACACAAAAAGGTTTGTCCCACGACTACTACAGCCCTAAGTCAAATGATTCCTCTGGGTCTTCTTCGGGATCTTTTTTGGGATCCTCGTCGAGGTCCTTAGGTGGTAAAGGAGTACATGCCGAGGAGATCGAAAACTACTGAGATGGTGTAGGGGAGTACTCTGATGACACATCTATAGGGAATGTAGGGGAAACTCTGGGAAGTACTGAGACAAATGGAACCTCTAACTCAAGATGATAAGAGCCACGACTCTCTGGTCAAACACGAAGCATCACAAGGTGTGGATCCTCAGCCAATACCTCTTGCCTAAACTCAAAAGTCTGATCATTTTGCTCCATCTGTAGAGCGAACCTAAGTTCCTAGTATTTAAACTGGTGGCACTGGCATACCAACGCTCGTTTTCCTTGTGTGGTGTATTATGAAAAGTCCTCCTCCGTCGACATCGTCGGTTAAGTCTTTGTGGACTAACAGTTACAGCCCGTCTATTCTGGAAACAATAAAGTCCCCAGTCATCAATGCTTTCTGACATAGAATCCATCCTATGGTATGTAAACAAAAATATTTTTTTATTTAGTCCACTTTTAGATGATATAGTATAATGTTAACAGAATATAATAGTATGAGAGGCAAGGATATCTAAAATCACAAGTCGACACGTGTGGGTTAAGGATTGAACCTATGGCTCTGATGCCAATTTGTCATGCCCCAAAATTCATGACTGTAAAAAAAATGTACAAAATATAACTCAAACAGGATAGATAACCAAAACATTTTAATATACACATATAAATAGAGTTAATAGCATAGTTAATTCATTTGCGTTCTGCAATAAATTTACAAAACATTGTCACGCCAAAAGTCAAAGAAGAAAAACTACTAGTCTAAGTCTTCAAGTGAACCACGGCTCCAACACTTCATCTTGATTGCTTTCAGGATAACCTTCACCATCATAAACTGCTTCCTCACTAGGCATAACACGCAATGAGCTTGGAATGCCCAGTAAAAACACACACACACTCTCATACCTTCTATCAATCAATCAACCATACACAGAACAAATCGGGTAACATAACATACAATACTATAATTAGGTTCTGTGAATTAGTAGTTAGGCTAGACATCTAAAATCCCCCAAAGAGATCCTTCTACCTAACCACAAGGATTGAACACCGGACTATTCAGAACTCCCCCTTTTGCTGCTTTGCAGACCTTACCACCTAGGCCCACCTCCCGGTTATTTACCGGTCAATGACACTAATGGACCTTAAAAGGGACGGCCAAACAAGTGGGCTCGCTTACACGTAAATCGTGCCTAGGGCTCGTTTACACCCTGCACATACCATACCAAAGGGCTTGCTTACACCCTGAAACCACCGCGTAGAGTCTGAATACATTTGTGTCATCCTAGGGGTTCGCTTTGACCGCTTGCGCAAGACTTAACTCATTTGCTATTAATCCCATCATAATTCATGTGATTCATATGTGTAAATTATTTCAAAACACTTGTGTGAACGTCACCCATTGCCAACCCCTTATCATTTCCCGTTTATTAGATATTTTGATAAGTAAGTTAGTCACATTTGCAATATAAGAGAGCATGAGACAACATAAGAAAGGAAATATAGCCCACGATAATAATTTATAAGTATGGTAAAGCAAGCAAACAAGATTAGGCATGCTTGGAAATACTTAGAGACAAATAACACAATAAGACACAATGTCCAACACTTTTCAGAACTGTAGAGTTAAAAAGAATGGTTTGGTAAAAATACTTGCAGGTCATATTAGGGGCTGAAATTGCACAAAAACAATATACAATATGTCTATTTTCAGTTCCAATTTTCAGAATTTGCACAGTACATCCAGAAATTCATCTACAAGCTTTGTTCGAAAACTTGTCCAAATTTGTCACCCATTCGGAAAACTAGCTTTCCTCTTAATCTACCTGATGATTTTTACCCAAATAAATTCTGTTGGAAAGAAGACTCAGAATTCTAAATTTTGACAGAAGAACCAACGTGAGAGGATATTTCTAGAATTTTATAAAATTGCAAGAAGTGGACTATTTTCAGAGACTCAAGACCAGATTTTTAAAACAAAATATCCAAACCCTAAAAACACACAAGGAGGGGCTAATAAAATTATCACAAGCTCTAAATACACCAAACATCCTACATTAAATTCAATTTCGAGAAATAAATAAATATGATATTTCTTTTAAATTAGAAAAGTTGCAGCAGTGTATAGTTTGACAAAATTGCAAGACAAAGTCACTAGATCATACCCACAGTTTCATACACACCAAAAACCCTATTCACCATTAATATGTAACACAAAAGGGCATACTAGACAATAGGCTGAGATGGGTGAAAGAATTGGAGAAGACAAGGGAGAGAAGTGTTCTTACCTTGACTTAAGAAAGCACCCTTTTTATTTTCTCTTCTTCTGTACTTCCCCCTAATCACACTCTCCTTCTCTCACCCTCTCCTTGGCTACTGAAATGTGTGTGTGTGTGTAAGGAATTGAGGCAATGCTCTCAATTTATAGGAAATGAGCTTGGGTTCTAGCTTAATGACTAAGGAACGAAATAAATATCTAGATATTTTTCTCAACTAATTTTCCCCAAAATTAAATAATTCATGTTCAAATAAATAATAAATACTCAAATAACTAATAAATAAGCTTAAAAAAATAATAAAATGTATGAATTAATTTCAAAACTAGAAGGTAAAATAAATAAAAACCAAGTTTTAGGGAATTTCCAATTATAAAGTGTTATAGGAATTAATTATGATAATATATGGGAAAATTATTCTTTATTGGGCCATTTTGCAAACTTTTACCAAACTAGGGGCTAAAATGCTATTAATCTAAGGCTCAGGGTTTCATGTGTAATTATCAAAAATTAGGGTCTCTACAGATTTGGTTCAAGACTTGCTCCATAGGGGAGTTGAGTGAGGTATACCGCTCGAACCAACCGGTCGAATGAGATGGAGCTGATCGGTCTGAGCGCGGAGGTCGGTCTGAATATTGAAGAGGTCGGCTAGGATATCGAGAATGTCCATGTTCAGGCTATTTTCTTTTCTCTTTGGATTTGTGATAGTTTGGATGTGGAGTCTTGGCAAGCTGTCAAAGAATCTTTGGCATTCTTGTATTTCTGGGTTATGGGTAGGAGGGTTACCATGGAGCTTATAGGATTTTTGAAAAGGGAGAAAAAGAAGTCAAATGGGCGCAGGCTAGCTATAAAGGCGGTTAATATGACCTTGTGATCGTTCTCCTCAACTTGCAAGGCCTTAGTATTGAAACGAGTGACAAAGCTACGCAAAGATTCTCCTTCCGTTTGCCGAATATTTAGTAACTGAGTTGTTAGGCGTCATTAATGCTGAGCACCAATGAAATGGCTCAAGAAGTACTTGCTCAGTTGGTCAAAAGAAGTCACAGAGTCAGGCTTAAGTTGACTACACCAGAGTCGCACCGATCCCTTGAGCGCAACTGGGAAGGCATGACACATGATCTCATCAGGAAAAGCGTGGAGGATCATGAGTGTTTTGTGGCTTCCAAATGATCAACAGGGTCAATGGTGTCGTCAAAGGTGTCGATTGATAGCATTTTAAACTTAGGGGGTAAGGGTTTATCTTTGATAGAGGCGGCAAAGGGAGAGTTAGAGAAGGCTTTATTTTGCATATTCTGCATGACCCCCTTGTAGCTGGAGTTTAACAGCTTGCAATTCTTCATCCCAAACGAGAGCATTGTCTCATTTGGCCTAAGTTATGGGTTGGATGCTGCTAGCTTCTCCTTTATGAATGATGGTGTGCTATTGTTGATGGCGATTTTGGAAACGTTAAGGGTCATTCTGGTTAGGCTACGAGCCTTGATGGGGGAAAAGGTAGACCATTCAAATTTGGTGGTTGAGCTTGCGGGGTGAAGGGTGGGAGAAGTGGTCCTTGAGGTGCATGTTGTTGATTAGAATGGTTATTTTGGGCTTGGTTCTAGTTTGGAGTAATATTTTGTGGTGGTAGAGGAGGAGGAGGAGCAAGTGGATCACATTGAAGTAAGGCATGGTTTAAGGCTGGGTTTTGCTCAGCTAAGCGGTTAATGATGTTGGTGAGCTTTGTGAAGTATAGAGGTGGGTTATTTGGGTTTGAGTGTTCGGCTTGAGGATTTTTGGTGGTATGCTGTGAAGCCATACATCGTGTCGTAACCATTCACTCCAATGTTGAAGATGGGTGAGAAAGAAACTGTTTTCGGTGATGGTGAACACAACCGTTTCCAGAGAAGATTCCCACAGATAGCGCCAAATAATAATGCAGTTCGGACGGTAGGAGATGGGTTGGACAGGATCCAGATGCTCCACGAGTCGGTTGACCTTCGTCTTCCCAGCAGCACCTGCGACAAGTCCAACAAGAAGGTTCCAAAGTAGGAGTGGTTCCTTCTTAAAGACCCTCTGACGATCAAGTTAGTTAAGTATATGGAGAGAGGGAAGAGACTTACAAAGAATTGAGAGTAGAGTGATACAATGTGTGGGTGATTTTTGTACCAAATGTCTTTAGCTTCCCTATATCTCTTACCAATTATTCCTTTATCCATTCACACTGTCCTATTGGTCGAAAGTCTATGGCGTACTTGTCGTCGACCATGGCTGTTTTACCATGCCTCAAGGGGAGACGACCTTATTACATTAATGCTTGACAGTCTCATTTAATGCTTGGCACGTAAAGTCCAATGGCTTGTAAGATTTTTGTATTCCACGTAGCCAGGGGCGGAGGGAAGGAAGGACGAGGGGGGTCACGTGCCCCCCTTCAGTTTTGAGATTTTTTTTTTTTTTTTTTTTTTTTTGTGTCTTGTTCTCATATGCAAAATGTATATTTTTTTTCATAACATGTTTTTTTATTAAGGATTTATTATATTGTTCACAACAAGTAGTTATTTGATATTTTAAGGGCATGTTTGATTGGAAGGATTAAAGTATGAAATTGAAAGGGAAAATTACCCACAGGTCCCATGTGGGACATGTGGAGTCCATTTAATCCCAAAACTTTTTGAGTGCACCAAAAAGTCCTTTCTTTTATCTCTCTAGTTTTTGCCTCTCTTGTTACGTTTTCTTCTTTCTCTTTTTTTCTACATTTTTCTTTCATCCTCTTCGTCATAGACGATGGTGCAAGTGTTGCTTCTCTCTTTACGACCTGCCGATCTGAACGTCTATGCCGATCTGAACCTCTACGGCACCACCGTCGCCACTTTCTCCACCACGCAGATCGATTATTGACGCCGAAGATCTGATCAGATTGACCAGATTTGGTACGATGCAGAACTGAAGAACAAGAAGACGATGAAGAACAAGAACAAGAACAAGAAGACGCTCATCCTCAGATCTGTGCTTAGATTGAACAGATTTGTGTATATATCTTTGTCAATTTCTCTCTCTTTCTCTCTCTATTTACAGATTTTTTTTGGGATAGTTGTTGATCTATGGTTGTTGTTGTTGATGATGAAATAGATCTATAATATCATTGAAACAGATCTGTAATGACTCAGATTTGTACAGCTATCACACAGATTTGTAATGAGAAAATTT
This sequence comes from Camellia lanceoleosa, assembly GCA_025200525.1. NCBI lineage: Eukaryota > Viridiplantae > Streptophyta > Magnoliopsida > Ericales > Theaceae > Camellia > Camellia lanceoleosa. The sequence continues at coordinate 49,923,920 of CM045759.1, forward strand.
TCGAATTCTGAACAAGTAATTTTCGAGTTTTAGTTACAGGCGGTGAAAACTGTAAAATTTTGCAGTTTGAAATTTTTTTTTTGGTGCTGGAATGAATCATGGTTTAAAACTGTAAAATTTTGCAGTTTTATAACATGCTTTAGAACTGTAAAATTTTACAGTTTCATAACATGTTTTAAACATTCCAACGACTTCCCGGCGATGTTGAACATTCCGACGAGTCTCCGGCGACCGTTTGTCGGAAGTCCGACGGTAGTAAGATGTGAACAGTGTCTGTAAATTAAAAAAAAAAAGAAGGATTTTTTGGTAACAATTAAAAATATGTTGGACCAATTGGTGCAAGTATTTTGTTTTGGGATTAGCTGGGTTTTGAACTTGTTACATGGGACTTATCAGTAAGTTCCCCAAATTGAAATTATTAATCCGTGGGCCCAATTATCCTATATTTGTTTTGACGTTTTGGTTTAAGATTATTAATCTAATGGATAATTAATCTAACAAATTTGTAGGATTATTAGTAATGGGGTAGGTGTGAGATATTGAATACCACACTAATTTGATAGGATTATTAATACCTCACAATTAGTCTTGTGAATCAAACATGACCTAAGAGCACTATCCGGTATTATTTATGTAATAGTTTAAACCAATAGTATAGTGAAAAATCTTATAGATTGGATATAATGAACTCATTATTTTCAAGCAATTGACAGATTGCTTAGTGTGATTTATGATTTCTCATACTTTGAGCATCACGTAGACAATGTTATATGGTAATCTAAGATTGTTTAATAATTTTCATTCGAAAGACATCATTTATAAGTAATGTCATCTCTTTAATATTTTTCTATCAAATAAAAATTAAATAGATTTTATAATAATTTGTGCTATAAACGATGTGTTTTTATTTTCTAAAATTAAGATTTTTGATCCATAAGTTTGTGTTAAAATTATAAACTTACATCACTATCCCGCACCGAACTATTTTACACTATTATAGAATTTTAATTTGTTCCTATTAATAATGAATATGTAATTTTTTATCCTTAAATTTGGCTCATAAAATTATTATTATTTTAATGTTCATCATGATTTTTTTTAAATAAAAAATTACAATTAATAATGCCCCCTCTAACTTAATTTCGTGCCTCCTTGGGTCCCAAATCGACAGTCCAGTCCCGTCCATGTCATTAAACTCATTAGGTTTTATTTTAATAATTTATATTATTTTTAGTTTAAAATTCGTCAAGTATATTATTTCAAAAAAAAAAATTAAATCAATCAGATAACAATAATTATATATTTGGGCCATTTTTGTATGAATCTTTTATTTTTTTACTTTTAATTTTTTTTTTATACAAAACTGGTCTAAACACGTAGTCACTGTTATCAGTTGCCTTGATTTTTACAGGGATGATGTATTCAACGAACTTTAAAATATGAACGGTTTACACATCATCAAAATGATGCCCAAAAATGAGCTCAATGAGCCGAACAACACCTATCCAATCCGATTTCAAACTAGATTTGTGTAGATTTGATTTGTTTTTTTTTTTTTATTTTGATTTTGATTTTTTGGATTTAGATTTAGATTTATATTTTTTCGAAGAGCAAAGCAGAGCAAAGGGGGAAGGAAGAAGGGGAAGAAGAGAGGGGGAGGAAGAAGAAAAGAAAAAAAAAAGAATAATTTGGTGGATATGAAATAAATAAGAAAGAGACTGACTTCTCTCACCAAAATCTAAATCAAAAAATCAAAATCAAAATTAAAAAAAAAACAAAAACAAAAACAAAAACAAACCAAATCTACACAGATCTACACAAATCTATCAAATCTACACAAATAAAAAAAAAAAATCAAAATCAAAACCAAATCCAAAAACAAACCCACAACAACAGAGGAGAGGAGAAGAAAGAGATAGAGCAGAGACAAATCTATGTGTGTATACACACAGATCTCTGTGTATACACACAGAGGACCGTCGCGAGGGTGATGGTGACGGCTCTGGTGGGTGGATCTTTCTTCTCTCTTCCTCCTTCTCTCTTTCTTCTCTCTTCCTCCATCTTCTCTCTTTCTTCTCTCTTTCCTCTTCTCTTTATTTCAGAGAGAAAAGAGAGGGGGGAAAAAAATCCAAAATAACGTCGTTTTGAAATTCGAGCCATTCGAGTCTCGAAAATTTCAAGCTACCAAGCAATTTTCGATCATGTTTTATCATGACAATATGGCCTTGTTCGAGAAATTGAATATTTTAGTTAGTTATTTGATCTTTTAGTTATTTTAGTTTGACTAAAAAAGTTGTGTTTAGAAAAGTTGATTGACTTTTTTTGTAATTAATTCGATAGTTGTAAGAGAAAAAATAAAATAATTATAAGTTAGGTGTGATATTTTGTCTCATTAGTTAATTTAGCTTATTTTGTTTTTTAGTGAGTTATTTTAGCCCAACTCTCTTTCCAAACAAGGCCTACATATATATATATATATATACACACTAGCGGTAACCCATGCTATGCACAGACAAGTAACACAAAATGATAAATAATGTTGAACATGTTAAAAATTAACAACTAAATACTATGATATTAATTTAGATGTGTATTTAAATAATATATTTGAGTGATATCACTATGTTTATATAGGTATGCACCACTAATTCAATTTTTTGAAACACACTCAATCAGATAAACTCAACTGAAAATGAAGAGCAATAGTGGAATTCTATAAATATAAGTTTAAATTTGAAGATAAACTATAAGAATATAGAAAGTGAAAATTAGATAAATTTTAGAAAAAGTAAATAAATTCAACTAGAAATCAAGAGTAAGAGTGGATTCTGTAAATATAAGATAAAGATTAAAAAAATTAAGTTTAAATTTGAAGATAAACTACAAAAATATAGAAAAAAATAAAATTAGATAAATTCTAGAAAAATGAGGTAGAGAGAAATTTAGGTTGCGTTTGGTAGAGCTTTCTAACTATGATTTGAGAGTATGAATTGTATTTTGAGTTTGTAAATTTTGAAATTATGATTTGAATGTGAAAAATTTATTTGGTGAAAGAGTTTTGAAAAGAGTTCTGAATTGAGTGGGAAATTTTTAATGTAACATTTGATATTTGATACAAAAACTTATAACTTATAACCAAACATACAACTCAAAATTCTATTAAAGTACGTAAAAAATTTAAAAAATTCAGAAAATATTTTTTTCGAATATATAAAAATTAACATATCAATTGCAAAAAAAAATAAAAAAAAATACACTGTTCCGGTCAACCGGCCGGACGACCGGTTAGGCCAAATTTCAAAAAAAAAAATTCAAAAATCGCGCTTTACAGAGAGTTTTCTGCAGAGTTTTGTATTTGTTGTAGAAAACTAGTTCCAAAACTCTATCCAAACATGATGTTCCAATGTGGGGGTAGAATTAGGATTTGAATTGAAAAAAAAAAAAATAAAACAAAACAAAATTTAAAAATTCAAAAATAAGATAACACAAACTTGAAAAGAAAAATAAAATCTAATATAACTCTAATAATAGAAAAAACAGGAGACGGTAGTAGTTTAAAAATTGAATAAGAGTGAAATAGCACCTATAATATTTTAAAATTTGTAAATAAAATTAAAAAAAAAGAAGAATTGAAATAGTAGGTTACAAATTAGATAAGATTTAAGGGCCACTTATAATTTTTTAAAATTTAAATTTTGTGTTGTTCAAAAATAAGCAATTATGTTGTCTTATTATAAAAATTTTAACTCTATTTTGTATCTATTACCTATAATTTTAAACAATTTTTGTATTCTAAAACTACTTAATTAAAATAAAATAAAAAATCAAAGGATTACCTTTTTTATTTTTTATTTTGTTATGTGTCTATAACTTATAAATTTTAGCAATTTGTGTATTTTGAAACTACTAAAAAAAAAAAAAAGCATTACTTTTCTTTTTAAAACATTAATCAATTTTATTTTTGATGTGTTATATGATAATATAATCATTCTTTCAAATAATATTATCTTAAGCATAGAATGTGCATGATTTGAATATTTCTTTGACAGTGACATGTGTTATGCATGTGAATATAAAATTCAACAAACAATGAAAAAAATTTCTTACCTATGATTTTGTTTAAATACATAAAATATATTTATTTAAATTAAGTTTTAAAATTTTGATTATGAATATGTAATTGAATATATTTATTTAAATTAAGTTTTAAAATTTTGATTATGAATATGTAATTGTTTATAATTTTAACACAGGATAGTTGAATAATAATTTTATTTATAAGAAATTGACCAACCTTTTATTGAAATATTCACATATTGAATCCAATCTATTTAAAAATAACATGACATTCAATGACATAATTGAAATTAATCATTAAATAATAATTAAGTAAAAAACATAGATTTTTTGTTATCTACATATAAAGACTATTATAAGTTGAAAATAAAATAGTTTATTTGCATATTTATTAAGTAATTTTAGATCGAATCTTGAGATTCAAATATTCCTTTGTGCGAAGGACTTTTTACTGCAAAAGAAAAACTCATCATTTAAAAATCTAATCATACTTAATTAGTGTACTCACTACATATATGCAAAGAAATAAATTTAAACCCATGAATAGCTCAAATTATTAAAAAATAAAAATGTAAGCAAAAATATTGTAGAGTTACATAATTAAGTTTAGTAACATTTGGATTTAAATTGAGTGTTCTTTTTATATATTACAACAAATAAATTTGTATAATGGAAGAAAAAACTATAATGAAAAATAAATGAGATTGAACAAAAACTTTCTTTAAACTCGTGAATGTATTCCAAATACTCTTCTCAATTGGTAATATTTTTCAAAAAAAAAAAAAAGTGTGAACTCCAACTACATCGCAAAACATCACTATTTTGGGTTGGTCTTTTAGCCTTTTGTTGCCACCGTTATTTTTTTTCCTGTGCATTGTAGTTGTAAAATTTTAAAAACATGAATAATAGATTTTGGAAGTATAAGTGCATTTACTACATTGTTATAATTTCAACAACTAACTTAGATTACGAAGCAAAAATAAATAAATAAATACACCAAATAAACAAAAATTAAAACAAACAAAAAAAAATCTACAAATGAAAAAGAGAGCAAAAAATATAATATGAGATTTAAAACATGTGTTTCTTTTCACATAAGATGCCAAATTTTTTGCATAATTGGTTAAATCGCCCGTTTAATTTCTTTGCAATGTTATTTCTATTCTTCAATCTTTTTGCCTAATTTCATATTTTCATGGAAGTTGGGTTCTGAGATTTATATGTTTAATTTTTTTTTTTTGATATATCTGTGGATATGATATAAATCTGATGAAGAAATTTGAAATATCTTTAGGTAAGATATAAATCTGATGAAGAAATTTGAAATAGAGTCAAATTCTCTGGGGGAGAAATTTGAATTAGAGTCAAATTCATCTTTTATCTTTAAAATATTTTGAAAATATTTTATCTTTAAATATATGGAAAATCTCTTATCCATATGATATCATATATATCCATGCCCTCAGTAATTAAAAAGTGAAATAAAAAATATAAAAGAAAAAAAAAAGAAAGAAAATAGAATGAGAGAAGAATGGATATGCCACATAGGAAAAAGTTTCATGAGATGTTATGAATATGCCACGTAGGAAAGAGTTTCATGAGATGTTTGGATTGAGAGTTTAGAGTTTTTTAAGAGATCGCTACATTTATATATATATATATATATACATGAAAAATGATATACAAGCTTACTTTCTAAATTCAGTGATATATTAACACGTTGATTTATTGATAATTAGAAAATAAATGAAAAAGAGAATTGATTTAAATATTTAATAAAGTGCCACATCATTAGGTGTAGAAAGCAAGTTTAATTTTTTAAATTGAATAACAATACTCATACACACACACACATATATATATATAGTTGGAAAAGACTATGATACACACCTTTGAGAGGTGTGTGTACCATATGTATCTTATAATGATAAAAGAAAATAATATAATTTCATACTTTCTGAGTCATAATTAAAAAAAAAAAATCATAACCACACACAAATTTTTTAAATTGAATAACAATACTCACACATATATATATATATAGAGTTGAGAAAGACTATGATACACACCTTTGAGAGGTGTGTGTACCATATGTACCTTATAACAATAGAAGAAAATGATATAATCCCATACTTTCTGAGTCATAATTAAAAAAAAAAAAAATCATAACCACACACAAATGAAATGTAACTAAAAATATCAAAATAATGTTAGAACTAAAAAAGAAAATTAATTATAATTATAAAAAAATGGCATAATTAAAATGATATGGTAAGAAGTTTGCATAATAGAATTCTTTTACATTCTTTTTTATATGGTTACACAATTAATTACCACGGATGGTCTTTTTAACAGTTCAAAAAATAAAATAAAAAACTCAAGATAATCCCCCCACCGGGGCATCACATATCCCAAGTCCAACAAAGTGACAGCAAAGCAAATGAATGGTTGTCACATATAGTTCGTTATATAAAAACAAAACGAACTAGATAGAATTTGATATTTAACAAATTGAATGAAGCACATATACAACCACACAACCATACACAACCATACAACCATACACAACCATACAACCAAATTGAATGAAGCACATATACAACCATACACAACAAATGAACCATTGAGAAGACAGAATAAAACCTATCATTGGACATTGACGATGATTAATTTTCTCTTCTTATATCTGTGTTTTTATTTTTAATTTTTGGCAGCGAAGAGAGACTATATTTTGAATTAAGGGCTGTCCATTTTGAATTGTACCAACTACACAACTAATCATGCCCTATCGAAAAGGGAAATAATTTTAGCTCAAATTAAACCCGAATTTGACCCCCAGAAATACAAAACAACCCAAAAAATGTATTTGATCGAGAGTATGTAAGACAAGGGGGGACAGAAAAAGAAAACCTAACAACAAAAAATAAATTTACCATGGCTTGGTTTGGTATATCTGAGCTTGCAAACACAAGAAGAGAGAATAAACACCAAGGTTCCTTAAAATACAGGTACTATTTTGAAACGAACTAAACAACCCCTAAACACAGCCGATGTTTGATTTATGTATTTGAAAAGGAATTTTAAAAAAAAAAAAAAAATGTAGATCAATTGTGAATAAAATATACCTACATTTTATCAAATTTTACACATTTTTTTCTTTTCCTTTTCTTTTTTCCTTCCCTCTCTATGTCCATGAAATAAACACAACCTAAAGTTGTGTTTAATGTATTTTTTTTTTTTTTTTATCAAAGTTGTGTTTAATGTTTAGTTCATGGATTTGGAGAAGAATTTGAAAAAAAAAAAAAAAAAAAAAGTATGTAAAATGTAAGTACCATTCCCTCACCAAAAAATTCTTACCCAAATCCTTGAATCAAACACAAGAAAAATTCAACCCCAATGAAGTAATAGTAATAAAATACAAATACAAAACAATTTCAAAAAAAAAAAAAAAAAGGAAAAACATTTATGTTTATGCTCTAAGGGCCCGTTTGTTTTTAGTGGTAAAATGAAAGAGATTAATAATGGAAAAATTGTTAGTGAAGAAATTAAGTAAAATTGTATTTGTTTTGATGATAGTTATTAGTGTGGAGATTGTTAAATTATTTTTATATAAAATAAATATAAAATAGCAAAATAAATAAAACCATGGTTTTTAACCAAAAAAAATACAAAACATTAAACATTAATGTTCAACATGTGTTGCCCAATGTGTAAAAAAAAAAATATTTGCACTTGGCTGGTTGATCAGCAAGAAGATTGACCGATTAACCTGCTGAATGTCCGACTGGTCGTCCCTCGAACAATCGGTAACACTCTAATCTAAATGGACTATTTTCTAATACTATCTTCTCGCTTAGACTATGAATCCGTTCGTTCAAAACCTTTCATAATTTAAAGAGACTATGAAGCTAGACCTCTAAACAAAACAAACATGAGGATGAACCACTATTCATCACTAACAGTCCACTCCGGATTGCTAGTGCGAAAAACAAACGGCCCAAAAATCCACCTTTGCAAACAAAATCCCCCAAAAAAAATAAAAATAAAATTACATCAAACCAAAAAAAACATAACAGGCAAAACAAGGAGACATAAAAAGAATAAGGAGTACAAAATAACATAAAAGGGAACAAATATACGCTTACCTTTGATCCACCTTAAACATCTACCTCTGCAAATAACCAAAAAAAAAAAAAAAAACAACCATGAAACTAAGAAAATTGAATGCTGGTAAAACAATATGATAATAATAATAATGAAGAAAGGGCAAAGAATACAAAATCACAATTTTGGGGGAAAGTAAAATAAAATCGACAGATGCGTAAAGAAAACTAACGAAAATTCAAACGAACTGGGTCATTCAAAGAACAGGAAGCCTAAATACTTCAACAAAATCGACAAAGGAGAGCAAGAGATAACACAAAACCAAACCTGAGAAAAATAATGGAGAAGTCTTCAAGAGGAGAAACAAAATACACTTGAATATAAAGGAAAACAAAAGACCGAAGATATTTGAGCTTAACCGACAAAGTAGATGAGTAATCAACGTTAGAATTTTGAAAAGATGATGCGAAAGCCATGTGATCTCATGATGAAAAGTGACAGTCAGTGGCCAACAAAAAAAAAAAAAACACCCAATTTATAAAATAATAATGTTATAATTTATTTAATTTTTATACTACTTTTAACATATCACGTAGGGCCGTAAAAATAGCCTAAGACCTATGGGCGGTCCGAAGTCTGTCCGAGATCTGAGGTGGGCCGGGCACATTTCGGCCCGATTAAGCCTGGGTCCGAACCCAACCCAGTACCTTGGGCTTGGGCTTGGGTCCTTCATTTGAGGCCCGTTCTAGCCTGTTAGTCTGGCTTGAAAAATTTTGAGCCCTGCGGGTGGCTTGGCCCGGCCCAGCCCACCCGATGGTCAAATTTCAAAAAATAAAAATAAAAAGCAACCTGCAATGGGTAAATAATTAAAAATAAATAAATAAATAAATAAAAGATTGATCTTGCAAAAAATAAAAATAAATAAAAATAAAACAAAATAACACAACAGTCAATGTCATTTCCTTGCAATGAACAAATAAAAAAAAAACAAGAATATATATTTCAACTTGTTACCCAAAAAGCAACCTAAAGAAGAGTGAATTAGTTATCTACAAATTAAAATAAAAATTTCCCAATAAAAATCACTAACTAATACATCAATCAGAATAGTAGGAAAATCAAATAATTATCATAAATAATATAAGATAAATATGACAGTGCAAGCAAGAGCTCTGCTGCTCTGTATGTATAGCAGAGCTCACTCAATTCTCTATTCTGTCTGACATAGCACATTCCTTTAAACTTTGAAAATTAGCTATTGCAGCCGGCAGAACTAAATTGGAGCGTTGGTCGTCTTCCCGGACATTCGGCCGAACGACCGCAAGGCCAAATTTTCTCCTGGCTAAAAACTTGTCTGGTTGGCCAATATATCTATCGGGCGGTGTAGACACCCCATTTTTGACCGACCTTAAGACTCAGACGTCATCGATTGAGCGCTCGGTGATTGCGCATGTTGTGCTCGTTCTGAGATTATGGAGTCTCGACTGAGAGCCTTGCCTCCGAATCTCGAGACTCTTTTGTGTTTTGCCTCGGTTTGCAAACCAGGTTCTGTTTTCTCTTCCCGAAGGGAGGGAGAGGTCTCGTAGACCATCTCTCAGTGGCCGTAGGCTACTTTTCGTGGTCGTAGGCCACTTTTCCCGTTTGGAGACTAGTTTTCGATTTTCAGAGCCGTCGGCCGTGTGCCTCGGTTTGGGACCGCTTAACATTTTCCGTTTGTTTCGGTTTTCGGAGCACACCTTGTTCCCTCTCCCTAGAGGGACACTGTGGCCCGGGAGACCACCTTTGTGGTCGCACGCCACCTCTGGTGCTTAATAGTCAATTTTTGGGGCCTCCGGCCGCGCGTTTTGACCCCCGAACCCTCGTTTTGCATCGGTGTGGGTTCATTTTTGGCATGGATCCTATTTTCATTGTTTGGAAGGTGGTACGGGGATGGGAGACCAGCAATTCTCTTGGAGACCACCTCTTCTCCTGCCGGCTGGTTTTCTTGTCAGGAAGCTGGTCTCTTTGGCTTTTGGGCCATATTTTCTGGTCTCCCATACCACCACTGAGTTGCATTCACCTGGGAGACCACCAATATGGGCTGGCCGACTACCTTTTGAGCTTGACCCTTTTGAACCTGGTCAGCCGACCAGGGGGAGTGGTCGGCCGACCACCTGAACTGGTCGGCCAGCCTTCTGCTTTTTTGTCTCTCTGAATGCAATTCAGCTGTGCCAGCTGGGAGGCATTTGCTCCATCCTCCGAGGATTGACCCTCTTGTTTTGGCTTCTTAAAGAAGTTTGGCCCTTTACTCTTAGCTTTGAAGAGAAGCTTGACCTTTTGTTGAGCTTCTTGAGGAAGCTTGATCCCTTTGGTCTAGCTTCCTCAAGAAGCTTGACCCTTTTGGTTTAGCTTCCTTAAGAAGCTTGGCCCCTTTGCTCCAAGCTTCTAAGAAAAGCCTTGGACCTCTTCTTCTATAAGAGAGACCCTCCTCTCCACTTGAAAGGGTTGAGATTTTTGTGTCTAAAGCTTATACACTTCCCTCCATATCTCTCTACTTCAAGCTTCAAAAGTCTATAGTTCTTGGACCCTTTGCACTACACCTCCAAGCACAACACCTCCACTATCAACCTAAACACCTTGGAGCTCATTTTCAGAGGTTGAAGAGTTCCTACTTTGGTCCAGAAGCTGCTGGCGGTCTTCTCTACAAGGGTAACACTCATTCCCTTTTTTTAAGCATTGTTTTGCTTCACATGTTAGCTCCATTTGCAAGCATATTTAGGCTTTGTCATAAACTGAAAAAGTATTTTTTTGAGCTTCTAAACATGTTTGTTTAAGACTATTTTTCTGTTGGGGGTCATCTACCCCCTTGCATGCTTCATTTCCTCTTGTTTTAGGCCATGCATTAGGGCCTTTGTTGTGAGCTTTGTTGGCCCTTTTGACCACTGAAATCCAATGGATTTTTAGTGGTTATTATGTATTTTTGAACATCAAAATCAGAGAGGGCTGATCCTCTCACCCCTTGTTTTGTTTACTAGCTTTCTTGGCCTTTCAAAGGAGCCCCTATTTGCATGTTTTCAAGCCATGTTTCAGGCCACTTTTTGTGAGTTTTGTGACCTGCATAGGCTCTGTCCAGAGCCCTTTTTGCCATGTTGAATGTCTATTGGGCATGTGTAGAGTAATCCTCTTCAAGGCCTTTCAAAGGGGCCTTTACTTGTATGCTTCCTAGGCACATTTCAGGCCCTTTTCAGTGAGTTTTAGGGCTATCATAACCTCTGTCCAGAGGTGGTTTTGCCTTTTGTATGTCCATCATGCATGTGTTGAATAACCCTCTTATTGGCCTTTCAAAGGAACATATCATTCTTGCATGCATTGGCCATGTTTCCATGGGTTTTTAGGCATTATTTGGCATGGCATACTTCTGTTTTTGGCTGGTTTGGTGAGCTCTCATGTGCTTCATATAGTTGTAGTGCAAATCATGGTTCACTAGCTTGTATTGCATGATCTTTTGGCCCTTAATTCTAGCACTTTTTGGCCATGCCTTAGACTGATTTTGTGCATATTTTGGACTGCCTTAGCTCTGTTTTTGGGTCTCATGGTCGAACGATGTTTGTTTTGCATGCTTGTAGTTCAATGTCCATGCTTAGTTTTGAGTTTCGAGGTCTATTACATGCATATACTGAGGTGTTTTCATGTTTTGGGGCCATTGCATATCATATTTCAGAGCTTACATGTATGCCATATTCCTATGATCTTCACTCTTTAAATGCGTTTGAGAGTTGGACTTGTATGCCTTGTTTTCGGACCATTGAATGAGCTTCATTTCTTTGCATATTGAGCCATCATTTTAGGCCATTTTCCCATTGTCTTGGACCTGTCTAGGGTCTGTTTGGGGCTGGTCTTGCCATTTGTGCATCACTTTGTGTACCTCTAGTGTAATCCGCTTCACTAGTTTCGGTAATTGTGCCATCTAGCATGCATTGTGTGAAGTGTTTGCATGATTCGGAACCATTGTGCATCATGTTTCAGAGCTGGAGAATGTGTGTTTCCATGCCATATTTCATCATTTTCCATGCTTAGTTAGAGTTGCATGTTGTGCCTTAGGATCGGTCCTTTGTATTCGTGCATGTTTGCATGTATTTCGGTTGTCTCATTTTCATGTATGGCCACTGATTTGAGTGTGGCTGAGGTCCACTCACATTGGTTTAAGTCCATCTTGCATTGTGTATGCCATATAGCTCATGTGCATTGTGTATGCCATTTCAGTCCATAGCATTGAGTATGCTAGGTCGCATGTGTGCATATCATCCTTCACCTGCCAGCATGATTAGGTTGCATTACATTTAGGGTTTCATATTAGTCGCATTGTGTATGCCATCTCATTGCATTGTGTTTGGAGTAGGGTTAGTCCAGACACGGGAAACGAGGGGCGTTTCGTACTCAAAGTGACGAAATGTGTCTCAATTTCCGGTCACCGACACTCCGGATTACCCATGATGGAGTTTAGGCCTTGTTGAGTTTATGTGTGCATCCATTTCATATTGAGTCGTGCAATTCGACTCCTCGGCCATCATGCATCGAGATGCGTGATTGGTGGTACGAGGATCGAGGACTACACTCCCTAGAGCTTATGCAATGACGGGGAGAGTAGTTATGCATACATATGTTGAAAATACTTTGTCATGCCCCTTTCTTGCTCTCTGTTGTAGCAAACCAAAAACCAACAGCCTTCTAGAGCTTTGTATAATATTTCGGGATCAATTGCAAACAGAGGCAAATCGGGGCATTGCGAGGAATTTCCCGACAAGGCGACTCGAGTATGCATGCATCTTTCATCATTCGGAATAGAGCTGAGGCGGTCCATAGATCTGCATACTAGTTTATTTCGTTTCTTAGCTAATTTGTTAATTAATTAGGGTTTTGTAATATTTAATTAACTAGAGTAGTTAATTATTTATTCGGTCTGTATTATTTATTCGGACCCTCCGCGAGAGGGCAAACTTTGTAATAAGTGTGCGTGTGTGTGATGCATGTCTTCCAACCCCACGTTTTTCTCCCTTTTATTTACCAGCTTATGATGGTTAGTTTTAGGGCATGTTTCAATTAGCATCTATATGTTCGCATGTTTGCATTCATTCATCTATATTGCATGCACCGGGCTCGGCGCATCATACTAACTGCATTGTATTTCAATCCCGAGTTGAATACATGTATCAGTTGTTGCATTTCATATGCTATTTTAGAATAGCCGAGCCTATCTTAGTTGCATTTTTGCATGTGTTGCATTAGGCATTTCGGCATAGTTAGGATTCATGCATGATTTCTAATTAGCTTCTTTCTTTGGCTTGGAGTACTCGGTAAGTATTTATGCTTTAGCATCCTTGCATGCGTGTGAGTGACTGCCATGATAGCATGCTTACCATGAGGCTATATGTTTATATGATATAACTGCCTGAATGCCTGTGGGTGGAGGTTGGATTATCTGAATTGGAACAATTCATTGATTGCGAGTTTTAAGCCCACTAGATAGTGGCAAATCACTATGTTTTCTAAGCCCACTTGAGGGTGGCAAAATTCGCATTTTAGCCTACTTGTGAGTAGCAAACCGCTTTCGAAAAAACGAACATGAAATGTTTTGTTCTAACTCAGGTGATCCAGTCTATACTTGTATGCTGCGCGCATCACATAGTAATTTTAGGCTAATAACCGGAATAAGAGCGCATAATGTTTTCAAAACTCGATATCATGGTTAGTAGAGGCCGATCTTTGATTGGGCGAGCGGGGGTGCTCACGAAGTGACCTTCCCCAATCGTACCCAAGTTCCCAAGCCGAGGCAACTTTGATGATGACAGACACGTGGCCTTAGGCACGAGTCAGGATTTCTTAAATTTTCCCAAAATAAATATTTAGGTGGCGACTCTGTATCTGGCAAAGTAGTCCATGTTTGGCACTTCTTTCAAAAAAATCTGTTTTCAAAAAAACGATTTGCCGGATTTGGACTCTTTGATGATTCATCAGTCTTGCATTGCACTCTACGAGATTAGATACAGGACCGTGACATTGAGTCCTGAACTGTAGTGAGCCCAAATGAACAAAACGGGATTCCCTCCCGGGACGTTCGGGGACGTCTATAGGCGGCCAAAAGACCTGTACAGCTAGCCAATAATAAATATGAACAAAAAAAAAAAACCCCTTCCCAAATGGTCATATTACCGTTTACTACAACGGTAATATATATATTATAAATTTACGTCACTTTTTCAAACTACTATAAATATCCTCAATTTTTCAAAATAAATCTCACAAATAATTCTCTCTCTCTTAAACTCTCAATTAATTTTGAAGTGTCATCCGTAAGTGACAATTGCAATTGTGCAAGAAGAAACTTTTATTAGAAGAAGCTAATTCTGTATCGCATTTGCTAGTCGGTAACATTAATTAATTTAATTAAATTTATTAGCTACTCATTTTTTTCCGTAATTGTTTGTGCACATATATTAATTATTATTTTTTACTCATTATATTTACACATTATTTAAATTAATTATTAATTCTTATATATTGTTTTACCTACATTACTATGGATTCTAATATTTCTAATGTTTATGTCGATATTGATACATATACTACACAACATGAATCTGTTGATTCTCCTCCTAATATTCCTCTTCCAACATTTGGATCATCATCTAGGGGCACAACTAGTACTGTTTGGAAACATTTTGAAAAAATATCTATGAATAATCCTGATGGTACAATTACTTTTAAAGCAAAAAATAAATATTGTGCACATTTACTTAGTGCTGCATATGCAGTGGGTACTAGTCATCTAAAAATGCATGCTAACAAATATTTACAAAGTCAACAACCTGATATTAGAAGTCAAATGCAATTAGGGGCTTTATCAAAATTCTATACGTGCAAACATTTTCATATGATTCTATACGTACACAAAATTCTGTAATTGATTATATTATTAAAAAAGAATAACCTTTTACTACTAGTGAATGTCTCGATTTTACCAAAATGATTTACGAAAGTTTTGCACCGCAATATCAAAGTTTTTCAAGAAATACTACTAGAAACAAGATTTTAAAGAAATTTGAGGATGTTAAAAGTGAATTATTTGACATCTTTAAAAATTTGAATGGAAGAATTTGTTTAACATCTGTTCTGTGGTCAAATAATGGTTTTAAATATCAATGTATCACTGCGCATTTTATTGATAATGATTAAAAATTAAATAAAAGAATTATTTTATTTAAATTAGTTGAACTTCTATACGCTGGTCATTCGTTTGGTGTAAAAATAAGAAATGTATTATATGAGTGGGTTTTACAAAATAAAATATTTACGATTAATTTAGATAATGCAGTATATTATAATCAAACTGTAGCCCATTTAAAATCAACTTTACAATTATTTGTTGATGGTGATTTATTTCATGTTCATTGTTGTGTCCAAATTCATGTATATAAGGCTTCTGTACTTATAATAAAAAATGTAGTTGTTACAATTATGTCTTCTGTTAATCAAATTTCGGAATATAGAAAAATTTGTCAACGATAAAATATGCCGTTTAAAAAATTAATTTTAAATGTAGATAGTAGGTAAAATTCAACGTATAATATGTTAAAAATAGCTTGTAAACCAAGAAGGGCGAAAGATTTATTTTTTGCAATAACATCAATAGGAGGAGTATTGACTCCCACAGAACTTAATTGGTGCCAAGTAGTCTTGTATAAAGATTTTTTAAAATTTTTTGATATTTCAACAAAATTATTTTCTTATATATATATATATATTCCTACTTCACCATTTGTTTTACATATGCTAGTAGAAATAATTAAAGTTTTTGTAAAATATATGAATAATGAATATTATGTAACTATTATTACTTCAATGAAAGCAAAATTTGATAAATATTTTGATCCTTTGCCTCATCTTTTAGGTTTAGCTATAATAATTAATCCTAGGTGTAAAGAAATTGGTTTACAAGAATTTTTAGAATGTATTTTCGTTGATCATACACAGTTTGCCCCTATTTTCGCTGTTACAGCTTTTAGTACAGGTGAACGGGTGCTGAGCGAGTACCGGAGCAGACTTTCACTCCAAATGGTTGAGGCACTGATGATATCCAGAGATCGTATGTATGCGCTTACAAGAAGACAAAATTATAGTGAAAATGAGCGAATTCAAAATGATTTGGATGACATATCATCGGGGCACTGCGACTGAAATGTCTGTCTCCTCCGATGATTGATTAACAATTTATTTTTTACTATTTCATTTCATTTTTTTTTTGGTCTTAGATTATTGAGGTGGAGTATAATGCAAATGATTGGTAGGCTAGTAGATGTCAACCTAGTTGGGATGTACTCGACCTATAGTGATGCAGTTGATCTATCGTCATAAAAAATCTACACCTATTTTATTTAATAATATAAATTTTTGTAATATTTTATTTTATTTTGAAATAAAAAGTATTCATTCAATTAATGTTAAACAATTAATTTAATATTGTAATATTGAAAGTTTCATTTTCATGTATATAAAATTATTCATTTCGAAAGAAAAAATTACATAATTGCATATGTTTTTAGTTATAAGTTCATAATTAAAAAAACATAAGTCATACGTAATGAAATTTAAATACTACTATGAAACATAACCAAACAAAAAAGCCCGACTAGCCGCGGCCCGAGCCCAGGCCTGCGGTTCAATTACGAGTGGGCTTGGGCCTGGGCCCCACTTTTTGGCCCGTGAGCCACCCCGGCCCGCTAAAAAAATGGGAGCTTGCGAGGCCAGCTTGGGCCGGGCTGGGTCATTACTACATCCCTAACCTTATGTATTATTGATGTAATAGATTCTATCACTTAAGGGCAGAATCAAAATTTTAATTCTGGAGGAGCCCAGATATGTATAATTTTTTATTTATCAATTGTTAAAAATTGTCATATTTCATTTTTAAAATGAAAAATAAACTAATATTTAATACTAAATTAACAAATAAAAAATTAATATTTATTTAGTTTTATCATGACCAGAAGAGAAGTCATATCTATTCAACTTTAACATATAAATAAAATAAAAATTATAAATTAATTCATTTTTTTTTGGTGTATATATCAACCCAATTATCTGTTGAAGTGAAACTAAGTCTTCAATGAGTAACTCGAGTTTTGAAAAAAACACCACTCTACAAGGGAAGTCCCTTAGTTGAATCTTTGTGAGTTCTCATTATGGTAAATAAGATATGATTAATGCAATAATATTATTAAATTTTACTTTGAGAAACAAAAACAAACAAAGGTTCAAGGTGTATATTGGGGTGTAAAATCAACCCCCACGAGCACACGACCCACCTAAAGCCAGCTCGCGGCACGGTATGGCCTAGACTTGAGCCCAACTCAAGAACGTGTGTTTGGGTCGTCTGTTTTGAGGCTTGTCCTAGTCCACTACACTACAAGAAATAATACTTTTAGCGACCAATTTTTTGGTCACAGAAATCTGATATCTAGTTGTTAATAGTTTTTAACGACCAAAAAAAGTTGGTTGCCATTTAGTCGCCAAAAGCCCATCACGAAAGGTTTTTGGCGACTAGAATTGAAGCTGGTCGCTGAAAGTTACCATTAGCGACCATATATTTTGGTCGCAAAAAGGATTTAAATTTGTTGAAGATTGATCATTTGCGACAAAAACACTGGTCACAAAAATGGAGGTTTTTGGCGACCACAAATTAAGTTGGTCGCTGAAAGTCTATGATTTAGCAACCACAATAGTGATCACCAACCTACTGCGACTAAAATGTTATTGTTCGCAAAAAAGGCTTTTAATTTCAAAAAATAATTTTTTAAATGTAATGCTAATTTTTTTGAATACCTATAATACATTTGCAATTAATACACAGTTCATGTCCATCCAATCAATTTCAACATACCAATCCATCAATAATCTAATCTAAAAACAAAAAATCATCAATTATAAAGTCAAAATAATAGTTAATCTATCTAATTACTACCACTTATCAATATGAACACATTACAAGTCCAAAATAACCATCCATCCTTTTAGTTTACAATGAATTCACCACATCAAAAACATATTTAACAAAACCATCAAAGATTTCAAATGCGTTTCATATTTGTCCGATGTAAAGTATATCAAAAACTCCACGTATAAGCACAACTTAGAATTAATGCACGGGCAAACTTAGGTCCATAAACACGCATGACTACGCCTCTAGCTACCTGCAATAAAAAATAAAAATAAAATGAAGAAATCGTTGTTAATGATAATATTTTTGCTTACATTTCTATTTTAATTTTGTAAAGATCTATAGATCTAACTCCACTCCCAAAACTAGCAATCACACACAGCCTTACTGCCCAATTCAAAAAAATAAAAAAAAATAAAAATAAAAAAAACACCAAAGAAAATAGGGAATTAATCTAACTAGAGAATGCTTCATTGATGGAAAATAGATGGAAAATATTAATCATACTTGAAATGTCGTCCTTGCAAGAATGAATAAACAAATAGAATGATGGAAAATATTAAAACACCCTTTCTGTGTATCATTAATCACAATTCACAAGTATTGCACATACTGACCTCAAGCAAAAGACTATTGAATTCTGGGGGCAAATCATAAACATATATAAGGGTCCTTTTCTTTTCCACCACAGCATTGAGATTGACAAGATTCCCAACATGTTGTGGACTGTCAGGAACATCAACCTGAGCTGGTCAAAGCCATTGAGGCCAATCCCTTATCACTGATAAAACAGATGGTATGCTGCAATCTATTCCATACCAGTCTAGTTGTCAATCATGTTCTCTCAAGTTTTACACTTGTCATGTTCTATATTTCCTGTAATAATATCAGGTTCTGTATTCATATTGCATACCACTTGGAATACATTTTAGTGATAAGTAGGACTTAACATTAAACTACTTAGTAAATTATGTGACACTGATGATATGACTATGTAGACACCCCATTTTTGACCGCCCACAAGACTTGGGCACTAACTGATGGTTTGCTCGGTGTTGAGAGATGTGTAGAGCACAGGTTCAGTTTCTTCGGCAAGAAGAGAGGCAAACCCTTCAAAACACTTTATTTAGGGGTTTGGAGTTGAAGAAAAGAGGAGAGGAGGGGAGAAAATAGGTTGGAGAGGAAGCTCGCCATAAATCCGGGTAGAAGAAAGTCGAGCGGCCCTCGCTGAATCAGGCTTATTCAATTGCATACTTGGAGTTAAGCTATGAGGACACCATCGTTGGAAAGAAGACTTCTGGGGCTTCACTTTGTACTCAAGAATCTCCCAAAGCCAAGTCCGGGTGGAGGAGATATGATTGGTTGAAGCTGCGCATCATCCCGGTTGGATCGAGTCTGCGCGGCTTCACCAAAAAGGGCATAACTTTTTGCATAGGAGGAATTATGATGCAAGGTTTGCGCCATTGGAAAGATAACTTCTGGGGCTTCAACTTTCATACCCACTAGCCATTTTTTGACCTAGGAATCATCTATCGGCACTCTATTTAGCCGACCGGCAGAAAATAGTGCCGACCGGCACTTTATTTTGGCCGACGACCAATTTTTCTGGTCGGTTTGCACCCTTTGCACCCTCCAAGCCTGATGCATGCTAGCTGTGCCAGCTGGGATGCACAGAACCAGCTCCACGTGCATATATGTGCCTATTTTGAGCCTTTACACCACCTTTACCCCTCTTTTGGTGCACCCTTTGCTCAAGGCTTCTTCAGGAAGCCTTGACCCCTTGTCTTGGCTTCCTCAAGAAGCCTACCAGCTGTCTTGGCTTCTTTGATAAGCCTTGCCCCCCCTTGCACCCTTGCTTTAGCTTCTCTTGTAAGCCTTAAGCCTTCCATTTGTCTATAAAAAGGAGCCATCCTCCTCCATTGAAAAAGGTTGGAGTTTTTGAGCAAAAACCAGAGAGTAGACATATATATCTAACATATATATCTACAACCGTCTATATCTATCCTATCCAAGCTTCCAAACACCTTGGTTCTTGCATCATTTGCCCTACAACACCTAGCACAACACCTCCATCCTCCATTCCAGCACTTTGGAGGCCATTTGCAGAGGTTAGGAGCTCAGAAACTTGGACCAAGGGGTGCTGGTTTGCTGCTCTTCAAGGGTAAGCATCCATTTCCCTTAAACTTGCATTTTTTAGTTTCATTGGTTAGCCTTATTTACAAGTATTTTTGGGCTTCGATGTAAACAGTAAAGAGGCTTGTTTTGAGCCCTTCTTCAACATTGAAGAAGGGCTCAACACTGTTGGGGACCTCCATGTATGACTTGCTTCATTACCCCTCTTTGGTCCCCATTTTTGCATGACTTGTTAGCACATTGAGCTTCTGTTTTCCGACCCTGATCAGAACTGAAAAGGATCTTATTTTGACCCCCTCTCCATGTCCCATGAAGGGTCTTTTGCTGTTTGATGCATGCTTCGTATACTTCATGTTGTAGCCCTCTTGTGGCCTTAATCTTGCATTGCATTTTAAGCATGTTTGTATATTGATTTGGGGGTTGTTATCTACTGTGAGTAGTCATATTTTTGGTCCCTCTTCAGTGTTGTCGAAGGGTCTTTTTCATTTTGGGCTTTGCATCTTACACTTGCTTTGTAATCCTCCATTTTGCCTTAACATGTATCTAGCATTTAGACCACTATGCTTGCTTGTTTTGGCTTAGATTTGTGAAGCTTTTATGCTTGTCTTGACATTCTTAAGGACTTTTTTAGGTCATTTGAGTCATCCATGCTTTGCTTTGTATAGCTACCATGCAACCTCTCTTGTATACCTTATGAGCCTTGAGCGTTGACCCCTCTAGCATTCTTTACTTGCACTATTTCGGTGATTTGGAGTCACTTATGATGTCATTTCAGTCCTCATAGTATGCTTGAATGCTCATATTTCATGCTCCTTTAATGCTTTATAAGGTTGTTGTCATATGCTCCATATTTGGCCCTTTGTGCATGCTTCCATGCTTAGACCTTTTAGATGCCATCTAAGTGGTTTTGGGGGTTTGTTTTAACATGCTTTAGGACTGATTTGGTTGTTCTTGGCCTGTTGAGGCTTAATTTGTATAGCCATGGTTTAAGCCCCTTGGCTTGCTTTGAGTTTTGGACATCGTTGCATGCTTGGCTTGTCTTGTTTACTTGGTTTTGCACCTTCTATAACATGATTTCAGAGCTTTCTAAGCATGCCATGTATCCATGGTTATCCTCTTTTAAGTGTGCTTAAAAGTTGCTCTTTGGTGCCTAAGTGTTGGACCTTGTGTGCATGCATGTTTGTATGTGTTTTGGCCCTCATTTCCATGACATTTGGCCACTGTTTTGGGCCTAGTATAGAGCTGCCCAAATTAGTTTGAATCCATGTTTAACATGTTGCTCAAAGGTTGTTGCCTTATTCCATGCCTTGCATGTTTGTTAGCTTAGGTTGTGTGCCTAGTACGTATTGCATGTTTGCATACTTGCCTCCATGCTCATGTTGCATGCTTAGCTTGCATGCTTAGGTTGCATGTGCATTGTTGTGCATTGCCTCACCTCTTGATCGACCATGATTGAGGTTGGGTCCCTTGTATGTTTTGTCTGCATTACATTTGACATTGAAATGCAAATTTGGCCTCTTAGGCCATCATGCGTCGAAATGCGCCATTGATGGCCCGGGGGTGAAGGGCCATGCTCCCTTGAGTCCATTGCATGATAGGAGTGTGTCCATGCATACATTGCCTTGAAATTCCATGCCATACACTTCGTCGGCCTTGTTCTTTATCAAAGCGTCTTCTGGGAAGTTTACGCCACCAAGCAACATTCAAAGGCCGACCGGCCATTTATTCAAGGTTTATAGCTTTATCTCCACCGATGGATATTGTACACGGTAGGTGGCCATCCCTCCGGCCGATGATGTTCGCAATGCTCATAGAAGGTTCTTCGACTTTGACAGCCAGAGAAGAAAAGGCAAGAAACAGAGGCAACAGTGGCATGGCACGGGTTTCCGGGCGAGTCGGATTCGAGCATGCATCATTCGCGCATCCCGAGGCGGGGGCTGCGGCCATCTTCTCTTTGCATTTATTTTGATTAGATTAGAAGTTTTGTAATAATTAATTTAGTGATTTGTTATTTGGATTGTATATTCTTTTGGTCCCTCCGAGAGAGGGCTTATTTATAATAAGTGTGGGTGTGTGGGTATGTATGTCTTCCAACCCCCACTTCTTTCTTCCCTTTTATTTACCTGCTTATGATGGTAGATTAGGGCACGTTTAATTTTAGCATACCTTATGCTATACATGCGTGCATCCATACATTTGTCTCACATGCATCGGGCTCGGCACATCATACAAATTGCATCGTACTTCAATTCCAAATTGAATACATGTTATTTGTAGCATTCCATATGCCATGTTTAGGATAGCCGAGCCTGTCTAGATTACATTCTTTGCATGTGTTGCATTAGCCACCTAACATGAACTATGATCATGCATATGATTACTAACTAGTTTCTGTTTTGGCTTGGAGTACTAGGTGAGCTTTTATGCTTTAGCATATTGCATGCGTGTGAATGTTGCCATAATAGCATGATTACCATGAGGCTAGCTGCTTATGTGATATAACTGCTTGAATGCCTGCGGATGGAGGTTGAATTACCTAAATTGGGACAATGCATTAAAAACTGTGAGTTTTAAGCCCACTAGTTAGTGGCAAAATCATCTTTTCTAAAGCCCACTTAAGGGTGGCAAAACCTGCATTTTAGCCTACTTGCGAGTAGCAAACCATTTTCAAAACAAACATGAAATGTTTTATTCCAATTTAGGCGATCTGGTCTATACTTGTTTCTTTGTCATAACATAGTAATTTTAGGCTAATAACCGGAATAAGAACACATAACGTTTTTAAAATCAGATATCACGGTTAGTAGAGGCCGGTCTTCGGATTGGGCGAAAGGGGGTGCTCATAGCTGACCTTCCCCGATCGTACCCAAGCTCCCGAGCCAAGACAACTTTGGTGATGACGGACATGTGGCCTTCGGCACCGAGTCAGGGTTTCCTAAATTTCCCATTTTGAAAAATATTTAGGTGGCGACTCTGTATCTGGCAAAGCAGTCCATGTTTGGCACTTTTTTTCAAAATCTGTTTTTCTTCAAAACGATTTGCCAGAGTTGGACTCTTTGGTTCAGATTTAGAACCGTGACAATTTGAGTCCTTTGAACTGTAGTGAACCCAATGTGAACAGAATGGGAGTCATCCTCCCGGGGCGTTCGGGCTTGTTACAGTTTCTGGCGACTCTGCTGGGGATTTTAGAGAGCTTGACTCGAACTCGTGATATCCTGTTTTGACTACACTTATGTGTTTCTTTGCGTTGCATGTGCATTGGTGCGCCTAGGACACCGTGTTGGCCATCTGCTATTCCTGGGCAGTTTGCTGGAGGCTTGTCTTGTCAAGGCATGACCATAAGGCTGACCGGTTGCGGGCTCTGCCAGTATGGGAACACAAACCCCGGTTTCTGGGGCACCCTGACCATTCGACCTAGTGCATATCGAAATCCATAGTGACCATTCCAAACTAGGACAGGTTGCTTACCCGATATAGGTTGTTTGAAGCCGCTGTGTGCGTAGTGAAACCCTAGCTCCTGACAAAATAGGACAGGGAAACCCTACCCCAACATAGGGGTGTATTGGCTCTCATTTACTTGCTATGTGCTTTTAGAGTGTATCTCTACAGGAATGCATATACCAGTTTGCGAGTTTGGGTATCCGGCCTACGGGCACCAGTATTAGTATTTTTGAGAATCAGTTATATCTGCGGGTATCAGATTTAGATTTGGGGCAGTGATTTCGGGGAACAGTGATCAGTAATAGAACACAGTCGTTCAGCTTTGCTCATATCTGTTTTGGTGAAGTTGAGCTGAGATGCTGTCTGTTTTCCCTTTTGCTAGGTAGTCTTGGAACCATAGCTTCAGAATGCTCCACTATCTCCCGGGTACATTGGATTTGTGCTGATAGACTTTGCCAAGTCAGACTTCACAAGGGTTCAAGTGTCAGGGCGAGAGAAGGCTAGTCGAGCATGCATCACCAAGACAACAAATGCTACTCGATCAGTGATCTTTGAGTAGTCGGGTTGAGATTTCCGAGCCTACTGCAGACACATATATACCGGTTGCTCAGTCGAATCAGGACAATATGTCGAGTTTGGAAGAGATGGTGCGCCAACTCCAGGATAGTATGAAAGCCATGCAGCAAGATGCTGTCCGTCAATCTGAATTCACCAAGCTGTGGTCATAGCCCAACAGGCAGAGACAATTGCCAGGTTAGAGTAGCAAGCCGGGGCATCTGCTTCGCATCAGGCTCCTCCCCCACCAGGAGCTCCAGCACCTGGGGAGACGCCAAATGTCCAAAATGTCCAAGAAGATACAGACCTTCCAACGAGGCCAGCTCCGCCCCCAATTTTACCCCAGTTATCAAAAACACCCACCAACCTACCGGACTCTCCCTTTGAGTTCAAGACGGATCCCACAGCATTGAAGTTGAGCAAGCTTGAAAAGCTGTTCAAGAGATCCCAGGGAGTCAAGACCATCCCTGACATTGAAGATGGATACACGGACACAGCTGTGACATTGCCGGACAGGTTCAAGATGCCTCACATCGACCGTTTTGACGGGTCAGGAGATCGCATGGTCCACCTGAGTTTGTTTTCAGATGTTCTGCGCCCGATGGGCTTGACAAGATTACAGAAGCTCTCCCTCTTTAGCAGACCTGCTTGTATCGCGCCATCCGTACGCCAAATTAGAGGACTCGGTGAAACGAAGTTGAGGAGATGTCCGAGGCCTTCGTCGCACAATATTCATACAATACCGGATCGAGATCACAACCCGTGATCTTGAGACAACCAGCAAGAGCCGAAGAGGGCTTCTCGACTTTGTAACCGTTGGAGAGCCAAAGCTTCTTCGATGACCACCAGGCCGGTCGACAAGGACCAGATACGGATGATTGTGCGCAATCTCCAACCCAGACTGATGCAGAAGATGATTGTCCTCCCCTTACCCACCTTTGTAGACCTCCATGAGATTGGGGTACAAATCGAGGATGCTATAAAGCAGGGCCTCATTGACCAGAGAAGGAAGCGGCCAGAGGCGTTTACCGATTCAATGTGACCACCGGTGGTGATGCAAGCGCAAGACCTTCCGAAGTGGGCATGGTCACCAACACCACATCACAAAAAGCTACCCCATTCACCAAGGCCCCGAAGTAGCTCACAAAACCAAATATCCACCTCGAGTCAAGAGGGTTTTCACCCCACTTCATATGCCTTTGTCAAAGTTTCTAGAGGTTTTAATCCGAAAGGACATCTGAAACCATTGGAACAACGGCCTTTACGATCCTCTCCTTCAAAGCATGACCGGACTAAATCTTGTGCCTACCATTAACAAACCGGTCATGAGACCGATAAATTTGCTTTCGTCTGCGCCATGATGTACAAGATTTGTTTGACAACAACGCGTCATCGCCGCACCTTTCGATAAAGTCTATAAATCCTTTGGATCGACAAACTTGGGGATAGTACAAGTATGTGATCGGGGACAAACCACTATGCAAAGGTTTCGCTTTACTTCAGATGTGGCGTATGACACGCACTGTTTTGAGAATTTGCGAATGCTGGTTTTTGTATGCTCCGGCTTGGGTACTAAGTCAGTTCTGTCATTTTTGCTTTGAGCCTGTCTCTTTGTCTTGAGTCAGTCTTTTTGATTAAGGGTCTGTCTTGTTGTATCGAGTCAGTCCTGTTTTGTCAGAGTCGGGTGATTTCAGGGGAGTTACCTCGGACATCACTTGCTTGTTTTGCGTCTGTCTTTTCATTTTGTTTTGAGTCAGTTTCTGCCAGGGAGTCAGTTATGCCAATAGATTTTGAATGGAATAGCAGTGATTTTCACACTCTTGTGTTTGCTTCTGCCGTGTGCCAGTTGTGCCAGAAATTCTAAATGAGATGGAAGTATTTGACTAAGAACTCTGTCTTTTCTGTGCCTTGAAGTCATTGCATTGGCCTAAATTTTTCAAAACTTTTTCAAACACTGTGGTGAAAACGAAGAGGAAGGAATTCCTTGGGATTTGCAAAAATTTGATCAATTGAGAGAAAGAGAGGCGTGCTAAGCCCTTAATGAATGAAATCATGCTTGTTAGTGTGAGTACTGAGAAGGACCCTAGCTTTGATCCAGATTGGTCCTACACTGTCTTCAGCGCGAGCGATTTGTCGCTTTCTTAAAAACTTTCAAAAATGTTTTGCGCGGTCCTGCGAAGACATGTGTGGAATCGCTCTTGAGATTGTGCAGCCTAGGATCGCTCTCAGCCTCGAGACTCGACCCCTCATTTTCGAACCTTGGACTCACACTTAGAATGTTCAACGGTTAACCGGTTAACTACAACGTGAGGCCTGTGAGACCAGATTCAAAGCAGCCCTCGAACAAGAGGCAAGAAAGTCAAATCAAGAAGATCAGATGTCGTCAAGAGAGGCTTGGGAAGCTAGATCAGAAGCCCCCCCTCAAACTAGGGGCAAAGATGTCAGATGTGCTCGAAGAGCCGAAGATGAGTTCTCTTGCGAATCAACAGCCACTCTCCTGGATACGGATGGCATCAAAACCCTAAAACCATTTGGCATGGACTTGCTACACTTTTACCCTTTGAGAGGCTCGCTGGGTCGAAAACCCGGAAGGGCGACCCAGGCAAAAGTTAGAGCAAGCAAAAAATACATACAAAAGGAAAGAAAAAATATAGAAAAAAAAGAAGAACAAAGGAAGAAGAAAAAGAAAAGAAAAAGAAGCTCGCAAGGTCGAAAACCCGCATCGGGTGCCTTGGCAAAAGTTAGAGCCTAAAAGAAAAAAAAAGAGAAAAAATGAAAAAGAAAGAAAAGAAAGAAGAACAAAGCTCGCAAGGTCAAAAACCTACAACAGGCGCCTTGGCAAAAGTTAGAGCATAAAAAGGAGAGGTTAAATACCCGAGTGTACCTTAACCCCGAACTACGTAAGGCTTGATTCCCATCTTTGGGATACGTAGGCAACTTCATTCTGAAGTCCAGCCGTAAAACAATTCAAATTCAATTGTGTCCATGTGATGATTTTGATCATCTTTGCCTCCTCTGTATCTGAGAGTCTGGTTGTGTTCGTTGCTCTGAGGACTGACTACAATGTGTTGCGACATCATCCAAACAAGGGGCAACTTTCCGTTGCCATTCAAAACGCCGCGGTGTCATTTCAAACAAGGGGCAACTTTCCGTTGCCATGCAGTGTCCTTCAGACAAGGGGCAATTTTCCATTGCTATGGGTCCGAGGTTGTGCATCTCAAGAGTAGGTTCCGTGCTTGTTGAGCATTGGCCGTTTGCAAATAGTTTTTGAGAATTTTTACTGAGGTTGACTAATTTTCTCGAAAATTGTTCCATCTTTTCCAAAAACTGGACCATTTTTTGGACCCAAAAAAGAAAAATTTTCAGTGCTCACAACCTAACTTGCATGATTTTCAAAATCAAAAAGTTGAATAAGCATGTTAATCTAACTTTCATGTTGGTCAAAATTGTTTTAAAACCAAAAAAAATTGTCAAAATGATGAACTAAGGGCACAGTTGAGTCAGGTGTTCTGTCTTTTCCCCATCATCAACATACTTGCCAAGAAGGGCACTCTACCTGCCAGAAGAGGGCACAACTGAAGTCAACAGCAAAGGGCTGAAAGCTCTCTCATCCTCCAAGCAACGAGGTATTAAGTCAAGTGCGGCACCTAATTGGAATGGATCAAGATGTTCCACTTCCTCATCCGACAGATCTAACCACGCCCAAACTCCCAAAGGGGCATCATCAACCGATGTTAGCTGTAGATTTGCTACACACCCAGTTGTGGCACAACCCCTCTGTGGGAAAGTTCACTGTTGTAAGCAGAAGAAAAAGAATCTAGCAGAATGCTAGGGGCAAGAGCCCGCAACTTCTTGTCTATCTACCAACCACTCTGGGAAGGGATAAAAAATTGAGAGATTGAAGAATAGAGAGATGTGCGTTGAGAGAAAAAGTGAGAAAAGGGCTTTTTCAGAAAAACAGAGCTTGAGGGCCGAGTGATGTGAGAATCACAAATGAGAAAGGGTGGGAAATAATACCCGGTGAAACAGGCTCCCTGTGCACATTTGAGTCTTGTGTTTTGTTTTGTCTGTTTCGATTCTTGTTTTGAGTCGTTTCGAGTGTCAATAGATGTGTTTAGGTTGTTTACCTTTGTTTTTGTTTGTTGAGTCTTTTTCGCTGTGTTCAGTCGTAGGCTCAATACCCGGTTAAGAACTCATTTCTTAATTTCAAAAAAAAAAAGAAATCAAATCATCTTGTGCTCAGAGTGTCGTGCCATTCTCCACATTTGTGCAAAACAGATTCGTTCTTTCATAAAACTGCAGGGCCCACCCCTGATAAGTGTGAACAGTAAAACTAGGACCTATTTGAAGCTATGTGGTTCCGGACTGCAAAGTAAAAGCAAAAGAGGAAAACGTCGGGTATCTGAGTTTATTTCAATTTCAGTAAGTTCCGAGACTACATCCCGTGTGTACCTCTTCAGGCCTTGCCAATGCTCTGAAGTATGAGTGTACCTCTACCTCAAGCTCAAGATCAAGTCTGCACCAAGCTAGAATAGTGTATCAATCACACTTCATTCTCATTTTGTGTATCAATCACACTTCATTCTCATTTTGTGTATCTATTACACACATTCTCATTTTGTGTATCAATCACACTTCATTCTCATTTTGTGTATCTATCACACACATTCTCATTTCGTGTATCTACCACACACATTCTCATTTTGTGTATCTATCGCATACATTCTCATTTCGTGTATCTACCACACACATTCTCATTTTGTGTATCTATCGCATACATTCCCAATTTGTGTATCTAACACACACATTCTCATTTTGTGTATCTATCGCATACATTCCCAATTTGTGTGTCTAACACACACATTCTCATTTTGTGTATCTATCACACACATTCTCATTTTGTGTATCTAACAGACACATTCTCATTTTGCGTATCTAACACACACATTCTCATTTTGTGTATCTACCACACACATTCTCATTTTCTGTATCCATCACGCTTCATTACCTTTTGTGTATCTATCACACATATATTCACTTCAATTACTTTAGTGTATCCATCACACTTCATTACCTTTTGTGTATCTATCACGCACATATTCACTTTATTCCATTAGTGTATCAATCACACTTCATTCGCTTAGTATATCAATCATACTTGTTCACTAAGTGCATCTATCACACTTCGTGTTCACATTTTAGTATATCAATCATACTTGTTCACTGAGTGCATCTATCACACTTTGTGTTCACTTTTAGTATATCAATCATACTTGTTCACTGAGTGCATCTATCACACTTTGTGTTCACCTTTAGTATATCAATCATACTTGTTCACTAAGTGCATCTATCACACTTCGTGTTCACATTTTAGTATATCAATCATACTTGTTCACTGAGTGCATCTATCACACTTTGTGTTCACTTTTAGTATATCAATCATACTTGTTCACTGAGTGCATCTATCACACTTTGTGTTCACCTTTAGTATATCAATCATACTTGTTCACTAAGTGCATCTATCACACTTTGTGTTCACCTTTAGTATATCAATCATACTCCTGTTCACTAAGTGCATCTATCACACTTTGTGTTCACCTTTAGTATATCAATCATACTTGTTCACTAAGTGCATCTATCACACTTCGTGTTCACATTTTAGTATATCAATCATACTTGTTCACTGAGTGCATCTATCACACTTTGTGTTCACTTTTAGTATATCAATCATACTTGTTCACTGAGTGCATCTATCACACTTTGTGTTCACCTTTAGTATATCAATCATACTTGTTCACTAAGTGCATCTATCACACTTCGTGTTCACATTTTAGTATATCAATCATACTTGTTCACTGAGTGCATCTATCACACTTTGTGTTCACTTTTAGTATATCAATCATACTTGTTCACTGAGTGCATCTATCACACTTTGTGTTCACCTTTAGTATATCAATCATACTTGTTCACTAAGTGCATCTATCACACTTTGTGTTCACCTTTAGTATATCAATCATACTCCTGTTCACTAAGTGCATCTATCACACTTTGTGTTCACCTTTAGTATATCAATCATACTTGTTCACTAAGTGCATCTATCACACTTCGTGTTCACATTTTAGTATATCAATCATACTTGTTCACTGAGTGCATCTATCACACTTTGTGTTCACTTTTAGTATATCAATCATACTTGTTCACTGAGTGCATCTATCACACTTTGTGTTCACCTTTAGTATATCAATCATACTTGTTCACTAAGTGCATCTATCACACTTTGTGTTCACCTTTAGTATATCAATCATACTCCTGTTCACTAAGTGCATCTATCACACTTTGTGTTCACCTTTAGTATATCAATCATACTTATGCACTAAGTGCATCTATCACACTTCGTGTTCACATTCAGTATATCCATCATACTTGTTCACTGAGTGCATCTATCACACTTTGTGTTCACCTTTAGTATATCCATCATACTTGTTCACTAAGTGCATCTATCACACTTCGTGTTCACATTTAGTATATCAATCATACCTTGTTCACTAAGTGCATCGATCACACTTCGTGTTCACCTATTGTGTATCCATCACACTTGCTCACTTAGTGCATCTATCACACTTTGTGTTTGCCTTTTGCGTATCCATCACGCTTTGCTCACTTCATTCATTTAGTGTATTGTAGACACCCCATTTTTGACCGTCCTCAAGACTCGGACGTCACCGTTTGAACACTCGGTGATCATCCATGTGTGTGTTCGTTTGGAGTTCCCGGAGTTCTCGGCTCGCGCGCCTTGCCTCAGGACCTCCGAACTTGACCGTTTTGTGTCCGGTTTTGCACCAGACACCTGTGTTTTGCCTTAGAGGGGCAGGGAATGCTTTGTGAGGCATTCCCACACACCACCGGCTGTGGCTAGAGGCCACCGACTGGCTGGTTTGTCCATCGGCACTTTATTGTGCCGACCGGCACTATTTTGTGCCGACCGGCACTAAATTTTGCCATTTGGTACTCTTTTGCGAAACCTTGCACACTTGCTTTTTGAGATATTTTCTCAACAGTAAAGTGTTTTGCTCCCCTCCATACACGTGTATGGAGGGATGAGCCCTTGGCTTGCTTAGTGGCTAAGCATTCCTTGCCTATAAGAGGAGAGCTCTTCCTCTTGGCTCAAGGTTAGCCTTTTGAGAGCCAAAACCAGAGCATTATACATATATCTCTGATATACATCCATATATATATATACCTCCCTCTCTCTCCTCTTGTGTGTGTGTTTTTAGGCCAAAAAGTGTAGTTTTACCTCATTTTTGCTCCTTTACACACACCATTACACCTTAGCTCGAGATTGAGAGACTTAGGAGGTTGTTTGTGTTGGTTTTGGACTGGTTTTGAGCACTAGAGAGTGGCTGCCTCACTTGTTCTTCAAAGGATCTTCAAGGGTAAGAACATCACTTTATATTCCCCATTCTTGCAACCTCTTTCTACCCTCTTTACTTTGTGTTTTTGAGTTTGTGTTTAAGATAAAAAAGTCTTGTTTTTACTTGTTCTTGAACCTTCATTAAGGTCCTTTTTTGGTTTGAGCAAAGGTCCATCTTATTAGGCCTTATATGGCCACTTTTGGTGCCTTTGCTTAAGACCCTCTTTACTTGGTGTTCTTGGCCTTCCCACCATTGAAAACCAGTGGGTTTTCAATGGTGAGGAAGATGGTTTTAAGTCTCATATAGGGGAGAGACACCCCTCTCCCCCTTGGCCCTTTGTTTGCCTTCATTTTTGGCTCATGAGGTAACATGTATGCATGCTTGTTTTAGCTTCATTTCAGAGACTTTTTGGGTGTTTGAGGTCATGTTTTGCCTCTGTTTTTGGTCGGTTTTGTAGCCCTTAACATGCCTCTTATGTTTGCTTTGGAATGCTCTCTTGTGCCTAGAAGTGTGCCATATGTCTAAGCCTTGATACTTGCATGTTTTAGTTTGATTTCATGGAGATAAGAGCATCACCTTGTTGTGTATAGGGGCTGTGAGCCACTGTTTTGGCCCCTTTTGGCATGCTTCTTTTAGTTGTCTTGCACTTTGGCTTGTAGGCCTTGCTTGTATGGAGCTCTAGTACGTTTAGCTTATCTTGATCTCATGATTTGGCATCATTATGGGTGGTATTTCAGTCCTCATATCATGTTCAAGAACCTCTATTTACCATCCTATCCATGCTTTGAATTGTTGGTCTTTTATGCCTTGAGGAGAGCATTGTGCATGCTTCCATGTTCAGTGCATTTTGGGGTTACCATCAAGAGGGTTTGGGTGCCATTTTCCATGCTAAAAGTCTGTTTTTGGTTGTTAGATGCATGCCATGAGTGGTTGTGTAAGTGGTGTCAAGTTACTCTCTTTGGTGCCTTAGACTTAGGTCCATTGACTAGCATGCTTGTGTAGCATTTTAATCATGTTTTGAGGCACATTTTGCCACTGTTTTAGAGGAGTTTGAGGGCTGCCTCATTGCGTTTGGTCCACCATTGTATGCTCATTTCATGGTTGTTGCATTTTCGATCAATGAAGCCTTGAGCACATGCTAGTTCTATGCTTAATCGGTCCCTCTTTGTGTGACTTTTCTTTCATGCCTTGCATATTCTAGCATTTTGCATGCCTATTGCGATAGCATCTCAAATTGCCATGTTGCATTGTTGATGTATGTTTGCATAAGTTGCATTTCATCACTTGGTTTGGGGTGTCAAACCAAGTATGGGAAATGAGGGATGTTTGTACTTCAAGTGACAAAACACACCTCAATTCCCATGTCACTAAGGCCCTTGATATTGTCATGATAGGGACTTGGTTAGCATTTTTGTGTTGCATGCATTTACATCAAAATGCGATCTTGGTTCTTTGGGCTATCATGCATCAAAATGCACTATTGATGGCCCAAGAACCAAGAGTCATGCCTCCTTGAGTCCCCAAGCATGATAGGAGGCAATGACCATGCTTACATGTCCCCCAAAACCCATGCCATGCATTGCTGTCTTGCTGCTGCTGTCAATCTGTCTGCTGCAGGGACTTTCTGTCGGCCGGCAGTTTATTGTGCCGATCGGCACTGTTTTTGTGCCGATAAACTCCATATGCAGCCGGTGGACAATTCAAATAGCCGATGACCACTCCCAAATTGGGTGGGTACTTGCACCATTTGGAAGGTATTCCAGAACTTTGGGAATTTTTAGAGAGGCAGGGCAGTAAAAACAGAAGCAGCAGTGCCATGACACGGGTTTTCCGGGCAAGTCGGATCGAGCACGCATCATTCGCACATCCCAAGGCAGGGCTGAGGCCCCATTGCATTTATTTATTTATTTGCTTTAATTTTAAATAGTTAGAATTTTGTAATATTTAATTTATTCGTTTATTCTCTTGGACTGTATTATTATTTTGGTCCCTTCGAGCGAGGGCAAAATTGTAATAAGTGTGTGTGAGTGGGTGTATGTCTTCCAACCCCCATTTCTTTCTCCCTTTTATTTACCCGCTTATGTTGGTAGATTAGGGCACATTTAAATCAGCATACCTTATGCAATGCATGTGTGCATTCATGCATTTGTTTACATGCATTCGGGCTCGGCACATCATGCAAACTGCATCGTACTTTCAATTCCAAATTGAATACGTGATAGTTGTTGCATCTCCTGTGCCATGTTTAGGGTTAGCCGAGCCTACTCTAGATTACATCTCTGTGTGTGATGCATTAGCCACTTAACATGAACTAGGTCATGCATGTTTGCTAACTAGTTTACTGTTTTGGCACGGAGTACGATGTAAGTTTTTATGGCTTTGGCATATCGCATGCGTGTGAATGTCTACCATGACAGTATGCTTGCCATGCGGCTAAGTGCTTACATGATAAACTGTTTGAATGCCTGTGGGTGGAGGTTGGATTGCCTGAGTTGGAACAATTCATTGAAATCCACATTTAGCCTACTTGCGAGTAGAAAAAGAAAACAACACGTTTTTCGAGACAAAACGGATATGCAATGTTTATTTCCAAGTTAGGCGATCTAGTCTATATTTTTGTGTTGTGCGCATCACATAGTAATTCTAGGTTAATAACCGGAATAAGAACATGTAATGTTTTCAAAAACGGATATCACGGTTAGTAGAGGCCGGTCTTCGGACCGGGCGAAATGGGGTGCTCATAGCTGACCTTCCCCGATCGTACCCAAGCTCCCGAGCCAAGACCACTTTGGTGATGACGGACACGTGGCCTTTGGCACCGAGTCAGGGTTTCCTAAATTTCCCATTTTAAAAATATTTAGGTGGCGACTCTGTAATCTGGCAAAGCAGTCCATGTTTGGCACTACTTTTCAAAAAATCTGTTTTCTCAAACAATTCGCCGGATTTGGACTCTTTGGTTCAGATTTAGAACCGCGACACAAATCGAGTCCGAACTGTAGAGTGAAGCCCACGGGCACGTCTACATGTATCAATCACACTTAGTTCATATAGTGTATCTATCACACACTCGCTTTGTATCTATCACGCACGCTCGCTTTGTGTATCAATCACACATGCCCCCTTTGTGTATCCATCACACACATTCGCTTAGTATATCTATCACATATTTGCTTAGTGTATCAATCACACACTTTCGCTTTGTGTATCAATCACACGCTCGCTTTGTGTATCAATCACACACTTTCTCTTTATACATCTATCACACTATGCTCATCTTGTGTATCCATCACACTTTGCTTCATACAGTGTATCCATCACACTGCACTCACCTTGTGTATCCATCACGCTTTGCTTCATAGAGTGCATCCATCACACTCGCTTCACTTTGTGTATCTACCACACACGTTCACCTTTTGTATCTATCACATGCTCCCTTTGTATATCCACCACACACATTCGCTTAGTGTATCTATCACATATTCGCTTAGTGTATCCATCACACTTGTTTCGCTTAGTGTATCTGTCACACTTTGCTTCACTTAGTGTATCAATCACATTTTATTCATATAGTGTATCCATCACACTCTCTTCACTTTGGTGTATCCATCACACATGTTTGTCCACTTAGTGTATCCATCACACTTTGTTCACTTTTGTGTATCTAACGCACATGTTCGTGAGAATTGTTGGTGTATCCATCACACATGCTTGTCCACTTAGTGTATCCATCACACTTTGTTCACTTTTGTGTATCTAACGCACATGTTCGTGAGAATTGCATAAATTCTCTTACATCCTTTCTGCATGAGATGTAGGTTGGTTCACGTTTACTTGCTTGCATAGCATTCGCTTAAAATGTTGCATTTATTTTGCATAATTGCTTCATCACAGCATCCTTTGCATGATCATAAGTTATGCACTTGCATTGTGCATCACTTTGTATCTTGCCCCTGAACTACGCTGGTTTGATTCCTTGCAAAGGGATACGTAGGCAGCCTGCGGGCACAACCATTTATCTATCTATATTTTGTTTGTTTGTCCAAGTCTTCGGCCCTGTCAAAAATGGGTCGTCTCGGGGCTTTGACATTCACTCCCGTCATTGTTATGACTTTCGAGTTCTGTCAAAGAGGGGCAACTGTAGACACCCCATTTTTGACCGCCCACAAGACTTGGGCACTAACTGATGGTTTGCTCGGTGTTGAGAGATGTGCAGAGCACATGTTCAGTTTCTTCGGCAAGAAGAGAGGCAAACCCTTCAAAACACTTTATTTAGGGGTTTGGAGTTGAAGAAAAGAGGAGAGGAGGGGAGAAAATAGGTTGGAGAGGAAGTTCGCCATAAATCCGGGTAGAAGAAAGTCGAGCGGCCCTCGCTGAATCAGGCTTATTCAATTGCATACTTGGAGTTAAGCTATGAGGCCACCATCGTTGGAAAGAAGACTTCCGGGGCTTCACTTTGTACTCAAGAATCTCCCAAAGCCAAGTCCGGGTGGAGGAGATATGATTGGTTGAAGCTGGGCATCATCCCGGTTGGATCGAGTCTGCGCGGCTTCACCAAAAAGGGCATAACTTTTTGCACAGAAGGAATTTTGATGCACAGTTTGCGCCATTGGAAAGCTAACTTCCGGGGCTTCAATTTGCATACCCACCGGCCATTTGTTGACCTAGGAATCACCTTTCGGCACTCTATTTAGCCGACCGGCAGAAAATAGTGCCGACCGGCACTTTATTTTGGCCGACGACCAATTTTTCTGGCCGGTTTGCACCCTTTGCACCCTCCAAGCCTGATGCATGCCAGCTGTGCCAACTGGGATGCACAGAACCAGCTCCACGTGCATATATGTGCCTATTTTGAGCCTTTACACCACCTTTACCCCTCTTTTGGTGCACCCTTTGCTCAAGGCTTCTTCAGGAAGCCTTGACCCCTTGTCTTGGCTTCCTCAAGAAGCCTACCAGCTGTCTTGGCTTCTTTGATAAGCCTTGCCCCCCCTTGCACCCTTGCTTTAGCTTCTCTTGTAAGCCTTAAGCCTTCCATTTGTCTATAAAAAGGAGCCATCCTCCTCCATTGAAAAAGGTTGGAGTTTTTGAGCAAAAACCAGAGAGTAGACATATATATCTAACATATATATCTACAACCCTCTATATCTATCCTATCCAAGCTTCCAAACACCTTGGTTCTTGCATCATTTGCCCTACAACACCTAGCACAACACCTCCATCCTCCATTCCAGCACTTTGGAGGCCA
The DNA here is from genome assembly GCA_025200525.1 of Camellia lanceoleosa. Classification (NCBI taxonomy): domain Eukaryota; kingdom Viridiplantae; phylum Streptophyta; class Magnoliopsida; order Ericales; family Theaceae; genus Camellia; species Camellia lanceoleosa. The sequence continues at coordinate 49,960,857 of CM045759.1, forward strand.
TTTGCAGAGGTTAGGAGCTCAGAAACTTGGACCAAGGGGTGCTGGTTTGCTGCTCTTCAAGGGTAAGCATCCATTTCCCTTAAACTTGCATTTTTTAGTTTCATTGGTTAGCCTTATTTACAAGTATTTTTGGGCTTCGATGTAAACAGTAAAGAGGCTTGTTTTGAGCCCTTCTTCAACATTGAAGAAGGGCTCAACACTTTTGGGGACCTCCATGTATGACTTGCTTCATTACCCCTCTTTGGTCCCCATTTTTGCATGACTTGTTAGCACATTGAGCTTCTGTTTTCCGACCCTGATCAGAACTGAAAAGGATCTTATTTTGACCCCCTCTCCATGTCCCATGAAGGGTCTTTTGCTGTTTGATGCATGCTTCGTATACTTCATGTTGTAGCCCTTTTGTGGCCTTAATCTTGCATTGCATTTTAAGCATGTTTGTATATTGATTTGGGGGTTGTTATCTACTGTGAGTAGTCATATTTTTGGTCCCTCTTCAGTGTTGTCGAAGGGTCTTTTTCAGTTTGGGCTTTGCATCTTACACTTGCTTTGTAATCCTCCATTTTGCCTTAACATGTATCTAGCATTTAGACCACTATGCTTGCTTGTTTTGGCTTAGATTTGTGAAGCTTTTATGCTTGTCTTGACATTCTTAAGGACTTTTTTAGGTCATTTGAGTCATGCATGCTTTGCTTTGTATAGCTACAATGCAACCTCTCTTGTATACCTTATGAGCCTTGAGCGTTGACCCCTCTAGCATTCTTTACTTGCACTATTTCGGTGATTTGGAGTCACTTATGATGTCATTTCAGTCCTCATAGTATGCTTGAATGCTCATATTTCATGCTCCTTTAATGCTTTATAAGGTTGTTGTCATATGCTCCATATTTGGCCCTTTGTGCATGCTTCCATGCTTAGACCTTTTAGATGCCATCTAAGTGGTTTTGGGGGTTTGTTTTAACATGCTTTAGGACTGATTTGGTTGTTCTTGGCCTGTTGAGGCTTAATTTGTATAGCCATGGTTTAAGCCCCTTGGCTTGCTTTGAGTTTTGGACATCGTTGCATGCTTGGCTTGTCTTGTTTACTTGGTTTTGCACCTTCTATAACATGATTTCAGAGCTTTCTAAGCATGCCATGTATCCATGGTTATCCTCTTTTAAGTGTGCTTAAAAGTTGCTCTTTGGTGCCTAAGTGTTAGACCTTGTGTGCATGCATGTTTGTATGTGTTTTGGCCCTCATTTCCATGACATTTGGCCACTGTTTTGGGCCTAGTATAGAGCTGCCCAAATTAGTTTGAATCCATGTTTAACATGTTGCTCAAAGGTTGTTGCCTTATTCCATGCCTTGCATGTTTGTTAGCTTAGGTTGTGTGCCTAGTACGTATTGCATGTTTGCATACTTGCCTCCATGCTCATGTTGCATGCTTAGCTTGCATGCTTAGGTTGCATGTGCATTGTTGTGCATTGCCTCACCTCTTAATCGACCATGATTGAGGTTGGGTCCCTTGTATGTTTTGTCTGCATTACATTTGACATTGAAATGCAAATTTGGCCTCTTAGGCCATCATGCGTCGAAATGCGCCATTGATGGCCCGGGGGTGAAGGGCCATGCTCCCTTGAGTCCATTGCATGATAGGGAGTGTGTCCATGCATACATTGCCTTGAAATTCCATGCCATACACTGTCTGGCCTTGTTGCCGGCAAACTTTCGCAGTCAACATTCAAAGGCCGACCGCCATTTATTCAAAGGTCGATAGCTTTATCTCCACCGATGGATATTGTACACGGTGGCCATCCCTCCACCGATGATGTTCGCAATGCTCATAGAAGGTTCTTCGACTTTGATTCCAGAGAAGAAAAGGCAGTAAAACAGAGGCAACAGTGGCATGGCACGGGTTTCCGGGCGAGTCGGATTCGAGCATGCATCATTCGCGCATCCCGAGGCGGGGGCTGCGGCCATCTTCTCTTTGCATTTATTTTGATTAGATTAGAAGTTTTGTAATAATTAATTTAGCGATTTGTTATTTGGATTGTATATTCTTTTGGTCCCTCCGAGAGAGGGCGTATTTGTAATAAGTGTGGATAAGTGTGATGTATGTCTTCCAATCCCACGTCTTTCTTCCCTTTATTTACCGCTATGATAGTAGATTAGGCACGCTAATTTTAGCATACCTTATGCTATACATGCGTGCATCCATACATTTGTCTCACATGCATCGGGCTCGGCACATCATACAAACTGCATCGTACTTCAATTCCAAATTGAATACATGTTATTTGTAGCATTCCACATGCCATGTTTAGGATAGCCGAGCCTGTCTAGATTACATTCTTTGCATGTGTTGCATTAGCCACCTAACATGAACTAGGATCATGCATATGATTACTAACTAGTTTCTGTTTTGGCTTGGAGTACTAGGTGAGCTTTTATGCTTTAGCATATCGCATGCGTGTGAATGTTGCCATAATAGCATGATTACCATGAGGCTAGCTGCTTATGTGATATAACTGCTTGAATGCCTGTGGATGGAGGTTGAATTACCTAAATTGGGACAATGCATTAAAAACTGTGAGTTTTAAGCCCACTAGTTAGTGGCAAAATCATCTTTTCTAAAGCCCACTTAAGGGTGGCAAAACCTGCATTTTAGCCTACTTGCGAGTAGCAAACCATTTTCAAAACAAACATGAAATGTTTTATTCCAATTTAGGCGATCTGGTCTATACTTGATTGCTGTGCGCATAACATAGTAATTCTAGGCTAATAACCGGAATAAGAACACATAACGTTTTTAAAATCAGATATCACGGTTAGTAGAGGCCGGTCTTCGGACCGGGCGAAAGGGGGTGCTCATAGCTGACCTTCCCCGATCGTACCCAAGCTCCCGAGCCAAGACAACTTTGGTGATGACGGACATGTGGCCTTCGGCACCGAGTCAGGGTTTCCTAAATTTCCCATTTTAAAAATATTTAGGTGGCGACTCTGTATCTGGCAAAGCAGTCCATGTTTGGCACTTCTTTTCAAAATCTGTTTTTCTTCAAAACGATTTGCCAGAGTTGGACTCTTTGGTTCAGATTTAGAACCGTGACAAATTGAGTCCTTTGAACTGTAGTGAACCCAATGTGAACAGAACGAGAGTCATCCTCCCGGGGCGTTCGGGCTTGTTACAGACTATGCATTAATCTACAAAAAGAGACTACAGGTAGGGAAAAAGAAATCACAACGATGCATGTGGCCGGTAGAATGTTGAATTCAAACTAACCATATTGAGTTCAATAATTTCAGCGTAGAACATCTGACACTGCAGCATACGAAGGTGGAATATGGAGTGGAAATTGCCTATCATTTCCCTTCAGTTTTCAAAGTTTCCCCCTCAACTTCAGTATCTTGTAATTTCCCACAATATTTGGGGCTACACACATGTGAATATGTTCCAACTTTATCACCACCCCCACCCCCACCCCCACCCCCACCCCCACCCCCAATGTATGGTTTGGAAAGCTCGTACCAACCATTAACACATCTCTTTATATCTATGACCTACTTTGCTGACTAGAAAGAGCTGCTGTAAATTTCTAATACACAGTAAGACCTACTAACATTGCATAATTATCATACCTCCTATTTCTGTGATTCTCAACTTTTCCCTCAAGATAACTCTTGTTGCAAGGGATGCCATAATTGAGTCAGAAGCTCAATATGATAGCCTGAGAGAGTGGTAACCTTTGAATGCTGGAAAGAAAAAATAGGTTTCTGGTTAACACTGAATCCTGTTCAAGATCATTCATAGGAGAGTATGCAGCACCAACTATCAAAGGAGAAAGAAATGCAAAATGAAGATAAATTGAAACAAAATATCGCAAACTCACAAACCACCTACCCCACAACCCCAAACATGCTTTCCAAAATGAGGAAGTGGGGAAAAGGATAACATTGTAGGAATATGCAATATAAGAAAAATGACTGCAGAATAAATTTTGTCACAACCTTAAATTGTTAGGGCACTCACCATTTTATGTAATTCAACAAGGCTTTGTTGCGAAAGTGGTTGTAAAGGTGGGCTTCAAGACCTGCGGTTTGGGAGAAAGGTAGTAGATTGCAAGTTTGGCTAAGAGGAAAGGGATGGATTCTAAGGAGGTAGGAGGGTCATATGGGCTGGAGTATGGAAAGCAATTCAGAAATGTTGGTCAGATTTTCGTAGCAATATGAGGTTTGTGGTTGGGAATGGGCAATGAGGTCTGCTTTTGGCATAATGTGTGGTGTGGGGTTGTTCCTTTTTCCAAGAGATTTTCAGAGCGATTCACGATTATAGTAGATAAGAATGTCTTTGTTTCTTATTATATATGTGGACTACTGGTGTGAGGCCTATTTCTGTCATGTTTGGTGAGGTAGAAAGATCCTTTTCCTGGAAGAGCATTTGAGGTAGAAATATCATATCATGTTACACTTTACAGTGGGCATTGGTATTAGAACTCACCAATAAACAAAACTCAACAATGAGAGGTATCCTGTGAGAGCTCTTAAAACCAAAAGATTCCTAACATTTGTTGTCTCAAAAAGAGGTATTGATTGAGCTGCCATTTCTGACAAAATAAAATATTATTTGTTGGTGAGATCAAGATAGTTTACCAACTAAAGATCAGATGGATTGTCATCATTTAATCACAGAGACAACCAAGACTTAGGAAACAACAACAAAATAAAAAATAAAACAAGCAGCTTTACACAATATTAATTGTTGCTTACTTGATTTCAAGAATTCAGTAGAGAGGATCACAATGTGTAATCTGTTCATTTTCAACTCTTCTGCTTGCCTTATACTCTACTCTCAGATTTTACTTTGCCAAAATTGTATTAGATCAAATGATTATAGTCTGTAGAAGAATCATATGGTTTCATATCTTATACACATATCAATCATCCAGTTTTTTATTTTTTTTATTTTATTTTTTTATTCATATTCTGATGACTTAAAAGCATTTTATAAATCTTAATCAATAAAATTGTGTCCATTCCCTTGGTGATATATATAAATTGTTATGCTTACCAAAACTAAATAAATATATGTGAATAAACTGCCAACAGTCACCACAAATGTGTATAAATTGCCAACAGTCCGTTCCTTAATGTGTACAAAGCAGCTTGATACATCAACCAAAGACTAACAGCTCAGGCACTCCACCACCATCCATAGGAGATTTGTGCCAATTTGGTAGCAATAATAAGATCATACAACAGCATGGCAATGCTACAATAAAACATGAACATCACATCTATCCAATAAGATCATACACTAATTTCATGACTCTTCAACAAAATATGAACATCACATCTATCCAAAACTAGGCATACCTCATCAGCAACAACTTTTTCAATTAATTAAATTGAGTGTTTCATGTTAATTTAACATAACAAAGCATCACAAGAAAGTCCATGGTTTATTTTTTGACATACTTTTTTCTAGTAAACTAAATAGTTTTTCTTTCAACAAAAACATATTCCTTAGTTTTATTTTTATTTTTTTGCCACACATTCCTACATCTCTCTTTCCTACCTGAAATAGCTAACATTGCAGCACAGCGTTACTACGATTAATACAGACACTTGAGAATTCATATTTCTAAACCAAAAATGATAATTTATCGCTAAGATAACATAAGATTTCAATAACAACAAAATTAAAAAAAAAAAAATACATCTTTCATAATTTTAGGTGTGCCTTCGATTTGAACCAATTTAGTTGTAAAATTAAAGCAATAAAAATTTTATTAAAATAAAAATGTATGAGCAAACAGAAAGGGGAAAAGGGTTCTCACTCCATTCTGCTTGCAATACTCAACATCAGTCCAGCAATCCTCGTTCCTGAAAAAATGTATGACCAATTTAATTAAAAATGTATGACCAATCCTACTAGCTGCTCAGGCGTGGTGTCTATGGAAAGTTTGGCCTTGTCCATTGCCAAAAGGATAGCTTGTCTATGAACCCTTGAAGCCATAAGCAGTCCCCAAATGGAGATGTCTGCTTGTATCTTCTTAAGCTGTTTCAGCACAGCCTCTTCTTCGAGTAACTTTTCTTTCTGCTTCTCCGCCTACTTGTCCTTTCCGGATGCCTCTGGTTGATCTAAGTGTGGGGGTTTGAAATATCGCCCGCTCCTAGTCATGTGGTCAACTTCACCAATGTACCAGGTATCATCTGGCTGGTTATTCCCCCAGTCCTCGTCGGTATGGGCAAGACATAGGTCATCATCTTCCCATCACATGCCGTCGGCAGCCGACAGACACCTGTCTGGCTCCGTTACAACCATTCCTGTGCCCACAGCACCTTCCGTTCCTATACACACAGCACGTTCTGTCCCCTCAGAGGCTTTGGCCTTTCTAACTCTCTCAGAATCCTCGATCCTTTCTCGCTCAAACTGCTTCAGTATAGCCTGCTGGTCATCATACTCTGTACCCAAACTGCTCGCATTCTGAGCAAAATTCTTAACACCGGTGCTCTCCGGCGATGTATTCTGATTTCCGGCCCTTCCGGCCACAGTTGATGTCCCCGTCTCTGACGGACACTGTTCTAGCTGAGGTTGTTCAACAACATCCGGCTGGTCGTCAAGCCACCTAGTAGACTCTAATGTTCCATCCAAACCAAACCAGTTGACTGTCACGTCCCCTGGATTCTGTTCGTTGAAAAATTGAAGGTTAGCAATGTCCTCTTCCAGTTCTGCCAGGTCATCCAACCCTTGATTAAGTCCATCTTCCCGTACCATACAAGTCTTTGCTCCTGCTGGTAATTCCACATTCGGCCTAGCCTGGCCTACTGATGTAATGTAACTGCTCGGGTCGTACATGAAGCTCGCAGACCCCTCAGGCTCTGTATCATCAATCTCATCTGCCCCTGCAATCGTCCCAGTTCTATCTTTGATAGCCACCACCATCATTTCAGGCCGGGTTTGGGAGATGTCCAACATGCACAAGTCAGTGCTGTCAGGAATGAACACCTCCGACTTGGATAGGTGAGAAGGGGTGATATATATGCTAGGGTTGTATGACACAACCCCAGTTTAGATCAAATTGATGCGTTTGGGAGGTGGAGCTTGGTTATGTGGCAGGAGAGGGTTGGTTGTGACATTTGGTTTCTCCGGAGGCACGATCACCCTATTATCAATGAGATCTTGAATCTCATGATGCAATCGAAAGCACTAGTCAGTGTCATGACCATGCTGTTGGTGAAAGTTGCAGTACTTGGCCGGGTTATGGGAAGCAGGAAGTTTATCTGGTAGTGGCCGCGGTTCTAGGGGCTTTAAGTGCCCTTTCTTGATCAAAATCCCTAGAGCTTTGGACAGGGGCATGTATAGTGGGGTGAAGGTTCTTTGGCCTCGAGGTGAATACTTGGTTATTTGTGAGCTTTCCGAACGCACCGGTGAATGGCGTAGCTGCAAGAGTTCTCGGGGTGGTGGTGGTGACCATTCCCACATTTGAAGATCTGCTAGCTGCAGCACTGTTTGTGCTTACATTTGTACTGCAGTTGAATGCCCTCTTGGGCTACTCTCTGTCTTGGTCAATTAGACCCTGTTTCATAGCATCCTCAATTTGCATCCCAATCTCGTGTAGATCTGCAAATGTGGGAAGGGAGAGGACGGTCATCTTCTGCATAAGCTTGGGCTGGAGGTTGCGCACAACCATCCGTATCTGATCATTGTCAATAGGCCTAATGGTCATCATGGAGGCCTTGGACCTCCACCGGGTCACGAAATTGGAGAAGCTCTCCTTCGGCTCCTGCCTAGTTGTCTCGAGATCATAGGTTGTAATCTCAATCTGTGTATTGTAGGAGTATTGAGCTATGAAGGCCTCGGTCATCTCCTCCTAGCTCCACTTGACGAAATCCTCTAGTTTTGCATACCAAATAGCCGCTACACCCGACAGGGTCAGGCAGAACAGAGAAAGCTTCTGCAATCTAGAGAGGCCCATCGGCCTTAGTATGTCTGAAAAGAGCCGCAAATGCATCATTGGATCCCCAGACCCATCGAAACGATCTATGTGCGGCATTTTAAACCGATCCAGCAACGTCACGGCCGAGTCGGTATACCCATTCTCAATATCTAGAATGGACTTCACACCTTAAGACTTCTTGAACAGCTTTTCAAGCTTGCTCACTTTTAACGCTGTGGGGTCCACCTCGAACTCAAAGGGAGAATCCGGTAGGTTGGTTTGCGCTTTGGATAGCTGGGGTAGGATCGGGGGCGGAGCCGGCCCTATTAGAATGTCCGTATCATCCTGGACATTAACTGTCTCCCCGAGTATGGGAACTCTTGGTAGGGGAGGAACCTGGTGTGAAGCAGATGCTCCAGTTTGCTGCTGTAACCTAGTGATTAACTTTGCCTATTGGGCCATGACCTCGGCCTGTTGTTTGGCAAATTCTGTTTGACGGGCAGCATCCTGCTGCATGGTTTTCATACTCTCCTGGAGTTGACGCATCATTTCCTCCATACCTACCATATTGTGTTGTTCTAGCTGAATACCAATACCCGGTATATCTATCCCCACAATAGAAACTGAGACCTCAGCTTGACTGTTCACTAATGGGGTAGACCACTGATCTGGCGACCGCTGTACCGATACACTGCGCCTTTTTGACCTCCGTCTAGTAACTGGGGGTAAAGAAAGGAACACTGCTTGTCCGTCTATCAGATCCTCAGATCGATTAAGTCCACGGCCTCTAACCCAGAGTGCTCAGGGGATATCTACCTGGTCGGATGCAATGGTGCTAAACTACCTTGCAAAAAGATAAATAAAGCATAATAAGGAAATAAAATGACTAGAAAAACGGACAGCATAACAGCTTAAATAAAGACAACACACAGTTGGCAAAACATAAGCTGAAAGAACTGTTCTCAACCACTGATCGCTGTTCCCAAAATCACTGCCCCAAATCTGAATCTGATACCCGCAGATATAACTGATCCTCAAAATACTGATGCCCGCAGGCTAGATACTCAGACTTGCAAACTAATACGTGCGTTCCTGTAGAGGCACACTCTAAAAGCACATAGCAAGCAAATGAGAGCCAAAACACCCCTATGTTGGGGTAGGGTTTCCCTGTCCTATTTTGTCAGGAGCTAGGGTTTCACTACGCACGCAGCGATTTTCAAACAACCTACAATCGGGTAAGCAACTTGTCCTAGTTTGGAATTGTCACTATGGATTCCGCTATGCACTAGGTCGAATGGTCAAAAAGGGTGCCTCGGTAAAGACTGAGGTTTGTGTTCCCGTCGTGGCAGAGCCCGCAACCGGTCAGCCTTATGGCACGTTTCTCAAAATGGGCCTCCGGCAAACCGTTCAGGAATAACATATGGCAAACACGGTGTCCTAGGCGCACCAATGCAAATGCAATGCAAAGAGACACATAAGTGTAGTCAAAACAAGATATCATGAGTTCGAGTCAAGTTCTCTCAACTCCCCAGTAGAGTCGCCAGAAACTGTAGACGCGCCCTTGTGCTTCATGCTACAGTTTAGACTCAATGTCCCGGTTCTTAATCTGATCTCACAATGTGCGATGTGAGATTGATAAATTACCAAAGAGTCCAAATCCGGCAAATCGTTTTGGAAAACTGATTTTTGTGAAGAAGTGCCAAACATGGACTGCTTTGTTGGATATAGAGTCGCTACCTAAATATTTATTTTGGGAGAATTTAGGAAACCCTGACTCGTGCCTAAGGCCATGTGTCCGTCATCACCAAAGTTGCTCGGTTCGGGAACTTGGGTACGATTGGGGAAGGTCATGCAATGAGCACCGCCGCTCGCCCGATCAAAGATCGGCCTGTACTAAGCATGATATCTTGTTTTGAAAACGCATGCGTTCTTATTCCGGTTATTAGCTAGTATTACTAAGTGATGTGCACAACACATAAGTATAGACTAGATCGCCTAATTTGTAACAAAGCATTGCATATCCGTTTGTTTGGAAAATGATTTGAAGTTTGCTACTCGCAAGTAGGCTAAAATGCGGATTTGATCAATTGTTCTAATTCAAGTAATCCAACCTTCACCTACAGGCATTCAGGCAGTTATATCACATAAGCAAATAGCCTCATGGCAAGCATGCTATCATGGTAACAGTTACAGGCATGCAAGATGCTAAAGCATAAACACTCACAGTGTACTCCGAGCCAAAACAAAGAACTAGTTAGCAATCATGTATGATCCTAGCTCATGTTAAGATGGCTAATGCAACACATGCAAAATGTAACGAGAAATAGGCTCGACTAATCTAAAATGGCATGTGAAATGCGACAATTGATACATGTATTCAACTTGGAATTGAAGTACAATGCAGTTAGTATGATGCGCCGAGCCCGGTGCATGCAATACAAATGGATAGATGCAAACATGCATAGCATAAGGATGCTAAATGAAATATGCCCTAACACTAACCATCGTAAGCGGTTAAGTAAAAGGGAGAAAGAAATGGGGGTTGGAAAACATGCATCACACACACGCATGCTTATTACAAAATTGTGCCCTCTCGACGGAGGGACCGAAAGAATAATACAAATCATCTAATTAACTAACTAATAAGCTAATTAATTATTACACAACCCTTAACTAATTAAACGAATTAATTAAGCTATGAAAACAGTAAAACAGCCTCGGGAAGAGGGGCGAATGCATGCTCGGTCGGCTTCGCTCGGAAATCCATCGCCATGCCTCATGTTGCCTCTGTTTGCACTGCTCTGTACCTCTGAAAATTGTGCCAACTCCTGTGACACTGTTGAACCACCTCATGTACACTTTGGGAGGTCATCGACCAAAAGATAAGGCCATCGGCCAAAGGAATGGTGTCATCGACCACTAATAAGGCTCTCGGCCAGGAATAGTTAGCCGATCAGCACTGAATATGGTCAGTCGACCATTTCTTCCTGCAGACTGCTCCTGTTGTTGCAGCAGAGGACAAACAGAGCATGGCAATACATTTACAAGACAATGTTTGCAACTACACCCCTTATTATGTTTAAGACTCAAAGGAGTGTAGTTCTCGACCCTCGGACCACCAATCACGCATTCCAATGCATGATGGCCAAAGGAGCCAAGTGTGCAATTCAATATCAAATGAAATGTACAAAGCACATAAGGGGCCCTAACCTCTATCATGTGTGATCAAGAGGCAAGGCAATGCACACACAATGCTATGCAAACTAAGCATGCAAGCAAGCATGCAAACAACTCAAGCATGCAACAAGATCATACAATGCATCTACTATGCAATAGGCATACAACCTAACAATGCAAAATGAAGCAAGCATGCAACAACATGCAAGACAAGCATGCAACAACATGCAAAGATGGACTTAAACTAAAGTGGACAGCTCTTAAACATGCCCAAATCAGTCACCAAAATGCTATGGAAATGAAGACAAAGGTACATACAAACATGCATGCCAATTGCCTATCACCTAAGCATAGGAGAGCAACTTTCAAGAACACTTAAAAGAGGACAAACATGGGCATGTGGCATACATGGTAAGCTCTAAAATCATGCATGGAGAGGTGCCAAACCAACTAACTAATGCAAGCATAGCATGCAAGAAAGCCCAAAGCTTGGAACTAGCCAAGGGACTCAAACCATGGCCATGCAAAACATGAAGCAAATGGCAAGTACAATCCAAAGCAGTCCTAGATTATGTCAAAATGAGCCTAAAACATGCAAGGACCAAAGCCAAAATAAGCTAGAACAAAGGGCCAAAAGCATGAGGCATGAAAGGCTACAAAAGGGGTGTTACACTACATCTATCAAAACCAAACATGGCATGACTTAAACCAATAAAATCAGAGTTATGGCATGTCAAAGTAAGCCCAAAAACCCACTTAGATGGCATCCCAAAGACCTAAACATGATGGCATACACAATGACCCATTCATGAGGCATAAAACATCAACTCTTTAAAGCATTAAAAGAGTGATAAGTGCAAGTATATGAGCATACTATATGGACTGAAATAACATAACAAGTGATGCCAAATCACTAAAATGGCCCAAGTAAAGCATGCTAGTGACTTGGACACCAAAGCTAACAAGCTAGATTGCATGGTAGCTATACAAAGTATGGCATATATGATCAAGACAATGCAAAACAGAGCTTTAGCATGTTAAAACAATGCTAAAAGCTTCTTGGGGTTGAGCCAAAATCATGCTAGAATGACATGTTACAACATGATGCATATTAAGGCAAATGAGGGAATTGCAAGACAAGTATATGGAGCATGTAAGAGGCCATTAAACCAACTTGAAACAGGTATATCATAGCAAAATAACACCAAATACTTGCTGAAATGGAGCTAAAACAAGCTAAGCAAACATGCTACCAATATTAGCCATTTATACTAACATACAAGACAACAAAGAGAGGGGATGACCCTCTCCTATTTAGGACTCCAAAACTACCTTTCCACCACTAAAAGTCCTCTGGATTTTAGTGGCAGAACGATCATGCAAAGCCAAGAACAAGAGCCAAAAGGGATGGCCTAAAATAAGGCCAAACAAGGCCTAAGAGGGGGTAAACAATCCCAAACCAAAAAGTGACCTTAAACAAAGGTCTAAAGAAAGTAAAAATAGAACTTTTATCAGTTAAGAGCTAAGCTTAAAACAATAAGCAAGAAGGGCTAAAAGCTTAAGCAAGAATGGGGTATTAAAAACAAGTTTGCTCACCCTTGTAGAACCTCTTCAAGAACAAAGCTCCAGCAACTTTTCCAAGCTTAAACTACTCCAAGAACTCTAAAACTAACTCCCTAGTGCCTCAGCAACAAGAGAATGGTGTATTGATAGGTGCTCTAGTGCAAAAGTAAGACAAAATCACACTTTAAGGCACAAATACACACACAAATCAAGAGAAAGGGAGATATAGAGATAGATAGATACAACTTTTCTAACCCTATTTTTTTAGAACCTCTGAGAAGGGAGGAGGAGCTCCCTTCTTATAGAAATCCAATTCCAAGGCTTCTTGGAGAAGCTTAGAACAAGGTGCAAATCCCTCCATACACGTGTATGGAGGGGGTGAATTGTGCATGCCAACTGTGATAGCTGGCATAAAATATCTGCATAAAGCAGATGAACAGGGCTTGGTCAAAAAATATGGCCAATCGACCAACAAAGGGGCCGATCGACCAAAAAAAGTGTCGATTGGCCAATACTTTTGGCCGATGGCAAGAAAACAAGGCCGATGGCTTCATGCCTTGGCTGATGGGTTGAGGGGATGGCCAACAAGCCACCATTTTCCCTCAAAAGCAAAAACACAAGTGTTTGGTCCACAACCAAGCACAAAACAGTCAAGTTGAGAGATCTTGAGGCAATGCGCGCGACCGAGACCTCCGAGAACTCAAAACGAACACGAACATGGATGATCATCAAGTGTTCAAACGATGACGTCAATGTCTTGAGGGCGATCAAAAATGGGGTGTCTACACTTCCTTTCTTACATTAATACATAACCCAATCCTTCTCGTGAGGCATTACAATATACCGAATAGCCCAAACCCCTCTCCGGAATAATCAAGACTGGAGCAGTGGTAAGTCTAACCTTAAGCTCTTGAAATGACTTCTCATAAATCTCACTCCATACAAATTTGATTCCTTTTCTCATCAACCTAGTCAAATGTGAGGCTAGCCTAGAGAAATCTTTCACAAATCAACGGTAATACCCTGCTAACCCCAAGAAGCTATGAATTTCAAAAGCATTTTTAGGTTGTGCTCAATCTTGCACTGCCACTATCTTGGTTGAATTTACAGTCACCCCTTCCTTGGATACCACATGACCCAAGAACTTAACTTCCCTTATCCAAAACTCACACTTCCCATACTTAGCATACAATTTATGGGCCCTAAGCAACTCAAGCACCACTTGCAAGTGAGTAAATCAAGATGTTGTCCATAAAGACGACCACAAAAAGGTCTAGGAACTCACGGAAGATCCGGTTCATCAAATCCATAAACACAGCTGGAGCATTGGTTAGCCCAAAAGGCATCACTAGAAACTCATAATGGCCATACTACATACGGAATGCCGTCTTCAGGATATCCTTCTCCCTTACCCTCAACTGATGATAACCCGATCTCAGGTCTATCTTAGAGAAGCAACAAGACCCTTTCAACTGATCGAACATATCATTTATATGAGGCATTGGGTACCTGTTCTTAACAGTTATCCGGTTCAACTTCTGGTAATGTATACAAAGTCGCAATGCTCCATCTTTCTTTTTAGCAAAAAGAGCCGGTGCTCCCCAAGGTGAAGTACTAGGGCGGATAAAACCCTTATCTAACAATTCCTGGAGTTGAATCTTCAACTCACTCAATTCAGCAGGTGCAAATCTATATGGTGCTATAGAAATCGGTGTCGTGCCAGGCACTAAATCAATAGAGAACTCGATCTCTCAGTGAGATGGAAAACTAGTAAGATCCTCGGGAAAGACATCAGGGTATTCACAAACCACCCTTGGCAACTCAACTCAGACTTCATCACACTCACCACCCAAGAAGGTTGCAAGAAGGCAACTAAGTTCACTCCGCCCAAGCGGATCATACATCGATGATAAAACTCTATCCACCCGGTCCCCTAAGAAATAAAAATAATCACCGCTTAGGATACATACAGTAACCCTCTGACAGTGGCAATCTGTAATAGCTCGGTATGACGATAACCAATCCATACCCAAAATAACATCAAAACTAGACATATTAATCAATATAAATGCAAATGAAAGTCAATGACCGGCAACCTCTACGCCACAACCCTGACACCCCTGTTTCAAAATATCCTCACCACCGATAGGTGACTCTACACAAATAGGAGATGCTAACTGTGCCAACTCTAACTCCAAAATCAATGCAAATGCAAACGAGATAAAAAAATGGGATGCACTCGTATCAATCAACATATTAGCAACTGAATTGCAAAACAAGAAAGTACATCTCACTACAGAATGCACTGGTACTAGATTCAGTGCGGTAACAATATACACGCACCCTGTAGGTCTCTGCTCAACTTGCTCACCCCTCGGAGCAAAAGTCTGATGCACTGACTGAGCCGAAGAGGCTCCGTGATTGGCCCTCGAGGCCTGTGCTGACTATGTAGGCTGGTGGCTCTGTGTCTGCCTCGAACCAGACACACCAGATGTGCCACCCAACTATGGGCAAAATCTCTTCATATGCCCCACCTGACCACACTGATAACAAGTGAGTGGCTGGCCTCTCCATAGAGCCTGGCCCTGTGAACGAGTAGAAGATGGTGTAGACCATTGCCCTTCTTCCCTATGCGGGCAAGCTGGGGACTTGTGGCCCAACTAACCACATTTACAACAAGTAACATCTCCTTGGCCACTCCTCCTAGAACCCGAACTTGGTACCAGAAAAGTAGACCTCGACTGAGCTCCTTGGGATGACTGGGGGTTAGAACCCCTTTGCCTCTTACTGTTCCCCTGACTGTCCTGACTTCTCCTAGAGCCCCTCATTTTCTCCTCCTCCATCTGCATGATAGTCTCAAGATGGGCTGTCCCCTCCATAAGGCACTCATAATCTCTAATCATGGACTCGGCCACTCGGAACATAAGTCTGGTCTTCAATCTCTTTTCGAACTCCAGAAAACGGCGTTCTTCAGTTGCCACTAACTCAGGTGCAAACCTAGAGAGGCTAATGAACGTGGCCTCAAACTCAGCCGCTAGTGTGTTCAGTTGCACCAACTTAGAGAACTGGTCTCTCAATTTCTCTTTAACTATAGAAGGAAAAACTTGTCCTGGAAGGCGTTGACGAATGCCTCCCAAGTCACCCAATGCGTCCACGCGCATATTTCCACCACTGACCCGCATCTCCCTTCAGCTGGAAAGACACCAAGGTCACCCTCAATTGGTCGTCCTTGATGCCAAGCATCTCAAACGTCTTCACTATTTGCTTTAGCCACTCATCTGCCTTCAGTGGCTCCTTGGGATCACCCAAAAACTCATCTAGACTTATCGGAAAACTCTCACTTCAGAAAAGATGGCCTTGCTTCAGTTACTTGGGCTTGGACTTGATTCTCAGCCCTGAGAATGTCCATAGATTCTCGCAATGCTCCGGCCATTTCACGGGCTAAGGTGCCCATGGCCAGCTGACCAACCGGTTCGGCCACATTAGCCTGACCAATCCCTTCATCTTGTGCCGGAATTTCATTCGGTATAGGCACCTCGTACCTCCTAGGCCTACCACGCCTACCACCACGACCACGTCCTAACATCCTAATGAAGGTAACACAAGAGATTAGCACATTCACAAATGTACTGAAGCTAACTCACTAGCGTTCTAATACGTAGGACAATAGTAATTCACTCCATCTAAGCACATAGTCACATAAACACACACAAATTTCATTTCTGAATAGTGACCATCTTGCGGCATTGCTAGAGTTCTAATTAGAAACGGCAGTGATCAGGTGCCTTTCCAATAGGACTCCTAGAAACCCGTAGACTCGACCAACATCCTAGAAATTAAATCCCATACCCATATAATCACATAAGCATGCTATCACATAAGCATACAATATATACTAACCTCTCAGCTAAGCGAGACAAACCCATTGTGGTAATAACCACTTCCCACGTACCCAAAGTATTCAAACCCGGTACACTCTGATACCAAGTTGTAGCGCCCCAAAAATATATATAATAAATCTAACTCATAAGCAGAAAAATAATAGAAATAAGATACATTCATTCATCAGAGTTCAGAGTTCGTTTACAAAAGTTAAGAGAATTGAAACAAAACATATAGTCAGATGCCCTATAGGCTTACATCTTTCCAAGTCATTGCTTGGTTTCACAAAAGTGAGCCTAGCTCAATACAATTTAAGCCCTTGGCTGTACAAAAGAATAAAACAAAATAAAGAAGCTCTTGCTTCCCAAAAGTCCCTCCATGCTATTGTCTTGGCGGAGGCATGTCACCAGCACTTGAAAATGGTTTTTCCCAAATAGGATGCGCTAAAGCTCAGTAGGAATAATCTAACACAATATATGAGATTTAACAAAGATATAAGTGCAATATGCATATATAATGCCTGTGACAAAGCATTCACATTTTATATAATCAAAAAGTACCAAGTTTATATCTTAATCCATTTTCTTCGATTCATTTCAATTCATGAGCCAATTTCATTATCTTTCAACAACCCAATTGAGACTATAACTTAGTGGTTTTCCAATTAACACAACTACAACACAAACACTTCAATCTTCCATTTTACGAAAATTTCGTCCGCGGGATCGGCACCCATGTATACGTGTGGTTTCGGGACTTTCACCCATGTATATGCTCTACCTTTTTCTCAAAGACACTAGGGAAAAGATCCCAATGGATCTAGGTGAAATAGTAGAGAGAATATGAGTTTTAGAGAGAGAAACTCAAGATCTAGGGTTTTGAAGAGTTTTAGAGAGAGAAAGGAATGAAAAAGTGAACCAAAAAGTCATTTTCACGGACTGATATACACACAGTCCGGTCGAGTGTGGAAAGTGACGCTCGAGCGTCAGACACATTGTTTCGCTTGAGCGTAAGAAGTGACGCTCGAGCGTAGAATACACACTTTCAGAAATTTTGCAAACGAAGGACATCGCTCGAGCTCAAGATTGGCCACTCAAGCGTCCATCCGCTCGAGTGTAGAATACACTCTTTCAGTACTTGCAGGTCTGCAAAAATACTGAGAGTTTACAATGCCTGTTCGAGTGCAACAATGGCCGTTCGAGCAGAGGAGCAAAAATCTGGGCAACAAAGGTTTGGAAAATCAAGAAACTAACATGTTCCAAACACACAACTACAATCCAATAACCAAATTTAAGAAAGAACAAGAGGGAAAAGACATGGACAACCATACATGGTTATGAAACCCGAGTCCAAAACACAAAATGGGGCGGGTCTGAACCAGAAACGCTATATAGTTCATGGATTTTGAGTTTAATTTCTACCAAATTCTCACATGCAAGTGTTTATTTTTGATAAAGTATAAGAGCTCAACGAGATTTTATATATATCACTTCACATATTGATAATTAAAGAAGAAAGAACTCCAAATAAATATATGCATGTTATATACATAAAGTTTCAAGCATGGTTTTGAAGAATTGATTTGGTTTTGGGCCTTGATTTTGTGAATTGATCTTAATTTCATGTTTTTACACAAGTTTATAAATGTTTTCTTAGGTTTTGGCCCAAAAGAATGAGTTTTGATGCTTTGAAATGGAGTTTTGAACTTAGGAATCAAATCTAGAAATTTCAGAATTCTGCTTCATTGCTCGAGTGGTGAACTATGCGCTCTCGTGCACTTTGCATGCTTTTAGTACTTTTTGTAGATATGTGGAGTTGCCTCAAGTGACCAAAGCTTCGCTCGAGCAAACTCACCTTTGCATGGCACTTGGCTCGAGCGACCAAAACATCGCTCGAGTGAGCTGCCATATTTTCTGAAATTTTGCTAAGTGTTTCAAAATGCATAATTGCATCCTCATTCCATCCTAAGCATTCTTAAGCCATGGTTTAAGCCACAATAATGAGGAAATGAATTAGAACACACTACGAAGAATTGAATTATGTTTAGCAATATACAGAGCATGTGTTTTAATGTATATCTGTCATGTGTTTGTGTAGGTCATGCGCTACCGTTTGTCTGATCATTCTGATCTGTATCTGGAGCTATCGGTAAGTAACAACTCTGTAAAGAAATGTTTGTACTTAAGTTATTTTCTGATTAAATGATTTACTCTGCTTTTCTAAAATGATAATTTATGTATGAATGAATGAATGTCCAGCTTTCTGAAATGTAAAAGTGGCATTCTTAGCATCTGTTATGTGATATTTTTTATCTGTTACTTGGTACCAGGAATTCACGTGGGCTCCAATCATGGAATGATCTATTAAGATTATGCATAATCATCTGTCTAATAAGATATGGGTCTTTATGACCATCTACTCTGCACATGCACATGGGTCTTACATGACCAATCTGTTTTGTTAGCTAATGAATGTACTAGGTATGACTGTTTACAAATTTGAATATGAATATGAATCTATTTTTGATTTGAATTCTAGTTTCTGAATCTGTTGTGGACATTATTCATAAAAACCTTTACTCTGTTGTTATTCACTGGGCTCCAACTCATTGTTTATATTGTGTATGTAAGTGATCAGACACGTGACCAGGCTTAGGACTTCAAGTCTGGATCTATTCTGTCAAAGCTAACCACTGTGCCTCACAAGAAGGTTCACAGAAGTCTTTTGTGAATCATGTGAACAAGTCCTAAGTTTTATTTTTATTTTCCTTTGTCATTTTGAATAAGCTTTTGTTTTATCTGTAAATAGGGCTAAGTCACTTTTTGTATTATCTATATATGAATGATGTGTAAATATAAGTATGTATATAAAGTTTGAAAATTTTCTGTCTCATATAAGTCTGCATAGCATAATGGACGTTATATATTTGTCATTTGCTTCTGCTAGCCCCTAATAATTTGATTTTTGTCTAAGAGGCCTTTAGTAATATTAGGATTATTGGCTGGTTACGACGCTAAACCTATGGGGGCAGGTTTGGATCGTGACACTATCATATATTTTTTCTAAAAATTTACATCCTCTTTTAGACAAATATGTTCCCAAATCTACCTGTTCTAAATAATCGTATACTGATTTATGAGGCAATCTTAGAACAATTATTTTTTTCTGCCAAGGATGGTGTTACTGCAAAGGTGGTCCTTCTACAATGAACTAATTTAAACTGAACCCTTGCTAATTATGTAATTTCGTGAGATATTATAAAAAAAAATCCTCTTGCCATTGCCTTTGTTGGATCTATTATCAAAGGTGCTTCCCAATCTTTGAACCAATTACATTTGTAGGGGATTACATCATTCTTGTTCTTTTACTTTTAACATATAATGAGTTACATTTAGACATTCATCATTTACCTCAATTTGTGCAGTTGTAAATGTGATGGGTGCCATACTTGGATATTCTTTATAGACTTCATAAATTCTATTGAATATGAATTGTTGGAATCTAGTGAGCTGAAAGAACATGGTACTCTGTGGGTGAGGTGGAACGTTGGATGTATTGATTATTCCTAATTTCCATATTTGAACTAGAGGATCTTTTGGGCTAATGACCTTGTCTAGATCAAATAAAACTTTTAACATTTTATAACTATACAAGGTTGTCCATCCATCAAAGTAGCACCACTAAGTTTCCAGATGGTTGACACTTTCTTCACACCATTTCAGAAATAACTTAATGAAATTACATTCTTTTATTTTAT
The DNA here is from genome assembly GCA_025200525.1 of Camellia lanceoleosa. NCBI lineage: Eukaryota > Viridiplantae > Streptophyta > Magnoliopsida > Ericales > Theaceae > Camellia > Camellia lanceoleosa. Next base: position 49,981,149 of record CM045759.1, read on the forward strand.
TTTGGATATAATATTTCTAATCATAAAAAGGTTTTAGCAACTAAATGGGTGGTCCTAATAAGCTCGTTCACTGAACGGCTCTTCCTTGCTACTTGCATTTTTCTGATAATTTTAGCGCTATCTTGTGTCACCAAGTCCAACACTTCTTGAGTCTCTGTCATGAGTGTTTCCTTCTCTGGCGGTGTGAGTCTTGTGGAGGTGGAAGTTATCTACAAGTTCTCGAGTTAGTGTATCTGCTAAACTATTTTTATTACCATTATTATGTTCTATATCAAAGGTAAATTGTTTTAACCAGAGTTGCATTGTAAAAGCCTCTCCTGCGCTTGCTGTAGACACCATATTGTTTACTAGGCTTGAGACTTAGGCACTCCCTTTTGAGCTCTTGATGATAAAAACAAGAGGTGTTAATCTTTGTGAGTTCCACGACAACAGTTCTAAGGATCAAGATTTAAACCCTCTAACGACCTATTTTGGACAAAATGTTTTTCGACCAAAATGGAATCTCTTTCAAAACGAGTTTTAGTAGGTACAACTCTAGACATTACCGCAATGTTCTGAGGCTCATATTTTCAAAATCCTAAACATAGTATTCTTTCAAACAAACCAAGCAAAGAATATAGTAGAAATGAATGGAAATGGTGAAATCTTCTGAAATACCTGTTTCTCTCTTCAATTCAGGCTAACCTACTCTTGTTGATCTGATGATGTGTCCATTAACTGGTTGGACACCATGTGATGGCCGGCCACAAAAGCACTCGGCCGATCACCAAGAAGTTTGGCCTGCTGAATGTTCTGGTACAGAGCATTTTCGGGAATTTCAGCTTGTTTGGCCTACCTACCACAAATATCTTAGATATTTGTGACTTGGGCTCTATATATAAGAGCTCGACAGCTCTTTTCAAGATGTTAGAAACTCTTGCCCAAGGCTCTTAAAATTCTCTTGACTCTTTCTCTTTTCAACTATACTTCATACCTACCACCTTAACTTTGGATACCAACACTCCATGGAAGCTTGATCCTAAGCATCTTGCTTAAACTCTTGGACATTAAACAATCTATCAAAGTGAATTGAGGGAATTAACAAGGGATTTTGTGAATCAAAGTGTTATATCCTCTTAAGAGGTGATTTTCTGATTATCTAAGTCACTTTTCTATATCTCTTTCTTCAGTTTTAAGCTTTGTTTTCATTATGTGATTGTTGTAAGTCCTTATGGATGTGGAGGGAATAACTTTAGCCACCCATCCATTGAGTTGATAGCTATTTCCTTTGTTTATTTTCTTTTCATAGCTTCAATTATGTAACTCTTGTATATTTTGGATTCTTATGGATGTGCTTAGGAGTAATTTTAGCCATCCATTCACAAGTTCAATAAGTATAGTAACTCTTCTCCCTATTACGCCACTTATCTTCATCTATCCTATCTCTCAAGTATGCCAGTCTATGTGTTGCGACCCTTAACTTAACAAAAATGAGTGTTAGGGGTTGTTTTATGAGGTTGCTTGAGTGATCCATGAGATTTGGTGATAACAAGTGTTGTTCTCTCATTCTTTTCATTTAGTATTTTGGAAGTAAAATAAGAGATTTTGGGTCAAAGAAATTGATACCTCTCTTCTCAATCATTTGTGAACATAGAAAGGGGTGTTATCATCCTTGTTCTATGACTAGATAAGGAATTTTCAATGAACTTAATGAATCCATTATTTTAATAAGCAAAGCTTCTGCTAAGAAATGATTTGCACTAATCTACACTCTCCACTTAATAGCATGGATTTGGGTGTTAACTTACCCTCATTCACAAAAAGAAGATATAGGTTCCCATCTATTTCTTGGGCTTGAATTTGTTTGTTTTTCACTTAATTTGTTTCTTTGGGCAAAATATCTGTTTATGTTATTGTTGAGGGTTTTTGCCCATCCATCTTCTCTCCAAGTGATCCCTATCAATAGAGGGGGTGGAAGGTGTGGGAACCATTCAGAAAGCCTCCTTCTGCCCACAATCCTAAGATTTTACACTAACCTAATCCCCTGTCGAAAAGGGAATTTGGCCGACTTATTTCAACTTCGGCCGACTCATCTAGTGTCTGGCCAGTCATTTCCCTCAAGAACAAAACAGACAGTTTCTGGGGAATGCTCCCCTAAGCAGTAATAGAGCCGCTAGGTTGCTTATTTTCATTATTTAGTGTGATTTGTTAGATTTAGTAGTAACTAGGCTGACACGATTCATTATTATAATAATCTCTTTCTTTTCCCCTTTTCTCATTCGAATTATTGTAATAATCTTCCAACCCCACATCTTTCTAACCCTTTTACTTATCTGCTTTCGGTATTGCATCATGTTTTATTAATCATATCCATGCCTTGCATCCATTTTTCAAGCATTAGGATTCAGCTAATTTGCATTTGTGGGTTTTTATCAATTCTTATGTCTTTGTGCACTAATTCGTGGCTTGAGATGATTCATGTATCCAATGTTAATAGTTGGATCTTTGGTTACATGGTCTGTATGTATTGCATTAGGAACTTGTATATAGGATCATACATGTCTGTAAATATCTATGTATATCATGACTCGCCTTGGAGTACTCGGTGAGCATTTCGAGCTTTAGCATATTGCATGTGCGTGTTCCTTACCATATTTGTTACTATAATATGAGGCTAAATGTTTAAATGGGATATCTATTTGAATGCTAGTGGATGGAGGTTGTGTTATTTATTTTGGAGTGTAAATGATTCTCATGCTGTGGATTTTACCCAAGAAAACTCTTTTAGAAAATGTATGAAGTCAAAGCATAACCAAAATTTATGACACTATCTATATTGGAATGCCTCGGGTAGTAATGATAGCATTATTAAAAATCAGAATATGGATTTACATTGATTATAAAAACCACATTATGACTTAGTAAAGGCTGATCTTTAATCGGATGAATGGGATGCTCAATTAATGACATTCCCGCCTCATACCTATGTTCTCGAGCTGAGACATTTTGATTATGACGAATGGTGGACTTTGGCACAAGTCAAGGGTTTCTTAATTTCCCTAAAAGATTAGGTGGCGACTCTGAGATCTGGTGATATAGTCCATTTCTGGCATATTTTGTAATAAATGGATTTTCTATAAAAGTTGCTGGATTTAAACTCTCATTTTCTATTTTACACTGCACTAGTGAGATTAGATCAGGAGATCAAGAGTCCAAATGTTGGGTGCACTTGGTAACCCCTTAGAAGCATCCCATAGTTTCTGGCGACTCCGCTGGGGTGATTAAGAGAACATGACTCAAACTTCATAATGTGAATTTTATCTTCATATGCATATTCATTGCATTTCATGCATGGTGCGCTTAAAGTCACTGTATTTGTCATCTAACATCTCGAACAGCTTGCCGGACGTGGGTTATGTTATGTGGAATACAAGCCTCGGATCTGGACTGCGAACGTACTATTTGATCCTCCATTCATTTAGGTGTTGGGTAGGGTAGGTATGTAACGCCCCGAAGTAATTACAATAACCCCTCTACAATATCAATAAACGACAACAACAATAAAGTAATTATCTTGCATTAAATCTAACTAAGCTTACAAAAAGGAAGCATATGCGGTATACATTCATAATGCCTGGTCCTGAATCTATAGCATATGTTACGAACAAAAGAAAAAGAATGGAAGTTAAACAGATAAGAAATGCCTTAAAGGCTTACAACTTTCCAAGATAGTTCTTGGTTACAACAAGATGGACTTTAGCTCCAATACATTTAAATCCCTTGGCTATACAAAATAAATACAACAAAAGAAGCTCTTGCTCCAAATCCTCCCAAGCTACTTCCTTGGCGGAGGCATATCATTAGCACCTGAAATGTTTTTCCCACATAGGGTGAGCCAAAGCTCAGTAGAGATAATTCAACACAATATATGAATCTTAACAAAGTTATGAGGTAAATGCATATGCCATGTTCTTGCCAAAACATATTTATATCTCTTTTCAAAACTATGCAATGCCAAATTAACATCTTGATTCATAAATCATTTCCATTACAATAGAAAATAGGGAAGTGAAAGAATTTCAAAACCATACAACCTTTCCCAGAAATTTCGTCCAACGGAAACCGTAAACTGGGACCCATTTAAACGTAGGGTACAAAAGCACTACTATTGCCATTTCACGAAAATTTCATCCGCGGGATCGACACCCATGTATACGAGCGGTTTTCGGGACTTTCACCCAGGACACAAAGGCCAACTTATTTGATGTAACAATAATTCCTTTCCCAGATTCTCCCATTTTCTCAAAACAGTAACATTTTCAATGTATGAGTGTGAAATAATGCTCAATGGAATGAATGAGTAAATAGTTTCAATTCTCCTAATTCACATGCAATTTCTACAACAATCATGGCTATCTTCCACCAATAGCCCAAAACAGATATTTCTAAATAGATAATTTATATTCCATAAAGAAACACTTTCCAAATTTCAAGAGGTGAGTGATAATATATATCCAACTCCACCATCCTCATCAATACCAATCCAATTTTATAATTTCAACACCCATTTCATTATTTATACAAAACCAATATTTGAGGTAATTAGGGAAAAATTCATACACTTTTCAAATTCAACTCCAAGTATCAAAATCAACCATTTCTATCCAAATCAACATTATTTCTAACATCAAAATCATTTCCAAGAATCTATTTGAAAAACCTCTCTTTTGATTTTTACCCCAAACCCTAGATTGTTCTAAATCTTCCAAAAATCTCAACATGGCTTAGAAATACAAATAACTAAGTTAAAACTCATAAAAAGTGTGGAAACTATCCCGACCTCAAGCTAGAACCTGAGAGAGAGAGAGGGAAATCCAAAGATGCCAAAAACCAACTTTGCTTCGGTTAGAACGAAGCTCACTGTCGAGCTCTATTTTTTTAACAAAGACACACGGGTGAAAAGATCGACGGATCTAGGTGTATTTGAGAGAAATATGTGAGTTTTAGAGAGAGAGAGTGAGAGAAAATAGGGTTTTGAAATGTTTAGAGAGAGAGAGAGAGATGAAAAAGTGACTTAAAATGGGTTGTTTACGAACTGATATACGCACAGTTCGCTCGAGCGTAAGAGTTGTCGCTCAAGCGACTAGACACAATAAGTAGTTCCGCTCAAGCGTAAGAATTTTCGCTCGAGCGTAGAATACACATTCCCAGTAGTTTTGCAGACAGAGGTCATCACTCGAGCGCAAGAAGCTTCACTCAATCGAAGAATAGAAATTTCTAGTAGTTTTGCAGACCTGCAAAAATACTAGATGTTCACAAAGACCGCTCGAGTGAATGAACAAAAATCTGGGCAACAAAAGTTTGAAAAACCAGCTACCAACCTGTTCGAAGCACAATTAACACAACCTAATAGTCCAACCCAAGGAGAAAATTGCGGGAAATAAAGTAAGAACAATTATATAAGGAAAAGAAACCTGAATCCAAAAGTCAAATGGGTTGGGTTCAAACCAGAAACGCTATAACCTCCCCTCTTAAGGAATTTCATCCCCGAAATTTAAACCAAAAATTTAAAACCATGTTTAAATCATTTAAAACAATGATAGTAATCCGAATTCATCATCATGACCCATTCACTGATCATCCATTCTCATCCACATGATAAATGAGTTTTCAATATTGAATATACAATTCACGTTTCCCAAACATATACAATGTATGTATTACATTAACATAACAAAATTTTCAATACATGCTTATACATCAACAAATAGGTTTGGATACTTTTCATGGACTTCCAACTCACATTCCCACGTTGCTTCTTCAATCCCGTGATGCCTTCATAACACTTTTACCAAAGGAATTGTTTTGCCTCACAAGACTTGGTCTTGAGTATCCAAGACTCTCACCGGTCTCTCCTCATACGAGGCATCCTCGTGTACCTCTAAATCGGTCCAATCCAACACGTGTGATGGATCTGGCTCATTCTTTCGAAGCCTACAGATATGGAACACGTCATGAACCCCGGAAAGTTGTGGCAGCAAGCCCAAACGATAAGCTACCTCTCCAATCTGCTCTAGGATCTCAAAAGGCCTAATAAACCTAGGAGACAACTTCCCACTCTTTCCAAACCACATCAAACCATGATCTCTTTTCTCAAAGGATAATAGTGTCCTCCTACGGTTGGCAAAACTCTTCTGACAACTCTAAGCCGTAACCAACCTCTTACGGATAAGTGCAACTTTCTCCGTCGTTTCCCAGACAAACTCTGGACCCAACATTGGTGTATCACCCACCTCAACCCAATACATAGGGGATCTACACGGTCGGCTATACAAGGCCTTAAATGATGCTATGCCAATACTCGACTGGAAACTATTGTTATAGGCAAACTCCACTAAGGACAAGTGCCTCTCTCATAACCCCTTAAAGTCAAGAACATAACCCCAAAACATATCATTTAGAATCTAAATGGTGCGCACTGACTGCTCGTCAGTCTGAGGATGATACGCGGTGCTAAAAGTCAATCTCGTACCCAAGGCATTTTGTAGGCTCTACCATAAACGATCCCTAAAACACGGATCTCTATCCGAAACAATAGTCACAAGGACCCCATGAAGTCTCACTATGTCCCTAATATAGAGGTCGGCTACCAAGTCACTCACACGCATAGGTACAAAGTGCGCTGACTTGGTCAACCGGTCAACTACCACTCAAATCACATCACTACCCGGTTGAGTCCTCGGAAGACCCACAACAAAATCCATCGTGACATGCTCCCACTTCCACTTGGCTATAGGCAAGGGCTGCAACAAACCCTCAGGCCTCTGATGCTAATAAGGCAACATCTTTCTTTATACCCCTTCACCAAAACTGGCGACTAAGGTTATGATATATCTTTGTGCCCTACTTCCTCTCGACAAGACTCCGGCACGAAAAGATGATCAAGGTATCTAACACTCGAGTTAGAGTATACTGTAGCTTGCTTTTCGTGCTCCTTTCGAATATGATTAGCCCTACAGTTTGGACTCCCGTGGTTTTGAATCTGATTTCACAAATGCAATGTGAAATAGATAAACACTAATGAGTCCAAAACTGGAAAATCTTTTGGAAAATTGATTTTGAATCAAAATGCCAAAAATGGACTGTATTACCAGATTTCAGAGTTGCTACTTCAATGTTTTTTTGGGAAATTTAGAAAATCTGAGACTCGTGCCAAAGGCCACTTATCATTCATCACTAAAGTGTCTTGGCTCGGGAGCTTAGGTAGGAGAGGGAAAGGTCATGAATTGAGCACCCCACTCACCCGATCAAAGATCGACCTCTACTAATCATGATGTGATTTTTATTTACATTATATGCTCATGTTCTGGTTATTTAAGCTATCTTTACTAGGTGATGCACACAAGTGTAGACTAATTTGCAAAAGTTGGAACATTTGATTTCATGTTTGTTTTGAAAATTGTTTGACTAAGTGCCACTTAAAAAAACAGGCTCCTATGTACATTAATCAAATCATCCCAATTTGAGCAATTTAGCCTTCATTCACAAGCATTCAAACAGGTATATCAAATAAGAACGTAGCCTCATGGTAATCATGCTTGATATGGCAACAATCGTATACATGCAATATGCTAAAGCAATAAGTGCTCACCTAGTACTCAACCAAGGTGAGCCAAAAAAAAAACCAATTTGTTAGAAAAATGCATGTGCTATATGCAAGTGCCTAATGCCATACATGCAAAAAATGGAACTAATAGGTTTGATTTTTAATATGTCATGTGAATCAATTTGATAGCATGCGGTAGCACACGTATTCAATGAAGTAATAAATGACAATGTTGCTAGAATGATGAACCGAACCTCTATGTATGCAAGACAAATGGATGCAAATCATAGAAAATGATATATGAAATATGATGTAATATGCTATCCATCATAAGCAAGTAAATATGCTATCCATACAAGAGGGTTCGAATAAATGTCCTAATACTAATTATTACAACGCCAAAATCAACTAGCTATCCTAACTAATTAATGAAATACAACACAAACTTAACTAACTTTTCTAACTAATTAATACAAATTACAACACACACACACATACACACACACACACACAAAAAAAAAAAAAAAAAACTGGCTATTCTGACTAATTAATACAAATTAGAATTAAACTAACTAATTAGTTACAATATGGAATTTAATTAACTAAGTAATTAATTATTACAAGTTCACTACTTTAGGTACAACATACTGCTATTAAACATGATTTTAACGGGCTCTGAGAAACGAGGAATGGCTCATGCTTGCGGATTTCCACCCGAAAATGCCCTCTGTTTGGCTACTAAAATGGTTATGTTGTGCAGTAAGAAAATTGAATTGTTTTTATCCCAACCTCTACTTTGTTCTGCCATGAAAATGGCACTACTGATCTAAAATGAGGTGGCTGACCGGCCAGTAAAAGTGGTTAGCCGTACAGTGAGGGCCGGCCACTATTTTTGGGTCATCCCCTGCTGCAATAGAAAAGAAACAGAGCACAAACAGAGTATTTTCAGGGGATGTTCATCCACCCTGCCTCTCTATATCATCAAATAGATCAAAGGAGGGGTAGGCTTGATTCACAAACCATCAATCGACGTAAACTCATTGCGCGATGATCTATGAATCAAGGGACAAAATCTCAATAAATGATAAGGAAAGACTCACAAAATCTCCTCCTTATCATGGAATTGATCAAGGGAAGTGGTAGACCTTGAATCTTGAACCATTATCATCACTAAAGAGTATGAAACGGTTCAAAACCCAACGGGTTCAACTAACGTTTGATTGAACCCAAACTCGATTTTATTATCTAGTCGCTTTTTTTAATCCAACTTTATTGCCTCTTTTAATTACCTTTCCATTTCTTAGACATTTTAGTCCAAAAATGAGAATTAAGTCCACTAAATGGAGAGAAGTGTCAAGCAAGAAGTTGTTTTGGGTATGAGAGAGATGTAATGCCTTGGTAATGAACCTCTGAAGAGATTAAACCATTAAGCATGGAAGTGTAACGCCCTCAAAATAAACCCATAATATATAACAGTAGCATGCATTGATAAAAGAAAACCAATCATTATCTCATTCATCAGAGTATTATTATTGAAGGATATCACATGTAACATCAAAATAAATGCCCTATGGGCTTACATCTTTCCAAGCTTAACACTTGGGCACAAAAATGTGAGTACTAACTCAACTACAAATTCAGCCCTTGGCTTGAGTTTACATGTAATATCAAATAAACTGAAATAACAACTAATCTAAACAGAGTCTTCAACTCTAAATCCTTCCAAGCTAATTCCTTGGAGGTAGCACATCACCTGGACCTGAAAATGATGTTCCCGTATAGGGTGAGCCACAGCCCAGAAGGAATATACTAAACCAAATATAAGCATTGAATAAAGCAATAGCATTCAATAGATGGACTACACAAAATATCAGTTTCATCATCATACAGTCTCATGACACTAATGTCCATGACACGTTTCACTTTCCATTATTTATTCAACTTTCCATTTATACAAATATGGCTCAGAACCTGGCCAAATAACTCAACAGAGATTACATCTCTTATTAACAATATTTCCAATTCAATTGGGATAACAAATCAAGTTAAACATTTCTTATATCATAATGGATACACATGTTGGTGTTGTATCAACCTCAACCAAAATTCACTTCCATACTTCCCAATTGATACACATTTTAGTGATGTATCAATAACATGTAAAAACACTTCCATAAATCAATAAGCACACATATTAGTAGTGCTAATGGAGTCCATCCCCTATCTCCTCCCAAACAATATCCGGTTTAAGAGTCCATCCCCTATCTCCTCCCAAACCGTGGAGTACATCCCCTATCTCCTCCCAACAATATGCATATACAATGTATTAAACACTTGCCATATACAATACTCAATCAATACACGTATTTTCTGTATTAATTCAACAGTCAAAATCAATGACTTAACCAATGTGATTAGTTTCAGTTTTTCCTAATCCACATGCAATGTCTACAACAATCACGACTATCCTCCACTGATAGCCCAAAACAATTATCTCTAAACTGGAAATAAATGTTAAAACAAATATAAACTCAACAATTTCAGGGGTGTGTTATTAAACTATCCAACTACACCATTTAAGCTTATAATTTCCCAATTCCAGGAATTCAACTAAATTCCCCAATTTTCCTTAAATAAATTATACAAATTAATTTATTACAACAACTAGGGTTTTTCCCAAAATTACCAAACAACCCCAACATATCAAAATACCAAAACTTAGAACAACACCTATAATATGGAGTAGGAAATCCCTACCTCGAAGTGAAGAACACGAATGGAGAAGATGATCAAAATGCAAAGTGCTCCAAACTGTCAAACGTTCAGATTAAAACGAAGCCCTCAACCCCCTCTATCTTTTTAATAAAGAGCCTAGGGTAGAAACACCCTAAAAGTAGATGAAATCTAAGAGAGAAGATGAGTGGAGGGAGAGAGAAGTCGGACCTAGGGTTTTGGAATCAAAAAGAGGATGAAAAAGTGTTTTAAAACCCGCTGCTGCCTATTTAAACCTGACAGGCTCGCTCGAGCGAAGGATTGGTCGCTCGAGCGACCAGACACAAGAAAGACTCGCTCGAGCGAAGAAAGTCTAGCTCGAGCCAAGAATGCAATGCTTCAGGTCTACAACCCAGAAGCACGCTCGAGCGACAGAATGCTCGCTCGAGCGAAGAACTCGAAAACATACACCTCGCTTGCTCGAGCGAAGAGAAGCTCGCTCGAGCGAAGAAACACAGCTCTCAGGTCTATACTAGACGCAATCGCTTGCTCGCTCGAGCGAAGAGACCCTGGCTCGAGCCACCAGACACAAAATTCTACTCTCGCTCGAGCGACCAAACCCTCGCTCGAGCCAAGGACCAAAAATAAAAGCTCGCTCGAGCGACCAATTCCTCGCTCGAGCGAAGGTCCAAAATTCTGGACAGCAACACTTGGTTTCCAAACCCAACCAACCTATAACAAACCTGCCCAACACATCCTATAACTCAAAAAGAGAAGATAAAGGACGACAACAACAATTATACAATGATAGGATCCACGGAACCTAAGTCCGGATACAACAACAAAATGGGAAAAGACCGGGGTCGCTATAGAAGGGTCTCTTTCTCAAGCGTAAACAACACTCATTTGAAACAACTCTCAAAGAAATAAAAGCCAAGAAAGGAGGGAGAGTGCAGAGGTGATTATGGGTGAGCACAAGTAGGGAAAGCATTAAAAAAAAATGCTATCAACTCAAATAGGTCAGTGTCTAATGCCTAAAACACCAAACCTATAAGGACCACTACACTACAAGCCTACTATACAAAGCATAAACCAAATGAACAACCAAAAATAGTCATAAAATAGCTAAAAATAGTGCTGAAATTCTCATGGAAAAGCTTGAAAAAGTTAGCTATAATAATAAGGAAATGAAGCTAGTAAACAAGCATAAGGAGGGGAGGCTAACCCCTCCATTTTTGGGACTTGAAAACTACATTCTTAGCCTTTGAAAACCTCTAAAAATCAGTGGTAAAAAGTTGAGAAAAAGATGAGAAACACAAGGGCAAAAGGTTGGGAAATAAGGTTCAAAAAAGGGTGATTAACCCTTCTACCTTTAATAGCTTTAAGCCACAAGTTTCAGCCCATAAAAACAATTGAAAAATAGCCCAAAAATAGCAAGTAATGATAAGGGAAAAGCAGTGTAAAGAAGCTAGAAGTTCTACCTCTTGAAGAGAAGTAACACTTTGAGTTTCAAACCAACAAATTCCCATCCTCAAGAGCTGAAATTCAAGCTCAATAACCTCAGCAAAGAGCCCTAAAAATTTGGTTTAGGGAGTCTAGGTAAGGTGTATATAGGTTGCAAGATAGCGAGAGGGATATTTTTCAAGAATTTTGCTTCACAAATATTTTCTAACCTAATTTCAAGAGGGGTGGTCAAATATATATAGAAAAACATGTTACCATCTCGGAAATATCTGTATAGAGATAGCTGGTGCAGTGCATGCAGCTGTGGAAACAGGTAACACAGCTAGCAGCAAAATATCTATTCTACCAAAACACTTGACCGATCGACAACTAGGGGGACAGTCATTCACTAATTTCTGGCCAGCCGGCCACTAGTTGACTTGTACGCCTCTGAGTGGTCAAGCTTGAAAAATACTGTTTTGGTCCAAAAGTGGTGCAAGGTTTGTAAGCTTCTGAGACTCAAAATTGAGGCTTCCTTCTGAAGAAATCAAGCATTTGTCCAACGTATAAATTCATCATTGGGTGAGCAATCTGACGTGCCCAAGTCTTAAGGGCGGTCAAAAATAAGGTGTCTATATATATGTTCAAGCCCTTTTCTACCTTCCCACCAGAGATCTTCTCCCGGAGGGATTCTATCTCAAGGTCACCCCTCTATGCTTCTATCACTTGGCTCACAAGTGTAGGTTGTGCAACTACCGAAAACAAGGCTGTAGACTCAACGGACTCGCCAAATGCAAGTCAAACTCACCAATAGCACCCAACATCTCCCATTCCCGAATGATAATTCAAGCTACACTGCTAAAAGATTTCCTACTCAAGGCATCGGCCACTGCATTGGCATTTCCCAGATGATAGTGCAACTCAAAGTCATAATCTTCTATAAACTCCATCCACCTCCTCTGCCTCAGATTCAAGTCTTTCTGTGTAAACAGATATTTAAGACTCTTGTGATCAGAAAATACTTCAAACTTTTCACCATACAAATAATGCCTCCAAATCTTCAAGACAAAGAGCACTACTGCTAACTCTAGGTCATGAGTAGGGTAGTTTCTCTCATGTGTTTTCAACTGCTGTGAACCATAAGCCACTACTTTCCCTTCTTGCATCAAAACACAACCCAAACCTTCCCGTGAAGCATCACAATAAACTATAGCCTAAACCCCTCTCCGGAATAATCAATATTGGAGCAGTGGTAAGCCTAACCTTAAGCTCTTGAAATGACTTCTCACAAGTCTCACTCCACACAAACTTGATTCATTTCCACGTCAGTCTAGTTAATGGTGAGACTAGCCTAGAGAAATCCTTCACAAATCTATGATAATACCCGGCCAATCCCAAGAAACTACGGATCTCAAAAGCATTTTTTAAGTTGTTCCCAATCTTGTATTGCTTCTATCTTGGATGAATCTACAGTCATCCCTTCCCCGGATACCACATGGCCTAAGAACTTTACTTCTTTGAACCAAAATTCATACTTCCCAAACTTAGCATACAATTTGTGGACTATAAGCAGCTCAAGCACCACTCACAAGTGTTCCTCGTGCTCCTCCTCAGAGGGTGAGTAAATCAAAATGTCGTCCACAAAGATGACTACAAAGCGTCTAAGAACTAACAAAAAATCCGATTCATCAAATCCATAAACACGGCTGGTACATTGGTTAGTCCAAAAGGCATAACTCGGAACTCATAATGGCCATACCACGTACGAAATGCCATTTTCTACATATCCTCCTCCTTTACCCTCAACTGGTGATACCTGATCTCAGGTCTATCTTGGAAAAACAACAAGACCCTTTCAACTGATCAAGTAGATCATCTATACGAGGCATTGGGTACTTGTTCTTAACAGTTACCCGGTTTAATTTTCGGTAATTTATACAAAGTCGCAACGCATCATTTTTCTTTTTGGCAAAAAGAGCCGGTGCTCCCTAAGATGAAGAACTAGGGCGAACAAAACCCTTATCTAGCAATTCTTAGAGTTGAATCTTCAACTCACTCAACTCGGCGGGTGTAAATCTATATGGTGCCATAGAAATTGGTGCCGCGCTAGGCACTAAGTCAATAGAGAACTCAATCTCATGATAAGGTGGTAAACTAGTGAGATCCTCAGGAAAGACATTCGAGCATTCCCAAACTACCCTCAGTAACTCAACTCGAACCACATCACATTCATTGGCCAAGAAGTTTGCAAGTAGACAACTAAGCTCACTCCGACCGCGTGGATCATATATTGGTGATAAAACTCTATCGGCCCTATCCCCCATGAAATAAAAGCAATCACCACTCAAGGTACATACAGCAACCCTCTGACGGCAACAATCTATGATAGCCTGATACGATGACAACTAGTCTATACCCAATATAACATCAAAACTTGACATGTCAATCAACACAAATGCAAAAAGAAATTGACGACCGGCAACCTCTCTGTCACAACCCCAACACCCATGTTCTAAAACAGTCTCATCACGAATAGGTGACTCCATAGTGAGTGGAGATGCTAACCGAGCCAATTCTAACCCCAATGTTGATGCAAATGCAGACAAATTAAAAGAGTGGGATGCACCCGTATCAATCAACACATTGGCAATAGAATTGCATAACAAGAAAGTACCTCTCACAACTGAAGGTACGGGTACTAGGTCTAGCATGGTAACAACATAGACACGCCCTGTAGGTCTCTGCTCCACCTGCTCACCCTTCAGAGCACAAGTTTGATGCACTGACTGTGCAGGCTGGTGGTTCTGTGTCTGTCTTGAACCAGACACAGCAGGTGTGCCGCTCAACTGTGGGCAAAACCTCTTTATATGCCTCGACTACCCACACTGATAATAGGTAGGTGGCTGCCCTCTCCTTTGACTTTGGCTCTAAGAATGAGCCGTTGCCAGTGCGGGCTGTTGCCCTCCTCTCTACGGGCAAGCTGGAGACTTGTGACCCAACTGGCCACACTTATAACAAGAGAAACCTCCTAGATTACCTCTCCCTGAACCCAAACTCGACATAGGAAAAGTAGATATAGACTGTGTAGTCAGGGACTACTGTGGAGTGATCCTCTACCTCTTATTGTCCCGACTCTCCCCTGGAACTTCCTAACTCCTCTTGGAGCCCCTCATCCATTCTTTCTCTGCCTGAACCACGGTCTCAAGATGAGTTGCCACCTCTACAAAGCATCCATAGTCCCTAATCATTGACCCAGCAACCTTGAAAAGAAGCTCGATCCTCAATCTCTTCTCGAACTTGATACAATGGTGTTCCTCTGTTGTCACGAGTTCTGGTGCAAATCTAGAAAGGCTTGTGAAAGCTGCCTCAAACTCAGCTACTGGCAGACTAAGCTGCTTGAGCTTCAGAAACTGATCCCTTAACTTCTCCCTAGCAGTGGGAGACAAGAACTTGTCTTGGAAGACGTTGACAAAGGCCTCCCATGTCACTCTAATGTGCCCCCGCGCATACTTCCACCATTGACCCGCATCTCCTTTCAGCTGGAAGGATGCCAAAGTCACTCTCAAACCATCGTCTCCGATGCCATGCATCTCAAACGTCTTCATTATCTACTCGAGCCATTCATCCATTTTCAAAGGCTCTTTAGGATCACTCAGAAACTCATCCGGATTGGACCGGAAGAACTCCCTTTTTAAGAACGACGGCCCTGCCTCAGCTACTTGGACCTGGACTTGATTCTCAGCCCTGATAATGTCCATGGATTCCTGTAAAGCTTTGGCCATTTCATGGGCGAAAGCGCCCATGGCCTGCTGACCAACTGGTTCGGCCACATTGGCTTGACCAACCCCTTCTTCTTGGGCCGGAACCTTATCCGGCAAAGGCACCTCATGCCTTCTAGGCCTACCACGCCTACCACCACGACCACGTCCTGACATCATAATGAAGGTAACAAAAGAGATTAGTACATTCACAAATGTGCCGAACCTAATTCACTCACGTCCTAATACGATGGACAACCGTAATTCACTCCAAATCGAACATTTTTTGGATCAAAGTGTAGCCCACGCGATACTCCACCCTTTTTACAAAGGAAGTAGGATAGAAACCCTCTAGACCAAGTGTATTTGTAGAGAGAAGAAGTGTGTAGAGAGAGAGAGTGTGTCGGATCTAGGGTTTGGAAAGAAATAGAGATGAAAAATTGTTGTATAAACCTGCTGCTGCGGACTGATATATATAGGGCTCGCTCGAGCGACCAGACACAAACGGACCTCGCTCGAGCACAAGAAGCGTCGCTCGAGCGAAAAAGGAGAAGCTTCAAGTCTGTAACCCAGACGCACGCTCAAGCGTAAGAGTGCTCGCTCGAGCGAAGGAATGCAAAACATAGAGCTCGTTCGCTCTTTAGGTTTTTTAGAGATGCAGACGCACGTTCGAGTGCAAGAGTGCTCGCTCGAGCGAACAGACACACCACACAAATCTCGCTCTAGCAAAGGAACCCTAGCTCGAGTGAAGGAACTAAAACCCAATGCTCTCTCGAGCGACAAAAGCCTCGCTCGAGCGAAGAAACCAAAATCTGGACAGCTACCATTTTTTTCAACTTACAACCAACCTGTCCAAAATCAAACCAACACATCCCACAACTCAAATACAAGGAATTAAAGGATGGAAAAGAAATATAGACAACAATATACAACCACAGAGCTCGAGTTCAGAATATAGTGAATATAGGAGGAAAATCGGGATCGCTATAACCTTCCCTCCTTAAAGAATTTCGTCCCCAAAATTAGATATATAAGTTTCAAAATTGTGATCTTTTCAATTTTCACTGTGATTACAATACAACACTTATTAACATGATCCACTACCAATCATTCCATCTCTTCTCAAGAGAACAACTTACATATGTAGCCCACTATACATTATCAACATGCATTCTTTTGAATTTAAACAAAATCCAATACACATACTTTACAGTTTCATAACATATACAATGTTAAAAACATATTTTCATTTCTACAACTCATTCAACATATACAATGTTAAATTAAACTCATTTCTTTGAAACATATGCAACATTTTCAATACTTCCATAATCCGAAACATATACAATGTTCTTAGAGTTTATCACAAAACAAAATTCTCGCTCAAATATCCACAAATAGGTCCAGATATTTTTCTCGGACCTCCAATTCTTGTTCTCAAGTGACTTTCTCAACCCCGTGATGTTTCCACAATACCTTGACCAAGGGAATGGTCTTGCCTCGCAAGACTTGGTCCCGTCTATCCAAGACCCTCACCGGTCTCTCCTCATACGAAGCATCCTCATCTACCTCTAAGTTGGTCTAATCCAACACATGTGACGGATCCGGCTCGTATTTCCGAAGCATACTAACATGAAACACGTCATGCACTCCGGACAGTTGCGGCGGCAATGCTAAGCAATAGGTAACCTCCCCAATCCTCTCAAGGATCTCGAAAGGGTCAATAAACCGAGGGGATAACTTCCCATTCTTCCCAAACCTCATCAAACCCCGTTGAGGTGATATTTTCAGAAAGACGTGATCACCCACCTCAAATGGCAAAGGTCTCCTCCTATGCTTTGCATAACTCTTTTGGCAACTCTAGGCTGTAACTAGCCTTTTACGGATAAGTGCTACTTTCTCCGTCGTTTCTCGCACCAACTCCGGACCCAACAAAGGTGCATCACCCACCTCGGCCCAACACACCGGAGACCTACACGGTCGGCCATACAAGGCCTCAAATTGTGCCATGCCAATACTCGATTGGAAACTATTGTTATAGGGAAACTCCACTAAGGGTAAGTGCCTCTCCCACAACCCTTTAAACTCAAGGACATAGCCTCGAAGCATATCCTCTAGGATCTGAATAGTACACTCGGACTGCCTGTCAGTCTGAGGATGATAAGCCGTGCTAAAAGTCAATCTAGTGCCCAAGGCACTACGCAAACTCTGCCACAACCTAGCAGTAAAATGTGGATCTCTATTTGAGATGATCGACACTGAGACTCTGTGCAACATCACTATGTCCCGAATATATAAGTTGGCAAGGTGATCTACCGACCGAATCTCTCACGCGCATAGAAATAAAGTGCGCCGACTTAGTCAACCGGTCTACTACCACCCAAATGGCATCACTACCTCGTGGAGTCTTCGGAAGACCCACGACAAAATCCATCGTGATGTGCTCCTATTTCCACTCGGTTATAGGCAAGGGTTGTAACAAACCTGCTGGCCTCTGATGCTCGGCCTTCACTTGCTAACAAGTAAGGCACTTTGACACAAACACCGCCACATCCTTCTTCATAACCCTCCACCAAAACTGGCAACTCAAATCGTGATATATCTTCGTGCCTCCCGGATGCTCCGCAAGGCGTGAATGGTGAAACTCTCGGAGTACTTCCTCTTGGCAAGACTCCGGCACAAATAAGCGGTGTCGGTACCTCACACTTAGGTCAGGATATACAGTCAAACCCTTCTCTACCTTCCCACTAGAGATCTTCTCCCGGAGGGATTCTACCTCAAGGTTACCTCTTTGTGCCTCTAACACTCGACTCACAAGTGTAGGTTGTGCAACTACATAAAATAAGGCTGTAGATTCAACAGACTCGCCCAGATGCAAGTCAAACTCGCTAAGAGCACCCAACATCTCCCATTCTCGGATAGCAATACAAGTTACATCACTAATGGACTTCCTACTTAGGGCATCGGCCACAACATTGGCCTTCCTCGGATGATAATGTAACTCAAAGTCATAATCTTCTATAAACTCTATCCATCTCCTCTGCCTCAAATTCAAGTCCTTCTGTGTAAACAGATACTTCAGACTCTTATGATCCGAGAACACCTCGAATCTCTCACCATAAAGATAGTGCCTCCAAATCTTCAAGGCAAATATTATAGCTGCCAACTTTAGGTCATGTGTAGGGTTGTTTCTCTCGTGTATCTTCAACTAACGCGACCCATAGGCCACTATTTTCCCCTCTTACATCAATACACAGCCCAAACCCTCTTGTGAGGCATCACAATATACTACATAACCCAAACCCCTCTCCAGAATAATCAAGAGTGGAGCGGTGGTAAGTCTAACTTTAAGCTCTTGGAACGACTTTTCACAAGTCTCACTCCATACAAATTTGACCCCTTTTCGCGTCAATCTAGTCAATGGTGAAGTTAGCCTAGAGAAATCTTTCACAAACCGACGGTAATACTTGGCCAATCCCAGAAAACTACGAATCTCAAAAACACTCTTAGGTTGTGCCCAATCTTGCACTGCCTCTATTTTGGATGAATCTACAGTCACCTCTTCTCCGGATACCATATGGCCTAAAAATTTAACCTCTCTTAGCTAGAACTCACACTTCCCAAATTTAGCATACAGCTTATGGGCTCTAAGCAACTCAAGCACCACTCGCAAGTGTTCCTCGTGCTCCTCCTCAGAAGGTGAATAAATCAGAATGTCATCCACGAAAACGACCACAAAGCGATCTAAGAACTCCTGGAAGATCCGGTTCACCAAGTCCATGAACACAGCCGGTGCATTGGTGAGGCCTAAAGGCATCACCAGAAACTCATAATGGCCATACCGCGTACGGAATGCCGTCTTCGAGATATCCTCCTCCCTAACCCTCAACTGATGGTAACCCGATCTCAAGTCTATCTTAGAGAAACAACGGGATCCTTTCAACTAGTCAAACAAATCATCTATACAAGGCATAAGGTACTTGTTCTTAACCGTAGCCTGGTTCAGTTTTTGGTAATCAATACAAAGTCTCAAAGCCCCATCTTTCTCTTTAGCAGAGAGGGCTGGTGCTCTCCATGGCGAAGTACTAGGGTGGATAAAGCCCTTATCTAGCAACTCTTGGAGTTGAATCTTCAACTCACTCAACTCGGCTGGGGCAAAACTGTATGGTGCCATGGAAATCAGTGCCGTGCCAGGCACTAAGTCAATAGAGAACTCGATCTCTCGATAGGGTGGTAAACTAACAAGATCCTTGGGAAAGACATCTGAGTACTCACAAACCACTCTGGGTAACACCGTCCGGGTCTCATCACACTCACTACTCATACAGCTAGCGAGAAGACAACTAAGCTCACTCCACCCTCGCGGATCATACACCAGTGGTAAGACTCTACCAACCTGATCGCCCAAGAAATGAAAAGAATCTCCGCTCAAGGTACATACAGTAACCCTCTAATGGTAACAGTCTATAACAGCCCGGTATGACGATAGCCAGTCCATACCCAAAATCATATCAAACCCAGACATATCCATCAGCACAAAACAAAAGGGAAGCCGACGATCAGCGACCTCTATATCACAGCCCCGACACCCTTGTTTCAAAACCATCTTGCCCCCAATAGGTGATACAATACAAATAGGAGATGCTAGCTGCGCTAACTCCAACCCCAAAACAGATGCAAATGCAGAAGATATAAAAGAGTGGGATGCACTTGTATCAATGAACACATTAGCAACCGAGTTACAAAACAAAAAGGTACCTCTCACAACAGATGGAGCCGGTACAAGGTCCTGCGCTGTAACAGCATACACGTGCCCTATAGGTCTCTGATCTACCTGCTCACCCCTCGGAGCATAAGACTACTGCACAGACTGAGCCGAAGAGGCTTCCTGATAGGCCCTCGAGGCCTGAATTGACTGAGCTGGCTGATGACTCTATGTCTGCCTCGAACTAGATCCACCAGATGTGCCACTCAACTACGGGCAAAACCTCTTCAGGAGCCCCGCCTGCCCACACTGATAACAAGTGAGTGGCTGGCCTCTGCCCTAACTCTGGCTCTAAAAACGAGCCGAAGAAGAAGCTGCTCTCTGCCCTCCTCCCCTCTGCGGGCAAGCTGGAGACTTGTGGCCCAGCTGACCACATTTGTAACAAGTAACGTCTCCCTGACCACCTCTCCCAGAACCTGAACTCAGTACTGGAAAGGTAGATCTCGAATGTGCACCCTGGGACTACTGAGGGTTAGAACCCCTCTGCCTCTTGCTGTCCCCTTGACCATCCTGGCTCCTCTTGGAGCCCCTTATCCTCTCATTCTCCGCATATAATGGTCTCAAGATGGGCTGCAGCCTGCACAAGGCGCCTATACTCCCTAATCATAGACCCGACCACTTGAAACATGAGTCCAGTCCTTAATTTCTTCTCAAACTCCAAGCCCCTACGCTCTTCGGTTGCCAACAACTCTGGTGCAAACCTCTATAAGCTGGTAAAGGTGGCCTCAAACTCCGCCACTGGTGTATTCAGCCGCTCGAGCTGACAGAACTGATCCCTCAACTTCTTCCTAACAGTGGGAGGCAAAAACTTCTCCTGAAAGGCGTCAACAAAAGCCTCCTATGTCCCTCCAATACGCCTCTGAACAAACTTCCACCACTGACCCGTGTCTCCCTTCAACTGGAAGGACGCCAAGGTCACTCTCAAGCTTCCGTCTTCGATGCCTAGCATCTCAAACATCTTTGTCATCTGCTCTAGCCACTCGTCAACCTTCAGTGACTCTTTCGGATCACCCAAAAACTTGTCCGGATTCGACCGGAAAAACTCTATCTTCAGAAAAGATGGCCCTGCCTCAGCTACACGGGCCTGGACTTGATTCTCAGCCCTGAGAATGTCCATGGATTCCCTCAATGCTCCTGCCATCTTGCGGGCTAAGGCGCCCATGGCCTATTGACCTACTGGCTCGGCCACGTTGGCCTGTCCCACAACCTCCTCCTGCACCGAAATCTCATCCGGTATAGGCACCTCCTGCCTCCTAGGCCTACCATGCCTACCACCACGTCCTCGTCCTGACATCCTAATAAAGGTAACAAAAGGATTAGCACATTCACAATGTGCTGAAACTATTTCACTCACGTCCTAATACATTGGACAACTGTAAGTCACTCTACTTAAGCACATAATCACATAAACATTTACGAATTTCATTTCCGGATAATGACCGTCTCGTGGCATTGCTAGAGTTCCAATCAGAAAACGGCAGTGATCAAGTGCCTTTCCAACATGACTCCCAGAAACCCAAGGATCCAATCAACATCCTAGAAACTAAATTTCATACGCATAGAATCACATAGACATGTTGTCACATAAGCACATAACATTACACTTAAGTCTCCAACAAGTGAGACAAACACATTGTGGTACTAACCACTTCTCACGTACCCAAAGTATTCAAACCCAGTACGCTCTGATACCAAGTTGTAACGTCCTCAAAATAAATACATAAATTAATCATTCATAATATCTATGGACATGAGAAAATAAAATATATTCATTCATCAGAGTGTTTTCCACAAAAGATGTTACATGTTGAGAACAAAAGTAAAAGCCCTACAGGCTTATAACTTTCCAAGTCAACACTTAGTTACAACAAAAGAGGGTCAAAAGTCCTTTACAATTAAAGCCCTCGGCTTGAAAATAAAAACATGTAACACAAAAGAAATATCAACAAAAGAAGCCTGTTGCCTCTAAATCACCGAAGCTAGGTCTTTGGAGGCGGCATGTCTCCTGTACTTGAAAATGATGTCCTATATAGGGTGAGCCAAGGCCCAGTAGAGACATGCTAAACCAAATATGAGATATAACTAAAACATTAGCATCTGATAAATGTTCAACACATGTACATCGATTTACACCATTACTATAACCCATCAACATTGATATTCATCTTTCAACCCAGTTTCATTTTTATTTCCAATTCACTTTATTGACATGGTTCATTTATCCAAGTAATTCAAATGAGACTACAACTCTTATTATCAACACCTTAATTCACTAACAATTCAAAATGAGACTACAACTCATATTATCAACACTTCAATTCATCAACATCATTCAGATGTACATAAGGTTTCGAAACTTTTACCCTGGACACTCTGGCCAACTTTATTATCTATGGAGTCCATCCCCTATCTCCTCCCAAACTGTGGAGTACATCCCATATCTCCTCCCAAACCATGGAGTACATCCCCTATCTCCTCCTAAACAAAGATACATATGCAATATAGTTAAACACTTTATCATATACAATGATCATTTAATGCATATATTCAATGTGTTATTCTAACTGTCATATTCAATGACATATTACAATTGATTAATTTTAGTTTACCTAATCATCATGCAACTCTAAACAATCATGGCTATCCTCCACCGATAGCCCAAACAATTATTTTTAAACATATAATTAAATTTATCAAATAGATAAATTAATGCATGTCCCATAGGTAAGCGATTTTCAATCCACCTATACCAATTAATTACATTTTTCCCCAATTTCATTATTTCCAACTCAATTATATATTCCCATAATTAATTTCATTATTTTGACAAATAATTCATTTAATCCCAATTAGGGCATTTTTTCCTCTTTCTCAAATATCAACCCTAAGGCTCAATTTCATCAATTATACACACATCATCCCATTTCAAGACCTCACATTCACAAAGGGACCCAAAACTAAGAAGCCCCCTTTTAAACATTTCAAATTTCAAACCCTAACTTCCCAAAATTTCCAAATCTCACCATTTATACAAAATGACTAACATTTATGTTAAAACTCATAAGAAGAAGTAGTTTACCCCTACCTCAAATGAAGAGACTCAAAGGAGATGAAGAGAGGAACCCAAGATGCTCCAAATCCAATATTTTTCGGATCAAAGTGTAGCCCACGCGATACTCCACCCTTTTTACAAAGGAAGTAGGGTAGAAACCCTCTAGACCAAGTGTATTTGTAGAGAGAAGAAGTGTGTAGAGAGAGAGAGTGTGTTGGATCTAGGGTTTGGAGAGAAATGAAGATGAAAAAGTGTTGTATAAACCCACTGCTGTGGACTGATATATATAGGGCTCGCTCGAGCGACTAGACCCAAACAGACCTCGCTCGAGCAAAAAATGAGAAGCTTCAAGTTTGCAACCCAGACGCATGCTCAAGCGTAAGAGTGCTCGCTCGAGCGAAGGAACGCAAAACATGGAGCGAGCTCGCTTGAGCGACAAAAGCCTCGCTCGAGCGAAGAATACCAACCTTCAGGTTTTTCAGAGATGCAGACGTATGCTCGAGCGCAAGAATGCTCGCTCGAACGAACAAACACACCACACAAATCTCGCTCGAGTGAAGGAACTAAAACCCAATGCTCGCTCGAGCGAAGAAACCAAAATCTGGACAGCAACCATTTATTTCAACTCACAACCAACCTGTTCCAAATCCAACCAACACATCCCATAACTCAAATACAAGGAATTAAAGGACAGAAAAGAGATATAGACAACAATATATAACCATAGAACTCGAGTTCGGAATATAGTGAACAAATGAGGAAAACCGGGATCGTTATAGATCTACATATAGAAACCTACAAATTTAATTGATTGAATCACCAAAATGGGATTATAGTAAACCCACAGACCCGACTGGATGGTCGAGTCCTCAAAGCTGGAGAGAAATTGGTTACGTTGTTTCTTTGCCTTATCAATGTGACAAAAAGTAAGCCCACTGGTTTTGAAATCAAACATGGTTTGTCTACAATTGAAATTTCAACTAAACCAGACAATTGAGATTTCTTATCGGCTAGAGTTAATTAACAGAGCTCCCTTACCGGTCAGAGTTAAGGAAATGATTCAACTAGGACCAAGTCTTACCCTTGAAATACGCATTAATTCTAACACAAAGTCAAAAAGATTCCCTCAAAATTGTCGACATGGCATCGTTTGGGAATACTCATTTTTAACATAAAAGTAAAAAAGTCAATAAAAATATCAAAAAGTCAACAAACTATATAAAAATGTCAAATATTTTCCTTTTTTCTCTATTTTTTTATATTTTTTCATAAAAAATTAAAAAATTATCCCCAAAAAAATTATTATTTTCATTTCATGTTTTAACTAAAAAATTAATATATATATATATATATATATAAATAATCTGTTTCCTAAATCAAACAACCATGAAAGCACATAAGAAAAAATGGGATACAAAAGGAAAAAAATTATTAAGTGCCCCTAAATGCCCCATCTTCCCATTCTAAATCAATTACTAATTGTCATGGTCTCTTATGTGGTGTTTGGTAAAGTTCAAAATTAAAAATTAAGTATTGAAATTAAATATTAAATTTGTTAAATTAAATAGTTGTTTGATAAAAATTTGTTAAAAACTAAAAATCAATCACTAATTGTCATGGTCTCTTAGGTGGTGTTTGGTAAAGTTCAAAATAAAAAAATTAAATGCTGAATTTTTTAAATTGAAAAGTTGTTTGATAAAATTTTGTACTAAACCAAAAATCAATTACTAATTGTCATGGTCTTTTAGGTGGTGTTTGGTAAAGTTTAAAATTAACAATTAAGTATTGAAAATTTAATGTTGAATTTTTTAAATTAAAATGTTGTTTGATAAAAATTTCTATTAAACTAAAAATAAGTTGTTTGATATGTATAAAATCAAATTTGAAATTTATTATTTTTTAAATTGTACATTTTAATTTTTATATTGTGATGGTGATGGTGGTGAGAGTGGTAGTGGTATTGGTGGTGGTAGCGGTGGCATGGCGGCGGCGGCGGCAATAGCGATAATAATGATAGTAAAATAATGGTGGTACTTATGATAACAATAATAATAGTGATGAACAGGCCCAACCCTGAGATTTTCGGGACCCAAAACCGATAATCAGCTAATAAATATCACTAGATCATTTGGGGCCCTTCACATATATTTTTTTCATTCAATGAAATTTTTTTAATTGGTTTATTGACTTCTTTTGGGAAACAATTTGCCATCAATTGCAGATGATTGAGCACTTCAATTGATTTATTGACTTCTTTTGGCAATCTCATTTTCAAGACTTTTAGCTCCATCAATATCAGAAATCTTGCCATATTTTGAAAATTCTTCAAGGTTCACACACCCCGCCTTCAACGAGTCATCGCTGTACTTTTTCAAGTCAAACAAAAAGCCAAAGTTTTCCTCATATACTTTGAATTGTTCGAATTTATTTTTGAGTGAACAAAGGGCTGGATCAACAAAATGGAAAAAATAACAAACTCTAAGTTAGTTTGGGCCTTTTAATTTTGAATGAGCCTTTTAATTGTTTAATGGATCAATTTATTTTAAGTTAGTTTGGACCTTTTTTAATTTTTTTTTTTTTTGGATTTAAAACATACCTAATATATTATACTAAATTATAATAGGAGGTGGCCTTTTTTTTTTGTCTGTTTTGAGGGGCCCTAAGCCATGACCTGGTGGGCCTATGCTCAGGGCCAACCCTGGTGATGAAGGTTGTGGTAGTAGTGGTGGTGGCGGTAGTGGGATGATGGTGGTAGGGATGACGGTAGCATGGTGGTAGCAATAGTGATGGTTATCAGAAATTTATAATAATGTATATCGATACTTATATTTAATATTCACAAATTTAATCAGAATTAAGTAAGTTTCACATAATTTAAATTTTTAGGTAATGTCAATTTTAATTATCAAATAAATTTAATTAATTATTATTTAATATATTTAATTTTAAATAGTGAATCATATTATCAAACACTATTTTCTATCACCAACAGCAATCAAGCAAGCCACCCCTCTTTACCAATTACATTCAATTCAAGACGCAAAACGGGCGTGCCATGGAGCGTCCCCTCTTTACCAATTACATTCAGTTTAAGACGCAAACGGGCGTGCCATGGAACACCAAATAACTTCTCCAACTAGAGATAAGGCCATGGCGTGTGGGCAGTTCTAAACCACACAAACTCAATCCCTTCCAGCTACTCAAGATTAAGATATTATTTTTGAAAAATTCTTTTCATGTATGGTACATATAAAAATATAGATCATTAAATTTAAATAAGAGGAATATTAGTTATTAGAGAAATAAATAATAAAACTAAGGAAAAAAAGTTAGGTAATTTTTTAAAACGTATAGTTTTAGTAAATTTAAAAAAAAAAAAAATGATACTAACTTACTATTTACTACAAACATACTTACTATTTGTTATTCTCTCACTTACTAGTTGTTATGAATAAGTTTACTATTTAAAATATTACTTGTTAAAAAGATCACATTCATTTATTAAAAATTGTGTCCTCTTTTGCATTTTAAATTAATTTTAAATACATAAAACTATTGACACATCATATTTAACTATTTTCCCTCAATATTTTGTCTTGTTATGATTTATAAAAAGTAAAATATGATTTATAAATATTAATTTGTTAAAATTTACTATTTTTTTTAAAATAGTCATTTTCATGAAAAATTAATTTTTAATATAATATTAAAAATAAATAAAAAAAGAAAGAAATTATAAACAAAATGTTTTTAAATAATAAGTTATTATTTATAAATTTTAAATCCATATTTTTTTTTATTAATTGTTTTATAAATTTCACAATTGGAAGTCAAATCTGATAGAGTAGTAAGTGAAATCTATTGAAGTAGTAAGTAGAATCTCATTCAGTAATAAATGAGATCATACTGTGACACTCTCTAAAATTTGGTTAAATTTGTAAATTTGTTTATCACTTGCTATCAATTATCTTAACATTTATTTTGAAACGACTTATCACTTAGTATGACATTCTCTCAATGGTGTTAACGTTGATAAAGTAGAAAGTCGAGTATCATTGAATAATAAGTTGGATTTAATTAAGCAGTAGATAAAGTCTAATGAAGTAGTATCTAGAAGCTCATGAAGTAGGAAGTGAAGTGTAATAAAGTAGTAAATGCAGATTTTGAGTAATGAGTGGAATTTAATTGAGTAGTAAGTAAATTTTAATAAAGTAGTAAGTGAAAATTCATTAAATAGTAAGTACGATTTAATTGAGTAGTAAGTGAAATTTAATAAAATAATAAGTGAAATCTCGTTAACTAATTGTAATATCACTTATCATTTGGTTTGATCTAATTAATTTTATTATACTTACCAAAGATAGAAGGCAACATTGGGCATAACAACACCGTATATGAATTACATAATTATGATGATGATTTTGACACTAGTGGGTACAACATTGACAATCAAGTAAATATCCTTAGCTCTGATGATCTCCCAACCGAACAAGATGTCAAGTGTATGGATCAACCAATTGAAAAATATGTGTTTGAAATGACATTTGATTTGGTAGAAAATGGAGAAAGTATCTATAATATGATTTTACTAACACAATACTAACAATTCATTCTCATTATACTCATGATATTCATAACAATATAACGGTTTTCCATGAACACATAAACTATTTGGCAAATAGTTTACAAAATCATCATCACCATCATCAGAGAAGCCTAAAATTTCTGGATCATAAACCAAGAGTGGATCTTCTATAATTGCTATGATGGCATTGTCACGACCAAAATTGAGTCGTAAGTTTAGTGTAAAGAAGTAGTAAGTTTAGTGTAATGAAGTAATAAGTGAACTCAAAATTGAGTAGTAAATGGAAGCTCATTGAGTAGTAAGTGAAACCAAAATTCAGTAGTAAATGAAATATAATGAAATAGTAAGTGGAAACTCATTGAGTAGCACGTGGAGTCTAATGAAGTAGTAAGTGAAAACTCATTCAGTAGTAAGTGGAGTATAATGAAATAGCAAGTGGAAGTTTATTGAATAATAAATGAAACTAAAATTGAGTAGTAAGTGGAGTCTATTGAAATAGTGAGTGGAAACTTTTTTGAGTAGAGAGTGAAACTAAAATTGAGTAGATAGTGGAGTCTAGTGAAGTAGTAAGTGGAAGCTCATTAAATAGTAAGTGAAATCAAAATTGAGTAGTAAGTGAAGTATAGTGAAATAGTAAGTGAAAGCTCACTGAATAGTAAGTAAAGTCTAGTGAAATAGTAAATAGAAACTCATTGAGTGATAAGTGGAGTATAGTGAAATAGCAAGTAGAAACTCATTGAGTAGTAAGTGAAACCAAAATTCAATAGTTAGTATAGTCTAGTGAAGTAGTAAGTGGAAACTCATTGAGTAGTAAGTAAAACCAAAATTGAATAGATAGTGGAGCCTATTAAAGTAGTAAGTGGAAACTCATTGAGTAATAAGTGAAACTAAAATTGAGTAGTAAGTGAAGTGTAATGAAATAGTAAGTGGAAATTCATTGTGTAGTAAGTGAAGTCTAGTGAAATAGCAAGTGGAAGCTCATTGAGTAATAAGTGTAGTATAGTGAAGTAGTAACTGGAAGCTCATTGAATAGTAAGTGAAATTAAAATTAAGTAGTAAGTGAAATCTAGTAAAGTAGTAAGCGTAAGCTCATTAAGTTCTAAGTGGAAGCTCAATGAGTATTTTTCAATTTTTTTGGGAAAATGATAAATCCGATGAAATAGTAAGTAGAATCTAATTAAGTAGTAAGTGAGATCTAATTAAGTAGTAAGTCAAGTCCAATTAAGTTGTGTCTTATTGAGCAATAAGTCATGTTTGATTGGATAATAAATGAAATTTGATTGAGTAGTAGTACTGATACAATGATGGTGGTGGTGGTGGTGGTGGTGATAGTGGTAGTGGTGGTAGTGGTATAGTGGTAGTGACAGTTGTAATGGTGGCAGTAGTGGCATGGTAGCATTGACGGTGGTGGTGTTGGCAGTAGTGGTGGTAGAGGTAGCGATGGTAGTGGTAGTAAAATTTTAGTGATGTTTATGACAACAAAGACAATGACGATGAAGGTGGTTGTAGTAATAGTGGTGGCATGGTGGTGGTGGTAGTGGTAATGATGGTAGTGGTAGTGGTAGTAGTGGCAGCGGTGGTTGAGTTGTAAGTTAAGTTTGATTAAGTAGTTTGTGAAGTTTTATTGAGCAATAAGTGAGATTTAATTGACTAGTAAGTCAATCTAATTGAGTAATAAGTGAAGTCTCAATGGGTAGGATAAATGAAAATTATTTAGTAATTTTTATAAATTCAAATATTTTTTTAAAATAGCTAACATGTCCAAATAATTTATAATTTAATATAGTAGTAAGTGGACCTTTATTAAGTAGTAAATTATGTTTAATTGAATAGTAGTATAATTAGGTTTTAAATAATCATGTAAGTTATTTTTATTTGCTTGGTGTTCGAGTAAGTTATGAGTAATATTTTGCAATCTTGTTATAAAATTATTTCTTTAGCTTGATTTGGTTTTAAATTTTTTATAGTTTCATTCTAAATTTCAGAAATCTATATGTAATTGTTTAGTCATTTGTCTATTCTTAAACGAACCAGATTAAATTATGCTCATCCCTAATAAAGAAGTTTACTACTTAATATCACTCTAATTACCATTTGTTGTGAGTTAATTTACTATTAAATACAATTTGATATAATTATTAAATACAATATCACTCTTATAAATTTGATATAATTTTACTCATAATCAATAAGATAACGAGTTATAATCAAGATCACAAAGTTCATAACTATACATCTAGTACACATCCAAAAAGAAAAGAAAAAAAGTGTAGTATAAAATTTTTCTATAAACACAAGAATAAAAACAACGTACTATATATATTTCAATATTAAATAAATAATATCATTTTTTTATTCACGCAACTAACAAAATACTGTTAAGAAATAGCTAAATTTTATTTAAATTAATAAATTTTGAAAAAAAAAATCAATATAATTATGTCAAATTTTATGGTACTTAATTTATTTATTAAATCTTTAAAAAGATTATTCTAATTTTGTATATAAATAATTTAATTTGAAACATTGTATAAAGATTATACTGTTAAAAAATTATTTATTGGTGCAAGGGCGTCACGTGGTCATACTCATTGTCAATCACAAACCACCATATCCTTGTTATTCCTCAATCAACCCAACACAAATAAATCCCACATCCTCTACCAATCATAACACATTTAAAATATCATGTAACCGTGCCCCATGACTATAAAATAACTTCTCCATACCATCTGTTACTTAAAAAAATATATATACGATCAAGTCACATCATATCACTGGTAAAATCGGTGACTTCTGATAACCCAACCTTTTTTTTATTAGAATATTATCTTTTTGTATGGTACATGAAAACTACTTTCATGTACTCTAGTTGGACCCCCCATTTGGATGCTTCGATCTATTAATTTTTAGGTTTCTATATGTAAATTATTTAGGGGAAAAAAATATTAGATTGATTTGATAATTTTAATTATATTATTTTATTAGATTTATTGTTAAAAAATTAATGATCTATTTTAAAATTATATTTGTTGTCTATTGTTTTATTAAAAAAAATAAAATTATATAATTATAATTATCAAATTAATTTAAAATTTTTATTTGTAATTTCATAATCTAAAATATCAAAATAACAAATCATCAAAAAGTAGAAGTTGTTATGACCCAAGCTCATCTTCCAAATGGGATGTTGTAAACTCATAGACATGGTCCAATTCTCAAAGCCACAGAGAAACTGGTTACGTTTTTTCTTTGTTGTTTATATCAAGAAACAAAAAGAAGAAGAGAGAAGGAGAAAAGGAGAGGTGGGGCCGGTGGGTGGAGGGGTTTGCGACCGACAGTGATGGTAGCGCTGGTGGTTTGCGACGGTGATTCTGGCTCTCTCTCTGTCTCTGTTCCCCTTCCATCTTCTCTCATTCGTCTCTCTTCCTCCCTCTTTCTTCTCTAAAGAGAGGGAAAGAAAAACAAATTGGCCAAAAAGACGTCGTTTTGGAATTTGGGCCACTCGAGCCTCTAAAATTTCGAGCTACAAAGCAATTTTCATGTGACAAAAAGTAAATTCACAAGTTTTGAAATAGGGAAATGTTTGGAACCTCGAATTGTGAGTCTCGAATGCCTCGACTTCCTCTTTTGGTCTCTCTCTCTTTTTATTTGTTGGGCTGTGTTGGTTTTTATTTATTTATTTGTTGGGTTGAGTTGGTTTTTTTTTTTTTTTTTGGCTGGGGAGAAGGGTGGTTATGTGTAGGGGTGTGCCAAAAAACTAGACATCCCGTACCAATTTAGCTTGTGTGGTTTGATAAGGTGAGTGAGTTGGGTTGGACTGGTTAGATGATCAAATTGACTGATCATTTAGGCTACTGGTTAAAATTTGTTAATTATAGTAGAGACTCGTACAAAATTGCATGGAATAAACAAATTTTAACCAGTAGTCTAACTGATCAGTCAATTTTATCACCTAACCAGTCCAACCCAGGCTGAATTGGTGCGGAATGTCTAGTTTTTTAGCATACCCCTACACATAACCACCCTTCCAACCAAAAAAAAAAAAAAAAAAAAAAAAAAAAAAAAAGGGAAGAGAGAGGAATTGTCGAGGCATTCGAGCCTTGACAATTCAAGGCCCCTAGCATTACCGTATCTCATATCCATTAGGTAAAATCAATTACCTTATCTATTTTGTAGAATTCAATCAATCAAAATTGAAGAATAAATAAAAAATAGAAAAAAAAAAAATAGAGTATCAGTGACTCGAATCTTCAATCCTCTCCTCAAATAAGACTTCGATGACTTCAATTCTACTGGGCTGCTAGGTATAACCTCTAAAATAGTCTCATTAAATATTAGTTAATTATATTTATTAATCTTTTAGAGGTTAGATGTAACACCCTAAAAAAAAAAAAACCCATAGATCATACATTCATGACATGCTTAGACATAAGAGAATAAAGCATAATTACATTTCATCAGAGTCTTCATTACAAAATGTATTACATGTTGACAACAAAAGTAAATGCCCTACGGGCTTACAACTTTCCAAGCCAACACTTGGTTACGAAGGAGAGAGTACTAACTCAAAACACAAAATAAGCCCTTGGCTTGATATACATGTAATACAAAAATGTAATCACAAAAGATGTCCCAGCCACTAAGCCTCTCAAGCTACGTCCTTGGAGGTGGCATGCTACCTGTACCTGAAAATGATGTCCCACATAGGGTGAGCCAACGCCCAGTAGAGATATGCTAAACATAATATGAGCGATAACTAAAACATTAGCATTCGATAAATGTTTAACTCATATATACATTTCAATTCCATGACTAATATGTCCATGAACCAATCCATTTTCCATCACTTAACCAATTCTCAATTCGTAACCCTGGCTCAGAACCTGGTCAAACAATTTAAGCGAGATTACATCTCATATCAATAGTCCTTCCATTTCATCAAATCGAATGAGATAACAACTCATATTAAAACACGTCTATAATTCACAATAGATACACATATTTGTTGTATCATTAACTCATTAAAACACTTCCATAATTCACAAATGATACACAGATTCGTTGTATCAACACTTCAATAGATACACATATTTGCTGTATCAATGGAGTCCATCTCCTATCTCCTCCCAGGTAACATTCGGTTTAGGAGTCCATCCCCTATCTTCCCCTGAACCGTGGAGTACATCCCCTATCTCCTCTCACACAAAACAATGTAGATAAATGATTATCATATACATAACAAACCAATATACATACTTGATGTATCATTCCAACCGTTCTAATCGATGACATATTCAATTGATTAATTTTAGTTCGCCTAATCATCATGCATTGTCTACAACAATCAAGACTATCCTCCACCGATAGCCCAAAGCAGTTATTTCTAAACATATAATAAATGCATCAACAGATATATTATCAACAACTTTCCAAAGTGATTGATTAATAAATCCAACTCCACCATTTTATTTCATAATGAGCCAATTTCATTACTTTCAAGTCAATTTCACATTTGCATAATAATTGTCATTAATTACACTAATGACCCAAATATACCCAAACATGGCATTTTCTCCCTTTTTCCAATATTGACCCAAAGGTCCAAATATTATCAACAATATCAATAACCTCCTTTTTAAACCCAGAACACATATGTATGAGTCGAAAGAACAAAAACCCTCTTTTCAAAATAACCCATCTCAAACCCTAACTTCCCAAATCAAACCATTTATACAAATTGCTCAAAATTTATGTCAAAGCTCATAAAAGTGAGTAGTTATCCCTACCTCAAGAGATGGAACTCAAAGGAGATGATGAAGAAATCTCGAAATGCTTTAAAACCCAAGATTTTCGGATTGATAGGAAGCCCAAGCCAAGCACTACACTCTTTGCAAAGACACTAAGGGAGTAGATCACTCAAGCTAGATCAATCCCTAGAGAGAAGGTATATTCTAGAGAGAGGAGCTCTCAAAATCGGTTTTTGGTAAAGTAAGAGAGAGAGTGAAAGTTGAAAAGTGATCTAAAAAGACCCCACTGATATCTGATATACGACTAGTCTGCTCGAGCGGAGAACACAAAAAACTGGACCCATTCGAGCGCAAGGATACCAGCTCGAGCGCCAAGACACAACTGCCAAACACACCCGCTCAAGCGCAAAAGGGAAAGCCGCTTGAGCGTTGTAGACACCCCATTTTTGACCGTCCTCAAGACTTGGACGTCACCGCTTGAACACTCGGTGATTATCCATGTTTGTGTTTGTTTGTGAGTTCCCGGAGTTCTCGGCTACGCGCCTTGCCTCAGGATCTCCGAACTCGACTGTTTTGTGTCTGGTTTTGCACCAAACACTTGTGCTTTGCCTTTGAGGGGCAGGGAATGCCTTCTGAGGCATCCCCACACACCACCGGCAGTGGCTAGAGGCCACTGGTTGGTGATTGTTTCCATCGGCACTATATTGTGCCGGTCGACACTATTTTGTGCCGGTCGGCACTCTTTTTGGCAAAATGACCATTTTGCCCTGCCGATCACTTTACAGCTGTTTTTGGAGATATTTTCAGACAGCTCTGTACCACTTTCTTCCCCTCCATACACGTGTATGGAGGGATGAACCCCTTGTTTGCTTGGTTGCTAAGCTTACAAGATTGCCTCCTCTATAAGAGGAGGCCTTGTCTTCTTGGCTTAGGGGTTAGCCATTTTGAGAGACTAAAAACCAGAGCTCACATACCTCTCTCTCTATATTTTCCATCTCTTTCATCCTTGTGTGTGTGTGTTCTAAGCCTAAAAGGTGTGTTTTACCATACTTTTGCACCATTACACACACCATTACACCTTAGCTCGAGATTGAGAGACTTAAAGGGTTGATTGTTGAAGTTTTGGACTGACTTTGATCACTAGAGAGTGGCTGCTCCACCTGTTCTTCAAAGGATCTTCAAGGGTGAGCTTGTTACTTTAGTTTCCCCATTCTTGCACTAGCTTTCTACCCCTCTTGCTTTGTGTTTTTGGATTTGTGTTTAACATAAAAAAGACTTGTTTTTCCTTGCTTAAGAACATTCATCAAGGTTGTTTTGTGGTTTGGGTAGAGTCTCACCCTCTTAGGCCTTGTTTTGGCCACTGTGGAGCCTTTTCTTGAGGCCTTGTTTATTTGGTGTTTTTGATCTTCTCACCACTGAAAACCAGTGGGTTTTCAGTGGTGAGGAAGATGGTTTTAAGTCTCATATAGGGGAGGGACACCCCTCTCCCCTTGGCCCCTTGTTTGCCTTTGTTTTGGACTCAAATAATAGCATGTATGCACGGTTGGTTTTGGCTTCATTTCAGGGCATATTTGTGGTTCATATGACATGTTATGCCTCTGTTTTAGGTTGGTTTTATGGTCCTTAACATGCCTCTTATGTTTGCTTTGAAATGCTCTCTTATGCCTAGAAGTATGCCATGCTTTGAGGCCATGTTTTCTTGCATGTTTTAGCTTAGTTCCATGGAGGTACTAACATCATTTTGCCATGTATAAGGGCTGTGGGCCACTGTTTTTGTCACATTTAGAATGCTTGACATGGTTGCTTTGCATGATGGCTTGTAGGCCTTGGGTAGGTGATCCATGAACATGCATTGGATAGTCTATTTAGATGATTTGGGATCATTTGACATGCCATTCCAGACCCTAATCCTTGCTCATAGGTTTGTACTTGTCACCTCTTTCATGCTTTAAAGGTGTGTCTTTTATGCCTAAGAATAGGCCTTGTATATGCTCCCATGATTAATGCATTTTGGGGATGCCATGTGAGGGGATTTGGGTGTCATTTTGCATACTAAAAATCTTTTTTAGGTCATTAAATTCATACCATGAGTGGTTGTGTAAGTGGTAGTAAGATGCTCTCTTTGGTGCCTTAGGTTTAGGCCCATGAACTTGCATGTTTGTATAGCATTTTGGTCATCATTTAGGGCTTGTTTGGCCACTGTTTTGGGATGGTTTGAGGGCTGCCCCGTTGAAGTTAAGGCCACCATTGTATGTTCATTATATGCTTGATGCATGTTTGGTTCATCGAGTGTTGTAGTAGGTTGGTCCCATTGCTTGATTGGCCGCCACTTATACCTTGCATGCTCTAGTATTTTGCATGCCTATTGTGATAATTGCATGACACTTGGTATGCCTTGCATCTTAGTCCCATTGTTGCATCATTTGAGCTATGTTGCATACATGCATTCCATGGCTTGGCTTGGGGATTGTCAAGCCAAGCATAGGATTGAGAGGAGTTCACACTTCAAGTGGTGCAACTCGTCTCAATTCTTGGTCACCAAGACCTTTGACTAACACATGATAAGGCCTTGGATTTCATTTGTTTGTTTGCATGCATTACCATTAAAATGCAACCTTGGTTCCTTAGGCCATCATGCATCAAGATGCATAATTGATGGCCCAAGAACCAAGAGTCATGCCTCCTTGAGTCCCCAAGCATGATAGGAGGCATTGGCCATGCTTACATAGGCTCAAAATCCATGCCATGCACTGCTGGTTTGCTGCTGCTGTCAAACTGTCCTCTGCAGGAACTTTCTGCCGACCGGCAGTACAATGTGCCGACCGGCACACTTTTTGTGCCGATAAACTCTACAAGAAGCCGGTGGCCAATTTAAGAAGCCGGTGGTCATTTTCTCCAGCCGGTGGAGTACTTCAGTTCATGTAGAAGGTATTATGGGACTTTGGGAATTTTTGGAGAGGCAGGGCAGTAGAAACAGAAGCAACAGTGTCATGACACGGGTTTTCCGGGCAAGTCGGATCGAGCATGCATCATTCGCACATCCCGAGGCAGGGCTGAGGCCCCCTTCTTTTTTACATATGATTTAATTTGATAAATAGAAATTTCTGTAATAATTAATTTATTTATTATTCGGACTGTAATATTTATTCGGTCCCTCCGTGTGAGGGCGTAATTGTAATAAGTGTGCGTGAGTGGGTGTATGTCTTCCAACCCCCATTTCTTTCTCCCTTTTATTTACCTGCTTTTAATGGTTAGTATTAGGGCACGTCTATTTTATCATACCTTATGCAATGCATGCGTGCATCCATGCATTTGTTTACATGCACCGGGCTCGGTACATCATACAAACTGCATTGTATTTCAATTCCAAATTGAATACGTGTTATTTGTAGCATCTCACATGCCATCTTTAGGGTTAGCCGAGCCTACTCTGAATTACATGTTGCGTGCGATGCATTAGCCACTTAACATGAACTAGGTCATGCATGTTTGCTAACTAGTTTATTATTTTGGCACGGAGTACTATGTAAGTATTTTACACTTTAGCATATCGCATGCGTGTGAATGTTGCCATGATAGTATGCTTACCATGCGACTAAGTGCTTATGTGAGATAAACTGTTTGAATGCCTGTGGGTGGAGGTTGGATTGCTTGAGTTGGAAAAACTCGTTGAAATCCGTGTTTTAGCCTACTTGCAAGTAGCAATTTCAAACTGTTTTCAAAACAGACGGATATGCAATGTTTGTTTCCAAATTAGGCAATCTAGTCTATACTTGTTTGCTGTGCGCATAACATAGTAATTCTAGGTTAATAATTGGAATTAGAACACATAAAGTTTTCAAAATCGGATATCACGGTTAGTAGAGGCCGGTCTTCGGACCGGGCGAAAGGGGGTGCTCATAGCTGACCTTCCCCGATCGTACCCAAGCTCCCGAGCCAAGACCACTTTGGTGATGACGGACATGTGGCCTTCGACACCGAGTCAGGGTTTCCTAAATTTCCCATTTTAAAATATTTAGGTGGCGACTCTGTAATCTGGCAAAGCAGTCCATGTTTGGCACTACTTTTCAAAAAATATGTTTTTCTTCAAAACGATTTGCCAGAGTTGGACTCTTTGGTTCAGATTTAGAACCGCAACACAAAAAGGGAGTCCGAACTGTAGCGAGGTCCCCCACGGGCTTGTTACAAGCGTAAATTACACTCCTCCAGTACTTTTATAGATATTGAACACCCGCTCGAGCGCCAAGGTATCCGCTCGAGCGCGACCCGCTCGAGCACAAGGAAATCCGCTCGAGCGTGAAAAACACATCTGCAGAAGTTTTGCAGAGGGCCAAAATGCTGAAAGTGTGCAAACTCCGCTCGAGCGCAAATGGACCCGTTCAAGCGGACCACCAAAAATCTGGGCAACAAGGAATGAAACCCTAGCTCTTGACAAAATAGGACAGGGAAACCCTACCCCAACATAGGGGTGTACTGGCTCTCATTTATCTGCTATGTGCTTTTAGAGTGTATCTCTACAGGAACACACATGTCAGTTTGCAAGATTGGGTATCAGGCCTGAGGGCACCAGTGACAGTATTTTGGGAAATCAGTTATCTGTGGGTACAAGATTCAGACTTGGGGGCAATGATTCAGAAGCAGTGATAAGTATTTGAGGAACAGTGTATTGGGTTCAGCGTGTTATCCAAACCATGTGTTGCATGTTTATTTTGTGCCGTTGTGCTGTCCAATTGTCTGTTTATTTATACGCTTTATTTATCTCTTTGTTAGGTAGTTGGGCACGATTGCTACCGACCCGATAGATATCCCCCAAGCACCCTGGATTAGAGGCCGTCGACTCCTTCGATCTGAGGATCTGATAGACGGACAACCAGTGTACTACTCACTACCCCCAGTTACTAAACGGAGGTCAGTAAGGCAGAGGACATCAAGACAAATCGATTCGAGAGGGCTTTATCTACCCCACCTGTGTTCAGTAGGGATCGGGATTCTGTGTCACCGACAGAGAGAGAATATATACCAGCAATCCAACCAGAGCAGGATAGCATGGCTAGTTTGGGGGAGATGGTGCGCCACCTTCAAGAGAGCATGAAAGCAATGCAGCAGGATGCCGTCCGTCAGGTAGATTTCGCCAGGCAACAGGCCACAGTTGTGAGGGAACAAGCAGAGACAATTGTCAGACTGGAGCAGCAAACCGGAGCATCTGTTTCGCATCAAGCTCCTTCCCCACCAAGAGTTCCTAACGTCGGGGAGACAACCAACGTTCAGACTGATACAGAGCTGCCCACAGGACCACCCCCGCCTCCAACCCTACCTCAAATCCAGCCTCAGCTATCAAAAACACCCACCAATCTATCGGACTCTCCCTTTGAGTTCGAGATTGATCCCACCGCACTCAAGTTGAGCAAGCTTGAAAGGTTGTTCAAGAGGTCCCAAGGGGTCAAGACTATCCCCGACATCGAAGATGGTTACACTGACGCAGCTGTGACGCTGCCCGACAGATTCAAAATGCCTCATATTGATCGATTTGATGGGTCCGGGGACCCCATGGTACATTTAAGACTGTTTTCGGACGTTCTAAGGCCAATGGGCCTCAGTAGGCTCCAGAAGTTGTCTTTATTTGGTCGGACCCTATCAGTTGTGGCATCCGCATGGTATGCCAAGCTAGAAGATGACGTCAAGAGAAATTGGGACGAAATGGCTGAGGCCTTCATCGCGCAGTACTCATACAACACACAGATTGAGATCACGACCCGTGATCTCGAGACAACAAACAAGAGC
This sequence comes from Camellia lanceoleosa, assembly GCA_025200525.1. NCBI lineage: Eukaryota > Viridiplantae > Streptophyta > Magnoliopsida > Ericales > Theaceae > Camellia > Camellia lanceoleosa. Next base: position 50,020,580 of record CM045759.1, read on the forward strand.
CTAAGGAGAGTTTTTGAGTTCAGAACGGATGGAAGGCCAAGGCTTCGATGATGACCTTGAGACCTACGGACAAAGACCAGATTCGGATGATTGTGCGCAATCTACAGCCGAAGTTGATGCAAAAGATGATAGTAGTCCCATTTCCCACTTTTTCTGACCTACATGAAATGGGGGTGCAGATTGAAGATGCCTTGAAGCAAGGCTGGATTGATAATGATCGGGAGCAACCCCGAAGGACCTTCAACCGCAACACTAATGCAGGCCCGAGTGGCGCATCTACTACGAGAACCTCCGAAGTGAGCATGGTCACCACTAACCCCCCACAAAGAAATACGGCAGCTTCGCCATTCTTCGGCGCGTCCGGAAGCAACCCGCAAACAACCAAATACCCACCCAGAAACACCAGAACCTTCACCCCATTATATATGTCCCTATCCAAAGCTCTGGGGGTTTTGATCAAAAAAGGGCACCTGAAGCCCCTGGAGCCGCGGCCCCTACCAGAAAAACTCCCTCTTACCCATAACCCGGCCAAGTATTGTGCGTTTCACCAGCAGCACGGTCACGACACCGACCAGTGCTATCGGTTACGTCATGAAATTCAAGATCTCATCGATAACGGGGTGATCTTGCCTCTCGAAAAACCCAATGGCACTACAAATCCCCTCCCCACACATAACCAAGCTCCACCACCCAAAAGACTTAATTTCATCCATACCGGGGCCGTGTCCTACAACCCTAGTATCTATATCACACCTACCCACCTGCCTAAACCAGAGGTGTTCCTCCCCAATTGCACCGACTTGTGCATGATGGACATCTCCGTGACCCAACCTAAGCCAGTGGTGGTGACCGCCGAGAACAGGAGAGAGGAGACCCCGAAGAAAAAAAGAGTTGTTGAGTCAGAGTCTGCGGAATCTGGGAGTTACGTTGGGAAAACATATAGTCCGAGTGACTACATTTCATCAAAAAGCCAAGATAGGCCCGGGATAGAATTGCCAACAGGGGGAGAGTTGTGTATGATCCAAGGAGATAGTCTGGGACAGGGAACATATGAGGTAACAGCTGTGGAGGAGGACCTGGCCAATCTCCAATTTCTGAGGACCAAAACCAGAGGACCTTGATAGTTGCGTGGTTCGATTATGAGGATTCAGTAGAAGCTACCGGGTGGTTGGACAATCAGCCCGATGTGGTAGGAGAGTTTCAGGCAGAGCAAAGTTCAACAGGAATGAGAATATCAGCGACGGCCGGAAGGGTCGAAGAGCAGAACACATCGCCGGGGGGCGCCGGTGTCAAGAATTTCGCCCGAGATTGGAACATTTTGAGTACGGAGATGATTGAACAGTCAGTCATGTCAGAACTAGTAAATTTTGAAGATTCCGAAAGAATCAGGAAAGCAAAGGCCCATGTGGGAGTTGAAATTGCTGTGTGCACAGGAAACGAGAATACTACAGGCGGATGGATGGAAGGTGCTGCGAGCACAAGAACAGTCATACCAGAGCCGGACAGGTGTCTGTCGGCTGCTGATGGAATGTGGTGGGAAGATGAGGACCTATGTCTTGCCCACACGAATGAAGATTGGGGGAATAACCAACCGGATAACACTTGGTACCTTGGAGAGGTCGACCACATGACGAGAAGTGGGCGATATTTCAAACCCCCGCACTTGGATCAACCAGAGGCCTTAGGGAAGGATAGGGAAGCCGAGAAGCAAAAGAAGAAGCAACTTGAGGAAGAAGCCGTTCTCAAGCAGCTGAAAAAGATACAAGCAGACATCTCCATTTGGGGACTGCTCATGGCCTCGCGAGTACACAGGCAGGCTGTTTTGACAGCCATGGACAAAGCCAAACTCTCCATAGAAACTACACCAGAGCAGCTGGTTGGGCTGGTCTTCCCGGGAGGAGGTTCCCCGACGTTGACCTTTTCGGATAAAGAACTTCCGCCTGAGGGCGCAAATCACAATAAACCCCTCTACATTTCCGTGGAATGTAGAGATAAGTGGATACCGGTGGTACTTGTCGATACCGGGTCTGCCATCAACGTCTGCCCAGCAAGGACGACGTATGCAATTGGCTTGAAAACTGCAGATTTCATACCAACAGCCCAGGTCATCCGGGCGTACGACAACACAAGTAGAGAAGTAATGGGAACGGTTAGAGTTCAGACAAAGGTTGGGCCGGGACGACACGAGATAGATTTCCATGTCCTAGAAGTTCCCGCAACTTTTAATTTGCTTTTGGGGCGGCCGTGGCTGCATCAAGTGAAGGCAGTGTCATCTACTTTGCATCAAATGGTGAAATACCCCTACGGGAAGGGAGTAGCCATCGTCTTTGGGAATTCATCAATCCACCCACCACCGGAAGTATCCACGCCTGTTCTAGAGATCGAGCATGGCATGGAAGATGTGTTCATATCAGGTTTTACCTTGGCCGAGGCTCAGGTTGTACAGAATGTCATGGCCGCTAATGAAGGGATATATGTCAGTGCCCAAGCAGTGTATCTCATGAACAAGCTCCAATACATCCCCAGGATGGGATTAGGGAAGAGTGGCCGTAAGGGCATTGCAGCGTTGGCCGAAGTGCCGCACAACCCTCATACCTTCGGCTTGGGTTATCTGCCCACCAAGGAAGATTGGGTAAGAAGAGGAAAAGAGATGGCAGGAAGAGCCAAAGCAAAACAGGTGGGAAAACCTTTTGAATTGATGCATCGGCCCATTCAGGGTACCTTGAACGGACGCTTCATCCGGGAGGGGGAAGACTTTCCATTCTGTGGTTTTCCGGAGCCATGGTTGAATGTAAAGAGGAAACGTGTGCCAGGATTCGAAATTTTCTTTGACTTACAGTTATCTGGGGATGATGTTGTCGAAAAGCAGACAGACCCAACAGTTGAGACTGAGTATAGTAAGGAAGTGGAATCTGCGGGCACAGAGTTTGAAATGGGGGTAGCACTGGCATGTCTACTTTCAGATCCTTTGATCGACCAGGTGCACTTGGGGGATAACTCTTTGGTGTCCATGATCGGAGATGAAACAGCTGCGAGCCTACCATCAGCTATTTTGGATGCATCCATCGCACCCTTCCTCACCTGGCAGTACGAGGAGGGATTTTTGTCAAGCAGCACCGGGTCAGGTAGTGAGCCGGAATCTGATTCCACTGAGTCTTATGGGTCGGAATCAGGTTCCAGCTTGTTTGAGTCTGAGTCCGGTATTCCTGGGGGTGATAACCCGAATGCCACAGTCCTGTCCAGGTCGTCTTTTTCTTTCTCTTTTGAGTCTGTTGTAACAGAAGAATTGGACGGTTTGGAAGTACATAATGAGAATGAGGTAACTGTGGTTTCCGAGTACTTTTCTGTGCCTTTGGTTTATTGCTTAAATCAGGACTTTCAAAATTTTGATGAAAACGACGAGGACGAAGTTCCTCCGGTTTTGCAACGATTAATTGAACAAGAGCAAGAGAGGTTTGTTAAACCCTTAATGGATGAAATCACTACCGTGAACGTTGGTACTGAGAAGGACCCGCGGCTGGTCCAGATCGGGTCCACGTTGTCTTCGGAGGAACGCGAGTGCTTAGTCGCTTTATTAAAAGATTTCAAAGATGTTTTCGCGTGGTCCTACGAAGACATGCCTGGAATCGATCCTGAGATTGTACAGCACCGGATCCCTCTTGACCCCGAGGCCCGACCTATCAAACAGAAACTCAGGAGGATCCGCCCTGATTGGGCCATTAAGATCAAGGAAGAGGTCACCAAGCAGATTGACACAGGCTTCCTGTTGGTATCCAAATACCCGACTTGGTTGGCCAACATTGTTCCAGTACCGAAGAAGGATGGCAGAATTCGGGTATGTGTGGATTTCAGGGATTTGAACAGGGCCAGTCCGAAGGATGACTTTCCCTTGCCACATATCGACGAATTGGTAGATTTCACAGCGGGGCTTGCTTTGCTCTCATTCATGGATGGCTTTTCAGGCTATAATCAAATAGTAATGGCACCCGAAGACCGGGAGAAGACTGCTTTTACCACCCCGTGGGGTACATATTGCTACAGAGTAATGCCGTTTGGGCTGAAGAACGCTGGGGCTACATATCAACGGGCCGCAACCACAATATTACATGATATGATCCATAAAGAGGTTGAGGTGTATGTGGACGACATGATTGTCAAGTCCAAAGAAAGAGAGGGCCACTACACCGCCTTGCAAAAGTTTTTCCAAAGGATCAGGGAATTTAGGCTGCGGCTGAATCCTCAAAAATGTACGTTTGGTGTTACAGCGGGAAAAATGCTGGGATTTTTGATTACACAAAGAGGCATCGAAGTCGACTCTTCCAAAATCAAGGCCATCTTAGAAATGCCACCACCAATGACTGAAAAGGAGGTGCGAGGCTTTCTGGGTAAAGTGCAATTCATAAGGCGGTTTATCTCAAAACTAACCTTAACTTGTGAACCACTTTTTGGTCTTCTGAAGAAAGGAGAGAAGTTTCATTGGGACGGCCGATGCCAAGCTGCATTTGAACAGATTAAAGAGTATCTACAGAATCCGCCCGTGTTGTCACCACCAAAGCCAGGGAAGCCGTTGATATTGTATCTGTCAGTAACCGAGACTACAATGGGCTGCATGCTCGCACAAGAATCGGAAGATAAAGTGGAAAGGGCCATCTACTATCTGAGCAAGAAGATGCTGGATTATGAGACCCGCTACACTCCGCTGGAGAAGGCATGTCTGGCCTTGGTATGGGCTACTAGGAAGCTGCGGCACTACCCGTTAGCTCACTCTGTAATGTTGGTTTCACGACTTGATCCCATCAAATATCTTTTCGAGAAACCAGCACTTACGGGTAGGCTAGCTCGTTGGCTGCTGTTGCTCTCCGAATTTGATCTCAAGTATGTGACACGCAAGTCCGTAAAAGGGAGAGCGGTGGCAGAGTTCCTTGCCGACCACTCGGTTGAAGGGGATGAAGCGGTTGAGTACCTATTCCCAGACGAAGCCATTCTACACATCGACGATGAAACTTGGACGATGTACTTTGACGGAGCGTCAAATCAATATGGGTACGGGATAGGAGTGTTGCTGATAGCACCTGACGATTCCCGTATCCCTTTAGCATTCAAGCTTCGGTTCAAAGTCTCGAACAATGAGGCAGAGTATGAGGCATGTATTGCCGGTCTAGAAGCTGCCCTAGAACTAGGGGCAAGGCGATTGGACGTCATTGGGGATTCGAACCTAGTTGTGTCTCAAGCGAAAGGAGATTGGAAAGTCAAGGAGGAAAAGATGATAATTTACCACCAGACCTTGGATTTGTTAATTCCTCGGTTTGAAAAGCTAAATTTCATTCACCTAGTAAGAGAGAACAACAGGTTTGCAGATTTGCTAGCAACTCTATCTTCCATGATAGACATCCCATCTGGGGTCCGGATGCGTCCAGTCATCATTGACTAGAAATTTGCACCTGCCTACGAGTCAATCTCTGCCATAGATGAAGTGCAGGATAACAAGCCTTGGTATCACGATATATGGAACTTCTTGGAAAATGAGGCATATCCACCAGGGGCAAATGCCAAGGACAAAAGGGCAATCAGAAGAATGGCTGTTCAGTTTATCATTTGCGGGGGTAAGTTATACAAAAGAGGTCATCTGGGAATGCACAAGCTGTGTGTGGAAGCCGAAGAGTCGAAGCGCCTGATGGAGGCCATCCATGGAGGAGAATGTGGGGCACATATGAATGGGGTGATGCTGGCACGAAAGATCCTCAGACAGGGCTACTACTGGTCTACCATGGAGGAAGATTGTATTGGCTTTGTTCGACGATGCCACAAGTGCCAGATCCATGCGAACCGTATGAACATCCTGCCCTCAAAGTTATACAACATGACTTCACCATGGCCGTTCTCGGTTTGGGGAATCGATGTGATTGGAGCTGTTACTCCGAAGGGGTCGAATGGGCATGAGTTTATCTTAGTAGCAATAGATTACTTTACAAAGTGGGTCGAGGCCCAATCTTATGCCGTGTTGAAGGCTTCGCAAGTCGCAAAGTTTATCAGAAACAACATTATCTGCCGTTATGGAGTCCCGAATGAGATTATTTCGGACAATGGTTCTCACTTCAAGAAGGAGGTGATTGATTTGTTGGAGAAGTACAATGTGGCTTTTCATAAGTCGTCCACGTATCGGCCGCATGAGACCAAGCAGGCTTGAGGCCGCCAACAAAAACATCAAACACATACTGCAGAAGATGGTGGAAACCTATCGGGACTGGCCAGATAAGTTGCCGTTTGCTCTGTGGGGCTACCGAACTTCAATTAGAACTTCTACCGGGGCGACTCCGTATTCTTTGGTATATGGGATGGAGGCCGTTCTACCTATAGAGATTGAGGTTCCGTCTCTACGAGTATTGGCTGAGTGTCAGATAGCCGAGGCAGATTGGCAGCAGAGCAGGTTCGAGGAACTCATGCTCTTCGATGAAAGGAGATTAAAAGCACTATACCATGTCCAAGGGTATCAACGCAGAATCGCCCGGGCTTTTAACAAGAAAGTTAAGTCCAGGAATTTGAAGGAAGGAGATTTGGTGCTCAAAGACAACCGAGCTCCCATCCACGACCCAAGGGGCAAGTTCAGACCCAATTGGATGGGTCCCTATATCATCAAGGCTGTCTGGTTAGGTGGAGCTGTGGTTCTGATGGACCTAGATGGCCTAGAGTTCTCCCAACCGATCAACATGGACAAATTGAAGAAATATCACCCCTGAGAGGCTCGCTAGGCCGAAAACTCGGAAGGGCGACCTAGGCAAAATTCAGAGCACAAAAAATTAGAAAATATAAAAACTGAGCTCGCAAGGTTGAAAACCCGCAAAGGGCGGCCTTGGCAAAAGTTAGAGCGCAAAAGGAGAGTGAAAATACTTGAGTGAACCCAAGCCTGAACTACGTAAGGCTTGATTCCCACCATTGGGATACGTAGGCAGCTTCATCCTGAAGTTCAGCCATAAAGTCTTCCTCGATCAACTTTGTCCATTTGATCATCTTGGTCATCTTTGCCCATCAGCATTTGTCGCAATCTCCGGTACAGTGCTATTCAGACTAGGGGCAACTTTCCGTTGCCATACAAGTGCTGCGGTACCATTCAGACAAGGGGCAACTTTCCAGTTGCTAGGATCCGGGTTTGTACATCTCAGCGACAGATCTCAGGCGTGTCCAATTCTGTTCCATATCGAAAATGGTTTTGAAAAGTTTTAATGAAAATGACTGTTCAAATAAATCTTTTTACAACTAAGACCATTTCTGGACCAAAATGGAAAATTTTCAGTATCACAACCTTCAATTTCATTGATTTCAAATAGAGTCCTCTTGCTCTTGCATACAATTGAAGTTGCTTTTTATTACATTCATAAAGAAAACTTGAAAGTACTAATAAAGCAATAAATCCGGGGCATGGTCAAGTCAAATGTCCCTGCACCCCCCTCCCAGAGCTGGTCGAAGCCTCTGATGCCAAAGTGGGCCCCTCCTGTGCCTCTTCATTAAGCCAATCCAAGCACTCATCAGACAAAGTGCAACTGAAAGCAGGAGCGGGGGCTAGGAGCTCTCTCATCCTCCATGCTGTGGCATACCTGGCCAGCTGTGCGCCTCGAATCGGGAATGTAACCGGGTACTCTATCCCTTCCGGCGGACAAGTCTGATTATGACCGAACTGGCGCAGGATACGAAATGGGAAGTAGAAGACACAGTGAGTCAAGCCAATCAATTGGATCCCGGGTTGACGGGTCATGCTATAACTCATCATCGGGAGGTTGAGCCAAGGGCACCGCCAAGCAATGCGGTCTGCGGACAAACTGCACATCCATTCAAACCATTAACCCTCATCAAGGGCATCAACTAGGCGTTGCCTGAAGAAGTAGCCACGAGCTGAATATGCGGGGCAAGAGTCCACAACCTTCAGTTTATCCATTAACCACACCTGGGGAGGGATAAAAAAAATGAGAGAATAAAGAATAGAGAGAAGTGCGATGAGAGAAAAAGTGAGAAAGGGCTTTTGTGAGAAAAACCGAGCCTGAGGGCCGAGTGATGTGAGCAAACATAAAATGTGAGATGGGGTGGGAAACATTACCTGCAGTAATAGTGGACTCCCTGCTAATCTGATCGTCTCTCGACGATAAAAAGCGTCTAAGCCCAGCAGTGTCTCAGCCAGGACCATGGCAATGCAACTTTTGCCCTCCTTCAAGCCTTGGGGAACTTCAATCAACCGAACACTGGGCCCTCCGGAACTAGAGACAAACAGAAAATGGGAAAGCAGGCATAGACAGAGGGCGTGTCGCCGAAAACCTTGCCAGTGATGGTCGCCGCGATCACCAGTCGCGGAAAAATGACAAACCAAGCTCGGAACATCTAATGTCCCGTCACAAATTAGAGAACGAGCATCGGGCATTGAGAGCCCACACATTTGTCCTAAGGCTTGAGCATGGCCAAAACGAAGTTAGGGCAGGATCTCCTCATTACGCCCAGATTCCATTAGAGCTTGGAAATCTTCAAAAGTGGGACACACCTCTTGCCCGCTAAAGCTAAAGACATGTGTTACCGGGTTCCAGAACCTTGCCGCGGCATGGAGGAATGGAAAATGCTTGGGTACGCAGTAAAAGTGAATAGTGCGTTTATCTAAAGCTTGAAATTCAGCTTTTCCGAGCCATCCAAGTTGTTAATCCAAGTTGCGAGATTTTGGGCAAGAAATTCTTCCATTTGGAGCAAATCAGTGTGGAAATGAAGAGAACCATGAAGTTGAGACCCTTTTGAAGAAGATAAGGTTGAATAAAGGACAGATGTCAACATTCTGCTGGTGCTGACAGTTTAGTGCCGACCAGCCAATTATAGTGCCGACCGGCCATCTGTTTGGCCGGTGGATAACCCTTTCGGCCGATGGCCATTCCTCAAGGCCGGCAGCCTTTCTTCCCGGCCGGTGGTTCTCTCCCGTGCCCTCTGAGATGTTTATGCTAGGAATTTGGAAAATCCTACCACTTCCAATACCCTCCAGTGACCAATTCTTATGAGGGCGCGCCCATTTGCTTATCGAGTTGTTGTATATTTGCTTATCGAGTTGTATTTCACTCTCTTTAAGTCTTTGTAATGTTTATCAAGGTGTACTCACATTTGGCTAGTTTGCTGAGTCCCCCTGTTTTGCTTATCCAGTTGTAATTGGTTTACTACCTGATTATTACGATGCGATGCTTTGTTTTCAAAACGCAGTTTCAATTTCAGTCACATTGTTGCGTGATGCCTTGCGATGCGATGCATAGAACACGCAAATGTAACACTTTTTGAACAAATAGCTGTTTCATCTCCATCATATGTTTTACAAAAAAACAACACACGCTTTTGAGAAATAAAACCTGCCCGAGGCAGTGCAATGTGCTTAAACTCCTAGTAAAAAGGAAAGTAAAGCAGATGAATAGTAGGGTAGCAGAGTGCTGGGTTTGACGCCGGTAACCTCCCCTTTTCAGTCATCGTACCTTTTGCGCCCTCGTTCGGGTCAGTTATGTGGTTTGGTACCTTCCTCATCCAAGGCAATACAAGAAAATGCACTGTCAGAATGAAAGTGTACTCTCGAGTAGACCTCGTACCACAACTTTTGTGAGCAATGCTTGGGGCATGCGAAGGACGTCCCTTCCCGTATCCTTTTGTATCTTGTGAATTCTTTGGATCATTTCAAGTATATTGAGCTGCAATACGTTGCATTCCAACATCATGTTTACCACGATCAGTTTCAAGTTCCACTCCTATACACATTGCATTGTATGCATGCATTGCTTTACTGATATGTGTTCAAGCTTCTCTATATACATTGCATTATATGCGTGCATTGCTTTACTGATATGTGTTCAAGTTCTTTTCTATACACATTGCATTGTATGCGTGCTTTGCTTTACTGATATGTGTTCAAGTTCTTTTCTATACACATTGCATTGTATGCGTGCATTGCTTTACTGATATGTGTTCAAGTTTCTCTACATACACATTGCGTGCATACGTGCATTGCTTTACTCACATGTGTTCAATCCTACTATCTTGCTGTACACATTGCATGCATTGCCACGCACTTTCGACTGCCTTGTCATGCGTGTTGCTAACAATATTGTACCTGGTAAGTTTACTTTCTTTGCAGGCACGATATTGTATGTACGGCTCATTTGAGGCCGGTGCAACCGGACGAGCTGCACAGGTATTGTATCCTCCGCGTGAGACGTTTTGAGAATTGCATAATTCTCTTACATCCTTTCTGCATTGTAGTGTAGATTGGCATATGCTAGCTTATAACTGTCGCATGTGTGCTTCATTACAGCTTTCTTTGCATGATCATAAGTTATGCTTGGCTTCTTGCATCGTCTTGCATTTTGCCCCTGCCTTCGGGTGCATACCTTCTTTTGTCTTGGATGTTTGTCCAAGTCTTCAGCCTTGTCAAAAATGGGTCGTCTCTGGGCTTTGACATTCACTCCCGTCATCGTTATGACTTTCGAGTTCTGTCAAAGAGGGGCAACTGTAGACACCCCATTTTTGACCGTCCTCAAGATTTGGACGTCACCGCTTGAACACTCGGTGATTATCCATGTTTGTGTTTGTTTGTGAGTTCCCGGAGTTCTCGGCTACGCGCCTTGCCTCAGGATCTCCGAACTCGACTGTTTTGTGTCTGGTTTTGCACCAAACACTTGTGCTTTGCCTTTGAGGCGAGGAATGCCTTCGAGGCATCCCCACACCCACCGGCAAGGGCTAGAGGCCACCGGCTGGTGATTGTTTCCATCGGCACTATATTGTGCCGGTCGGCACTCTTTTTGGGAAAATGACCATTTTGCCCTGCCGATCACTTTACAAATTGCTTTTGGAGATATTTTCGCAGAGACTCTGTGCTTTCTTCCCTCCATACACGTGTATGGAGGATGAACCCCTTGTTTGCTTGGTTGCAAAGTTACCAAGATTGCCTCCTCTATAAGAGGAGGCCTTGTCTTCTTGGCTTAGGGGTTAGCCATTTTGAGAGACTAAAAACCAGAGCTCACATACCTCTCTCTCTATATTTTCCATCTCTCTCATCCTTGTGTGTGTGTGTTCTAAGCCTAAAAGGTGTGTTTTACCATACTTTTGCACCATTACACACACCATTACACCTTAGCTCGAGATTGAGAGACTTAGAGGGTTGATTGTTGAAGTTTTGGACTGACTTTGATCACTAGAGAGTGGCTGCTCCACCTGTTCTTCAAAGGATCTTCAAGGGTGAGCTTGTTACTTTAGTTTCCCCATTCTTGCACTAGCTTTCTACCCCTCTTGCTTTGTGTTTTTGGATTTGTGTTTAACATAAAAAAGACTTGTTTTTCCTTGCTTAAGAACATTCATCAAGGTTGTTTTGTGGTTTGGGTAGAGTCTCACCCTCTTAGGCCTTGTTTTGGCCACTTTGGAGCCTTTTCTTGAGGCCTTGTTTATTTGGTGTTTTTGATCTTCTCACCACTGAAAACCAGTGGGTTTTCAGTGGTGAGGAAGATGGTTTTAAGTCTCATATAGGGGAGGGACACCCCTCTCCCCTTGGCCCCTTGTTTGCCTTTGTTTTGGACTCAAATAATAGCATGTATGCACAGTTGGTTTTGGCTTCATTTCAGGGCATATTTGTGGTTCATATGACATGTTATGCCTCTGTTTTAGGTTGGTTTTATGGTCCTTAACATGCCTCTTATGTTTGCTTTGAAATGCTCTCTTATGCCTAGAAGTATGCCATGCTTTGAGGCCATGTTTTCTTGCATGTTTTAGCTTAGTTCCATGGAGGTACTAACATCATTTTGCCATGTATAAGGGCTGTGGGCCACTGTTTTTGTCACATTTAGAATGCTTGACATGGTTGCTTTGCATGATGGCTTGTAGGCCTTGGGTAGGTGATCCATGAACATGCATTGGATAGTCTATTTAGATGATTTGGGATCATTTGACATGCCATTCCAGACCCTAATCCTTGCTCATAGGTTTGTACTTGTCACCTCTTTCATGCTTTAAAGGTGTGTCTTTTATGCCTAAGAATAGGCCTTGTATATGCTCCCATGATTAATGCATTTTGGGGATGCCATGTGAGGGGATTTGGGTGTCATTTTGCATACTAAAAATCTTTTTTAGGTCATTAAATTCATACCATGAGTGGTTGTGTAAGTGGTAGTAAGATGCTCTCTTTGGTGCCTTAGGTTTAGGCCCATGAACTTGCATGTTTGTATAGCATTTTGGTCATCATTTAGGGCTTGTTTGGCCCTTTGTTGTGGGATGGTTTGAGGGCTGCCCGTTGAAGTTAAGGCCACCATTGTATGTTCATTATATGCTTGATGCATGTTTGGTTCATCGAGTGTTGTAGTAGGTTGGTCCCATTGCTTGATTGGCCGCCACTTATACCTTGCATGCTCTAGTATTTTGCATGCCTATTGTGATAATTGCATGACACTTGGTATGCCTTGCATCTTAGTCCCATTGTTGCATCATTTGAGCTATGTTGCATACATGCATTCCATGGCTTGGCTTGGGGATTGTCAAGCCAAGCATAGGATTGAGAGGAGTTCACACTTCAAGTGGTGCAACTCGTCTCAATTCTTGGTCACCAAGACCTTTGACTAACACATGATAAGGCCTTGGATTTCATTTGTTTGTTTGCATGCATTACCATTAAAATGCAACCTTGGTTCCTTAGGCCATCATGCATCAAGATGCATAATTGATGGCCCAAGAACCAAGAGTCATGCCTCCTTGAGTCCCCAAGCATGATAGGAGGCATTGGCCATGCTTACATAGGCTCAAAATCCATGCCATGCACTGCTGGTTTGCTGCTGCTGTCAAACTGTCCTCTGCAGGAACTTTCTGCCGACCGGCAGTACAATGTGCCGACCGGCACACTTTTTGTGCCGATAAACTCTACAAGAAGCCGGTGGCCAATTTAAGCAGCCGGTGGTCATTTTCTCCAGCCGGTGGGGTACTGCAGTTCATGTAGAAGGTATTCTGGGACTTTGGGAATTTTTGGAGAGGCAGTAAAGCAACAGTGTCATGACACGGGTTTTCCGGGCAAGTCGGATCGAGCATGCATCATTCGCACATCCCGAGGCAGGGCTGAGGCCCCCTTCTTTTTTACATATGATTTAATTTGATAAATAGAAATTTCTGTAATAATTAATTTATTTATTATTCGGACTGTAATATTTATTCGGTCCCTCCGTGTGAGGGCGTAATTGTAATAAGTGTGCGTGAGTGGGTGTATGTCTTCCAACCCCCATTTCTTTCTCCCTTTTATTTACCTGCTTTTAATGGTTAGTATTAGGGCACGTCTATTTTATCATACCTTATGCAATGCATGCGTGCATCCATGCATTTGTTTACATGCACCGGGCTCGGTACATCATACAAACTGCATTGTATTTCAATTCCAAATTGAATACGTGTTATTTGTAGTATCTCACATGCCATCTTTAGGGTTAGCCGAGCCTACTCTGAATTACATGTTGCGTGCGATGCATTAGCCACTTAACATGAACTAGGTCATGCATGTTTGCTAACTAGTTTATTATTTTGGCACGGAGTACTATGTAAGTATTTTACGCTTTAGCATATCGCATGCGTGTGAATGTTGCCATGATAGTATGCTTACCATGCGACTAAGTGCTTATGTGAGATAAACTGTTTGAATGCCTGTGGGTGGAGGTTGGATTGCTTGAGTTGGAAAAACTCGTTGAAATCCGTGTTTTAGCCTACTTGCGAGTAGCAATTTCAAACTGTTTTCAAAACAGACGGATATGCAATGTTTGTTTCCAAATTAGGCAATCTAGTCTATACTTGTTTGCTGTGCGCATAACATAGTAATTCTAGGTTAATAATTGGAATAAGAACACATAAAGTTTTCAAAATCGGATATCACGGTTAGTAGAGGCCGGTCTTCGGACCGGGCGAAAGGGGGTGCTCATAGCTGACCTTCCCCGATCGTACCCAAGCTCCCGAGCCAAGACCACTTTGGTGATGACGGACATGTGGCCTTGACACCGAGTCGTGGTTTCCTAAATTTCCCATTTTAAAATATTTAGGTGGCGACTCAGTCTGAAGCGATCCATGTTTGGCACTACTTTTCAAAAATCTATTTTTCTTCAAAACGATTTGCGAGTTGGACTCTTTGGTTGATTTAGAACGCAACACAAAAAGGAGTCCGAATCAGGCGAGGTCCCCGGCTTGTTACAAGCGTGATTACACTCCTCGATTTTTATAGATATTGAACACCCGCTCGAGCGCCAAGGTATCCGCTCGAGCGCGACCCGCTCGAGCACAAGGAAATCCGCTCGAGCGTGAAAAACACATCTGCAGAAGTTTTGCAGAGGGCCAAAATGCTGAAAGTGTGCAAACTCCGCTCGAGCGCAAATGGACCCGCTCAAGCGGACCACCAAAAATCTGGGCAACAAGGAATGGGACTAAAGCTCAACCAACCTATAACAACTCTGCCCAACACATCCTAAAACTCAAGTATATGGGATTAAAGGATGACAACAAGACATATACAACAACCAACTCCACGGAACCGGGTCTGGAATACGATATACAAAGGAAAGGAGAACCGGGATCGCTATATTAGACCAATTGAACATTTTGCAAACCCTAAAGCCATTTTATTAATTTGATCACCACTACAGATCATTTTTAATTTTTGATTTTTTTATATTTTTTATATTAAAAAAACTAATATACTAAACAAATAAATTAAACTGAATATGTATATAAAATAACTTAACTGTAGCCCATAGGCCTAAGTTTTTTTTATTGTGAATTTGATTGAAAATGTGTTAGACCATTTTAATGGCTAGTACCTAAACCTCGATATTTATACAGTGGGAAGCTTGAGCCAGAATAACTACTTGGCCTATAGTTAGCATGGTTTAAATAAAAGGTAATGTATGTACTATATGTGAATTTATAATTTTTTTTTCTTCTCATTTGTTAATTGATTTATGCATAATCCACATTTCAAATAAGAATTTTATAAATTTTAAGAGTTAATCACAAACTTTAATAATAAAAATAAAAATGGACATGATACATTTATTATGTATGAAATAACCTTATTAATAAACTATTTTTTATTAAAACAAATTTATACTTAATCAAATAGTTCTTCTAGCATTTGAAAATTTAATATTTTCCAATACTCCTAGCATTTTTCATATTTAATATTTATGAATAAATTTCTGTAATTTAAAATTTTTATACTTTATTAAAATTTTTAGCATTACAAAATCAATAATTAAGTTTTATCAAATATGCTCTAAATCTAATAATCAACCTATTTTTTAAGCAAAATTTTCACATTCAAAAATTTGGCAAATATTTATTTATGAAAACTATCCACATGTTAATGCACTATAGCGATCTGGGCTTGGACCCGATCCATTTATTGTTTTTGAATCCAGGGAGCCACATTCGTGATGGTCGTTCTTTTCTCTTCATCTTTAGTTTTGGCTTTGGGTGTCAACACCGCCCTTGTTGGGTTTGACACTGCCCTCTTGTCCTTGTTTTGTTATGATCCAAGGGTCGACACTAGCCTTGGAGGTGTCGACACCTTCTTGCTGCTTTGTCCCTGGTTAGCTATTGAAATTTAATGTCGACACCAGCCTTGGAGTTGTTGACACTTGTCCTTTGTTGTTGGCCTTTGGCGTCAACACCAGTTTGGGAGGTGTCGACCCTTGCATACAGTAGAATCTGGTTTTACTTGCTGAAATTTAGTGTCAATACCAGTCTGGGAGGTGTCGACACCTTGCCTGTTGCCAAACACAAGTGTCCCAGCTTTTCTTCTTAAGGGTCGACACCACTGTTGTAGGGGTCGACCCCTGCGACTCTTTTTCCAGATTTTTAGTCAGTTTTAGGCTCTACTTCTTGGGGATTTTGACTTATTCATTTGGGGTTGACTTTGGGATTTCTTTTCACTTTGACTTAGCACTATCAATAGGTCCCTCACTTAACATTTTCTTCACTCTTTCTTCTCTTTTCCCTCTCTAAAATCACTTTTTCGCTCAAAGATCTTTAGATCTACTCACTTGAAAGCATCTCCTCACCTTGCTCCTTTGAGATTAAGTGTAGAGTTTGTCAAGGGCTTCGTTTTGATTGGAGCAAATCGTTGTTTCGTCACCGTCAACTTTTGGGCTTTTCTTCCTTCTCCCTCTTCTAAGCTTGAAGTAGGGACTTTCTATACTCTCCTATGATTTTTAACTTGGTTATTTGTTGATTGTGCAAATAAATGTTGAGATTTGGAAGATTTTAGACAAACCTAGGGTTTTGGTTTAAAATCAAGAGAGGGGTTTTCAAATGAAAGTGTTGCTAATGGTTATGGGTATAGATATGATGTTGTGTTCTATAAACTTGCTAATTTTGACACATGGGTTAGATTTGGGAGAAAATAGGATTTTACCCTAAAATATTTCAAGTAATTATTTTGTATAAATAATGGAATTGGTATGGGGAAAGTAAATTGGATAGATATGTATGTAAATGGTGGAGTTGGATATTTGTCATCTCTTATCTATGGAAATTTTGATAGTTTATCTGTTTTGGAAATTGTATATTTGTTTAGAAATATTTGTCTTGGGCTATTGATGGAGCATAGTTATGATTGTTGTAGAAATTGCATGAGGATTAGGTGAATTGAAACTAATCTCTTGTTGGTTGTCATTGAATATGACTGTGTTTTTAATACATTGTATATGTATGATGTTTGTGAGGAGAAAGATGATGTATTCCATGTTTGAGAGAAGAAAGGGGATGGGCTCCATTGAATTAAGTTGGCCTGTGTGTCTAGGGTGAAAGTCCCGAAATCATGCGTGTACATGGGTGCCGATTCCCGCGGACGAAATTTCTGTAAATGGTAAATTGAAGTGTTTATGCAACGATTGTATTGGTTAGAGAACTGCTGAGTTGCAACCTCAGTTGGGTTGTCTGGGTAAAAATGGATTTAACACATGGATTGAGGTGAAATGAATTGTCATGAAATAAATTAAGAATAAAATGACTCCAGATATAAAACTTGGCATATTATGATCTGGTAACAATACGAATGATTGTGTCATAGACATTGTATATGCATATGATACTTATATCATTGTTAAGATTCATATATTATGATAGATTGTTTCTACTAGGCTTTGGCTCACCGTACTTGGAAAAACTATTTTCAGGTGCTAGTGATATATCTCCGCCAACGACTTAACTTGGGAGGATTGTGGAGCTGAGAGCTCACTTTTGTTCATCTTGTATTTACCTTTTTATACAAGCCTAGGGCTTTAATTGTATTGGGCTTCTAACTCATTTGTTGTAACCAAGCACGGTCTTGGAAAGATGTAAGCCATTAGGGCATATGAATATCTATTTAGCTTGCTTTCCCTATTACCTCTTGTAACACACACTGTAGATTCAAGATGAACGATTTATGAATGTATATCGCATGTGTTCTCACGCCTCAGATTTACGAGGTCCGGCCCACGTAAGTAAATCACCCAATGATAGACAATAATTAACAACACTCATGTAGATGTATATAATATAGGCACACAGTACATGTGTTATTCCAATTTTTTACATTCTTAGATACAACATCTAAGTTTAATGGATACTATGTAACTAAAACTTACAAAGATGTTATAATCAAATTAAGATGCCCAAAGGCTTACATCATATACAAAGGGTGTAACCCTTATAAGAATAGCACATGGCCAACAAATACATAAATGGCCCTTAGCCAACAAATAAAGGAACCACCCTACATGGTTCCAAACATAACTTCAACGTCTCAGTCCACATCCGCATAAGCATATCTGAAAAATATTTTCAGCCACGTAGGGTGAGCATAAAGCCCAGTAGGAAATATTTCAAAAACTAAATATGCTCCACCAGTGTAAATGATCATGAATGCAATACATACATATATAATATGCTCAATGCATTCTAAAATCCACTTGCTTTCTCAATAAAAACATGTACTGAATTGGACCGACTTAGAAGTTGATGAGGATGCCTCGTATGAAGAGAGACCGGTGAGGGTCTTAGATAGACGGGACCAAGTCTTGCAAGGCAAGACGATTCCCTTGGTCAAAGTATTGTGGAAACATCACGGGGTTGAGGAACCCACTTGGGAATGTGAGTTGGAGGTCCGAGAGAAATATCTGGACCTATTTGTGGGTATTTGAGTTTAAATGGAAAATTTTGTTTTGTTAATGATCTATAAAAACATTATATATGTTTTGGGTTATAAAGCATTGTATATGTTTTGAGATTATGAAAGTAGTATGAATGTTGAGTATGTTTTGGGAAACACAAGTTGAATTTGAACATTGCATATGTTATTTGAGTTTCGAAAATATAAACTTGTTGTAAACATTGAATGTGTTTTGGAAAGCACAAGATATACGTGTTAAGATTAATTGAATTTTGAAAGAATGCATGTTGATAATGCATAATGAGCTATATTTTGTAAAGTGGTTCTCTCGAGAAGAGATGGAATGATCGGTAGTGGATCATGTCGGTAAGTGGTGTATTGTAATCATATTGAAAATCGAGATAAGTATGATTTTGAAACTTGTATAAAATTTCGGGGACGAAATTCTTTAAGGGGGGGAGGTTATAGCGATCCTGATTTTCCTCTATCATTTACTATATTCCGGACTCGACTTCTGTAATGACCCCAAAATGCGTATAAGGAATTTCCTTTATTTACCTATGGATTAATGTGCTTCAACATAATTATATCTGTTCGAATTGAAGTATTATTTGTTGAGCTACAACTTTAAAACTGGAATTAACGATCTTTATGCGTTCATAAATCGAAATTGAGTACGTAGATATGTTAATGAGAATTTTTAGAGCTATTTGGCAAAATTAATTGGGAATTTATTCCGTCAAATTCGCTAAGGTATATTTGAGTGGTTAACTTTGCACTGCAAATTGAAGGCCTTAGAGACTTCAGAAACCAGAACATAGTACATATTTATGATCAGCATAATTTTTAGAGTCATCTGGGAAGTTTAATTGAAATTTGATTTCGTACAATTCGTAAGGGTGCGTTTGGCTCTCCCAATTTGTGATAAGCTTATATATAGTGAAATGTATAGATGTATATGAGATATATGAGTTGAACTCATCTCTTGGTGCCCAAAAATATCTAAAGGAGAGGGGAAGACACGTGAGAGAGAGAGAGAGGGGGAGAGAGTTCTAGAGAGAACTCAAAGAGAAGAAGGGAGAAGAGTAGGAATGAAAGAGGAAATCAAAGATTTGGCTTGAATTCATCATGGTTATGCAAGAACAAGTGATGGTAAAGGCTTAAGGTAAGATTCTCCCTCTCAATACTTGAAGATCATAAGCTAAAGAGTGAGTTTCTTGGGTTATCTATGATTGTATGTATGGGTTTTGTTTCTTCAAGCAAGAAGATGTTGAATCTTTGTATATAGCATGAATTTATGCTACAATCTAATTTCTTGTAGGAGTTTTATGGTTCTTAAAGAGGCTAAAGAGGATTCCACGATGTAAGTGAGCTTTGGACCCCAAACTACGTCCACTCTATGTTTTTGTGTTTTAATTCTTAATATTGTTCTTGTAATTGGGAAATTGAGTAATATTTTGGAGTTATGGTTTTGGATGGAAGTTAAGAATGTGAAATTTAACATGTGTTAAAGAGTTTTGGGCTTTGATTTACATGAAATTGAAGTTTAAATTTGAAAATGAGAAGTTGCAAATCAAGAAGCCATTTTCAGACTGGTTTTGCCTAGATCCGCACGTGCGGCGGGTCTTCCTGCAAGTGTGGCAGTCCATTTCCAACATCAAATTTGATTATGCTAAAAAGCACGTGATCCCGCATGTGCGGCCCTGTTTCCCGCACATGCAGGACAACTTTGTTTCAGCCGACTTGAAAATAAGCATATCTCTTGCATCCGTACTCCGTTTTGAGTGATTCTTGAGCCTAAATTCAAGCCCCGGAAGTCTAGTTTCCAATGGTGGTGGTCTTGCTCCCAAATTCTAAGTATACAAACAGATATGTCCAAATTAGTGACGATTGTTCGCTTTTCATCTACCGCTTTTATACCATTTCTTCTTCTAAACCATTTTCCTTTCGATTCCTCCTCTTTTCCTAGACACAGATTATAACCTATTAAGGAGTAATGAGTTTAGAACCACCATGTCTAATTGATTAAAGAACAAGAAAGAGATTGGTTTCATTCTCATATTATGCTATGTGCGTTGTGTTTGTAGGTCAACGAGGACATCGTCCCATTGTTACCAGAGGCGCATCACTGTGAGTAATAGTATAGTAAAGATATGTTCTTCATTATCTATTTTGACTAATATGTGCCATGATTCTCTGAATATCGTATTTTGTTAACGTGTGACATGATTCTCTAAATGTCGTATTTTGTAGAAATACACAAGTTTCCAAGAAAAGTAAAATGAGTCATGAATAAGAACTGTGAAGTGTTTATAATATAACATGGTAGGCCCAAGGCCATTTTGTTTATCTGTTCCGCTTATGCTACGGCATGGTATGAATTGTTCGGTCTTTAAGACCTAATCATTTTGGTATGGAACAAAGTGCTGTGTGGAACTAAGTGCTACAGTGTGACTCACCTCTAGAGTCCGTATGAGACACCTCTTGCGTCCATACATGCATGAATTGGGCCCAAGGAGAGGTGGAGGCATGTCGATGTTCCATTTACTCCATGATTAGATACAGTGATACGATATGATACATTTCGACCTAAGGTCGTTTGATATATGATTGGACCCGAGGCCGTTTTGTTATATGTGGACCTGAGGTCGTTGCAAAACTATGATATAAACATGAATGGTTTTACATCGTTATATGAATCATGTTTACGAAATGTTATTTTATATGCATGAAGGGATGTCCTATTTTAAAATGTGCTTCTAACCTTTTGTATAAGTGGGCGTACCACGTACCACGTAAAATGTTTTGTAATTGTTCAATTATGTATTCCATTTGAAAAGGCATGGATTATGAGATGATAAATGTTTGCTTTGAAAATATTTATGATACGTTTCTAAATTGTGAAATATGTTTTCCTAATGTTAAGGACATCATTCATTAACCTCTTTACTTTAATATTACTCACTGGGCATTAGCTCACCCCTTTATTTTATATATATGTAGGTGAGCCATCAGGGACCAACACTAGAGTTGTATCGAGGTTCGTCTCTTTGTCAAGCCGCCCGGGTTACGCCTCTGTGTTGAGGCTTTAACTTTGTATTGTAGAATTGTGTACCTTATTGAACGTTATGTATTTGTGTGTGAGATCTATATGAGTTCTGTGATTATGTGTGTAAATATAGAAGTATACTTAAATGCTTAAACTAATCTAAGTCTTCATGTATGCACAAGCTCAATGGGCGTTTTCTTTATGCAGTTACTTGCTTTGGCTTAAGGCCCCATATTCGAATAAATATTCGTGAAATTTTGTTTTGAGGCCTATGTACAGGCCGGTCATGGACCAAACTTTTAGGGGCGGGTTTGGGTCGTGACATGTTCCGTGGTTTTATGTTGTTGTCTGTATCTTGTTTCCATCCTTTGATTCTTTGTATTTGAGTTTTGGGATGTGTTGGGTGAGTTTGTAACAGGTTGGTTGTGAGCTAGAACAAATGGTTGTTACCCAGGATTTGGCTTCTTCGCTCGAGCAAGGCTTTTTACGCTTGAGCAAGGCCTGGGTATTTGCTTCTTCGCTCGAGCGAGGATTGAGGGTCTTCAGGTTTCTTTTAAGATACAGCTTCTGCTCGAGCGAGCTTTCTTGCACTCGAGTAAGCTTGGTCTGGTGTGTCTATTCGCTCGAGTGAGAACTCTTACGCTCGAGCGTGCGTCTGCGTCTCTTTTAGACTTGAAGGTTGGTATTCTTCACTTGAGTGACGCTTCTTGCACTCAAGTGAGCGAGCCCTATGTTTTGTGTTCCTTCGCTCGAGCGAGAACTCTTGTGCTCGAGCGTGCGTCTGGGTTTTAGAGCTGAAGCCTCGCATTGTTCGCTCGAGCGACGCTTCTTGTGCTCGAGCGAGGTTCTTTTGTGTCTGGTCGCTTGAGCGGCCACTCCTTAGCTCGAGCGAGTCTCGATTATATCAGTTGGCAGTAGCGTGATATTCATCACTTTTTCATCCCCTTTTCTGTCTCAACCCTAAATCCGGCTGCCCTTCTCTCTCTACAAATACTCCATGTTCTAGAGGTTTTCTACCCTAGACCCTTTGTAAGAAAGTTAGAGCTTGGCTTGGGCCATCTATTGGTCCGAAAAAGTTGGATTTTGGAGCATCTTAAAGTTTCTCCTCCTTCTCCTTTGAGCTTCTTCATTTGAGGTAGGGATAAACTACTCATCTTTATGAGCTTTAACATAAATGTTAGTCTTTTTGTATAAATGGTGTGAATTGAAAATTTTGGGAAGTTAGGGTTTGAGACTTGAAATCTTTAAAAGAGGGGTTTTCTACCTTTGGGCTCCATTGTATATGTGAGGTCTTAAAAAGGGATTATGTGTATATAATTGGTGAAATTGAACCTTGGGTGCAATAATTAAGAAAGGAGGATTAATGCCTTAATTTAAATTGAATAAATCATTTGTATCATTAATGAAATAAGTTGTGGAAATATGAAATTGATTTGGAAATCATGAAATTGGATGGAATTGGGATTAATTGGTGTAGTTGGATTGATGAATCTCTCACCTGTGGAAAAGTTAATAAATTATCTGTTTGATAAATTTATTTACCTGTATAGAAATATCTGTTTTGGGCTATCGGTGGATGATAGTCTTGATTGTTGTAGAAACTGCATGATGATTAGGTAAATTGAAACTAATCACATGGTTGATGTCATTGAATATGACGGTTGGATATGAATATTGAATATGTGAATTTGTTAGGTCATTATATATGCCAACATGTTTAATACATTGTATATGTATCTTTGTATCGGAGGAGATAGGGGATGTACTCCATTGTGTGGGAGGAGATAGGGGATGGACTCCATTGATAACTAAGTTGGCCAGAGTGTCCAGGGTGCATGTCCTGAAATCTTATTTATTTATGGGTGCCGGTTCCCTCGGATGTAGTTCCATAAAATGGCAAGTTATGGAAGTGATGAATGATGTTTTCTATTGAAGTGTTGATATATGAGTTGTAGTATCATTTTAAACTGTTTGGATAATATTGAACTATGTCATTGAATTGAATGGATAAATAAATGGGAATGGATTGAGATATGGAATCGAATGTTAATTGGTTATGGAAAGGATGTACGTTGTTTACTTGTGTTAAACATTTATCAGATGCTAATGTTTTAGTTAATTCTCATATAGTGTTTAGCGTATTTCTACTGGGCTTTGGCTCACCTTACTTGGGATACCATTTTCAGGTATAGGTGACATGCCGCCTCCAAGGTCATAGCTTGGGAGGTCTCGGGGCTGAATTCTCTGTTTTGGTTGTTTTGTTTTATGTTATATGTTTTCATTTCAAAGCCAAAGGCTTTAACTTGTAAAAGGCTTTTGACCCTCTTTTGTTGTAACCAAGTTATACTTGAAAAGATGTAAGCCCGTAGGGCATTTACTTTGTTGATTAACATGTAATATCTTTTGTAAAGAACACTCTAATGTATGGAATATAATACCTCTTCTATGTTTTATGGATCTTATGAATGAACGCGTTATGTCTTATTTTGAGGGCGTTACAAAGCTTTTCGATGATTCTAGTCTCACATCAAGATTCAAAGTGTGGAGTGAGAAAATGATAAAAGAGTGAAGACTACTTAATAATAACTATTATAATTTGGAGTTTTTGATTCAATCTTACCCAACCACTATGGCAACACCTCAACCAAGGCTCAAATATTGACTAAGAAGGTTCCAAATCAAGATAATCAAAGAGTCAAATATAATTCTATTATAACAGGAAGTACATAGTGCTACAACCTCCCTACCTTAGGCTATTTCGTCCTCGAAATTGAAGTAATGCCAAAACCAAAAACCACACAATGATAACAAGGGATACAACACCAACCCACGTTTAGATCTATCGTGGGATAAGTTCCCAGATTCTAGGTTCAACACCTCGGGGCCCCAAAGACGCCCGAACAACAAAACACCAAGGAACAAACACGGATGTCTTTTCGACCCACATGACTCGTAGTGGTCTATGAGACAAGAAACAACAACCACCACAACAACAGTAACCATTCAGACTCAAAGACGTCAACCACGCCTGAATCACCTACAACACCAAAATCACCACTGAGTGCTCAAACGCTTGGACATAGAGAATAAGAGGACTCCTTGCACACCAGACTCTCAAGTTAACCCATATTACCTCAAATCTTAGCTTATCCCCTTCATTTATGCTTACATGGCAATACTTCCTCGCACCACACTTGAGTTCGAGTTGAACTCCCAACGATCATAATATACATTCACCCCAAGACCAATTAAGTAAATAACAAACTTACACAACTCACTACCCGCTCCACACAACCTTACCATACCACTAGAAGTTCCATCATCAAACTAAAACCACAACAGAAAATCACTCCAACACTAGGGATTCTACATGAGGTTCATAAACAACTTCCACTTATGACAAAAGTAATTTAACGTAGCACACATTAAACCACACAACAATACAATAAGCATAAGATTACCACACCAAGGCAACCTCCTAGGATAGTCTCACGAACAATCCCTTTCTCCACATCTCTTAACAACATACTCCTACATACTGCGAATCCCAAACAAAAGAATCTATAATTACAGCAATTTCCATAAAACAAAACTAACCACTCTCAGTAGGCTAGAAATAATTGCCCCATAAAATAAACTCAAGTCACTCTTATGCCAACCACTCTTACTAACTGTAACACCAACACTGCCAACACCCAAAGACCTGATAAGGAATTCTTATAGATGTTATAAGGACATCGATTCGTCTAACCCACTTCTTGGTATAAACAACAACACTTTACCCTTCACAGACCCATAAGACTCGCACTTTATTCGCCTAACTACTCTTCTCACTTAGAACCAAAACAACATTACTCCAACACCAAACATGTCCATAATGGGTTCCAAATACGCACAAACCACTTGAGCGACCAAAACACCACACTTTCAAAAATTACAAACAGAGGTTATGGAATGCCCCAAAATAAATACGACAAACCCATCTCATAAGCGGGAATATAATTTAAACAACATGCTTCATTCATTGGAGTTGATACACAAAAGGTGACACATGCGGTATACATTCATAAGTTCTTCCCTGAATCTATAGCATGTTATACAAACATAACGATCAACAAAATAGTGCCGTACAGGCTTACGATTTTCCAAGACAATGCTTGGTTACAACAAAAGAGGGAGTCTTAAGCTCCATACATACAAAACCCTAGGCTTGTACAAATATTAAATACAAAACAACAAAACAGTGCTTTCAGCTTCCAGGTCCTCCCAAGCTACGTCCTTGGAGGAGGCATGTCACCATCACTTGAAAATGGTTTCCTAAGTAGGGTGAGCAAAAGCCCAGTAGAAGCAATCTAACACAATATATGAATATTAACAAGGATATAAGTATGATGCACATATTCAATTCCAAAATGACAAATCTTTTACAATCTTTTCCAAAACCATGCTATGTCAAACTTACATCTCAATCCATTAGTTATACCCACTTCATTTAATCAACAAATAGAGGATACACCCCGTAGGCCTCCAACCAATATAATTATCATACAAAATACATTCACTTGCCATTTTATGAAAATTCGGTCCGCAGGAATCGACAACCATGTATATGCGCGGTTTTTAGGACTTTCAACCTGGACACACAAGCCAACTTAGTTTAATGGAGTCCGTCTCTTTTCTCCTCCCAAACATGGAGTACATCCCTTTTCTCCTCTCAAACATCATACATATGCAATGTATATAAATCATAATCATATTCAATGATAATGGCTTAGAGATTTGTTTCAATTTGCCTATTCCACATGCAATTTCTATAACAATCCTGGCTATCCTCCACCGATAGCCCAAAATAGATATTTCTAAACAGCTATACAATCTTTATAACAGGTAAATTGTCCAAATTTCCATAGGTGCGAGATAATACATATCTAATTCCACCATTTACATAAACATCCTTTCAATTTCATATTCCCAATACTAATTTCATTATTTATATACAATAATTATTCAAGACATTTTAGGGCAAAACCGTCCCCTTTTTCCCAATCTCATTCCAAACACTGAAATCAACTATTTTAACACAACATAAGCTCATATCCACTCCCATATCCATTTTCAATATGTTAATTTGAAAACCTCTCTTTTGATTTTAACCCAAACCCTAGGTTTATTCAAAATCACAACAAGTCTCAGCATTTTTTACCCATCAACAAATAATCGAGTTAAAACTCATAGAAGAGTGGAGAAAGTCCCTACCTCAAAGTTAGAAGACGTGCAAAGCAAAGGGGAAATTTCAAAGACACCAAAACCGACTTTTGTTCGGATGAAAATAAATCTCGCGATGTGTTCTACCTTTTTAACAAAGGCACAAGGGTAGAGAAATCACTAGATCTAGATGAAAAAGTAGAGAAAAGGTAAGTTTTAGAGAGAGAGGGTCTCAACTTTAGGGTTTGGAGAAAAATAGATTTGAAAAAGTGATGCAAAAGTCGTTTTTGCGAATTGATATACGTAGAGTCCACTCGAGTGTTTGAGTTGATGCTCGAGCATCAGACACAATAAGTTGCTCCACTTGAGCGCTAGAAGTGATGCTCAAGTGAAGTATACATACATCCAATTATTTTGCAGACAATAGACCAACGCTCGAGTGTAAGAAAATGCTGCTCGAGCGCCCACCCGCTTGAGTGTGGGAAACACTGCTCGAGCGTAGAATTTACTCTCCCAGTAATTTTGTAGACCTACGAAAGTACTGAGAGTTTGCAAATCCTGCTTGAGCGCAAGAAGTGCCGCTCGAGTGGAGGACCCAAATTCTGGGCAACAAAAGTTTGAAAACCAAGCAACCAACCTGTCCCAAACACAACCACTACAATCCAATAATCAAATTTAAGGAAGAATAAGAGGGGAAACACATGAACAACCATACGAGGCTATGAAACCCAAGTCTAGAATGCAAAATGGGTCGGCTCTAAACCAGAAATGCTATAACCTCCCCCCTAAAAGAATTCTGTCCCCAAAATTACAAATTGTGCTTTAAAAACCAAAATTTAACCAATTGCCACAATGATTACAAAACAATCCCAACACCATGACTTATCCACCGGTCATTCAGTCCTATCACATTATGAACAACTTCTCGACACTGAATATACATTCATATTTCCAAAACATATTCAATGTTTATAATAAATTCGTAAAACTTAAACAACATATACAATGTTTACATTAAACCTGTGTTTCCAAAATATATTCAACATATACAATGCTTTCATATTTTCATTAACGTAACAAAATTTCATCACATGGTCAAACATCAACAAATAGATCCGGATATTTCTCACGGACTTCCAACTCAAGTTCCCAAGTTGCTTTCTCAACCCCGTAATGTTTCCTTGCCTCACAAGACTTGGTTCCGGATATCCAAGACTCTCACCGGTCTCTCCTCATACGAGGCTTCCTCATCTACCTCCAAGTCGGTCCAATCCAATATGTGCGATGGATCCGACTTATACTTCCGAAGCATGCTAATATGAAACACATCATGAACCCCAGAAAGTTGTGGCAGCAAGTCCAAATGATAAGTTACCCCCCCCCCCAATCTACTCAAGGATCTCAAAAGGCCCAATGAATCGAGGGGACAACTTCCCACTCTTCCCAAGTCTCATCCAACCTCTCCTAGGTGATATCTTTAAGAACATATGGTCTGCCACCTTAAAAGACAAAGGTCTCCTCCTACAGTCGGCATAACTTTTCTGACGACTCTGGGCAATAACAAACCTTTTACGAATAAATGCAACTTTCTCCGTCGTTTCCCTGACTAACTCTAGACCCAACATAGGTGCATCACCCACCTCTGCCCAACACACAGGAGATCTACATGGTCGGCCATACAGGGCCTCAAATGATGTCATGCCAATACTCGATTGGAAACTATTATTATAGGTAAACTCCACTAAGGGCAAGTGCCTCTCCCACAACCCCTTAAGTCAAGGACACAACCTCGAAGCATATCCTCAAGGATTTGAATAGTACGCTCAGACTGCCTGTCAGTTTGAGGATGATACGCAATGCTAAAAGTCAATTTTGTGTCCAAGGCACTCTGTAGGCTTTACCACAACCGAGCCATAAAATGCGGATCTCTATCCGATACAATCATCACAGGGACCTCGTGCAACCTCACTATCCCTAATATAAAGGTTGGCAAGGTAATCTAAATTTCATCAACCGGTTAACTACTACCTAAATTGCGTCACTACCCCACTGAGTTCTAGGAAGCCCCACAACAAAATCCATCGTGATATGCTCCCGCTTCCACTTGGCTATAGGCAAGGGTTATAACAAACTTGTTGGCCTTTGATGCTCAGCCGTTAAGGCATCTCAATACAAACACGGCTACATCTTTCTTCATACCTCTCCATCAAAACTGGCAATTAAGATCATGATACATCTTTGTGCCTCCCGGATGTACCGCAAGGCGTACATGGTGAAACTTTCGGAGAACTTCTTCTCTTCAAGACTCCAGCACGAACAAATGGTCACTGTATCTCACACTCAAGTCAAAATACACATTGAAGCCCCTCTCTACCTTCCCATTGGAGACCTTCTCCTAGAGGGATTTCACCTCAAGGTCACCCTTTTGTGTGTCTATTACTCGATTCACAAGTGTAGGTCGTACAACTACAGAAAACAAGACTGTAGACTCAACGGACTCGACAAGATGCAAGTCAAACTCCTCCGTGACACCCAATATCTCCCATTCCCGGATGGAGATGCAAGCTACACTGCTAATGGATTTTCTACTCAAGGCGTCAACCATAACATTTGCCTTTCCCCGGATGATAATGTAGCTTGAAATCATAATCCTCTATAAACTCTATCCACCTTCTTTGCCTCATATTCAAGTCTCTCTGTGTAAACAGATATTTCAGACTCTTGTGATCAGAAAATATCTCAAACTTTTCACCATACAGATAATGCCTCTAGATCTTGAAGGAAAAAAATGACCACTGCTAACTCTAGGTCATGAGTAGGGTAGTTCCTCTCATGTGTTTTCAACTTCAGCGAGCCATAGGCTACTACCTTCCATTTTTTCATCAAAACACAATCCAAGCCTTCCCTTGAGGCATCAGAATACATTGAATAGCCCACCTCTCTCCAGAATAATCAATACTAGAGCAATAGTAAGTCTAACCTTAAGCTCTTGAAAAGACTTCTCATAAGTCTCATTCCAAACAAACTTAATCCGCTTCTTCGTCATTCTAGTCAATGATGAGGCTAATCTAGAGAAATCCTTCACGAGCCGACGGTAATACCCGGCTAATCCCCAGAAATTACGGATCTCAAAAGCATCCTCAGGTTGTTCCCAATCATGCATTGCCTCCATCTTGGATAAATCTACAATCACCCATTCCCTGGATGTCATATGGCCTAAGAAGTTAACCTCTCTCAGCCATAATTCTCATTTCCCAAACTTGGCATACAATTTGTGGGCTCTAAGTAACTCAAGTACCACCCGCAAGGGTTCTTCGTGCTCCTCCTCAGAGGGTGAGTAAATCAAGATATCATCCACAAAGACAACCACAAAACGGTCTAGGAACTCATGGAAGATCCGGTTCATCAAATCCATAAACATGGTTGGTGCATTTGTTAGCCCAAAGGGCATCACTAGAAACTCGTAATGGCCATACCGCATACGGAATGCCATCTTCAGGATGTCCTCCTCCCTTACTCTCAATTGGTGATAACATGATCTTAGGTCTATCTTAGAGAAGCAACAAGATCCGTTCAACTGATCAAACAAGTCATCTATACGAGGCATTGGGCACTTGTTCTTGACAGTTACTCGGTTCAACTTCCGGTAATCCATACAAAGTTGCAGCGCACCATCTTTGTTTTTAGCAAAAAGAGCCGGTGCTCCTCAAGATAAAGTACTAGGGCAGATAAAACCCTTATCGAACAACTCCTAGAGTTGAATCTTCAACTCACTCAACTCGGTAGGTGCAAATCTATTCGGTGCCATAAAAATTGGTGCCGTGCCAGACACTAAATCAATAGAGAACTCAATCTCTCGGTGAGATGGTAAACTAGTAAGATCCTTCGGAAAAACATCCGGGTATTCACAAACTACCCTTGGCAACTCAACTCGGACTTCATCACATTCAGTGCTCAAGAAATTAGTAAGGAGGCAACTAAGCTCACTCTACCCACACAGATCATACACCAGTGATAAGACTTTATTAACCCAGTCCCCCAAGAAATAAAAAAAATCACCGCTCAGGGTACATACAATAACTCTTTGACGGTAGCAATCTATAACAGCCAGATAGGATGACAACCGGTCCATACCTAATATAATGTCAAGGCTAGACATATCAATCAATACAAATGCAAATGGAAGTCGGCAGCCAACAACCTCTATGTCACAACCTTGACACCCTTGACACCCCTACTTCGAAACAATCTCACCACCAATAGATGACTCTACACAGAGAGGAGATGCTAGTTGAGCCAACTCTTATCCCAAAACCAATGCAATACATGCGAGATAAATGAGTGGGATGCACCCGTATCAATCAACACATTAGCAACTGAATTGTAAAACAAGAAGATACCTCTCACTACTAGTGGTGCTGGTACTAGATCTGGCGCGTTAACAACATACACACGCCTTGTAGGTCTCTGCTTAACCTGTTCACCCCTCAGAGCATAAGCCTGATGCACTGACTGAACGGAAGAGGCTCCCTAATTGGCCCTCGAAGCCTGTGCTGACTGTGCCGGCTGGTGGTTTTGTGTTTGTCTCGAACCAGACGCACCGGGTGTAACACCTAACTATGGGCAAAACCTTTTCATGTGCCCCGCCTACCCACACTGATAACAGGTGAGCGACTGACCTCTTCCCTGACTCTGGCTCAGAGAACGAGCAGAAGACGATGCAGATCATTGCCCTCCTCCTTTCTACAAGCAAGCTAGAGACTTATGGCCCAATTGACCACACTTATAACAAGTAAAATCTCCCTGACCCATCCCTCCTAGAACCCGAACTCGGCACTGGAAAGGTAGACCTCGACTAAGCTCCCTGGGACGACTGTGGGTTAGAACCCCTCTGCCTCTTACTGTCCCCCAAAATATCTTGGCTTCTCCTGAAGCCCCTCATCCTCTCCTCCTCCATCTGTATCACGGTCTCCAGATGAGCATCCATCTCTACAAGGCATCCATAGTCCTTAATCATTGACCCGACCACTTTAAATATGAGCCCAGTCCTCAACCTCTTTTCAAACTCCAAACAACGACGCTCCTCAGTCGTCACTAACTCTGGTGTAAACCTAGATAGGCTAGTGAATATGGCCTCAAACTCGGCCACCGAAGTGCTCAACTGCACAAGCTTAGAAAACTGGTCCCTCAACTTCTCCCTAACTGTGGGAGATAAAACCTTGTCCTGGAAGGCGCTGACAAAAGCCTCCCAAGTCACCCCAATGCACCCATACGCATACTTTCACCATTGACCCACATCTCCCTTCAGTTGGAAGGATACAAATGTCACTCTCAACCAATCATCCTCGATGCCAAGCATCTCAAACGTCTTCACTATCTGTTCTAACTACTCATCTGCCTTCAATGGCTCCTTGGGATCACCCATAAACTCATCCGGATTCGATCGGAAGAACTCCCATTTCAGAAAGGATGGCCCTACTTCAGCTTGAGCCTGGACTTGATTCTCATCCCTGAGAATGTCAATGGATTCTCGTAATGCTCCGGTCATTTTGTGGGCTAAGGTGCCATAGCTTGCTGACCAACTAGTTCAGCCATATTGGCCTGCCCAACCCTTCTTCTTGTGCCAAAATTTCATCCGGTATAGGCACCTCGTGCCTTATAGGCCTACCACGCCTACCACCACCATGTCCACGACCTGACATCCTAATGAAGGTAACAAAGTGGATTAGCATATTTACAAATATGTCGAAATTAACTCACTTGCATCCTAATACGATGGACAACAGTAATTCACCCCACATAAGCACGTAGTCACCTACACACCTATGAATGTCATTCCCGGATAATGATCATCCCACGACATTGCCAGAGTTCCGATTAGAAATGGCGGTGATCAAGTGCCTTTCTAATAGAACTCCTAGAAACTAGTAGACTCGATCAACATCCTAGAAATTAAATCCCATACCCATATAATCACATTAACATGTTATCACATAACATTACAAACATATAAACATCTTGTCAAGCGAGATAAACCCGTTGTGGTAAGAACCATTTCCCACGTACCCAAAGTATTCAAACTCGGCACGGTCGGATATCAAGTTGTAATGCCCCAAAATAAATACGACAAACCCATCTCATAAGCAGGAATATAATTTAAATAACATGCTTCATTCATCGGAGTTTGATACACAAAAGGTGACACATGCAGTATACATTCATAAGTTCTTCCCTGAATCTATAGCATGTTATACCAACATAATGATCAACAAAATAATTCCCTACAGGCTTACGGCTTTCCAAGACTATGTTTGGTTACAACAAAAAAGGGAGTCTTAAGCTCCATACATATAAAGCCCTAGGCTTGTACAAATATTAAATACAAAACAACAAAATAGAGCTTTCAGCTCCTAGGTCCTCCCAAGTTACGTCCTCGGAGGAGGCATGTCACCAATACCTAAAAATGGTTTCCCAAGTAGGGTGAGCCAAAGCCCAGTAGAAACAACCTAACCCAATATATGAATATTAACAAGGATATAGGTACTCAAATGACAAATCTTTTACAATCTTTTCCAAAACCATGTTATGTCAAACATACATCTCAATCCATTAGTTATACCCACTTCATTTAATCAATAAATAGAGGATACACCCGTAGGCCTCCAACCAACATAATTATCATACAAAATACATTCACTTGCCATTTTAAGGAAAATTCATAAGCAGGAATCGGCACCCATGTATACGCACGATTTTTGGGACTTTCACCTTGGACAAACAGGCCAACTTAGTTTAATGGAGTCCATCCCCTTTCTCCTCCCAAACATGGAGTACATCCCATTTCTCCTCCCAAACATCTTATATATGCAATGTATATAAATCATAATCATATTCAATGATAATGGCTAAGAAATTTGTTTCAATTTGCCTATTCCACATGCAATTTCTACAACAATCCTAGCTATCTTCCACCGATAGCCTAAAACAAATATTTCTAAACAGATATACAATCTTTATAACAGGTAAATTGTCCAAATTTCCATAGGTGCGAGATAATACATATCTAATTCCACCATTTACATAAACATCCTTTCAATTTCATATTCCCAATACCAATTTCATTATTTATACAAAATAATTATTTAAGACATTTTAGGGCAAACCTCCCATTTTTTCCCAATCTCTTTCCAAATACCAGAATCTACTAATTGAACACAACACAAGCTCATATCCACTCCCATATCCCTTTTCAATACGTTAATTCAAAAACCCCTCTTTTGACTTTAACCCAAACCCTAGGTTTATTCAAAATCACAACAAGTCTCAACATTTCTTACCCAATAATAAATAACCAAGTTAAAACTCATAGAAGAGTGGAGAAAGTCCCTACCTCAAAGTTAGAAGACGAGCAAAACAAAGGGGAAACTTCAAAGACATCGAAACCCACTTTTGTTCGGATGAAAAAAGAGCCCACGACGTGCTCTACCTTTTTAACAAAGGCACAAGGGTGGAGAAATCACTAGATCAAGATGAAAAAGTAGAGAGAAAGAAAGTTTTAGAGAGAGAGAGGGTCTCAACTTTAGGATTTGGAGAGAAATAGATCTGAAAAAGTGATGTAAAAGTCGTTTTTGCAAACTGATATATGCACAATCCGCTCAAGCGCAAGAGTTGATGCTTGAGCATCAGACATAATAAGTTGTTCTGCTCGAGCGTAAGAAGTGACGCTTGAGCACAGAATACATATATCCAATTGTTTTGTAGACAACAGACCAATGCTCGAGCGTGAGAAAATGCCGCTTGAGTGTAGGAAACACTGCTTGAGCATAGAATACACTCTTCGAGTAGTTTTGCAGACCTGTAAAATTACTGAGAGTTTGGAAATCCCGCTTGAGTGCAAGAAGTGCTGCTCGAGCGGAGGACCAAAATCCTGGGCAACAAAAGTTTGAAAACCAAGCAACCAACCTGTCCCAAACACAACCACTACAATCCAATAACCAAATTTAAGGAAGAATAAGAGGGGAAAGGCATGAAGAACTATATGAGGCTATGAAACCCAAGTCCAAAATGTAAAATGGGTCGGGTCTAAACCAAAAATGCTATAGGTTAACCGCTTGAGTGCAAGAAACACCGCTCGAGCGAAGAATAACAACTCTCAGAAGTTTTGTAGACAGAAGACCACCGCTTGAGTGCAAAAAAGACCGCTCGAGGTAAGAATACACCCTCCAAATATCTCTGTAGACCTGCCAAAGTACTGAGATTTCTGAAAAACCGCTTGAGTGTTAAGGCCAAAATCTAGACAAAATTTCTATTGAAAAACAAACCCTCGTTCTGTTCCAAATGCAACCACAATACTCAAACAACTCAAATCAACAAGGAATAAGATAAACAAGGATATAAACAACCATTAAACACAAGAAAACCCGAATCTCAAAACATCAAATAAGTAAGGTCCAAACCAAAATCATCATATTTCCAACATAAACCAATAACCATCATCAACCAAACTGAATATATTGACTGGTAAAACTCCACCCTCACAATAACCCAACAAGTCACAATGATCCTAACAGTACTCATCTTCCACAACCAACTTTATTGTCCATCAATTCTAAATCAATTTCAACCAAACACATTATTTAACATAGCACACAAACCCTAATCAAAATAAGGCTCTCCGACCCTCACATTCACAAGTCAAAACGAAATAGTTCTTATACATTCAAATGAAGATTTTTCAATTCCAAAACAACTCACATCTCAACCAACCACACTCCGCGATACTAACCTCCAGGTTACCAACACCATAGTCAGAACTATACACCAACACTACCCACATCTACAAGAGCAATCCCAACTCTTTGAGTTCTAAAAACTCTAACACTACCAACATCCCTTTAATGGATTACAAGACTTAAAACAATTCACTCAATTGGAAAACACACACCACGCCTCTGACCACTCCAGGTCATAACTAATTCCAACACATCCTAGTCCACGAACTAACAACCCACACCAAACCTACACGACATCACTTAAATGAGTATAACAACTCCATCCAACCACCAAGCACAAAGGACTCGAAACACCACTGTCTCTCAAAGACATACTAACTGTTACTAAAGACAAACCAACGCCAACTTACAACTTATGCTAATACACAACATATCACCAGTATAACACTCACCGAGGTGCCCACTTCGAGTCCACTACTCAATCCAAAATGTTTCTATAAGAAAGGAAACACCCGACTTAGGATACATAACATTGGCACCTTTTCACGAAATAGTAACACAACACAATCACATAACAATTACTCAAACAACCCCATTGAGACTCCAATTAATTTACATACCATCTACCACATAACACATAACACATAACACGTAATCGCACTAAGTCTACAAAGATAATCATTTGTTCCAGTACTCGCTTAGATTTCTCATTACAAACAACGTTGATCAAGCACGTTTCCAATAAGACCTCCAAGTTAGTCAACTAGACACTGAATAATATCCCTGAGTCTCAACACCATGCCCTCATAAAATGCAACACATAAGCATGTTATCATTTAGCACACAACATACAAATGTCCTCACCAAGCATGATAAACCCATTATAGCTAACTGCTTCCCGTGAGCCCAAGGTTTTCAAACCTGGTTAGCTCTGATACCAAGTTGTCATGCCCCAGATTTATGAGATTTGGCCCACGTGAGTAAACCACCTAACGATAGACAATAACTAACAACACTCATGCAGATGTATATAATATAGGCACACAGTACATGTGTCATTCCAATTTTATACATTCTTAGATACAACATCTAAGTCAAATGGATATTTTGTAACTAAAACATCAAAGATGTTATAATCAAATTAAGATACTCAAAGGCTTACATCATATACAAAGGGTGTGACCCTTACAAGAATAGCACACGGCCAACAAATACATAAATGGCCCTTGGTCGACAAATAAAGGAACCACTCTACATGGTTCCAAACACAACTTCAACGTCTCAGTCCACATCTGCATAAGCAAACCTGAAAAATATTTTCAGCCATGTAGGGTAAGCATAAAGCCCAATACGAATATTTCAAAAACTAAATATGCTCCACCAGTGTAAATGATCATGAATGTAATACATACATATATATTATGCTCAATGAAATCCACTTGCTTTCTCAATAAAAACCCTTTCTTCCTAGTTTTCACAACCTTTCATTTATTCAAAACGTTTTCCGAATTCAATAAATTAGTTTTATATAAAATCCATTTCCACAAGTCAATCCAAGTATCTCAATACCAACTAGCAATTTCATTGCCAATTCCAATCCGAATACATCGTTAACCAACAACAAATACATTGCTAAAACCATTTTTAAATCATTTCTTTCGAAAACCGAAATGATAATAAATAAAATGGGTGTATCTCCAAAACTAATACAACCTTTCACAAAATTTCGTCCGCGGGAAACCATCAAACGGGACCCATGTAAATGTAGGCTATACAAGCACTATGATTGCCATTTTATAGAAATTTTGTCCGCGGGAACCGGCACCCATGTATACACTTGTTTTTTAGGACTTTCACCCTGAACACACATGCCTACTTCATTCAATGGAGTCCATCTCCTTTCTTCTCCCAAACATGGAGTGTATCCCATTTCTTATCCCAAACATCATACATTTACAATGTGTTAGCACATAACCATATTCAATGACAACGGGTAAGAGATTAGTTTCCTTTTCCCAGATTTGCCATTTTATTTACCCTTTCCAAATAGTACAATACATGTGATCCAAAATATGATTTTGAAAATAAAACAAATGCTCTTACAACATAACACAAGAATTTCCAAAATCTCTTTTTGAAACATACAGCTTAAATTCTCAAAATCCATTGCATGCTCCATGATCTGCATGATTTATAAACAGTCCAGTTTGCCTAGTCCACATGCAATTTCTATAGTAATCATAGCTATCTTCCACAAATAGCCCAAAACAAATATATCTACACAGATAAATAAATTCCATTAAAGATACACTTTTCCAAAATCTCAAATGGGAGTGATAATACATATCAAACTCCACCATCATCATTAATCATCATTTCAATTTCACATTTCTCAACATTTATTCAATTTGCTCTTTACAATCTCAACACTTACATTTTAGGGCATAATCCATTTCCTCTTTGAAAATGCAGTTCAATGAAAGAAATAGCTCATTTCAACATATATCAACTCCAATTTCATAATCACAACCTTTTTCAAGAAAACTTTTGAAAACCCCTCATTTACACTTTGATTTAATAATCAAACAATTTCCTTAAAAGATCAACATTTTTCTTCAAATTAGGGCTTTTTACTTTTGAAAACTCGTATGCATTTTTGTAAGTGCAAAATAAACTTTTGTAGCTAAACCATAGCTCGAGAATCCCATTTGGAACAAACCCTCATTTATAAAACCAATTTCCAAAAATCAATTCAAGAACAATGGAATCTATATATTTAAAATACACCACAAATACATTGCCGAACTCATATTGAGTTTAAGAAATAGATCCTACCTCTTGAAGCAAGAAGGAAACAAGTCGAAAAAATCACCGGCGATGAAATGACGATCCGTTGAGATTAAATGGAAGCCCTCATTGTGCTCTACATTTTGGTATATGGAACCAGTGGTCAAAGATGTATATAGATAGATGAAATCAAGCCTAAAAAGCATGAGAAATCAAAAATGGCGGAAGGAGAGAGAAAGGGGAGTGAAAAGTGAAGGGGTTTGATCCAAAAAGTAACTTTTAAAGATCTGATTCTGCGCTGTACGCTCGAGCTTTGAAAGTTGCGCTTGAGCGCACTATGCTCACAGCACATATTTGCAAATTTCAAACGAGTATATCTCTCTCGTTCGGACTCCATTTAGGGACGTTCTTGTGCCCAAATTGAAGCTCCGAAAGTAAGCTTTCCAATGGTTCTAGCCTCACATTAAGATTCAAAGTGCGGAGAGATAAAATGATAAAATAGTGAAAACTACTCAATAACAACTATTCTAATTTGGAGTTTTTGATTCAATCTTCCCCAACCACTATGGCAACACCTCAACCAAGGTTCGAATATCGACTAAGAAGGTTCCAAATCAAGATAATTAAAGAGTCCAATATAATTCTATTATTACAGGAATTACAGAGTGCTACATGTGTCACATTTTGTATATCAACTCTGATTAATGAAAGCGTCTTGTTTTATTTATATTACATTGTACTAGTGTTTAGAGTTGGTATATTGTGATTATTTTTTGGGGGCGTTACGTGCACCATGTTCACGGTCATTATTATGTAACTTAGGCCCTAAACTTATTTAAAAAAAACACACTTCTCATTTATTTATTTTTTTGATAATAAACATGATAAATTGACAAAAAGTTATGATTGTTAGATCACATCAATTTTTTTCTTCAAAAATAACATATATAAAAAAAATTCTGCAAAATAAATAATTTAGATCATTAAAATAAAACCCATGACAAGGCAGTCTACTCTGGTCTATATTTTGAATTGAAGACAAATTATTCCCCGTCAATAAATATCATGAGACTTATCATGTAATAAATGGTGTGGGATAACCTCTCCCTAGATTTTGTGGTCTTGGGGGTTTGCCCAATGCCCTTCGAAGAGAGGCCCCAGTAGTTTTAATTAGGATGTGAACTTGGACCAAATTGAATGGATTGTGTTGACTTTTGTATACACCCTTTGCTTTCAGGGAAGAGCCCACCTTCTTTCCACAAGAATAGTAAACCTGACCACAGTTAGCAATTTGGATGATCCATGATTTGTTGAGATTTTTGTTTGAAGATCAACCTAATTTAAGTTCAACATTACACTACTATTCATTAATTCTAAAATTATTTTTGAAATAAAATTATAACATAAACTTCGAATTTCGTATATAATAATTATTTAACATTAATTAGTTCCTATATAATAATTATATTTACTATAAACTATAAATATATTTCGTCTTGATGAATTTCGTAATTTTAGTTTTTCAATTTACTAATTATCTCATATCTTTTCTGTAAAATCTATTACCTTATCTATTTTTGTAGAATTCAATCAATCAAAATTGAAGAATAAATAAAAAATAAATAGAGTATCAGTGTTCTCAATCTTCAATCCACTCCTCAAATAAAATTTCGATGACTTCAATCCTGCTAGGCTGGTAAGTATAACCTCTAAAACAGTCTCATTAAATATTAGTTAAAATATATTTACCAATTTTTTAGAGGTTAGACTAATTGAACATTTTGCAAACCCTAAAGCCATTTTATTAATTTGATTACCACTATAGATCATTTTTAATTTTTGATTTTTTATATTTTTACTTGTTTTATATTAAAAAAATTAGAACTAATATACTAAACAAATAAATTAAACTGAATATGTATATAAAACAACTTAACTCTAGCCCATAGGTCTAAGTTTTTTATTGTGTATTTGATTGAAAATGTGTTAGACTATTTTAACATTTAGTACCTAAACCTCGATATTTACACAGTGGGTGGCTTGAGCCAAAATAACTACTTGGCCTATAGTTAGTATGGTTTAAATAAAAGGTAATATATGTACTATATGCGAATTTATATATATTTGTGGACAAGTGGTTTGGAAATACTCTTCAGATCCTGGGAGACACTAGTGATCCTCAGCTAGTGACCTGAAAAGATACAAACACTCCGGTCGGGGGTGCCAGAATTAGCACTCCAACGGACAAGTCAGTTCAGACACTCAAGATAGCTTGTTTACTAAGTTAAGTGAAGTGATTCTTACATACCTTTCTCAATCCATTGTTCCTATATTTATACATGTTTCTTTTGATCCTCGGGGCCAGGGCCTACTTTTTAATCATTGTCCTTTCTCTTATTCGGCTGTAAGGATCTACACTTATTCGGCACATATATTATATTCGGCTTCCCATTCTCGTAAGATATAGCCGATTAATATCAGTCTTCTAAGGTACGCACCTTCTGATTTTGCCATTTTTCGGCTCCTACAATTGCCCCCCGAACTCCCCATTGACGGTAGTTAATCGGCGTGTTTGGTCTTGAATTGGAAAAGTCAAAATAGATCAGGCGGCTTCACGTACCCCAATACAGATGTCAGAATGCGCACACCTTTTCGGTCATCATTACACTTTCCCGCCTCATTCGTGCGTCTCGCATTTATTGCGATTTGAAATTTCAGTCCTTTCAAGTGCACATTTCGTCGAGTATTCGAGACTCTTGGACCGCTAGCGGGTATCCCTTCTCTGACTCGCATTTTCTGCAACTCTTCTCTATCTACCCTCGTCCCCATTGCTCCTCATAAGTCTTCTTCTCTTTTCTTTGCAATCCTACTTTTTGTTTGTTATTTTAATTTTGGCGAACCCTTGATTCCCCACAAAAATGGCTAAACACTTGAAAGACCTCCTTTCTGAGGGTCATGTTTCTGGATTCCGGCGACACTTTTCCATCCTCGACGATGTTCATCTATCTTTAGTGACGGACAATACTCTGGATATGGAGAGAGAGGATCGAAATTCAATCGTCTTTCCTCTCCTATCCATTGCAGAGGGCGGGGTCCGTTTTCCTCTACATCCATTCCTTAGGGCCGTCCTCCGCCATTGGGGTCTGATTCCTTCTCAGCCCAACGTGAACTTTTTTCGAATCGTAATGGGGATCGTAGAGTTGAACCGGCGCCTCAGGATCGATCTTGGCATTCCGGCCATTCGACACTGTTATACTTTAGCCAAATCTTCCGGTCGGCTTGGGCGGTACTTTCTTAGGGCCAAGGATACTGACCATCATTTGGTAACCATGCTTGCTAGTTCTGGTAAGCGTGTGGATAACGTAATGGTCAATGTCCGAGGGAACTGGGAATTGGCCGAAGGCGAGGGTAGCCTAGACCCTATTCCCAGACGGAGGGTTGAACCAGGTTGCCGTGTGTCTCCTTGCGTTTATTGAGCTTTTCTTTCACTTGGGCTTCTCTCCATGTCTAACCCTTTATCTTTGCAGGCAGAAAATTGAAGAAGATTCTGGTTTCTACTGACGACGCAGTCCTTACGCAGATCAAGACTTTCGGATACTTGCCGGCCCAAACGCGTCTGAAGCAGAGCGGCCCACATACTTCTTCGATACGAGCCTACTTACACTACTTTTTCGGCCGCTGAGAACATTCTGATTCCATCCGGCGATCAACACCTTGCGGCTCTTATCTTCCCTATCTTCAGGAGCCTTAGGCAAGTTGGTCTCGAAGCTTCTGATTTGGGGCAAGACGTGGGGTCGGTGGTAGAGCTAGTCGCCGAACCAGCCAGAGAGTTCGCTGAGGAGGCCGAAGAGGTTGACGAGGCCCTAAACTCGGCGTTTGAGGCAGCCATACTTAGTCAGCCAGACTTAGTCAGCCTACCTCGCCATCCACTTCGAGTCAGGCGGAGTTTTCTTTTGGAGATATTTTTGGAAGTTTGGGAGACCGACTCGGTGATTTTTTTGAAGGTATGGCTGGGGAAAACCTCACGCAGATGGCTTAAAAGAACAATGCCGAGCGAATGGCTGCCTGGAAAAAGGCCGAGGCCGCCCATTCTGGACCTGCCTTGATTGAGTCTTTCGAACCCGTTATTGAAGAGCCGGCTCAAATTGTTGCGGCCGAAACGGTGAAAGAGGTTAAACAACCGGTCATTGAAGAACGGTTGATTCCGAAAGAGCGGGGCAAGAAGCGTAGCGCCAAGGGATTGGCTGGTTTGGAAGATAGTCTTGCTGACAAAAGGCCTCGTTTAGAAGAGTCAGATGTGGTTGTTCCTTTCATTGTTCAGCCAAAGATCAGAGACTCGCCGATTTCCTCTGACACATCTATCATTACCGACCCAGCGGTAGCCTTGAGCCTGGCGGCTTCAGTCTCCCTACCAGCTGATAAGGCATCCTTTCATGCTGTGCCGGATTTGGTGGCCGTAGCCCTATCTGCGCAGTCGGCCCTTTTGGTAGGTGAACTTGA
The DNA here is from genome assembly GCA_025200525.1 of Camellia lanceoleosa. NCBI lineage: Eukaryota > Viridiplantae > Streptophyta > Magnoliopsida > Ericales > Theaceae > Camellia > Camellia lanceoleosa. The sequence continues at coordinate 50,063,016 of CM045759.1, forward strand.
CTTGTTTTGATTTTGGTTGTCTATGGCGTCTAACGATCCCAACTCGTTTTGCAGACGATCGGCAGGATCGTTGACTTGGGCCGTCGCCTACACGATGCCCTTGAGAGGATTGAACGTTTGCAGTTTGAAGTGGGCGATCAAAAGAGCAGGGCCGAGTTTGAGATGATGAGAGCTGCAATGGAGACTGCGCGAGTCGAAGCCGAAGCCGAAGTAGAAAGGGCTCAGACTGCCGATCATCTCCGTTCCGATGCCGAAGATCGGGCGAACGCGAGCAAAGAATTGCTTAGGCTAGCCGAGGAGGCGCTTAACAAGGTGGAGACTGAGTTAGCAGAGTTGAAGGCGGCCAAGGAAAAGGCAGAATCTGAGGTTTCTGCCGCATTCGAAGTAGGAAAACGCGCCGCCTTTGAGGAATACGTAGATGAAGTCCCCAAGTTTGAGAATCGGGGATTCAAACATGGGTGGCTTAAGGCCCTTGATGCCGCTGGGGTTACATTGGCCTTGCCAATTCCTTATGAGCAGGTGGACGTTGAGCCACTTGAGTCTGACCCCGAGGATTGATCTGGGAGTCATTCGAATTTTATAAAATGCTTTCCCTTTTGATGTATGTTTTTGTTTTAAGGACTTTTGTTGGTTCTGTGAAGTTTTCATGTATAAATTGGTTATTGTCTATGCTCAATTTATTAATGAAAATTACCTTGTTGTTTCACTACTACTTATGCGCAGTTTGTGATGTTATGTTGGTGAAGAATTTTTGCCTTTCACTACTTTAGATAAAATGATTACTCTGTTGAGCTTTCTACGATTGAATATCTTTGCAATATTGACTTATCATTCGTATGCCGAATAGTTCGTGGGTATTACGCTGGTGAACCGATTCATGGGCCAGCTGGGGCACTTAATCCGAATAGATTGATTAATCTACCCTTGCCCCAGGCGGTGCATGATTATTCGGGCGCTGGATGAGGCGAACTCAGGAGCTTTGAAGTCGATTCACGGGCCGGCTGGAGCACTTGAGCTGAATAGATTGATTAATCTATCTGCCCTTGCCTCAGGCAGTGCATGATCATTCGGATGCTGGATGAGGCGAACTCGAGCTTTGAAGTCGATTCATGGGCCGGCTGGAGCACTTTAGCCGAATAGATTGATTAATCTGCCCTTGCCCCAGGTGGTGCATGATCATTCGAGCGCCGGATGAGACGAACGACTGGAGCACTTGAGCCGAATAGATTAATTAATCTATCTGCCCTTGCCCCAGGCAGTGCATGATCATTCGGGCGCCGGATGAGACGAACGACTGGAGCACTTGAGCCAAATAGATTGATTAATCTGCCCTTGCCCCAGGCGGTGCATGATCATTCAGGCGCCGGATGAGGCAAACTCAGGAGCTTTGAAGTCGATTCATGGGCCGGCTGGAGCACTTGAGCCAAATAGATTGGTTAATCTGCCCTTGCCCCAAGCGGTGCATGATCATTCGGTCGCCGGATGAGGTGAACTCAGGAGCTTTGAAGTCGATTCATGGGCCGGCTGGAGCATATGAGCTGAATAGATTGATTAATCTATCTGCCCTTGCCCCAGGCGGTGCATGATCATTCGGGCATCGGATGAGACGAACAGCTGGAGCACTTGAGCCAAATAGATTGATTAATCTGTCATTGCCTCAGGCGGTGCATGATCGTTCGGGCGCCGGATGAGGCGAACTCAGGAGCTTTAAAGTCGATTCATGGGCCGGCTGGAGCACTTAATCCGAGTAGATTGATTAATCTTCCCTTGCCCCAGGCAGGTCGATCCAGTCGGCGCCGGGCGATTGAGGTTTTCACAATTAATGAGATTGCCTTGAGGGTGCTGCCTCTGTAAAGGATAAATGATTAAAGGTACAACTTTTATGAGCACAGTAAACAACTAACTCTAGCTTTTGAAGGTATCGTGTGAATGTCGAACAGACTCTTCTTTAACAACAGAGGGGAAGCGAGGACGCTAGCTAAGCTGGGTGGAGACATGAATCGAGGTGGTGACCCTTCGTGCACAGGGAGTAGGAGTTCCAGGGATCGAGAGAGGCGTCAGTGTCCTTGACATCGAAGCAGGTCACCCAGGCGGGACAAGCAGTCGCAGGGCAGATCTCCTCAACCTCGAGTCGAGAGGGGATCTGACGCGAATCCGTGCCCATTAAGCTTTGCGGTATTTGTGGGGAATAGACCCATGACAGAGGCGAACTCGATCGTTCGAGACCCAAATGTAGCGGTTGAGTTTGCTTGACAAATTTTTCCTCCTGAGGTTCAACAATTGATGGTAGGTCGACAGGACTACAAAGTATTTCGTGAAGGCATTCACGGGGCGGTGAAGGGGCTTTACACTGCCTATGAAATCGGCATGCAGCTGCGCGCTGCCCGCCGAGAAATGGAGAAGAAGGAGGAACGTATTCGAAGTTTGGAGGCTAGTGCGAGTTAAGGAAAACCAAGGTGGCTCAGGCACAACCCGCCAGGCAGGGAAACCCAATCATGGAAGAAAGGTTTACCAGTCGGCTCATCAGTACCATGCTCGCCGATCGTGAGACGGCGAGTATGTTCGCAATGGAGATCGGGAAGGGGAGGGCCTATGAAAAAGGTTTTCATGAAGACCGAAAAGTTGGAATCGAAAAGACCAAGGAGAAACTTGCCGAAGAAGTTTGCCGATGTGAAAATCGTAGATTTAGGCACGGTTGGATCGAGGCATCTCAAGTCGCGGAAGCGCTTCGAGCGTCGGGCATTGATTCGGCATCGCCACTCTACAACAGTAAACATTTTTCGTTTTCCGCTTTTGAAGTCGAGAAGAGTAAGGATGAGGGTGACGCCGTATAAGTATATCTATTGTAAGGTTGAAATGCAGATCACATTCAAAACTATGTAATTTATTGTTTGTTTGATTGAATAAAAACATTCTATTATAAATATTTCGTTGCAGTTCGTATTCGGCATGTACGTGTTTCGTTTTATCGTATACATGTTTGAATGAAAGTATAAACGTTGATCGGTCTGAGTATCCGTTAAGTGTCCAGTGATACGCCAGTTTATAGGCAGGGTCGACCAATACATGATAGCTGTTTATTCCTGAATGAGGCCATTGTAACTTGAGGAAGCCGAAAACTAGTGAGTAGAATGGCTGCGGCAAATTTGACTCAGCTCGGGGCCTGGATTTTTGGCCAGTGCATGTGCTTTGAAAAGTCGTTTGGATAACTAGGCTGTGGCGAATGTCAACAGACGTTTGTCTCATGGAGTTTAGCGTTAATGAAATCACCTCGGGGTTAGGGCCTCGAGATCGTTGCCAGTATTGAAAATAAAAGGAGTGGGCGCTTCACGCAGATAAACAATCACTTATTATGTGAGGTGAGATAAGTGGAGATGTTAGTTAGAGAGGCTTGGAGTTCAGCCGAGCTTGGTGTTGCAATGGAGGGCGGCAGAGGACCCATCCGTATGGGAGGTAGGGCGTCCAAAAGTTGGCATGAGTCTTCAAGTCGTCGAAGCAGATCACCCCGAAAGGAAAGGCAACGACCGTTGGGTTTATCATTCCTTGTCTTGGATCTTTGCTTTGACATTGTCAATGGTATCAGGGGAAGTTTGGGTTTATCCTTCCTTGTCCTGGATCTTTGCCTTGACATTGTCAATGCTATCAGGAGAAGTCTGGCAATGCGCAAGTCATGGGCTTGGGCACAGTTGGCTCAAGGCATTGCAAACCGTGGAGGACTTCCAGGTGACGGGAGTTGATTCGGTGCTGCCGCTTTACCAATGTGTCTTTTTCCCTATTTAGCTTTCGAGGTTGAAAACGGATATTGTAATGCTCAAATGCGGGTTGCGTTTATGTAACAACTGTTTGATCAAATAAAAAGTTTTATTTCAAACATTTGCGTCTTATTCTGAATTTTTTATATGCTTAGTTAAGCACCTTATTTTGGATGTTGGCGTGTTTTGTTTTGTTCTGTTTTGTTCATGCCGAAGGGTACTCCGAATCCGGAGACTTAATCGACCCTAAGGTGTCATGCACCAAACGGCACTCCAAATCTGGAGACTTAATCGGCCCTAAGGTGTCATGCACCAAAGGGCGCTCCGAATCCGGAGACTTATTGTGGCCAATCGTGATATCCATGAAGGGTGCCCCAAATCCGGAGACTTAATCGGCCCTAAGGTGTCATGCACCAAAGGGCGCTCCGAATCTGAAGACTTAATCGGCCCTAAGGTGTCATGCACCAAAGGGTGCTCCGAATCCGGAGACTTATTCGGCCCTAAGGTGTCATGTACCAAAGGGGGCTCCGAATCCGGAGACTTATTGTGGCCAATTGTGATATCCACAAAGGGCGCTCCGAATCCGGAGTCTTAATCGGCCCTAAGGTGTCATGCACCAAAGGGGGCTCCACATCCGGAGACTTAATCGGCCCTAAGGTGTCAAGCACCAAAGGGGGCTCCGAATCTGGAGACTTAATGTGGCCAATCGTGAGATCCACGAAGGGCGCTTCGAATCCGGAGTCTTAATCGGCCCTAAGGTGTCATGCACCAAAGGGGGCTCTGAATCCGGAGACTTAATCGGCCCTAAGGTGTCATGCAGCAAAGGGCACTCCGAATCCGGAGACTTAGTCGGCCCTAAGGTGTCATGCACCAACGGGGGCTCTGAATCTGGAGACTTAATGTCGCCAATCGTGAGATCCACGAAGGGCGCTCCGAATCCGGAGTCTTAATCGGCCCTAAGGTGTCATGCACCAAAGGGGGCTCCGAATCCGGAGACTTAATCGGCCCTAAGGTGTCATGCACCAAAGGGCGCTCCAAATCCGGAGACTTATTCGGTCCTAAGGTGTCATGCACCAAAGGGGGCTCTGAATCCGGAGACTTATTGTGGCCAATCGTGATATCCACGAAGGGCGCTCCGAATCCAGAGTCTTAATCGGCCCTAAGGTGTCATGCACCAAAGGGGGTTCCGAATCTGGAGACTTATTGTGGCCACTTGTGATATCCACAAAGGGCGCTACGAATCTGGAGTCTTAATCGGCCCTAAGGTGTCATGCACCAAAGGGGGTTCCGAATCCGGAGACTTAATCAGCCCTAAGGTGTCATGCACCAAAGGGGGCTCCGAATCTGGAGACTTAATGTGGCCAATCGTGAGAACCACGAAGGGCACTTCGAATCCGGAGCCTTAATCGGCCCTAAGGTGTCATGCACCAAAGGGGGCTCCGAATCCGGAGACTTAATCGGCCCTAATGTGTCATGCACCAAAGGGCGCTCCGAATCCGGAGACTTATTCGGCCCTAAGGTGTCATGCACCAAAGGGCGCTCCGAATCCGGAGACTTATTCGGCCTTAAGGTGTCATGCACCAACGGGGGCTCCGAATCCAGAGACTTAATGTCGCCAATCGTGAGATCCACGAAGGGCGCTCTGAATCCGGAGTCTTAATCGGCCTAAGGTGTCATGCACCAAAGGGCGCTCCGAATTCGGAAACTTATTCGGCCCTAAGGTGTCTTGCACCAAAGGAGGCTCCAAATCCAGAGACTTATTGTGGCCAATTGTGATATCCACGAAGGGCGCTCCGAATCCGGAGTCTTAATCGGCCCTAAGGTGTCATGCACCAAAGGGGGCTCCGAATCCGGAGACTTAATGTGGCCAATCGTGAGATCCACAAAGGGTGCTCCAAATCCGGAGTCTTAATCGGCCCTAAGGTGTCATGCACCAAAGGGGGCTCCGAATCTGGAGACTTAATTGGCCCTAAGGTGCCATGCACCAAAGGGCGTTCCGAATCTGGAGACTTATTCGGTCCTAAGGTGTCATGCACCAAAGGGGGCTCCGAATCCGGAGATTTATTATGGCCAATCGTGATATCTACGAAGGGTACTCCGAATCCGGAGTCTTAATCGGCCCTACGGAGTCATGCATCAAAGGGGGTTCCGAATCAGGAGACTTAATGTGGCCAATCGTGAGATCCACGAAGGGTGCTCTGAATCCAGAGTCTTAATCGGCCCTAAGGTGTCATGCACCAAAGGGGGCTCCGAATCCATAGAGTTAATCGATCCTAAGGTGTCATGCACCAAAGGCCGCTCCGAATTCGGAGACTTATTGTGACCAATCGTGATATCCACGAAGGGCGCTCTGAATCCGGAGTCTTAATCGGCCCTAAGGTGTCATACACCAACGGGGCCTTCGAATCCGAAGACTTAATCGGCCCTAAGGTGTCATGCACCAAAGGGCGCTCCGAATCCGGAGACTTATTCGGCCCTAAGGTGTTATGCACCAAAGGGGGCTCCGAATCTAGAGAGTTAATCAGCCCTAAGGTGTCATGCACCAAAGGGGGCTCCGAATCCGGAGGCTTAATGTGGCCAATTGTGAGATCCACGAAGGGCGCTCTGAATCCGGAGTCTTAATCGGCCTTAAGGTGTCATGCTCCAAAGGGGGCTCTGAATCCGGAGACTTAATCGGCCCTAAGGTGTCATGCACCAAAGGGCGCTCCGAATCCGGAGACTCCCTAAGGTGTCATGCACCAAAAGGGGGGCTTTGAATCGTCGAATTGACGAGCGCTAAAATGGGGTTTGAGAAATGAATTGAGCGACGGAGAAAAATGGTTTGCATTGCAGAAGTGATATATATACAAGTATCAAAGCCCACAGGTCGGGTCAGTGATAGGGTCTTCATAAAATCTCTGCTTTTGTCGATTGCTGGGAGCTACGGATTTCTTCAATGCCATGGGCTGTCGGGAAGTGCCCAAGCTGATGATAAGTGCTTGGAACGGCCTTCATAATATGTAACCAGGTTCGCCCCATGATGACATTATACGGCGAAGGGAGCTTTACGACCAGGAATTCTACTTCGACCGTTCTGGAGCCCGCTCGAACAGGTAGTATGATCTTCCCTAACGGGTACTCAGGATTCGTATTAAAGCCGAACAATGGGTGAGGCGCCGGAGACAGATCTGACTCCTCAAAGCCGAGTTTGATGAAAGTTTTGTAATACATAACCTCTGAAGTACTCCCTGGGTCTATGAGAATGCGTTCAATGGTGAACCGATTTATGCGTAATTTGATGACCAACGGATCGATGTGGAAGGCTGTTGTGCCGCTAAGATCGGAGTCATTGAAAGTAATTGTCAAAGCTTCTCTGGGCCATTCGGTCGAAATACGTTGTTTTTGGGGGATTGGATGCGATTGAATTGTGTGCACGGTTGGGGATGCAGGTAGGCTGTAGATTATATGGATCACGCCAAGTGGAGTTGAGTCCTGCCTCAAGGCTAGTGCCTTGATTGGCTTTCCCTTTCTCACGTACTGTTGCAGTCGGCCGTCTTGCACCAGTTCTTCTAGGTGATCCTCTAATGCGTAACAACTCTCGGTTTCGTGGCCGTGATCTTTGTGATACTGGCACCGCCTATCCCTTCTTCGCGTGCCGAGTGGCCCCACCATCTTTGACGGCCATTTGAAGAATGGAAGGTGTTGGACTTTGGTCATTATTGCAGTGATTGGTTCTGACAACTCTGTGTACTTCTTGTCGGCACGCCTCGAGCGCCTGCTGTCGACTTGCAGTTGTTCATTCGTCCGGTGGGAGCATTGATCGCTTGATCAGCGAGAGTCCCGCCTTTTGTCTCGTTTAGCGTGTTACCGTGGCTCAGGGCTCGGAGGTGGCACAGAACTTATTGGTTAAGCAATTTCAGGGGGGGCCATTTTATTGGACATTTGTCCGGCTTTTATTCTCAAGGCATCATCTTCCACTTTGCAATACTGTTCAACTTTCTTCATCCACGCCCAAACTATTTTGGGGGCTCTTCTGGTCAGGGAACTGCGAAGAGCACTCTTAGGATTTAATCCCATTTTGAAGGTAGTGATGGCCATGGAGTCGTTGCAAGCGTCGTCGACAAGGTTGAAGCACTCCCAATAGCGCGCCGAATACGCTCTAAGCGTTTCTCTTGACTGGATCTGCATAGCCCAGAGAGAGTCGACCTGTGTCGATTGTACCTCGTTGGTGATGAACCTGGCCCTGAAGGATTTCTGTAATTGATGGAAGCTTTTGATCGAAGCCGGCTCCAGCTTGTAATACCACCTGACATCTAATGGCCCCAGGCTGCTGGGGAATATTCGGCACATGAGGGCTTCATTGTCTGCATGCAATGTCATAGCCTGCTTGTAGTGACGGATATGATCAGTGGGGTCTGATTTTCTGTCGTAAAGAGTGAATGACAGAACTTTGAACTTCTTGGGCAGGGCGGCCCTTGCAATCCGTTGGACAAAAGGATCGTGCTGGTCCTCTTCGTCTGAACTGCTTCTTCTGCGCTTGTTCCTTGCATGTAGACTCTTTTCGGAGGAGCTGGAAGTTTCGGATCGTCCCTTGTTGTTGAGCTCCGTGGGTAATGAGTTAGAGTCGCTATCGGTATCCTTTGGTCGGGCTCGAGGTCGTTGTCCACTTGCCCTAGGAGGTTGTTCGAGATCTTGGTGCACGGCTTCTCTGGATTTTCCTATTTCCAGGGCCAAATCTTAACGGAGACGTTCATTTTCAACGATCATGTTCTCCAGCCTTTGTTAATTCTGCTTTGCTTGTTCCATGATCACTTGCATTGTCTCTTGCACTGAAGTCGTTGGTGAGTTGAAGTTCAAGGCGCGTCTTGCAGCGATGGTTTCCATTTCGAGCATATTTGCTGGAGTGAGGTCATCTCTTTGCACAGTCTCGTCAGTGGCTATCGGAGGATCTTCAGTCACGCCTGCCATGGATGTATTTGAGTATTCCCACAGATGGCGCAATTGTGGAGAAGTGGTTTGGGAATACTCTTTAGATCCTGGGAGACGCTAGTGATCCTCAGCTAGTCACCTGAAAAGATACAAACACTCCGATCGGAGGTGCCGGAATTAGCACTCCGACGGACAAGTCAGTTCAGACACTCAGGATAGCTTGTTTACTAAGTTAAGTGAAGTGTTTCTTACATACCTTTCTCAATCCATTGTTCCTATATTTATACCTGTTTCTTTGATCCTCGGGGCCAGGGCCTACTTTTTAATCATTGTCCTTTCTCTTATTCGGCTCTAAGGATCTACACTTATTCGGCACATATATTATATTCGGCTTCCCATTCTCGTAGGATACAGCCGATTAATATCAGTCTTCTAAGGTACACACCTTCTAATTTTGCCATTATTTGGCTCCCACAATATTTTTTTCTAATTTGTTAATCGAACAAATAAGAATTTTACAAATTTTTAAGAGTGAATCACAAACTTTAAAAAAAAATGGACATGATACATATTTAATATGTATGAAATAACCTTATTAATAAACTATTTTTATTAAAAAAAATTCTATACTTAATCAAATAGTTCTTCTAGCATTTGAAAATTTCATATTTACGAATAAATTTAATATTTTCCAATACTCCTAGCATTTTTCACATTTAATATTTATGAATAAATTTATGTAATTTAAAGATTTTATACTTTATTAAAAAATTTAGCATTACAAAATCAATAATTAAGTTTTATGAAATATGCTCTAAATCTAATCATCAACGTATTTTGTAAACAAAATTCTCATTGAAAATTTTGGCAAACATTTATTTATGAAAACTATCCACATGTTAATACATCATATTCATGGTCATTATTACATTTATGTAACTTAGGCTCAACATAAATGCACCTTGTATTTCTTAAACTTTGTTTAATGTTTGGTATGACCCATATAATGGTTATAAATTGTAAGTAAAATTTTAAATTATTAACTTAAAATAAGTTGTAAATTTATTTGTTGCAGCATAAGTTTTAATAATCTATATAACATTTTTATTGTGTAAACATTCATAATGCCTCAAAAGTTGTTATTAAAACAAAAGATATGAGACTCTTATGTTTATATATGGTCAAGGTTTCAAATAAGTTTAAAAAAAAAAAAAAAAAATTACGAATTGTAGTTGAAAAAACCTCTATTTTTTAGCCAAATAAGCTATATACCAAAGTATGCGATAAATTTTTAGAGATTACCATAATTTTTAGATGCAAAATAGAAATACGAATGTAGGAGGCCAAAGATTAAAAATTGATCTTTATAAAAAAGCATAAACTTACAATGAAAAAATTTATCAACTGTATTCTTCACAATTGCTCCCATCACCAACAGTTATAACACTTGATGAATATCGACCCTAATTTGACTTGAATCCAATGAGTGCAAGTGAGAAGATTTATGGGAGATGTGAATTGCTTTTCATAATTTGTGATGCACAATTTTAAATTCTTAAAATTGATTTAGTGTTTTGTTCTTTTAAAAATCATAAATTACGAGAAAATTCGATTTTTTTTTTTCCTTCTTTCCTAATGGTTAGATGACACACTTTTGAATTTTGAAATGGGTTAGTATACTTTCCTTTTAAATTTCATAAATCATTAGATAGTTATATTTTTATTGTTGAAAAAGTGTTACCCAATAGATTTTTAAATTTTTTTTAATAATAAATAAAAATTAATCAAGAAATTTAGTATGTGGGTTTGGAAATAAATAAAAATAAAAATAATTTTGATTTTTTTAAAATATAATTTTGAAATCTTACTATATTGAATTTTGAAATGAGCATTATTTTAAATTTTGTAACGCCCCCAAAATAAATACAATAATTCAATTGCAGACACTAGTACAAAGGGATATAAATAAAATGAGAAACTTTCATTAATCAGAGTCAACATACTAAAGGTGACACATGTGATATACATTCATAAATCGTTCATCTTGAATCTATAGCATGTGTTACAAGAGGTAATATGAATTGAAAGCTAAACGGGAAATCATATGCCCCAATGGCTTACATCTTTCCAAGGCCGTGCTTGGTTACAATAAAGTAAGTCAAAAACTCAATACAAATAAAGCCCTAGGCTTGTACAAAAGGTAAATACAAAATGAACAAAAGTGAGCTCTCAGCTCCACAATCCTCCCAAGCTAAGTCCTTGGTGGAGGCATATCACCAACACCTGAAATGGTTTTTCCCAAGTTAGGTGAGCCAAAGCCCAGTAGAAACAATCTATCACAATATATGAATCTTAACAAAGTTATAAGTATGATATGCATATACAATGCCTATGACAAAATCATTCGTAGTGTTACAATATCGTAATATGCAAAGTTTTACATCTCAAGCCATTTTAGTCTTACTTCATTTCATGAAAATTCATTTCACCTCAATCAATGAGTTAAATCTGTTGTTACTTGGACAACCCAACTGAGGTTACAGCTCAGTGGTTCTCTAACCAATACAATCATCACATAAATACTTCGATTTGCCATTTTACGAAAATTTCGTCCGCGGGATTCGGCACCTATGTATATATGCGCGGTTTTCGAGACTTTCACCTTGGACACACAGGCCAACTTAATTTAATGGAGTTCATCCCCTTTCTCCTCCCAAACATGGAGTACATCCTCTTTCTCCTCCTAAAGACCATACATATACAATGCATTAAAAACACAATCATATTCAATGACAACATATAAGAGATTAGTTTCAATTCACCTAATCCTCATGCAATTTCTACAACAATCATAGCTATCCTCCACCGATAGCCCAAAACATATATTTAAAAAAAAAACTTTTCATACTTCCATAGATGAGAGATAACAAATATCCAACTCCACCATTTACATACATATCTATCCATTTTCACATTCCCCGTACAAAGTTCATTATTTATACAAAATAATAATTGGAAGCATTATTTAGTGAAAGACCCCATTTTCTCCTAAATCCAACCTGTGTCAAAATTAACAAGTTTAACACAACACAGCCTCATATCTATACCTGTCACCATTTTTAACACCTCTATTTGAAAACCCCTCTTTTGATTTTGAACCAAAACCCTAGGTTTATCCAAAATCTTTCAAATCCCAACATGATATACACAACCAACAAATAACTAAGTTAAAAATCATAAGAGAGTATAGAAAGTCCCTACCTCAAGCTTAGAAGAGGGAGAAGGAAGAACTCGATCATAAGAGAGTGTAGAAATCAGTGCCGTGCTAGGCACTAAATCAATGGAGAATTTGATCTCCCAATGAGGTGGTAAACTAGTAAGATCCTCCGGAAAAACATCCAGGTATTCACAAACCACCCTTGGCAACTCAACCCTGACTCCATCACACTTAGTACACAAGAAGTTGGCAAAAAGGCAACTAAGCTAACTCTGCCCACGCGGATTATACACCAGTGATAAGACTTTATCAACCCGGTCCCCCAAGAAATAAAAACAATCACCGCTTAAGGTACATACAGTAACGCTCTGATGGTAGCAATCTATAACAGCTTGATATGATGACAACCAGTTCATACCCAATATAACGTATACACATATCAATCAATACAAATGCAAAAGGAAGTCGGCGACCAGCAACCTCTATGTCACAACCTCGATACCCTGGCTTCAAAACACCCTCACCACCAATAGGTAATTCTACACAGATAAGAGATGCTAACTGAGCCAACTCTAACCTAAAACCTGATGCAAATGTCGACGAAGTAAATGAATGTGATGCACTCGTATCAATCAACACATTAGCAACTGAATTCCAAAATAAGAAGGTACCTCTTACTATCGACGGCGCTAGTATAAGATATGGCATGGTAACAACATACACATGCCTTGTAGGCCTCTGCTCAACCTGCTCACCACTCGGAGCATAAGCCTGATGCATTGACTGAGCCGAATAGGCTCCCTAATTGGCCCTCGAGGCCTGTGCTGGCTGTGCCGGTTGGTGGCTCTGTGTCTGTCTCGAACCAGACGCACTAGGTGTGCCACCCAACTGAGGGTAAAATCTCTTGATGTGCCCCGCCTACCCACACTGATAACAAGTGAGTGGCTGCCCTCTTCCCTGACTCTGGCTTTGAGAACGAGCTAAAGACAATGCAGATCGTTACCCTCTTTCTCTCTGAGGGCAAGCTGGAGACTTGTGGCCCAACTGGCCACACTTGTAACAAGTGAAATCTCCCTGACCACCTCTCCAAGAACCAGAACTCAGCACTGGAAAATTGGACCTCGACTGATCTCCCTAGGATTGTGCAGACACCCAATTTTTGACCATCCTCAAGACTTGGACGTCATCACTTGTGCATTTGATGATTATGGTTGCACATGTTCGTTTTGAGTGCCCGAAGTCCTCGGCGGAACGCCTTGTCTTTGAGCCTTTAGACCTTATCCTTTTTGTGCCTTGTTTTGGATCAAAACTTGGTGCCTGGAACTTGTGGTGACCTGTCGGCCACCACCAGAGGCTGTCGGACATGGCCCTCGGTTGTCGGCCATTGGTGTGGCTGGTCGGCCACCAGTCTCTTTTTCTAGATATTTCCAGATATTCGTTGAGAGCTGTGCCGGCTGTTAGCATATTGAGCAGTATCTCCTTACATGTGTATGGTAGGATGTTTTTAAGCTCAAGACATGTTTTTCTATATATAGGGGGGTTTCTCCCCCATTTTTGAGGGTTAGAAAATTTAGAGCAAAAATTTCTCTCTGTCTCTCTAGATTTCTATCTGTCTCTCTGTCTCTCTCTGTCTCTCTCTATCTCTCTCTCTCTCTCTCTCTCTTACAATTTTGTGCCTAATTGCTTGTTTTCTCTACACTTTTGCATACACGTCCTAAATCAAATCCTCTTATCTTTGAGCTAAGGTTACTTGGGGTCTTCTTGGAGCTCTTGAAGGTGGTTTTAGCTTGGTTTTATGCCTAGAATTGCCCTTTGCTTCAAGAGGTAGTTTACTTGCCTTGTTTACTTTGTTTTGCAAGTTTGTTTTACCATCTTTTCTTATTGTTTTGAGGCTGGTTTTGAACTGAGAAAAACTCTATTTTTGTGGCCTAAAAGTGCTGGTTTGAGCCCTTTTTTAGTTAAGGGGTGGTTCATCCTTTTTGCTTATCAATTTGCAAAGCTTTTGTGCCGTTATTCATCACTTTCAAATCAACTTTTTTGGGGTTTTAACCACTAAATTTCAAAGGTTTTTCAGTAGCAAAAAACTTATTTTGAGGTCCAAATTTGGAGGGGTTACCCTCCCTTCCTTGTGTCTTGTTTCCATGCCTAGTTAGCTTCACATGTTAGCATATTTTTCTAGCTTAACTTAGCTCAAGTCCAGCATGATTTAGCCTCGGAAATAACCTGTTTTAGCTTTGTTTTGGGCTGGTTAGTTCGTTTGAGTCTTTTTTTGCATAGTTGAAGTGCGACCTCTTTCACTAGCATAGTGTTTTAAGGCTTTAACCATCATTGGTGTGACTTGATTGCATGTTTTATTGCTTTTTCTTCTTCATTTCAGCACTTATAATCTCTGCAATCTCCCTCATTTCTTCACCTTTTGGTTTTTCTTTGAAAGTGGTTTCAAACCACTTGTTTTCCTAAGTGTGAAATGGAGGTGCTACACCTAATGGTTTAATCCCGTAGGGCATTCATTACCAACAATGTAATGTCTCTTTCATGCCAAAAGCAACTTGGGGTTTGAGCCCTCTTTCCATTAGAGGACACTCACCAATGGACTTAATGGATTAATGAATGATATGGTAATTAAAATGAGTAAACAAAATTGACAAGTAAAAGAGGCAAGATAAACATTCTTTGTGTTGCATTGCATGTGTTCAAATCGGACGTTAATTTGAACACAAGGAAAATGGCACATTTCATCCATTTTCCTTGGTCTGCATTGCCCTTGATCATGCATGATAGGGTGATGGACATTTTGGTCTTGTTGCGCATTTACTGAACTTGCATAATTTGTTTCACAAGCCATCATGCAATGAACTTGCTTGATTGATGGTTTGTGAACCAAAGCTTGTCCCTCATTTGATTTCCGTATGAAAAAGAGAGGAAAAGTGTGCAAACTACCCTTGAGAAATACACTATTTTGCTTTGTTTTGTTCTCTGTTACAGCAAGGAAGTTCAAACCAGAAGTGGCCGACAGCCATCACTTGTGGCTGACCGGCCGCCAATGGTAGCCGACTGGCCCCTTGTCAGCCACCAATGAAATTCTCACAGTGTATTGGTAAGGTGGAGGAGAGGTGTTCTGGAAGTGGACATCTTTGTTGGTGTTCATATGTGCAAACAGAGGCTTTCAGCAACAAAACAACGGCTTTTCTAGTGAAAAAGTAAGCACGCATGGTCCTTCCTCACTTCCTGGGATTAGCTAATTAGTTTATTTTGCACTAGATGAAATATGTGTTATAATTAATTAGTTGTAGCTAATTAAGTGTTGTAAATAATTAGTTAGTTTAACTAGTTATTCGATTTCGGTTTGTAATAATTAGTTAACTAGAATAGTTAATTAAGTTTTGTATTAGTTAGCTTAATTAGCGTAGTGTAGAAACTCCATTTTTGACCGACCTTAAGACTCAGACGTCATCGATTGAGCGCTTGGTGATTGCGCATATCGTGCTCGTTCTGAGGTTACGGAGTCTCGGCTGAGAGCCTTGCCTCTAGACTTCGGGACTCTTTTGTGCTTTGCCTCGATTTGCAAACCAGGTTCTGTTTTCTACTCCCGAAGGGAGGAAGAGGTCTCGTAGACCATCTCTTAGTGGCCGCAGGCTACTTTTCGTGGTCGCAGACCACTGTTCCCGTTTGGAGACCAGTTTTTGATTTTCAGAGCCGTCGGCCGTGCACCTCGGTTTGGGACCGCTTAACTTTCTTCGTTTGCTCCGGTTTTTGGCACACACCTTGTTTCCTCTCCCCAGAGGGACACTGTGGCCCGAGAGACCACCTTTGTGGTCACACGCCACCTTTGATGCTTAACAGTTAGTTTTCGGGGCACCCGGCTGCGCGTTGGCCCCCGAACCCTTGTTTTGCATCCGTCTTGGTTCATTTTTGGTGTGGACCCTATTTTCATTGTTAGGAAGGTGGTACAAGGGTGAGAGACCACCTTTTATTCTTGGAGACCACCTTTCCCTGGTCGGCTGGTTTTCGTGTCAAGAAGCTGGTCTCTCTCACTTTTGGGCCACATTTTCTGGTCTCCCATACCACCACTGAGTTGCTTTCACCTTGGAGACCACCCTAGGAGCAGGCCGACCAGCTGAACCTTTTGACCTTGGTCGGCCGACCAGGGGGAGTGGCCGGCCGACCACCTGAATTGGTCGGCCAGCTTCCTGCTTTTTTGTCTCACTAAGTGTGTTCCAGCTGTGCCAACTGGGAGCCATTTGCTGCATGCTCCATACACATGTATGGAGAATGTTTATTCTTGGTTTTTAGCTTCCAAGAGAAGCTTTAGCTCCTCTCCTCTATAAAGGAAGAGGTCCTCTTCGATTGCAAGGGTTTTGAAATTAGTCTAAGGCATACATATATCTCTCTTTGTATCTCTACACTTAGGCTTAGAAAGAGTGAGATTCTTGGCCCTTTGCACACTACCTCATAGCCTAACCCCTCCACCATTGGTCTATGCTTCTTGGAGGCCATTTTCAGAGGCTTGAAGAGCTGGTTTTTGGGTCCAGAGGCTGCTGTCCTTATTGAGCTTCAAGGGTAACACATTTCTTCCCTTTTAAGCACTATTTTGCTTCATCTTTTAGCCTTACTTGAAAGCATTTTTGGGCTTTGTCATAAACTAAAAAAAGTTTTATTTTGAGGTCCTTTACATGTTTTTTTAAGGTCATTTCTCTGTTTGGGGTCGTCTACCCCCTTGCATGCTTGTTTTCACCTTGCTTTGAGCCATGCATCTAGGCCTTTGTATTGGTCTTGGTTTGGCCTTCTAGCCACTAAAATCCAGTGGATTTTCAGTGGCTAGCATACTATTTTGAGCCCCAAAATTGGAGAGGGGTGACCTTCTCACCCCTTGTTTTGTTTACTAGCATTGTTGGCTTTACAAAGGAGCCCATATTTGCATACTTCTTGAGCATGTTTTAGGCCATTTTTGGTGGGTTTTAGGACCTGTATAGGCTCTATCCAGAGCCCTTTTTGCCATTTTGGATGTCCATCTTGCATGTGTAGAGGAACTCTCTTCATGGCCTTTCAAAGGAGCCTTTACTTGCATGCTTCCTAGCCTCATTTTAGGCCCTTTTTAGTGAGTTTTAGGGCCTTCATAACCTCTGTCCAGAGGTGGTTTTGTTTATTGGATGTCCATTATGCATGTGTAGAATAACCCTCCTTTTGGTCTTTCAAAGGAACATATCATTCTTGCATGCATTGACCATGTTTCCATGAGTTTTTGGGCATTATTTGGCATGGCATACTTCTGAATTTTTCTGGTTTGGTGACCTCTTGATTGCCTCACATACTCGTAGTGTAAATCCCCTTTACTAGCTTACATTGCATGCTATGTTGGCCCTTGATTCTAGCACTTTTTGGCCATGCCTTAAGCTGATTTTGTGCATGTTTTGGACTTCCTTAGCTCTGTTTTTGGGTCTCATGGTTGAATGATGTTTGTCTTGCACGCTTGTAGTACAATATCCATGCCTAGCTTTGAGTTTTGAGGTCTATTGCATGCATGTACTGAGATGTTTTCATGTTCTGGGGCCATTACACATCATATTTCAGAGCTTATATGAATGCCATATTCCCATGTTTTTCACTCTTTAAATGTGTTTGAGAGTTGTGCTTGTATGCTTTATTTATCGACCATTGAATGAGCTTCATTTCCATATAAGAAACACAATTTCCCTATATCATTAAACTTCCATAAAATTCTACCAAACATATGATCATAAATCATGATACTTGTATTTATTAACATTCCAGGAAGCAATTTCAACATTCTAACTCTTGATCACCAATTCCATGCTCGTTATCAATCATTAAATATTTTAATCATAATAATTTCATGAATTGTCAGCTACCATAATTCTAATGTCACTCATCATTTCATGTTTCTAGAACTCAACATGTTTGTACTTCCCATTAGCCAAGTCAAAACACTATAATTTCATAAACCTTAGCCTTTTGTTTCCTTATACATATCATGTAGAGAAATATTGATTACAGATTACAAATGATAGAGTGAGATTTCAGATTTCAAAGTTCAAAGTTTAGCTTATAGGTTTCCATAAACAAATTACACTCACTAAGAGAGGTCGTTATATGCATAACTTCTCCTTACAGCCATTCATACTCAATACAATTTCAATTCGTACGCAAACACATTTTATCATACTACCCAAATGCAGTACTTTCTCAAAATCACAGATCTAAACATGATCATGGTGAGGAAAACATAACTCTAGCTTAAAGTTAGAGTATCACACATAGCATTTCCTTTGTTCTTAGAAATATCCCATGCTTAGAGTTTAATCAATTCACTAATTCACGTAAAGAAATACTAAAAAGCCTCATTATATCGCCGTCATTTCTCACAGATGACCAACAACCGACAACATACATTTTATTTAATCTTTACATATAAGTCATATTACCGACCAGTTCGAACCCTCACCATGCTTCTGTTGCGCAACTTTATTGATTAAATCCCATTTGCAGATCTTACCATGTTCTGCATAGCAATCAATCACAACATATACAAGAAATGTATAACATACATGAATAATAACCATTGCGGTTAGCGTCATTACATATACCATTATCGTTGCTATCAATTCCTTTCACGTGCATTAAGGATGTCATGCATGATGCCTACGTCTTTTCTAGACATCCTAAAGCTCAATGGAGTCGTGTGTGAGATAGCAACTCGTGCTCTGATACCACTTGTCACACCCCAAACCCGGCCCTAGAAGTTTGGGCATGACCACTTCAGAAACGGGCACTTAACCTGTTTTATATCTATATATATGGGGCCTGAACATAAGCATTAAATATCAAAATTTGACACTGGAAACAAACTCCATCGAGCTACTACTATCATGCCAGGATCACAAACTTTTAACAAACAAATAAAATCTAAAACATACACCTGAACATCGGTTATATACATACATATATACAGACCCAGCCTTATCATAGGGCATATACAAAAAGATGAAAGCTATATACATCACTCTTAGATAGACATTCAAAAAGCAAGCCAATATCTTATCAGCTTAACAAAATCTACGGCTGTGTATAGTGCCTGGACACACGAAGGTTGACAAAAGAAAGCGGCGTCACGGCTAGGACTGATCACCTGATCGGTGACCTACAAAAACAGACATAACAGAAAGTGAGCCGGGCTCAGTGAATAGTAATACATAAATAAAATGATGCTTAACTCGAAACATAACAAATAGCAATGCATATAAAGATGTAGAGTTGACATAGTTAGTATGATTCTGTGCTACGTACATAACGACTTAGGTTCAATCTTGCAACATAAACATGGTGGCTATAAGCCCTTGAAACTTGTGGCATAAAGCCCTTGTAACATATGGCACTAAGGCCCTTGAAACATGTGGCATAAAGCCCTTGTAACATATGGCACTATGGCCCTTGAAACATGTGGCATAAAGCCCTTGTAACATATGGCACTAAGGCCCTCAAAAAGTTGGCGTGAAGCCCTTGAAAAGTTGGCGTGAAGCCCTTGAAAGATTGGCATTAAGCCCTTGAAAAGGTGGCATGAAGCCCTTGAAAAGTTGGCATAAAGCCCTTGAAACATTGGCATTAAGCCCTTGAAAAGTTGGCATGAAGCCCTTGAAAAGTTGGCATAAAGCCCTTGAAACATTGGCATTAAGCCCTTGAAAAGTTGGCATGAAGCCCTTGAAACGTTGGCATATAGCCCTTGAAACAAAGAACTTGTAACATCCTTGAACTTGTAACATACGTGAACTTGTAACAGACTTAAATTTGTAACATACATAAACTTGTAACATAAACTTGTAACATACATAAGGTTGTAACAACATAAACTTGTAACAAACATAAGCTTGTAACATATTTAAACTTGTAACATATACTTGAAACATACCTGAATATACTTTAACTTGTAACATACTGGAAACATGCCTGAAACATACTTCAACAACATTCATTAATTAAAACGGAACATATCATAACTACAGCATTTCTTGTTGTATCATGTCATTATCGTACACTTAACAATGAGAGACTAATTCACATTCTCATGAGGGTCACACAATGATGCTAAACTTTGCACTTATATCGTAGAGTCTGAATAACTTCCAATTTATAAGCAACATAGCAGAATAACTTCAATTCATATGGATACACATAGCTACTCTTATATTTACTCAGAATCCATCCTTCAAGAATGAACATAAATTCTTTTGGGTAAATGACCTACTTTACGTGCTCTATTAATCAATAGCATACACCTTTGTTTAATCATTCTTATATGTTAACATAGTTGCCTTGCCTTGTAATTAACAGAGTCCTAATGGTAATCGTTACATCATTCCCACGAGTGGACATAATTAATGTAAAGTTAACATGACATTCCTGATATTTAGTAACGAAAAGTATGCACATTTTCATTAGATTACATATGACTTTATTGGTTTCACAATTTCACAATTCGGCCCTTGGCCTGAGGGGTTCACACATTCAAAATAGCCTTTAGGTTTCATAGATACACAACTTATCACATCGGCCTTCGGCCCTATGGATTCACAAGTTCACAAGTTTGGCCCTTGGCCTCATAACTTCATATTTCATAAGTTCTTTTGATGTTTTCATAATTTCATAATGTTTCTCACATAACATACATAACTTCACAAACTCTTTTGAAGTTTCCATAATGTCACAGTGTTTCTCACATAGCATACATAACATATATGTCAACATAATTCTTACGACGAAGATTTAACATCAATAACAATAAACGGTTAATGGTACATCAAAGTACTACTACTCACAGCATTCAGGTGCTTGATCCGCCCCTGTAGCTGACCCTACACAATTCAAATAATTTGAACATAATTCATCATAGGACAACACCAATCAATTCACTATGAGTCAACACAACATAACCCAACAAAGTCAATATCACTTAGTTCATCAACACCATTTGTAATTTAACATAATGCAAAATAAATCCTTGAATTCCATTTCAGCATTCCAAAACCGAGTTCATATCATCCATATCATTAATAGATTATTTCTCAAATTTTCCCCTCACATTACAGCATGAATTACAATGTTTATATCATAGTTCATTCGCAAATTTTAAACATAATTTTCAAACATTTCCAAATTCCAATTAAACTTGAACACATATAATTCCATACCTCAATTTCATTATTCTACTTTCAATTTGGGCCAATTCATTGGTTATCGTCATTAATCAACCTAGGGTTTCAAGAAAATATTGAAATTTCAAGAAAAATTCAAACTTATTAACCCATTACTTTTTATTCCAATTTTCCAAATGATTATACATCTAGGAGTCACAATCCATCATTTTGACCCACCAATTTAACTTCCAACATGTCCAACTCTAAACTCCCAATTCTCAAGTTGGACATAATATGCTCAAAACTATAGATTTTGTTTGTATATACACAAAATTCCACAAATCCATTCATGAATGCAAACATTGAAAGGGAATAAGGACCCTTACCTCAAGAATCAAGCAAAGGAGTAAAGATTGAGAAGAATCCTCCAAAAATTCGAATTTCAATCGGTTGGAAATGTTGACCCTTTCTTGTTCTCCATCCTTGATGCAAGATCCATGGTGGATTTGTTGACAAAAGTGGAGGAAATCAAGGTTTTGGGAGCTAGGGTTTCGGACATGGAAGAGGGGAGAAGAAGAGAGGAAAAGAAAATGTAAGAAATGGGCCAAAAATCTCGTTTTTGAGCTGCTGTCCCGCACAGCCCGCACGTGTGGCTCTGCTTCCAGCACAGATGTGAAAACTCCGAACGGGTATAACTCTCTGATCGGGAATCCGTTCTAGGTCGTTCTTGTGTCCAAATTGAAGCCCCGGAAATAATCTTTCCAATGGTTCTAACCTCACATTCAAATTCAAAGTGTAGGAAAAGAAAAGAGCAAATGAGTGACGGGTGACTGTAGAATAACTATCCGGATTATATTCTTTGGTCCAATCTTACTTTACCATCATACCACCACCTCAATCAATACCCCAAAATAAGATAAAAAATTCTCAATTCCAATAGATATAGTTGAATTAAAACACATTAACCCCTAATTAAATAAGGATGACGTTTAGGGTCATTACATTCTCCCCACCATAAGAAGTTTGGTCCTCCAAACTTGATTCACCTTGCCACAAGCCTAACTTCGTCCTGGACATATAACATTGACTTACTAACATCAAAGCATTGTCTCATTATTTATAACCTTGTACATGTTAATTTATTACTCCACAAATCATATCTTTCACATAGTATAACATCTTAAGGATATTCAGAAATGAATTCATTTCAAGTATTCGTTTGCATGCAACTCATAAACTATCAAACATAATTCAAGCTTTTTAAGTTCACAAATAATCCCCATTACCATAATTCCTCCAATATTAAGGAAACATTCACGGCATAATCATGTGTCAAAGATATATACTTCGTACAACAACTAGACCCACAGTAGCAATTAAGTTCTAAATCAATGAGTTCGTGGCTCTTTGTTCATTACCTGAATTAGACTTATCAGTTCAAATCAAATCTCTAACATACTCCAAATACCAACTTAAATCTCATATCAAGGAATTACATGTTCATAAAATCAAATACAGATCAAGCCTTAATGATCATACTTCCCAAATTGCTGTAAAGTAATAAGTATTTAAAATCCATACTGGTTTAGAAGATCTCAAAATCAACATCATGACATTAAGTACATAATACGTTTACCATAAAGGCATTATATTGTTGTTCCATATTTAGTAAAATGTTCCTATCATGGACAAAAACATTTTCCAAACATACGAAATAGATAAAGTTCTTTAAACCCTCCATAATTATATACAATACATTGTTTAGAGATATTACTTAGAAACTTATCAGACCTTGCAAGGATATCAGATGATGGAATAATTCCCAATAGCATTAAACTGATTTAAACTTTGACAGAACAATCTCCGATCCAACTTATAACAGATAAGACAAAATAACTTGAAGCTCAACATAGAGCCTTCATCAAGCATGCCATAATCAATTATCAAATGAAGAACTCGTTCATGCATAGCAAAATATCTCTTTCAGAAAACTTGTCATATCTTGAACATTCGGAGTTCCGTAGCATATCTAGTCATTTTGGGAAAATTATTCAGAAAGCTTATCATATCATAAACATGTCGGCAGTTCATAGCATTTTTATCATTTTCGAAAATACTTATCATATAAAATACTTCGTAGCCCAAAATATGGATTTCCTTAAACATTGTATAGCATAGTCGTTGTTAAAATCATTTGACAAAAGTACCGAATATAAATGATGGTATGACATCTCTAAATAACACGGATCACATAAGTTTTTTTTTTTTTTTTCCTAATAAACACTCTTTTCCGTATCATAATAAAGGAACAAGCCTTAAATTAAGTCTCATACAAATATTTCATCCTTAATCAATAATGGTAGGTTTATGATAACAATACGTTAGGTTCAAAATAAAAACACATCAGAGCAAAATTATGTCCTTCAGTCAAATGGCAGTCCACAAAAGAAACATAATTTCCCTATATCATTAAACTTCCATAAAATTCTACCGAACATGTGATCACAAATCATGATACTTGTATTTATTAACATTCCAGGAAGCAATTTCAACATTCTAACTCTTGATCACCAATTCCATGCTCGTTATCAATCATTAAATATTTTAATCATAATAATTTCATGAATTGTCAGCTACCATAATTCTAACGTCGCTCATCATTTCATGTTTCCAGAACTCAACATGTTTGTACTTCCCATTAGCCAAGTGAAAACACTACAATTTCATAAACCTTAGCCTTTTGTTTCCTTATACATATCACGTAGAGAAATATTGATTACAGATTACAAATGGTAGAGTGAGATTTCAGATTTCAAAGTTCAAAGTTTAGCTTACAGGTTTCCATAAACAAATTACACTCACTAAGAGAGGTCGTTATATGCATAACTTCTCCTTACAGCCATTCATACACAATACAATTTCAATTTGTACGCAAACACATTTTATCATACTACACAAATGCAGTACTTTCTCAAAATCACAGATCTCAACATGATCATGGTGAGGAAAACATAACTCTAGCTTAAAGTTAGAGTATCACACATAGCATTTCCTTTGTTCTTAGAAATATCCCATGCTTAGAGTTTAATCAATTCACTAATTCACGTAAAGAAATACTAAAAAGCCTCATTATATCGCCGTCATTTCTCACAGATGACCAACAACCGACAACATACATTTTATTTAATCATTACATATAAGTCGTCTTACCGACCAGTTCGAACCCTCACCATGCTTCCGCTGCGCAACTTTATTGATTAAATCCCATTTGCAGATCTTACCATGTTTTGCATAGCAATCAATCACAACATATACAAGAAATGTATAACATACATGAATAATAACCATTGCGGTTAGCGTCATTACATATACCATTATCGTTGCTATCAATTCCTTTCATGTGCATTAAGGATGTCATGCATGATGCCTACGTCTTTTCTAGACATCCTAAAGCTCAATGGAGTCGTGTGTGAGATAGCAACTCGTGCTCTGATACCATTTGTCACACCCCAAACCCGGCCTTAGAAGTTTGGGCATGACCACTTCAGAAACGGGCAGTTAACCTGTTTTATATCTATATATATGGGGCCTGAACGGAAGCATTAAATATCAAAATTTGACACTGGAAACAAACTCCATCGAGCTAGTACTATCATGCCAGGATCACAAACTTTTAACAAACAAATAAAATCTAAAACATACACCTGAACATCGGTTATATACATACATATATACAGACCCAGCCTTATCATAGGGCATATACAAAAACATGAAAGCTATATACATCACTCTTAGATAGACATTCAAAAAGCAAGCCAACATCTTATCAGCTTAACAAAATCTATGGTCGTACAAAGGCTCGACACGAAGGTTGACAAAAGAAAGCGGCGTCACGGCTAGGACTGATCACCTGATTGGTGACCTACAGAAACAGACATAACAGAGAGTGAGCCGGGCTCAGTGAATAGTAATACATAAATAAAATAATGCTTAACTAGAAACATAACACATAGCAATGCATATAAAGATGTAGAGTTCACATAGTTAGTCTGATTCTGTGCTAAGTACATAACGACTTAGGTTCAATCTTGCAACATAAACATGGTGGCTATAAGCCCTTGAAAGATGGTGGCTATAAGCCCTTGAAACTTGTGGCATAAAGCCCTTGTAACATATGGCACTAAGGCCCTTGAAACATGTGGCATAAAGCCCTTGTAACATATGGCACTATGGCCCTTGAAACATGTGGCATAAAGCCCTTGTAACATATGGCACTAAGGCCCTTGAAAAGTTGGCATGAAGCCCTTGAAAAGTTGGCGTGAAGCCCTTGAAAGATTGGCATTAAGCCCTTGAAAAGTTGGCATGAAGCCCTTGAAAAGTTGGCATAAAGCCCTTGAAACAAAGAACTTGTAACATCCTTGAACTTGTAACATACGTGAACTTGTAACAGACTTAAACTTGTAACATACATAAACTTGTAACATACATAAGCTTGTAAGAACATAAACTTGTAACATACATAAGCTTGTAACATATTTAAACTTGTAACATACCTAAATATACTTGAACTTGTAACATACTGGAAACATGTCTGAAACATACTTGAACAATATTCATTAATTCAAACGGAACATATCATAACTAGAGCATTTCTTGTTGTATCATGTCATTACCGTACACTTAACAATGAGAGACTAATTCACATTCTCATGAGGGTCACACAATGATGCTAAACTTTGCACTTATATCGTAGAGTCTGAATAGCTTCCAATTTATAAGCAACATAGCAAAATAACTTCAATTCATATGGATACACATAGCTACTCTTATATTTACTTAGAATCCATCCTTCAAGAATGAACGTAAATTCTTTTGGGTAAATGACCTACTTTACGTGCTCTATTAATCAATAGCATACACCTTTGTTTAATCATTCTTATATGTTAACATAGTTGCCTTGCTTTGTAATTAACAGAGTCCTAATGGTAATCGTTACATCATTCCCACGAGTGGACATAATTAACGTAAAGTTAACAAGACATTCCTGATATTTAGTAACGAAAAGTATGCACATTTTCATTAGATTACATATGACTTTATTGGTTTCAAAATTTCACAATTCGGCCCTTGGCCTGAGGGGTTCACACATTCAAAATAGCCTTTGGGTTTCATAGATTCACAACTTATCACATCGGCCTTCGGCCCTATGGATTCACAAGTTCACAAGTTTGGCCCTTGGCCTCATAACTTCATATTTCATAAGTTCTTTTGATGTTTTCATAATTTCATAATGTTTCTCACATAACATACATAACTTCACAAACTCTTTTGAAGTTTCCATAATGTCACAGTGTTTCTCACATAGCATACATAACATATATGTCAACATAAATCTTACAACGAAGATTTAACATCAATAACGATAAACGGTTAATGGTACATCAAAGTACTACTACTCACAGCGTTCAGGTGCTTGATCCGCCCCTGTAGCTGACCCTACACAATTCAAATAATTTGAACATAATTCATCATAGGACAACACCAATCAATTCACTATGAGTCAACACAACATAACCCAACAAAGTCAATATCACTTAGTTCATCAACGCCATTTGTAATTTAACATAATGCAAAATAAATCCTTGAATTCCATTTCAACATTCCAAAACCGAGTTCATATCATCCATATCATTAATAGATTATTTCCCAAATTTCCCCCTCACATTACAGCATGAATTACAATGTTTATAACATAGTTCATTCGCAAATTTTAAACATAATTTTCAAACATTTCCAAATTCCAATTAAACTTGAACACATATAATTCCATACCTCAATTTCATTATTCTACTTTCAATTTGGGCCAATTCATTGGTTATCGTCATTAATCAACCTAGGGTTTCAAGAAAATATTGAAATTTCAAGAAAAATTCAAACTTATTAACCCATTACTTTTTATTCCAATTTTCCAAATGATTATACATCTAGGAGTCACAAACCATCATTTTGACCCACCAATTTAACTTCCAACATCTCCAACTCTAAACCCCCAATTCTCAAGTTGGACATAATATGCTCAAAACTATAGATTTTGTTTGTATATACACAAAATTCCACAAATCCATTCATGAATGCAAACATTGAAAGGGAATAAGGACCCCTACCTCAAGAATCAAGCAAAGGAGCAAAGATTGAGAAGAATCCTCCAACAGTTCGAATTTCAATCGGTTGGAAATGTTGACCCTTTCTTGTTCTCCATCCTTGATGCAAGATCCATGGTGGATTTGTTGACAAAAGTGGAGGAAATCAAGGTTTTGGGAGCTAGGGTTTCGGACATGGAAGCGGGGAGAAGAAGAGAGGAAAAGAAAATGTAAGAAATGGGCCAAAAATCTGCTTTCGAGGCCGTCTCAAGACAAACAAGACGCAAGGGCGCTATTCCCCGGAAATAATCTTTCCAATGGTTCTAACCTCACATTCAAATTCAAAGTGTAGAAAAAGAAAAGGGCAAATGAGTGACGGGTGACTGTAGAATAACTATCCGGATTATATTCTTTGGTCCAATCTTACTTTTCCATCATACCACCACCTCAATCAATACCCCAAAATAAGATAAAACATTCTCAATTCCAATAGATATAGTTGAATTAAAACACATTAACCCTTAATTAAATAAGGATGACGTTTGTGGTCTTTACAATCTTTCATGTCATTTCAGAGCTGGAAAATGTGTGTTTGTATGCCATATTTCATCCTTGCCATGCTTTGGTGGAGTTGCACTTTGTGCCTTAGGTTCGGTCCCTTGCATTGGGCATGTTTGCATGAGTGTTCTTGTCTTAATTTCATCATGTTTGGCCACTGATTTGAGTGTGGCTGAGGTCCACTCATATTGGTTTAAGTCCATCTTGCATTGTGTATGCCATTTAGTTGACGTTGTTGCATGATTTGATCATTGCATCGTGTATGCCTTGTTCGTTTCATTGTGTTTGTTAGTCTTCATATGCATTGTGTATGGCACATAGAATCATCTCGCATTGAGTATGCCATTGATTATTTCATAGCATTGTGTATGCTAGTAGCATGTTTGCATGTCATCCCTTGCATGTTTGCGTCATTCAGTGGCATTGCATCTAGGTTGCATGTTAGAGTTGCATTTATGCATGTCATACATATTGCATTGTGTTTGGAGTAGGGTTTAGTCCAAACACGGGAAACGAGGGACGTTTCGTACTCCAAGTGACGAAACGTGCCTCGATTCTCGGTCGTCGACACTCCAGATTACCCATGATGGAGTTTAGGCCTTGATGTGTTTTCATGTGCATTCATTTCATATTGAGTCGTGCAATTCGACTCCTCGGCCGTCATGCATCGAGATGCGTGATTGGTGGCACGAGGATCGAGGACTACACTCCCTAGAGCTTATGCAATGATAGGGAGAGTAGTCATGCACACATATGTTGAAAATACTTTGCCATGCCCCTTTCTTGCTCTCTGTTGCAGCAAACTGGAGACCAGCAGCAAAAACTAGTCAGCAGCCTTTGGGAGTTTTGTACAGTATTCTGGGACCAGTTGCAAACAGAGGCAAATCGGGGCATTGCGATGGATTTCCCGTCAAGGCGACCCGAGCATGCATGCATTCCTTCATCATTCGAAACAGAGTTGAGGCAGTCCTTTCATTTAGCTTTCATGCTAATTTATTTGTTTTCTTAGTTAATTTGTTAATTAATTAAGGTTGTGTAATATCTAGTTTAATTAGCTTAGATTAGCTAATTAGTTGTGTATTATTCATTCGGACCCTCTGCGAGAGGGCAATGTTGTAATAAGTGTGCATGCATGAGATGTATGTCTTCCAACCCCACGTCTTTCTCCCTTTTATTTACCAACTTATGATGGTTAGTTTAGGGCATATTTCAATTAGCATCCTTATGTTCACATGCTTGCATCCATTCATCTGTCTTGCATGCACCGGGCTCGGCGCATCATGCTAACCGCATTGTATTTCAATTCCGAGTTGAATACATGTTAAGTGTTGCATTTCACATACCATTGTAGAATAGCCGAACCTATCTTAGTTGCATTCCTGCATGTGTTGCATTAGGCATCTCAGCATAGTTAGGATTCATGCATGTTTTCTAATTAGCTTCTTTCTTTGGCTCGGAGTACTCGGTAAGTGTTTATGCGTTAGCATCCTTGCATGCGTGTGAGTGACTGTCATGATAGCATGCTTACTATGAGGCTATGTGCTTATGTGTTAGAACTGCCTGAATGCCTGTGGGTGAAGGTTGGGTTGCTTGAGTTGGAATAATTCGTCGAAACCCGTGTTTTAGCCTACTTGCGAGTAGCAAACTTCAATCCATTTTCAAAACAAACAGATATGCGATGCTTTGCTCCAACTTAGGCAATCCAGTCTATACTTGTATGCTGTGAGCATCACATAGTAATTCTAGGCTAATAACCGGAATAAGAGCTCATATTGTTTTCAAAACTCGATATCATGGTTAGTAGAGGCCGATCTTTGATCGGGCGAGCGGGGGTGCTCATGAAGTGACCTTCCCCAATCGTACCCAAGTTCTCGAGCCGAGGCAACTTTGGTGATGACAGACACGTGGCCTTAGACAATGAGTCAGGGTTTCCTAAATTCCACCCAAAATAAAATATTTAGGTGGCGACTCTGTATCTGGCAAAGCAGTCCATGTTTGGTATTTCTTTATAAAAAAATCAGTTTTCCAAAATGATTTGCCGGATTTGGACTCTTTGATGATTCATCGGTCTTGCATTGCACTCTGCGAGATTAGATATAGGACCATGACTTTGAGTCTGAACTGTAGTGAGCCCAATGAACAAAACGGGATTCCCTCCCGGGACGTTCGGGGACGTCTACACGTAGCCAATTGGTTAGCTTGTTCATTTGGACCTTCCTTCGTGAGGGCGTAATATTGTAATAAGTGTGCATGCGTGTGTGTATGTCTTCCAACCTCACGTCTTTCTCCCTTTTATTTAATCACTTTTGATGGTTAGATTAGGGACATATTTCAAATTAGCATATCGGATGCTTGCATCCATTCATTCGTATTGCATGCACCGAGGCTCGGCGTATCATTCAAACTGCATTGTCATTTTAATATCTTATTTGAATACGTGTTTTATCGCATGTTGTTCAAATCGATCCATATGCCATATTAGTAGCCGAGCTTATTAATTGCATATTGCATGTGTTGCATTAGACACTTAACATAGTTAAGAATCATACATATTTTTCTAACTCATGTTTTCCTAGCTTGGAGTACTAGGTGAGTTTTTACGCTTTAGCATGCTTGCCATGAGGCTATGTGCTTCAATGCTAAACTACATGAATGCCAGTGGATGAAGGCTCGTTGTTTGAATTGGAACAGTTCAACAAATGTATGTTTTAAGCCCACTTTGTTGAGTGGCAAATCATGTTTTAAGCCCACTATGTTTGGTGGCAAATCTGCAATCTTTTAAGCCCACTTGAGGTGTAAAATTCAAACTATTTTCGCAAACAAACATGAGTTGAATTGTTCCAAATTGAGCAAACTAGTCTATACTTTCTTGTGCGCATCACATAGTAAAGATAGTTTAATAATCGGAACAAGAGCACCCAATGTTTATAAAAATCATATCATGATTAGTAGGGGCCGATCTTTGATCGGGCGAGCGGGTGTGCTCAATTCATGACCTTCCTCTCTCGTACCTAAGTTCCCTAGCTGAGGCAACTTTGGTCATGATGGACATGTGGCCTTTGGCACGAGTCATGGGTTTCCTAAATTTCTCCAAAAATAAAATATATAGGTGGCGACTCTGTATCTGGCAAAGCAGTCCAATTTTGGCATTTTTGATCCTAAAATCAATTTTCCAAAAGATTTGTCAGATTTGGACTCTTTGGTGTTTATCAATTTCACATTGCACTTGTGAGATTAGATTTAGAACCACAAGAGTCTGAACTGTAGGGCTTTCTTTCAAACCTTCCGAAAGGGGGTGCGAAAAACCTGAGCTACAGTTTTTGGTGACTCTGCTGGGGACTTAGAGAACTTGATTCGAACTCATGATATGACATTTTATTTGCACTTACGTGTTTTTTTGCATTTACATTTGCATTTGCATCGGTGTACTTAAGTCACAGTGTTTTCCATCTACCATTGCTGAACGGTTTGCCGAAGGCTCACTTTGAAAAGCTTGCTAAAAGGCTGACCGGTTGCGTGCTCTGCCACGATGGGAACACAACCCTTGGATCTAAACTACCGCTGTACCGTTTGATCCTCTTTCCATTTCTCGGTATTAGGTGTGAGTGGTATATTAGGTAGTCTTGCTGAGGTACCCTTTTTGACCAATCAACCTACTTGCATATCGGAAACCATAGAGACTGTTCCAAACTAGGACAAGATGCTTACCCGAATGCAGGATTGTGTGAAACACTTTGCTTGAGTATTGAACCCTAGTTCCTAACGAAACTAGGACAGGGTAACCGTATCCCATCATAGAGGTGTTTTGGCTTTCACTCGCTTGAAATGTACTGTTAGGGTGAAACTCTACAGGAATGTATGTATCAGTTGCAAGTCTGGGTATCAGTTTTGAAGCAGAAATTAGTGTTGAGTACAGTTCTCCAACTTATGATTGCAACTACGTGTTGTCTATGTCTGAGCCGAGTTGCTGTGCGATTTTTGATTTTTTCTTTCTTTTGCTTTATTTCTTTTTGCAAGGTAGTTTTTCACCATTGCTTCAGACGATTCTATTACCCCACTAGCACTTTGTACCCATGTAAGAAGGATTTGCAGATCCAGGGATCTTGTCGGGGGACATCCAGTGTTTGTTTCACTCCTACCAATTACCAGACGGAGGAGGATCATGTAGAATGCACCAATTCAACAGTCACCTTTTGCTTCGCCTACACCCAGTCAGGCTCAATCTTCTGCTTCTACTCCAGAAAGAGAGTATTCACTAGTTCTGATAGCTCAACATCCTCCAGTCAGCATGGAAGATATGCTTCATCAACTCTAGCAGACCATTGAGACTATGCAACCGGATGCTGCTCGCCAAGTTGAGGTCATAGCTAGCCAAGCTAAGGTTGTAGCCCGCCAAGCAAAAGTGATAGAAAGGCTTCAGCAACAGCAACCACAACTGGTAGTAGCCTCTGCATCCCATGCACCCCCAGCGGGAATTCCAGCCCCCGGGGTTATAATCAATGTCCAAGAGAATATGGGCATTCCAGCAGATCCAGTCCCACCTCAGACCTCTAAGGCACTAGTTTACCAAATGGAGGCACCGTTTGAATTCGAGGTTGATCCCACTGCATTGAACGTCAACAAGCTGGAAAAGCTCTTCAAACAGGCGCAGGGTGTGAATTCAATCCTTGATATTGAGGATGGATACACGGATTCTGCAGTAACTCCGCCAGACAGATTCAAGATGCCACACATAGACCGATTTGATGGCTTTGGGGATCCCATGGTCCATCTACGGTTATTCTCTGATATTCTATAACCAATGGGTCTCACTAGATTGCAGAAGTTGTCACTTTTTGGCCGGACCCTGTAGAGTATAATGGCCATTTGGTATGCCAAGCTTGAACACTCTATGAAGAGAAATTGGGAGGAAATGGCCGAGGCCTTCATAACGCAGTACTCCTACAATCCTCAGATCGAGGTCACTACTCGTGATCTCGAACAACTCGCCAGAACCCGAATGAGGGCGTCTCGGATTTTGTGACCCGATGGAGGGCCAAGGCCTCTATGATGACTATCAGGCCATCTAAAAAGGACCAAATCAGAATGGTGGTCCGTAACTTGCAAGGGAGATTATTACAGAAAATGATAGTCTTGCCTTTGTTTACATTTGCTGAGCTCCATGGAATAGGAGTTCAAATTGAGGATGCGATGAAGCAAGGGTTGATAGACCATGAAAAGGAACAGCCCAAAAGACCCTTTACATGCAGCTCCAATGTAGCCACGACTGGTGGCACCTCTGCACGGCCTTCGGATGTGAGCATGGTCACCACCACACCCAAAACTGCCAACCCATTCGCCAACACCTCCAATACAACTTCGCAACCCTCAAGCCATCAAGTCCAAAACCAAAGGGTTTTCACCCTGCTCTACATGACTTTTTCCAAAGCCTTAGGGGTCCTAATAAAAAAGGGACATCTTAAGCCGTTAGAACAACGCCCACTACCCAATCCTCTCCATCCGAAACACAACCCGGCCAAATACTGTGCTTTTCACCAACAACATGGTCATGATACTAATCAGTGCTTCAGACTGTGTCATGAGATTCAAGATCTCATTGACAATAAGGTGATAGCACCTCCCGAAAAACCCAACGTCACTACAAATCCTCTCCCACCACATAACCAAGTCCCTCCATCTCGGCATATAAACCTCATCTATATATTGGTCATCCCTTATGACCCTGGTATATACATCACCCCTTCCCACCTACCTAAGCTGGCATTGTTCATCCCTAAGAGCACAAGCTTGTGCATGATGAACGCGTCTTCACTCCAATCCAAACCTGTGGTGCTGACGGTGGAAGATGAAGGGAGGTCAGCCTTGGTGGAGAATATCAGTTCGTTGCCCGAGGGCTCTGAGGACTTATCTGATGGGGTGTACGACCTGAGCTGCTATATTGTGCCAATCAATCAAGCTAAGCCAGAAATGGTGTAGCCAGAAATGGTGTTGCCAACTAGGGTGTGGGTCAGTGTAATTCGAGAAGATGGACCAAGTCAAGGATTAGATGATCTAGCCGACCTGGAGGGGGATATAGACAAGTTGCAGTTCTTTGATGAGCAAGATCAAGGGGACGTGCACATTGATTGGTTTAATCTGAACGGGTCAACTGATAATTCTGGTTGGCTAAGTGATGAACCCGATACAGATAAGGGAACTGAATTGAAGCTGGAAGAACAGAAAGTGGGAACCACTACAATGGCCGGAATGGCCGATGGGAAGGGTAAACTGCTAGAAAACACTGGTGAAGAACCATTGACTCAGAAACTAGGCATTGTTAGCACTGTACATACAAAGCCAAAAGTTACGCTGAAGCAATTTGGGCAAAAAATGAGTGAAAGTGATCAGAAAGCTGGAATAGCTCATCGCCCCACGGGGAATGTTTCTGCTGAGAGAATATTTAGATTGGAACTAGACAATTTCTTGTCAGTTGCCAGAGGTATGTGGTGGGAAGATGATGATCTGCATCTTGGCCACACTGATGAGGATTGGGGTGAAGGCCTTCCTGACAATACCTGGTATGTAGAAGAAGTCGACCACATGACAAGAAGTGGTCGATATTTCAAACCACCACATCTAGACCCACCCGAGGCATCCGGGAAGGATAAAGAAGTCGAGAGGCAGAGGGAAAAGCAGTTAGAGAAAGAGGCTGTGCTGAAATAGTTGAAGAAGATTCAAGCTGACATATCTATCTGGGGCTACTTATGGCTTCGCGAGTGCACATACAGGTTGTACTAACAGCGATGGATAAAGCAAAGTTATCTATCGACACCACCTCTGAACAACTGGTGAGATTAGTCTTCATGGGAGGCGCTGCACCGACTTTGACCTTTTCAGACAAGGAACTGCCGCTGGAAGGCTCTGCACATAACAAGCATCTATACATATCCATAGAGTGCCGAGAGAAGCGGATACCAGTGGTATTGGTCGACACCGGGTCAGCAATCAATGTCTGTCCTTGTCGTAAGACTTATGCTATTGGTATGAAGTCGGCCAATTTTGTGCCTACAGCCCAGGTGATCCAGGCGTATGACAATACAAGTAGAGAGGTGATGGGGACAGTGCAGATTAGAGTACAAGTTGGCCTCGCTCAACAGGACATCAAGTTCCATGTCTTGGATGTTCTGGCCACTTTCAACTTACTACTCGGGCGACCCTGGTTGCACTAAGTAAGAGTTGTCTCTTCCATCCTTCACCAAATGCTGAAGTACCCCTATGGAAAAGGGGTAGCTATAGTCTTCGAGAATTCATCTATACATCCTCCGCCAGAGGTTACTACGCCTATGCTGGAGATTGTGCATGGCGAAAAGGATGTCTTCCTTTCTGGGTTTACCTTGGCTGAGGCCCGGGTGGTGTAAGATATCTTCGCTATCGATGAGGGCTTGTATGTTAGCGCGCAATCTGTATACCTCATGAACAAGCTACAGCATATGCTCGGAATGGGATTAGGGAGAAGTGGCTGGAAGGGCATTACTGTGTTGGCCGATGTACCGCATAACCCACATGCCTTTGGTTTGGGCTATACGCCCACCAAAGAGGATTGGGTGAGGAAAGGGAAGGAAATGGCCGGAAGAGACAGAGCTAAGTAGACTGGAAAACGCTGCGAGCTTGTGCACCGATCCATCCAGGGAACCCTGAATGGCTATTTTGTTCGGGAGGGTGAAGACTTCCCATTTTGTGATTTCCTCGAACCCTGGTTCAACTCTGAGAAGCAGCGGGTCCCTGGCTTTGAGATTTTCTTTGAGTTGTAGCTACAAGAGAGTGAAATAGAGGAACAGACTGAATTGACCGCTAAGGCTGCAAAGAGCACAGGAAGTTATTCCGGCAGCAGTGAACTTGAGGTAGGAGCAGCACTGGCATGTCTCCTTTCGGATCCTCAGATCAACTCAGAGAGCTTGGGAGGTAACCTGTCCGTTTCCATGATCGGAGACCAACCGGGTGTGAACCCTTCTAGCGGTATTCTGGATGCATCTGACGCACCATCCCTCACTTGGTAGCTGGAGGAGGGCTACCTGTCTAGCAGTCTTGAGTCAGGTATTGAACCAGAATCTGATTCCACAGAGTTTGTGAAGTCGGAATTAGATTCTGGTTCTTCCCAGTCTGGGTCCGGTATTCCTGGGGTTGATAACCCAGATGTCGAGGTTTTGTCTAGGTCGTCTTTTTCCTTTTCCTTTGAGTCGGTTGTAACTGAGGAACTAGATGAGCTGGATCTTTTGAATGAGAATGTTGCTACAGATTATGAGTACTTCTCTGTGCCTCTTATTTGTTGCATTGATCTTGATTTTTAAAATTTTGATGAAAACGACGAGGAAAGAATTCCTTGGATTTTGAAACATTTGATTAATTGAGAGGAGGAGAGGTTTGTAAAACCCCTTATTGATGAAATCATTCCAATTAATGTGGGTACTGAGAGGGATCTGCGTCTGTAGACGTCCCCGAACGCATCCTGGGCAAGGAGTGCGAGTCCGCCCCGTTCTGGTTCGATATCGGGTCTACTACAGTTCAAGGACTCAAATGTCACGGTTCTTAATCTTGAACCAAAGAGTCCAACTCTGGCAAATCGTTTTGAGAAAAAAATAGATTTTGAAAAGAAGTGCCAAACATGGACTGCTTTGCCAGATATAGAGTTGCCACCTAAATATTTTTGAAATGGGAAATTTAGGAAACCCTGACTCCGTGCCGAAGGCCACGTGTCCGTCATCACCAAAGTTGTCTTGGCTCGGGAGCTTGGGTACGATCGGGGAAGGTCCGCTATGAGCACCCCCTTTCGCCCGGTCCGAAGACCGGCCTCTACTAACCGTGATATCCGATTTTGAAAGTTACGTGTTCTTATTCCGGTTATTAGCCTAGAATTACTACGTTATGCGCACAGGAAACAAGTATAGACTAGATTACCTAATTTGGAAACAAGCATTGCATATCCGTTCGTTTTGAAAGCGTTTCGGAATTTGCTACTCGCAAGTAGGCTAAAACACGGATTTCAACGAGTTTTTCCAACTCAAGCAATCCAACCTCCACCCACAGGCATTCAAACAGTTTATCTCATATAAGGATTTAGCCACATGGTAAGCCTACTATCATGTTAGCATTCACATACATGCGAGATGCTAAAGCATAAATACTTACATTGTACTCCGTGCCAAAACAATAAACTAGTTAGCAAACATGCATGCCCTAGTTCATGTTAGAATGACTAATGCATCACATACAGAATGTGATTAGGATAGGCTCGGCTAACCCTAAAATGGCATGTGAAATGCAATCATTCGGTGCACATATTCAAGTTAGATTTAAATATACGATGCGGTTTGTATGATGTACCGAGCCCGGTGCATGTCAACAAATGCATGGATGCACGCATGCATAGCATAAGGTATGCTAAAATAAACGTGCCCTAATCTACCATCGTAAGCAAGTAAATAAAAGGGAAGAAAGAAGTGGGGGTTGGAAGACATACACACCACTCACACACGCTTATTACAAATTTGCCCTCACCCAGAGGGACCAAAAATAATAATACAAATTAACTAACTACGCAAGCTAATTAAATATTACAAATTGCCTAATTAATTAACAAATTAACCACGGTAAGAAAAATAGTAAACCGCCTCGGGGCGAGGGCTCAATGCATGCGCGCTCGGATTCCGCTCGGAATTGCACTACCATGCCTAGCCTGCCTTTGTTTTCCCTGCTTTGCTCCTCTGAAAACTGCCAAAGTCTCAGGAATGCCTGTCAGGACACTAGGGGATACCACCGGCTGGAGGAAGTGACCACCGGCACTAGGATGTGGCCATCGGTACAAAATAGATTCACCGGCCATCGATTGATTGTCGGTCGGCACTAAATACTGCCGGCCGGCAATAAGTTCCTACAGAACCTGCAACTCACAGCAGCAGAGGGCAAAACTTGCATGGCAATGCAATTCAAGCTATTTATGCACCAAACAAGTCCCTTATCATGTTTATGATTCAAGGGGACGTGGTCCTTGATTCTTGGGTCATCAATCACGCATTCCCATGCATGATGGCCCAAAGAATCAAGTGTGCAACTTTAATTTCAAATGAAATGCAAACCAAACAAATAAAGGGGCCCAATTCCTATCACTAGATCAAGGAACAACGCATGCATGTCTGTGTGCAATCCTAAGCATGTCAACTAGTATGCAACATGGGGTGCAAACAAGAATGCTAGTATGCAAACACACATACAAGGGAAGCATGCAAACCAAGCAAAGGGGTGGACTTAAACATGACTTAGGCAACTCCAAATAGGCCCAAAATTAGTAGCCAAAACCAAGGAAGTGAAGGCCAAAATGCACACACACATGCAAGCACTCATGGTCCAATACTTTAAGCATAATGGGGCAACTTTTAAACACATTTAAAAGGGCACAAATATGAACAATTAGCATGCAAGTTAAGCTCTGAAATCATGTTAGAAGAGGTGCCAAACCAACTCAAACAAGACAAACAAAAAAAGCATGCAAATGGCCCAAGTATTTGAGGCAAGCCAAGAGGCATTGAGCTACACTTGACAAGACCTAACATGGCAAGACTTAAGCAACTAAAATCAGAGTTTTAACACACAAAATCAAGCCCAAAGGACCACTTAGATGGCATCTAAATGGTTTGAATTCAAGGGCATGCACAATGGTCAAAACATAGGGCATACAACACATGCTTTTAAGGCAACAAAGAGGCAACTAAGGCAACCATATGAGCATGCCAAAGGGACTGAAATTACATGTTGGATGGTTCCAAACCACCAAAATGATGCAATCAACACATGCTACATACTCACATACTTGAGGCATACAAGCCCGACAAGCCACAAATGCAAAGGAGCTATACTAAACATGCCAAAATCGATCCAAACAACTATGGGCAGACCTAAAGCACGGCAAAATAAGCACAAAACATTCACAAGGCTAAGCCTAAAACATGCTCGAACAAAGGCTAACAACCTAAGGCATATTAAGGCAATTACAAGGCATTACATGGTAGGTATGCTAAGCATGCATGGAGTACCAAAACCAACTTAATACAAAGTTATAACATGGCAATATAAGCACAAAATACAGCCTAGACATGATCAACACACACTCTAACATAGGCTTCCTTAAGGGGCCAAAAATGGTCCCTTTCAAGGACAACAAGGAGAGGGGGTGGCCCTCTCCTTTTGGAGACTTTAAGGCACCATCTCCACCACTGAAATCCCTCAAGATTTCAGTGGTGAAGAGGCCCAAACACCAAAGTCTCAAAACTTGCACAAAATAGCACAAAAACAAGGGCCTTACAAGGCCTAAGAGGGGTCAAACTTCCCCAAAGCATAAAACACTCTTAATAAACTATCAAGAGGGCCTAAAAAAAGAACTTTTTTATGTTATACACTAAACACAAAAACAGCTCTAACATAGGTAGAAATAGGATGCAAAAATGGGGTAAAAAAAGGAAGTTTCTTACCCTTGTTGACCTTCTTCACAAAGGGGGGACCAGCTGCCTCCTTGAGCTTAAACCAGCCCCAAAACTCTGAAAATAATCCCTTAGAACCTCAATAGCCAAGGAAAGTTGTAATGGTAGGTGTTTGTATGCAATACTATGAACAAATGCACCTAGAACACTCAAGAGAGAAATAGATAGAGATAGAATGTATATGAGTTCTAACCCTAGAACCAGAGTTTCTAGCAATCTTTTCCTCTCTAAAATGTCTAACCCTAATGCCAAGAGAGGAGGGCTCCTCTTATAGGCAACCAATCTTGTAAAGCTTGTCAAGAAAGCTAACAAGAAGAGCATCCCTCCATATACGTGTATGGAGGGGAACCAAATGCCAAACAGCTGTCCTAAAATATCTAAAAATGCAGATGAACAGTAGTCGGCTAGCCAAAAATGTCATTTGGACAAAAATGACTGCCGACCGGCAACAAAGAGTCCTGGCTGGCAACATATATTGCCGGTGGCAACAAAAACCAGCCGGTGGCCTCTAGCTACTGCCGGTGGTGTGTGGGGATGCCTCAAAAGGTATTCCCTGCCCCTCCAAGGCAAAACACAAGTGTTTGGTGCAAAACCAGACACAAAACAGTCGAGTTCGGAGATCTTGAGACAAAGTGCATAGCCGAGAACTCCGGGAACTCCAAACAAACACAAACATGGATAATCACCGAGTGTCCAAACGGTGACGTCCAAGTCTTGAGGACGGTCAAAAATGGGGTGTCTACAGTTGCCTCTCTTTGACAGAACTCGGAAGTCATAACAATAACGAGAGTGAATGTCAAAGCCCAGAGACGACCCATTTTTGACAAGGCCGAAGACTTGGACAAACATGCAAGACAAACAAGGTGTGCGCCCGAAGGCAGGGTCAAAATGCAACTGAAAATGCAAGAAGCCGAGCATAACTTATGATCATGCAAAGAAAGCTGTAAAGAAGCACACATGCAACAGTTATAAGCTAGTATACACCAGACTACACTACAATGCAGAAAGGATGTAAGAGAATTATGCAATTCTCAATACGTCGTACTCGGAGGATACAATACCTGTGCGGCTCGTCCGGTTGCACCGGCCTCAAGTGAACCATACATACAATATCGTGCCTGAAAAGAAAACAAAGTTAACAGGTACAATGTCGTTAGCAACATGCATGACAATGCAATCGAAAGTGCGTGACAACGCAAGTCGTGCATAGAGAAATCATAGGATTGAACACAAGTGAGTAAAGCAATGCACGCATGCGCGCAATGTGTATATAAAGGAACTTGAACACATGTGAGTAAAGCAATGCACGCATGCATGCAATGTGTATAAAAAGGAACTTGAAGACATATTAGTAAAGCAATGCACACGTGCACGCAGTGTGTATAAAAAGGAACTTGAACACATATTAGTAAAGCAATGCACACGTGCACGCAATGTGTATAAAAAGGAACTTGAACACATATCAGTAAAGCAATGCACACGTGCACGCAACATGTATAAAAAGGAACTTGAACACATATCAGTAAAGCAATGCACACGTGCACGCAATGTGTATAAAAAGGAACTTGAACAAATATCAGTATAGCAATGCACACGTGCACGTAATGTGTATAAAAAGGAACTTGAACACATATCAGTAAAGCAATGCACACGTGCACGCAATGTGTATAAAAAGGAACTTGAACACATATCAGTAAAGCAATGCACACGTGCATGCAATGTGTATAAAAAGGAACTTGAAGATGATGCAAATGAGGAACGCATGCTAATGCAAATGACGACACGCATGCCAATGAAAATGTGACACGCATGCCGATGAAAATGAGGCACACATGCCAATGGAAATGAGGCACACGTGCCAATGAAGATGGGGCACACATGCTTATGAAAACGAGGGGGCACACGTGCTGATGCAAATGAGGAGGCACACGTGCCGATGCAAATGAGGAGGCACACATGCCGATGCAAATGAGGCACACATGCCTATGAAAACGAGGCACACGTGCCAATGAAAAATGAGGAGGCACACGTGCCGATGCAAATGAGGCACACATGCCGATATAGATGAGGCACACATGCCGATGCAAATGGGGCACACATGCCGATGGGAATGGGACACACATGCCGATGTAAATGAGGAGGCACACGTACAGATGCAAATGAGGCACACATGCCTATGAAAACGAGGCACACGTGCCAATGAAAAATGAGGAGGCACACGTGCCGATACAAATGGGGAGGCACACGTGCCGATGCAAATGAGGCACACATGCCGATGAAGATGAGGCACACATGCCGATGCAAATGGGGCACACGTGCCGATGGGAATGGGACACACGTGCCAATGTAAATGAGGCACACGTGCCGATGCGAATGAGGCACACATGCCGATGCAAATGGGGCACACGTGCCAATGCGAATGAGGCACACATGCCGATGCAAATGGGGCACACATGCCGATGCAAATGAGGCACACATGCCAGTGAAGATGAGGCACACGTGCCGATGCAAATGAGGCACACATGTCGATGAAGATGAGGCACACATGCCGATGCAAATGGGGCACACGTGCCGATGGGAATGGGGCACACGTGCCAATGTAAATGGGGAGGCACACGTGCCGATGCAAATGAGGCACACATGCCTATGAAAACGAGGCACACGTGCCAATGAAAAATGAGGAGGCACACGTGCCGATGCAAATGGGGAGGCACACGTGCCGATGCAAATGAGGCACACCTGCCGATGAAGATGAGGCACACATGCCGATGCAAATGGGGCACACGTGCCGATGGGAATGGGGCACACGTGTCGATGGGAATGAGGCACACGTGCCGATGGGAATGAGTCACACGTGCCGATGCGAATGAGGCACACATGCCGATGCAAATGGGGCACACGTGCCGATGCGAATGAGGCACACGTGCCAATGCGAATGAGGCACATGTGCCAATGCGAATGAGGCAGGATGCAAGTGTGACATGGATGCCAAAAGGAATGGAAAATGATGCAAATGATGCAAATGGAACAAATGAGACACGCATGCCTCATAAGAATGCAAAATGATGTAAGTGTGACACACATGCCACACGGAATGTAAAAAGATGTCAATGAGCTACGCGTGCCTCAAAGGATGCAAAATGCTGCCAATGAGGTACGCGTGCCTCGAGGAGATGTAAAATGATGCAAGTGAGGTACGCGTGCCTCACGGAGATGCCAAAATGATGCAAGTGAGGTACGCATGCCTCACGGAGATGTAAAGTGATGCAAGTGAGGTACGCGTGCCTCACGGAGATGTAAAATGATGCAAGTGAGGTACGCGTGCCTCACGGAGATGTAAAACAATGCAAGTGTGACACGCATGCCACACGAAATATAAAACAATGCAAGTGTGACACGCATGCCACACGAAATATAAAACAATGCAAGTGTGACACGCATGCCACACGAAATATAAAACAATGCAAGTGTGACACGCATGCCACACGAAATACAGAACAATGCAAATGAACTCGTGTGCGCGACAACGCACGTTTTTTTTTTCTTTCTTTGAAATGCATGATAATGCAAAACAAGGAGATGCACGACAACACGAATGATGTGCGAGGCAACGATAACACGAATAATGTGCGAGGCGATGTATGTATTGAGGTGCATGACAATGCATGACAACGCTTGTAATAAAATGCATGACAATGGATGAGGGATGTGCATGACGGCGCGACGCAACACACCGTACAATATGATAAATGCATGCAATGCACGCGGGGCAACTTTTGAATCTTGTAAAAGGCAAAAGGATACAAAAGGATACAACATTGCATGAATTTGAGTGCCACGCACAGAAGACACGGTCCGAGGTCAAAACGGAGGCCGGTTGAGCGTCGGAGATACACTTTCTTGCACTTTCTTGGGCTATGAAGACCAGAAACCACTCATATGGCCTAAACAAGGCTGTGGGAACATCACCGGCTGGGCTAGGAGGCCACCGGCTGTCCACCGGCTAAAAAAGAATTCCATCGGCACAATATTCTGTCGGCCGGCACAAAATGTTGCCGACCGGCAAAAAGTTGCTGAGTCGGGGCAGATTCGACTTTTCACCTTGGGTCTTTTAAAATAGGGTTTCTAAACCCTATTCTTCACTTCTCCTCCGCCGAAAAACCACACCCTCTCTCTCTAGGGCCTTTTTCTCTCCTCATTTCCTCATTTCTTTGCGTTCTCGCGCCTTTTCGTCGTTCGATTCGCGAAGTTCATCGCGTTTCGAACATTTTCGACCGATTGGAATTTCATTTCGGCACATCCTTTGCCATTTTCACCTTTTTGGGACTTGTTCCCTTCGATTTCCTCTTCATTTCCATGCCTTTTCACATCCCGACCATTCAGGCCATTTTCCACCCTCCCGGGGGTTGACTTTTCAGTTGGCTCTTCGTATTCCGACCCGATTTTCATTCCTCGACTATTTTCTCATCATTCTCGATATGGTCGACGACATTCCACGCGGTGGGACTCCCTCGGATCACGAGATGGATCCCGAGGTCGAGCTCCTCCCGTTGAGCGAGTGCCCGTTCGACCCGGTGACCTATCGGCCGGCGATTCATGTTCTACCACCCGACGGACTCCGCCAGTTCAGGAGTTTTGACATGGCGTTGGACCCCGAGCTGCTGCTACGCGAGCCTGTCTCCCACCTATCCTCCGGCGTTTCCAAGGTAACTTTCTTTCTCTGCTTTACTTTCTGCGATGTAGAATGTTTAACTGCCAACTATCATAGCTGGCTGCATTCTTTAATTGCTTAGTTCCGATACACTGATATACTGTATATTGTAGTTGATTACAAACGCGTTTGCAACTGATTATCTGTTTAAGACTCACACGTGCACACACACTGCACTAGCCTTGAGCCACTCAAACCACGGCACACACCGTATTTCACTGCAAACACCAACACCCGGTAACTATTTGAATCTGAAAAACTTGCACGCATGCCACATTTGCACTGGACCACTCAAACACACTGACGCATCACACGTTGTAGTTCACTGTAAGCACACTGGCACCCGGTATCTATTTGAATCTGAAAAATTTGCACGCATGCCAAATTTGCACTGAACCACTCAAACACGTTGACATCACACGTTGTAGTTCACTATAAGCACACCGGCACCCGGTATCTGTTTGAATCTGATAAACTTGCACGCATGCCACATTTGCACTGAACCACTCAAACACGTTGACGCATCAAACGTTGTAGTTCACTATAAGCACACCGGCACCCGGTATCTGTTTGAATCTGATAAACTTGCACGCATGCCACATTTGCACTGATTTTGACTGTTTCTTCAAAACTGTACATTTTATATTGCTTCGTAATTACTTGTTTGA
The DNA here is from genome assembly GCA_025200525.1 of Camellia lanceoleosa. Classification (NCBI taxonomy): domain Eukaryota; kingdom Viridiplantae; phylum Streptophyta; class Magnoliopsida; order Ericales; family Theaceae; genus Camellia; species Camellia lanceoleosa. The sequence continues at coordinate 50,107,629 of CM045759.1, forward strand.
AAACAGGGAGATTCCCATACCATCCGCGGGTATGGGAACACTGTCGCTCGCGAGTGGTACGCCAAGCTACCCGACGCAGTTTGCCGTATTGTGGACCAGGCTGGCTTTGGCGCCTTTTGCAGGGGACTCTCCAGGCTCACGACATGCAGACCTCTCCTCGCCGCTCTGGTGGAGAGGTGGTGGGACACCACCGATTCGTTTCACTTGTCTGCGACCGGGGACATGACGATGACCCCTTATGACTTCTCGATGCTCACCGGCATCGGAGTAGGGGGTGATCCGATCCCCTTTGACATTGATATAGATGAGTGGACCGCGGCTCAGGTTTACTTGCTTGGCGCGGCACCGCCTCTCGCGCGTCCCGGCTTCGTTCGGTACTCCTGGTTCGAGGTGCAGTTCTGGGTCCAGCCCCTCCTTGTTGATGCAGCTCCGATGACCCCAGAGGCCGTAGAGAGATATGCACGCGGCTTCCTCATGTTCCTATTTGGGACGACCATCTTCGCTGACCGGGCGAACACCGTGCCTCTCTGCCTTCTCAGCGCACTGGTGGATGTTAGAGACATTTTGCATTATGACTGGGGTGGCGCCGCTCTGGCCACCCTTTATGGATATATGAGCTCAGCCTCCCGCGATGGGCGCTGTTTCGGGGTTACCGCGTGCTTGGGAGGTACATTTTTTTCGCTTTCATTTCAGCTTCTATATTTTTCAGATTTTGCACACTGCACAATAATCTGCTTCGCTCTACACTTGCCAGTATATTGTACACACATACCTCGCTTTACATCGACCACATACATCGCCACATCGTACACTCGCACAATACACAGCACAACACTACTCTGCTATTTCCTTCTATTCTCAGTATCGCTTATCCGATAAATGCACCGGTATTTATCTTCCAGCCAGGGTTTACGCCTACTTTCCTAGGCTCGCCTCGTACTCGATGCAGAGACCCTCTCGTCGCCCCATTTTCGCCGCTTGACGGAGATGCACCCGGAGGCCGGGAGACATTCAAATTTCTTCCACCGCTACTTTGACACCATCACCCCGCCGAGGTATGTTTTACTTGCGCTCATTTAGGTTTCGCCTTTCCACTACATATTTCAATAATGGAGGTAACAAAGCAGATTTCATTTTCAGATCACCTGGCAGCCGTGGGCTCCACCGCCAATGATGATGAGGATCGGTTTGCTGCCGGCGAGACCTCACGTTCTTCGATTTCGCCGAGGGCCCGGCCTGGTTTGCTTGTACTGGCGGCGCTTCTTGCGCTGCACTTAGGCTTACCTAAGCAGATAGTCCCGGTGCACCCTCCTAAGCACGTGCGGGATACTGAGAGGTTCACTGCTGAGCTGATGGCGGACTACACCATTGGTTGGGAGGCAGACGACTTCAGAGGCGAGGGCGATTACTCGGAGTACGTCTGAACCTTCATCATGCGACCTCTGAGCGGCGGCCACCGAGCAGAGAGAGAGAGACCTGCGGCGCCAGCGGCTGGGACGGGAGCAGCGGCTGGAGGGGGAGCGCCGAGGAGGGCTCGAGTCCGTGGCAGGGGTGGAGTTCAGCGGGGGCGGGGGTCCGGTTGGCCTGTTCTGCCCGCTTCATTGACTTTCCGAGGGCAGGATGGGGTGACCTACCAGATCCCCTTTGCTCCTCCACCGGCTGACCATGAGCTGGTTGGTGTCCCCGACTTGCCTCCGGTATGTATTACTGCATTTTTGTACAATCATTTCATTTCAGTTTATTTGATATTCCACAGAATATTGATGCATCTGATACTTTCGCAGGCGTCTTCTGGGTACACCCGGCAGTCATTGAAGTTGAATGCCTCCATGATGGGGATGCTACAGCGGACATTCGACCTCCTAGCCCTCTACAGCATTCCGGTATGTTCTTCCTGACCACAGGCTCAAACCATATACAAACTGCTTTACATAATCTGACGCATAACACAACATCTGATAAAACGGCTCACGGCATCTGATACACAGACACTCACACAGATTCTCGATCGATTCACTTGCTCACAAGATATGCATGCATCAGATTCATACATCGTATTCTCAGATCGATTCATCGCCACGGCACTCACATTTGTACTCATACCGTGATTCTCGTGATCGATTCACTGCCACAAGATACACACACTGTACTCATACACTGTATTTTGTACTGATTCACTGCTTATAGTATTCTGATGTATTTTCCTTTCTTGCTTTTTCAGCCTCCCTTCCCGATTCCTCCAGTAGGTGGCGCTCCGACTGGACCTCCCATTTCTACCTGGGATGGCAGAGTATATCCCCGCACCAGAGGAGGGCGTACTCATGTCGGGAGCAGCTCGCGGGCTCCAGTTCCGGATGATGAGTCTGAGGCAGAGACAGAGGCGGAGGAGACCGGTGATGGCTCGGACTCGAGCTTAGGCGGCGATGCCCCTGGTGGTGCCCCTGTTGATGACGCTCCTGGACCTTCGTCCAGGAAGAGGACCAGGACAAATTGACGGCCCCTGAGCCATTTTTGACATTTGATACAGATTTTGCTGTTTTCTTTTTCTTTTCCTTTTTTGCCTTTTCCCATTTTGTTAGTAGTTAGGGTACTTTGTACTGCCTCAGGCAGATTTTGTTTCCCAAAACTTATGTACTTGAAAAGATGATATGAAATGAAACAAACTTTTTGTCTGAAAAAAGTGTTTACATTTGTGTATATTTCATACCTTGCACTGTATTGCATCATATTACACCTCAAATGTAAATGATATTGATCTGTTGTCTGAAAAGTGAATACTTGTAATTTGAGCACTTGCACTATGGTAATCGGATAACCAACCAACTAACAGCAAAGAACTCATACAAACCACTACTCAAACTACAAAATACAGCCCATACTCTCATCGATTGATCTCAAGATACAATTATAACACAAAGATTCGGTTCATTCTGCACACAGCAAACCCCGAACAAACTGCCCCAATCTGACAAGACTAACCACAAAAACTGACACGGTTGCAGTTGAAACACAGTCGGATGTCCCAAATTTTCTTTTCTTCTCTTGCTTCGTATTAATGTAGAGAATAACACAGCATTCTGAGCACAAACGATTTTTTGTTTGAAATAAAGAGGGGTTTTCAACCGGGGTGTCGAGCCTACCACAGCGAGACAGACTCAAACAAATAAACAAAAGGCACACGACCTAACCATAACGAGACACACTCAGAAAAGACTCAAAGCTGAAATCGAGACCGACAAATCAAAAGACACGACACACGGACATGTTTACAAAAAGACCTCAAATCTCGAGGAGCCAATTCCTCCGGGTATTATTCCCACCCTTTCTGATTTGTGATACTCACGTCACTCGGCCCTCAGGCTTGGTTTTTCTCTTAGAGCCCTTTTCTTACTTTTCTCTCAACTTACTCCTCTCTATTCTTTATTCTCTCATTTTTCATCCCTCCCCAGAGTGGTTTATAGGTAAACGAGAGGTTGTGGGTTCACGCCCAACACTGTTAGCTCACGGCTATTTTTCCTAGTGGATAGAGTGCCTTTCCAGCGAGTATGTTGACCGGGGGGGGGGGGAGACAGAAGGCCTGACTCAATTGTGCCCCTAGTTCGTTACTTTGACCATTTTTTGTTTTCTAAAACAGTTTTGATCAAAATGAGAGTTGGATTAACACACTTATTCGACTTTTTGATTTGAAGATCATGCAAATCAGGCTGTGAGCACTGAAAATTCTCTTTTTCGGGTCCAAACATGGTCCAATTTTGGAAAATGAAATAGTTTTCGAGAAAATAAGTCAACCTCAGTGAAAATTTTCAAAAACTATTTTTGCAAACAATCAACGCTCAACGAGCGCGGAACTTACCCTCGAGATGCACAACCTCGGATCGGGGATGATGGCAAATTGCCCCTGGCTTAAAAGGGGAATAAGGCAACGGAAAGTTGCCCCTGGTTTGGATGGCATCTGAGGGCAACTTACCGCAATGCATGGCAACGGAAAGTTGCCCCTTGTTTGGATGATGCCGCGGCACATTGTAAGCCAGTCCTTGTTGACGACGATCGGACCCTCGGATGCGGAGGAGACGAAGACGGCTTGAATCAATATATGGACACAGTCACCTGGAAGGTGTTGGTGGTTTGGACTTCAAGAGGAAGTTAATCACGTAGTTCCAGGTTGCTGCAATCGAGACATCAAATTCAGATGAGGCACAAGTGATCAAAACCATGACATGGACTGAGACGCTATGGAAGCGTTGGGGCTGGACTTCAAGATGAAGTTGCCTACGTATCCCAAACATGGGAATCAAGCCTTACGTAGTTCCGGTTAAGGTACACTCGGGTATTTTAACCTTCACTGTTTAGGCTCTAACTTTTGCCAAGGTGCTCAGTGCGGGTTTTCGACCTTGCGAGCTATGTTTTTCTTCTTCTTTCTCTTTATTCTTTTCTTTTGCATTTTCATTTTTTTTATTTCTTTTGCTATTATTTTTTGTATTTTTCTTTTCTTCTTCACTTCTTTTTTTTTGTATTTTTCTTTTTATTTCTTTTTTCTTTGCTCTAACTTTTGCCTGGGCCACCCTTCTGGGTTTTCGGCCCAGTGAGCCTCTCAAAGGGTAAAAGTGTAGCAAGCCCATGCCAAATTAATGGTTTTGAGATTGAGGCCTTTCTGTATCCAGGAGAATGACTGTTGTGTTGATTTGCAGGAAAAGTCCATCACGGTTGCTTCTCGAGCTTTGCTTGGTGGGATATGATCTTCTTGATTTGACTTTGACGCCTCTTGCTCGAGGGCTGTCTCGAAATGGGCCACACGGGCGTTTCATGGCACTGAATGTTTTGAACGGACTCCAGGTTTGAATAGATAATCTTGAGGTTGAGAGCGATCCTGTGCTGCACAATCTCAAGAGCGATTCCACACAAGTCTTCACAAGACCGTGCAAGGCATTTTGTTTTTGAAAGTTTTTAGGAAAGCGACAAATCATTCGTGCTGAAGATAGTGTGGAACCAGTCTGGATCGGACCAGGATCCTTCTCAGTACTCATGCCGACAAGCATGATTTCATTCATTAAATGCTTAGCAGGCCTCTCTTTCTCTCAAAATGATCAAAATTTTATAAAACCCGAGGAATTACATCCTCTTCGTTTTCATCACCGCAATGTTCGAAAAGGGGTTTTATGAAAAGCTTAGGTCATTACAACGATGTTTAAGGCACAAGAGAGTAGGTGGTATGTACTGTCGTTCCATTCACATCCTCTGCATAACTAGCTTAAACAGCAACAAGTACGGAACGTGATAACCACAGCTGTTTCATTCAGATTCTCTGATTGCGACTGGCTCCTCAACTGAGACAGATTCAAAAAGAAAAACAAAAGGATCATTGCAAAACAGCGTTCGAGGTGACAACCCCGGAATCACCTGGTATACTATACAAGAGGGACTGACTCATTACAACAAGACAGACCCTGTAAGCAAAAGACTGACTTAAAACAGAGAGATAGACTCAAGACAAAACAAAAGACTAACCCGACACCCAAGTCAGAATTTACAAAATTAACATTAACAGATGCCCAAAAATGCGTGCCAAACGCCACATCCAAAAATGCACCAGGCACTGCCCACAGGCGGTTGACCTTCTGATTACATACTCGCAGTATCTGTGTCTTCAAAATCCAACAACTAGGTGGTGACGAACTTTGCTGAGGTGGGGGGGAGGATAATCTCGTTGTCAATCAAATCTTGCACCTCATGACGGAGGCGGAAACAATTGTCGGTAGCATGGCCTGTCTGCTGGTGGTACGACAAGATCGAAAGCAGGGTCATGAGTATCAGGGAGATTCTTCGGGTGAGGCCGAGGCTCCAGGGGTTTAAGGTGTCCCCTCTCGGCAAGGATTTGAAGTGCCTTGGACAATGGCATGTAGAGAGCATGGAAGACCCTGCGCCCTCGGGGCAGGTATTTTGGAGCCTGAGCACTCTTGCTAGATGCACTAGCGAACGGATCGGCGGGTGCGGCCTTGGATTTCTGATCCTTTCCGGATGCAAGGTTGGGAGTGGGAAGAACCGTTTTGGCATGACGGGGCCTATCCCGATTCTCTGATTGACTGGAATTGCCCTCAGGCGGAGCGGGGAAGGCATCCTCCACAGCTTTTGTCACAACTGCAGATATCTGTTGCTTGTTCATTCCCCCGGCTTTCAAAGCCTCTATTACCCACAGCAGTTGTTCGATAGGGTCGGCATCTGCCTTTATCTTGCCTTTGTCTATGGCCTCAGCCTGATCTAGAGTTTGGTTTGATGCGTCGTTGCCATAGCTGGAGGCCATCTCCGGTTGGCTGAGTTCAATTACAATTCGTCCCAATAGCGGGGGCTCCTGGGGTATAAAGCCTCCCAAGATATGGTGCGGCGGTGGCGCAGACATCCCATAGGCAAGATCCGCCACAGATCTTTGAAGATCACCTATCATTCCCATTAGTTCAAATGTAGTAGGCTCGCGAGCCTAATATAGTTGAGGGGTCCAAATTGGGTGCGCAGCAGGCGACCTGGGTGGATGCAGCATGTCAACAGTAGTCTTACTGTGTAGGGTGATTCCTTGATCGAATGCGGCCGTCATGACCACGATCTCTTCTGAATTCTGCATCATGCTCACCCCCGCCAAGAAGGAGAAGACACTAGCTGCTCGATCGACCTCTGAATCTCTCGAATCAAACGGAAAACAAGCGATTTCATTTCAAACAGATCAAACACGGTGTAGCCGACAATCAGACTTACTATCGATCATCGTTTCGTAATCACTTTGTTCAAAATCAATCGATACACCCGCAGACACAACTGATTCTCAACAACACTGATACTAGTGCCCTCGGGCCTGACGCTCAAACTTTGCAAACTGATATATGCGTTCCCTGCAGAGATACACTCTAAAAGCACATAACAGGTAAAAGAGAGTCAATACACCCCTATGTTGGGGGTAGGGTTTCCCTGCCCTATTCTGTCAGGAGCTAGGGTTTCGCTACGCACGCAGCGGCTTCAAACAACCTATATCGGGTAAGCAACCTGTCCTAGTTTGGGATGGTCACTATGGATCCGAATATACACTAGGTCGAATGGTCAAAAAGGGTGCCCCGGTAGAACCGGGGTTTGTGTTCCCATACTGGCAGAGCCCGCAATCGGTCAGCCTTATGGTCATGCCTTGACAAGACAAGCCTCCAGCAAACCACTCAGGAATAGCAGATGGCCAACACGGTGTCCTAGCGCACCAATGCACATGCAATGCAAAGAGACACAAATGAAATCAAAACAGGATATCACGAGTTCGAGTCAAGCTCTCTAAAATCCCAATGATGCGCCGAAGCGCGTCGTCCCGAACGCATCCCGGGCGACGAGTGCGAGTCCCCCCCGTTCTGGTTCGATATCGGGTCTACTACAGTTCAAGGACTCAAATGTCACGGTTCTTAATCTTGAACCAAAGAGTCCAACTCAGGCAAATCGTTTTGAGAAAAAATAGGTTTTGAAAATAAGTGCCAAACATGGACTGCTTTGCCAGATACAGAGCCGCCACCTAAATATTTTTGAAATGAGAAATTTAGGAAACCCTGACTCGGTGCCGAAGGCCACGTGTCCGTCATCACCAAAGTTGTCTTGGCTCGGGAGTTTGGGTACGATCGGGGAAGGTCAGCTATGAGCACCCCCTTTCGCCCGGTCCGAAGACCGGCCTCTACTAACCGTGATATCCGATTTTGAAAACGTTACATGTTCTTATTCCGGTTATTAGCCTAGAATTACTATGTTATGCGCACAGTAAACAAGTATAGACTAGATTACCTAATTTGGAAACAAGCATTGCATATCCGTTCATTTTGAAAGCGTTTCGGAATTTGCTACTCGCAAGTAGGCTAAAACACGGATTTCAACGAGTTTTTCCAACTCAAGCAATCCAACCTCCACCCACAGGCATTCAAATAGTTTATCTCATATAAGGATTTAGCCACATGGTAAGCCTACTATCATGTTAACATTCACACGCATGCGAGATACTAAAGCATAAATACTTACATTGTACTCCGTGCCAAAACAATAAACTAGTTAGCAAACATGCATGCCCTAGTTCATGTTAGAATGACTAATGCATCGCATACAGAATGTGATTAGGATAGACTCGGCTAACCCTAAAATGGCATGTGAAATGCAATCATTCGGTGCACATATTCAAGTTAGATTTAAATATACGATGCGGTTTGTATGATGTACCGAGCCCGGTGCATGTCAACAAATGCATGGATGCACGCATGCATAGCATAAGGTATGCTAAAATAAACGTGCCCTAATCTACCATCGTAAGCAGGTAAATAAAAGGGAAGAAAGAAGTGGGGGTTGGAAGACATACACACCACTCACACACGCTTATTACAAATTTGCCCTCACCCGGAGGGACCAAAATAATAATACAAATTAACTAACTACGCAAGCTAATTAAATATTACAAATTGCCTAATTAATTAACAAATTAACCACGCTAAGAAAAACAGTAAACTACCTCGGGGCGAGGGCTCAATGCATGCGCGCTCGGATTCCGCTCGGAATTGCACTACCATGCCTAGCCTGCCTCTGTTTTCCCTGCTTTGCTCCTCTGAAAACTGCCAAAGTCTCAGGAATGCCTCTCAGGACACTGGGGGATACCACTGGCTGGAGGAAATGACCACCGGCACTAGGATGTGGCCATCGGCACAAAATAGATTCACCGGCCATCGATTGACTGCCGGTCGGCACTAAATACTGCCGGCCGGCAATAAGTTCCTGCAGAACCTGCAACTCACAGCAACAGAGGGCAAAACTTGCATGGCAATGCAATTCAAGCTATTTATGCACCAAACAAGTCCCTTATCATGTTTATGATTCAAGGGGACGTGGTCCTTGATTCTTGGGCCATCAATCACGCATTCCCATGCTTGATGGCCCAAAGAATCAAGTGTGCAACTTTAATTTCAAATGAAATGCAAACCAAACAAATAAAGGGACCCAATTCCTATCACTAGATCAAGGAACAAGGCATGCATGTCTATGTGTACAATCCTAAGCATGTCAACTAGTATGCAACATGGGGTGCAAACAAGAATGCTAGTATGCAAACACACATACAAGGCAAGCATGCAAACCAAGCAAAGGGGTGGACTTAAACATGACTTAGGCAACTCCAAATAGGCCCAAAATCAGTAGCCAAAACCAAGGAAGTGAAGGCCAAAATGCACACACACATGCAAGCACTCATGGTCCAATACTTTAAGCATAATGGGGCAACTTTTAAACACATTTAAAAGGGCACAAATATGAACAATTAGCATGCCAGTTAAGCTCTGAAATCATGTTAGAAGAGGTGCCAAACCAACTCAAACAAGACAAACAAAAAAAGCATGCAAATGGCCCAAGTATTTGAGGCAAGCCAAGAGGCATTGAGCTACACTTGACAAGACCTAACATGGCAAGACTTAAGCAACTAAAATCAGAGTTTTAACACACAAAATCAAGCCCGAAGGACCACTTAGATGGCATCTAAATGGTTTGAATTCAAGGGCATGCACAATGGTCAAAACATAGGGCATACAACACATGCTTTTAAGGCAACAAAGAGGCAACTAAGGCAAGCATATGAGCATGCCAAAGGGACTGAAATTACATGTTGGATGGTTCCAAACCACCAAAATGATGCAATCAACACATGCTACATACTCACATACTTGAGGCATACAAGCCCGACAAGCCACAAATGCAAAGGAGCTATACTAAACATGCCAAAATCGATCCAAACAACTATGGATAGACCTAAAGCATGGCGAAATAAGCACAAAACATTCACAAGGCTAAGCCTAAAACATGCTCGAACAAAGGCTAACAACCTAAGGTATATTAAGGCAATTACAAGGCATTACATGGTAGGTATGCTAAGCATGCATGGAGTACCAAAACCAACTTAATACAAAGTTATAACATGGCAATATAAGCATAAAATACAGCCTAGACATGATCAACACACACTCTAACATAGGCTTCCTTAAGGGGCCAAAAATGGTCCCTTTCAAGGACAACAAGGAGAGGGGGTGGCCCTCCCCTTTTGGAGACTTCAAGGCACCATCTCCACCACTGAAATCCCTCAAGATTTCAGTGGTGAAGAGGCCCAAACACCAAAGTCTCGAAACTTGTACAAAATAGCACAAAACAAGGGCCTTACAAGGCCTAAGAGGGGTCAAACTTCCCCAAAGCATAAAACACTCTTAATAAACTATCAAGAGGGCCTAAAAATAGAACTTTTTTATGTTATACACTAAACACAAAAACAGCTCTAAGATAGGTAGAAATAGGATGCAAAAATGGGATAAAAAGGGGAAGTTTCTTACCCTTGTTGACCTTCTTCACAAAGGGAGGACCAGCTGCCTCCTTGAGCTTAAACCAGCCCCAAAACTCTGAAAATAATCCCTTAGAACCTCAATAGCCAAGGAAAGGTGTAATGGTAGGTGTTTGTATGCAATACTATGAACAAATGCACCTAGAACACTCAAGAGAGAAATAGATAGAGATAGAATGTATATGAGTTCTAACCCTAGAACCAGAGCTTCTAGCAATCTTTTCCTCTCTAAAATGTCTAACCCTAATGGCAAGAGAGAAGGGCTCCTCTTATAGGCAACCAATCTTGTAAAGCTTGTCAAGAAAGCTAACAAGAAGAGCATCCCTCCATACACGTGTATGGAGGGGAACCAAATGCCAAACAGCTGTCCTAAAATATCTGAAAAAGCAGATGAACAGTAGTCGGCTAGCCAAAAATGTCATTTTGACAAATATGACTGCCGACCGGCAACAAAGAGTGCCGGCTGGCAACATATATTGCCAGTGGCAACAAAAACCAGACGGTGGCCTCTAGCTACTGCCGGTGGTGTGTGGGGATGCCTCAAAAAGTATTCCCTGCCCCTCCAAGGCAAAACACAAGTGTTTGGTGCAAAACCAGACACAAAACAGTCGAGTTCGGAGATCCTGAGACAAAGCGCATAGCCGAGAACTCCGGGAACTCCAAACAAACACAAACATGGATAATCACCGAGTGTCCAAACGGTGACGTCCAAGTCTTGAGGACGGTAAAAAATGGGGTGTCTACAGTTGCCCCTCTTTGACAGAACTCGGAAGTCATAACAATGACGAGAGTGAATGTCAAAGCCCAGAGGCGACCCATTTTTGACAAGGCCGAAGACTTGGACAAACATGTAAGACAAACAAGGTATGCGCCCGAAGGCAGGGGCAAAATGCAACTGAAAATGCAAGAAGCCGAGCATAACTTATGATCATGCAAAGAAAGCTGTAACGAAGCACACATGCAACAGTTATAAGCTAGTATACACCAGACTACACTACAATGCAGAAAGGATGTAAGAGAATTATGCAATTCTCAATACGTCTCACTCGGAGGATACAATACAAGTGCGGCTCGTCCGGTTGCACTCTCAAGTGGGCTTAAAACTCGCAATCAATAAATTGTCCCAATTCAAGTAACCCAACCTTCACCCACAGGCATTCAGGCAGTTATATCACATAAGCAAATAGCCTCATGGCAAGCATGCTATCATGGCAACACTCACACTCATGCAAGATGCTAAAGCATAAACACTTACAGTGTATTCCGAGCCAAAAAAGAAGCTAGTTAGTAATCAATGCATGATCCTAGCTATGTCAAGAACGCCTAATGCAACACATGCAAAATGCAACTAAGATAGGCTTGGCTATTCTAAAATGTCATGTGAAATGCAACTTGATACATGTATTCAAACAGGAATTGAAATACAATACAGTTAGTATGATGCGCCGAGCCTGGTGCATGCAAGACAGATGAATGAATGCGAATATGCGAGCATAAGGATGCTAATTGAAACATGCCCTAAAACTAACAATCGTAAGCTAGTAAATAAAAGGGTGAAAGAAATGGGGGTTGGAAGACATGCATCACACACACGCACACTTATTTACAACAGTGCCCTCTCGACGGAGGGTCTGAATGAATAATACAGAACCAACTAGCTAATCTAAGCTAATCTAATTAAACTGGTTATTACACAACAGAATGAAAAACAAGCTACAGCTAATTATTACACAACTCTAATTAATCAACAAATTAACTAAGTAAGCAATTTAAATAAGCATGTAAACTAAATGAAATAGGCTGCCCCAGCTCTGCTTCGGATGACGAAGGATGCATGCATGCTCGAGCCATCTTCTTCGGAAATCCCTCGCGACGCCCTGATTTGTCTCTGTTTACAATTGATCTCAGAAACTTGCGCCAAGCTCCAGAGAGATGAAACTCCACCTTGGGAATCTGTAGGGATGCTGACGACCAGATATTGGCCTTGGAGACCACCTGCCGACCACTTTTTGTGGTGAAAACCAGAAAAAGTGGTTGGCCAGCCACTTTATTTGGTCGGCCGACCAGTTTTTGCTACTGGTTTCTGGTTTTCTGCAACAGAGGGCAAGAAAGGGGCATGGCAAAGTATTTGCAACACATGTATGCGCGACCACCCTCCCTATCATTACATAAGCTCAAGGGAGTGTAGGCCTCGACCCTCTGGCCATCAATTACGCATCTCGATGCATGATGGCCGAGGGGCCGAATTGCACAACTCAATACGGAATGAATGCACATAAGAACATGTAAAGCCTAAAACTCCATCATGTATAATCAAGAGTGTTGGTGACCGGGAATCGAGGTACGTTTCATCACTTCGAGTATGAAATGTCTCTCGTTTCCCGTGTTTGGACTAATGTCTATTCCAAACTCAATGCAACAAACATGTCATGCACAATGCGACTTCAAATATGCAACCTAATGCAATACAACTCAGACATGCAAACATGCAAGGGATGGACATGCAAACATGCGACTAGCATACACAATGCTATGAACTATAGGACATACACAACGCTCATGACACTAACATACGCAATGCACGTGGTAACCAACATACATAATGTGATGAAAATTGCATGCACAAGTGCAATGATCAATCATGTAACAACATGGCATGCTCAATGCTACGAACCACATGGCATACCCAATGCAATGTCACATGATTAACTTAACAAAGCTAATGACATGCAAATTATGCTAATGCATGCATACTCAATGCAAGACAACATAAGCATGCAACAATATGAACAACAACTAGCATACACAATGCGAATGGACATGACATACACAACGCAATGAACCATATGGAATACACAATGCTCGATGGACTTAAACCAAAGTGGACTGACCTCAGTCATGCCCAAATCAGTGGCCATAACACCAAGACTAAGGCACCAAAAGGCAAGACACACATGCACACATATTGGTCCACAAGCTAGGCAACAAGAACACAACCCTTAGAGGCACTCAAGGGGTGACAAAAGTGGGAGCATGGCAAGTCTATATGCTCTGAAATTACATGCAAAGTGAACCCATATCATGCAAATAGCTCAAATAAAGCATGCCAAGAGACTTGAAATACAAAGCTAGTCAAGGTCTTTACACTACAACCATACCAAGCAATGCTCAAATGACCTAAAGCACTCAAAATAGACCTAATGCAGGTCAAAATAGTGGCTGAAATGGACTGAAATGATAGCATGCTAAGCAAGAAAAAGCATGCCCAAATGATGGCTCGCAAGTAAGGCACAAAGCTCAACTCTCAAATACAATTAAAGAGTGATAAACATGAGAGTATGGCAAAGATATAAGCTCTGAAATTCCATGCCAAATGATGCCAAGGTATGCAAACATCACAAATATAGCATGCTAGGGACCTTAAAACTCAAGACTAGCCAAAGCATTTGTACTGTAACTATACAAAACATGAGTGATATGACCATGGCAGCCCAAAACAGTCCTAGAACAGCCCAAAATATGAATAAAATCATGTTGGAGCATAGCCAAAATATGCTAGAATGATGAGCCAAAACAACATGCTTACAAAGCTAGTAAGCAAGATTTATACTACAAGCACATGAAGCATGCAAGAGGCTATCAAACCAACTTTAGACAGAGTTACGACATGCTAAATAATGACCAAAAACCTGCTGAAATGGAGCCCATACATGCTAGAAAGACATGCTACTTTGATGAGCCACAAATGGGATTGCACTACACATACAAGAAGCATGCAAAAGGTGACCAAACTAGCCATGGACAGAGTCAAGGCAGGTTCTAGAAGTCACAAAAAAAGTACCTGAACCAAGCCTCAAAATTGTAGAAACACATGCTCCTTTGATAGGCCAATAATGCAAGCAAACAAAACAAGAAGAGAGGGGATCACCCCTCTCTGATTTAGGACCTGAAAACCACATGCCAACCACTGAAAATCCACTAGATTTTAGTGGTTAAGAGGCCAAGCAAGGACTAGCTAGAAGGCCTCAAGGCATGGCACAAAACTAAGGCTAAATAAAGCATGCAAGAGGGTAGAAGACCCTCAATACCCAAGAGGCCTTAAACAAACATCACAAGGACTGAAAAACAAAACTTTTTCTAGTAGAAAGTTAAGCTCAAATCATCATGCAAATATGGCTAGGAGAGTAACCAAAATCAAAGCTTAAAGAGGAGAAAAGGGGTTACCCTTGAAGCACTGCAACAACAGCAATTCCTCCAGCCCAAAACCAACTCTTATGACCCAAAAACCACCTCCAAGGATCTAAGCTCAAATATGGTGGTGTGTGGCTAGGAGTTATAGTGCAAAACTGAAGGAATAACACTCTTTAAGGCACAAAATATAGAGGAAGAGAAGAATGTAGAGAGGGAGATGTATCTATCACTCTTGGCCAACTTCAGAACCTGGAGAAGGGAGAGAGGCCTCCCCTCTTATAGAAAAACATGTGCTAAAGCTTCTTGGAGGAGCTTAGAGCTTGGATGCCATCCCTCCATACACGTGTATGGAGGATGCAATCTGTGCACTCCAGCTGGCACATCTAGCATCCACAGACTCTTCAAAATCTATAGGAAGGTCGCCGGCTAGTTAAAGTGGTCAGCCGACCACTTTTTCTGGTCAGCTGACCAGTTTTTCAAAGAAAGTGGTCGGCCAGCTAGGTTTTCTGGTCGGCAGGAAAATTCTGCTTTCCAGGTGCAACTTCAAATGGCCATAACTCCTTCATCTGAACTCCTTTTCAGGTCATTCTTGTGTCCAAATTGAAGCCCCGGAAGTAAAATTTCCAATGGTGTCAGCCTTGCATCAAAATTAGAACTGTGAAAAAAGTTATTCCTGTTTTGGTGAAGCCATGCAATTTTGGTCCTACCCGGATTCATGCCGAACTTCTCCCAAACTAGTTTTCTTCTCTCCTTTCCTCTTTTCTTCAACTCCAAACTCCTAAACAAAGTGTTTTGAAAGATTTTTTAAAGATTTCATCTCTCTTTCATTCGTTTCCACTTTTTCCTTGCTCGGTTTACCGAAAAGCGCAACATTTAACAAAATGCGAGCATCGGAACATCGTAGGAACTTTATTTTCAAAACATTTTGAAGGAGAGGGTTTCAAGGTCTAAAATTTTTTTATCAAGATTATTTTGGTCCAAAAGGGGTATGAAGTTGGGATTTGACTCTCTCTTTGTCGAAGAAACTGAACCTTTGCCCTGCACACCTTTCTCCACCAAGTAAACCATGAATAGTGCCCAAGTCTTAAAGGTGGTCAAAAATGGGGTGTCTACAGTTTCCCCTCTTTGACAGAACTCAGAAGTCAAGAAGTGACGGGAGTGAATGTCAAAGCCCAGAGACGACCCATTTTTGACAAGGCCGAAGATTTGGACAAATAAACAAAATACAGATGCAGTTGGTTGAACCCGCAGGCTGCCTACGTATCCCTTTGCAAGGAATCAAACCAGCGTAGTTCAGGAGCAGGATGCAAAATGATATGCAGGAAGATTTTGATAATTGGACTTATACGCTACGTGAAGCCGGTTTGAAAATTGGACTTATATGCTGCGCAAAGCCGGTTTGATAATTAGACTTATATGCTGCGCGAAGCCGGTTTGATAATTGGACTTATACACTGGGTGAAGCCGGTTTGAAGATTCAGGATTTATGCAATGCAATGGACATACTAGATGATGTAGTAGTTAGGAAGCGAAGGTACCTTAAAGGGGCAATTGGCAATGACTTACCTCGGCAATGTCCTACCTCATGCTGATGTGGGAATCTTCCCTTTCTTCTCGGTTGGACCATAGGTACTACTTTTCTCCCTGACTATGGTCGCAGCTTTCCCTATTCTCCAACAAGGTGACGAACTAGGTTGGTTCAGTATCCAGAATTGAGGCGCATACACAAGCTATCTCAATCTATGGGGCTGTCATACAGATTTCAAGCCGAGGATATACCTCTGGGTATTTAAACCAGACTTTAGTCTCGGAAATCCCGAACCTTTGCGTTCTAGGCATGAGCCATTTGAACTCTAGTTTCCACCGTCTCAGTTGGTCTTCTAGGAACTCACCGCAAACACAGGCAGGTGGCTATACCAGACCACCGGAAGTCGTTCGGGCATGACAAACACCAAAGGAATTGCACCTTTAGAGGATTTAAGGTCTCCTAGACTAGAGAGTGCACAAGACAGTACGATGAAGATGCAGGATTTAAAGTCTCCTAGACTAGAGGATTTAAGGTCTTCCGGACCAGAGAGTGCACAAGATAGTGCGATGCCATGCACTAACAAGTGCAAGTGAGGTGCGCAAGAAAGCGCGAGCAATGCACTAACAAGTGCAGGTGAGGTGCGCAAGGTAGCGCGATGCAATGCACTAACAAGCGTAGGTAAGATGTGCACAAAAGCGCGAACAATGCAATGCACTAACAAGTGCAGGTAAGATATGCAAGAAAGTGCGAACAATGCAATGCAGTAACAAGTGCAGGTAAGGTGCGCAAGAAAGCGCGAACAATGCAATGCACTAACAAGTGCAGGTAAGGTGCGCAAGATAGCGCGATAAAATGCATGCACAATGCAAGTAAAGTGCACAAAACAGTACGATGCGCAAAATAGTGTCATAAAATGCATGCACAACGCAAGTAAGATGCATAACAATGCAAGGTAGACGGGCGTGATAATGCGACGAATAGTGTGCATAACAATGCGCTTAAAATGTGCATAACAGTGCGAGAAATGTGTGCATAACGATGCATTTTGCATTTCTTGCACACTTCATGCTTTTGCTATGTATTATATCTACTTGTTCTGAACACATTCATATGCACAGTACTTCTGCTCATTCTGGCATACGGCTCGCACATAGCACAATACTGATTTGGCACACAGCTTACTAGAATACGATGCTGACTTAGCACACAGCTCACAGCACAATATTCTATTAATTTGGCACGCAACTTACTTTGAACACATGGTTCATTCTGACCACACAGTTTGTTTCGAGCACACAGCACATTTTCGGGCACACAGCTCATTTTTGGGGCACACAGCTCATTCTCAGGCACACGGCTCATTTTTCGAGCACACAGCTCATTCTTTGGGCACACAGCTCACTTTTCGGGCACACAGCACATTCTTTGGGCACACAGCTCACTTTTTGGGCATACAACTCATTCTTTGGGCACACAGCTCACTTTTCAGGCACAGCTCATTCTTCGGGTACACAGCTCATTTTCGGGCACACGACTCATTCTTTGGGAACACAGCCCACTTTTCGGGCACATAGCTCATTTTCCGAGCATACAACTCATTTTCAGGCACACAGCTCATTTTTTCGAGCACACAGCTCATCCTTCAAGCACGCAACTCACTTTTCGGGCACACAGCTCATCCTTCGGGCACACAGCTCATTCTTCGGGCACACGGCTCACTTTTTTGGGCACACAGCTCATTTTTTGGGCACACAGCTCACTTTTCGGGCATGCGGCTCATTCTTCGGGCACACGGCTCACTTTTCGGGCACACAACTCATTTTTCAGGCACACAGCTCACTTTTCGAGCACACAGCTCATTCTTCGGGCACACAGTTCATTTTTTCTGGCACCCAGCACATCCTTCGGGCACGCAGCTCACTTTTCATGCACGCGGCTCATTCTTCGGGCACACAGCTCATTTTCGGACACACGGCTCATTCTTTGGGCACACAGCTCACTTTTCGGGCACACAACTCATTTTCCAGGCATACAGCTCATTTTCGGGCACACAGCTCATTTTTTCGGGCACACAGCTCATTTTCAAGCATACAGCTCATTTTCGGGCACGCACCTCATTCTTCAGGCACGCAGCTCATTTTCGGGCATACAGCTCATTTTCAGGCGCATAGCTCATTTTTCAGGCACACGGCTCATTCACTTCATTTTGAACACGCAACTCACACATTTCAATTCTGAACACGCAGCTCATAAATTTTCATTTTTGAACACACAGCTCATTCACTTCATTCTGAACACGCAGCTCACACATTTCAATTTTGAACACGCAGTTCATACATTTTCATTTGCACGCAGCTCATTCTTAATTCTGAACACACAGCTCATTCACTTCATTTTGAACACGCAGCTCACACATTTCAATTTTGAACACGTAGCTCATACATTTTCATTTGCACGTAGCTCATTTTTAATTCTGAACACGCAGCTCATAAATTTTCATTTCTGAACACACAGCTCATTCACTTCATTTTGAACATGCAGCTCACACATTCCACTTTGAACACGCAGCTTACACATTTCAATTTTGAACACGCAGCTTATAACACAACACTGCTCGATTTAAACACACGACTCATAACACAGTAGTCTTTTAATTTTGAACACACAGCTCATAACACAACTCTGCTCGATCTGAACACACGGCTCATAACATAGTATTTTTTTAATTTTGAACACACAACTCATTCTGAACATACAGGATGCGGTGACAGAACTTGCAGAAGTTGAAATAAACTCAGATGTCCTACATTTTTCCTTTTTTCTTTTGCTTTGAAGTCTAGAACCTATATAGCTTCAAATAGGTCCTGGTTTTACTGTTCCCACATGACCCGGGTTAAACCCTGCGGTTTTTGAAAGCACAAAATCTTGTTTGGCACAAATGTGGAGAACGACACGGTAGTCTGAGCACAAAATGATTTTTTTGAAATTGAGAGTGAGAATAAGTTTCTCAACTGGGTATTGAGCCTACGACTGAACACAGCACACCATGACTCAACAACAAAGAGAAAGACAAGGTAAGACAACCTAAACACATCTATAGACACCCGAAACGACTCAAAACAAGAATCGAGACAAACAAAACGATTGACACGACACACAGATGTGTTCCAATGGCAAGAGACCTCTTAGTGCACGAGGAGCCAGTTTCTCCGGGTATTGTTTCCCACCCTTTCCCATTTGTGATTCTCACATCACTCGGCCCTCAGACTCTGTTTTTTTGAAAAGACCTTTTCCTCACTTTTTCTCTTAGCGCATATCTCTCTATTCTTCAATCTCTCATTTTTTTATCCCTCCCCTGGGTGGTTGATGGATAAACAAGAAGTTGTGGGCTCTTGCCCCTAGCATGCTGCTAGATTCTCTTTCTTCCGCTCACAGCCAGTGAGTTCCTCCCACAGAGGGGTTGCGCTAAGACTGGATGTGTAGCAAATCTGCAGCTGACATCGGTTGACGATACTCTGCTGGGGAGTTTGGACATGATCAGATCTGTCCAGATGAGGGAGTGGAATATCTTGATCCATTCCAGTTCATGCTTCGCACTTGGCTCGATACCTCGCTGCTTGGAGGATGAGAGAGCTTTCTGCCCTTTTGCGGTTAGCTTCAATGGTGCCCTTTTCCAGCAGGTATGATGCCCTTTCTGGCAAGTGCATTGATAAAGCGGAAAAGACAGAAAACCTGACTCAACTGTGCCCCTAGTTCATCATTTTGACCATTTTTTGTTTTTGGCTTCTGCTGAAACAATTTTAACCAAAATGAGAGTTAGATTAACATGCTTGTTCGATTTTCTGATTTGAACTCATGCAAGTCAGGTTATGAGCATTGAAAATTTCCCTTTTTTGGGTCCAAGAAATGGTCCAGTTTTAGAAAAATGGAAATTTTTTTGAGAGAATTAGTCAACCTCATTAAAAATTCTCAAAAACTATTTTTGCGAATGGCCACTGCTCGACCAACGCAGGATTTACTCTTGAGATACACAACCTCAGATCCAAAATAATGGAAAATTACCCCTTGTTTGAACGACACTGCATGGCAACTGAAGGTTGCCCCTACTCTGAATAGCACCGCAGCACTGCACGGCAACAGAAAGTTGCCCCTAGTCTGAATAGCGCCGCAGCACGTGGCAACCAGTCCTAACAGTGACAATTACAACCAAATTCTCGGATACAGAGAAAACAAAGATGACCAGAACCATCACATGGACACAGTCAAATTTGAAGTGTTTTACGGCTGGACTTCAGAATGAAGTTGCCTACGTATCCCAAAGATGGGAATCAAGCCTTACGTAGTTTGGGGGTTAAGGTACACTCGGGTATTAACCTCTTCTTTTGCGCTCTAACTTTTGCCAAGGCCACCCTTCTAGGTTTTCAACCTTGCGAGCTTCGTTTTTCTTTTCTTTTCAATTATTTTCTTCTTTTTTTCTTTTTCTTTTTTTTTCATTCTTTGCATTTTTCTTTTTTCTTTCTTTGGTTGTTCTTTTTGTTCTTTTTCTCGCTCTAACTTTTGCTTGTGTCGCCCTTCCGGGTTTTCGGCCCAGTGAGCCTCTCAAGGGTAAAAGTGTAGCTTTGTCCATGTTGAATGGTTTGAGATCTCGAAGTCATCTGAATCCAGGAGAATGGCTACTGTTCGCTGATGATGTAGAAGTCCATCCAATGGGGGGTGAAGTTGCCCCTAGTGTTGTGGATAGGAACTTGGTTGTCCTTCAGCAATACTTTCTTCTTTCCTCCCTTCTGGGATTTGGCGTTCTTGCCGATCTTCATTAGCTTGAGCAATGACCCCATTTTTGACTTTTCGAGCACATCTGACTTTTTTGGCCCCTAGTTCGAGGGGTGCTTCTTATCCAGCTTTGCAAGCTTTCTTTTGATTATTTCTGACCTCCTTGCCCCTAGTTCATGGGCTGCTTCAAATCTGGCCACACAAGCTTCACATTGTGTTTGACCATTGAACATTCTGAATCCAAGTTCAAGGTTTGAAAGCAAAAGGGGTCGAGTCTTGAGGCTGAGAACGATCGTAGGCTGCACAATCTCAAGAGCGATTCCACACAGGTCTTCGCAGGACCGCGCAAAACATTTTTTTTGAAATTTTTTAAGAAAGCGACAAATTGCTCACGCTGAAGACAGTGTAGAACCAATTTGGATCAAGCCAGGGTCCTTCTCAGTACTCACATTAACAAACATGATTTCATTCATTAAGGGCTTAGGATGCCTCTCTTTCTCACAATTGATCAAATTTTTGCAAAACCTGAGGAATTCCTTCGTCTTTGTTTTCAACACAATGTTCAAAAAGTTTTGAAAAACTTAGGTCAATGCAATAATTTCAAGGCATAGAAGAGCGGGTGAAATGTACCGCCATTTCATTCTAAACTTGCTGGCACAATAGGCTCAAAGTAGAAATAAGCACAAAGTACGAAAACCACTGCTGCTTCATTCAGATGTTCTGGTGTAACTGGCTCCACGGTAGAAACAGACTAAAAAAGAAAGCAAATAGACGAACACAAAATAAAATAGTGACATCCGAGGTAACATCCCCGGAATCACTCAACTCCTATACAACAGGACTGACTCGATACAACAAGACAGACCTTAACAAAAAGACTGACTCAAAACAAAGAGACAAACTCAAAACAACACAACTGAACTCACCTAAATACCCAAGTCAGAAACCACAAAAACTAGCACTCGCAAATGCTCAAAACAGTGCGTGCCATACGCCATATTTGAAGTAAACCGAGCGCCGCCCACAGGTGGTTCAACCCCTGATTACATCACATTATCTTCCAGGTTCACTGATCCAGTGACGATGGACTTTGCTGAGCTCGGCAAGAGGATGACCCCGTTGTCAAACAGATCCTGTACTTCATGGCGAAGATGGAAGTAGTTGTCAGTAGTATGGCCAGTTTGTTGGTGGTACGCACAGTACTGGGTAGCATCGTGACCAAATGAAAGACGACTAGGGAGAGGCCGAGGCTCGAGGGGTTTGAGATGCCCCTTTTCAGCGAGAATTTGAAGAGCCTTAGACAAAGGCATATAGAGGGCATGGAATACCCTGCGACCTCGGGGTAGATACTTCGAGGTTTGTGGATTTTTGTTAGACGCACTAGCAAAGGGATCAGTAGGTGCTGGTTTGGTTTTTTGATCTTTCCCTGGTGCAAAAATAGGGTTGGGAGGAACGACTCTAGTACGACGACCCTCTTCCCGATTTTCCCTTTGGCTTGAACTACCCTCATTCTGAGTGGGGAAGATGTCATCCACAGTCTTTGCAACGACTGCGAACACTTGTTGTTTGTTCAATCCTCCGGTTTTCAAAGCCTCAACAACCTGCTGAAGTTGTTCATAGGGATCGATGTCTGCCCCAACCTTGTTCTTACCGCTCGCCTCAGCTCGGTCAAAGGTTTGGGTTACTTGATCAGAGCAGAGCCTTGTTGTTGTTGACAGGTCATGGCCCGAACTTGGGATGGCTTCAGGTTGGCTGAGCTCAATTACAATTCACCCCAGTAGCGGGGGCTCTTCTGATATGAAGTTCCCAGCATAGGATGTGGTTGGTGGGGGAGCCGACATTCCATAGGCCAGATCAGCCACAGATCTCTGAAGATCATCGATCATTCCCATCAACTCGAAAGTGGTGGGCTCACGGGCTTGAAATAAATGGGGTTCCCAGATGGGATGTGCGGCAGGTGACCTAGGTGGGTGCTGTACTTCAATGTCGGTATCACCCTGCATGATGATTCCCTGGTTTAGTGCTGCAGTCAGAACCACGATTTCCTCCGAATTCTATGTCATCATAAATTCGCTGAATCGAACAGAGGTGATGCGACTGGTGACTAACAGATCTGATGAACTGATGAGCCTTGACTGGCCTTTTTCCTATTTTGCCTCGGCAAAGAAGAACACTGGTTGCTCTGAACTGAATCTCTGAATTGAAAGAGAAAACAAGGAGCATCTCAGCTCAATTTCATCAATACAGACATGAACATAGCTGAATAACTATATTTGACCACTGATCATTGTTCCCCGAATTACTACCCTAAAACTGAATCTGATACTCGTAGATATAACCGATTCTCAAAATACTGATGCCTGCAAGCCTGATACCCAGACTTGCAAACTGATATATACAACTTGTAGAGACACACTCAGACAGTACATAGCAAGCAAATGAGATCCAAAACACCCCTACGTTGGGGTAGGGTTTCCCTGTCCTATTTTGTCAGGAGCTAGGGTTTCACTACACACGCAGCGGTTTAAAACAACCTATAATCCGGTGAGCAACCTGTCCTAGTTTGGGATAGTCACTATGGATTTCGATATGCACTAGGTCGAATGGTCAAAAAGGGTGCCCCGATAAAAATTGGGGTTTGTGTTCCCATCGTGGCAGAGCCCGTAACCGGTCAGCCTTATGGCACGCTTCTCAAAGCGAGCCTCTAGCAAGCCTTTTAGGAATAGCAGATGGCAAACACGGTGTCCTAGGCGCACCAATGCAAATGCAATGCAAAGAAACACATAAGTGTAATCAAAAAAAAATATCTTGAGTTCGAGTCAAGTTCTCTAAATCCCCAGCAGAGTCGCCAAAAACTGTAGACGCGCCCGAATGTCCTAGGAAAATCCCGTTTTGTTCATTGGGCTTACTACAGTTAGGACTGAATGTCACGGTTCTGAATCTAATCTCACAAAGTGCAATGCAAGATCGATAAATCACCAAAGAGTCCAAATCCGGCAAATCGTTTTGAAAAACTGATTTTTAGAAAGAAGTGCCAAATATGGACTACTTTGTCTGATACAGAGTCGCCACCTAAATATTTTATTTTAAGGGAATTTAGGAAACCCTGACTCGTGCCTAAGGCCACGTGTCCGTCATCACCAAAGTTGCCTCGGCTCGGGAACTTGGGTACGAGAGGGAAAGGTCATGCAATGAGCACCCCCGCTCGCCCGATCAAAGATCGGCCTTTACTAACATGATATCTTGTTTTTGAAAACACATGTGCTCTTATTCCAGTTATTAACCTAGAATTACTATGTGATACGCACAGCATACAAGTAAAGACTGGATTACCTAAGTTGGAACAAAGCATTGCATATTCGTTTTGAAAACGGTTTGCTACTCAAAAATAGGCTAAAATACGGATTTTGCCACCCTCAAGTGAGCTTAGAAAAGATGGTGATTTGCCACTCTCAAGTAGGCTTAAAACTCGCAATCAATGAATTGTCCCAATTCAAGTAACCCAACCTTCACCCACAGGCATTCAGGCAGTTATATCACATAAGCAAATACCCTCATGGCAAGCATGCTATCATGGCAACACTCACACTCATGCAAGATGCTAAAGCATAAACACTTACAGTGTACTCTGAGCCAAAAAAGAAGCTATTTAGTAATCAATGCATGATCCTAGCTATGTCAAGAACGCCTAATGCAACACATGCAAACTGCAACTAAGATAGGCTTGGCTATTCTAAAATGTCATGTGAAATGCAACTTGATACATGTATTCAAACAGGAATTGAAATACAATGCAGTTAGTATGATGCGCCGAGCCCGGTGCATGCAAGACAGATGAATGAATGCGAACATGCGAGCATAAGGATGCTAATTGAAACATGCCCTAAAACTAACCATCGTAAGCTAGTAAATAAAAGGGAGAAAGAAATGGGGGTTGGAAGACATGCATCACACACACGCACACTTATTTACAACATTGCCCTCTTGACGGAGGGTCTGAATGAATAATACAGAACCAACTAGCTAATCTAAGCTAATCTAATTAAACTGGTTATTATACAACAGAATGAAAAACAGGCTACAACTAATTATTACACAACTCTAATTAATCAACAAATTAACTAAGTAAGCAATTTAAATAAGCATGTAAACTAAATGAAATAGGTTGCCCCAACCCTGCTTTGGATGACGAAGAATGCATGCATGCTCGAGTTGCCTTGTTCGGAAATCGCTCGCGATGCCCCGATTTGCCTCTGTTTGCAATTGATGTTAAAAACTTGCACCAAGCTCTAGAGAGATGAAACTCCACCTTGGGAATTTGTAGGGATGCTGACGACCAGATATTGGCCTTGGAGACCACCTGCCGACCACTTTTTGTGGTGAAAACCAAAAAAAGTGGTCGGCCAGCCACTTTATCTGGTCGGCCGACCAGTTTTTGCTGTTGGTTTCTGGTTTTCTGCAACACAGGGCAAGAAAGGGGCATGGCAAAGTATTTGCAACACATGTATGCGCGACCACCCTCCCTATCATTACATAAGCTCAAGGGAGTGTAGTCCTCGACTCTCGGGCCATCAATCATGCATCTCGATGCATGATGGCCGAGGGGCCGAATTGTGCAACTCAATATGGAATGAATGCACATAAGAACATGTAAAGCCTAAAACTCTATCATGTATAATCAAGAGTGTCAGCGATCGGGAATCGAGGTACGTTTCATCACTTCGAGTATGAAACGTCTCTCATTTCCCGTGTTTGGACTAACGCCTATTCCAAACTCAATGCAACAAACATGGCTTGCACAATGCGACTTCAAATATGCAACCTAATGCGATACAACTTAGACATGCAAACATGCAAGGGATGGACATGCAAACATGCGACTAGCATACACAATGCTATGAACTATAGGGCATACACAACGCTCATGACAATAACATACACAATGCACGTGGTAACCAACATACATAATGTGATGAAAATGGCATGTACAAGTGCAATGATCAATCATGTAACAACATGGCATGCTCAATGCTACGAACCACATGGCATACCCAATGCAATGTCACATGAATAACTTAACAAAGCTAATGACATGCAAATTATGCTAGTGCATGCATACTCAATGCAAGACAACACAAGCATGCAACAATATGAACAACAACCAGCATACACAATGCGAATAGACATGGCATACACAACGCAATGAACCATATGGAATACACCATGCTCGACGGACTTAAACCAAAATGGACTGACCTCAATCATGCCCAAATCAGTGGCCATAACACCAAGACTAAGGCACCAAAAGGCAAGACACACATGCACACATATTGGTCCACAAGCTAGGCAACAAGAACACAACCCTTAGGGGCACTCGAGGGGTGACAAAAGTGGGAGCATGGAAAGTCTATATGTTCTGAAATTACACGCAAAGTGAAGCCATATCATGCAAATAGCTCAAATAAAGCATGCCAAGAGACTTGAAATACAAAGCTAGTCAAGGGCTTTACACTACAACCATACCAAGCAATGCTCAAATGACCTAAAGCACTCAAAACAGACCTAATGTAGGTCAAAACAGTGGCTAAAATGGACTGAAATGATAGCATGCTAAGCAAGAAAAAGCATGCCCAAATGATGGCTCGCAAGGAAGGCACAAAGCTCAACTCTGAAATACAATTAAAGAGTTATAAACATGAGAGTATGGAAAAGATATGAGCTCTGAAATTCCATTCCAAATGATGCCAAGGTATGCAAACATCACAAATATAGCATGCTAGGGACCTCAAAACTCAAGACTAGCCAAAGCATTTGCACTATAACTATACAAAACATGAGTGATATGACCATGGCAGCCCAAAACAGTCCTAGAACAGCCCAAAATATGAATAAAATCATGTTGAAGCATAGCCAAAATATGCTAGAATGATGAGCCAAAACAACATGCATACAAAGTTAGTAAGCAAGATTTATACTACAAGTACATGAAGCATGCAAGAGGCTATCAAACCAACTTTAGATAGAGTTATGACATGCTAAATAATGACCAAAAACCAATTGAAATGGAGCCCATACATGCTAGAAAGACATGCTACTTTGATGAGCCACAAATAGGATTGCACTACACATACAAGAAGCATGCAAAAGGTGACCAAACCAGCCATGGACAGAGTCAAGGTAGGTCCTAGAAGTCACAAAAAAAGTACCTGAACCAAGCCTCAAAATAGTAGAAACACATGCTCCTTTGATAGGCCAAAAATGCAAGCAAACAAAACAAGAAAAGAGGGGATCACCCCTCTCTGATTTAGGACCTCAAAACCACATGCCAACCAATGAAAATCCACTGGATTTCAGTGGTTAAGAGGCCAAGCAAGGACTAGCTCGAAGGCCTTAAGGCATGGCACAAAACAAGGCCAAATAAGGCATGCAAGAGGGTAGAAGACCCTCAACACCCAAGAGGCCTTAAACAAACATCACAAGGACTGAAAAATAGAACTTTTTCTAGTGGAAAGTTAAGCTCAAATCATCATGAAAATATGGCTAGGAGAGTAACCAAAATCAAAGTTTAAAGAGGAGAAAAGGGGTTACCCTTGAAGTATCTTGCAAAGCGACAATTAGCCCGACCCAAAACCAACTCTTATGACCCAAAAACCACCTCCAAGGATCTCAGCTCAAATATGGTGGTGTGTGGCTAGGAGTTATAGTGCAAAAGTGAAGGAATAACACTCTTTAAGGCACAAAATATAGAGGGAGAGAAGAATGTAGAGAGGGAGATGTATCTATCACTCTTGGCCAACTTCAGAACCTGGAGAAGGGAGAGAGGCCTCCCCTCTTATAGAAAAACATGAGCTAAAGCTTCTTGGAGAAGCTTAGAGCTTGGATGCCATCCCTCCATACACGTGTATGGAGGATGCAATCTGTGAACTCCAGCTGGTACAGCTGGCATCCACAGACTCTTCAAAATCTGCAGGAAGGTCGCCGACCAGTTAAAGTGGTCGGCCAACTACTTTTTCTGGTCGGCTAACCAGTTTTTCAGAGAAAGTGGTCGGCCAGCCACTTTTTCTGGTCAGCCAGCTAGTTTTTCTGGTCGGCAGGAAAATTCTACTTTCCAGGTCCAACTTCAAATGGCCATAACTCCTTCATCTGAACTCCTTTTCAGGTCATTCTTGTGTCCAAATTGAAGCCCCGGAAGTACGCTTTCCAATGGTGGCAGCCTTGCATCAAAATTTGAACTGTGAAAAGAGTTATTCCTGTTTTGGTGAAGCCGCATAGTTTTGGTCCTACTCGGATTCATGCCGAACTTCTCCCAAACTAGTTTTCTTCTCTCCTTTCCTCTTTTCTTCAACTCCAAACCCCTAAACATAGTGTTTTGAAATATTTTTCAAAGATTTCAACTCTCTTTCATTCGTTTCCACTTTGTCCGTGCTTGGTTTACCGAAAAGCGCAACATTTAACGAAATGCGAGCGTCGAAACATCCTAGGAACTTTATTTTCAAAACATTTTGAAGGAGAGGGTTTCAAGGTCTAAAATCTTTTGATCAAGATTGTTTTGGTCCAAAAGGGGTATGAAGTTGGGATTTGACTCTCTCCTTGCCGAAGAAACTGAACCTTTGCCCTGCACACCTTTCTCCGCCAAGTAAACCATCAATAGTGCCCAAGTCTTAAGGGCGGTCAAAAATGGGGTGTCTACATGAGGTTTATCCACCAAGGGAAAATGCCAAAGATAAAAGGGCAATCCGGCGGCTGGCCGTTCAATTTATCATCTGCAAAGGTAAACTGTGTAAGAGGGGTCATCTGGGAATGCACAAGCTGTGTGTTGACGCAAAAGAGTCAAAGTGCCTGATGGAGGCCATCCATGGGGGAGAGTGTGGAGTGCATATGAATGGAGTAATGTTAGCCTGGAAGATTCTCAAGCAAGGTTACTACTGGTCTACCATAGAGGAGGATTGTATTGGTTTTGTCCGGTGATGCCACAAATGCCAGATTCATGCCAATCGCATGAACATTCCGCCGTCAAAGCTGTACAACATGACTTCCCCATGGCCTTTCTCAGTCTGGGGAATCGACATCATTAGCGCAGTTACATCGAAAGGGTCAAATAGGCATGAGTACATTCTAGTGGCAATTGATTACTTCACAAAGTGGGTGGAAATTCAGTCTTATGCAGTGTTGAAAGCAGCACATGTGGCTAAGTTCATCCGAAATAACATCATTTGCCGATATGGAGTCCTGAACGAGATCATTTCAGATAATGGCTCCTATTTCAAGAAAGAAGTGATGGACTTGTTGGAGAAATACAATGTGGCTTTTCAGAAGTCATCTACATACCAGCCACAAACCAACGGAGCTGTTGAGGCCGCCAACAAGAACATCAAGCACATTTTGCAGAAAATGGTTGAGACTTACAGGGACTAACCAGACAAGTTGCCATTTGCACTCTTGGGCTATAGGACTTCAATTCGGACGTCTACTGGAGCAACAATGTACTCTCTTGTTTATGGGCTCCTGATGATTGAATAGAAGTTCCATCGTTGCGAATTATGGCTGAGTGCCAGATAGCAGATGCGAATTGGTAACAGAGCAGGTTTGAAGAATTAATGTTGTTCGATGAGAGAAGGCTGAAAGAACTGTACCATGTTCAGGGTTATCAACGCAGGATTGCCAGGGCTTTTAACAAGAAGGTTAAGTCCCAAAATCTCAAAGAAGGGGATTTGGTGCTGAAAGACAACCGAGCTCCCATACATGACCCTAGGGGTAAGTTCAGACCCAATTGGACTGGTCCTTACATCTTCAAAACTATTTGGTTGGGTGGAGTTGTTATTCTCATGGACTTGGATGGCCTAGAATTTTTTCAACCGATCAACATGGTCAAGTTGAAGAAATATTATCCCTAAGAGGCTCTCTAGGCCGAAAACTCGGAAGGGCAACCTAGGCAAAAGTTAGAGCACAAAAAATTGGAAAAAAGAAAAACTAAGCTCGCAAGGTTGAAAACTCTAAAGGGCGGCCTTAGCAAAAGTAGAGCGTAAAAGAAGAGCGTTAATACTCGAGTGAACTCGAGCCGAACTACGTAAGGCCTGATTCCCATTTTTGGGATATGTAGGCAACTTCATCCTGAAGTTCGGCCGTAAATACCTCCAAATCAACTGTCCTATCCATGTGTTGATCAGGTCATATTTGTCTATTCTTTATCTGAATGTTCGGTTGTGATTGCCCCTGAGAACTGGTTACAGTGCTGCGCAGTGCTATTCAGACAAGGGGCAGTTTGCTGTCTTTAGATCCGTGGTTGTACATCTCGAGGATAGATTCTGTGTGTATCAAGTTGTGATCCTTATCAAAAATGATTTTGAAAAGTTTTGATAAAGGTTGGTTTTTGTTCAAATTAATCCTTTGACAACTTAGACCATTTTTGGACCAAAAGAAAAACCTTCAGTGCCCACCACTTCAACTTCGTTGATTTCAATACAAAGTTCTCCAACTCTCGATACAAATCAAAGTTGTTTTTATTACATTCAAAAAGAAAACTTGAAAGTAAGATCAAAGCAAATAAACTTGGGGCATAGATGAGTCAGGTGTTCCTGCATCCCCTCCATGTGCTTGTGGAAGCTTCTGATGCTAAAGTGGGCCCAAATTGCGCCTCATCTTCAAGCAAGGTTAGGCACTCGCCAGAAAGTGCGTAGTTGAAACTAGGGCCAAGAGAAAGAAGTTCGCTCGTCCTCCACGCAGTGGGATATCTAGCCAATTGTGAACCTCATATTGGAAATGAAGCTGGGTACTCTATTTCCTCTTTAGGGCAAGTCTGGTCATGTCCAAACTAACGCCTGAACCGGAATGGAAAGTAGAATACACATTGTGTCAGGCCAATCAGTTGAATGCCAGATTGCCGAGCCATGCTGTAGCTCATCTCGGGCAGATCAAACTAGGGGCAACGCCAAGCAATGTCAGTAGTAGACCTATTGCACATCCAATGGCACCACCACCCTTCGTTCGGGAAATCAACTAGCCGTTGGCAAAAAAAGTATGATCAGGCTGAGTATGTAGGGCAACAGTCCATTGCCTTCAACTTGTCCATAAGCCATATCCAGGGAGGGATGAAAGAAAAGAGAGATTAAAGAATGGAGAGGTGTATGATGAAAGAAAAGAGTAAGAAAAGGGCTTTGAGAGAAAAAACAGAGCATGAATGCCAAGAGATGTGAGAAACACATATTAGAAAGGGTGGGAAACATTACCTGCAGAAGTAGTGGACTCCCTGCAAATTTGTTTGTCTCCCACCGATGGATGGCGTCCAAACCCATCAAAGTCTCAGCCAATGTCAAGCCAATACAACTTTTGCCCTCTTTCAGGCCTTGGGCCACTTCAACTAGCAGAATGCTAGACCCTCCGAAACTTGGGGCAAGAAGGAAATGAGCTAACATGCACAAACAAAGGGCGTGTTGTCGAAAACCCCACCAAAGAAGGTCGCCTCAGTTGCTGGCTTTAGAAAATCGATGAATTACACTGGGGATGTCTAGCTCTCCATTGTGAACAAAGGATTGGGCCTCGTGCAGAGTTAGCCCACACATCCAGGGCTGAGGCAAGATTTCCTCATCACGCCGGGACTCCATTAGCACTTGAAATTCTTTGATTGTCGAGTATATCTCTTGTCCGCTGAAGTCAAATACGTGCGTAATCGGGTTCTAACATCTAGCTGCGGCATGTAGGAACGAAAAATAAAGCGAAGAGCGACTCAGCGGGAATAGTGCATTTATGTTGAAACCCAGAAAATTCAGCTTTTTCGAGCCGTCTAAAGTTACAATCCAATTCGAGAGTTTTCCGACAAAGAATGGCTCCATTTGTGAAGAGTATGCAGTTGAAATGAAGAAAATACGAGGTCCAAACTTTTTGTAGAAGATAAGGCAGTAAGTGGAAGCCAGGTGTCAACTTTCTAGAGGTTCCTCGCATTGATGGCCGACAGGCCACTGGTGGCTGACACTCTCTATTCATGGCCGACCCTTGGCCGACGGCTATTTTGCCTGTCCTCTTGTTCACCTGTGTGCTGAGAATGCTGAAGACATGTGTTTTGTTTTGTTCTTTATGTCTTGTAAGGTCTTGTTTTGAGCCCTTTTAACTTTAGCAAGTTTGTCGAGTTACATTTGAGTTGTTTTGTTTTGCTTATCGAGTTGTTTTGTTGTATATCAAATTGTTTTGTTGGTTATCAAGTTGTTGTTATTTTGATTATCGAGTTGTATTACTTGGATTATTTTAGTTGTTGATCGGTTCGTTACTTGATTCCACTGTTGTGACAATAAAAGTATTCGGTTTTCAATTCAATCTCCTTTTCATGCAATACGGTGCTCATGATGCAAAATACAACACTTTTTAAAAAATACACTGGTTTTCATTCTGATCATAGTTGTTTTTACAAAAGTGCAGTACAAGTTTTTTTTTTAAAAGAAATAAAACTCGTCTGAAGCTGTACAATGTGCTAATGCTACTAACAAAAAGAAGCTAAGCAAAAACTACAAAAAATCAGCGTTAGTCGCCTCAGGCTCGAGAAGCCCTGTTCGTCCTATTCTT
Organism: Camellia lanceoleosa; assembly: GCA_025200525.1. Lineage (NCBI taxonomy): Eukaryota > Viridiplantae > Streptophyta > Magnoliopsida > Ericales > Theaceae > Camellia > Camellia lanceoleosa. The sequence goes on from CM045759.1 coordinate 50,140,043, forward strand.
CGGAGGAGAGGACTCTGCGGTACTGTCTCCATCGGTGCCACTGTCTGAACCGGAGCTGTCTCTGCTTTCTGCCTCGGAGCCCTCCTTAGCATCAGCACTCCTACTCTTAGAAGCCGAGCCAGCGTCATCGTCTCCACTCTCAGATGACTTAGCATGCTGACTCCCTGCCTCCTCGGCCTTATTAGTCTCAGCCTCATCATCACTCAGAATAGGCTCTGAAGGGCCACTCTTATCTTGGGTGCCCCTAGCTCTGTCTCGGCTGCGTGTCGTAGCCTGTCTCTCTCTCTCTCTCTCCTCCATGCCGCCGGAAGAGGTACTGCTGGTGCTAGTGCTACAGCTGTCGCTAGTGCTGTCGGTATGGATGGAACCTGAAAAGGCAATTTTCATATGTCAGCCACACTATGCATATCAGATGCAAGTATGATGTGCAGAATGAGCATATGTAGGAGTTAGATGTTGTGCATGAATGCAGCATGGAAATGTAGTGTTTCAGACGCAGTGTATCAGTGCAGTGTGGGAATGTTTGCAGTTAAAATGTCAACTTCAGCATGTCAGCCGAAATTTGATGACTGGAATGTAAGAAAGCTGAAGAAATGACCTAAATGTCGTGGAAGCCGAGCAGTGCCTCCCTCCTCAATATCATGCTCTCGAATGAGGCTAATAGCTCTAGCAGATCCTCGGTGTATTCTGGGGGAGCCTGCAAATGCATTGGGAATGATCAATGTCCAAAAAAGAACAAATATCATAAAGAGATGAGAAATCTAAAATGTGGTACATACCATGGGTGTGTTATGAGCTCTGACATATCTATGCCCCGCTGCAGCAGGCTCAATCGGAATCTGATATGTCTCCCCAGTATACCGCTAATAGGTAAGAGCAATAGGCAACTCCGGCTAGCAGGTCCTCTGCCTCGCCTGAGAAGCCCATCTCCCACAGGCCCTGGCTGCCCTGGTCCCTCTAAGCCCCGCTCTCACAATAGGAGCTCTCACCCCTCACCTCCACGAACACCAGTCAGAGGTGGCATAAGGTGTGTCTGAATGAAGACCGTATAATCGCCCTCGACTCAGAAGTATTCTGCCTTCAAGCCCACCATGAACTGGATAACCCTATCAACAGATAGTCTATCTACTGACCTCATGGACTTTGGCAGCGTCATCGGTATGAACGGAGCAGGCATACCTAGAGACTGACGCACTACTCTCTCACCTAGGTACCAGGCTTGGCAAAGTGGACCCTCAAGTAGAATATAGTAGCGCGAGATGCCTAAGGCCATAGTGTACCGGCCTCGAACCCCCGTCGGTATCATGGCCCATGGCTGCCACATGATCTGCAAATAGAAGATAAATATATTATTTGCCATCGTTAGTTGCTAATATGTGAATCAGAATAGATGTAAAGCAAAATGATGACCGTGTTTTAGGTTACCTCATGGGCAGCTACGGTGTCAAAGTAATGTCTGAAGAAAGTGAAGGGCTCGCAAGTCCTGCAGCGAAGCTGACCATCGTACACCCGCGAATAGGGGACCATCAACGGAACCTCCACTGCAGGCTTTGAGGCAAGAGTCGGGAAGTATGCATACACCCATAGCTGTGGAGAAAGCGCAGTGATATGTGATCAATACAATTTGAATAGATATAGAAAATGCAAAGCATAAAGCATACAGTGCATGAACAGATATAGAAAATGCAAAGCAGAACGCATACAGTGCATGAACAGATATAGAAAATGCAAAGCGGAGAGTACATGTGTTGAACAAATGTAAAGCAAGAAATGTTGAATAGAAAATGTGTCACACCCCAAACTCGCCCCTAAAAGTTTGGGCATGACTTCTACAGAAACAGACACTTGACCTGGTACACATAACATATGCGGGGCCAAAACGGAAGCATTAAATATCACAACATAATGGAAGCAAACTCCATTGAGCTACTACTCACATGCCAGGATCATAGACATCAAAACAGACGATAAAGCCAAAACATACACCTGAGTATTGGTTATATATATACGGATACAGGCCCAATCCTAGGAGTGGGCGTATAACAAAAATAATGTGAAAGAAAGTGTTATACACATGTCAACCTTAGGTTAATAATTAGAGTGCAATGCCAAAAGTTCGCCAAAACGTCACAAAGTATGAGTGGCTTCATTTAGGGCCTGGACACACAAGGTTGACAAAAGAGAACGAGCGTCATGGCTTAGGATTGACCACTTGGTTGGTTACCTACAGAAACAGACATAACACAGGGTGAGCTAGGCTCAGTGAATAGCAATACTTCTACAGATTGATGCTCAATTTAAATCATAATACAAATCCATGCGTACATAATGTAGAGATTACATGCTTAATCTGATTCTGCATTAATTTCAAAATGGCCTTGGGTCTAATCTTGAAACATAATGGCCTTAGGCCCTTGAACAGAGTGGCAAATGCCCTTGAACATATTGGCCTTAAGCCCATAAACATGTTGGTATTGAGCCCATGAACATATTGGCATTGAGCCCTTAAGTATATTGGCTTTGAGCCCTTAAGTATATTGGCTTTATGCCCTTGAACATGCATGTATGAACCCAAGAGGTGTCTCACATGGATTCTAGAGGTGTCTCCCACTGTAGCACTTAGTTCCGTGTAGCACTTTGTTTCATACCATAACAACTTACACGGAACGGCCATCGGCCCAGGTATCTTCAGAGTAAATCAATCTCAGTGTCTTACAGAATTCCATGCTCATATGAAAATAGTCTTATCCTTCCCATTAGTTATTTTCATGCTTTAAATCCTTCACATAGTTGCATAATTAACGGAATTAACCGAATGCTAATGGCAAACATTAGCGGTAGTAAAGCGTACTACTACTCACAAAGTTGTGTTGACGTGCTAGTTCCTCCCGGAGTGTGTCTTGCACACATTCACAACTTGCTAATTAGTTCATTCTCTTTTTTGCATCATTTCCAGAGTTATTTCAGTTCAAATGAATTTTACATACATTAAAAGGCATAAAATACAAATTCCAAAAATATCCAAGGGTTCAGTACGCAAAACGGAGCAAACAATTTTTCTCAGCATGAGCCGCATGTGCGGCTGTGAGCCCCGCACATGCGGAGGTTGGTCCCGCACGTGCGGCAGTTGCCCCGCACGTGCCTTTTAGGTAGAACCAAACCCTCAAAATCCAACATTTGCCGCACGTGCGGCAGTGAATCCCGCATGTGCGGCGATTGCCCATTTCCAGTCCGAAAATCTTACAAAAATCCAATCTCTTGGTGAGCTTTTCTAAGGCTTGTAATAGGCTTTTTAATTGATGTAACTTGGTTTAAAATTTATGTACAAGGACATGTCAAACATGTATCAATTTCCCATGATTTGATTCTTCACTTCCTCGTAGTTCATAACATGAGTTAAACACTTTGAATTTCTTCTAACTAATTACCAACCATATACACAACTATTCAAAGCCATAAATGAGTGCAAACATGTGAGGATAAGAAGTAGAATGATAAGGAATACAATGATATGGAATAGAATGAACTTCTAACCTCAACCAATTCCATGGTAATACATCTCTCAATTGAACCAACACATACACTAACTTACATGATTAACAATTATTCGAATAAAATCACATACCTGAATCTCGAAATCTTCCAGACTTCCCCAATTTCTAGCTTGAAGAACTCCTCCTCTCAATTTCTTCTCTTTTCTCTCTCTCAGGATATTTTGTAAAGCTCTAAGTCTAAGTTCAATATCTAAAAGAACATGGCTATATATGGATACAAGGTGAACAAGACAAAATTCAATCGTTTAATCATGCTAAATTGAAATTTCACAGCAATGCTTATTATTACCTAAAAATTATGTTTATTTCAAATATAAAATAAATTTCGGATTATTAAGTCTCTAAAGCTCTCAATTTCTGATTCAAACATTCCAAACATGACAGATACTTTTCTTATTAAACAGATACGAGTTTCAAATCATAAGCTCCATGGGTTTACACTTAATTTCTCATGAAGTTTCACATTAAGCATTTGAAGGCACAGAACAAGGGACTAAAAATATATCAAAAGCACATACGAGGGTCGGGTTATTACAAAAAATAAAGTGTAAAGAGGGAACTGAGATGTGTACCTTCCAGGCTCGCCGGTAGCCTCCAATCAAGCACCCACTCCCGCAGGAGGTTGAGCTCATATAGCTGTATAAAGTGCCGAGGCCAGCCCCGCCCCAATCACAAAAACTCACTCAGAGAAGGACCACCAGTGCGCTCAGCAAGTATAACCCTACGGTGTTTGCCTTGTTCGAAAACAGGGTGGTACCGAGGAGGAACATCAGAAAACCCCGAGCGTACTGCTCTATCTCCTCTACTATCTCTGGCTCAGTCCCCTGAAACTGCTCTTCAAACTAACTGTATCTAACCATAGCTGTCCAAAACAAAGGTGGGCGCGCCCCCAGTAGTTCAATCTAGGCAGCCTCCTATTCCCCATATCAGGATTGAGAGGAATCGGATCACCCCTATGCTTAGGACTGTGATCATGGCGAAGTCATAAAGAGTCATCGTCATCCCTCCGGAAGTAGAAAGGTGGAGAGAGTTGGTGGTGTCCCACCATCTCTCCACTAGCACTCCAAGAAGTGGACGGCTCGCTATTACTTGTGTTAATCCAGAGTAGAATAGGCCAAAGCCGGCCTCGTCAACAATGTCTCATACTTCTGCGGGGAGCTCGTCATACTAATCTCTAGTCGTAGTGGCCCCATAGCCCCTTTATGCGCAACACCCTGTGGCAGAGGATAGGTGAACCAGTGTAAATACAGTTAGATGAAAAGAAAGTGAAAAACAAATGCGGTGGCAGTGATGAGAGTACAGTCAGATGAGAGACAACATAAGAAATGCATGTAAAGAACATCAGATGTGCAAGTGAATAGAGTTTGTACCTCAACAACAACGGCTGAAAAATGAGAATTTGGCTTCTTCAGTAGGATATCCACTGGCACGTTAGTAGCAAAATCAGTGAAGTTCCTAATGCCTGCAGCAGGCAGAATATGCGTCCGAGGATGATACCTTGCCAGATCAAAAGGCCTCACTCCTAGTGGTAATGGCTTCGGCTCCGTCTTAGAATCAAACTCCACCTCGAACTCCACCTCTAGAGGAGCTCCATCATGTGATATGTCATCTGCCATCTAGAATATGGGTGAGGAATCGATGAATAGTGAAGAAAATGGAGAAAATAGGGTAAACTTTCAAAAAGTCAAAGCCTAGGAGAGAGAAAATGGAAGAAAAAGTCAAAGCCCAGAATAAGGCACCAAACCCGAGAGAAACACGAGGGAAACAAGCCTCAAGTAGTGAAACTCCAAGAAAAAGCATTGAAATCAAATTTCAATCGGTTCAAAGCGGAGTAAACTAAGAAGGTTTAGTGAAGAAAATCTGCGTGGGGCATTTGAAAAAGCATATAAAGCTCGGATTTAGAGAAAAGAAGGGTCTAGAAAAAGAGAGGGTAAAATTTCAGACATAAGGGTGTGTGCAAATGAGGTCCCATGACCTATACTTAAAGTGCCATTGGTGAAAAGACCATTTTGGCCCGATCTACCATTGGTAGCCGACAATCTTCAATGGTGGCCGACAGGTGGCCGTCACCCTCATCTGGTGGCCGTCCAGTGCCCAGTGCTCCTATTTTGTGTCTTGATGTTGTGGTTGTCCCTATTTCTCGAGAGGTGCAAGGGAAGGTCACTGTTGAGTTCAAATTCTCTCTGCGGAAGCTTGAAATTGTGTTTTCAGTGATCATTGTTCGTCACTTGTTGAACGAGGTGTATCCTTTTTGCATGTTGCAACTCTTCCGAAAGCTGAATCGAAAAGTTGCTATTGAACTTGTTTCGTTAGAATACACTTTCATTATTACGTAGACTATGCATTTTACAAATGCTGTTGCACAGAATACGTACTTCAATCATGCAGAGAACATGCATTTTGTCATTTTTAATGGAACATGTTGTTAATCGCTGATAGAATATTCATTTTGTACTTTGCATGGAACATGCTGTTAATCATGCATAGAATATGTATTTTGTCATTTAGCATGGAACATGCTGTTAATCGCGCATGGAACATGCATTTGATACATTTGCATAGAACACGCCTCAACATTATCATAATTGCGCATAGAACATGCACTCTTACTTTATTGTACTTGTTGAGTTTCTTTCTTACACAGGCACGATATTGTAAGTAGGGTTCATTCAGAGGAATTCCAGGTAAATCATTCGTGCTGTTCGAATCACATCCTTGTACTTCCTCTCCTCACGTGTGAGACGTGTCGGGATTGTCTATTTTGGTTAAAAGCATTCAGGTGCATCTTGGTGTTTACACCACTTCTTTTGGTTAAAAACATTCGGGTGTGTCCTAGTGTTTACACCACTCCTTTTGGTTGAAAACATTTGGGTGCGTCCCGGTGTTTACACCACTCCTTTTGGTTAAAAGCATTCGGGTGCGTCCTGGTGTTTACACCACTCCTTTTGGTTAAAAACATTCAGATTCCTTTTGGTTAGAATCATTCTGGTGCGTCCCGGTGTTTTCACTACTCCTTTTGGTTAAAATCATTCGGGTGCGTCCCGGTGTTTGCACCACTCCTTTTGGTTAAAAACATTCGGGTGCATCCCAGTGTTTACACCACTTCTTTTGGTTAAAAGCATTCGGATGTGTCCCGGTATTTACACCACTCCTTTTGGTTAAAAACATTCGGGTGCATCCCGGTGTTTACACGACTCCCTTTGGTTAAAAACATTTGGGTGCGTCCTGGTGTTTACACCACTCCTTTTGGTTAAAGACATTTGGGTGCATCCTGATGTTTACACCACTCATTTTGGTTAAAAAAACATTCGGCTGTATCCTAGTGTTTACAACACTCCTTTTGGTTAAAAACATTCGGGTGCAGCCCGGTGTTCACACCCCCCTTTTCCTTATGTGTGCAACACATTAGGATCTCGGTTAAGAGCACGAGTGCGCCCGATGGTCGCTCTTCGCCTTCCTTACGTGTTGCGTGCTTGAGTTTTCATAATTTTCTTACATCCTTTCTGCATGAAATGTGGTTTGGTTTGTATTTCCCACGTGTGGCATGTTTACTTACTTTGGTGTTTGAGGCTGCTATACCTTGTTTTAGTTTGTTTGAATGTGACATTTTCATTGCATAGCGTTTGCATTTAAATGTTTCATTATAACCTCATTGCATGATCATAAGTTATGTTCCTACATCATGCATATCACTTGCATCTTGGCCTAGAACTACACTGGTTTGATTCCTTGCAAAGGGATATGTAGGCAGCCTGCGGGCTCAACCATTTTTGTATTGCTTGTTTGTTTGTCCAAGTCTTCAGCCTTGTCAAAATGGGTCGTCTCTGGGCTTTGACATTCACTGCCGTCATTTCATGACTTCCGAGTTCTGTCAAAGAGAGGCAACTATAAACACCCATTTTTGACCGTCCTCAAGACTTGGACGTCATCACTTGTGCATTTGATGATTACGGTTGCATGTGTTCATTTTGAGTGCCCGAAATCCTTGGCGGAATGCCCTGTCTTTGAGTTTTTAGACCTTGTCCTTTCTGTACCATGCTTTGAATCAAAACTTGGTTCCTAGAACTTGTGGTGACTTGTCGGCCACCACCAGAGACTGTCGGCCATGGCCCTTGGTTGTCGGTCATTGGTGTGGCCGGTCGGCTACCAGTGGTGGCTGACAGCCACCGGTCTCTTTTTCCAGATATTTCCAGATATTTGTTGACAGCTATACCAGCTGTTAGCACATTGAGTTGCATCTCCCTACACGTGTATGGTAGGATGTTTCTAAGCTCAAGACTTGTTTTTCTATATATAGGGGGGTTCTTCCCCCATTTTTGAGGGTTAGAAAATTTAGAGCAAAAATCTCTCTCTCTCTCTCTCTCTCTCTCTCTCTCTCTCTTACAATTTTGTGCCTAATTGCTTGTTTTCTTTACACTTTTGCATACACATCCTAAATCAAATCCTCATACCTTTGAGCTGAGGTTACTTGGGGTCTTCTTGGAGGTCTTGAAGGTGGTTTTAGCTTTCTTTTATGCCTAGAATTGCCCTTTGCTTCAAGAGATAGTTTACTTGCCTTGTATATTTTTTTTTGCAAGTATGTTTTACCATCTTTTCTTACTGTTTTGGGGCTGGTTTTCAACTGAGAAAAACTCTATTTTTGTGGCCTAAAAGTGCTGGTTTGAGCCCTTTTTTAGTTAAGCGGTGGTTCACCTTTTTTGCTTGTTAGTTTTTAAAGCTTTTATGCCTTTATTTATCACTTTCAAATCAACTTTTTTAGGCCTTTTAACCACTGAATTTTAGAGGTTTTTCAGTGGTAAAAAACTTATTTTGAGGTCCAAATTTGGAGGGGTTAGCCTCCCCTTCTTGTGTCTTGTCTGCATGCCTAGTTAGCTTCACATGTTAGCATAGCTCTGTTTTGGGCTGGTTAGTTCATTTGAGTCTTGTTTTGCATAGTTGCCGTGCAACTCCTTTCACTAGCTTAGTGTTTTAAGGCTTTAACCATCATTGGTGTGAGTTGATTGCATGTTTTAGTGGTTTTTCTACTTCATTTCAGCACTTATAATCTCTGCAATCTCCCTCATTTCTTCACTTTTTGGTTTTGCTTTGAAAGTGGTTTCAAACCACTTGTTTGCCTAAGTGTGAAATGGAGGCGCTACACCTAATGGTTTAATCTCTTAGGGGGTTCATTACCAACCGTGTAATGCCTCTTTCATGCCCAAAGCAACATGGAGTTTGAGCCCTCTTTCCATTAGAGGACACTCCCCAATGGACTTAATAGATTAATGAATGATTTTGTAATTAAAATGAGTAAACAAAATTGGCAAGTAAAAGAGGTAAGATAAGCATTCTTTGTGTTGCATTGCATGTGTTCAAATCGGACGTTAATTTGAACAGAAGGAAAATGGGACATTTCATACTCAAAAGCGATGAAATGTGCCATTTTCCTTGGTCTCCATTGCCCTTGATCATGCATGATAGGGTGATGGACATTTTGGTCTTGTTGCGCATTTATTGAACTTGGACAATTGGTTTCACAAGCCATCATGCAATGAACTTGCTTGATTGATGTGAACCAAAGCTTGTCCTTCCTTTGATTTCCCCATGAAAAGGAGAGGCAAAGTGTGCAAACAACCCTTGAGAAATACACTGTTTTGCTTTGTTTTGCTCTCTATTTGTGAACCAATGCTTGTCCCTCCTTTGATTTCCCCATGAAAAGGAAAGGCAAAGTGTGCAAACAACCCTTGAGAAATACACTGTTTTGTTCTATTTTGCTCTCTGTTGCAGCAAGGAAGTTCAAACCAGCAGTGGCCGACAACCATCACTAGTGGCCGACCGGCCACCAGTGGTAGCCGACCGGCCACCATTGGTAGCCGACCGAACACCTGTCGTCCACCAATGAAATTTGCACAGTGTATTGGTAAGGTGGAGCAGAGGTGTTCTGGAAGTGGACAACTTTGTTGGTGTTGATATGTGCAAACAAAGGCTTTCAGTAGCAAAACAACGGCTTTTCAGGCGAAAAACCGAGCATACATGGGCCTTCCTCGTTTCCCGGGATTAGCTAATTAGTTTATTTAGCAATAGATCAAATATGTGTTGTAATTAATTAGTTGTAGCTAATTAAGTGTTGTAAATAATTAGTTAGTTTAATTAGTTATTTGATTTCTATTTGTAATAATTAGTTAACTAGAATAGTTAATTAGTTTCAAGTTTTGTATTAGTTAGCTTAATTAGCATAGCTAGTTGGTTAGCTTGTTCATTCGGACCCTCCTTCGCGAGGGCGTAATGTAGTAATAAGTGTGGGTGCGTGTGTGTATGTCTTCTAACCCCACGTCTTTCTCCCTTTTATTTAATCGCTTTTGATGGTTAGATTAGGGACATATTTCAAATTAGTCATTGGTTCCTAAATTTTCCCAAAAATAAAATATTTAGGTGGTGACTCTGTATCTGGCAATGCAGTCCAATTTTGGCATTTTTGATCCTAAAATTGATTTTCTAAAAATTTTCCAGATTTGGACTCTTTCGTGTTTATCAATTTCACATTACACTTGTGAGATTAGATTCAGAACCACGAGAGTCTGAATTGTAGGGCTTTCTTTCAAACCTTCAGAAAAGGGGTGCAAAAAAGCCGAGCTACAAACTGCTGTGGTGTAGGACCTCTCTGCCTCTTATTGTCCCCCTAAACATCCTGACTTCTCCTGGAGCCTCTCATCCTCTCCTTCTCCATTGTATTATGATCTCAAGATGAGCCGCCGCCTCCACAAGGCATCCATAGTCTCTAATCATCGACTCGATCACTTTGAATATTAGCCCGGTCCTCAATCTCTTCTCGAACTCTAAACAACGACATTCCTCAGTCGCTACGAGTTCTGGAGCAAACCTCGATTAGCAAATAAATGTGGCCTCAAACTCGGCCACTGGAGTGTTCAACTATACCAACTTGGAAAACTGGTCTCTAAACTTCTCCTTAACAGTGGGAGGCAAAAACTTCTCTTGGAAGGCGCAGACAAAAGCATCCCAAATCACTCCAATCCATCCACGTGCATACTTCCACCACTGACTCACATCTCCTTTCAGTTGGAAGGACGCCAAGGTCATTCTCAATTGGTCGTCTTTGATGCCCAGCAACTCGAATGTTTTCACTATTTGCTTTAACCACTCATCTGCCTTCAGTGGGTTTTTGGGAATACCCACAAATTCATCTGGATTTGACCGAAAAAACTCCTGCTTCAAGAAAGAAGGTGTAGACACCCCATTTTTAACCGACCTGAAGACTCAGACATCATCGATTGAGCGGTCGGTGATTGCGCATATCGTGCTCGTTCTGAGGTTACGGAGTCTCGACTGAGAGCCTTGCCTTCGGACTTCGGGACTCTTTTGTGTTTTGCCTCGGTTTGCGAACCAGGTTCTGTTTTCTGCTCCCAAAGGGAGGGAGAGGTCTCATAGACCATCTCTCAATGGCCGCAGGCTACTTTTCGTGGTCATAGACCACTGTTCTCGTTTGGAGACTAGTTTTCGGTTTTCGGAGCCGTCGGTCGTGCGCCTCGGTTCGGGACCGCTTAACTTTCTCCGTTTGCTTTGATTTTTGGCACACACCTTGTTTCCTCTCCCTAGAGGGACACTGTGGCCCGAGAGACCACCTTTGTGGTCGCACGCCACCTGCTGATGTATGATCGGTTTCGGGGCACCATTGCGCGTTTTGGCCCTCGAACCCTCGTTTTGCTTCCGTCTTGGTTCATTAATGGTGTGGACCCTATTTTCATTGTTAGGAATGTGGTACAAGGGTGGGAGACCACCTTTTCTTCTTGGAGACCACCTTTCCCTGGTCGGCCGATTTTCTTATCAGGAAGCTGGTCTCCCTTACTTTTGGGCCACATTTTCTGGTCTCCCATACCACCACTGAGTTGCTTTCACCTTGGAGACCACCCTAGGAGCAGGATGACCACTTGAACCTTTTGACCCTGGTCGGCCGACTAGGGGGAGTGGCCGGCTGACCACTTGAACTAGTCGGCCAGCTTCCTGCTTTTTTGTCTCACTGAGTGTGTTCCAGCTGTGCCAGCTGGGAGCCATTTGCAGCATCCTCCATGCACGTGTATGGAGGACGTTTATTCTTGGTTTTTAGCTTCCAAGAGAAGCTTTAGCCCCTCTCCTCTATAAAGGAAGAGGTCCTCTTCCATTGCAAGGGTTGAGAAATTGGTTCTAAGGCATACAACATACATCTCTCTATATCTCTCTAATCCAAGCTCAAAAGTCCATTGTTCTAGCACATTTACACTACACCTCTTAGCCTAACACCTCCAACACCAACCTAAGCTTCTTGGAAGGTCTTGAGAGCTCCTAAGGTCTGAGTTTTTGGCCTCAAAGCTGCTGGAGTTGCTGAGCTTCAAGGGTAACACTTCTTTCCCTCTTTTTGGCATCTTTTTGTTCCATTTTTTAGCCTAGTTTGCAAGCATATTTGAGTTTCGTCATAAACTGAAAAAGTCCTATTTTAAGCTTCTTAACATGTTTGTTTCAGACCTTTTTTCTGTTGGGGGTCATCTACTCCCTTTGCATGCTTCATTTCTCTTTGTTTTGAGCCATGCATTAGGGCTTTTGTGTTGAGCTTTGTTGGCCCTTTTGACCACTGAAATCCAGTCAGTGGTTATTAAGTGTTTTTGAGCATCAAAATCAGAGAGGGGTGATCCTCTCACCCCTTGTCTTGTTTACTAGCTTTCTTGGCCTTACAAAGGAGCCCCTATTTGCATGTTTTCAAGCTATGTTTTAGGCTATTATTTGTGAGTTTTATGACCTGCATGACCTCTGTCCAGAGGTGGTTTTTCCATTTTTGATGTCTATCTTGCATGTGTAGAGTAACCCCTTGCATAGCCTTTCAAAGGAGCACCTCATTCTAGAATGTGTTGACTGAGTTCCAGTCATTTTTTGGTCATATTTTGGCATGCCATGTTTCTGTTTTTGGCTGGTTTGGTAGTCCTTCACATGCTTCATATAGTTGTAGTGTAAGTCATGGTTCACTAGCTTGTTTTGTATGATGTTTTGGCCGCCTTTCCTAGCATATTTTGGCCTTGCCTTAAACTGATTTCGTGCATGTTTTGGATTGCTTTAGCTCTGTTTTTGGGTCTCATGGTCGAATGATGCTTGTTTTGCATGCTTGTAGTACAATATCCATGCTTAACTTTGAGTTTTGAGGTCCATCACATGCATTTTAGTCCATAGCATTGCGTATGCTAGGTTGCATGTGTGCATATCATCCCTCGCATGCCAACATGATTAGGTTGCATTGCATTTAGGGTTTCATGTTAGTCGCATTGTGTATGCCATCTCATTGCATTGTGTTTGGAGTAGGGTTAGTCTAAACACGAGAAACGAGGGGCGTTTCGTACTCAAAGTGACGAAACGTGTCTCAATTTCTAGTTGCCAACACTCCAGATTACCCATGATGAAGTTTAGGCCTTGTTGTGTTTATATGTGCATTCATTTCACATTGAGTCGTGCAATTCAACTCCTCGGCCATCATGCATCGAGATGCGTGATTGATGGCACGAGGATCAAGGACTACACTCCCTAGAGCTTATGCAATGACGGGGAGAGTGGTCATGTATACATATGTTGAAAATACTTTGCCATGCCCCTTTCTTGCTCTCTGTTGCAGCAAACCAGAAACCAACAGCTTTCTAGAGCTTTGTATAATATTCCGAGATCAATTGCAAACAGAGGCAAATCAGGGCATCGCGAGGAATTTCCCGACAAGGCGACTCGAGCATGCATGCATCTTTCATCATTCGAAACAGAGCTGAGGCGGTCGATAGATCTGCATACTAGTTTATTTCGTTTCTTAGTTAATTTGTTAATTAATTAGGGTTTTGTAATATTTAATTAGCTAGAGTAGTTAATTATTTATTTGGTCTGTATTATTTATTCAGACCCTCCGAGGAGGGCAATGTTGTAATAAGTGTGCATGTGTGTGATGCATGTCTTCCAACCCCACGTCTTTCTCCCTTTTATTTACCAGCTTATGATGGTTAGTTTTAGGGCATGTTTCAATTAGTATCTATATGTTCACATGTTCGCATTCATTCATCTGTATTGCATGCATCGGGCTCGGCGCATCATACTAACTGCATCGTATTTCAATTCCAAGTTGAATGCGTGTTATTTGTAGCATCTCATATGCCATCTTAGAATAGCCGAGCCTATCTTAGTTGGATTTCGCATGTCTTGCTTTAGCCATCTTAACATGAGCTAGGATCATGCATTGATTACTAACTAGTTTCTGTTTTGGCTTGGAGTACTCCGTGAGTGTTTATGCTTTAGCATCCTTGCATGTGTGTGAGTGACTGCCATGATAGCATGCTTGCCATGAGGCTAACTACTTATGTGATATACCTGCCTGAATGCCTGTGGGTGGAGGTTCGATTATCTGAATTGGAACGATTCATTGATTGCGAGTTTTAAGCCCACTAAATAGTGGCAAATCACCATGTTTTCTAAGCCCACTTGAGGGTGGCAAAATCCGCATGTTAGCCTACTTGCGAGTAGCAAACCGCTTTCAAAAACAAACATGAAATGTTTCGTTCCAACTCAGGCGATCTAGTCTATACTTGTATGCTACGCGCATCACATAGTAATTCTAGGCCAATAAACCGGAATAAGGGCACACAATGTTTTCAAAACTCGATATCATGGTTAGTAGAGGCCGATCTTTGATCGGGCGAGCGGGGGTGCTCACGAAGTGACCTTTCCCAATCGTACCCAAGTTCCCGAGCCGAGGCAACTTTGGTGATGACGGACACGTGGCCTTAGGCATGAGTCAGGGTTTCCTAAATTCCCCCAAAATAAATATTTAGGTGGCGACTCTGTATCTGGCAAAGCAGTCCATGTTTGGCACTTCTTTCAAAAAATCTATTTTCAAAAACGATTTGCCGGATTTGGACTCTTTGCTGATTCATCGGTCTTGCATTGCACTCTGCGAGATTAGATACAGGACCGTGACATTGAGTCCTGAACTGTAGTTAGCCCAATGAACAAAACGGGATTTTCCCGGGGCGTTCGGGGACGTCTACAGACGGCCCTGCCATAGCTACTTGGGCCTGGACTTGATTTTTTGCTCTGAGAATGTCTACAGACTCCAGTAATGCTCCAACCATCTCGCGGGCTAAGGCGCCCATGGCCTGTTGACCAACTGGTTCAGCCACACTGGCCTGACCAACGCCTTTTTCCTACACCAGAATTTCATTCGGTAAAGGCACCTCATGTTTCCTAGGCCTACCACGCCTACCACCACCACGTCCTGAAATCCTAATGAAGGTAATAGAAAAGATTGGCATGTTCACAAATGTACCGAAACTAACTCACTTGCATCCTAAAGTAATGGATAACAATAATTCACTCCACATAAGCACATAGTCATATAAACAAATACGAATTTCATTCCCGGATAATGACCACCCCGCGGCGTTGCCAGAGTTCCAATTAGAAACAGCAGTGATCAAGTGCTCTTCTAATAGGACTTCTAGAAACTCGTAGACTCAATTAGCATCCTAGAAATTAAATCTCATACCCATATAATTACATAAGCATGTTATCATATAAGCACAGATCATGCATACTAAGGTCTCTATCAAGCGAGACAAGCCCATTGCGGTACTAACCACTTCCCACGTACCCCAAAGTATTCAAACACGGTACGCACTGATACGAAGTTGTAATGCCCCCCAAAAAAAAGTACAATAATTCAACTGTAGACACTAGTACAAAGGGATATAAATAAAATAAGAAACTTTCATTAATTAAAGTTGACATGCAAAAGGTGACACATTATAAATCGTTCATCCTGAATCTGTAGCATGTGTTACAAAAGGTAATATGAATTGAAAGCTAAACAGGAATTCATATGCCCCAATGGCTTATATCTTTCAAAGGTCATGCTTGGTTACAATAAAGTGAGTCAAAAGCTCAATACAAATAAAGCAATCGGCATGTACAAAAGATAAATACGAAATGAACAAAACTGAGCTCTCAGCTCCACAACCCTCCCAAGCTAAGTCCTTGACAGAGGCATATCACCAACACCCGAAATAGTTTTTCCCAAGTAGGGTCAGCCAAAGCCCAGTAGAAACAATCTATTATAATATATGAATCTTAACAAAGATATAAGTATGATGTGCATATACAATGCCTATGACAAAATCATTCGTAGCGTTACAAGATCGTAATATGCTAAGTTTTACATCTCAAGCCATTTTACTCTTACTTCATTTCTTGGAAATTCATTTCACCTCAATCTGTGGGTTAAATCCGTTTTTACTCAGACAAACCAACTGAGGTTACAGCTCAGTGGTTCTCTAACCAATACAATCATCATATAAACACTTTAGTTTGCCATTTTACAAAAATTTTGTCCCCAGGATTCGGCTCCTGTAGACACCCCATTTTTTACTACTTGCAAGGCTCAGGCGCTTTGCCCGATATACTCGATGAGGAAAGTGGTGCCGTGTGTGGTTTGTGGTCTCAACGAAAGGGCCATGTTTAAGCTCCGAAACAATCCCAAACCTCTCATATTCCTATTGATTATACCTAAGAAATCCATTTTTACACATCGTGCCACCATGTGCTAAGTCTGAAGCAGAAAAACAGGGGATCACATTGAGGCCCGACCGTGCCTCATTGAGGGCGGCCAGTCATCAATGTTTGGTCAACAATGTGTATTGCAGAAAACAGAGGGCAGTTGTTGAAGGTGAAATAGAGCAGGCCTAGGCAGACAGAGTTGTTCTTGGAAACTATGCATTCAACCTTTGTGCATCCTTGCTTACATCATTATTGGAAATTAATGCTCTGAATATTGTTGTAATAAATTTATTATTATTGTTACAATTAGTCTTGCTAATTATTAGCGTTGTTATTATTATTATTGTTTATTTGTAATTGTTATAGTTAATTAACTTAGATAGCTAGATTATTTCTCATTATCCTTGTTGTAATAGAGCAGTTAGCTAGTTAATTCTTTGCTTATTTATTCCTTTGGATTTGTAATAATTAGTTTAATTCGGACTTTCGGACTTTGATTCGCACCCTCTTGCACGAGGGCCAACATGTAATAAGTTGTATGTCTTCTAACCCCACGTCTTTCTCCCTTTTACTTCCTTGCTTACGATGGTTAGTATAGAACATTATTTGTTCAAATTAGCATTCTTATGGTTTGAATCCACTGTCTTGCATGCATCCAAGGTTCGGCTCATCATACTAACCCAATATCAATGCTCAAATTCATTGTTTAAATACGTGCTTTATCGCATGTCTTGAATGAAATCATATGCCATGCTCATAGCCGACCCTATAAAATACATAATGTGTGCATTGCATTAGTCATATTGCATTAATTAGGAGCATGCATATTTTTCTAATTATTTTGCTTTGCTTTGTTTTGGCTCGGAGTACTAGGTGAGTAATTTTGAGCTTTAGCATCATGCATCGAATGTTTGTGTTGCCATGCCAAGCATACTTCCATGAGGCTAATTGCTTAAATGATATACCTGTTTGAATGCCTATGGATGAAGGCTAGTTGCTTGAATTGGGATAGTTTGATTAATGTCCATTTTAAGCCCACTTTTTCAAGTAGCATCTTCACAAAATAATTTTTCAAATAAAACATGAGATCAAATGTTCCAATTCTTGCAAATTAGTCTATACTTGTGTGCGTCACATAGTAGGATAGCCTAATAAATCAAAACAAGAGCATATAATGTAAATAAAAATTACATCATGATTAGTAGAGGCCGATCTTTGATCGGGCGAGTGGGGTGATCAATTCATGACCTTCCCCTCTTGTACCTAAGTTCTCGAGCCAAGACACTTTGGTGATGACAGATAAGTGGCCTTTGGCATGGGTCTCGGGTTTCCTAAATTTTCTAAAAATATTTAGGTGGTGACTCTGAAATCTGGCAAAGCAATCTATTTTTGGCATTCGATTCAAACATCACTTTTCCAAAAGAATTGCCGGATTTGGACTCTTTTATGTTTTCACGGTTTCACATTGCACTTTGTGAAATCAGATTCGGAACCACGGGAGTCCGAACTGTAGGGCTAGTCGTCTTCCGAAAGGAGCACGAAAAGAACAGCTATAGTTTCTAGCAACTCTGCTGGGGATTTACAGAACTTGACTTGAAATTCATGTTGTGAAATTTTATCTACATTTATATGTTCTTTGCATCGCATTTGCACGGTTACGTTAAGTCACTGTTTTTTCATCTGCTATTCATGGATGGTTTACCAGAGGCTTTCCCAAAAGGCTGACTGGTCATGGGCTCTGCCATGTTGGAAACACAACCGTTGGATTTGGATTACTGCTTGATCCTCCTTTTACTTCTCGGTATTACGTGTGAGAGGTATATTAAGTAATCTTGCTGAGGTACCCTTTCGACCATTTGACCTAGTTGCATATAGTGAAGTTGTAGTGACTATTCCAACCTAGGACATGATGCCACCCATTTGCAGGATGTTGTGAAAAATCATGTCAAAAATCTGGGACAGGGTAACCCTACCCCCTCATAGGGGTGTTTTCGTTATTTTACTTGGTATGTGCTTTTACAGTGAGACTGTATAGGATGGTGTAGACACCCCATTTTTGACCGTCCTCAAGACTTAGACGTCACTGATTGAACACTCAGTGATCACCCTTGTTCGTGTTCGTTTTGAGTTCCCGGAGGCCTCGGCTGCGCGCCTCGCCTCAGGATCTCTTAACTCGTCCTTTTAGTGTTTGGTTTTGGCACCAAACACTTTTTGTTTTTTCCTTGGGAGGCAGGGAATGGCTTGTTGGCCATCCCCACATTCAACCGGCCTTCCCTTTCCCTCACCGACCATTCCTTGTTGTCACCGGCCATTGTTGCTTGTTATCAATGGCCGGTCGGCACTATGTGTGGCCGGCCGCCCCCTTTTTTGGCCGATGATCTATTTTGCCGGCCGGTGACCCTTTTGCACCCCCCTCAGGCATGGTGCATACCAGCTGTGCCAGCTGAGGCACAGACCCCACTCCCTATGCACGGGGATGACCATTTTGAGCCTTTGACCCCCTTTTCCTTCTAGAAGGTTGAACCCTTTGGCCAAGCTTCTTGGGGAAGCTTGGCCAGCTATCTTAGCTTCCTCTA
The DNA here is from genome assembly GCA_025200525.1 of Camellia lanceoleosa. Lineage (NCBI taxonomy): Eukaryota > Viridiplantae > Streptophyta > Magnoliopsida > Ericales > Theaceae > Camellia > Camellia lanceoleosa. The sequence continues at coordinate 50,158,716 of CM045759.1, forward strand.
GAAGCCTTGACTCCTTTGCACCCTTTGCCCCTTTTCATTTAGCTTCTTGAAGAAGCTTCAAGCCATTTCCTATGTCTATATAAGAACCCTTCTTCCTCCTTTGTCTAGGGTTAGAGTTTTTCATCAAAAAAAACCAGAGATACACATATATATATATGTCAAATATATTCTCTCTCTATATTTCCCTCTCTCTCTTCCTTTGTGTGTGTTTTGTGGCCTAAAAGTGTATTTTTACCTTAGTTTTGCACTAAGACACACACTACCACACCTTACTTCGACCTTGAGTGGCTTGGAGGGTTTGTTCTTGGATTTTTGGACTGATTTTGATCAAAAGAAGAGGGCTGCATTGGCTATTCATCAAGGGTTCTTCAAGGGTAATCTCTTTACTTTAGATTCCCCAATCTTGCATTGCTTTTTTACCTGTCTTGCATATTGTTTTATACTTTGTGTATAACTACAAAAAGTCTTATTTTTGCATGCTTGAGATCTCTCATTAAGGTTGTTTTGGCATTTGGGTCGGCCTCCCCCTCTTAGCTCTATTTTGGCCTCTTTTGATACTCTTTTGTTAAGCTTTGTTTACCTTGGTGTGTTGGCCTTCTCACCACTGAAATCCAGTGGATTTTCAGTGGTGAGGAAGGAGGTTTGAGGTCTTGTATAGGGGAGGGACACCCCTTTCCCTTTTGTGCCTTATTTGTGCATGTTTCGGTTCAATATGGTAGCATGCATGCCTAGTTGTTTATGGCTACTTTTCAGAGGCTTTTGGTGTGTTTTGGGTCATATTATATCTCTGTTCAATGGTGGTTTGTTGGCCCTTAGCATGCATATTACACTTGCTTTATATTCTTCCATGTTGCCTAGGAATGCATCACACCATTAGACCGCCATGCTATCATATTGTGGCCTTGCTTTGTGAAATCCTTGGTCATATTTTTCCATGCTTAAGGTCTATTGGCCACTGATTTGGTCATGTTTGACATGTTTGGTATAGTTGCTATGCATTGTGGCTTGTAAGCCTTGAGTGTGTGAGTCACTAACATGCTTAATTTAGCTTATTATCATCATTTGGCATCGGTTGGGATCGTATTTCAGTCCATGTAATGTGGTTTTACATTGTCTTTTGTGTCCCTTTCAATGCTTTGAAGTGTTATGATTTCATGCCTTGAAATGTGCATTGTGTATGCCTATGTGTTTGGGTCATTTGGGAGGCCATGTGTGGGTTTTGGGGGCTCATTCTCACATGCTGTAGCATTGATTTTGTTGGTCTCAATGTCCATGTTTGTCTTCCTTTAGGTGTGCTTGAGTTGGCTTTTATACCTTAGTTTTGGGCTCATTGATTGGCATGTATGTCTTCTATGATTGGTACCTTTATTTTGGCATCTTTAACCACTGTTTTGGGATGGGCTGAGGTCTCCCTCTTGGTGGTCTACATCCACCTTTGCATGAGCATGTTGCATTACATTAGAAGCATGTTTGCATTGTATCTTACTTGCATGTTAGTTCAATGTTAAGCCATTTCACATACTTGCTGCATATTTGACATGCTTTGTGCCTTAGTTTCATTTGCATGTTTGAGCCATGCTTATATACTTGCATTGCATTGTTTGGCTTAGGGTGTCAAGCCAAACTTGAGGGGTAAGAAGTGTTCATACTACAAGTGATGTAACACGTCTCAACTCTCGGTCGCCGAGGCCCTTGACGTTGACATGATGGGGTCTTGGTATTCATTTGTGTGTTGCATGCATTCTCATTGAATTGCAACCTTGGCCTCTTAGGCCATCATGCACCAAAATGCACGAGGATCGAGGGCCATGCTCCCATGAGTCCATTGCATGATAGGGAGTGTAGCCATGCCTACATTTGTTTGAAATTTCATGCCATACACTGTCTGTCCTTTGTTGCTGCCAAAAACCAGTTTCTGCAGGGAGTCTTGGCCAGTCGGCTAAGTTTAGTGCCGGCCGGCCATTAATTTTGGCCGATAGTAAAAAGAGGTGGCCGGTGGCTCATCCCTTTGGCCGGTGGTATTTGTTCTTGGCCGGTGGCATTCCTCAACATCCATAAAAGCATGTTCCAAGGCTTTTGCAGTCTTCAGAGGAGCAGGACAGTGTTAACAAAGGCAGTAGTGCTATGGCAGCGAGTTTCCGGGCGAGACGGATCAAGCATGCATCATTCACGCATCCCGAGGCAGGGCTACGGCCGCTTCTTTCTATTTATTCGCATATTCAATTTATTAATTGAGTTAGAAATGTTGTAATAAATTAGCTAGGGTAGTCAATTATTTATTCGGTTTGTAATATTTATTCGGACCCTCCGAGCGTGGGCAATTATGTAATAAGCATGTGTGAGTGTGTATGTTTTCCAACCCCACGTCTTTCTTCCCTTTTATTTATCAGCTTTCGATGGTTAGTTTAGGGCATATTCAAATTAGCATACAGCATGATAGCATGTTTGCATCCATTCATTTGTTTTGCACACACTGGGCTCGGCGCATCATTCTAACTGCATCTGTATTTCAATCCCAAATTGAATACGTGTTAGTTGTAGCATTTCACATGCCATATTTAGGATAGCCGAGTCTGTTTAGATTGCATCTTTGCATTTGTTGCATTATCCATTTTAAACATGAACTAGGATCATGCATGATTACTAACTAGTTTCTGTTTTGGCACGGAGTACTAGGTAAGCTTTTATGCTTTAGCATATCGCATGCGTGTGAATGTTGCCATAGTAGCATGATTACCATGAGGCTAGTTGCTTATGTGATATAACTGCTTGAATGCTTGTGGATGGAGGTCAAATTACCTAAATTGGAACAAATGCATTAAAACTGAGAGTTTTTTAAGCCCACTAGATAGTGGCAAAGCCATCTTTTCCAAAGCCCACTCGAGGGTGGCAAAACCTGCATTTTAGCCTACTTGCGAGTAGCAAACCGTTTTCAAAAACAAACGTGAAATGTTTTGTTCCAATATAGGCGATTTGGTCTATACTTATTTGCTGTGCGCATAACATAGTAAATCTAGGCTAATAACTGGAACAAGAACACATAAAGTTTTCAAAACAAGATATCACGGTTAGTAGAGGCCGATCTTCGGATCGGGCGAGAGAGGGTGCTCATAGCTGACCTTCCCCAATCGTACCCAAGCTCCCGAGCCGAGGCAACTTTGGTGATGACGGACACGTGGCCTTTGGCACCGAGTCAAGGTTTCCTAAATTCCCCCATTAAAAAATATTTAGGTGGCGACTCTGTATTTGGTAAAGTAGTCCATGTTTGGCACTTCTTTACAAAAAAAAAAAAAAAAAAAAATGTTTTCAAAAAAACAATTTTCCAGATTTGGACTCTTTGGTTCAGATTAAGAACCGTGACACAAATCGAGTCCGAACTATAACACGAGGCCCACGGGCGCACCTACAGTTTCTGGATGGTTCATATCATTATGAGTTTGAGAACAGAGTTCAGTGGGGATTACAGTTTAGCTGTGTGTTATGACCTTTGTGAATTGGGGTCGAAGTGCTGTCCGATTTTGATTATGTTTTTCTTGCTTTCTTTTTGCTAGGTAGTGTACCATCATAGCTTCAGATAGAGGTAACCAGTATTCATACAACACTTAGATAGAGGTAACCATCAGTGAGCTGGAGGCTACTACGCAGAACCCCAAAGAATCATTCATCGATTTTGTAGCTCGGTAGAGAGCCAAGGTAGCTTGAATGACAAATAGACCTGTTGAAAGAGAGAAAGTCAGGCTAGTGGGCTACAACCTTGAGCCAGACATGTTGCAGAGGATGATAGTGGCGCCGCTATCCACATTTGCTTCCTTACACGAGCTGGGGGTCCAGATTGAGAGTGCATTTAAAAAGGGTATCATCCACAGAACAAGTGAACCCGCAAGAAGGTCGTTCTCTCGGAATACCAATGCTAGCAATAACACTATTCTGCGGCCTACAGATGTCAGCACTATTGTTTCAATGGCCATGATGGTTGATCCCTTTGCTACTGCCATAACCTCACAACTTTCACAAAACACCAGCCCGCCCCAGAACCGAAGAGTTTTTACTACACTTTATATGAGCCTAGCCTGCGCCCTCAAATTATTAATAGAAAATGGGCATCTCAAGCCTCTCGATACATGTCCATTTCTAGACCCATTACCACCCAAACATGACCCTACCTAGTATTGTATCTTCTACCAACAACATGGCCATTCCACAGACATGTGCTACCGTCTACGCCATGAGATCCAGGATCTCATTGACAACAAAGTTATCGCCCCACCTTCCAAACCAAACATAATAACCAACCCACTTCCTGCACATAACCAAATTCCCTCGCCCAGAAACATTAACCACATCCATACATTACCGTCCACCTTCAACCCTAGCACATACATTACCTTATCCCACCTACCAAAATTGGAGGTAGTTATTCCAGAAGGCACAGACATGTGCATGATGGATCTAACACCATAAACCCGATCTAGGCCAGTGGCAGTAGAAACGGAGAAAGAGAAGAATGTACTGAAGATAGGGTCATCTGATACCTGTGGCATAGAGAAGGGGGTCTCACTCACAGAGGGTTACGATCCCAGTTTATACATTGTGGCCATCGATCAGCCAAAGCCAGTAGTCATACTGCTGGACTTTCTCAACATTAATGCTACCAGGGAAGGCCAGTTAGGGCAACATCAGAATGATTGGCCTAGACAAGGCCTAAATGACTTAGCTGACTTAGAAGAGGATTTGGCTAATCCGGAGGAGGATCTGGAGGATTTGTACTTCTTCAAAGAGGAGGATACAAGCAGTGTTTAGGTGGGATGGTGAGACCCGAGCCAGCCAGAAACAAGCAATGGATGGTTGAGTAAGGAAGAGTCAGATGTGGAAGAATAGATAGGAGAGACTGAGAAGGAAGGGGAATTTGCTGCTAGTGGCAAGGTTGACGTTGTACCTTTGACTGAGAATGAACAGACGCTGGAACAATTTCAAAGAGAAAGGATAGAAGAGATCCAGATAAAGATAGCCTTGGAGTAGGGCAAAGGAAAAGAGAAAGAAAAACCTGAGACAACGGTGGGTGATGTCCATATTACCAAAAAGGTCAAATGGGAACCCAGTGACCGGAAAAGGATGTCAAGGAAGCTACAAAACTATCAGGATTCAGAAACCAAGACTATGGTGGAGGAAGAATGGTATGATGACGAGGCACGTAATGTTAACATGCTCCAGATAGAACCCGATGGTAGCCCGGCCATGACTGCAGGAGAATGGTGGGAAGACAGCGACCTAAGTCATGCGTACACTAACGAAGGGTGGAAAACTGATACCCCGGATGACACCTGGTATACTGACGAGAACAATCATATGACCCGAAGTGGTCGGTACTTCAAACCCGCAGCATTAGACTAGCCAGAGACCTCTGGAAAGGAGGCTGAGAAATCAAAAGAGAAGGATCTCGAAGAAAACCTGGTCTTGAAATAGCTCAAGAAGATTCAGGCTAACAAATCAATCTTGGGGCTGATAATGGCATCTCGGGAGCAGAGGCAAGCACTGTTAGAGGTAATGAATCGGACCAAACTGCCTATCGATACCACTGCGGACCAATTGGTATCATTGGTTACATCTAGGGACGTTATGCCGGTGATATCTTTTACAAAGAAAGAGTTACCACCTGAGGGTGCCAACCATAACCCTCCCTTATATGTAACCCTGGAAAGTTGGAAAAAGTGGATTCTGGTGGTGTTAGTAAATACCGGATCGGTGATCAATGTATGCCCAGTGAGGACTGTCTATGCCATCGATTTGAGGTCGATTGACTTTACGCCCACGACCTAAGCAATCCAGGCTTATGACAATATAAGCCGGGATGTTATAGGAACGTTCAAGAGCCATATCTTAATTGGCTCGTCCAAACATGAGGTGGAAATCCATGTCATGGATGTTCCGGTCACTTTTAATCTACTACTGGGAAGGCCTTGGCTACATCAGATAAATGATGTATCATCAACAATCCATCAGTTAGTAAAGTGCCCCTTCAAAGGCATGATTGCCATTGTGTACTGTAATTCTACAATCCATCCTCCCTAGGGAACCACTGTGCCATTATTGGAAATCATCCATGGGGAGGAGGTTGTGTTCCTTTCCAGCTTCTCTCTTGCGGAAGCCTAGTTAGTCCAAATCATCATGGTAGAGGGCGATGGGAACTACGTAAGTGTGTAATCCATCTGTATGATGAACAAATAGGGGCATATGCCCGAATCTGGACTAGGCCAAAGTGGCAAGCATGGAGGTACTGTTGCTAAGGAGATCAGTCACAACCCCCACACTTTCGAGCTGGGATACAAACCTACCACTGAAGATTGACAAAGAAAAGGGCAAGAGTTGAGAGAAAGGCTAAAAGCAAAGAGGACTGAGAGGCAGTACGAGTTAAGCCACAAACCAATACAGGGGACCTTGAAGCGACATTTTGTCCACCAAGGGGAAGACTTCCCTTTTGTGGATTCCCAATGCCCTGATATAACTGGGAAACAAAAACAAGGTATTCGGGGTTTGAGATCTTCTTCAGACACCAGTTACCAGAAGAGGAGGATGAACAAGTAGACCTGAGCCCTAGCACAGATCAAGGTGGGACTGCAAGCCTGGACATTGAAGAGGAAGAGCTGTGGGGAAAAGTGCTGGTTGTCCTACTGATAAGTTCTACTGTTGAAGCTAAGACCACTAACTTGGAGGATAGTTTTACTATCTCAATGATCGGGGATAACCCAGCAGCGGATTTCTCCAATCTTATAGTGGATGCATCTGAGGCTCCACGCCTGGTCTGGAAATTTGAACAAGGCATCATCAAGAGTTCTGCATCGGATAGTGAGTCCGAGTCTGATTCCACTGAGTCTTTGGAGTCGGAGTTAGATTCGAGTTCCTCTGAGTTTGGTACTTCTGGAAGTTGTAACTCAAATACCAAAGTCTTGTCCAAGTCGTCTTTTAGCTTTTCTTTTGAGTCTACTGTAACCGAAAATCCAGACTTTTTAAATGGGAATCCTGTGAACTTTGCCTACTTCTCTGTGCTTTTGGTTTGTTGTATTGATCTTAATTTTCAAAGTTTTGACATAAACGAAGAGAAAGAAATTCCTTGGGTTTTGAAAAATCTGATTGATCCTGAGGAGGAGAGGCGTGTTAAGCCCTATACAGATGAAATTATATCAATTAACGTGGGTACTAAGAAAGATCCTCGCTTGGTCCAGATCGGGTCCAAGCTGTCTTCGAAGGAACGCGAGCGTTTAATCGCTTTATTAAAAAATTTCAAAGATGTTTTTGCGTGATCCTACGAAGACATGCCTGTAATTGATCCTGATATTGTACAGCACCGGATCCCTCTTGACCTTGAGACCCGGCCAGTTAAGCAAACGCTACACAAAGTTCGCCCAGATTGGGCTTTGAAGATCGGGGAAGAAGTTACCAAACAGATTGAGGCAGGGTTCTTACTTGTATATGAGTATCCAACATGGTTGGCCAATATTGTTCTAGTCCCAAAGAAGGATGGCAGAATCAGAGTTTGTGTCGACTTTAGAGATCTGAATAAGGCTAGTTCGAAGGATGATTTTCCACTGCCGTATATTGATGAGTTGGTAGGCTTCACTGCAGGCCACACATTGCTCTCATTTATGGATGAGTTTTCCAGGTATAACCAAATTCTGATGGCACTCGAGGATAGGGAGAAGACCACTTTCACTACACTGTGGGGCACTTACTGCTATCGAGTCATGCCGTTTGGGTTGAAGAATACTGGGGCCACTTATCAAAGGTCTGCAACCACTATTCTGCACGACATGATCCACAATGAGGTTAAGGTGTATGAGGACGATATGATTGTCAAGTCCAAAGATCGAGAGGGCTACTACACCGCCTTTGAGAAATTCTTTCAGCAGATCAAAGAGTATGGATTGAGGTTGAACCTGCAAAAATGCACCTTCGGCGTAACAACAGGAAAAATGCGAGGATTTTTTTATCACACAGAGAGGAGTTGAGGTAGATCCTTCCAAAATCAAGGCCATCTTAGAAAAGGAGGTGCACGGCTTTTTGAGTAAAGTGCAATTGATAAGATGGTTTATTTCCAAGTTAACCTTGACTTGTGAACCACTGTTTGTTCTCCTAAAGAAAGGAAAGAAATTTCAATGGGATGATCGCTGTTAGTTCGCTTTTGAACAGGTTAAGTTGTACCTACAGAATCCGCCTGTGTTATCGCCGCCAGAGCTAGAAAAATCGTTGATTTTGTACCTGTCAATCACGAATTCAACTATGGGGTGTATGTTAGCTCAGGAGTCGGAGGCCAAGGTAGAGAAAACCGTTTACTACTTGAGCAAGAAAATGCTGGATTACGAGACCCGTTAAACTCCCCTCGAAAAAGCTTGCCTAGCCGTGGTGTGGGCTACCTGGAAGTTGAGGCACTACTTGTTAGCTCACTCGGTGATCCTGGCTTCGAGATTAGATCCAATCAAATATCTCTTTGAGAAACTAGTGCATATGGGTACACTAGCCCATTGGTTGCTCTTCTTCTCCGAATTTGATCTTAAATATGTTACACGCAAGTCGGTTAAAGGGAGAGCAGTAGAAAAATTCCTGGCAGATCAGCCAGTAGAGAAGGATGAAACGATGCAGTACTTTTTCCCAGATGAAGATATTCTGGAAATAGAGAAGAAAACGTAGATGATGTACTTTGACGGAGCAGCCAATCAATACGGTTATGGGATCGGTGTGTTACTGATAGCGCCTGATGACTGACATATATCCTTAGCCTTCAAACTCCATTTCCAAGAATCCAACAACAAAACAAAGTATGAGATGTGTATTGCTGGTTTAGAAGCCACCCTGGAACTAGGGGCAAAAATGATGGATGTCATCGGGGATTCGAACTTGGTTGTGTCTCAGGCCAACGAAGATTGGCAGGTTACAGAGAAGAAAATGAAGGTTTACCATCAAGTCTTGGATATGCTAATTCTGAGGTTTGAAAAATTAATGTTTACCTATTTGCTAGGGGAGAACAATTGATTAACTGATGCACTAGCAACTCTATCTTCTATGGTAGACATCCCATTGGGAGTTAGGATGCATCCAATCAGTATTGAACAGAAATACAGGCCGGTCTATGAAACCACTGCTGTGATAGATGATGCCGTGATAGATGAGGCTTCAGACAAGAACCCCTGGTACTACGATGTTTAGAATTTCCTAGAAAAGAATGTGTATCCACCAGAAGCAAATGCCAAGGAAAAAAGGGGAATACAGCGTCTGGCTGTTCAATTTATCATCTGTGGGGGCAAGTTGTACAAAAGAGGCCATTTGGGAATACACAAGTTGTGTGTTAAGGAAGAGGAATCAAAGCGCCTTATGGTAGGCATTTACGGAGGAGAATGCGGAGCCCACATAAACGGTGTGATGCTCGCTCGGAAAATCCTTAGACAAGGCTACTACTTGTCAACCATGGAAGAGGATTGTATTGGTTTTGTTCGGCATTGCCACAAATGCCAGATTCATGCCAATCGCATGAACATTCTACCATCGAAGCTCTATAAGATGACTTCCCCATGGCCATTCTCTGTTTGGGGAATAGATGTTATCAGTGCAGTTACGCCAAAGGGATCAAACGGGCATGAATTCATCATGGTAGTGATCGACTACTTCACCAAATAGGTGGAGGCCTTGTCCTACTATGTATTAAAAGCGTTGCATGTGGCTAAGTTCATCAAGAGCAACATTATTTGTCGATATGGGGTTCCAAATGAGATTATGTTCGATAATGGGTCGCACTTCAAGAAAGCGGTGATAGACTTGCTTGAGAAATATAACGTGGCTTTCCATAAGTCATCAAACAACAGGCCACAAACCAATGGAGCTGTCGAGGCTGCGAACAAAAATATCAAGAGAATTCTACAGAAGATGGTGGAAACTTACAGGGATTGGCTAGATAAATTGCCATTTGCACTCTGGGGCTACAAAACCTCAATCTGAACATGTACAAGGGCAACCCCCTATTCTCTCATTTATGGCATGGAGGCTGTTTTGCCAATTGAAATTGAAGTGCCGTTGCTACAAATTATGGCTGAGTGTCAGATAGCGGAGGCGGACTAGCAACGAAGTAGGTTTGAGGAGTTAATGTTGTTTGATGAGAGAAGGCTGAAGGCTTTGTATCATGTCCAGGGCTACCAACGTCAAATTTCCAGAGCTTTTAATAAGAAAGTTAAGTCCAGAAACCTTAAAGAGGGAGATATGGTGCTAAAAGACAACCGAGCTCCCATTTATGATCCTAGGGGGAAGTTCAAACCCAATTGGACTGGTCCTTACATCATCAAGTTAATCTGGTTTGGAGGGGCAATTATTCTCATGGACTTAGATGGCCTGGAGTTCTCATAACCGATCAATGTGGATAAGTTGAAGAAATACTACCCCTGAGAGGCTTACTAGGCCAAAAACTCGCAAAGGCGACCTAGGCAAAAGTTGGAGCATAAAAAATTAGAAACAAAGAAAAATCGGGCTCGCAAGGTTAAAAACCCTAAAGGGCGACTTTGGCAAAAGTTAGAGCTCAAAAAGAGAGAGTTAATACTCGAGTGAACCTTAACCGAACTACGTAAGGCCTGATTCCCATTTTTGGGATACGTAGGCAACTTTACCCTGAAGTTTGGCCGTAACTATCTCCCACTCAATTGTCTTGTCGATTTTCCTGATCAGGTTGTCTTTGTTCATCATCTATTAGTTCGGTTGTGGTCTTCATTTCGGGAGGAAAAGCTGGTTACAATACAGAGCAGCAGGGATATGCAATCAGAGGCAGTTATGATTTCTTTTGATTTAGGACTGTACATCTTGAGAATTGATTCCGTGCGTGTTAGGTGGTGATCGTTTCTGAAAACAGTTTTGAGAAGTTTTAATAAGAGTTGATTTTGTTCAAAATTTTACCCTTTTATAACTTGGACCATTTTTGGGACCGAAAGAAAAATTTTTAGTACTCACAACTTTAATTTTATTGATTTCAACACAAGCACTCTCACTCTTCGATTTAGACCAAAGTCGCTTTTACATCTTAAAACTTGAAAAGAAAATATCAAAGCAGTAAAACTAGGGGCACAGCTAAGTCAGGTGGCTCTATACCAAAGACGGCCCAACCTCTGCCTCCTCTTCGAGCCAAGCTAAACACTCCTCAGATAGGGTGTAACTGAAACTAATGGCAGGGGCCAGAATCTCTCTCATCCTCCAGGCAGTAAGGTACCGGAGCAGGTGTGAAGTACGAACTGAAAATGAAGCTGTGTATTCCACTCCCTTATCTGGACGTATCTGATTATGCCCGAACTGGCATCTGAACGGGAGAGGAAAATAGAACACATAGTGTATGAGACCAATTAACTCTACACCCGACTGTTGAAACTTGTTGTAGCTCATTTCAACCAAATTAAGCTAGGGGCAACGCCAAGTTATGTCAGCTGCAGATTTGTTGCACATCCAATCACACCAAAAACCCTTTGAGGGGAAATTGACTAGCCATTAGTGAAAGAAGTAAGCTTAGGCTGAGTACTCAGGGCAAGGGCCCACTACTTGCAGTTTATACATCAACCATACCTGGGGAGGGATAAAATATAAGAGAGGTTAAAGAATAGAGATGTGCATGATGAGAGAAAAGTAAGGAAGAGATTATGAGAGAAAAACAGAGAGTGAGTGTCGAGTGATGTGAGAATCATAAATTAGAAGGGTGGGAAAATAATACGTGGAGAAGTAACGGACTTCTTGCCAACTGGGTAGTCTCTCCGCGACGAAAAACATCTAAACCCATCAAGGTTTCGGCCAGGGCTAAGCCCATGCAAGTCTTACCTTTTTTAGCTATTGGACTACTTCAATCAATCGGGTGCTAACTCCGCCAAAACGAAGAGCAAGGAGGAATTGTGTAACAAGGCATAAGCAGAGGGCATGTTGCCGGTGGCCTCGCTAGAGAAGGTCGTCCCTGTTTCCAATAGCAGAAAATCGGTGAACTAAACTGGGGATGTCTAGCTCTCCATCATGGGCTAGGTGTCATGACCCGAACCCGCCCGCATGGGTTAAGGACATAGCCGGCCAGTAATCACGACATTACCTATGGCCTTAAACCAAATCAGATATGTTTTAACAGAGTTAAGGGGGTTAAACGGAAGCAATTTCAAACTTTTGCCCATAGAGCTGTGCTTGCATAGCACGTCATAACATTTCTCAAACATACATTAATAACTCACATCAAGGAAAGTTAACATATAAGCTTTACACAACAGGATCATTCGAGTCATGGTCAGCCAATCAAAACTATATACAACCGTAATCCAAAGTTCTCGCCAACATGACAAAATATAACAAAATAGCAAAAGGGTGAAAACAAGTCTTGTGCGTGAGATGTAGGGGCTGACTTTTCAAAATCTTGATGGTTTCACACAAACTTCACTGAGGCTGGGTTTGGACCTCCCTTGGCTCACCTACAGACACATGAATAAGCGTGAGCGAAAGCCCAGTGAATATATATCAAATAAAGAAGATACACGAACGGTATTTAGAACAACATACATCAGACGACCTTGGGCCCAATTCATATTTCTATCTAGTATATATATACATATAGGTCAAGTGACTGCGGTTCCAAATACATCAAACGGCCTCGGGCCCAATTCATTCATATCCGACGGCCTTCGGCCCAATCGTTCCTGTCCGATGGCCTTTGGCCCAATCATTCACGTCAAACGGCCTTTAGCCCATTCATTCATGTCAAACGGCCTTTGGCCCATTCTATCATGTCATACGGCCTTTGCCCCATCCATTCATGTCATACGACCTTTGGCCCATCCATTCATGTCATACGACCTTTGGCCCATTCACTCATGTCATACGGTCTTTGGCCCATTCACTCATGTCATACGGCCTTTGGCCCACTCATTCATGTCATACGGCCTTTGGTCCATTCAATTGTATCCAACGGCCTTTGGCCCAACCATATGGCGTAGCAAACATTTTTCCACAATTCAAATTAATAAACTCATAAGACTTATAGGGAAATAAGCAATTAGACAAATAACATACTTCAAAATATCTTTACTAAGATATTACTCACAGTGTTCTGCCGATGGATTCACCCTTGAGCTCAACCCGACACATTACATAACACATTTGGGTCACAAACGATTCAATCCGTTCTTAATTCATACATCCCTCTTAGGCTTCTTTCTTATCCCTTTAATTCGTTCATGTTGCTCAATGCATGCCTAAGAGTACTTAGAAGTGAAAGAGAACGGAAAATGAAACACATAACACTTTTACAAAATTTCTAAAACAGGGGTCCCCGCTCGAGCGCGGGTTCTGCCGCTCGAGCGGACCCTCATGGTCTGCAAAAGTACTGGTTACCTCATTTTTACGCTCGATCGTGAATTCGGGCGCTTGAGCTAAAGGTCACACTACATGGCTCCCTGTTCGAGTGTGAATCTACCCGCTCGAGCGGACATCCATGTCTGCAAAAAGTTCTGGGAAGTTGTAATTCACACTCGAGCAGCGCTTTCTCTGCTCGAGCGGACATGCCAAATCCTGGGTTTTCCAGAACTGTTCTTGAAGTTCAATTTTGATGTTCAAAGGTTCAAAACTCATGATTTCAGTTCAAAAATATGTAAACACATTATATTACATGAGAATATAAGAGTATGATACCAAATTGTTCAAAATCATCATCTAATTCTCAAATAATCCTCATTTCTTTTGTATGATCAAAACCCATGCATTCAAACTTCATACCAAATTCATATCTCTATCAATTTTAACATGCATGTTAGTCTTTGACCCCAATTCCATTTCAAATAGCACCAATGATGCTTATAACCATGAAACTCAACAAAACCATGATTGCATGTATGCTTCAATGCCCAGTCTTTCATAATTCACATATTACATGCTAGATTATGTAATTTCATAGCAATTCTCTTCATGCATGAACACATGGACTTCAATCTCAACTTAATCAATTCAATTCATGATCTATCTTACCATTTAATCTTCAATTCACAAAATTACAACTCAAACTCATGAATTAAGGGTTGATTACTCACCTAGGAGCTTCAAACACTCAAGTTCTTTGAGTTTAACTTCCAATTCTCAAGCCTTGAGCCAAAAATTGCACATTCCTCCCTCTCTCTCTCTCTCTCTCTCTCTCTAGAGCCCACCATCTCCCTTTCAAAACTAAAGGAATGTGGGTATATAATGGTCCTTTTATAGCCCCTCTTAATCAAATTCCATTAACACTAATTAATTGAGCACTATTTCATCAATTTAATCTATTTAATTTGATCCGAATCAATTTTCAATTAAATTTCACCGTAGGCTCTAAAAATTACGCCAATCACAATGGCGTAGTCAATTTCGGTTTCTATGGCCGATAGGGCCTTCAATTTAAATTCCAAAGTAGAAAGTCAAATAGATTTTGCTACGATGAACAGATAGAAATTCAAAACCACATATATTCATGTAAATGGCACTCAAAATCATATCAAACACATAATCATATTCATAATAAAGATCAATTAGCATAATACGAAACAGGGTTATCACAGTCTTCCCCATTTTAGGAAGTTTGGTCCTCCAAACTTATTTTACCTTCATCGGGAAACAAATGTGGATAACGTAGTCGCATTTCATCCTCTTTTTCCCATGTGGCATCTGTCCCATAGTGTTCTTTCCATTCCACTTTCACCATCGAGATGGACTTGCTTCTCAATTGTTTCACTTACCGGTCAATCATTCGTTCCGGCCATTCGGCGTACTCCATATTTTCATCAAGAGCTACCCGATGATAATCAATCACATGAAACAGGTCTCGAAGATATCCCCTTAAAATTGACACATGAAACACATTATGGATTTGCTCGAATCCCGGTGGCAAAACAACTCTATAAGCAACTGGACCAAGCCTTTCTAGAATTTGTAACGGGGCGACAACTTACCCTTCTTTCCAAACCTGACTTGGCCTTTCATCGGAGTCACACGGATGAACACATGGTCACCAACCTCATACTCAAGAGGTCTTCTTCGAACGTCTGCATAATTCTTTTGTCGGTCCTGAGCTGTTTTCAGCCTCTGTTGGATTATTTTGATCTTCTCAGAAGTGTCTTGCACAATTTCAGGCCCAAGTAAAGTTCTATCCCCGACTTCTGTCCAACAAATTGGTGATCTACACCTTCTACCATACAAAGCCTCGTATGGTGCCATATCGATGCTGGAATGAAAGCTGTTATTGTATGCAAACTCTGCTAGTGGCAAATAGTCTTCCCAACTCCCTTGAAAATCCAAGGCACACATCCTTAGCATATCTTCCAAAGTCTGTATTGTCCGTTCTGATTGTCCGTCTATCTGTGGGTGGAATGCGGTACTAAACCTCAATTCTGTCCCCATAGCCCTTTGCAAACTTTTCCACAATCTAGATAGAAATTTCGGATCTTTATTCGACACAATAGATACCAGAACTCCGTGTAAACGGACAATCTCATCAACATATATTGTAGCCAGTCTATAAGCATCAAATGTAGTTCTAACATGTAGAAAATGTGCAGATTTAGTCAGTCTATCAACTACAACCCAAATAGAATCCATACCTCGAGGAGTCCGAGGTAGACCAACAACAAAATCCATAGTCACATGCTCCTACTTCCATTCAGGAATAGGGAGAGGTTGAAGTAGACCGCCCGGTTTCTGATGTTCAGCTTTTACTTGCTGACACTGAAGGCATTTGGACACATACTCTGCAATTTCTTTCTTCATTTTAGGCCACCAATAGCTCTGTTTCAAATCCCGATACATTTTGCTATTCCCCAGATGCATAGCAAATACTGACTTGTGGGCTTCATCTAGAACTCTTTTCTTTAGTTCCGGAATATCTGGGACACACATTCGGTTTCGAAACCTTAACACTTCATTTGCAACACTAAACTCTTCTTTTGGACTTGTCTCAAATTCATCAATCACTTTCTTAAGGAATTCATCCTCTTTTTTGTTTCTATTTAATCTCATCAATGATTGCTGGTTCGGCTGAAATAGCTGCTATCAATCCGTCCTGTTCACACCATACCATTTCGATCTCAGACTTTTCAAAATCTTGTAAGATTTCCTTCTGTTCAGTAAGCAAACAAGCCATACTCACCATCGACTTTTTGTTTAAGGCATCAACAACTGTATTAGCTTTCCCGAGGTAATACTGAATTTCAAGATCATAATCCTTTATCAATTCAAGCCATCTCCTCTACCGCATATTTAGCTCTTTCTATGTAAAGAAGTACTTTAGACTTTTGTGGTCCATGTAGACTTCACACTTCGCCCCATACAAGTAATGCCGCCAGATTTTCAAAGCGAATACAACTGCGACCAATTCTAAATCATGTGTTGGGTAGTTTTTCTTATGTGATCTCAATTGTAGGGAGGCATAAGCAATTACTCGCCCATTCTGCATTAGCACACAACCCAAACCTTTATAAGATGCATCACTGAAAATCACAAAATTTTCCGTACCTGTGGGCCATGTCAATACTGGTGCAGTAGTCAATCTCGTTTTTAATTCATGAAAGGCAGTTTCCCTTTCGTCATCCTACTCAAACGGTTGCCTTTTGCGTGTCAGTTGTGTAAGAGGCACAGCTATTTTCGAAAAGTCTTTCACAAACCTCCTGTAGTACCTAGCTAAGCCCATAAAACTGCGGACCTCTGTTACGTTTGTCGGTGTAGGCCAATACACAATTGCTTCTATTTTCTGTGGGTCCACTGAAATCCCCTCTTTGTTGATAACATACCCTAAGAAAATAACTTCATCTAACCAAAACTCACATTTCTTTAGTTTAGCAAATAATTTCTTTTCTCTAAGTGTTTGCAAAACAGTCCTCAAATGTTGTTCATGTTCAAGTCTATTCTTCGAGTATATCAAAATATCATCAATAAAAACCATAACAAATTCATCAAGGTAGGTCTTAAAAATTCAGTTCATTAAGTCCATAAACGCTGCCGGAGCTTTAGTTACCCCAAATGGCATAACAAGAAATTCATAATGGCCATACCTTGTTCGAAACGCGGTTTTCTCAACATCTTCAGCTTTCACTTTCAGCTGATGATACCCGGATCTCAAATCAATTTTGGAAAACACTTGTGATCCCTGCAACTGGTCAAACAGGTCATCAATACGAGGTAGGGGATATTTATTCTTTATTGTTACCTTGTTCAATTCTCAATAGTCGATACATAAACGTAAGGTTCCATCTTTCTTTTTCACAAACAACACTGGTGCACCCCAAGGTGAAGTGCTAGGTCGGATAAACCCTTTGTCAAGCAGGTCTTGCAGCTGTTCTTTCAGTTCTTTCATTTTAGCAGTAGCTATTCTGTAGGGAGTTTTAGAAATAGGCTGGGTGCCTGGCATAATTTTAATCGTAAACTCTATCTCCCTGTCTACCAATTTCCCTGGTAATTCATTTGGAAACACATCTAGAAATTCTCTAACAATAGGGATACTGTTCAATTCAACATTCACAGATTGTTCAGATAGCACACAACACAAATAACCCTGGCACCCTTTCCTGATTAATTTACATGCTTTCATTGCAGATATCAAATAAGGTGGAGGCACTACCCCGTTACCCACAAACACAATTTTTTCATGTTCCGGTAGTTTAAACACAACTCGTTTTGTTACACAATCAATGGTGGCACAATATTTAGTTAACCAATCCATGCCCATAATTATATCAAAGTGCCTAAAGTTCAAGGGCAACAAATCCACATACAGAATAGCATTCCCAATTCGCATGTCACAAAAACGATATACAGATTCACACAATACAGATTCCTCGAATGTAGTAGATACACATAGCAGATATGGCAATAATTCTAGAGGTCTACTCAGTCTAGATGCAAATGCGCATGTCACGAAAGAGTGTGTTGATCCAGAGTCAATTAACACAAAAGCATCCTGATTACATATAGAAATAGTACCTGAGACAACTGCGTTAGCATTCCGCGTATCACCCGGAACAAGCGCGAAAACTCTCCCTTGCCTCACGATATCCCCGGTGGTAGTAGATCTCATAGTATTTCCCGGCTGATGCAGTTGAGCTAGCAACTATCTTTCCACTGTTCTGATTACATTCTCTGGCCACATGCCCTGTTTTTCCACATTTAAAACAAGCTTTTGACACACGGTAACAAACCCCATGATGCCTTTTGCTACAAATATTACACATTGGGAATGTGGCTCGGGAAGAATTAGAAATACTCGAGGAGCCCGTATTCTGCTTATTCAAAAATTTCTTTTTCGAAAAGAAGCCTTGTCTTTCACTACCTTTCCAGTCTGTCGTTGGTTTAGCTTGTCTGGCTATGTTAGCTTCTGATATTATGGCCCGGTCTAGCGCCCCAATATAGGTTTCCAATTTCAGGACATTTACCCTTTCTAAAATATCACTTCGAAGCCCACCTTCAAAATGTCTCACTTTCTTGTAGTCGGTATCGATCACATGTGGTGCAAACCTGGCCAATTCAGTGAATTTGGCCTCATACTCAGCTACTGTCATGCTGTCTTATTTAAGTTCCATGAACTCCGATACTTTCCTATCACAGACACATTGAGGGAAGTACTTATCATAGAAAACTTCCAAGAATTTTGCCCAGCCAATGTCTTTATGATTCTCATGCATTAACATCCACCATCTTCTTCCTTCGTCTTCTAGCATAAAGGTGGCCAGAAGTACTTTCTTTGTCTCTGAACAAGGAAACACCTCAAACAACTTTTTAATGCCGAGAACCCACGCCTCGGCTTTTAATGGGTCTAATCCCCCATGAAACTGTGGTGGTTTCATTTTCTTAAACTCTTTGGTGAGAGCTATTATTGTAATAACCCAACCCTCGCATGTGTTCCCGGTATATTTTTTGTCCCTCATTATGCGCATTTGTATGCTTATTGTGAAATTCCACGTGGCATTAAGTTTAATGAAGTGAACCTTATGATTATAGATTCATATCTGTTTAATAAGAAAGTATCTGTCACAATTAGAATGTTTGAATCGAAAATTGAGGGCCTTAGAGACTTGATAATCCGAAATTGATTTTATATTTGGAGTCAGCATAATTTATAGGTAATAATAAGCATTTTTGTAAAAATTTGATTAGGAACGATTAAATTGATTAAATTTCGTTCTCATTCACTTATATATATATATATATATGTGTGTGTGTGTGTGTGTGGCTCCCTAGACATTTGACTTAGGATTGTGAACTCAAATATTTCTGAGAGAGCTAGGGAAGGAGAATTGGGGAGGAAGACCTTCAAGGAAGGCATTGGGAAGAAAATTTAGAGGGAGCTTGAGAGATTTGAGCTCAAAGTAAGTTTATTTATTTTCTTTAACTCCTCTCTTGAATTGGAATGTGATTTCTTCACAATTGTGTAACCTAGGACTTGGAATTGAACCTAGGGTGTGATTATTGCTTAATTTGGATCATGTTTTATCATTTGAGTGATTTAGAACTAAGTTGGTTATGCTATTTCTTGTTTTCTCATGAAGAACTTACTTAGTTTACATATGTGATGTTGTGTACAAGGGAGAATTGAGTTATGTTTATGTTTATGGGTTTAAGAATTAGGGATCTAGTTTATATCTAGATTGATGTGTGTGTTTGAGGATCCTATGAACATGATTTTATGCCATGTTTTATCAATTAAGAAAGCTATTTTGGGCCTTGTTGATGTTCACCAAAAATTAGGATTGTGTTTGAATTTTCGAATCGCTTGATCGCTTGAGATCATCGCCGCACGTCTTGAGGATCCTTGCCGCACATGCTAGGCTCACAGCCGCACGTGCGGCCCATGCTGGAAAAAATGTTCTGCTCCGTTTCACGTGCTTAACCCTCTGGTATTTTTGAAACTTATGTTTGATGTCCCTAGGATGCCTGTAAATTCGTTTAAAGTAAAATGAAGCAGGAAATAATGAAAGAAAGAAAAAGAACTAATGTATAAATTGTGCACATGTGTAGGTCATAACCCGGGAGGGTCACGCGCTCCGCTATAGCACTGTGAGTAGTAGTACGGAGATTGTGCATTTACTTACCGTTAATGATTCTTATTCTTAACACTTTGTTCCTTGCAAGTAATTATATTAACATTTATGCTGATTGGAAATCGGTGCGAATGTATGGAAACGTTGAAAGACTCGTGTACATCGGTATGACTCTGAAACTAATCTGCATTCCGGCTATGGTTAATGGTTGTCAATAATGTGCCATAATCTATAAATTATCTGACTTCGCATGAGAATTTCATATGAATTATTAACATTGGATTAGTTTAAAGATAAGTCTAACTGGGTTCATTATGATAAATATCTACCCATAGTGAATTATCAGAATGAATAATAGGATAAGATCACGGGTTGTTTTATACGTTAATAACTGTTAAGACTTATGATAAACATCGGATTGACTTACGAATGACTCAACCTGAAGACCGAATTAAATATCAATGACATTGTCATGTAACTCACATTATGATGTAAACTGTTCTGTCTTTGTTAAGTGTATCGTAATGACACGACATAACAAGAAATACTCTATTTTCTTCTATGTTACGTTTTGAGTCAATGAATGATTGTCCGTATATGTAAAGTATTCATGGAATCCTTAGGCCAAGGCCCTTACCTGGGGGTAATAATACCGTGGTTCAAGTATGTTACAAGTTCCCGGTACCGGAGGTTCCTTTATGGAACTAACAAGTATGCTCTATATGGATTTGTTAGCGCTATTGGATGTACCATGTATAATTATGAATTCTGATCTCTGTTTATGAGTCAAGCATAATTAAAAATATGTATGAATATGTTTCTATTTATCCGTTCTGTTTATGCTATGTTATGACATGATATGGATTGACCGGTCTTTAAGACCTCATGATTTCTGATATGGAACAAAGTGTTGTACGAAACTAAGTGCTGCAATGCGAGTCACCTCTAGAATCCGTGCAAGCCACCTCTTGAGTCCATACATATATGAAAGTTATGAGGCCTATGGCCGTTCTGTGAAAGTTATGAGGCTTAAAGCCTTCTTGTGAAAGTTATGAGGCCTATGGCCATTTTGTATGATCTGTTAGTATGAAGCAAAGTGTTGTACGGAACTAAGTGCTGCAATGCAAGTCACCTCTAGAATCTGTGCGAGCCACCTCTTGAGTTCATACATGCATGAACATGGCTGAGGCTGTTCTGCATTAAGGGCTTAATGCCACTCTGTTTAAGGGCTCAGTGCCACTCTGTTTAAAGACTCAATGCCACTCTGTTCAAGGGCTTAAAGCCATTCTGTTTAAAAACTGGGCCTAAGGCCGTTCTGGAAATAATTACAGCATTAGTTTAACTACATGTCCTTTTACTTTAGATACGCATTAATCTGGATTATAATTCAAGTTAATCATTGGTTTATTAAAGTACGATTATTCACTGAGATTGTCTCACTCTATATTTTTGTCTGATTCTGTAGGTAATAAATCTAGAGGTCAGCCTTAACCCTCGATGCTCGACTCTCTTTTGTCAACCTTTGGGTATCCAGGCATTTGAATGAAGCCTGCCCATCTTAGTGGAGTTTTGCTAAGTTTTGGTTTGTACTCTGATTGTCTTTAATATGTTGAGGCTTCTAATGCTTTTGTTATCCGCCTAAATAAGGGGCGGGGTTTGTATATGTGTATGTAAATATTTATCATCTGATGCACTGTTTGTGATCTTGGCATGATAGTGGTCGCTCAATGGATGTAATTATTTTTACTTTATGTTATTTTCTAATATTTAATGCTTCCGTTCAGGCCCCATATGTTATGTATGGCAGGTTAAGTGTCCGTTTCTAAGTAAGTCATGCACAAACTTTTAGGGGCAAGTTTGGGGCGTGACAAGTGGTATCAGAGCACGAGTTGCTATCTCACACACAAATCCATTGAGCCCTAGGTTGTCTAGAAAAGATTTAGGCATCATGCATAACATTCTGAAAGTACATGAGAAGATTGATGGCAACGTTAAATGTAATCTATTAACGCTAACGATTATGATCCATGTCTATTGTATATTCTTGGTGTATATTGTGAATGATTGTTGTGCAGAACATGGCGAGAATAAGGATAGAGGATTCAGAGGATTCTACCTCCGTCTGGTTAAATTGATGGTGGACAATGTAAGACATGTAGATGAGATTAGATCAACGGAATTGCACGGTAGAAGTGTGGTAAGAATTCGAGCTGAATGGTAAGACAACTTATATGCCCATGATTAAGTTGAATGTGTGTTATTGACTGTCATTTTTGGATCGATAGATACCTACGGAAAATGATACATCAGACGGCCTTGGGCCCAATTCATATTTCTATCTAGTATATATATATATACATATAGGTCAAGTGACTGTGGTTCCAAACACATCAAACGGCCTCGAGCCCAATTCATTCATATCTGACGGCCTTTGGCCCAATCGTTCGCGTCAAACGGCCTTTGGCCCATTCATTCATGTCATACGGCCTTTGGCCCATCCATTTATGTCATACGGCATTTGGCCTATCCATTCATGTCATACGGCCTTTGGCCCATTCATTCATGTCATACGGCCTTTGGCCAATTCATTTATGTCATACGGCCTTTGGCCCATTCAATTGTATCCAACGGCCTTTGGCCCAACCATATGGCATAGCAAACATTTGTCCACAACTCAAATTAACAAACTCATAAGACTTACAGGGAAATAAGCAATTGGACAAATAACATACTTCAAAATATCTTTACTCAGATATTACTCACAGTGTTCTGCCAGTGGATTCACCCTTGAGCTCGACCCTACACATTACATAACACATATGGGTCACAAACGATTCAATCCGTTCTTAATTCATACATCCCTCTTAGGCTTCTTTCTTATCCCTTTAATTCGTTCATGATGCTCAATGCATGCCTAAGAGTACTTAGAAGTGAAAGAGAACGGACAATGAAACACAGAACACTTTTACAAAATTTCTGAAATAGGGGTCCCTGCTCGAGCGCGGGTTCCGCCACTCGAGCGGACCCTCATGGTCTGCAAAAGTACTGGTTACCTCATTTTTACGCTCGAGCGTGAATTCAGGCGCTCGAGCTAAAGGTCACACTACATGGCTCCCCGCTCGAGCGTGAATCTACCTATTCAAACGGGCATCCATGTCTACAAAAAGTTCTGGGAGCTCGTAATTCACGCTCGAGCGGCGCTTTCCCCGCTCAAGCAGACATGCCAAAATCTGGGTTTTCCAGAACTGTTCTTGAAGTTCAATTTTGATGTTTAAAGGTTCCAAACTCACGATTTCACCTCAAAAATATGTAAACACATTATATTACATGAGAATATAAGAGTATGACACCAAATTGTTCAAAATCATCATCTAATTCTCAAATAACCCTCATTTCTTTTGTATGATCAAAACCCATGCATTCAAACTTCATACCAAATTCATATCTCTATGAATTTCAACATGCATGTTAGTCTTTGACCCCAATTCCATTTCAAATAGCACCAATGATGCTTATAACCATGAAACTCAACAAAACCATGCTTGCATGTATGCTTCAATGCTCAGTCTTTCATAATTCACATATTATATGCTAGATTATCTAATTTCATAGCAATTCTCTTCATGCATGAACACATGGACTTCAATCTCAACTTAATCAATTCAATTCATGATCTAACTTACCATTTAATCTTCAATTCACAAAATCACAACTCAAACTCATGAATTAAGGGTTGATTACTCACCTAGGTGCTTCAAACACTCAAGCTCTTTGAGTTTAACTTCCAATTCTCAAGCCTTGAGCCAAAAATTGCACATTTCTCCATCTCTCTCTCTCTCTCTAGAGCAGACCCTCTCCCTTTCTAGAATGTAAAATCTGATTTTGAGCTCAAAACTAAAGGAATGTGGGTGTATAATGGCCCTTTTATAGCCCCTCTTAATCAAATTCCGTTAACACTAATTAATTGAGCACTATTTCATTAATTTAATCTATTTAATTTGATCCAAATCAATTTTGAGTTAAATTTCACCGTAGGCTCTAAAAATTACGCCAATCACAATGGCGTAATCAATTTCAATTTTTGTGGCTGATAGGGCCTTCAATTTAAATTCCAAAGCAGAAAGTCAAACAAATTTTCCTACGACGAATAGATAGAAATTTAAAACCACATATATTCATATAAATGGCAGTCAAAATCATATCAAACACATAATCATATTCATAATAAAGATCAATTAACATAATACGGAACGGGGTTATCACACTAGGGACCGAGCCTCATGTATTGAAAACCCACACATCCATCCCAAAGCTTGGGCATGGCCAAAACGGGGCTGCGGTATGTCTTTTTCGTTGCGCTGGGACTCCATCAAAGCTCGAAATTCCTTGAGTGTCAGACACACCTCTTGTGATACGAATTGAAATACATGAGTAATCAGATTCCAACATCAAATAGCGGCATGGAGGAATGGAAAACAAAGAGAAGTGCGGCTCAGAGGAAAAAAGGCATTTAGGCCAAAATTGCAAAAGTTCACCTTTTCCGAGCCATCCAAAGTGTCTGTCCAGTCTCGAAGCCTATTGTTGAGAAGAGTCTCCATTTTGAGAGCAAAATATCAAAGACTTATTATTCTGCCAGAAAACAGCATGGGAGCACCAATTATAGAAGATAAGAAGGAGTAGTCCATGACAGCTGTGCAGCACTGACTGACCTCACATTTAGGCTCGGCCGTGCCTCAGTGAAACCCGGCCATACCTATTTAGGCCCGGCCAAGTCTAAATGGTGGCTTAGATCAGTGTAGTTGCAGGAAAGGCTGGCCTTTGTCCTGACGTACCACGGCTGTGTTTTGAGTCTTGTTTTGTTTGTACCAAATGTTTTGTAGTCTTTTCGAGTTGTTTTTATTTTGTTTTCCTGTTATCAAGTTGTATTTTACATTTTGTCCAGTTATGGGTTGCTATCCGACTCAAGAATGAATGCAAGAGCAGATATTAATTATTTTAAGTCTTATGCAAAGTTACCATGCTGAGGTTACGACATTCGTCACATGCCATTTATCACATTGTGCAATGAGATTATTCAAAAACTTGTCTTTTATTAACTAGTGGGTCCAACCCCAATCATTGATTTACAAACTAGCAAAACAAAAGTAAATACTTGAAAAACAAAAGGGTCTACCTGAAGCTAGTCTTTAACTACAAAGCAAAATAAAAAAAATAAAAACTGAAATCATCATCATCAGAAACCCATCCTCGCTCTCTTTCTCCTCGGCTGCGGAAGAGGTGCATCGCTATCATCACTAGGGTTGCTAGACTGCATGTCAACCGCCTCACCTTTCTCCTCAAAAGTCGTGTACTCCTCAAAGGACTCCTTAGGAGGTGAGCGCTACATCACTCTACCTCTACCTCGGTCAACTCCTCCTCTACCCCTCACTGGGCCCCGTCTCCGTCTCCTAGTTGGAGGAGGTCCTACAGGTGCAACTGGTGCTGGCTCAAGTTGAAAAGAGGGAGAGAGAGTACAGATCAGATATTAGAAGAAATCAACAGAGTTATGAGCAAGACTATAACGACTGTAAACTATGGCCAAAGCATACCTCAATTCCATAAGCGGCCAGAGCAGTCTGCCTCCTCCGTACCATCAGAAGCAGTCGGTCAATCGTCCGGAGTAGGTCATCAGTATATGCCCTAGGTACCTGTAAAGAGAGAAGCATTTGAGATCAGTGAACATAAATAATAGGGAACAATGAACAAAAATAACAAAGGATAGTGAAAACATAAAGTAACACAATGGGCAGAAATAGGAAGAAGTGTATACCTGCTCGACACCAGAAGTAAATGCCAATCTACGATCCCTCTCCTCAATGTGCTCAAGGTAGTTATGCTAAATCACCCCGTCAGGCTGCATGTATACGACCTCTGTTAGGAATCACCAGAAACCTAGGAATAGGAGTTGCAGCAGAAACTTTTTCAGTAGCAGCAACAATAACCTCTAGAACAGTACGGTCCACGCCCAAGGTAAGAGGTGCCATCATCCGAGTCTGCAAGAAAGTGTTAAAGTTGCCAGGCTCATGATATCGGTTACCGTCCTTTCCCACCATCAGGAAGTCAATCTGAGGACTGTTGTGAAGATCATCCACCACCCTCATACTTGGAGAAGGTGGATGTGGAATGTCAGGGTCAATAGTGCTTTGCGTCTACCGAATGAACCTCTCACCCAAGTAATAAACTCGACCAAAGGGGCCCTCAAACAGAATCTACATGGTGGAGGCGTACCATGCAGCAATGTAGGTTGCCCTCGCTGCCTGAGGGATACCCACCCAAGGGTGCCAGTCAATCTATGGAAGCAGTTAGATGTCAAAGATTTAAGCAATATAAGAAGCAACAGTATGATTCTGACAGTGAAGTATGGAAATAGTACAGTATAAGAATAACAGCAGTATGTAAACAGTAGTATGGAAATGTGAAGACTATTTTTTGTTATCTGATCCGTAGTAATGGTGTCAAAGAAACAACGAAGGTAGGGGAAGTCTCGGTCTACGCAGCAGCGTCGCTCAAATTGGGAGTTGTTGTACCGGGAGCAAGGTACTAACAACTCAATTGGCCTCACCGGGACCCGCGGTAGAGAGGTGAAAATGTGTAAACCCAGAGCTAGAAGTAGAAAATGAGCAAATAAACAGGAAATGCAAAGCCAAGATGAGCAAAAAATGTAGAATTAGATAGGACGTAGAGATGCATAGGAAAAGTAAATATGTGGTGTACCTCCCAAACTCTCCAGTAACCGCTGAGTGAATCCACCTTGCGGCGAGATACAGAGCTCATGTAGTAGTATAAGGTGGCCAGGCTGGGCAAAGTAAGGAAGAAACTAAAACCCCTCTTTTGATTTTAAACCAAAACCTTAAGTTTGTTCAAAATCCTCCAAAATCACAATATTGTTTATGAAAAACAAATAGCTAAATTAAGAATCATAGAAGAGTGTCGAAAATCCCTACCTCAAAGTTAGAAGATGAGCAAAGTAAGGAAGAAACTTAGATGAAGCCAAAACCTAACTCTATTTGGATGAAAATGTAGCCCTTGAGATGCTCTACCATTTTAACAAAGACACACGGGTAGAGAAACCACTAAATCTAGGTGAAAATGTAGAGAGAGAGAGAGTTTTAGAGAGAGAAGCTCTAGATATACGCATAGTCTGCTCGAGCGTAAGAAGTGACGCACAGTCCGTTCGAGTATGAGAAGTGATGCTCGAGCACCCAGACAAAATAAGTTGTTCCACTTGAGCACATAATACACACTTCTAGTAGTTTTGCAGATAGCAGACCAACGCTCGAGCGCAAGAAAGGCTGCTCGAGCCGAGACCACTCAAGCGCAGAAAGCACTGCCTGAGCGTAGATTACACTCTTCCAGTAGTTTTGCAAACCTACAAAAGTACTGAAAGTTCACAAAGCCCGCTTGAGAGTGTCGGGCGCAAGAAGTGACGCTCGAGCGAAGAAGTAAAATTTTGGGCAACAAAAGTTTGAAAACCAAGCAACCAACCCATTCCAAATGCAACCACTACAGTCTAATAGCCAAATTCAAGGAAGTATAAGAGAAGTAAAACATGAACAATAATACGAGACCATGAAACCTGAGTCCAGAATGCAAAATGGGTCGGGTCTAAACAAGAATCGCTATAATCTCCCTCCTTAAGGAATTTCGTCCCAGAAATTTCAAATCAAGTTTTAAAACTATGTTTAAACCAATTACAATAATGATAATTAATCAATTCCATTACCATAATCCATTCTCCGGTCATCCATTCTCATCAACTCGATACACAAGTTCCAACATCGAAAGTACAATTCACATTTTCCAAAACATATACAATGTTATATTAAATCTGTATTTCCAAAACATATACAACATATACAATGTTTTCATAATTACAAAACATATGCAATGTTTTCATATTTCATTAACATAACAAAATTTCAATACATGCTCAAACATCAACAAATAAGTCCAGATACTTCTCACGGACTTCCAACTCACGTTCCTAAGTTGCTTCTTCAACTCCGTGATGTCTCCATAACAATTTAACTAAGGAACTGTCTTGCCTCACAAGACTTGATCTCGAGTATCCAAGACTTTCACTGGTCTCTCCTCATCCGAGGTATCCTCATCTACCTCTAAGTCAGTTCAATCCAACACGTGTGATGGATCCAGCTCATACTTCCGAAGCATACAAATATGGAACACATCATGAACATCGGAAAGTTGTGGTGGCAAGGCCAAGCGATAGGCTACCTCTCCAATACACTCAAGGATCTCAAAAGGCTCAATAATTCTAGGGGACAACTTCCCACTTTTCCCAAACCTCATCAAATCTTGCCTAGGTGATATCTTTAAGAAGACATGATCTCTCACCTCAAAAGACAAAGGTCTCCTCCTACGGTCGGCATAACTTTTTTGGTGACTCTAGTATGTACCAACCTCTTACGGATAAGGGCAACCTTCTCCGTCGTTTCCTAGAATAACTCTGGGTCCAACATTGGTTCATCACCTACCTCGGACCAACACACAGGGGATCTACACGGTGGTTCATTCAAGGCCTTAAACGGTGCCATGCCAATACTCGACTGGAAGCTATTGTTATAGGCAAACTCCACTAAGGGTAAGTGCCTCTCCCACGACCGCTTAAAGTCAAGAACACAATGCTGAAGCATATCCTTAAGGATCTGAATAGTACGCTCAGACTGCCCATCAGTTTGAGGATGATGCGCAATTCTAAAAGTCAACCTTGTGCCCAAGGCACACTATAGGCTCTGCCATAATCGAGTCTCGAAACGTGGATCTCTATCCGAAACAATCATTACAGGGACCCGTGCAACTCACTATGTCCCTAATATAAAGGTTAGCAAGATAATCTACCAAGTCACGCACGTGCATAGGAATAAAGTGTGCCGACCTGGTCAACCAATCAACTACCACCCAAATTGCATCACTACCCCGTTGAGTCCTCAGAAGGTCCGTAACAAAATCTATCGTGACATGCTCCCACTTTCATGCGACTATAGGCAAGGGTTGCAACAAACCGGCTGACCTCTAATGTTTGGCCTTCACTTGTTGACAAATAAGGCACTTCGATACAAATGTGGCCACATCCTCCTTCATTCCCCTCTAGAAAAATTGGTGACTAAGGTTGTGATACATTTTTGTGCCTCCAAGATGCACCACAAGGTGTGAATGGTGAAACTCTTGGAGTATTTTCTCTCGACAAGACTCTTCCACGAAAAGACAGTCTCGGTATCTAACACTCGAGTCGAGATAGACATTCAAGCCTTTCTATACCTTCCCACTAGAGATCTTCTCCCGAAGGGATTTTACCTCAGGGTCACCCCTCTGCACTTCTATCATTCGATTCACAAGTGTAGGTTGTACAACTGCTGAAAACAAAGCTGCCGACTCAACGGACTCGTCCAGATGCAAGTCAAACTCACCAATAACACCCAACATCTCCCATTCCCAAATGGAAATACAAGCCATGCTGCTAATAGATTTCCTACTCAAGGCATAGGCCACAACATTGGCCTTTCGTGGATGATAACTGTAACAAGCCCGTGAGGGGCCTTGCGCTACAATTCGGACTCGATTTTGTTGTGGTTCTAAATCTGAACCAAAGAGCCCAAATCTGGCAGATCGTTTTGAGAAAAACAGATTTTTGAAAGAAGTGCCAAACATGGACTGCTTCGCCAGATACAGAGTCGCCACCTAAATATTTTATTTTGGAGGAATTAAGGAAACCCTGACTCGGTGCCAAAGGCCACGTGTCCGTCATCACCAAAGTTGCCTCGGCTCGGGAGCTTGGGTACGATTGGGGAAGGTCAGCTATGAGCACCCTCTCTCGCCCGATCCGAAGATCGGCCTTTACTAACCATGATATCCAATTTTGAAAACGTTATGTGTTCTTATTCCCATTATTAGCCTAGAGTTACTATGTTATGCGCATAGCAAACAAGTATAGACTAGATCGCCTAACTTGGAAACAAGCATTGCATATCCGTTTGTTTTGGAAAACGCTTTGGGATTTGCTACTCGAATGTAGGCTAAAATACGGATTTCAATGAGTTGTTCCAACTCAACCAATCCAACCTTTACCCACAGGCATCCAGGCAGTTTAACATATAAGCATCTAGCCACATGGTAAGCGTGCTGTCATGGCAACACTCACACTCATGCAAGGATGCTAAAGCATAAAATACTTACAAAGTACTCCGTGCCAAAAAAAGAACATGTTAGCAATCAATGCATGATCCAAGTCCATGTTAAGTGCCTAATGCATCGCATACAAAATGTCACTAGAATAAGCTCGGCTAATCTAAGGATGACACGTGAAATGCACAAGTAGCAGGTATTCAAATTTATTTTGAAATATAATGCCATTAGCATGATGCGCCGAGCCCGGTGCATGCAATACTGATGAATGATGCACGCATGCATAGCATAAGGTATGCTAAATTAAATATGACCAAATACTAACCATCAAAGAAGGTAAGTAAAAGGGAGAAAGAAATGGGGGTTGGAAGACATACACACACTCACCCACACTTATTACAAATTTGCCCACGCTCGGAGGGACCGAAAGAATAATACAGACTGAATAAATAATCAACTATTCTAGCTAATTAATTATTACAGACCAACTAAATTAATTAAGCAAATTAATTAATCTAATAAAGCAATAAACAGTCCCGGGATGAAGGCCCAATGCAGTGCACGCTCGGCTTTGCCTGAAAATCCACCGACATGCCCAAGATGCCTCTGTTTTCCCTGCTCTGCTCCTCTGAGGTCTGCCAAAGTCTCAGGGTTTGCTCTATGGATGCTAAAGAACACCACCAGCTGGGGGAGAACACCACCGACCATACATAATGGTTACCGGCCACAACTCTGATCCACCGGCCAAAAATGATGGCCAGCCGGACAAAAGTTCCTGCAGAACCTGATTTGGCAGCAGCAGAGGGCAATACTTGGCATGGCAATACATTTCAAGCAATGTATGCACCAATCACATCCCATATCATGTTTATGACTCAAAGGGACGTGAACCTTGATTCTCGGACCACCAATCGCGCATTTCCATGCGTGATGGCCCAAAGAATCAAGCATGCAACTTCAATCTCAAATGTAATGCAATGCAAATAAACAAGCCAAGGGGGGCTCAACCTCTATCATGGTCAACTCAAGAGGTGTTGCATGCATGCCAATGCAATGCAATCCTAAGCATGTTGACTAGTATGCAACATGGGTAATGCAAGCAAGCATAGAAGACATGCAAGGCATGAGATAATGCAACCAACAAGTATGCAAGGCACAATATGGGTGTTTAAGCATGCAAACAAGCATGTGACTTCATTCAATCATGCAATTTCAAACATGCAACGACTCACCAATATGCTACAACATACAAGGAGCATATGCAACAAGCAAAAAGATGGACTTAAACATGATTTAGGCAGCCCTAACTAGGCCTAAAACAGTGGCCAAGGTGCTCAAAAATGAAGGAGTAATAGACACACAAACATGCATGCAAACATGGACCAACATTCAAGCATAAAGAGCAACTTCTAAGCACACTTAAGAAGATGCAAACATGGACAATTGGCATGCAATGGAAAGCTCTGAAATCATGCTAAAATGGTGCCAAACCAAATGAACAAGATAAGCATGGCATGCAATTAAGGTCCCAATACTTAAGGCTAGCAAGCCAAAATGTAAAGGAGCTATACAATACATGGCAAGTATGACTCAAGCAACTTAAAACATAGCGAAAGCATACAAAAACATGCATTAAAGCTTCACGAAGCTAGGCCTAAAACATGCTAAAACAAGGGCTTACAACCTAAGGCATGTTAAGGCCTAAACATGGCATTACAAGGCATGTATGCTAAGCAAGCATGGTGTACCAAAACCAACTCAACTCAATGCTATTTCATGACATAATAAGCATAAAAAACAGCCAAGGCATGGTCAACATGAACCTAGGTTAGATGCTCCCTTAAGAAGCAAGAATAGCCCTTTTTAAGGACAACAAGGAGATGGGGGTGGCCCTCCCCTTTTTAGGACCTCAAGGCGCCATCCTCACCTCTGAAATCCCTCAAGATTTCAGTGGTGAGGAGGCCCAAACACTATGGTCCCGGAGCTCACACAAAATGGCACAAAACAAGGGCCAAACAAGGCTTAAGAGGGGTCAAACAACCCCAAAGCTTAGAACACTCTTAACAAACTATTTAGAGGCCTTAAAAACATAACTTTTATGTATTATATGCAAAGCCAAAAAACAGTTGCAAGATAGGTAAAAGTAGAATGCAAAAATGGGAAATAAAAGGGAAAAGTGATTACCCTTGTAGACTTTCTTCACAAATGAAGCTCCAGCAGCTTCTTGAGCTCCAAACCAGTTCCAGAACACTAAAAACAACCCTCAAGGGCGTCAGCTCTAAGAGATGGTGTGATGGTGTGTGTTTGTGAGCAAAAATGAGACAAAACACACACTATAGAGATAAGATATAAACCAAACCCTAACCCTAGAACTCAAACCCTAAAAATGGCTGTCTAAAATGTCTCTCCTTTTTTTCCAACCTCTAACCAAGAGAAGAAGTCTCCTCTTTATAGAGTTTTTTGTCTTGTAAAGCTTACAAGACAAGCTTCTAAAGAGAGATCCCTCTATACACGTGTATAGAGGGGAGTCAAATGCATGCCAGCTATGAGAAAATATTTGCAAAAGCAGATGCATAGTAGTCGACCGGCCAAAAATGCAATTGACCAAAAAAAGATAGCCGGCCGACCATCTATAGTGCTGGCCGGCCAAACATTTGGCCGGTGGCCACAAAACACAGCCGGTGGCCTCAGGCCATGGCCGGTGATGGGTGGGGATGGTCTACAAGCCCTACCCTGCCTCTCAAAGGCAAAACACAAGTGTTTGGTGCAAAACCAGACACAAAACAGTCGAGTCGAGAGGCCCTGAGACGAGGCGCGTAGGCGAGACCTCCGGGAACTCAAGACGAACACAAACATGGATAATCACCGAGTGTTCCGACGGTGACGTCCAAGTCTTGAGGACGATCAAAAATGGGGTGTTTACAGTTGCCCCTCTTTGACAGAACTCGAAAGTCATAACAATGACGGGAGTGAATGTCAAAGCCCAGAGACGACCCATTTTTGACAAGGCCAAAGGCTTAGACAAAGAATGCAAGACAAACAAGATATGCGCCCGAAGGCAGGGGCAAAATGCAAGACAATGCACGAAGCCGGGCATAACTTATGATCATGCAAAGAAAGCTGTAACGAAGCACACATGCAACAGTTTTAAGCTAGCATACACCAAACTACACTACAATGCAGAAAGGATGTAAGAGAATTATGCGATTCTCGATACGTCTCACGCGGAGGATACAATACCTGTCCGGTTCGTCTAGTTCTACCAGTCGCAAATGAACCGTACATACAATATCGTGCCTGCAAAGAAAACAAACTTAACAGGTACAATGTTATCAGCAACATGCATGACAATGCAAAAAAAAAATGAATGTAAAATGATATGCAATATATACAAAACAATGTATAAACAATGCAATTGAAACAATGCAAACTATACGCAGAGCAATTGAATCATGATCAAATCATGAGCGGTTCAAAACCACACAAATGTCAAAATAGATTGATGGAGGTAACAAGTCCGTCTACCGTAGAACGATCAACTGAACTATGAGTAATGTAGACGGACACAAGAATGAGTATTGGGAGGATGACATAAGTGGGGAAACAACCCGCTGAAGAAAGAACAATGATCCTAATGCTGGATGCAAAATTACACTACAATGTAATATATACAATGGATATGGCATGCAGCTAGACCAAATCTTGCCTAGGAAAGGCATGTACACATACAAGCCACGTCTAACATAGAACGGTCTACTGAACTATGCTTCGACACGAGAAGTATGGGCACATACCAGACCAAGCTCAACATGGAAAGGCGCAAGCCATAGACGGAAGGTGATGCAGTGAATGCATGCAATCTACAATGCAATATCTACAAATATGCAATGGAAGGGAAATGGATACAATGGATATGGCTTGCGGGCCAAACCAAATCTCGCCTAGGAAAGGCATGTACGCATACAAGCCGCGGCTAACATAGAACGGTCTACTGAACTATGTTTCGACGTGAAAAGTATGGGCACATACCAGACCAAGCTCAACATGGAAAGGCGCAAGCCATAGACGGAAGGTGATGCAATGAATGCATGCAATCTACAATGCAATATCTACAAATATGCAATATTTACAGTGGAAATGCATGACAATGCATGTTTATTTTCTACGATGCATGACATGCAATATTTACCATGTATGCATGACAATGCTCTATTTACAATGAATGCATTACATATGTATGCTTTTTTTGTTTTTGTTTTTGTTATTTTTTAAAATGCAAATGATGCATGATTTTGTTTTTTTTGTAAATGCAAATGATGCATGAAATGCAGGTTGCACGGAATGCGCAACAACGCAAGTCGCTTTGAAATGCAAGACAATGCATGGATTTTCTAATACGCGGCAATGCGCGGCTTGAGATGCATGACAATGCACAATGAATGACATTTGTGTTATAATGTATGTGGGCATATAAGCACCAACCGAGCGTGTTTAGGGTCGCGCCAGACCGGGCGTGTTTGCGGTCATGCCGGACCGTGCGTGTTTAAGGTCTCGCCAGACCGTGGGGCTCAAAACAATGCGAGTGAGATGCGCAGAACAGCGCGAACAATGAATGCATGACAGATGCGACGAGATGCGCAAAATAGCGCGATTGAAATACGGTGCACAAGACAGTGCAAGGCGCTAAACGGCGTAATTGAATTGAAATGCACATGGGGCAACTTTTGAATCTTGTAAAAGACAAAGGATACCAAAAAGGATACGCCTTGCACATATTCGAATGCCATGCACAGAAGCCATGGTCCGGGGTCAAAACGGAGGCTGGTTGAGCCTCGAAAATGCATTGTTCTTGTACTATCTTGAGCAATGAAAGCCCCAAACTACACATCTGACCAAAACAAGGTTGTAGGAGGCTCAACGGCCGGAAGAGGAAGCCACCGGCTGTCCATCGGCCACCAATACATTCCACCGGCCAAATATTTGGCCGACCGACCAAAAATGTAGCCGACCGGCCAAAAGTTGTTGAGTTGAGACAGTTTGGTCTTTTCACCCCGGGTCTTTTAAAATAGGGTTTCAAACCCTATTTCTTTCATTCCTCTTAGGCCGAAAATAGTTCCTCCTTCTCTCTAGAGCATTGTTCTCTCCTCATTGCTCCGTTTCCTTGCATTTCACGCCCGTTTCGTCGTTCGATTCTCGTATATCTTCGCGTTTCGAACATTTTCATCTGAATATTTCTTCATTTCGGTGCTTCCTTTGCCATTTCCACTCTTTTGGGGTTTGTTCCCCTCGAGTCTCTCCCGATTTCCGTGCCTTTTCACTTCCTGGCTTTTTTGGTCATTTTTCGCCCTCTCGGGGGTTGACTTTTCATTGACTTTTCGGATTCTTGCCCTACTTTCATTTTCCTGGCCATTCTCTCATCGCTTCTGACATGGCGGACGACCTTCCACAGAGCGGGACTCCCCCGGATCACGAGATGGACCCTAGGGCCGAGCTCTTACCTTTGAGCGTCCGCCCGTTCAACCCGGCGACCTACCGACCGGCGATTCATGTCTTGCCTCCTGATGGACTTCGTCAGTTCAGGAGCTTCGACCGGAGCGTGCCACAGGACCTGCTTCTACGCGAGCCGGCATCTCATGTATCCTTCGGCGCTTCCGAGGTAACATTCTTTCCTCTGTTGTATTTTCCGCAATGTAGAATATAAAACTGCCATAGTTGATTATGTTCTTTAATTGCTTTAGCTCGAATACACTGACGCACTGCATACTGTAGTTGACTGTAATCACACTTGCAACTGATATCTGTTTGAAACTGAACATGCGCACACACACTGCGCTTGCCCTGGACCACTCAAACACACTGACACATCAGTCACTGTAGTTTACTACGAGCACACCAGTACCCGATATCTATTTGAACTTGAAAACGTGCACACACGCTATGTCTATACTGAACCACCCAAACACGCGGACACATCGCACGTTGTAGTTCACTGTAAGCACATCGACACCCGGTATCTGTTTGAATCTGAAAACATGCATACATGCTATATTTGCACTGAACCACCCAAACATGCTGACGCATCACACGTCGTAGTTCACTGTAAGCACACCGGCACCCGGTATATGTTTGAATCTGAAAACATGCACACATGCTATATTTTCCTCAAACCTGCATGCCTTACAAAACTGGTATATTTAGCATTGCTTCACCACGGTTTCCTTTTGAACAGGGAGATTACCATACCGTCCGCGGGTATGGGAATGTTGCTGCTCGAGATTGGTATATGGAGCTGCCGGATGCCGTTCGTCACATTGTGGACCAGGCGGGCTTCTGCATGCGCTTCTCCTTGCTGCTCTAGTGTAGAGATGGTGGGACACCACCGACTCGTTCCATTTTTCTGCTGCCGGGGAGATGACGATGACTCCCATCGACTTCTCGATGCTCACAAGCATCGGGGTAGGGGGTGATCCAATCCCCTTCGATACCGACATGGACGAGTGGACTGCTGCTCAGATCTATCTGTTTGGCGAGGTGCCGCCTCTTGCCCGTCCAGGCTTCATCCAATATTCCTGGTTTGAGGTGCAGTTCAGGGTCCAGCCCGCATTGGTGGAAGAGGCTCCGATGACTCAGGAGGCTGTGGAGCAGTATGCGCGCAGCTTTCTGATGTTCCTGCTGGGGACGACTATTTTCGCCGACCGGGCGAATACCGTGCCCTTGTGCTTGCTCAGTGTTCTAGTGGACGTCACCTGGATCTTTGACTACGACTGGGGTGGCGCCGCTCTGGCCACACTCTACGGATATATGAGCTCGGCTTCCCGTGGCAGCGGACAGTTGCTCGGGGGCTACTGGCATGCTTGGGAGGTACGTTTCCTTTTTCTGCTTTACATTTCTGTTTTTCTACTTTCTGTACTCTGTATTGCACTTTGTATACTGCACACACTGTAGTCTGCTTTACACTGGCTGTATATTGTACACGCGGCACACACATACTCTGCTTTACACTGACTGCACACTGCTCACACTGTACACTCTACACAATACACTGCCTGCACAATACACTGCACAATATATGGCTCTATTATTTCTACTTTATTCTTGTATTCTGCTTTGTCTGATAAGCATACCGGCATCTCCTTTGCAGTTGTGGGTCTACGCCTACTTCCCTAGGCTGGCCCCGATTCTTGATGTAGAGACCCCTCTCGTCGTCCCGTTCTCGCAACGCTTCGACGTGAGGTGTGTGCGGAGACCACGGGAGACGTTCATCTTCTTCCGTCGCTACTTTGACACCATCACCGCCGCGGAGGTATGTTTTACTTGCAGTTCATTTAAGCTTCGCTTTTTCACTATATTGTTTTTTTCAATAACAATAGATAACGAATTGCATTTCATTTTCAGATCACCTGGAGGCCCTGGGCCCCATTGCCAGCCGAGATTTGGGAGCGATTCACGGGCGCGGTAGAGACTGCCCAGTTTAGGATCCTCTTTGAGGGACCAATCTGTCGGGCCTGGTACCTAGGCGAGCGCTTCTTGCGCCAGACCTTGGGTCTACCAGAGCAGATAGTCCCAGCTCCTCCTCCTGCGGACATGAGGGAGATCGAGAGGTACACTCTCGAGGAGATGGCTGAGTACGCAGTCGGTTGGGATGCGATACGCCACAGGAGCATAGGTGACTACATGGAGTTCATCCGGACCTTCCTCATGCGGCCTCTGAGCGGTGGCCGCCGAGCTGAGAGAGAGAGAGACCTGCGATGCCTACAGCCAGGACAGGCACAGGGATAGGGTCATCGAGGAGGGCTCGGGTCCGTGGCAGGGGCGGAGCTCAGGGAGGGCGGGGGGCTAGTTCGCCAGCACTGCCCACGACGATGACGTACAGAGGACAGGGCGGGGTGACTTATTAGATCCCTTTTGCTCCTCCTCCAGCTGATCACGAGTTAGTCGATGTCCCCGACTTGCCTCCAGTATGTATTACTGCATTCTTGTACAGTCGTTTCATTTCAGTTTATTTGATATTTCGCAGAATATTGATGTATCTGATATTTTTGCAGGCTTCCTCCGAGTACACCCGGCAGTCCCTGGAGCTGAATGCCTCCATGATGGGGATGTTGCAGTGGACTTTAGACCTTCTGGCCCTCTACAGTATTTCGGTATGTTCTCCTAACCACAGTCTCAAACCATACATAAACTGCTTGACATAATCTGATGCATAACACAACACTTGACACACTGATCTCACAACATTCATAGGTCAGATTCTCGCGTGCATTACGCGCGATAATCGCCACGGCATCCACATTACGTACTCGCCTGCTGCATTACGCACCGATAAACTGCTCACCGCATTCATACATCAGACTTTCATACGTGATTGCATTACCGATAAAGCGCTCACCGCATTCATACCTCAGATTATATACATCCGATTCTCGAGACCGAGCAACTGCACGATGCATTTGCCTTTTGTACTTTTCAGCGTCCCTTCCAGATTCCCACTGTAGGAGGTGCTCCAGCTGGACCTTCCGTTCCTGCTCGGGGGAGAGATGAGGAGGGCAGAGTATTTCCCCGCACTAGGGCGGGGTGCACTCGTGTCGGGAGTAGCTCACGGGCTCCAGTTCCAGATGACGACGACGATGAGTCAGAGGCAGAGTCATCGGAGGAGGAGACCGGAGACGGCTCAGACTCGTGCTCAGATGACAGTGCTGATGATGCTCCTGGACCTTCGTCCAGGAAGAGGACTAGGACAGATTGATAGCCCCGGAGCCATTTTGACATTTGATACAGATTTTTGCTGTTTTTCTTCTTTTCTGCACTTTTTCCTTTTTTGTTGGTAGCTAGGGTACCTTGTACTGCCGCAGGCAGATTTTGTTTCCCAAAACTTGTACTTGAAAAGATGATGAAATGAAACAAACTTTTTGTCTGAAAAAGTGTTACATTTTGTATATCTTTACATCGCATTGCATCACACCATATTACACCTCAATGTAAATGAAATCAATTTGTTGTCTGAAAATTGAACACTTGCACTGTAATAATCAGATAACTAACTAGCCAACAACAAAACAACCCAAGCAAACCACTGCTTGATTCTGAACACACGGCCCTTACTCTACTGAGGATTAGACTACATACAGCCCGTAATACAGCACTCAGTTCATTCTGCACACAGCAAATCCTGAACAAATAGCCCAATCTAACAAGACAGACTACAAAAGTTGAAACCTGTTGAAGTTGAAGCGTACTCAGATGCCCCAAATTTTCCCTTTTCTTCTTTTGCTTCGCATAAATGTAGAGAATGACACAGCACTCTGAGCATATGAGATTTTTTCTTTTTTTTGAAATTGAAAAAGGGTTTTTCGACCGGGGTATCGAGCCTACAACTGAACACAGCGGAAAAGACTCAAAGAAAAAGTGCGCGACCTAAACACAACGAGACACGCTCGGAAAAGACTCAAGACGAAAGTTGAGGTAAACAAGACAAGGACACGATGCACGGACGTGTTTACAAAAACAAAAGACCTTAAATCTCGTGGAACCAGTTCCTTCGGGTATTATGCTTTCCACCCTTTCTAATTTGTGATTCTCGCATCACTCGGCTCGCAGACTCGGTTTTTCTCTCCAAAACCTTTTCCTCACTTTTCTCTCGACTTACACCTCTCTATTCTTTATTCTCTCACTTTTCGTCCCTCTCCAAGGTGATTGATAGATGAATAGGAAGTCACGGGTTCACAACCAACACTATTAGCTGATGGCTATTTCCTCCGGTGACGTTGAGTCGGGGTTCCGGATAGGAAAAGGTTCTTCCGGCGAACAGGGTGCCTTTCTGGCAAGTATGTTGATGGCAGGGGAAAGACAGAATACCTGACTCAACTGTGCCCCTAGTTCATCACTTTGACCATTTTTTGTTTTCTTCTTTCTAAAATAGTTTTGACCAAAATGAGAGTCGGATTAACATACTTGTTCAATTTTTGATTTGAAAATCCTGCAAGTTAGGTTGTGAGCACTGAAAATTTTCCTTTTTGGGTCCAAGAAAATGGTCCGGTTTTGAAAAAAATAAAACAGTTTTCGAGAAAATAGTCAACCTCAGTAAAAATTTTCAAAAACTATTTTTGCAAACAATCAATGCTCGACGAGCACGGAACTTACCCTCGAGATGCACAACCTCGGATCGGAGGCAATGGAAAATTGCCCCTTGCTTAAAGGGGGTACATGGCAACGGAAAGTTGCCCCTGGTTTGGACGGCAACTCAGGGCAACTTATGGCAATGCATGGCAACGGAAAGTTGCCCCTTGTCTGGATGATGCCGCAGTATTTTTGTAAACGGTCTTTATCAATGACGACTGAACTTCGAAGACAATGGTCTGAACCAATATATGGACACAGTCACTGTAAGAGCAATGGTGGCTGGACTTCAGGATGAAGTTGCCTACGTATCCCAAACATGGGAATCAAGCCTACGTAGTTCCGGTTGTTACAACCGAATTGTTGGATGTAGAGGAGGCAAGGATGATCAAAACCATTACATGGACTAAGGCGCTATGAAAGTGTTGGGGGCTGGACGTCAAGATGAAGTTGCCTACGTATCCCAAACATGGGAATCAAGCCTTACGTAGTTCCAATTAAAGTACACTCGGGTATTAACCTTCACTTTTAGGCTCTAACTTTTGCCAAGGTGCCCGATGCGGGTTTTCGACCTTGCGAGCTTCTTTTCTTTTTCTCTTCATTCTTTTCTTTTTTTTTCATTTTTTTTTTCAATTTTTCAATTTTCGCATTTTTTCTTTTTTGATGTTTTCTTGTTCTTTTCTTGCTCTAACTTTTGCCTGGGTCGCCCTTCCGGGTTTTCGGCCCAGCGAGCCTCTCAAAGGGTAAAAGTGTAACAAGTTCATGCCAAATGGTTTTGAAATTGAAGCCCTCTGTATCCAGGAGAATGACTACTGTGTTGATTTCCAGAAGAATCCATCACGGTTGCTTCAGGAGCTTTTCCCAGTGAGATCTGACCTTCTTAATCTAATTTTGGTGCCTCTTGCTCGAGGGCAGCTTCAAATTGGACCACACGGGCCTTACATGGCGGTTGCGGTTGACTGTTGAACGCTTTGAATGGATTCCAGGTTCGAAACAGATAGATTGAATCTTGAGGCTGAGAGTGATCCTAGGCTGCACAATCTCAAGAACGATTCCACACAGGTCTTCACAGGACCTCGCAAAACATTTTGTTTTTGAAAGTTTTTACGAAAGCGACACATTGCTTATGTTGAAGATAGTGTGGAACCAATCTGGATCAAGCCAGGGTCCTTCTCAGTACTCACGCTGACAGGCATGATTTCATTCATTAAAGGCTCAGCACGCCTCTCTTTCTCTCAAAATGATAAAAATTTCGCAAAACCCGAGGAATTCCTTCCTCTCCGTGTTTATCACCGCAGTGTTCAAAAAGGGTTTTTGAAAAGCTTAGGTCATTACAATGATTTTCAGGGCACAAGAGAGTAGGTAGAATGTATTGCCGTTCCATTCGCCTCCTCTGGCACAACTAACTCAAACTGAAAGCAAGCGCGAAAACAAGATAGCCACAGTGTTTTCATTCAGATTTGTTGGTATAACCGGCTCCTTGGCAGAAACAGACTCAAAAACAAAAACGGGTAATTACAAGACAAAATGGTGTTCGAGGCAACAACCCCGGAATCACCTGGTATTCTATACAAAGGGGACTGACTCGCTACATCAAGACAGACCCTTAAGCAAAAAGACTGACTCGATACCCAAGCCAGAATTTACAAAACTAGTGTTCGCAGATGCTCAAAAATGCGTGCCAGACGCCACATCAAAAATATACCAAGTGCCGCCCGCAGGTGGTTCACTCTCTAATTACATACTCGCAGTACCAGTGTCCTCAAAGTCCACCAGCTGAGTAGTAACGGACTTGGCTGAGGTGGGTGGAAGGATAACCTCGTTGTCAATCAAATCCTGTACCTCATGACGGAGGCGGAAGCAATTATCGGTAGCATGACCGGGTTAGCGATGAATGTACCATCGAAAGATCGCATCGTCGCGTGAGGAGATTCTTCGGCAGAGGTCGAGGCTACAAGGGTTTAAGATGTCCCCTCTCGGCAAGGATCTGAAGTGCCTTGGACAGCGGCATGTAGAGAGCATGGAAGACCCTGCGCCCTTGGGGCAGGTACTTTGAAGCCTGAGCATTTTTGCTAGACGCACTAGCGAAAGGGTCGGCAGGCGCCACCTTGGCTTTCTAATCCTTTCCCAGTGCAGGGTTGGAAATGGAAGGAACTGTTCTGGCATGACGAGGTCTATCCCGGTTTTCTGACTGACTTGAACTACCCTCAGGTGGAGTGGGGAAAGCATCCTCCATAGCTTTTGTCACAACTGCAGATATCTGTTGCTTGTTCATCCCCCTGGCTTTCAAAGTCTCGACTGCCCACAGCAGATGTTCGATGGGATCGGCATCTGCCTTCATTTTGTCTTTACCTCTGGCCTCAGCCTGATCGAGGGTTTGGGATGATACGTCGTTGCCATAGCTGGAGGCCATCTCCGGTTGGCTAAGTTCAATCACAATTCGTCCCAACAGTGGGGACTCCTGGGGTACAAAACCTCCGGCATATGGTGCGGCTGGTGGCGAAGCGGACATTCCATAGGCGAGATCCGCCACGGACCTCTGGAGATCACCTATCATCCCTATCGGTTCAAATATAGTAGGCTCGCAAGCCTGATATAGCTGAGGGGTCCAAACCGGGTGTGCAGCAGGCGACCTGGGTGGATGTGGCATATCAACATTGGCCTCACTTTGCAAAGTGATTCCTTGATCTAATGCGGCTGTCATAACCACAATCTCCTCCGAATTCTGCGTCATTATAAGTCTTGCCTCGGCAAAGGGGGAACACTAACTATTCCAGAACTCTCTGAACTGAAAGGAAAAACAAGTAGCATTTCAGCCCAAACAGATCAAACACAGGTGCATCCGAACAACTGTACTCTACTACTGATCACTGTTCCCCATAAATTACTGTCTCACAAAATACTGAATCGGATATCCACAGATATAGCTGATTCTCACAAACTAATACTGGTGCCCTCAGGCTTGATACTCAATCTTGCAAATTGATATGTGTGTTCCTGTAGAGATACACTCTGAAAGCACATAGCAAGTAGAGAGAGCAAAAAAACCCCTATGTTGGGGTAGGGTTTCCCTGTCCTATTTTGTCAGGAGCTAGGGTTTCACTACGCACGCAGCAGTTTCAAACAACCTATATTGGGTAAGCAACCTGTCCTAGTTTGGAATGGTCACTATGGATTCCGAACATGCATTAGGTCGAATGGTCAAAAAGGGTGCCCTGGTAAAATCGAGGTTTGTGTTCCCATACTGGCAGAGCCCGCATCCGGTCAGCCTTATGGCATGCTTTGACAAAGTCATGCCTCCGGCAAACCGCTTAGGAATAGCAGATGGCCAACACGGTGTCCTAGGCACACCAATGCACATGCAATGCAAAGAAACACATAAATGAAATCAAAACAGGATATCACGAGTTCGAGTCAAGCTCTCTAATTTCCCCAGTAGAGTCGCTAGAAACTGTAACAAGCCCGCGAGGGACCTCGCGCTACAGTTCGGACTCGATTTTGTTGTGGTTCTAAATCTGAACCAAAGAGTCCAAATCTGGCAGATCGTTTTGAGAAAAACAGATTTTCGAAAGAAGTGCCAAACATGGACTGCTTCGCCAGATACAGAGTCGCCACCTAAATATTTTATTTTGGGGGAGTTTAGGAAACCCTGACTCGGTGCCAAAGGCCACATGTCCGTCATCACCAAAGTAGCCTCGACTCGGGAGCTTGGGTACGTTGGGGAAGGTCAGCTATGAGCACCCCCTCTCGCCCGATCCGAAGATCGGCCTCTACTAACCATGATATCCAATTTTGAAAACGTTATGTGTTCTTATTCCCATTATTAGCCTAGAGTTACTATGTTATACGCACAACAAACAAATATAGACTAGATCGCGTAACTTGGAAACAAGCATTGCATATCCGTTTGTCTTGTAAAACGCTTTGGGATTTGCTACTCGAATGCAGGCTAAAATACGGATTTCAATGAGTTGTTCCAACTCAAGCAATCCAACTTTCACCCACAGGCATCCAGGCAGTTTCACATATAAGCATCTAGCCACATG
This sequence comes from Camellia lanceoleosa, assembly GCA_025200525.1. Taxonomy (NCBI): domain Eukaryota; kingdom Viridiplantae; phylum Streptophyta; class Magnoliopsida; order Ericales; family Theaceae; genus Camellia; species Camellia lanceoleosa. The sequence goes on from CM045759.1 coordinate 50,203,099, forward strand.
GTAAGCGTGCTGTCATGGCAACACTCACACGCATGCAAGGATGCTAAAGCATAAAATACTTACAAAGTACTCCGTCACAAAACAAGAACATGTTAGCAATCAATGCATGATCCAAGTCCATGTTAAGTGCCTAATGCATCGCATACAAAATGTCACTAGAATAGGCTCGGCTAATCTAAGGATGACACGTGAAATGCACAAGTAGCAGGTATTCAAATTTATTTTGAAATATAATGCCATTAGCATGATGCGCCGAGCCCCGTGCATGCAATACTGATGAATGATGCACGCATGGATAGCATAAGGTATGCTAAATTAAATATGACCTAATAATAACCATCAAAGCAGGTAAGTAAAAGGGAGAAAGAAATGGGGGTTGGAAGACATTCACACACTCACCCACACTTATTACAAATTTGCCCTCGCTCGGAGGGACCGAAAGAATAATACAGACTGAATAAATAATCAACTATTCTAGCTAATTAATTATTACAGACCAACTAAATTAATTAAGCAAATTAATTAATCTAATAAAGCAATAAACAGTCCCAGGATGAAGGCCCAATGCAGTGCACGCTCGGCTTTGCCCGAAAATCCACCGACATGCCAAAGATGCCTCTATTTTCTCTGCTCTGCTCCTCTGAGGTCTACCAAAGTCTCAGGGTTTGCTCTATGGATGCCAAGGAACACCACCGGAGAGGGGAGAACACCACCGACCATGCATAATGGTCACCGGCCACAACTCTGATCCACCAGCCAAAAATGGTGGCCGGCCGGCACTAAATGTGGCCGGCCGGACAAAAGTTCCTGCAGAACCTGATTTCACAGCAGCAGAGGGCAATACTTGGCATGGCAATACATTTCAAGCAATGTATGCACCAATCACATCCCATATCATGTTTATGACTTAAAGGGACGTGAACCTTGATTCTTGGACCACCAATCGCGCATTTCCATGCGTGATGGCCCAAAGAATCAAGCATGCAACTTCGATCTCAAATGTAATGCAATGCAAATAAACAAGCCAAGGGGGGCTCAACCTCTATCATGGTCAACTCAAGAGGTGTAGCATGCATGCCAATGCAATGCAATCCTAAGCATGTTGACTAGTATGCAACATGGGTAATGCAAGCAAGCATACAAGACATGCAAGGCATGAGATAATGCAACCAACAAGTATGCAAGGCACAATATGGGTGTTTAAGCATGCAAACAAGCATGTGACTTCATTCAATCATGCAATTTCAAACATGCAACAACTCACCAATATGCTACAACATACAAGGAGCATATGCAACAAGCAAAGAGATGGACTTAAACATGATTTAGGCAGCCCTAACTAGGCCTAAAACAGTGGCCAAGGTGCTCAAAAATGAAGGAGTAATGGACACACAAACATGCATGCAAACATGGACCAACATTCAAGCATAAAGAGCAACTTCTAAGAACACTTAAGAAGATGCAAACATGGACAATTGGCATGCAATGGAAAGCTCTGAAATCATGCTAAAATGGTGCCAAACCAAATGAACAAGATAAGCATGGCATGCAATTAAGGTCCCAATACTTAAGGCTAACAAGCCAAAATGTTAAGGAGCTATACAATACATGGCAAGTATGACTCAAGCAATTTAAAACAGAGCTAAAGCATACAAAAACATGCATTAAAGCTTCACGAAGCTAGGCCTAAAACATGCTAAAACAAGGGCTTACAACCTAAGACATGTTAAGGCCTAAACATGGCATTACAAGGCATGTATGCTAAGCAAGCATGGTGTACCAAAACCAACTCAACTCAATGCTATTTCATGACATAATAAGCATAAAAAACAGCCAAGGCATGGTCAACATGAACCTAGGTTAGATGCTCCCTTAAGAGGCAAGAATAGCCCTTTTCAAGGACAACAAGGAGATGGGGTGGCCCTCCCCTTTTTAGGACCTCAAGGCGCCATCCTCACCTCTGAAATCCCTCAAGATTTCAGTGGTGAGGAGGCCCAAACACTATGGTCCCGGAGCTCACACAAAATGGCACAAAACAAGGGCCAAACAAGGCTTAAGAGGGGTCAAACAACCCCGAAGCTTAGAACACTCTTAACAAACTATTTAGAGGCCTTAAAAACAGAACTTTTATGTATTATATGCAAAGCCAAAAAATAGTTGCAAGATAGGTAAAAGTAGAATGCAAAAATGGAGAATAAATGGGAAAAGTGATTACCCTTGTAGACTTTCTTCACAAATGAAGCTCCAGTAGCTTCTTGAGCTCCAAACCAGTTCCAAAACACTAAAAACAACCCTCAAGGGCCTCAGCTCCAAGAGATGGTGTGATGGTGTGTGTTTGTGAGCAAAAATGAGACAAAACACACACTATAGAGATAGGATATAAACCAAACCCTAACCCTAGAACTCAAACCCTAAAAATGGCTATCTAAAATGTCTCTCCTTTTTTTCCAACCTCTAACCAAGAGAAGAAGTCTCCTCTTTATAGAGTTTTTTGTCTTGTAAAGCTTACAAGACAAGCTTCTAAAGAGAGATCCCTCCATACACGTGTATGGAGGGAAGTCAAATGCATGCCAGCTATGAGAAAATATCTACAAAAGCAGATGCATAGTAGTCGGCCGGCCAAAAATGCAATTGACCAAAAAAAGATAGCCGGCCGGCCATCTATAGTGCCGGCCGGCTAAACATTTGGCCGGTGGCCACAAAACACAGCCGGTGGCCTCAGACCATGGCCGGTGATGGGTGGGGATGGTCTACAAGCCCTACCCTACCTCTCAAAGGCAAAACACAAGTGTTTGGTGCAAAACCAGACACAAAACAATCGAGTCGAGAGGCCCTGAGACGAGGCGCGTAGGCGAGACCTCTGGGAACTCAAGACGAACACAAACATGGATAATCACCAAGTGTTCCGACGGTGACGTCCAAGTCTTGAGGACGGTCAAAAATGGGGTGTCTACAATAACATAACTCAAAATCATAATCTTCTATAAACTCCATCCACCTCCTCTACCACAGATTCAAGTCCTTCTGTATAAACATATATTTCAGACTCTAGTGATCAGAAAATAACTCAGACTTCCCACCATACAAATAATGCCTCAAAATCTTCAAGGAAAATATCACCACCGTTAAGTCTAGGTCATGTGTTTTCACAAGTGTCATTCCACACGAACTTAATGCCTTTTCTCGTCAATCTAGTTAATGGTGAAGCTAATCTAGAGAAATCTTTCACAAACCGACGTCAATACCTAGCCAACCCCAAGAAACTACAGATCTCAAAAGTATTCTTAGGTTGTTTCCAATCTTGCACTGCCTCTATCTTGGATGAATCTACAGTCACCCCTTCCTCGGACACCACATGGCCTGAGAACTTTACTTCTCTCAACCAGAGTTCGCATTTCCCAAACTTGGCATAAAGTTTGTGGGCTCTAAGTAACTCAAGTACTACCTGCAAGTGTTTTTCATGTTCCTTCTCAGAGAGTGAGTAAATCAAGATGTCGTCAACAAAGACGACCACAAAATGGTCTAGGAATTCACGGAAGACCCAATTCATTAAATCCATAAACATGGTTGGTGCATTGGTTAGCCCAAAGGGCATCACTAGAAACTCATAATGGCCATACCGCATACAGAATGCCATCTTCTGGTTGTCCTCGTCCTTCACTCTCAACTGGTGATAACCCGATCTCAGGTCTATCTTAGAAAAATAACAATATCCCTTCAATTGATCAAACAAATTATCTATACGAGGCGTTGGGTACTTATTCTTAGCAGTTACCCGGCTCAACTTTCGATAATCAATACAAAGTCGCAATGCACCATCTTTTTTTTTAGCAAAGAGGGTTGGTACTCCCTAAAGTGAAGTACTAGGGTAGATAAAATCCTTATCTAGCAGCTCTTGGAGTTGAATCTTCAACTCACTCAACTTGGCAAATCTATATGGTGCCATAGAAATCAATGCCGTACCAGGCACTAAAGCAATTGAGAACTCAATTTCACGATGAGATGGTAAACTGGTGAGATCCTCAGGAAAAACGTCCGGGTATTCACAAACTACCCTTGGCAACTCGACTTGGACTTCATCACACTCATTACCCAAAAAGTTGGTAAGAAGACTACTGAGTGCACTCCGCCCACGCGGATCATACACCGGTGATAAGACTCTATTAACCCAGTCTCCCAATAAATAAAAGCAATCACCACTCAAGGCACATACTGTGATAACCCAACCTATATTATGCTTAATTATACATGTGTTTATGTGTTTGATGTGAATTTGCAAGTTGAAGTATGTGAATTATGTGATTTTGGATTTATATCTGTTGAATGTAGGAAAATCTATTGCAATTGGAATCTTGAACTGAAAATTGAAAGCTTTAGAGGCGCGATAAACCAAAATCGACTTCATATTTGTGATTAGCATGATTTTTAGAGCCTACGGTGAAATTTTGTAAAATTACGATTCGTAATGTTTTAATTAGCCTAATTTATATATCTCTAGCTCTTGTGTTCATCTTTTTTATTGAGAGACTTGCTAAAGAGTGACTTAGAGAAAGTGGAAGATGGAAAGCTAGGATTTTACAAAAGATTCAAGGCACAAACCCTAGGTTTGAACTAAGGTATGATAATCTACTTACAATCTTTGCATATAGTTCATTTTTTGCTTGAAATCAAGAAGAAATTGGGAATTTTGAGCTAGGGTTTTGGTTGTGTAATGGATTGAACTAAATGCAAGAAACCTCTTCATATTTGTTTGATTTGAGTCCAATATTATGATTAATGCATGAAATGAGCTCTAGATTGTGCATACAAAGATTTGTTGAAGGATCATCCATTTTTTTTTTTTTTTTAATATGTTTGAGCTTGATCATGAAATTCATGAAGTTATGAAAAAAAATGAGACATTTATTTTGTTATTGACTCAAGATTGATGTGTTTGAGATGTAATTACCCTTGAATCATGTTAGTATATCATATTTTTGGGTTAGTTTTGCATGAATTTAGGGTTGGAAATGAGTTTGGAAAGTTTGCATTTTTGCGTCATTTTCGGACTGTCTGATTTTGCCCAGACTGCATGAGCGACCACAGGCTCCGCACAAGCGGAACATGAACAAAAAAGGAAATTGCATTCTGCTTAACCCACCACTAGAGCGGCCAAGGCCACCGCTCAAGCGGCCTAGTCACCGCACGAGTGGTCAAATTGGGCGCACGTGCGGCCAGCCCTAGTTCAGCTTATACCTGGTAACTTCAAAAATGCATATCTCCTCCATCCGAACTCCATTTTAAGCGATTATTGTGCCTAAATTCAAGCCCTAGAAGTGTAGTTTCTAATTGTGGCAGCCTCACATCCATATTCTAAGTACACAAATAGATATACTAAAATTAGTGAAGGCTATTTATTTTCTTTTAATCGTTTCATGCCATTTCCTTCCCTAACTTAGTTTCCTTTCTGTTTTTGCTAATTCCTTAAACCTAAAATAAGTAAACATGATATTTTCAATGAAAAACATATAATATTGTTGTAGGAAACATTAATTTAAGTCATAAACATTTAGGGCCGTTTAAAGTACATGATTGGCACATGCTTTGTACGTGATTCACATGTAAAGAAGATTAGCATTAAACACTGGAGAGAAATTAAAGAAAGGTGTATGAATTGAAACAAATGATTTATCGAATATGTATGTGACATGTTTTGTGTAGGTCGTGTGCCAGAGGCAATGCTGCAAGACCAAACACACTAGGAGTAGTATTGTAAAGATATGTTGTTAATTGATTATTTTGATCCAGATATGATAACTTATTCTGGTATTGGGTTTTGATCGAAATGAACGAGTTTTGTGAATGTTATATGACATGTGCAATAAGGACTTAAGGTCAATCCATTTTGATATGATGGGCCCGAGGCCATTTTGATATGATGGGCCCGAGGCCATGGCCGTTCCATAAATGTGACTATGGATAATGTTATGAAGGATTACTGTTATGAATGATGAAATTTTGAAAAGTTGGGTGTTCAAATAATATGCTTTCTGTTAATTCAAGATTATTCATTCGATTATCTTTACTTTAGTATTATTCATTGAGCTTCGCTCACTCTATATTATGTATGCACATGTAGGTGATCAGTAGCATGGAGCCCAACCTTAAGGTCAGCTTCAAGAGCTATTTTGCAAACCTGTTGAGTCATGCTTCCAAGTTGGAGCTTTTGCCTTTGACTTACATCATGCTATGACATTTGTTTTGCTTTTGCTTATGGTCTTAGGTTATGCAAACTATATGTATGAAATTTCTTATGGTACATAAGTTTTTGCATGGGCATGTAAGTGTGTGAATGTGTTATTATGTAGGCTATATAATTTTGCTCATATTGGTACAACTCAATGGACTTCTTCATTTGTTGTTTGCTTCCGCCTATGGCCCTATTATTATAATTATTCTGTATGTTCATTTGAGGCCATAGGTAATCAAGTGATTACTGGCCGATTATGATCCACACCTTTAGGTGCGGGTTTGGGTTATGACACATAGTAACCTTTTGACGATAACAATCTATGAAAGCCCAATATGATGACAACCAGTCCATACCCAAAATAACATCAAAACTAGACATGTCAATGAACACAAATGCAAAAGGAAGTCGGCGACCGGTAACCTCTATGTCACAACCTTGACACCCTTGCTCCAAACAATCTCACCACCAATAGGTGACTATACACTAAGAGGAGATGCTACCGAGCTAACTCTAACCCCAAAGCCGATGCAAATGCAGATGAGATAAATGAATGGGATGTACTCGTATCAATCAACACATTAGCAATGGAATTGCATAACAAGAAAATACCTCTCACTACCAAAGGCGCTGGTACTAGGTATGTTGTGGTAATAGCATACACACACCCTGTAGGTCTCTGCTCAACCTACTTACCCCTCGGAGTATAAGTTTGATGCACTAACTAAATCGAAGAGGCTCCTTGATTAGCCTTCAAGGCTTGTACTGACCGTGCAGGCTAGTGGCTTTGTGTTTGCCTTGAGCCAGACGCACCAGGTGTGCCACCCAACTGATAGCAAAACCTCTTCATGTGCCTTGCCTGTCCACACTGATAACAAGTGAGCGAATAGTGATTCCGATTTTGACCTGACCCATTTGATTTTCTAGGCTCCGATTTCATTGTTTCGTCTTGTTGTCCATGGCTTTTTCCATCTTTTCTCATTAAGCTTAAGTATTGGAGTGTCTCGGGTGTGTTTGGAACAGGTTGGTTGCTAATTGGTTCAAAATATTGTTGCCCATAATTTGACCTCTCGCTCGAGTGAAGCTTTTTGTGCTCGAGCGAGCTTTGTGAGCTCCTAATACTTTTGTAGGGCTTCAGAGATAGTAGGGAGGTGGTGTTCTTCTCTTGAGTGAGGATTCTTGCGCTCGAGCGACGGTCTTCTATCTGTAAAACTTCTGGGAAATGTGCATTCTGTGCTCGAGTGCGGTAACTTATTTGTGTCTGGTCGCTCGAGTGACAACTCTTGCACTTAAGCGAGCTATGCGTATATCAATTCGCAGAAACACCTTTTTACATCACTTTTTGACATCTTTTCTCTCAAAAGCCCTAGACTGACTCTCTCTCTCTCTCTCTCTCTCTCTCTCTCTCACACACACACACAAAAACAAAACTTCTCTCTACAAATACACCCAGATCAAGGATCTCTCTACCCTACTCTCTTTGCTAAAATAATAGAGCACTCCTAGAGCTCCATTTTGATCCGAATAAAGCTTGGTTTCAGCGTCTTCGAAGTTTCTCCCTTGCTCCCTTGGTCTTCTAAGTTTGAGGTAGGGATTTTCTACACTCTTCTATGAGTTTTCACTTAGTTATTTGTTGATGTGTAAGAAATATTGGAACGTATGGTGATTTTGAACAAACCTAGGGTTTTGGTTTAAAATCAAAAGAGGGGTTTTCGAATGAATGTAATGGAAATGGTTATAGGAGTAGATATGAGCTTGTATTGTGTTAAAATAGTTAATTTTGGTGTTTGGGATGAACTTAAGGAAAATGGAAGTTTTGCCCTAAAATGACTCAAATGATTATTTTATATAACTACTGGAATTGGTATTGAAAGTGTGAAATTGAGAGGTTGTTTATATAAATGGTGTAGTTGGATTTGTTTTATTTCTAACCTATGAAAGTTTGGATAATTTATTTGTTGTGAAGATTGTAAATCTGTTCAGAAATATCTATCTTAGGCTATCGGTGGAGGATAGCTATGATTATTGTAGAAATTGCATGAGGATTAGGTGAATTGAAGCTAATCACTTTGCCGTTGTCATTGAATATGATTATGAATTGAATATATTGTATATGTATGATATTTGGGAGGAGAAAAGGGATGTACTCCATGTTTGGGAGAAGAAAGGGGATGGACTCCATTAAATTAAGTTGGCATGTGTGTCTAGGGTGAAAGTCTCAAAAACTGTGTGTGTACAAGGGTGCCGATTCCCCTGGACGAAATTTCTGTAAAATGGCAAGTAAATGTATTTGTATGATGATTATATTGGTTGGAGACCTATGGGGTGTATCCACTGTTTGGTTAATGAAATGAAGTGGGTTTAACTAATGAATTGAAATGAAATGGATTGAGATGTAACTTTGGCATAACATGGTTTTGGAGAAGAGTTGTAAAAGATTATGTCATTGGGCATTGAACATGTGCATCATACTTATATCCTTGTTAAGATTCATATATTGTGCTAGCTTATCTCTGGCTCACCCTACTTGGGAAAATCATTTTCAGGTGCTCGTGACATGCCTCCTCCAAGGACTTAGCTTGGGAGGACCTGAGAGCTGAATGCTCTATTTGTTATTTTGCATTTAATATTTGTACAAGCCTAGGGCTTTATATGTATGGAGCTTAAGACTCTCTCTTTTGTTGTAACCAAGCATAGTCTTAGAAAGTTGTAAGCCCGTAGGGTATGTATTGGTTGATCATGAGGTTAGTATCACATGATGTAGATTTAGGGTAGAGCTTATGAATGTATATCACATGTATTACCTTCTTGTAATTTAACTTTGATACATGAAAGTCTATTATTTTGTTTATGTCATCTTGTATGAGTCATTCGCATATGAATATTTGGAAATTTTTTTAGGGTGTTACAGAGCGGATGTCCTCTCCCTTGGCTCTAGCTCTGAGAACGAACCGAAGATGATACCGACCGCTGTCCTCTTCCTCTCTGTGGGCAAGCTAGAGACTTGTGGCCCAACTGACCACACTTGAAGCAAGTGAAATCTCCCAGACCACCTCTTCTAAAACCTGAACCCGGTACTGGAAAAGTGGACCTCGACTGTGCTTCCTAGGATTGCTGTGGGGTAGGACTTTTCTGCCTCTTACTGTTCCTCTGAACATCCTAACTCCTCTTGGAGCCTCTCATCTGTTCCTCCTCCATCTGCATCACGGTCTCAAGATAAGCCGCCGCCTCCACAAGGCATCCATAATCTGTAATCATTGACCCAACCACTTTAAACATGAGCCCGATCCTCAACCTCTTCTCGAACTCTAAACAATGGCGCTCTTCAGTTGCCACGAGTTTCAGTGCAAACCTCGATAGACTAGTAAATACGGCCTCAAACTCAGCCACATGTGTGCTCAACTACTCGAGCTGAGAAAAATGATCCCTCAACTTCTCCCTAATAGTGGGAGGCAAAAAGTTGTCATGGCAGGCGCCGACGAAAGCCTCCCAAGTCACCCTAATGCGCTCATGCACATACTTCCACCATTGACCTGCATCTCCCTTCAGCTGGAAGAATGCTAAGGTCACCTTCAAACCTCCATCTTCGATGCCAAGCATCTCAAATGTCTTCAACATTTGCTCCAGCCACTCATCCACCTTTGGTGGCTCCTTGGGATCACCCAAAAACTCGTTCGGATTCGACCAGAAAAACTCACGTTTCAAAAACGATGGCCCTGCCTCAGTTACTTAGGCCTGGACTTGATTCTCAGCCCTGAGAATGTCCATAGATTCTCGTAATGCTCTGGCCATTTTGTGGGCTAAGGTGCCCATGGCCTATTGGGCAACTGGTTTGGCCATATTGGCCTAACCAACCCCTTCTTCTTGCGCTGGAATCGCATTCAATAAAGGCACCTCATGCCTTCTAGGCCTACCACGTCTACCACCACCACGTCTACATACCGACATCCTAATGACCGTAACAGAGAAGATTAGCACATTTACAAATTCACTCGTGTCCTAATACGATGGACGATAGTAATTCACTTCACGTATGCATGTAGTCACATAAACACATACGATTTTTCTTCCTAGATAATGACCGCCCCATGGCGTTGCCATAGTTTAGATTAGAATCAACAGTGATCAAATGCTCTTCTAACAAGACTTCTAGAAACCCGTAGACCCAATCAATATCTTAGGAACTAAATCTCATACCCATATAATCATAGAAGCATGTTATCACATGGCATATCATTAATACTAATGTCTCTATCAAGCGAGACAAACCCATTGTGGTAATAACCACTTCCCATGTACCCAAAGTATTCAAACCCGGAACGCTCTGATACTAAGTTGAAACGCCCTGAAATAAATGCAATATACCATCCAAAATGATAAGTAAATAACAATATGAATCAGAATATAATGTCCTTCTATTACATGAGATTCGATTGTACAAAAGGGTGACACATGCAATGTATATTCATAAATAGAACATCCTAAATCTACAGCATGTGTTACCAAACAACAACAATGTAATAAAAGCTAAACAAGTAATCATATGCCCTAAAGGCTTACATATTTTCAAAGTCAGGGCTTGGGAGTATAAAAAATGAGTCTTAAGCTCATTACAAGTAAGCCTTAAGCTTGTACAAATGTTAAATACAAAATAACAAAACTGAGCCTTCTGCTTCACAATCCTCCCAAGCTAAGTCCTTGGTGGAGGCATATCACCAGCACCTGAAAATGTTTTTCCTAACTAGGGTGGGCCAAACCCCAGTAGAAATAATCTAACACAATATATGAATCTTAACAAAGATATAAGTGTAACATGAACATACAATGCCCATGATAAAATCATTTATAACTCTTTTGCAAAATCATACTATGCCGAACTTATATCTCGATCCATTTTATCTCAATTCGTGAGTCATTTCCATTTCATTCAGACAACCAAACTGAGAATACAACTCAGTTGGCCTTTAACCAATATAGCCATCATACAAACACTTTTATTTTCCATTTTACGGATATTTCATCCACGGGAATTGACACCAATGTATACTCATAGTTTTCGGGACTTTCACCCTGGACACTCCAGCCAACTTAATTCAATGGAGTACAACCGCTTTCTTCTCCCAAACATGGAGTACATTCCATTTTTTTCTCCCAAACATCATACATTTACAATGTATTAAAGACGTGACAATGTTCAATGCAAATGGATGAGAAAATTAGTTTCAATTTACCTAATTTTCTTCAATTTCTACAATAATCATAGCAATCCTCCACTGATGTCCCAAAACAAGTATACAATCTCCAAGGCAGATAACTTATCCAAATTTCAAAGTGTGAGTGGTAATGCATATCCAACTCCACCATTTATATAAGCATCCATCCAATTTCACATTCTCAATACCAATTCCATTTATACAAAATACATATTTGAGACATTTCAGGACAAACTCTCTTTTCTTCCAAAACTCAGCCCAAGTATCAAAATTAACAATTTTATTGCAACACAACATCTTATTTTTACTCCTATAACGATTTTCAATACATCCATTCGTAAACTCTTTTTTTGATTTTAAACCAAAACCCTAGGTTTGTTCAAAATCCTCCAAAGTCACAATATTGTTTATGAAAAACAAATAGCTAAATTAAGAACCATAGAAGAGTGACGAAAATACCAACCTCAAAGTTAGAAGATCAGCAATGTAAGGAAGAAACTCGGATGAAGCTCAAACCCAACTTTATTCGGATGAAAACGTAGCCCTTGAGATGCTCTACCTTTTTAACAAAGGTATAGAGGTAGAGAAACCACTAAATCTAGGTGAAAATGTAGAGAGAGGAAATTTTAGAGAGAGAAGATCTAATCTAGGGTTTTGGAATGTTTTAGAGAGAGAAAGAGAAAGATAAAAAAAAAGTGATGTAAAAAGTGACGTTTACGAACTGATATACGCACAGTTCGCTCGAGCGCCCAGACACAATAAGTTGTTCCGCTCGAGCCCCCAGACACAATAAGTTGTTCCACTCGAGCGCAAGAAAGGCCACTCGAGCCGAGACCGCTCGAGCGCAGAAAGCATCGCTTGAGTGTAGATTACACTCTCGAGTAGTTTTGTAGACCTGCAAAAGTACTAAGAGTTCACAAAACCTGCTCGAGCACAAGAAGTGACGCTCGAGCGGAGGAGTAAAGTTCTGGCCAACAAAAGTTTGAAAACCAAGCAACCAACCTATTCCAAACACAACCACTATAGTCCAATAGCCAAATTCAAGGAAGTATAAGAGAAGTAAGACATGAATAATAATATGAAACTATGAAACCCGAGTCCAGAATGCAGAATGGGTCTAAACCAAAATCGCTATACTTAATAATTGCCATGCTCTCTCACTGTTCCATATCGCTAGGTCATCATAACTTCTACTTTTTCATGATTTGTTATATAGATATTTTAGATCTCTATGTATGGATTATGAAATTATAAATAAAAAATTTAAATTGATATGATAATTATAATTGGATAATTTTATTTTTTTAAAATAAACAAAAAAGATAATATATGATTTTTAAAATAATTGTTGATTTTTTAGTAATAAATCTGGTAAAATAATGTAATTAAAATTATTAAATTAACTTAATATTTTTTTTCTCTAAACGATCTATATATAGAAATTTAAAAATTTAATAGACCGAATCATCAAAAATGGGATCATGTAAACTCACAGACCGGACTGATGGTCCAGTCCTCACAATCGTAGAGAAATAGCTTGAGTTAATTCTTTATCATTTGTAAAGAAATAGCTTTAGTTAATTCTTTATCATTTATATCAATGTGACAAAAAGTAAACTCACAGGTTTTGAAATAGTACACGACTTGTCCCCATGTTTTTTCTTTGTCGTTTATATCAATGTGATAAAAAATAAACCCACGTTTTTTATTTGTCCCCTATTTTTTCATTCATTTTGGCTTTTTAAGCTGACTTTTTTGAAAAGTTGATTAATCGTTTTTGAAAAATATATAGCCAAGAACGACCAAAATGAATGACAAAGTATCAAATTGCGTTAAAAACATTTCGAAAATAGATTTAAGAGTCCAAAAAATCGTTTGGCCAAAACGAGTGTGGGGAAGGCATATCACACTTAATCCCCAACTTATTACTTGGAATGATCTCTAATTTCTTCATCAGAAGCTTTTTATAGAGCACCCAAATCTTAAGGCCAATTAAAAATGAGGTGTTTAAAACTACTTCTACTTTTTGATGATTTATTCTAGAAAAATGATTTGGTCCTCGAATCTGGGATGTCCCGAATGCCCCTAAGCCCAAAACGACGTCGTTTTGGGCTTAGGCTTTTTTTTTTTTTTCTGCCATTTTCGACACAGAGGAAGAAGAGGGAGAGAGAGAGAGAGAGAGAGAGAGAGAGGGCTCGTCGTCTCGCCGCCCGATCGTCGCCTGCCGACGCTGCTGCAGCCTCGATCGCCGCCTCGTCCTCGTCAGCAGCCTCTAGCTCGCCATGCCAGCCTCGGCTCGCCGAATCGGCCTCCGCCCCTGCCTCATCTTCGAGTTTGTTGGCTCCTCCTCCCTCCTCCCTCCCCCTCCCCCACCTTCTTCCTCCTCCTCCCTCCTTCTTCCTCCTCCTCCCCGTCTTCCTTCTTCTGCTGAAAAAAAAAAAGGAAAAAAACCACGAAACGACGTCGTTTCGTGGTTTCAAGGCACTCGGGGCGGACGGATTCGAGGTCCGAATCACAACTCTTTATTTTATTGATATTTTAAGTCTCTATGTATAGATTATGAAATTATAAAAAAAAAGTTTAAATTGATTTAATAATTATAATTATATAATTTTTTTTAAATAAAAAATAGACAATAAGCATGATTTTCAAAATAGATCATTCATTTTTTAAAGATAAATTTGATCAAATAATCAAATCAATCTAATATTTTATTTTTATTTTTTTATATATAAATAATTTATACGTCGAAACCTAAAAATTTAATAGATTGAATCATCAAAATGAGATTCTGGTGGAAAATGATTTGTGGCCCTAAAACTGTGGCTCAAATTGGCTTAAATTGCCAGTTTTGGTAACTTCTTTTTTTTTTTTTTTTTTTTTTTTTTTTTTTTTTTTTTTTTTTTAAATTTGAGCCATTAGAGACACCCAAATTCGACCCCTACCATTGCCCGATTCTGGTAAACCCATACACCTGGCTAGATGGTCCACCTCAAAGCTACAGGAAAACTAGCTACGTCTTTTCTTTGTCTTATCAATGTGACAAAAAGTAAACTCACCGATTTTGAAATAGGATATGGCTTGTCTATAGTTGAAATTTCAGCTGGATGAAACAATTAAGATTTCTTATCGACTAAAATTAATTAACGGAGCTCTCTTACCAGTTAGAGTTAAGGAAATCATTGAACTAGAGACGAGCCTTATCCTTAAAATATGCAATAATTCTAACACAAAGTCAAAAAGGTTCCCTCAAAACTATCAACATAGGCCACGTTTGGAAATACTTATTTTTTGTCTAAAAGTTAAAAATTCATTAAAACACCAAAAAGTTAACAAATTATATATAAAAAAAAATCAAATATTTCATTTCTTTTTATTTTTTGAATTTCTTTTCGTAAAAAATTAAAAAATTATCCTAAATATACTAACTATTTTTACTTCATATTTTGGGAAAAAAATTAAATTTTTTTTTAATTAAAATAGCCTACTTGCAAATGAGTAAATCAAACTGCAATGAAAACTGCTAAGAAAAAATGGGATACACAAGGAAAAAAATTATTAAGTGCCCCTAAGCGCCCCAGGGGCACAACGTCTTCCTATTCTAAATCAATTACTAATTGTCATGATCTCTTAGGTGATGTTTGATACAGTTGAAAATTAAAAATTAAAAATTAAAAATTAAAAATTAAAAATTAAAAATTAAAATTTTAAATTTAAATGTTGAATTTTTTAAACTGAAAAGCTATTTGATAAAAATTGTGTTAAATTAAAAATAAGTTGTTTGATATGTATAAAATCAAATTAGAAATTTATAATTTTTAAATGGTATATTTTAATTTTTATATTGTGATGATTGTGGTATTGGTGGTGGTGATGGTATAATGGTGATGGCGGCGGTAACAGCGATAATAGTGGTAATAAAATAATGGTGGAGCTTATAACAATAATAACAATAGTGATGAAGATTGTGGTAGTAGTGGTGGTGGCGGCGGCAACATGGTGGTGGTGGCTTTGGCATAGTAGCAGTGGTAATGATGATGGTAATGATGGTGGTGAGTTTATAATAATGTATATCAATATTTATATCTAGTATTCATAAATTCGGTCAGAATTAAGTAATTTTCATATGACTTAATTTTTTTAAAATTTTAGCATAATTTTAAAGGACCCTTAGATTTTTAAGTAATATCAATGTGATAAAAAGTATACGGATAATACCCGACTTGTTTCTAGTTGAAATTTTAATCAGATCACACAGTTAAAATTTTTTATCGATCAAAGTTAATGAATAGATTTAATTGGACAAGATAATTGTCTAGTTCAATTGAACTTTCAAGTAGAGACAAGCCTTCCTCTTGAAATAAATATTAATTATAACACAAAGTTAAAAAGGTTCCCTCAAAACTGTCAACATGTGGCTCCTTTGGGACATTCATTTTGGCCCAAAAGTCAAAAAAATATTTTTGTCTCTATTTTCTTACATATATCACTGTTGGAAAAATGACTTTTAGCGGCATTTTAAAAACGCCGCTATATGTATGAAAAACGCCGCTAATTTATTTAGTGACGCTTACCACCAAAAGCTGAGGACGCGGCCGTCGCTATAAGTTTATGACGCTTTAAAGACGTTGTAAAATTAGCATAGGCGGCGTTTATAAAAACATCGCTAAATATGGAAGCCAACGGTAACTTGACGTCACACAGGCATTCAGCGACTTTTCAAAAACGTCGTAATAGCTTTTTTGTTATTTGAAAAATTATAACTATAGTGGCGTTTTAAAAAACGCCGCAATAGATTTATTTTTATTTTTTTTAAACTACTAATTTTGTAAGATTTAACTTTAAAAATATACCTATAAAATAGCAATAATGAATAAAACTTTGTACACACATATTTCTGTGAGATTACTATTCCCTCACATCTATAATAGTACCCAATACAACATCCTTCAAGAAAAAAATCCAATAAGTTCAATCCCAACATCATTCTACCTGTATATGTTTTATCTTGGGCAAAAACATTAAATAGAGAGAGTATAATAGCTACAGAAAAGCTCATGATCAACAATCCAGTAGAAATTAAAAGAAACAAATGCCAAAGAAATGAAATTACATCCCGCCAAGTGCATGAATCAATCACAAAAAGAAAAATAAAATAAAATCTGTGAGTTCTCAAATCAATGTCTTCAATTTGGAATGTTCACCATCTCAGCTTATGGAAATACCGCAAAAAGTTCACTAATTAAGAATGCGAAAAATCAAGATAAAAATAGTGGTATCGGATGATGAACAATGCATTGGAGGCATAAAAGGAGTCAAATTATTAATGCAAATGAAAAATCAATTTGGAATGTTCACCATATCATTACATTATCTAGTCCACAACCTTCTAAGTAAATTCCATTCTTGGTCTTTGTAAGTAGAATTTTTGAATCCAAATTGTACTCAATCTTGCATAAATAGTATTTATTCAAGTTTGTTAAGAGTGAAATTATTAATTAAATAACTTCTTGTTAAGTTTGGGGTTGAAGAAGCACACCTTGTGATGAACAATTGATTCATCGAAAGCACAACCAAGAGGAAGGTGTCACACCTGTAATGTCATTGTTAATTAGTAAACTTAAAAACCGGTATATCAAGGAAATACTGGTCACACAAGATAACCGTCTCGAGGGCCAAATCGATTTGCGAAACCATGGCCCTGCATGCATCATCAATGTGTAGAAAAATATAAGCTTACAAATGCCGATTACGAAAAGAAAAAATAAATAGAAGAGAAAGAGATAAAATGAATTGCGAATTTAGCAAAACGACACCACAGGACAGAGTTTTTGCATGCATTTGGTCCATGGGAGGCAACAATTTCTATAACCAAATTGAAAAATGTTCCAGTTTAGTGGAACCATTTTCAAGAGCCTTCTATTGGTGAAGGCTTATGTAAACTATTAAGAGACAACTTAAGCTTCTAAAGAGAAATTATGGTGAGAAAAAAAGAGCGTGAATACAACATGCACAGTGCACATCCACCAACATCAGTCTCTGTAGTTTTAACAATGCAGATGCAACGCTTGGTTATCTATTCTCTGTAGTACCAAGTACCACTGGGGATGCTAGGTAAAAATGGATCATTCAAGGTCGACAATTCAAACAGGAAAGCTGTGGCAGATCCATAATGGATCCTCTACTCTTTTCTGGGATGACCAATGGGTTCCTACTATTCCAGGGATCGTGTCAATCGATTCATGCTCGTTGAGATCAACAAAACATAGAAACACCAAATACCAAAATTTGTTAAGCCATTACACAAACACCCTTCAAGAATCTCTAATTCTTTTCTCTTTTTTTTTTTTTGTTGATAAATATTCAAGAATCTCTAATTCTAAATACATATGCAACACAAATCATAACCTTAATTTAAATTAATATCCCTTCAAACTTCAACTAGAAAAAAGTTGAAAACAAGAAAACCAATTGGAAGCCAATTTGGTTTATGCACAATCCCAGTCCTCTCTCTCTCTCTCTCTCTCTCTCTCTCTCTCATAATATAACAGAACCATTATAGAAATTAGTCAAAAAACAAGATAACCCAATAGAAACATAGAAAGACAAGATCCAAAACCAAAGATAGTTGCCAACCTTGATTCAACAGTCGGTTGCATATGGGAACGACTTGCACGAAAGGTTCAAGCTTCTGGTGCTCTGCTAAGAGCTATGCCAAGTACTGACTACAAGAAATTAAGAATACCCAGAAACATATAAAACCCAATTCAATCAAAGCTATAAACTTATCAAAAACTACCTAATCATTAGAATCGAAATCAAATCGAAAAGGGTCGTATAATATACCTATCAACATCTGGGTTGGTCCTTATATGTGGAGAAGCAGTTCTTACAGGTGAGAAACTTGAATTCTGGGGGAACAAACTAGACATGGTTGGTTGCGATGCAAAAATGATTCTTGAATCTTGATTTGAGATAAATTTCAAAACACAAATGAAAGGTTTTTACATGAGAACAAAAAGAGAACTTTGAATGGTTGAAAGGTCAGGTCTTGACAAAGAAACCCCGAAAATGAAGGAAATAAAGACAACGAAAAATGTGAAATTTCTTACAATTGTGAGTGTGGCTTTTCTTTTAACAGTTCAGTGCGTTTAAATAAAGACAACGAAAAGGAGGTATTTAAAAAAAATGATAAGAAATAAGGCTTCCATATTCTTTAATCACATTGTTTATGCATATTTTTAAATGCATTGTTTATTCATACATATAGTATCAGTGGGCACAAGTTGCATTAAATAAACATTTGCTTTATCAAGCGAGCGAGTTTCCTACCCCGTTTCGAATAGTCTCAAATGCAACACGAGCAATACGATCAATCACAAGAAATATAGTATCGATGGGCAACATATGTATAGTATCGATGGGCAACAAACAAAATAATAGTATGTGGGAGTCTAAAAGCGATTTTGAAATCGATTATTTCTAGTCTGCATTTTTTATTTATTTGGTTTCTATTTTATGCTTTAAATTGATATTTATCTGAAAACCCAAAAAAGTTATAATAAATAGAAAAAGGGAAAACCTTTTTTTGGACATGAAGCCAATGATTCTGCTATCTTCCATGTGATATATTCTTTTGTTTGATGGGTGATGTGATTGTCTTCTGAATCGCATGGCCCCTCATACTGTACGCAAATAATCTAGGTGCTGAAATTATTTGAACCTTCTTCTACTCTTACCATGTTCCCTCTATTAGAGCCCACTCAAACTTTCATACACCTGAAACTTTAAATATGATAGATGATAGAAGCAGGAAAGAATAAATTATTGTGTGCTTTTGTTAGAACCTTGGTTAAATATATGTTGTGATTTCAAGAAATTGGTGTGTTACTTACAAGTAAGGAAACTGTTGACCAAGTTACTCCCTGGTTGTTGCGTAAGGAATCTACAGGTGAAAAGCTCTTGGGCAATTATCACAACATAAAAGATCTCCTCCATTTGCATAGATTGAGCAAAGATCATAGTGTACACAACTCCATTCACACTCACAACCAAATTTGGAAACCAAATATCCCTCCTCAAACAAAGGAGATCAAATATCAGAACCCAATCAACAATTATGAGGCAACGACACAAATACCAACTTTGCTTAAATGTTTGAGTTGCAATTATCAATCCAGATCAACTAGCTGCAATTGTAATTGCTAGGTCAATACCGCAATCAACAAGAAAGTATAGGACCAGAAAGCCCTCTATATATTTACACAGAAATTGCAGCAAAATATGAGAAACATTCACAGATAATTTAGTTTTTCTCTGAAGTAACATTTGAGAAGGAAAAACTCAATAACTGTAGGGAAATGGAACTATGGAATGTACAATGTGTTCCAAATTGAAATCAACAATTTGATGATAATCAAAGACAGAAAAGCGAACATCAAAATGATTTCCATATGTGGATAAGAATGAAACAACCAAATGTTAACTTCATTGCTACTACTATTTTGTGTATAGCATCAGCAAATGATAAAGTGAAAAGCTATGGACAAAAAAAGGCAATCAAAAAAAAAACAAAAACAAAAACAAAAAAACAAAAAAAACAAAAACAAAAAAGAAGAAGAAGAAGAAGAAAACCTCACTAATACAAAGAGGAGAGAGGATTATGACAGAGCAGATATCTTTGTGCTTACCAGTTCTATGAGAAGAGATGACAGTGAAAGCTGTGGACAAAAAAAGGCAATCATTCAGAATAAGAAAAATATATGTAGAAATTAACATGAAAGCATACCCAATTGAACATTACCACTTCTCTACTCTCAAGTTTAGGGTCAATAATGAACCCTATAAGGTTAGCCATCCTCAAATTCTGCTCTTTCTCATGTTCAAGCTCCAAATGAGATGCCCCACCCATGTTGTCATATGGGGCAACTGACAGAGCAGCCAAGACCACAGATGATGCAATTAATTGTAAATCTTTCTGACTCAAATTCTTGTTAAAGCTTTTCTGAAGTGAGAAAAGCTTAAACCATGCATAAGCATGATAAAGATGGTACTGAAACCCGTAAAATTTACATTAACCGCATAATAAATGACCATCAAGGAGGCCTTCAAGGTTTTCTTAACCATGCATATCAATCCATGTATACCTTCCACGGAACGAAAAGCTTCCTGCAGGAAACAAATAACATCCCAACAATGAGAGACATCGATAATTGGACTACCATGCATATTTACACTATGTTCCATAGCATGAGTTGGTGCATGCTCACATGAGTACATGCACATGTATTCGCTAAGCATAAAGTAATGGCTTTAATCGAGTCTTGCTCGCTAGAGACATTCATCACGAAGTTTCCGATCTAAACTTCAACTCTCCTCTGTTGGTCATTAACTCGTCCAATATCTCTGCATCACTGCTTTCAAATTCATGGTTTTCATTCCCTGTAAGAGGCATGTCCCCATCCTGCCTATATCAAGCATTGCTAATTAGCTATAAAACTAAACTGACGTTCACATAAGTTTCAGAACTAAAATGGTATGAAACACATAACTAATGATACAATTCCAATTTCATCTGATTTGGCGAAAGAGTTGAGCCTTTGAGCAAGATGCATCAAAGAAGCATAAAAGAATTGAGAATAGATTCAATATAAACTCATTTTATATACATTGCAAATAAATACTGAATTTTACACACTAAGGAAAACTTAGTGTAATCATAGCATTCACAATACCTAATTGGCTATCATTGGCATAACAATTGATTTAGAGACAATTTACCTTGAATGGCATGCTTTGACTACGATTTTGATTACTGGCAATTTCCTCATACTCAGGTGCATCCAGCTCCTGAAGATAATGTGAGTGAAACAGTTTGGGAAGGAGATGCTGCCTAATGATTATGAGCAGAAAAAATGGTGTGGGAAACAATATCCCAGCTATTGGTATCCATGTAATGCCAAAACATAATAGAAGATATGCGAACTGGAAGAGCGTAAACGTAGCAATACAACTGAAAGGCACCAACTCAACAAACGAAGCATGATCTCCTTCCAAGACTGAGTCAAATATAAATTAAGCATCAATAGGAGTGATTGGTTTCTCAAACTACCAAACTCAATGAATAACTAAACCTATAAGTACTTGAGTAATAACTTACTTGTACTGCCTTTTAGGTGTAATAAAAAGCAATAAAATTCTTTCACAGAACTGGTTTCCAGGGAGGCTGTCAAGAGCCATGTAGGCAAAATATCCCCAAAGAACTGATGTAGGAATCATCTTACTTGCGGGCATAGCAAGTAGTGATGCTCCAACAAGAAGTGATTGTAAAAGATTGCTCACTCTTTGCTCATTAACCCGAACAAGCAAGTGAGCATCGATGTGTTTTTCCAGATCATTACCATCTTTGCTTCCTCCATCTTCACTTTTCATGACTGCGTCCTTCAAGTTCTTCAGCTCTTTTGCTACTGCATGCTTCATTAGAAACCCAAATACTAAAGTTATAACTGTCTAAAGAAGGAAATTGAAGTAAATTTACCAACAATTTTTTAATTTCTAATTTTTAGTTACTTATTTTGCATATGTCTGGAGTTGTGTCCGTTTCTATGAAGACTGCTTGCATTCTGCCATAAATTTCAGAGTTGCTACCTTGTTGCTTTATGCATTCCTTGGCACTCTTTACCATCTTCTTTCTGATCAACTGTAATTGTATCGAATTCTTTAATATTCTACACAAATTAAATTTCCAACGAAAATAAGAAACTTTTTTATTACTCAAACTAACTTTGTCTCTTGAGAACAAAGAAGGCTCTTAGTGTGCATGGGAGATTATGGAAGTACGCCATTTGCAGGAGGGAGTCCAATTAATCCACAAAGCAATGTCTGAGTTATGGTTTCAATGAAAAGAATACCCTGAGTCAGTATCTATAAGGATATACAAAATCTTGAATTGAAGACAAACAGACACACAAATCAACTAATATACCATAATTCCAAGCAATAAGATGTCATAGTGGTATGCAGTGGTCAAAAAAGTAAAGACCTGCGATCATCACAAAGAGGAATGAAGGCAAAGAAAGATGTATACTACAGGACCTTCCCCATATCCTGCAGTTCAAATGTGTTAAGTGCATAAAAAAAGCGAAGGCAAAAAATGAACACCACATTTAACCTCTTAAAAGAAACAGAAGGCAAGAAAAACAAAACCAAAAACAAAAACACAACTCTCTCTCTCTCTCTCTCTCTCTTGTTCTTTCTCTCTTCACGCATTTTTTTGTTCAGCAGCTGAAACAACAACAAATATATAAATATACAAATCTTGGATATGTGGATATACATATATATATATATAGAGCGAACAGAAACATAAAACTTGACCATTGTTGTTGGTGAGATTTATAAAATACAAGAAACAAAGGGGGAAAATCAAGAACACTACAGCCTCTTCTTCAACACTTTCTCACACACACATACACAAACATATACAGAAGTTGATGAAAAGAGGTTTTTACTGAAAACGGAAGGATTCGAAGGAGCTTACCAACATATCTGATTCGAAACCCCCATATTTGGATAAGGTGTTCTTTGAAACCTTCAGACCTGGCTTTAATTAGTTCGAAATCCTTCAGATCTCGTCTCTTGTTCTTTTCTTCAACGAGCACCACCACCGCCATCCTCTTCCACCACTGTAGCTGTCGATCTGAGGCGATAATGAGAAGACAACAGCGGCGGTGAGTGTGGATGAGATCGGCAGAGGAGAGAGAGAGAGAGAGAGATGAGTCTGGTGACAGAGAAGAGTGAAAATGAGCGAGAGAGATAAAAAAATGAAATCAAAATCAAAATCACTGAGCTGGATGCAGATCGACTTGATGCAGATAGGTTTACCTCTCAGTAAATGAAATCGATTCTGAAGCTTGATGTAGACAGGTTTACCTCTCAGTGATTTCTATGTAAATGGAAGAGGGTGTGCTAGATTATAACACATTCGGAGAGAGTGTGCTAGATTATAACAAATTAAATCACCCAGATGAAGCGAGAGAGTGAGCGAGAGATTTGAGGCATCTTCTTTATGAGACTGAAGAGTAAAGAATGAGAGTCTCAAGAGGGTGGGAGAGGGCGTGCTAGATTATAACACATTTGGAGGCGTTTTCTATCAGCTAAACGGTGCCGTTTTGATTAGCACAAAAGGCGACGTTTATAAAACGCCGTTAAATATAAAAAAGACGACGTTTAAGAAAACGCCATTATATAAACGCCGTTAAAACATACATTTCCTGTAGTGTATATATATATTTTGATAAAAAATTTAAAAATTATCCAAAATATATTAATTTTTTTTCATATCATATTTCAGTTAAAATAAAAAAATTATTAAAACAGCATGTTTCAAATGAGTAAGTCAAGCAACCATGAAAACTCAAAGGAAAAAAAATGGGATTTTGAAGGAAAATTATTAAGTGCACCAGTGGCACGACGTGCTCCTATCCTAAATCAATTAATAATTGTCATACTCACTTACTGTTTCATATCATGAACAGAAATTAATTGTGTCTCAACTTTTCTACTAATCACATTCAATTTGAGACCAAAGTAGACATGCCATTGTACACCAAATAACTTCTCCAACTAGAGATTAGGCCATGGCGTGTGGGCTGTGCTAAACCACACAAACTCACTCATTGATCGCTCCCAGACTACTCAAGATTAAGATATTTTATTTTTGAAAAATTCTTTCCGTGTATGTACAAATAAAAATATAAATAATTAGATTTAAATATGATGAATGCTAGTTATTGGATAAACAAATAGTAAAACCCACTCAAAAATCGATCCGTTTGAGGCTCGGTGTCATTTTTCGTGAAAAAAAATAAAATTTTGATGGGAAAAATAGAAAAAAATAAAAAATAAAATGTTCAAGCCCAGCCCAAGCCCAATTCGTTGGTACGGCCATGGCCCGAATACCCCCTGGGCCTAGGCCTAATTTTCCGACCTATGGGCTGATCCTGCGAATCAGGATCCCTTCATTGCATTTCCTCCTTGTATTTCCTACTTGCAAGTCTATTAGGCCCACTTTTAGGCCCAATTTTGATAATCCAAACGTTTATATTTTAAGATTTGTTCAGTATATCATACCTGTAAAAAATCAAATTGATCGGATATCAGAATGTATGTGTTCGGAAAACTCGAACTAAAAACTATTTTTTTAAAGAATTTAATAAACAGTTTTCCAAACACATATTTTCTGATATCTGATCAACTTAGTTTTTTACAGGTATGATATACTGAACAAATCTTAAAATATCAACGGTTCAGATTATTAAAATTAGGCCTAAAAGTGGGCCCAATAGACTTACCAGTAGGAAATGTAAAGAGGAAATGCAATGAGGGGATCTTGATTCCCTAGCCATAGTTAGAGGAGGAACTAGATTATATGAATCTAGCATAAGTGGTTTAAAGAAATGATATGGGGTAAGTCTCTAATACAAATAAACTTTGAATTTATTTATAGAAGACTAAAAATTTGGTATAAAGTTTGCTTCTTCTCCATTTTATTTATTTATTTAATTTAATTTTTTAACTCCACCAGAGTTAATTAGTAAGCTTTTAAAAATCTATATTTTATTTCAAGACTATTGGATTAAATTTGTAAAAACTAAAAAATTTTATATAAAATTTAAATATGCTTTTTAACAAAATTTTAAAGTTCAGTGGTGTAGCTATGTCGTGGAATGGCAGGACCCATACTATTGAAATTGTTCTTCAGGTGGTAGAGATGTTCCCACGGGTGCCCCTTTTTTCAATGGCATGATGGTGGGGCGAGTAATGGTTCTTGTAAAAATTATGTGGTTGTTTTTGGAAAAGTTCATCTCACACCTTAATTTGATTTTTATTTTTTAAAATAGTGTGATCCTCCTATATGTTTGAGTTGATTTTTATTAAGGTTGGATTGAATTAGAATGTGTTGTTCGGGTTTGTAAGACTCACCATGAGTCTCGTCTCAAAAATTACGTTGTTTATTTTATAAAGCACTTTGTGCATATCATCATTGAAAAGAATTAGGATGATTTGATGATGATTGTTCAATTTATCAAGTTTGTTATTCAAAAAATAAAGTTTTTTTTAAAAAAAAAAAAAAAACACACACACACACACACTTCTCATTTATTTATTTTTTTTGATAATAAACATGATAAATTAAAAAAAAAGTTATGATTGTTAGATCATACCAATTTATTTTTTTTCCAAAAATAACATATATAAAAAAAAAAATTGTACAAAATAAATAATTTAGATCCTTAAAATAAAACCCATGACAAGATCCGGCCTGTATTTTCAATTGAGGACAAATTATTCCTGCCCAATAAATATTATGAGACTTATCATGTGATAAATTTGTGGTCATGGGGGTTTGCCCAGTGCCCTTGGAAGAGAGGCCCAGTAGTTTTAATTAGGATGTGAACCTGGACCAATCTGAATGGATTGTGTTGACTTTTGTATACACCCTTTGCTTTCAGAGAAGAGCCCACCTTCTTTCCACAAGAATTGACCACAGTTAGAAATTTGGATTGTGCATGATTTGTTGATATTTTTGTTTGAAGATCAACCTAATTTCAGTTCTACAACATTGCACTACTATTCATTAATTCTAAAATTATTTTTGAAATAAAATTATAACATAAACTTTGAATTTCTTATATAATAATTATTTAACATTAATTAGTTCCTATATAATAATTATATTTACAATAAAATATAAATATATTTTGTCTTGATAAATTTTGTAATTTTAGTTTTTCAATTTACTAATTATCTCATATCGTTTATGTAAATTGATTACCTTATCTATTTTTGTAGAATTCAATCAATCAAAATTGAAGAATAAATAAAAAATAAATAGAGTATCAGTGATCTCAATCTTCAATCCACTCCTCAAATAAAACTTCGATGACTTCAATCCTTCTAGGCTGGTAGGTCTAAAATCTGAAACAGTCTTATTAACTATTAGTTGATTGTATTTACTAATTTTTTAGAGATTAGACTAATTGAACATTTTGTAAATCCTAAAGTCATTTTATTAATTTGATTACCACTATAGATCATTTTTAATTTTTGATTTTTTTATATTAAAAAAATTAGAACTAATATACTAAACAGATAAATTAAACTGAATATGTATATGAACCAACTTAACTCTAGCCATAGGCCTAAGTTTTTTTATTGTGTATGTGATTGAAAATGTGTTAGACTATTTTAATATCTAGTACCTAAACCTCAATATTTATACAGCGGGTACCTTGAGCCAAAATAATTGCTTGGCATGTAGTTAGCATGGTTCAAATAAAAGGTAATGTGTGCACTATACGTGAATTTATAATTTGTTTTTCTCATTTGTTAATCAATTTATGCATAATCCACATTTCAAATAAGAATTTTATAAATTTTTTAGAGTTAATCACAAACTTTTAAAAAACAAAATGGACATGATACATATTTAATATATAGCGATTCCGATTTTCCCCCGACCTTCTTTGTGTTCCGGACTCAGGTTCTATAGTTGAATATTGTATCTATGTCTTGTTTTTCCCTTTTGACCCTTGGTGTTCAATTTTTAGAACTTGTTGGGCGAGTTTGGAACAGATTGGTAGTTAGTTGAGTTAGATTGTTGTTGCCCAGATTTTTGCATCTTCGCTCGAGCGAGCTTTTTGTAATTTGCTTCTTCGTTCGAGCGAGGCTTCTTGCGCTCGAGCGAGAATTAGGAGTTCTCAGGTTTTCTTCCAGACGCAGAATTTTCAGGGAAGATGAAGTTCTTCGCTTGAGCGAGGCTTCTTGCGCTCGAGCGAGCTTTGTGTTATTTGTTCCTTCACTCGAGTGAGGTTTATTGCACTCGAGCGAGCGTGTGCGTCTGTGGCAGACCTGAAGCTTTGCATTGTGCGCTCGACCGACGCTTCTTGTGCGCAAGCGAGGTCACTTGTTGTATCTGGTCGCTCGAGCGACAACTCCTTCGCTCGAGTGAAGACCGCATATATCAGTTCATAGCAAAGCTTTTCTGCATCACTTTTTGTATCTCTTTCACTCACAACCCTAGCCCAACTCCTTCTCCCTCTCTCTCTCTCTCTCTCTCTCTCTATAAATACACATTGATTTGGAGATCTCTCTACCCTAGTTTCTTCATTAAAAAGGTAGAGCACCTTGAGGGTTTCGTGTTGATCCAAATAGATCGTGGTGTCGGCTTGTTTGAAGTGTCTCAATCTTCTCTTTTGCTCTCCTAACTTTGAGGTAGGGATATTGTACACCTTAGTATGATTTTAGCCAAGGTATTTGTCATTTTGTATAAATAGGGGGCATTTGGAAGCCTTTGGGTGAAACTAGGGTTTGAGCTTAAGATTGAAAGATGGGTTTTCTATTTTGGGTCATGAAAATATATGCAGAGTATTGAAGATGGGATTATATGGGTTAAAATGATGAAATTTAGACTTGTGATTGACATTTGGAAAAGGGGAAAAATTGCCCTATTTTGTGTTAAATAATTATTATGTATCAACACTGAAATTGATAAGGAAAATATGAAATTGGGAGGATGTGTAAATGGATGGTGTAGTTGGATTTGATAAATCACTCACCTATGGAAAATTTGGCAAATTATTTGTTTGATAGATTAGTTTATCAGTTTAGAAATATCTGTTTAGGATACCGGTGGAGGATAGCTATGATTGTTGTAAAAACTGCATGAGGACTAGGTAAATTGAAACTAGTCATATGAATTATGTCATTGAATATGAAGGTTTGATTAAATTGTTGAATGTGTGAATTTTGGTAGTCATGGTATATGGCCCGCTTTTAAATACATTGTAAATGTATTGTTGTTTGGGAGGAGATAGGGGATGTACTTCATTGTTTGAGAGGAGATAGGGGATGGACTCCATTGAAAATTAAGTTGGCCAGAGTGTCCAAGGTGAAAGCCCCGAAATCTTATACATATATGGGTGCCGGTCCCCTCGGATGTGATTCCGTAAAATGGCCAGAAAATGGAAGTGTTTGAATGATGATTGTTATTGAAGAGTTAATGAATGAGTTGTAGTCTTGTCTTGAATTGTTTAGATAACAATGAACTATATCAATGAGTTGATTTGGATAAATGAATAGAAATGGACAAAGATGTAGATGTCGATATTGACTGGTCATGGAAAGGGTGTAAGTTGGTTTGCCAGTATTAAACATTTATCTGATGCTGATATCTTAGTTAATTCTCATATACTGTTGTAGCATATCTCTACTGGGCTTTGGCTCACCGTACTTGGGAAATCATTTTCAGGTACAGATGACATGCCGCCTCCATAGACATAGCTTGGAAGGTTTAGGGGCTGAAGGCTCCATTTTGTTATTTCATTTTGTGTTAAATGTTTAATCAAGCCGAGGGCTTTATATGTATAGAGCTAGGACTCTTTCTTTTGTTGCAACCAAGTGATATCTTGGAAAGGTGTAAGCCCGTAGGACATTTATTTTGTTGTTATCAATTAGAGTTACATGCTATAGTTACAAAATGAACATTATGAAAGTGTAATGCATGTAATGCCTTTTGTAACGTAGACTCTGATGAATGAAAATATAACATTTCTATCATGTTTATAGATCTTATGAATGATTTATTTATATCATTTTTTTTTAGGGCGTTACAACTTGGTATCAGAGAGTACCGGGTTTGAATACTTTGAGTATGTGGGAAGTGGTTAGTACCACAATGGGTTTGTCTCGCTTGTTAGAGATTTAGCTGTATGTGTAATGCGCTTATATGATAACATGTCTATGTGATTATATGGGTATGGGATTTGATTTCTAGGAGGTTGATCGAGTCCATGGGTTTCTAGGAGTCCTGTTGGAAAGGCAACTGATCACTGCTATTTCTAACTGGAACTCTAGCAACGCCACGGGACGATCATCATCCGGAAATGAAATTCGTATGTGTTTATATGACTATGTGCTTATGTGGTGTGACTTACAGTTGTCCATCGAATTAGGACGCGAGTGAGATAGCTTCGGCACATTTGTAAATGTGCTAATCTCTTTTGTTACCTTTATTAGGATGTCAAGACGAGGTCGTGGTGGTAGGCGTGGTAGGCCTAGGAGGTACGAGATGCCTATACCGGATGAGATTCCAGTGCAGGAGGAAGGAGTTGGTCAAGCCAATGTGGTTGAACTGGTTGGTCAACAGGCCATGGGCGCCTTAGCCCGTGAAATGGCTGGAGCATTGAGGGAATCTATGGACATTCTCAGCGCTAAGAATTAAGTCCAGGCCTAAGTAGCTGAGGTGGGGCCGTCTTTTCTGAAGAGGGAGTTCTTCCGATCTAGTCCGGATGAGTTTTTGAGAGATCCTAAGGAGCCACTGAAGGCCGATGAGTGGCTAGAGCAGATAGTGAAGACGTTTGAGATGCTCGGGATCGAAAACGGAGGATTGAGAGTGACCTTGGCGTCCTTGCAGCTAAAGGGAGACGTGGGTCAATGGTGGAAATATACACGGGGGCGCATTGGATGAACTTGGGAGGCCTTTGTTGATGCTTTCCAGGACAAGTATCTACCTACTACAGTGAGGGAGAAGTTGAGGGATCAGTTTTCTCAGTTCAAACAGTTGAACACACCAGTGGCTGATTTTGAGGCCACGTTCACTAGTTTGTCGAGGTTTGCACCAGAGTTGGTGGCGACAAAGGAGCGCCGTTGTTTGGAGTTCGAGAAGAAATTGTGGACCGCGCTCATGTTTCGAGTTGCCGGGTCCATGATTAGGGATTATGGGCGCCTTGTGGAGGCTGCAGCCCATCTTGAGACTATCATGCACGCAGAGAAGGAGAGAATGAGGGGCTCTAGGAGGAGTCAGGATGGCCAGGGGGACAGTAAAAGGCAAAGGGGTTCTAACCCTCAGCAGTCTTAGGGAGCACATTCGAGGTCTACCTTTCTAGTGCCAAGTTCGGGTTCTGGGAGAGGTGGTCAGGGAGGCTTTACTTGTTTCAAATGTGGTCAGTTGGGCCACAAGTCTCCAGCTTGCCCACAGAGGGGAGGAGGGCAGCGAGCAGCTTTATCTCCGGTTCATTCCCAGGGCCAAAGTTAGGGCAGAGGCTAGCCGCTCACTTATTATTAGTGTGGGCAGGCGGGGCACTTAAAGAGGTTTTGCCCACAGTTGGGTGGCACACCAGGTGCGTCTGGTTCGAGATAGGCACAGAGTCACCAGCCAGCGTAGTCAATATAGTCCTCGAGGGCCAATTAGGGAGCCTCTTCGGCTCAGTCAGTGCAGCAGTCTTATGCTCCAAGGGTTGAGCAGGTAGATCAAAGACCTTCGGTTCGCGTGTATGTTGTTACTGCGCCAGATCTTGTACCACCTTCATCTGTTGTGAGAGGTATCTTTTTCTTTTGCAACTTGGTTGCTAATGTGTTGATTGATACGGGTGCATCCCATTCATTTATTTCATCTGCATTTGCATTTATTTTGGGGTTGGAGTTGGCACAATTAGCATCTCCTATTTGTGTTGTGTCACTTGTTGGGGGTGAGATGGTTTTGAAACAGGGGTGTCGGGGCTATGATATAGAGGTAACCGATCGCCAGCTTCCTTTTTCTTTTGTATTGATGGACATGTCTGATTTTGATGTTATTTTGGGTATGGACTGGTTATCGTCGTACCGGGCTGTTATAGATTGCTAGCGTCAAATGGGTACTGTATGTACCTTGAGCGATGATTGTTTTTATTTCTTGGGGGACCGGTGGATAGAGCCTTATCACCGGTATATGATCCGCATAGGCGGAGCGAGCTTAGTTGTCTTCTGGCTAGCTTTGTGAGTAGTGAGTGTGATGAAGTTCAAGTTGAGCTGCCGAGAGTGGTTAGTGAGTACTCGAATGTCTTCCATGAGGATCTTATTAGTTTACCACCTCACCGAGAGATCGAGTTCTCTATTGATTTAGTGCCTGGCACTACACCGATTTCCATGCCGCCAAGGTTCAGCTCCAGGAACTACTAGATAAGGGCTTTATTCACCCTAGTACTTCTCCTTGGGAAGCACCGACTCCCTTTGCTGAAAAGAAAGATGGAACCTTGCAACCCCGTATTGATTACTAAAAGTTGAACCGGGTTACGGTTAAGAACAAATACCTTATGCCTCGTATAGATGATCTGTTTGATCAGTTAAAAGGATCCCGCTGTTTCTCTAAGATAGACTTGAGATTGGGTTACCATCTATTGAGGGTCAGGGATGAGGATATCTCGAAGACGGCATTCCAAACGCATTATGGCCATTATGAGTTTCGGGTGATGCTTTTTGGGCTAACCAATGCCCCAACTGTGTTTATGGACTTGATGAACTGAATCTTTCAAGAGTTCTTAGACCGTTTTGTAGACGTCTTTGTGGATGACATTTTGATTTACTCACCCTCTGAGGAGGAGCACGAAGAACACTTGCGAGTGGTGCTAGAGTTGCTTAGAGCCCATAAGTTGTATGCTAGGTTTGGGAAGTGTGAGTTCTGGCTAAGAGAGGTTAAGTTCTTAGGCCATGTGGTATCTGGAGAGGGGGTGACTGTAGATTCGTCCAAACTTGAGGCAATGCAGGATTGGGCACAACCTAAGAATGTTTTCGAGATCCGTAGTTTCTTAGGGTTGGCTGGGTATTACGGTCGGTTTGTGAAGGATTTCTCCAAATTGGCTTCACCTTTGACTAGATTGACGAGGAAAGGGGTCAAATTTGTGTGGAATGAGACTTGTGAAAAGTCATTCCAAGAGTTTAAAGTTAGACTTACCACCGCTCCAGTCTTAATTATTCCAGAGAGGGGTTTGGGCTATTCAGTGTATTGTGATGCCTAACGAGAGGGTTTGGGTTGTGTATTAATGTAAGAGGGGAAAGTAGTAGCCTATGGCTCACAGCAGTTGAAAACTCACGAGAGTAACTACCCTACCCATGATTTAGAGTTAGCAGTTGTGATTTTTTCCTTGAAGATTTGGAGGCACTATTTGTATGGTGAGAAATTTGAGGTGTTTTTTGATCATAAGAGTCTGAAGTATCTATTTACACAGAAGGACTTGAATTTGAGGTAGAGAAGGTGGATGGAGTTCATAGAGGATTATGATTTTGAGTTACATTACCATCCGGGAAAGGCCAATGTTGTGGCCGATGCCCTAAGTAGGAAATCCATTAGTAGTGTGGCTTGTATTGCCATCCGGGAATGGAAAATGTTGGGTGCCCTTGGTGAATTTGACTTGTATCTGGGCAAGTCTGTTGAGTCTGCAGCCTTGTTCTCTGTGGTTGCACAACCTACACTTATGAACCGAGTGTTAGAAGAGCAAAGAGGTAGCTTTGAGGTAGAATCCCTCTGGGAGAAGATCTCCAGTACGAAGATAGAGAAGGGTTTGATTGTGTATCCCGACCTGAGTGTGAGATACCATGACCGTTTGTTTGTGCCGAACTCTTGCCGAGAGGAAGTACTCCAAGAGTTTCACCATTCACGCCTTGCGGTGCATCTGGGAGGCACAAAGATGTATCATGATTTGATTCGCCAGTTTTGGTGGAGGGGTATGAAGAAAGATGTGGCAGTGTTTGTATCGAAGTGCCTCACTTGTCAGTAAGTGAAGGACAAACATCACAGGCCAGCAGGTTTGTTGCAACCCTTGCTTATAGCTGAGTGGAATTTGGAGCATGTCATCATGGATAATGTTGTTTGCCTTCCGAGGACTTAACGGGGTAGTGATGCCATTTGGGTGGCAATTGACCGGTAGATTACCTTGCTGACTTGTACATTCGGGACATAGTAAGGTTGCACGGGTTCGCTGTGACTATTGTCTCGGATAGAGACCCGCGTTTCATTGCCTAGTTGTGGCAGAGTTTGTAGAGTGCTTTGGACACTAGATTGACCTTTAGTACTGCTTACCATCCTCAGACTGACGGGCAGTCCGAGCATACTATTCAGATCCTTGAGGATATGCTTTGAGGCTGTGTCCTTGACTTTAAAGGGTCATGGGAGAGACACTTACCCTTAGTGGAGTTTGCCTACAATAACAGTTTCCAATCGAGTATTGGCATGGCACCATTTGCGGCCTTGTATGGCCGATCGTATAGATCTGCAGTGTGTTGGGCCGAGGTGGGTGATGCACCTTTGTTTGGTCCAGAGTTGGTTCAGGAGACGACAGAGAAAGTGGCACTGATCTATAAGAGGTTAGTTACAGCCCAGAGTCGCCAAAAGAGTTATGCCGACCGTAAGAGGAGACCTTTGTCGTTTGAGGCGGGTGATCATGTCTTTTTGACAATATCACCTAAACAGGGTTTGATGAGATTTAGGAAGAGTGAGAAGTTATCTCCTCGGTTTATTGGACCTTTCGAGATTCTTGAGCGGGTTGGGAAAGGTTGCTTATCGTTTGGCGTTACCGCCACAACTTTTCGGGTTGCATAATGTGTTTCATATTAGCATGCTTCAGAAGTATGAGCCGGATCCATCGCATGTGCTGGATTGGACCGACTTAGAGGTAGACAAGGATGCCTCGTATGAGAAGAGACCGGTGCAAGTCTTGGATAGACGGGACCAAGTCTTGCGAGGCAAGACAATTCCCTTGGTCAAAGTATTGTGGAAACATCACGGGGTTGAGGAAGCAACTTGGGAGCATGAATTGGAAGTCCGAGAGAAATATCCGGACCTATTTGTTGATGTTTGAGTATATGTTGAAATTTTAGTTTTGTTGATGAACTATAAAAACATTGTATATGTTTTGGATTATGAAAGCATTGTAAATGTTTGATATGTTTTGGAAATTCAAGTTGATTTGGACGTTGTAAATGTTGTATCGATTTTGAAAATGCAAACTTATCATAAACATTGAATATATTTTGAAAATTTGAGATGTATGTATTGGAATTAGTTAAATTTCAAAAGATGCATATTGGTAATACTTGTTGAGTTATATATTGTGGAATTGTCTTATTGTGAAGAGATTGAATGATCGGTTGGTGGATCGTGATGATGAGTTTTGAATGGTAATCATTTTGAAAATTTGGTTAATCATGGTTTTGAAATTTGTACTAAAATTTCCGGGACGAAATTCTTTAAGAGGGGAGGTTATAGCAATTCCGGTTTTCCCTGACCTTTTTTGTGTTCCGGACTCGGGTTCTGTAGTTGAATATTGTATCTATGTCTTGTTTTCTCCTTTGACCCTTGGTGTTTGAATTTTAGAACTTGTTGGGTGAGTTTGGAGCAGGTTGGTTGTTAGTTGGGTTACATTGTTGTTGCCTAGATTTTTGTTTCTTCGCTCGAGTGAGCTTTTTGTAATTTGCTTCTTCGCTTAAATAAGGCTTCTTGCGCTCGAGCAAGAATTAGGATTTCTTAGGTTTTCTTCCAGACGCAGTATTTCTAGAAAAGATGAAGTTCTTCGCTCGAGCGAGGCTTCTTGCGCTCGAGTGAGCCTTGTGTTATTTGTTCCTTCATTCGAGCGAGATTTCTTGTGCTCAAGCGAGCGTGTGTGTCTGTGGCAGACCTGAAGCTTTGCATTGTGCACTCGAGCGACGCTTCTTGCGCTCGAGCGAGGTCACTTGTTGTGTCTAGTTGCTCGAGCGATAACTCCTTCACTCGAGCGAAGACCGTGTATATCAATTCGCAGCAAAGCTTTTCTGCATCACTTTTTGTATCTCTTTCACTCAAAACCATAACCCAGCTCCTTCTCTGTAACGCCCTCAAAATACAAAACAAGACAACCATTCACAAAATCCATAAACATAAGAGAAATAGTATATATTCATCAAAGTGTTGTTTACAAAAGATGTTACATGTTGAAAAATAAAATAAATGTCGTACGGGCTTACATCTTTCCAAGTATAACTTGGTTACAACAAAAGAAGAGTTCTAACTCTTTACATATACAGCCCTTGGCTTGAATTACATGTAACACAAAAAGGTAATAACAAAAAAAGGAAATCTTCAGCCCCTAAGCCTCCCAAGCTATGTCCTTGGAGGCGGCATATCACTTCTACCTGAAAATGTTGTCCAAAGTAGGGTGAGCCAAAGGCCAGTAGAGATATACTAAACCGAATATTAACTAAAACATTAGCATATGATAAATGTTTAACACTAGTAAACCATATACATCGCGTTTTCATTATTTATCCAAATCAATTCATTGACACGGTCCAATATTACCCAAACAATTTAAACAAAATGAGACTATAACTCATATATCAACATTTCAATAACAAACATCATTCAACAATTCTATTTTCTTGCTATTTTACGGAACTACGTCCGAGGGAATCGGCACCCATAAATAAATAAGGTTTCGGGACTTGCACACTGGACACTCCGGCCAACTTAGTTATCAATGAAGTCCATCCCCTATCTCCTCCCAAATAATGGAGTACATCCCCTATCTCCTCCCACACAATATACATATACAATGTATTTAAACACATAGTCATATACAATGACCCAACAATTCACATATTCAATGTGTTAATTTCACCGTCACATTCAATAACATAATCTGATTGATTAGTTTCAATTTTCCCTAATCATCATGCAGTGTCTACAACAATCAAGACTATCCTCCACCGATAGCCCAAAACAATTATTTCTTAAGAGATAAATAACTCTATCAAACAGATAATTTATTACATTTTCCATCAGTGAGTGATTTCTCAATCCAACTACACCATTCAATCACAATTTCCCCCAATTTCAAGATTTTCAACTCAATTTCATATTCTCATAATTTACCAAATTAATTATACAATTAATTATTTAAATTTATTAGGGCATTTTCCCTATTTTCTCAACTATTGCTCCCAAGGGCCATATTTCACCCATTATACACGATTTACCCATTTCCAAGGTATCATATATACATATGAAGTCCAAATAAGAAAACCCCTCTTTTATAATTTTCAAATCAAACCCTAACTTTGCCCAAAACTCTCAAACACTACCATCTATCCAAAATAACCAACATTTATGTCAATACCTATAATAAGGAGTAGTTTATCCCTACCTCAAATGAAGAAGCTCAAAGGAGAAGGAAGAAGAAAACCCAAGATGCTCCAAATCCAAGATTTTTCGAATCAAAAGATAGCCCAAACCATGCTCCAACTTTCTTACAAAGGGACTAGGGTAGAAAACCACTACAACAAGGTGTATTTATAGAGAGAGAGAGAGAGAGAGAGAGAGAGAGAGAGAGTTTAGAGAGAGAGGTAGCCGGATCTAGGGTTTGGATGGAAAAGATGATGAAAAAGAGATGTATAAGCCGATGCTGCAAACTGATATATACAGGGCTCGCTCGAGCGAAGGAGTGGTCGCTCGAGCGACCAGACACAAAAGAACCTCGCTCGAGCTCAAGAAGCATCGCTTGATTGAAAAATGCAAAGCTTCAGGTCTGCAACGCAGAAGCACACTCGAGCGCAAGAGTTCTCGCTTGAGCGAAGGAACACAAAACATAGGTCTCGCTCGTTCGAGCACAAGAAAGCTCGCTCGAGCGAAGAATACTAACCTTCAGGTCTAAAAGAGATGTAGATGCACGCTCGAGCGCAAGAGTGCTCGCTCGAGCGCAAGAAAGCTCGCTCGAGCAGAAGCTGTGTCTGGAAAGAAACCTGAAGACCCTCAATCCTTGCTCGAGCGCAAGAACTCTCGCTTGAGCAAAGAAGCAAATACCCAGGTCTTGCTCGAGCGCAAAAATCCTCGCTCGAGCGAAGAAGCCAAATTTTGGATAGCAACCATTTGTTCTAGTTTACAACCAACCTTTTTCAAACTCACCCAACACATCCCAAAACTCAAATACAAAGAATTAAAGAATGGAAACGAGACACAGACAACAACATACCATCACTAGACCCGAGTCCAGAATATAATAAACGACAGGGAAAACCGGGACCGCTATATTCTCTCTATAAAATACTCACTCTCTCTATAAATACACCTTGATTTGGAGATCTCTCTACCCTAGTTTCTTCATTAAAAAGGTAGAGCACCTTGAGGGCTTCATGCTGATCCGAATAGATCGTGGTGTCGGCTTGTTTGAAGTGTCTCAATCTTCTCCTTTGCTCTCCTAACTTTGAGGTAGGGATATTCTACACCTTAGTATGATTTTAACCTAGGTATTTGTCATTTTCTATAAATGGTGGGCACTTGGAAGCCTTTGGGTGAAACTAGGGTTTGAGCTTAAGATTGAAAGAGGGGTTTTCTATTTGGGGCCATGAAAATATATGTAGAGTGTTGAAGATGGGATTATATGGGTTAAAATGATGAAATTTAGACTTGTGATTAACATTTGGAAAAGGGGGAAAATTGCCCTAATTTGTGTTAAATAATTATTATGCGTAAACAATGAAATTGATAGGGGAAATATGAAATTGGGAGGATGTGTAAATGGATGGTGTAGTTGGATTTGATAAATCACTCCCCTATGGAAAATTTGGCAAATTATCTGTTTGATAGATTAGTTTATCTGTTTAGAAATATGTGTTTAGGTTATCGGTGAATGATAGCTATGATTGTTGTAGAAACTGCATGAGGACTAGGTAAATTGAAACTAGTCATATGAATTATGTCATTGAATATGACGGTTTGATTAAATTGTTGAATGTGTGAATTTTGGTAGTCATTGTATATAGCCCGCTTTTAAATACATTGTAAATGTATCGTTATTTGGAAGGAGAAAGGGGATCTACTCCATTGTTTAGGAGGAGATAGGGGATGGACTCCATTGAAAATTAAGTTGGCCGGAGTGTCCAGGGTGAAAGTCCCAAAATCTTATTGTAGACGCGCCCGTGAACGCCCCAGGAGGAAATCCCGTTTTGTTCGTTTGTGGGTCTACTACAGTTCGGACTCAAATTGTCACGGTTCTTAATCTGAACCAAAGAGTCCAAATCTGGCAAATCGTTTTGAGAAAACAGATTTTTAGAAAAGGAGTGCCAAACATGGACTGCTTTGCCAGATACAGAGTCGCCACCTAAATATTTTTTAATAGGGGAATTTAGGAAACCCTGACTCGGTGCCAAAGGCCACGTGTCCGTCATCACCAAAGTTGCCTTGGCTCAGGAACTTGGGTACGATTGGGGAAGGTCAGCTATGAGCACCCCTTCTCGCCCAATCAAAGATCGGCCTCTACTAACCGTGATATCTTGTTTTAAAAACATTATACGCTCTTATTCAGGTTATTCGCCTAGAATTACTATGTTATGCGCGCAGCAAACAAGTATAGACCAAATCGCCTAAATTGGAACAAAACATTTCATGTTTGTTTTGAAAATGGTTTTCTACTCGCAAGTAGGCTAAAATGCAGGTTTTGCCACCCTCGAGTGGGCTTTAGAAAAGATGGTTTTGCCACTGTCGAGTGGGCTTAAAACTCACAGTTTTAATGTATTATTCCAATTCAGGTAATTTAACCTCCATCCACATGCATTCAAGCAGTTATATCACATAAGCAGCTAGCCTCATGGTAATCATGCTATTATGACAACATTCGCACGCATGCGGTATGCTAAAGCATAAAAGCTTACCTAGTACTCCAAGCCAAAACAGAAACTAGTTAGTAATCATATGCATGATCCTAGTTCATGTTAAGATGGCTAATGCAATATATGCAAGATACAGCTAGAATAGGCTTGGCTACCCTAAAGATGGCATGTGAAATGTTGCAACTAACAAGTACTCAATTTGGAATTGAAATACAAGTGCAATTAGCATGATGTACCGAGCCCGGTGTATGTAAGACAAATGTATGGATGCACGCATGCATAGCATAAGGTATGCTAATTTAAATATGCCCCAGTCTAACCATCATAACCGGGTAAATAAAAGGGAAGAAAGACGTGGGATTGGAAGACATGCACACACTCACACACACTTATTACACAATTGCCCTCACTCGGAGGGTCCGAATAAATATTACACAACCGAATAAATAATTAACTACTTAATTAATTATTACAGAACTCCTATTTAATTAACAAATTAAATGCAGAATTAAAGTGGCCACAGCCCCCGCCTCAAAATGTTTGGATGATGCATGCTTGACTCGCATTGCCCGAAAACTCGCTGCCATAGCATTGCTGCCTCTATTTACACTACCTAGCTCCTCTAAAGACTGCACAAGTCTCGGGATAGGTTCTCTGCGCACTGTAGAACACCACCGGCTAGGAGGAATGGCCACCGGCCATGGGAAATGGCCACCAACCGCTGATGAAGTTATCGGCCATAGATGGATGGCCGGTCGGCACTAGAGATGGCCGGCTGGCCAAAGCTTCCTGCAGAAACTGGTTTTGACAGCAACAGAGGGCAAGCAGTGTATGGCATGGAATTTTTAAGCAAATGTAAGCATGACCACACTCCCTATCATGCAATGGACTCAAGGGAGCATGACGCTCGACCCTCGGGCCATCAATTATGCATTTCGATGCATGATGGCCTAAGAGGCCAAGTTTGCAACTTGATGTAAATGCATGTAACAAACAAATGAGTGCCAATACCCTATCATATTGAGATCAAGGACATCG
This sequence comes from Camellia lanceoleosa, assembly GCA_025200525.1. Classification (NCBI taxonomy): domain Eukaryota; kingdom Viridiplantae; phylum Streptophyta; class Magnoliopsida; order Ericales; family Theaceae; genus Camellia; species Camellia lanceoleosa. The sequence continues at coordinate 50,243,032 of CM045759.1, forward strand.
GCGACCGAGGATTGAGACGTGTTACATCACTTGGAGTATGAACACTTCTCAAACCTCATACTTGGTTTGACACCCCAAACCAAGCAAAATGTAATGCAATGTATGCAAGGTGGCTCAAGTATGCAACACGAGCAATGCAATGTGCCAAACATACAAGATGTAATGCCATGTAACTCATCATGCAAACTATGACATAAAATGCAACTAGCTAACAATATGCAAGCATGCAATTGTGATACTAGGCAAGCATGAAATCAAAGCAATGCAATATGATCATGCAATGGCGGACCTAAAAACACAAAGGGGCAGACCTCAGCCCACCCCAAAATAGTGACAAAAGATGCCTAAAATGATGGATAAATATTCATGTAAGCATGCACACCAATAGGCCCAAGATTAAGGCGTAACAAAGGAGCATTCTACTACCACTACCCCAAGCAAACATGGCATGAGCTATACAACCAAAAACAGAGTTTTAGTGCACCAAAATAAGTCCCAAAACCCACTGTTATGACAACTCAAATGACCCAAACACATAGGCATGCACAATGCTTCATTTCAAGGAATAAAAGGAGACTTCTTCAAGGCATGGAAGGAATGATAGATGCTAACATTTAAGCACAAAGCATGGACTGAAATGGCATGGTAAGTGATTCCAAATCACTGAAATAGCCTAGCCAATGCATGCTAATGACTCACACACCCGATGCTAACATGCTAGAATGCTAAGGAGCCATACAAAGCATATCAAATACGACCGAACCAGCACCTAACATACCTCAAGCATGGAAAAATATGATCGAGAACTTCACAAAGCAAGGTCAAAACATGAGAGCATGGTGGTCAAATGGCATGATACACTTCTAGGCAAAATAAGGGAATACAAAGCAAGTGCAATATGCATGTAAAGGAGCATAATTCTAACCAAAGGCAGAGGCAATATATGACTCAACAATAACTAAAAAGCTCTGAAATGGGGCCTAAAACAACCAAGCATACATGCTACCCTTATGAGCCAAAAACATGGACAAATGGGACACAAAGGGGAGAGGGGTGTCCCTCCCCTATACAAGACCTCAAACCCCCTTCTTCACCACTGAAAATCCACTGGATTTCAGTGGTGAGAAGACCAATACACCAAGGTAACCAAAGCTCAACAAAGGAAGCACCAAAAGGGCCAAACAAGGCCTAAGAGGGGGAGGCCGACCCCAAACAACAAAATGACCTTAATGAAGTATCTTAATCTTGCAAATACAAGATTTTTTTCAGTTATACACAAGGTCTAAAACAGTAAGCAAGATAGGAAAAAATCTAGTGCAAGATTGGGGAAAATAAAACAAGATTGTTACCCTTGAAGAATAATCCAAGAACAGCAAGGTTAGGCCCCTTTTTGTGATCAAAACTAGCTTAAAACTTCTAGAACAAACCCTCAAGGCCTCCCAAGTCGAAGATGGTGTAATAGTGTGTGCCTTGGTGCAATACTATGAACTAAACACACTTTTAGGCCACAAAACACACACAAAAGAGGAGAGAGAGGGAAATATAGAGAGAGAGGGTGATGTATATCAGAATGTATATGTATAAGCTCTGGTTTTTTGTTCAATAACCCCTAACAATGGAGGAGGAGAGGCTCTTATATAGACAATGCAAATGACTTGAAGCTTCTCAAAGAAGCTGAACAAAAAAAGGGTCAAAGGGGGCAAGGGGGCAAGGCTTCCTGAGGAAGTTGGGACATCTGGCAAGCTTCTTGAGGATGCTAAGACAAAGGTCCAAGCTTCCTCAAGAAGCTAGACCAAAAGGGTGCAAAAGGGGCAAAACAACCACACCTGTGCACGGAGAGCCGGGTCTGTGCATCCCAGCTGGCATGCACCATGCCTGAAAGGTTCAAAAGGGTAATACCAGCCAACAAAGGAGGTCACCGGTCAAACAAAGTGCCGGTCGACCATTTAAAGTGCCGATCAGCCATTGGTAACAGGAAACCAAGGCCGGTGGCATTAATTAATGGCCGGTGATAAAAGGGGAAGGCCGGTGAGGTGTGTGGATGGTCAACAAGCCATTCCCTGCCCTTCAAAGCAAAAAAAACACAAGTGTTTGGTGCAAAACCAAACACAAAATAAACGAGTTGAGAGATCCTGAGGCAGGGCGCAGAGCCGGGACCTCCAGGAACTCAAAACGAACACAAACATGGATGATCACCGAGTGTCCCATTGGTGACGTCCAAGTCTTGAGGACAGTCAAAAATGGCGTGTCTACAGTTGCCCCTCTTTGACAGAACTCGAGATTCATAACAATGACGGGAGTGATTGTCAAAGCCCAGAGACGACCCATTTTTGACAAGGCCGAAGACTTGGACAAAGTATACAAGCTGCAGATAAAGATATGCACCCAAAGGCAGGGGCGAAATGCAACTGACAATGTAAGAAGCCGAGCATAACTTATGATCATGCAAAGGAAGCTGTAACGAAACATAACAATGCAATAGTTTTAAGCTAGCATTCACAAATCCAACTACACTACAATGCAAAATGAATGTAAGAGAATTATGCAATTCTCGCTACATTTCACGCGGAGAGTACAATACCTGTGCGGTTCGTCTGGTTGTGCCAGCCTCAAATGAACCGTACATACAATATCGTGCCTGCGAAAGAAAGCAGCTTAACAGGTACAATATTGTTAGCAACATGCATATCAATGCAATTGAAAGTGCATGACAACGCAAAGCAAGTGGGAAGCATAACAATGCTGTGAAGGCACAAACACATGTAAGTGAAGAACACGGGACAACGTGCGCAATGTGTGAAGATGTAGACACATGTAAGTAAAGTATACGCGACAATGTATACAATGTGTATAAAATGAAATTTGCACACATGTAAGTAAAGCATAACACGACAACGCATGCAATGTGTATAAAAGGAATTTGAACACATGTAAGTAAAGCAATACGCGACAACGCATGCAATGTGTATAAAAGGAACTTGAACACATGTAAGTAAAGCAATGCACGTATGCACGCAATGTGTATAAAAAGAACTTGAACACATGTAAGTAAAGCAATGCACGTAGGCACGCAATGTGTATAAAAGGAACTTGAACACATGTAAGTAAAGCAATGCACGTATGCATGCAATATGTATAAAAGGAACTTGAACACATGTAAGTAAAGCAATACGCGACAACGCATGCAATGCGTGTAAAAATGCAAAGAGGGGGCAGATTCAACTTGAAACATGGTAAAGACATGTTATTCATGCTATTGAGATACAACCTCTGAACGAGATGAGGTATCACTTGACGCAAGACGCGTAACGAGCGTGCTTTAAAACAAAACAACGTAATATGACATGATTGAAGCGATTTGTGGAATTCGCAAGATACAAAAAGGATACGGGAAGGGATGCTCCTCGCACGCACCGAGCATCGCTCATAGAAGACACGGCTTGAGGTTAACTCGAAGGTCTACTAATGTTCCGAAAGTGCACTTCCTTGCACTATCTTGAGTAATGAAGGTGCCAAACCACATAATTGACCCGAACAAGGGCGCGAGAGATGTATTAACCACAAGGAAGGGGTTACCGGTATCAACCCTGATACTTCGCTGCTCTACTCCTTCTTTTGCTTTACTTTCCTTTTTACTGGTAGTTTAAGCACATTGCACTGCCTCAGGCAGGTTTTATTTTCAAAATAGTGTACATTTTGCAAAATACATGATGGAAATGAAACAGCTATTTTGTTCAAAGGGTGTTACATTTGTACTTTCTATGCATCGCATCACGTGGTACCACATGACAATGTGAATGAAATTGAAAGAATTCGTTCGAAAAAGGTGCACTCATCGTAATAATCAGGTAGTGAACTGACTTACAACTCGATAAGCAAAATAGAGAGACTCGATAAAACTAACCAGGTGCGAGTACAACTCGATAAGCAAATCAAAGACTTAAAGAGAGTGAAATACAACTCGATAAGCAAAAGGGTGTGACCCCGCAAGAATCGATCACCGGAGGGCATCGATAGAGGTTCCAACCACAATCCCTTAGCATGTTCAACTCATAAACAGCCCATGGAACAAGAAGGAAGGCCAGCAGCCAGAGGTAAAGGCCATCGGCCATGAGAAATGGCCATCGGCCAAAAGTGGTGGTCGGTTGGCACTGTATTTAGCCGGCCAGCCATAAATTGCCAAAACCAGCAGAATGCTGACATCTGTCCTCCATTCAACCTTATCTTCTACAAAAGGCCTCAGCTTCGTAGTTTTACTCAATTCAACACTGATTTGTTCCATATGGAAGAGTTTCTTTCCCAGAATCTCTCAGCTTGGATTAACAACTTGGATGGCTCAGAAAAGCTGAATTTCCGGGGCTTCGGCATAAACGCACTATTCACTCTGAGTCGTACTTCGCTGCACCTTCCGTTTCTCCATGCCGCGGCAAGGTTTTGGAATCTGGTGACACATGTTTTTAGCTTTGGCGGGCAAGAGGTATGTCCTACCTTTGAGGATTTCCAAGCTTTAATGGAATCCGAGCGCAACGAAGAGATCCTGCCCCAACTTCGTTTTGGCCATGCCCAAGCCTTAGGACAAATGTGTGGGCTCTCAATACCCGACGCCCAATCTTTGATTTGTGACGGAATGCTGGATATTCCGAGTTTGATTTGCCGTTTTTCTGATGCCGGCAACCGCGGTGACCATCATTGGCAAGGTTTTCGGCAACACGCACTTTGTTTGTGCATGCTATCTCATTTCTTACTTGCCTCAGGCTTTGGAGGATCTAGTGTCCGGCTAATCGAGGTTGCTCAAGGCTTAAAGGAGGGCAAGAGCTGCATTGCCATGACTCTGGCCGAAACATTGATGGGCTTGGATGCCTTTTATCACCGAGAGACGACCAAATTTGCAGGGAGTCCGCTACTGCTGCAGGTAATGTTTCCCACCCAATCTTACATATATATTACTCACATCACTCGGCTTTCAGGCTCGGTTTTTCTCACAAAACCCTTTTCTCACTTTTCTCTCATCGTACATCTCTATATTCTTTATTCTCTCATTTTTCATCCCTTCCCAGGTGTGGTTGATGGACAAGTTACAGGTTGTGGACTCTTGCCCGGCGTACTCAGCCCGCGGTTATTTCTTCCGGCAACGCCTAGTCGATGCCCTTGATGAAGGTTGGTGGTTTGACTGGATGTGCAGCTTGTCCGCCGACCGCATTGCTTGGCGGTGCCCTTGGCTCAATCTACCGGCAATGGGCTATAGCATGACCCGCCAACCTGGGATTCAACTGATTGGCTTGACTCACTGTGTGTTCTGCTTCCCATTCCGGTTCCAGCACCAGTTTGGTCATGATTAGACTTGTCCACAATAGGGGATAGAGTATCCGGCTACATTCCTGATCCGAGGTGCACAGCTTGCTCGGTATACAACAGCATGGAGCACTAGAGAGCTCCTGGCCCCCGCTCCAACTTTCAGTTGCACTTTGTCTGATGAGTGCATAGATTGGCTTAATGAGGAGGCACAGACTGGGCCTAGCTTGGCATCAGAGGCTTCGACCAGCTCTGGGAGGGGGCGCAGGAACACCTGACTTAACTATGCCCCGGATTTATTGCTTTATTAGTACTTTCAAGTTTTCTTTATGAATATAGTAAAAAGCAACTTCAATTTGTATGCAAGAGCAGAAGAACTCTGTATTGAAATCAATGAAATTGAAGGTTGTGGTACTGAAAATTTTCCGTTTTGGTCCAAAAATGGTCTTAGTCGTAAAAAGATTAATTTGAACAAAGTCAACTTTTATTAAAAAATTTGAAAACCATTTTCGGTATGGATCAGAACTGGACACGCCTGAGATCTGTCACTGAGATGCACAACATCAGATTCTAGCAACTGGAAAGTTGCCACTAGTCTGAATAACACTGTATCAGAGATCACAACCGAAGCTCTTGAATACTGAATAGTCAAAGATGACTGAGCTGATCAAATGGACAAAGTTGATTGGGGAAAAAGTTTATGGCTGAACTTCAGGATGAAGTTGCCTACGTATCCCAAAGATGGGAATCAAGCCTCACATAGTTCATGCTTGGGTTCACTCGAGTATTTTCACTCTCCTTTTGCGCTCTAACTTTTGCCAAGGCCGCCCTTTGCGGGTTTTCAACCTTGCGAGCTCAGTTTTTATAATTTCAAATTTTTCGTGCTCTAACTTTTGCCTAGGTCGCCCTTTCAGGTTTTCGGCCTAGCGAGCCTCTCAGGGGTAATATTTCTTCAACTTGTCCATGTTGATCGGTTGTGAGAACTCTAGGCCATCTAGGTCCATCAGAACGATAACTCCACCCGACCAAATAGACTTAATGATGTAGGGACCAGTCCAATTGGGTCTGAACTTGCCCCTTGGGTCGTGGATGGGAGCTCGGTTGTCCTTGAGTACCAAATCTCCTTCCTTTAGATTCCTGGACTTAACCTTCTTGTTGAAAGCCCGGGCAATTCTGCGCTGATAACCTTGAACATGGTACAGTGCTTTCAATCTCCTCTCGTCAAAGAGCATGAGTTCCTCAAATCTGCTCTGCTGCCAATCCGCTTCAGCTATCTGGCACTCAGCTAACACTCACAAAGACGGAACCTCAATTTCGATAGGTAAAATGGCCTCCATCCCATAAACCAAGGAATATGGAGTCGCCTCGGTAGAAGTTCTGATTGAAGTCCAGTAGCCCCACAGAGCAAACAGCAACTTATCCGGCCAGTCTCGATAGGTTTCCACCATATTCTGCAGTATGTGTTTGATGTTCTTGTTGGCGGCCTCGACCGCTCCATTGGTTTGCGGCCGGTATGTGGATGACTTATGAAAAGCCACATTGTATTTTTCCAACAAGTCAATCACCTCCTTCTTGAAGTGGGAACCGTTATCTGAAATTATCTCATTTGGGACTCCGTAACGACCGATGATGTTGTTTCTAATAAACTTCGCAACATGTGAAGCCTTCAACACTGCATAAGATTGAGCCTCGACCCACTTTGTAAAGTAATCTATCGCGACCAGGATGAACTCATGTCCATTCGACCCCTTCGGAGTAACAGCCCCGATCACATCAATTCCCCAAACTGAAAATGGCCATGGCAAAGTCATGTTGTACAGCTTCGACGGCGGGATGTTCATGCGGTTTGCATGGATCTGACATTTGTGGCATCGCCGAACAAAACCAATACAATCCTCTTCCATGGTGGACCAGTAGTAACCCTGTCTGAGGATCTTCCGAGCCAACATTACCCCGTTCATATATGCACCACATTCTCCTCCATGGATGGTCTCCATCAGGCGCTTCAATTCTTCAGCTTCTACACACAACTTATACATTCCCAGATGACCTCTCTTATACAGCTTACCCCCGCAGATGATGAACTGAGCAGCCATTCTTCTAATTGCCCTTTTATCCTTGGCATTTGCCCCTGGTGGATACGTCTCTTTCTCCAGGAAGTTCCAAATGTCGTAATACCAGGGGTTCTCATCTTGAACCTCATCTATAGCAGCAATTTATTCATAAGCCGACACAAATTTTTGGTCGATAATGACTGGACGCATCCGGACTCCAAACGGGATGTCTATCATGGAAGATAAAGTTGCTAGTGAATCTGCGAACCTGTTGTTTTCCCTTAATAGATGGGTAAAGTTCAGCTTCTCAAATTGAGGAATTAACAAATCCAAGGTCTGGTGATACATTATCATCTTTTCTTCTTTGACTTTCCAATCTCCTTTTGCTTGAGATAGAACAAGGTTTGAGTCCCTAATGACGTCCAACCGTTTTGCCCCTAGTTCGAGGGCTGCTTCTAGACCGGCAATGCATGCCTCATATTCTGCTTCGTTGTTCGAGACTTTGAACCGGAGTTTGAAGGCTAGAGGGATACGGGAATTGTCGGGTGCTATCAGTAACACTCCTATCCGATATCCGTACTGGTTCGACGCTCCGTCAAAGTACATCGTCCAAGTTTCATCTTCGATGTGCAAAATGGCCTCATCTGGAAATAAGTACTCAACTGCTTCACCCCCTTCCACTGGACGATCGGCCAAGAATTATGCTACCGCTCTTCCCTTAACTGACTTGCATGTTACATATTTCAGATCGAATTCGGAAAGCAACAACAACCAACGAGCTAGCCTACCCGTAAGTGCCGGTTTCTCGAAAAGATATTTGATGGGATCCAATCATGAAACCAACATTACGGAGTGAGCTAACAGGTAGTGCCGCAGCTTCCTGGTAGCCCATACCAAGGCTAAACAAGCCTTCTCCAACGGTGTGTTGCGAGTCTCATACTCTAGCATCTTCTTGCTCAGATAGTAAATGGCCCTCTCCACCTTGTCCTCTAATTCTTGCGCGAGCATACAGCCCATTGTAGTTTCCGTCACTGAAAGGTACAATATCAACGGTCTCCATGGTTCTGGTGGTGACAACACGGGTGGCTTCTGTAAGTATTTCGTGATCTGTTCAAAAGCAGCTTGGCATCGGCCGTCCCATTGGAATTTCTTTCCTTTTTTCAAGAGACCAAAAACTGGTTCACAAGTCAAGGTTAATTTTGAGATAAACCGTCTTATGAATTGCACTTTACCCAGAAAGCCTCGCACCTCTTTTTCAGTCATTGGTGGTGGCATTTCTAAGATGGCCTTGATTTTGGAAGGGTCGACTTCGATGCCCCTCTGTGTAATCAGAAACCCTAGCATTTTTCACAGTAACACCAAACGACACTTCATGATTCACCACAACCAGAATTCTCTGATCCTTTGGAAAAACTTTTGCAAGGCAGTGTAGTGGCCCTCTCTTTCTTTGGACTTGACAATCATGTCATCTACGTACACCTCAACCTTTTTGTGGATCATGTCATGTAATATTGTGGTCGCGACTAGTTGATATGTAGCTCCAAAGATTCTTCAAATTCCAAATGGCATCACTCAGAGTGAGGCCTCCACGGGGTGGTGAAGGCAGTCTTTTCCCGGTCTTCAGGTGCCATCACTATCTGATTGTAGCCTGAGAAGCCATCCATAAACGAAAGCAAAGCATGCCCCGCTGTAAAATCCACCAGCTCATCAATATGCGGCAAGGGAAAGTCGTCCTTCAGACTAGCTCTGTTCAAATCCCTAAAATCCACGCACACCCAGATCTTGCCATCTTTCTTTGGCATCGGAACAATGTTGGCCAACCAAGTCGGGTATTCGGATACCAGCAGGAAGCCTGCATCGATTTTCTTGGTGACCTCTTCCTTAATCTTGATGGCCTAGTCGTATGGATCCTTCGAAGTTTCGCTTGATGTCGGGCCTCGGGGTCAAGAGGGATCTGGTGCTGTACAATCTCAGGATCGATTCCAGGCATGTCTTCGTAGGACCACGCGAAAATATCTTTGAAATCTTTTAATAAAGCAACTAAGCGCTCGCGTTCCTCCGAAGACAACGTGGACCCGATCTAGACTAGCCGCGGGTCCTTCTTAGTACCAATATTCACAGTAGTGATTTCATCCATTAAGGGTTTAACAAATCTCTCTTGCTCTTGATCAATTAATCGTTGCAAAACCGGAGGAATTTCTTCCTCGTCGTTTTTGTCAAAATTTTGAAAGTCCTGATTCAAGCAATAAATCAAAGGCACAGAAAAGTACTCAGAAACCACATTCACATCATTCTCATTATGTGCTTCCAAACCGTCCAATTCTTCTGTTACAACAGACTCAAAAGAGAAAGAAAAAGACGACCTGGACAGGACTGTGGCATCCGGGTTATCACCCCCAGGAATACCGGACTCAGACTCAGTTGAGCCGGAACCTGATTCTGACTCACAAGACTCGGTGGAATCAAATTCCGGCTCACTACCTGACCCGGTGCTGCTTGACAAAAATCCCTCTTTGTACTGCCAAATGAGAGAGGGTGCGATGGATGCATCCAAAATATTTGCTGGTAGGCCCGCAACCGTTTCATTCCCAATCATAGATACCGAGGAGTTATCCCTCAAGCACTTCTGTTCGATCGGAGGATCTGAAAGTAGACATGCCAGTGCTACCCCCATTTCAATTTCGGTGCTCTTAGAATCCACTTTCTCATTCTGCTCAACCTCAGCTGATGGGTCTACCTGCTCCTCGACAACATTGTCCCCAGGTAACTGCAGGTCGAAGAAGATCTCAAAACCTGGCATGCGCTTCCTCTCTACGTTCAGCCACGGCTCTAGGAAGCCACAAAACGGAAAGTCCTCCCCCTCCCGGACGAAGCGTCCGTTTAGGGTACCCTGAATGGGCCTATGCATCAGCTCCAAAGGCTTTCCAGCCTGCTTCGCTCTGGCTCTTCCAGCCATTTCCGTTCCCTTCCTTATCCAATCCTCTTTGGTGGGCAGATAACCCAAGCCAAAGGTGTGTGGGTTGTGTGGCACCTCGGCCAATGTTGCAACGCCCTTCCGGCCGCACTTTCCCAGTCCCATCCCGGGGATGTATCGGAGCTTGTTCATGAGGTATACTGCCTGAGCACTGACATATATCCCTTCGTTAGTAGCCATGATGTTCTGTACAACCCGAGCCTCAGCCAGGGTAAAACCTGATATGAACACATCCTCCATACCATGCTCAATTTCTAGAACAGGCGTAGATATCTCCGGTGGTGGATGAATCGATGAATTTCCAAAAACAATGGCTACTCCCTTCCCATGGGGGTATTTCACCATTTGATGCAAGGTGGGCGATACTGCCTTTACCTGATGCAGCCACGGCCACCCCAAAAGTAGGTTGAAAGTTGTAGGAACCTCTAAGACATGGAAATCTATCTCATGCTGTCCCGGTCCAACCTTGGTCTGAATTTTTACCGTCCCCATGACTTCTCTGCTCGTGTTGTCGTATGCCCGAATCACATGAGCTGTCGGTATAAAGTCCGCAGTCTTCAAACCGATTGTGTACGCAGTTCTTGCTGGGCACACATTGATAGCGGATCCGGTATCAACAAGAACCACCGGTATCCATTTATTCCTACACTCCACGGAGATGTAGAGTGGCTTGTTATGGTTCGCCCCCTCAGGTGGCAATTCCTTGTCGGAAAAAGTCAACGTCGGGGTAGCTCCTCCAGGAAAGACTAATCCCACCAGCTGCTCCGGCGTGGTTTCTATCAAGAGCTTGGCCTTATCCATGGCCGATAAGACAGCCTGCTGGTGCACTCGCGACGCCATAAGCAGTCCCTAGATGGAGATGTCTGCTTGTATCTTTTTTAGCTATCTAAGTACAGCTTCATCCTCAAGTTGCTTCTCCTTCTGTTTTTCGGCCTTCCTATCCTTCCCAGATTCCTCTGGCTGATCCAGGTGCGGAGGCTTGAAATATCGTCCACTCCTAGTCATATGGTTGACTTCACCAACGTACCAGGTATCATCTGGTTGGTTGCTCCCCCAATCCTCGTCCGTGTGGGCAAGACATAAATCATCGTCCTCCCACCACATTCCATCGGTAGTCGATAGACACCTATCCGGCTTCGGTATGACTGTTCTCGTACTCGCGGTACCTTCCATCCATATGCTCACAGCATTCTCTGTTTCTATGGGCATAGCAGTTTCAGTCCCCACATGAGCCTTAGCTTTCCTGATTCTCTCAGAATCTTCAAATCTTTCCTGTTTCGACTGTGTCAATACAGCTGGCTGTTCAATAATTCCTGTATTCAAAATGCTCCAATCCCGAGCGAAATTCTTGACACCGGCACTCTCCGGCGATGTACTCTGTTCTTCGACCCTTCCGGCCATCATTGACATTCTTGCCCCTACCAGGCCTTGCCCTGGTTGGAACTCTTCCACGATATCTGGTTGATCATCCAACCACCCGATAGCCTCTGCCGATTCCTCATAATCGAACCAGTTGACTGCTGCGTCCCCTGGATCTTGGTCACTGTAAAACTGGAGATTGGCAAGGTCCCCTTCCATAGCCGTCAAATTATCTGTCCTCTGTCCCAAACCATCCCCTTGGATTACACACAGCTCTATCTCTGTTGACAATTCCACACTTGGCCCATCCTGGCCTACTGACGAAATGTAGTCACTCGGACTATATACTTTTGCAACAAAACTCCCAGATTCCTTGAACTCTGGCTCAACAACCCCCTTCTCTTCTGAAACCTCCCCTCTTCTGTGTTCGACAGTTACCCCCATTGGCTTAGGTTGGGTTATGGAGATGTCTATCATGCACAAGTCAGTGCAGTCGGGAAGGAACACCTCCGGCTTATGTAGGTGGGAAGGAGTGATATAGATGCTAGGATCGTAAGACACGACCCCAGCCTGGATGAAGTTGATTCTTTTGGGAGGTAGAGCTTGGTTGTGCGGTGGGAGGGGGTTTGTTGTGACATTGGGTTTTTCGGGAGGCATAATCACCCCGTTATCAATGAGATCTTGAATCTCATGACGTAATCGATAGCATAGGTCGGTGTCGTGACCGTGCTGTTGATGAAATGCGCAATATTTTGCTGGGTTGTGGGTAGGAGGAAGTTTTTTTGGTAATGGCCGCGGCTCTAGGGGCTTCAAGTGCCCTTTTCTAATTAACACCCCCAGAGCTTTGGACAGGGGCATATATAGTGGAGCGAAGGTTCTTTGGTTTTTGGGTGGGTATTTGGCTGTTTGTGTATGGCTTCCGGACGCACCGGAGAATGGCGTAGCTGCCATGGTTCTTGGAGGGAGGTTGGTGGTAACCATTCTCATTTCGGAGGCTCTCGCAGTTGTAGTGCCGTTCGGGCCTATGTTGTTGTTATGATTGAAAGTTCTTCGGGGTTGCTCCCGATCATTATCAATTAAGCCTTGCTTCAAGGCATCCTCAATTTGTACTCCCATCTCATACAGATCAGAAAAGGTAGGGAAGGGGAGTACAATCATTTTCTGCATCAACTTCGGCTGAAGATTGCGCACAATCATCCGAATCTGGTCTTTGTTTGTGGGCCTTAGGGTCACCATCGAAGCCTTAGCCCTCCAGCAAGTCACAAATTCTGAGAAGCTTTCCTTAGACTCTTGTCTTGTTGTCTCAAGATCACAGGTCGTAATCTCAATTTGTGTGTTATATGAATATTATGCGATGAACGCCTCAGCCATTTTATCCCAGTTTCTCTTGACTTCATCTTCTAATTTGGCATACCATATGGCCGCCACACCCGACAGGGTCCGGCCGAATAGAGACAGCTTCTGCAGTCTAGAGAGGCCCATTGGCCTTAAGATATCTGAAAACAATCTCAGGTGCACCATGGGATCCCCGGATCCATCAAATCGGTCGATGTGCAGCATCTTGAATCTGTCCGGCAGCGTCACAGCTGCATCGGTATATCCGTCTTCAATGTCAGGGATGGTCTTGACTCCCTGGGATCTTTTGAATAGCTTTTTGAGCTTGCTCAACTTCAGTGATGTGGGATCTGTCTCGAACTCAAAAGGGGAGTCTGGTAGGTTGGTGGGTGTTTTGGATAATTGGGGTAGGATCTGGGATAGAACCGGGGGTGGGGGTGGTCCTGTGGGAATGTCCGTATCATTCTAAACATTAGCTGTCTCCCCGAGGGTTGGAACTCCCGGCGGGGAAGGAGCTTGCTGCGAAGCAGATGCTCCGATTTGCTGTTGTAGCCTCACGATTAACTCTGCTTGCTCAGTCATAACCGTGGCCTGTTGCCTGGCAAACTCTGCCTGTCGGATAGCGTCTTGCTGCATAATTTTCATGCTCTCTTGAAGCTGGCACACCATCTCCTCTAAACTTGCCATACTGTCCTGATCTGACTGAATTACCGGTATATATTCCCTCTCTGTGGGAGAAACAGAACCCTGATCCCTACTGTACTCAGGTGGGGTAGATAAGGCCCTCTGAACTGGCTGTTGAACCGATGTTTTCTGCCTAACTACCCTCCGTCTAGTAATCGGGGGTAGAGAGTGGTACACTGGTTGTCCGTCTACTAGATCCTCAGATCGATGGAGTCGACGACCTCTAGTCCAGAGTGCTCAGGGAATATTTACTGGGTTAGAAGCAATCGCGCTAAACTACCTAGCAAAAAGATAAATAAAGCGATAATAAGGAAATAAAACAACCAGATAAATGGACAGCATAACAGCATAAAATAAACATACAATACACAGTTGAGTATCACAATACACTGTTGATAAACTGAATACACTGTTCTTAGATGTTGATCATTGTTCCCAGATTACTGCCCCCAAGACCAAGTCTGACACCCGCAGATAACTGCTCCTCAAAACACTGGTGCCCGCAGGCCTGATGCCCAAACTTGCAAACTGATATGCGCATTCCCTGTAGAGATACACTCTAAAGCACATAGCAGATAAGTGAGAGCCAAAACACCCCTATGTTGGGGTAGGGTTTCCCTGTCCTATTTTTTTAGGAGCTAGGGTTTCACTACACACGCATCGGTTTCAAACAACCTATGTCGAGTAAGCAACCTATCCTAATTTGGAATGGTCACTATGGATTTCGAATATGTACTAGGTTGAATGGTCGAAAAGGGTGCCCCGGTAAAACCGGGGTTTGTGTTCCCATACTGGCAGAGCCCGCAACCGGTCAGCCTTATGGCATGCTTTGACAAAGTCAAGCCTCTGGCAAACCGCTCAGGAATAGAAGATGGCCAACACGATGTCCTAGGCGCACCAATGCACATGCAATGCAAAGAAACACATAAGTGAAATCAAAACAAGATATCATGAGTTCGAGTCAAGCTCTCTAAACTCCCCAGCAGAGTCGCCAGAAACTGTAGACGTGCCCGTGAATGCCCCGGGAGGAAATCTGATTTTGTTCGTTTGTGGGTCTACTATAGTTCGGACTCAAATTGTCACGGTTCTTAATCTGAACCAAAGAGTCCAAATCCGACAAATCGTTTTGAGAAAATAGATTTTTAGAAAAGGAGTACCAAACATGGACTGCTTTGCCAGATACAGAGTCGCCACCTAAATATTTTTTAATGGGGGAATTTAGGAAACCCTGACTCGGTGCCAAAGGCCACGTGTCCGTCATCACCAAAGTTGCCTCGGCTTGGGAACTTGGGTACGATTGGAGAAGGTCAGCTATGAGCACCCCCTCTCGCCCGATCAAAGATCGGCCTCTACTAACTGTGATATCTTGTTTTGAAAACATTATACGCTCTTATTCCGGTTATTAGCCTAGAATTACTATGTTATGCACACAGCAAACAAGTATAGACCAAATTGCCTAAATTGGAACAAAACATTTCATGTTTGTTTTGAAAATGGTTTGCTACTCGCAAGTAGGCTAAAATGCAGGTTTTGCCACCCTCGAGTGGGCTTTAGAAAAGATGGTTTTGCCACTGTCGAGTGGGCTTAAAACTCACAGCTTTAATATATTATTCCAATTCAGGTAATTCAACTTCCATCCACAGGCATTCAAGCAGTTATATCACATAAGCAGCTAGCCTCATGGTAATCATGCTATTATGACAACATTCGCATGCATGCGGTATGCTAAAGCATAAAAGCTTACCTAGTACTCCACCAAAACAGAAACTAGTTAGTAATCATATGCATGATCCTAGTTCATGTTAAGATGGCTAATGCAACATATGCAAGATACAGCTAGAATAGGCTTGGCTACCCTAAAGATGGCATGTGAATTGTTGCAACTAACAAGTACTCAATTTGGAATTGAAATACAAGTGCAATTAGCATGATGTACCGAGCCCGGTGTATGTAAGACAAATGTATGGATGCACGCATGCATAGCATAAGGTATGCTAATTTAAATATGCCCCAGTCTAACCATCATAAGTGGGTAAATAAAAGGGAAGAAAGATGTGGGATTGGAAGACATGCACACACTCACACACACTTATTACACAATTGCCCTCACTTGGAGGGTCCGAATAAATATTACACAACCGAATAAATAATTAACTACTTAATTAATTATTACAAAACTCCTATTTAATTAACAAATTAAATGCAGAATTAAAGTGGCCACAGCCCCCGCCTAAAAATGTTTGGATGATGCATGCTTGACTCGCATTGCCCGAAAACTCGCTGCCATAGCATTGCTGCCTCTGTTTACACTGCCTAGCTCCTCTGAAGACTGCACAAGTATCGGGATAGGTTCTCTACGCACTGTAGAACACCACCGGCTAGGAGGAATGGCCACCAGCCATGGGAAATGGTCACCGACCGCTGATGAAGTTATCGGCCATTGATGGATGGCCGGTCGGCACTAGAGATGGCCGGCCGGCCAAAGCTTCCTGCAGAAACTGGTTTTGACAGCAACAGAGGGCAAGCAGTGTATGGCATGGAATTTTTAAGCAAATGTAAACATGACCACACTCCCTATCATGCAATGGACTCAAGGGAGCATGACGCTCGACCCTCGTGCCATCAATTATGCATTTTGATGCATGATGGCCTAAGAGGCCAAGTTTGCAACTTGATGTAAATGCATGTCACAAACAAATGAGTGCCAATACCCTATCATATTGAGATCAAGGACATCGGCGACCGAGGATTGAGACGTGTTACATCACTTGGAGTATGAACATTTCTCAAACCTCATACTTGGTTTGACACCCCAAACCAAGCAAAATGTAATGCAATGTATGCAAGGTGGCTCAAGTATGCAACACGAGCAATGCAATGTGCCAAACATACAAGATGTAATGCCATGTAACTCATCATGCAAACTATGACATGAAATGCAACTAGCTAACAATATGCAAGCATGCAATTGTGATACTAGGCAAGCATGAAATCAAAGCAATGCAATATGATCATGTAATGGCGGACCTAAAAACACAAAGGGGCAGACCTCAGCCCACCCCAAAACAGTGACAAAAGATGCCTAAAATGATGGATAAATATTCATGTAAGCATGCACACCAATAGGCCCAAGATTAAGGCATAACAAAGGAGCATTCTACTACCACTACCCTAAGCAAACATGGCATGAGCTATACAACCAAAAACAGAGTTTTAGTGCACCAAAATAAGTCCCAAGACCCACTGTTATGACAACTCAAATGACCCAAACACATAGGCATGCACAATGCTTCATTTCAAGGCATAAAAGGAGACTTCTTCAAGGCATGGAAGGAATGATAGATGCTAACATTTAAGCACAAAGCATGGACTGAAATGGCATGGTAAGTGATTCCAAATCACAGAAATAGCCTAGCCAATGCATGCTAATGACTCACACACCCGATGCTAACATGCTAGAATGCTAAGGAGCCATACAAAGCATATCAAATACGACTGAACCAGCACCTAACAGACCTCAAGCATGGAAAAATATGACCAAGAACTTCACAAAGCAAGGTCAAAACATAAGAGCATGTTGCTCAAATGGCATGATACACTTCTAGGCAAAATAAGGGAATACAAAGCAAGTGCAATATGCATGTAAAGAAGCATAAATATAACCAAATACAGAGGCAATATATGACTCAACAATAACTAAAAACCTCTGAAATGGGGCCTAAAACAACCAAGCATACATGCTACCCTTATGAGCCAAAAACATGGACAAATGGGACACAAAGGAGAGAAGGGTGTCCCTCCCCTATACAAGACCTCAAAACCCTTCTTCACCACTAAAAATCCACTAGATTTCAGTGGTGAGAAGACCAGTACACCAAGGTAATCAAAGCTCAACAAAGGAAGCACCAAAAGGGCCAAACAAGGCCTAAGAGGGGGAGGCTGACCCCAAACAACAAAATGACCTTAATGAAGTATAAGAAGCATGCAAATACAAGATTTTTTTCAGTTATACGCAAGGTCTAAAACAGTAAGAAAGATAGGCAAAAATCTAGTCCAATATTGGGGAAAATAAAGCAAGATTGTTACCATTGAAGAACAGTCCAAGAACAGCAAGGTTAGGCCCCTTTTTGTGATCAAAACTAGCTTAAAACTTCAAGAACAAACCCTCAAGGCCTCCCAAGTCGAAGTATGGTGTAATAGTCTGTGTCTTGGTGCAATACTATGAACTAAACACACTTTTAGGCCACAAAACACACACAAAAGAGAAAGAGGAGAGAGAGAGGGTGATGTATATTAGAATGTATATGTATAAGCTCTGGTTTTTTGTTCAACAACCCCTAACAATGGAGGAGGAGAGGCTCTTATATAGACAATGCAAATGACTTGAAGCTTCTCAAAGAAGCTAAACAAAAAAAAGGTCAAAGGGGGCAAGGCTTCCTGAGGAAGCTAGGACAGTTGGCAAGCTTCCTGAGGAAGCTAAGACAAAGGTCTAAGCTTCCTCAAGAAGCTAGACCAAAAGGGTGCAAAGAGGCAAAACAACCACACTCGTGCACGGGGAGCCGGGTCTGTGCATCCCAGCTGGCACAGTTGGCATGCACCATGCCTGAAAGGTTCAAAAGGGTAATACCGGCCAAGAAAGGAGGTCACCGGCCAAACAAAGTGCCGGTCGACCGTTTAAAGTGCCGATCGGCCATTGGTAACAGGAAACCAAGGCCCGTGGCATCAATTAATGACCGGTGATAAAAGGGGAAGGCCGGTGAGGTGTGGGGATGGTCAACAAGCCATTCCCTGCCCTCCAAAGCAAAAAAAACACAAGTGTTTGGTGCAAAACCAAACACAAAACAAACAAGTTGAGAGATCCTGAGGTAGGGCGCGGAGCCGGGACCTCCGGGAACTCAAAACGAACACAAACATGGATGATTATCGAGTGTCCCATTGGTAACGTCCAAGTCTCGAGGACAGTCAAAAATGGGGTGTCTACACTTATACATATATGGGTGCCGGTTCCCTAGGATGTGATTCCATAAAATGGCAAGAAAGTGGAAGCGTTTGAATGATGATTGCTATTGAAGCGTTAATGAATGAGTTGTAGTCTCGTTTTGAATTGTTTAGATAACAATGAACTATATCAATGAGTTGATTTGGATAAATGAATAGACATGGACTAAGATGTAGATGTCGATATTGATTGGTCATGGAAAGGATGCAAGTTGGTTTGCCAGTTGTGGTAGCCGAATAATTGGCGAAGATAAAGGAGGTATATTTCAGAAGCTTGACGCTAGCCGGCAGATATCCCGCAAGGATACGGGGCCGAATAGGATAAATAGGCCGAATGAGGAAGGATCCCTAGAGCCAAATAGTGGAAAAGATAATGATTGAAAAAGTAGGCCCTGGCCCCGAGGATCAGAAGAAACGAGTATAAATATAATGGCAATGGACTAGAAAAGGTATGTAAGAATCACTTCTAAAAACTGAGTCAACAAGCTTTCTTGAGTAGAGGAACTGACTTGTCCGTCAGAGTGCTAATTCCGGCACCCCTGACCGGAGTATTTGTATCTTTGCAGGTGACTAGCTGAGGATTATTGGCGTCTTCTAGGATCTGAAGAGTATTTCCAAACCACTTCCCCACAATTGGCGCCGTCTGTGGGAATACTCAAATACATCCATGGAAGGCGTGACCGAAGATCCTCCGATAGCCACCAACGAGATCACACAGGAAGACGACCTCACCCCAGCTAATATGCTCGGAAAAGAAACCATCGCGGCACGATGCGTCTTGAACTTCGATTCACCAACAACTTCAGCACATGAAACAATGCAGGCTATCATAGAACAAGCAAAGCAGAACGAACAAAGGCTCGAGAACATGATCGCTGAGAACGAACAACTCCGTCAAGATTTGGCCCTGGAGGTAGCAAAATCTAGAGAGGCCATACGCCAGGAACCAGAGCGACCCCCGAGGGCAGACGGGCACAGACCTCGGGCTCGACCAAAGGATACCGATAGCAACTCCAACTCATCATCCACGGAGCTCGACGCAAGGGGACGATCCGAGACCTCCAGCTCCTCCGAAAAGGATCTGCGAATAAGGAACAAGCACAGGAGAAGTAGCTCAAACGAGGAAGACCAGCACGATCCTTTCGTTCAACGGATCGCAAGGGCGTCCCTGCCCAAGAAATTCAAAGCTCCGTCGTTCACTCTTTACGACGGAAAATCAGACCCCACTCATCATATCCGTCATTACAAACAGGCCATGACGCTGCACGCAGACAATGAAGCCCTCATGTGCCGAATATTCCCTAGCAGCCTAGGTCCACTAGCCGTCAGGTGGTATTACAAGTTGGAGCTAGCTTCGATTAAAAGCTTCCGACAGCTGCAGAAATCCTTCAAGGCCAGGTTCATCATCAACAAGGTACAACCGAAACAGGCTGACTCCCTCTGGGCTATGCAGATCTAGTCGGGAGAGACGCTCAGAGCGTACTCGGCACGATATTGGGAGTGCTTCAACCTTGTTGACGACGCTTGCAACGACTCCATGGCCATCACTGCCTTCAAAATGGGTTTACATCCTGACAGTGCTCTGCGCAGTTCCCTGACCAGAAGGCCCCCCAAAACAGTCTGGGCGTTGATGAAGAAAGTTGAAGAATATTGTAAAGTCGAAGATGATGTCCTGAGGATAAAAGCCGGACAAATCTCCAGCAAAACGGCCCTCCCCGAAATCGCTCGACCAATAAGCTCCGTGCCGCCACCGAGCCCTGAGCCCCGGCAACGAACCAAGCGAGATAAAAGGCGGGACTCCCGCCGATCAAGCGATCGATTAATCGAACGAACGAACAACTACAAGTCGACAGCAGACGCTCAAGGCGAACCGACAAGAAGTATACGGAGTTGACAGAGCCGATCGCGGCAATAATGACCAAAGTCCAGCACCTTCCATTTTTCAAGTGGCCGTCGAAGATGGTGGGGCCTCCCGACACACGGAGGAGGGACAGACGATGCAAATACCACAAAGATCATGGCCACGAAACCGAGAGCTGTTATGCGCTAAAGGATCATCTGGAGGAACTGGTACAAGATGGTCGATTGCAGCAATACGTGAGCGAGGGAAGGCCAACCAAAGCATTAGCCTTGAGACAGGATTCACCTCCGCTTGGTGTGATCCACATAATCTACGGTCTGCCGGCATCCCCGACCGTGCATACGATCCAATCGCACCCAATTCCCCAAAAACATAACACGTCAACCGGCAGGCCCGGAGAAGCTCCGACAATTAAGTTCGATGACTCGACCGTAACAAGCGGCTACCACGTCGATCCTTTGGTCGTCAAATTACGCGTACGACAGTTCAGCGTTGAACGCATTCTCATAGACCCAGGAAGCACTTCGGAAATCTTGTACTACAGAACTTTTGTTGAACTTGGCCTCAACGAGTCGGACCTATCACCGCTGCCTCACCATCGTTTCGGCTTCAACACGAATCCAGAGTATCCGTTGGGGAGGGTCGTGCTACCTGTTCGAGCGGGCTCAAAAACGGTTGACGTGGAATTCTTGGTTGTGGCCGTCGCTATATAATGCCATCATGGGGCGCCCCTGGTTGCATGTCATGAAGGCTGTCCCAAGCACCTACCATCAGCTTATGCGCTTCCCAATAGACCGTGGCATTGAGGAGATCCGTGGCTCACCGCAATCCGCGCGAACGTAGATGTAGACACCCCATTTTTGACTGTCCTCAAGACTTGGGTGTCACCGTTGGAACACTCGGTGATTATCCATGTTTGTGTTTATTTGGAGTTTCCGGAGTTCTCGGCTACGCGCCCTGCCTCAGGACCTCCGAACTTGACCGTTTTGTGTCCGGTTTTGCACCAAACACTTGTGCTTTGCCTTGGAGGGGCAGGGAATGCTTTGTAAGGCATCCCCACATACCACCGGCTGTGGCTAGAGGCCACCGGCTGGCTGGTGTTTCCACCGGCACTATATTGTGCCGGTCATCACTCTTTTTGGCAAAATTACCATTTTGCCCTGCCGACCACTTTACAGCTGCTTTATGAGATATTTTTGGACAGCTGTATCACCTTTTGCTCCCCTCCATACACGTGTATGGAGGGATGAACCTTTAGTTGGCTTAGCTTGTAAGCTTTGCTTGCCTATAAGAGAAAGGCTTCTCCTCTTAGCTCAAGGTTAGAGATTGAAGGGCAAAACCAGAGCTTATACATACATATATATCTATATCTCCCTCTCTCTCCTCTTGTGTGTGTGTTTTTGGACCAAAAAGTGTGATTTCACCTTACTTTTGCACCATTACACACACTACTACACCTTAATCCGAGATTGGGAGGCTTGGAGGGTTGTTTTGTGTGATCTTGGACTGGTTTTGATCACTAAAAGAGGGCTGGACCTTTTGTTCTTCAAAGGATCTTCAAGGGTAAGAACATCACTTTAGATTCCCCATTCTTGCAACTAGTTTCTACCCCTCTTGTCTTGTGTTTTTGGATTTGTGTTTAACATAAAAAAGACTTGTTTTTCCTTGCTTAAGAACATTCATCAAGGTTGTTTTGTGGTTTGGTTAGGGTCTCACCCTCTTAGGCCTTGTTTTGGCCATTTTGGAGCCTTTTCTTGAAGCTTTGCTTACTTGGTGTTCTTGGTCTTCTCACCACTGAAAACCAGTGAGTTTTCAGTGGTGAGGAAGGTACTTCCAAGTCTCAAATAGGGGAGGGACACCCCTCTCCCCCTTGTCCTTTGTTTGCCTTTGTATTTGGCCTAAAGAGTAGCATGTATGTATACTTGTATTTAGCTTCATTTCAGAATTTTTTGAGTGTTTTGGAGCATATTTAACCTCTGTTTTTGGTCGGATTTGTGGCTCTTAGTATGTATTTTATACTTGCTTTGAAATGCTCTATTATGCTAGGAAGAATGCCTTGCATTTAGGTCATGTTCTTTGCATGTATTAGCCCCACTCCATGAAGATACTAGTATTATTTTGCCACATTTAAGGGCTGTGGGCCACTGTTTTTATCATGTTTGATGTGCTTGACATGGTTGTTTTGTATTCTAGGCTTGTAAGCCTCATGCATTTTGGTACCTAGCATGTTCAACATTGATCATCCTCATGATTTGGCATCATTTGTGACCCTATTTCAGTCCATAAATCATGTGTGTATGTTTACATATGTGACCATTTTCATGCTTCAAGGGTGTCCCCTTTTATGTCTAGGAAGTGGCATTGTGTGTGCTTGCATGATTAATACATTTTGGGCCTGCCATATGTGGGTTTTGGGTGTCATTTTGCATACCAAAAATCTGTTTTTGGTTGTTAGATTCATGCCATGAGTGGTTGTCTAAGGGATGGTTAGATGCTCTCTTGAGTGCCCTTGGTTTTGGGCTTATTGGTTCGCATGCTTGTATGGCATTTTGCCCATGATTTCAGTCCATTTCGGCCACTGTTTTGAGGAGGTTCGAGGCCTCCCCCATGGTGGTTAAAGCCACCATTGTATGCACATTATATGCTTGTTGCATGTTTGGTCCACTAGGTGTTGTAGCACATTGATTCCATTGCATATTTGGCTCATGTTTGCATCACACTAGCATCTCATGCATTTTGGCATTTTGTATGCCTAACATGTTAGTTGCGTGGTACTTAGTTTGCTAGCATCCTAATTTTTATAATGCATTATTGATGCATGTTTGTATGAGTTGCACTTCATTACTTGGTTTGGGGTATCAAACCAAGTGTGGGAAATAAAGGGGTGTTTGTACCTCAAGTGACAAAACACACCTTAATTCCCATGTCACTAGGACCCTTGACCTTAGCATGATAGGGACTTAGTTATCATTGTTGGGTTGCATGCATTTTTACATTGAAATGCAACCTTGGTATCTTAGGCTATCATGCACCAAGGTGCACAATTGATAGCCCTAGAACCAAGAGCCATGTTTCCTTGAGTCCCATTCATGATAGGAAGCATTGGCCATGCATAAATATGCTTAAAAATCCAATACCATGCACTGCTGCCTGCTGTTGCTGTCAAACTGTCTTCTGCAGGAATTTTGTGCCGACCGGCAGGAAAGAGTGCCGACCTGACCTTTGTATTCTTGCCGTAGACCATTTTGACCGGTGGCCACCACAAGCGGGGTGGAATTTCTTCCAGCCGGTGGCACTCAGCAACATGCAAGGAAGGTGTTCTGGGGCTTTGGCAAATTTTGGAGAAGCAGGCGAGAAAAGCAGGCGGCAAGGTGGTGCGGTGTGGGTTTTCCAAGAAGTTGGATTCGAACATGCATCATTCACAAGATCTCGTGAGGCGAGCCCCTTTCTTTTATTTACTTGATTTAATTTTAGTAATTAGAATTTTGTAATAATTTATTCATTTATTCTTTGGACTGTAATATTTATTCGGCATCTCCGAGTGAGGGCATAATTGTAATAAGTGTGTGTGAGTGGGTGTATGTCTTCCAATCCCTATTTCTTTCTCCCTTTTATTTACCCGCTTATGTTGTTAGATTAGGGCACTTTCAAGTTAGCATACCTCATGCAATGCATGCGTGCATTCATGCATTTGTTCACATGCATCGGGCTCGGCACATCATGCAAACTGCATCGTACTTTCAATTCCAAATTGAATACGTGGTAGTTGTTGCATCTCATGTGCCATGTTTAGGGTTAGCCGAGCCTGTTTAGATTACACCCCTGTATGCGACGCATTAGCCATTTAACATGAACTAGGACATGCATGTTTGCTAACTAGTTTATTGTTTTGGCGCGGAGTACGATGTAAGTATTTTACGCTTTAGCATACCACATGCGTGTGAATGTTGCCATGAGAGTATGCTTACCATGCGGCTAAATGCTTATGTGATAAAACTGTTTGAATGCCTGTGGGTGGAGGTTGGATTGCCTGAGTTGGAACAACTCATTGAAATCCGTATTTTAGCCTACTTGCGAGTAGCAAAATCTAACACGTTTTTCGAGAACAAAACGGATATGCAATGTTTATTTCCAATTTAGGCAATCTAGTCTATACTTTTGTGTTGTGCGCATCACATAGTAATTCTAGGTTAATAACCGGAATAAGAACACATAAAGTTTTCAAAAACGGATATCACGGTTAGTAGAGGCCGGTCTTCGGACCGGGCGAAAGGGGGTGCTCATAGCTGACCTTCCCCGATCGTACCCTAGCTCCCGAGCCAAGACCACTTTGGTGATGACGAACATGTGGCCTTCGGCGTCGAGTCAGGGTTTCCTAAATTTCCCATTTTAAAATATTTAGGTGGCGACTCTGTAATCTGGCAAAGCAGTCCATGTTTGGCACTACTTTTCAAAAATCTGTTTTCTCAAACGATTTGCTGGATTTGGACTCTTTGGTTCAAGATTCAGAACCAACACAAATCGAGTCCGAACTGTAGTGACCCCAATATGAACGAAACGAGACTCACCCTCCTGATGTGTTCGGGGATGTCTACAGTTTCTGGCGACTCTGCTGGGGAGTTTAGAGAGTTTGACTCAAACGCGTGATATCCCGTTTTGACTACGCTTATGTGTTTCTTTGCATTGCATTTGCATTGGTGCGCCTAGGACACCGTGTTTGCCGTCTGCCATTCCTGAACGGTTTGCCGGAGGCTTGTCTTGTCAAGGCATGACCATAAGGCTGACCGGTTATAAGCCGTATAGAGCCCTTTCACCGCCCCATGAATGCCCTCGCGAAACACTTCGTAGTCCTGACGACCAACCATTGACTGCTGAACTTTCGGAGGAAATATTTGTCGAGCAAACTCGACCGCCACGTCTGGATCTCGAACGATCGAGTCCGCTTCCGTCATGGGCTTATTCTTCACAAATACTGCAAAACTTAACGGGCACGGATTCGCGTCTGATCTCCTTTCGACTTGGGCGTGTGGCGATCTCCCCTGGGACTGCCTATCCCGTCTGGGTGACCTACTACGACGTCGAGGAGATTGACGCCTCTCTCGACCCATAGAACTCTTACTCCCAGCACGGAAGGGCGCACCACGGTGTTCACTTCGATTCATATCACCGCCAAGTTCAGCCAATGTCTTGGCTTCCCCTTTGCTGTTAAAGAAGAGTTTGTTCGACATTCGCACAATAGATTTTCTCTCAGGAGTCTGAATCAGATACCTACCAGACTCTTAAAAGCTGTGCCTTTGATCATTTAACACTCGTAGAGGCAGCACGATCGAGGCGAGTTCATTAATCGCGAAACCCAATCGCCTGACGCCAACTAAGTTGACGGCAGGACAAGCTTTTGGCTCAAGATCTTCAGCCTAAGTGCGTAGTACCCCAGCTGGCTCACAAGTTGATTTGGGCAAGAGCAGATTCATCAATCTGTTCGGCTAAACTACCCCAGCCGGCTCACGGATTGATCCCTCAGAGCCAGAGTTCTTATCATGAACCCACTGGGTAAGGGCAGATTCATCAATCTAAGGGTCCAAGATCAGTAGGCAGTGAAATTGCAAATGGTGATTTTGATGGGATATGTATTGAATCTGCAGGAACCCAGATATTGACCAATCTTTTCCTCTCTACCTTCAGTGGTTCTATTCGGCTCAAGTACCCAGCCGGCTCGCAAGTTGATTCGGGCAAGAGCAGATTCATCAATCTGTTCGGCTAAACTACCCCAGCCGGCTCACGAATTGATCCCTCAGAGCCAGAGTTCTTATCATGAACCCACTGGGGCAAGGGCAGATTCATCAATCTAAGGGTCCAAGATTAGTAGGCAGTGAAATTGCAAATGGTGATTTTGATGGGATATGTATTAAATCTGCAGGAACCCAGATATTGACCAATCTTTTCCTCTCTACCTTCAGTGGTTAGCGACTTCAGATTCAAGTAAGGAAAAAACTAAAGTTTGGACAAACGATATTCTATGTACGGCTTGTTTAGAAGAGTTCTAGATAAAATCATTCATGCCACAGTAAAATCATCCGGCTCACGAGTTGACTGGCAAGAGCAGATTTATCAATCTATTCGGACCAAGTACCCCAGCCGGCTCACAAGTTGATTCAGAGCTAGAATTCTTTTTATGAACCCCCTGGGGCAAGGGCAGATTCACAAATCAGGGTTTCCCCACAGTATATGCAATTCCATTTTACCAAATGCATTGACAAACACAGAACTCTTTCATTAAAATTAAACCACAGAACTCTTTCATACAAAGTGTGCGGTGGTAGCAAAAATTACAAGGAAATTTTCATTAATAAATTGCGCGCAGATGCAAAAATTACAAGAACTCTTTCATACAAAGTGTGCGGTGGTAGCAAAAATTACAAGGAAATTTTCATTAATAAATTGCGCGCAGATGCTAACCAATTTATACATGAAAATTACCCTGAACCAACAAAGCACTATCCAAAAGAAGAAAAACAAAAACAAAAAGACGCCTGCTCAGTAAACGGCTCCAAGATCATTCGTCGGTATCGGATTCAAGTGGCTCAACATCCACCTGCTCATAAGGAATTGGCACATCCAATGTAACCTCAGCGGCAGCAAGGGCTTTGAGCCATCCATGTTTGAACCCGCGATTCTCAAATTTGGACACTTCTTCAACATATTCCGTCAGAGCGGCGCCTCTCCCTGCCTCAAAGGCCTCCGATTCGGCTTTGTCGCGGGCCGCCTTAAGCTCCTCTAACTGAGCTTCCGCCTCAGCAAGTGCTTTCTTGGAAAGTTTGAGCGATTCCTCGCTCGCATTTGCCCTACCCTCAGCATCAACACGAAGCTGTTCGGTGACGCGAGCCCTCTCTTTTTCCGCTTCGGCTCGCGTGCTCTCCATTTTAGCTCTCATAATTTCGAACTCGGCCCTACCTTTCTGACCCTGCAACTCTGTTTCCAAATGGTCAATTCTCCCGAGAGCATTACACAGGCGGCGACCCAAGTCGGCGATCCTTCCGATCGTCTGCAAAACAATTCGGTATGATTAGACGCCTTTAACAAACAAGAGCGAGATGATGGTGACCTACCAGGAGTGCCGATTGAGCAGTTAGGGCAACGGCCATAATATCAGGCACGGCACCGAAGGCTTTGTTGTCAGCCGGCAGAGAAATTGAAGCCGCCAGGCTCAGAGCCACGGCTGGATCCTCACGGCCGAAGCGTCGGATAAAATCGGCATATCCCTGATCTTTGGCTGAATAACGAACGGAGCGACCACGTCCGGTTCTTCAAGCCAAGGCCGTTTGCTACCAGGGCCAGCTTCTGAACTCGCTTCTCCCTCGGCACCACGCCTTTGGCCTTGCTCCGGAATCAGCCGTTCCCCATCGGCCTGTTCTCCACCCTCTTTTCCCGTATCGGACGTAACAACCTCAACCGTCCCCTCAGAAACGGGTACGAAGTGCTTGATCAAGCTGGTATCTGATGCGGCACATTCAGCCTTCTTTCGGGCGGCCATCCGCTCGGCATTTCTTTTACGTGCTATCTGCGTTAGGCTTTCCTTTCCCATACCCTCAAAGAAATCGCCGGGTAGATCCCCCAAATTCGCAAAAATATCCCCGGAAGAGAAATCTGTTCGCCCTGAGGCGGATGGCTCAGTGGCCTCAAATGCCGAGCGTACGGCCTTGTCACCCTCTACAACCCCCTCAGTAGACTCCCCAGCCGGATCGGCAATCACCCCTACAACCGGCTCGGTGTCCTCCCCCGAATCAGAAGCTACGAGACCGATCTGCCTAAGGTTTTTGAAGCTGGGGAAGATAAGGGCCGAGAGCTGTTGATTGCCGGCTGGAATCGGAATGTTATCTGCAGCCGAGAAAGTAGTGTAAGTGGGTTCGTACTGAAGGAGAATATGGGCGGCTCTCCCTTGCTGTTGTACGTTTGGGCGGCCGAAATATGTGAGTGCAGTCTTGATTTCCCCAAGAACCACGTCGTCAACCGAAGTCAGAATTTTCTTCAACCTATTACCTGCAGAAGATAAAAAGCGATTTAGGGAAAAGAGCCGAATAAGAGATAGTCCAACAAACAAGACATTGCGTGGCAACCTGGGTCACCCTTATGTCTGGGAATAGGGTCCAGGCGATCCTCCCCTTCAGCGAACTCCCAATTACCTCGGACGTTGACCATCACGTCGTCAACCCGTTTACTAGAACTAGCAAGCATAGTCACCAAGTGATGGTCAGTATCTTTGGCCCTGAGAAAATATCGCCCCAGCCGACCAGAGGATTTGGCTAAGGCGTAACAATGCTGAATGGCCGGAATCCCAAGGTTAATCCTAAGGCGTCGATTCAACTCTACAACCCCCATGATGATTCGAAAGAAATTTACATTGGGTTGAGAAGGAATCAAACCTGAATAGCGGAGAATGGCCCTAAGAAGTGGGTGTAGGGGGAAACGAACCCCGCCCTCCGCAATGGATAAAAGAGGGAATACGATCGTGTTTTGATCTTCCCTCTCCATGTCGAGAGCGTTGTCCATTACAAGGGATAAATGGACGTCGTTAGGAATAGAAAAATGTTGCTGAAAACCGGAGATACGATCCTCAGAAAGGAGGTCTTTCAAATGTTTGGCCATCATAGCAAAGAACTAAGTACTCGCCGAAGCTAAAATAGCAAACAGAAAATAGGATTACAAAGAAGGGATAAGGAAACTTACGAAGAGTAGATGAGACAAGGGAAGACGGGAAGAAGTTGCAGAAAACGCGAGTCACGGAGGGATATGCACTGGCGATCCAAAAGTCTCAGAAAATCGACGAAATGTGAATTCGAAAGGACCGAAGTTTCAAATCGCAATAAATGCTGAGATACACATGAATAGAGTGGGAAACCGTAATGATGAGCAAAAAAGTGCGTGCCTCCTGACATATATTGGGGCACGTGAAGCCGCCTGACGCTAAACTTCTCAAATTCTGAACCAAACACGCCAATTAACTACCGTCAATAGGGAGTTCGGAGGGCAATTGTGGTAGTCGAATAATTGGCGAAGATAAAGGTGGTATATTTCAGAAGCTTGACGCTAATGGCAGATATCCATAAGGATACGGTAGAATAGGATAAATAAATTTGAATGGGGAAGGATCCCTAGAGCCGAATAGTGGAAAAGATAATGATTGAAAAAGTAGGCCCTGGCCCCGAGGATCAGAAGAAACGAGTATAAATATAATGGCAATGGACTAGAAAAGGTATGTAAGAATCACTTCTAAAAACTGAGTCAACAAGCTTTCTTGAGTAGAGGAACTGACTTGTCCGTCGGAGTGCTAATTTCGGCACCCCCGACCGGAGTATTTGTATCTTTGCAGGTGACTAGCTGAGGATTATTGGCGTTTTCCAGGATCTGAAGAGTATTTCCAAACCACTTCCCCACACCAGTATTAAACATTTATCTGATGCTGATATCTTAGTTAATTCTCATATACTGTTGTAGCATATCTCTACTGGGCTTTGGCTCACCCTACTTGGGAAACCATTTTTAGGTACAGGTGACATGCCCACCTCCAAGGACGTAGCTTGGAAGGTTTAGGGGCTGAAGGCTCCATTTTGTTATTTCGTTTTGTACTAAATGTTTAATTAAGCTGAGGGCTTTATATGTATAGAGCTAGGACACTTTCTTTTGTTGTAAACCAAGTGATATCTTGGAAAGGTGTAAGCCCGTAGGGCATTTATTTTGTTGTTATCGATTAGAGTTACATGCTATAGTTACAAGATGAATATTATGAAAGTGTAATACATGTAATACCTTTTGTAATGTAGACTCTGATGAATGAAAATATAACATTTTTATCATGTTTATAGATCTTATGAATGATTTATTTATATCATTTTTTTTGGGGCGTTACGCAATATGTAAGAAACAACCTTATTAATAAACTATCTTTATTAAAAAAATTCTATACTTAATCTAATATTTCTTCTAGCATTTGAAAATTTAATATTTACAAATAAATTTAATATTTTCCAATACTCCTAGATTTTTCACATTTAATATTTATGAATAAATTTATGTAATTTAAAAAGTTTACACTTTATTAAAATTTTTAGCATTACAAAATCAATAATTAAGTTTTATCAAATATGCTCTAAATCTAATCATCAACCTATTTTTAAAGCAAAATTTTCTGATTCAAAATTTTGGCAAATATTTATTTAAGAAAACTGTCCACATGTTAATGCACCATATTCACGGTCATTATTAAATATATGTAACTTAGGCCCTAACTTAAATGCACCTTGTATTTTTTAAACTTTGTTTAATGTTTGGCATGACCCATATAATGGTTATAAATTGTAAGCAAAAATTTAAAATATTAACTTAAACTAAGTTGTAAATTTATTTGTTGCAATGTAAGTTTTGATAATCTAGAAAACAATTTTATCGTGTAAATATTCATAATGCCTCAAAAGTTATTATAAAGACGAAAGATCTAGGACTCTTATGTTCACATATATATATATATATTCAAGGTTTCAAATAAGTTTTTAAAAAAAATTACAAATATTGCAATTTAAAAAATCTTTATTTTTTGGCCAAAGAAGCTATATACCAAAGTATGCAATAAATTTTTAGAAATTAACATAATTGTTAGATGCATAATAGGAATAAGGATGCAGGAGACCAAAGATTTAAAATTGATCTTTATAAAAAAGCATAAACTTACAGTGAAAAAATTTATCAATTGAATCCTTCACAATTGCTCCAATCACCAACATTTACAACACTTGATGAACACAGACTCTAATTTGACTTGAATCCAATGAGTGCAAGAGAGAAGATTTATGGGAGATGTGAATTGTTTTTCATAATTTGTGATACACAATTTTAAAATTTTAAAATTGATTTAGTATTTTTTTTTCTTTTAAAAATGATAAATTATAAGAAAATTAGAATTTTTTTAATTTTTTTTTTCAAATGGTTAGATGGCACGCTTTTGAATTTTGAAATGTGTTAGTATATATAGCGATCCCGATTTTCCTCCAATTATTTATTGTATTCCGGACTCGGTTCCATGGGCAGTTGTTGTTGTCTATATCTCTTTTCCGTCCTTTAATTCTTTATATTTGAGTTGTGGGATGTGTTGGGTAAGTTTGGAATAGGTTGGGGTTGGGTGTTGGAACAAATGATTGCTGTCCAAAAGTTGGCATTGTCGCTCGAGTGATGCTTTTTGTGCTCGAGCAAGCCTTGGGTTTCTGCTTCTTCGCTTGAGCGAGCTTTCTATGATGTGTCTCTTCGCTCGAGTGAGCACTCTTGCACTCGAGCGTGCGTCTGCGTCTAGTTTAGACCTGCAGGTTGGTATCCTTCGCTCGAGCGAGTGAGCTCTATGTTTTGTATTTCTTCGCTCGAGCGAGAATTCTTGCGCTCGAGCGTGCTTCTGGGTTGCAGACCTGAAGCTTCGCATTGTTCGCTCCAGCGACGCTTCTTGCGCTCGAGCGAGGTTTTTTTGTGTCTGGTCGATCGAGCGACCACTCCTTCACTAGAGCGAGCCTCGAATATATCAGTTGGCAGCAACGTGTTTTTAAATACTTTTTCGTCATCTTTTTTGCTCAAAATCCCTAGAACCGACTCTCTCTCTCTCTAAACTCTCTCTCTCTCCCTCTCTCTTTCTCTCTCTACAAATCCATCGTGTTTTAGTGGTTTTCTATCCCAGTCTCTTTGTAAGAAAGGTAGAGCATTGCGTGCGCTTCATTTTGATCCGAAAAGATTCAAGTTTGGAGCATCTTGGGTTTCTCTCTTCATCTCCTTTGAGTCTCTCCACTTGAGGTAGTGATAATCTACTCATTTCTATGAGTTTTAACATAAATGTTGGTCATTTGTATAAATGTAGAAATTTTTGGAAGTTTTGGAAAGTTAGGGTTTGATTTGAGATTATAAAAGAGGGGTTTTTTGGTTTTGGACTCTATTGTGAATGTGAGGTTTTGAAATGGGATTATGGGTGTACAATTGATGAAATTGAACTTTAGAAATGTTATTGAGAAATGGGGAAAAATGTCCTAATTGGGATTAGATGAATTATGTGCCAAAACAATGAAATTAATTATGTAAATACATAATTGAGTTGGAAATGATGAAATTGGGAAAGAATTGAATTAAGTGGTATAGTTGGATTGAAAATCGCTTACCTATGGAAAATGTATTAATTTATCTGTTTGATAAATTTAACTATATGTTTAGATATAACTGTTTTGGGCTATTGGTGGATGATAGCTATGATTGTTGTAGAAAAGCATGATGATTAGGTGAATTGAAACTAATCAATTGAAATATGTCATCGAATATGACGGTGCAGATTAACGCATTGAATATATGCTTGAATTTATCATTGTCTATGATAAAGTGTTTAAACACATTGTATATGTATGTTGCTTGGGAGGATATAGGTGATGTACTCCATTGTTTGGGAGGAGATAGGGGATGTACTCCATATGTGATTATATGTTCTAATACATTGTATATGTATCATTGTTTGGGAGGAGATAGGGGATGTACTCTATATGTGATTATATGCTCTAATACATTGTATATATGTCATTGTTTGGGAGGAGATAGGGGATGTACTCCATATGTGATTATATGCTTTAATACATTGTATATGTATCTTGCTTGGGAGGAGATAGGGGATAGACTCCATTGAAAATTAAGTTGGCTGGATTGTCCAGGGTGAAAGTCCCGAAATCTTACAAATGGAAGTGTATGAATGAAGTTGATGATTGAAGTGTTAATAATATGAGTTGTAGTCTCATTTTGGATTGTTGATAATTGAAGTGTTAACAATATGAGTTGTAGTCTCATTTTGAATTGTGGATAATGAAAGTGTTAATAAGATGAGTTGTAGTCGCATTTAAATTGTTTGGTTAGATAATGAACCATGTCTATGAATTTAATTGGATAAATAAAGGGAAGTGGATTGAAACATGGATGTAATTGTTGTTGGGCTATGGAAAGAGTGTGAGTTGGTTTACAAGTGTTAACCATTTGTCAAATGCTAATGTTTTAGTGATTTCTCATATTTGGTTTAGCATATCTCTACTGGGCTTTGGCTCACCCTACTTGGGACACCATTTTTCAGGTACAGGAGACATGCCGCCTCCAAGATCTTTGCTTGGGAGGTTTAGGAGTTGAAGACTCTGCTCTGTTATTTGTTTTGTTGATTACATGTGAATGCAAGCCAAGGGCTTTATTTGTAAAAGAGTTAGTACTCTACTTTTTATAACCAAGTAACAACTTGTGAAGATGTAAGCCCACAAGGCATTCTGTTATGTTGTAAACATTTGGAATTTATATGAAATATCCTTTTGTAATATTAACTACGATGTATGTATGGAAATGTGATTTACCTATCATGTACATAGAACTGTTAGATGATGGGATTATGTATTATTTTGAGGGCGTTACAACTTGGTATCAGAGCGTACCGGGTTTGAATACTTTGGGTACGTAGGAAGTGGTTAGTACCACAATGGGGTTGTCTCGTTTGTTAGAGACTTATGTATGATGTTATGTGCTTATGTGCAACATGTTTATGTGACTATATGGGCATGGAATTTAGTTTCTAGGATGTTGATTAGGTCTATGGGTTTCTGGGAGTCCTATTGGAAAGGCACTTGATCACTACCGTTTCTGACTGGAACTCTAGCAATGCCACGGGATGGTCATTATCCGGAAATGCAATTCGTAAGTGCTTATGTGATTATGTGCTTATGTGGAATGAATTACAGTTGTCCATCGTATTAGGACGCGAGTGAAATAGCTTCGACACTTTTGAAAATGTGCAAATATCCTTGTTACCTTCACTAGGATGCCTAGACGAGGAAGTGCTGCTTTCCCTCCTTCCACACGGGAAGAGTTACGGAAATAGTTTGTGGAGTTATGCCAAGGTACTACACCTTTGGTACAGTTTGAAATATGCTTTGCTAACCTGTCGAGGTTTGCTCCGGAGTTGGTGGAGACTGAGGAACTGCGTTGTTCAGAGTTTGAGAGTAGGCTGTGTGATGGCATTTGAGAAAGGATTGCTGGGTCTTAGCATAGGAGTTATAGTGTGCTTGTTAAGGTGACAGCTCATGTAGAGGCAGTGGTACTAGCCATGGGATAGAGTGGGGAGGAGGCCATTTCGGCGACTCCTGTAACTCGGGGTGTTGGTAGGCCTTTTAAGAGGTAGAAGGGTTTTAACCCACAATGATTTCAGAGAGCTCAGTCTAGCTCTACCTTTCCAGTGCCGGATTTGGGCTCGGGGAAGGGTAAGTAAAGGGATGTCACTTGTTTCAAATGTGGTCAGCTGGGCCATGAGTCTCCGGCTTGCCCACAGAGGAAGAGGGAAGGGTTGGTAGTTTGACCAGTAGTTGCACCATCGGGATCATTTGGTCAGTCTAGAGTTGGAATGATCGAGTGCTCGCTGGGGAAGCAGTCATTGGGATCCCCGCTAGTTCAGACTTTGAACCAATCACGTGCTTGGGAACCACTTACTTGCTGGGGGTGTAATCAGTCAGGTTATCTTAAACGTTTCTGCACCCAGCTGGGGGCTTCGTTGGGAGTTTTGCAACCTAGTCGGGTTTGACTTTATTCTCTTGGGCAAGGGCAATGCCGTTATGAGAAACAAGCAGGCCAGATTTCGAGAGCCCTGGGAGAGTCCAGTTCTCAGACCCCTAGTGGAGAATTATACATCTGTTCCAGGTGTGGCCAGTTCGGACACATCAGTAGTTCCTGCCCGTAGCTTGTGAGCTCTTAGGGCATTTTGGGTTTGAGAGTAGCCGACTTTAGTGGTCCAGTGAAGGATGGTAGCGATGGTAGTACCAATGGGGTGGTTTGTTTTGGGTATACTGTTTTGTAACCAGTGAATTATCGTTTTGTAACCATAGGGTTCTGTTGTGTAACCAATGTGTTTTGGGAATGTTGAAACAACAAAATTGCTTGTTTATATATATATGCCTTGGTTTGTTTATTTCCATGGATTGGGCGGATTGGAGCATGTAGTGGCTCTAAAGTTTTATTAATGTAATAAGTTGTGATGAAATTGGAAAATCTTTGTAATAATGCATTTGTATGCGTGTGTTTTGGTTTGGAAAAGTGAGGGCTGATGAGCCATATTTTGAAATTTAAAAGAATTATTGAGAGATGCGTATCCTGATCAGGATTACCATGGGGCGAGAATAGTTATACTTGCCGGGTGTGCGGAATTTCATGAGTGTTACTTATTTGATCTTATGTGCGTGGTAGAGATTTTGGTCTACTGCCGTGGGAACTCCTCGAGAGGATGTGAAGCATGCGATTAACACTAGGTTTTGTACTTTTAACACGATGTTTTTACGAAGGAATAACGTATAGTTTCGTTAGGAATAGACTTGTACCTTCATGGTAGGTAACGTTGTCGAATCTTCATATGTTCTTCTTGGTTGTTTTATCTGAGGGTGTGTTAGTCCCTTATTAAGATCGTGGTTGTTGGCATCGGTGAGTGGTGTGTTGTAAGCAGCTAGTGTAAGTCTCGGGCAGTAGTATAATGGATTTTTTCTAAGTTTCAGGACTCTTTTATTATGTTTGAATGCGATAGGTATGTACCTCAATATTGGTTAGGTTAGGAAATGCTGTCAGAAGGGTTGGTTGGGTATATAACCCGTGGTTAGGGTGTGACCCGTGAGTAGAGTCACAGTGGTGTGGTGTTTACGGATGAAGGTTTGGGATAATGACGAGAAGGGTGAGGACTTTTACTTTTCTGAAGAGTTAGGATGGTAAGTCTTTGAAAGCCTTGTCGGTGGCATGCGATTGTGCCCAGGTTTAGTTCAAGGTAGTTGTTCAGTAGTAGCGGTGGCTAGTGGTTTGGCATGGAGGCTTAATATCTTGATTGTACTCTCGGAACGAGTGACAAATAGGATGTGGAATAAAGAGTGGACCCTGTGGGTCATTGAGGGATGAAGGTGCTATGTTTTCTTGTGTTCGGTTCGAACGGTAACGTAGTAATGATAGGTGTTGTGGCGTGGTAAACCCTTGCTAGCTAACTTGGTACGAGGGAACAAGTATGCAAATTTAATTGTTGTAAGTTCGG
This sequence comes from Camellia lanceoleosa, assembly GCA_025200525.1. Lineage (NCBI taxonomy): Eukaryota > Viridiplantae > Streptophyta > Magnoliopsida > Ericales > Theaceae > Camellia > Camellia lanceoleosa. The sequence goes on from CM045759.1 coordinate 50,279,685, forward strand.
TCGAGGTGGTGAGTGCAATCTTAGAATGAGGGATCCCATGTGGGTGTAAGCTAACTTACATTAAGTGAGGAGGTTTTGGCTAATACGGCACGTGATAGTGTGTGGTTCGTATGTTGTTATTAGATGATGTGTAGAAGGGGATCGGTCTTAGGGAAATCCCAGGAGAATGCCTTGGTAATGCGATAATGCGGTTATTGATGGAATCGAGTGATTTGATGTTTGATAAAGCTGGGTCACTTTGGTGTAGGTGTCTGTCGTCCAGTTTGGATGGTGGAACCACAAGTGAAGTAGTAAGATTGTGCAAAGTGAGTGAGGCACTCTGTCAGAGTTATTTCGACTTGTTCAGTCCTTGTTTGTATGGTGTAAGGCACGGGTGTGTGCGTTGACTGGACATGACATATTATGCCTGACTTGAAAAGTTCAGTTAGGACTCTAATGTGAAACGAGGATATGCATACCATGTAGGCATACATGTGAGGGGTGAATAGGAAAAAATCAAGGTGTCGTGGGCTAACTTTGAAGAATCCAGAGCAATCTATTAGACCTGAGAGGTTGTATAATTAAATGGTGTCTTGATGTGGAATGTAACTTCCACATGGGCAGTTGGAAGCTTATTTGAGTTATGGTAATCGGGTTGAAATTTCGGTTGAGAACTTCAACCTTATGAGTGCTTTGTGCCATTTTGTGATTGGGGGGTGTGCAATTTCATCCTTTGTGTCGTTGTGTTGTTGGCATTTCAAAATTTATAGGGGTCCCTATCATGAAAACTTTGTTTTGGGTATTGTGTCATCACCGTGAGTGTGATGGGTTTTGTGGGATGACTATGTTGTGATTCACTGGAGGGACATTGATGAAAATTTGGAGAAAGAGCAAAAATTGGGTACTCTTCATAAACTAAAATGGTTTTGGGTTGAAACGTGAATTTGCGATCTTTATTTTCAGGAAAATAATTTGAAAATCTCTGAGTTCGGCTGTGGCCAGTTGTTAATGTGGTGCTTAAATGGTGGCAGTATAAGTCTGAACATCTTTTGGGGAAAAACCAAGTGCTTTGAAACAAATGGAATAAATAAAGCAATTTCTTTAACCTGGACGGAATATCTTATGAGAAGTTAGATTTGACCTAACCTGAGTTGCTGGTTACATGTTGTGTGTCTTTGGCAAGAACTCGAAATTGTCGGGCATTAATGTGCCATAATGTTATTGATTATCCGTGCTTTATTTTGCGTTCTCGTTCTGTGAAAGTTGACCGAAAGCCCTGTGTACGAGTGATTTCCTATTTCCTATGTTGGAGTGTTAAGCACTCAATACTGGTTTTATTATTGTCGGTAGTCGAGAAGTGGTGGATGTCTCAGAGCGCTGTAGTGGTTGAATGTGTCGTACTGTTATCATTGTTATCGAGACTTGTGAAGCAGGACTTTTCCATTAATTAAGGTGTTGTGGAAACATCACGGAGTTGAGAAAGAAACTTGGAAGCGTGAATAGAAGTCCGTGAGAAATATCCAGACCTGTTTGTTAATGTTTGACCATGTATGGGAAATTTTGTTTTATTGATGAACTCTAAGAACATTGTATATGTTTTGGACTATGGAAATATTGTAATTGTTGAATATGTTTCGAAAATGGAAGTTTACTTTAACATTGTATGTGTTTTAAGTTATGAGAACATTATATATGTCATGGACATTTTGGAAATATGAGTTTAGTGTAAGCATTGCATATGTTTGGAAATATGGAATATCACGTGTATTGTGTCACCTTGGGAACATTGTATATGCCATGTACATTTCTTGGAAATTTGAATTTTGATTAAACATCGTTAATGTGTTGGAAAATTGTAAACTTCGTTTCAAATTTGGGGCTCTTGTATCGAGTCGGTGAAAATGAATGGCCGACGGATGTGTCATGGTATTAGATTTCTAAGAATAACATGGTCGGAAATGACAAGATGTTGATTTTGAACTAAATTTGTAATTTCGGGGACGAAATTCTTTAAGGGGAGAGGTTATAGCGATCTCGATTTTCCTCCAATTATTTATTGTATTTCGGACTCGGTTCCATGGGCGGCTGTTGTTGTCTATATCTCTTTTCCGTCTTTTAATTCTTTGTATTTGAGTTGTGGGATGTGTTGGGTAAGTTTGGAATAGGTTGGGGTTGGGTGTTGGAACAAATGGTTGCTGTCCAGAATTTGGCATCTTCGCTCGAGCGAGCCTTGGGTTGTTGCTTCTTCGCTCGAGCGAGCTTTCTGTGATGTGTCTCTTCGCTCGTGCGAGCACTCTTGCACTCGAGCGTGCGTCTGCGTCGAGTTTGGACATGAAGGTTGGTATCCCTCGCTCGAGCGAGGCTTTTGTCACTCGAGCGAGCGAGCTCTATGTTTTGTGTTTCTTCGCTCGAGCATGCTTCTGGGTTGCAGACCTGAAGCTTCGCATTGTTCGCTCGAGCAACGCTTCTTGTGCTCGAGCGAGGTTCTTTTGTGTCTAGTCGCTCAAGCGACCACTCCTTCGGTCGAGCGAGCCTCGAATATATTAGTTGGCAGCAGCGTGTTTTTAAACACTTTTTCATCATCTTTTTCACTCAAAAAACCTAGAACCGACTCTCTCTCTCTCTCTCTCTCTCTCTCTCTCTAAACTCTCTCTCCATATATAAATCCATCTTGTTGTAGTGGTTTTCTACCATAGTCTTTTTGTAAGAAAGGTAGAGCATTGCGTGGGCTTCATTTTGATCTGAAAAAATTCAAGTTTGGAGCATCTTGGGTTTCTCTCTTCATCTCCTTTGAGTCTCTCCACTTGAGGTAGGGATAATCTACTCCTTTCTATGAGTTTTAACATAAATGTTGGTTATTTGTATAAATGTAGAGATTTTTGGAAGTTTTGGAAAGTTAGGATTTGATTTGAGATTATAAAAGTGGGGTTTCTTGGTTTTGGACTCTATTGTGAATGTGAGGTTTTGAAATGGGATTATGGGTGTACAATTGATGAAATTGAACTTTAGAAGTGTTATTGAGAAAGGGGGAAAAATGCCCTAATTGGGATTTGACGAATTATTTGCCAAAACAATAAAATTAATTATGGGAATACATAATTGAGTTGGAAATGACGAAATTGGGGGAGAATGTAATTAAGTGGTATAGTTGGATTGAAAATCGCTTACCTATGGAAAATGTATTAATTTATCTTTTGATAAATTTAACTATCTATTTAGATATAACTGTTTTGGGCTATCGATGGAGGATAGCCATGATTGTTGTAGAAAAGCATGATGATTAGGTGAATTGAAACTAATCAATTGAAATATGTCATCGAATATGACGGTGGGGATTAACACATTGAATATGTGCTTGAATTGATCATTGTATATGATAAAGTGTTTAAACACATTGTATATGTATGTTGCTTGGGAGGAGATAGAGGATGTACTCCATTGTTTGAGAGGAGATAAGGAATATACTCCATATGTGATTATATGCTCTAATACATTGTATATGTATCATTGTTTGGGAGGAGATAGGGAATGTACTCCATATGTGATTATATGCTCTAATACATTGTATATGTATCAGTGTTTAGATGGAGATAGGGGATGTACTCCATATGTGATTATATGCTTTAATACATTGTATATGTATTTTGCTTGGGAGGAGATATGGGATGTACTCCATTGTTTGGGAGGAGATAGGGGATGGACTCCATTGAAAATTAAGTTGGCCGGAGTGTCCAGGGTGAACGTCCCGAAATCTTACAAATGGAAGTGTATGAATGAAGTTGATGATTGAAGTGTTAATAATATGAGTTATAGTCTCATTTTGGATTGTTGATAATTGAAGTGTTAACAATATGAGTTGTAGTCTCATTTTGAATTGTAGATAACGGAAGTGTTAATAAGATGAGTTGCAGTCTCATTTAAATTGTTTGGTTATATAAGGAACCATGTCTATGAATTGAATTGGATAAATAAAGTGAAGTGGATTAAAACATGGATGTAATTGTTGTTGGGATATGGAAAGAGTGTGATTTGGTTTACAAGTGTTAACCATTTGTCGAATGCTAATGTTTTAGTTATTTCTCATATTTGGTTTAGCATATCTCTACTGGGTTTTGGCTCACCCTACTTGGGACACCATTTTTCAGGTACAGGAGACATGCCGCTTCCAAGATCTTTGCTTGGGAGGTTTAGGAGTTGAAGACTCTGCTCTGTTATTTGTTTTGTTGATTGCATGTGAATGCAAGCCAAGGGCTTTATTTGTAAAAGAGTTAGTACTCTAGCAACTTGGGAAGATGTAAGCCCACATGGCATTCTGTTATGTTGTAAACATTTGGAACTTATATGAAATATCCTTTTGTAATATTAACTACGATGTATGTATGGAAATGTGATTTACCTATCATGTACATAGAACTGTTAAATGATGGGATTATGTATTATTTTGAGGGCGTTACAGTATACTTTCCTTTTAAATTTCATATAAATCATTAGATAGTTATATTTTTATTGTTGAAAAAGTGTTACCCAATAGAATTTTTTTTTAAATTTTTAATAATAAATAAAAATTGATCAAGAAATTTAGTATGTGGATTTGGAAATAAGTAAAAATAAAAATAATTTTGATTTTTTTAAATGTAATTTTGAAAGCTTACTATACTGAATTTTGAAATGAGCATTACTTTAAATTTTGAAAAAGATTTCTATATTAGTTGTAGCATATATATTGTGACCATTTGAAAGGCTTTTTATAAATTTTAGATTTTATTGAATTGTTTATCATTATCATAGTTAATGACATATGATTTTAAATCTTGAAATGAATCATAAATTATGGAATAATTAGAGTTTTTTTTTTTTAAATATTATAATTAGATTTATAGTGAATTGCTTCCATATTAGTGGCACACAATTTTAAAATTTGAAATAATTGTGCATATTTTCCATTTAGAAGCTGCAATTTATGGAATAATGAGAATTTAATTTTTATGGTTAATTAGAGTTCACCAATAGGCTTTTTTAAAAATAAAAAATAATTAGATTTTAGTGAATTATTTCCACATATATGGCACACAAATTTAAATTTTGAAATAGTGGAGCATACTTTCCTTTTTAAAATCATAATTTATGGAATAATTAGAGTTTTATTGTTATGATTAAATGAAATTTTAACCAATAGAATTTTTTTATTATTTAAAAATCAAAAAAACAAAAAATTTAGTTTGAAGGTTTTCAACTCCCACAGATCTTGTCATTAGAAGTCTCATTTTACTTATATAATATATCGATTCCAACACAAAGTCAAAAAGATTTCCTCAAAGTGTCAACATGTGGCCTTGTTTGGGAACATCCATTATAGCTTATGTAACGCCCCCCCAAAAACAGATATACATAATGATAGTGTATCGTCCATTACTTCTTATGACAAACTGAAAAATAAATCCCCAATGCCTGCATTAAAAGATCTTGCGGTTCGAACAAAATAGTTTCGCATGCGAATATATATTCAATGAATTCGAGCACATGAATCTATAGCATGTAGAACATTCAGTCAAAAATAAATAAAAGTTCCAAGGCTTAAACCTGCTTACACAAAAGTGGTTTCTTGAACCCATACAATTATAGCCCTCGGCTTACAAAAATACAGTCACCACAAAACGAGAGTCTTGTGCTCTCAACACACACACTTCCACGCCCTTAATTAGGTGGAATCACCATGTCTTTTCCTGTACAAAATCCCGTAAGGTGAGCATAAACCCCAGTAGGAAATTCTTAACAAAGTATATACATTTTATATAAGCCTCACGAAGTGAAATGCATATGCCATGCTATGCTTTTTGAAAAAAAAAAAGTCACATCTTCATCTTTTGAAAACCATTGTGTTCAATGCTATCTTGAAATTTCAAGGGGCGGTAAATACGACTCAGGTAATCCCTAGGTTGGTGTCTGCAAGTAGGCATAACTAGCACTACCAAATCCTCACTTTATCGGTAGCTAACTGGAAGGCACGTGGTACCTTCTCCATGCGTGTTTTCGGTCTTTCACCCTGGACACTCAAACCAACTTAATCAATTTCATCTACACCCCCTATCCAGACTTACCAATGTATTTACCCCAAAACATTTCAGTAAAATCTTATTTCACAACATCCCCTTCTCAATGAAAAGTTTTAAATCCCAATTCAATATTTGTAACAAGCAAAAGTATTGAAATGCCAATGCAACAATTATCAATGCCAAGAAACACCCTTTCCATTATCAATTATTCCATGCAATGTTCTCATAGAAATCACAACTATCATTTCTCTTTCCAATGACATTCCTCATGATAGCCATATGTTCATTTAAATCCTTCAATTGAATATCATCAATCTCACATTTCATGCATTCTCAATCAGGGCCGGCCCTAGGGTGAGGCGACTAAGGCGGTCGGCTCGGGCCCCCAATTTTGAACAAAATTTAGGGCCTCTAATTAGAGGATTGTATCATATTGTGTTGTTTTATAATTACTTCAATACTAGCTCAATTCATTCATTATGATGTTATCACATGGTGTTATTTTGATTTGTGTCCGATTAATATTTAATGTGAAAACTTTAACTTTTAGTTAAAATTAACTTAGCAAGTGTATGGAGAGATTAAAATTTTTCCCATAAGTTCAATTTTATAAAAATTTATTTCTACTAAATGAAATTATTCATAGAATGTTTGATTTTAATTCAATTGCATTTTTCTAATTAAAAAAATTGTACCTTATTATTATATTTTTTTACTAGATTGACTTTAAAATAGGTAATAAAAAAAATATATATCTTAAATGAAAAAAAGATATTAGCCTTAATTATTATTTTACATAATTTTTTTTATTCAGTTAGATGGAGTTAAATAAAAGATTAAAAAATTATCATGGCTTCCCTTAGTGAACATTAAAATATATAACTAATAATTCATATTATTGAGTCGTGTCATACTTGGATTCATGTTAAAAAATAGTCAACCTTAACTTGCTAATTGTATATATTGCTTGAGTTGTGTAAAAATTCGCATCCTTACCCCCAATTAATTTTAGTTCTTATAGCATTGGTAAGCTAAAAACAAAAACTCGATTCAACTAATTGAAGTTCAACTATTATATATATATATATATATTTGTTATCTAAATTTTGTTAAATTGTAATGCAATAGAAATAAATTTTTATCCTTTTATCTAAACAATTTTTTTTTTTTTTTTTTTTTATAGATAATGTTTAGGCCCCTAACAAGTTGGTTTGTATATGAAGGGCCCAATTTAAAAAATTCGCCTTAGGCCCCTAATAAGTCAGGGCCGGCTCTGTTCTCAATGATTTCATCATTTCATAATCACATCAACATTTTGAGCAACAACTTCCCAAAATCAACAATTTTCATACTCCATGAAATTTGTCATTTGTTAAGTTAAATAAGAGGTTTTTTAATCATTCATTCATTTTAACATGGTAATAGGTAAACATCCATAAATTTTCAACATCTCTCACAAAAATCTCATAGTTTCTATGTTTTTGCCAAAACTAAATATTTCACCATCTTACAAAAGGAATTCTCTCCCAAAGCATCCTTTCTTACAATGTGGCCAAGCTCTCTAGTATTTTAAGAAAAACAAGGTGTAAACCCATTTTTGAAATCATCACCACACATGAACCAAAATCAAAGTTCCCATACTTTCCAAAAGAGTTCCAAATCAACATAATCTTGCAAATATATATATATATATAACTCTAAGAAAATCCGTACCTTAAGTTTTGGAGAAGAAGAGATGAGAAACCTCCAAATTTGCTGGTGTTGAAATTCAATCTCCACCGCACAAGATGAAGCCCTCGCATCGGTCTCCAAATTTAATGAAGGATGTTGCGTCAAAACTCTAAGGGATCTAAAGAAATCAGGGTTTTGATCTTCTTTGTTGTAGATAAATGTAGAGAAAAGGTGGAGAAATAGGTTTTTAGAGAGAGAGAGAGGTATACAAAAAGTGATATACACACAGCCTAAGAAGAGAGAAAAAGCAGAGTTTTCGGACACAGACCCGTCTTACACGTGCGGGGCCCATTCCCACATGTGCGGCAACCCCCTCCGCATGTGCAGCTCTTACTCCCATATGTGCGGCACTTGTTCCCCGCACTACTCTTTGCACCTACCTTTAATGCAGTAGCCAAACCCAAAAATCCCTCCTTCACTGCACGTGCGGCTCTCACCTTCGTATGTGTGGCCTTGTTTCCAGACCAAAAAAATTTCAGCAACTCGACTCGAGACACCACAGATCCTACCTCGCACCTCCCAAAGGAAGTGAAACTCAGATTCAAAATAATTAAGAACTGGAATATTGAAAGCAAGTTCACTAAAAACAACTGAAACAACAGTTAACAAAACCTTGCATTAAAATCCAACACTAAAACGAGAGTAACTCCAACATAGTTCAAAAAGGGACGAGACGAATAACGTATCCGGTCATCACAACCTCTCCACCATAGGAAATTTCGTCCCCGAAATTCAATGAACCTCTCGAATAACATAAAAGAGACAACAAGCGATCTAAATTACACTATATACAATTTCAAATCACCATGTCTATTTTCAACCAATATTCACCATTTTCATCATGGTTTCCAAGTGGCTAAGTCACAATGTCAACAACAATGGTTCGTAAGCATGAAACTTTCCACCAAAATAATGGCAATTCATAGTAATCTCATGCCTTAAAATGACAATACACGTAATAACACATGATTAACAACTTTGATACATTTCCCTCAAACACTAGGGAATATTACAAATTAAACAATTAAACATTTTCAAACAAATCCGGATACTCAGAGCTGACCTCCGCCTCTCGTTCCCAAGTTGCTTCTTCAATCCTATGGTGTCTCCACAACACCTTGACCAAAGGTATAGTTTTGCCCCATAGCACTTGCTCTCGGGTATCTAATATTTGAAATGGCTGCTCTTCGTAAAAGGCATCCTCATATACCTCTAAATCAACCTAATCAAGCACATGAGAAGGGTCGGGTTCATATTTCCTAAGCATGGATACATGAAACACGTTGTGAACCTCTGAAAGTTGTAGCGGCAAGGCTAACTGGTATGCCACTTCCCTAATTCGATCCAATATCTCGAAAGGCCCAATGAACCTTGGAGACAATTTACCACTCTTACCAAATCGCATCAATCCCCGCCTTGGTGAGATTTTAAGGAACACATGGTTGCTAACCTCGAAAGATAAGGGTCGTCTCCTCTTATCGACGTAACTCTTTTGTTGGCTTTGAGCCGTGGCTAACCTCTTCCGAATGAGGGCAACTTTCTCGGTTGTCTCTCTAACAATCTCCAGGCCCAACAATGGTGCATCACCCACCTCAGCCCAACAAACTGGTGATCTACAAGGTCGGCCATACAAGGGCTTAAATGGTGCCATCTCAATACTAGCTTGGTAACTATTGTTATAGGCAAACTCGATCAATGGTAAGTGTCTCTCCCAAGACCCTTTGAAATCAAGGATATAAGCTCTAAGCATGTCCTCCAAAACTTGGATGGTACGCTCTGACTGACCATCGGTTTGAGGGTGATAAGTGGTGCTAAAAGTCAACTTAGTTCCCAATGCCTCTTGAAGGCTTTGCCACAACCGAGCAATAAAACGAGGATCTCTATCCGATACAATGGTCACAGGGACCCCATGAAGTTGAACTATCTCTCTAATGTACAACTTTGCCAACTGCTCAACTGAATCTCCGGTGCGCATTGGAATGAAATGTGCAGACTTAGTCAACATATCAACAATCACCCAAACGGCATCATTGCTCCGTTGTGTTATAAGAAGTCCAACCACAAAATCCATGGTGACATTCTCTCATTTCCACTTGACTATCGGTGTGGGAGCCGGATAAATAGAGGAACGAAATCTGGTATACCCGAGGAGCCGGGAACTGAACGGCTCCATTCTGCTCAACTGGGATGCCGAATACGTTCTTAAGGCCGAATAGACTTGAGAAGGCATATCAGGACAAATGAAAGAATAATAAATAAAAAGTAGACTCTGGCCTCGAGGCCCAAAGAATGGATATAAATACAAGAGCTTCAGATTTGTAAAGGTATGTGAAAATCACTTCTAAAAACTGAGTCAACAAGCTTTCTTTTTGAGTAGAAGAACTGACTTGTCCGTCGGAGTGCTAATTCCGGCACACCCGACCGGAGTATTTGTATCTTTGCAAGTGACTAGCTGAAGATCATTGGCGTCTTCCAGGATCTGAAGAGTATATCCAAACCACTTCCCCACAATTGGCGCCGTCTGTGGGAATACTCAAATATATCCATGAAAGACGTGACTGAAGATCCTCTGGTAGCCACCGACGAGACCGCACAGCGAGACGACTTCACTCCGGCAAATACGCTCGGAAAGGAAACCGTCGCGCAACGACGCGCCTCGAACTCTAACTCACCAACGACTTCAACAGAGGAGACGATGCGAGCGACCATAGAACAAGCCAGACAGACCCAACAGAGTTTGGACAACATCATCGCTGAGAACGAACGCCTTCGCCGCGATCTGGGCTTAGAAAAAGCAAAGTCCAAACGGGCAGGGCTCAAGGTTCCTGAGCGATTCCCAAGGGCAGGTCCTCAATGACCTCGAGGCCAACAGCACAATGCCGACGGTCGCCGCGCCTTAACCGATTACCTTGAGAAGGTGACAGAGGACGCACGTCGCCCAAGAGGCGTCCCGCTTGACACCGTACATATGATATACAGCCTGCCGATAGCCCCGACTGTACATGCAATCCAGTCACTTCCACGCCCCCAACATCAGCTCACGCCAACAAAGCGACCCCGGCTCCGAGAAGCGCCAAGCATCACCTTCGACGACTCTGATTTGAGCGGCGTAACACTTCCTCACGTAGATCCTCTGGTTGTTGCGCTACGCGTAAACAGGTTCACCGTCGAACGCGTCCTTATCGACCAGGGAAGCACTTCAGAGGTTATGTACTATAAAACCTTCATCAAACTCGGTTTCAACGATTCGGATCTGACTCCAGCTCCTTATCCACTATTCGGCTTCAACGCCAACCTAGTGTACCCATTGGGAAAGATCAGTCTACCCATTCGAGCTGGCTCCAGAACGGTGGATGTGGAATTCTTGGTCGTCAGGCTACCGTCGCCGTACAATCTCATCATGGGGCGATCATGGTTGCATACCCTGCAGGCCGTCCCAAGCACCTACCACCAGCTGCTACGTTTCCCGACGGAACACGGCGTTGAGCAGATCCGTGGCTCTCAACAGTCAGCACAAGCATGTTACCTTCTCGCCGCCAAGACGCCGAAGGAACTGCAAGTAAACTCCATTGAAGTGCCCAGTCGAGAGATCCTGGATGACGTCGGGCGTCAACCAAACGAAAAGGCCACGGAAGGTTTAGACCGGGTTGACATTGATGGAAGCCCGGAAAAGTTTTTTATGATCGGCGCCTCTCTGAGCCAGGTCGACAGACAGCAGCTGATCACTTTCTTACTCGGCAACCTCGACGTCTTTGCGTGGACTCCATATGAGATGCCGAGAATAGACCTGTCAGTCTCACAACACCATCTAAATGTCGACCCCCGGTACAAGCCGATCATTCAGAAAGGCCGGCGATCCTCCGCAGAACACACCGCCGCCGTTGTAGAAGAAGTTGACAAATTGCTTGACGCCAGGGCAATTAGAGAAGTCACCTACCCCACGTGGCTCTCCAACACAGTGGTGGTGAAAAAGAAAAACGGAACTTGGCGAGTGTACGTCGATTTCACGGATCTGAACAAAGATTGCCCCACAGACTGCTTCCCCTTACCGAGAATTGACCAACTCGTCGATGCGACGGCACGCTACCGGCGCATGAGTTTCCTCGATGCCTACAGGGGCTACCATCAGATCACCATGAATCCGGATGATCAGGACAAAATTGCATTCCTCACTCCAAGAGGAACCTACTGCTACAGGGTTATGCCTTTTGGACTGAAGAATGCAGGGGCAACTTACCAAAGACTGGTCACCACGATGTTCAAAGAACAGCTCGGACACACTATGGAAGTATACATCGACGACATGGTGGTCAAGTCCAAAGAAGAACAAAACCATATAGCCGATCTGGAAAAGACATTCAACACCCTACGCAAATACAGAATGAAGCTAAACGCTTCCAAATGCGCATTTGGGATCGGCTCCGGCAAATTCTTGGGTTATATCGTCAACCACCGAGGAATCGAAGCCAACCCGAGGCAAGTCACAGCAATTTTGGAATTGAGTTCCCCCCATTCAGTGAAAGAAGTCCAAAAGTTGATGGGAATGGTTCTTTGACTCAACAGTTCATCACCGATCTCTGCATCGCCGCAGACAATTCTTTCGAGACACTACGTCGAGGCGAGCTTTGAATGGTCCGAATCTGGCGACTTTTAACGGGCTCAAGACCTACCTCCGGACAGTACCTCTTCTAACAACACCCGCCACCGGTGACCCCCTCATTCTATATCTGGCAGTCTCCGACAAACGTGGCCAGACATTACTAAAAGAGGAGGAAGGGCGACAACGACGATGTATTATGTGAGTAAGGCAATGGTGGACGCCGAAAGACGCTACCTACCGCTGGAAAAACTCGTCCTAGCCTTGGTCATGGCAGCAAGAAAACTGATGCATTACTTCCAAGGACACAGCATTAGGGTGCTAACAGACTATCTCCTTCGATCAAGATTACTACAATGCGAAGCATCGAGGCGTGTTTGAAGTGGGCTCTCGAACTTCGGCCATCGACATTCAGTTTTTACCCAAAACTGCAATCAAGGGGCAGGTGCTTGCCGACTTTGTTGCCGAATTCACAGGAGGGCTTGCCGACCTCAAGGCTGATGACGTCCAGCCAAAGGCCGAAGTTCGGTCAAAACCAGATTGGAGAATTTATGTTGGGGACATTTGGCAATTATACTGTGATGGATCGTCTAACCAACGGGGCAGCGGCGCCGGTGTCGTAATTATGTCTCCAGACGGCGCAGTAATTGAGCAAGCCGTCAAGCTTGGCTTCGAAGCGTCAAATAACGAAGCTGAATATGAAGCCCTTTTAGCTGGACTATGGAACGCACATCTGCTTGGCGCGCGGCGGCTGTTGGTGTTTTGTGACTCAAAATTGGTAATCAACCAACTGAAAGGGGAGTACGCGGCAAGAGACGAGCGTATGGCGGCCTATATGAAAACGGCTAACTCCTTGCTGACGAAATTCGATCATTATGAACTAAACCAAATAACACGTGATCAAAATACACACGCGGATGCCCTGGTTTGCTTAGCCTCCGCCATCAACTCCGAGCTCAAGCGTACCATCAAAGTAGGTTTCGTCCCGGAACCAAGTATCGGCCCTCCGGAGGAAAGCCACATCAACATTATAGAATCCGCTCCAAGTTGGAAGGACCCCATTGCTGCATTCCTTTCTTCTGAGCAACTCCCAGAGGACAAAAAAGAAGCACACAAACTGCGAAACAAGGCCCTGCGGTACTACTTAGATCCACAAGGAGGGCTTTACAAAAAGTCCCTCTCTGGTCCACACTTGGAATGCGTGCACCCGGACAGAGTAGAGCAGCTGCTCACTGAGATACACGAGGGCAGCTGTGGTTCCCATTCGGGGGGACGCTTCCTGGCCCATCGGGCGATAACACAGGGATATTATTGGCCGACGATGAGAGCCGACGCAGAAAATTATGTCAAGAAATGCGAACAATGCCAAAAGTTCTCCCCACTAACACATCATCCGGTAGAAGCTTTGAATTCTATCACGAGCCCCTGGCCGTTTGCTCAGTGGGGACTTGATATCGTAGGACCATTGCCGAGGGCCCCAGGGAACAAGCGATTTCTAATCGTAGCAACAGATTACTTCACAAAGTGGGTCGAAGCGGAGGCTCTAACCCATATACGAGATTCCGACATTAAGCGCTTTGTGTGGAGGAACATCATTACACGATTCGGCATTCCAAGAGCATTGATCTCGGATAATGGTACCCAGTTCGATTGTGGCGTATACCGAGAATTGTGCAGCAAATATGGTATTGAGCCTTACTTCTCTACGCCAGCCTACCCCCAAAGTAACGGTCAAGCAGAAGCTTCAAACAAATCCATCTTGGACGGCATCAAAAAGAGGCTGGAAAATGCCAAAGGCAGATGGGTTGAAGAGTTGCCGAGTGTACTGTGGGCCCATCGTACAACGCCATGACAATCTACCGGAGAAACGCCGTTTGCCTTATGCTTCGGAACCCAGGCAATCTTACCCCTAGAGATCGGCTTACCAACTTTGAGATCGCAAGCCTTTGCACAGGCCGAAATGACATGATGCTCGCCCTGGACCTGGTTCTGATTGAAGAACGAAGAGACCGCGCCTTAGCATCCATGGCACGCTATCAGCAGCAGCTCGCTAAGTCATACAATCGGCGAGTTCGATTCTTGCCGCTACAATCCAGGAGAACTGGTCCTAAAGAAGGTACTACCAGCCGACCGGAGGCCGGCCGATGGAAAGCTTGGTCCGAACTGGGACGGTCCCTATCAGATAGATTCCGTTGCAGGCGCAGGGGCATATCGGCTCTCAGACATGTCAGGAAGAAGCCTGCCACGGCCGTGGAATTCAACACATCTACGTAAATTTTATCAATGACACGACCTGTGGGCTTGATACTTGTACACATGTCGTTGTAATGCGAGATTTCGTGTTTTTACATGTTTGAGCTCAACATTTCAGGCCCAAAACAAGTCTCCAGATTCGGAGCGCCCTTCGTGGATGTCACGATTGGCTAAAATAAGTCTCCGGATTCGGAGCGCCCTTCGTGGATGTCACGATTGGCCAAAATAATTCTCCGGATTCGGAGCACCCTTTGGGACACGACGCCTTAGGGCCGAATAAGCCTCCGGATTCGGAGCGCCCTTCGTGGATGTCACGATTGGCCAAAATAAGTCTCCGGATTCGGAGCGCCCTTCGTGAATGTCACGATTGGCCCAAACAAGTCTCCGGATTCGGAGCCCCCTTTGGTGCACGACACCTTAGGGGCGAATAAGTCTCCGGATTCGGAGCGCCCTTCGTGGATGTCACGATTGGCCCAAACAAGTCTCCGGATTCGGAGCCCCCTTTGGTGCATGACACCTTAGGGCCGAATACGTCTCCGGATTCGGAGCGCCCTTCGTGGATGTCACGATTGGCCCAAACAAGTCTCCGGATTCGGAGCCCCCTTTGGTGCACGACACCTTAGGGCCGAATAAGTCTCCGGATTCGGAGCGCCCTTCGTGGATGTCACGATTGGCCCAAACAAGTCTCCTGATTCGGAGCCCCCTTTGGTGCACGACACCTTAGGGCCGAACAAGTCTCCGGATTCGGAGCGCCCTTCGTGAATTGCACGATTGGCCCAAACAAGTCTCCGGATTCGGAGCCCCCTTTGGTGCACGACACCTTAGGGCCGAACAAGTCTCCGGATTCGGAGCGCCCTTTGGGGTACGACGCCTTAAGGCCGAATAAGCCTCCGGATTCGGAGCGCCGTTTGGGGCATGATGCCTTAGGGCCGAATAAGCCTCCGGATTCGGAGTGCCATTTGGGGCATGACGCCTTAGGGCCGAATATGTCTCCGGATTCGGAGCGCCCTTCGTGGACGTCACGATTGGCCCAAACAAGTCTCCGGATACGGAGCCCCTTTGGTGTATGACGCCTTAGGGCCGACTAATGCATTTCTGAATGTTTATACCATGTAGTGCAAAATATTTTAATCAAACTAAATATTCCAATAAAATGAATCGACACGTTTGAATTAGAAATATTTTACAATCAAAATATTTTACGATCAAAGACGGACATTGAAAATGAAAGCCTATTCATTGATAGTAAAGCCTGTTGTTGCACTACACTCTAGTTAATCGGCCTCCTCATCGTCGCTCTTCTCCATTTCAAATTCGGAATAGGGAAGGTAATGTCGATGGTATAGGGGTGAAGCCGAATCTATGCCTAGGGACCCAAGAACTTCCACGGTTTGAAGGGCCTTGATCCAGCCATGCTTAAAACCGCGATTTTCGCATCTACAAACTTCCTCAGCAAGGTCTGTCTTGGTTTTATCAACCCCGGCCTTCAAACCGTCCTCATATCCTTTCTCGTAACCCGGGGCCTTTTGGGACGAATTTCCGACCACTTTAAGTTGACTGGCCATCGCCGGCTTAGCCATTCGAACCTTCTTAAGCTCCCGAAGCTCACTCTCGGCCTTTTTCGCGCGAGCTTCCAGACCGCGATTCCTTTCGTCCTTTTTCTCAATGTCACGTCTCATCTCACGCAGACGCATGCCAATTTCATAAGCATTATACAACCCCTTTACAGCCCCATGTATGCCGTCCCCAAACACTTCGAAATCATGACGACCAACCATCGATTGTTGGACTTCCGGTGGAAAAATCTGTCGAGCAGACTCGACTGCCACATCTGGATCTTTAATGATGGAATCCTCTTCTGTCATCGGTTTATTCTTCACAAAAACCGTAAAATTCAATGGCCGCGGCGTCGCGTCCACCTCGATTCCCGGTCGCGGGCGTGGGGAACCTCCCCGTTGACCGTCCCTTTGAGGGGACCTGCTTCGACGACCAAGGCGCTGCTGTTTTTCCCGATCCTTGGACGCTCTTCTTCCCCTACCAGTGGGCTCGTTGCTGCGATACATTTCGACGTTTGCATTCAGCCAATCTTGGTCCTTCCGCAGTATTGGCTCAACCCTGTACCCAAATAAATAGGACCCTTGGTACGAACTTACCCCATTTATTCTGAGATACGCGCAACTCCCCCAAGGCAGCGTCAGTATGACCGAACGCCAAACGTCGGACGACGATCCGTGTGCCAACGAGTATGAACCGGTCGGTTCTTCACGCTCGCGCCCTGGCCAAGGCAAGGGCAGATTTATTAATCTAGTCGGTCCCGTTTTACTCGGCCATCTTTTCTAAGAATGCCTCGGCCAGCCCACGAGTATGAACCGTTCGGCTCTTCACGCTCGCGCCCTGGCCAAGGCAAGGGCAGATTTATTAATCTAGTCGGCCCTGTTTTACTCGGCCACTTTTCTAAGAATGCCTCGGCCAGCCCACGAGTATCAACCGGTCGGCTCTTCACACTCGCGCCCTGGCCAAGGCAAGGGCAGATTTATTAATCTAGTCGGCCCCGTTTTACTCGGCCACATTTTCTAAGAATGCCTCGGCCAGCCCACGAGTATGAACCGGTCGGCTCTTCACACTCGCGCCCTGGCCAAGGCAAGGGCAGATTTATTAATCTAGTCGGCCCCGTTTTACTCGGCCACTTTTCTAAGAATGCCTCGGCCAGCCCACGAGTATCAACCGTTCGGCTCTTCACGCTCGCTCCCTGGCCAAGGCAAGGGCAGATTTATTAATCTAGTCGGCCCCGTTTTACTCGGCCACTTTTCTAAGAATGCCTCCGCCAGCCCACGAGTATCAACTGTTCGGCTCTTCACGCTCGCGCCCTGGCCAAGGCAAGGGCAGATTTATTAATCTAGTCAGCCCCGTTTTACTCGGCCACCTTTTCTAAGTGCCTCGGCCAGCCCACGAGTATGAACCGCTCGGCTCTTCATGCTCGCGCCCTGGCTAAGGCAAAGACAGATTATAGATCTATTAAGACATATCACCATAAAATTACGGAAACATCAGCACATACGGAAACATCAGCACATTGAGCAGAATTCATAACATTTTATAACTACAAAAAAGTATCGACGTCCATTTCTGTATCACAACTTTTATAATATCAACCCGCATGAAAAATGTCCGATAAACAAATACAAAATAACAAAAACAAACGGAAAAAGTACTTTCTCGAAATCATAACAATTGTGTATCGTAAAGATCAACCCTCGGAATCAGTCTCCAACGGATCGATGTCCACTTGCTCATACGGTATTGGCATATTCAGCGAAACTCCAGCTGCAACAAGGGCCTTGTGCCAACCATGTTTGAAGCCCCGATTCTCAAACCGAGAGACCTGGTCCACATACTCGGCGAGTCCAGCTTCTTTCCCGGCTTCGAAACCTTTTGAATCGACAATCTCCTTCGCCGCCTTCATTTCAGCCAACTCAGCCTCCAGGCTGGCAACTGCCTTTTGGGACAAGCCAAGTGCAGCTTCCATATCGTCGGCCTTCTTCTCGGCCTCCGCTCTCAACTTATCCGCATGAGGAGCTTTCTCTACCTCGTCCTCTGCTCGAGAAGCTTCCTGGTTCGCTCTTAAAAATTCGACCTCGGCCCTTTTCCTCTGGCCCTCAACTTGCTTTCGTAAATGACTAATCTGCTTGACGGCGTTGAGATGACGGCGGCCTACATCGGCTATCCTACCAACGGTCTGCAAAAGAAAAATTCAAAAAAACGTAACGCGAACAATGTTTGGATGAAGTGAAGGAAAAGTCAGAATACGCACCAAAAGGGCCGACTGCGCGGCTAACATTGTCGAATTCAAATCCGGTTCCAACTGGAAGGCCTCCATATCACACGGCAACGACAAAGACGTTGCCACGCCGAACGCGACCTCTGGGTCCTTAAGCGCCGAGGCATCCGAAGGGACCGGCATGTTTCTTACCATCGGTCGAATCACAAAGGGCACAACCTCACTCGATACCCCCATTCGAGGACGTTTGCCGCCCTGATCTTCTAAACCAACCTCATGATCCCTAGCGCGTTTCTCCGCCTTTCCCTCAACATCCTGAACGGCTTTCCCAACCAATGTGGATTCGGCATTCTTATTTGTTGCCGCCTACTCAACAATTCCCAAGGATTTTGATTCGGTAACTGGAAGGGAATGTTGAGATTCACTGGTGGGCGGTTCGGTCGAAAGGCCCTCCGCTCTTCGCCGTGCAGCTAACCTCTCCGCATTCACCTTCTTAGCAAGCTTTGTCAGGCTTAACCCAGCCATGTTAGTGGATCCCGAGATGGGAAGATTGTCTGTACGTTGAAGAACGTCGTCAACAGAGAGGTTCCCCCGCCCCGAGGTAGAGGGAGAATCGGCAGAATCCAATACCTCCTCAGATTCGGCCTCGGACTGATCTGATTTGGCAGTATCAGATACTTCAGTATTCTCCGAATCGGACCCTTCAAAACCTACCTGTCTCAAGTTTTTGAAGTCGGAAAAAACGAATCTGACGAGAAAATCTTCCCCTTCGAATCGGTATGTTTTCCGGCAATTAAAAGGTTGTATATGTAGGCTCGTAGCAAAGCAGAACGTGAGCCGCTCTTCCCTGCTTATGAAGACTGCGACGACCGAAATAACTAAGAGCAATCCTAATGTCCGAAAGAACGGCGTCGTCAGTTGAAGCTTGGACTTTTTTCAAATCGTTCCCTACACAAGACAAGCCGAAAGACTCAAGAAAACAGGGTATGGCAAATATGAGCACACAATACAAACAAGAGAGCATTCGGCGACCTGGTTCGCCCCTACGTCTAGGAATAGGATCGACACAATCCTTCCCTTCGCCGAACTCCCAGTTGCCGCGGACAATGACCATGACATCATCAACTCGTTTCCCAGAGCTGGAAAGCATAGTGATTAACTGATGATCTGTATCCTTAGCTCTGAGGAAGTAACGCCCGTGCCGACCAGAGGACTTGGCCAAAGCATACTTGATGCGAATGGCAGAATGCCAAGATTAATTCCAAGGCAACGGTTGGCCTTCGACCCCATTATAATTCTAAAGAAATTCACATTGGGTTGGGAAGGGATCAAATCCCAATGTCGAAGAACAGCCCTCAGAAACGGGTGAAGGGGAAAGCGGACTCCACCCTCTGCGATTGACAAAAGGGGAAAGACAATCGTGGTTTTGTCCTCCCTCTCCATGTCAAGAGTGCCGTCCGCCACAAACGACAGGTGGACATCGTCAGGAATAGAGAAATGGCGTCTAAAGCCAACAATTCGATCTGACGAAATGAGGTTTTTAAAATGTTTCGCCATAACCTACTGTCTATAAGAACATGCGACGGAATAAACAAACTAGGAAAAGCTTCAGAGCAGGGGAGAGGAAAACTTACAAAAATGAAGAGAGTATCACAGACGGAAGAATTGCAAGAACGATTCGAAGAGCAACCCAGCAACCAGCATCATGGAACACGGATTCGAAAGGACATCAGATTTTAAATCATAATAAATAGGCGTGTACGAAGGTTCGGGAAGTTGAGACGACGATTAAAGGGGGAGTAATTAAACATCCGCGTGATAAGTCTAACCCCCAAACTTCGGTTCAGAGTATTTGAAAATCGGAACCAAGCGTTTCACCCAACTGTCATTGACAGAACGCTTGGGGGGCAATTGTGGGAGCCGGATAAATAGAGGAACGAAATCTGGTATACCCGAGGAGCCGGGAACTGAACGGCTCCATTCTGCTCAACTAGGACGCCGAATACGTTCTTAAGGCCGAATAGACTTGAGAAGGCATATCAGGACAAATGAAAGAATAATAAATAAAAAGTAGACTCTGGCCCCGAGGCCCAAAGAATGGATATAAATACAAGAGCTTCAGATTTGTAAAGGTATGTGAAAATCACTTCTAAAAACTAAGTCAACAAGCTTTGTTTTTGAGTAGAAGAACTGACTTGTCCGTCGGAGTGCTAATTCCGGCACACCCGACCGGAGTATTTGTATCTTTGCAGGTGACTAGCTGAGGATCATTGGCGTCTTCCAGGATCTGAAGAGTATTTCCAAACCACTTCCCCACAATCGGTAAGAGTTCTAGCAAACCCGCTGGTCTTTGCTGTTCGGCCTTCACTTGTTGACAAGTAAGGCACTTCGATATAAATAGGGCGACATCCCTCTTCATACCCCTCCACCAAAACTGGCGACTAAGATCACGATACATTTTGGTGCCTCTCGGATGTACCGCAAGGTGTGAGTGATGGAACTCTCGAAGCATTTCCTCTCTACAAGATTCTGGCACAAACAAACGGTCTAGATAACGTACACTCAGATTCGAGTAAATGTTCAAACCCCTCTCTTCCTTCCCATTGGAGATCCTATCATGGATCAACTCCACTTCATGGTCACCCTGCTATGCCTCTATGACCTTGCTAACCAAAGTAGGTTGAGCAACCAAAGTAAACAAGGTAGCACCTCCGCCGAACTCACCCAAATGCAAATCAAACTCATCGATATCGCCTAGCATAACCCATTCCCGAATGGCCACACTTGCCAAACTACTCACAGATTTTCGACTCAAGGCATCGACCACCACATTGGCCTTCCCCGGATGATAGTGTAATTCAAAATCATAATCCTCCATAAATTCCATCCACCTCTATTGGCGTAGATTCAAATCATTTTGGGAAAACAAATACTTTAGGCTCTTATGGTTAGAGAAAATATCAAACTTCTTACCATAGAAATAATGTCTCCAAATTTTCAAGGCAAAAATTACCACAGCTAATTCAAAATCATGGGTGGGGTAGTTTTTCTCATGAGTCTTTAATTGTCATGAACCATAGGCCACAACTTTCCCTTCTTGCATCAAGACACAACCAAGGTGATCCCGGGACGCATCACAATAGACAGTGTAACCCAAACCTCTTTTTGGAATTATCAAAATCGGTGAGGTGGTCAATCTAGTCTTCAGTTCTTGAAATGACTTTTCAGAAGCTTCACTCCACACAAATTTGACACCCTTCCTTGTCAACCTAGTGAAAGGTGCAGCTAATCTAGAGAAGTCCCTTACAAAACGAAAATAATACCCGGTTAATCCCAAGAAACTCCAGATCTCAAAAACATTTTTTGGTTGTTCCCAATTCTGCACGGCATCTATCTTCGAAGAGTCTACAGTTACTCCTTCCCTCGACACCACATGCCCCAAAAACTTCACCTCGGTTAACCAAAACTCACATTTTTCAAATTTGGCATACAATTGGTGCTCTCTCAGCAAATCAAGTACTAACTGCAAGTGGTTCTCATGTTCCTCCTCGGAGGCGGAATAGATTAAGGTGTTGTCCACAAAGACGACCACGAAGCGGTCTAAGAATTCTCGAAAAATTTGGTTCATCAAATCCATAAAGGAAGCGGGTGCATTGGTCAAACCAAAAGGCATTACGAGGAATTCATAGTGGTCATAACGCATACAAAAGGCCGTTTTTTGAATGTCCTCCTCCTAGACTCTTAACTAATGGTACCCCGACCTCAAATCTATCTTCGAAAAGTAACAAGACCCTCTAAGTTAGTCAAATAAATCATCTATTCAGGGAAGAGGGTACTTATTCTTAACGGTAACCCGATTCAACTTTCCCCAAGGTGATGTACTAGGGCGGATGAAGCCCTTGTCTAAAAGCTCTTGGAGTTGAATCTTCAACTCGTGTAATTCAACCGGTGCAAATCTGTAAGGCACCATGGAAATCGATGCCGTGCCGGACACTAAGTCAATGTAGAACTTTATCTTTCAGTGGGGTGGCAAACTAGTAAGATCCTCAGGAAAGACATTCGAGTAGTCACAAACTACCCTTGGCAATTCAACATAGGCCCCGACACTCTCACTATCCCAGAGAGTCACAAGAAGACCACTAAGCTTGCTCCTACCACGAGGCCCAAAAATTGACGACAAGACCCTATCAACCCAGTCCCCCAGAAAATAGAAACAGTCACCACTCGAGGTGTACACTGCAACTCTCTGACGATAACAGTCAATCACAGCCCGATACGAAGATAGCCAATCCATACCTAAAATGACATCAAAACTTGACATATCTAGCAACACAAAAGCAAATGGAAGTTGACACCCGGAAACCTCTATCTCACAACCATGACATTCTCGGTCTAAATCAACAGTAACCCCAACTGGTGACTCCACCCTGAGCGGAGACCCTAATCATGCCACCTCTAACCCCAATGCAGAAGCAAATGCAGTAGATATAAATGAATGAGACGCACTCGTATCTATCAACAAATGAGCCAAAGAATTACACATGACAAAAATACCTCTCACAACTAAGGATCCTGGTAACTACTCTAGCGCGGTAACAGCATATACGCGTCCCTGTGGCCTCTGATCAACCTGCTCATCCCTCGGAGCATAGGCCTGTTATACTGACTAAGTCAAAGTGGCTCCCTGATTAGCTCAAAAATTCTGAACTGAGTGAGCTTGCTGGTGCCTTTGAGTCTGCCTCGACCCTGATACGCCAGATGCGCCTCTTAATTGTGGGCAAGCTCTTCTCATATGCCCCAACTGGTTACACTGGAAAGAAGTAAGTCTCTGCCCTCGGCTCTGAGACTGACTCTGAGATCGATTAAGTGGTGGTGGCGGTAACATCTGCTACCCGTCTCTCTTCTGTGGGCATGAAAAGGCCTTGTGGCCCCATTGGCCACACTTGAAACACGAGAAATTACCTGGTGCATTCTTTCTCGGGCCCACAGTAGGCAACGGAAAGGTAGATCTAGACTATTGTGACTGGGATTGGGATGAAAAAGTTCACTTGTTCTTCTTACTGGGTGTAAAATCTCCTTATGACTCCTGGCCCCTAGACCTCAAACTCCGAAGTCTCTCTTCCTCGGCCTGCACTATGATCTCCACATGTGCTGCCTCCTCCACAAGGCGGTCATAGTTTCGAATCATATTTCCGGCAACCTTGAATAAAATTTTTTTTCTCAACCTCTTCTCAAACTCTATGCAATGGCGCTCTTCCATTGCCACCAACTCCAACGCAAATCGGGACAAACTAGTGAAGGCTGCTTCAAACTTGGCCACATATAGGTTAAGTAGCTTGAGGTGTTGAAACTCTTGCCTCTCCCTAGCAGTGGGAGGTAGATACTTGTCTTGGAAAGCAATCACAAAGGCTTCCCATGTCGGCTCCACTCTACCCTAGGTGTACTTCCACGATTGGCCCACATCCCCCTTAAGATAGTAACTCGCTAGAGTCACCTTTAGCTCACTATCTTTAATGTGAAGCATCTCAAATGTCTTCACCGTTTGTTCGAGCCACTCATCCGCTTTCTTAGGCTCGGGGCCACCATGGAACTCATTCGGTTTGGCTTGCAAAAACTCTTTAGTGAGGAAACTCGCCCTTGTCTCTACGGCGTTCTCTCTAGCTTGGTTCTCCGCCCTCAACATATTCATCAATTCCCTCGAGGCCCCCGCCATTTCTTGGGCTAGGACCCCCGTTACGGCTTGACTTGCTTGCCCTAGAATTTCTTCTTGCCCAACTTAGTCAGCCACATTAGCTTTGCTCGCTTGCTCGGACTCATTGGCTTGGCCGAACCCTGCCTTCTGCTCTGGAACCTCATGGACTGGTACTCCATGTACACCTCGGCAAGGCCTACTGCGCTTCTCGCCTCTACCACCACAAGCTTGACCCCTTCCTGACATCCTAATTAAGGGACAAGGTAAACAATTTAGCACATAATCCCATATGTGCTCGCAACTTGTCTCACACGTTTGATTATAACAATCTTATATATTTCTCTACCATATAAACAATTAAGTTTCACTCCACATAAGCATTTAGCCACATAAGCACATACGAATTATGCCTTTATGATGAAATTCATCCCACAAAACCCAAGAATTCTTAGTAGAACGAGTATTGATCAAATACGCTTCTAATAAGACCTCAAGGAATTTAATAGGCACAAACAACATCCCAAAAATCCAATCCCATACCCATACCCATCTAGTCATATAAACATGTTATCACATAGTCACAAAGTACACAAGACTTCCTAATCATGTGAAATGAACCCATAGTGGTAAAACAACCACTTCCCACTAGCCCCAAGTATTCAAATCCGGTAGCTCTGATACCAAGTTGTAACTCCCCCCCCAAAAAAGATATACATGATGATAGTGTATCGTCCATTACTTCTTATGAAAAACCAAAAATAAATCCCCACTGCTTGCATTAAAAGATCTTGAGGTTCGAACAAAATAGTTCCACATGAGGATATACATTCAATGAATTCTAGCACATGAATCTATAGCATGTAGAACATTCAGTCAAAAATAAATAAATGCCCTCAAGGGCTTACAAGTTCCAACGCTTAGGCCTAGTAACACAAAAATGGCTTCTTGAACCCATACAATTATAGGCCTTGGCTTATAAAAATACAGTCACCACAAAACGAGAGTCTTGTGCTCTCAACACGTACTTCCACGCCCTTAATTAGGCGGAATCACCATGTCTTTTCCTGTACAAAATCCAATAGGGTGAGCATAAAGCCCAGTAGGAAATTCTTAACAAATTATATACATTTTATACAAGCCTCACGAAGTGAAATGCACATGCCATGCTATGTTGTTTGAAAAAAAAAATAAAAAAAAATCACATCTTCGTCTTTTGAAAACCATCGTGTTCAATGCTATCTTGAAATTTCAACAATCCATAAATTATAAATTTAGTTCAAGAGGCGGTAAATATGACTCAAGCAATCTCTAGGTTGTTTTCTGTAAGTAGGCATAACTAGCACTACCAAATCCCCACTTTACCGGTAGCTAACTGAAAGGCACGTGGTACCTCCTCCGCGCGTATTTTCAATCTTTCACCCTGAACACTCAGGCCAACTTAACTAATTTCATCTACACCCCCTATCCAGACTTACCAACGTATTTGCGCGAAAACATTTCAATAAAATCTTATTTCACAACATCTCTTTCTCAATGCAAAGTTTCAAATCCCAATTCAATATTTGTAACAAGCAAAAGTATTGAAATACCAATGCAACAATTATCAATGCCAAGAAACACCCTTTCCATTATCAATTATTCCATGCAATGTTCTCATAGTAATCACAACTATCATTTCTCTTTCCAATGACATTCCTCATGATAGCCATATGTTCATTTAAATCGTTCAATTAAATATCATCAATCTCACATTTCATGCATTCTCAATGATTTCATCATTTCATAATCACATCAACATTTTGAGCAACAACTTCCCAAAATCAACAATTTTCACACTCCATGAAATTTGTCATTGTTAAGTAAAATAGGAGGTTTTTCAATCATTCAATCATTTTCACATGGTAATAGGTAAACACCCATAAATTTTCAACATCTCTCACAAAAATCTCAAGTTTCTAGGGTTTTGCCAAAACTAAACATTTCTCCATCTTACAAAAGGAATTCTCTCCCAATGAATCCTTTCTCACAATGTGGCCAAGCTCTCTAGTATTTTAAGAAAAACAAGGTGTAAACCCATTTTTGAAATCATCACCACACATGAACCAAAATCAAAGTTCCTATACTTTCCAAAAGAGTTCCAAATCGGCATAATCTTGCAAATATATATATACATATAACTCTAAGAAAATCTGTACCTTAAGTTTTGGAGAAGAAGAGATGAGAAACCCCCAAATTTGACTGTGTTGAAATCTAATCTCCACTGCACCCCTCGGTTAGGTCTCCAAATTTAATGAGGGATGTTGGGTCAAAACTCCAATAGATCTAAAGAAATCAGGGTTTTGAGCTTGTTTGGTGTAGATAAATGTAGAGAGAAGGTAGAGAAATGGGTTTTTAGATAGAGAGAGGTATGCAAAAAGTGATATACACACAGCCCAAGAAGAGAGAAAAAGCAAAGTTTTCGGACCCACACCCGTCCCGCATGTGTGGCCTCCATTCCCGCACATGTGGCAAGCCCCTCTGCACGTGGGGCACTTGTTCCCTGTACGACTCTCCGCACCTTCCTTTAATGTAGTAGCCAAACCCAAAAATCCCTCCCTCACTGCACGTGTGGCCTCCCTTCCCGCATGGGCGGCCCCTCTTCCACACGTGTGGCTCTCACCTCCGCACGTGTGACCCAGTTTCCAAGCCAAAAAAAATTCAGCAACTCGACTCGAGACACCACAGATCCTGCCTCACACCTCCCGAAGCAAGTGAAACTTGGCTTCGAAATAATTAAGAACAAGAATATTGAAAGCAAGTTCACTAAAAACAACTAACCCAACAGTTAACAAAACCTCGCATTAAAATCCAACACTAAAACGAGAGTAACTCCAACATAATTCAAAAGGGAACGAGATGAATAACGTACCCGGTCATCCCAGCTTAAAAGTTAAAAAATTATTTTCTTTTTATAGTGTTATACATTTTTTCATGAAAAATTTAAAAATTATTCAAAACGTATTAATTTTTGGGTAAAACTTATCCAAAACATACTAATAGTTGGACTTAGTTCTCATCAAGTCCTATTGAAAATAAATCTTGGTAAAATCGTTGCTAAAAATATTTTTTTTGTGACAATTTTTTACATATGTCGCTAATTATTGACTTTTTTATCGTGATTTTTATAAATTGTCGCTAAAACTTACATTTAGTGTCATTTTTTTGTGACAAATTTTTTGAATTGTCGCTAAAAGTTGTGAATTAATGACACTTTTTTCTGACAATTTTTTTAAACTGGCACTAAAACTTATAATTAGTGACATTTTTTGTGAGAATTTTCATATTGTCGCTAAAAATTAACCATTAGTGACGTTTTTCAATAGTGTTTAATGAAAAATGCTATTAATTATCATAGGACCTATTGGACAATAAATCCACTTATTAGGAACTACACGTAAGTTCCCCTTAATTTTTTGCCATTATATTTTAGTCAAAGTCAAAAAGTTAAATGAGTACGTCAAGCAAGCGTGAAAACTCATAAGAAAAAATGACATTTTTAAGGAAAATTATTTAAGTGCCCTAGGGGCATGACATGTTCCTATTCTAAATCAATTAGTAACTGCAATGCTATAGCGATTCCAATTTTAACCTGACTCTTGTCGTATTCTGGACTCGGGTTTCAGGGTTTCATATTGTTGTTCACATCTTGCTTCCCTTATATCTCCTTAAATTTGGCTATTGGATTGTTCTGGTTGCGTTTTGGACAAGTTGGTTGCTTAGTTTCTAAACTCTTGTTGCCCAGTATTTTGCTCTTCCGCTCGAGCGGGCTTTATGAACTCTCAGTACTTTTGCAAGTCTGCAAAACTACTGGGATACTGTATTCTGCGCTGGAGCGGTTCTTTTCGGGCTCGAGCGGGCTCAGCTTAAGAAACGCTTCTTGCGCTTGAGCGTTGGTCTGTTGTCTGCAAAACTATTGGTCTGTTGTCTGCACTCGAGCATCATTTCTTGAGCTCGAGCAAAACAAACTTATTGTGTCTGATGCTCGAGTGTCACTTTTTGCGCTCGTGCGGATTGTGCATATATCAGTTCGCAGCAGCCTCCTTCTACATCACTTTTTCATTTCTTTTCCTTCCAAAACCCTATATCTAGAGCTTTTCTATCTAAAACTCACTTTCTCTCTACATTTTCACCTAGATCCGTTGGTTTCTCTACACTAGTGTCTTTAGTAAAAAGGTAGAGCATCTCAAGAGCTCCATTTTGAACCAAAATAAAGTCAGTTTCGGTGTTTCTAAAGTTTTCTCCTTACTTTGCTTGCCTTCTAACTTGAGGTATGGACTTTCTACACTCTCCCATGAAGTTTAACTTGGTTATTCATTGATTGTGTAAATAATGTTGGGATGTGGAGGATTTTAAACAAACCTAGGATTTTGGTTTGAAATCAAAAAAAGGGGTTTTCAAATGAAGGTATTGAGAATGGTTGTGTGTGTTGATATGAGGATGTGTTATGTTAAATTTGTTTATTTTGACACAATGATTGGATTTGGAAAGAAATGAGAGTTTTGCACTAAAATGTCTCAATTAATTATTTTGTATAAATAATTGTAATTAGTATTGGAAATGTGAAATTGTATAGATGTTTATATAAATGGTGGAGTTGGATGATTGTTTATCTCTCACCTATGGAAATTGGGATAGTTTATCTATTTTGGGAGATTGTATATCTGTTTACAAATATCTGTTTTGGGCTATTGGTGGAGGATAGCTATGATTGTTGTAGAAATTGCATGAGGATTAGGTGAATTGAAACTAATCTTTTATCGGTTGTGATTGAATATGACTATGTTCTTAATACATTATATATGTATGATATTTGGGAGAAGATAGGAGATGTACTCCATGTTTGGGAGAAGAAAGGGGATGGACTCCGTTGAATTAAGTTGGCCTGTGTGTCTAGGGTGAAAGTCCCGAAAACCTCACATGTATACATGGGTGCCGATTCCCACGGAAGAAATTTTCGTAAAAAGACAAATTTGAAGTGTTGTGTAATGATTGTATTCGTTAGAGAATGACTGAGTCGTAGCCTCAGTTGGGTTGTCGGGATAACAATGGACTTGGCTCATGGATTGAAGTGAAATGAATTTTCATGAAATGATTTAAGATAAAATGGCTTGAGATATGAAACTTGGCTTATGATGATCTTGTGACAATACGAATGATTTTATCATGGGCATTGTATATGCATGTCCTACTTATATCTTTGTTAAGATTCATATATTGTGCTAGATTTTCACTACTGAGCTTTGGCTTACCCTACTTGGGAAAAACATTTTCAGGTGCTGGTGATATGCCTTCGCCAAGGACTTAGCTTGCGAGGACTTTGGAGCAGAAGGCTCAATTCCTGTTTATTTTGTATTTACTTTTCACAAGCCTAGGGCTTTATTTGTATTGAGCTTGTGACTCATTTTGTTATAACCAAGCATGGTCTTGGAATGATATAAGCCATTAGGGAAAATGAATATATGTTTAGCTGTCATTTCATATTACCTCTTGTAACATATGCTGTAGATTCAAGATGAATGATTTATGGATGTATATCGTATGAGTCACCTTTTGTATATTAACTTTGATTAATGAAAGCTTATTATTGTACTAGTGTCTGGAGTTCGTTTATTGTAATTATTTTGGGGGCGTTACAACTTGGTATCAGAGCGTACCGGGCTTGAATACTTTGGGTATGTGGGAAGTGGTTAGTACCACAATGGGTTTGTCTCATTTGATAGAGATTTTAGTATGTACAATGTGCTTACATGATAACACGCTTATGTGATTATATGGGTATGGGATTTAATTTCTAAGATATTGATTGGGTCTACGGGTTTCAAGAAGTCTTGTTAGAAGAGCACTTGATCATTACTATTTCTAACCAGAACTCTAGCAACGCTGTTGGACGGTCATTATCTAGGAAGGAAATTCGTATGTGTTTACGTGATTATATGCTTATGTGGAGTGAATTACTATTGTCCTCTACTTTAGGACACGAGTGAGTCAGCTTCGGCACATTTGTAAATATGTTAATCTCTTTTGTTACCTTCATTAGGATGTCAGGATATGGACGTGGTGGTGGTCGGTGTGGTAGGCCTAGGAGGCATGAGGTGCCTTTACCAGATGAAATTCCGGCACAGGAAGAAGGGGTTGGTCAGGCTAATGTGGCTAAGCTAGTTAGTCAACAGGCCATGGGATCCTTGGCCCGCAAAATGGCCGGAGCGTTGCGGGAATCCATGGACATTCTCAGGGTTGAAAATCAAGTCTAGGCGAAAGTAACTGAGGTAGGGCCATCTTTCTTGAAGCGGGTGTTTTTCAAGTCGAATCCGAATGAGTTTTTGGGTGATCCCAAGGAGCCACTGAAGGCAGATGAGTGTCTAGAACAAATAATGAAAATGTTCAAGATGCTTGGCATCGAGGATGACCAACTAAGAGTGACCTTGGCATCCTTCCAGCTGAAGGGAGATATGGGTCAGTGGTGGAAGTATGCGCGTGGGTGCATTGGTGTGACTTGGTAGGCTTTTGTCAGTGCCTTCTAGGACAAGTTTTTGCCTCCCACTGTTCGGGCGAAGTTGAGAGATCAGTTCTCCAAGGTAGTGCAATTGAACACTCTGATGGCCGAGTTTGAGGCCACATTTACCAGCCTTCCTAGGTTTGCACCAGAGTTAGTGATGACAGAGGAGCACCGTTGTTTGGAGTTTGAGAAGAGGTTGAGGACCGGGCTCATGTTTATAGTGGTTGGGTCGATGATTAGAGATTACGGACACCTTGTGGAGGCAGCGGCTCATCTTGAGACCGTAATGCAAATGAAGGAGGAGAGGATGAGGGGCTCTAGGAGAAGTCAGGATATTCAGGGGGACAGTAAGAGGCTATGGGGCCCTACCCCACTGCCGTCCCAGGGAGATAAATCGAGGTCCACTTTTCTAGTACTGAGTTCAGGTTTAGAAGGGGTGATCAAGGAGACATTACTTGTTTCAAGTGTAGTCAGTTAGGCCACAAGTCTCCAGCTTGCCCACAGAGAGGAGGAGGGCAACGGTCTACATCGTCTTCGGTTCATTCTCAGAGCTAGAGTCAGGGGAGAGGGTAGTCGCTCACTTCTTATCAGTGTGGGTAGGTGGGCACATGAAGAGATTTTGCCCTCAGTTGGGTGGCACACCAGTGCGTCCGGTTCGAGATAGACATAGAGCCACCAGCCTGCACAGTTAGTAGAGGCCTTAAAGGCCAATCAAGGAGCCTCTTCGGCTCAGTCAGTGCATTAGTCTTATGCTCCGAGGGGTGAGTAGGTTGAGCAGAGAGCTACATGGCATGTGTATGCGTTACCGCGCCAGATCTTGTACCCACTCCTTCGATAGTAAGAGGTGCCTTCTTGTTTTGCAATTCAGTTGCTAATGTGTTGATTGATACGACTGCATCCCATTTATTTATTTCATTTGCATTTGCATCGATTTTGGGTTAAAGTTGGCTCAGTTAGCATTTCTTATCTGTATAGAATCACCTATCGGTGGTGAGGTTATTTTGAAGCAGAGGTGTTGGGGTTGTGACATAGAGGTTGCTGGTCGCCAACTTCCTTTTGTATTTGTATTGATTGATATGTCTAGTTTTGACATTATATCAGGTATGGACTGGTTGTCATCCTATCAGGTTGTTATAGATTACTACCGTCAGAGGGTTACCGTATGTACCTTGTGCGGTGATTGCTTTTATTTCTTGGGGGACCGGGTGGATAGGGTGTTATCACCGGTATATGATCCGCGAGGGCATAGTGAGCTCAGTTGCCTTCTTGCCAACTTCTTGAGTACTGAGTGTGATGAAGTCCGAGTTGAGTTGCCAAGGGTAGTTTGTGAATACCCCGAGGTTTTTCAGAGGATCTTACTAGTTTACCACCTCACCGAGAGATCGAGTTCTCTATTGATTCAGTGCCTGTCACGACAGCGATTTTTATGGCACCATATAGATTTGCACCTGCCGAGTTGAGTGAGTTGAAGATTCAACTCTAGGAATTGTTAGATAAGGGTTTTATCCGCCCTAGTACTTCGCCTTGGGGAGCACCGGCTCTTTTTTCCAAAAAGAAAGATGGTGCATTGCGACTTTGTATAGATTACCGGAAGTTGAACCGGGTAACTATTAAGAACAAGTACCCAATGCCTCGTATAGATGATTTGTTTGATCAGTTGAAGGGGTCTTGTTGCTTCTCTAAGATAGACCTGAGATCGAGTTATCACTAGTTGAGAGTAAGGGAGGAAGATATCCCGAAGGTGGCATTCCGTACGCGGTATGGCCATTACGAGTTTCTAGTGATGCCCTTTGGGCTAACTATTGCTCCGGTTGTGTTTTTGGATTTGATGAACCAGATCTTCCATGAGTTCCTAGACCGTTTCATAGTCATCTTTGTGGACGACATCTTGATTTACTCACTCTCTGAAGAGGAGCACGAGGAACATTTGTGAGTGGTACTTGAGTTGCTTAGAGCCCACAAACTGTATGCTAAGTTTGGGAAGTGTGAATTCTGGTTGAAAGAAATTAAGTTCTTAGGCCATGTGGTATCCAGGGAAGGGTGACTATAGATTCATCTAAGATAGAGGCAGTGTGTCATGACCCGAACCCGCCCCCATGGGTTAAGGACATAACCGGCCAGTAATCATGAGATTACCTACGGCCTCAAACCATGTAAGACGAAACTCATCGGAGAAAAAGGGGGCCAAACGGAAGCAAATTAAAAAAACTTTGTCCATAGAGCCGTGCTTATATGCACATCAAAATATTCCAGACATACATATGTTAATAACTCACAACAGAAAGCATAGCAACATAAATTTGTGTACAGACAGGATCATTCAAAACTGAGTCAACCAACAAACTATGTGCAAATGTACTCGAAACTTCGCCGACATGACAACCTAGAACAGCACGACACAAAGGCGAAGGCAAGTCTCGTACGTGAGACGCAAGGGCTGACTCTCCAAAACCTTTGCTGTTCCACACAGACTTCACTGAGGCTGTGTTTGAGTTTCCCTCGGCTCACCTACAAACACATGAATGAGCGTGAGCGAAAGCCCAGTGAATAATATCAAATAAAAAGATACAACAATATGTAGAGCAACGTAATCCGAACGGCCTTGGGCCCAATTCATATTTCTAATTAACATATATATACACAATGTAAGTCAAGTGACTATGGTTCTAAACATACTGGCCTTTTGGCCTCTTTATCTCTCATTTATGTCAAAACGGCCTCTGGCCCACTCATGCATTTCCATCGGCCTTTGGCCCAATCGTTCATTTCCATCGGCCTTCGGCCCAATCGTTCATTTCCATCGGCCTTTGGCCCAATCATTCATTTCCATCGGCCTTCGGCCCAATTATTCATTTCCATCGGCCTTTGGCCCAATCATTCATTTCCATCGGCCTTCGGCCCAATTATTCATTTCCATCGGCCTTCGGCCCAATTATTCATTTCCATCGGCCTTTGGCCCAAATACACTTTCGTGTCAAAACGGCTCTTAGGCCCACATTTATATCAAACGGCCTTCGGCCCACATTTTATCAATCGGCCTTCGGCCCATATTTATATCGATCTGGCTCATAGGCCTTCCATTTCAAACTGGCACATAGGCCTTTCATATCAAACTGGCACATAGGCCTTTCATGTCAAACTGTCCACCATTCAAATTAATGAACTTTACAAAACTTACATAAGAGTAAGCAAATGGGACAATAACATAATTTAGATATTACTCACAGTGGTCGGCATGTGGATTTGCCCTGGAGCTTGACCCTACATATCACATAACACATATGGGTCACAAATAGTTCAATCCGTTCTTTAATTCACATATTCCTCTTTAGGCTTTATTCTTATCTCTTTAATTCAATTACAATGCTCAATGCATGCCTAAGAGTGTTTAGAAGTGAAAGAGAATGGAAAACAGAACACAGAATGCATTAACAGAATTTCAGCAAAACAGGGTCCCCGCTCGAGCGGACCCTTAGGTCTGCAAAAGTACTGGTTGCCCTCAATTCCGCCGAAGAAACAACTCGGCCGAGCCGGACTTCTCGCTTACATAGCTCCTCGCTCGGCGTTAACTTCCCGCCGAAGGAACCAGTCGGCGAAAATGCCGAGCTCGATTTCTCCGCTCGAAGCACTTCGGCCGGGACGTCAAAAATTCTGGGTTTTCCAGAACACTCCCTTGAGTTCAAACTCGACATTCAACCAATTTTTCTTGCATATTAAGGCCCCAATCTCACATATGTTTGTACTAACATGCCATAGACATCAAAACACATCACAATGGGGCTCAATTTCTTGTATTACTTACATGCATGTCTCAAATAAATCCAAATTATGCCAAACTTACTTCCAATACATTAAATTCATGCATTTGAGCTTCATATCCTCATCAATCATGCATGCATGTCAATTCTTGACTCCATCTCTATTTCAAATGGTACAAATGGTGCTTCTAACCATGAAACTCAACAAAACATGCTTGCATGTAGGATTTAACACTCATATCTCCACATTCAACTTAATACAAGCTTATTTATGCAAAACCATGGTGATCCTAGACATGCATGTGCATTTCAACTTCAAATTCATCAATTAGAGCACAACCCTTGTCCTTGATCACCAATTAATCTTTAATTCACAAAATCACAAGTTCAATCTCATGAATTTACTCACCTAGGAGCCTTAAGCACCCAAGCTCTAGCCAAATCTTGAGCTTAATCCCCAAATTTCCAAGCTTGAGCCAAAGAAATACACAATCCTCTCATTCTCTCTCTCTATAGCCGGCCCTCTCTTTGTTTTTCTTAGAGTTTGATCAGCCAAGGGAAGTTATGAGGAGAGAATACAAGATATAGTGCCTTAATACAACCAACCCCACTAACATATGTTTTAATATAAAATATTTGGGCACTTCATTCATCAATTTAATCGGTTTAAATTGACCAGAATCAATTTTCAATTAAATTCCACTGTAGGCTCTAAAAATTATGCCAATCACAATGGCGTAATCAATTTTGGGTTCTGTGGCCGATAAGGCTCTCAATTTAATTACCGAAGCGAAAAATCAAATAGATATTCCTACGGTGAACAGATAAAAGTTCAAAGCCACATATTTTCACATAATGGCACACAAAATCATGCTAAACACATAATCAAACTCATTTTAAGGACTAATTAACATATTACGGAACAGGGGTATTACAGTCTTCCCCTCTTTAGGAAGTTTGGTCCTCCAAACTTAATTTACCTTTAGTCAGGCACAATTCGGAACACTTTTCATTCAATGGTTCCAATCCTTTATTGATAGCCATTTACTTTAATCTCAAAATCAAGCGACACTATGTTCTCAATCAATCAGAGACTTACCTTTTCCTCCATACAAGGCTTGCATGGTGTCGCACCAAGACTAGAGTGTGAGCTGTTATTGCAAACAAAGTTTATCAATCTTTCCAATTCCCGAAAGTCTAACGCACACATTTGGAGCATTTCTCCCATGATCTAAAAAGTTCTTCCTGATAGTTCATCAATTCGCGGATGGAAAACAGCGCCGAATCATAATTCAGTCCCCACTGCCTCTTGAAGGCTTGTCAGAATTCAAATACATTTCAGAATTTTTGTCTAAACAATAGACACTGGAACCCCATGCAAACAAGCAACCTTATTGATGTAACAGCGGCTAATCCACAAGCATTATACAAAAATTTCACAGGGAGGAAATGAGCAATTTAGTAATCCCATACACAAAAACTCAAACGGGACTTATACCTTGGGTGTCCGAGGTAGTCTCACAATGAAATTCGTAGTTACATATTCCCATTTCTATTCCGAAATGGACAGAGGTTGCAGTAGTTCCGCCAATAAGCTTATTCAACTCCGACTTGTTGGCACCGAAAACATTTAGACACAATTTCAACAATTTCCTTCTTCGCAATAGATTGCTAACATATTTATTTCAAAGCCGACTAACTTTACCATAGGAGTTCGGTCTATTCCCTTGCCACAAAAGTTCAATTCATTATCCGATTTGGTATTTAATTCAATTTCTCATCACAGTTTTTCAAGGTTAATCAAAGGTCTTCAGGAATTCAAGGTGGATCCAAATACTGACTCCCGAATCGACAAAGGTAACGTCGAAGCAATTACCCACACAATGC
Organism: Camellia lanceoleosa; assembly: GCA_025200525.1. Lineage (NCBI taxonomy): Eukaryota > Viridiplantae > Streptophyta > Magnoliopsida > Ericales > Theaceae > Camellia > Camellia lanceoleosa. The sequence continues at coordinate 50,315,948 of CM045759.1, forward strand.
ATATAGTCCAGACATCCCCACAGTACTGATTGTAAAGTATAATATTATCGAAGCATGCAATTTCTGACACAATATACGTGTTTCTCAATTCATTCAACCGTTTACCATTACAATTCAGTTCAATATTCAATTCCATGTTCTATCGAGTCTTTCCACATTATTTGACAGTCATCGAAAGCATAAGGCAATCCATATATAAACCTCTGTAATGTCGAAGGCAATATCACAGAGTCAATCACATGTTAAGCACAATTTACACATCCTTAGAGCCCCAATTTCAGAATATAATGGCACTGGGCAGGTATTCACAAGGCATACTGAATTCACATACTTACGGATAATCAGGATTTTTCAAAGCTTCTTGGATGTCTATAATATCTACATAACACCAAAAGATGACATTCCAGACAAAACAAAGGAATAATCGTCTCGGAATCAAAGCACACCCGTTCACGACCGTCGGTGGCCGACCCGAGATCGATTAGACAAACCCACCCGTACAAGACCGTCGGTGGCAAAAGATAACTCAATCAGAGGTGCTACATAGACTTAACGTCCCCTAGCACGAAAGGACGCTCCCAGAACGTCATCAAAACAAACATAATACCATTCACTATAACCTGATTTCCCCCAAAATCTGATAACATTGAAGCAACTACTCTCCCTTACAAAACATATTCTGATCAGTCGAAGACAATGTTCAGTACTGCTTACAATCAAATCAACCCGCCATCATCAGTCCTCATATCGTCAAACCAACCAGGATGGGACAGTACACAAGCATCGTTTCTTAAGACACCCAATCACAGGATTTGTACAATTCGGCTCATTTTCAACACATATGTCCTCGATAGTCGGGGGTTGGTTCTCAACGGTGTTCATAGTTAGATCAATGTATCATAGCCCACAAAAGGTCTTTCAAATAGGTTAAGTACTCTAAAACAGATTCAAGTTTTGGGTCCATCAATTTTTTCTACCAAGAATAATCTGGATATTTATTTATAGGCAATCCTCAATCCCTTTTTACAAAATTAAATCAGATAGAGGGTCTTATCAAACCAATCCCGACACAGGTCTTGCCAATTTAAACCAAACAAGGGTTCCATCAAATTATATCAAATGAGGGTTCCATCGAAACAGTACCAGGCAAAGGTTCTATCAGATCAAATCAAATAAAATTTTCTTAAATAGGGCACATTCGGTTCTGTAAGGCATACTTCGTTTGCTTAGGTACATGGTTGATAGTTTCTCGACTACCCTAAGTTCATCAGTTCCCAAAGTCATATCAGAATCATTCATCACAATAGTTCATATCAATGTGTTTCAAATCATGTACAATACGGTATTGTCTACATAAATTCGGGTGTAGTTGTATATGCGTGCAATTATTCATATCAGGAGGCATATATCATAACCAATACAACAGTTCTCAAATAAGTCTTATATGCGAACACATGGTGCACAGTAATACATTATACTGGGTTCCTCGGGTACACATAGTATAGGATTGTTACGCAAAAGTTCCAAATTAGTCACATCATCCAGTCAACTTTCTACCAATCAACATATATGGTCTCACAATTATAGAGTTCATCATTTGGGGTGCTCAACTCGGTCACGCAATCATAGAGTCATAATTCCAGTGGTTTAGTCATTGAAGACGGTAACATAATAAATCACCCTGAGCATAGGTGTAGATATACATGTGCATGTGCAGAGTCAATCAATATCCCAAAACGTATTTCACAAATTTCCCAAACGGGGCATATACCTCCAATGAATACAGTTTCGATCATGTGGGTTTAACCAATCTAGATACACATGCAGCAGATATGAAAAAAAATATGCCGATCTGAATCAAATAATATCCCAAGCGAAGATGTTCAAACGTACTAATTCAGAATCAATCAACACATAGGCATTCGTTTATAAACAATATAGATACCTGGGATAACAATCACAGTATTCTGAGTGCTTCCTGGGATGAGTGTAATTACTCCATCCTGAGTAGCAATTCCTACCACTGGTACGGATTTGGCCGAGGCAGAGGATTCATTTACATTTCGTTCAATCCGGGGACAGTTCCTTACCGTATGGTCCATTTTACCACACCTATAACGAGCCCCAGAAATCTGATAACAAACTCCTCGGTGTTTCTTACACTGGTGGTGGCAAAGGTTCTTGCCGTAGCGGCAACTGACGTTACTGTCTTAAGATCTCTATCATTTCCTATACCATTCCTTCCAGTCTACCAAGTCGGGCTGTGGAAGAGCCTTCCAGCTCGCATGCCCTTACTCAATCCATACTCTACACAATCTCTTATTAAACCTTGCCAATTACTAGGATGTCCCATACAAAAATAAACACGGATACACATGGGTACATTCACACATAGACACATCTTTATATTCTCATTTCACATATTGTACGCAACTAATCACACGCATAACAGATAATTGCATACCTATCAAATATAGCATGCTGAACCTTTACTAAGTAACTATATACTCAAATCATGTTCATATTTCACACAGACACCCGTAGGCAAAATTGAATGCACATAAACACCTTTCCATGGTTCATATATTCATGTATGTGCATTATAGCAAAACAAACTTGTTGCACACATTAGTGTAACAATTCATATCTCATTTTCGAATCATGTGTGGTACTTCCTTTAGCGTGACATATCATGTTGGTCAAGCATATCAACATATCTCATACATAGGCCACGGTATTATCTCCCCAGGGCGAGGGCCTGTGCCACGGTACTATTTCCCCCGGGCTAGGGCCTCATGACCATAAGCCACAGTATTATGTCCCCTGGGCGAGGGCCTCCGCTAAGGATACCACAATTACATTCAAGGAGAATTTAGACAATCATTCATTTATGCCAAACATAGCATTATACTTTATACAAGGTTCACAAGTATGCATATACTAGAGAACATACATATCCCAAAGGTTTACCATGCAAGCAATTTGCAAATTGTAGCACATAACTGTTCATATCGAAACACTTAAGCATATTCTTGATGCTTCCAAAGTTCATATAAAAATAGTTAAGCATATTATCCATGTCTCCAAATTCATATTTATCACATGAATGCGTCCTAGATCTCATCTAGACGATTATTGCTCTTTTTGGACAAGTGTGTGAGTTATTAACTCGTGCTCTGATACCACTCTGTCATGACCCGAACCCGCCCCCATGGGTTAAGGACATAACCGGCCAGTAATCATGAGATTACCTATGGCCTCAAACCATGTAAGACGAAACTCATCGGAGAAAAAGGGGGCCAAACGGAAGCAAATTAAAAAAACTTTGTCCATAGAGCCGTGCTTATATGCACATCAAAATATTCCAGACATACATATGTTAATAACTCACAACAGAAAGCATAGCAACATAAATTTGTGTACAGACAGGATCATTCAAAACTGAGTCAACCAACAAACTATATGCAAATGTACTCGAAACTTCGCCGACATGACAACCTAGAACAGCACGACACAAAGGCGAAGGCAAGTCTCGTACGTGAGACGCAAGGGCTGACTCTCCAAAACCTTTGCTGTTCCACACAGACTTCACTGAGGCTGGGTTTGAGTTTCCCTCGGCTCACCTACAAACACATGAATGAGCGTGAGCGAAAGCCCAGTGAATAATATCAAATAAAAAGATACAACAATATGTAGAGCAACGTAATCCGAACGGCCTTGGGCCCAATTCATATTTCTAATTAACATATATATACACAATGTAAGTCAAGTGACTATGGTTCTAAACATACTGGCCTTTTGGCCTCTTTATCTCTCATTTATGTCAAAACGGCCTCTGGCCCACTCATGCATTTCCATCGGCCTTTGGCCCAATCGTTCATTTCCATCGGCCTTCGGCCCAATCGTTCATTTCCATCGGCCTTTGGCCCAATCATTCATTTCCATCGTCCTTCGGCCCAATTATTCATTTCCATCGGCCTTCGGCCCAATCATTCATTTCCATCGGCCTTTGGCCCAATCATTCATTTCCATCGGCCTTCGGCCTAATTATTCATTTCCATCGGCCTTCGGCCCAATTATTCATTTCCATCGGCCTTTGGCCCAAATACACTTTCGTGTCAAAACGGCTCTTAGGCCCACATTTATATCAAACGGCCTTCGGCCCACATTTTATCAATCGGCCTTCGGCCCATATTTATATCGATCTGGCTCATAGGCCTTCCATTTCAAACTGGCACATAGGCCTTTCATATCAAACTGGCACATAGGCCTTTCATGTCAAACTGTCCACCATTCAAATTAATGAACTTTACAAAACTTACATAAGAGTAAGCAAATGGGACAATAACATAATTTAGATATTACTCACAGTGGTCGGCATGTGGATTTGCCCTGGAGCTTGACCCTACATATCACATAACACATATGGGTCACAGATAGTTCAATCCGTTCTTTAATTCATATATTCCTCTTTAGGCTTTATTCTTATCTCTTTAATTCAATCACAATGCTCAATGCATGCCTAAGAGTGTTTAGAAGTGAAAGAACGGAAAAGCGAACACGTAATGCATTATGAAATTTGACAAAAGCAGGGGTCCCGCCGGCGTGGAATTCCCCGCTGGAGCGGACCCTTAGGTCTGCAAAAGTACTGGTTGCCCTCAATTCCTTTCGGCGCAAACTCGCCGCTCGGCGGACTTCTACATAGCTCCCGCTTTCGGCGTCAACTTCCTTCGGCGAGGGAACCAGTCGGCGAAAATCTTTGAGCTCGATTTCTCGCTCGGCGGCACTTCGCCGGCGGACGTCAAAATTTCAGGGTTTTCCAGAACACTCCCTTGAGTTCAAACTCGACATTCAACCAATTTTCGCTTGCATATTAAGGCCCCAATCTCACATATGTTTGTACTAACATGCCATAGACATCAAAACACATCACAATGGGGCTCAATTTCTTGTATTACTTACATGCATGTCTCAAATAAATCCAAATTATGCCAAACTTACTTCCAATACATTAAATTCATGCATTTGAGCTTCATATCCTCATCAATCATGCATGCATGTCAATTCTTGACTCCATCTCTATTTCAAATGGTACAAATGGTGCTTCTAACCATGAAACTCAACAAAACATGCTTGCATGTAGGATTTAACACTCATATCTCCACATTCAACTTAATACAAGCTTATTTATGCAAAACCATGGTGATCCTAGACATGCATGTGCATTTCAACTTCAAATTCATCAATTAGAGCACAACCCTTGTTCTTGATCACCAATTA